>OU343142.1:10000-2510000 GCA_910594945.2 Amphipyra berbera | reverse complement strand
TAACTTTTTCAGGGCTTGTGTAATTGATGTACCTTCGTATTTGTGTTATTATGTATTTATTTATACCTACTATTTATACTAATATTATAAAGCTGAAGAGTTTGTTATTTTGTTTTAACGCACTAATCTCAGGAACTACTGGTTGGAATTGAAAAAATTTTTTTTTGTTGGATAGTCCATTTATCTAGGAAGGTTTTAGGCTATATAACATCACGCTACGACCAATAGGAGCGGAGCATAAATGAAAAATGTTGCAAAAACGGGAAAAATGTCCACCCGTGCGAAGCCGGGACGGGCCGCTATTTGATGTATATTCCTGTGTCTTGTTATGTATTTATTTATACTATAACTGCCTCGTTGGTCTGTGGAGGCAAGCGCGACTGCTGATCGTGAGGTTCTGGGTTCGATCCCCAGGTTGGGTAAAATATAATGTTATCGGGTTTTTTCCGTGTGGAATTCCTCAGTAGCAGCCCGGAGTTTGAATTTGTACCCGCTTGATGATGATTCTGGCGTACCACTCGTAAAGTTTTTCGAAATAGCGTGCGTTGCAATAACGTCATTCGATATAGTGGTTTTCAGCTCAATGTGTTTTTGAACTGGCATACCACTCGTAAAGTTTTTCGAAATAGCGTGCGTCGCGATAATGTCATTCGAATCTTCATATCACTCCCGTCAAGGTGCGGCGGGGGTGGCCCTAGGGCCACCCCTGAGCCGCGTACATGTCTGTTTTTATATGAGTTATATCAATAACGCGAAATAGTGTCTACAACCGCTAGGTGTTATTTATTAGAGTTTATTATGTTTATTCCAAAGAACATTAGGTATGTGTAAATATTATTATGCGTTTATAATATTATTCTTTATAAAATTATGCTTCATTATATTCCTTTATTCACTATATACCTACACATATAAATTTTACATTTTTAAATATTTCTATAAAAATTGTAAAAAACATTTAAAAATATAAAAAAATATTAGCCCACGGGCATAGCGAACAGGGTCCAAGCTACCGGCGGTCAGGGCCTCAGAGAGAGGAACCTCCTGACAATACGTGCCGTGTCCAGGAGTACTGCTTTCTGTATCAGGCCCTTGACCCAGCCGCCCAACGAGAGCCTCATTAGATGTTGGTCGAGGCTCTTGGCTATTAAGCCATTGGCCGTAACAACTATCGGCACAATAACTGCTGAGTCAACCTCCCACATGTCGACAACCTCGTGTGCCAAGTCTTGATACTTAATTTCTTTATCTTTCTCGGCTTTCACAAGGTTATTAAATATTAATATTATTAAATTATGCTTCATTATTATTATGCCAACAGTATTTATGGCAATAAACATTATGGCAAAACATTTATGCATAATCATATTATGCGTAATGATCATTATGCTGAATTTCGTTATGTCAATGTAAATTATGACAATATATTTTATGCTTATAATTAGTAAACCAAAAAAATCTGCTGCTTTATAGATTTACGATTGACAAAATGTAGGAACAGCTGTTTTTTTCTTCGCGATTTCTAGATTGGTCCCGTAATAAAAAGTTGTTCATAATGATATGTAAAATGAGTCTAATAATGTACTTATAACTTACTATTTCATGAACACTGCTTCTAGCAGAACTGTGGAAATGGCGGCAGAATATATGCATGTTCAGAGACCCTAACTTAAAGTTCGGTCAAGCAAAGTCTAAGTTCAACTCGCTAGTAGTTTCGTCCCTCGAGATAACGGAAACGTAAACCCAACTTATCTTAATTTACAAAAGTATTTACACATTAAATTGTCCAACTTAGCCAAACTTTGAAATATATATTTCTTGCTTCAGGACCTTCCTTCAGATCTTAACAAAAAAGTTTTAGACAAATGATAAAAAACCTAAATTATATTTTTAACTACCTCGCTAGTCTATCGGGAGTTCCTGGGTTCGATCCCCAGGTCGTGCAAAGTGTTATCGGGTTTTTCCATCTGGAATTCCTCAGTAGCAGCCCGGAGTTTGGATTTGTGCCCAATAGATGTCAATAGGCTCGCCCTCTATTACATGGGACTTAAACATAACGGCGAAATGATGTTGTTACTATAAACCTCTGCCCATCCCTTCGGGGAATACAGGCGTGATGTTACAATAAGTTACAATATTTTATTAACAAAACTTGTGAAGGTGATAAAATTTTACCCATATAATGAATACAGGTATTAGTCAACTCCACCGTGCAAGAAGGAGATAAAAGACTGAATCGCTATGTCGCTATCTCTTTTTTGAAAGAGAGCCCAGCTCTAGGCTACAATGAGGCCAATTCTACTAACAGAAACGTTGTTTTCCTTAACAAAACCTGTCAAATTTTTTGACAACAAAATAAACATTTTGACAGACGGTTTTGGTTCGTTTGCTGTTTAGCAACAATTTTTTTGTAGGGTTGTCCGACTGCTTCGTCTTTACCACTAGCTAACAATATGTAAAGACACAATAATTAACTATCATTATCATCCTCCTGTCCTTATCCCAACTTATTTGGGGTCGACGCAGTATGTCTTCTTCTTCCATACATCTCTATTACCCGTCATCTCAGTAGTCACCCCCATTCTAATCGCAAAGCACTCAATCGATTGCGTGTCCAAGTAGGCCGCTGTAAACACAATTTGGCGTAGTGGGGAATCATCAATGAATCCAACACCCAGTGCGAGTGCGGTGCTCCTGTCCAGACCATGTTCCACTTGCTGGAGTGTCCCAAATGTCCTTCCACTTGCACCTTCGATGATCTGAAGAGCGCCACTGAAGCTGCAATTAACGTGGCCACCTACTGGGCGTAAGCATTATAATCCTTAAATAATGAAGTACCGTCGATACGAAAAGAAGAAGAACCCTCACTCTAGCCATATCATCTTTTACACAGTCCATACATCGTTTCTTTTGTCTTCAATGCTACTGTAATTAACAATGTACCATTGTAATGTAAACAAGTTAATACAAGCTACGGCGAACTCTTCCAGTTGCAGTTGTCTCCCCACAACCGCACATTCAAGTCGCTCGTTATTATGTCTTTGTAGTTCTGTGTTGTGTACTTAGTAATTAGGTATATTCTAGTTCGTTCTGCCTAGCCTTTTCCCAACTATGTTGGGGTCAGTTTCCAGTCTAACCAGATGCGGCTGATTACCAGTATTTTACACGGAGCGACTGTCATCAGATCTCCGCAACCCAGTTATTGGGCAATGCCGATATCCTAAGGTTAGGCTGGTTGTCAGACTTTCGGGCTTCTGACTATCCATAACGACTGTTATCGATATTTGTATGACACCCGGGACCGATGGTTTGACGTGCTCTCTGAGGCACGAAGGGGTCTCGATGTGTAACGAACGGCCACCCATCCTCGGACTGATCCCAACATAGTTGAGAAAAGGCGAAGCAGAACGAATGAACTTTGTACGAAATTATCCTTCTATATATCTATCTTGTTTTTGAAAAATATTCCTGTTATCTTATTCTGTCTTAAATTTATAAAGGAACTTGCGAGCTATGAACAATGAATATCAAAAAGGCCTGAATCCTTGACAAATATTAGGGCTTTGTAAAATATTAATTTTCTTGCTGCTCGAGAATATTTCTTGCCTTTTCAGCCTTAGCTTGAAACCTGTGTATGTCGAGTGAGCCTTACATCTATACTAATATTATAAAGCTGAAGAGTTTGTTTGTTTGAACGCGCTAATCTCAGGAACTACTGGTTGGAATTGAAAAAAATATGTTTGTGTTGGATATTCCATTTATCGAGGAAGGTTATAGGCTATATAACATCACGCTACAACCAATAGGAGCGGAGCATAGTGAAAAATGTTGCAAAAACGGGAAAAATGTCCACCCGTGCGAAGCCGGGACGGGCCGCTAGTGGTGTATATAAGGTGTTCTGACTTACACTTATAGTTTGTTGATGGTATTTGAAGGCTCTATATTATTAGAGATGAGTTTGAAGAACTGCCTCGTTGGTCTAGTGGTGGCGAAGCGCGACTGCCGATTGTGAGGTTCTGGGTTCGATCCCCAGGTTGGGCAAAGTGTTATTGATTTTTTCAGTGTGGAATTTCTCAGTAGCAGCCTGGAGTTTGGATTTGTGCCCGGTTGATGGCAATAGGCTCGCCTCCTATTACATGGGACTTAAACGTAACGGCGAAATGAGGGTATTATTATACACCTCAGCCTAACCCTTCGGGGAATACAGGCGTGATGTTATGTTATGATGTTATGACTTACACTTATCATGTCATATGACGTCACAGTAATTGCTAAGTCTGCGCTAAATGGAAATACAGAGCGTAGCAATTGAGTAATATGACGTCACATGATATGCCACAAGCCCGCTGAACAGACGGCCGTTTGAATATCGAACGGTAGGCATAGAATTGTGGCGGCATCTATCACGTCACATGAGAACTACGCAGCATGACCAATGTCTAGCAGACTACAGCGACAACAATGACAGCTGTCAAATGAAAAGCCACAAATCCTGCATCGCGATATCAAGATTTGACACGCAGATAGTATTATACAACTTCCCAACATCAATCGTTGGGCAGTGGCCCGCCAGGCATAAGACTCGCCTGGTAGGAGGATCCTCCCTTTTCGTAGGAGGAACACAATACATCGTTCCTCCACAAAATAAAAAAAATGAAATTAATGTTTTACTTTTGGAAAAGTTTTTCACGTAATTTGATAATTAGACTGATCGATTGGAAAATTAAAATAGGTACATGCTTTAAACCTGCGAATGTTGAGGTTCAGCTTCCAATTTAACCAGATGCGGCTGAATATCAGTATTTTACACGGAGCGACTGCCATCAGACCTCCCCAACCCAGTTACTAGGCAATGCCGATATCCTCAGGTTAGACCGGTTGTCAGACTTCCGTAACGACTGTCATAAATACTCGTAGAACACCTGGAGCCGACTGTTTACCGTGCTCTCCAAGGCGCGGGGGAGTCTCGATGTGTGACAAATGGTCACTCATCCACTGACTGACCGTAGCAAGCGCAGCTTAACCTCGCAAATCGTATGATCCGCGCAGTTGGTAATTAGCCACGAGGCCCTCTGTCTCTTGTTTTTGTCTCTTTTCTGCATTATAAGACGGTATTTTTACAGCAGTGATAGCCTAGTGGTGTGACCGTCGGACTGCCAGTTCATACCCAAGGCAGGTACCTCTGACTTTTCGGATTCATGTGCGTATTGTATAATTATCACTTGCTTAAAAACGGTGAAGGAAAACATCGTGAGAAATCCGGCCTGAGGGATATTTCTCGACGGCATGTGAAGCCAAGTCAGAGGCTCGTGGGCGGCATAAACTGTGACACCAGGTTAGTTACTGACCACACGAAAAGAAGAAGAAGACAGTCTTGTATTCGTTTGAAACATTCCTTACTAAAATTCCCTTGTTTCAAAAAGGTCCTGAAATAGTTTATAGACAGCAATAATACTACCAGCCAATATCAAGGGTATCTAACTCGACAGTAAAATGTTTACACAATATTTAGGCTAAGACCCTGTAAATCCCTTTAAAAGTATTAAAGACTTTATTTATTGTCTCCAGGCTTTCTTTGTGAACTGGGAAGTGTTAGTGGAGTATTATTACGAATTTATCTTCGTAGGCTAAGTTGAGTCCAAGCTGGATCTTGGCAAGGAGGAAAAAAATCGGGATTATTGGAAAGTCAGGTCGCTAAACGCTATTAGGGTGCCAGGCAACAACAGACTTCTTTTGCTTAAAGCCATTTCATCGATCATGAATGTAATCTGGTTTTGGGAGATTTAGGAAATGCAAATATTTGGTAATTACTGCAAAACTAATTATGAAGGTAAAATAAGTGTCGAGCAGTAGCAATGATAGCCTAGTGGTGTGACCCCGGACTACCAAGTCATAGGTCTCGAGTTGGAACCTGAGGCATACACCTCTGACTTTTTGAATTCATGTGCGTATTGTATAATTATCAGTTGCTTAAAAACGGTGGAGAAAAACATTGTGAAGAAACCGGCATGCCTGATACATATTTCTCGACGGCATGTGAAGCCAAGTCAACGGGTGGGTGGCATAAACTCTGACACCAGGTTAGTCACTATCCACACGAAAAGAAGGTGAAGAAGTGGCGAGAAGTGACCTTGGCAAGACTCAATGCGGAAGTCGGAGGACCGGATGTTATGGTGCAATTTGGGAGATTCGTATATCCAGCACTGCAGTGGGTAGTCTGAGTTATAAGGATGGATGATTTTCTTGTGTCTATAGAAAACTCGCAGTGTGTTTTTGAAACTTTATAGTTGACCGGACAAGAGTTGGCGAAATCAGATGGTTCCCCAGCAGAGGCAAAAAATTCAGCTGCTGAATGCGTCACGTATTGGGATTTGCACCTCGGCTTAGGGCGAGGAGGCATAGCTAGAGAGCTGGAACTGATTGATGAATGAGATACTGCTAACCTGATGTAAGTCAATACCTGAAGACCGCCAGAAGTGAGCGGGGGAATGAGAATATTGAAGTAGGTACCTATGGCCTCATAAGTATATAACATAACACAGATCATAAGAAGAACATAACAACATAACATATCATCACGCCTGTATTCCCCGAAGAGATTGGCAGAGGTGTATAGTACCACCCTCATTTCACCGTTATGTTTAAGTCCCATGTAATAGGGGGCGAGCCTATTGCCATCAACAGAGTAAAAATCCAAACTCCAAGCTGCTACTGAGGAATTCGACACGGAAAAACCCAATAACACTTTGCCCTACCTGGGGATCGAACCCAGGACGAGGTATAAGAAGAATATACCACGAAAAGAAATACAAACATCTATTTTAAACCCGCACTAATCACACTCAATCAACAAACAGTTTTTACAAGCACACAAATCCATCCAGTCAAAACGTTTTCAAAGGGGAAGAGATTGCAAAAAACTTATACATTTCGCATCTAGAATTCCCCTGGAAAGTTGCGTCGACGCTCGAAAGAAAAATGTACCCGCTTTGTACCAGAAACGTAATTTGTATCACTAATAGTTCGTGTTTTCCGATTCGCCCCCTTTCCGTTTCGCCCCCTTCTCTCCGGTAGTCGCGGTTATTTCTCGGTAGAGTGTGTTCTTTGTTCGCCTGTCTGCGTGACTGATGTCATAACTATTCTTTGGGTATGTTTTGTTTGGTGCTCGGTAAATTGTTCTGCGATTGGATGGATTTTTGTATTAGAGTTGTGGTGTAGTTATTGATATTGTTTTTTTTGGTAATTGTTGGCTATGTTTTATTTAATATTTGACAGGTACATCTGTAGAGGTAAACCATAAACGATTTTTATGGTACTTCCAAAATTAAAACGGAATCTTTACAAGGTCAATCTAGCGTACGTCCGTCTATCACAGACGTTTTTCTCAAAAACAACGATGCCTTTTTTTATTTAGCATAATCTTAGGTCTTCTTGAAACGCACGCGTCATTTTTTGGGGATATTTCCTTTAATTATTGTAGGTTTAGGTTTGGATGAAATGTAATACTCATAAATCACTTATTTATAACTAATAATAGCTATTACAACGTTTATACTTATTACAGAGATCAAACGGTTCTATAAGATGGTGTCATAAATATGTTTTCAGCAGAGTTTTGAACACAGAAATAACCCAAAATTTACGAAAAAACACTGTTCCCCCTCCCCTCCTAATCTTCTAAGTTTCTAAAGTTTTTGATATAATCAAGGTTAGACATTGAATTGCAAATAATTCTTTTAATTACAGAAATATCTACAACATTTATTTACAGAATTATCCTAATTTGTGTCATATGTTTGAGCCGTTTGGGGTTGAAACACTAGGGCCATGGGGTCCGAGTGCCCACTTAGTTTTTCGCGACATCGCCAAGCGGTTGGTCGACTCTTCACGTGACCATAGGGCTGGCCTATATTTTGGCCAAAGAATCAGCATTGCCATACAACGTAGCAATGCTGCCAGCCTTATGGGCACTTTTCCTGTTGACAGCGAAGCGGACGAATTTTTTGATGACCTTTGATTCTTTTACTTTATATTTGTATTTTAGTAGTTAAGATTTATATTGTATAGGTATATTGCAAATAATAAAAAAACTGCCACATTTACCGTCAATGTCATAGTTGCTGCAAAAAAGTTATAATGTTTTAGTACGAAAACTTTTTTTTTATCGTTTGAAAATCCTCGTGGATGTCTCTCGCCCGGGGAAGGCGAGGGGGTCTGCCGGAATCTCACCGGCTAAAAACCAACGGTGCTCCTCCTCCTGACCGTTCGGCCGGGGTTGCGGGATTCGCAAAAGCATGCACCGCAACCCCAGCAGGTCCCTGTCCGTCAACCCTCGGCAGACCTCTCCTTTGTGGGGGAGTATGGAACCCAGAGCGCGAGCCCGACACGCTCTTGACGGGTTTTTTACTTTCTTTCTTTCACTTCGCTACAGTCAATTCTTACGAATTACGATAGTCTTTGTTATTCTTAAACTTAAGTAAAGCTTGATAGCTTATAACCATTTTCATAAGTGGGTCCTCACAAGTTGGAGGTACAAAAACTTAAAATGTGTCTGCGATGTTTTTCTCTCGTTTTCTTAAGTAACATCTTAAGTATAGTCTAATATTAATTAATTCTATTATTTCATTGAAACTGAGTACTTATTTTTTAGTATTTGAGTTCTTCTTATAGTGCGGTTAGTGACTAACCTGGTGTCAGAGTTTATGCCGCCCATGGGCCTCTGACTTGGCTTCACATGCCGTCGAGAAATATCTCTCAGGTGTTTACTCACGATGTTTTCCTTCACCGTTTTTAAGCAAGTGATAATTAAACAATACGCACATAAATCTGAAAAGTCAGAGGTGCGTGCCTTGGGTTAGAACTCGAGAACTATATGACTTGGCAGTCCGACGGTCACACCACTAGGCTATCACTGCTGCTTCACTGATATTTCAGTTGAAAAAGTGCAATAATAATGTATCATCAATCTATGTCGTTTACAGGTACATAACCTTACTTATCTTAAGGGTGGCCTACACCAAATGCAGCTTTTATGCGTGTGCTTTATATTATAGCACGTAGTAAAATAATATACACTAGCGACCCGCCCCGGCTTCGCACGGGTGCAATGTAGATACTAATGTGGGGCATATAAACCTTCCTCTTGAATCACTCTATCTATAAAAAAAACCGCATCAAAATTCGTTGCGTAGTTTTAAAGATCTAAGCATACATAAGGACAGACAGACAGCGGGAGCAACTTTGTTTTATACTATTTAAAGAAGATACATAACATCACGCCTGTATTCTCCAAAGAGTTAGGCAGAGGTGTAATAGTAACACCATCATTTCGCCGTTATGTTTAAGTCCCATGTAATAGGGGCGAGCCTATTGCCATCAACCGGGCACAAATCCAAACTCCGGGTGGCTACTGAGGAATTCATCCAATAACACTGGCCGACCTGGGGATCGAACCCAGGACCACGTGATGAGCTGTCGCGCTTGCCACCACTAGACCAACGAGGCAGTTAAAAGAATACCTATATCTATGGTTATCGCAGGAGGGGCTCCTGGCTAAGTACTAACCGCGCGGATCATACGATTTGCGAGGTTAAGCTGCGCTTGCCACGGTCAGTCAGCTGATGGGTGACCGTTCGTTACACATCGAGACCCCTCCGTGCCCCGGAGAGCACGTTAAATAGTCGGTCCGGGTGTCATACGAATACCTATGCCAGTCGTTACGGGTAGTCAGACGCCCGAAAGTCTGACAACCGGTCTAACCTTAGGATATCGGCATTGCCCAGTTTCTGGGTTGCGGAGGTCTGATGGCAGTCGCTCCGTATAAAATACTGGTATTCAGCCGCATCTAGTTAGACTGGAAGCTGACCCTTAGCTGACTTAGCGGTCCCCGACGCGATGACGCTTGGATCAAAATATTACTAGGTACTAAAGCGTCAACAAACACATTTAATTTTTTACTTTTTAAGGGCTTTTTTTGTGTCGGGGGTGATCATTTTTTTATATTCAATTTATCGAGTATTTTTCAAGGGACGGGGAAAAAAAACAAATTAACGAGTTTCAACTTATCGTGAGTCGACTGTATCATATTTTTCAGTGTAGACCAGCTTTAAACGTCAGTCAGTAGTTATGGTTGGTACAGAACATATCTGCATTGCGCTCCAGTGGTACTTTACGTCGAATGTGAACATTACGTGCATTTAGAATTCATTATTAATGGTTGAATTTTCTCCGGGCGCTTGTTGGAACTGTAACTGCTAATAAAAATTGTTGGTGTATTTCATTTGTGCTTTTCTGTTCTGGTAACATTTTACAATGTTTTGGTAGTAAGTCCAAATGTTTGGATGTTGTGTTAAGTATTAAGAGGTGTGACTTTAAATCCTACGTCCCTAGTAAAACCGAATGAGTATACTCCACCAAGACTTAGTTGTCGGCAATAAGATTGACAAGCATGTCATTTTGGGACCCAGTGCATAATATCAGCAAGCACATTGGGTCACCCACGCGACAACGCAAAGAGTATTCCCAAGGAGGCTCGATGTTAGGCAGGCAGCCGGTCATAAAACAATAAGCCTAAACCTCTAACAACATGGATTTCATAAATACAAGCTGTGTCGACCCCACCTAGTGTAGGATAAGGGCAGGAAGAAGAAGAAGACTTGAAAATCCTTCTTGACTAGATATTGTGGTAATGTATAGGCTTTTCTATACAGGGTGTAACATTAAACACAATTAATCCTTGAAACCAGTGGATTGGTTTCATTTATAGAACGTAAAATCAATGAAAAACAACAATCTTATTAATTTTATTTATTGTTTTTTTTCTAAATCACCTTTTCACCACGAGAGTCGTACGATACTCGTGTCGTGTTAGCGCAGCGCCGATAATTTTTCGCGCGTAAATTGTGTAACCGACTCAGTGCTATGTTGTTGTGCTACCCATGGATTGAGTGATAACGGTGTTTATCCTTACACCCTGTATATTTTATAACAAACATAACATAACAAATCACGTCTTGTATTTCCAGAAGGGTTGGGCAGAGGTGTATAGTAACACCCACATTTCGCCGTTATGTTTAAGTCCCATGTAATAGGGGGCGAGCCTATTGCCATCAACCGGGCACAAATCCAAACTCCGGGCTGCTACTGAGGAATTCCACACGGAAAAACCCAATAACACTTTGCTCGACCTTGGGATCGAACCTAGAACCTCACGATCAGCAGTCGTCCTTGCCACCACTAGACCAACGAGGTAGTTAATATTTTATAACTTACACAAAATATTCTATCAATCGGTCCCAGGTATCATACGAATACCAATAACAGTCTTTACGGGAAGTCAGAAGCCTGGAAGTCCGATAACCGGTCTGACCTCTTAAAAGTTAATAGTCTCCTACCAATACACTTCCTCGACCTGCAGATAACCCGAAACCGCTTGCTCCAGAAGTAACTTGGTTACAACATCTACTGACTGTTTCTTTACGAGTACTGCTTCTGTGCTTACCTCCTCTCAGCTCGCAGAGTAGCGTGAAGTTGCCTCCTTCCTCTAGTGGCCCGACCACGCCGGCCACATCGCGTCCAGCTTCGTCGTACAACAGCAGCTGATGTGGTGGTACTGTTGGAGACGAAGAGATTCTTTAGTATAAGGAGTTTTGCTTATGTAAGGATAGAGGAAGAACTGGATGGCAAAGTAAATCATCATTGCTGATAGGTGCCATAGCATAACATATCTTCACACCTTTATTTCCCGGAGGATTGGGCAGAGGTGTATAGTAACAACCTAATTTTGCTGTTATGTTTAAGTCCCATGAGCTTATTGCCATTAACCAGGCACAAATTTAAATTCCTGGCTGCTACTGAGGAATCCTACACGAAAAAACTCAATAACACTTTGCCCGATCTAGGAATCGAACCCAACAGTTAGTTTATTTTATTTTTATACAAAAGGAACAACAAACAACTACAATATACAATAAAGAAAAAAAAATACACACAACATATGAGCAATATTGTAGCCCACAACGCTGTTCACAGATTAACTGTGGAATATAATACACAATTAATTAATTAATTAATTAAAAGCTAGGACAATAATACATAATAATATTAAAAACTAAACTCACTCAACTATCATGCTCATCTATAAACACAAATCAGGAGAGCTCCTTAAGTATAAGACCTTTGAACTTACTAGGAGAACATGCAAAAATGTCAATATGTTCAAAAGTCCTATTGTAGCCATCTATGATTCTGCGAACAGGTGAGCGCAAACCTGTGTTCGACTGGCAAGTACGCGTGGAAAATAGTCTGCCATCGCGCACCTTTCGCTTGTACACTGTTCTAGGGACAAGTTCTAGTTCTAGTTTAGCACTGATAACCTAGTGGTGTGACCGTTGGACTGCCAATTCATAGGTCTCGAGTTCGAACCCAAGGCACCTACCTCTGACTTTTCGGATCCATGTCCGTATTGTATAATTATCACTTGCTTAAAAACGGTGAAGGAAAACATCGTGAGGAAACCGGCATGCTGGAGAGATGTTTCTCGACGGAATGTGAAGCCAAGTCAGAGGCCTATGGGCGGCATAAACTCTGACACCATGTTAGTCACTAACCACACGGAAAGAAGAAGAAGACCCAGGACTTACCACCACTAGACCAATGAGGCAGTTCAATACATTTAATACATTGCATTAAAATAGACTCCACTAATGACGCTAATGAGTACGTCCGCCACACCCTGGGCAGTCAGCCCCGCCACCAACCTTACTGACTGGGTAATCTTTCCACCACGGCATGAGCTATTCTCGTATTACTCGTACTAATACGAGTTTAATACAATATTAATTAGCCCAGACATATCGCCTTATGTATACTCCACCAAGAAGAACACAGTTTTCTTAATTGTCGGCAATAAGATTGATAAGCATATCATTTTGGGACCCAGTATATCAGCAAGCACATTGGGTCACCCGCGCGACGGCACAACGAGTATTCCCAAGGAGGGTTGATGTCAGGCAGGCGGCCGGTCATAAAACAATAAGCCAAAACCTCTAACAACATGGATTTATGAAACACATGTTGTGCCGAACCCACCTAGTGTGGGATAAGGGCAGGGAGAAGAAGAATATCGTCTTATGGTGCGTCCAGACCTGACGAACGCGCTGCGAATGCGCCGCTCGCGAGCTGCGCGCGTGCATTTCATGTTCGTACAAAGCTCGCGCGCCGTCCGCGCGCCGCTCGCGCGCAGCTCGCGAGCGGCGCATTCGCGGCGCGTTCGTCAGGTCTGGACGCACCATTATACAAAGTTAGTCGGAAAGGGGGTACTAAGACGCGGGCCACTTAAAGTATCACTGATGACTATTTTAAAGCAAGTGTTAAAATTTCAAAATTCGATCATTTTTATTTGAATGCAAAAAGAATTTTATTTTAGTTTTTTCAAAAAAAAATCATACCTTTAGTTATGAATTCAGAAAATTAATTTTCTAATCCGTGACCCCAAATGACCTAAATTGTAAACACAGCTGATCATAGCTATGGACAGATATATCTTAGCATATTTTTTACGAAATCTTTGAAAAGCTATTTCTCTTAAACTATCGAGTTTTGGGCAAAGTTGTAGAACAAAAGTTATCCCTTATTATAGGTACTTTAACACCCTTTCGGCTTAGTACCCCCTTTCCGACTAACCTTGTATAGATGTTCAGTACACTCACCTACAACATTGAGTTTTATCTGAAAATTCCTGGTGGGAGAATTCTTGAAGTCCACCCTGCATCTGTAGACCCCCTCATCATCCAGCTGGACAGCGTCCACCGTCAACGCTGAAGGTCTGGACATGGTGACGAAGTAGGCTCTACGTCCGAAAGCCAGGGGGTCCGACCAATGGAGGGCCTTGTTGAAGCTGCGTCCGCGGACGTCGAAACTGGGGACAAAGGATAAAACAATTATTCGCATGGCTTTATCAATAACTAGCTGTGTCCTCACGGCTCTGCCCGTAGCCTATGTTATTCAGTAATAATGTAGCTCTCTACCGGCAATATTTTTTTAAATCGGTCCAGTAGTTTTTAAGTTTATTCGTTACATACAAAAATACAAATCTTTCCTCTTTATAATATTTGTATAGATTGGCTATTTATTCGGTACACAATCGTTCGTTCTGCCTACCCTTTTCCAACTATGTTGGAATCAGCTTCCAGTCTAACCAGGTGCGGCTGAATACCAGTATTTTACACGGAGCGACAGCCATCAGACCTCCGCAACCCAGTTAGTGGGCAATGCCTATTCCCTAAGGTTAGACCGGTGTTCAGACTGTCGAGCTTCTGACTACCCATAACGACTGTTATAGGTATTCGTACGACACCCGGGACCGACGGTTTAATGTGCTTCATATAACTTGTTTCCATTTATTAATTTCTAAACATATAGTTTATATTTTTAAATATTTCTAAAATTATTATTTACTAGCTGTGTCCTCACGGCTCCGCCCGCGTAAGAAGCTTTATTCCAGTAATAAATATAGCATATGTTACTCAGTGATAATGTAGCTTTCTAACGGCAAAACAATTTTGAAATCGGTCCAAAAGTTTTTAAATTTATTCGTTACATACAAAAATACAAATCTTTCCTCTTTATAATATTAGTATAGAAGTATAGATTACAAGTACCTACAAACAACATGGTAAAATATAATACAAGTTTATTCCATGTTCCCTTAAACAAACACAACCAAATGACACAACGATCGATATCCCAATTAAAATTGCCTCTAAAACAGACCCTCCGCCCTTAACCGCAGTATTTTTCATCATAGCTTACAAAAGAAACCCCTTTTTTAAAACGCCTTATCTAAACGCTATGTATTTATCAATGTACATTCTACACTGCACCTTACCACAAAATGTAGCCACACAAAATTGAACCTTATATCTCAAAATTTTAGGTGAAAATTCCGGTGAGATAAATGACAATGGGTGTTGGGCCATTAAGTTCGCCGTTGAGCGGGCGACAGCGATTCAGTTTGCTCTTTCTGCTTGTGTAGTCACGCTAAGTTTCCGGTTGTTTGCGAGTCAGTAGTAGGTATTACTAGATTCTAGATATATAGATAGTAATTGTAGTGTAGCGGAACAATGGGCCTAGATTTATAGCCTTTAGTCAGTATGTGTTGTAAGTCGAGTAAAGGAAAAGAAAAACGGAATGTTGGTTTTTGTTTGCTGTTTATTAGATTGTCTGGTTCAAGTTATGTGAGGCTTTACAAGTGGAGGTACATTTTGGTGCGATGCAGAAGGCATTGTGTGCAGCCAAAGAGTTCATCTATAATAATATTATAAAGCTGAAGAGTTTGTTTGTTTGTTTGAATGCGCTAATCTCAGGAACTACGGGTTGGAATTAAAAAAAACTTTTTGTTGGATAGTCCATTTATCGAGGAAGGTTATAGGCTATATAAAATCACGCTACAACCAATAGGAGCCGAGCATAAATGAAAAATTTTGCAAAAACGGGAAAAATGTCCACCCGTGCGAAGCCGGGACGGGCCGCTAGTTTTGAATAAATAAGAGTTATTTTGTGTACCGCAGAAAGGAGGTTGGCAGTTACTGGCTTGCGGTGGTCTGATGGCAGTCGCTCCGTGTAAAATACTGGTGTTCAGCCGCATCTGGTTAGACTGGAAGCTGACCCTAAGATAATTGGGAAAAGGCTGGGAGGAAGAAGAAAGGAGGTTGGCGTTGTAGGAACTGTATCAGAAGGTGAATCTGGGTACGCTAGATTAATTATGAGAAGCGTTTATTTATTCATCACTTCTAGCCGTTTTCCTATAGCCAAAAACGAATCGTTTTGCTTACCAATGGTTGCAGTTTTATTTCCAAACTAGGCATGTAAATAGACTCGTAAGCTAATTTTACTCGTCATAGCTACATCATTGAAGGGTTCTACTTTGCAAAGCTATGGTCTTAACTTAATTGGTAAAAATAAAAGAGTCTCAATTTTAACCAATAACGTAAAATAAACAATAACCGTAAATTATTGGAATCGACCATTATTTTTTTTATTTTATTTTATTTATTGGAGAAAACAAACAGTAACAAATTACATTTTACGATAAAGAAATGGTAACAAAATGTGAATAAATGTGCAACCAACAACATTTTCCACAGAATACATTATTAAAGTGAGTGAGTGAACGGCGATTAACAAAAGAAATTTATAAGGCGGATGTTAATGGGAACGCCGGTAGAGGACGTCCTAGAAGGACATACATCGATGTTATTGGTGATGTTCTTCACAAAGGTCAGGTGCGTAGTACTCTCAACCGGCGTGCGTGTATGACAAGATGTATGAATGTGGATGAAGCGAAAGGGGTATGTAAGAGTCGTAGCATGTGGCGTTCTATAGTTTCTGCCTACCCCCATGGGAAAAAGGCGTGAGTTTATGTATGTATGTATGTACATTATTAAAAAGAACTTGAAAATATCGTGCTATTTTGTTTTATTTATTTATTCTTTATGCACAAAATTAGTACAGAGGCGGACTTAATGCCTAGCATTTTCTACCAGTCGACCTTAGGGTGATGCAGAGACAAAACATATGTTTTCTTATAACCTACAAACTATAAGAGTAAAATGTGGTTATTTGTTAAATTTGATAATACAGCAGACATCTATTTAGGGCATTAATCTGTACAACTTTATTCGTTTCCACATTCAATCGTATGACACCCAACATGAAATCAGACCCAATCCTCTGAATTCTTCAAGAAAATAAAACCTAACGTGAAGTCTAGTTCACAGTACAATGGGTTTAAAATTTATTACCGTTTGTCAGTACTTAAGTAGGTATAGCGTTTATCTTTTTACGAGCAAGCAGTAACACGAAGGCCTTTGAAAGCGATATTTTGTTAAAAACGTCAGTTAATTTATTTCCAAGTACTTTTTCTTCAATGTGATTACTGTTTATTATATCTGTTTTGTGTAATAAAGTCTTTTTGTTTTGTTGGAGTTAATAATGTGTTCTGTTGTTCGTTTTATCAGGATCCGCATGCATTTTTCTGCTTCTACGGTTCCGTAGCAAAGAGGTTGAAAGAGAACCGTTGTGATGAGAATTCAGGGTCTTTTTGTCTGTCCCTCCTAGCCTTTTCTCAACCATGTTGGGGTTAGCTTCCAGTATAACCAGATGCGGCTGAATACCAGTATTTTACACGGACTGATTGTCATCAGAGCTCTGCAACCCAGTTATTGGGCAATGCCGATATCCTAAGGTTAGACCGGTTGTCAGACTTTCGGGTTTTTGACTTCCCATAACGACTGTCATAGGTATTCGTATGACACCCGGGACTGACTGTTTAACGTGCTCTCCGAGTCATATAGTCTCGATGTGTAACGACGATGTTTTACCCTGTGTGGGGAGGGGTTAGAATTTAAAACTTCCTCTCCGCCCGCTGGGAATAGACACGTGTTGTAAGATTCAACAAAACCCAGGACGCTTAGTGGTAGAATCTATACAGTCCGACTGGCTAGCTAACACCCTCACATTACAGCGCCAAGAAGTTTACTGTATTCCGTCGTGTGTATGTGACAGTCAGAGGGGTATAGGGAAATCCCTCTATATCTCTGTTCCTTGGATTCGTGTGCTCCATCTTAGACCCTGTCTGCGCTTACCATCAGGTGAGACTAGGGCCAAACGCGAACAAGTCAAGAATTTTAAAAAACCGAACCGTCTGAATAACCGCGATACGTGCTGCTTAACCTCGCAAATCGTATGAGCCACGAGCCCCTCCATCATCCTCCTTTTTTTATTGTTTGAAAATCCTCATGGATGTCCCTCGCCCGGGGAAGGCGAGGGGGTCTGCCGGAATCTTACCGGCTAAAAATCGACGGTGTTCCTTCTCCTGACCATTCGGCCGGGGTCGCGGGATTTGTAAAAGCATGCACCGCAACCCCGGCAGTCCATCATCCTTCTATCATCTTTCTATTTATCATTATCATGTCACACCGCTGTTTGTGAAGCCCATCCTTAAATGACGTCGTTGTGTACAACATAAACATGTACACGATGGTCCTCGTTAGCAACTGTCGACTACTCGCACTAAGCCTGCTGCCCGGCGATACCCGATAATCATAGGGTAATAAATAACTGATCCACTGTACTATAACATATTATGTACGTACATGTGATTCACGGTATACTTAGGTACATAAATCTTATGATTCCTGGCTTGGTCAGCAGAATTGGAAAGTTTTGAAAATGTTAACTTATAGCCACAACAATTATTGTCTTTTTATTTAGATTTCTGTGATTTACTACTAGTTCGCATCAATTCGTGTGCTGACTGCCAAGTCATAGGTCCCGAGTTCAAACCCAAGGCACGCACCTCTGACTTTTCGGATTCATGTGCGTATTGTATAATTATCACTTGCTTAAAAACGGTGAAGGAAAACATCGTGAGGAAACCGGCATACCTGAGAGATATTTCTCGACGGCATGTAAAGCCAAGTGAAAGGCCTATGGGCAGCATAAACTCTGACACCAGGTTAGTCACTAACCACACGAATAGAAGAATTCGTGTGCTTTATCTTAGACCCTGTCTGCGCTTATCACTAAGTGAGACTAGAGAGAAAAGCGACGAAGACAAAAATATTGTTTAAAAAATATTGAGCTCGGAATATAAACCACGTTTAACACATTTCCGATGCATTAGTAATTAGTTTCTAAGTGGTCGTTACATTAAAAATGTTATCAGTAGTTGGTAACACTGGACAGTGATGATAACGGAGGGTAGTCGTCAAGATGAATCAACGTACACGAAGTTATAAAATCAGTGGTCATTCGACGGAGCAGAGGATTCTATGTCGAAGAGCCGAAGACGTCTGACCTTTTATATCTGACTCGCTGTGTCCTCACGGCTCCGCCCGTAGCCTATGTTACTCAATGATAATGTAGCTTTCTAACGGCAAAAGATTTTTTTAGTTTTTAAGTTTATTCGTTACATACAAAAATACAAATCTTTCCTCTTTATAATATTAGTATAGATTAGCTTGTCCTTATTTTCTGATCTTGTGTAAATTATCATATTGTAATATACTATGAACTAGCTTCTGTAACTAACCACCGACCTAAATATAAGTACTCTCAGTGGTGGAGTCTATGTTGGTTTCATTTACTTTATTTACCATGCTCCCAATCCTGACATAACGATATTAGCTATAACTTTAATGATAGATTCACCGCTAAAAGAATCTGTTGCCTGTCTTTTACAAAAAAACATTTTAATTAGTTACATAAACATAACAAACCCATTACTGTACCACTGCTGGGCACAGACCTCTTCTCAGAATGAGAAGGGTTTAGGCCTTAGTACCCCACGCTGGCCTGGTGCGGATTGGCAGACTACACACACCATCGAGAACTTTATGGAGCCCTCTCAGGTGTGCAGGTTTCCTCACGATGTTTTTCCTTCACCGTTAACGCAAGTAATAATCAAATTCTGATTCTTTAATTAATTATTTAATTAAATTAAAAATTTGGAAGTCGACAGCTGAATTTGTCGAAAGATTCCCCGGAAAAATACAGCAGGTTCAACATTGTTACTTCCAGTTTGAGATTTAAACCATTTTGCGAAAGAAAATTAGCGTAAATTAAATTAAATTATTCATAATGCCCAGGTGTAAAGATGCCAAAATAACTGGGAAAAGCGTTGTTTATGAATACTAAATTGACTGGAAATTTTACATATTTTATTAGTCCGTTAATATAAATTATTTTTCCCTTTATTAACGTTCTACGGCGTTAATAAATTAATTAATTTTATTAGCTCATTTGATTAGTGTTTTCACAGCCATGTATTATTATCACTTGTTTAAAAACGGTGAAAGAAAACATCGTGAGGAAACCGGCATGCCTGAGAGATATTTCTCGACGGCATGTGAAGCGAAGTTAGAGGCCCATGGGCGGCATAAACTCTGACACCAGGTTAGTCACTAAACACACAAAAAATAAATTATACTCAAACTTAAGCGTGTACTTACGTGTTTTTTATTACGTTGTTACACATAGTGACCCAGGGTCTTTAGTATTTATTTAATTACGGCGATTGACATGGTTTTAAATAATCAATTACGCTTAGCATAGGAGACGTTAATATCTAACACTAGCTGTGTCCCTCGGCTCCGCCCGCGTAAGAAGTTTTATTCCAGTAATAAATATAGCCTATGTTAGTGCGCGTTCCCATTATGTCGTGACGATAAATTTATCGTTGGACGACTGTCGTCTCTAGCTGTTCCCATTGGATCGCGAAGACATTTTATCTTTTCACGACAGTCGCTTTGTCGTTTACCAGCAGTAGCAAGCTACAAGACGAGATGATATTTTTATCGTGGCCACGACAGATAGTCATAACAACTACACATTACGATGTCGTGACGATAAATTTATCGTTGGACAATCTGTCGTCACTGCAAAAACAAGTCGTGAACGACAGTTAATCGTGTCGTCTTATATGTGAACACCTCCATTTAAATATATAAGCCACGACACTTAAAACTACACGACTATCTGTTGTCACCACAATGTGGGAACGCGGCGTTACTCATTGATAATGTAGCTTTCTAACGGCAAATGAATTTTTGAAATCGGTCCAGTAGTTTTTAAGTTTATTCGTTACATACAAAAATACAAATGTTTCCTCTTTGTAGTATTAGTATAGATTGAAACAAATACAAATTTAAAATTGTATACAGTACGGTAAAACACAAATAACATAATCTTATAGGGGGTGAATCTATCATTACAGTTATAGCTAATATCGGTATATCAGGATTGGAAGCATGGTAAATAAAGTAAATGAAACCAACATAGACTCTCCACTACTGAGAGTACTTTTAATTGGGTTAGTGGTTAGTTATAGAAGCTAGTTCACAATATAATAATTTATACAAGATCAGAAAATAAGAAGTAGCTAATCAGATATAAAAGCAGTTCGGCATAGGCGCCCCGTACACAGTCAATCTCGATCGCGATCCGCGATCAAAATCAATGATCGCGATCCAGATTGTTTTGTTCCGTTCCGACAATCTAATTCGTACACTATCAATCTGGATCGCGATCATTGATTTTATTCACGGATCGCGATCCAGATTGACTGTGTACGGGGCGCCATAGAATCCTCTGCTCCGTCGAATGACCACTGTTTTTAAAACGTCTGGTACGTTGATTCATCTCGACAACTACCCTCCGTTATCAACATTGTCCAGTGTTACCAGCTACCGATAACAGCACGTAACACAACGAAGAGCGTAACACAACGAAGAACGTTTTGTAATTGATATATGCCTATATTATATAATTATTATATTATATTATATATTATTAGCCTATATCATATTATTTATATAATTACAATTTGACTGTACGTGTGTATGTCACTGAATTCCTCCTAAACGGCTGGATCGATTTGAATAAAATTTTTTGTATGCGTTTGGGTGGCGCCCTGGATGGTTTAGATTCACAATTGGACCCTGTAGGTGCCGCTATTTTTCCAGACAGGACGACGTCTGCTGGGTCCGCTAGTATCTATATATTTTATTATGTGCATATAATTATGTATTTTATGTAATTTATATTTATCTTTTGAATTCCTAATATATTCAGTCCAAAATTGTCAACTCATCTTTTTCCTGTACCTATTTCGATGTTTTTCTTTTTAACCCTAAGGTTGACTGGTAGAGAATACCTTATGACATTAAGTCCGCCTTATGTACCACCATAGTGCATAGAAGTATAAATAAGTAAATAAATAAGAGCAAACCTTTTTACTGGTTGATTGGAGGTTAAGTGTAATACAATCGTAAACTTTTTGTTACTATCCACGCTATCCATTTACCACACAGTGTGAACACGCGGGCATAGTTCAAGCTATGATATCAGGATTTTGAGAAGTTGTTGATTTCTTACTTGTTTACATTGTACAGCTGATCTTGTAGGATGATGTTCGTTATTTTGACCGACTACAAAACTGAAAGATGTTATGAAAAATGAAAAAAAAAATGGTGAATAGTGTAGATAGTGACAAAAAGTGTATGATAGTGCTATACTTAACCTACCCATCAACCAGTTACAAGGTTTGCTCTTTTTTGTGTTACGTAATCACTGTATATTCAAAAAAACTCATACACAGCATGGAAATAGAACCCCATTTCTTTTTTATTTCTTTTTCTCTTTAAAAATACGTTGCTCTACACTAGGATTTTTCCTGTATCATGGGTTACAGCCACAAATCTTCACGTACAAAAATGCTCAGACCCGGAACAACTACTTGCAGGCCATACAAATATTTGATCCATGTGGGAATCGAACCCACGACCCGTAGCACAGAAGCCAATCGCTCAGCCACTGCACCAAACGTGTCGTCATTATCCTTTAAAAGTCTCATGTGGTTTTATAGTTTCCTAGCGACCCGCCCCGGCCTCGCACGGGTGCAATGTAGATACTAATGTGGGGCATATAAACCTTCCTCTTATATCACTCTATCTATTGCTGAAAACTGCATTAAAATCCATTTCGTAGTTTAAAAGATCTAAGCGTACAGACAGCGGGAGCGACTTTGTTTTATCTATACTAATATTATAAAAAAGAAAGATTTGTATTTTTGTATGTAACTAATAAACACAAAAACCACTGGACCGATTTCAAAAATTCTTTTGCTGTTATAAAGCTACATTATCACTGAGTAACATAGGTTACGAGCCATGAAGACACAGCTAGTACTATTTAAAGATGTTGTAAGGAACAAAAATGTTACTAAGGAATCTCGACTAGTATAAAGATGTAACCTCATCTCATCAAAAAAACCCAGCCAGTTTTTTTTCATCAATCGTACAGGAATTATATTTAGTTAAATACGCCGTCAATTGCTCACGTACTCCCTACGCTTCGTTAACCCGACGCCTAACGAACCGTCTTCGATGTCAGCTGGGTGTCACAGCCAGGCTGCTGGAAAATTGTGCGTGGCGCACTGACGACTGGCCCTCGTTAATTAATTAAAGAACTTTAAATGATTTTGAGGTTTTAATTTTTGGTACATGTTTTATTTCCGGGTTAGCAAATGTGTTATTAGGTTTTCTGTTAACAAAATTAGAGTTATTAAAGACAGGATTGGAAATCGTCTGATAAACAGTGTCTTTCTTGTTCTTGAAGCTACCAGACAAAGTTATAATAATCTAGTGATGACACGTTTGGTGCATGGTTGAGCGATTGGCTTCTGCGATACGGGTCGCGGGTTCGATTCCCGCACGAGACAAATATTTGTATGGCCTACAGATAGTTGTTCCAGGTCTGGGTGTTTGTGTATGTGAAGATTTGTGTCTGTAAACGCACCTACGATACAGGAGAAATCCAAGTGTGAGGCAAAGTTTAAAAAAAAAAACCACCGGGTTAGTAAAAGTGTTATTAGGATTTCTGTTAACAAAATTACAGTTATTAAAGCCAGAATTTTAAATTGTCTTTGATAAACGGTGTATTGTTCTTGAAGCCAGCAAGTAGCGTGATAACCATCTAATACCGGGTGTACCTAAGGGACGGTGTACCGAAAACTGAAACAGCCAATTCTACTCTTCGAGAGAGGTTTAAGCAATGCACTGGCATTTCTCTACCACGTAAGTAACGATTCCTATGATTTGTCGAGCGTTATTGGTTAAAATTAGGACTTCAACTCTGCTTAGCTTCCTCCTAACTAGAAAGAAAGAAAGAAAGAAATTTATTTGGCACGAAAGCAGTCAGACACCCAGACAAAAAAATCATAAGAGATAAAACAAAATAAAAAAATAAACAAAAAAATAAAGTATCTGTGCGGCTAGCAGCTGCGCCAAATAGGTTCAGTTCAGCATAAATGTCAGACTACTAGAGCCTGACGCTGGTTTTCAACTGAACCCACTGTGACGTAACCGATGTAAACCAGTTCCAAATAGATAAATACATAAATAGCGTGCTTAAATAAATAAAAAAATAAATACTATTGAACTGTGTTGGGGTCAGCTTCCAGTCTAACCAAATGCGGCTAAATACCAGTATTTTACACGGAGCGACTGCCATCAGGCCTCCACAACCCAGTTGCCGGGCAATGACGATATCCTAAGGTTAGACCGGTAGTCAAACTTTCGGGCTTCTGACTACCCGTAACGACTGTCATAGGTATTCGTATGACACCCGGGACCGACGGTTTAACGTGCTTTCAGAGGCACGGAGCGGACCTAGCCGGACCTGGGGATCGAACCTCGGACCCCATGCTTAGCAGTCGCGTTTGCAAGCACTAGACCGACAAGGCAGAAATCTATTATATTCTACATAGATTATCACAAAATCCATTACCGACAAGATAACAATAAAAACGTGATAATAGAGTCATTACGATGATTTTATATCATTTTTATAGTTTTCTATAATTTAGTTCGAAGATAGGCATGTCTTTAAGTAGGTATGACCGGCTCGTAAAAATCTAGGATATTTATGGATCCATTTTCTCCTCCATTAAGGAAGACATTTTATTTTCGTTGAATATTGTTCATTGGTCTAGTGATGGCAAGCGCGATAGCTGATCGTGAAGTGCTGGGTTCGATTCCCAGGTCAGGCAAAGTATTATTGGGTTTTTCCGTGTGGAATTCCTGAGTAGCAGCACAGTGTTTGGATTTGTGCCCGGTTGATGGCAATAAGCTCGTTCCGTATTACATGGAACTTAAACATAACGGTGATATAAGGGTGTTACTATACACCTCTGCCCAACCCTTCGGGGAATATAGGGCGTGATGTTATGTTATTTTTACAAGTGTCGTAAGAAGGTTGTATCAGTTGGTTAGCCAGGAGAATAAACTTGGGTCAGGGTAATAATATAATATACGTATTCCGCATTTTTCAGAATAACCTATGTCCTTCTGTTGTGACATAGACTAGATTAGACACCATAAACTATAAATAAGTTTTTTTTTTTTTTACTTTTTTGTGTTTGGGATACCGGGTTTTAAGTTTATAATTTTAAGAATTATTATACATACATTATTATATTTTTTCTTTCTTTCTTTCTTCTCCGAGTTCCAGACTATCTCTGTACCAAGTTTCATCAAAATCAGTTTAGCAGTTTAGTCGTGATGAGGTAACAAACAGACAGGCAGAGTTACTTTCGTATAAATTTATAAGTAAGGATTACCACATAGGTTACTTTTCCTTCAGAACAAACTAGGTCTCTCTCACGTGGGCTGAGCCATCAGCATAATAATATCGTTCTTCCTAGCCTTCTCCCAACTATGTTGGGGTCAGTTTCCAGTCTAACCAGATGCGACAGAACACCAGTATTTTACCCGCCATCAGATGTGCCAGTTACTGGGTTGCGGATCCCAGTAACTGGGCAATGCCAATATCCTAAGGTTAGACTGGTTGTTAAACTTTCGAGCTTCTGACTACCCTTAACGACTGTCATAGGTATTCGTATGAAACCAGGGACCGACTGTTTAACGTGTGATTATGTTACGAGCAGCGTCTTTAGTAGGTCCAACCATGTTTTAATTAAGGCCACTAAAATTTAAAAAAGAAAAAAGCATTTTAACAAAAATTAAACGGACTTCAAAAAACGAAGAAAATA
The DNA here is from genome assembly GCA_910594945.2 of Amphipyra berbera. Classification (NCBI taxonomy): domain Eukaryota; kingdom Metazoa; phylum Arthropoda; class Insecta; order Lepidoptera; family Noctuidae; genus Amphipyra; species Amphipyra berbera. The sequence continues at coordinate 2,484,388 of OU343142.1, read as the reverse complement.
ATAAAATAATTACCATATTATAAAATTAACAGTTTCAGAAGTCCGTGCCTTCATTTTGTTTCAGCGTGGATTAGCACCGACTTCTAAAACTGTTAATTTTATAATATTATTATAAAATTAACATTTTTAGAAGTCGGTGAATAAAAACAAACATTTAAAAACAACAATCATTTAACAAAAATAAAACCGACTTAATAATATAATAAAATAATTACCATAATATGGTAATTATATTATTATTTTCTTCGTTTTATTGAAGTCGGTTTTATTTTTGTTAAATGTTTTTTATTATCATTGGACGCATACAGGTTATTATAATTATAATTATCTATACTAATATTATAAAGCTGAAGAGTTTGTTTGTTTGTTTGAACGCGCTAATCTCAGGAACTACTGGTTGGAATTGAAAAAATATTTTTGTGTTGGATAGTCCATTTGTCGAGGAAGGTTATAGGCTATATAACATCACTCTACGACTAATAGGAGCGGAGCATAAATGAAAAATGTTGCAAAAACGGGAAAAATGTCCACCCGTGCGAAGCCGGGACGGGCCGCTATGTATAGATAAAATTACAAATTCGCTTAAGCCATGTATAGTCACGCGATATTCCTACCTACCCATCTACCTAACTCCTCAACTAAATCGCGTCTCGCGTTTAACAGAACCCTTAATCTTAGATCCCATTACGATTAATCTCCACCGATTTATCGTTCCTTGCAAATATAACTTTTGCTATCTTAAAAGCCAATAAGTTATTGCAAACGACTTCGATGTCGATGTCCCAGCTTCGTATTTGTAAAGCAAAGTGTGTTTATACTGATAGGAGGAACCAATTCTGACGACAGATACGTTATTCAATCGCAATCGAACCGAAGTCGAATTGTTTTTCAGATAGTTTAAATTGTCAAATTGTTTGACAATAAAAACAAAACGAAACATTTTGACTGACTGACTGTATATGGTTCCTTTGCGATTTGGCAACAATTTTTTTAGTAGAATTCACCTTCTGGAAGTAAATATGTAAGTATTACACATAACATCACGCCTTGTTATCACCGAAGGGTTGGGCAGAGGTGTTTTAGTACACCCTCGTTTCGCCAGTCATGTTTAAGTCCTACGTAATAGGGGGCGAGCCTATTGCCATTAACTGGGCACAAATTCAGACTCAAGGCTGTTACTGACAAACTCCTAATGAAAAAACCCAATAATACTGCCCGACCTGGCGGGGATCGAGCCCAGAACCCCATGCTCAGCAGTCGCACTTGCGATCACTAGACCAACTAAGCAGGTATTAATATCAATAGAATATTCATAAACATAATTTGAAAAAATTGGCTATCATAGACCCGACCCACATCCAGTGAGGGTTCAGTTACTGACCAGACCATGTCTCTCTTGCTAGAGTGTCCCAAATGCCCGTGTATACCGTTATTTATTTATTTTTTTCACGTGGGTAAATCCTCGTGGACTATCCCCCGTCCGGGGAAGACGGGGGGGTGTGCCAGACTCTTACTGGCTAAAACCACCACGGTGTCCCTCCTTCTGACCTAAGGCCGGGGTCACGGGATTCGCTGTTGCATGCACCGCGACCCCAGCAGGTCTCGGTCCACCAGCTTCTTCTGGTGGACCTCTCCTGTGGTGGGGCAGTTGCTCCCCCGCCCCACATCCTTACGAGAGGCGCGCGCAGGACACGACGCGCCATCCTCCCTGGGCCCGCCCGTGTATACCTGCACTTTTGAAGACCTCAAAACACCACTGATGCAACGATTGTGGAACGACCAAATGGAAAAATCCCGAGCGTCGAAATTGAAGGCATGAAGGGAATACTAATAGTTCTTTATTTAATGACATTAAAAAAGTGGTACATTGGTGTGGTGGACAAAAGGTCAGGTGCGTAGTACTCTCAACCGGCGTGCGTGTATGACAAGATGTATGAATATGGATGAAGCGAAAGGGGTATGTAAGAGTCGTAGCATGTGGCGTTCTATAGTTTCTGCCTACCCCCATGGGAAAAAGGCGTGAGTTTATGTATGTATGTATGTAAAAAAGTGCGCGAAGATTTTTCCGTTTGGTGGAAACTGACCCTTACTGAGCCAACACAGTTGTACCGTCGACACAAAAAGAAGAAGAAATGTTATGTTTTCGGTACTTTAATTAAAAAATTTGGCTTCGGCAAATTTTTTTAGTCTGTGACGGTGGTGGCGACTGGCGAGGGTTCGGGCCTATAAAAAGTCGGGCACGCTGCAGATCGCTCTTTTTTCGCGCCACTGCAGCTGCCAAGTTGAGTACTACACCTGTATAAGAAGACCCTGGACTCCTCGCATGGTCACGAACCACGCCCTGCTGACCTAATTGTAATTATTATTAAAATATACATATTGTACGGCTGAGTGTTTTTCATTATCCTCCCGTAAGTACACGCCTGCTAAATTTTATGTGCACATGCTTGTTGAGGGTTGACTCCTAAAGCCACCCTTGACCTCTAAAGTGTGACAACCCGAAGGCAATTGTTTGTCTGACATTGCTCTTTTTGGCCGAATATGGTCGAAACCGACGCCAAAGTCCAAAGGATCGATGGGACCCTAGCTAATAGACAGCGTAAATAAAAAATAAAAAACCAACCGTCTTTTACAGACATAACTAAATATTGCGCGGGCGTTGGTATTATTGCAAAGATACAATTCACTCCCTAAAAGAAATTAAGCTCGATTATAAATTCGAATTACTCGAACGACACCCTCCTACGCCTTAGTTACCGAAAACGTTACTGAAAAACGACGATTTCCTATAATTAATACCAGCGGCGTAACAATAATTAAAATGGCCCCCGTCTTATACAGGGTGTTAAAAAGGTAAGGTTAATACTTTAGGGAGCAGTTTAGGGTCGAGTCTAAAATATACAGAAAAAAATATTAATAAGAACTTGAAATGATTTTTTTATTAAAATTATTTTTTATTTGAATTATGTATACATCGTTGCATTAAACAATAAAACCGACCTCTTCTAAAAAATAACACAACAACATCACGCCTAGTATTTCCCGAAGGGTTCGGCAAAGGTGTTTTAGTAACACGCTCGTTTCGCCAGTTATGTTTAAGTCTCACGTAATAGGTGGCGAGCCTATTGTCATTAACCGTGCACAAAGTCAGGCTCCGGGCTGCTACTGAGAAATTCCTAATGGAAAAACCCAATAACACTGCCCGACCTGGGGATCGAACCCACGCGACCACTAAACCAACAAGATAGTTCTAAATAAATTCATAGTAAAAAAACATTTTTATAAACAAGCTTTTATTTAGATTCTCTAAAAACAAGAAAATTATCTTTTAATTAAATCAACTTATTACATTATACAATAAATTTATTTATATGATATAAAAGCTTGTCGCGAGATCTACAATTTTATGAAATACAGATTTTTTCTTAGAATTACTTGTGTCAAGATCCAGTTACATATTGTATTCTTATTTATTTAGTGTCTCGCGACAAGCTTTTATATCATATAAATAAATTTATTGTATAATGTAATAAGTTGATTTAAATTAAAGATTATTTTCTTGTTATTAGAGAATTTAAATAAAAGCTTGTTTTTAAAAATGTTTTTTTACTATAAATTTATTTTTTTAGTATGTCATGGTGAAACTTAGAACGGACTTTCACAATTGAATGCGTATGCAACATTTTATGTCTGTGCTGCTAACCATTGAGGAGTTCCCTAGTCAAGACCCAACCCTGAGTGCAGCAACCATGTCACGGTAAAACTTAAAACCGGCTAACATAATCAAATGCATACACAAAATTTCGTGTCTGTGCTGTTGACTTTTGAAGAGTTCCTTTATCTGGAGCTAATCCTGGATGTCAAATCAGGTCATGCTTATCATAAAAATGCATTGTCATCAGAACTGAACCAACATGTAAAAATTCAACTATTTAGGATAAGAGGAAGTGGTTCAAAATTCAGTTGCATGATTTGAACCGAACATACATACAAACATTGCAAGTTAATAAAAAGCTTGTAAAATATTGTTTATATAACATTTCCCAAAATTACGAGCATTCCATGCGAGCCTATAAGATAAATACGAATCTATTAGGTCGTTAACCGCACAACAAGCGAACATTGGAAGCAAAAATGGGAATAATAAGTCATAAAAACCTAAAAAAAAATGTTTTTCTATAATTTTGTATATTCCAATTTTAATAGAATATTGAATTGCTCCATAAAATCTCGAACAATTTTTTTGTACACCCTGTATAGTGAAAGATATTATTAATGAAACGAATTATTGACCCATAACTTGTATTTTAATTGAATTTTATCTAATCTAATTAACTACTGTCGTCTCTGATTGGATGACACGATAATTAAAATTATAATGATTATAGATTTGATATTTTGGTTGGTAGCGCTTTTCTGGAATATCGCTAGGGCCCGCTGTCCTTGAATGAATTGAGTCCTCGCTTGGGGCCAAGATTATAGATACATGTCTGGTTATACAGACCAACATCCTTATGTAATCCCTGCTTCGCACGGGTGGATATTGTTCCCGTTTTTGAAACATTTTTCATTTATGCTCCTCTCCTGTTGGTTGTAGCGTGATGTTATATAGCCTATAACCTTTCTCGATAAATGGACTATCCAACACAAAAAGAATTTTTCAATTCCAACCAGTAGTTCCTGAGATAAACGCGTTCAAATAAACAAATAAACTCTTCAGCTTTATAATATTAGTATAGATGTGTAAGAAAAAAGTACAGTCAGCGTCTCAGATCTTGTAGTATAAAGCCAAACGACTACTACAGAAATTAGATCAACATTGTATAATTTCTGGAGGCCATATTGGCTGTCATAAGGTTTGAGCTACACGATGACCGGTACATGCGTGCCGTCATTTAGAACAGGTCAACTCAAACCTGCTATGGCACTTTCCTAAAAAGGCCATTCCAGACGTTGCCCTACATTGTTACACTCGCATAGTTCTTATACCACAATGTCTGGATTTTAGAAGAGACCTTGATCTCCGAGTTTGTTTCGGCTTTTCTTCTCAGAGCTAGTCAGATAGGACACGCCGGCGATATCTAGTCTTAAAAAAATATTAAATTGACTTGTAAAAGTGTCTGTAACAGATTTATTTACAGAAATAAAAATCATTTATCGGTTGACAATTAATGACCAAGCTAGAGCTACTTGCTTTTTTGGAAATTTGATGGGCCTACGTACGTGCATCGTTTTGCGTAGCAGAATGTGACTGACCTTGTGTTTTTAAATGGTTTTAATTAGCTTTACATCATATTATTAATTTGTTTGTTTTGTGGCGGCATCTATCACGCCACATGAGAACTACGCAGCACGACGATTGTCTAGCAGACTACAGCGACATCAATGACAGCTGTCAAATGAAACGTCACAAATCCTGCATCGCGATATCAAGATTTGACACGCAGATAGTATATATTTATTGACTGCCTTGTTGGTCTAGTGGTCGCAATTGCGACTGCTGAGCATGGGGTCCTGGGTTCGATCCCCAAGTCAGGCAAAGTGTTATTAGGTTTTTTCCATTAGGAATTTCTCAGTAGCATTCCGGAGTCTGGATTTGTGACCGGTTAAGGGCAATAGGCTCGCCCACTACATGGGACTTAAAACATAACTGGCAAAATGAGGGTGTTACTATATACCTCTGTCCAACCCTTCAGGGAATACAAGGCGTGATGTTATGTTATTACATGTAACAGCTTTGTCGCTGGAAAATAAAAATGCAACATTTTAACACTGCTTTGAGTCTAAAATGTAGGGAGACTAGTTATTGGTCGTTATCCCAGTCCATTTTGGTTGAATGACCCAAGAGCGTATGGGACCGGTCATTATGCGGTCAGACACGTCGTAAAGTTCTAAGTATAGTGTTTACTGTGTTAGTTTGACGAATGACTACCTCAAGGCCATCACATGGGGTGCAGATACTATAATATTTTATCTGCGTATAAAAACTTATAGTATCTGATGGTATCACGGGTTCATGGCTGATTACCAACCGCACGGATTATACGATTTGTGAGGTAAAGCTACGCTTACCGCGGTCAATCCATGGATGGATGACCGTTCGTTACAAATCGAGACCTCTTCGTGCCTCGGAGAGTACGTTAAACAGTTGGTCTCGGATGTCATACAAGAAGCAAACATATTTTCTTAACGTGAGGCATTTTAGTGCCCCGAGCGAATTGCGCAGTATTGCTCGCCGCGTGGTCATTTAACTCGGGGCGCTAAAATGCCTCACGTTAAGAACACATGTTTACATCTTATAATTTATTTTTTATTCAATCCTAATGTATCCCGTGCCTGGTTAATCTATGTCAGCAGTACCTACATTACAAGGTTTAAAGGAATTACATGATTTCGTCTACACCCTTTTTTTTTTTCGTTTGAAAATCCTCATGGATATCCCTCGCCCGGGGAAGGCGAGGGGGTCTGCCGGACTCTCACCCTTCGTCTACACCCTGTATAGTGTTACAATTGTAACACTATACAAGATGTTACAATTGTAACACTATACTTAAAGTATAATAATGTACTATGTCATGCTTGATAAAGAAATTTTAATCTAATGATGGCCGACTTTTATAGGTCAGTAATTATGTTTTGTTTTGAATTACAATTTCTATTTGTGTTCGTATTTTTTCTAGTATGAAGCTATTGTTTCATTCCAGGTGCGGGTTGGTGGTCTACAAATATTTTCCTTCAACGAAGAGAGATCCGCAAATATATACATACATAAATTCACGTCTTTTTCCCATGGGGGTAGGCAGAAACTATAGAACGCCACATCCTACGGTCCTTACATACTCCTTTCGCTTCATCCACATGCATACATCTTGTCATACACGAACGCCGGTTGAGAGTACTACGCACCTGTCCTTTGTGAAGAACATCACCAATAACATCGATATATGTCCTTCTAGGGCGTCCTTTACCGGCGCTTCCACTGACATCTGCCTTGTATATTCCTTTTGTTAATAGATCCGCAAATTAATTCGAAAAGTCTGCTGTGTGAGCCAAGATCGAACTCAGACTCTCCTGCTTGAAAGACAAACATTCAACCGCTAAGCTATCACTGCTGATTACACAAAACTAATAATTATTTAACACGAGTCATCATTGCCTTTTTTATCGTTGGAAAATCTTCATGGATTTCCCTTGCCCGGGGAAGCGAGGGGGTCTACCGGATTCTAACCAGCTAAAAACTCAAGGTGTTCCTCCTCCTGACCGTCGGCCGGGGTCGCAGCGTTCGCATAAGCATGCAACGCAACCCCGGCAGGTCCCGGTCCGCCAGCCCCTGGCGGACCTCTTAACTGTAGGGCGTGTTTTCGTTGCCTATATCAACATAATTCAATATTAAGATATACCTACTTCAAAATAATGTAATACAAAGTGATACAAAGCAGACACTATCTCCTGAAACCAACATTCAGTGCAAATAACTTAATTTAAACACTTGAAGATCGTAGTAATTAATATAACACAGTACTACGGCGTAGCGACGCTACGGTGCTACGGCGTAGCTGCGTAGCCTGGATTAATGAAGCGTACAGCAAATAATACTTTATTTTCTGAGAAGGTATACAGGTTGTTTTTATTTTACATTGTTGGATTATATTTTTATAAAATGTCATATTTTTTAGTTTATGAACATTTTTGGACCCCGCATGATGTTTTACGCAAAATAAGAGTACTACATACATTGAGAAATTGTTATGGTTGCAATTTAATACGTATAGCGAGAGATGAAGAAGCCTGTTTCAAGCGTGTCATGCTCATGCCGATGACGGCATTATGGCAAGTCTTTTTTCGTTTACCCAGAGTCTAATTTAGATTCCAATTCAGGTAAAAAGTAGTATTACTATCAATATTGGGCTAGAACCCATGACCTAACTAGCAACCACGTCAAGTCCTAATTAATATACAGCATGGCTGGTTAATCGCTTCACATCCGAAAACCATGAACTCTGCTCATCATTCTGTACAACTTTTATTATGGGAGAAAAATGGAATTCGAAACAAAATCAGCTTTTCCATACAAAATAATCAATGTTGCTTAACAAAATGTATGGAACAGCAGATTTTTTTTTCACGAATGGACTAAATGACAGATTTTTCCATAGTAAAAGTTTATTTATTTATTCATGTATCTATCTTACAACTACCATAACAGGTTTTTTTTTTAACCCAAGGCGGCAGTGTTTTAAGTTACCTAATACCTTTATATTTTTAAACATTACTTAAACTTTGTAACTAATTACAAACAATGCCGTTCTTGTGAATTCACTCAGAGAACAACAAAATAGGTCCGTCCCGCTAGCTATCAGCGGCGCCTCGCTCAAAAGGTTGGTTCGCCCGCGTGGTTCCACTAGCAGTCGTGGCTTTCGTCGTCGCCACACTTAGTTGTACAAAATGATGAGCAGAATTTATGGTTTTCAGATGTAAATCGAGTAACCAATCATACTGTATATCCAGTACCGGCTGGTCTAGTTCAAGTTTGAATACACCCTGTATACAAGTTTCTGTTAAGAAATAAACTGTAAACTAATACCACTGTAGTTTATTCAACTCGGGTGTGTTTGGTTAGGAGTACATGATAAATACTAATACTATATATTTGTAGGCAATAATAGGTTTGTTTGTACATATTAATGTATGTAGCTTCAGTTCTGATTGGACCGGGACTCGACGGAATAAGTTTTAGCAAGATACGTTGTATGAAAATGTATGAAGCAAGTAGATTAAGTTAGGTTGTGTTACGTTGCTGGTATAGATATTTATATTATTTAGAAATAACTGTTGACTTTCTGTCTATATGTTATTTTCTAAAACCTCGTGTACAGTCAGCATCAAAAGTAAGTGATGATTACTCAAAGTTTTAAAATTGTTTGATGAATGAAAACCTGCAAATTGTTATTTTTGTCAACAAGTAACGTTAGAGGAGGGAATTCTTTAAAGAATAATATTATGATAATAAAGACAAGCAATTAGTTCCTAAGTTAATTAATATCGAAATTCCAAAATATTCATCGACTTTTGCTGTTGACTGTACAACAAAAAGCAAATAACAATGCTCAAAACGTCCCCACACTTGTAGCAACGTGAGCTGTCACATCTTCGATATTTTATTGCCATATTTTTTTTTATTTTTTTTTATTAAACTAGCAACATAATTGTGACTTGTGACTGCAGATTCCAGTTTCTTCATGTCGATATAACTTTTTTCGTATTGACATTTCAGTTTCGCTGTCATACAATAAAATAATAAAATGGCTATGGCCCTTCGATTAACATAGGTTTTAAAGTGCTACAAGAGTGGGGACGGTGTCCATACATTTTTGAGCATTGTTCTTTTGATACAAACATAACATCACGCCTGTATTCCTCGAAGGGTTAGGCAAAGGTGCATCTTAACACCCTCATTTCGTCATTATGTTTGTCCCATGTAATAAAAGGCGAGCCTATTGTAATCAACCGGGCACAAATCCAAGCTCCGGGCTGCTACTGAAGAATTTCACAAGGTAAAAGCCAATAACACTGCCCGACCTGGGAATCGAACCCAGGACCTCACGATCAGCAGACGCGCTTGCCACCACTAGATCAATGAGGCTTTTTGAAATATTCCCCACATTAAATATGAATTTCGGCCAATAAATAAAAAATACCATGTCGATTCAATGCCTGCAACATAATATCCGTTTGGGCGTGCACATTGTGGGTGATTAAGTATTGTGTGTAGTGGTGATTAAAAGTTTTGGTAAACAAAACGAAGCCACTTTATTACATTACATCACGCCTTATATTCCCCAAAGGGTTCGGCAGAGGTATTTTTAGTTCACTCTCGTTACGCCTGTTATGTTTAAGTCCCATGTAATAGGGAGCAAGCGTATTGCCATTAGCCGGGCACAAATCCAGACTCCGGGATGCTACTGAGAAATTGCTAATGGAAAAACCCAATAACACTTTGCCTGACCTGGGGATCGAACCCAGGACCCCATGCTCAGCAGTCGCGCTTGCGACCACTAGACCAAAAAGGCAATCTCACTTTATTATTGAAATAATATTGTCATAATATCGAACTTTCCACTATAGACAAAGCACTTTATCCGCAAGGCGGATCGGAAGCATGTGTTTATGTTGCCATACATTGATTAATGTATTTTTTTAGTAAAAGTTGTCAGTCAACAATTAATATTGAATTGCTAACAATATTAAAACGAATCAAATCGGAGCCGGGCTACTGGCGATCATTACTTGTAAGTTTTCATTGAAAAAATATTTTAGTTATACTTCCACTGAGACATATCTAATACCTTTAAACGAGCAATTCTTGTATATATGTATATATACAAGGTTAGTCGGAAAGGGGGTACTAAGCCGCGGGCCACTTAAAGTATCACTGATGACTATTTTAAATCAAGTGTTAATATTTCAAAATTCGGTAATTTTTATTTGCAAGCAAAAAGATATTTATTTCAGATTTTTCAAAAAAATATCATACCTGCTTTAGTTATGAATTCAGAATATTAAATTTCTAATCTGTGACCCCAAATATGACCTAAATTGCAAACACAGCTGATTATAGCTATGGACAAATAGATGTTAGCATATTTTTTACGAAATCTTTGAAAAGCTATTTCTCTTAAACTATCGAGTTTTGGGGAAAGTTGTAGAACAAAAGTTATCCCTTATTATAGGTACTTTAACACCCTTTCGGCTTAGTAACCCCTTTCCGACTAACCTTGTATAATCTGAGTCTTGGAAACGACTACAACGATTTTCGTGAAATTTAGTATGCAGGGGGTTTCGGGGGCGATAAATCGATCTAGCTAGGTTTCATTTTCAGAAAACGTCGATTTACCAAAAATAAACTGACCACAGCTCGGTCATCCAGGTACCTACTCATAATAAAAATACACACCTTGAAGTTACCCTATTCACTTCAACAACCGTTCTGCCTAGCCTTTTCCCAACTATGTTAGGGTCAGCTTTTTTCCAACCAGATGCGGCTGAATACCAGTATTTTACACGGAGCGACTGCCATAACACTTCCACAACCCAGTTATTGCGCAATGCCGATATCCTAAGGCTAGACCGGTTGTCAGACTTTCGGGCTTCTGACCTCCAGTAACAACTGTCATAACCTTAGTTCGTCCCGCCATCTCCTTCTGGGTCTGCCGCGACGTCGTCTGATGTTGAGTGGCCACTCAACATCAGACGGCGTCGCGGCAGGCCCAGAAGGAGATGGCGGGACGAACTAGATACTTATTGTAAGGACTGACCGCAGAGAACCTTAAACTGAGAGGAGTGGAAGGAGGTTACGGAGACCTTTGCCCTGCAGTGGGATGATCATGGCTGTGGAAGTTAATACAGAGGCTCATGGCTAATTACCAACCGCACGGATCATACTATTGGCGAGGTTAAGCTGCGCTTACCGCTATCAGTCTGTGGATGGGTGACCGTTCGTTACACATCGAGACCCCTCCATGCCTCGGAGAGGATGTTAAACAGTCGGTCCCGGGTGTCATACGAATACCTATGACAGTTGTTACTGGCAGTCAGAAGCCCGAAAGTCTGACAACCGGTCTAGCTTTAGGATATCGGCATTGCGCAATAACTGGGTTGTGGAAGTGTGATGGCAGTCGCTCCGTGTAAAATACTGGTATTCAGCCGCATCTGGTTGGAAAAAAGGTGACCCTAACATAGTTGGCAAAAGGCTAGGCAGAACGGTTGTTGAAGTGAATAGGCTATCTTCAAGGTATGTATTTTTATTATGAGTAGGTACCTGGATGACCGAGCTGTGGTCAGTTTTTTTTTTGGTAAATCGACGTTTTCTGAAAATGAAACCTAGCTAGATCGATTTATCGCCCCCGAAACCCGCTGCATACTAAATTTCACGAAAATCGTTGTAGCCGTTTCCGAGACTCAGATTATACAAGGTTAGTCAGAAAGGAGTTACTAAGCCGAAAGGGTGTTAAAGTACCCGTAATAAGGGATAACTTTTGTTCTACAACTTTCCCCAAAACTCGATAGTTTTAGAGAAATAGCTTCTGGGTCTGCCGCGACGTCGTCTGATGTTGGGTGGGGTCCACTCAACATCAAACGATACATATAAATATCGTTTTTTTTATGTCAAAAACTAACTTCATGGTGTCATATTTCAGCTACATTTTTTTTTTAAATATAAAACGTTGCCCCACACTAGGATTTGTCCTGTATCGTGGGTGCGTTTACAGACACAAATCTTCACATGTACAAACATCCAGACCCGGAACAACTATCTGTAGGCCATACAAATATTTGTTCCGTGCGGGAATCGAACCCACGACCCGTAGCGCAGAAGCCGATCGCTCAGCCACTGCACCAAACGTGTCGCCAAAACTTCATGGTCTCCCATTTCCGCTACAATTGCGTGCGTAACTTCCGTAACAATGAAAATATTACACTCAATGCGCCTAAAAGGTATAATTTCAACAACACAGCATGCACACTTTTTACTAATAACTAGTCCAGTAACTAATGTATAGCCTTAATTACTCGTTAACGTACATAAATAACTTACAGTTCAAGTTAACAGGAACGTCACAATAGTAAAAACATAATTAGTAAGCGTTACTAACTGAAGTGCTGCAACAATAATTACACACGCTGCGACTCTAGTTGAGAATGGGGTAACCATGATGTAGAAGTTAGTGAGAATGTATTTTAACTTTTATATTTACCACCGACCTGCCCCGGCTTCGCACAGGTGCAATGTAGATACTAATGTGGAGCATATAAACCTTCCTCTTGAATCACTCTATCTATTGCTGAAAACTGCATTAAAATCCGTTGCGTAGTTTAAAAGATCTAAGCGTACAGACAGCGGGAGCGACTTTGTTTTATACTATGTAAAGATACATATAACTATATATAGGTATTTATAACTGCGTCGATGGTCTAGTGATGTCAAGAGCGACTGCTGATCGTGAGGTCCTAAGTTCGATCCCAAGGTCGGGCAAGCCTGTATTCCCCGTAGGATTGGACAGAGGTGTATGGCAGCAACCTCATTTCGCCGTCATGTGTAAGTCCCATGTAATAGGGGGCGAGCCTATTGCCATCAAACGGGCACAAATCTAAACTCCGGGCTACTACTGAGAAATTTCACACGGAAAACCCCAATAACACTTTGCCTGACCTGGGGATCGAACCAAAGACCACTGGTCAGCAGTCGCGCTTGCCACCACTGGACCAACGAGGCAGTTCAATCAGAACCATTATCTTAGAAATGTCTCTCTATGCTCCTAAACCATAGTCAATGTAAAACGAGCTACTTGCAAGTTGTTTCACTCCACGACGTTCAGTGAATTGAATTAGACGTCGTCTAAACCAACGCCGACACTTACAAGAGTTACACAACAAATTGTACACGAATGTCTTGTTAGTACCGTAGTTGAAAGTGCGGCCACTGAGTGTAAGGTCTTAGTGTTTGATTCCATGTGTTATACAAGGTTAGTCGGAAAGGGGGTACTAAGCCGCGGGCCACTTAAAGTATCACTGATGACTATTTTAAAGCAAGTATTAAAATTTCAAAATTCGATAATTTTTATTTGAATGCAAAAAGATTTTTATTTTAGTTTAAAAAAAAGAAATACCTGCTTTAGTTTTGAATTCATAAAATTAAGTTTCTAATCCCTTTTTTTTTTTTTTTTTTTTTTATCCTATTCGACTATTGTAGATGGTCTTGCGGACCTCTTCTACGTAACTTGACTATTATTGGCGAGACCAGAAGGGTCTCCGAACCAATACCTACTATTCTAACTACCTAGCTAACTACGCAAAGCTAACTACTGTAACATCATGGCTATGACTATAGCAGCGACACCTCTGAGAGTGTCCCCAAGGGGGGACTCGAACTCTTAGGGTGTCGAATGCAAGAGGACTGGGAGGGATACGACAGCTTGATGAGGGCTGTATTCTCGCGTCATGGTGACTGCGCGGAGTCAGAAGGGACGACCGGCTCCGCGGCTGCGGCGGGTGAGCACGGTGGATCGGGGCGGCGGCGGTGGGACGTCGCGAGGGGCCTCGTCGGCGAGGGCGATACGCCGGTCGGCGGCGGCGGTGTTTGTGTATAGTACTAGTGGATTTATTCGCCTCCTGGAGGAGGGTGATCTCATCATCGGGCTCTAGTAGCGCATGCCGGGGACGGCGGACTATGCTAATCTGGGAGGGTTTATAATCGGACGCGGCGGTCACGAGGGGGTTCCGATGCCTCGAGGCATGGTCGAAGTAACGCTTAGACGTGCGTTTGAGATATTGCCTTACCGTTGGCATTTTTAGGTCTAAGTGAAGCTGAACGTTGCGCATATACCACGGCGCACCCGCGGCTCTGCGCAATACGCGGTTTTGCAGAATTTGAAATGCTTTAAAGCGACACGGCCTAACGTGTGCGAACACGACGCTGGCGTAAGTTAGTATGGGGCGAATGCACGTCAGGTAAAGTCTCAACTTATTTCTAAGCGAGAGCTTACTGCGCGCCCTAATCATAGGGTGTAACCGGCCCACAACAAAAGCGGCGCGAGCGTGCACCTTTTTGATGTGTTGCCGGAACGTGAGGTGGTGGTCTAGGATAACCCCCAGGTATCTGACGCTCAGTTCCCAAGGGATCTCTTTTCCAAACATGACTACTGGGGGACAACGCGAGTGCTTATCGCCGTGCCTCTCGAAAAGAACTGCTGCGCTCTTTCGGGATTCACTTCGATACGCCACTTCCGAAACCAAGCGCCGAGGCGGTTGGCTGCGGTCTGTAAGATGCGAGAGATCGATTTTAAGTCACTACCCGTGTAGTAAATAGCCGTGTCGTCGGCGAAAAGTGCCAACTGGGCCTTGCCTTGAGTGGGAATGTCGCTGGTGTACAGCGTGAACAGAAGGGGGGCTAGCACGGAGCCCTGAGGGACTCCGGCTCGGATCGGATGTGTTCTAATCTGTGACCCCAAATATGACCTAAATAGTAAACACAGCTGATCATATCTATG
Organism: Amphipyra berbera; assembly: GCA_910594945.2. NCBI lineage: Eukaryota > Metazoa > Arthropoda > Insecta > Lepidoptera > Noctuidae > Amphipyra > Amphipyra berbera. Next base: position 2,469,341 of record OU343142.1, on the reverse strand, counting down.
GACAAATAGATTTTAGCAAATTTTTTACAAAATCTTTGAAAAGCTATTTCTCTTAAACTATCGAGTTTTGGGCAAAGTTGTAGAACAAAAGTTATCCCTTATTATAGGTACTTTAACACCCTTTCGGCTTAGTACCCCCTTTCCGACTAACCTTGTATATAGGTATATCTGCTTAGCCTTTTACCAACTATGTTAGGGTCTGCTTCCAATCTAACCAGATGCGACTGAATACCAGCATTTTACACGTAGCGATTGCAATCAGACCTTCGCAACCCAGTTACTGAACAATGCCGATATTCTAAGGTTAGACCGGTTGTCAAGACTTTCGGGCTTCTGACTACCCGTAACGACTGTCATGGATATTCGTATGACGGCCGTGACCGACTGTTTCACGTTCTCTCCGAGACATGGAGGGGTCTCGATGTGTAACGAACGGTCACCCATCCACGGACTGACCGCGGCAAGCGCAGCTTAACTTTGCAAACCATATGATTCACGTGGTTGGTAATTAGCCACGAGGCATGTGTTATGTGGTATTTCTTTTAAGAGCAGTTCTCTAATAATGTGTTTTTATATTCCAGGGGCCTTAGACAGTATGAGACATCAACCAGCGCTGCTATACTTCGGTTTAGCAGCATTATGCTGAGATGGGCTCCTTTTTTACTCTCGTGGATCATGTAACTTTTTTATTTTGTTTTTTTATATCTTTTAATGTGTTTGTATGCCTGTTAAGAGACTTAAATAAATTATTTTCTTTCTTTCTTTATATCAAAACGTAACACGCAAATAGCACGGCCGCATACCATTCAAATGTCGTCATCATCATCTTCCTGCCCTGGTCCCAAGTTACTTGGGGTCGGTGCAATATGTTTTTCTCTTCCACTCTTCCCTGTCAGCCGTCTCATTATCATTTACTCCCTTATCTTTCATATCCTCCTTCACACAATCCATCCATCTTTTCGTAGGTCTCCCTCTCCCCCTCCATCCATCAACATTCATATTCATCACTCTCTTAGTCACATGTGTTTCATCCCTCCTCAGCACATGCCCATACCAAGACAAACGCTTTCCTTTCAACTTTTCTGTCACTGGTGCCACTTTCAAACTTCCTCTAATATACTTATTTCTTACTTTATCCATTCGCGTCACACCACACATCCATCTCAACATTCTCATCTCCGCTACGTGTAATCTTCTTTCATCCGTCTTCTTCACGGCCCAACACTCTGATCCGTACAGTACGACAGGTCTTATAATGGATTTGTGGATTTTGCCCTTCAGCATACCATTCAAATGTGCAATCGAAGAAATAGGATATTTTAATTTTAAATGTAGTGAATTTAATATGTACTCGGGAGCAATGAATCCGGTTTACCAACATAAAACAATGTTAAAATGTTAAATAATGTTTAAAATATTTTCCGATGTATTAAGGTTTATGTTGGTGATCCGGATTCATTGCTCCCAAGTGTATTATTCTCAAATGAAGCAGCCCACTATGAACTGTAAAAATATAATTGTAAAACGATCGTGTTTCTAGCTTGTTTTTCTTAAGTCTCTTATTAAAATTTTGCACAGTGGTTCCTTACTTATTGTAGGCACGCAATAAGAAGGTATTTTTGTAGATTCAACCCGTAAGGGGTAAAAAAGAGGTGTCAAAGTCAGTGTGCGCGAATATTATTGCCTGGCCTGATTAACTCAAAATGTAGAATAAATAATCTTTTAACTGCCTTGTTGGTCTAGTAGTGACAAGCGCGACTGCTGAGAATGGGGTCCTGGGTTCGATCCCCAAGTCGGGCAAAGTAGTATTGGGATTTTCCATTAAGAATTTCTCAGTAGCAGCCCGGAGACTGGATTTGTGCCCGGTTAATGGCAATAGGCTCGCCCCCTATTACATGGGACTTAAATATAACTGGCGAAACGAGGGTGGCATACACGGCGTGATGTTACATTTATAAATTTAAAAAAAAATCGAAAATTTCGAAAGTCAACCCCTATGGATGGAAAAATTAAAATTTAAAACTATTATCAATTTATTTTAGTAGGTAGTGAATGAAGCCCCACTAATATCATACTATCTTGCTTCCAAATCTTAGGCAATTTAAGCTAGTTGTTCCCTCCCACGCGACGTTCAGTGAATTGAATTAGACGCCGGCGCCGTCTAAACCATATCTGACACTCACGCGACTGTACATAAGCTTTGTGTGATTGAGGGATTAACTAAACGATCTGTGTAGGTGAACATAGGGCACCTACTATTCCTGTGGATGCTACAATGAGCAAGTAACGAGAACATTAAGATTGCATGAGTTTTGTCATGTCAGCATCTGCTTCCAGCCAGTGATGGGTTGGCAAATAAGCAGACGCCCCATCTCATGGAAAATTATTACCGCCGCCTACATACGGTGTAAATCTATACTAATATTATAAAGCTGAAGTTTGTTTGTTTGAACGCGCAAATATCAGGAACTACTAGTTGGAATTGAAAACTTCTTTTTGTGTTGGATAGTCCATTTATCGAGGAAGGTTATAGGCTATATAACATCACGCTACGACCAATAGGAGCGGAGCATAAATGAAATATGTTGCAAAAACGGTAAAATATCCACCCGTGCGAAGCCGGGACGGGCCGCTAGTGAAATCATATAATTTTTCAAACCTCGTGATGTACTGCTATCATAGATTAAACATGCACGGGATACTTTTGGGTTCAATAAAAAACAATTACAAGAAGTAAACATGTGTTCTTAACATAATTTTACCGCCCCGAGCGAATCGCGCGCGCGTCGCTCCCCGCACCGCGCTGCCAGTCTGGCCAAACACTAAGAATGAACTCTTTGACATGAGAGTATTACTATTACTAAAACTGTTCTTGACCGAAATTCCGGTAGGATAGATGGGCCGTGTCATGCAATAATGTGTCAACCCACAAAAATATGAATTTTGTGTTAACGTCATCTAGTTCTTGTGGTAGTTGTGGTAGGTCTACTCAATACTTGAAAAAATGCCCAGGACTGTAAATTTAATAGAGCGCAGTCTATAAAAAAAATCATAATGCATTTTCCATTTTTCAAGCGTACCGTACGCAAGCAATGTCGTTAACACAGAATTAATATTTTTGTGGGTTGACATCTCTGCACAACCCTTCGAGGAATACAAGCGTAATGTTATGTGTGTATGTAATTTTTTTGATCTTTTGGTCCGGCTCTTAATGATTACGTAATTTCGAAACCAAACACATACTTCCATCTTAGACCTGTAATGTGACAGATCCAAATCTGTCCCACTCAACCCCCGTTGGATAATACAAACTGTCCCGTTATAGTTACAATAATAGATAATAATATATCCCTGTCGCAACAAAGGTTGAAAGAAATTACTTTTAGCGATAAAGGTATATTGTGCCATCTCTAATACAAACGTGTCTACGTTTTTTCGTGTTTAGAGTGCAATTTTCTAGAAAAAGCGATGCTTGTAGATTTATTACTGCGTCTAAGTGAAATAAAGATTTGATACTAAACCTTTAGATAGTCGCTTTCTCGTTTATTTGAATAGATATGTCCAAAATATAAAGGATATAGCTGTGTCCTCACGGCTCCGCCCGTAGCTTGTTACTCAGTGATAATGTAGCTATCTAACGGCAAAATAATTTTTTAAATCGGTCCAGTAGTTTTAAAGTTTATTCGTTACATACAAAAATCCAAAAATACAAATCTTTCCTCTTTATAATATTAGTATAGATTGACATTAGATCTCAAAATATGAATTCAATTTTCTGTGTTGGTTTTTTTAAACAATATATCGTCAGACATGTATTCCCCGAAGGGAAGGGCAGAAGTGTATAGTAACACCCTCATTTTGCCGTTATGCTTAAGTCCCATGTTAAGCGAGCCTATTGCTATCAACCGGGCACAAATCCAAACTCCGGACTGCTACTGAGAAATTCCAAACGGAAAACCTAATAACACTTTGCTCGATCTGGGTATCGAACCCAGAACCTCACGATCAGTAGTCGATCTTGCCACCAAAAGACCAACGATCATATGAAAGTATTTACTTATTACAAAAAAACTTACTACAAAACAAACTTTCTGTCTATCTGTCCGTTTGTTCCGGCTAATCTCCGAAACGGCTGGACTGATTTTGACGGAACTTTCACTGGCAGATAGCTGATGTTATAAGTAGTAACTCTTGCTACTTTTATTTTAGAAAAAGAAAACAAAATAGGGGTCCGCGCAAAAAAAATAAAACCCATCCGACTTCTACGCAGACGTAGTCACGGATACAGTTAGTTTCAACATAATATCTTATGTATTTATTCAAAAACATTTCAAGAATCTTACACCTAGCTGTTTATTTTCTAAACTTAATCAAAATCGTCCGCATCGTAGCACTACTGCGGTAATTCCCAGCGCTGGGCTACAGCAACAGACGTCATTGGCCGAACCCGAGCAGAATAACAACAGACTAATGACGTAATACTGGTTGCATTGAAGTGTGAACCTTAAACACATAACATAACATCACGCTTGTATTCTCCGAAGGGTTAAGCAGAGGTGTATGGTAACATCCCCATTTCGCCGTAATGTTTTAGTCCCATGTAATACCACCGGGGCACAAGTCCAAACTCCAGGCTGCTACTGAAGAATTCCACAATGAAAAACCCAATTACACTTTGCCCGGCCTGGGTATCGAACCCAGGACCCCACGATCAAGGCTTACGCAGACCGGGACGGCATGGCAAGGGATTTTGCCGTCAGTCAGCGCACACTACTTAGCCACTTAGATACTGCGGCATTCCAGCGCCTTGCCACGGCATGCCACGGCGTGCCGCGGCACGACAAAGCACGCCTCGGCAGCTCCTGCTGCCTGATACACTTTTAGTATGCATTCCCCGCTTCTCTACCCACGCCTCACCCGGCGGTATGTCACAACGAGCGCCGCAGTCCTTGGCATGCCGTTGCCTACCGCAGTACGCCACGGCATCCCGCCGCGGGAGCCCGTGGCGCGTCTTTCAATGCCGTACAATGAAATCCCTTTCGATGCCACGGCATCATTTTAAAGCATAGCAATTTATGTCGTATTTCTATATCGATACGTTTGAATGTCCATTGGTAAAAAATTAAATCCCTTGCCATGCAGTCCCGGTCTGCGTAGGCCTTCAGCAGTCCGGCTTGCCACCACTAGACTAACGAGACAGTCACCTTAATTTAGTTGAACCTTAAATTAGATAAATAAGAGATAACTCGTTACTGAAATTATTATGAACAAAGTTCAAATTCTTACAAAATGTTATTTTAATAACGCTAAACTTCAGACATATGTGTATCATATCTACCTAGCTTTTTCCCAACTATGTTGGGGTCAGCTTCCAGCCTAACCAAATGCGGCTGAATACCAGTATTTTACACGGACTGATTGCCACCCGAATTCCGCAACCCAGTTATTGGGTAACAGGGTAATGCCGATACTCTAAGGTTAGACCGGTGGTCAGACTTTCCGGTTCGTTTTTTTTAGGTTTTTTGTTCTCGTATGTAATATATGTAATATGTAAAGTCGCTCCCGCTGTCTGTACGCTTAGATCTTTTAAACTACGCAACGGATTTTAATGCAGTTTTCAGCAATAGATAGAGTGATTCAAGAGGAAGGTTTATATGCCCCCACATTAGCATCTACATTGCAACCATGCGAAGCCGGGGTGGGTCGCTAGTATATGTATAAAATTATTTTCCATTCCCTCATACCGGATAGTAAATACAGGCGGTCATCGTCACGTCAGCGTGACGTATGCAATAATTGACTGCAATGAAATGGCGCATGAATAGTGTTCATATTGTTGTACGAGAATTCAAACAATATAGTAACTTAATTATACGTGAAAACCCGTTGTTTGAATAATAATTTTTAGATAAAAGAGAGTAGAAATTTTATTATTTTGTTTATGTTTTCAAAACTTGGCTGGTGTAATACCGTTTGCTTATTGCTCAACATGTTTATGCACAGAACAAACTACCTTTCTCTTCCAGTAGGAGATATCTTAAAAGGCGATTAGGTCAAATGTTACCTTTATGGTTAATATCACCTACCTTTTTTTTTTTTTTTTTCGTTGGAAAATCCTCATGGATGTCCCTCGCCCGGTGAAGGCGAGGGGGTCTGCCGGACTTTTACCGGCTAAAAACCAACGGTGCTCCTTCTCCTGACCGTTCGGCCAGGGTCGCGCGATTCGCAAAGCATGCACCGCAACCCCGGCAGGTCCCGGTCCGCCAACCCTCGGCGGACCTCTCCTCCTGAGAAGCGCGCACGGAACACAGCGCGCCGCCTTCTCGGGCCTGTTACTGGTCGGGCGGCGGGTCCCCTACATACCTACATACAGTGGTGGCACTATAATTAGAAACAATCATTACTGCACACATTTTTATTATAAAAACTCGCTATAAATTTTTATCAGTCTATCATTGATGACTTTTAACTACGCCATTATGTAACCCTATCAATAGTGCTGAATACATGAGAACAAATTGAGGGAAACAACAAACTCCTAATAAAACTTACAATCACTTTGTAAACAGGGTGGAATTTGAAATGAACTGAGAGCTGGACAAATAATTAGAAACGATAACTAAATAGTTCAAAATGAACTGAGAGCTGGACAAATAATTAGAAACGATAACTAAATAGTTCAAAATGAACTGAGAGCTGGACAAATAATTAGAAACGATAACTAAATAGTTCAAAATGAACTGAGAGCTGGACAAATAATTAGAAACGATAACTAAATAGTTCAAAATGAACTGAGAGCTGGACAAATAATTAGAAACGATAACTAAATAGTTCAAAATTCAAAGTTCAAAATAATTTTGTCCTTGAATATTGGCGAATGCTTATTTCTGCTTCATTATTAATCATCTAAATGTTTTCAAAAGTTATTTCAATGAATTAATTTGACTCAAAAAATATAATATAGGACACGTGATTCATTCATACCCTTATAAACTTATGGAACTGTAAAACGTAACTACATACATAAACTCACGCCTTTTTCCCATGGGGTAGGCAGAAACTATAGAACGCCACATGCTACGACCCTTACATACCCCTTTCGCTTCATCCACATTCATACATCTTGTCATACACGCACGCCGGTTGAGAATACTACGCACCTGACCTTTTTTTTTTTCTTTTTAAATAAAAACATTGCCCCACACTAGGATTTCTCCTGTATCGTGGGTACGTTTACAGACACAAATCTTCACACGCACAAACACCCAGACCCGGAACAACTATCTGTAGGCCATACAAATATTTGTTCCGTGCGGGAATCGAACCCACGACCCGCAGCGCAGAAGCCAATCGCTTAGCCATTGCACCAAACGTGTCGTCAAACCTTTCTTGTCGTCACCTTTGTGAAGAACATCACCAATAACATCGATGTATGTCCTTCTAGGACGTCCTCTACCGGCGTTCCCATTGACATCCGCCTTATAAATTCCTTTTGTTAATCGCCGTTCACTCATTCTCTCAACATGACCAAACCACCTACGCATACTCCTTTCATTTCTCAATCTATCATTCAAAGTTACACCGCGCATACTTCGCAAAGAACGCATTTCCACGGCATTTATTCTACTAAAACGTAACTATTCTTTCAAAAAATGTTGCTGTTAATATAAAATGCTCCAATACTAAAGTTTGCGACGCGGGACTGCAAATTACTCTGCAGTGCCAACGATGTTACATGACAGCCTAAATATCAGAAAACGATAGCAGGTAAGGATAGCAAGATTGTTCAATTAACAAAAACAAACCCTTTTCAGGGCCATTATTAGATTGTAATATTCAAACTACTGAAACATGTCTTTAATATAAGGGAGCTTTACTTCATCCAATGTTTTCTTTTATTGAAATCCATCTAGAATATCTCACTTTTTATTTAGAGACATACTTATTTCTTCAATGTATGACGTGCAGTACTAATTGTTTCTAATTATTTGGCCACCACTGTACATACATACATAACCTCACGCCACTTTTCCCAATTGGGTGAGCAGAAACTATAGAACGCCATATGCATTAGTCTCGCCATTATCTAGGTTTATTGCTAAATAGAACAGTAAACTAAGTATTGATTTGGATGTTACGAGCCTCCAAAGATACATACTTTAACCCTTATTCTGTCGCAACTTTGAACGTCAATTAATGTTATTAGAAGTATGAAAACCTCTCTCTTAGCCTTTTTCCCAATTATCTTGGGGTCAGCTTCCAGTCTAACTAGATGCGGCTGAATACCAGTATTTTACACGGAGCGACTGCCATCAGACCTCCGCAACCCAGTAACTGGGCAATGCCGATATCCTAAGGTTAAACCGTTTGTCAGACTTTCGGGCTTCTGACTACCCGTAACGACTGTCATAGGTATTCGTATGACACCCGGGACCGACGGCTTAACGTGCTCTCCGAGGCACGGAGGGGTCTCGATGTGTAACAAATGGTCACCCATCCACGGACTGACCGCGGCAAGCGCAGCTTAACCTCGCTAATCTAATCTAATCTAATCTCCTCAGAAGTATGAAAACCTCAAAATAATTTAACAATAGTCACAGTTTATTTATTCGAATGTTTAAATAACTATATTTTGTACTAGCTGTGTCCTCACGGCTCCGCCCGTAGCCTATGTTACTCAGTGATAATGTAGTTTTCTAACGGCAAAAGAATTTTTGAAATCGGTTCAGTAGTTTTTAAGTTTATTCGTTACATACAAAAATCCAAAGATACAAATCTTTTCTCTTTATAATATTAGTATAGATATAGAAGTATAGATATATATATATAGAACCCTTTTCCCAAAAGGACTGTTAACATTTTTTAGCGCGCCCGTTTTCCGTTTTGTTGATGACTGTGTACGTTATGTAGCATCGTAATACAATACGGGAGTGTGCACTAGCTTCTAACTGCTTATTACTGCGTCTATCTCTTTCTCACACTGCGCTTGGTGAAATAGCAAACGTTTTAGCCGCGCTCACTGGCGAGTTCGTCTCAGCGGCATGCGCGCTCTTTGAAAAGTAACGGATTGTAGCTATCGATGTGTTAATCTAAGTTAGACTAAGGGCGACTTGCAGCAAAATGATACAAATCTCGGTTTATTTAAATTTAGATTTTCCCAAAAACTCGACTTAAATCTTATTAAGAGTGTCTTGCACAGTCACATGTCACATTTGATTTAACTAAACTGAGATTAAGTCAATAATTCATTCGCCATTCATTCTTTGCGTTCCGTTTTCAAATAAAAAATGATGGCGACTCAGCTATGTGTAGGTATAGAGAAAAAAGAATTTAATTTATGGTTAATTGAACTTACCTGTAAGTGAAGTTCAACCGAAATTATATGAGATGTTACATCCGAAGAGATTTAACCAACCATGTAGTCCGTTTTCCAACGTACTGCATCATCACACTCTTTAAAGTTTAGAAACAATTATAAAAAATATCGATTCCGTAGTCGATTGCGATTACACCTCTCTACTATTCCCTGCTGTCGGCGCTCACCTCTATAAACGTCATTTAGTTTGGAGTCATCAGGTACACATTCTGCAATCAAAAGGGTAGACAGAATGCGGCGCATGGCTGCGCTAACGCGGTCTGTCCATTGGGTGGGTGGGATGTTAAATCTCTTCGGATGTAACATCTCATATAATTTCGGTTGAACTTCACTTACAGGTAAGTTCAATTAACCATAAATTATATTTCGATGTTACATCCTCGAGATTTAACCAACCATGTAGATGTTTAGCGATTTAGATGTGTTGCGGAATGGGAAAAGTATTATATATTACTACTATTATTATATATATACTATATAATATATTTTATCAAAATACTATAATTTATGCTTTGGTGCTTACAAAGCTTCATAAAATCAACACAGTACAGCTTAATCAATTAAAGTGACACACATTGAACACAGCTTCAGCTAAAGATCTGTCTTCTTCAGGATTGACAAGGAGTTGGTTGTAAAACTTTGCAAAATATAAGGGATTTTCAGACCAACCAGCTGTTTTCTTAATCAAGTTGATGGACACATCAGCTCTGTTTGCTGCAGATGAGGAGGTATGGCGCATGCTATGCGCTGTAAACGTTGTCACGTCCACATCGCTACTGTGTAGCGTCTGTTTGATCCATCGGCTGATACTCTGGGAAGTGGCATTATGAACAGGTCTATTCATAGTTAAGAAAAGCTCGTTTGTATTAGGAGATTTTCTGAATTGAGCTGTTTTTTCCATGTAAGAAGACAGAGCTTTTGCTGGATAAATAACATCACATTCTGAAAAGAATGGAACAATCAGTTTTGGGTTGCACCTATTCGGTGCAGAACTTTTAATAATATTATTAATTGGTATTATTATGCAAGATTCTTGGATTCTAATACCCCTATGATTAATGAATGATAACGTCTGCACAGGCTGTCCTGTCGACAACGCGAGGAGAGTTACTACTTCTTTCGTTAAAATCTCCATCGACAAATTTTCATTAGGGTAATGATTAGCTAGATAAGTTAAAACTAAATTTGGATCCCAGGTCGAATGGTATTTTGGTAAACTAGGTTTCCTTTTAAAAAACGCCTTTGACTAATCTTGCAATACAATTATCATTACAAATGTTTTTACTAATAATTACTGGTAGGGCAGATCGGAATGAGTTAAGAGTACCGTAACTTGAACCTCTTTTTAATTGTTCAATTAGGAACTTTAAAATATTTGGAACAGAACTATTTTAGTAATCGGTACTATTCCTTTGACAAAATGTAAACCACAATTTTAATGCTACATTGTACCGATTAAAAGTGTTTTTAGATAAGAAATTTAACATTAGGTCAATTGAATCATCAGGGATGCCCTTAATTAAAAAACGCTTGCCTGATAATATTGCGCACGCCAGGGTAAGGCTGTGCCATAGCAGGTGTTGTTCAAAAAGGTCTATATTAAGTTTGAAATAGATAATATCTGAATTTACTAGTGACAGAAATAAAGGGAACCATGATTGACTTGGCCAGTATGGAACAGCAAGGATACCCGTGGTTTAATCATTGTGTATCTTACGAAGACATTTTAATACAAGCGCAAATGGGGGGAATGCATAAACAAAAGAATTTATCCCATTTGAGAGTAAATTCATCGATGTCATATGCTTCTGGATCTCGTTTCCAAGCAATATATTTATTGCATTTTGTATTGAATCTGGATGCGAACAAGTCCATGTCTGGTTGACCAGACTTGTTGACAATTTGCAATTTGACAAGCGCATCGGGTTTAGGTTCCATTCAGCGTCGATGTTTGTGTGTCTAGAGGCTCAGTCTGCATCAGTATTATCACGAAACTTAATATAAGAAGCAAAAATGTAAATGTTCCTTTGTTCGCGCCACTGCCGTATTTTTCTACTAATTTTATTAAGGTGAGGGAATTGTATTCCACCCATTCTATTTATGTACGAGATGGCAGTGGTGTTGTCAATTCTAACTGTAAATTCTATATTTCTGTAAATTTGGCAAAAGGATTTTAAAACCAAGAATTGCGGCTAGTAATTCAAGGTAATTTATGTGCTATTCAATTTCTTTGTCTAACCAGTGGCCTCTTGCTACTTCACCATCGCACACTGCTCCTCTATATTTCTAGTTGAAATTGATTTCTTCGTATTTTATTCTTAGCTTTATTGGTGATGTCTGTCCACCAAGTAGAATCCTGTAGTAGATAACTATTTAAGGACATCCTAGAATCATAATTTTCATTACTTTTTAATAATGCTAAGTGTTTTTCGCGTTCAACTTGTTTGGTATACAGCCAACCCCTTTTTTTTTTTTTTTTTTTTTTTCTCACGTGGGGTAATCCTCATGGACTATCCGAGGGACACCGTGGGGTTTTACTGGCTAAAACCCCACGGTGTCCCTCCTTCTGACCTAAGGCCGGGGTCACGGGATTCGCTGTTGCATGCACCGCGACCATACAGCCAACCCTTTTTTTTTTTTTTTTTTTTTTTTATCGTGGGGAAATCCTCATGGACCATCCCCCGTCTGGGGAAGACGGGGGGGCGTGCCGGACTCTTACCGGCCAAAACCACCGCGGTGTCCCTCCTTCTGACCTAAGGCCGGGGTCGCGGGATTCGCTATTGCATGCACCGCAACCCCGGCAGGTCTTGGTCCACCATTTGCTGGTGGACCTCTCCACTGTAGGGCCCCACCCCACGACCTCCTGAGAGGCGCGGGGGGCACCCCACATCACCGGCGCACCAGAACACATGGTACGCCGTGACCACCCCGGGGACCAAACAAGTACATGGGCGCCAGACTACCCCGTGTCTGGGCACCCCTGGTCCCCCTGCGACGGGTCAGGTTAGTGGCCCCGCCGCCTACCACTTTTCGGCCGCAGAGGATAGGGAGAGCGGCCAACTAAACACCGACACTCCTCTCCCCCTACGGCCCCACCGCGTCCGCCATCTGACGGTGGCGGCCCCGTCAGGCCGCGGAAGGTAGGGAGAACGGCGCACCGTAATACCGGCACTCCTCTCCCGCCGCGGCCTCCACCCTTCAGCCGCAATGCCTCCCATAAGACATCGCGGCCCTCCTCAGTTGCGATGTCGCCCAGGCGACACCGCAACCTACTTGGCCGCTACGTCGAGGGCTTCCAGGCCCAAGCCCCGACGAGCAGCCCCTCCTCGGGTTCCTCTTCGCTTCACCGTGGGGCTCGAAGCCACGGCTACTAAGCCCCCCCGCAACGACAATGCAGGAACCCACCGGGGGGGATACAGCCAACCCTAGGCAACGGCAGGGCATGCGGTAGTAAGCGTACCTATGAATTTTGCATAATCTCGTATCCTAATCGATTTCTTATACATTAATTTTCTAACCATTTTTAATATTTTCACAATTTTTTCAGGAGGTAGTTGAAGGCACATTTCATGTGTGTTGAGGTCCACACCGAGAAATCTACATTTTCGATTTGGTGTCATGTTACTTTTTTCAATATGTATTATGAATCCTAATTTATCTAGATTTTGTTTTAAAATATTAATTATATTTTTACAGGTGTTATAACTCTTTCATATATATAAAATGTCATCGAGATACGCTATTACTGTGTGCCCTTTACTTCTAAGATATGACAGTAATGATTTAATAAGTTTTGTGAAAACGTAGGCGGCTGAACTAAGGCCATAGGGTAAACAATTAAATTCAAACAATTGAACAAATCTAAATCTTAGATATTTTCTATATGAACCATAAATAGGGACTAAGAAATTTGCCTCTTTGAGGTCTATTGTTGCCATATAAGAGCCTTCAGATACTAGCTTTGTAGCAGTGCGTATATCCTTCATTTTGAAGTGGTGGGTATATATCTATTTAATTTCTTTAAGTTTATACTTTATATTTATACTAATAAATCTAAAAGCACCGGTACTTTTGGGTGTTAAGAATACTGGCGATACATATTGACCAAGTTCATCAACACATTCAGAAATAGCTCCCAATTCTTTTAACTTTGTTAAAGCATTTTCCCTTTCTACTATTGGAAATGGGGGATTATTTGGTTCGGTGTATTGGGTAAAACTATGCATAAAAGGGATTTTGTATCCTTTAGGTACATAAGACAGAATAACAGGGTCATCAGTAGTTGATAACCAATTGTTAAAATATAGTTGTATGCGACCAGCATGTGGTACCTCTACTTGTGCCTCCGGTCGGTATGACGGTGGCAGGGGGCTGGCGCGGCTCGGCCTCGCGGCTGCGTAGTACCTCCTCGCTGTGGCTGACGGTTGTGCCTCGTAGTGCCGACCCGCTGCTGTTGGTAGCATCTTTGTATTTTGCTGAAGACGAGGAAAGCGTGTGTTTCCCGACATTGGACGCTTCCTTTGAAAATGAGGCTTCTTTATTTACTGGTTGGATCTTTCAATGTCCTTTGAATTTTTTGTTTTCCCCAAATAGGAATGTCTGTCTTTTAATACTGAATGGTGTTGTAGGTCAATCAGAAGTTGACTTAGTTCGGAGAGTCTCTTGATAATTATAATTTTATCAATATCAGGTTTTATCAATATCAGATTTAATTAAATCTATAGTGACTAGGCCTGGTATGCCCTAAGCCCAGTTGACTTGAGATTCCTCGAGGCATTAATCTCTACTCCCGGCAGCGTCAGACAGGACCGCTGCCACTTCCGCTTTGCTTGCCCCATCCAGGAGGACTCCACCCCAACGTTCAGAGATTTCCTGGGGAATTTTCTCACCCAACTCCTGCTCAGCAAACTTGGTCTCGCCAAGTATTTTTAAAATTTTCTCGGGAACCGTAGAAGTGGACAGCAAAATTGGATCCGTGATACCCAAGGGCCGGAGCAGGGCCCGATTGCATGTCCCATTCATGCACTTGCGATGGGCTGTCACCGCAACCATAGACAAATCGTCTTCATCAAACATGTATCTATCCAGTTTAGACTGTTCGGGAAACGAGCAGGGCGATTGTTTCAGCGGAAAACAGGTAAGGTATGTTACTTTCTGGATTGCATCGCGTAGCACCACGCTAAGAAAGTACAACAAATTTGTTCCTGGATAATATCGCGTATTACCACTTTAGGGAACAAAAAACGATTATCTTCAGTATAACATGACGTGTTGTATGTTACTTTCTGGATGGCATCGCGTACCACCACGCTAAGAAAGTACAACAAATTTTTTCCTGGATAATATCGCGTATTACCACTTTAGGGAACAAAAAACAATTACCTTGATATCTGGGTTGAAGAGACGACGTTTATAGAGGTGAGCGCCGACAGCAGGGAATAGTAGAGAGGTGTAATCGCAATCGACTACGGAATCGATATTTTTTATAATTGTTTCTAAACTTTAAAGAGTGTGATGATGCAGTACGTTGGAGAACGGACTACATGGTTGGTTAAATCTCGAGGATGTAACATCGAAATATAATTTGTCATTAATGTCAATGTAAGTTTGTCTATAAAATGGCGATTTAACAACGTAAACCAACCTAGATGCCGGTTTAACTTTGACGTTTATTTAAATCGAGATTAAAGATTAGAGGGGCTCGTGGCTAATTACCAACCCCGCGGATCATAGGATTTGCGAGTTAAGCTACGCTTGCCGCGGTCAGTCTGTGGATGGGTGACCGTTCGTTACACATCGAGACACTTCCGTGCCTCGGAGAGTACGTTAAACCGTCGGTCCTGGGTGTCATACGAATACCTATGACAGTCGTTACGGGAAATCAGAAGCCTGAAAATCTGACAACCGGTCTAACCTTAGGATATCGGCATTACCTAGTAACTGGGTTGCGGAGGTCTGATGGCAGTCGCTCCATGTAAAATACTGGCATTCAGCCGCATCTGGTTAGATAGGAAGCTGACTCCAACATAGTTGGGAAAAAGCTAGGTAGAACATTTAAGCGAAGTCGATGACATGCAAGTCGTTGAATTAAGTTTAAGCCTAAAGAGAGTTTAAATCGAGATTTAAGTAGAAGCTGCAAGTCGCCCTAAATGTCTTGAGAGAATACTGGTCACAATTGGCAGGGTGATGGTCAAAGTTCAATCGTACTTTTATCATACACTCCTGGACATAAGTAAATTAAATAATCCTTTAACAAACAACTATTTTTCGAGCCATTAGTTCGCCCCTCAGCCATTATGCAAGTCTTATTATATTCGGCTTATATTATTAGATTAGATACTAAAGAATAAAATTAAATATAAAAAATCACATACATCAGGGAACACAATTTCATCGACACGGACCCCCACAACAGAGGAATCAGTGACCCTCCCAAACAACCCCTTCCAAAGAAAGCAACAGATGTTAACAACCCCACAGATTCTGCGTGTCAAAGAAGGGCCGACCTTCTCAAAAACACCGTACAAACTCATAAACAGCTACCGCCTCCCTCGAAAGAGGTCGACTAAGAACAACACCAATTCCCCCATTATAAAAATCGGCACCAATGAAACCATACCAGAACACCCCAATATCGACATAATATTATGAGGTGCATTCGACCAATAGGTGAAATAAATCTTCGACTTTGTTAAAAAGGTTTTTAAGATAAGATAAGTTTTATTTGTCGAAATATGAGTGTACATACAAAACAATTGTCAGCATGCAAGATATTAAAAGTAACCATACAGATTATCATGTTTGCCTTGATCAATGGCATACAAATATTAATACAATAATAAAAATCAAAAAAATATTATTATAATTACATTAAATTATCTAGAATGTCAAAAACCTTCAGCCAAAAACTCATTAAAATCTATATAGGCTTTATCTCCTAGAAAATTCTTTACTTTATTTTTGAACGCTACATCACTTAAATGCTTCCAACTTTTTGGCAGTTTATTATAAATTTTTGGAGCCATGCAAAAGACACTTTTCCGCATAAGTGCCATCCTATCCTTGATGTAAGCAAATCTTAGTATTGTCACGCCTATTACGAGGAAATAGATCTGCCATGCATGAATAAAGGTGAGGGTTGGACCGTAAGAACATTGCATATTCTAAGATGTAAAGGGATGGTAATGTCAAGCTTTTATATTTATGAAAATAAGGCTTGTAACTCTGAGTAGTTTCAAGTTTTAGTAACCTCTTAATACATTCATAGGAAATAACAGGGTATTGGTTTCCAAGAATTCCTACATTGCAATTGCACAGAGCTTTGTTCAGTACAAATCCATCGAGATTGCAACATTCACGAATAGATTTCCTTGAGTCAATTCTTGCAACTTGTGTGGGATAAAGAATTGTATTCTCTATTTATATCTCGATCTAATATAACATACGTATAATCAGTCCATTTCTGTCCTGGCATGGGCCTCTTCTCAAAATGAAAAGGTTCGACCTTAGTCAGGTGGACTAAGGTCGAACCTTTTCGCTGGCTTGGTTTCGGTTGATGGATTACAGACATCATCGAGGACTTTTTGGAGCCCTCTCAGAGCCCGTTCACACACCGGATCCATTTTAACGGATCCGTCGGTACGTAGTGGATGTGTTGTTCACATCTGTACCGACGGATCAGTTAAACAAATGGCAGCTGCGTCGCATCTGGCAGGCAGGATACGATAAAAAAACCGGATCCAGTATTTTTTACTGGATTTGGAATAATACGTCGTGTATGTGAACTCCCTCATACAACTACAGGCGCCATCACCAAAATAAAAACGGATCCGGTAGAACGGGTCCTGTAAACAGTTTCTGTGTGAACCAGCTGTCAGGTGTGCAGGTTTCCTCAAAATGTTTTCCTTCCCCGTTAACAAAAGTGATAATCAAATTCTGATCCGCACATGAATTCGAAGTCAGCGGTGCGGGCAGAGATCGAACTCAGACCCTCCTATAAAGAAAGAAGTCAAGTGTTCAACCGCTAGACTATCACTCAACTATCGCTGTGCTTCTAATTTTACACGAATCTTCTACTGTTTAATTCCCGCTACAGCGGGAAAACATAGATGTTTATTAATATTATCAATTAACACCAACATGTTGCCGCTTCCATTTTTTATAATAAGTCGTGAAGATAGAAGCCTCTTTGTAATACACATAACGACGGGACGGCCATATCTTCGTTTTACAAATGTGTGAATGACGGTCAGACATCAGGATAGTCTCGAAATAACACTAGGATATTCTGTATACACTGATCTTTAATGATAACCTAACTTTGATTATTAAACAACAAAGAATATTCACAACATTACAGGATAACAGGACTAAACATTAAAAAACTAAATTACGTGGAATGCAGTGAGGTTGGTTGTGCCGCGATACGACTTAACACGACGCTTGTTAATATCGAAATGCCCCATCCGAAAATTACAATATAAACTTTGGATCCATAAGCAGGTTCATTTCGAATTGAATAACCCACGTCTGTCAATGCGCTACATGGATATCTGTTATCGCGTCACACCGATATCTGTCATCACAACACAACCAAACACACTCAAGCAATAATTAAAAATAACGGTTAACAAAAACAGCAGTGCTTGACATTCCACAGTTATTACACTCGCTCTGCGACACACATAATATTTTTACCTGAAGGTATAAAAGAGTATACTTAGTAATATTTACACAAATTATAAGAAAAACATTTTTTAAATTCGA
This sequence comes from Amphipyra berbera, assembly GCA_910594945.2. Classification (NCBI taxonomy): domain Eukaryota; kingdom Metazoa; phylum Arthropoda; class Insecta; order Lepidoptera; family Noctuidae; genus Amphipyra; species Amphipyra berbera. The sequence goes on along the minus strand of OU343142.1, from coordinate 2,451,199 downwards.
ATTTAATATCGCCCGCCGTCCTACACTTACACCAAACACGATCGTACAGAGCGTAACGAGGCGTGACGGCGCGACGCGCCCCGCTCTGACACACGTCTAGTAATTGAAAATTTATATCGATACACGCGAAATTTGTTGCGCCACGGTGTGATACGCGGTATGTATTGTTATTTATGGACCTCATTTGGGAATAAGGAGATTATTTCGATATAAATTAATTTGTGAAATTGAAAATGATAGCGAAAATGTCAGCGACTATTCGTCAAGTTAAAGCTGTAAGTTAGAGAATGATTTAATATGAAGAAAATATATCCTTAGATTTGATAATTTGGAGAAATCTCACCTTAATATTTCACCTAACAAAATATCTGTTTTCGATTCAAGTTTTTAATACTAAACATTATGCAATGACGGTGACACCCAGTCCGTCGGACAACGTAGAAGTGTAAGATCCGGAAAATGGCGGCCTTTCTATTGTTGTCGTTATTTGCACCACGCTCGCGCACGTTCTCATCGAGCGAAAGGCAAATCTATACTAATATTATAAAGCTGAAGAGTTTGTTTGTTTGAACGCGCTAATCTCAGGAACTACTGGTTGGAATTGAAAAATTTTGTTTGTGTTGGATAGTCCATTTATCGAGGAAGGTTATAGGCTATATAACATCACGCTACGACCAGTAGGAGCGGAGCATAAATGAAAAATGTTGCAAAAATGGGGAAAATGTCCACCAGTGCGCAGCCGGGACGGGCCGCTAGTAGTAAATATGCGAGGGAAAAAACGCGCTTATAAAAAAACAAAACGCTGTCACTATTCAGATTGACAGTTCTATAGTAAAACATTCGCGTATATTTTCCGTGTTGAAATTCTAAACGAAAACATTTCATCACGGAGAGTTGACAGAAAAATATCATAACATTGCACAAATATTTTTGTCTGCATTTTAACAGTTTTTTTTGCGCACCGTCCATCGGCACAGAAATTATTGGTAAAAGAGCGAGCGATCTCGAAAACTGCAGATTCAATAGTTACCCGCTCGACATTTACTGTAGATAGCGTAATATTTACGAGAAAAATACTGAAAAGGAACGTTGCACAACTTTTGAAGTTAGGTGTTTGTTAACAAACGTTATTGTTTAGTTTAACAGTGTAAATAAGAAAGAAAGAAATTTATTAGGCACGAAAGCAGTCAGACACACAAACAAAAAATTCATAAGGGGCCATTCAAATATTACGTAGGCACCAAATGGTGGGGGAGTCTTTGGTTAGCTTATTTTTGGCGACATGGGAGACGGGGGGTCTGGTTGGTGATTACGTCAGCAATATTTATTTATTTTTCTAGACTTGAAAACTGCCGCTCATGAATAACAATAAAGAAATCTAAACAGATTTAAAAAAAAAATTGTACCAATGTTTACGTAAGCATAGGAGGGTAAGAGCTTTGCTTACTTTTGCTGACTATGACATCTTATGACAACTATGATATCTTTAATACTATGATAAAATATTGTACACCTTATAGGTATGTTACAGCGATCCTCTATAATAACCATAAGAACTGATATTTCACCTGTGGCAAACAATAAATGAATTTTGAATTTTGACAACGGGGAGGGTAGGATTAAAAATTACTTAAATTCTGCTTACGTAATACTTGAATGGCCCCTAAGAGACAAAAAAAAAAACAAAAAAAGGTAACTGTGTCATAACATCACGCCTATATTCCCCGAAGGGTTGGGCAGAGGTGAATAGTAACACCCTCATTTCGCCGTTATGTTTAAATCCCATGTAAGCGAGCGAGCCTATTGCCATCAACCGGGCACAAATCCAAACTCCGGGCTGCTATTGATGAATCCCACATGGAAAAATCCAATAACACTCCCCGACCTGGGGATCGAACTCAGGACCTCACAATCAGCAGTCGCGCTTGCCACCACTAGACCAACGAGGCAGTCGAGCGTAAACGTAGAGCTTTTTACTCTAGGTAACTCATTACCTGAGGGTTTCGCCACCCGCACACGCCACAGCCACGAGTTGCCAGCCACAATCTGCTGACTAACTTTCCCATACAAAAAACTGTCCTACCAGGTGGCCGCCACCGGTCATATGTGTGCGGTAATTTACCAAGAAATGTATGAAAAAGTTGCATGTGACCGACCACATGTGGCTATGGTGAGTGCGCCGTATGTTCCCTTAATGTTGTATATGTAGATATGAGCCCTTCAGCTAAAACCTTACCCATTTATAATTATTACTACTATCAAAATGGGATCAGATTAGCTCACTATTTTTATATTAAAATTATTAAACAAGCTAGCGACCCGCCCCGGCTTCGCACGGGTGCAATGTAGATACTAATGTAGGGATATAAACCTTCCTTTTGGATCACTCTATCTATTGCTGAAAACTGAATTAAAATCCGTTGCGTAGTTTAAAATATCTAAGCGTACAGACAGCAGGAGCGATTTTGTTTTATCTATACTTCTATACTAATATTATAAAAAGGAAAGATTTGTATTTTTGGATTTTTGTATGTAACGAATAAACTTAAAAACTACTGGACCGATTACAAAAAATATTTTGCCGTTAGGAAGCTACATTATCACTGAGTAACATAGGCTACGGGCGAAGCCGTGAGGACACAGCTAGTACTATGTAAAGAAGCATTTTATTCTCATAACAGTTACAAACTAATAAAAAAACTCAAGTGGCTCTTCGAAATGCCAAAGATAAATCTAGAAATTCCAATCTGATCTGGGTATAGTTCCCGATCCCGAAACATGAGTAAGTGGAATACATCTCGTTTCCTCAGTAAAGCGTGTTTCTACATTGTTCAACAAAGGCATTGTCGATGCCAAGCGTGGTTTCAAGTACTGCTTTGACATTACTGAGCGTCTGTCTCACCACATGTCTATGTCTCTGCTACATAAATGAAGGGATCAGGGGAAGAATAACTTTTGTCACATTTTTTTTTTTCAACTGGCAATGCAGTCTGAATGGTTATACCTGTCGCTATGTTCTGTCAAAAACAACAGAGCAATAACATAGTCTCCGAGCTTTCATGCTTTTAAAATATCGATACAGGGAAAAAACATCCAATGTCGAGACCATTCAGGAAAAAAGCAAGCCTTGTGCGTGGTCGACTGTGACAGTGACATAAGAATATCTCAGTTTGTTAATTAGGTGACAAAAGTGGTTCTTCCCCTGATCCCTTCAAATGATAAATGATTTTTATTTCTGTAAATAAATCTGTTACAGACACTTTTACAAGGCAATGTAATGTTTTTTTTTAAGACTAGATGGCGCCGGCATTTCCTGTCCGACTAGCTCTAAGAAGGAAAGACGAAACAAACTCAGACATCAAGGTCTCTTTTAAAGTCCAGACGTTATGGTATAAAAACTACGCGAGTGTAACAATGAAGGGCAACGTCTGGAATGGCCGTTAGAGGAAAGTGCCATAGCAGGTTTGAGTTGACCTGTCCAAACTGACGGCACGCATGCATCAGTCATCGCGTAGGTCAAAGCGTCTAGAATTATACTATTTCTTTATTTAAAACAGAATTGTAATAAATCTAGGCTAGTTGTTTACTAACTAACGTTGGGGTCAGCTTATTTACTAATTAATAATAACATTAATTAATGTAATTAAAGTCACTTCAGCAGAACGACCGCTGGGCGAGTCTCTACACAACGGGTGCCTGAAGGTGGACGACGCGACGTCACTGAGACCGGCCCAGAAAGAGGTGGCGAGATGACCTGGACGCGTAACTTGACGGTTGGTTTGAGGTTGTGCAGGAAAATAGTGACTGGAAGAAATTGGGGAAGGACTTTGTCCAGCATTGGGCAAAAACAAAACAAGTCGTTCCATCCAAAGGTTGTCTGGTAGATATTGCTTTTAGTAGTAAATCCGCCCTTTGTACTTGTCTCTCCATTAAGATTTTTTTTCTGTATTATACAGGGTGGAACTTGAATTCGACATAATACCTTTTAAGGTGTGATAGTGTGTCCTTTGCGCAACAAATTAATTCTATTTGTTTAATTTCCAGTAAATACCAACATAAAGAAATAAAATTAATAATAAATTAATCCCCTACAACTGATCCAAGTTTATTCGTGGACCTATATCAACAATGTATGCCCGAAGTCACCAAAGACGCCGAGCCAACCATCTCGCATCAATAACCGCTCCTGCATATAACTTAAGTAAATATTCAGAGGTGAACGTGCAGTGACTGCGTTCCGATCACATTGCGGTCCCCTTTGAGCGAATAGCGACTCAATCGCTGGAAAATTTCGCCCGTCTGCTTATGCCTTAATGATGACTCGAGTAGTTGGTGAATATACAGGGTATTTTATTTTTGATTAGGATTTTTATTTAGTAATATTATATTTCTTTCTTTTGTTCTTTTCGTATTCATGTACGGATCAGAATTTGATTATCACTGGTGAAGGAAAAACATCGTGACGAAACCTGCACACCTAAGAGGCCTTCATAAAGTTCTCGATAGTGTGTGTAGTCTGCGAACCCGCACGAGGCCAGCGTCGTAGACTAAGGCCTAAACCCTTCTCATTCTGAGAAGAGGCCCGTGCCCAGCAGTGGGACAGTAATGGGCTGATTATCTTATGTTTTAATATTATATTTACTCCGTTCTTTTATTTCTGTTTCTTGATCTACTTAACTATCAATTGGCTAAAGTAAGATATGGTCAATTAAATATTAAAAAGAAGATGTCCATCTTGTCCTATCACCTTAAGGACAGACATAATAAAGCATATTACAATAGATTGTGGCTAAAAACAGTGTAGGGTAGACCGGGGACAGTAATAACACGGGCCAATAGTAACATCGTTTATTTCGACAATTACCAAAACATAAGCTTGTGTGAGTGTATGCCTACGTGCCTCAAGCGTGTGTCAACCTATTGAGACACTTTTGAGGCACGTAGCCATACACTCACACAAACCTAATTTTGGTAATTGTCGAAATATGACCGACGTTACTATTGCCCCGTGCTATTATTGTACCCGGTCTACCCTACCCAGAATATCTCAGCATTTCATGATGGCGCTGCTTGTAAAGGCGGATGTCCACAAATATATCAAATTCAGTACATTTAAATTTAGTTGTATGTTCTGTGGCGTGATATACTGGGCTCACTGTAGTTTGTTGCCTGCAGTATCCACGCGCTCCATTTCTCCCAGTTGACTTTTACTAGTAGGGTAGAATGATGAGGGTTAACTCTATACCTTTATCCTAACCATATTAGGTTGAAATCTTTTATTTTCTTATAGCTGCCTTGTTGTTATAGTGATGGCAAGTGCGACTGCTGATCGTGAGGTTGGGTTAGATCCCCAGGTCGGACAACGTGTTATTGGGTTTTTCCGTGCGGAATTCCTCGGTAGCAGACCGGAGTTTGGATTGGTGCCCGGTTGATGGCAATCGGCTCGCCCCCTACTTTTTTTATTTTTTATAAAAAACATTGCCCCACACTAGGATTTCTCTTGTATCGTGGGTGCGTTTACAGACACAAATCTTCATTACATGAGACTTAAACACAACGGCAAAATGAGGGTGTTACTATACACCTCTGCCCAGCCCTGAGGGGAATACGTTACGTTATGTACCTTTTCTCGTATATTTTTAACTCGCTAAGTAAAAGTTAAGTTTTAACTAACATTGACTCGCGTTTTTATTTCCAACTTTATGCTGGCTACTAGAGGATATTTTCATGTCTGCTTTATATTAAGAAAAGCGGATTAAAACAAATGAAGGGAACATCATAACAAAAGCTTACAACAAAACAAACTTTATTTAAAACAATATAAAAAAACAACAGCTTAAAGATTAAGGCAAAACCGCTGACTATGTTTGCAGAATTAGTCCCTTAAGTCGACCATTTCCGGCTAAACATTCCCTCAGGCTATCGCAGTTCCTTGCTAAATATCCCCAGAAGAATAGGCTATACCCATACTCATTACATACACAAGTGGTTCAAGGAAAAACAAAAAAAAAAAATTGTTTTTTTTTCTCTTTTTTGTAAAAAATCGAAAACATCAAAAAAACTGAATATATTGTATTGTCATCAGAAAACAGGAACTGATACATACATAAGTACTATAGAGTTAAATAAACGCTTTTAATAAAATAGAAACTAATAAATAAACTTTGCATACATTTTTACTAAAATACATTTTCCGTTCAAAGTCAAGTCAAAGCAAATGTAAGTAGCCGTACATGTTATAACTTGCGCCACACATACCGATGTGGACGTAACGAGGCGTAAGGGTACCGCGTCACTTGTCTCCCACGTTGCTTCGTTGAAATTTCAATATACTACACCCTTGCTACACACTTCACACGAATATGTATTGTAATGTGCAGCAAATAGAGTTGATTTTAGGTTGTAGCTGGATCCTTTTAATACAGGATGTTGCTCCGTCAACTATTGGGAAAAACGTCTCGTTTTAGTAAAACGTGATTTTCTGTCAATAATAATGTTTTTTTGCTATTCACTCGAATGAACTCGTTGCGGGGAATACCTGTATTTTGTTTTTTGTCAGGTTTTTTGTGCAATTGAAATATAATTTATTTTAGGAAATAATTATTAAAATTCTGTTTTATTGCTGGTCTAATATTTGAACAGCTGTTGTTGGCACGATGTTACGAATACAAAAACTAACTTCATTATAAAACGTGTGCTTGTTTAAATCAGTTTTTTTTTTCACTTAAGTTTGCTAATTGTTGACAAAATCTTCATACTACATAATCAGCCCATTACTGTCGCACGGGCCTTTCCTCCGAATGAGAAGGGTTTAGGCCATAGTCCACCATGCTGGCCTATTACGGGTTAGTGGACAGCGGGCAACATACCATCAAGAACTTTTATGAAGCCGACTCAGGTGTGCAGGTTTCCTCACGATGTTTTTCTTCACCGATAACGCAAATGATAATCAAATTCTGATTAGCTTATGACTTCTCAAAATTGGAAGTACAGGCCTTGTCCGACTCTGAACCTATAAAATAATATTCAGAACCATCTCCAATCCACAGAAAAATACGACGTAAATTGTCGTTCTACCTTCAAACGTCACTCGAGAAACGTTAACAAGACAGTTTACTCGATAGACAGCCCGTACCTACGCTCTCGACACAATGCGAAATACTTCGAAAAACTTCGTAACTGCATTCCGAAACTTATGCACGTAATTTTAGCATACTTCCTTATATTCAATTTATCACACGTTTTCCTTACGTAATAGTATTTACGTGAACTTTTCATACCATATCAATATGTAGGAATGTTGTGTTAATAAACTGGCCAACTGCGAGTCAGACTCGCGCACTAATTGTTCCGTCCACATAATTATGTATGTAAAATACGCTGTTTTGTTATTTTTTATTTAATTATAGAGTATGCACTACAATCATACCGAGTTTCACGCTTGTATGTCTTATCGTTTTTAAGATAGAATAGGAACTAAAAATGATAAAAAATGCATTTTTTTTCGAGGTTTCTTGTATGGAGCCCTCTTTGGATTAGACTTTTTATTATTTTTAATATTTGCCATGATAGAAGCCATAGTAATACATATTCTGGACAGGCGACGCGGTGTAGGCCTAGTAATTGGGTCCCGTTGGCAACCTTTATGTACGAAATCCTAAAAATGGTTTTTAGAAGACATAATTTTGGGTGCATTAGAGTATCCACGAATAATGATATTTAAATTCGTCTGGCGCACCCTGTGCGTAATAAAATAAAAGAATAATGAAATTATTTCAATTAGTATCCACAAGAGTGAATTAACCCATCTCTCTCTGTCTCTCTCTTCCTCGCTCTTGTATCGGCACGACCTATACGAGAAAGCTCTTCCCGTAGTGTAAAGATTAGCTAGTCAGCATGGTTGGTGGTGGAGCTGACTGATCAGGGTACGCTGGACGTACTTAAATATCGTCATTCGTGGAGGCTCTATTATTATATATATAACATTTATGAACACTTCGTTCTGTCTTTCCAATTATGTTAGGTTGCAGATGCGGCTGAATACCAGTATTTTACACGGAGCGACTGCCATTAGACCTCCGCAACCCAATTACTGGGCAATGCCGATACCTAAGACTAGACCGGTTGTCAGACTTCCAGGCTTCTGACTCCGTAACGACTGTTATATGTATTCTTATGACACCCAGGATCGACTGTTTAATGTGCTCTCCGAGACACGAGGGGATCTCGATGTGTAGCGAATAGTCACCCATCCATGGACTGACCGCGGCAAGCGCAAATTAACCTTAGCCACGAGCCATGAACCTCTCAATAATATTTATATCAGTAAAAACACCAAATAAATTCAGACTTAAGATTAAACTGACACATTTCACATTTTTCAGACAGCCATGTAACTTTTTCACCATTTTTTAAAAACACAGTCAATAAATAAACCTCCGGTTTACCGATAAACAGTTAGTACAAACGCAGCCCAACTTTGTACGTCCTGGGAGCGTTTGCAAACTTAAAATGTTAAAACAACTGTCGTTTTGAAGATAGGCTTCGGATATACCGTGAAATTATGAAATGGGGAGAGATACTTTTCAGATTGTGACGATTTCTTTATTTTCATTTTGCGTAAGTAAGGCAAGTCTTTTTTGCAGCTGTTTTTCACAAAGTTTCAGTAGAGCCTAGTCGTCCGAACTAGGATTACATTTGACTTTGCTCGTGATTAATTTGAGTGGCAAAACAGAAGAAATAGGTACTAACTATCTTTATATTATTATACGGTTCTAATTAGCTTCACCCCGTATATCTGTTTGGGTCAAATCTTACGACAGGTTTTTCAACTACTTCTGCTTAACCGATTCTCCTGAAACTTCCACACGAATTCAATGCCCATGACAATGCAACATTATAATAATTTTAACCTTCTATCCTCAAATTTTGATGCTGCAGGGGTACTGCAAGATAAAACCGTTAAACCTAAAAGTTTTTAAGGGATTATTTGTTTAATACGTTGCCCACACTAGGATTAGTACTGTAGGTCCGTTTACAGACACAAATGCTATGCACAAACACCTAGACCCAGAACAATTGGACGTAGTTTAGCAGAAAAGACTCAATCCACAAAATTATCAAAAATGAGTTATTGGTACCAAAATGGTCTATAAGGTAGGGCCTTTCATTCAGCAAAAAAGATCCAAGAAAAAACAAAGGAAATACGTTTTTTGTAACAGGGAACCAAACCACATATTAGGCAGGTATTTACTTTTTATTACTTATAAAGATCCAACTTGCTTAAATCATCCAACCCTATATTTTCCTAAATAAGTACAGAAATACACAATATAACCATCAACCACCAATTTTATTAAGGATGTGTAATTACGTAACAAAATCTAAATACAGCATCACTGAAGTAAACTAATCTGAACTTAAAACGTCAATAACCCAAAAGTGACTCTGTGTGGGTTGAGTCCTTTCTGCTTAACTACATCCAATTATCGGTAGGCCAAAATACTTGTTCCGTGCGGAAATAGAACCCACGACACGTTGCGCAGCAGCCAAGCGTTCAACCAGTGTCAATCGCGTCGTCTTAACCAAAAGAAGTCTAGTTCAAAATCATAATTTTTAACGATGATTTCAACAACAGCTTACCTCAATATTATATTGAATTTTCACCTGAGTGAAGCCAGGGTATGTCGCTAGTATAAAACAAAATAGTAGCTGGGGTAGCTGTCCCAATTCTCGGCACAGTAAATGTTTACGAGTCGCGTGGGTTATAAATATACGACCTCTTTGTCTTGCCTGTTTCTCTTCCAATCTCATTTTTTCATTTTGTTAGCAAGGGTAAAACAAATATATCAAACAGAAAACTAGGTACCTACTTATTGTACCTTTAATTTTATCTAAAAACTCACTTACATAATTACAAATAACTGCCTATAAACGGTCACCCATCCTCGGACTGACCGCAGCAAGCGTAGATTAACCTCGCTCACACAGTACAAAAGACTTATTACGTCATCACTCGTTCCAAATTCAAACAAAAAAATCCTATTCCACAATAGTTCCAAAACATCACATGTCATATTTGTGAATATTTCAAAATTAGAACAGCTAGGGCGGCACCCATTCTCGTTAGTGATGCACCTAACGAGGGCGCGCTCCGCAAAACGGATTATCGATATCCCGCCATATCGGAGCGACAATCGATTGACAATCGTTCCAGGTTTACATTAAAGCTATCGTTCGTGTGATAGGTAAATGCTCATCTACCTTTATGGTTTAAATTTAGTACTTATTTGAGTAAATTTGGTGATTTTGAGTGAAGTATTTAGCGGTCTAGGTAGTAGATTGTATAGGTTTATTGGTTATGAATTTAATGTAGACTGCAGCCAATTGGAATAATTATTTAATGTAGAACATTTTCAGTTTGTTTGAGGGGCTCGTGGCTAAATAACAACCGCTCCGATCGTAAGATTTGCGAGGTTAAGCTGCGCTTACCGCGGTCAGTCCGTGGATGGGTGACCATTTGTTACACATCGAGACCCCTCCGTGCCTCGGAGAGCACGTTAAGCCGTCGGTCCCGACTGTCATACGAATACCTATGACAGTCGTTACGGGTAGTCAGAAGCCCGAAAGTCTGACAAACGGTTTAACCTTAGGATATCGGCATTGCCCAGTTACTGGGTTGCGGAGGTCTGATGGCAGTCGCTCCGTGTAAAATACTGGTATTCAGCCGCATCTGGTTAGACTGGAAGCTGACCCCAAGATAATTGGGAAAAGGCTAAGAGGATTTTCAGTTTGATTGAGTTTGTTTTATGTACATTTTAGGTGTTATCCTCGGTGTTAAACTAACCGATCGTGTTTGAAACACCACACTGCGCTCTATAACGCAAGTAGCAGATGTTGGAGAAGAAACAGCCAAGATTAAGTGGGAGTGGGCCGGTCATGTCGCTCGAATGCACTCCGAGAGGTGGGCAAAGACCGTCACGCGCTGGACACCTGAAGGAGGACGTTGTCGTCGAGGTCGGCCGCGGCGTAGGTGGCGTGACGATCTAGACGTGTTTGCGGGGCTCGCATGGTTAGAAACGACACAAATAGAGAGGTTTGGAAGGCAAAAGGGGAGGCCTTTGCTCAGCAGTGGGACACTCGATAGGCTATTAAAAAAAATTTTAGGTAGGTAACTGGGGAACTTATGGCGCCACCATCGTTGGTAAATGTATTTGACATAACTCTACATAGCCTTTTCCTATGTTGTGGTCAGCTTCCAGTCTAACCAGATGCGGCTGCACCAGTATTTTACACAGAGCGACTACCATCAGACATCCTCAACCCAGTTACTGGGCTATGTCGGAAATTCTAAGGATATACCAGTTTTCAGACTTTCGGGCTTCTGACTACCCGTAACGACTGTCATAGGTATTCGTATGATACCAGGAACCGACTGTTTAGCGTGCTCTCCGAGGCATGGAGAGCTCTCGATTGTCACCCATTCACAGGCTGACCGCGACAAGCGCAGCTTAACGAGCCTCTCCCGTTTGACATTATTGATAATGTCAATTTAAGGCAGTTAGTTAGCAGAAGAGGCTCGTGGCTAATTACCAACCGCACGAATCATACGATTAGCAAGATTAAGCTGTGCTTGCCGCGGTCAGTTCGTGGATGGGTGACCGTTCGTTACACATCGAGACCCCCCGTGTCTCGCAGAGCACGTTAAACAGTCGGTCCCGGGTGTCATACTAATTCCTTTGATAGTCGTTACGGGAAGTCAAAAGCCCGAAAGTCTGACAACTGGTCTAACCTTAGGGTATCGGCATTACTCAGTAAAGTTGCGGAGGTCTGATAGCAGTCATTCCGTGTAAAATACTGATATTCAACCACGTTTGGTTAGACTGGACGCTGACCCCAACATAGTTGGGAAAAAGGTAGGCAGAACAGAACTACACTGGCCTGCAAAAATAAGTATCACACTTTAAAAGTAAATATCATTAAAAGTGTAGTACTTATTTTTGCAGGCCAGTATATTTGAGGCAGTTGAACATTACCAACATACAATCGCTTATTCCCAAGGAGGGTTGATGTCAGGCAGGCGGCCGGTCATAAAACAATAAGCCAAAACCTCTAACAACATGGATTTATCAAATACATGTTGTGCCGACCCCACCTAGGGAAGAGAAGGGGGTGGGATAAGGGCAGGAAGAAGAAGAATCGCTTATTGTTAACTCGCCCGCAGTGAGACCATGGACTCATCTACAAACGCTAGTTTGAGACTAGTGGTATCATCTGTCACATTGACAGGTTTACCGGCCTAGGGTACACGCCAAGTATTCACTGTATGATTGACACGAAATTAATTACCGTCACTGAGTATTAGTTTGTGGTGTATCTTATGAGAAACAAGATCTGAGAAGATTGGAGTATTAAGATTTGAGAAATAATCTAAGAGTATAGAAGAGAAGAGTGCTTGGTGATTTTAAATTGGTAAAAATATTTCTTTAATTATCTTCTTTACATAGGATAAAACAAAATTGCTCCCGCTGTCTGTACGCTTAGATCTTTTGAACTACGCAACGGATTTTAATGCAGTTTTCAGCAATAGATAAATTGATTCAAGAGGAAGTGTTATACGCCCCACATTAGTATCTTAATTGCACCCGTGCGAAGCCGGTGCGGGTCTCTAGTTAAAAATAAAATCCTGTCAATAGCGTCACCCCCTATTACTTGGACCTTAAACGTAACTGGCAAAACAAGAATGTACTAAAACACCACTGTTGAACTCTTCGGAGAATACAAGGTGTGATGTTATGTATAAAAAATCCTGTATTAAGATGAGCTAAAAATCTCAGAAGCTTTATGTGCACGACTTGAAGTTGCGCGTATGGAAATTGCATGTGTGATTGTTGTACGATTAGATCTTGCACGTATGGATCTTGCATGTATATACGTTGAACTTAAACCCCCTTATTACGGTTTAAGAAAAACTCCGATTTTAAAATAGCCCACTCCCTTTTTGGTATATGACGTTAGAAAGTGATGGGTATATTTAACAACTGGGTTAACCTTAGTTTTGATTAAAACCATATTTAGTAATAAGGGTGGTTTTATTTCGCGTATAAAAAAATATGGTATAAAAATACCATAATACTAAATAATAATAAAGATTTGATTTAAGCAATAGGTATCTTAATATTAAAATAAAACTCTCACGGGACGCCTGGGACATGTGAAACATCGTAACTCAATATCGACGCTCGGCAGTGAAAACCTCGTAAATAAAATTTTCTTCATAATCATTTTATTTGTTCTATAGATTGCTAAACTCGTCATACACGTACTAGTTCAACAAACTTTAAATTCAAATACTTCTAAGCTATCTATGACATACGATGACAAACTTGTATTACATTTGATCGGCCATTTTTTTTGCAGGAAACAGTTATTTCTACCTCTTTTAAAAAAATGTATTTTACACATCCGTGGTTTTACCTGCCGACCGACGATATGTAAAAAAATATATTGGCCGAATCAAACCGAAGACAGCCGACGAGTTACGAAGGTCTGCCATCGCAAGCGTCGCCACGCAACAGCCGCTCTCACATGTACCGACGTATAAGATGTTTTACATAAAAAAAAATGGCATGGCCACATTTTGTCAGATCAACTAATGTGTCATCTGCACACAATAGCTGTTAAATATTACAAAATACCCCGTTACCATGCCTGCAAATGCCATCGACACAAAAAACACAAAACAAGAAAGACAGAAGATCAACTACTTATAACATGCAATAAAAAGTCACATGCAAAATAGTCACTACAGTAAATGGGTCAGTCTTGAACTACTTAAGTGGTAGATTGCACGCGATTTATTGTATGCCGAACAATCAGAACGATAAACATTATTGAACAGCAATACATGAAATATAGTTTGTTGAATAAATGTGTTTACATGTCATTTTAAGTATAAAAATCTCAGTCGCAGATATTTTACTAAGCTTAAAACACGTCGTGGTAAATAAATTTCAAATTTTACTATACTGAAATATATTGAATAATCACTATATTTTAAAATCGAAATACAAAAAGCAGACAAGAAAAAAAAAGAACAGGTTATCCAATAAACAACAGATGGTGCTAAGAAAAAAGAAACTGACAGACTTTACTATGCATACGAAAGAAATCACAAAACGAATAGAACTCTGGCAAAAATGTAAAGATCGTAGCGCATGATGTAAAGTCTAATCCAAATCGTTTTACACGTCTCGCAGACGTATTTCCTCGAAATAGGCGTGATGATAGCAAACTATGTCTGCAAACCGCAAAAACAGCACTTATGCGCAAAAGTGTCTTCTGCATGGCTCCATTAATATATATAATAAGTTACCTAAATCTTGGAAGGCATTAAGTATTCCGTTATTTAAAAAAAAGCTAAGTTCTTTTTTAGTGAATAAAGCCTATTATAATATTTCAGAATTTATTGCAGAAAAATAAAATGCATTTGTTTGATTACTTTGATTATTTTGGAATGTAAATATGCCTATAATTAATTTAAGTCCGTTTTGTTATTGGTCTTGTACCTTTCGCATGCCTAATGGTAAAATGTGGCTGAACTCAAATAATTGTAATTTGACATCATGTACTGTACCCATATTTGCGAAATAAATTATCTTATCTTATGCCTCGCAATGTTTGTATGCATCTTAAGATAAATCAAGACTCGCCTTATTACGTGTGGTTTTATTTCAGGTTAGGGTACAATATAAAACTGTATCACCACTTGCTGGGGATAGATGCGTGTTGTAAATTCAACAAATCCAGCACGCTTGGTGGTAGGATCTATGATAGGTATCCACTTAGCTAGCTAAAGTCCGGCGCTAATCAGTTTACAGTGTTCCGTCGTGTGTATGTGAGAGCCAAATGGGTATAAGGGAATCCCTCTATATCTCTGATACTTGGATTCGTGTGCTCCATCTTAGACTCTGTTTGCGCTTACCACCAAGTTTTTTGTTTTTAATAAATGGTTTTTAAACGGTTTTAATTAGCTTCACTTCGTATTTTGTTTGTTTCAAATCTTGCGACAGATTTTTCAACTACTACTGATTAACCGATTCTCCTGAAACTTAGCACACCAATTCAACTCCTATGACAGTACATTATAATAATTTCAACCTTCCATTCTCAAATCCTGATGCTGCAGGGGTACTTCAAGATACACCTTTTAACTTATTTTTTTTACACCCGCGATATGTTTAATTTAATCAGCCTCAGTGAGTGAGAGTTTTTATCTTGTTGAAGTAGTCCTTCTGCAATCTTCATTATGTGCAACATGAGACATTATTCTCCTTATTATGTTATTATGGCATAATGAGGCGTCACAATCTCATTCAAGCTTCATAATAACAGAATGAAATAACAAAATAATAGATCGTTAGACGCTTATTAAATTGATGATTTCTGTCTTAAACACGTAACAATATTTTGTGTAATAGGAGTGATTTAGAGAGAAACGAAGAATAGTTCGATCAATCGGTTATTTTAAATATTAGTACCTGTTTCTATTTTTAATATTAGTAACTGCCTCGTTAGTCTAGTGGTCGCAAGTGCGACTGCTGATCGTGAGGTCCTGGGTTCGATCCTCAGGTCGGACAGTGTTATTGGGGTTTTCCGTGTGGAATTCGTTAGTGGCAGCCCGGAGTTTGGATTTGTGCCCGGTTAATGGCAATATGCTCGCCCCCTATTACTTGGGACTTAAGCATAATGGCGAAATCAGGGTGTGACTATACATCTCTGCCCAACCCTTGGGGAATACATGCGTGATGCTATGTAGTATCTATTGTCAATGTACGGTGCTAGTTATATCTACGTTTCTGCTTCATAACGGTATAAATAAATATCTAATAATAGGCCCCACACCTGTGATTAAAAGGTTTACATTCACATTAAGCGACGTATTCATTAGGCGACAAATATCCCGCGACATGTGTCGCTAGGGATGTAAGACGACATCGCGCAACTTTGCCGAACATCGAGTAACATGTCCGGTCACATCGCGCGACCTTGCCGTGACACCAGTGGCGCGCATTGCATATAGGCAATTAAGCAGTACCTACCTCAAAAGATTTAATTAACTAATCCATCTGTAACTATTACTATAAATTAAATAATTATCATAGCTATGATTTCTTTTGGTCAGAATCATATTGAAATGGGTTTAAGCGTACAATTGAAAGGCGACATCGCTACTGCCTGCCTACCTAGTCCGACAACCAATGCACGCTATTGCGTGACAATTTCATCCTATGACTAGTTGCGCAATGTTGCTAGGCATGTCACGCGATGTCGGACATCGCTGACGACACATGTCGTGGGACATTTGTCTCGCAGTCTTTTACTTATAACTTTTCGAAGACAGTATAAATATATGATAGCAATGCTATCAAAATTTAATAGCCACAGTCCTAATCCCGGTTGAACAAAAGAATTTACTACACAATACACCCCAGCTACATTTTCCCCGAGTCGGGCGACCCCCAGAAACTCCCCGACTCACTTTAAATCGCGACGCTGTCTCCATAAAGTTGATTTTATCTTAATTAATAAATTGGTGCATAAAGAAAATTGTGTTAAATTCAAAATGTCGTTAACAACGGTGTTATAAGCTTGTAATAAATAAAACTATTTGCGGGGTCTAGTATCGATCGAAACTGCTTGCAGGCATCGCCCATCGCTTGCAACGACAGCAAGTAGGTACCTACAATGTTGAGAATCTATGCCACTTTGCTAGTAGATGTTATTTTAGAAATCCGTACCACCAATATCAAAACGGAAACCTTATTAGAGCTCTGCCTCATTAGTGCGTTGCGTTGCGTCAACGCTGCGTCGTTTTCCATATATTTTGAATGACATGCTACATTAAAGCGTTGCGTCGTCGCACGCGACGTTTCAACGGATCGGCGGACGAGAGACGAAGCCGTGGGAGGATAATGCGCTGCGCTGTCGGAGCTCCGGTGCGACGACGGACAGTGTTCCATTGCTAGAGGGGCAAACGAGACTGACTGAGGTGCGTGCGTCGTCCTCTTGCGCTGCGACGTCGTGCGTCGTCGCAACACAGGTGTGGCATATAATGCGTTGATCAGTTGCGACGACGCAACGCAACGCACTAAATGAGGCATCGCCCTTAGATCACTTTTGTGTCCGTCCGTCTGTCTGTCACAGACGATGTTCTCGCAAACAACCGTAACTTTTTTTAATTTGGTATAATATATAGTTTCCTGACGCGTTCATGTTTCGACAGTACCTAAATGATGAAATAAAAAAATAAAAATATGGGGTTGAGTCGGGTACTCTCAAGATATTTTTTCTTTTTTGAATCGTATGGGACATCTTTTGAAAGGGCAGAACCCAATGACATATTTAAAAAAAATTGTTTGCTTCGTTCGCTTTTGCTGGGTTTGCTTCCCAGGTCAGACAAAGTGAAATTAAATTTTACGGGATAGAAAATCCTGTGGTTGGAGCGGTGCCCAGTAAGTTGTGTTCTACTTTCATAGAGATACAACTTTTGTAAACAATTTTCAAAGTTTAGAAAATTTATGTTGGGATCATAGTTTTTATCAAACCTTAGGTAATGAAAGTAATTCTGCAGTCCACAGCTGGGCAAAATTTCCTCTATAAAAAATGCCGACCGCATTGCTGGTGCTGGGGATTGGGGTTGGTAGGTGGTACTACAACTTTCGGGGTTGTGGGCGCTGAGTCCCTGAGGACTCGAGGTGACCATCAAGTGATCGTAAAAGAAACAGCAGCTTGTATTGGTGACGTGCCCATGTTCAGATTTGACGACACGTTTGGTGCAGTGGCGGAGCGATCGGCTTCTGCACTGCGGGTCGTGGGTTCGATTTCCGCACGGAACAAATATTTGTATGGCCTACAAATAGTTGTTCTGGGTCTAGGCGTTTGTGCATGTGCAGATTTGTGTCTGTAAACGCACCTACGATACAGGAGAAATCCTAGTGTGGGACAACGTTTTTAAAAAAAAAGAAAGAAAAAGAAAGATGAAAGGTATCCAATATCCATAAGGATTTCCAATTGAAAATAGAAGGCCATCGACGGCCCGTCGGTAAAAGCGTTGATCTAAGCCAACCTATTACACAAAAAATCGCCTGGCAGATGTGTAACATCGAAACTGACGACAGGTTTGGTGCAGTGTCTAAGCGATTGGCTTCTGCACTGCGGGTCGTGGGTTCGATTTCCGCACGGAACAAATATTCGTATGGCCTACAGATAGTTGTTCCGGGTCTAGATGTTCTTGGATGTGAAGATTTGTGTCTGTAAACGCACCTACGATACAGGAGAAATCCTAGTGTGGGGCAACGTTTTTCATAAAAAGAAATAAAAACAACTGCCCGAATGAAACCGAAAAGAGTGAACGTGTTATGAAGGTCTGCCGTCGTGTGTCTGACATCGCGTGCGTTGCCACGAAACAGCCGCTCTCACCCGTACCGCCACATTAGATGTTTGACATCAAAACGTCCTATTACATTAACTTACGCCTATTTCCCATGGAGGTGGGCAGAAAGAATAAAACGCCACATACTACGATCCTAACATACTCCTTTCGCTTCGTCCCCATTCATACATCTTGTCATACACGCACGCCGGTTGAAAGTACTACACACCTGTCATTTTTGTATTTTGTGTTGATGTATGTCCTTCTAGGGCGTCCTCTACCGGCGTTACCACCGACATCCGCCTTATAAATTATTCTGCCTAGCTTTTTCCCAACTATGTTTCGGCTAGCTTCCAGTCTCACCAGATGCGGCTGAATACCAGTATTTTACACGGAGCGACTGCCATCAGACCTCCGCAACCCAGTTTCTGGGCAATGCCGATATTCTAAGGTTAGACCGGTTGTTAGACTTTCGGGCTTCTGACTACCCGTAACGACTGTCATAGGTACTCGTATGACACCCGGAACCGACTGTTTAACGTGCTCTCCGAGGCACGGAGGGGTCTCGATGTGTAACGAACGGTCACCCATCCACAGACTGACCGGGGCAAGTGCAGCTTAACCTCATAATCCCGTCCCGCTTTATAAATTCCTAGTCCAAAATCAATACTGGCGTATAATAACATAACCAATCTGAAATAGAATGAAAACAGGAAATATATTGTCTATTTATTTTATATCAAAAGTTGTATGAGCGAATCCGCTCAGAATGTGGGTCACTGCAGTCCTCGTACGGTGGACTGGCGACCTGGAACTGTGATACGATATAAACCAATTTTTGATATAACACTTAACGGTTTATTCGATAATGAACTTTATTGGGTATGTTTTTGAGTTCTGATTAGCGGGTTGAGAAAAAATTACTTAATAAGCATTATAAGTTCTTTAAAATTTTGTTAGTTTAAATCGCCGTTTATTTCTATTGTAAACGATGTCGAATACGGAGTACGAGAAGTTTCAAGTTTTTACAGAGATTCTCACGGTGCTATATTAGTTTACAATGTGTCAGAATCAAAGTCCCTAGGAAAACTCAATGAGTGGGTGGAGGAACTTCAAGTATACCCCACCCAGAAGAACATAGTCTGTTTAGTTGTCGGCGATAAGATTGACAAGCATATCAGTTTTGGACCCAGTGCATAATATCAGCAAGAACATTGGGTCACCCGCGCGACGGCGCAACGAGTATTCCCAAGGAGGGTTGATGTCAGGCAGGCGGCCGCTCATAAAACAATAAGCCAAAACCTCTAACAATATGGATTTATGAAATACATGTTGTGCCGATCCCACCTAGTGTGGGATAAGGGCAGGAAGAAGAAAAAGAAGAATATAAGTTTTTTTGGCTTTTTAAGAAATTAAGGGAGGCCTTTGTCCAGCAGTGGGATAGTATAAGATGACATAAAAAAAGCTTCTACTTTGGTTAAAAAAACTGGTCATACACATAACCAATTACGTTGAATAAATGATGAAGTTTTTATTTATTGTTTGTGCTTTCATTGTCTCTCGAGTTGTGTAAACACGTTTTCTTCATATTATGTTTGTTTAGTATAAGATATATAAAAAATCTCGGATAAAAAGAATCTCAGCAGTTACACATCTTAATCCAATAGAGACCACCAAGTATTTAGCTATTGTAGATTCATGTTGCACATTTGTATACAAGGTTAGTCGGAAAGGGGGTACTAAGCCGCGGGCCACTTAAAGTATCACTGATGACTATTTTAAAGCAAGTGTTAAAATTTCAAAATTTAATAATTTTTATTTGCATGCAAATAGATTTTTATTTTAATGTTTTAAAAAAAAACATACCTGCTTTAGTTATGAATTCAGAAAATTAAGTTTCTAATCCGTGACCCCAAATATGACCTAAATAGTAAACACAGCTGATCATAGCTATGGACAGATAGATTTTAGCATATTTTTTTACGAAATCTTTGAAAAGCTATTTCTCTTAAACTATCGAGTTTTGGGGAAAGTTGTAGAACAAAATCCCTTATTATAGGTACTTTAACACCCTTTCGGCTTAGTACCCCCTTTCCGACTAACCTTGTATATATTGCACGTAGGTATACAACGTATTACATAATTCCCCGTGAAAAATAAAATATTTATTAAACCGAAAAAAATTGCCAACCCAGATAAATTAGAAGGAAATTAGGTAAGAAAGTAAATAACTTTCTGGGTAGTCTACTCTTTAGTTTTATGTTATCAGGGTTGCGTTTCAATGATGATTATTTTATGTTTAATCCAAATTCTTTTTTTTTTGGGGTTATACTACGGTTTTGAAATATTGCCAATAGATTCTTTACAAGGGACCTTTTAACCCCCTTTCGGCTTTAGGGGTATTTTTGTAACACGTTGTATAGGACTAATTTCCTACATACCTCACAAACATTATTTATTAAAAATCGCATTGCTAATCAGTTTATTCGTTTGGGTGCTACGATGCCACACACAGACAGACAGATAATTATAGGCTCCAAATTTATAAGACCCCAGTTTTTTCGTCGAGGGTTAAAATTTTTTTATCAAATATACAACGAACCTAATTGTTCCAAGACTTTTATTCTTGGCTACAGCACAAATAAATAAATTCTCCACAAACCTGTACAGCGGCTTGCCTCCAGAATGCCGGAACCACAGCACCATGTACACCCTGTCCTCATTCGAGTCGGGCTCGATGTCGCACGGCAGAGAGGCCGTCCTCCCCACGACGGCTTCCACTTCCACCGTCGAAACTGGAACAAAGTCGACTGTCTCTTAATAGATATGATCTTTTCGAAAAGCCGTTGGGGGTAATGTCATCTTGGGATTAAGATGTTGGGTATTTTTTTTTTATTTCGAGGCATAATTTGCTTTACCGCGACTATGCAAGCCTCATTATGTACGCCCTATTTTATTAGGTACTTAAGAATAACATTAAATATAAAGAAAAACAAACATAAAAACGAATTAAAAAATTTCGACATCAGGGGACCGCTACACAATTTCGCCGGCACGGATTCCCACAACAGGGGAAGAATTCCCACGTAGCGACGTGTTCAAACCAATTTCGTAGCGACGTGTTCAAACCAAATAGGTAGCGACGTGTTCAAACCAAACGCGTAACGAAGTGTTCAAACCAAACAGGTAGCGACGTGTTTAAACCAATCCCGTAGCGACGCCTTCAAACCAAACAAGGCGCGTGTAGTTAGAACACATCGCTACAAGTACAGTTGCAGTACCAGATCGCAACCGTGCACGCCACTGTGACTCCAAGCTGAACGCGGTTGGTTTAAGCGTACCCTAAGGCTGCGTTCAGACGACACGCGCCCGCTAAGCGCACGCCACGCGCGTCAACACCCGCGTCTTACTCGCTTTGAAATTTTTTGTATATAATTTGAGTCTTATGACACATCAATAGATCTCAAATTGCATTTATCGAAGTCCAACCGCACACGCCAAGCGCCCGCCTCGCGCCCGCCTCGCGCCCGCCTCGCGCCCGCCTCGCGCCCGCCTCGCGCCCGCCTCGCGCCCGTATCGCGCCCGCCTCGCGCCCGTATCGCGCCCGCCTCGCGCCAAATTTCAATTGCTTGACGTTAATGATCGTTTTCTATACTAATATTATAAAGAGGAAAGATTTGTATTTTTATATATAATGAATAAACTTAAAAACTAATGGACCGATTTCAAAAATTCTTTTGCCGTTAGAGAGCTACATTATCATTGAATAACAGGCTAATTTTATTACTGGAATAAAACTTCTTACGCGGGCGGAGCCGTGAGGACATAGCAAGTAAGTGATATTTTCTCTTGTGGCGACCTTCCTAATTGACAAGACTTTCAATATCAGACCTTCAATATCAAAGGTGTTGATCAACTGTATTAGAAGATTCACAGAGCTGATAAAATATTCCAAGAAGTCCATTTTACCATTTATGTATGTTTGTTATTCCCACGTCTATGAATTTCTTTTAAATTTCACTTTGCTACCAAAAACACGTGTTAGCGGTATAAATCGCGTTTCTTAGAAGTAATGCTTTCAAGTTGCAAATGTGTTTGTAATATATTGCTTTAAATTGAGGTGTCCGCCATTTTCAAACCAACGCCTCAGTGCCCATTCACACAGCGGATCCGTTTTTAACGGATCCGTCGCTACCGAATTTGTTGTTCACATCTGTGCCGACGGATCAGTTAAACAAAGGGCAGCTGCGTCGCATCTGTCAGGCAGGATACGATAAAAATAACGGATCGTGTGTGAACGCACCCATAGTTCTCCATACATCTTCATGTACGGATCCGTTTTTTATACTGTTCCGGCATCCAGTTTTTGATGACAAAACGGAACATGTAAAAATGTCGGACCAATATTTTTTACTGGATTCGGAATACTGTCGTGTATGTGAACTCGCTCATACAACTACTATGCGTGCCAAATAAGAATAGGATCGCGCTTGCTACAACTTCACATGATAGCTGTCAAATTGGTACTGCCAGCAAAAAAATACTATGAAAAAAAAATGTTATATTTTTTATTCATAGATTTCATTATTATTTACATTCATTTTTATAAAATTTTATTTATTGAATTCCATAAATAGATAATTTTGGATAATTTAATAATATTTAAAAATAGTATTCATTAAGAAATGAACCAATATAAATAGTTAACTTCACGAAATGCTACTGGTATGTCGCCATAATAATAATATAATTACTGTGTAATTAATTTGGCGTAACGGATCCGCTAAAACGGGTCCTGTAAACAGTTTCTGCGTGAACTAACAGTTATTCGTGTCTATGGAGGGTGTTATTGGCATTTGTTGATTGCTGATGCATTGCCAACCTTAGAGACAAAGTTGGTAAGTCCCACAAACATAAACATAGCATCACGCCTGTATTCCCCGAAGGGTTGTGCAGAGGTGTATAATAACACCCTATTCACCGTTTTGTCTAAAGTCCCATGTAATAGGGGCCTATTGCCATCAACCGGGCACAAATCCTAACTCCAGGCTGCTACTGAGGACTTCAACACGGAAAAACCCAATAACACTTTGCCCGACCTGGGGATTGAACCCAGGACCTCACGATCAGCAGTCACGCTTGCTACCACTAGACCAACGACGCAGAAAGTCTCATGTGCCTGTAATTTCACTGGAACCCATACTCTTCAACCCGGAGCACAGAAATACCGCTTAGTAGTAGAAATAGGTATGGTGGTAGTACTTTAAGGGGTGTCCTACGTAAGCGACAAACGCGATGCGGTGCGACGCGACGCGACACGACGTGGAACAAATACGCGTTACATCGCGTCTCGCTACATAGGCCGCTAGTAGGGAATGTCGTTGTCTTGATCGCGTTTGTCACGTTCGTCGCTTACGCAGGACACCCCGTTACCCAAACAAATTCTTTCATGTTCTACTACTTTTGAAATAATTGTTTACCTAATATTAGAGAAATCATGTATATATAAAAGACATACAACAGAAACGTGAGGGGTGAAACTATCATTACAGTTATAGCTAATAACGGTGTATCAGGATTGCAAGCATAGTAAATAAAGTAAATGAAACCACTCTTCACCACTGAGAGTTACAAAAGCTAGTTCACAATATAATAATTTGTACAAGATCAGAAATTATGGACAAGCAAATCAGATATAAAAGGTCAGACTTCTTCAGCTGTTCGACACGTATTGGTTTGGAGACCCTTCAGGTCTCGCCAATAGTAGCCCGGTTACGTAGAAAAGGTCCGCAAGACCATCTACAAGAGTCGATTAGAAAAAAAAATGCTGTTCGACATGGAATCCTATGCTCCGTCGTATGACCACAGTTTTTATATTTTCGGGTACGTCTATTCACCTTGGCGGTTACCCTCCTTTATCAACATTGTCCAGTGTTACCAGCTACCGAAAACATAAATAATAAATGTATTATTGTACAATAATAGAAAAATAATACCCAGTACTTGGCGTAATGTGTTTCTAGAACGGCGAGCCCAAAATAACATAGAATAGATAACCAATGTTTGTCTTTTAGATGTAATAATATTTATCAGGAATGTGAAGAGAAATTCCTCTATATAACTTACTAGCTGTATCCTCACGGATCCGCCCGCGTAAGAAGTTTTATTCCAGTAATAAATATAGCCTATGTTACTCAGTGATAATGTAGCTTTCTAACGGCAAAATAATTTTTGAAATCGGTCCAGTCGTTTTTAAGTTTATTCGTTACATACAAAAATACAAATCTTTCCTCTGTATAATATTAGTATAGATATAGATATTGAACTAGTGAACGCGAACGAAGTCGTGGTCTGACGCCTAGCTTGTATGTCAATAAAAAGTAACCAACATCCTTCTCTGGATTTCAGGCAGGCCCTATAAGACCCATGGCCAGTCGCGTGAATTGCATTTAGGCAATTAAGCAATGCCTAACCTAACCTCCATTTTTAACTATTACTATAAATAAAATAAGCGTGTACGGCTATGATTTCTTTTATTCAGAATCGTATTGAAATGGGTTTAAATGTACAATTGAAAGGCGACATCGCTAGTGCCTGCCTACCTAGTCCGAAAACCAATGCACGCCACTGCTCATGGCTCTCCATCCAAACGTCAGCGCCAAAAATTACGTGATCAAATGTAAAGGCGGCGACTGACCTGGTCGTATCAGGTCCTTATAATGTAACATGTTACAAAGCGATCATTACGACAGTCAGTACAGTGAACCGAGCCCCTCGCTCCGCGTTCTCTGTTTGAATTTGACGTTATAGTTACAGTCTGCCTTGCATAGCATCGGATCCTGAGTTCAATTCCCAGATCGGGTAAAGTGTTATTGGGTTTTTCCATTAGGAATTTCTCAGTAGCAGCTCGGAGTTTGCATTTATGTCCGGTTAATGACAATAGGCTTGCCCCTGATTACATGGGACGTTTAAATATAACTGAAAAAACGAAGATGTTACTATACACCTCTACTGAACCCTTCGGGGAATTCAAGGCGTGATGTTATGTTACAGTTACATGCCGACGGGTTGTCGCGAGCACACGAACGAATATGCGAATGTGAAAGTGTAGAACAGCTAATCACTGAGTTCGGAACTGCAATGTTACGCGAACTTCTACAAGCGCCGTAACAAGCTCGCTCTGAATGTTACATGACGATCGGGCTGTTACATAAAATAAATACAAGTAAATTACATTAATTAACTACTGGCTTAACCTTATAGTTTAAATACACAGTCAGCGTAAAATCTCACAGGTGCACTCGCTCCCCGAGCGTGCAGTCTCGATCCAAACGCAGTGCTAATTTCGTCTCAATATCCTATGTCTACGTATACCAGTTTTCCAGTAAATGACAATGCCAGATCGTACCCCACCTACTTTTATTAATTTACCCATAATGTTATTTAAAAAGATGATGTAGTGACCAAAATTGAAAGGAGTATGCTTAGGTGGTTTGGCCATGTTCAGAGAATGAGTGAACGGCGATTAACAAAAGAAATTTATAAGGCGGATGTTAATGGGAACGCCGGTAGAGGACGTCCTAGAAGGACATACGTCGATGTTATTGGTGATGTTCTTCACAAAGGTCAGGTGCGTAGTACTCTCAACCGGCGTGCGTGTATGACAAGATGTATGAATGTGGATGAAGCGAAAGGGGTATGTAAGAGTCGTAGCATGTGGCGTTCTATAGTTTCTGCCTACCCCCATGGGAAAAAGGCGTGAGTTTATGTATGTATGTATGTTATTTAAAAACTTAAGGTAACCTAAATATAATAAGTTTCCTTTGATTTAAACAGAAACCGCAAATCCTAAAGGCAGTATGACATATTTTTAGTTATCAGTAATAAATCACCAATAAAATGCTACATTTGGTATGCTTGTAAACTGACTTTTATTGGTGGGACAAAGCTCAATAGAATTTCTGGCATTGTCCTTTGTGATTCTGATGTTAAATCTAGGATATATGTGGCAATAACACTTGTAAATCTAAGAATGCTTAGTTTTTTTTAAAGCATCATCTACACGAGACCCTGTAACAGGACGCTCG
The DNA here is from genome assembly GCA_910594945.2 of Amphipyra berbera. NCBI lineage: Eukaryota > Metazoa > Arthropoda > Insecta > Lepidoptera > Noctuidae > Amphipyra > Amphipyra berbera. Next base: position 2,424,679 of record OU343142.1, on the reverse strand, counting down.
GGTCAGTTGGCACCTTTAGATTTTAAAATCATTTTCCATATAATTCACGTTTGATTCTCTCGGTAGCAGCATGGTCATGCGTCATAGAATGCCATTCCCAACGATTAATTCTTACAACTTGTCATCGCGAGCAATTTATAAGAAACTTAAGACAGAATTGGGTTATTGGCTACGTTCTAGTCTAGCAAGCTAAGAACAAAGGAAGTTACCGTTTATACATTTTCATGATGTAAATTCACAGAATTCGTCAAAGATTATTTATGTTGTTTAACGATTAGAAGGTTTTTAATCAACATAACATCACGACTGTATTCCCCGAAAGGCTGGGCAGAGGTGTATACTAACACCAGCAAATCCCATGTAATAGAGGTCGAGCCTATTGCCATCAATCGGGCACTAATCCAAACTCCGGGCTGCTACTGAGGAATTCCACACGGAAAAACCCAGTAACACTTTGCCCGACCGAGGATCGAACCCAGAACCTAACGATCAGCAGTCGCCCTTGCCACCACTAGACTAATGAGGCAATTTTTTATTTCTGTAACTAAGACTATTACGGACACTTTTACAAGTCAATGTTACACCATGTATTCATTCTGAGGATTAGAAGAGATCCGGAAGAAATCGCTGCTAAAAACTCTTGCAAAAGTTTGAAAAAAATATACACATACAAAAATGCTGACTTAGATTAAGTATGTAGTCGATTTTAAACAAACTACTTTCAGATTTATGGTAAATTGTATAACACCCTGTATAATAATATAGCAGTGATAGCCTAGTGGTGTGACCGTCGGAAGGCACGCACCTCTGACTTTTCGAATTCATGTGCGAATTGTATAATTATCACTTGCTTAAAAACGGTGAAGGAAAACATCGTGAGGAAACCGGCATGCCTGAGAGATATTTCTCGACAGCATGTGAAGCCAAATCAGAAGCCCATAAGCGGCATAAACTCTGACACCAGGTTACTACACTAACTACACGAAAAGATGAAGATAATAATACATATAAGAGGTTATTATATTATTAATACATAGGTTGATTCAACAGTTGTTCTGCCGATAGTCGTTACGGCCAATGGCTTAATAGCCAAGAGCCTCGACCAACATCTAATGAGGCTCTCATTGGGCAGCTGGGTCAAGGGCCTGATACAGAAAGCGGTACCTACTTCTGGACACGTATTGTCAGGAAGTTCCTTTCTCTGAGGCCTTGATCACCGATAGCTTGGATCCTGTTCCTGATGCCCGTGGGCTACTATATTTTATATTTTTAAATGTTTTTATAATTTATATAGAAATATTTAAAAATGTAATTAGTATGTAAGTTTATGAATAAACCCAAAATAAAAAAAGTTAAATGTAGTCTCCATTAAAACAAAGGTATAGAAGTCTAAATTACGAGAATCCCTACAATACCTTCAGTGAAAGGCAATTAAAATCTTTCCGCGTCAACGTAGGCACTCAACATTTCACTCCTCCCAAAAATCCTCCGACATCTTTAGACAGTATAATTTACAAATTCAAAACTTGAACAACGAAATTATGAATACCCAAGCCTAATTTTGTAAAAGGTACCTGTAACTGCCTGTAACTAAATCACTTGTTCACCATCTGTTTCCATATTATAAATTCTATTTTAAATATAAGACGAACGTTTGTGGTTGAAGAAACTGGATACTAGTGTATACAACGTGTTACATAATTCCCCATAAAAAAATTAAATAATCAAGTAGTCTTTTATGGTTGTTGTCATTTACCTCTCAGAGGAAATTAGGTAAGAATGCAAATAACTTTCTGGGTAGTCTACTCTTTAGTTTTGTTTTCAGGGTTGCGTTTCAATGATGATTATTTTGTTTCATCCAATTTTTTTTTTTGATTCATACTACGGTTTTCAAATATTGCCAATAGACTCTTTACAAGGGACCTTTTAACCCCCTTTCGGCTTTAGGGGTATTTTTGTAACCGGTTGTATATTGTACCATGTAATCGAAGAACAAGTGAGGCTTGTGGCTTATTAACAACCGCGACAAACGATTTGCGAGGTTAAGCTGCGCTTGCCGCGGTCAGTCCGTGTATAAATAACCGTTCGTTACACATCGAGACCCCTCCGTGCTTCGGAGAGCACGATAAACCGTCGATCCCGGGTGTTATACGAATATTATGACAGTTGTTACTGGTAGTCAGAAACCCGAAAGTCTGACAACCGGTCTAACCTTAGGATATCGGCATTGCCCAGGTCTGATGGCAGTCGCTACGTGTATAATACTGGTATTCAGCCGCATCTGGTTAGACTGGAAGCTGACCCCAACATAGTTGGGAAAAAGCTAGGCAGAATATTATCAAAGGACAAGGAACGTTTAGTGCTTTAGCTTTAAATGCTTAATATGAGGGAATAGTATTTTGATTCTTAAGTAAAACATAACTAACAAGTGGCAAAGAAATAAAAAAAATTACAAAAATGTTTTTTGTTTATTTTTTTATTGAAACCTTATTCGATGGTTTAGGTATTATCAGTTACCCCTTCCGCAAGAAAAAAAAAAGGTTTTTTTCTTTTTCTTTCAACCTAAATCTCATGCAGGGTTAATAGAAAGAAAGAAAGAAAAAATATTTCTTCTAGACTCGCACACGCAGTTACAGAAATAAAACAATTTACAAAAAAATAAGAAATATAACAATAATTAAACAACTTGCACGAGGCCAAAAAAGGCTCAGCATAATGCTGCGATATTTAAAAAAAAAAGAAAACAAAATGTCGCAACGCTGGTTTTCAGATAGGATCGTAGCAGATCGTAGTGATGCCACGGGCAATAACGACACAAATAAATATAAAAACAATAATAAATATCTATATTATTTTTTTAAAGAAATATTTAAAAATGTATAAAATATGTAAATAGATGAATAAACGGAAAAATCTATATTAAATAATAATAATAATCTATATCAGTAATAGATCATGATTGTGGTCACACGAATTCGGTTACAACCTGTATACCTAATTTGTACTATTAGAGAGTATAAACTACACCCTATTTAATACATTACCGACATAAATAGGTGTATTAACGAATTGTGGCTTCAGTTTAAATATGTATATCTTCTATTTGATCGTGTTGTGTTAAGCTTGTGGTTTACGCTTTCGGATAAGATCACTTCTTTGGTTCACGTGGATGTTCTGTAGGTGGTAGATTATCGGGGGAATACATTCACGTAGAGGCTTTAGACGCTCACGGTAGTAGGTATATTAGTTAACGATTTGTCAAAACCAAAGTCCCTAGCAAAACTGAATGAGTGGGTTGAGGAACTTCAAGTGTACTCCACCAAGAAGAACACAGTCTGCTTAGTTGTTGGCAATAAGATTGACAAGCATATCATTTTGGGACCCAGTGCATAATATCAGCAAGCATATTGGGCACGCGCGCGAACGCTCAACGAGTATTCCCAAGGAGGATTGATGTCAGGCAGGCGGCCGGTCATAAAACAATAAGCCAAAACCTCTAACAACATGGATTTATGAAATACATGTTGTGCCGACCACACCTAGTGGCGTTGAATCTATTTTCATGTGTTGCAATCAGTAATATACGAAACCTGAGAGGGTAGCTGCCTCATTGGTCTAGTGATGGCAAGCGTGACTGCTGATCGTGAGGTCTTGGGTTCGATCCCCAAGTCGGGCAAAGTGTTATTGAGTTTTTCCGTGTAGAATTATTTACTAGCAGCCTATAGTTTGGATTTGTGTCCGGTTGATGGCAATAGGCTCGCCCCCTATTACATGGGACTTAAACATAACGGCGAAATGAGGGTGTTATTATACACCTCTGCCCAACCCTTCGGGGAATACAGGCGTGATGTTATGTTATGTGAGAGGTTATAGCAAAATTCGCCTGATTATGGTCGCCCTACGTTAAATTATATGTCGTAGAATAAGTCATTTAGAAGATAAAGGAACATAATTGGGAACAGTCTAGGGGGAAGGGAGGAATGGGGTCACTACAAAACTCTTGTTTATTAGTCGAGTAAATGACTTAATATGTGAAATAAGGCGAACTGTGTTTTTTAAAAACCTACCTACCTAGACTATTTAGTTATACCACACAACATCACACATGTATTCCCCGAAGGGTTAGGCAGACGTGTATAGTAACCCCCTTATTTTGCCGTTATGTTTAAGTCCCATGTAGTATGGGGCGAGCTTATTGGCATCTAGCGGGCACAAATCCAAACTCCAGCCTACTGAGGAATTCCACACGGAAAAACCTAATAACACTTTGCCCGACCTGGGGAACCAGGACCTCACGATCAGCAGTCGCGCTTGTCACCACTAGACCAAAAAGGCAATTCCTCAGTTTAGTTATACCAAAACTTGTTTTATCCATGGTACTTACTACAATGGTACGTCACTAATACAGGGTGCTGACAATCGTCACCTGTCTACACTAGCGACACTCGCGGGAAAAACAATAGAATATCTCTGGCCAATTTCTTTATCTTGCTTTTTTAAAAAAAACGTTGCCCCACACTAGGATTTCTCCTGTATCGTGGGTGCATTTCACAAATCTTCACATGCACAAACACCCAGACCCGGAACAACTATCTGTAGGCCTTACAAATATTTGTTCCGTGCGGAAATCGAACCCACGACCCGCAGCGCAGGAGCCAATCGCTTAGCCACTGCACCATACGTGTCGTCAAACCACCAAACGTGTCGTTTAGGAAGCCCCCGTCATCTCACACCAGAAAATCACCACATACCATCCTGAATTAAATTTTACCGTGTACCTTCACTGAAATAAACCTTACCGCAGTAAAATTTCAACGGAAATCTAAGAACAGAGGATCTGAAGACGTTTTCCATTCCGCTCCAGACAGTTTGATGCAAATTTATTTGAGTACCTTGTATAATCGAAAAGCAGTCCTAATTTTAAGAGATAAGGTTGATTTTCCATTGTTGTATTCTTGCAGGAGATCCTGCCAATATGGAGGTTAGAACAATTTGTAAGTGCGGGGACACACGGACTTTTAATTTGGCTAGTCGTTGTATAATATGCAGTCGTTAGGCGAGCTCTACTCGTGTGGAACTAACTTTAATTCGCTCGTTTTAATTCGGTACTTTTGATGCAAACTACCGAATTTTTTGAGCGTTTTTTAACTGTAATTTTGTTTAAATAGTTTTAGTATGAACTCTGGGTTTAATCTGGAATACGTAGCCTCTTAATGTTTATGAAAAACATGCAAGAAAGGCGACCGCGTTACTGCAGTTTTGTGTGGTGCTCTTTGGAAAGGTCGAAGCCGTCAGCCGAAGAAGTCTGACCTTTTATATCTGATTTGCTTGTCCTTATTTTCTGATCTTGTGTAAATTATCATATTGTGACCTAGCTTCTGTATCTAACCACTAACACAAATATAAGTACTCTCAGTGGTGGAGAGTCTATGTTGGTTTCATTTACTTTATTTACCATGCTCCCAATCCTGACATACCGATATTAGCTATACCTGTAATAATAAATTCACCCCTACACATTTCTTTATCTGTTTTTTACATGTCTAATTCAGTACATTTAAAATCTTGCTTCTAGCCTTTTCCAAACTATGTTGGGGTCAGCTTCTAGTCTAACCAGATGCGGCTGCATACCAGTATTTTACACGGAGCGACTGCCATCAGACCTCCACAACTCATAACTGGGCAACGCCGATATGCTAAGGTTAGACCGGTTGTCAAACTTTCGGGCTTCTGACTATCCGTAACGACTGTCATATGTATTCGTATGACACCCGGGATAGACGATTTAACGTGCTCTCCGAGGCACGGAGGGGTCTCGATGTGTAACGAACGGTCAACCATCGATAGACTAACCGCGGCAAGCGCAACTTAACCTCGCCAATGGTATGATAAAGTACATTTAAAATAAATAAATACTTTTACCTTTTGACTACCTCGTTGGCCTAGTGGTCGCAAGCGCGACTGCTGAGCACGGGGTCCTGGGCTCGATCCCCGGGTCGAGCAGTGTTATTGGGTTTTTCCATTAGGAATTTCTCAGTAGCAACCCGGAGTCTGGATTTATGCCCGTTAATGGCAATAGGCTCGCCCTCTATTACATGGGATTTAAAAATTACGGCAAAATGAGTGTGTTACTATACACCTCTGCCCAACCCTTCGGGGAATACAGGCGTGATGTTATGTTAAATACCTTTAATTAATTATTTCCGATTGCATGCTTGGATGATAATGCAGCCGTGTTATTTACGAAGGCCCCAGAGCGATATGCCATCTCTATATAGATCTTGCTTATATCAACTGAGTACCAATGTGGTCAGAGCCGAACAGAGTTAATTAGTGCATTGTCACGCATTGTTAGTTTAATATACCAATTAGATATCATACCAGAGATGGAGGTGGATGGAGGGGCACGTGTCGATTTAACGACCACGTGTATCATACGATTTGCGAGGTTAAACTGCGCTTGCCACGGTCAGACCGTGGATGGGTTCCGTTTGCTTGGTAGTAGGATCTATACCAGTGATACCCATCGTAGGTCGTCGTCAACCCCTCGGGGTCGACGACGATCTACAAGGGGTCCATGTGGGTAAAAAAATCATTGGGGGTCCGTGAGATGTAAACGGGGGTCCACGATAGTGGATCTCGTCTAAGCAAGTTGTGACTTCAATTTTGACTTTCCATCAATGAAATAACCCCCATACGCAGACGATTTGTTACTTAGTTTTTACCTGAAAACGTAACAAACAGACCGACGACGATAATACTTCAGCTGTAGGTACCTACTGTGGTATGTTAAATAAATATATAAAACTTAACGTGTGTTAACAGTTAGAAATCAGTCAGTCAAAAATACATTTGAAATCAATAAATTTGCAAAATGCAATATTAGCTAAGCAGAGGGGGGGGGTCTACCCAAAACTGAAAAACATGGCATGTGGTCTATGAGACAAAAAAAATTGAGGACCTCTGATCTATACGGTCCTCCTGGCTTGCTACCACCTCCACATTTAAGTCCGGCGTCAAGCAATTTGCTGAGTTCCGTCGTGTGTATGGGAATCCCCCCATATCTCTGTTCCTTGGATTCGTGTGCTCCATCTTAGATCCTGTCTGCGCTTACCATCGGGTGAGACTAGGACCAAAGCAAATAAGCCAAGATAAAAAAAAATGGGTGACCGTTCATTACACATCGAGACCCCTCCGTGCCTCGGAGAGCATGTTAAACCGTCGGACCCGGGTGACATACGAATACCTATGACAGTCGTTACGAGTAGTCAGAAGCACAAAATGTCACAACCGGTCTAACGTTAAGACATTGCATTGCCCAGTACTTAACTGGGTAACGGAGGTCTGATGACAGTTGCTCCGTGTAAAATACCGGTGTTTAGCCGCATTTGGTTAGACTGGAAGCTGATCCCAACATAGTTGGGAAAAGGGCTAGGATGTAAGTAGTTTTCTCGCTTCCGGCCGTGGTTCTGTCCATGGTCGGAGGCGAGACTGCGTGGGAGGCCATCGCCTCCTTTTGCGAGGAGGTGATGGCGACCAAGGAGGTAGCGGAGAGGGAGAGGGAGGCCGCTTCTTCTCTCCCTTCTCGCGCTAGACGCACCGGGCGCCGGAGGGCGCGTGACGATCTCCGGCCACCCTAGTGAGTGGCCTGCGGGCGGCGGGTTGGGGAACCCGTCGCCCGACCAGTAATGGGCCCAGGGAGGATGGCGCGTCGTGTCCTGCGCGCGCCTCTCGGAAGGATGTGGGGCAGGGGAGCAACTGCCCCACCACAGGAGAGGTCCACCAGAAGAAGCTGGTGGACCGAGACCTGCCGGGGTCGCGGTGCATGCAACAGCGAATCCCGTGACCCTGGCCTTAGGTCAGAAGGAGGGACACCGTGGTGGTTTTAGCCAAAGGATGTAAGTAGTTTGAAATCTTGCGACAGATTTTTCAACTACATTTGCTTAACCGATTCTTCCGAAACTCCGCACATAAATTCAATTCACATGACAATCCAACTTTATAATTATTTCAACCTTCATTCCTCAAATACTGCTGCAGAGGTAACGCAAGATAAAACCGTTTACTTTAAAAATATTTTTTAAGGAATTATTTCTTTCGTCGAACTTACTCGACGCAATGTAAGTTCGTATACTCCTTAGGTAGAACTATCTCAATCGAGAAGGTATCGTAGCAATTCTCTTTACACTTGCGCCGATTGAATCGATGAAAGTAATGTTTGTGTGTACTGAAATAAATATAGTAGGACAACATCGAGGGTTTACTCCAATAGTTTCGACTTTTAAATCTATCGAGTTTGACTCGAATTAGTGTCAATTCTGGCTTGTGAAATAGATATAAGCCTACAATCACGCGGCGGTTCGCTACTGAAGAATTCCACACGGAAAATCCAATAACACTTCGCCCGACCTGGGGATCGAACCCAGGACCTCACGATCAGCAGTCTCACTTACCACCAATGACCAACAAGACAGTTTTATAATTAATTTGATCGTATATTTGTAAGTTCGATGTTATGATGTTCTTCGTTGTTGCGTTTCGGTCCGAAACTACGACGTTCGTGTTTCAGAGTCAACCCCCGTAATAGACGAACACTGCTTACTATCCTATCGGGGATTATAGTCGTGGAGACCACTGAGTTTACTGAGTGTAAAAATACCCTTAACGAAGCCGAAGTCTACGCATACTGTACATAAAACTAAGTAACACACAGCAAAAATAATTGCTGGGAAATAAACGTTTATTTTTTGGTATTTAAAAAAAAAAGGTTTGAATTGTAGCGCGCAATGTAAGCGCACGCGCAGCAGACTGTGCCTACATTTCGAAAAGTTTGTACAAAAGAATGTTTAGTAATAACATTTAAACTTAATTTTCGTGAAAAACGTTCATAAATATGGTAACTTTGACCTTCAATATCTCCGTAACCAGTCGGTTCCCAGGTATGACCCTATACCAAAAAATATTCGTAATGATGGGAAGAATACGTGGCTCTCGGCTTCGTTAAATATATTTTTACACCCGATATATAAGGTCTAAGCAAAATACCTGGACAAACTTTTACACAGCGTTCAGTACATTTAATTAAACATATCTATATAAAAAAAAAGATCCAACTATTAATTTTCTAACCAAAAAATTATAACGTTTTAAATTGCATGTAGGTACTCTCTAAGAATAAACTCATACATTTTTTATGCATCGACCGCTGCCGGCGCACTCCCTTCTTCCACGCCATGTTTTACCTAAACCGCGAAGTGAAAAATATTAAAAATATTATTGTTATTAAAATTATAATTGAAAAAAAATTGGTTATAAAAAAAAAACAATTGGCTCTCGTTTTTTTTGCATAGATATGTTTAGTTAAACGTATTGAACACTGTGTAAAAGTTTGTCCAGGTATTTTGGTTGGACCTTATATGTATACTTCTATCCATTCCTTGTTCTTGGCCATCCAATCTGTTGGCTTCTACCTACACCCCTACCCATTTCCAACCCCCATTTTCTTCACCCAGATGATAAGTATTAAGGAACATCTGCGGTGGGCAATCGCCGTCGATGTAATGTGTCGCTTAAGGCAAACGTACGAGCACCATTTGTACAAGGATATAAGAATATGTCGTTCAGCTTATTTAAGATAATAAAAGTACGTGAGAAGGATATTTAGAACTGTGGGAAGCTGGCAAGATGTTTTAAATCGACTTAAAAAAAAGGGTTTCTCTGTTTGAGCTGTATGAAAGAAAGAAAGAAAATGATTTATTTAAATCTCGTTACAGACATACAAACACATTAAAAGACAAATAAAAAAACAACAAAATAAAAAAGTCACATGCCTCCACGAGACTAACACCCATATTCTAAGACGTTCCTCCAAAACTTACTCGACTCATAGGTACTCGACTCAGAACGTCCTCGAAAACACCTTCAAAATTGTATTCTTAGTCGCAATTTCGAGTGAACTTTGAGGTTCTTCGACGGAGTCAGTACGCCATAATTTGCATTATCTGCATCGCGCAAATAACGCCGCAATAAAAAATTGTAAGGATTATCGTACCTAAGCATAATCGAGAAAGTCTTCAAAATTAATTTTTGTTACATACGAACTTTGACACTTCCTTCCTTAAGGTAGGTTTCGGGTACCTTGAGTTTGATAGATGATTCCTTACCTCGTCCGAGGAAAAATCTCGAGTCGAGGACGTTTATGTCAAGTCGAGGTGGATTCGAGTCGAGTAAGTTTCGGAGGAACGTCTTATGGTGCATCCAGACCTGACAAACGCGCCGCGAATGCGCCGCTCGCGAGCCGCTCGCGAGCGCCTCCCGAGCTGCGCATTCGCGGCGCGTTCGTCAGGTCTGGGCGCACCATTAGAATATGGGTGTAAAAAAGGAGCCCATCTCAGCATAATACTGCTACACCGAAGTATTGTATCATATATAGTGGTGGCACGTCATACATCGAAAAACAAGTAGTCTCTGAAAAAAATGTGAGACATTCTAGATGGATTTCAATAAAACGAAAACATTCGATAAAGTAAAGCTCTCGTATTGTAAAAAACAAACTATGCTATCTACTACTACTAACATCATGACTACTAGCAACAACAGCACTAGAGCGAAATCGCGGTCTTCAGCTGGTTATAGAAAACAGTTTATTTCAGTACGGTAATCTATCACACCTACATGATGTACAAAACTTTGGATCATCCATTGAACACGATTTCAATCTATCCTAGCATGACACCCACCCGTAAAATTCATATTGGTAGCTACTGTTTTCAATCCTCCTTAGGGCCTTGTCGTGTTGATGGTAAGTAAACAAGATGTTATTCTTTTTAACTTGGCAGAAGTACCGATTTATTGTGTATACAACCTAGATTTGCAAACAACACGTCTGTCTTCCCCGAAGGGTTGGGCAGAAGTGTATAGTAACACCCTCATTTCGCCGTTATGTTTACGAGGAATTCCAGACGGAAAACCCAATAACACTTTGTCGGATTTGGGGTCGAACCCAGGACCTCACGATCAGCAGTCGCGCTTGCCACCACTAGACCAACGAAGCAGTTTTTGTAATTTGTAATTTTACAAGACATTTATCAAGCACAATTTCTTAGCACGGACTACAGCTGAAATATGCGAATTATTTGGACCTGGAAATCAAAGTCTAGTCTTTACGCATGACATCCACATTTTCGTCCACTTTTGCCTGGTTCTTATAAACAAAAACGAATCGTTTTGCTTATCAATGGTAGCATTTGTTATTGCCAAACTAGGCATATAAATAGACTCGTAAGCAAAATTACCTGTGATAGTTACTTCCATATGGGAGCGTCTTCTACACAAAGCTATGAGGTCTTTGCTTCATTATTGGTAAAGATAGAAGAGTCTCAATTTAAACCGATAACGCTCCGTTTTTTACATTTTCAAAGTTCAAAAGCGCTGCCTGGTAGCTATATTTGGACTTAAAGTACAGACAGTTGCGTACCTATATTTAAGTCTCATAAGTTATTAACCTTCCCATGCCTTTATACAAGGTTAGTCGGAAAGGGGGTACTAAGCCGAAAGGGTGTTAAAGTACCCATAATAAGGGATAACTTTTGTTCTACAACTTTCCCCAAAACTCGATAGTTTAAGAGAAAAAGCTTTTCAAAGATTTCGTAAAAAATATGCTAAAATCTATCTGTCCATAGCTATGATCAGCTGTTTTTACAGTTAGGTCATATTTGGGGTCACGGATTAGAAAATTAATTTTCTGAATTCATAACTAAATCAGGAAAGATTTTTTTTTTGAAAAAACTAAAATAAAAATCATTTTTCATGCAAATAAAAATTATCGAATTTTGAAGTTTTAACACTTGCGTTAAATAAGTCATCAGTGATACTTTAAGTGGCCTGCGGCTTAGTACCCCCTTTCCGACTAACCTTGTATACTTGAATTGGCTATATTTGTAATAACAAATCAATGTCTAATTGCAACTTTAATGAAAACTATAAAATGAAGTACAGCTATGACATCTCAATATCAAAATCTATTCAGTACGGGCGCATTTAAGACTAGCTTATTAAAAAGAAATGTGATTTGTATGGCTCCTGTAATCTTTAATAAAATTCCTGACCAAATTAAAAACTTGCCGTTCCAAAAATGTTAAAATCATTTCACAAAGTTCCTTGTAAATAAATACTATTATTCTGTGCAGGGTTTCTTAAATGATATTTTTTTGTAGCGTCAGTATTATCCTCTATTTTTGTATTACATTTGCATATTAATACATGGATTCTATTAGAACTTAACAACTTATTTCTATGTAGCTACATTCTAAGCAAATAAAGATTCTATTCTATTCTATTCCGTCAGTTATAGGAATCATTAACCAATGAATTAGTTACAGTGGTAGTGATAGCCTAGTGGTGTTACCTTCGGACTGTCAATTCATAGGTCTCGAGTTCGAATCCAAGGCACGCACCTCTGACTTTTCGGATTAATGTGCGTATTGTATAATTATCGCTTTCTTAAAAACGGTGAAGGAAAACATCGTGGGGAAACCGACATGCCAGAGAGATATTTCTCGTCGGCATGTGAAGCAGAGTCAGAGGCTCATGGGCGGCATAAACTCTGACACCAGGTTAGTCACTAACCACACGGAAAGAAGAAGAAGAAGAGTTACATTACAATGCCGATCATGGGTTAAGCAGTTGAATTACCATACAAACGATTTTAGCACCAGCATTAAGGAAAACAAGGTCGTTACCAAAGAAAATACTTTACACCAATCACGACACCGTCTTTTTTCCTTTTAAAAAATATATTAGGCCACATTTACACTGGGCGTTTTATCGAGTGCTCGAGTCGTTACGAAATCATTATATTTTACGGCGCAAGCGAACGGGCGGCGCTGGTGTTCGAACCGTATTTTAGTAATACGATGTATACTTAGTGTTGTGCTGATCTGAATGAAAAACATTGGGTGTGTCTGCAGCTTATGGTCTGAGCTAGTTGTAAAAGTTTAGCAGAAACTGAAGGACATTGTACGGTCAGCAGAAAAAGTCAATGATTATATTGGTATTTTTTTTAAATTAATTGTCGTAGAAATCTGTCATTGTTGTAAATTTATAATAGTAGCTATGTAAAGCTGCGTCAGTTTTCAAATACATTTCTTTCTCAAATCTTGGGCACATGTTTGTTGGCGCATCTCATCGGTCTTCAGACGACACCGGGGAAGGCTCATGTGAGCGGGGTACCGAACCCGGCAGTGCGCGCGCCTCCGGCCACTCACTCAGCTTACTGACGCGTTAGACTACGGACACTCATTTGTACAAGTTATCGCTATTGTTAATTCGGTATTAAACCTATATATTATACAGTCCACGTTTTATTCATATTGTCCCGACCAGGATGAAACATTGGTCCTTCGAGCCGGATATGAATAAAACGTGGACTGTATAATATATAGGTTTAATACCGAATTAACAATAGCGATAACTTGTACAAATGAGTGTCCGTAGTCTAACGCGTCAGTAAGCTGAGTGAGTGAGTGGCCTTTTCAAACTGTTTAACGGAACAGACCAATACATGGAAAATTATGTTTAATTATTTGGTACCAAAGATCAAATTTAAAACAAAATTCTAAGATTTAATTATTTGGTGCCTTTTGCGTCCATATGACGTAGTAATGTCATATAATAATATCTTTAGTTTGATTTAACACCCTCCCATTTTGTTCGTTCAGCAGGCCAAAGCACATTTTTTAATACTTTTATCACATTTTCCATTACAGCACGCCAATAGTTGTAAAAACTATTTGAATTCTGGAGGTCAGGGCGGATCCCACGGTGCGGGCGTCCAGAAAGATTTTTTTTGTATCCCACGGCCTCTTATAATCATTTTAACTGTTGACTCACGGCGTTCACAAGCAGAGTCAAGTGGGACCCGCCGGCGGCCTCCATGGTCTTGTGAACGTAAAATGTATTATATATTTATATTGTCGGCAGGGAGAGTGTTAAGGAGTTCTGTTGTAAAAACCGCGACATGAATCAAATCGTTGATTAAATAAATAGACATTGCTAGTGTCTGTCACCATGTCACCATTATAATTTAATACCCAGTCAAAAAATATTTGAATTTAATTTCTATAATGTTGGCAATACGTAGTCGGTAAAATAGTACGTTTCCATTCTATCATCCTTTAATTAAATATCTTGACTTAGTATTAGAGGTGATTCAGCAGTAATTATTATCAATTCTATGATTATTATTACAATAAAATAATGATTGCAAGGTTTCATTCATAAAACACTTTTGAAACCTTAAATAATTATCACTTCTTTTTGGTGTTGATTGTACGCAACATTGTGTAATCGTCATATAGTTTTTGAAATAATTATTTTAATTATGTTACCGTTATGATATTAAAACTTCAATTTTAAGAAAAAATAATTTACTCGTGATAGGTCTACACTGCTAGCTACGCTGTCGTAGCATCACTGCGTAGCTGTAGTCACCAACAGCTACGCCGTAGCTAGTTTTGGATGATAAATCCAGCGTATTAAAGCCTTAGATTCACTAAGGGATAAATGGAGCAACATGCCACTGTTATTGACGCGGGACATCTACGTGAATGTCCCGGGGACAATGTCGCGGAACAATTCGCTCGCACACACCTGCGCTCGCTCTCGAAACGGCAGCTTGCAACATGTCCCACATCACGTAGAAATGCTGCACAATGTTGCGCGCAACGTTGCAGCGTCACGTAGACTCAATGTTACGCGGTTTACGCCACATGTGGTTGTAATTCTGCCATAAGCATCAGGTTTCTTATTCAAATACCGTATTCCTAATCTACTAAGTTATAAAAATGGACTGGCAGTTTCAAGTATCCATCAAGATTTGTCGGGTATAAACCGTTTATAGGCACTTATGAAAAGTAAGGTTGTAGTTGCACGTTTTAAATTTAAAGTTTCATATTATGAAAGAGAAGATATATATATATATAGAGAAAACTAACCTTCTAAATCTCACACAACTGTACATATACCACACCTGCATTCTCATAAAAAAAATCACCACGCATTCCGTACAATCAAACCTACAAATACTTAAAAAATCACCTACATACAACACAAGAAGTAAAAACAGATTTCAACTAATGTCTGCACGTGCACGGACTAATTACGGCAAAAAAACAATATTGGTTGAAAAAGCACAACTATTCAACAATAATTTACCAGAGGATTTTAAGAAGTGTGATAGTATAAACATATTTAGAGCAAAACTCAAGAAACATTTACATATGCACCCTGTAACGTCGCCAACGCCCCAGAGGCAAATATTATATTATACTAGCGGACCCAGCAGACGTGATCCTGCCCAGAAAAGTAACGCCACCTACCGGGTCCAATTGTGAATCTAAACCATGCAGGGCGCCACCCAAACGCATACAAAAAAAATCATTCAAATCAGTCCAGCCGTTTAGGAGGAGTTCAGTGACATACACACGTACAGTCGAATTATATATAGTTATTAAAGATTACGAGTATATTATACTACTTAGATTTAAGCACTTTGTATCTCATTAAGTGCACTGTTATTAAAGTTCTTATGAGAATAAATTCTTTAAACCTAAAACCTAATGGAATATAACGATGACACCTTTGGTGCAGTTGCTGAGCGATTGGCTTCTGCGCTACGGGTCGTGGGATCGATTGCCGTACGGAACAAATGTTTGTATGGCCTATAGATAGTTGTTCCGGGTCCGGGTGTTTGTGCGTGTGAAGATTTGTATCTGTAAACGCAACCACGACACAGGAGAAATCCTAGAGTCCCCGCAACGTTTTTTTTTTTAAGATTTTTTGCCATAATCATCAGATTTTTTTTTCAGAAACCACATTTCTATGCTCCTAAGTTATAAATATGATGAGATTAGACAAAGTTGCGGTTTAAAAGATGATGTAGTGACAAAAATTGAAAGGAGTGTGCTTAGGTGGTTTGGTCATGTTGAGAGAATGAGTGAGTGGCGTTTAACATAAGGAATTTATAAGGCGGATGTCAATGGAAACGCCGGTAGAGGACGTCCTGGAAGGACATACATCAGTGTTATTGGTGATGTTTTTCACAAAGGACAGGTGCGTAGTACTCTCAACCGGTGTGCGTGTATGACAAGATGTATGAATGTGGATGAATCGAAAGGAGTATGTAAGGGTCGTAGCATATGGCGTTCTACAGTTTTTGCCTAAACCCATGGGAAAAAGCGTTAGTTTGTGTATGTATGTAACTTATAAACATCACCTCAACTACATAAAACTACTTGTCCTACACTCAAATAAAATATCATCTCATCTATACTACTATTATAAAGTGGAAAGATTTGTATTTTTGTATGTAACGAATAAACTTAAAAACTACTGGACCGATATCAAAAATTCTGTTGCCGTTAGAAAGCTACATTATCACTGAGTAATATAGGCTATATTTATTACTGGAATAACACTTCTTACGCGGGCGGAGCCGTGAGGACACAGCTAGTTATATATCATATATATATTACAATATTTATAAATGTTATATACCTATATGTAAGTATTATGTCTATGCATGGTGTGTAGTATATATTTTGCAGCAGTACACCATGGACTACCCCCTCTATCTTATTCATTGACTTCCTGTTCATCCAAAGGTTGTCTGGTAGATATCGCTATCAGCGATAAGACCGCCATTGTACCCTTTAATGTTTGTTATTGTATAAGAGCTGTGTTACAATTTTGGTGTACAATAAAGTATATTCTATTCTATTCTATTCTAATTTTATTCATAAAAAAACGCATCACCAACTTGTCAAACGTTCTACACAAGCCATGAATTCTTTGGCCATGATTTAGCGGGTCAACCGTTTGGCGACCGTTGGAGACCGGTGTGAATAAACATGAGCCGTATGTGAATCGGAAATGGAACGGACGGTATCTAGTTCGGCGCGGATGCGGTGACGTTCAGTTTTTACTTATTAGGTTAAACTGCTAAGTGATTTTTGGTGAGTAGTTTACATGATAGGGTCTGGCAAACGTAAGTAGACGCTCGAATTATTTGCAAACTTTTTAAGGTGGGTTTAGACCAAACAAATATAGAAAGAAAGAAAATTATTATATAAGAAAACTATAATAAGCGACGAACGCGACAAACGCGATCAAGACAACGCCATTCCCTACTAGCGGCCTATGTAGCGAGACGCGACGTAACGCGTATTTGTTCCACGTCGTGTCGCGTCGCGTCGCACCGCATCGTGTTTGTCGCTTACGCAGGACACCACGTAAGTTTCGTTACTGATATACAAACACATTAAAAGACAGATAAAAAAAAACCAAATAAAAATGTTACATGCCTCCGCAAGACTAAAAAGGAGCCCATCTCAGCATGATGCCTAAACCCTTCGCATTCTGACAAGAGAGCCCAGAAGTGGAACAGTAATGGGCTGATTGTGGCTGTTCCTCCTAGCCTTTTCCCAATGATGCCAATCCTGTGTCAAAATCCAGTGACGTTGGCTTCAGCTACTGGAACAGTGTATAACCGCCTTTACTTTCCATGAGTACCTATAAACGGTTTATATGCGACAAATCTTGATTGATACTTGGAACTACCAGTCCATTAAACTCTACGATACTTGATCCATAAAATATATTGAGTTTCAGATTTAACGATTCGTCTGACCTTCACAAACTATTATGTATAAATAACCGCAAACAAAATCACTCGAAAGTCTGACAACCGGTCTAACCTTAGGACATCGACATTGCCCAGTAACTGGGTTGCGGAGGTCTGATGGCAGTCGCTCCGTGTAAAATATTGATAGTCAGCTGCATCTGTTTAGACTGGAAACTGACCCCGACATAGTTGAGAAAAGACTATGTGGAAGACTCGTCGTAATACGTGTGACGGCACGTTTGGTGCAGTGGCTAAGCGATTGGCTTCTGCGCTACGGGTCGTGGGTTCGATTCCCGCACGGATGCAAATATTTGTATGGCCTACAAATAGTTGTACCGGGTCTGGGCGTTTGTGTATGTGAAGATTTGCGTCTGTAAACGCACCCACGATACAGCAGAAATCCTAAAGTGGGGCAACGTTTTATTTAAAAAAAAATATACTCATTTGTGAGTTAAGCTCGCCTTTGTACATGAATTTACCAACGGAACTGTATTATATATTATTATTTTGTGTACAATAAAGAATAAGAATAAGAATATATCCAAGATTGGATCTATTCCTGATAAAACAACCACAGGCTCACCCCGTCATTCACTCGTTCTTTCTCGTTCATTTATACCATAATTAGCGAAATGCGGGCATAAGATAAGACACTGCACGAACCCTCTTCTTAGATAACAATCATGAGTAGTACCCTAATATAAAATAATTTCAGTAGTAGTAGAGATGCTGCCTCGTTAACTTAGTGATGGCAAGCGCTACTGCTGATCGTGAGGTCCTGGGTTAGATCCCCAGGTCGGGAAAAGTGTTATTGGGTTTTACCGTGTGGAATACCTCTGTAGCAGCCCGAAGTTTGGATGATGTGAGTTCGGTTGATGGCAATAGGCTCGCCCCCTATTACATGGAACTTAAACATAACGGCGAAATGAGGGTGTTACTATACACCTATACGCCCTATATACCTTAGTGCCCCACCCCACTATCCACTCTATATAAGCCCATGTGTTGGATATTATCATTTATCTTATCAGAATGGTAAATTACCTATACGAGGAGTGGCCCGGCCGCCACAATGTAGCAGAATTTTGGTCTATCTAAAAAATGGGTTGACCAGCCTCGCACTAGAGCATGGCGAGTTCAATATTATAATACACTAGCTGTGCCCTCACGGCTCCTCCCGTACCCTATGTTACTCAGTGTTAATGTAGCTTTCTAACGGCAAAAGATTTTTTGAAATCGGTCCAGTAGTTTTTAAGTTTATTCGTTACATACAAAAATCCAAATCTTTCCTCTTTATAATATTAGTATAGATATACATAGATAACATCATCATAACATCACGCCTGCATTCCCCGAAGGATACGTCAGAGGTGTATAGTACCACCCTCATTTCGCCATTATGTTTAAGTCGATAATAGGGGGCGAGCCTATTGCCATCAACCGAGAACAAATCCAAACTCCGAGCTTCAACTGAGGAATTCCATACGGAAAAACCCAATAACACTTTGCCCGACCTGGGGATCGAATCCAGGACCTCACGATCAGCAGTCGCGCTTGCCACCACTAGACCAACGAGGCAGTTATTTTTTAAAAGTATAAAACAAAGTCGCTCCCGCTGTCTGTACGCTTAGATATTTTAAACTACGCAATGGATTTTAATGCAATTTTCAGCAATAGATAGAGTGATTCAAGAGGAAGGTTTATATGCCCCACATTAGTATCTACATTGCACCCGTGCGAAGCCGGGGCGGGTCGTTAGTATTATAATAAATCTTTATTAATTATGTCATACATTATGTATCGGGAAACCTCTGTTATCCAAGTCCCTATAACAAGCCGAAACAGTGCCAAGACCGGTACTAAATACGTCGACAAACATTTAAATATATGAATACATAATGTGGTGTCAGACAGCGCCGGTATTAAGGTGATGGTACCGGAACAACGGACAGTCAGACTAGACGACAAAATTCTGGATATAGAAGGGATATCGTTTTTGTAAAGTCAGTTCCAGTTTGCAGAAAATAGGATGTTTGAGTATCAATATTATATATAGTATTGTATCACCCCGTGTGGGGATGGCTTAGAATATAAAACTTCCTCACCGCACGCTGGGAATAGACGCGTGTTGTAAGATTCAACAAAACCCAGCACGCTTGGTGGTGGGATCTATACGGTCCGCCTGGCTAGCTACCACCCTCACATTAAAGTCCGGCGCCAAGCAGATTACTGTGTTCCGTCGTGTGTATGTGAGAGCCAGAAGGGTATAGGGGAATCCCTCTATATCTCTGTTTCTTGGATTCGTGTGCTCTATCTTAGACACTGTCTGCGCTTACCATCAGGTGAGACTAGGTCCAAACGTGACTTAGTCAAGAATAAAAAAAATGTATTAGTTTTTAGAGTTCCGTACCCAAAGGGTGCCAACGGGACCCTATTAATAATCCTACGCCGTCCGTCTGTCTGTCGGTCACAGGACTATATCTTTTTAACCGTAATAGGTAGCCAGTTGAAATTGTCACAGAATATGCGTTACTATAAAGTTCTCAATGGTGTGTGTAGTCCACCAACCCGCACCAGAACAGCGTAGCGGACTAAGTTATAAACTCTTCTCATTCTGAGAAGATCCCCATGCCCTGCAGTGGAACAGTAATAGGCTCATTATGGTATGGTATGTATATATGTATGCATTAGTAGGTTTATTTTATAAAAAAAAATGATTAAGTAAAACCGTAATGCAATTTGGGTTTTTCCGTGTGGAATTCCTCAGCAGCAGCACGGAGTTTGGATATGTGCCCGGTTGATGGCAATAATCTCGCCCCCCATTGCAAGGAAATCAACATAACGGCGAACCGAGGGTGTTACTATACACCTCTGCTCAACCCTTCGGGGAATATAGGCGTTATGTTATTAAAAAAACTAAGTTTATTAGTAAATAATTAGGTAAGTTCTCGTAAAATGTTATTACAGCAGAAAATTGCGGTGAAAAATTTACTACCATTTTCTTAAAATGTTATCATCAGTAACCTATTTCGGCAAAAATAGATTTTTACATAGTATAAAACAATGTCGCTCCCGCTGTCTGTACGCTTAGATCTTTTAAACTACGCAACGGATTTTAATGCAGTTTTCAGCAATAGATAAAGTGATTCCAGAGGTAGGTTTATATGCCCCACATTAGTATCCAGTGGTTTGACATTTATGCTGAACTGAACCTATTTGGCGCAGCCGCTAGACACACAGCTACTTTATTTTTTTTATTTTGTTTTGTCTCCTATGATTTTTTTTGTCTGTGTCTGACTGCTTTCGTGCCAAATAAATTTCTTTCTTTCATTTCTTTCTTTCTTTACATTGCACCCGTGCGAAGCCGGGGCGGGTCGCTAGTATACTTATAATCTCCGGACGAACTCTTTTACTAGGATCTTTACTCACTCATTCTTAGAATAAAGTGGAATTAAATAAAGTGACGTCAATCAATTAATCAACTTTCTAATGAGTTATCGATTATAGAAACTCGCCCTCCCAACAATAGATGGTCTAAATAAAATCCAGGTCTTAGAAAAGCCCCGTCTCTTTTTGTTAATTATGACGTTAGAAAGTAATGGGTATATTTTAAATCGGGGTTTATCTTAGGCTTGGTTTAAATCATCTTCTGTTATATACCTACTGATAGTTTTTTTGAACGGGATCCCTTTGATTCGCATAATTTTTTAATTCCTATTCTACTTTGGCATAACGAGTTAGGCATAACTTTTTTTTTATAAAAACCTTGCCCCACTCTAGGATTTCTGCTGTATCGTGGGTGCGTTTACAGACACAAATTTTCACATGCACAAACATCCAGATCCGGAAGAACTATCTGTAGGTCATACAAATATGTGTTCCGTGCGGGAATCGAACCCTCGACTCGTACCGCAGAAGCCAATCGCTCAGCCACTGCACTAAACGTGTCGTTAAAGGCATAGTAACACTTTGACATCATTTTTTTTTATACTGTTTAGATGGGCATAACTACCATTTGGCAATATTTTTTGGTGTCATTTCTTGCCGCGGTTAGTCTATGGATGGATGACCGTTCGTTACACATCGAGACTCCTCCGTGCCTCTGAGAGAGCATTAAATCGTCGGTCCCGAATGCCATACGAATACCTACAACAGTCGTTACGGAAAGTCAGAAACCCGAAAGTCTGACAACCGGTCTAACCTTAGGATATCGGCATTACCCAGTAACTGGGTTGCGGAGGTCTGATGGTAGTCACTCCGTGAAAAATACTGGTATTAAGCCGCATCTGGTTAGAATGTAAGCTGACCTCAACATAGTTGGCAAAAGGCTAGGCAGAACGAAATGACAGTTCTTTTTAACCCATTAAAACTAAATTCGATAGCCATATTGAACAATGTACTTTATTTTGTGAACGTATTTTATATCGCGCCGGACAAAGGGTGTACGCACCAGTTGTTATTACCCAGCGTGAACAAAATATCGTTTAATTACGTTTTAATTAAAGTATGTAGCAGATAAAATCAATACTTCATAACGGTATGCGTGTGTATTGGTCATGGTCATTGAAAATGCACTACCACGCCCTTAGCTGCTTTGTATTATCATTAAACAAGCGACCCGCCCCGGCTTCGCACGGGTGCAATGTAGATACTAATGTGGGGCATATAAACCTTCCTCTTGAAATCACTCTATCTATTAAAAAAAACCGCATCAAAATCCGTTGCGTAGTTTTAAAGATCTAAGCATACATAGGGACAGACAGACAGCGGGAGCGACTTTGTTTTATACCTACTATACCTAAAAAGTACCGATTATTTTTTAAATATCAGCCTATGACTACAGCCTTGATAGCCTAGTGTTGTGACCGTCGGATTGCCAACTCTCGAGTTCGAACACAAGGCACGCACCTCTGACTTTTCGGATTCATGTGCGTAATATTGTATAATTATCACTTGCTTAAAAACGGTGAAGGAAAAGATCGTGAGTAAGCTGGCCTGAGAGATATTTCTCGACGGCATGTGAAGCCAAGTCAGAATTCAATGGGCGGCATAAACTTTGACATCACGTTAGCTAAAAATTCAGTTAACTACGCGAAAAGAAGAAGACATGGGACTTAACACAAAAGGCGGAACGTGGGTGTACAATCTCCTGTAATAGGAGAACATCTCTGAATATTGACTTTCTAAGATTTTTTCCATTATAATGCATTAATTTGACATTTTAGTCTAAATAATTAACTAATTTTAAATATTGTAATAATTGAAATTAATTCTAATAACTTTTAATGATTCTGTATAATATTGTCAAGAATTTGCATGTCGCGTTGCGGCAAAATGTATTTGGGTCTATATTCTATACTGGCGGCCCGTCCCGGCTTCGCACGGGTGGACATTTTTCCCGTTTTTGCAACACTTTTCATTTATGCTCCGCTCCTATTGGTCGTAGCGTGATGTTATATATCCTATAACCTTTCTTGATAAATTGACTATCCAACACAAAAATATTTTTTCAATTCCAACCAGTAGTTCCTGAGATTAGCGCGTTCAAACAAACAAACTCTTCAGCTTTATAATATTAGTATAGATTTTACTCCATCTGTAATATACTTAAACTTAAATTTTACGCAAATAAAATACTATCCTGTTCTATTCTTGAATACCCCTTTGGGAATTATAGGCGCGAGTGTTTGTGAGAATGACAGGTAAACTCTAAACCAAATGTTAGCGTGGGTTATGAAAATAATCAGATTATGATATATATTTACTGAAGTTAGCTTACTCCTACACCCTACCCACGTTGACGACGTCTAACACAGGCTATTCATTAAATATTAATTACTTTCCGATTAATCCACCTGTATATTTAGTTAGGGCAAAGTTTAGTTAGTTTTCACAGGTAAGTTCTACAAATTTTGGACCTGATTTACGCAGTAGTTAAGGATTAGGACTCTAATACAACTTTTTGTTAACACCCTTGACATTAGTACCTACAGAAAAAAAACAAGCATTTTGAAATAATTCCATAAAATAAAACATTTTAACAAAAATAAAACCGACTTCAAAAAAACGAAAAAAAATATATAATAATTATCATATATTATAAAGTTAACAGCTTCAGAAGTCGATGCCTTCAATTTGTTAGTTTTTTTGAAGTCGGTTTTATTTTTGTTAAAATGTTTATTTTTATTTTTTTGCATTTTAGTAGCCTTTATTAAAACATGGTTGGACCTACTAAAGACGCTGCTCTTAACATAATCACATTATGCGTACTGTTCGTCATTGAGTAGTTCATTTTCTATCTCTGAAGTTCTTCATCAGATCTTCACCAAATTTAAATGGGACCATTTCGAAAGAATACTCTTTCATACAAAAAAATAATTTTCTAAATCGGTTTATAAATGACGGTGTTGTGAAGTAACAAACATTTTTATAACCTCCTCCTTTTTTGGAAGTCGGTTGGAAAAAACTTAAGTTGAACGGTTTTATCTTACAGCACCCTAAAGCATCAGGATTTGAGAATTGAAGGTTGAAATTATTATAATGTTGTGTTGTCATGGGAATTGAATTTGTGTGCGAAGTTTCAGGAGAATCGGTTAAGCAGAAGTAGTTGAAAAATCTGTCGCAAAATTTGAATCAAACAAACAAACAATTAAATATACGAAGTGAAGTTAATTGAAACCGTTTAAAAACATTGTGTTAATTTTAAACACGCTTATATTAGCTTCATCTGCTACTAGATTTTTTGTAAAAAAAATCTTGGATATCGATTTTCACTCACTTTTAATTATCGCATCAACGTGAAACTTGGTGAATATTAATATAAAATAGTCATGTACCTTATTGGCATTTACCGGCTGATGCGGTATTTACCTTGTGGTCAAGAAGGTGTCAAGAATAATAAGAATAAATAATGAAAGCACGTGAAGTGGTGTTCTCACCTTCATTGCAAGCATGAAAGTGTAACATTGTTTGCTACGACGTAGCCAATGCAATGAGATCGCGGCTACGCGTGCTAGACTATCGTTGCAAATAACAACATAATATCGACGGGTCCTACGTATAATGGTGCAAGTGTAAAAACACAACTTTATAAAAGAGCGGTTTAAAGATCTTAAATATTTATTATATCCCGTATAAAATAATACTGTTATTTCCATTTGTTTGCAAATTTGTAACCATGAAACTACCTACATTTAAAAAAAATTGAGTAAAATATATTTTTAATTATAGATTTGAATGTGATTGATGTAGAAAAGTAGATTTCGCATTTTTGCGGGTTGCACCAGTATATGTAGGACCTGTCGATATGCCCATTACTGTCCCAATGCTGGGCACGGGTATCTTCTCAGAATGAGAAGGGTTTGAGCCTTAGTCCACAATGCTGACCTGGTGCGGGTTAGCAGGCTACACGCACCATCGAGAACTTTATAGAGCCCTCTCAGGTGTGCAGGTTTCCTCACGACGTTTTCCTTCACCGTTACAAGTGATAATCAAATTCTAATCCGCATATGAATTCGAAAAGTCCTCCTGCATGGAAGGTAAGCATACAACCGCCAGGCTATCACTGCTATAATAGCAGGTACAATAGCAGGAACAATAATAACTTATTATTCGAAAACATCGTATGTAGTTGTCCATATTTTTTAAATTATTTTTAATAGAATTTATTTGACGTCATAATTGATGAGGTGGCTTAGCAATTGGCTTCTGTGCTATGGGTAACGGTTTCGATTTCCGTTTCGAAGTTTTTTTTTTAAACCTACAGATACGTTTTCCGGGTCTGGGTGTTTGTGATACAGGAGAAATAATAGTGAGTAGGAAACAGTACTTTTATAACATCGTATAAAAATAAATAAAATAATTAACATAAACAACATAACATCACGCCTGTATTCCCCAAAGGGTTATGCAGAGGTGTATAGTAACACCCTCATTTCGCCAGTTATGTTAAGTCCCATGTAATAGGGGGTGAGCCTTTTGCCATAAACCGGGCACAAACCCAATAACACTTTGTCTGACATGAGGATCGAACCCAGGACCTCACGATCAGCAGTCGCGCTTGCCACCACTAGACCAACGAGGCAGATAAATGATTAAATAATTAATAAACATTATCCGAACAACATTTTAAAACGATACAACACAAACTCTTACAGCCCCCATTTTATTTCCAGTGCATTATTGTTCAACAATATTCATGAAACGTAAATTATTTAATTAATTAACATTAATTAATGATATTTACATTATGCTCAGTCATCGAGTTATTTATTGATCGTGAATATTATTTTATTGAAAAACAAAACAATTTATTCAGCCCACCGCAGACCAATGGTTTTCTCAACATAGCAATAATAGCAAGTTTTTTTTAATACATTTTGTCCAACACCCCGCATTTCTCTTGTATCGTGGGTCTTCTTCTTTTCATGTGGTTGGTGACTAACCTGGTGTCAGAGTTTATGCCGCCCATGGGCCTCTGACTTGGCTTCACATGCCGTTGAGAAATATCTCTCAGGCATGCCGATTTCTTCACGATTTTTCCTTCACCGTTTTTAAGCAAGTTATAAATATACAATACATACATAAATCCGAAAAGTCAGAGGTGCGTGCCTTGGGTTCGAACTCGAGACCTATGACTTGGCAGTCCGACGGTCACACCACTAGGCTATCACTGCATAAGTATCGTGGGTTATAGTAAGGTTAGACCGGTTGACAGACTTTCGGGCTTCTGACCACCCGTAACGACTGTCATAGGTATTGGTATGACACCCAGGACCGACGGTTTAACGTGCTCTCCGAGGCACGAAGTGGTGTCAATTGTAAAGAACGGTCACCCATCCAAGGACTGACCACGGCAAGCGTAGCTTGACCTCGCAAATCGTATGATCCGTGCGGTTGTTAAGTAGCCACGAGCCCCTCACGTGATATAACATACATAACACCCCAAACAAGGTTATAATTACAGATTTGACTATACAGTGGAATCCGTTTATATAATGACATCGCGGGGAAATAACAAACTCGTCATACTAACACCCATATTCTAAGACGTTCCTCCAAAACTTACTCGACTCGACTCCACCTCGACTGACTACCAAGTTGACATAAACGTCCTCGACTCGAGATTTTTCCTCAGTCGAGGAAAGGAATCATCTGTCAAACTCAAGGTACCTCGGAACCTACCTTAACGAAGGAAGTGTCAAAGTTCGTATGTAATAAAAATTAATTTTGAAGACTGTCGAATATGCTTACGATAATCCTTAAAAATTTTTAATCGCGGCGTTATTTGCGCGATGCAGATAATTCAAATTATGACGTAATGACTCCGTCGAGGAACTTCAAAGTTCACTCGAAATTGCGACTAAGAATACAATTTTGAAGGTGGTTTTGAAGCCGATCTGAGACGAGTAAGTTTTGGAGGTACGTCTTAGAATATAGGTGTAAGCGGACGTCATACAAAGCATTTTGTAGAAAATAAACAATCTCCTGTTTTTGTTAGTATGTATTTATTTTAATAGAGAGAAACAAATCACTAACGAACAATGCGTGACCTTCAACTATCAATTACCCACTGAGTGCCACTGAGACTCTAAACAAAAAAAGTCATGCACGCGCCGAACGTCGTCGGGTATCACGCGACTCTCCCGAACACTGCCGAAGGTGTTAGGAATCATATCGGTCACTATAACAGGACACAATTTATTAAAAACTAGCGGACCAGGCAGACGTCGTCCTGCCCTAAAAATTTGGTGACATACCGACAGCAGCGCCACCTACCGGGTCCAATTGTGAATCTAAACCATCCAGGGCGATACCCAAACGCATACAAAAAAAAAACATTCAAATCGGCCCAGCCATTTAGGAGGAGTTCAGTGACATACACACGTACAGTCGAATTATATATATAAAGATGGGTCACAATAAGCGACATATCACTATAAGCGAAGTCATTATATCCGACTTAATAACAAAGAAATTTATATGAAAAACAAACTTTGTTGTAATTACTTCATAATAAGCAGTTGGTCAATATAGGCGGAGTCATAATAAATGGATTCTACTGTAATTATAACTCTAGCTTATGTGTCAAAGTCATTAGCAATAGGTATGTAACTTAGATATAAGTACCCATTTCAAATGTCAAAGGCATTTGACAATTGAGAACCATTATTATCATCCATGATAGTCAGTTGTTCAGGGAATAATATTTGGTGTTATTGTTTTAGAAGTAAACTAGCGACCCGCCCCGGCTCTGCACCTCTTGAATCACTATCTATTGCTGAAAACTGCAATAAAATCCGTTGCGTAGTTTAACCCGTCAAGTGTCGGGCGCACATACGGGTGTGCGTAAGAAATTCGGGCGCGAAGTGTCGGAGGCACACACGGGTGTGCGTAAGGAACGCGCTCCTATGGTAGCGGATTTTGTACGTTTTATTTTACTGTTTACACGAACCGAATTTATAGGAGCGCGTTCCTTACGCACACCCGTGTGTGCCACCGACACTTCGCGCCCGAATTTCTTACGCGCACCCGTATGTGCGCCCGACACTTGACGGGTGAAAAGATCTAAGCGTACAGACAGCGGGAGTGACTGTTTTATACTATGTAAAGAAGATAATAATTATGGATATGTATAAAAAAATACATTCATACAAGCGTAGCATTCTGCCTACCACCATAGGAAAAGGGCGTGATGCTGATGATGAATTTCCAGGTCGAATTCGTAGGAGTCAGGTTAGTTGTAGTACGACATGACGAGAGTGTGCTTGCTAGTGACTAATGTATCCAATCTTGCCTAAAAAGCTGCGACGACAATGTATGTTATTATACATTACATACAATTTGTATGGAACGACAATTTTAGCGGACGAAAAATACGAAAGAAACAGAACTCAAAAAAAAGTTTATATTATACGAATAGGTATGATCAAGGTACTACAATGTTCTAGTGGTACCCAGTACAAAATTGCTAAGTACTGCATTTACCCCAGAATTCTACAAAAAAGTCAATATTAACAAAGAGCCCCCCTGGGTCTACCCAAAACCGAAAAACATGGCAAGTGGTGTACGACACAAAAAAGTTTGGGGACCTCTTCTCTAGCTGGAAGCCATCCCATGGTACGTTTTACGGTGCGTGGTCTCCACTAAAGAAACTTTATGCCTCTTCAACCATTAGTTTTACAAGCTATATGCCCCACAAGGTTATCAAGTAGCAATGTGATCCACAAAATTTGAAATTCAACACACCTCAGACACTCCCAACATTCCTACAACAATCACGATTTCAAAACATCCCATTCACACCCCCATTCCGTCGGCAGTTCATCAATACGGAACAGGGTTGTAACTTGTAACCGGACAGAATTATTCAGATCACCCCCGGGGAGCGTCCCTGAATCAGCCCGCTTTATTATTTAATATACCGGGTCGTTAATCCCACACCGACGGGGTGTCAGTTTTGTAACCCTAACTTTACGTTGTTCATTTTTGAAGTGCGAGTTTATCCTTCCGGGGTAATAATCTGCCCCGAATCCGGGCGTCATGATATCTGATATTATTACGCGGTTGTAATTCTAATTAAGGGCGATGCCTCATTAGTGCGTTGCGTTGCGTCGTCGCAACGGATCAACGCATTGTATGCCTGCGTTGCGACGATGCACGACGCGACGTCGCAACGCAGGTGCCCCTCGTTTGCCCCTCTAGCAGTGGAACAGTGTCCGTCGTCGCAACGGAGCTCCGACAGCGCAGCGCATCACCCTCCCCCCGCTTCGTCTCACGTCCGCCGATCCGTTAAAACGTCGCGTACGACGACGCATTGCTTTAATGTGGCATATCATCTATACTAATATTATAAAGAGGAAAAATGTCTATTTTTGTATTAACGAATAAATAAACTTAAAAACTACTGGACCGATTTCAAAAATTCTTTCGCTGTAGAAAGCTACATTATCACTGAGTAACAAAGGCTACGGGCGGAGCCGTGAGGATACAGCTAGTTTAAAATATATGGAAAACGACGCAGCGTTGACGCTGCGACGACGCAACGCAACGCACTAATGAGGCAGAGCTCTAAGTAGGTGAACAATGTTTGTCCTTGAAGGTAATTAGGCCATTGTAATTTAAGCCGATCCTGTTATGTTTTTTGTGTATAGTAATAATCCTTGACATGGACAAACCCGTCTGTTATCGTTAGTACAGTCAACAACAAAACACGATGAATATTTTAGAATTTCAAAATTATCTTTGGAGTAAATGCCATAAAAACATTCTTACATAACATAACATCACGCCTGTATTCTCCGAAGGGTTGAGCAGAGGTGTATAGTAACACCCTCATTTCGCCGTTATGTTTAAGTCCCATGTAATAAGGCGCAAGCATATTGCCATCAACCTGGCACAAATCCAAACTCCGAAATGCTACTGAGGAATTCCACACGGAAAACCCAATAACACTGCTCGACCTGGGGATAGAACCCAGGACCTTACGATCAGCAGTCGAGTTTGTCACTACTACACAAACGAGACAGTTAAATTAATAAATAATGGTTATGTGGTATAAAAACATTTAACTTCCAGCATTGTAGTGGGTGATAGTAGCTCCATGTTTAGCATTGAACCTTTCCAGAAATATGTATAGTTACTTATGGCCGGTTCCTGTGGCCAAAAACGGATCATTTTGCTAAACTGGACATATAAAATATATCGGGTGCAAAAATACCCCTAACGAAGCCGAGAGCCACGTTTTCTTCCCATCATTACGAAGATTTTTTGGTATTGGGCCATACCTGGGAACCGACTGGTTATGGAGATATTGAAGGTCAAAGACACCGTATTTTTGAACGTTTTTCACGAAAACTAAGTTTAAATGTTATTACTAAACATTCTTCTACACCAACATTATCAACATTTTTGAAATGTAGGCACAGTCAGCAGCGCGCACTCTTCCATTGCGCGCTACAATTAAAAGTTGTTTTTTAATACCAAAAAATAAAAGTCGTTCCCCAGCAATTATTTTTGCTATATGTTACTTAGGTTTATGTACAGTATGCGTAGACTTCGGCTTCGTTAAGGCTATTTTTACACCCTGTATAATTTTAAGTTAATTTTACTTGTGGTAGCTACTAATGTATGGGAGGATCTACTATGCAAAGCAATGGAGTCTTTGCTTCATTATTGATCGGTAAAGCATAGGCCGTCCATTAGACAATTTTAATCTAGCCTCTATTCTAGGCCTAAAAACATAAAATACCAGCGAAAGCCTACTACCTATTGATTTTATATTGCATAATAAATATCTAGATATGAATCTGACGTTTCCACATAACGAGGTGGCTCAAACACTACCTCATATACCTTATGCCGTAGCAATAGAGTCTATATTCGTTTGACGGTAATGGTTCTGATAAGTATATCGGTAATGAGGAAATAGGAGAGGCAATTTTCCGCTATAGTCGGTACAAATATGTTTATGTATACGGTATTAGCGGATTTGGTATATTATTGGGTATATTTTCTTTATGTACTAAGTAATTTTATTAGTCAAGATTATATTGTTTAATGCGACGTACCAGCTTTGTAAGTGGTATCAGCGATTAGACGTCTCAGCATTATTTGTATTTGAAATTATTTGTTTTTATACTGCATCGTTGGTCTAGTGGTGGCAAGCTCGACTGCTGCTATCGCTATCGCCGGAATTCACATATTCTTCACCTTCTATACAATATCTTGTACAATCCTTCTACTCCCTCCTACCTTAAAGAACGTTTCGAGTTCCTCCATGACACACACTCGAGATCATTAAGGTCATCAGAGAATCTGACGTTAAAAATGCCAATGCATTCTACCAACTTCTTTGGTAAATCATTCACAGTTCAGGCTGTTCGGCTTTGGAATGCTTTGCCAGTTACAGTTAGACGTGCGCAATCCTTGGTCACTTTCAAAAGACTCGTCAAGGATCACTACCTATCAATATAGTTAATTTTGCATCTTTATGTATAGTTATTTATTGTCTGTTTATATTATGTATTACATACACATTACACTATATATATTTATATATATATATTTATTTCATATTTATTGTATAATTATAATATTTATTTATTTGTGTTTTTAGGTTTATTTAACGTACATAATTTAATGTCTCCTAATTAATTGTTACACTGTGAACTACCTCTCTCTTTTTTCTTGCACTTCATGTCCATCCAAAGGTTGTCTGGAAGAAATCGCCTAGTGCGATAAGACCGCCCATTGTACATCTCTATTTTTATAGTAATGTTTCTTGTTTGTTTTGTGTACAATAAAGAGTATTGTATTGTATTGCTGATCGTGAGGTCCTGAGTTCAATCCTCAGGTCGGGCAGTGTTCTGTTGGGGTTGCGGTGCATGCTCTTGCGAATCCCGCGACCCCGGCCGAACGGTCAGGAGGAGGAACACCGTTGGTTTTTAGCCGGTAAGAGTCCGGCAGGCCCCCTCGCCTTCCCTGGGTGAGGGACATACATGAGGATTTTCCAACGAGAAAAAAAAAGAAAAAGGTCGGGCAGTGTTATTGGGTTTTTCTGTGTCAAAATCCTCAGTAGCAGTACGGAGTTTGGATTTGTGCCCGGTTGATGCCAATAGGCTCGCCCCCTATTACATGGGATTTAAACATAACGGCGAAACGAGGACGTTACTATACTCCTCTGCCCAACCCTTTGGGAAATACAGGTGTGATATTATGTTATATTAATATTATAAAGAAGAAAGATTTGTATTTTTGTATGTAACGAATAAACTTAAAAACTACTGGACCGATTTCAAAAATTATTTTGCCGTTAGAAAGCTACATTATTACTGAGTAACATAGGCTATATTTATTACTGGAATAAAACTTCATACGCGGGCGGAGCCGTGAGGACACAGGTAGTTAATTTATAAGCGGATAGCTTCGCTTCATATATTTTTTTGTTTGTTTGATTCAAATCTCGCGACAGATTTTTCAACTATTCTCCTGAAACTTCGCACACAAGTTCAATTCCTATGAGAATACAACATTATAATAATTTCAACCTTCAATCCTCAAATTCTGATGCTGCAAGGGTATAGCAAGATAAAACCGTTTATCTTAAAGGTTTTTTGATAAGGGATTATATTTTATTACTTCGTTCCAACACCTGATGAGGCTCTCGTTGGGCAGCTGGGTCAAGGGCCTGATACAGAAAGCGGTACTTCTGGACACGGCACGTATTGTCAGGAAGTTCCTCTCTCTGAGGCCCTGACCACCGGTAGCTTGGACCCTGTTCCCGATGCCGGTGGGCTACTATTTTTTATATTTTTAAATGTATAATTATATTTTATTACTAATTATTATTATTTGTAATAAAAAACACTACGACCGTTATACAATTTATGTACAAGGTTAGTCGGAAAGGGGGTACTAAGCCGCGGGCCCCTTAAAGTATCACTGATGACTATTTTAAAGCAAGTGTTATAATTTCAAAATTCGATAATTTTTATTTGCATGCAAAAACATTTTTAATTTAGATTTTTCGAAAAAATATATCATACCTGCTTTAGTTATGAATTCAGAATATTAAGTTTCTAATCCGTGATCCCAAATATGACCTAAATTGCAAACACAGCTGATCATAGCTATGAACAGATAGATTTTAGGATATTTTTTACGAAATCTTTGAAAAGCTATTCCTTTTAAACTATCGAGTTTTGGGGAAAGTTGTAGAGCAAAAGTTATTCCTTATTATAGTTACTTTAACACCCTTTCGGCTTTCCGACTAACCTTGTATAGTTGAAAACAGGACAACGAATGATCGCAATGGTTATAAAAACCGATTAGTGATCGCAAATGATTTTATCAAGTGACTCAAGGACGCATCGTGCGTGCAATGTGACGTCGAGAGCTGGGACGGGTTAGTGAAGTAGCCCCGGGCCACATCGTGCGTGCAACGTGACATTGGGAGCTGGGACGGGTTAGTTAAGTAGCCCCGGGCCACATCGTGCGTGCAACGTGACATCGAGAGCTGGGACGGGCTAGTTAAGTAGCCCCAGCCCACATCGTGCGTGCAACGTGATATTGGGAGCCGGGACGGGTTAGTTAAGTCGCCCCGGGCCACATCGTGCGTGCAACGTGACGTTCAGAGCGTGCCAGGTCACACCGAGCGTGGTGTTAGCAGATTCACTCGCTCGCGAGGCCAGTCGCGACGGCCGACCACCGCCGCCAATCATGATTCACCGTACTCACCCACCGCCGCGGAGCCGGTCGTCTCTTCAGCCCTCAACAAGCCGTCTCCCTCCCAGTCCTCCCGCCAGCAACGCCCTAAACCGAGGTCCGAGTCCCATTAAGGGTCGCCTTTAGTGCTTTTGTTGCTAGTAGTCATGATGTTAGAGAGTAGCACTTAGCTTAGGTTAAGTATTTTACTTCGTCCCCATTGTTTAGAGACCCTTCAGGTCTCGCCAATAACTGCCCCGTTACGTAGAAATAGTCCACTAGACCATCTAAAAGCAGTACAATAGAAAAACAAAAAAATTTGCAGATTCATTTAGTTCACAGATCAAGTCATTTTTATTTCTATTCATCTACTTGTAGAACTGGTCTTGCGGACTGTTTCTACGTAACCGGGCAGTTATTGGCGAGACCTGAAGGGTCTCCAACCAATGGGGACGAAAGTAAAATGCTTAAACTAAGCTAACTACTACTAGTAACATCATGACTACTAGCAACAACAGCACTAAGGGCGACCCCTAATGGGACTCGGACCTCGGATAAGGGCGATGCTTGCAAAAGGACTAGGAGGGAGATAGCTTGACGAGGGCTGGACTAACGATGTGAAGCTCAAGGCAAAAACTCCAGTACTATTTTAAAAGGCGACTTTGGTACATCCTGAAGTGACATTTGTTTTTACTAGCTAGTCTACTGTGAATATAGGAGTACTCACCGTAATATATTCTAAAGGAAACTGTGGCAGTAAGTCGTCCAGTCGGCGGCTGTGTTTTCTTATTTAAATTAATCCTTTTAGGTGTACCGTTTGGCGTGTAATCGGTCTGGTGCAGTTTAGGAACTGTGCCCACTTATCTGTGTGAACCACGCCTTATTTTGAATAAAGGGGGTGATATTATTACCGGTGATTAGTTTTTTCCTTCTAGCCTTTTCTCAAAAAGTTGGGGTCAGCTTACAGTCTAACCAGATGTGGCTGAATATCGATATTTTACATGGAGCGACTGCCATCAGATCTCCGCAACGCAGTAATACAATACAATAGACAATACGCGGTAGAGTGCACGGCGGATCCCGCGTCGTAGTTTGTAAAGTACGCACGCGAACTGAATAAAGTCGGAGCCTGAAGTAAAGCTCCCCCCGCCGCACAATGGAACGAATGTATGGGAGAGGCTGGACATAAGCATCTCCGAAAAAAATACAATATTTGAAAAATTATTCATAAAATATTCATCGTATTTAGTTATCAAATGCCGTCTAACGTGTTCTGACAAATTTTTCTTTTCTCCCGTATTTCGGGAGTTATTTGAGAAAATGTAAAATTTTGCTATGAAAATGACTGTATTGAGCTCTCTGCCGCCTAATTTCAGCCTCGTGTCAAGTTGCGGTCTTTACTATCATAATACGCATAGCAAAAGCTACATTTATTGTTAAGACACATGGTGCGCCAAACGTGCACCTTCTGACATATAGGGTGATGTATTTTTTTATTGCATCGAGCTCTCTGCCTCCTGAATTTGGTCCTGTTTTAAGTTGTGGTCTTTACTATCATTGTGCGCCATTATCATAGTAAAATTTCACATTTTCTCAAATAACTAAAATTTGTGAGAACAAGTTTGGCAATGATCCTGAAAATAATTCTGAAGATTGCGAAAATCCGTCTTAGATTCCAAATATCCGGTCCTTTGCAATCGTCCTAGGATTATCACAAAGATCCAATTTTTTTGATTATCCTATGACATATAGACCAAACATTCTGTCAATATTTCTGGACGTACCGCGCTTTTTCATTGAATAAAAGTTAAAAAAATGTGATATCATCCGAGCCATCACATCGGGCTATTAAACCTGTCACATCCTCATACATACACAGCCTAAATAACCCAGTATAACAACTAACGTGATGTCAGTTCCATGTCACAGTCCTTGTTAACACTAAAGCTGCGTCAGCTAGTCTGTGTCGTTATTATATTTTGGATATAACGAGCCGGATTCAACAACAGGGTTCTTTTGAAACTTTTTCATGTCTGTACGTCGAAATGACGTGTGGGCTGACTACAGGTGACACTCTATTGAGGCGAAGTGGAGTGGCGGAATGCCAAATTTTTTTGCAAATAAATTATTAACATAACATCACGCCTGTATAGACCGAGGGTTGAGCAGAGATGTATAGTAACACCCTCATTCGTTGTTATGTTTAAGTCCTATGTAATAGGGGGCGAGCCTATTACCATCAACGAGTCACAAATCCAAACTCCGGGCTGCTACTGAGGAATTCTACTCGAAAAAACCTAATAACACTTTGCTCGACCTGGGGATCGAACCCAAGACCTCACAATCAGCAGTCGCCAACAACCACAATTACAGTTATTTTAGTAACCAAAAATATTTTCACAAAAATCTTCAATAAACTCCTCGCGGATATCAAACCCATATATTTCAAAGCTACTACGACCACATGTCCAACAGGCGACATAATTACCCACATGTCAATGTATCCGCGCTGGCTACAAATTGTCTGGTATATCGGTGACGTCAATCAATACGTCACTATCCTGCATACGTCATTGTACTCAATACAAGGGATTTACTACCACTGAATAATGAAGTACATACAGAAGGCTAACTTCACATCGCGTGAAAGGAACTCGCACATAATATTTTTTGTAGATGGGAAGTGTATTGAGAATTTGGTGTCCAACAATCGACCCCAGATCAGTGCCAGAGAATTGAAAGCCACTTATTTTTACGTGAAGAAATCCTCCTCAATTACCCCCTCCCAGGGGAAAGCGGGGCGTTATATTAAACTCTAACTAACTGAAACCACCAAGGTGTTCCTCCAAAGACCTATGGCCTGAGTCGCGGGATTCCAGCTTTTGGCGGCCCCTTCTTTTGCAGGGCCTCGCCCCACGTCCTTCTGAGAGGCGCGCACGGAACACGGGACGCCGCGTTTTGGGGCCTGTTACTACTGGTCGGGCATTGGGCCTCCAAGGCCGCCACTCGCAGGCCACTTATGCCAACCTTTTAGACTACACTGACCAAGCCGCATGTCTAACATAGTGTAGCTGATATTCCACATAGGTTTTTTGACTCCCAGGTTGCAAGTTTTAGATGATTTCTCTTATTCGGCGTCTGCGTAAATGTCAGTTTTATTACGGCGCTTTGTGTCTTTGTACCATAACTGTTAGCCTGTATCATCCCACTGTTGGGCAAAGGCCTCCTAAGATTTCTAGACCCTTCGATTGTTAACTAATGTGGACTATTGCTTATGTAATTTGTCCAGCTCGTATCGTCATCTTCGTTATGATCTACGCAACGCCATCTAGCTGTGTCAGGGCATCACTTATCACCGATTCCTATAATTTACGGACCGCTATTGGTTAAAATTAAGACTCTTTTATCTTTACCAATAATAAACCAAAGACCTCATAGCTTTGCATAGTAGACCCTCACATATGGAAGTAGCTATCACAGGTAAAATTAGCTAACGAGTCTATTCATGCCCAGTTTGGCAATAAAAAATACTACCATTGGTCTTCTTCTTTTCGTGTGGGTATTGATTAACCTGGTGCCAGAGTTTATGCCGTCCATGGGCCTCTGACTTGGCCTCACGTGCCGTCGAAACATATCTCTCAGGCATGCCGGTTTACCTCACGATGTTTTCCTTCACCGTTTTTAAGCAAGTGATAATTATACAATGAATCCGAAAGATCAGAGGTGCGTACCTTGGGTTCGAACTCAAGACTTATGACTTGGCAGTCCGACGGTCACACCACTAGGCTATCGCTGCTTATAACTGTTACCATTGCTAAGTAAAACGATTCGTTTTTGCTTAAAGGAACTGGTCATTAGTGGTTATTTTAACGTCGAACGGTCCTTCTGAACATATTTACTGAGTGAGTGTACTCAATATGTGGTTTACTACTTTATGTAGCGGTCAGGACTGTGACGTGTGGCAATATGTTCTAGCTCAGGTCAGACAGACTCTGGCTGACGCAATTCACACTAAAGTTTATCTAGAAACTGTTAAGTAACTTTACTGTACTATGTTGTGTCAACACTGGTTCGCTCTCTCATGATATGTTTTTGTTTCTAAATTGGATCAAAGAAGTTTATATCTTACTATGTTCTGCCTAGCTTTTTCCCAAGTATCTTGGGGTCAGCTTCCAGTCTAACCAGATGCGGCTGAATACCGGTATTTTACACCACGGAGCGACTGCCATCAGACCTCCACAACCCAGTTCCTGGGTATTGCTAATATCCTAAGGTTAGACCAGTTGTCAGACTTTCGAACTTCTGACTTCCCGTAACGACTGCCATAGGTATTCGTATGACACTCGGGACCGACTGTTTAACGTGCTCTCCGAGGCACGGAGGGGTCTCGATGTGTAACGAGCGGTCACCCATCCACGGACTGACCCCAGCAAGCGCCACGACACCCACTAATATAAAGATACATTTCAATTTCGAATTTTCTGACCCACACGATACTACCTTAGTTAAAATCAAACAAGTTCAACATCACTTCAAGAAACCCAATTCGAAAAATCTCCTCCATTTCCAATACTAAGAGAGCACCAAATACATTCTCAATAAAATGTAAATACCATTTACGGCTAGCCTCGAGGGACAATCGGTTAATACGTAGCAAAGTCCACGATTCACCAACCGGGCGTGAACCGACTGACTTCCGGTTCAACCGACCCTTGCTGTGCCATGTTTGAACTGGAAAATCAATAGCGGTCTGAATGTCGTTATTTCTGTCCATTTCCTCTAGTTAAGGAGTTTAGGGGAATGTTTTGAGGGTTTGTGAAAAATAACATAACATCACGCTTTATATTCCCCGAAGGGTTCGGCAGAGTGTTTTATACAACCTCGTTTCGCCAGTTATGTTTAAGTCCCATGTAATAAGGGGCGAGTCTACTGTCATTAACCGGGCACAAATCCAGACTCCGGGCTGCTACTGAGAAATTCCTGATGAAAAAACTCAATAACACTTTGCCCTGCCTGGGGATCGCAACCAGGACCCCATGCTCAGCAGTCGCGCTTGCGACTACTAAACCAACAAGGCAGAAAAATATAAAGTTGTGTTGATAGGCAAACGAAGCTTGTCCTGCCGATATTAGACGGTGCGGGGTAAGACGAAGTGATATTAGGTAATCTATGTCATAATGCCCAAAAAAATGTCCGAAAGAGCTTCCAAAGTTCGCTCAACGATATTAGGGGAATAGGTTGGGAAATTCTTCTCTAAAATAAAGAATGATATCCATAATAATATCAATGTTCTTCACAAAGGACAGGACATGTGCGTAGTACTCTTGTGGCGGAGCGAGGTATGGTGTTCCTCCAACGAAGAGGGAGGGTCCTCTTACCAGGCGGGTCTTATGCCTGGCGGGCTACTGCCCAACGGTTGATGTTGGGAAGTTGTATATACAAGGTTAGTCGGAAAGGAGGTACCTTCTAAGACGCGGGCCACCTAAAGCATCACTGATGACTATTTAAAAGCAAGTGTTAAAATTTCAAAATTCTATAATTTTTATTTGCGTGCAAAAATATTTTGATTTTAGTTTTTTCAAAAAAAAATCATACCTGCTATAGTCATGAATTCAGAAAATTAATTTTCTAATTCGTGACCCCAAATATGACCTAAATTGTAAAAACAGCTGATCATAACTAATAGATTTTAGCATATTTTTTTACGAAATATTTGAAAAGCTATTTCTCATAAACTATCGAGTTTTGGGGAAAGTTGTAGAACAAAAGTTATCCCTTATTATGGGTACTTTAACACCCTTTCGGCTTAGTACCCCCTTTCCGACTAACCTTGTATATTAACTCCGTGTCAGATCTTGATATCGCGATGCAGGATTTGTGACGTTTCATGTGACAGCTGTCATTGTTGTCGCTGTAGTCTGCTAGACATTCGTCGTACTGCGTAATTCTCATGTGGTCTGATAGATGCCGCCACACTCTCAACCGGCATGCGTGTATGACAAGATGTATGAATGTGGACGAAGCGAAAGAAGTATGTAAGGATCGTAGCATGTGGAGTTCTATAGTTTCCGCCTACCCCCATGGGCAAAAGGCGTGAGTTTATATATGTAAGATAGCTAAGTTACCGACAAAGTTTGCAGTGCTGGGAAATTGCAGTGTGCCGTTATTTTACGCTGGAGGACATCTCACGGGGTAGTGGGGGTACCATGCCCTTCTGACCCCTGACCTGGTGTTGTGACGCAAACCAAGTAACCCGGTGCATCTTGAGAGAAGCTAATGTCAAACACGACGATACGTTTTTTGCAGCGGCTTAGCGATTAGCTTCTGCGTTACTGGTCGTGGCACTAATTCAAACTCCGGGTACAATTCCAAACTCCGGGCTGCTACTGAGGAATCCCACACGGAAAAACCCAATAACACTTTGCTCGACCTGTGGATCGAACCTACCTCATGATCAGCAGTCGCCCTTGCCACCACTAAATCAACAAGGCAATTTTAATTCATCAATCAAAATCCATTTTATATACGGAAATGACGTAAATATATAACTTACAATATGCAATGCAATAGGTATAATTATTTCATATATCATTACAAATTTTCAACACTATTAATATAACATCAGCAATTCCCAAAACAGTTTTACAATAAACGTGAAAACGAAAAACAATTAATTATAGCATTTGAAGCTTTCAATTTAAATCACTGACGAGTGATAATTAGAACTGTACAAATATTTCTATGTGTAACTCCGCCATTAGTTGAAACTTTTGTCTTCATTTGAATTTTTTATGTTGGTTACCACAGAGCACTAAACCAATGGAGTGAAAAATACACTTTTTTTCTGTCAGGCCAGGCCGACGACACCTAATGGAAAATGGCAACCACCCCCTACATACAACACCAAGAATTGTCGAAGCATTGTCAACCTTAGAGACTAGTTGAAAAGTCTCGTGTGGGTTTCAATGTGTAACGAACGGCCACCCATCCACGGACCGACCGCGGTAACCGCAGCTTAACCTTGCAAATCTTATGATTTATTAGCCACGAGCCCCTCACGTGAACTAGAAAGGCCAAATAAAGTCCATTTTATAATGCTCTGACTGCCTCGTTGGTCTAGTGGTGGCAAGCGCGACTGCTGATCGTGAGGTCCTGGGTTCGATCGCCAGGTCGGGCAAAGTGTTATTGAATTCCTCAGTAGCAGCCCGGAGTTTGGATTTGTGCCCATTTGATGGCAATAGGTTCACCCTCTATTACATGGGAATTAAACATAACGGCGAAATGAGGGTGTTACTATACACCTCTGCCCAACCCTTAGGGGAATACAGGCGTGATGGTTTGCTATGTTTTTAATGCTCTATTCTGAGACAAGATGGTGCTGGGGCGTTTGTTGAGCGTTAAGCTTATCACTCCATTCTTCCTACATCCATGTTCCCACCGCAATGTAATTAATGGCGCGTAAGTGTACGCTTTGAACGTAACAGGGCGTTTAAGTTAATAAATGGTGGTTAGTTTTTTTTTACAGTTTACGAGTACAAAGACGTTTGTTTGTAATTAAGAGTGCCTACTCGTATATTCAATTATTCAAGTTGTATTTGTTTTTATTGGAATAGTAAAGTATGAAGCATTTACATCCGTTTGACAAGCATGGTGTGTAGTAATTTTCCCTTTGGCGTACATTACAGCTAGCATAAAATAACATCACGCCTTACATTCCCCGAAGGGTTCGACAGAGGTGTTTTTAGTACACCCTCGTTCTGCCAGTTATGTTTAAGTCCCATATAATAGGGGGCGAGCCTATTGCCATTAACGGGCACAAATCCAGATTCCAGGCTGCTACTGAGAAATTCCTAATGGAAAAACGCAATAACACTTTGCCCGACCTGGAGATCGAACCCCGGACCCCATGACCACTAGACCAACAAGGCAGTATCTTACAGCTAGTTCACACATAATCTGTTTACAGGACCCGTTTTATCGGATCCGTTTCTATTTTGGTGATGGCGCTTGTAGTTGTATGAGCGAGTTCACATACACGACAGTATTCCGAATCCAGTAAAAAATACTGGTCCGACATTTTTACATGTTCCGTTTTGTCATCAAAAACTGAATGTCGGAACAGTATCTATAAAAAACGGATCCGTACATGAAGATGTATGGGTGCCTTCACACACGATCCGTTATTTTTATCACATTTGTTTAATTGATCTGTCGATTCGAACAAAAATATGATGACTTTAACCTTCAATATCTCCATAACCATTCGGTTCCCAAGTATGGCCCAGTACCAAAAAAACTTCGTAATGATGGGAAGAATACGTGGCTCTTGGCTTCGTCAAGGGTATTTTTACACCCAATATACTCTGTACCTAAAGATGTTATAAGTTAAAAGTAGATACTCATTTCTACACAGCACTCATACTGTCTGAAGCAGGCACAGAAATACACCAATTTTCGTTCCTTCACAGACGTAATATGATTTGGCTATATTTAGGACCTCGATGCCATGTCTTAGCAACTATTATTGGCTCCGGATATATTATTGACCTTAGATAAGATTGCTTTGAACCAATTTAACTTTAGGTTTATACAGGTTGTTCGATTCTGGCGAATAAATGTATTGTATTATTTCAATTCTAAAAGTTAGTTCTAGCGGATCGGATCGAGAAATTATGAAAAAGATATTTTTGACATGTTCGATTAATAATAACAATGCCATAAATTGAGGCCCTGACCACTCAGTAGCTTGGACCCTGTTCCCGATGCCATACCGGTGGTCTTCTATTTTAAAAACTTTAACATGTTTTTAAAAAAAAAATGTAGAAATATTTAAAAATGTTTACTCGTTAATTATTATTGCCAGATTGACAAGCATATCATTTCGGGACCCA
The DNA here is from genome assembly GCA_910594945.2 of Amphipyra berbera. NCBI lineage: Eukaryota > Metazoa > Arthropoda > Insecta > Lepidoptera > Noctuidae > Amphipyra > Amphipyra berbera. The sequence goes on along the minus strand of OU343142.1, from coordinate 2,381,905 downwards.
GTGCATAATATCAGCAACTACATTAAGTCACCCGCGCGACGGCGCAACGAGTATTCCCAAGGAGGGTTGATGTCAGGCAGGCGGCCGGTCATAAAACAATAAGCCAAAACCTCTAACAACATGGATTTATGAAACACATGTTGTGCCGACCCCACCTAGTGTGGGATAAGGGCAGGAAGAAGAAGAAGAAGATTAATTGTTATTGCCAGAAGACACGACAAACTCTACTCTAACCTCAGTTGGTCCGGATAAGCCTTTTGATCCTTATAAGAAACTAGCGGCCCGTCCCGGCTTCGCACGGGTGGACATTTTTCCCGGTTTTGCAACATTTTTCATTTATGCTCCGTTCCTATTGGTCGTAGCGTGATGTTGTATAGCCTATAACCTTCCTCGATAAATGGACTATCTCACACAAAAATACTTTTTTAGTTCTAACCAGTAGTTCCTGAGATTAGCGCTTTCAAACTAACAAACTCTTCAGCTTTATAATATTAGTATAGATAGGATCGATTAACATCTTAATAGTACATTACTGCCGCGGTATGTAATGACTGCGTTGCTGGCAGCACTGATGATTGCCGAGAGCGCAGCGTAGCGCAACTCCAGGCCATCACAGCGCGGTCAGCATTGCAGCTCTTGATGGACAAGCTGGAATAAAGGCCGAGACCGAAGGTCGAGGCCTTTATAGCGCGGACAGCAAAGGCTGCAATGATGACCAAGCTTGAAGGCCGAGAGCGTAGCTAACCTAAGCTCGAGGCCTTCATAGCGTGGCCAGCAGCGCAGTCATTGCGGACCAAGCCTTGTATAGTGCTTTACTCAAACAATGCGAGTACTTAATTTAAATAAAACCAGATTAGTATAGTAAGAATTTATTTAAAGTAACGATTTGTTTCTTCTCTGGTCCTTATTTTTTTTTTACGAGCCTTTAATTATTGTGCTGCCTGTACCTATACAGCCAAATTCTGAATAAAAACATTTTGCACCAGACTATTTTTGGAACAAAACTCGATAATAATGGATTTTCAAAGGAAATTGCTGGTGGCTAAAACTGACCAGCAATGAAATCCCATACAACTTTGCTGGCGCCTATTCAAGTAGCGCGGAAACGTCGACTTTGCTCAAAGAAGGTTGTCAAAATAATGACAACATTACAAGCATTTTTGAGTAAAATTTTCTCAATGACTGTACCATATTAAAAAAAATGGACAGGCCAAAGAACGTTTCACTGAAGATAAAACTGTTTAATTAGCTGCCCTTACTGCCGTACCTCAAATTGTTACCCTGCATAGCGCCTTTTGCAATATCGCTGCGACGCACCCTGTATATAAGTAATCCAAACGATAGAAATAAAGCAGGAAGTTAATACAATGTGAATAACGCCCTGTAGACACGCATAGGGGTGTGTAATATGGTAGAAAATAAAACTTGTTTGAGTCGGTATCAAAGGGCCGTTTAGATCACATCTAAATTGTAGTCAATGTAGGCAAGGTCTATAAAATCGATATTTCACACACAGCAATATATAATATAGTAGAGCTTCTTGTAGAAAAGTTCGTCCAAGACACTAACACTATAAATACCAATTTCTGCCGCCAAGAAGCATTGCTATGTTCTGGTTTGAAGGGTGTGGGTGCCGGTGAAATTACATACACATGAGACTGTCAACTTTGTCTCTAAGTTTGGGAAGACATCAGCAATTCTCTTGGTCATGTATGTTTACAGGATGTAAACGAAATCATGTAATTCCTTTAAACCTCGTCATGTACTGCTGACAGATTAACCCTGCACGGGATGCTTTTGGATTCAATAAAAAAAATACCAAGAAGTAAACATGTGTTCTTAACATGAAGCATTTTAGCACCACGAGTTAGATGACCGCATGGCGAGCGATACCGCGCAATTAGCCCAGGGCGCTAAAATGCCTCACGTTTATTGTTAATCTATGTCAGAACTCAGCAGTTACATCACGAGATTTGATGGAATTACAAGATTTCGATTACAGCCTGTTTAGGCGGCGGTAACCACTTCCCATCAGCTAGGCCATCTTGCCTGCCAACCAGCAAGCCAGTCAGCAAGGTTAGTTGCGAGATTGCTCGACCAATGCACCAGACTTTAGTATCGTCACTCATGGAGGCTATAAAATATCATTGTATTAGCAAGAACAGAAATTGCCTACATTTTGTTGAAACAATGTTGTTTCATTGATGAAACAACATTGTTTCAACAAAATGTAGGCAATATAAACCCTCAAAAAATGGAATCAGTAAGTTGATGGGAAAGTTGGCACAGCGGAAGCACTTGAATATGGAGCGCGTAGCGTGCAACGTGTAACGTAACGTATCATACGCGAGCAGATAAAACAACTGCCGCTGTGTGCCGCTCGCAATTATTTATTTGTAGGCCGCGGTGTAAGTGACAAGAGGCAGCGGTTAAAATCTCTAGTCTCAGATTTTCCGCCGAAACTGTTTCGGCTCCAGATCCCGTAGAAATAAATAACTCGGCTTTTTATTAAGGAATTTAGTGAGACCCCGTCCGCAACGTGACTAAGTAGGTTGAGGCATAGCAAGACGTGTACGGGTAACAGATGGCAAAGTACCTGCCAAGCATTCCCCGTAAAAAAATATCTGGCCACGAATCACGTTGCCTGTAAATTGGTTTCATATTAACTACCTGTTTTATTTGATTGACTGCCTCATTAGTCTAATGGTGGCAAATGTAACTGCAGATCGTGAGGTCCTGGGTTCGATCACCAGGTCGGGCAAAGTGTTATTGTGTTTTTCCGTAAGCAGCCGTTACTTTGGATTTGTGCCCGGTTGATGGCAATAGGTTCACCCCCTAATATATGGGATTTAAACATATGAGCAAAATGAGGGTGTTACTATACACCTCTGCCTAAGCCTTTGGGGAATACAGGTATGATGTTATGTTTATGGTTTTATATTTTATCCTCAAAATCAGACCGCAATACTTTCACCGCAGTAATGATCAGTCATAATGGAATACGATAATAATTACGCTTGGCTTAGTTGAGGAGGAAAGGAAGGTGGGAAGAAGTATGTATGGATCGTCGCATATGGCGTTCTATAATTTATGTTTACCCCCATGGGAAAAAAGCGTGAGTTTAAGTATGTGTGTGTTGGCTAAGTTGTTTTACGCACATCAATGGACTCTAAACAATCCCCTTGACGTTATCCCTTAGGGCCGATTTTACTAACGCCGGATAACTTTTATCTAAGGAATATGAAAATATTTTGCCAGAATTTCTATACACAGTTTTATTTTTCTTTTTTTTTCGAGGCATTATTTCGCTTTTCCGGAACTATGCAAGCCTATTATGTACGTCCTATTTTATTAAGTTCTTAAGAAAAACATTAAATATAAAGAAAAACATACTTAAAAAGTATTAAACATTTTTGACATCAGGGAACCGCTACGCAATTGAACTGGAACAGATTCCCACAATAGAGGAATCAGTGACACTCCCAATCAACCCCCTCCAAAGAAAGCAACAGATGCTAACAAACCCACTGATTATGCATGTCAAAGAATTCTCTTGTCGTTATCCTTTAGAGCCGATTTTAATAACGCCGGATAACTTTTACCTGAGGAATATGAAGATATTTTGACAGAATTTCTGTACAAAAACTATCAAAACATCAAATTTACACCTCAGATAAACGTGACCTAACGTTAGTAAAATTAGTCGCCTTCTATTACACCCGCGCGGGTGGAGTGGAACAGCGTTGTAAGGCAAACCGCTACCGCTTATAACTCACACCTATGCAAGGGAAGCGGAAAAAGGCGAGCGCTGAATTTGAGGTCATAAATAATGTCCACATCCTTATCTATGACAGGTATTGTTTACTTGTGCAAACCTCTGATTTACACTTGTTAAAAATGTAATAACATGTCCAGTTTGTTTGAAGGGCCGGTATCTACGCGACTATTAAGTGTTTAGAGACATTATGATGGTTGGGGTTCCTGAATAAAAGGCTTGGTTATGTTATCTGTTAATATGGTAATATTTTTAATTGCTCGCAAGAATAGCGTGTGATGCTATTTTATTCTGACCCTCATTTCAGTCCGTGTCGTAATATTTTAAGGCACATTCTGCAGTAAATCTATTTGAACGAACTTGCCCCAAATCTGGACATGTCCTAAAGCACATTTCTTAAATAAAACCCGTTCAAGAACGACTCGGTACGAGACAAAAAAACATAATTTTACGCCTAATCAAGTCATAGTTACTTAAACATTCTTTCAGTTTTAACTTTGTCTAAATCAATCATCATCTTCCTGCCCTGGTCCCAAGTTACTTGGGGTCGGCGCAATATGTTTTTCTCTTCCACTCTTCCCTGTCAGCCGTCTTATTATCATTTACTCCCTTATCTTTCATATCCTCCCTCACACAATCCATCCATCTTTTCTTAGGTCTCCCTCTCCCCCTCCATCCATCAACATTCATATTCATCACTCTCTTAGTCATATGTGTTTCATCCCTCCTCAGCACATGCCCATACCAAGACAAACGCTTTCCTTTCAACTTTTCTGTCACTGGTGCCACTTTCAAACTTCCTCTAATATACTTATTTCTTACTTTATCCATTCGCGTCACTCCACACATCCATCTCAACAAAAATCTTTGTCTAAATCAATAAAATGTAATATATGAAACAGTGATAGCTTGTCTTCTACGTTGGAGGGTCTGAGGTAGACTCTAACACCCATAAATTCTAAGACGTTCCTCCAAAACTTACTTGACTCGACTCCACCTCGATTCAGCCTATAGTTGACATAATAGTCCTCGACTCGAGATTTTTCCTCAGTCGAGGTAAGGAATCATCTGTCAAACTCAAGGTACCTTGGAACCTACCTAAAGGAAGGAAGTGTCAAAGTTCGTATGTAACAAAAATGAATTTTGAAGACTTTATTGAATATGCTTACGATAATCCTTATAAGTATTTCTCGCGGCGTTATTTTCGCGATGCAGATAATTCAAATTATGACGTAATGACTCCGTCGAGGAACCTCAAAGTTCACTCGAAATTGCGACTAAGAATACAATTTTGAAGGTGTTTTCGAGGCCGTCCTGAGTCGAGTAAGTTTTGGAGGAACGTCTTAGAATATGGGTGTAAAACGCAATCCCTTTTTTTATTTTTATTTTTTATCTTCGGAATGGATGATCTTCATGGATGTCCCTCGCCCAGGGAAGGCTATGGGGTCTGCCGGAATCTTACCGGCTAAAAACCAACGGTGTTCCGCCTTCTAACCTATGGCCAGGGTCACGGGATTCGCTATTGCATGCACCGCAACCCCGGCAAGCCGCACCCTTGACTGTTCTAAATTCATGTACGGATCAGAATTTGACTATCACTTTCGTTAAAGGTAAAGGAAAACATCGTGAGGAAACCTGCACACCTGAGAGGGCTCCATAAAGTTCTCAATGGTGTGTGTAGTGTGCCAACCTGTACCAGGCCAGCGTGGTGGACTAATGTCTAAACCTTTTTCATTCTGAGAAGAGGCTCCTGCCCAAAAGTGGAACAGTGATCTATCACGATGATGATGATGAAAACATAAAACATAACATCACTCCGTATATTCCCCGAAGGGTTCGGCAGAGGTGTATTTAGTACACCCTCGTTTCGCCAGTTATGTTTAAGTCCCATGTAATAGGGCACGAGCCTATTGCCATCAACCGGGCACAAATCCAAACTCAGGCCTGCTACTGAAGAATTTCATACGAAAAAACCCAATAAAAAACAAAGGTCAGGTGCGTAGTACTCTCAACCGGCGTGCGTGTATGACAAGATGTATGAATGTGGATTAAGCGAAAGGGGTATGTAAGGGTCGTAGCATGTGGCGTTCTATAGTTTCTGCCTACCCCCATGGGAAAAAGGCGTGAGTTTATGTATGTATGTGTGTATGTAAAACCCAATAACACTTTGCCCGACCTGGGGATCGAACCGAGGACCACACGATCAGCAGTCGCGCTTGCCACCACTAGACCAACGAGGCAGTAATTTTTTTGTTTCTGAAGAACTACATAACATTATATGAATCTACAAATTCCGTTTCTCGTTGAATTTAAGTATTCCAAGTTCCTCTATTTCATAAAAAAAACCAGTCGACATCTTCTTTTGTATTTCTTGGTAAACGTTGCAATTCTCGAGAGAATAACCAGCTGACATATTAAATGTCACCATCTTGAACATGTTGAAAATAATAATACTGAAAGAGTATGGTGGTCACTTTCAGTAGATACCTACAACATATACAATTTATCCTAATACTTATGTAGTAATAAAACTTTAACTTGAATACACACAATTTTATCAATATAAGTACGCACACTTTCACGCCTTAAATTCTCGAAAGGGTCAGGTAGAGGTGTTTTTAGTACACCCTCGTTTCGCCAGCTATGTTTAAGTCCCATGTAATAGGGGGAGAGTCTATTTCAATTAACCAGGCATAAATCGAAACTCCGGGTTGCTACTGAGAAATTCTTAATGGAAAAACCCAATAACATATAACCCTTTACCCGACTTGGGGACCGAACCCAGGACCTCACGATCAGCAGTCGCGCTTGCCACCACTAGACCAATGAGGCAAATAAAAATACATAAACTAAAATATAATAATACACCATATATCCGTATCTTCTTTACTATCTGTTTTATACTATATAAAACAAAGTCGCTCCCGCTATCTGTACGCTTAGATCTTTTAAACTACGCAACGGATTGTAATGCAGTTTTCAGCAATAGAAAGAGTGATTCAAGGGGAAGGTTTATATGCCCCACATTAGTATCTACATTGCACCCGTGCGAAGCCGGGGCGGGTCGCTAGTAGATACTATTTACGTACGCCTGTTAAACATGAAATTATGGCAATTTCAATGGAAACCAGCATTCAGTGGACATATTGCAGTTAAATACATATCTATGTATCTACATTGAAATTGCCATAATTTCATGTTTAACAGGCGTACGGGTAGTCACCGACCGATATTAGGGTGCTATGTTGAACAGATGCATTCTAACCATCCCCTATTATTATTTATCCTTAATACCATCATCCCCGTATACCTAAAAGGGGTAGGCAGAAGTAATGCTGTACAATAGGTAGTTAACAACAAAAATCGATAAAATAATGTTCATGTTAATCTTTGACGGCACGATTGGTGCAGTGGCTGAGCGACTGGCTTCTGCGCTACGGGTCGGGGGTTCGAGTCCCGCTCGGTACAAATATTTTTAAGTCCTACAGATAGTTGTTCCGGGTATGTGTTTATGCATGTGACGATTTGTGTCTAAAAACGCATCCGCGGTACAGGAGAAATCGAAGTGTGCAACGTTATATACATAACAAAATCAGGCCATTACTGTCCCACTGCTGGGCAGAATGAGAAGAGTTTAGGCTTTAGCCAACCATGGTGACCTGGTGCGGGTTGGCAGACTACACACACCATCGAGAACTTTATGGAGCCCTCTCAGGTGTGCAGGTTTCCTCACGATGTTTTTCCTTCACTGCTAACACAAGTGATAATCAAATTCTGATCTGCACATGAATTCGAAAAGTCAGAAGAAATCAATCATTCTAAAATAATAATGCTTGTCGTTACAGTGTAGGTATCTAATGTGCCTATCATTAATTTTACAAAATAATAAATATTAACAAGTATTAATTCATAAAATATTTTTTAAACTTTAAACAATCATCACTTACTTCCAATGTTGACTGTACCACCCACTGTATTTAGTTTTCAAATATTCCAAACTCTGGGTTGTCATTGAGAATTGCCTAAGTACCTATCCATCCACGACATTGGTCTCTATCTAGTTAGACTGGAAGCCAACCCCATGCTATCAACCTCCTTGGTAAAAATGACGACACGTTTGGTGCAGTGGCTGAGCGATTGGCTTCTGCGCTACGGGCCGTGGGTTCGATTCCCGCACGGAACAAATATTTGTATGGCCTACAGATAGTTGTTCCGGGTCTGGTTGTTTGTGCATGTGAAGATTTGTGTCTGTAAACGCACTCACGGTACAGGAGAAATCCTAGTATGGAGCAATGTTAAAAAAAAAGCACTTGAAAAAAAAATTATTTTTAGGTTCATATTTCATCTCTATCAACCATTTATTAGCACCACAGCCTAACATATCCAGCAAAACAACTTACGAATACACACCACAGCATATCAGTATTCAGTACGGACAGACAGCTAAGTAACGACCGCGTGAGAACGAATTGCCTTATTTATTTTATTAGCGTTCCGTATTGGGATAGGAAAACGAATTTCGCCAACTCCCGTTTCGAGTTTCGCCCAAGACTAATTTTATTTTGTACATAGTTATTCTGTACTGTTATATGTTTCGGAGAAGGGAAGATATTGGGGGTAGATATAATTAAGGGTAGGTTTGGTAATAATTGAATTTATAGATGTTTATCAATAACCACCATCTTCTTTCGTGTGATTAGTGACTACCCTGGTGTCAGAGTTTATGCCACTCATTGGCTTCTGACTTAGCTTCACATGTCGTCGAGAAATATCTCTCAGCCATGCCGGTTTCCTCACGATGTTCTCCTTTCACCGTTTTTAAGCAAGTGATAATTATACAATACGCACATGAACACACTCACAACATGACGCACTTCTCCGTGTCTAGTAGCGTATTTCCACATGCATGGAAAGATGCTCAAATTATTCCTTTGCCCAAAACATCTAAACCTGCTTCTCTTTCTGATTATCGTCCAATCTCTATTTTACCATTTCTATCCAAAGTCCTTGAAAACCTTATCCATCAACAGTTTAGCTCGTTCCTTTCCAAACATAATCTCCTAAATCCCTTTCAATCTGGTTTTCGTCGTGGACATGGCACTACCTCAGCCCTTGTGAATATTACGGATGATATCAGGTCAGGCATGGAAATCGGAAAATTGACGGTACTTGCATTGCTTGATTTTAGCAATGCTTTTAATGCTGTAGATTTCGATATTTTGCTTGGCGTATTATGCTCTTTAAACATATCTCCATCGGTGATTGATTGGTTTCATAGTTACCTGTTTGGTCGCCGACAACGTATTTGTATTGAAGACAAGTTCTCTTCTTGGTGCAGTACTTCTGCCGGCGTACCTCAGGGTGGCGTTCTATCCCCTCTACTTTTCGCACTTTTTATTAATTCTATCTCTCACCAGCTTACTTCCTCCTACCACCTTTATGCAGATGATCTTCAAATTTATAGCCAAGCCCCACTCGGAAATTTGTCAGTAGCCATTGACATCATTAATATAGATCTGGCTCGAATAGGCGACTGGAGCATGAAGTTTGGTCTGAAGGTCAATCCCACAAAAACTCAGGTGACTGTTGTTGGCAGTTCCCGGATGGTTTCTAGGATTGACTGGTCGATACTTCCTCAAGTTTCTTTTAATAATGTTATAATTCCTATTACCGACAAAGTTAAGAACTTGGGGATTTATATCGACAGTACACTTTCCTGGAAAACACAACTGCAGGAAGTCAGTCGTAAGATGTTCGCTTCAGCGGGCTCCTTGAGACGCCTTCGAAACTTCCTACCTACTGCCACTAAGATAGCGCTAGCACAATCTCTTCTTCTCCCAATCCTCGACTATGCTGATGCCAGCTATCTCGATCTAACTGAGGATCAATTTGAAAAGCTTGAGCGACTTCAAAATCTTTGTATCCGATTCATATTTGGTTTGCGCAAATATGATCATGTTTCTGAATTTCGTACTAAGCTCAAATGGCTACCAATTCGCCTTCGCCGGAATGCCCATATTCTTTCCCTACTTTATAATGTGCTCTTTAACCCTTCTACCCCGTTTTATCTAAAAGAACGCTTCGAGTTCCTCTGTGACTCTCATTCTAGGTTCTTGAGATCATCAGAAAATCTTCAATTAAAAATACAACAGCACTCCACCTCTTTTTATGACAAGTCGTTTACGGTCCAAGCTGCTCGTCTGTGGAATGCTTTGCCACTTAATGTGAGACGTGCACAATCACTGCCAGTTTTTAAAAAGTCAGTGAAGGAGCATTACATGTCGCTTTAATCTGCTATTTATTTTATTCCTCTCCTCCGTTCTTATACATATATTTATTAGTTTATTATTATATTATTTATGTTTTCTTTTCATATTTATGTAATTATTTTGCCATGTATTTTATATTATTAAATTTAAGTAATATTATGTAGGTACGTAGTGTACTTGTACACCTAGATTGCTCGATTTTCTCTTTCCATTCTCCCAGTCCATCCAAAGGTTGTCTGGAAGAGATCGCCTTGCGCGATAAGACCGCCCATTGTGCATTTTTGTATTTAAATAGTTTTTTGTGTTATATTAACCTGGTGTACAATAAAGAGTATATAAATAAATAAATAAATGAATCCGAAAAGTCAGAGGTGCGTGCCTTGGGTTCAAACTCGAGACTTATGATTTGGCAGTCCGACGGTCACACCAGTAGGCTATCACTGCTGTCTATGCTATCTATTCTTCTCGATTAAAAGAACTCTTATCACATTCTGATAAGTAATTCTTTCATCCATTCAATGGATAACTTCTTCTTCTTCCTGCCCTTATCCCACACTAAGTGTGGTCGGCACAAAAAGTATTTCATAAATCGATGTTGTTACAGTTTTGGCTTATTGTTTTATGAGCGGCCACCTGCCTGACGTCAACCCTCCTTGGGAATACTCGTTGCGCCGTCGCGTGGGTGATCCAATGTGCTTGCTGATATTATGCATTGGGTCCCAAAATGATATGCTTGTCAGTCTTATTGCCGACAACAAGCTTGACTTTACCACCGTTCACGTCCATGACTTTACATTTGTAGTCAACTCCAATTGTAGCTGAGAATGATGGATTGTAGTCTCCCGTTGTGAACGGTAGGATTTACCCACACATTACTTTGTTATCCATTCAATGGATAACAAAGTAATCAATTCGCTCAGATAATATAATATTCTTATACATAGTAAGAGATGAGTACCTCTATTCTTGGCCGGGAGCACACACCGTTGGATAATAATAGTTAAATCCTAATTTGGATTGTGGAGACGAGCCTTTAAATGATAAATTATGCTTCCACACCTGTAACAGTGACATGGGCAGAGATGTACTATTGGAAATTCATGTGATGGCTTTTTTTTTTATTTGTTACTAGGCCTGGGTTTGGCCGCCATCCCGCCTGATGTTAAGCGATGATGCGGTCTACGATGAAGCACGCTTGCCCAGAAGAAACCAATTCACTCGTGACTTGAAGACACCCAGATTGTAACTGTCGGGGAACACCCACTTGAAAGTGGCATCAAAACGCTTCGTACGCGTTTTTGGTATATCAACCATGAACCGATGGCGCTTTTTCGTGCTTCTGGCCGTCCGATAGAAAAAAGGGCAGGGGGGTATTAGATCATGCACACTCTCCGAAATGGCATAATGAGATGGGAAATTACAATTAATATAAAGGTTCCTATTTTACGGAACCCTAAAATAGAGGGATATGAACATAACATAACATCACGTCTGTATTTCCCAAAGGGTTAGGTAGTGGTGTATAGTAACACCCGCATTTCGCTGTTATGTTTTAGACCCACGTAAAAGGGAGCGAGCCTATTGCCATCAACCGGGCACAAATCTAGACTCTAGGCTGCTAGAGTTTGAAGCAAGTGATAATTATACAATACGCACATGAATCCGAAAAGTCAGAGGTGCGTGCTTAGGTTCGAACTCGAGACCTGTCTTGGCAGTCCGACGGTCACACCACTAGGCTAAATATCCCTTAAAAAGATGTTTTCAACGGTGGTGATCAATCTTACGCACAGATCTTCCCCTGCCCCCTTGCCCCTTGCCCCTTTACGAGTTATAGGCGTGATAGTATGGCTATATAGATATTAATATTACAACATTATGGGCAATTCTGCATGAAATTGATAAGACCATTAACTACTGCTTCAAAACATGATTGCTACCATTAAACCCGACCCATTACATACAGGGTGTAAACGAAATCATGTAACACCTTCAAACCTCGTGATGTACTGCTGACATAGATTAACACTGAAAGGGATACTTTTGGATTCAATAAATTTTTTTTATAAAGTAAACATGTGTTCTTAACGTGAGTCATTTTAGCGCTTTGAGTTAAATGACCGCGCGGCAAGCGATACCGCGCGATTCGCTCGGGGCGCTAAAATGCCTCACGTTAAGAACACAATAATGTTTACTTTTTGTATATTTTTTATATTGTGTCCTAAATTATCCCGTGCAGGTTTAATCTACAAGGCTAGTCGGAAAGGGGGTAGTAAGCCGCGGGCCACTTAATGTATCACTGATGACTGTTTTAAAAAAAGTGTTAATAAAAATTCGATAATTATTTTTTTCATGCAAAATGATTTTTATTTTAGTTTTTCCAAAAATTCTTCATCCCTGCTTTAGTTACGAATTCAGAAAATGGAGCTACTAATCCGTGACCCCAAATATAACCTAAAATGTAAACACAGCGGATCATACCTGAGGATAGATAGAATTTAGCGTATTTTTTATGCAATCTTTGAACAGCTATTTCTTTTAAACTAATCACTTTTGGGGAAAGTCGTAAAACAAAAGTTAACCATTATTATAGGTACTCTAACACCCTTTTGGCTTAGTACCCCCTTTCCGACTAACCTTGTATATCAGCAGTACATCACGAGGTTTGAATAAATTACATGATTTCGTTCACACCCTGTATAGCTAACACAGGTCACTGATAAGGTCAGAGTTAATTGCAAATCAGGACCCTAATTGTATTGTAATTGTAAGTCTTCTTAACAACTATGCGGTCCACGGGTGAGGTTCTTGGTTTTAGAGATAACATCACGCCTGTATTTCCCGAAGGATTGGTCAGAGGTGTATAGTAACAACCTCATGTCGCCGTTATGTTTAAGTCCCATGTAATAGGGGGCGAGCCTATTGCCATCACCCGGGTATAAATCCAAATTCAGAGCTGCTACTGAGGAATTCCACACAGAAAATCCTAATAACACTTTGCCTGACTTGGGAATCGAACCCGGGACCTTACGATCAGCAGTCGCACCTGCCACCATTATACCAACCAAGCACCGTATTTTATTGTTGTTCTCCATTATTTTTTTCAAAACAAATAAATAAATTCTGAGATTTAACAAAGTATCTTCCAGCGTAACAATACTTCAAAAACTTTGTTCCTCAAAAAAAGAAGAAAGATTTAAATTCACGAAAAAAAAACTCTAAAAAAGTATCCAGTCAAATCTGGTTTTAATTGCTGCAAGCCGGTAATTTTGAGCGTCTAGACCGAATGAAACTCTATAATCGCCTTTTTAGGAGAAAAAAAGGAGACTTTTTTACGCACACACAAAGTTTGGTCTCTGTTTTATATTGGACCCTCTATTTTAGTCATTTTAGGGAAGAGGCCATTTTGGAAATAAAAAATGCCAATTACTGTAAGATGACAACTGGTCTAATCTTAAGGATAATTTCCACCAAACGGCTCGCATCGTATCGGATCGAAACGGATTTTACAATCTTTAAACGATATTAAATCGTGTATACCTAGTCCTGCCATAAATATTGTCACGAAGATTTTTTTATTTTTATTGCAAATAATATTTATTACTTTTACAGTGTGTTAGTTTAATACATAATAGGTCTCATTGTACCTATTAATAGCCCGGTACACAAACATTTGACTAATACCAAGCTTATGGAGAGTTTTAATTTTGCATTTGGCTCCATACCAACTTTGTGTAATACAATCACAGCGATTCGGTTCTCTTTATCACCCCACTCCATTTTAATATCGCAAAATATTGTACAATGTATTGGCGCCAAAATTAGAAAACTCAATGAACAATCGTATAAAAATGACAGATTCCAAATTCAAATGTAATATCTTTCTTATTTTTAATTGTAACAGTATTTATGGCCAGACTAGGTACAGTATTTAAAGTCTATATTACCAAGCCATGCACAGCAGCTTGACCGCGGGAGTCTTCCGCGACACGCGATCCTTGCCGAAAGTATGCTATGACGCGCGATCGGCTCCGTTCGCCTGTCGTCGTATCCGATCGGATCCTTTCGGCTGTCTACACGGTAGGAATGAAACTTTTTGACTAGTCACAAAAACGCATACGTTCGCAAGCGACGGTACGAAGCCGATCGTATGTGTCGACATCCTGCCGGACGCGACCGGCTGTCGCCGCATGCGTTCGTATCTTTTCCGGTCCGTTGCGATGGGAGCCGTTTGGTGGAAATCATCCTTTAGGATATCGAGATTGCCCAGTAACTGGGTTGCGGAGGTCTGATGGCAGGCGCTCCGTGTAAAATACTGGTATTCCGCCGCATCTGGTTAGACTGGAAGCTGAACCCAACACAATTGGGAAAGAGCTAGACAGAACGAACTGTAAGATGACATTGGTAGAAGTAGAGAATTTTGTAGTAGGCGAACTCCTTGTGAAAGAGCTCTTCCGGGGAAGTAAAGAAAGAAAGAAACCTGAAACCTTGCTGCCGCCAATCAGGATTGCTGTGTTCCAGTCTGAGGCTGCGTTCAGACGACACGCGCCCGCTAAGCGCACGCCACGCGCCTCAACACCCGCGTCTAACTCGCTTTGAATTTTTTTGTATATAATTTGAGTCTTATGACACATCAATAAATCTCAAATTGCATTTATCGAAGCATGGCATGAGGCAGACGCGGGGCGGGTGCGTGGCGGGCGCGTGGTGGGCGCGAGGCGGGCGCGAGGCGGCACGAGGCGGTCGCGAGACGGTCGCGAGGCGGTCGCGAGGCGGTCGCGAGGCGGTCGCGAGGCGGGCGCGAGGCGGGCGCGAGGCGGGCGCGAGGCGGGCGCGAGACGGGCGCGAGGCGGGCGCGAGGCGGGCGCGTGGCCAGCCTGAAGGGTATGCGTGCCGGTGATATTACAGGCACATGAGATTTTCCAACATTGAGTCTAGGATTGGAAACGCAACAGCAATCCTCTTGGTGTTGTAGATGTAACCTGACTCACAGATGTTTCGAATAAGTTGAGGCCGGAATCGAACTCAGACCCAATCAACTTACTAGCTACCTTGCTGACTGACTTATTATATTTTCACCATCATCTCCCTACCCTTATCCCACACCAGATGGAGTCGGCACAACATGTATTTCTCTTCCATTCTCCTCTATCAGCCGTCATCTCAGTACTCACTCCTTTCTTACCCATATCAGCCTTCACACAATCCATCCATCTTTTCTTTGGCCTGTCTCTACTTATACAGGGTGTAAACGAAATCATTTAATTCCTTCAAACCTCGTGATGTACTGCTGACATAGATTAACCGTGGACGGGACAATTTTGGATTCAGTAAAAAAATTACAATAAGTAAACATGTGTTCTTAACGTAACATTTTAGCACTTCGATTTAAATGACCGAGCGGCAAGCGATACCGCGCTATTCGCTCGGAGCGCTAAAATGCCTCACGTTAACACATGTTTACTTTATGTAAAAAAAAAAATTGTATCCTAAGGTATCCCGTGCAGGGTTAATCTATGTCAGCAGTACCTACATCACGAGGTTTGAAGGAATTACATGATTTTGTTTACACCCTGTATATCCATCTACATTCATATTTAACACTCTTCTAAAGACAAAGCTTATAATCTTTTCACCACGAATGTTAAAAGATAATTTATGTTTGTAAACTCTGGATTCCTTTAACATCCATATCGAAGTGCCAGAAGATGGTTTAATCTGAATATATTAAACTGAATTTCATATTTTATTTGTTTTTTATTACCACATAAAATTGCTGGAGAAATTCACGCGATGATAATATAAATGTATGCAGTGCAATGAAAATGAGAAGCTTTGCTATCATATCGTAAACGGCATAAGTGTGATCTTTGAATTTAATTACTTTGTAGGGGAACGAGGTATGGTATGACCGCTATGAAAAGGGAAGATCCTCCTACTAGGCGGGTCTTATACCTGGCGGGCTACTGCCTAACGGTTTTTTTTTCCTATTCGACTGCTTGTAGATGGTCTTGCGGACCATTTCTACGTAACCGGGCAGTTATTGGTGAGACCTGAAGGGTCTCCAACCAATCCCGACGAGAGTAAAATACTTAACCTAAGCTAACTACTATTACTACGTCTAGTACTAACATCATGACTAGATAGCAACAACACTACTAGGGGCGTCCCCTAGGGGGGACTCGAACCTTGGCTTAGGGCGTTGCTTGCGAGAGGCCTGGGAGGGAGACAGCTTGATGAGGGCTGAATTAACGGTGTGACTGCGGAGTCAGAAGGGACGACCGGCTCCGCAGCTGAGGCGGGTGAGCACGGTGCCTAACGGTTGATGTTGGGGAGTTGTATATATACTAACTCCGTGTCAGATATTGATATCGCGATGCAGGATTTGTGACGTTTCATTATTGTTGCTGCAGTCTGCTAGACATTCGTCGTGCTGCGTAATTCTCATTTGGCGTGATAGATGCCGCCACAACTTTGATCCATCAGCCCATTACTACCCTCACTGCTGGGCACGGACCCCTTTTCAGAATGAGGAGGGTTTAGGGCTTCCACTACGCTTTTTCTGGTGCGGGTTAGCGGATTACACACACCGTCGATGACTTATAGGAACACTCAGATATGCAGGTTTCTTCACGATGTTTTCCTTCACTGTTAACGTAAGTGATAATGGAATCCTCAAAATTCCACTGCCGGTATGAAATTCAGATACTACAGCATGAAAGGCAAGCGTTCAACCACTAGGCTATCACTGCCTCCCAGGACCATCATCATCATTCTTCCTCCTAGCCCTTTCCCAACTATGTCGGGGTCAGCTTCCAGTCTAACCGGATGCGGCTGAATACCAGTAATTTTACACGGAGCAACTGCACTCAGACCTCCGCAACCCAGTTACTGGTCAATGCCGATATCCTAAAGTTAGACCGGTTGTCAGACTTTCGGGCTACTAACTACCCGTAACGACTATATGACACCCGGGACCGACGGTTTAACGTGCTCTTCTAGGCACGGCCATCATCATCTTTGCTGACCATATTATTCTACCCACTGAGTACAGGCCTGCTTCATCGCTATGAAACATCCTCTCGTGCTACTTCCCTGGTATTTCCCAGGATCTTTAACGGGTCACCTTATTTTTCCCATGAACTCTGACAACGGCCATTGAATATGAAATCGTAAAGAGTGGAGGACTTGAGGCGTCTATCAAGAGACCCTGGGGACGACAGCACCACGTGCTGGTGCGAGGGTGCTGAAGAGACAACGTTGTTTAAAGGCATAGCAGAAGAAGCACTCTGATGCTTTCCACAGTAGATCCTGAAGCCGTCTTTGGTCCTAAGAATGACCACCGAGTGGTTTTAGTTGGTAAGACTCCGACATCCTGCTGCCTCGTTGGCCTCGTGGTGGTAAGCGCTACTGCTAATCATGAACTCCTGGCTTCGATCCCCAGATCGGGCAGTGTTATTGGGTTTTTCCGTGTGGAATCCCTCAGTAGTAGCCCGGAATTTGGATTTATGCCCGGTTGATGGCAATAGGCTCGCCGTATTACATGGGACTTAAAACATAGCGGCGAAATGAGGGTGTTACCATACACCTCTGCTACCAACCCTTCGGGGAATACAGGCGTGATGTTATGTTATGATTCCGACGTACCCCTCAGCCTTTCCCAGACGGAAAGTATCCATGAAGATTTCCAGTACAAAAAAGGAAGGAAGAAAGAGATATTCCTAACACAATTGATAATTGTCCTTCGTATAGGTACAGTCGGGGAACGAAAATGTTATACACCTTAAGGTCTATTTTTGCTTGCACAGTGCAACAAACAACCTATTTTACCGACTACGTATTGCCAACATGATAGAAATGAAAATACAAGTATTTTTTGACAGGATATTAAAAACTATAACGGTGATAAGATGACAACCACTAGTAATGTCAATTTATTTAATCATCAAATTAATTGATGTTTAGATTTTTACAACAAAACTCCTTAAATCAAATCAAAGACATTATAGAGGCAAGAGGCAGTTTTGATCTTTGCTATCAAATAATTAAACATAATTTTCCATGCATTGATCTGTTCCGTTGAACAGTTTGAAAAGGTAACATGTGCCCGCGATGTGGGAAAGGAATGAATTTGAAAACTGACGAACCTATTTATTCCCCTACTGTACATGGTAACTAGGGTTTCTCATCGAGAAGTCTCGACGCGGGAATTCCCGGGAAATTTGGCCTTAGTCGAGACGGGAAAAAAAGGGTTGAGTACCCGGGAAGTCGAAAAATTAAATTTTTTTTTAAAAAATAGCAATTTGACGTTAATTCCTGTGTTACTTATAACAAAAATTATATCCTCTGTATCCTCTCTACTTTAACATCCTTTTACTATTTAAATGTCGTTAGTTATTATTACAAAAGTTTTATATAGGTATATTTCATAAACATCATTATTTATTTTAATGAAACATTTTGACTTTTACATTAGGTATATATCAAAGTGATCATATTTGTCAGTAACAGATAAATATAAAAAAAATGTCTTTGATTGATATTTTGTTAATTTTAAAGATTTTATTCTAGTTTTAAAACTCTGTGATTATGAAAGAAATTAAGAAGGCATATTTTTTAGTTAATTGACGAAGACTGATTAAAGTGAACATATTGTTGATAACGTAAATGTGTATTTTATTTGAAAACTTTTTTCATACATTTTTATTGAGGTTAATCAAATTCCCGACTTCTCGGGAATTCCCGGGAAATGGTGCTCGAGAAGTCTCGGCATCCGGGAAAAAAAAAAGTCGGGAAATGAGAAACCCTAATGGTAACAATAGTAGAAGGCGAAATTTGATATCAAAAATAGTTCTATGACATAAAACAATTTTATTCACCATTTGGAACTAGTAAAAACGCCTACGCTGAACGCTCAACTTATAACCCTAAATCCAATTTATAACATCGACGGAAATATAAACAACTATATTTTTTACGCAACGAAAAATACTTTGGCAAAAAATATCCATCTTTATCAGTCCAAATTTCGCAGTTCACTAGTTCAGAAATCATTTACGAACAGTCAAAAGATTGCGTTCGGAAACTTTTTTAGTCGAAAAAGTAGTTCGTATCTATCGAATAAATCGGTTCCTTAGTACCTTACCACAGTACTTTAATGTGTTCTAAGACCAATCTTAGAAGATGGACTATCAAAAGAAACAAGCCTTTTGAAGTATGGAATTGGAAACGGAGTGGCCTTCACAGGAAATTTTATTCGAAGTAATTTCCTCGATTCTAAGGACCTCTACTACGAGAATAGTGATGGACGTCAACTGGTATTGGTTTCGGCAAATTAGTGTTTTCGGAATTGGTATCGGCTTTGATACCAATCATGTATGGAGATAAATGCTCCAATTTAAGTAGAGCAGCTTTCAGCTGTCAAGTATATTTCCATAGATCAGTTAAAGGTATGAATTAGAATAATCTATTTAGGTACCTATACCGCAGCTTTATATATTACTAGCGGCCCGTCCCGGCTTCGCACGGGTGGACATTTTTCCCGTTTTTGCAACATTTTTCATTTATGCTCCGCTCCTATTGGTCGTAGCGTGATGTTATATAGCCTATAACCTTCCTCGATAAATGGACTATCCAACACAAAAAGATTTTTTCAATTCCAACTAGTAGTTCCTGAGATTAGCGCGTTCAAACAAACAAACAAACTCTTCAGCATAAATTAGTATAGATTAAATATTTCCGTACATCAATTAAAGGTATGAATTACAATAATCTATTTCGATACCTTCGTATATCAGACCAAATTGGTCGTATAATCTCAAAAAGCGAATAATAAAGTCTGCAACAAAAACTTAAACTTACAATGAACTAAGAAAATGAAATAACAAAATGTAGAGATTGCAGCCATTGAAGCGCAGTATTCTGTACTACCGGCTAGGTAAACCAAGTTTACACAACACTTCCGACACCCCATTACTCAGAACAATCCAACTGATATTATAAATGCAAGTTTGGATATTTAGATGGATATTTGTTACTCACCTCGTTGGTCTAGTGGTGGCAAGCACGACTGCTGATCGTAAGGTTCTGGATTCCATCCTCAGGTCGGACAAAGTGTTATTGGGTTTTTCCGTGTGGAATTCCTTAATAGCAGCCCGGAGTTTGGAATTATGTCTGGTTGATGGCAATAGGCGCGCCCCCTATTACATGGGACTTCAGCATAACGGCGAAATGAGGGTGTTACTATACACCTCTGCACAACCCATCGGGGAATAGAGGCGTGATGTTATGTTATTGTTACTCAATCAGGCCACAACATTTCAACAGATTGAAAATAAATTTAGCATACAGCACAATATATCGTGGATTAGTGCATTGGACCATTTTCTAGCATGACAAATACACCACACAAAGTATCAATCAAAAACCAATGTGTAATTTCGGCCTATACCAAGAAATATTGGTACCGGCCGATTCCACTTTCATCCAGCATTATGATTATTCGGCCTTATCCCTGTATTAAAAGCGCAAAAAGCCTTTGAACTCAAACGATTCCCGTGGTCGTATGTAAATACTCTGTTTCCTGTACCGCTTCGATTGCGAAAAAACGAAATTGGTTTTAAACGTAAAAAACCCCTTTGTGTATAATAAAACTAGGTTTTGTAAATGTTGAAACCTTTTTTTTATTGATGATTTCAACTCGGATTGGGGAAACTGGAATTGGTAGGGAGTAGATATCAAGAAGAATAGATAATTCCTAGAAAACATCACGCCTTGTATTCCCCGATGGGTTCGGCAGAGGTGTTTCAGTACACCCTCGTTTCGCCAGTTATGTTTAAGTCCCATGTAATAGGATACAAGCCTATTACCTTAACCGGGCACAAACCCAGACTCCGGGCTGCTGCTAAGGAATTCCTAATGGTGTTATCGGTAGCTGGTAACACTGGACAATTTTGACAAAGGAGGGTAATCGTCAAGAGGAATCAACGTACCCGAAGTTATAAAAACAGTGGTCATTCGACAGAGCAGAGTATTTATTCCATGTCGAACAGCTGAAGAAGTCTGACCTTTTATATCTGATTTGCTTGTCCTTATTTTCTGATATTGTTTAAATTATCATATTGTGATATTTGTGTAGCTTCTGTAACTAACCACTTACTCAAATATTAGAAGTACTCTTAGTGATGGAGAGTCTATGTTGGTTTCATTTACTTTATTTACCATGCTCGCAATCCTGACATACCGATATAACCTATAACTGTAATGTTAGATTCACCCCTACAAGATTCTGTTGTATATATTTTACAATGGAAAAACCCAATAACACTTTGCCCGACCTGTGGATCGAGAACCCAGACAACCACTAGACCAACAAGGGAGGCCAAGTGAATGCCTAGATAGGTACTAGTTCTTAGTTTGGTTTCTTTTCTAGACGGAGATAGAAGTTAAATGGTACATGACTGTATTTATGTGTTACCTCTAGGATGACTGCACATGTACTACTAAGGGCCAAGTCACATCTGACGCAAGATACGTCACCCATCTTCCGTCGCGTAATTTACTCAAGTAATTTTAGTAACGCATCTTCAGTCAAATGTGTACGGTGTGAGATATTTATATAGAACTAACAACCCGCCCCGGCTTCGCACGGGTGCAATGTAGATACTAATGTGGGGTATATAAAGCTTCCTCATGAATCACTCTATCTATTGCTGTAAATTGCATTAAAATCCGTTGCGTAGTTTAAAAGATCTAAGCGTACAGACAGCGGGAGCGACTTTGTTGTGTACTAGGTAAAGATTACGTGTACCGGCGGAAGATCGGCAGATGTGGCTTGAGCCTAAGTTGCTTGAGAGAGATTATCGCCATTTTGTTTTTAGCTGTCATACACAAAACGGTAACTGCAGCCACCAACAGACATCGATCAATTGTGTCTCGACCAACCTAAAGGCACGATAGAACGGGGATTGATCAATTTCAAAATTGAAATGTATTTTCCTCTTGAATAAGAGAGCAAAAAAAAATAGTGCAAGTATCGATTTTGTTTATTTTATCTGTTTCTATTGTAAAGAGGAAAGATTTGTATTTTTGGATATTTGTATGTAACGAATAAACTTAATAACTACTGGACCGATGTCAAAAATTATTTTGCCGTTGTAAAGCTACATTATCACTGGCTGCGGGTGGAGCCGTGAAGACACAGCTAGTCTTGAATAAAATTATAATTTTCCTTATTATTTTTTGAGAAATAAAATAAAAAGTTCGTGACAAATCGCACCTTTAAAGACAAACCGTTTCTAAACGATAATATCAAATTTTACACAGGACCAAAAAAAAAGTAACACGGTTTTTTCGCAATAAAATTTAAGTACATGATGCTCTGAGCCACATTTTGAGGTCATATGATGGATATTTATGTACACTATAACATACGATTTCAGAGAAGTATATTTTTTAAATAAAACTTTGTTTATTGTGATTTTTTACGACCTCTAAATGTGGACTTTTTAAAAAAGTGTCAAGTTCATCTTGTAGTTTACGTAATTTTAATTATTATTATTGTAAATTTTAAGAAAGGTAGCATTAATAACTCAATTCATGAAACATTTCGTTTAGTAACGGTTTGTCTTTAAAGGTGCGAAATGTTAACTTTGATTGGAGTTACTTTGATATCTCCGTTTTTTCTAAGTAATTTAAAAGTAACCCCAATAAGGAAAAATAATTACACAAATCTATTACCGACATATATTTTCGTCAACCGGCAAGGATCCACCCACTACGACTGATCAATGACGTTCAATGCTGCCAACCGTAAAAAAAAATCGGGAAAATTCGTACAATTTGACTATTATTACGAAACGAAGTTTTGATCAAAGTAACCCCCAGGAATCAAATTCACCCCATTCTACGGGAGGCTCAAACCAAGGCGTACAATCTGCGTTCTAGGTGGTGGCCGCAATGGCGATCAGTTACTGCAATAGTAGTTGTATTGAAGTAGCGATCAGCTACTTCAATAATACTTGTATTGACGTATTCAAACCAAACAGGCGGCCGCCATCGTGAACGGAGATTGGATGCGTTACCTTTAGTGACCCAAATTGCGGACAGTCTCCTTAGGAACATTATCAAATTAATATTTAATATAGATATTTAATCGTAATAGGTGCTCGTGGTTAATTACCAACGGCGCGGATCATACAATTTGCGAGGTTAAGCTGCACTAGCCGCGGTCAGTCTGTGGATGGGTGACCGTTCGTTACACATCGAGACCCCTCCGTGCCTCGGAGATCATACGAATACCTACGACAGTCGTTACGGGAATTCAAAAGCCCGAAAGACTGACAACCGGTCTAACCTTAGGATAGCAAATTTGGGATAAAGCTAGGCAGAACTAACATTTAATCTTAATGGCGTTAGCTTATCCTAAATATCTTTTGAAAAGAAACGACGAAAATAAAGTCAAAGGTCGAGGTATCTTTAGAAATCTTGACAGTAACTTATATTATTTTTTTCCACGACGAAATTGGATTACTAGCCAATATTGTAGAAACAGGTCGGCAACACGAAATACTATTGGTAAGTAAACCGATTCGTATGGATAAAGATGTGTCCGAATAATGGATAACAGCTTGTTCACACAGAAATTGTTTTTTTTTTTTATTAAAACCTTGCCCCACACTAGGATTTCTCCTGTATTGTGGGTGCGTTTACAGACATAAATTTTCACATGCACAAACATCCAGACCCGGAACAACTATCTGAAGGCCATACAAATATTTGTTCCGTGCGGGAATCGAACCCACGACCCGTAGCACAGAAGCCGATCGCTCAGCCACTGTACCAAACGTGTCGTCAACGACCTCGACCGACATCCATTTTTATTTTGGTGATGGCGCCTGTAGTTGTATGAGCGAGTTCCCATACACGACAGTATTCCGAAAATCCGAATCCAGTAAAAAATACTGGTCCGACATTTTTACACATTCCGTTTTGTGATCAAAAACTGGATGCCGGAACAGTATAAAAACGGATCCGTAAATGAAGATGTATGAAGAAGTATGGGTGCCGTCATACACGATCCGTTTATCGTATCCTGCCTGTGAAATGCGACGCAGCTGCCATTTGTTTGACTAATCCGTCGGTACAGATGTGAAAAACACATCCAGTACCGACGGATCCGTTGAAACGGATCCACTGTGTGAACGGGCTCTTTTGCCTGTTATATCTGCCTAGTCTTTTCCGAACTATGTTGGGGTTAGCTTCACGTCTAACCATATGCGGCTGAATACCAGTATTTTACACGGAGCGACTGTCATCAGACCTCTGCAACCCAGTAACTGAGCAATGCCGATACTCTAAGGTTAGACCGGCTGTTAATGGATAACATACAAGAAATCAACCTTGTTGGTCTGGTGGATGCTGAGCATGAGGTCCTGGTTTCGATCCCAAGGTCGGGTAAAGTGTAAATGGGTTTTCTCATTAGGAATTTCTCAGTAGCAGCCCGGTGTCTGGATTAGTGCCCGTTTAATGGCAATAGGCTCGCCCCCTATTACATGGGACCTAAACATAACGGCGAAATGAGGGTGTTACTATACACCTCTGCCCAACCCTTCGGGGAATACAGGCGTTATGTTATACAAGAAACAAAAATAAAATAAAACATATTTCCATGGAATTTCTATATGATAGTCTAAAAATGTGTGTCCACTATTGTGGACACCACAATCAAATGAATAAATTGAATCGGTTTTTTATTTGCATAATATTGTTGAATGACTGTGCCGACAGATATGCAATACCATTGTGGTATTTTTATTAATTTTAGAATTCATTTAACATAACACAGCATCACGCCTGTATTCCCCGAAGGGTTGGGCAGAGGTGTAAAGCAACACCCCCATTTCGCCGTTATGTTTAAGCACAAAACAGATAGGTACAGAAGTCAATCACATGTATGTACTTCACTTTTCATACCTACGCTCGGCGGTCGCTCTATCTATATATCTATCTCTCTCAAGCGCAAGGCACTTGCGCTCGCACTCACTCGCACTCTAGTCCCAAACAGCCCGAGATATCGTGTCCGTGAGCAGTGTCTATGTGTGCGTTGCTCGAGCGCACTTGTATATAGATTGACTTCTGTACCTATCTGTTTTGTGGTTTAAGTCGCATGTAACAGGAGGCGAGCCTATTGCCATTAATCGGGCACAAATCCAATCTCCGGGCCGCTACTGAGGAATTCTACACGGAAAAACTCAATAATAAAACTTATGGAATGTATTTTTGTTTAAGTTTTGTAAAAGACCCTAACGCCTCCTACAAGCATTTGCAAGGTTAACCATTATTTACCAGACGCCCTGCATATAGTAACCGAGAGCCCACGACCCCGACCATAGATAAAGTACTTATAAACAAGGGGTACCAACATGCCTCATCAGCAGATACCACTATCAAGCAAAGCAACAAATCCGCTAAGAGGGGCGACTGAAATTTATGCAAACCCTGGGCCATACAGCGGCGTGAAGATAATATTCGTGTGTCCGGGCGGACGGACGGACGGACAAAGCCTCATTTACATAATACCGCCTTTCCAAACGTTGGTAAAAGATACCTACGGGCAGGCAGACACTTGGCAGCTCATTAGTGGATTTTGTGAGTATTTTGCACTGCATTATGGGTTTTGTTATTGGACAAAGCGTGCAGTCTATTCGGACAATGATGACGTAGTTACATTTTTATTGTTTGTATTTCCTGTCTAAGAATAGACAATTATTCTGTTTTTTTTTCCTCTTTCGATGGGCTTATTATAACAATATTAAAATGGACAGTAGCATACTAGAAGTGTCATCAACGATAACCGCCCGTTCACACAGCGGATCTGTTTTAACGGATCCGTCGGTACTGGATGTGTTATTTACACCTGTGCCGACGGACCAGTTAAATAAATGGCAGCTGCGTCGCATTTGGCAGACAGGATACGATAAAAATAACGGATCCAGTATTTTTTACTGGATTTGAAATACTGTTGTGTAAGTAAACTCGCTCATTCAACTACAGGCGCCATCACCAAAATAAAAACGGATCCGATAAAACGGAACCTGTAGACGGTTTCTGTGTGAACTAGCTGTTACATAGCTGAATTTTATTTCATTATACATTATTGTAATAACATTATATAACATGTCAATAACTTATACATTTTATTCAAGTTTCTTACACTCGGAAGCAAAGAATCCTTGTCACTTCTTCTAATTCTTTTCTTTTTTTCATTTTTAAAAAAAGAAACGTTGCCCCACACTAGGATTTCTCCTGTATCGTGGGTGAGTTTACAGACACAAATCTTCACATGCACAAACATCCAGACCCGGAACATCTATCTGTAGGTCATACATATATTTATTCCGTGCGGGAATCGAACCCATGACCCGTAGCGCAGAAGCCGATCGCTCAGCCACTGCACTAAACGTGTCGTCAAAACCTAAACTCATAACCTTAATAACTCGGAAAACATAGTTAAACATTTTTTAACATTGTTTTGTTTATGTTGGTGACCCAGATTCATTGCTCCCGAGTGTATTTCATATTATACCTCAGTGTTATATATAAACGGTTGTCTCTTATTAGAAAGAACAGTTTCCACGCATGGAACTATAGAATCAAGAAATAGAAGAACTATTGGAGTAATTGTCAACAAAACCATTTATTTCATAGCAAATACGCTTCAAGAAAATAAACATCCTACCTATTGTTCCAACTAAAACTCATTGCAAGAACCAACTGAAAAGAATAAACTCGCAAAATACAACACAATTAAGAAAAATAAACGCAAAGAAATGTTCGTAATACATTTCAATTCATCACATAATCGCAAATCCAAAAAAATCTAGTACCCGTGTCCCCGAACGAAGGTAATAACAAAACCCAATTCTCTGAAGAGATAAAACACCTAGGGATTTCGAAAAACGGCCGTCCGTAACCCAAAAAAAACTGTAATCAAAAAGGCAAAGTCTTACCTTCGTCACAGAACGAAAAAATAGTAACAACTGGACACTTAGGACGAAATGGTAGACAAATTCTTCAGTGCCCGAAGCCGCGTACGGCAGGCATTGAATGCCAATGAAATAATTCGACGGAATCTTGTGTACCGTATATTATTCGTTGAGCCTTCAGAGTTCGGGTTTGTGCAGACGGGCTACAAATTTGTGGGTTTTATTTAATACTAGCTGTGTCCTCACGGCTCCGCCCGTAGCCTATGTTACTCAGTGATAAAGTAGCTTTCTAACGGCAAAAGAATTTTTGAAATCGGTCGAGTAGTTTTTAAGTTTATTCGTTACATACAAAAATACAAATCTTTCCTCTTTATAATGTTAGTATAGAAGTATAGATTAGTATAGATATAGATAATAGGATATTTGACTACTATTAAAAATGTACAACAATTTAGTATTATTTTAAAGAAAGTATAGATACAAATTGATATCTGTAAAAATAAATAAAATCGATGAAAAAATAGAGGAGCCCCCTCCACAAACTTCGCAAGCGTGTAGACGCATTTTCTGTCCTTGTCGCGCGAAACGGATATTGTACGGAGTGATGTCAAATAATTATGAAGTTTGCAAAGTATGACGTCATTGTGGCGTTATGTTGTCTCTGTCTAGTGAGCAATTTTCAATCGTTTATAACTTGGGCATTTTATTGAATATTTCATTGGTTTTTACACTGTTGCTTATTATTTTTTTGACATTTTCGAGATTTCTAATAAAAAAATTATAGTCAAATACCCTATTCGAGTACTTGAGTTTCCTAATGACCGCTTACCAGTCACGGTTGCTATTAGCAAATAGTAATGACTGCCTCGTTAGTCTAGTTCGATCCCCAAGTCAGGCAAAGTTTTATTAGGTTTTTCCATTAAGAATTTCTCAGTTCCAGCCCGTCTGGATTTGTGCCCGTTTAATGGCAATAGGCTCGCCCCCTATTACTTGGGGCTTAAACATAACCGGCGAAAAGAGGGTGTACTATTACACCTTTGCCGAACCCTTCGGGGAATACAGGCGTGATGTCTTTCTCTGTCTAGCTTTTTCCCAACTATCTTGGGTCAGCTTCCAGTCTAACCAGATACGGTTGAATACCAGTATTTGATGATGTTTTATACAAGGTTAGTCGGAAAGGGGGTACTAAGCCGCGGGCCACTTAATGTATCACTGATGACTGTTTTAAAAAAAGTGTTATTATGTTATTATTTTTTTCATTCAAAATAATTTTTATTTTAGTTTTTTCAAAAATTCTTCATCCCTGCTTTAGTTACAAATGCAGAAAATGGAGCATCTAATCTGTGACCCCAAATATGACCTAAAATGTAAACACAGCTGATCATAGCTGAGGATAGATAGAATTTAGCGTATTTTTTATGCAATCTTTGAACAGCAATTTCTTTGAAACTATTGACTTTTGGGGAAAGTTGTAGAACAAAAGTTATCCATTATTATGGGTACTCTAACACCTTTTAGGCTTAGTACCCCCTTTCCGACTAACCTTGTATATTATATTTCAAAAATAATTATAGGTAAAACTTCTGTCTATTATTGTACGTTTTTGTGTCATTTTCAGAAGTTTCAGCGACAATTAACGGCAGGTACAACACCTAGTTATTAAAATTACGATATATGACTTAACTTTGTTTGCAGAGCAGTTTCGATATTGCAATATAACGCAAGTTTGGCAACACTGAATATTTAATTAAACTAGCGACGGTTTTGAACAAAATACTGCACATTCAAAACTTTTGTTTGTAGATATTTTTGGATACAATGAGTATTGAATACGTATAGTATTATTTTATTTTAAATAGACTGGAAAAACGTATCAGATACAAATTAATTAAATTAGTACATTTTGCAATATATCCGTATATTGCAACTAATTGAATTAATTTCCGAGAATTCAACAATTTATGTAAAAAGCAATTTTTGGAACAATAATTGTTGTGTTGCTGATATATTTTCATTCAAAAATATAGTTCCTCGATCACTTATCTACTTTATGGCAAATCGTTCTGCCTAGCCTTTTCCTAACTATGTTGAGATCTGCTTCCAATCTAACCAGTTGCGGCTGCATACCAGTATTTTACACAGAGCGACTGCTATCAGACCTCCGCAACCCAGTAACTGGGCAATGCCGATATCTTAAGGTTAGAACGGTTGTCAGACTTTCGGGCTTCTGACTACCCGTAACGACTGTCATAGGCATTCGTATGACACCGGGGACCGACGGTTTAACGTACTCTTCGAGGCACAGAGGGGTCTCGATGTGTAACGAATGGTCACCCATTGATGAACTGACCGCGGCAAGCGTAGTTTACTAAATTATTTCCGATATTTAACTGGACTAATAACTTGCACACAGTTAAAACCACTACTAATTTTAAATTTCTTACCCCACTAAGCTACTCCCACAAATTGCAGGTTACACTAGCGACAATACATTTCACACCAAACAATCAGCAACTTGTTCTATCGCTCTCAAGTGGCTCGTCTGCCCAAATCCCTGCGGGGCGTTAGAAATTTACAGTAGCTGTGTTTCCACTGGCCTCAATGAATACTAACAGAGACTTTAAAAGAATACCTAAACAGAGTAAAAGTTAACAATTAAAAAAAAAAGGTTTAACTTGTTTTCTTAAAAAAAAACTTAATATTGTAAATCCCATCTTTGTTACAAGACAAACACCAGACATCGCACCAAATAATAAGAATTATTTATTTGCTAGAATACAAGTAAAATAAGTCGACAAAGTATAATATATATAAGTACCGCCGTCCTCTACCAGATGACTGGTGTGCAAATGTAAAAGCCCTTCACACAGCGGATCCGTTTTAACGGATCCGTCGGTACTGGATATGTAGTTCACATCTGTACCGACGGATCAGTTAAACAAATGGCAGCTGCAGCTTTATTAGTACTGTAGTAAAAAATGATCTTTATGCTGATGCAACTTCTTAGTTGTACAACGTCGCTGGGCAGTGAAAACCTCGTAAAGCACAAATTCATTTTTATTTTTTGTTATACATTTGTTGGGTAAAATACCTTGTAATGCATATTTACAACGAACGTGCACAGCTCTAAGATGAAATAGATTGATGAATAGATAATAAAATAGAAGAACCTTACACTTCATACTTTTTTTTAACAGGCAGTTATTATCTCCTCCCGCAAAATTACGTGCATTGGAGTTACGAGGTTTTCACTGCACAGCGACTATAAGCAACTTTTTAATCGCTCAAAAGTGGCTCGTCTGCCTAAATCCCTGCGGGGCGTTAGAAATTCGCAGTATGTTCTCGCTGCCCGCAATGAATACTAACAGAGCCTTCGAAAGAATACAGATACAGATTAAGGCTGTGTCTGCACGTTCGGTATTGATATATCAGTGGCGAAAAGTTTGGGGACGTGCCGATAGGCCTCGTTTTGCATTGATTAAGTGAACAATAACAATGTTTGTATTAGTTATTGGTTATACAGTCTATTTGGAGAAGTTTTTTTTGGTAGGTAGTTGAATATTCGTTTGTGACTAGAAAAGTAAAAAATATGTTTATTTTTGATTAATAAAGCGACGCAATGGAGATGTTCAAAGGATTTCTCATATGAAGATTATTACCCAGTACAATAGTAGTCTATGTTATTACCTACTAGCTGTGTCCTCACGGCTCCGCCCGCGTAAGAAGTTTTATTCCAGTAATAAATAGCCTATGTTACTCAGTGATAATTTAGATTTCTAACGGCAAAAGAATTTTTGAAATCGGTCCAGTAGTTTTTAAGTTTATTCATTACGTACAAAAATACAAATCTTTCCTGTTTATAATATTAGTATAGATAAAAAAAAACACTGTCTGATCCGAAAGGGGCACAAAGGTACCGCAATAACATTACTAAAAATGTATAAAAAACACATTTTTACATTGTAACGTGCATTTTAAATACCAATAACATTTTTGTTTATTAATTATGTTTTTTTATTTATTTTTAGTAATTTTATTGCGGTACCCGTGTGCCCCTTTCAGATCAGACAGGGTTTTTTTTACATATTGTATAATATGTGTGATACAAATTGTGCATGTAGCAAAAAAATTAACCAAAATGTTATAGGACAGTTGCATTTTCGATTCAAAATTCGCTTACATTAGCGATATGATAAGGCAAACGTTTGTGCTAGACTAAATCTATACTAATATTATAAAGAGGAAAGATTTGTATTTTTGGATTTTTGTATGTAACGAATAAACTTACAAACTACTGGATCGATTTCAAAAATTGTTTTGCCGTGAGAAAGCTACATTATCACTGAGTAACATAAGCTACGGGCGGAGCCGTGAGGACACAGCTAGTATTACATAAAGATTTAATTACACTTTGTTGGGAGTGGGTCTAGGCATCGTTGGTCTAGTGGTGGTAAGCACGACTGATAATCGTGAGGTCCTGGGTTTGAACCCCAGGTCAGGCAAAGTGTCATTGGGTTTTTCTATGTGGAATTCCTCAGTAGCAGCCCTGAGTTTAAATTTGTGCCCGGTTGATGGCAATGGGCTCGCCCCCTATTACATGAGACTTAAACATAACGGCGAAATGAGGGTGTTACTATATACCTCTGCCTAACACTTCGGGGAATACAGGCGTGATGTTACGTAATGTGTTAGCGATACGATAAGTCAAACGTTCCTTCTAGACCTACTGTAGAACAACTGTAAACCAAACATTACATAAAGTTTAATTATACACTGGCCTGCAAAAATAAGTATCACACTTTTAAAATTTAAATTTTTTCTAAACTATAGAAGTTAGAGATTTAAAATAAAAAACGTTTTATAGCAATTTTTATCAGCTTTCTTTGAAACTATAGTAACAAAGTGAAACTCTTTTTTGAGTCCTTTTTGTTTCGAAAATATATCTTGTGTACCTAAAAAGTTATTGCAATTTTAAAAGTGTGATACTTATTTTTGCAGGCCAGTATAGTTTGTTAGAATTAAGTTCAGCACAATAGCGCCTTGTTCAGGGATCAAAGTCACGACCTTTCAATCTCTAATCCAACTCCTTGCCCGTCCAGCTTTGTCGCATAAACAGAGATTATGCAGAGGGTACACACGAGGTTAAATAGAGGTGTAACCTGTCGTACATACAGGGTGTAAATAAAATCATGTAATTCCTTCAAACCTCGATATGTACTGCTGACATAGATTAAAACTGCACGGGATACTTTTGGATTCAATAAAAAAAAACCAAAAAGTAAACATGTGTTCTTAACGTGAGGCATTTTAGCGCTCCGAGTTAAATGACCGCGCGGCGAGCGGTAGCCGCGCAATTAGCTCAGAGCGCTAAAATACCTCACGTTAAGAAAAATTGTTTACTTTTTGTAAAATAAAATAAATTGAATCCAAAAGTATTCCATGCAGGTTTAATCTATGTTAGCAGTACATCACGAGGTTTGAAGGAATTACATGATTTCGTTTACACCCTGTATAGTTCGCTGATGGCAGTGTTCTGTCCCAAGGAAAAGGGTTCCAAGTACCTATACCTGTTTATATGGTAGAGTTTCAACCCCTGAGATAAACACACAATTGCTGTACCCAACTTTAGGAACGTCGCCAGGATTTGATGACTTGCTCTTTCGCTACCTTTAAACAAATGGATGACATTTGAATATGAGATTCTTTTCGAGTGTAGATAAGGAATACTGTTCTTTTGACAGAAGTCTGAATAACAGTTACAATGGATTAGCAAATCGTCGCTGCGCCTGCAAAATGCGTTGTGTTTTTTTTTGTTAAATCTGTCTTTGATTCTATTTTGTAATAGTTCTCAAGCCACGTGCACCTGTAAAATCTGTTTTTTAATAATTTATTTGGTTAAGAAGATAGCAAAATACATTATTAGAAAACGTATGAAAAGAAAGATTTTCAAAAAAAACACAGCGGGTTTTGCAGGCGCAGTGACGAAATACATAAGATCACGCCTGTATTCCCCGAAGGATTGAGCAGAGGTGTATTGTAACACCCTCATTTCGCCGTTATGTTTAAGTCCCATGTAATAGGGGTGAGCCTATTGCCATCAACACGCAGCTAAAATTCTAGACAAACTCTCAACTACTCACAACTCACTAATAGAATCAAACATAGCCCCGAGCTCTATCTCACAATCTTTCTATCTGCATCCGACCGACGAAGAAGAAGTGTCCAACATAATACGCAACTTGAAAATAGACAGCGCACCAGGGCCAGACCAACTAACCGTTCCATTTCTCATAAATTGCCGAGAAAGTATAATCAAGCCACTTGCGCACATCTTTAATTTAAGTTTAGAATCAGGTGTCTTCCCTGACTCCTGGAAAATAGCTGCAGTGTCTCCTATCTACAAAAGTGGTCCCAAAGACATGCCGGAAAATTATAGACCTATTGCCCTTTTGAGTATAATCTCAAAAATTCTAGAAAAAATTGTAAATAAGAGACTGGTAATTTTTTTAGAGAAGCACAACTTTATCTCAGATAGGCAGTTCGGATTTCGCCGGGGAAGATCCACCGAAGATGCGGTGTCACTTTTGACAAACCAGATCTCGCACCACATAGAAAATGGCGAATGCTGTG
Organism: Amphipyra berbera; assembly: GCA_910594945.2. Lineage (NCBI taxonomy): Eukaryota > Metazoa > Arthropoda > Insecta > Lepidoptera > Noctuidae > Amphipyra > Amphipyra berbera. The sequence goes on along the minus strand of OU343142.1, from coordinate 2,348,249 downwards.
TTGGTGTCTTTCTTGATTTGGCAAAAGCATTCGACACCGTGTCACCGGGACTACTTCTGAAAAAACTTGAGGCAGCAGGAATAAGAGGAACGCCTCTAAAATGGTTCCGCAGCTACTTAACCTCGCGATACCAATATTGTAAAGTAGGCAGTCATCAAAGCGGATTGCTCCCTATCGCGTTCGGCGTTCCGTAGGGCAGTACCCTTGGCCCAACGCTGTTCACGCTTTACATTAATGACGTAGTAAATCTCCCTCTTAGAAACGCTACAGTGATATCCTACGCTGACGACACGGCTATTGTTTTTCACGACACGTCATGGGACCGAGTGTATCATCTTGCCGCACAAGGTCTCTCCCAGATAGCGCAATCCCTAGACACCAACCTACTGACACTAAACGCCAGCAAAAGTAAATATATTGCTTTCTCCAAAAAAAGCTCCTCCAGTGCATTTCAAAATATGTCCCTAAAAATACACACCTGCCCTCAGGAACACAATACTTCCTCACATATGCCACACCACCCCTGCGCATGCATAGTCCTCGAACGCACCGATTCGATTAAATATCTCGGAATAATCATAGACAACAACTTAACGTACAAAGCCCACATTCATGCCCTTTCCTCCAGAGTACGAAAACTAATACACGTCTTGAAAAAACGCCGCGACTGTACCCCTATTAATATCTTGCGAACGGTGTACTTCGCACTCTGCCAGTCAATCATACAGTACTGTATCCGCATCTGGGGACGCGCTGGTAAAAGCACCTTTATAACGCTAGAGAGGGCGCAACGAGCACTAATCAAGGTTGCACTAAAAAAACTTTTCAGATTCCCTACAAACATTGTCTATCATGAGTTTCAAGTTCTCAGGGTCCGACAAATATTTGTACTTCAAGCAACGCTTAAATATCAAGCTACATTAAAAAAACGGCCTGACTACAGTGACATAATGCATGCCTAGTATTATGGTGAAATGTTTATTGGACTATCTTTTATGTACCAACTCTTGTACCATATTTCAAGCAAATAAATGAAACAGAAACTGAAACTATGAATAAAATGAACCAACTATTTTCAAACCAACTAGCCAATCAAAACACTTTAGTGTTCATGTAAAAACACAATCGCGACAAAATTATTAAGCCAGCAAAATCGAAATAATCCACGATACTTTATGAAATTAACCAAGTGGGAACAATATTTTGGAATAATTGGCGGCCGCCATATTGTAAAGTGTTTATGGTTTAACGGGCGATACACACGGTCGGTTTGAACGGCCAGCGATTAGGCAGTTACATTGGTAGTTACGATCCCAATTGCAGATACGAGGATTTGTTTTGCATTTAATTGAATATTGGCCGAGTTAATAAGCGGATGGATGATAAAAGGAGAATGGGTGTTTTGTTCTACCCCTCCTCTAGCAATGAGTGATATATCAATAGAAAGGTTATTTTAAGTAGAATTTTTTTTCGTATTACAGCTACTATCAATTATTAGTATTTATGGAGTTAAAGCTCATTAAATGTAAACATTAAAAACTATGTTAACGCTCAAATATTGCTATTTATTATCTTTTTTACACGTTTTGCCATAGAATTTTTGTCATAATAATTATTTAAGATACCTACTTAAGTAATACACGTAACATGACGCCTGAATTTCCCGAAGGGGTAGGCAGAGGTGTATAATGCACCAACATTGAAAGATGTTAAAGGTGTTATAACTCCGAAAATACTAACAATTAACTTTAGTTGTGGTAGTACCAAATGTTTCGCTTAAAAAGACCTTCCTAATGACATATCACTCATTGCTAGAGGAGGAGTAGACCAACTTCTAAACATTTCAGCCCATTCTCTTTTGACTGTAGGTTGGTACTAATTGCTTTTTTTTCTTTTTTGATGTGGAACATCTAATGCGGCGGTACGGATGTGAGAGCGGCTGTTGCGTGGCGACGCTCGCGATGGCAGACACAAGACGGCAGACCTTCGTAACTCGTCGGCTCTCTTCTGTTTGATTACGCCATTTTTTTTTCAATATAAATTTTCTCAATTTCAGTCAAACGTACCGCAACGGCTTCATTTTTTACAAGCTTTTATTTAACTTGTAATGTTTGTATGTATGCAAGTTCGGTTGAAATCTTGCAACTGAATTTTGAACCACTCCCTCTTATCCTACGGAGTTGAATTTTCACATGTTGGTTCAGTTCTGATGACAACGCATTTTTATGTTAAGCATGACTAATCGACATCCAGGATTAGCTCCAGATAAAGGAACTCTTCAACGGTAATGGTAGCTAAGGCTGAGAAGCCAATGAAGTGGCTTTAGTGAGCCCTGGTGGAGTGGCCCATATCTTTAGAATTGCCTATGTTCAGCAATGGACGGTATAGTGCTCAGTTGATTGAAGATAATGCAACCATCACCAAGTTAAAAGTTGAACACATTCTTGCTTTTTTTTTCCCTCAGAAACCTGATTGACTTCCAACATAAAAGCAGACAATAGGTTAGACTTTAATATGGCCTTCAACTTTACAATTCTAATGCTATCAAAGCGAAAATAAAAAGTACAAGACACAGACGACAATACATTTGAACGTAATAAAATTGTTCTAACTAGGTAATGAATTTGTCTGACTCCTCAGATTGTTTGATACTAAGAAACACGTAAAATCTAGCAAATAAAAAGTTTTAGTAGAAGTAGAAACTTTGTTGACTGCCTTGTTGGTTTAGTAGTCGCAAGCGCGACTGCTGATAGTGAGGTCCTGGGTTCGATCCCCAGGTCAGGCAAAGTGTTATTGGGTTTTTCCATTATGAATTTCTCAGTAGTAGTCCGGAGTTTGAATTTGTGCCCGGTTGATAGCAATAGGCTTGCCCCCTATTACATGGGACTTAAACATAACTGGCGAAACGAGGGTGTACTAAAATCACCTCTGCCGAACCCTTTTGTGAATACAAGGCGTAATGTTATGTTATGTAGAACTGCTTTCAATGAACTCGTCCGGGGAAGAAATACCAACATACCGATTTCTGCAACCAGTGGCTGTGTTCCGATTTGAAGGGTACCGGTGAAAATACAGGCACATGAGACTTTCCAAGTATTTTTCAAAGGTTGGCAACGCATCACCAATTCCTCTTGGTATTGTAGATAAAGGCAGCAGAAACCGCTACATCAGGTGGGCCAATTTTTTTTTCATCTTTATGTTTACATAGTATAAAACAAAATTGTTCCCGCTGTCTATACGCTTAGATCTATTAAACTACGCAACGGATTTTAATGCAGTTTTCAGCAATAGATAGAGTGATTCAAGAGGAAGGTTTATATGCCCCACATTAGTATCTACATTGCACCCGTGCGAAGCCGGGGCGGGTCGCTAGTTTGATATAAAACATTGCCCCACATTAGTATTTCTCCTGTACCGTGGGTGCGTTTATAGACACAAATCTTCACATGCAGAAACATCCAGACCCAGAACAACTATCTGTAGGCCATACAAATATTTGATCCGTGTGGGTATCGAACCCACGACCCGTTGTGCAGAAGCCAATCGCTAAGCCATTGCACCAAACGTGTCGTCAAATTAATTAATTGTCAACTTATTATTAGAATTAACGGGTTTTGTCAAGAGGATGGGCAGGAACCTTCTCTTGACTGCTAACATCATACCGCGATCACCAGATGGCAGATAGATGCCAATTGTGGTGATTATGGCAATATCACCACTTACTTCCTCCAGCTTCCAGTCTAACCAGAAGCGGCTGAATACCAGTATTTTACACGGAGCGACTGCCATCAGACCTCCGCAACCCAGTTACTGGACAATGCCGATATCCTAAGGTTAGACCGGTTGTCAGACCTTCGGCCTTCTGACTACCCGTAACGACTGTCATAGGTATTCTTATGGCACCCGGGACCGACGGTTTAACGTGCTCTCCGAGGCATGAAGGGGTCTCGTTGTGTAACGAACGGTCACCCATCCACGGACTGACCGCGGCAAGCGTGTTAATGAGCCACGAGCCCCTCACCAGGTAATATCACCAATGACTATTAATTGGTAAGCTTACTGTATGTTATGATGCTGATGATGTTAAATAATGACTACCAACACTCGGCAGCAATGAATCCGGATCACCAACATAAACCTTAATTAATATAACATCACGCCTGTATTCCCCGAAGGATTTGGCAGAGGTGTATAGTAACAACCTCATTTCACCAGTTATGTTTAAGTCCCATGTAATAAGGGGCGAGCCTATTGCCATTAACCGGGCACAAATCCAGACTCCGGGCTGCTACTAAGAAATTCCTAATGGAAAAACCCAATAACACTTTGCCCGACCTGGAGATCGAACCCAAGACCCTATGCTCAGTAGTCGCGCTTGCCACCACTAGACCAACGAGGCAGTCAACCTTAATATCTCGGAAAATATTGTTAAACATTATTTAACATTTTAATATTGTTTTGTTCATGTTGGTGACTCGGATTCATTGCTCCCGAGTGTATAACATACGTCCCTCAATTTAATGTAGGTAGGTATATTCTTTCAAATCAGCTTGAAAATCATATATCTATAACTACAGACCTCTAGATTATATTGAGAAAAATCTAATTTTCTACGAACAAAATAGAGAAAAAGCTAGATAATTTGAATATTGAGCGGCTAGCATCTTCACAGAGATTGCTAAATCGAATGGGCGGATATCCTATTGAAGCGACTGCATTGTGTTAGAGCTGCCTGCATTTATGCTTCGGTAGACTATATTCAATATCTGGTGCATTCCTAATATAGGTAGATAGATATACCTAGGCAGAGACACTGGGAAAGTGATTATACAAGGTTACTCGGAAAACGGGTACTAAGCCGCGGGCCACTTAATGTATCACTGATGATTGTTTCAAAGAACGTTAAAATTTAAAACCAACTTAGGTGTTTTAATCAGGTACCTACGTGCAATATCCTAACGTGCAATAAAATATACGTGGACATATGCACATACAGACATAATAAGAGGCTCGTGGCTTACCAACCGTGAGGTTCGTATGATTTGTGAGGTTCAACTGCGCCTTTAGACCGTTCGTTAGTTACACATCGAGACCCCTCCGTGCCTCGGAAAGCACGTTCAAAAGTCGGTCCCTGGTGTCATACGAATACCTATGGCAGTCGGTACGGGAAGTCAGAAACCTGAAAATCTAACAAGCGGTCTACCTTTAGGATATCGGCATTGCCGTGTAACTTGGTTGCAAAGATCTGATGGCAGTCACTTCGTGTAAAATACTGGTATTCAGCCGCATCTGGTTAGACTGGAATCTGATCCCAACATAGTTTTTTTTTTTTCTCTTTATTTGAGGGCTTTGTCGCTGTGCGATAATGTCGCCCCGTGGAAGATAATCACATAAAATTAAACCTTAAACAAAACAAACGTAGTCTAACACTAACAATAGGTTATTTCTTTAGGTCTAATTCTGCGAGTTTGTACAACATATTGGCCCGATCGGATACCGGTTGAGCCAAGATGCTGTTACACACTCCGACATCCAAAAAACGACTTACACCAAACAAGTGTGTTCTTAAGGCCTCGTTCCGTACACACTCAATCAGAATGTGTTGGACATCATCCACTATTCCGCACTCATTGCAATTAGGAGACGTTACTTTCTTCATTAGATATCCAAATTTGTTGGATGGAATGTGCCCTGATCGAAGCCTCAAGGCAGTTGTCAAGGAACATCTCTTTAACAAATTTTGGTCAATCCAAACGTTTTTAGGAAGCTGTGGCTGGATGGTCTTATACCAGATACCTTTCTCGATGGACCTTTGATCGAAATATTCTTTCCATAACTCATAGCACAGTAATTTGAGAGCTTTTATATAGTCAGAGTATAGAGGCGTAACCGTCAGTGGAATTCCATCAGTTATTGCTTGTTTGGCTAATTGGTCCACCACTTCATTTCCATGTATACTGGCCTGCAAAAATAAGTATCACACTTTTAAAATTTCAATTTTTTCTAAACTATAGAAGTTAGAGATTTAAAATAAAAAACGTTTTATAGCAATTTTTATCAGCTTTCTTTGAAACTATAGTAACAAAGTTAAACTCTTTTTTGAGTCCTTTTTGTTTCGTAAATATATCTTGTGTACTTAAAAAGTTATTGCAATTTTAAAAGTGTGATACTTATTTTTGCAGGCCAGTGTATTTGAATGTATCCCAACATAGTTGGGAAATGTTTAGGCAGAACATACACAAACAGACATCATTTTATGTTCTTTTGAAAATTTTGTATTTCGCGTAGGTATTGTTATATTTGGTAGGTGTTTTTAACCGACTTCAAAAAGGAGGAGATTCTATATTCGATAAGTTTTTTTTATGTATGTACACCGATTACGCTGAGATTTATGATCCGATTTACGTGATTCTTCTTTAGTTTGATGCGGAATAGTTGCCATTTGGTCCCATAAAAATTTAACATAGTTTGGTCCGGTAGTTTTCATTTTATGAACATTTTTATTTTTTTATCAACATTTTAGTTTACCTGGACGATGTAATTATTCTACCTGATGTAATCTAGAAAAATCCTACTGTAGTTTACAGAACAACCTATTACAGACACTAAAAAGTAAAAAAAAAAAAACTACGTTTTAAAAAACTGACTTCAAAAACTAAAAAGTATAAAATAACTTAATATAAAATTAACAGTTTCAGAAGTCGGTGCCTTCAATTTGGTCCAGCGTGGATTAGCACCGACTTCTGAAACTGTTAATTTTATATTAAGTTATTTTATACTTTTTAGTTTTTGAAGACGGTTTTTTTAAACGTAGTTTTTTTTATTAAAACAGTGATAGCCTAAGGGTGTGACCGTCGGACTGCCAAGTCATTTGTCTCGAGATCGAACCCAAGGACCGCACCTCTGACTTATCGGATTCATGTGCGTATTGTATAATTATCATTTACTTAAAAACGGTGAAGGAAAACATCGTGAGGAAACCGCCATGCCTGAGAGATATTTCTCGATGGCATGTGAAGCCAAGTCAGAGGCCCATGGGCGGCATAAACTCTGACACCAGGTTAGTCACTAACCACACGAAAAGAAGAAGATACGGAGTGTTATATTTTTATACAAATTTTGACAGTAATATTAGCACGCATGGCCGTAGGAAGACTCAGGGTTGTGCTAAATTAATACAAGCCCACATATTTACGAATAACCCCAAATAGGTCACTCCATATTTATGTACTGTGGGCGTTGTAATGGGATATTTTAACACGGAATACTCGTCGAGCATGTAGCTCAGACCGCGTGAAAAAAACTCGTAATAAAAACACGTGTCACCCCTGAATTCCCGGAACGGGTAGTATTTATAATGATGGTATATTGATGTGTTCGGCAGAGGTGTATAGTAACACCCTCATTTCCCCGTTATGTTTAAGGGTCGAGCCTATCAATTGGGCACAAATCCAAACTGCTACTGAGAAATTTGTAATAGAAAAACCGAATAACACTTTGTCCGACCTGGGAATCGAACCCAGGACCTCACGATCAGCAGTCGCGCTTGGCATCACTAGACCAACAAGACAGTTTAATATTTTATTTTAATTTCAAATATAGAGGTGTGTTTTTGGGACCAAAACCGGTATGTAAAATACAAGTATTTTTGGTCACAACTCACACATACATACATACAATCACGCCTGTTTGCCATTGGGATAGGCAGAGACTATAGATTTCCCCCTGCTACGATCCTGACACACCCCTTTTGCTTCATCTACATTAATTAACCTTCTCATGCATGCTCGTCGGTTTAGGGTGCTACCAACCTGGCCCTTTTTGAGAACGTCCGCGATTTGTCCGTGGTTACAACCTTTTTTTAATTAACCGGTAAATATAACTACACTAACCACTAGTAATAGCCACACGTGGCCAGCGACAAACTGTTTCAATACCGGGTATAAACGAAATCATGTAATTCCTTCAAACCTCGTGATGTACTACTGACATAATTATATTAACCCTGCACGGGATACTTTTAGATTCAATAAAAAAATATTACAATAAGTAAACATGTCTTCTTAACGCGAGGCATTTTAGCGCCCCGAGCGAGTTGCGCGGCTATTGCTCGCCGCGCGTTCATTTAACTCGGGACGCTAAAATGCCACACGTTAAGAACACACGTTTACTTATTGTAATTTATTTTTTATTGAATCCAAACGTATCCCATGCAGGGTTTATCTATGTTATGCTGCGTACAGACCTGCTGAATGCGCCGCGAATGCGCCGCTCGCGAGCCGCTTGGGAACTGCGCGCGTGCTGCTCGCGTGCAGTTACAGCGTACGTTTGGTGCGCCGCTATAGTGCAACCCCGGCAAGGCTCGAGTGGGGCGCGCGTGTAGCGCGCGCGCGGCTCGCGCGCCTCTCGTGCGCACATAGCTTCTTTCGCGTTTGAACCTCAGCCTCAGTTGTTAATTTGCTTCCGAAGATGTCGGACTATACGACTGCCGTTAGCATAATTGCTGCAGCATCGGCTATTTTATTACTGACAAAAACTAAAAGGAAAAATAGAAGACGTTGGTAGCAGGTTCCACGAGCGGCACGCGCGCACTACCTGCGCCGCTCGCGTACGGCGCGTAGCTTGCGCGCGAGCGGCGCGCGGACGGCGCACGAGCGGCGCGCGGACGGCGCGCGAGCTTCGTACGAGCATGAAATGCACGCGCGCAGTTCGCGAGCGGGTCGCGAGCGGCGCATTCGCAGCGCGTTCGTCAGGTCTGGACGCACCATTAGAAGTACATCACAAGGTTTGAAGGAATTACATGATTTCGTTTAGACCTTGTATATTTCGAGTGGCCGCCACACGTGTGCAACGCGTCTCTGAGAAATGTATGGAAAATTTAGTTCGTAGCTTGTTGCCAGTTGGCGTAAGCAGTTGCTTGTTGCTATGACGAGTCGCCCGTGTGCGAGCACCCTAAACCTTTTAATCTGAAGTTAACCTTTTTATTTCATCACTTTATTCACCCCTTAATATTCTAATCGTAAATAAACATCCCTGATATAATTGGGGATCCTTCTTTCCACGATTACGAGCAATCTATTAAACTTGTGATATAAAAAAAACAGCACAGAAAATCCATTTCGAACAACTACATAACATCACGCCTGTATTCCCCGAAGAGTTGGACAGAGGTGTATAGTAACACCCTCATTTCGCCGTTATGTTTAAAGTCCCATGTAATAGGGGGCGAGCCTATTGCCATCAACGTGGCACAAATCCAAACTCACTCGCGAGCTGCTACTGAGGAATTCCACACGGAAAAAATCAATAACAGTTTACCCGACCTGGGAATCGAACCAACTTCACAATCAGCAGTCGCGCTTGCCACTACTAGATCAACGAGGTAGTTAACAACTAGTGATAATAATCTCGCACACATTTGGGCAAATACTCAAACTACCGTACCGTACTAGCGAAGGAGAAATATTTCGTGCCGCAAAAAGTACGTGGAGCTATCGAAATCAGCCGTCATCCGAATTTCAACAGAGACGTTGGTTGGACACTGCCACCTGCCTGGAAACCAGCTCTGAAGTCTACGTCATACAGAAGTGAGTTAAGTTTGGAGGGTGACATAGTTAGTACGGCATGCACTCAGTCCTTCAAAAACCCGGACACGACAAGTGACGAAGACGCACGAGCAATACCGACACAGAGCGCGCCCCTCTCGTCGCGGGCGCAAAGCTACGCGGCGCGGTTCAGCGCTAGTTCGACTCGCGACCTCGCCGCGTGATCAACTCATCATTAAGGGCTCCGTTTGGGTCCGAAACTAGTCGGGCAATCCCGAAAATGCACGTGAGTAAACCGTAACTAATCATAAATACTCAAACGCTAATTTTAAGGTGCGTTTAAAGTTGTGCTATCACTGTCACTTCGCCTTCAAGTGACAGTAACAGCTTGGTATTTGGGATACAGCGGGACAGGAGCAATACAGAATACTGACATTAAGCCTTTGGCGAGACTGCAAACGCGGGCGCGAGGCAGGCGCGGTGCGGCGAGTTCAAACAGAAGAACTTCATTTGAGTGTCCATAGTGGGCACGCAGGCGCGGGAAGCGGCGCGGGCTAGTTGGCGCGGGGAGCGCGCGGGTAGCTCACGCCATAGCTCGTTCATACAAGTGGCCGCAGTGAGAGCGCGGGCGACAAGCGACAACCCGCGCGGGAGCGGGGGATCTTAAACTAGGTCGAGCTGACCACGCGCGTTGTTGTGATGGCGTCTTCAAAATTAAATGTTGAAGAATTAATAAGTGCTATTCAAGCACGATCTGTACTGTGGATGTCGAAACATCGTTTTTTAGTAAGAATTTTCCAGTAAAAATAAGTCTTCTTCATCCATATGATATTTTGACAAACACTGGACACGACAACGCTCAGAACGAAGCCACGCTCCACTCCGGACAGGTAAATCGCGCGCGTTCCCGCACCCGCGCCGCTCCCCGCACCACGCTACCAGTCTGGCCAAACACTAAGTTTTTACAGAGACGCTCACGGTGCTATATTAGTTTACGATGTGTCAGAACCAAAGTCCCTAGCAAAACTGAACGAATGGATCGAGGAACTTCATGTATACTCCACCAAGGAGAACATTGCTTAGTTGTCGGCTATAAGATTGACAAGCATATCAATTTTGGGAGCCAGTGCATAATATCAACAAGCATATTGGGTCACCCGCGCGACGGCGCAACGAGTATTCTCTAAGAGGGTTGATGTCGGGCAGGCGGCCGGTTATAAAGCGATAAGCCAAAACCTCTAACAACATAAACTCACGAAATACAAATAAGGGCAGGAAAAAGAAGACAGCACGAGAGTTAACGGTAACTTAAAATTAGCGTTTGAGTATTTGGCCAGTAGACGCGGTACGAACAAAAATAATGCTTGTATCAATATACTAGTTCAAATTCATTATTTTTAAATAGAATTTAAATAGTTGAATCTGGGATTATTCAACAAAAATATAAAAAATGTAATATCTCAAAAACTACTGAATTTCGGTAGAACATTTGTTGGCTTAATTTGTTGCATTTCAACCCTACTTAATTTGTTGCATTTCAACCCTACTTAATTTGTTGCATTTCAACCCTACTTAGTTTGTTGCATTTCAACCCTACTTAGTTTGTTGCATTTCAACCCTACTTAGTTTGTTGCATTTCAACCCTACTTAGTTTGTTGCATTTCAACCCTACTTAATTTGTTGCATTTCAACCCTACTTAATTTGTTGCATTTCAACCCTACTTAATTTGTTGCATTTCAACCCTACTTAGTTTGTTGCATTTCAACCCTACTTAGTTCGTTGCATTTCAACCCTACTTAGTTTGTTGCATTTCAACCCTACTATGACGTCCTGCAAGGAATACATCGAGTTATTAGTAACCCTGTAGCTAGACGCTAGCAGCGAATATTTATGTGCGTCGCTAAAATTGTTCCTTCTGTACAATGTTTTGTTGGCTCGCTATCTAAACAATCCGTGTGTTCATTTGCAAAGTAAAAAGAGAAATATATAACTTTTTGTTTACTGCCTCAGAAAGACCATAAAATTTAAATGAAAGAAAAGCTTTTTATACAAATTAGTATGCAAGTGACGTTTTTTTTACGTTAACGATATTTATTGCAGACTGGATCGGATAGATTAACGTTTTTTTTATTTTTTGTGTTTTTAATGTTTTTATTCTTTATTTTTTTATCCGCTCATCGGCCTAATGCCGTTAGCGACTTTGCGAAGTCTTGGATTCGAATCCAAGGTGAAGAATGAAAGTAACATTTTTTTTTTTTGTATTTTTAATGTATTTTATCTGGACATCGGCCTAATGTCGATAGCGACTTTGCGAAGTTCTTGGGTTCGAATCCGAGGTGAAGAATAATTGTAGTAATTCGTTTTTTATTTTCGAAAATTTTTACGTAAGCGAAAAAATTGAACAGTACTGTGCTATTATAGCATGGTGGAAACTAATGTATGAACTGCAACATTGTGAAATGTTGTTACAATCCCAACATTGAAGTTTATTAATATAACTTTTAATCGATTCGTCGTATAGTTCTGACTATCTCGCCAATCGGTAAAAAAGAGAGCTTAAGCCCCTCATACACGAACAGTTTTGTCTGACCGGATAAAAATTCGTATCGTGTGTATTGGCCTGAAGGCCGACACACCGAAGGCTGCCGGATGGACTGAAGAAACTGTAGCAGCACATCGCAATGAATATGTATGTGCACGCAACCGATAAGGCCAAATTGACGCAGGTTTGCCCGTTTAGTTTTGCCTCTATGTGTATGGGGGCCTTTATATTAGATAACATTGTCACACTCACGCCAGGTTTTTTAAGCTATATGTACACAGGGTGTAAACAAAATCATGTAATTCCTTCAAACCTCGTGATGTACTGCTGACATAGATTAACCCTGCATGATATACGTTTGGATTCAATAACAAAAAAAATACGTAAAGTAAACATGTGTTCTAAACGTGAGGCAATTCTGCGCCCCGAGCGATTTGCGCGGCTATTCGCGCGGTCATTTAACTCGGGGCGCTAAAATGCCTCACGTTGAGAACACAATGTTCACTTCTTGTAATTTTTTTCTATTGTATCCAAGTGTATCCCGAACAGGGTTAATCTATGTCAGCAGTAGTACATCACAAGGTTTGAAGGAATTACATGATTTCGTTTACACCCTGTATATAAAAATGGATCCCTATTTCCCCTGGTCACGCCATAACTTGACTTTACCGATTGAGGTCATATTTACACAATATTTTTTTTTGTCGAGACTAAGGTTCGTAGCTATGCTGGGATCCGATAGGCGGCGCTATAGTCATTTTATTTACGCGGGCACAACTGCGGGAGAACAGCTAGTCCATTATAAATTCTGTGCCTGAAAAAAAAAACGCCACAAAACCTACATATGTATTTAAAAGTTAATACCTCATACAAATAATTTAAGAATATTTCTCCAACAAATAAAATACATTCCAAAAGCTATTTTTGAAATTCATCCCATTCGTCCAGTTGGGGATAAAAGGGGTTGAGAAGTGATTAGGAGGAACTGATCCCCTGGGTACAACATGTTCAAACATCCTGGACACGTTCTATTTCTGATAATTTTTATTTTAAACACGTATCTTTCTACTGTTGCTGCATTGTATTTTATTTTTTAAATATTTCAAAAATAGTCTAACTTCATCCCTCTTAATACAGAGAGACTATGAGATATGGTAGGATGAAAATTTTAAATGTTATGGTCGTCGACCACACCACACACTTAGGTAAGTGCATTACAAGAGAACGAGTTACAGCTAGTTCACACAGCGGATCCGTTTTTATTTTGGTGATGGCGTCAGTAGTTGTATGAGCAAGTGCACATACACGACAGTATTCCGAATCCAGTAAAAAATACTGGATCCGTTATTTTTAGCTGAATATGGTTCCTCGCAAATAAGAAATCAATTATTAGACAAGCGATTTATTGACCGTAGAGTACTCTCACACATCTCTAACGACAAATTAAAACAGAGCATTCCATGTGTAACAGCCGAAGAAGTCTGACCTTTTATATCTGGTTTGCTTTTCCTTATTTTCTGACCTTGTGTTAATTATTATATTGTGAACTAGCTTCTGTAACTAATCACTAACCTAATTAAAAGTACTCTCCGTGGTGGAGAGTCTATGTTGTTTTAATTTACTTTATTTACCTTGCTCCCAATCCTGACATACTGATATTAATAGCTATAACTGTAATGATAGATTCACCCCTATAAGATTCTGTTGTATATATTTTATATGAACTTATCGATTATAATTCAGTGAAGTTTAAACCTTGAACTGAAGGTCTTGTTTCAGGCCTTGAAATAATTCAAGGACCCTGAACACTGGCTAAGTTTGGGGACCTGTAAACTCTGCTGTGTTTTGTAACTAAGAATAGACCCACCCTTCACCTCCGGGCGACTAAAGCGTCGTCCACACCGTTGCCGGGCACAATTGTCGCAGAAAACGATATTGCAACAGTGTTTTAAACATTAAACGTGCCCGGCATATGTTGTGGCACATGTTGGCAACACCAACAAATTAAGTTTTTTGTTCTCTATGCTGTGGCAACACTGTTTTTTTTACTTGTCACTTATTATTAATCTTTAGCAGCGGTAAAGCGAGCTATTAGTAAGTACTATTTTCGTTTATTCATTGTATATACAGATAAATTATATTTTTAAATATTTCCACAAAAAATATAAAAAACATTTAAAAATATAGAAAATAGTAGCCCACCGGCATCGGGAACAGGGTCCAAGCTACCGGTGGTTAGGGCCTCAGAGAGAGGAACCTCCTGACAATGCGCGCCGTCTCCAGAAGTACCGCTTTCTGTATCAGGCCCTTGACCCAGCTGCCCAACGAGAGTCTCATAAGATGTTGGTCGAGGCTCTTGGCTATTAAGCCATTGGCCGTAACGACTATCGGCACAATGACTGCCGAGTCAACCTCCCACATGTCGACTACCTCGTGTGCCAAGTCTTGATACTTAATTTCTTTATCTTTCTCGGCTTTCACAAGGTTCTCGTCATGCGGGACAGTGATATCAACAATCATTGTGAGACGCTCTGATCGATCTATCACCACTATGTCAGGCTTATTGGCAATAATAGTCCTGTCGGTGATGATAGATCGATCCTAATATAATGTGATATAACCATTCTCGAGAACTGGGTCGGGCACATACTTGTAGTATGGTACTTCCGCGTCCACAAGGTTGTATTTCAGAGCAAGTTGCTGGTGGATAATCCTAGCCACTAGGTTGTGTCTGTGCAAATACTCGCCGTTAGCAAGACGAGAACAACCAGAAATAATATGTCGAATGGATTCACCGGGACAGTGGCATGCCCGACAGATGTCAACCGTGCCGTCCTTTACAATATATTTCCGGTAGTTGTTCGTCATTATAACTTCGTCCATAATTGCACAGACAAAGCCTTCGGTTTCCCCAAAGAGATCACCGAAACATAGCCAGGCTACGGACGCTAGGAAATCTACATCGGGCCCATGAAGGGCCCGGTAAAAGCGTCCGTGAAGCTCCTTGCTCTGCCATACCTCCCTGCGGCCAGTAGTATCAAGTACTACAGGCTTGCGCCAGTTCTCTTTAGCCAAGGAGAGCGGGGTGAATCCTTTGTCCACTGCGACTACATCACGATGCATCCCCACGTCGGCTTGGAGGAAGTACTCCCTGAGGCTGCACACCTCGCGGTTGTGGAGGGTCTTAGCATTTAGAAAGCCTCGACCCCCACACTTCCTCGGAATGTACAGCCTCATCACCGATGAACGTGGGTGATGCATTCGGTATGCAGTCAGCAGCGCACGGACCCTCCTATCCAGGGCGTCAAGTTCAGTCTGAGTCCACTTGAGTATGCCGAAGGAGTACATCAAGACCGGCATGACCCAACCGTTAAAGGCGCGTACCTTATTTCCGCCTGATAAATTCTTTTATCAGGCGGAATTTTCTATCAGGACCCAATTTTCTATCAGCTGTGATTCTATCGAAGCATTAGTTTGTAAAGCAACTAAGATTTTTTTTTATCAATTTGTCGCGGCTCTTGTTTCGCGAAATGGTACAAGTTGGGGTCACAGATTAATAGCTCCATTTTCTAAACTCTTAACAAAATCTGGGTTGTAGATTTTTGGAAATGTATTAAAAATTGTTTCTTTACTTCCCTTTTGACATACCATAACATAACATCACGCTTGTATTCCTTGAAGGGTTGGGCAGAGGTGTATAGTAACACCTTCATTTCGCCGTTATGTTTAAGTCCCGTGTAATAGGGGGCGAGTCTCTAGTACTCTTTAGAATGAAAGAATAATTTATTTGGACACAGTACATACATAGAAACAGAACTTATTTGCATCAAAATAAACCGTTACTATAATCTATAAAATCTTAATTAAGACAAGGTGTATATACAATAAAGCATAACGTCACTGCGCCTGCAAAATCCGCTGTGTTTTTTTTTTAATCTGTATTTGACGCTATTTTGTAATAGTTGTCAAGCCACGTGCAACTGTAAAATCTTTTTTTTTAATAATTTATTTGGTTAAGAAGATAGCAAAGTAAATTATTAAAAAACGTATTTTACAGGTGCACGTGGCTTGAGAACTATTATAAAATAGCATCAAAGACAGATTTTCAAAAAAACACATAGCGGATTTTGCAGGCGCAGCGACGATAATCATTATCTCTCTATCTAACATGTTTATTTTTGAATGGAAATAAAAATTTACGTTTTTTATTCAACTCTTAACACTGCTGTAAAACAGTTATCAGTATGTCATTTTTTTGTTACTTTTTTTTCATTTTTTTTTAATATAGTATAATATGACGTACGTATGAGGCTTGTATATATATATATATATATATGTAATAAAATTAAAAAAACAGTCATCAGTGATTCTTTAGTACTTCCTTTACAACTAACTTTAAATACAATTACCTAAACCACACCACACAAAAAAAAATCCAATACACCACCGTTTTCTACCACCTCTGCCTACCCTTATACTCAAACTAAAATAGCGTCCGTGACATTATGCAATCGTTGATCAGAACCCTCACTCGGCTTATAAAGGGAATCCGTTCAATCTCCCGTGATGTGTGAATAAACAAAATGTTTGGACCTTAATCTTGAGCCGAGTGTTCCATCCTACTTTATAGTGCAAACAGTTGATGTTTTACTATGATTTGTTCTGTGTATCTGTTTGCTTTTCAAGCTTATTTTTATATAAAGGTTGAGTAGAATAAGTTTGTAGAAGAATGACGAGTTTCGTCGCGACACAAACAAATACAGGGTGTAAACGAAATCATGTAAATCCTTCAAACCTCATGATGTGCTGCTGACATAGATAAACTCTGAAAAAGATAAATCTGGATTCAATAAAAAAAAATTACAGGAAATAAACATGTGTTATCGCTCGCCGCGCGGTCGTTTAACTCGGGCCGCTAAAATGCGTCACGTTAAGAACACATGTATACTTCTTATAATTTTCTTTTATTGAATCCAGAAGTATTCCGTGCAGGGTTAATCTATGTCAGCAATACATCACGAGGCTTGAAGGAATTACATGATTTTGTTTACACCCTGTATATTTAAATCTTTGGACGCACAAATCTATCTATTCATTACAACTCCATTTGTTAATCACTCCGTGGTTGAGCCAACTTTCACTTATGTAACGAAGATAATTTTGCGAAGTTGTTCTTTGCGATTGTTGTTTGTCATTGATTTCAGCAATTAACACTTAAAATGCTGGTAGACAAAATGGTTTTGTGTAAAAAATGCTCTTGTTTAATGAGCTGGTTATATACTAGTCTGATGTGTGAATAATTAAAATTTGAGGTTCATCAGGAGGATCTGAGGTTTTTCTTTTATCCTTTCTTTTATGTGGTCGAAATTTGTGCTGCTGTTTTACTATAGCTTCTTTAAAGCTTCTTTTGTTTAAAGGGCAAGTAGAATAAAAAAGTGAGTCCCAGTAATCTACAGTCTTTGAATACTTCGGACGTCCAATGAACCCGCGTATTAAGATTCCATTTACTAACGACTCTGTGGTTATATGTGACACCTGTTTTTTTAGGTTTATCGTGAGAATTGATTCTTCTTTAGATTCTAAAGAGACGCAAAAGAAGAATCAATCATTTTTCATAATTTTTTCACCAACACGTAAATAACCGGGCATATAAATATACACGACCTGAGCCACAATTAATAAATAATTCATAAAACCATCACTTACATTGAAAAATATAATTATTAACATACTCAAATAATGTATAAATAAACCTGCCGAATATTACTTAAATAATATACACATTGACACAGCGTTGAAAACAGTTTAATTTACTAATGAAATAGTTAATACAGTTTGAAACTAATATCAATAAATTAATATTTTGTGGTGGATTATGTTCATAGTATGGTTAATAGAATTGATTTAATAGATTGTGGGGAATAATAAGTTTGTAACTGCCTCGTTAGTCTAGTGATTGCAAGCGCGACTGCTGATCGTGAAGTCCTAGGTTCGATGCCCAGGTCGGGCAAAGTGTTATTGAATTCTGACGTGTGGAATTCCTCAGTAGCACCGCGGAGTTTGGATTTGTGCCCGGTTGGTGGCAATAGGCTCGCGCCCTATGACATGGGACTTGAACATAACGGCGAAATGAGGGTGTTACTATAAGAAAGAAGAAAGAAAGAAAGAAAAGAAAAAGTATTTATTTTTTCGCCCAAGCGGACGCACAAGCGTACTTAAAATTAAAAAATTAATAAATCTTAAAATTAAATACCTACTTAAAACTGCAACAAAATTTTGGACTTAAATTTAAACATATACCAGATACCGCGCAATTCGCTCGGGGCGCTAAAATACATCACGTTAAGAACACATGTTTACTTCTTGTATTTTTTTTTTGTATTTAAAAGTATCCCGTGCAGGGTTAATCTATGTCAGCAGTACATCACGAGGTTTGAAGGAATTACATGATTTCGTTTACACCCTTTAGAGCAACTCTCAATATGAAAAGATTTCATCTTATCATTCAATAAAAAATCAGCAATAAAGTAAATCGGTTAAATCTATTTGAGTATTTGCTTCGCCTTTTATATTAATAGAACTCTTCCAAGTACTTAACTTATTGAACTTTTACAGCCAGTCAGCTTCACCTATTGATGTAACTTGATAAATTGTATGAAATGTATGAGTATAAAAATACCGCTCAAGTTGCTAAGAGTGCGTTCCCACTGTGTCGTGACGATTAATTTATCGTTAGACGACTGTAGTCTCGAGCTGTTCCCATTATAACGACTGTTTGTCGTCATTTTTTTTACCGTTTAGCGACTATCGTATCAAAAATCAAAAAAAAAAATTTCACATAAACCAATACAGGTGCTTATGAAAAGTCTAATTTAGGGTATCGAGCTGTTCCCATTGGATCCCGACGACAATTTATCGTTTCACGGCAGTCGCTTTGTCGTTAACACATCAGTAGCAAGCTACAAGACGAGACGATATTTTTATCGTGGCCACGATAGATAGTCGTAACAACGACACATGATTTGCCGTCACGATGTCGTGACGTTTTCTTATCGTTTTACAACTGTCGTGCTAGCCGATCCCATTGACTTGACAATCTGTCGTCACTCCAAAAACAAGCCGTGAACGACAATTAATCGTGTCGTATTATATGTGAACACCTCCATTTAAATATACAAGGTTAGTCGGAAAGGGGGTACTAAGCCGCGGGCCACTTAATGTATCACTGATGGTTGTTTTATAGAAAGTGCTAAAATTTTAAAAATCGATAAAGAAATATTTCCATGAAAACCTTCTTTTTATTTTAGCTTTTTTCAAAAATTCTTCATTTCTGCTTTAGTTATGAATTCAGAAAATGGAGTTTCTAATTCGTGACCCCAAATATGACGTAAAATGTTAACACGTCTGATCATAGCTGAGGATAGATAGAATTTAGCGTATTTTTTATGAAATCTTTGAACAGCTATTTCTCTTGAACTATTGACTTTTGGGGAAAGTTGTAGAACAAAAGTTATCCATTATTATGGGTACTTTAACATCCTTTCGGCTTAGTACGCCCTCCCTGACTAACCTTGTATAAGCAACGAAACAAAACTACACGATTATCTGTCTTCACGACAAAGTGGCAACGGGGCCTAAGTAAAATTCCCTCAGCGGTACGGAACGTTGTATGCGATACAACATTCTTACGAGTACATAGGTATCATTGCTATCGGGAAATACATTTTTCAAAAGTATCCGGTCATGTTGAGGTCAGCTTCAAAAATAGGATAAAAAATATAATATTATTATAGTCACATAACATTCTTCCAATTATGACGTGCAAACTATGCAATCCAATTGTAAATTGATAATACAGGAAATTAATATGTATCTCGGAATTTGTTCTGCCTAGCTTTTTCCCAACTATCTTGGGGTCAGCTTCCAGTCTAACCAGATGCGGTTGAATACCAGTATTTTACACGACGCGACTGTCATCAGTACTCCACAACCCAGTTACTGGGCAATGACGATATCCTAAAGTTAGACCGGCTGTCAGATTTTCGGGCTTCTGACTCCCGTATACGACTGTCATAGGTATTCGTATGACACCCAGGACTGACTGTTTAACGTGCTCTCCGAGGCACTGAGGGGTTTCGATGTATAACGAATGGTCACCCATCCACGGACTTACCGCGGCAAGCGCAGCTTAACCTCGCAAGTTGTATGACGCGCGCGGTTGGTGGTTAGCCACGAGCCCCTCCATTATGTTGTCAATCATCTTCTTTTCGTGTGGTTAGTGACTAACCTGGTGTCACAGTTTATGCCGCCCATGGGCCTCTGACTTGGCTTCACATGCCGTCGAAATATATCTCTCAGGCATGCCGGTTTCCTTACGATGTTTTTCTTCACCACTTTTAAGCAAGTGATAATTATACAATACGCACATGAATCTGAAAATCAGAGGTGCGTGCCTTGGGTTCGAGCTCGAGACCATGACTATGTTGTCGATGAAATCTAGTCAGTATTTATAAGTATGTGCTTATACCTACCTAAACAGTTTACGTATACTTGTGGCTCTTAACCTAACCTATACATATACAGAGTGTAAACGAAATTATGTAATTCCTTCAAACCTCGTGATGTACTGCTAACATAGATTAACCATGCACGGGATACTTTTGGATTCAATAAAAAAAAATACAAGAAGTAAACATTAACGTGAGACATATTAACGCCTCGAATTAAATAACCGCGCGGCGAGCGATACCGCGCAATAAGCTCGGGGCGCTAAAATACCACACGTTAAGAACACATGTATTTACTTTTTGTAATTATTTTTTTGTTGAATCCAAAAGTATCCCGTGCAGTTGTAATCTATGTCAGCAGTACATAATGAGGTTTGAAGGAATTACATGATTTAGTTCACATCCTGTATAGTGGTACAAAAGTCATTTTTAAACACCCTAAAAGCCAAATCATAAAGGTCAGTCCGTTACTGATAAAATTAAACCCTTTCCCGAGACCTTTCAACAGGTAATGATCTAAAATACACCTCATCGATGGCAACAAAGTAGATACATATATCTACATTTTTGCGAAAATGCTTTTATTACAAAAATTACCTTATATCAACCGTATCTACAAGTCTGTGTTAAAATTACATCAAAGGAGAATGGGCTTTTTGGACTACTCCTCGTCTAGCAATAAGTAGAACATTTTTTGTATTACAGCTACTGTCAATTATTAGTATTTATGGAGTTAAAGCTCATTAAATGTAACCATTTAAAAACTATACTACTCTACACTCAAATATTGATGTTTTTTATCTTTTGAAACGTTTTGCCATAGGAGCTTTGTCATAATAATTATTTAAGATACCTACCTAAGTAACATACATAACAGACGCCTGAAATTCCCCAAGGGGTAGGCAGATGTGTGTCTAATGCACCCACGTTTCGCCAGTCATGTTTAAGTCCCATAACTATAATTGCAAATAATATGATGAGAACGTTGCGATACATTAGACTAAATAACAAAAAAAAGAAATTGTGATAGTATGGATATAAACGATGTTTACTTTAAAGGTGTCATAACTCCGAAAATACTAACAATTGACTTTGCTTGTGTTAGTATCAAATGTTTTACTTAAAAAGACCTTTCTAATGACATACCACTCATTGCTAGAGGACGAGTAGACCAACCTCTAAACATTTCGCCCAATCTCCTTTCAAAATAATGAAGTAAATCTCGCACGTAAATGAAGACATCTACACTCGATTTTTAAAAAACATCATGGCTAATTGGCCCATATTTTGTACTAAATGTGCTCTCCTGTAAAATTGCGATTTTGTAGATGTCTTCTTTTACTTTGCTGCCGTCGTCATATTGATATAGCCCTTATTACCTACCTGTTACTGATCACAACCTAATTGTGAACAGATTTAATTAAAAAATAAGATACTAATAACTGCCTCGTTAGTCTAGTGGTGGCAAGGGCTACTGCTGATTGTGAGGTCCTGGGTTCGATCCCCAGGTCGAGCAAAGTGTTATTGAGTTTTTCCGTATGGAATTCCTTAGTAGCAACCCGGAGTTTGGATTTAAACCCGGTTGATGGTAATAGGCTCGCCCCCAATTAAATGGGCCTTAAACATAACGGCGAAATGAGAGTGTTACTATACACCTCTGCCCTACCCTTCGGGGAATAAAGGCGTGATGTTATAATATTATAAGATACTTATATAGAAAACATGTCTAATCTGTCGTAAGATTTGCCAACGAGCAATGGAGCGTAGTATCCTAGGTGTTAAACTAGCCAATCGTGTTAGAAACACCACCCTGCGCTCCATAACGCAAGTAGCAGATGTTGGAGAAAAAACAGCCAGGCTTAAGTGGAAGTAGGCCGGTCATGTCGCTCGAATGCACCCGGACAGATGGGCAAAGATCGTCACTCACTGGACGCCTGAAGGAGGACGTCGTCAAGGTCAGCCGCGGCATATGTGGCGTGACGATTTAGACTTGTTTGCGGGCCTAGCACGGTTGGAAACGGCGCAAAATAGAGAGGTTTAGAAGGCAAGAGGGGAAGCCTTTGCTCAGCAGTGGGACAATAAAAAGGATACATAATTAGCCCATTACTGTCTCACTGCTGGGCACGGGCCTCTTCTCAGAATAAGGAGGGTTTAGGCTTTAGTCCACCACGCTGGCCTGGTGCGGGTTAGCAGACTACACACACCATCGAGAACTTTATAGAGCCCACTCAGGTGTGCTTGTTGTTTTTCCTTCACCGTTAACGCAAGTGATAATCTAACTCTGATCCGCACATGAATTCGAAAAGTTAGTGGTATGGGCCACGATCGTACTCAGACCTTACATTTTTTTTTTAAATTATCGTTGGAAAATCCTCATGGATATCCCTCGCCCGGGGTAGGCGAGGGGGTCTGCCGGACTCTTACCGGCTAAAAACCAACGGTATTCCTCCTGACCGTTCGGCCGGGGTCGCGGGATTCGCAAAAGCATGCACCGCTACCCCGGCAGGTCCCGGTCCGCCAACCCTCGGCGGACCTCTCCTCTGTGCGGCCTTGCCCCACATCCTTCTGAGAACTCAAGCTTTCAACCACTGGGCTATCATAAAAAGGGATAAAAAGGAAACAAAAAGAAAAAGCTAATCTTATCTTCTTTATTCTACAGTCTCTTTCTTCTCTGGTGTCCGCGCGAGCTATATGAGAATAGTTCATGCGGTGATGACAAGATTAGCCAGTCAGCAAGGTTGGTAGCGGGGCTATCAATTGGGGGAGGGGAGTGGGGGGGGTGGCGGTGTGCGGTTTCATAGTTTTTGGTGGACTGTATTTAATCTATACTAATATTATAAAGCCGAAGAGTTTGTTTGTTTGTTTGAATGCGCTAATCTCAGGAACTACTGGTTGAAATTGAAAAAATATTTTTGTGTTAGATAGTCCATTTATCGACGAAGGTTATAGGCTATATAACACCACGCTAGGACCAATAGGAGCGGAGCATAAATGAAAAATGTTGCAAAAACGGGAAAAATGTCCACCCATGCGAAACCGGGACGGGCCGCTAGTACTTATAATAAACAACTTGTTGGATAGTAATATTCATTTAATGCTTCTATAATCACAGCTAATAAAAAAAACATCAAATAGGTAAAAATAATACTAAAGCTCGCGTTATCGCTGCTAGAGAGAAATGTGAAGTGAAGGTGACAAAAACAGTGTTGCCACAACATAGCAACCAAAAACTAAATTTGTTGGTGTTGCCAACGGGGGATCGTCACTCGTAAAGGCTCTTCATACACCCCTATTCTAAAGTTAAACGTTATCTAACGTTGGTAAAGTCGGACCGTAGAGCATTGTACAGACGAAGAGAGGATTAACTTCATTCAAGTTACATGCACAGCTCAATATAGACCTATATCATCCTTGTTGAACTAGCTCCTTACATTATAATTCCTATACACACATTTCGAAATACTGTCACTGATAGGGGCCCTTTTGTAGCCATATTTAATATTGTGTGAGGGGCTCGTGGCTAGTTAACAACCGCGCGGATCATACGATTAGCGAGGTTAAGCTGCGCTTGCCGCGGTCAGTTTGTGGATGGGTGACCGTCCGTTACACATCGAGAGACACCTCGGTGTTTAGGAGACCACGTGAAACCGTCTGACGAATATCTATGACAGTCACAGGTAGTCAGAAGCCCGAAAGTCTGACAACCGGTCTAGCCTTAGGATACCAGCAATGCCCAGTTACTATGGGTTCCGGACGTCTGATGGCAGTCGCACCGTATTAAATGCTGGTATTCAGTAGTATCTGGTTAGACTGGAAGCTGAACCCAACATAGTTGGGAAAAGGTTAGGTAGAACGTTTAATATTGTGTGCACGCACATGTCCACGCTCGTGAACAATTATAACGAAACTGATAATTCGTCTTGCTTCTTAAAAGTACCGCCTCAAACCGGGAAACAAAATGAAACACGTATTTTTTATCGCAAAATGTGTCTCAGACACACGTAGATTGTTTCTGACACTGTTCATAAAGAATTTTTTGTTACTGTATGGCTTTATTCAATGTTCTTCTTTGATCTCGCATCAACTGATAACATTTCTACATTAAACCTATCTCAAAATATCAAGTCGACTCACCCAAGTCCTCATTCGTTTCCGTCCAGCCGACCTGACAGACCACGTTGTCAAGCAACACGGCGAAAAGCAGCGCGCACCACGCCACTTTCCCGCCAAAACCAGCCGCCATCTTGCGTTCAATGGCGAACTGTCATTTTGACATAACGTTCTACATTGTCTACTGTCACTCTATGAAGGTTTGTACCTGAAAAAAAAAAGGTTTTATTAGAATTTGATGTGATTAGTGTGTAGAACTAACTTAGTTAATAATAACTACTCGTAGTTATTTTGACTGCTTCGTTGGTCTAGTGGTGGCAAACGCGACTGCTGAGCATAGGGTCCTGGGTTCCATCTCCAGGTCGGGCAAAGTGATATTGGGTTTTTCCATTAGGGATTTCTCAGTAGCAGTTCGCAGTTTGGATTTGTGCCCGGTAAATGGCAATACGCTCGCCCCCTATTACATGGGACTTAACCATAACTGGAGAAAGAGGGTGTTACTAAAACACCTCTGCCGAACCCTTCGGGGAATATAAGGCGTGATGCCGGTTTCCTCACGATGATTTCCTTCACCGTTTTTAAGCAAGTGATAATTATACAATACGCACATGAATCCGAAGAGTCAGAGGTGCGTGCCTTAGGTTTGAACTCGAGACCTATTACTTGGCAGTCTGACGGTCTACTACGACTAGGCAATCACTGCTATAAAATCTTCGGTTTGATTCGGTAAGATATATTTTTTTTACAAAATGATTTTCCATGTTTGACATCTGTCAGGCAACTCACGACGGCTTTATTTTTTATTCTATATATGTTAATTCGGAAAACTTCGTGATTAATTTCCACTGATTTTCAGTTCAAAATAATACTTAGACTATTTAAATTCTACAATAACTTGTCGTTTACACAGTTTATTTACTTTATAAAATACTAGCGACCCGCCCCGACTTCGCACGGATGCAATGTAGATACTAATGTGGGGCATATAAACCTTCCTCTTGAATCACTCTATCTATTGCTGAAAACTGCATCGAAATCCGTTGCGTAGTTTTTAAGATCTAAACGTACAGACAGCGGGAGCGACTTTGTTTTATACTATGTAAAGATACTTTGTGAAACATTTATTGAAATACAATAAAATATAGGCCAATTAGATACTTCCAGTGAATCCGGAAAATTCTGAGAAAATATTCCACTTATTTTCTATTCAGAATAATGAGCAGAATTCACTGATTTTGTTTTCGGTCCACCGTCCGCTACACCTAGTCACCGAATATACAACCTTATTTTTTGGATACCATAAGCTTGAAAAGAGGTCATTGTACTCATCATTATAAACAATTTTTACTATGGAACCAACACTGAAATCGCGAAAAAAAGTCAGTTGTTCCATACATTTTGTCGAATTATGTGAACATATATGTATGAAACAGCCGGTTTTTTTTTGATGTGAAACATCTAATGCGGCCGTACGAGTGTGAGAGCTGCTGATGGCAGACACGACGGCAGACCTTCGTAACTCGTCGGCTCTCTTCGGTTTGAGTCAGCCAGTTTCTTTTTAGAATATTAATTTCTATTTTTCATATTTTACTATCGAAACTACAAAATCACAGTTTTTATTTTATCTGCTTAAAATGTGTGAAATTATGTTATCTTAAAGGTTATAAAATAATTAATATTTATGGGACCAAATGGCAACTATTCCGCATCAAACTAAAAAAGAATCACGTAAATCGGATCATAAATCTCAGCGTAATCGGTGTACATACCTACATAATAAAATAAAAACTGAGATTTTGTAGTTTCGATAGTATACGTAGGGACCGTCGATTTTTCAAGAGTCCCGCGACGACTTCATTTTTTTTTCAGTTTCATCTTTAATTCCATAGTAAAAGTTGTTCATAAAGATGAGTACAAAGACTCCTATTCGAGTTTATGATATACAAAAATAGCATTGTATAATTATGTCTAACGACAAACCCAGTACGACCTGTCCATTTGCTTTTATAACTTAAGTTCTGCTTAACGAGTAAGCTTGCAAAGTTAGTAAGGTTGTTCAAAAAAGCGCTTAAAACAAAACTTAGGTTTAGAATATTAGCAAAAACTAACATCAAAATGTTCGTATTAATCGAACAATCAATCTAAAATTATGATCCCCTCAAACTAATCTTAACTTAGAGTGCACTTAAAACACTTACATTTTGATGTTAACAGATCTATAGTTTAATAAATCATCGTTAGTCAGCCTTACTTTTGATTCAAGAAAATTCATGATCAAGCAAATATTTTGGTACTAAATTGAACTATTTTTAGGGCTAAGTACTTTACCTAAGTTCTTGAAGTTCGTGGAACGTATAGAATAAAAAAGTCTAGACCAGTAAGCTAAATTTAACTTATATTAAAAGTAATTAATTAATTTAAATCAAATGCAAATCAAATCATAACGCCGCATTTTGAAATAATATTTATTTAATTTTATCTGAAAATTTCGGGGTTACTTTCCACTAATTTTCAATCTATACTAATATTATAAAGCTGAAGAGTTTGTTTGTTTGAACGCGCTAATCTCAGGAACTGCTGGTTGGAATTGAAAAAATATTTTTGTGTTGGATAGTCCATTTATCGAGGAAGGTTATAGGCTACATAATATCACGCTACAACCAATAGGAGCAGAGCATAAATGAAAAATGTTGCAAAAACGGGAAAAATGTCCACCCGTGCGAAGCCGGGACGGGCCGCTAGTTCAAAATAAAGTATGAAGTCACTAGTAAAATTTTCGGTAACCCATCGTTTACTTGCAGTTTATGTATCTAGCTTTTAAAAATACAATAAATTATAGGCAAATTAGATATTTCTAGTAAATTCAAAATATTACAAGAAATAATTCTACTTCTTTTCAACTCTGAATAATAGTCTGAATTCGCTGTTTCAGTTTTTGATACACCGTTTACACCCGGTATAAAAACCCTGTCAACCAATAAAAAAAACAGCCAGTCGCAGTCCAATGCTGGGCATAGGCCTCTTTCATAACTCACAGCCATATATAACTCATAGCTCTATTGTCATGTATACTAACATAGGTAGTCTATAAGTTATATTGTTACTAACACTCTATGGATCTACCGGTCTGAGTTTTTTTTTTTTTTAATATATTCCATTTATGACGACCCATGAAAAGACATTGTATAACCTATTCTGGTCACAGCTCTATACCTACTCTATTTTATTAATCTATATATCTATATTATATATATACTTATAAAAGGAGAAGCTGACTGACTGACTGACTGATCTATCAACGCACAGCCTAAACGGCTGGAGTTAGAAACTTGAAATTTTGACAGTAGGTTCATTTTGTGACGTAAACATCCACTAAGAAGGGATTTCTCGAAATTCAACCCCTAAGGGGGTGAAATATGGTTTTTAAGTTTGTATGTAAGTCCGTCATTTTTGAAGTAAGAAGCTTGAAATTAAATAGTAAGGTTTTTGGTTAGAAATAAACGTACACGTGTTTGAGCATTTTTGGAAATTCAACCCTTAAAGGGGTGAAATAAGTGTTGAAAGTTTGTATGAGAAATCTGGTACTTTTGAAGTAAGAAGCATGGGGATAAACTGACCGACTGGCTGACTAATCTAGCAACGCACAGCCTAAACCGCTGGGGGTGATATAAGACGGACGTTTTGGATTTTAAAATGTCACTTTAAAATGGGCTTGACGAGGATTTCAAACTTCACGCAAGCGAAGCTGCGGGCAAAAGCTAGTATAACAATATAGACAGATAAGACCCATTTTAGCAAGGAAATACATATAGAAACTGCCTCGTTGGTTTAGTGGTGGCAAGCGCGACTGCTGATCGTGAGGTCCTGGGTTCAATCCCCAGGTCGGTTAATGTATTATTGGGTTTTTCCGTATGGAATTCCTCAGTAGCAGCCCGGGCGTAATGTTATGTTTATGTTATGTATAGAAATAAATAGCATGTTTGCTTCCAGCAAAGATATAACGCAGTATTATGCTTTTATGAACCTAAACGGTTAATCAAGATGAGCTGAAACGCGTATTTCCTTTTTTTTTTTTTTGAAAAGCCTTGCCCTATACTAGGAATTCTCCTGTATCGTGAGTGTATTTACAGACACAAATCTTCACACACACAAACATCCAGACCCGGAACAACTATCTGTAGGCCATACAAATATTTGTTCCGTGCGGGAATCGAACCCACGACCCGTAACGCAGAAGTCGATCGCTCAGCCACTGCACCAAGCGTGTTGAACTTGTTGTATTGTTCTTTTTTAACCGACTTCCAAAAAGGAGGAGGTTCTCAATTCGACTGTATGTTTTTTTTGTATGTTTGTTCCGCTATATCTTTGCTAATTGTAAACCGATTTTAATTATTATTTTTTTGTCTGAAAGAGTATTCTTTCGAAGTGGTCCCATTTAAATTTGGTGAAGATCTGATGAAGAACTTTGGAGATAGACAATTTGAAGTCGGTTTTTTTTTTGTTGAAAAGTTAATTGAAGAAAGGGTTGAAAAAAATATTCGTGCCAAGATAGGCAATTTTTGTCTAGAATAGAATAGAATATACTTTATTGTACACCAAAATTGTAACACAGCTCTTATACAATAACAAACATTAAAGGGTACAATGGCGGTCTTATCGCTGATAGCGATATCTACCAGACAACCTTTGGATGAACAGGAAGTCAATGAATAAGATAGAGGGGGTAGTCCATGGTGTACTGCTGCAAAATGCCTAATGTTATATGAAATGGAGGTCAGTGCAGTAACTGTGAACTTGGAACCTTAATGTTATTAAACATGCAGGCCTATGTGATCACCTTCTAAAAAGGTCAACTTTGTCATAAAATTAAAAATAACGCGCCCTTGAACGCTGTGTAAGTAATAATAATTTGTTGGGGCGAGAAAGGTGGCAGAATTAAAATATGTATCATGACTGTTAGTAATTTGATAGAAACTATGACATCGTATCTCTGGGGCCCTGAGGCAGCAAGTGATCGAGCCGTCTTGGTGGGCCCCTTTATCTATATTACCAGGGGCCCCAGTGTTAGGGCCCCATTGGGCCCCACAATTGGGGCCCCAGCATTGTTCCGGCTGCTCCAGCAGTAACTACGGCCATGCCATAAAATATAATACATATTTTATTATTTAACACTGTTCTCAAAGTAATTTTGTAGAAAATACAATATGTAATAACGACGTTGTCAAAACTAAATCACCCTTCTAACATGGAGTCATGATAAGATCTTTTAAACCAGTCCTGACATGACCTAACGTAAAACTAAGGGTTAATGTGGCTTGAAATAATAGAAGTTTTATTAGAAACCCAATCAGTTTAGGCGATAAGTTATTTAAGGTTATTTGAAGGCATGCTCAAAAAGTTAATTGACTAGAATTAATTATGTGTGTAGTTAGGTACGTACCTACGTACCTACTACCTACCTAACTTAAGAAGTGATTCTAAAAAAATGTATAGTTTTGTCCGACCTTTTCCCGACTATGTTGGGGTCAGCTTCCAGTCTAACCAGATGCAGCTGAATACCAGTATTTTACGCCATCAGACCTCCGCAATCTATTTACAAGGCAATGCCGATATCCTAAGGTTAGACCGATTGACAGACTTTCGAGCTTCTGACTTCCCGTAACGACTGTCGTAGGTTTTCGTATGACACCCGGGAACAACTGTAAAAATTATATAATTTCTGATATTAAGGAGCTATACTGCAGTGATAGCCTAGTGGTGTGACCGTCGGACTGCCTACTCTATGCCTAGTCGGTACCTAGCACCTCTGGCTTTTTGGATTCATATGCGTATTGTATAATTATCACTTGCTTAAAAACGGCGAAGGAAAACATCGTGAGGAAACCGGCATGTCTGAGAGATATTTCTCGACGGCATGTGAAGCCTAGACAGGCGCCCATAGGCGGCATAAACTCTGACACCAGGTTAGTCACTAACCATACCTACGAAAAGAAGAAGGAGCTTATTGATACATTCCGTTGAAAAAGCGCTTGGAACGTCTATAGGTATAAGTAAAAAACAAAAGAATAAAAAAACTAGGTTTCCAAAAAGGTTTAGAAACTGACCTTTTCGGTCATCAAGCGACATCTGTCTTAAGGACAAACCACACCTATAACATGGGACTTAATACCGGGGGCGAAACGTGGATGTACACACTCGTTGGTCTAGTGGTAGCAAGCGCGACTGCTGATCGTGAGGTCCTGGGTTCGATCCCCAGGTTGGGCAAAGAGTTATTGGGTTTTTCCGTATGGATTTCCTCAGTAGCAGCTCGGAGTTTGGATATGTGCCCGGTTGATGGCAATACGCTCGCCCCCTATTACATGGGACTTAAACATAACGGCGAAATGAGGGTGTTACTATACACCTCTGCCAAACCGGTCGAAGATTACAAGCGCGAGTATGTATGTACGAAATTTAATCAACATAAGCTTAGATAGTGGTCTGCCATGGTCCTCCCAAGCTGCAGTGAAACATTCAATCCTCCAGCTTTAGCATTCAGTAGACCACAGTTACCTTCTCAGAATTCAGTATAATATAACCAAGCAAACATTAAAGTAATCAAAGTTAACTTTGTGATGTCAGAAGTCTGGTTCAAAAGTTTAATTAACGGTACACAAGTTGTATTACAGCTATTCGTTGCTTGTAAATAGATAATGTAAGCATGTAACTCACGTAAACACTCTGTTTTGCTAACATTAAGCGTTTTACTTCCTCTGTCGTGGTGGCACGACCTATACAAGGATAGCTCATGCCCAGAGAGGCTGAATACAAAGTGTTACAAAAATACCTCTAAAGCCGAAAGGGTGTTAAAAGGTCCCTTGTAAAAAGAGTCTTCTTCTGCTTTGTCCCACACTAGATGGGGTCGGCACAACGGTAGTTAGTAGTTAGTGGCTTAGTCGGCCAAGAAAGTCCGCCTCTGCTCATGCTATGGACAAAAAATTTGACAGTCAGCAAAGTTGATAGCGGGGCTGACCGCCCAGGATGCGCCGGACTCACTCGCGGAGGCTCTTTTTAACCGACTTTCAAAAAAAGGAGGAGCCGATTTGGATTTTTTTTTTGTATGAAGGAATATTC
Source organism: Amphipyra berbera (assembly GCA_910594945.2). Lineage (NCBI taxonomy): Eukaryota > Metazoa > Arthropoda > Insecta > Lepidoptera > Noctuidae > Amphipyra > Amphipyra berbera. The sequence continues at coordinate 2,316,431 of OU343142.1, read as the reverse complement.
TTTCGAAATGGTCCCATTAAAATATGGTGAAGATCTGATGAAGAACTTCGGAGATAAACAATGGAACTCCTCAATGATGAACAGTACGCATAATGTGATGATGTGATTATGTTACGAGCAGCGTCTTTATAACTAAACCAGTTAGATACGCTCCGACTAACAAGGTTTTGTTATCGGTAGCTGGTAACACTGCACAATGTTGACAAAGGAGGTAATCGTCAAGATGAATCAACGTACCCGAAGTTATAAAAACACTGGTCATTCGACGGAGCAGAAGACTCCATGTCGAACAGCCGAAGAAGTCTAACCTTTTATATCTGATTTGCTTGTCCTTATTTTCTGATCTTGTGTAAATTTGTATTGTGAACTAGATTCTGTAACTAACCACTAACCCAATTAAAAGTACTCTCAGTGGTGGAGAGTCTATGTTGGTTTCATTTACTTTATTTACCATGCTCGCAATCCTGACATACCGATATTAGCTATAACTGTAATGATAGATTCAAGATTCTCTTGTATGTATTTTACAATAAAATGGTTGGAAACGAATATTTACATAATCACTAATTGTTCAAAGTATTCTCTAGGGACATGACCTCTCTTAGGAGTTGCTTAAGTCCAGCAGTGAGCCTAAAGGAGTGGACTGGAATCGGCTGAGTTACGTCAAGTCACAGTACAAGCTACCAGTGTTTTATTTTTTCTTCTTGACTTGATCGCGTTTGGCCCTAGTCTCACCTGAAGGTAAGCGCAGACAGGGTCTAAGAGCACACGAATCCAAGGAACAGAGATATAGAGGGATTCCTTTATACCCCTCTAGCTCTCACATAGACACGACGGAACACAGTAAACTGCTTAACTTTAATATGTGATGGTGGTAGCTAGCCAAGCGGTCCGTATAAATCCCACCACCAAGCGTGCTGGGTTTTGTTGAATCTTACAACACGCGTCTATTCCCAGCGTGCGGTGAGGAAGTTTTATATTGGGGTAAAAAAAAACTAACATACGAAACACTATTTTTCTGCACCTACGTGCACCATAACACTAACTCCTTAAAACAACCAAAAAAGCTTCTAACAAATGATACCATTACAGTGACGTGCATAAAAACGGTACTACAAACATCCGAAGTGAGCTATAAAAACATTTGACCCGCTTTCGTAGATTTTTGCGACGGCCCATTCATGGTCAGATTAACTGGGGAACATAGTCCGCAATGTATGTTAATGCCCCCTATCACTGTCCGACAGCGAAGTGTTATTTGCATTGTATCGAATACGCTTGGGGAGTAGGGTGTGGTGTCACTGATAGCGAAATATAAATCGATGGAAGCGGTTTAAAAGTGGAACTGTTTTTTTTTGTAGTTGAATAAACAGAGACATGCTAACTATCGAGTGTTTTTTTGAAGTAACTAAATGGATGGGGCGTTTTTGCAATGCAAATTGCAGCGGGAAATGAACTAGTGGAAAGTTATCTGATAATAAAAACTTTTTTACAAAAAATTTAAACCGACTTCAAAAAAGAATAAAATAATTACCATATAAAGTTAACCGTTTCAGAAGTCGGTGCTGATCCACGCTGAACCAAATTGAGGACTTCTGAAACTGTTAACTTTATATGGTAATTATTTTATTCTTTTTTGAAGTCGGTTTAAATTTTATGTAAAAAAGTTTTTATTTTTTTCGTTTTAGTGGCCTTAATTAAAACTTGGTTGGACCTACTAAAGACGCTGCTCGTAACATAATCACATCATCACAATATGCGTACTGTTCGTCATTGAGCAGTTCCATTGTCTATCTCCGAAGTTCTTCATCAGATCTTCACCAAATTTAAATGGGACCAACTTCGAAGTATACCCTATCCATTAAAAAAAGAATCACTAAAATCGGTTCACAATTGGCGAAAATATCGATGAACATACACAAAAAAAAAACCTCCTTTTTGGAAGTCGGTTAAAAAAGGGGTAACTATGTATAAAAAAAGTTTATCGTCAAAACGAACGTTAAATTTTCGTAATTGCGAAAGATAAAATAACAAAATTGAATCTGTGGCGCAGACCAAGCTAGTCAGAATATGAAATCAAGACACTATTGAACACTAATATCCGATTCCTATAAACAAAAACGAATCGTTTCGCGTACCAATAGTAGCATTTTTTTTGCCAAACTGAGCACATAAATAACTTTTTAACAAAAATAAAACCGACTTCAAATTGTCTATCTCCGAAGCTCTTCATCAGATCTTCATCAAAACTTTACCGATTTGAAATGGGACCACTTCGAAAGAATACTCTTTCAAACAAAAAAAACGAATCATGCAGTCGAACTGAGAACCTCGTCCTTTTTTGGAAGTCTGTTAAAAAGACAAGTAAGCTAATTTTACCTGTTATAGCTACTTCCGTATAGGAGGGTCGACTATGCAAAGCCACGAGGTCTTTATTTCGTTATTAGTAAAAATACAAGAGTCTCATTTTTAACCAATAACGGTCCGTAAATTATAGGAATCGGCCTAAAGTGGACTTTTTGAAATTACCTTTTTTACCAACACTAATTTTATTGCTTCTCTTGTTTTACCAAGTCATAAACTATAAAAAACTACAGCAACTATACACTTCATATTTTCCAACGACATCGTTTATTATCTATCGTAAAATATGGATTGTGTCAGCTGAAACAGTTTCCGCTTATAAGCTATCCATAAAACATATGATTGGAGGTCATAAACTGATATTAACTACGCGCGTGTTCATGTCAATATTTTTTTTTTTTACACTTTTATTTGGTAATCAGATATGACACGCACTGCAGTGGCAAGAAATATGTCACGAGTTTTAACACTTGCTGCATTAACTTGTGCAATAAAACTTGCTAGCAGATTTGGCGGTAAGGCTTTTAGCATATGGCTATGTGCAGTAATGGACTATATAGGTAAGTTCTGTCTAGCCTTTTTCCCAACTATGTCGGAGTCAGCTCCCAGTCTAACCAGATGCGGCTGAATACCAGTATTTTACACGGAGCGACGCCAACGTCAGTTTATTAGCTTACCCGCCCCGCTCCCCGCTCGCACTGACACCACGCGCTTATCGACCGATCCTTTATGAGTCTATTCGTTGGGGTTAGTTCTGCTTTTGCATTTTGTGGTTTTTCTTTTCATATTTATGGTCATCACGAGTTTGTACGTGATAGTCTGTGTTCGTCGCTTTGTGTACGCTAATGCCTTTTTTAGTTTTCGGGTCAAATCTTCGGTGGAGTTGGTTTTTCGTGCGTTGAAGGGCGTGTTTTCGCGTGTGGTTGTACATTTGTGTATTTTTTTCAATGTTTTTTATGGTCTTAACAGATTTAAATTCTGGATTACCTGAGCCTTTTGACAAGGTCTGTTTACCAAAAAGGGAGTTTCTTTAATGATATCAACACTGCCGGGATTGCGGTGCATGCTTTGCGAATTCCGCGACCCCGGCCGAACGGTCAGGAGGAGGAACACCGTTGGTTTTTAGCCGGTAAGAGTCCGGCAGACCCCTTCGCCTTCCCCGGGCGAGGGACAACCAAAAGGATCATCCAACGAAAAAAAAAGAAAACGTACTGATATCAGCATCTTTAGGAACTAAACATCAATTCACATTTCAGTGGGCATTTTTTATGGTCGTGCGTACGATGTTTTCAGCTTTCGCATGCAATAGCATGCGTACACATGCTGTAGAATGTTTTTACAGCTGAAGACACGCGATTTGACAGGTGATGCAAATAAGTGCCGGTTGTTTCACGACTACATTACTAATGGGTAACAGTTAAAAATGGCGTTAACGATGGTTAAATAAAAATAAGCGTTGTTTCACGCTTTGTCGTTCTTGACATACGTCAAAAGACATACAACGCTCTGCGTTTGACGGACGTTAAACATCCTACGTTGTTCTACCTAGCCTTTTCCCAACTATGTTGGGGTCAGCATCCAGTCTAACCAGATACGGCTGAATACCAGTATTTTACACGGAGCGACTGCCATCAGACCTCCGCAACCCAGTAACTGGGCAATGCCTATATCCTAAGGTTAGACCGGTTGTCAGACTTTGGGGGTTCTGACTTCCCGTAACGACTGTCATAGGTATTCGTATGACACCCGGGGTCGACTACTTAACATGCTCTCCGAGGCACGGAGGGGTCTCGATGTGTAACGAACGGTCACCCATCCACAGACTGACCGCGGCAAGCGTAGCTTAACCTTTAGCTTAAACATCCTACGTAATAGTTAATATTTGACTTACGTAACATACTTGTACTGATCGTTTGAAACAACCGGCCCTGTGTTTAAATCCAGTAGAAACGTGTGGCTTCGGTAAGAATAGGGGTCCTACTTCGAATATCGAACTACTAAGTGTCGGCTGACGGATCGCACGTTGTCCAACATCGAAAGTGTTTCGATTCGATTTTAGCGACTTGACATTTTGTCTTTTGTTCACTCTACACCCAAATGTTAATTGACATTTAGTAGTTCGTTGTTTGACAATACTTTGGTCGTATATATTTACTAGCACTTACATAGCCAGCGACTTCGTCTGCGTGAGTTTTTATACAAACTTCGGACCCTATTTTAACCCCTTAGAGGTAGAATTTCCAAAAATACTTTCTTAGTGGATGTCTACGTCACAAAAGGAACCTACTGTCCAAATTTCATGTTTCCAGCTACAGTGGTTTAGGCTCTGCGTTGATGAATCAGTCAGTCAGGATAAGATAAGTAATAATATATATTGGTCATATAATAAAATTTCAAAATTCGTTAATTTTTATTTGCATGTAAAAAGTTTTTTTTTTTTTTGGAGTGGTTTGCCTTCAGAGACCAGATGGTATGTCATTGATACCATGGAAGATGGGTAGGCCTCTGGTATGGGACGCAACGTGCGTCGATACCCTTGCGCCATCCCATCTTCCTAGCTCGGCAAGCTGTGCTGGCGCTGCTGCTGCAGCCGCGGAGGCCCTCAAGCGGCGAAAGAATAATAACTTAATTAGTAATTATATTTTCGAGCCGTTTGGGGTCGAAACGCTCGGGTCGTGGGGTCCGAGTGCCCAACTTCTTTATAAAGATCTATCAAGGCGGCTGGTCGAGACATCGCGTGACCCGAAGGCTGGCCTCTACTTTGGTCAGAGGATTAGCATTGCCATACAACGTGGCAATGCTGCCAGCCTTCTGGGCACGTTACCAGTCGACAGCGATGCGGAGGAATATTTTGACGCCTTATTTTAGTTTATAGTTTTATTAGGTTATATTTTTCATTATTTCGTTAGTTTAGAAATAAATAGTTTAGATTATTATTATGTGTTAATTTATGTTTGTCATATAATTATGTATATTTATAAGTTTGATGTTCGTCGTTTGTTTCGTTTCCATCCGAAACGTAGAGCTCTGCCTTATTAGGGTGATGTCTCATTAGTGCGTTGCGTTGTGTCGTCGCAACGGATCAACGCATTGTATGCCACACCTGCGCTGCGTCGACGCACGACGTCGCAGCCCAAGAGGGTGACGCACGCACTTCAGTCAGTCTCGTTTGCCCCTCTAGCAGTGGAACACTGTCCGTCGTCGCACCGGAGCTTCGACAGCGCAGCGCATCACCCTCCCCACGCTTCGTCTCTCGTCCGCCGATCCGTTGAAACGTCGCGTGCGACGACGCAACGCTTTAATGTGGCATGTCATTTAAATGTATGTATGTATGTCATTTAAAACTATGGAAAAAGACGCAGCGTTGACGTTACGACAACGCAATGCACTAATGAGGCATTGCCCTGACGTTCTTTTTTCGGGGAAAGCCCCGTTTTGAGTGACGTAACAGAGAATAGGTAATCAGCAGGTGAGTGGCCTCAGATGGAAATGATGATGGCGACGATAACATAAATGGCCTCACGATATAATGTAGCGACACAACATGCTGGTATTACGCAACCGATCTTCTGCATGAGTTCGCTCGCTTAAATGACCCGCTACATGCGAGGCTGAAATTACGTCGCGTCGTGCCGAATAAATGAATTCGTAAAAAAACTTAAAATTAAACAGTTGTATCTTGCAATACCCCTGCAGCATTTGAGGATTGAAGGTTGAAATTATTATAACGTTGTATTGTCATGGGCATTGAATTTGTGTGCGAAGTTTCAGGAGAATCGGTTAAGCAGAAGTAGTTGAAAAATCTGTCGCAAAATTTGAACCAAATAAACGAAGTGAAGCTAATTTAAACCGTTTAAAAACATTACAGGCGTGATCATGCCGATGTTCGGCTGCTTAATTTCGGCATACCGTGTCGCTACACATATAGTACCTACTAAAAATGTCTTCTTTACATAGTATAAAACAAAGTCGCTCCCGCTGTCTGTACGCTTAGATCTTTTAAACTACGCAACGGATTTTAATGCAGTTTTCGGCAATAGATAGAGTGATTCAAGAGGAAGGTTTATATGCCCCACATTAGTATCTACATTGCACCGGTGCGAAGGGGCGGGTCGCTAGTGTAACATAAACATTTTAGAGTAAATTTTTCATATAAGCACGCTCGTAAGAAAAATTTACTTCGCAATTTTTATTTTCATTCCTAGCTCTGCATTGAAATACAAAACTTATCTAAATTGCCGTTTTCAAGATGCAGTTTGTAGCAGCGCCGGTATTTGGCAGCAGGCGGCACTAATAATACAGATGGCAGCCAAATGGAGCCGTACCGACCTTTTGGCTACTATTACTACAAGATACAACGTGTAAGTTATTGATGTTGTAAATATTTAAAAAAACCGGCTTTATGAAATGATATTTAACAGAATTCGTCAGTGGAAAGGTAAAAAGACTAAAGCGCCAATATACCTACTTTACAGGAGAGAGACTCAAAGTATATTTCTAAGAAGGAAAAACATAGTTATTTTTCTTAGAGTATACATATTAAATATATTATGATTATTATGAATGATGGATTGAGAAATGATGAGATTAGACAAAGTTGCGGTTTAAAAGATGATGTAGTGACAAAAATTGAAAGGAGTATGCTTACGTGGTTTAGTCATGTTGAGAGAATGAGTGAACGGCGATTAACAAAAGGAATTTATAAGGCGGATGTCAATGGAAACGCCGGTAGAGGACGTCCTAAAAGGACATACCTACATCGATGTTATTGGTGATATTCTTCACAAATGTCGGGTGCGTAGTACTCTCAACCGGCGTGCATGTATGACAAGTTGTATGAATGTGGATGAAGCGAAAGGGGTAAGAGTCGTAGCATGTGGCGTTTTATAGTTTCTGCCTACCCCCATGGGAAAAAGGCGTGAGTTTATGTATGTATGTATGGTTTTTTTTCTTAGAGTATAATATATATTTAATATGTATACTCTGAGAAAAATAACTATGTTATTTATTTATTTATTCGTTATTGTACACAAGAAAAATTGCAGCAATAAAACTACAATTTAGTGAAGTTATGTACAAAGGCGAGTTTAACTCAAAAATGAGTTTTCTACCAGCAAACCTTTGAGTGAACCGACCAAACCATGTTGTTTCTTCTTAAAAAAATACTTTGAATATCTCTACTGTAAAGTAGGTATATTGGCGCTTTAGTCTTTTTACCTTTCCACTGATGATATTATCATAGTAGCCCGCTAGGCATAAGATCCGCCTAGTTGTAAGATCATCCCTTTTCGTTGAAGGAACACCGCACCTCGTTCCTCCATAAGCCTGTGGATGGGTTACCATTCGTTATACATTAAGACCCCTCCGTGCCTCAGAGAGCACGTTAAACCGTCGGTCGCAGGTGTCATACGAATACCTATGACAGTCATTACGGGTAGTCAGAAGCCCGAAGGTCTGATAACAGGTCTGATTAGACTGGAAGCTGAACCCAACATAGGAAAAAGCTAGAATATCAAATCATAATAAAAATATCATCATTAAACAATAATAAACAACAGTAATAATTGTACTGTACTCAAGTCTTAAGCCGAATCTCTTGTGACAAAAATCCAACAAAACCTTCCTCCTAGCCTTTTCCCAATTATGTTGAGGTCAGCTTCCAGTCTAACCAGATGTGGCTGAATACCAGTATTTTACACGGAGCGACTGCCATCAGACCTCCACAACTCAGTAATTCGGCAATGCCGATATTCTAAAGATCATTTTTTACTGCAGTACTAAATAAGCTTTGGTGGTTTTAAAGTTGCAGTCAGTTCGGAAACTATCGGTTTTACGAAGTTTGCCGATGCGACTTCTTAGGGCGATGTCTCATTAGTGCGTTGCGTTGCGTCGTCGCGACGGATCAAAGCATTGTATGCCACACCTGCGTTGCGACAACGCACGACGAGGCACACTGTCCGTCGTCGCACCGGAGCTCCGACAGTGCAGCGCATCACCCTCCCCCCGCTTCGTATCTCGTCCGCCGATCCGTTGAAACGTCGAGTGCGACGACGCAATTAATGTGGCATGTTATTTAAAATATATGAAAAACAACGCAACGTTGACGCTGCGATGACGCAATGCAACGCAACGCACTAATGAGACAGAGCTCTTGGTTGTATCGTACCTAGGTACTATACGTAGATAAAAAAAATGGTATATTTCAGGCAATTCCTAGCAAAATGAACAATACAAACTATATGTATATTTACATAGAAACTGAAGGGAATATGTGTTGTACTAAGTACTTGTCAAGAATTCGCAATAAGAGTGTGTTTGTTGAACTACGGAACACAACGTAGTACCTACGTTAGCGGAAAGTACTTGCAAATTGTTCCAGAGAATGTTCGTGATATGTACACATCGTATACATATGTATGTACCTAGAATAATCACGTGACCTTTGCTTAAGGGTTGTTCCCAGTGATGGTCTGATGACCAAGGCCGGCCACTTATGGTAACTGTTGGGCCGACAAAATGGCGTTCCTTCCGGTTTGTACAGCAATCTTACACGATGAAATGTGAAATACTGAATTAGAGTGCATATGTCATTCTTCTTTTTTTATATCGCTCTGCCTAGCCTTTTCTCAATGAGGAAGGCAACGCAAAACTAAAGCAGATGGCAGCACCTCCATATTTCGTTATTTCCACCAATCAGAACCATCAGGTTGATATTAACAATAATGTCAAACACATTGCAACCAATAAGATTACAGTGGAACAATCGAAAGTGGCGCCATTAGTTCCACAGTTGCCTACCCCATTATGTTGTGGTCAGTATCCAGTCTAACCAGATGCAACATTTTAATCGGAGCGTCTGCCATCAGACTTCCGCTACCCAGTTACTGGGCAATGCCGATATTGTAAGATTTGACCGGTTGTCAGAATTTCGGGCTTCTGATTACCCGTAACGACTGTCATAGTTAGTCGTATGACATCTGGGACCAACGGTTTAACGTGCTCTCCGAGGCACGAAGGGGTTTCGATGTGTAATGAATGGTCACCCATCTACGGACTGACCGCGGCAAGCGCATCTTAACCTCACAAATCGTACAAATCATATGATCCGCGAAGTTGTTAATTAGCCATGAACCCCTCTTTTTTATATATTTCTTGATAAATTTGTATGTTGGCATGACGTAAAATGTTATTTATTTTCAAAATTTGGTCCGGCTGCTGTAAAGTTCGGCCTACAGCTTGATTTAAGACTGGGTGTTTGAGCATGTGAGATTTTTGTGTGAACCCACCCACGATACATGAGACTATTACTAGTACGAGGCAAAAATTAAAAAAGATGATATAAGATAAAAAATGTTTTGCCTATATGGGCGTAAGTACTTTAATCTATTTGAGGTATTTAATCTATACTAATATTATAAAGAGGAAAGATTTGTATTTTTGTATGTAACGAATAAACTTAAAAACTACTGGACCGATTTCAAAAAATCTTTTGCCGTTAGAAAGCTTTTTTTTTATCCTGGAGAAATGCGCACGCATACTACACTACCACGGGGTGATAGTGCAGTTATGTGGGACTCAAACCCACTAAAACTCCACGGTGTCCTCCTCTGCCTCTTATTGCTGGAACACGGGCACGCGTAAGCACTCATCCGCGAACCCGCCGCGGCTGTCCGTCACCGGACCGTCCTCTGGGGAGTACCCCCATCACCGGCGCACCAGAACACATGGTACGCCGTGACCACCTCGGTGACCAAACGAGCACATGGGCGCCAGACGACCCCGTGTCTGGGCACCCTTGGTCCCCCTGCGACGGGTCAGGTTAGTGGCCCCGCCGCCTACCAGTTTTCGGCCGCAAAGGATAGGAAGAGCGGCCAACGACATACCGACACTCCTGCGGCCCCACCGCGTCCGCCATCTGCCGGTGGCGACCCCGTCAAGGCCGCGGAAGGTAGGGAGAGCGGCGCACCGCAATATCGGCACTCCTCTCCCGCCGCGGCCTTCACCCTTCAGCCGCGATGCCTCCCATGAGACATCGCGGCCCGCCTCAGTTGCGATGTCGCCCAGGCGACACCGCAACCTACTTGGCCGCTACGTCGAGGGCTTCCAGGCCCAAGCCCCGACGAGCAGTCCCTCCTCGGGTTCCTCTTCGCTTCACCGTGGGGATCTACGCCATGACTACTGAGCCCCCCCGCAACGACAATGCAGGAACCCACCGGGAGGGTGCCGTTAGAAAGCTACATTATCACTGAGTAACATAGGCTATGTTTATTACTGGAATAAAACTTCTTACGTGGGCGGAGCCATGAGGACACAGCTAGTTTATGTTAAAAGCAGTGATAGCTTAGCGGTTGAAAGCTTGCCTTCCATGCAGGAGGATCTGAGATCGACCCCGGCCCGTACCTCATTTCGAATTCATATCCGGATAAGAATTTGATTATTACTTGCGTTAACGGTGAAAGAAAAACATCGTGAAGAGACCTGCGCACCTCCATAAAGTTCTCTATGGTGTGTATAGTCTGGCAACCCGCGCCAGGCCAGCGTGGTGGACTAAGGCCTAAACCCTTCTCATTCTGAGAAGAAGCCCGTGCCCAGCAGTGGGATAGTAATGGGCTAATTATGTTATATTATAATTTTAAGGTATTGTGTAACAGTACATTACTGCCGCGGTCTGTAATGACTGCGTTGCTGGCAGCACTGATGATGGCCGAAAGCGCAGTGTAGCGCAGCTCCAGGCCATCACTGCGCGGTCAGCATTGCAGCCCTTGATGGACAAGCTGGAAAGGCAGAGACCGAAGGTCGAGGCCTTTATAGCGCGGACAGCAAGGACTGCAATGATGACCAAGCTTGAAGGCCGAGAGCGTAGCTAAGCTAAGCTCGAGGCCATCTTAGCGTGGCCAGCAGCGCGGTCATTGCGGACCAAGACTTATATAGTGCTTTACTCAAACAATGCGAGTAATTTAAATAAAACCAGCTTAGTATAGTAAGAATTTATTTAAAGTAACAATTTGTTTCTTCCCCTCGCTTTAGTTATTTTTTTAATTAGGCAATGATGATTGTGCTGCCTGTACCTATACAGCCAAATTCTGAATAAAATCTTTTTACATCTGACTATTTTTAAACAAAACTCGACAATAATGGATTTTCAAAGGAAATTGCTGGTGGCTAAAACTCACCAGCAATGAAATTCCATACAACTTTGCTGGCGCCTATTCAAGTAGCGCGGAAAGGTCGACTTTGCTCAAACAAGGTTGTCAAAATAATGACCACATTACAAGCATTTTTGAGTAAATAGAATATCAGTTGACTCGGTACTGTAGTTTAATTCCGTCAACATTTATTTTACTTCATCCATTTGTTGACGAGTACCATAGTCTCCCTCATCTCGCAATTGGCTCTTGTCGAGAACAATCGGCTAATACACTCAATGTTTTTCCTACAAGTACAACATGGCGATGGATTCGAAGAACCAATTGTTTGTTTAGTAAAAAAAACACAACTTTGCTCTCAGAACCTCTCTATTTCGCTTCAATAATAAATTATGTTTTTCAGGAAATCAGATTGTGTATTATTAGAAAGTAATAAGAATTTTCTTCGTGGCCGTTAATTGGGTCAGCCCTTGTTCAGCATGATCAATTAGAGCTTTTAAACAAAATGGTATGTGGTGGTAGCATAGATCCACTAATGACGATATTTAAGTATGTAGCAGTGACAGCCTAATGGTGTCACCATCGGACTGCTAAGTCATAGGTCTCGAGTTCGAACCCAAGGCACGCACCTCTGACTTTTCGGATTCATGTGTGTATTGTATAATTATCACTTGCCTAAAAACGGTGAAGGAAAACATCGTGAGGAAACCGGCATGCCTAAGAGATATTTCTCGACAGCATGTGAAGCCAAGTCAGAGGCCCATGGGCGGCATAACCTCTGACACCAGGTTACTACACTAACTACACGAAAATAAGAAGTAGGTACGTCTGGCGCACCCTTTTTTTATCATTGGGAAATCCTCATGGATGTCCCTCGCCCGGGGTAGGCGAGGGGGTCTGCCGGACTCTTACCGGCTAAAAACCAACGATGTTCCTTCTCCTGACCGTACGGCCGGGGTCGCGGGATTCGCAAAAGCATGCACCGCAACCCCGGCAGGTGTTGGTCCACCAACTGCTGGTGGACCTCTCTACTGTGGGGCCCCACCCCACGACCTCCTGAGAGGCGCGGGGAGCACCCCACATCACCGGCGCACCAGAACACATGGCACGCCGTGACCACCCCGAGGACAAAACAAGCACATGTGCGCCAGACTACGACGGAGCATCCTACGCAGTTAGCTCCGCTACCAACCTTGCTGACTAGCTCTTCTTTTCACCACGGCATGAGCTATTCTCATATACCTCGTGCTGATACGAAAGAAGGAGAAGAGCAATAACATCACGCCTGTATTCCCCGAAGGGTCAGGCAGAGGTGTATAGTAACACCCTCATTTCGCCGTTATGTTTAAGTCCCAAGTAATAGGGGGTGAGCCTATTGCCATTAACCGGATTGCATGAATCCAAACTCCGAACTGCTACTGAGGAATTCCAGACGGAAAACCCAATAAAACTGCCTGACCTGGGTATTGAACCCAGGATCTCACGATCAGCAGTCGCGCTTGCCACCACTAGACCAACAAGGCAGTTAAAAATAATGCAGTATATACTTATTTCTTTCCTCTGAAAGTTAAATTCTTTTATTTTATCTTTAAGAAGAATAAGATTTAAATATTTATTTGAAAAAAAAATAGGGAAGACAGTCTCAGATACTTAACTCACAATATTCCACAGTTGATTATTAAAAATTGTTTATAATTTTCTTTGTTTATAAAATAACATCATTCCTTTTTAAAATATTCCATGTTTAATTAAAATTCCAAAAATTATCTAGTACCTATACCAAACGAATAATTTATTATAAAATACGTAATAAACTCAATTGCAAAATCAAAGAAAAGCATAAAATATCTTTTGACAGTCTTCAATAAATTCCGAGAACTCGAGGAAATTACATAATTGGGTATAGGTAAGTACCTAAGAAGACATTAAAAGAAATACCGCCGTAGAGAAGTCATAGTAAGGCTTCTTCGAAACTTAATTACGAAAAGGTTTAAAAACCTTTATCATGTACCTGTAATAGTGTACAAATTATAAAATTTTGGAAGTAGGTAATGATAATAGCAGTCTTAAACCTAGTGGTGTGATTGTCGGACCGCCAAGTCATAGTTCTCAAGTCCGTAACCAAGGCACGCACCTCTGACTTTTCAGATTCATGTGCGTATTGTATAATTATCACGTGCTTAAAAACGGTGAAGGAAAACATCGTGAGGAAACCGGCATGCCTGAGAGATATTTCTCGACGGTATGTGAAGCCAAGTCAGAGGCCCACGGGCGGCTTAAACTCTGACACCAGGTTAGTCACTAACTACACGAAAAGAAGATGATAATTTATTTAAGTAGAAGTAGATAATATCATTGACGCGTCAAAAGTAATTCAAAAATAGGACTATTGGTAGGTCTTGCAGATAGCTCTTTGACTCACGTGTTTTCTATCTATCTTTGTTTTACTTACTCATCTATACTAATATTATAAAGCTGAAGAGTTTGTTTGTTTGTTTGAACGCGCTAATCTCAGGAACTACTGGTTGGAATTGAAAAAGTCTTTTGGTGTTGGATAGTCCATTTATCGAGAAAGGTTATAGGCTATATAACATCACGCTACAACTAATAGGAGCGGTGCATAAATGAAAAATGTTACAAAAACGGGAAAAATGTCCACCCGTGCGAAGCCAGGACGGGCCGCTAGTTAGATACTAGTGAAGATAATGCAGGTTCGAATTTTAAATGCTATGTCCAATGAAGTAACATTATAATTCTATATATATAAAAATCAATTGCCGTGCGCTAGTTTCATAAAAACTCGAAAATAGATCGAACGATTTGAATATTCTTTTTTTGTTTTGTTCGCTTCAATACTGGGGTGGTTTAGGAAAAAAGAAAATTAGACATAATTTAAAAAAAATAGGTTGTACGAAGTTTCCCTGGTCATCTTTACATAGTATAAAACAAAGTCGCTCCCGCTGTCTGTACAGTCACGTGTAATAATATGTATACACGTAGCGAACTTAAAAAGCGAATTTGTTTTAGAGAATAAAGTGTAATTAAGAAATATTAGAAACGGTAATTCGTGTGTAATTGTAAAAACTATTTGTAGAATATTTCATAATTCTAATAGATATTTTAGAAGGAAATCGCTTTTTAATTACGCTGTGTATACATATTATTACACGTAACTGTACGCTTAGATCTTTTAAACTACGCAACGGATTTTAATGCAGTTTTCAGCAATAGATAGAGTGATTCAAGAGGAAGGCTTATATGCCCCACATTAGTATCTACATTGCACCCGTGCGAAGCCGGGGCGGGTCGCTAGTATAATATAAAATATCATTGGGTAGGTATGTAGAAATATTGTTACGTATAATTTGTTGAATGGTGAAGGATAACATCGTTAAACAACCTGCATAACTAAGAAGGCTCCAAAAAATGAGTTATCGATGGTGTTCGTAGTCCGCTAACCCGCTTCAGCCCAGTGCGGGGAACTAAGGCCTAAACCTATCTCTTTCTGAAAACAGGCCCGTGCTCAGCAGTGGGACAGTAATGAGCTGATTGTATAGTAATGTTATGTTATAATTTTTGTCTCTTATTTTCTTATTCAAACTGCCTAAAAATAGGTTACCGTATTTTACAAAAGTTATTTTTTTTAATAATCAATAGTATTAATGAATTAATTGTAGTAAATATTAATTATTATTTTTCTTTGGAAGATAATAATAAATTTTCAAATATTAAAATCAAATTTTTCAATACTAAGTTTATTTTTATATTAAAAACAATCTGAAACTACTTACACCACTTTAATGCTAAACCGCAAACAACATCCCTTTACCAAAACTATAAAAACTTTAACACTTTCACAGACAAAATTCGCAATCACTAAAAGTTCACACACGATCGGAAAATCGGGAAAATTTGGGAGCAAAGCGCCCACCCCTACCGACGTCCCGTTGCGCACTGATATAAAATATACCAATCGCTTGCACCTTCATACTGTACCGTAGTATTACCCGACCAAGTTGTATACACCCCCGATTTTGAACAACAAACTTTAGAGAACGACTACTGAAAATTGTTGGATTATACACACATAGGTGTGTTTGAAAATGGAACTTTTCCGAGACTCGTTAGGTAGGAAAGTAAATACGCTTTGAAACATTTTTCTAGCTAAGTACACACACACGGATGGAAATTATATTCTGTAACTGTTTCCATAATGATAGGGATCATTAGAGCAGTGTCATTTGCCGACGACCGCAATCATGGCCGCAAATCAGATGCAACGACCTGGATTGTGTAGATTCACGCTTTTTTACTCGTATAGGGTCAACAGATCTATGTGCTTCGTACTGATTTTTATAGTAGACAACGTCGCGTCGCCTCTATTTATTGTTGTTTTCACTTTATCATTTAAACAATTATCATACACACTTCATCATTATTATCATTTTTATAGTTGAATTAGCATTTGCAATAGAATCTAGCAATAATAAAACTAGGCAAGGAAATCTTTTCGTGTGGTTAGTGACTAACCTGGTGTCAGAGTTTATGCCGTTATGGGCCTCTGGCTTAGCTTCACATGCCGTCGAGAAATATCTCTCAGTTATGCCAGTTTCCTCACGATGTTTTCCTTCACCGTTTTTAAGCAAGTGAAGTGAGTAGTATAAAAAAATAAGTATTATGATCTGTTTACAATTTACTCACGTGCATTTTTCAGGATTGTTCGAAATTTCGGACCCAAACGGAGCCTATCACAGATTAACCGCTACAAGCGTAGCTTAACCTCGCATATCGTATGATCCGCGCGGTTGGTAATTAGCCACGCGCCCCTCGATGGTTAGATCGTTAGACTGGAAACTGATTCCAATATAGTTGGGAAAAGGCTGGGCAGAACGTTCACCATTATACATTTTCTACTTAAACAACAAGTTACTTAACTTCTATACAGGGTATAAGCGAAATCATGTCATTCTTTCAAACCTCGTGATGTACTGCTGACATAGATTAACAATGCAGGTACATTTTCAGATTCAATATAAAAAAAATACAAGTAATATACATGTGTTCTTAGGCTAGACATCCACCAGAACTGTGCGAGGAAAATGTGCGGTGCGAAAATGTGTAGCGAGGATCTGAAACGGTGTGACCCTTTCCACCAGAGCTGTGCGAGGAAGGGGTAATGTGTAATGTGTTAATGTGTACAAATGAGCGGTGTGAGGATAGGTAGCGGACTCTTTTCTGACTGATAGGCGCATATTTTCAAATCCTTGCACACATTCCTAGCAACACATTCCTCGTAACAAATTCCTCGCCACACATTCCTCGCAACACATTCCACGCAACACATTCCTCGCAACACATCCCTCGCTTGTTTTGTATGAACAAAAACCTCACTCCGCTAAACCCATATCCACCAGAGCTGCGCAGAGCGAAGCTAGGTAATGAAGTGATTCTATTGGTGCTTACAAAACACATTCCTCGCTACGCAGCTTAGCACAGCTCTGGTGGATGCTCAGCCTTAACGTGAGGCATTTTAGCGCCCTGAGTTAAATGACCACGCGGCGAGCGATAGCCGCGCAATTCGGTTAGGGCGCTAAAATGCGTCACGTTAAGAACACGTGTTTACATCTTGTAATATCTTTTTTATTGCATCCAATAGTTTTCCGTGCAGGGTTAATATATACTGGCCTGCAAAAATAAGTATCACACTTTTAAAATTGCAATAACTTTTTAGGTACACAAGATATATTTTCGAAACAAAAAGGACTCAAAAAAGAGTGTGACTTTGTTAGTATAGTTTCAAAGAAAGCTGATAAAAATTGCTATAAAACGTTTTTTATTTTAAATCTCTAACTTCTATAGTTTAGAAAAAATTGAAATTTTAAAAGTGTGATACTTATTTTTGCAGGCCAGTGTAGATTACTGACATAGTCATGGACTTAAACGGTGCTAAAGTCAAGCTTGGTATTTGGGATACAGCTGGACAGGAGCGATACAGAACATTAACATCAAGTTTTTACAGAGACGCTCACGTTTCTATATTAGTTAACGATGTGTCAGAACCAAAGTCCCTAGCAAAACTGAATGAGTGGGTCGAGGAACTTCAAGTATACCCCACCAAGAAGAGCATAGTCTGCTTAGTTGTCGGAAATAAGATTAACAAGCATATCATTTTGGGACCCAGTGCCATAATATCAGCAAGCACATTGGGTCACCCGCGTGACGGCGCAATGACCTCCCAAGGAAGGTTGATGTCAGGCAGGCGGCCGGTCATAAAACAATAAGCCAAGACCTCTAACAACATGGATTTACGAAATACATGTTGTGCCGACCCCATAAGGGCAGGGAGATGATGATGACATAGATCAGCAGTACATCACGAGGTTTGAAGGAATTACATGATTTCGTTTACACCCTGTAGTATATTTCACTAAAGCATGATACAACATGTTAACAAACAACTACCCACCAAATAGTTCCTTTGTTAGGAAGTGTCAAAGACACGACACACAATAGTGATAATGTTGGACTAAAACACAAAACAGACAGGTACAGAAGTCAATCACATGTATGTACTTCACTTTTCATGCCTACGCTCGGCGGTCGCTCTATCATATCTATCATATATATATCTCTCTCAAGCGCATGGCACTCGCGCTCGCAATCACTCGCACTCTAGTCCCAAACAGTCCGAGATATCGTGTCCGTGAGCAGTGTCTATGTGTGCGTTGGTCGAGCGCACTTGTATGTAGATTGACTTCTGTACCTATCTGTTTTGTGAATGAATAGTATTTGTTTCCATTTGTGGCACGTTTTAGTGAATGACGTACAGTGCGTTTTCGAGTAAACGGCTGTGTAGGTAATGCCCGATTTATAAAATACATACAACAGAAACGTTTAGGGGTGAATCTATCATTACAGTTATAGCTAATATCGGTATGTCAGGATTGGGAGCATGGTGAATAAAATAAATTAAACCAACATAGACTCTCCACCACTAAGAGTACTTTTAATTGGGTTAGTGATTAGTTACAGAAGCTAGTTAACAATATAATAATTAACATAAGATCAGAAAATAAGGACAAGCAAATCAGATATAAAAGGTCAGACTTCTTTGGCGGTTCGACATGGAATCCTCTGCTCCGTCGAATGACCACTGTTTTTATAACTTCGGGTACGTTGATTAATCTTGACGATTATCCTCCTATGTCAACATTGTCCAGTGTTACCAGCTACCGATAACAGATTCCTATAAACATCCATTCCTATAAACGAATCGTTTTGCTTACCAATGCTAACATTTTTTAGCGCCAAACTGTACATTTAAATAGACTCGTAAACAAATTTTACCTGTGATAGATACTTCCATATGGGAGGGTCTACTATGCAAAGCTATGAGGTCTTTGCTTCATTATTAGTAAAGATACAAGAGTTTAACCAATAACGTTCGGTAAATTATAGGAATCGGCCATAAGTGAATGAGGTACAGTGCATTTTTGAGTAAACGGTGGTTTAACGGAAGTTTTAATGTTGGGGAACACCAGCATAACACATATCATCACGCCTGTATTCCCCGAAGGGTTGGGCAGAGGTGAGAGCCTTGCCATCAACTGGGCACAAATCCAAACTCCGGGCTGCTACTGAGGAATTCCACACGAAAAAGTCCATTAACACTGCCCGAGCTTAGGATCGAACCCAGGACCTCACGATCAGCAGTCGCGCTTGTCATCACTAGACCAACGAGGCAGTTACCTACACCAGCCTAAGAGGATCAAAACCAGTCGGGTACGGATGCTTTCCGATCCACGCCGAGCCGAGTGGATCAAAATGCATATGTTGGGTTACAATATGATTTCTACAGCAGGCCCAATCCCCTACAATAATATTCACATTCTATATACTTTAAAACGGTTCTGAAATAAGTTTGTGGAATTTTCGAAGCATTTTTCCGTGGATCTGGGACTTATTTGAGAGGTAAAGCAGCTTAAACAGGACATCTGAACTATTGGAACAGCTTCTTCTTCCTGCCCTTATCTCACACTAGGTGGGGTCGGCACAACATGTATTTCGTAAATCCATGTTGTTAGAAGTTTTGGCTTATTGTTTTATGACCGGCCGCCTGCCGGACATCAACCCTCCTTGGGAATACTCGTTGCGCCGTCGCGGGTGTGACTCAATGTGCTTGCTGATATTATGCACTGGGTCCCAAAATGATATGCTTCTCAATTTTATTGCCGACAAATAAGCAGACTATGTTCTTCTTGGTGGGGTATACTTGAAGTTCCTCGACCCACTCATTCAGTTTTGCTAGGGACTTTGGTTCTGACATATCTTATACTAATATAGCACCGTAAGCGTCTCTGTAAAAACTTGATGTCAATGTTCTGTATCGCTCCTGTCCCGCTGTGTACTATTGGAGCAGATTGAAGGATTCAAATGATTTTCATCTGGCAAATATGTGCTAGGTAGCAATATGAAGAAAAATTTAAAATCTTAACTTTTTTAATCTGTCCCACTGCCTTCCTCCACTGTCTTCCTCACTTTTTGTTGCTAAGGTCTTCGTAAAATTATTTCTTCTTCTTCTTTTTGCGTGGTTAGTGACTAACCTGGTATCAGAGTTGGGCCATGGGCCTCTGTCTTGGCACATGCCGTCGAGAAATATCTCTCAGGCGTGCCGGTTTCCTCATGATGTTTTCCTTCACCGTATTTAAGTAAATGATAATTATACTTTACGCACATGAATCCGAAAAGACACAGGTACGTGCTTTGGTTTCGAACTAGAGACCTTTGACTTGACAGTCCCGCAGTCACACCACACGGTTATTATTGCTGTTCATAAAAAAATACTATAAAGTATTAATGAACAACTTTGTAGAACCAACTCAGGCGTACGTGACACCTACAATAGGCAGTTTATCTCAACTGATATTATGTTTTTCAGCAAGGCTATATTTAAAAAAGAAATTGTTACTATTTTAAGTGATCAGAACTCTAATAATAAAGTAATGTTTGCTTTTATTCGGTTTATTTTTATATTGTTCTTTCTAACAAGTAGTAGATCTGTTTAGTAATATGTGGATAACGTTGTGATTAGTGTATTTGTTAGAATATAATAGAATATACCTATACATATACCCCGTGTTACCTCTATTATTAAGTTATAACCTATGTTTACTTATTATTACACTGCTGTTTGTTGTCCCTAAATAAATAAATAAATAAATAAATTAGTACTAGTCTCCCAAGATATCTAAAAAACAATGCATACGCTAACTATTAAAAAAAACACACGTCTCTTTCGAATTCCACAAAGGAAAATCACAAAACGGATCATAAAAAAAAATTAAGGATAAAACTGGCACTCAAAAACCACAGCATACACAGAGAATCCATCAGACGATTCAAAACCCCTCACATGGCGATGAATCAAAAAGTGTATACTAAAACAATTCTGTGAAAAACCAGGATTGCTCCACGTTCTAAACAAACTGGATATCAATGTCAAAAGAGCTATATTCATTCTCGAAACAAAAGCAAAATGGCGGAATATGATAGCGGTATTAGCGGTTAGAGCCTGTTCACACAGCGGATCCGTTTTAACGGATCAGTTAAATATAATGGCAGCTGCGTCGCATCTGGCGGGCAGGATACGATAAAAATAACGGATCGTGTGTGAAGGCACGCATACTTCTTCATACATCTTCATGTACGGATCCATTTTATATACTGTTCCGGGATCCAGTTTTTGATGACAAAACGGAATGTGTAAAAATGTCGGACCAGTATTTTTTACTGGATTCGGAATACTGTCGTGTATGTGAACTCGACCATACAACTACAGGCGCCATCACCAAAATAAAAACGGATCCCTTAAAAACGGTCTTGTAAACAGTTTCTGTGTGAACTAGCTGTTATGTTCGAAATAGGAATTGAAAATATTATAAGTCTGTAGTCGGTCAAACGCCCGTTACACGGTGGGTTTTAAAAGACAACGCAGGGGTTTGACGTAGGGACATTGAGCTAGAATGACCCCTTTTTTTATCGTTGGATAATCCTCATGGATGTCCCTCGCCCGGGGAAGGCGAGGGGGTTTGCCGACTCTTATCGAAAAACCAACGGTGTACCTCCTCCTGACCATTCGGCCGGGGCCGCGGGATTCGCAAAAGCATGCACAGAAACGCCGACAGGTCCGGCAGACCCCCTCGCCTTCCCCGAGCGAGGGACATCTGAGGATTTTCCAATGATAAAAAAAGTAGGGCCATGTTCTGCAGTGGATGTTAACGAGTCGATATGATGATATGGCTTTTAGATCCAGTATGTGGAAGATAACCATCTAATATTTGAAGGTCTTCTTTTCGTGTGGTTAGTGACTAACCTGCTGTTAGAGTTTATGCCGCCAAAGGACGTCAGTCGTCTGGGAATATCACAATAATTATAACGTTAGGTAAACGAACTTGTGACTTTTCTTAGCATAAGTTAAATGTCGAAGGTCAAGAAAAGTTGTAAAAGTCAACGATGGTGTCGATTCCGTTGCGCACTTTGACAGGACTAAACTAAGGATGCTTGTCTCTTTCTGTTTCAATAGAAAAAGAAAGTGACAGTTGCGTTTAGTCTAGTTTAGTACTGTCAGAATGTGCTACAGAATCAACACCAATGTCAATTTTGATATTCGGCCTAATCTCGGAAACAAATGAGTATGAACTGACAATATTTTATATCAAAACCTTTT
This sequence comes from Amphipyra berbera, assembly GCA_910594945.2. NCBI lineage: Eukaryota > Metazoa > Arthropoda > Insecta > Lepidoptera > Noctuidae > Amphipyra > Amphipyra berbera. The sequence goes on along the minus strand of OU343142.1, from coordinate 2,294,195 downwards.
TATTTCTGCTTTATTCTTCTTCTTTTCATGTGGTTAGTGACTAACCTGGTGTCGGAGTTTATGCCGACCATGGGTTCCTGACTTGGCTTCACATGCCGTCGAGAAAAATCTTTCAGGTATGCCGGTTTTCTCACGATGTTTTCCTTCACCGTTTTTAAGCAAGTGATAATAATTATACAATACCCACATGAATCCGAAAAGTCAGAGGTGCGTGCCTTGAGTTCGAACGAAACCTATGACTTGGCAGTCCAACGGTTACACCACTAGGCTATCACTGCTATTTGAAGGTTGATTCCGTAAATTAGAAACGGAATTATTCTTTAAAAACTCAACGACTTCCAAGAAAGTCTATTTCTGATATTCTCTGGATATCGATGCACGTGCTATACATGCACGAGGCGTTCCATGCAATTGATAATCACTTAGATTAAATCCCTCTTGATGTAGCCATGATTACAGTAGGAAGTGTGGAAGTAAGAAGCATTTATATACAAAATTATTAAGAATAAGGATAAATCGATATCGATAATCTATAATATCGTAAGGAGACTGGCATGCCTGAGAGATATTTACCATAGACTCTCTACAGTACAATGCTGCCGCGCGATTCATATACGCAATAACATTATGGTCAAAAATGAGTTGAATAATTATATTCGTAATCACCATAGGATTGTGATTACGAATATATGATCAACAAATTTTTGACCAAAATGTTACTTACTGCGTTTATGAATCGCGCGGCAGAATGGTAGTCTATGCCATAGTCTATAAATTAGTAGCCATAGATTGTGTGGATTGCTGTATTTTTATATAATTATTTTATTTTTTTGTGTTCGGTTTACCAGGTAGTTAGGTATATGTTTAAATTCAAATCCAAATTTTCCTTGTAGTTTTAAGTATTTATTTTAAGTTTCTTTTTATTTTTTATTTTAAGTATGCTTGTGCGACCGCTTGGGCATAAAAATAAATACATTTTCTTTCTTCTTTCTTTCTTATTTCTCGACGGCATGTGAAGCCAAGTCAGAGGCCCATGAGCGGCATAAACTCTGACACCAGGTTAGTGATTAACCACACGATAAGAAGAAGACCCTGTATATTATATCCAAATATTACACCTACCAAAGTACATAATTTGAGTAAAACTAATAAGTCAGTGTTATTATCATAAAGTACATTGTCACTGCTACTCTGCGACAGGGTCGTTAATTTTATACCGCGCTTACAACTTGTAACAAATTGTTCAACAACTTCATGTTGACTCGTTTTCGAAAGCACTTGTCACTTGAGGGGTGGCAGAACTTCATGATAAAGTTAGTTAGACTTGTGGAGGGAGGTGTGGTGTTCTTTCAACGAAACGGAAGGATCCTCCAACCAGGCACGTCTTATGCCTGACGGGCTTTTTGGGGTTGATGTTGGGCGGTTGTCTGTGATGATCACGTCGGGATCCCACTCACACCACTGTTCCACACAGTGGCAGTGGGACCGCTACAGACTATTGGGTTGTATCTTAAGATAATCTTATGTCGTTATGTAGTGTCTAGTCTATTATACAAGGTTAGTTAGAAAGGGGGTACAAATCCACGGGTCACTTAAAGTATCACTGATTACTGTACTAAAGCAAATGTTTAAATTTAAAAATTAATAAAAATCCGGACTTCATACAGCGACTCGCATGCCCAAACGGCTTGTGCAAACGTTTGCACAAACGTTGTTATCGTAATGATACTGCGCGGTATATCGTTTTGCCGTCTTAACGTATACATACTTACATGTGCAAATTAGAATTTGTGCAATTAAAATTGAGTGTGTAACCGTAAGGAATTAATTCATGGCTGGGTATACATAACATCACGCCAGTATTCCCTGAATGGTTGGGCAGAGGTGTATAGCAACACCCTCATTCCACCGTTATGTTTAAGTCCCATGTAATAGGGGGCGAGCCTATTGCCATCAACTGGGCACAAATCCAAACTCCGGGCTGATACTGAGGAATTCCACATGGAAAAATCCAATAACACTTTGCCCGACCTGGGAATCGAGCCCTCACGATCAGTAATCGCGCTTGCCACCACTAGACCAACGAGGCACTCAACACAGGTATTCCATTTTATCAATAATCAATGTCATGATCATTGAAGCCTATTTTTTTATTCATTTTTTTAAACATTGCCCCGCACTAGAATTTCTCCTGTATCGTGGATGCGTTTACAGACACAAATCTTCACACGCACAAACATCCAGACCCGGAACAACTATCTGTAGGCCATACAAATATTTGTTCCGTGCGGGAATCGAACCCACGACCCGCAGCGCAGAAGCCGATCGTTCAACCACTGCACCAAACGTATCCTCATGATCATTGAAGCCTGTTATTTCTGTGGTAACCTACTTCTCGGTACACATACCTGCCGCATTTAACCCTCCAATCATCGACGTGTTTTATTGAAAATTCCATGGCACTGCGGCCCTCAGGGTTGGCTAGCTCGATGGCATTTCGATTTATGGGGTTGTCACGGTCCATGTAACCCGTAGCCTCGTTGGCAAAAATTGTGGAGTAATATGTTTCTGTCTGAAGTGGTCATTTTATTTTTCCTTATTGATGTGGGAATTAAATATATGTGGAACATATTCATGGTGCTTTTTTAGCTCCATCATTTTGCTTAGAATCAAATCAAATCAAATCAAATATCGTTTATTTGTCAATGTAGGTATATTACAATAGATGGTAAGTAAGAAATTAGTTCGCTACATTGTATCCATACAGATATACAAATTAGTTTGGGTTTTGTAATTCTAATATGTACTGTCTATGGTTTAACGAGTAATTACACTTCCTGATGGTCAGTAAAAAATTAAAAGCAATCTTCGTTTCTAAAGTTTGACTTGTAATTCGTTCTGCCTAGCCTTTCTCCGGCTTGAGTCAGCCTTCAGTCTAACCAAATGCGGGTGAACACCAGTATTTTAAACGGAGCGACTGCCATCAGACCTCCGCAACCTAATAAATGCCGATATTCTAAGTTTAGACTGGTTGGTAGACTTTCGGGCTTCTGACTTCCCGTAACGACTATCATAGGTATTCGTATGGCACCCGGAACCGACGGTTTAGCGTGTTTTCCGAGGCACGGAGGGGTCTCGATGTGTGGTCACTCATCTACGGACTGACCGCCGCAAGCGCAGCTTACCCTCGCAAGTCGTATGATCCACGCAGTTGGTAATTAGCCACGAGCTCCACAAGTCACAGGTTGGGTATTATTGAAAAATGCACGTGTGTACCTAAACTGTAAACAATCATAAATACTTACTTATTTTTGTATAGGTACTACTGAATTTTAATAGTTAAGTTGCTTGTCGTCGCTACGCGTGCAAAATCAGCTATTTTAGACGTTGCGACTGACTTCAGACCTCCGCCACCCAGTTATTGGGCAATGTCAGACTTTCTGGTTTCTGACTTCCCGTAACGACTGTCGTAGGTATTCGTTTGACACCCGGGACCGACTGTTTAACGTGCTCTTCGAAGCACATGGGCAAATCAGAAATACTAATTTCGCACACATACTATATAATTAAATTAAAAACGTTTTTTCATATTTATGTACGATACAAATTGTGCATGTCTCAAAAATATAAACCAAAATGTTATAGGACAGTTGTATTTTCGATTCAAAATTCACTTACATTAGCGATACGTTTACGATACCATACATAAACGATCGTGCTGAGCCTTCTGTCGCATCTAATGGTGCGTCCAGACCTGTCGAACGCGCGGCGATTGCGCCGCTCGCGAGCTGCGCGCGTGTATTTCATGTTCGTACGAAGCTCGCGCGCCGTCCGCGCGCCGCTCGCGCGCAAGCTACGCGCCGTACTCGAGCGGCGCAGGTGGTGCGCGCGTGCCGCTCGTGGAACCTGCCACTAACGTCTTCTGTTTTTCCTTTTAGTTTTTGTCAGTGATAAAATATCCGATGCTGCAGCAATTACGCTAACGGCAGTCGTATAGTCCGACATCTTCGGAAGCAAATTCACAACTGAGGCTCATAGTTCAAACGCGAAAGAAGCTATGTGCGCACGAGCGGCGTGCGAGCCGCGCGCGCGCTGCACGCGCGAGTCACTCGAGCCTTGCCGGAGTTGCACTAGAGCGGCGCACCTAACGTACGCTGTAACTGCACGCGAGGAGCACGCGCGCAGTTCGCAAGCGGCTCGCAAGCGGCTCGCGAGCGGCGCATTGGCGGCGCATTCGGCAGATCTGGACGCAGCATAAAATCCGCGTCACAAAACAGATAGATACAGAAGTCAATCTACATACAAGTGCGGTCGAGCAACGCACACATAGACACTGCTCACGGACACGATATCTCGTACTGCTTGGGACTAGAGTGCGAGTGAGTGCGAGCGCGAGTGCCATGCGCTTGAGAGAGATAGATATATAGATAGAGCGACCGCCGAGCGTAGGTATGAAAAGTGAAGTACATACATGTGAATGACTTCTGTACCTGTTTTGTGCTTCTGTCTCATATAAAATCAGCGACTTCCGTGCTATATTCACCTCGACTACGCTCTTGCGACGATCCATGTTACGAACAGTAAGATATCACTTCGTTGACTTTTATAACACATAAGATAGCTACCATCTGATACACCATACATTTATGGCTTACTCGCTGTCCATTTGTTTTGTACACAATTCTGTGTTTATCTATTTTCGTTGTTTTTTTAGGGTTCCGAACCACAAAAGGAGAAAAAGAAACCCTTATAGAATCTCTTCATTGTCCATATCTGTCTATCTGTCAAGACCCTTTTTCTCAGGAACGTGTGGAGGTATCAATTGCAAATTAATATGATATACTCAGGTCTGCAATCCCTTGGAGCTATGAAAAATCAAACTTCAGTCAACACATGCAATACATGCAATACTGCATGCGCTAAAACTAGTTCGACAACAGCACATGCCTCTAGCGCAAGCTAATCCGTCACCGGTGGGTTCGCGTGCGTCATTCCGAGCGTTTTATTTAAAGAGGACTATTTGTAGGTATATTGGTTTTACTACACAAAATGGCGCAAGATAAAGTTAAAATATTGGAATTTATAGAAGATTATCGAACAAAAAAAGTATTATGGGACAAGCACAAAGATTACACAAATAAAATAAAAAGAAACGACGCGTTGATTTCTCTGAGCCTAAAACATAATTACGATGTGAAAACGGTTAAAAACAAGATAAAGAGCTTGAGATCATACTTCTCAAAGGAACATCAAAAAGTTGTGACCAAAAGGAGTGGGTCCTTCCTTGCACTTAACACTAAATATAACACAGATAGCTATACGTTCAAACGCATCCATCTTGACGACTGACCGAAGCGTACAGGTGTAGACGATAAGCTGCATGCGTCATATGGCAATCAATATTGCATACGCTTGACGCAAGACGAATCGAAAGTTGAAGACGCAAGATGAACATGAAAGCGCACTGGTGTGGACATAACTTTAGGGTACTTCCCGTTGACCTAGAATCATGAAATTTGACAAGAAGCAACGCCTTATAGCACACGTAAAGGGAAAAATCCGAAAACCGTAAATTTGTAGTTGCATCACAAAAAAAATAAAGTTTGTACGGAATCCTCGGTGCGCGAGTCCGATTCGCACTTCGGCTGCTCTAAGCAAAAAGAAAGTAAATGACTTTACTGTGAAATTGAAATTATGACTTATTGAATTATGAAATTACTTTCATTTTACGTCGTCAATAAATTGCCGCTTACTTTCTTTTGGATTTGACGGGACAGAAGTCGTGACATAAACAAGTCGGCACTTGTTTATGTCACGACTTCTGTCCATAGTCCCGTGTAGTGACGTAACAACGTATTGGTTATTTTTGAAAAGTGTGCGCTCCTTAGAGCGACATATCAGAGGTTTCACAGGTCGTTAGAGCGACAGCCAAACAGCGGTCACCCATCCAAACTTTGCTGGTACAACGTTTGACGACACGTTTGGTGCAGTGGCTGAGCAATCGGCTTCTGCGCTACGGGTCGTGGGTTCGATTCCCGCATGGAACAAATATTTGTATTTTATTTTATTTTATAATTTTCGGAAAACTTACAGCTAGACAGATACGATAGATATTGTTGATAACATGAATATGGCCAATTACAAGTTTTCACAAGTAGTATGGCCTACAGATAGTTGTTCCGGGTCTGAATGTTTGTGCATGTGAAAATATGTGTCTGTAAACGCACCCACGATACAGAAGAAATCATACTGTGGGGCAACGTTATTAAAAAACAAAAAAGACCTCGTAAATCCATTGATCTATGCGGAAGCCATTTAACCATCAGATCCTCAAAAGAACCAGAAGTTATTCTTTTACCAAAAAGTTCCTATAACATGAACCACTGACAGATACCCGACACACGTAAATCCAAATAGAAATAATCCTAGATAGCTTATTTATCTAACTGGCAACACCGCGCGCTTTCCTTGTATAGAGACAACAAATTTTGTTTATTTTCCTACAGTCAGTTTTATTGTTGACGCTACCGTAAATAGTGGAAGTACCGTTAGCATAAAAGGTTATCCGCGTACGAAATAAAATATTAAAATTGGTTCATAGAATTTTTAATATTGCTTGATTGATCAATTTATTTTAGATATTTTTGTTCCGTTCCTAGAATAAACAGGAACAAATATTGGATCATTTTTTATTTTTTTATTGTAAGGCTTAAAGTGTATGGAAATTAAAATTCGATCGAAAAATATTGTAGTCTACCTTACCTTTTTTAGTCGACATTATATGGCCAAGTAATAATCTATAGGTATACTAATATTATAAAGCTGAAGAGTTTGTTTGTTTGTTTGAACGCGATAATCTCAAGAACTACTGGTTGGAATTGAAAAATTATTTGTGCGTTGGATAGTCCATTTATTGAGGAAGGTTATAGGCTATATAACATCACGCTACTACCAATAGGAGCGGAGCATAAATGGAAAATGTTGCAAAAACGGGAAAATGTGTGCTCGTGCGAAGCCGGGACGGGCCGCTAGTCTATACTAATATTATAAAGAGGAAAGATTTGTATTTTTGGATTTTTGTATGTAACGAATAAACTTAAAAACTACTGGACCGATTTCAAAAAATCTTGTGCCGTTAGAAAGCTGCATTATCACTGAGTAACATAGGCTACGGGCGGAGCCGTGAGGACACAGCTAGTAAATAATAAAAAAGTAAGGGTGGTTCGTTATTTGCTATGACCAAAGTCTACCTAGCGAAATATAATCGTTGAAAACTTAAAAACATAAACTAACAACAGCACGCCTGTATTCCCCGAAGGGTTGGGCAGAGGTGTATAGTAACACCCTCATTTCGCCGTTAGATGAGATGAGACTATTGCTATCAACCGGGCACAACTCCAAACTCCGGCGGGTAAAACCCAATAACACTTTGCCCGAACTGGAGGTCGAACCCAGGACCTCACGATCAGCAGGGGCGCTTACCACCACTGGACCAATGAGGCAGTTGACTTGAACTGAAAATTTAAATTAGAAGTAAACTCGAACTAAACTAAATTCGGAAATTGGGAATTCTTATTTATGGGGGTTGAACGTGAGCAGGGAATATTTACGTAATTAACTACATAAACTGCCAAACAATTATTATTTTCACGGAGATCATTATTATCATAGAAATGTTGTTTTGGCTCTAGTAATTAATATTTTTTTATGTCCGGTCTAGCCTTTTCCCAACTAAGTTGGGGTTAGCTTCCAGTCTAACCAGATGCGGCTGAATACCAGTATTCTACAAAGAGCGACTGACGTCAGACCTCCGCAACCTAGTTACTGAGCAATGCCGATATGCTTAAGTTAGACAGGTTGTCAGACTTTCGGACTCGTGACTTCCCGTGACGACTGTCATCGGTATTCGTATGAGTCCCGGGATCGACTGTTTAACGTGCTCTCTGAGACACGGAGGAGTATCGATGTGTAACGAACGGTCACCCATCCACGGGCTGACCGCGGCAAGCGCAGGTTAACCTCGCAAATCGTATGATCCGCGCGGTTGGTAATTAACCACGAGCCCCACGTATTAATTATATTTAATATTAACTTTACACCGTCGCCCCGTCACTGCCGAGTGTCATACAAATAGTTACTTACGTCAATCATGGCACTCGTGGGTTGCACGAATTCCACACGGAAAAATCCAAGAACAATTTGCCTGACCTGGGGATCGAACCCAGGACCCCACGATCAGCGGTCGCGCTTGCCACCACTAGACCAACGAGGCAGTCCACCACTAGTTTATGTATGTAGATTCTATAAATCAACGACTGTCTACATACATACTCACTCCTGTAATCCCCGAAGAGGTAAGCAGAGATGTTCTCTTAATACAGGAGTCTGTACACCCACGTGTTATCGGTAGCTGGTAACACTGGACAATGTTGATAAAGGAGGGTAATCATAAAGATGAATCAACGTACCCGAAATCATAAAAACAGTGGTCTTTCGACAGAGCAGAGGATTCTATGTCGAACAGCTGAAGAAGTCTGACCTTTTATATCTGATTTTTGTCCTTATTTTCTGATCTTGTGTAAATTACTATATTGAGAAATAGCACCTGTAACTAACCACTAACCTAAATATAAGTACTCTCAGTGGTGGGGAGTCTATGTTGGTTTTATTTACTTTATTTACCATGCTCGCAATCCTGACATACCGATATTGGCTATAACTGTAATGATAGACTAACCCCTACAAGATTCTTTTGCATGCATTTTACACACGTTTCGCCTCTCAGCGGCCATCTTTTATTTTGATATGTCATTACAAGCGATGATGCACTTTATCTGTCAAATAAATAAAACCAACAAATATAACTTCCACTGTAAGCGAAATTTTATTACAAATTGCGATAAAATTTAAAGTATAAATTATTATGTATGGATTCGTTGATTTCCGTAATAAAACCCGCCATGGTGTCGAATAAAATATATTATTATATTCATAATTCTTTGATGGCCACATTAAAATATTATTAATCGGATAAATTCTATCGTGGAATGTTAAAATCGAAATGCTGATAATATATTTTTTATAGATCGGCGTTCGTTGCATGAATTTAAATTGCGTCAGATATGTTTTATTATTTTGTGAATTATTATCATTTTTAGCCCTCTAGCGTGCATTTTAATATAATATATTATTCTTTTATCAAAGTTAAAAACTACGACAGCATTAATAAAGCAGAGTGGTAGCCTAGTGGTGTGACTGCTAAGTCATAGGTCTCGAGTTCAAACCCAAGGCACGCACCTCTGACTTTTCGGATTCATGTGCGTATAATTATCACTTGCTTAAAAACGGTGAAGGAAAACATCGCGAGGAAACCGGCATGCTTGAGAGATATTTCTCGACGGCATGTGAAGCGAAGTCAGAGGCCCATGGCTGGCATAAACTCTGACACCAGGTTCGTCACTAACCACACGAAAATAAAAAAAGAAAGCAGAAATCAAAAGATTTTGATATGAAATAAAGAAAGAAAAGAAAGAAAGAAAGAAATTTAAGAATATTAATAGATAAATAAGGCTAGGCAGAACAACTCTACCTAACTCTCCAAACTTACATCTAAAACATTAATATTCAATACTCAATCATTTATTGCATTCCACAATGAGTACTTAGGTGGTAACTTAAAGAAAATGAGATCATTATAGACCCTGTCGGGCACAGCAAAATAGCAAAATATTACGAGAGAGGAAGCTTTAACTTATCAGTCTATACCATGTATACCTATGTTTCTAGTGTTATTAAACGTACGTTTCTAATTTTTAAATTAATATAATTTCTGTACTTAGTATTCTTCCTCTTAGCCTTTTCCCAATTATCTTGGGGTCAGCTTCCAGTCTAACCAGATGCGGCTGAATACCAGTATTTTACACGGAGCGACTGCCATCAGACCTCCGCAACCCAGTAACTGGGCAATGCCGATATCCTAAGGTTAAACCGTTTGTCAGACTTTCGGGCTTCTGACTACCCGTAACGACTGTCATAGGTATTCGTATGACACCCGGGACCGACGGCTTAACGTGCTCTCCGAGGCACGGAGGGGTCTCGATGTGTAACAAAAGGTCACCCATCCACGGACTGACCGCGGCAAGCGCAGCTTAACCTCGCAAATCTTACGATCGGCGCGGTTGTTATTTAGCCACGAGCCCCTCTTTCTGTAGTTAGTATTATTGTTAAATAATATTGCATCTAAAATTTGTCATTTAAATATTCAGTACCTGGACGACCGAGCTTTGCTTGGTTTTCTTTTTGGTAAATCGACGTTTTCTAAAAATGAAACCTAGCTAGATCAATTTATCGCCCCTGAAACCCCCTGCATACTAAACTTCATGAAAATTAGTCTTCAATTTAGTCTTCGTCATAATTGCATTAAGATTTTCAAAACGTTTTGTAATTGATATATATATATATATATATTGTATTATCTATATATTTTATTATTTGTATATATGTATTTTATGTAATTTATATTTAACTTTTGATTTCCTAATATATTCAGTCCAAAATTGTCAACTCATCTTTTTCCTGTACCTACGTATTTTGATGCTTTTCTTGTTAACCCTAAGATTAACTGGTAGAGAATGCCTTATGGCATAAGTCCGCCTTATGTAGGTACCACAATAGTGCATAGAAGTATAAATAAATAAAATCGTTGGAGCCGTTTCCGAGATTCAGATTATACATTTATGTATATATATATATATATATATACAAGAAAAGAAGTTCTATTCCAGTAATAAATATAGCCTATGTTACTCAGTGATAATGTAGCTTTCTAGCGGAAAAAGAATTTTTGAAATCTGTCCAGTAGTTTTTAAGTTTATTCGTTACATACAAAAATACAAATCTTTCCTCTTTATAATATTATTCTAGACTAGTATAGATAGCATTTTTTTAATAATAATTGTTCAAGTTTTCTCATATTTTTTTTTCTTTTTTTTTATTAATTGGAATAATAGAAATACCTTGTAACTTGCTCGTTCCTTGCAGACCGTACCACCAGTTGGGCGATATTGTTAGTGGGTGAAACGTAAATATTTACGTTCTATTAATATACAACCGCCATATTGTTTCTCCGAGTCCCCGGTACGTAATGTTTCGTTTAATTATACCTGTTTATCACGCTTCTTATTAAGGAAAAGATTATCTGAAGTATAAGCCAAATATGGTTTTATTTTTGAAGAAATTGTAACATACCTAATATCACACCTGTATTTCCCGAAGGGATAGGCAGAGGTGCATAGTAAAACTCTCATTTCACCGTCGCGTGTAATAGGGGGCGAGCCTATTGCCATCAACCGGGCACAAATCCAAACTTCAGGCTGCTACTGAGGAATTCTACACGGAACAACCCAATAACACTGCCCAACCTGGGGACCGAACCCAGGACTTCACGATCAGCAGTCGCACTTTCCACCACTAGCCCAACGAGGCAGTTGATCACAAACAATTAATTGTACCTAATTGTTTACATAATATTCTTTCTTTTTTTTTTTTCTTTTTTTAAAAAAAAAAACTCCCCACACTAGGATCTCTCCTGTATCGTGGGTGCGTTTACAGACACAAATCTTTACATGCACAAACATCCAGACCCGGAACAACTATCTGTAGGCCTTACAAATTTTTGTTCCGTGTGGGAATCGAACCCACGACCCGCAGCGCAGAAGCCACTACACCAAACGTGTCGTCACACGTCATACTTTACTTAAGTGGTAAAGTACAGTGTGGTAGGTACCTACTAGGACCTAATATCATAGAGTATTAGATCCCATGACTGTAACCCCGCAACGCAAAATTCTTCGGTAATTGAATAACAATTTGTACTGCAAATATAGTCGCCGGCACGTAACTTGGCAAGAGTAGAGAAGAGAATTATCCTCTCCTTTCTTTCTTTCTTCTAAATAGACATGTTTAAAAATAAATTATGGCAATAACCATAGAATAATGACAAGCAATAAAAGTGACCATTTTTTTGTTAACCGACTTCCAACAAAAAGGAGGAGGTTACTATGTTCGTTTTTTTTGTTTTTTGTGTATGTTCATCGATATTTTCGCCAATTGTGAACCGATTTTAATGATTCTTTTTTTAATGAATAGGGTATACTTCGAAGTTGGTCCCATTTAAATTTGGTGAAGATCTGATGAAGAACTTCGGAGATAGACAATGACGAACAGTACGCATATTGTGATGATGTGATTGTGTTACGAGCAGCGTCTTTAGTAGGTCCAACCAAGTTTTAATTAAGGCCACTAAAAAGAAAAAAATAAAACTTTTTTACAAAAAATTTAAACCGACTTCAAAAAAGAATAAAATAATTACCATATAAAATTAACAGTTTCAGAAGCCGGTGCCTTCAATTTGGTTCAGCGTGGATCAGCACCGACTTCTGAAACTGTTAATTTTATATGGTAATTATTTTATTCTTTTTTGAAGTCGGTTTAAATTTTTTGTAAAAAAGTTTTTATTGCAATAAGTGTACATGCGCGAACTTGCTCCGGCTACTCCAAAACCTTGTCCAGTTACGTGCGCGACTGTACTAATCCGTCTGCAAAAATTAATGTTTATATTCGCGCCTAAACTGTTCATTGAAACATTATTCAAGGAGCCATAAGCCACAATGGACATTGAAGAACCTAACATAAAAACGAAAAAAAGAATAAAATAATTACCATTATATAAAATTAACAGTTTCAGAAGTCGGTGGTAATCCACGCTGAACCAAATTGAAGGCACCGACTACTGAAACTGTTAATTTTATATTATGGTAATTATTTTATTCTGTTATTCGTTTTTTTGAAGTCGGTTTTATTTTTGTTAAAATGTTTTTTAATTTTTTCATTTAAGTGGTCTTAATTAAAACACGGTTGGACCTATTAAAGACGCTGCTCGTAACATAATCACATCATCACATTATGCGTACTGTTCGTCATTGAGGAGTTCCATTGTCTATCTCCTAAGTTCTTCATTAGATCTTCACCAAATTTAAATGGTCCCATTTCGAAAGACTACTCTTTCATACAAAATAATTTTCCAAATCGGTTTATAAATGACGGTGTTGTGAGGTAACAAACAAAAAAAACATACAGCCGAATTGATAACCTCCTCCTTTTTTTGGAAGTCGGTTAAAAATTAATAAATTATGGAGGCGGTAGAAGTGCAGATATAAATCTTAATACAGTGGAATGAACTAATTCCAATCTAACTTGAGACCTAATTGAGAATTTTGTAAAATCTATTTTATGCATTAATTGATATTTATATCTTAGAGGCTCGTGGCCAATTACGAACCGCGTGGATCATACGATTTGAGAGGTTAAACTGCGCTTTCCGCGATCAGCCTGTGGATGGGTAACCATTCGTTACACATCGAGACCCATCCGTGCCTCGGAGAGCACGTTAAACCGTCAATCCCGGGTGTCATACGAATACCTATGACAGTCGTTACTAGAAGTCAGAAGCCCAAAAGTCTCTCAACCGGTCTCTAACCTTTAAAATATCGACATTACTCAGTAACTAGGTTGCGGAGTTCTGATGGCAGTCGCTCCGTGTATAATACTGGTATTCAGCCGCATGTGGTTAGACTGGAAGCTGACCAAAACGTAGTTGAAAAAAAAGCAGTCCAGATATTATCCAACCATATTTTAACACAGCCACAGATACACAATTTTTCCTCTAAAAATCGTTCTCCATTACCAACAGCGCGTATCACAGTATAAATAAGCAACCCTCTAACATTCGGAGCACGTTCATAAATTTATTGTTCTCTGAATAAGTTGAAAAGAACCATTGAGATAACGGGCGAAAGGAGAACTTCTTGCACAGTTTTGTTGTCGGTCTTATACCTTTACAAAGCCGGGCTTCCGCGATAGTGTTACATAGAAGTCGATCGTAGAAGACTGATATTCGCTGACTGATTGTTTGTCGGCGACTATAAGTAACTACACTAGGGAGCAATGAATCCGGGTCACATACATAAACAGGAAATGCGGTCGGCATTTAGTCCATACAAACGTATTCCTTAGTTTCCTCCTTGGATAATATCATTAGAGCAAATATTTTTTTACCATATGATGTATATCTACCACCACTATGTCCCTATGTTTTGTTTTTGTCAATAAATTAATTATTAAAAGAACTGGAAACGTTTAAACTTCACAAAAATCGACCGGTTTTACCACCGTTTTCAAACATCTAACAAACAAATTTTACGAATATAAAAAATAAAAGAAAAACATACAGACATAACTAAAGTCTTACTTAAATTATTACAGATAAAAATATTAAAATCGGGCCAGATTTGAAGAAGGAAACAGGGAAATACGAAAGTACGATTTCGCTAATATTGCACAGAAGAAATCAGTCCGAGATGCAGGTGTCTCTTTCGCGCTCAAATGGGAAGGTTTGCGGGAGGGGTGGGACGGAAATAGATCGTAAAAACCTATTCAAATTATTAATATTTTGCAGCCCGCGTTTCTTCTTAGTATCTCGGAAAACATTGTTAAACATTGTTTTCTTTATGTTGGTCTTATTCTTCTTTTCGTGTGGTTAGTGACTAAACTGGTGTCAGAATTTATGCCGCCCATGGGCCTCTAACTTGGCTTCCAATGCCGTCGAGAAATATCTCTCAGGCATGCCGGTTTCCTCACGATATTTTCCTTCACCGTTTTTAAGCAAGTGATAATTATACAATACGCACATGAATTAAAAAAGTCAGAGGTCCAAACTCGAGCCTTGGGTTCGAACTCGAGACCTATGACTTGGCAGTCCGACGGTCACACCACTAGGCTATCACTGCTTATCAATCAATCAATCAATCAAATTTATTTCGGACAAGGTACATCCATATGTTGGTAAATTATAATATAAGTATGTACTTACAAAAATATCTTAATAATAATGAAACGGACTTACCCGACTTACTTACTTACTTATGCCAATGCTTATGCTTTATGTTGGTGACCCAGAATCATTGCTCTCAGCTTAATAACCAGTTCTTATGACCAAAAACGGATCGTTTTGCTTACCAAAGGTAGCATTTTTATTGCCAAACTGAGATAAATTGTTATTATCTATTATTATACTTAATATATACAATATAAATCTTAACTACTATAATACAAATACAAGGTAAAGCAATTAAAGGGCATCAAAAAATTCGTCCGCATCGCTGTCAACAGGAAAACTGCCCAAAAGGCTGGCAGCATTGCCACGTTGTATGGCAATGCTGATTCTTTGGCCAAAATATAGACCAGCCCTATGGTCACGTGAAGAGTCGACCAACCGCTTGGCGATGTCTCGAAAAACTAAGTGGGCACTCGGACCCCATGGCCCTAATGTTTCAACCCCAAACGGCTCAAACATATAAGTCCCAAAAAGATTGGAGTATTTGCGCCGTTTGAGGTTTTCCACAGCTGCAGCAGCCTCCCCAGCAAACTGACTATATGCACTATGCAAAGCTTCTTTGCTTCGCGGTCTTCGGTTCACCGACACACAGACACAAGTCTTAATTTTAACCAATAACGGTTGGTAAATCAATATAGGAATCGGCCATTAGTAGTGCAACCTCACGTCCCTCTCGCTGGTTCGTATGTGATAGGCAGACTCAAATGAAATCATTTATTTGCAATAAATAGGGTTCATAGAATGGTGTTATATGTTTTTTTCTGTGTTTGTTCCTCGATATCTTTGCTAATTGTGAACCGATTTTAATGATTATTTTTTTGTTGGAAAGAGTATTCTTTCGAAGTGGCCCCATTTAAATTTGGTGAAGATCTGATGAAGCACTTCGGAGATAAACAATTTGATGTCGGTTTTTTTTTTGTTAAATAGTTTACTCAAAAATGCTTGTAAATGTGGTCATTATTTTGACAACCTTCTTTGAGCAAAGTCGACCTTTCCGCGCTTCTTGAATAGGCGCCAGCAAAGTTGTATGGAATTTCATTGCTGGTGAGTTTTAGCCACCAGCAATTTCCTTTGAAAATCCATTATTGTAGAGTTTTGTTTCAAAAATTGTCTGGTGCAAAAAGTTTTTATTCAGAATTTGGCTGTATAGATACAGGCAGTACAAGCATTAAAGACTAATTTAAAAAAATAGCTAAGGACCGGGGAAGAAACAAATCGTTAGTTTAAATCGGGGGGCACGGCAGTGCTCCCGACAAGTCGAGCGCGAAGCAAACACTGCCGTACCATCCTTTACTGGAACCATTTCGCCGCATTTTCAGGCCCCTATTTGAGAACCTCTGGATAAGACCAGAACGCAGAAATTTTCGTCATCCAGTAAGCTATAATCACATACTTAAAATCCAAAATTTCAAGTCTGTAGCTCATTTAGTTCCGAAGTTAAGCGAAAGCAAAGTTTCGCATTTATGACACTCACTCACTCATGATCATCAGAATAGAAGTAGTACTTCCCATAAACTCAGAGAGCTGAAATTTGGTACAGAGTTAGGGTTTAATGGCCACATAAAGGGAAAACTATAAAAACTAGGATAATCGAAGATCTGGATCTGGACCCTGATTAGAAAACACAAGAGCCCAACCAAACTATTAGAGATAGACATACCGCCTTTACAAAAAATATTCAACTTGGTAGGCCGCTTCATTTGATGTCAAAAATTTCAATAGAACCGGAAAAAGAGAAAAGAAAGATTTGTAATAATAAAAAAACTACTCCTAAAAGGAAAAAAACTGTGTCAAATAAGAAAATCTAATAAAATAAATCAACAATATGACGTTTCTACAAAAAGAAGTGAAATCCCACCAAAAACATTCTGTAAAAAACTAGCCAAGTCTCGATGGAGCTGCTTGTTTTCTCTAAAAAGTAATGAAATCTAGACAAAGTCGTGCCAAGTCTAAGGTTCCTTATTGCGATTTCTTTATTATTATAGTTAATGTTGTGTGACTGCCGCGGTCTGTAATGACTGCGTTGCTGGCAGCACTGATGGTGGCCGAAAGCGTAGTGTAGCGCAGCTCCAGGCTATCACAGCGCGGTCAGCATTGCAGCTCTTGATGGACAAGCTGGAATAAAGACCGAGACCGAAGGTCGAGGGCTTTATAGTGCGGACAGCAAGGGCTGCATGATGACCAAGCTTGAAGGCCGAGAGCATAGCTAAACTAAGCTCGAGGCCATCATAGCGTGGCCAGCAGCGCAGGCATTGCGGACCAAGGCTTGTATAGTGCTTTACTCAAACAATGCGAGTAACTTAAATAAAACCAGCTTAGTATAATAAGAATTTATTTAAAGTAACGATTTGTTTCTTCCCCGGGCTTTAGTTTTTTTTAATTAGTCTTTAATTATTGTACTGCCTGTACCTTTACAGCCAAATTCTGAATAAAAACTTTTTGCACCAGACTATTTTTGAAACAAAACTCGACAATAATGGATTTTCAAAGGAAATTGCTGGTGGCTAAAACTCACCAGCAATGAAATTCCATACAACTTTGCTGGCGCCTATTCAAGAAGCATGGAAAGGTCGACTTTGCTCAAAGAAGGTTGTCAAAATAATGACCACATTACAAGCATTTTTGAGTAAAATAATTTAAAAACTCTTTGATAGAGTAGAATGTGTTATTTAATGACCAATTGCTTAATGCTGCTAAAAACCTATTTAACGGTAGTTCTTTAATACGTGTTGGGATTTTATTATAGATGCATTTGCACATTACACAGCACTACTGTACTGTTTTTACCCGACTTCAAACAAAAGAAGTTCTCAGTTTGGCCGGAATGTATGTTAGCGATTATTTGATTTTATTTCAACAAAATAACACTATTGAAACCATCGCAATAAGCTAATAAAATTAATTTACTTAATCATGCCAACAATTCTATTAATTTTGCAACGAATATTAATGCGATGAACTTTCCAAAACTATGTAAAACTGTTGCAAAACATTATAGATTTGTATATTAAAACAATTAGGCGATGATTTTCCGTACATCGGCGCGCATTCACAGGGGGATGTTAAATGATCGATGGCCGAGATAACGGTACACAGTTGCTGCAGCTGGTGCGTTGTAAAGGCGAACGCGAACCGAACGCGGAGCGATTTGAACGAATTTGGCGGTAAAGGTGATTTTGTACTTTATGATTTTGATTTGCATACCATATGAACCAAGGACTGCAATACAATATAATAGTATTCTTTATTTTTTCAAATGTGTTCATTACATGTCTTTGGATAAGAATATAATATTATTATGGTCAGATCACATTATTTTAATTGTGACGTGCAAATTATGCAATCAAATTGCAAATTGATAACATCACGCCTTATATTCCCCGAAGGGTTCGGCAGAGGCGTTTTCAGTACACCCTCGTTTCACCAGTTATGTTAAACTCCCATGTAATAGGGTGCTATTGCCATTAACAGGGCACAAATGCAGACTTCAGGCTACTACTGAGAAATTCCTAATCGAAAACCCCAATAGCACATTGTCCGACCTGGGGATCGAACTCAGGACCCCATGCTCAGCAGTCGCTCTTGCGACCACTAGACCAACATGGCAGTCAAAACAAATTAAAAGCAGCACCTCAGAATAAATATAAGATTTTTTTTTGGATCTGGACGGTCAAAATATCTACGAAAGACTTTAACATGAGCTTCAAACAGACGACTCGTGAGGAGGCTTGAGAGCTCGTGAAGGGCTCGTGGCTCATTATCAACCATGTGGATCATACCTACGATTTGCGAGATTAAGCTACGATTGCAGCGGTCAGTCTGTGGATAGGTGACCGTTCGTTAGACATCATACCCCTCCGTGCCTCGGAGAGCACGTCAACAATGTCAGCATCACTTGACTAAATTAAAAATAAAATATTAAAGGTCACATTGAAGTCTGAAAATTACGGCACACGTCAGAGAGACGGTCGAACGATGCAGTTGGGACACCCTTTACGAACAATACAAATTCATTATAAGTTCATATCTACGTATGCATAATATACGTGCAGTTCAAAACTTGTCCTCGATAGTAGTTCTGTATCAGCTTGTATGTCCAATGCTAAATATGGGCCGATAGTGGCTGATACAAGGGGCGTAGCCGAGACTTTGTCCAAGGTGGGCCATGTGTTCTGGTGATGTAGGGTGCTCCCCGCGCCACTCAGGAGGTCGTGGGGCCACTGAGGAGAAGTCCACCAGCAGTTGGTGGACCAAGACCTGCCGGGGTTGCGGTGCATGCTTAGGCGAATCCCGCGACCCCGGCCGTCGGCCAAAAGGAGGAACACCGTGGGTTTTTAGCCGGTAAGAGTCCGGCAGACCCTCTCGCCTACTCCCGGCGAGGGACATCCATGAGGATTTACCCAAGATAAAAAAAAAAACAAAAACAAAAAAAGGCTGGGCCATTTCAATAAATCTGGAAGTGCAGAAATATGGGGCAATTTTGCCCCACAACCTTATTTCTGAGGTCCAAATTTGACGGCACGTTTGGTGCAGTGGTTGAGCGATTGGCTTCTGCGCTACGGGTCTTGGGCTCGATTCCCGCACGGATCTAATATTTATATGGCCTACAAATAGTTGTTCCGGGTCTGGGCGTTTGTGCATGTGAAGATTTGTGTCTGTAAACGCGTCCACGATACAGGAGAGATCCTAGTGTATGCCAAAATTTAAAAAAAAATGTATAGACGGAGTCGGACATTGGTCTGCCTATTTTGGGTAATTGTTCTATGGACATGGGTGGCGAGTTGACTGAATCTAGATCATTTACATATTCTTTCCTATGCCAGAGTGGTGCAAGCGCCCCGTCTACCCCAATCTGAATACGCCTATGGTCGATATAATGCACAATGACCACCCTTCGTAAACTGATGACGGCTTCACATGCCGTCGAGAAATATCTCTCAGGCGTGCCGGTTTCCTCACAAGGTTTTCCTTCACCTTTTTTAATCAAGTGATATTATACAATACGTACGTGAATCTGAAAAGTCAGAGATGCGTGCCTTGGGTTTGAACTTGAGAACAAACTTGGCAGACCGACTGTCACACCACTGGGCTATCACTGCTGTGAAACTGAAGATGACGGTTTCTTGTTGATGATGACAGTTTATTTTTATTGTTGAGACGCTCGTCTCGGAGATGAGAATGTTGAGATGGATGTGTGGAGTGACGCGAATGGATAAAGTAAGAAATAAGTATATTAGAGGAAGTTTGAAAGTGGCACCAGTGACAGAAAAGTTGAAAGGAAAGCGTTTGTCTTGGTATGGGCATGTGCTGAGGAGGGATGAAACACATGTGACTAAGAGAGTGATGAATATGAATGTTGATGGATGGAGGGGGAGAGGGAGACCTAAGAAAAGATGGATGGATTGTGTGAGGGAGGATATGAAAGATAAGGGAGTAAATGATAATGAGACGGCTGACAGGGAAGAGTGGAAGAGAAAAACATATTGCGCCGACCCCAAGTAACTTGGGACCAGGGCAGGAAGATGATGATGTTGAGACGCTCGTCTATTAAATAACAACAGCGCGGATCATACGATCTGCAAGGTTAAGCTATGCTTGCCGCGGTCTGTTTATGATTGGATGACCGTTCGTTATACATAGACCTCTCTGTGTCTCAGAGAGCACTTTAAACTGCGGTTCCGGCCGTCATACGAATCTCTATGACAATCGTTACGGGTAGTCTGAAGCACGGAAGTCTAAGCGTCCAATTTTAGGATATCGGCATTGCCAAGTAGGTAATTGGGTTGCGGAGGTCTGATGGCAATTGCTCCGTGTAAAATACTGGTATTCAGCCGCATCTGGTTAGACTGGAAGCTGACCCCAACATAGTTAAGTTTTCTTTGTTTTTTTTATTCTTGATTCGGTTGCGTTTGGCCCTAGTCTCGCCTGCTGGTAAGCATAGACAGAGTCTTAGATGAAGCACACGAATCCAAGGACCAAAGATATAGAGGGATTCCCCTATACCACTCTGGCTCTCACATACACACGATGGAACACAGTAAACTGCTTGGCGCCGGACTTTAATGTGAGGGTGGTAGCTAGCCCGGCGGACCGTATAGATCCTACCACCAAGCGTGCTGGGTTTTGTTGAATGTTACAACACGCGTCTACTCCCAGCGTGCGGTGAAGAAGCTTTATATTCAAACCCGTCCCCACACGTGGTACATAAAGGCACAAAGACATTTCTTCGCTTAGGTAACAATACCGCCTAAATCGAAAATTGGTCATTTGACGTTTTATACGTCATTGGATAGATATTTTCGGCGCGCATCGAATGATGTTAGAAAAAAAATAAAATTATCCAATCACAGCGAGTTATTCAAACAGTTCTGGCACCGCGCAAGTCATTTGTAAGGCTCATTTACACGGTGCAAGTTTCTTGAAGCAAGTCTCATGCTATCTTTGTCTTTCTCTCCGTCAAAAACAGAGATAGCATGAGACTTGCTTCAAGAAACTTGCACCGTGTAAATCAGCATTAATCAGTTTTTTATCTCTCCTGAAAACTTGTCAAATTTAACTTGAGCGGTATTGTTACCTGAGCGACGTTTTGCAGAAAATATGCTCATAAAAAACCCATGGTACCTCAAAAACATTGACCGCAAAGCGGAACACGTTTAAATAATTAATTTTCGTTATAATGCATCAAGTTGACCCCAATAAGGTCCACAATACAATGTACGTAACAGTTGTAAACCAACCGAATGAGTTTAATTAAGCTACCGGTATAAAAAGTTGGTGACAGGGACGGCAATATACTCCACGACGTATGCGACAAGGACGGCGATATACACGTCGTATTTTGTTCCTTTTTTAATTTTAATAAAGTTGACTGCGAGGCTGCTGCAGACTAATATGTTACGAACTGATCTAAACATGTACCCAGAGTCACTAATTACTATGGTGACAGAACCCTAAAGAAACGAATACCATATCTATTGAACGGTCTGCCAGCTGACATAAGGAGTGATATGAACATAGATAGTTTCAAAAATAAATTTAAAAAATATTATTTAGAAATGTGTTAAGGTGCTACCTCTAAATTATGTATGCAAGGTGTAAAAAGACCCTTCACGAAGCCGTCAACCATGCATTCAGTACATCAAACTAAGTAACCCTACGCAAAAATTGTCGCTGGGAAACGACTTTTTTTTGGGTGAAAAATTTCATTTTACTGTGAAGCTTAATGTAACGCACTCAAAACACTGTGCTGATAGATGCAATGAGTAGTAAACGGATAATGGAGGTATTTCAAGTACATTTGCAACCTTCAAAACTAGTATTTTAAAAAATTGTTGTGAAAAAGTTGGAACTTTGACCTCCAATATCTCCGTAACTAGAAGGTTCCCAAGCATAGTCCAGAACAAAAAAATTATCGCAATGACGTGGAGAATAAGTGCCTTTCGGCTTCGTTAAGGGTCTATTTACACCGTTTATAATTTTAAGTAGTACTAAGTTTATTGAGTGTATAGAGACTCACCGACTCCACAGTCAAACTACTGCTACGGTTTTGGGGGTTTATTTTATAAATTATACTTACAATAAATAAATAATAATAAAAACTTAGGATATTGGCTTGGCTACTAGTTGTGACGGTCAGATGTTCTGCCTAGCCTTTTCCCAACTATGATAAGGATCAGCTTCCAGTCTAACCAAATGCGGCTGAATACCAGTATTTTACACGAAGCGACTGTCATCAGACCTCCGCTACCAGTTACTGGGCAATTCCGATATCCTAAGGTTAGACCGATTGTCTGACTTTCGGGCTTCTGACTACCCGTAACGACTGTCATAGGTATTCGAATGACACCGGGGACGGGGTGGGGTTTCGATATGTAACGAGACGTTTGGTGCTGTGGCTGAGCAAATGGCTTCGGCGCTACGGGTCGTGGGTTCGATTCCCACACGGAACAAACATTTGTATGGCCTACAGATAGTTGTTCCGGGTCTGGGCGTTTGCGCATGTGAAGATTCGTGTCTGTAAACGCACTCACGATACAGGAGAAATACGAGTGTGTGGCAATGTTTTAAAAAAAAAACAACGGTCACCCATCCACAGACTGCCTGCGGCAAGCGCAGCTTAACCTCGCAAAACGTATGATACGCGCGATTGGTAATATGCCACGAGCCCCTTAGTTGTGACGGTCAGGTGGCAGTTCACAATCAACCCATTACAGCTGTCCGACTGCTGTTGTTTTTTTTTTCCTATTTGACTGCTTGTACATGGTCTTGCGGACCGTTTGCGTCCTCCAACGGTACGGCACCCTCAGTGTGCGAGTACGACTCGCACTTGACCGGTTTTTATTTATCTTAACATCGCGCACCCGTGCTAAAATGCAACTTATCGCCGCACAATAATGATTAAGTGTTGACACTACTCAAAATATTTTGACAGGTGTCAAATCTAAACTATTTGATTAGAATGCGACAATTATAGAAGAGCAGGGCAGGTCGTTTCTTTGCCGGAAACCTCAGGTATCTCTAGTTACCCCCCGGTGGGTACCCGCATTGTCGTTGCGGGGGCTCAGTAGCTGTGGAGTAAATGCCCACGGTGAAGCGAAGAGGAACCCGAGGAGGGACTGCTCGTCGGGGCTTGGGCCTGGAAACCCTCGACGTAGCGGCCAAGTAGGTTGCAGTGTCGCCTGGGTGTGCTTACGCGTGCCCGTGTTCCCGCCATATGTGGCAGAGGAAGTCACCGTAGAGTTTTAGTGGGTTTGAGTCCCACATGACTGTGTCTCTCCGTAGTAGTGCAGGACGCGTGTGCATTTATCCAAGACAAAAAAAAAGTTATCTCTAGTTAATAAGAAATAATATCAGAAAACCAAACTAACTACAGTTTTCTCCAACTTCCAGTTCAACCAGGAAGCCAAAGACAAAGAAGCCGAGTCCAACGAGTAATTTACTTATTTTGTAAACTTTTTTACTTGTTCAGTAAAACAACACCTAGAGATTTACATCCTGAAAAAGTTGTGTTTTTAAATACAGCTGAAAACAAAAGAGGTGAACCGTTTTTGTCATTGTGCTTTAATTTTATAACTACATAGTAGTGTGCCGGAAAATTAGTGTTTTGTTGTTAATTATCTAGTTAATGCAATGCGTGTGACAATGTATTTAAATTAAGCGTTCGCCACACCAAACGCGGGGCGCGGGCGGATCGTGTCGTCGGCGGGCCCGCGTGATTTGTATTTAAGGGATTACTATGAAGTATGTCAGACCTCCTGATCCACCGTGCTCACCCGCCGCAGCGGAGCCGGTCGTCTTTTCTGACTCCGCAGTCACACCGTTAATTCAGCCCTTATCAAGCTGTCTCCCTCCCAGTCCTCTCGCCAGCAACGCCCTAAGCCGAGGTCCGAGTCCCATTAGGGGTCGCCCTTAGTGCTGTTGTTACTAGCTAGTCATGATGTTAGTAGTAGTAGTTAGCTTAGGTTAAGTATTTTACTCTCGTCCCCATTGGTTGGAGATTCTTCAGGTCTCGCCAATAACTGCCCGGTTACGTAGAAACGGTCCGCAAGACCATCGAATCCCATATTATCCCGTGCAGACTTAATCTATGTCAGCAGTACATCACGAGGTTTGAAGGAATTACATGATTTCGTTTACACCCTGTATTCTAGGCCATTCTCACACTACTTAATGGGATAACATTAACTTTCAGGCGAGATTTTGACATAATATTATAAATGATAAATGATTTTTATTTCTATAAATAAATCTGTTACAGACACTTTTACAAGTCAATATAATGTTTTTTAAAACTAGATGGCGCCGGCATTTCCTATCTGACTAGCTCTGAGAAGAAAAGTCGAAACAAACTCAGATCTCTTTTAAAGTCCACATTGTGGTATAAAAACTATGTGAGTGTAACAAAGTAGGGCAACGCCTGGAATGGCCTTTTTAGGAAAGTGCCATAGCAGGTTTGAGTTGACCTGTCCTAACTGACGACACGCATGCATCGGTCACCGCGTAGCTCAAACCTTATTTTAGGGAGCTCAACAACCCGACTGCCGCACGACGCTACCAATCAGTCGGACATTTGCGTAGGTCACAAAAAAATAAATAATTTAAGTCTAAAATCTAGAGGTTTTTACATTGAAATGTTAGTTTTTTAATTAGAATCGATTCAAATAGATAAGAGACAAATTGAAGACGATTCAACACTAATCTAGTCTTATAAATAAGATTTTTCAAACCATTCAAGACTATTCCTAATTCCTAAAGTGATAGAACACTATCTATCTAGACATAAATGTTAATACTGACTGACTACTCTGAATAGTTTCCTAATAAACGCCTACTTATTGAATAAATATTTCTTAAGAAGTACATTATTTCGCCGTTCAGTAAAATTTTAATTTACCTAAAGAAAACCTGCTGACGCTCTGTAGACTCATGGACTCACAATTTGCAAAGTCTTCTTCTTCTTCAGGGATTCCAGTGCTTGTATTAGGATAAATGGGGCGTTCACAGACTGGTTTGGCATCTCCAGAGGTGTTAGACAGGGTTGTGTAGCGTCTCCATGGCTGTTCAACCTATACATGGATAGTTGTTTGACAGATTTAAAAGGGAGTGAGTGTGGATTGAAAATGAATGAGTTGTCAAATGTCTTCTCTACGCAGATGATCAAGTTTTGCTTGCATCGTCGGCGGAAGAGTTGCAAGACATGGTAACTATGATGAATGTACCATATAATATGAAATAGATGAAAATTAATGTAAGCAAGACGAAAGTAATGGTTTTTGAAAGAGATGGAGATGTATCTGAGTGTAAAGTAAAGATAGGAGATGAAAGTATTGAACAGGTGAATGAGTTTGTTTATTTGGGAAGTATGTTTACAAGAGATGGTAAGATTGACGAAGATGTGGAAAGAAGAGCAAATGCGGGAAATAAAGTAAATGGTGCTATGCATGCGGTTGTGGCTAGCCAGTCGATGTCAAAAAAGGCACGACTGGCTGTCCATAATGGTGTGCTGGTACCTACGCTTATGTATGGAAGTGAATGTTGGTCGTGGCAGAAGAGGCATGAAAGTAGAATAAATGCCGTGGAAATGCGTTCCTTGCGAAGTATGTGCGGTGTAACTTTGAATGATAGATTGAGAAATGAAGAGTTTAGACAAAGTTGCGGTTTAAAAGATGATTAGTGACAAAAATTGAAAGGAATTTATAAGGCGGATGTCAATGGAAACGCCGGTAGAGGACGTCCTAGAAGGACATACATCGATGTTATTGGTGATGTTCTTCACAAAGGTCAGGTGCGTAATACTCTCAACCGGCGTGCGTATATGACAAGATGTATGAATGTGGATGAAGCGAAAGGGGTATGTAAGGGTCGTAGCATGTGGCGTTCTATAGTTTCTGCCTACCCCCATGGGAAAAAGGCGTGAGTTTATGTATGTATGTTCTTCTTCTTTTCGTGTGGTTAGTGACTAACCTGGTGTCAGAGTTTATGCCACCACTGGGCCTCTGACTTGGCTTCACATGCCGTCGAGTAATATCTCTCAGGCATGCCAGTTTCCTCACGATGTTTTCCTTCACCGTTTTTCAGCTTGTGATAATTATACGATACGCATATGATCCGAAAAGTCAGAGGTGCGTGCCTTGGGTTCGAACTCGAGACCTATTACTTGGCAGTCCGACGGTCACACCACTAGGCTATCACTGCTATAATTGGCTAGCCTATGTTTACCATTTAGCGATTCCAGCCGAACCAAAAAAGCCGTTTTGTAAAAAAATCTATCAATTTTTCGCGCCCGTCTTCTATTCAAACTGCGTGGCCCATAATAAAGGAGAAAGTATTCCAATCTCATGTAGATCCGCTAAATGCCCGCCCCTACAATCCGCATATTGCCCGGCGAGCTTGCCCGTTTCATTTCCTCTGTACTCATACAAACAAATGCCTATTTGTAGGGTGCGAGTGTTAGAGGGAATGGTAGCGGAGAGGGCAGCGGGTAAGGTTTTAATTGCATTATTGGAATTCATCAATAGCAGTTTGACGTGGTCTTCTTCTTTTCGTGTGGTTAGTGACAAACCTGGTGTCAGAGTTTATGCCGCCCATGTTCCTCTGATTTGGCTTCACATGCCGTCGAGAAATATCTCTCAGGCATGCCGGTTTCCTCACGATGTTTTCCATCGACGTAATTAAGCAAGTGATAATTATACAATACGCACACGAATTCAAAAAGTCAGAGGTGCGTGCCTTGGGTTCGAAGTCGAGACCTATGACTTAGCAGTCCAGTGGTCACACCACAAGGCTATCACTGCTGTTAAAACTACGCTGCTGTTATTAGTTCCACGTGGCAAGGCTATTAATATCACGATGTTGTCCTAATTTAATGCTAGTGTCCACATAAACACATAACATCACGCCTTGTATTCCCGAAGGCTTCGGCAGATCAGTTCAAAATATTAAAAAAACCTTTTCCAAAGTAGCCCCGTTTAGCGACACTAATAAGTAATCTATACTAACATTATAAAGCTGAAGAGTTTGTTTGTTTAAACGCGCTAATCTCAGGAACTACTGGTTGGAATTGAAAAAATCTTTTTGTGTTGGATAGTCCATTTATCGAGGAAGATTATAGGTTATATAACATCACGCTATGACCAATAGGAGCGGAGCATAAATGAAAAATGTTGCAAAAACGGGAATGGTGCGACCCACCCGTGCGAAGCCGGGACTGGCCGTTAGTGCTATACTATAAATGATAAATGGTTTTTATTTCAGTAAATAAATCTGTAACAGACACTTTTACAAGACAATGTAATGTTTCTTTTTAAGGCTAGATGGCGCCGGCTTTTCCTATCTAACTAACTCTGAGAAGAAAAGCCGAAACAAACTCAGAGATCAAAGTCTCTTTTAAAGTCCAGATAATGTGTTATAAAAACTATGCGAGTGTAACAATTTAGGGCAACATTTAGAATGGCCTTTTGAGGAAAGTGCCATAGCAGGTTTAAGTTGTTTATATACTTACTATCGACCCGCCCCGGCTTCGCACAGGTGCAATTTAGATACTAATGTAGGGCATATAAACCTTCCTCTTGAATCACTCTATCTATTGCTGTAAACGGCATTAAAATCCGTTGCGTAGTTTAAAAGATCTAAGCGTACAGACAGCGGGAGCGATTTCGTTTTATACTATGTAAAGATAGAAACCATTATTCCAAATTAATTATTCCTTGTTGGTGTAGTGGTGGCAAGCGCGACTGCTGATCGTGGAGCCTGGGTTCGATCCCTAGGTCGGGCAAAGTGTTATTAGATTTTTCCGTGAGGAATTCCTCAGTAAACGCCCGGAGTTGGGATTTGTGCCCGGATGATGGCAATAGGCTCGCCCCCTATTAGATGGAACTTAAACATAACGGAACGACACGTTTGGTGCAGAGGCTGAGCGATCAGCTTCAACCCGTAGGTCGTGGGTTCGATTCCCGCACGGAACAAATATTTGTATGGCCTACAGATAGTTGCTCCGGGTCTGGATATTTGTGCGTGTGAAGATTTGTGTCTGTAAACGCACCCACGATACAGGACCAATCCTAGTGGGGGGCAACGTTTTATCTTTAAAAAAAAAAAACAAAAAAAAATAAGATGTTACTATAGGCCTCTGCCCAACCCTTCGGGGAATACAGGCGTGATGTTATGTTTTTGTATTCCAATTTGACAAAAGGTATTCCTTCATCCCCAGTTGTACACCCGCTGTCACTTACACCCTACACTCTCACGAGGACCTTCAATTTCCTTTTTCCAGTCTATGATATTGAATTGGTTTGGTTCAACCGTTGAATATAATAGAACACTTATGTCATGTGTGAAATTGCCCTACTTGTATGCCCAATGTCCATATATCGATAAATACTTACGGTCGGTTTCAATAACCTAGCTATCGGCGGTTTGCCTTACCAGAGATAGTTGACGTTATTTCTTAGGTTGTCAATAATAGTAACAAGCAGGATAGTACCTACAACACAACAAATAAAGGCGGGAATACACATGCTAGTAAAATACGGAAGTAGCTTGCATGATAAAAAATGGTATGTGCCAATAATTGGCACACTGAGGAATGGATACATATGCCAGTGAAAAGGAAGCCTTCAAGTCGAACTCAGTTCGGAAGTGATCAGTTTTACGAAGTTTCCCGACGCGCCTTATTTGTTATAATAGACAAAATAACATCACGCTCGTATTTCCCAAAAGGCCAAAGGTGTATAATAACACCCTCATTTCGCCGTTATGTTTAAGTCCCATGTAATATGGCAAGCCTATTGCCATCAACCAGGCACAAATCAAAAACTCCGGGCTGCTACTGAAGAATTCCACACAGAAAACCCCAATTGAATCCAGGACCTCACGATCAGCAGGCGCGCTTGCCACCACTGGGCCAACGAGGCAGTTATAATAGACAAATAATTCCCAATTTCACACTCAAACAAAAACACAATCATCAAAACTCAATACTTGGCAAAACATATCAAAAAACCCGTAATGCTTATCACGTAAGAAAATCCTAATGTGACATTACGTTATTGATTTTCCAGAGGCCCTAGTTTATCGGGAGTAAGGGATGGTTACCACCAAACGGCTCGCATCGCATCGGATCGGCAAGGATACGTACGGATGCGGCGACAGCCGTACGCGTCCGTCAGAATGTCGACGCATACGATCGGCCCCGTACAGACGCTTGCAAACGTATGCGTTTCTGCACCTAGTCAAAAAGTTTAATTCCTACCGTGTTGACAGCCGAAAGGATCCGATCGGATACGACGACAGGCGAACGGAGCCGATCGCGCGTCGCAGCATAGCGTGTCGCAGAAGACGCCCACGGTCAAGCTGCTGTGCGCGGCTCGGTAATATAGACTTTAAATACTGTGTACACGATTTAATATCGTTTAAAGGTTGTAAAATCCGTTCCGATCCGATGCGATGCGAGCCATTTGGTGAATACCATCCTTATGGCGTCCAATATTGACGTAAATCCAATAGACTTTTGTCTAGAGCCGGTGGGCTAGTTGCTTAGAAGACATGTGTCGTTTTTCGTTTACTATGTGTAAAATAACATCACGCCTGTATTCTTCGAAGGGTTGGGCAGAGGTGTATACACCCATATTCTAAGACGTTCCTCCAAAACTTACTCGACTCAGGACGGCCTCGAAAATACCTCCAAAATTGTATTCTTAGTCGCAATTTCGAGTGAACTTAGAGTTCCTCGAGAAGTCATTACGTCATAATTTGAATTATCTGCATCGCGCAAGTAACGCCGCGATAAATAGTTGTAAGGATTATCGTAGGCATATTCGATAAAGTCTTCAAAATTCATTTTTGTTACATACGAACTTTGACACTTTCTTCTTTAAGGTAGGTTTCGAGGTATCTTGAGTTTGACAGATGATTCCTTACCTCGACTGAGGAAAAATCTCGAATCGAGGACGTTTATGTCATCTCGAGGTGGAGTCGAGTCGAGTAAGTTTTGGAGGAACGTCTTAGAATATGGGTGTTAGTATCACCCTCATTTCGCCATTATCTTTAAGTCCCATGTAATAGGGGGCGAGCCTATTGTCATTAATCGGCACAAATCCAAACTCCGAGGTGCTAGGTACTAAGGAATTCCACACAGAAAAACCGAATTACATTACGGTTTTTTTTATTTAATAACATAACTTAACAATGCAATAACATACCATAATATAATCAACCCATTACTGTCCCACTGCTGGGCACGGGCCTCTTCTCAGAATGACAAGGGTTAAGGCCTTAGTCCACCACGCTGGCCTGGTGCGGGTTGGCAGACTACACACACCATCGAGAACTTTATGGTACCCTCTCAGGTGTGCAGGTTTCCTCATGATGTTTTCCTTCACCGCCAACGCAAGTGATAATTAAATTATGATCGGCTGAATTCGAAAAGTCAGAAGTGCGGGTCCTGATCGAACTCAGATCCTCCTGTAAGGAAGGCAAGCGTTCAACCGCTAGGCTATCACTGCGTCAATTGTATCGTATTCAATTCAATTTGTATTGTATTGTATTACTAACAATACAATACAAAATATTTTTTATTGTACACCATAAAAATACAGAATAGAATATGGATGAAAATTAATAAAAAAATTACATTTTCATACCAAGAATTCTCTCGCAAACTAACTAGCAAACCAATTATCAATTCTACTATCTTTGCAGCGTTTTCTCAATTTAACCGACATTAAAAGAAACGTAAAACATTACGGGGGACAATTTTATTGTGGCGGCGAACTCGACTTGTAGAACTCAATTTGTGTAATTCACGTCTGAGATGAATGTCTTACTAGAGGAGCGAAGCTAGGGCTAATTCAATGCGACGTTTGACTTACGAGGGCGAAGCGAAAAATAATGTAGTTTTATTTGGGAAGACGGTTTATTAACATAACATCACAACTGTATCCCCCGACGGGTTGGGCAGAAGTGTGTATAGTACATGCAGTCGGGATAGTGACTTACTAGTTACTAATAGGTATACTACCAGGTCGATGACAGCAGGTAAATATGATGTACCGAGAGTAAATAATTTCTATGGCGACAGAACCTTAATAAAACGTGTTCCCTATTTAATGAACACTTTGCCTGCTGACATCAGACAAGAAAATAATAAACAAAAATTCGGACGTAAACTTAAAAAACATTTATTGGAAACTATGTAAGTGGTATTAAGTTGCATATAGGTTATAGATGTACCTAATTATGTTTTACTATGTATGAGAGACTCAAGGATCTCACAGTTAAACTGCGTAAGCAGTTTTGTGGGGCAATGTACTTAGCTCTAAGAAATTTTTAAGTGAATAAATCGTCATTAATTCAATTCAATTCAATACTTACATAAACTCACGCCTTTTTCCCATGGGGGTAGGCAGAAACTATAGAACGCCACATGCTACGACCTTTACATACCCCTTTCGCTTCATCCACATTCATACATCTTGTCATACACGCACGCTGGTTGAGAGTACTACGCACCTGACCTTTGTGAAGAACATCACCAATAACATCGATGTATGTCCTTCTAGGACGTCCTCTACCGGCGTTTCCATTGACATCCGCCTTATAAATTCCTTTTGTTAATCGCCGTTCACTTAGTCTCTCAACATGACCATACCACCTAAGCATACTCCTTTCAATTTTTGTCACTACATCATCTTTTAAATCTCATCATTTCTCAATCTATCATTCAAAGTTAAGTAACACCCTCATTTTGGTGTTATGTTTAAGTCCCATGTAATAGGGGGCGAGCCTAGCCTAGAGCTAGTAGATTGAACTCAGCCCCTTCTACATGGAAGGCTAGCGTTCAACCGCTAGGCTATCGACGAGCCGCTTCTCAGAATGACAAGGGTTTTTGGCCTTAGTACACCATGTTGGCCTGCTGCGAGTTGGACTACACAATTGACATACCATTGAGAACACTTTTGTTTTTTATTTTTTGGAAATCTCTCCTGTGTTCAGGTTCCTCGCCATGTTTTCCTTCACGATTAACGCAATAATCAAATTCTGGTGAAAGCCGGATCAAACTCAAACATGTAAGGCAAGCGTTCAATCGCTATGCTTATCACAGCGAAAATGGCAAACAATAGCATAGCCCTAGCCTACCTTACCTCAGGTAGAGCGAATGGCAATTGTAAGGAGGGGGGAGAGGGGGCAATGTTGGAATTGCATCAGGAGTGCGGTCGTTCGTCACGACACGACAAACTTCACCTACTATTTCACAGAATGCTACTTCAGAAAATAGTCTGCGGTGCGGCCTCTAAGCGCCCGTTCACACAGCGGACCCGTTTTAACGGATCCGTCGGTACTGGATATGTTGTTCACATCTGTACCTACGGATCAGTTAAACAAATGGCAGCTGCGTCGCAACTGGCAGGCAGGATACGATAAAAATAACGGATCCAGTATTTATTACTGGATACGAAATACTGTTGTGTATTTGAACTAGTTCATACAACTACAGGCGCCATCACCAAAATAAAAACGGATCCGATAAAAGTTTCTGTGTGAACTAGCTGTTAGTCATTCTGAATAATCAATATGATATACTTGTCGGAGATTAAGTCATTTAGAAGATAAAGGAAGTCGTCAAGATGAATCAACGTACCCGACCTTTCAAAGTACTCGACGTTATAAAAACGACATATTCACTGTCGTAGCATGTGGCGTTCTATAGTTTCTGCCTACCCTCATGCGAAAAACGCGTGATTTTATGTATGTATATGCACAAAACAGATAGGTACAGAAGTCAATCACATGTATGTAGGTACTTCACTTTTCATACTTACGCTCAGCGGTCGCTCTATCTATATATCTATCTCTCTCAAGCGCATGGCACTCGCACTCGCACTCACTCGCACTCTGGTCCCAAACAGTCCGAGATATTTAGGCGTTGCTGTATGTAGATTGACTACTTTACCTATCTATTTTGTGGTATATGTTATTATGTTAGGTTACTATATAACAAAACTTTACCTTGTATAGGTATCAACAAAAGAACGCCGACTCAACCATCGGACCTAATGGCCACGCACAAAAATTAAAACTACATTCGTATTCAAGGGCTGGTGCATAAAGTTTTACAGTCTTCGCCAATTTAAATCAATTCCGAACAAGTTTGTTCCGCTATAAACCTTCCGTGAAGGAATTTAACGGAACGGAAGACGGAACACATCAAGGACGGAGTGTCAATCAATAACTTTAACATGTTTTAGCTCAGGTTAGTAGTTAAATTAAGTGTTTGAAAGAATTAGAAGGAATAAAAAGCAGTGATAGTTCAACAGTTGCACGCTAACCTTCCATAAAGATAAAGATATATTTATTTAAAATGATATGAATTCAATGGTGTTAATATTTAAATATGAGCTATAGGTATGTTATACCATTTGAAGGTGTGCAAATATGTATTGAAATTGTAATTGTATTAAATTAATAAAAACTTTTTTACAAAAAATTTAAACCGACTTCAAAAAAGAATAAAATAATTACCATATAAAATTAACAGTTTCAGAAGTCGGTGCTGATCCACGCTGAACCAAATTGAAGGCACCGACTTCTGAAACTGTTAATTTTAGGTAATTATTTTATTCTTTTTTGAAGTCGGTTTAAATTTTTTGTAAAAAAGTTTTTATTTTTTTCATTTCAGTGGCCTTAATTAAAAATTGGTTGGACCTACTAAAGACGCTGCTCGTAACATAATCACATCATCACAATATGCGTACTGTTCGTCATTGAGGAGTTCCATTGTCTATCTCCAAAGTTCTTCATCAGATCTTCACCAAATTTAAATGGGACCAACTTCGAAGTATACCCTATCCATTAAAAAAAGAATCATTAAAATCGGTTCACAATTGGCGAAAATATCGATGAACATCACAAAAAAAAAACGTACCTACAGACGAACATAGTAACCTCCTCCTTTTTGGAAGTCGGTTAAAAATAATTCAGTTATAGAAGCCAAACATTAAAAACTATACTAAAATTATAAAGCTGAAGAGTTCGTTTGCTTGTTTGTTTGAACGCGCTAATCTCAGGAACCACTGGTTGGAATTGAAAAAATATGTTTGTGTTGGAAAGTCCATTTATCGAGGAAGGTTATAGGCTATATAACATCACGCTACCAATAGGAGCGGAGCATAAATTAAAAATGTTGCAAAAACGGGAAAAATGCCCACCACAACTCGCCTTTTGTACACGTTTCATTTCGCTAATAAATAATTCCCTACCAATAATGCGAAAAGCGTAAAGCTAATCAATAAATAATTAACAAAATATCGCCTAAACTAATCCTCCGCAAAGTAACCAAACGTTAATCACTAACTTTCAATATGGCTGTCAGCTTAATTGGAAACCAATCCGTTAAATAAAACAATTATGCGTATTAACCGGTAAGTACACAGACCGACCGGGCAACTGTACCGGGCACCGACGCATAAATTGATCCGGTAATTATCTTCGTTGGTTATACATTTGTGGAAATTAGTACCAATGCCATATTAGCCCGAAATACGCCGAAGCTGCCCGATTGCTTCCCTCGGGCATCGTAAGAGGCGATTACGGGATTATTGTACGCCCACCTGTACTCTGAATACCGATTTTATCATATGCCCGGTAGGTTGAAGGTCAGGACGGTAGCATGACGGCACGGTAGGTGTAGTAGCTGAGCGATTGGCTGCGTTATGGGTCCTGGGTTTAATTCCCGTACAAAGCTCGGGAGCTAGAGGAAGTCTGTCAGATCAATATCATATACCTAGCTAGTTATATACACTATAGTCCGACCATATTTTTTCTATAACATAACATCACGCCTGTATTACTCGAAGGATTGGGCAGTGTTGTATAGCAAAACCCTCATTTCGCCGTTATGTTAAGTCCCGTGTAATAGGAGGCGAGCCTATAGCCATCAACCGGGCACAAATTCAAACTCCGGGCTGCTACTGAGAAATTCCTCATGGAAAAACCCAATAATACTTTGCCCACTTTGCCCTGAGCAGTCAAAAAAAAACACAAAAATACACATTTTGTAGAAAACAAAAATAATTTAAGTAATTAATATTTTTTTATAGCTAGCCTATTTACGTATTCCCGCGGAATTCCCGCCTATTTCCAGCAACGAAAACCGTAAGACTAAAACGAACAGCTCTAAGTTGCATCGCAATAAATAAATCACACACAGCCATTCCCAGCAATATTTTACTGAACACCTCAACTCCGTACTTATATAACTCACCCCGTAATCTCAACCTTATCGATATATTCAACCCCATATTTACAACCCCTATACAACTACAGGTGAACATTACAATGCCTGTTTAACATATAAATTGTTCGTCTACGCCGTCTACGACCTCAGGTAATTACAGTGTGAAGGTGGCTTCATAAATATTCTTTATTGCTTGGCAAATTTGTATAATAGCTGGACCCCGCAGGAGTTGTTATGCTGTAAATGTGGTGTATTTTACGTTGATACTTGCCTCTGGAGTGTTTTATTGAAGTAGTTTAATCGCCTTTTCTAATTAGTTGGTAGAAAGATGTTACTTGGATTAGGAGTTCTTAGAGTCTATCAACACTATGACAAATAATTGCATCATATACCTACCAGCAAAAAGAAACACTGCATATAGTCGCCGGCAGGTAACTTGGCAAGGTTTTGGCGTAGTGGGAGTAAGTTTGCGCATGTACACCTACTGCAACAAAAAAATGGTCACTTTTATTGCTTGTCATTATTCTATGGGGTTATTGCCATAATTTATTTTTTCAAACTGCCTCGTTTGTCTAGTGGTGCCAAGTGCGACTGCTGATCATGAGGTCCTGGCCTCGATCCCCAGGTCGGGCAAGGTGTTATTGGGTTTTTTCGTGTGGAATTTCTCAGTAGCAGCCTGGAGTCTGGATTTGTGCCTGGTAAATGGTTTCCGATTGAAAATTCACTTACATAACATAACACATCACGCCTTTATTACCCGAAGGGTTGGACCGAGGAGTATAATAACACCCTCATTTCACC
Source organism: Amphipyra berbera (assembly GCA_910594945.2). NCBI lineage: Eukaryota > Metazoa > Arthropoda > Insecta > Lepidoptera > Noctuidae > Amphipyra > Amphipyra berbera. The sequence goes on along the minus strand of OU343142.1, from coordinate 2,257,710 downwards.
GTTAAGTTTAAGTCCCATGTAATAGGGGGCGAGCCAATTGCCATCAACCGGGCACAAATCCCAACTGCGGGCTGCTACTGAGGAATTCCACACGGTAAAACTCAGTAACATTTTGCCCGACCTGGGGATCGAATCCAGGACCTCACGATCAGCAGTCGCGCTTGCCACCACTAGACAAAACAGAATTCATGATAGACCTACTGGCTATGAACAAATAAATTCCCGTCAAAAAATTGTGAACAATAATCTATAAACAATGGTCTTGTGGCTAATTAAGGGGGGCTCGTAGCTACAACCGCACAGATCATACGATTTACGAGGTTAAGCTGTGCTTGCCGCGGTCACTCCGTGGATGGGTGGCCGTTTGTTACACATCAAGACCCACCCGTGCCTCAAAGAGCACCTCTGTGCCACCACGACATCTTTGATGACCAGAAATCAACCAGAAATACCCCTAACATTTGCTTCCAAAACACAAACACACACACACACACACACACACACTCGAATACACAAACTGTGTTGAACTTTATATAGTGTAAATAAACAAATAGAATTAATTCTATATATAGACGACATTGATTACTAGCAATAAATATGTTAGAGCTTCGCACCTGGGCCTGTGAAGCGGAGCGGAGCGAGCAGAACGGAGCGAGGTAACTTAGAGCTGAAACAGATGAAACGTTTTAAGCTCAAATGGATTCATTTCAATCGTCTTGTGTCTGTACTCACTATTTTTAACCGACTTCCAAAAAAGGTGGAGGTTCTCAATTCGCCTGTATGTTTTTTTTTGTATGTTTGTTCCGCGATATCTTTGTTAATTGGGAACCGATTTTAATGATTTTTTTTTTGTTTGAAAGAGTATTCTTTCGAAGTGGTCCCATTTAAATTTGGTGAAGATCTGATGAAGAACTTCAGAGATGGATAATTTGAAGTCGGTTTTATTTTGTTAAAAAGTTATGTAACAATAAGTGTAGCTGAGAACCTCAGGGTCCTGTGTTCGATTTCAGTTTCCGCTTAGTGTCATACGGTTCTCTCTTTAAAAATTGGAATTTCAATCTGTATATATAAAAGGAGCCCGGAGTTTGGATTTGTGCCCGGTTGATGGCAACAGGCCCTATTATATGGGACTTAAACACAACGGCGAAATGAGGGTGTAACCATACACCTCTGCTCATCCCTTCGGGGAATACAGGCGTAATGTTATGTTATGTATAAAAGGACAAACTGACTGACCGATTTACCAACGCACACCCAAAACCGCTGTGGTTAGACACTTGAAATTTTGACAGTAGGAACCTTTTATAACGTAAGCATACATGAGGAAGAATTTTTCAAAATTCCCCTCCTAAGGGGGTGAAAAAAATCACGTAAGCAAACTGCGGATAATAGCTAGTATAATATAAATGGGGTTCGCTGTCTTCTTGGTATGAGATCTCATTATTTGTCGGCGAAATCTGAGTAAGTGACTGTAAAATCATCAGGACCAGGCTCTTCTACACTAATATTATAAAGAGGAAAGATTTGTATTTTTGTATGTAACGAATAAACTTAAAAAGTACTGGACCGATTTCAAAAAATCTTTTGCCGTTAGAAAGCTACATTATCACTGAGTAATATAGGCTATATTTATTACTGGAATAAAACTTCTTACGCGGCCGGAGCCGTGAGGACACAGCTAGTCTGTTATATTTTCATTCCTGTTTGTATTTGTGCATTAGATGCATTACGTAATTATTTTTTAAAATCATTTGATTTTTCCGTTTCAGATTATTCATTGCATAATAGCATAGCCAATTACTGTCACACTGCTGGGTGCACGCTTCTTCTCAGAATAATAAGGGTTAGGCCTCAGTCCACCTCGCTGGCCTGAGTAATGGCCTAACTGTTGAATGCTTGCCTTTCCATGCAGGAGAGTGAGTTCAATCCCATCCCGCACCTCTGACTTTTCGAATTCATGTGCGGATCAGAATTTGATTATCACTTGCACTAACGGTGGAAGAAAACATCGTGAGGAAACCTGCACACCTGAGAGGGTTCCAAAATAGTTTAGTTCTTTCTATATTTGTTTGCCCGTAAGTTTAAATACTACACACTTTTCCCGTGTGATGACGGGTTAAAATATAAAACTTCCTCACCGTACGCTGGAAAAAGACTCCTGTTATAAGATTCAACAAAACCCAGCACTATTGGTGGTAGGATCTATACGGTCCGCCTGGCTAGCTACCACCCTCACATTAAAGTCCGGCGCCAAGCAGTTTACTGTGTTCCGTCGTGTATATGTGAGCCAGAGGGGTTAATGTGAATCCCTCTATATCTATGTTCCTTGGATTCGTGTGCTCCATCTTAGACCCTGTCTGCGCTTACCATCAGGTGAGACTAGGGCCAAAAGCGACGAAGTCAAGATTTAAAAAAAAATCTGTCATTTTGTTACATTCAATATGCATAAACCACAAACTCAATCTCGCAGTCCATAGGCACAGTCTTCTCCTGAAACCATAATAAATTCTACTACTTAACTCAACTGCAAAATTTCTGTGCACACAACCAGTTTCGCTTATAAAACGCGTCATCTGGACAAGTTCTTAGTTCCACTCGCTATGTAAATCAAAGTGCTGCACTTTTTAGTTTGCGACGAACTAAAGCCCGCATACAACTTGAACGGGATTACTGTCAGCTGATTTTGGAGATGGCCTGTCTTAAAATAATAAAGGTAAAAACTTTTCAACGGTTTTATCTTACGGTACCCACAGGATTTGAGGATTGAAGGTTGAAATTGTTATAATGTTGTACTGACATGGGAATTGAATTTGTTTACGATATGGCAAGACGAGATCATCAAGACTGCTGGCCATGCTTGGATACAGGAAGCCCAGAATAGGGAACAATGGGAATCTTTGGAGGAGGCTTTCACCCGAGAAGGAGTTCTGGAAAACCAACAAGATGTTCACCATCCAACTTTGTAGAAAAAAAACTGTTTAAAAATAGACTGCCTTGTTGGTCTAGTGGTCGCAAGCGCGACTGCAGAGCATTGGGTCCTGGGTTCGATCCCCAGGTCTGGCAAAGTGTTATTGGGTATTTCCACTAGGAATTTCTCAGTAGCAGCCCGGTGTCTGGATTTGTGCCCGATTAATGACAATAGGCTCGCCCCCTATTACATGGGACTTAAACATAACAGGCGAAACGAGGGTGTTACTAAAACACCTCTGCCAAATCCTTCAGGGTATAAAAGGCGTGATGTTATGTTTGTTTAAAAATAGAAAATGTAGGTTAAGCTTAAGATAAAATTGAAACCGTCAATAATGTACTTAATATTCCAAGAAATACAAGGTTAGTCGGAAAGGGGGTACTAAGCCGCAGGCCACTTAATGTATCACTGATGACTATTTAAAATAAAGTGTTAAACTTAAAAAAATCGATTAATATTTTTTTCCATGAAAAATTATTTTTATTTTAGTTTTTTCAAAAATTCTTCATCCCTGCTTTAGTTATGAATTCAGAAAATGGAGTTTCTAATCAGTGACCCCAAATATAACGTAAAATGTAAACACAGCTGATCATAGCTGAAGATAGATAGAATTTAGCGTATTTTTTATGAAGCATTTGAACAGCTATTTCTCTTGAACTATTGACTTTTAGGGAAAGTTGTAGAACAAAAGTTATCCATTATTATGGGTACTTTAACACCGTTTCGGCTTAGTACCCCCTTTCCGATTAACCTTGTATAAGGCTTTTATTTATTTTTATTTTATTTACTGTCATGGGAATTTAATTTGTGTGCGAAGTTTCAGGAGAATCGGTTGAGCAGAAATAGTTGAAAAATCTGTGTAAATGGGGCAAAATTGTCCCATAATCCCATTCTGCACTTCAAAGTTTATTGAAAAGACAAATATTTACTGTCTGCCGCACCCTGGATAGAATCCTAGCTACCCCCCACGTTGATTAAGCGTCATTCTGTTAATCTCTAATACCTGTCAATAGAAACATACCTGTAACTCTGCTTACCTCAACTACCGTAAACAGATAGGCTTCAAACACGTATCCGGAACGCTTAGGGCGTTTCCACACCTAATCGGATATAGGCAGACGAATACGCGCGGAGAGCTCATGTGTAAAGGAATTGTATGGGTGAGTTGAGCCTAATCTGGCCGACAATGTTTGCGATTGAGTGTGTATTGCCTATAAATGTGGCTATTGTGTAACGATTAGGAGTAGGCAGTATGGTAAGCGTTGCAGGTGTTAGTCATTAAAGAACTTAACGGTATTATATTGTTACTATTGTGCAATGTAGATACTAATGTGGGGCATATAAACCTTCCTCTTGAATCACTCTATCTATTGCTGAAAACTGCATTAAAATCCGTTGCGTAGTTTAAAAGATCTAAGCGTACAGACAGCGGGAGCAACTTAGTTTTATCTATACTAATATTATAAAGCTGAGGAGTTTGTTTGTTTGTTTGAACGCGCTAATCTCAGGAACTACTGGTTGGAATTGAAAAATTATTTTTGTGTTGGATAGTACATTTATCAAGGAAGGTTAAAGGCTATATAACATCACGCTACGACCAATAGGAGCGGAGCATAAAAGAATAATGTTGCAAAAACGGGAAAAATGTCCACCCGTGCGAAGCCGGGACGGACCGCTAGTATTATATAAAGATATACCTACACAGCAAAGACTGCATTGTTGGCATAGAGGTCGCAAACGCGACTGCTGAGCATTTGGTCCTGGGTTCGATCCCCAGGTCGGTCAAAGAGTTATTGGATCTTTCCATTAGGAATTTCTCAGAAGCCCCTTATTACATGGGACTTAAACATAACTGGTGAAACAAGGGTGTTCTAAAAACACTTCTGACGAACCCTTCGGGGAATATAAGGAGTGATGTTATGTGACACAGCACAGCAGTGATAGCCTAGTGGTTGAACGTATGACTTCTATGTAAGGTCTAACCTGAGCAATAGACCACAAATAGCAGTGTGAAATACTGGTCTACTTCTTCTTTTCGAATGGTTAGTGACTAACCTGGTGTCGGAGTTTATGCCGCCCATGCCTCTGACTTGGCTTCACATACCGTCGAGAAATACTTCTAAGGCATGCCGGTTTCCTCACGACGTTTTCCTTCACCGTTTTTAATCAAGTGATAATTATATAATACGCACATGAATCCGAAAAGTCTGAGGTGCATGCCTTGGGTTCGAACGCGAGACCTATGATTTGACAGTCCGACGGGATGTGCGTATTGTATAATGATCACTTGCTTAAAAACGGTGAAGGAAAACCATGTGAGCAAACATGCCTGAGTGATATTTCTCGACGGCATTTTATTTATTTATTTATTTTTACTTTAATTATAACGGTATTAGCACACCAATTACAACAATTAAAGACAATGACAAAATACAGTTTAAAAAGGTATTTCAAAAGAAATAAAAATAACATTAATTTACACACAGTCATACATCCTTCTCGCAGAAACGCAAACACTCTAACAATATATTCGGCCATCCATCCGCAAACAAATCACAGTCAGGATTGGCGTACAGGAGAGCGTTGAGTGCGATGAGGGTGCGTGGTATGGGCGAATTAGCGCGCGCAACGGTGCGACACGACGGCACGGCGAACAACTTGTGCCTTCTGCTACGTCGATAGTTGTTGGGAGCAAAAAATCGACACAGCCCATCATGCAGATCAGGTGCATCAACTTTTCCCCTGAGGATTTTGCACATGACTATAAGTTGGTGACTTTCCCGTCTGACCTCCAAGGAGTTATACCCCAGACAACCCAAAAGAAATTTTGTTGGATACATAAACGGATAGTAACCGTTGACGCGCTTGTATAGATAGCGGAGGAAGGCTTTTTGTACCTTTTCAAGCAGAAGAGCGTATGTGCTCTCGTGTGGATTCCACACACACGCAGCACTTTCTAGCTTGCACCGTACCAATGCCCCAAAAATTAACCGTATCACATGGTGGTTACGAAAGTCATGAGAATTTCTAAGGATGAAACCCAAACGCTTAAAAGACTCTTTTGCCAGAGCTATTATGTGATCGTGGAATGTTAATTTGCGATCGAACGTGACTCCCAAGTCCTTCATGGTTGCTGGACGAGTTACGCTATTGCCATTAATTTTATAATCGTAACATATTGGGTGCCGCCCTCGACCGAAAGACATTGCGTAGCATTTAGTGGGGTTGAATTCCATCCGGTTCTCATGGCTCCATTGGTATACAGTATCGACGTCCTGCTGCAAAGCTATACAGTCTGCATCAGACTTAACCTCTGTGAAGAGCTTAAGATCATCAGCATACATCAAGCATCGGGAGTGCTCCAAAACGGTAGGAAGGTCGTTAACCATCAGCAAGAACAATAGAGGCCCCAGTATAGAGCCCTGGCTCACTCCGGAACGCGTGTGATAGGGTCTAGACTCGTACACCCCGAGTCTGACGAATTGCTGGCGATCGCGGAGATAGTCTGCAAGGAGCCGGAGAAGTCCCGGGGCAAAGCCTATGGTGCTCAGTTTTGCCAGCAATATATCGTTATTGACTCTATCGAACGCCTTCCGGAAGTCAAAGTAAAGCACGTCTACTTGTGAGCCTTGGTCCAGCCTGGTCGATATAAACTCTACGAGAGTCAATAGGTTAGACTCAACGGACCTCCTTGGTCTAAAGCCGTGCTGCTCATTACAAAGGTATTTTTCCACCTGTGCAAGTATGTATTTGTGGATAATGCTCTCAAACACCTTTGCTGGAGACGATAATACCGCAATCGGCCGGTATTCCTCTACCCTTGACTTATCAGACGACTTTGGTATCGGCCTAACCCTTGATAGTTTCCACTGGGGCGGGTACTGCCCAGTTTTCAATGCCAGATTAAAAATATGACAAAAGGGAATGCAAAAATGTTTATTTGCCAGCTTTATCATCATAGGAGGAATACTGTCGGGTCCTGTAGAGCTACTCGGTTTTAATTTGTTGATTGCATACATGACATCCCTAGCTGTGATGTGAAAAATATTGACATAATCACCATTGCAACTCTTATCCTGGCTGTTTGCTAAATCAGAATTAAGTTCAGGTATGTCTGGTAAAAATACACTGGCAAAAAAGCTAGCAAAAACCTCAGCCGCATCCACCCCAGAAAATGTTTTACCGTTATGTATAACATCAGGTTCAAACCCTCCCTTGATGCGCAAGCTAGAAATGTGTCGCCAAAACTCACGCGGATTAGACTGTATATTATCTTCTATGCATTTCATATATGAAGTGTAAGAGGCTGCTGTACGAATCTTAAGGTCTGCTCTAAGGTTGGAAAACAATTTGTAAACATTTATGGATTCCGTTTTTTTCCATAACGCGTGTAATTTGCTCTTATATTTAGTGTCGCGGATAATGTCACCGGAAAACCAGACGGGATAGCGCCCACTTACAGTGTTCTTACGTCGCTTTTTTGGCATGCACTCATCAAAATAACTATAAACAATCTTGTATAAACAGTCTGTAGCATTATAAACATCATTTGCTTGCAACACGGTACTCCAGGAGCTTTCGGATAACAACAAAGACAGTCGCTCGAAATCGCATTTGTTGAAGTTCCAATCTTTGGAAGTACTGATGTTACTCGGCTCCATAGAATCAGAATGACGAGCCGTGTCAACCCTTACCTCGATGTCCAAAGGCGGGTGATACGCGTCAGGCGGAACCATTCCGTCAGTAGCTGTGACTCGGACCTCGCGCACGTCATCGCTTTCCTGAACCAATACGACATCTAATATTCCTCCATGTTCATTATGCACTACATTCTTTTCTGACAGGCTACAATAAGACATAAAATAACAATAATAATTATTAACATTTATGGAAGCACTATTCAAATTGAGGTCACCTAGTATCAAAACAGGTGCCTTAAACGTATTTATAAAACTTTCACTTTTACAAAACAATTCCATGTATTCACTATCAGTTGCAGTTGGCTTAATATACACAACGCATACATAAAACGGACGACCTAACCATGAGAAGCAGGCCCAAAGATCCTCGCCATTATCAGTTTCTAAGTCACGACGCCGGTGCAGAACAATAGGCGCCCGCGCGGCGAGCGCGACGCCACCGCACGGTGTATTTCTATCACGCCTTAGAATACTCCAGTCACCACATTCAAGTTCGGAGTCCTCTACAGAGCTGTCAAGGAAAGTTTCCGAAACTGCTACAATTTCGTGTTCTGTCACTGCTAAATTATTGCGCCACATATTTAGTTTACTTTTTAAGCCGCGCACATTTTGATAGAACGCATTAAAACTAACAATCTTTTTGCTAAGCTTATGTGGGACCATGAAAGGGCTGGTTGTTGAGTGTGGTGGCTGCAGCAGTTTTCCGAGCGCCTCTAAGGTCTGCAGTGTTATCTGGCCTTTGGTAAGGTATCCAAGCCTTGATTTTGGCATTGACCGGCCAAACCTCAGTTGAAAAGCACACGTCGTAGGCAGCAGTCGGGACTCCTATCTTATACGATTTATAGTCTCCTCTTGGGGTCAGCTCTTGCACCGTGCACATGCCTGTAGTACAAAGCTGACGAAGATAGTCACGAACGTCTTCAACATCAGACTCCATGTTCCATAGATGCATGTATTTCCGTGGTTCTACGGCTTTCAGGGTTGTTATGGCTGGACCCGCAGTGCCACATAGAGAAGCTGGCCGCGAGTTTCTCCTCTTTTTGGCATGTGAAGCCAAGTCATGGGCGACATAAACTCTGACACCAGGTTAGTCACTAACCACACGAAAAGAAGAAGAAGACCACAAATAACACTGTGGCGGCATCTATCACCCCACATGCGAACTAAGCAGTACGACGAATGTCTAGCAGACTACAGCGACAACAATGACAGCTGTCAGATGAAATGTCACAAATCCTGCATCGCGGTATCAAGATCTGACACGGAGTTAGTATAATATATACAACTTCCCAACATCAACTGTTGGGCAGTGGCCCGCCAGGCACAAGACCCGCTTGGTAGGAGGATCCTCCCTTTTCGTTGGAGGAATACCATACCTCTCGTACCTCTACTTGACCGCTACAATTCAAACATACATAAATAAAACATTTACTAACAATAGGTAGAAACAATACAATACCCGGTACGAACCGACTTGGTTAGTGTTGTACATCGATAGGTCAGCCCGCTATCGATAGCTGCTCGACACGGCATAAATAAACCATGAACGCCGTACACCTGCCAGAGTACACCGGCACTACAAATTGGATCACGGTTTTAATGCTTTTGCTAGCGTTTGAAATTGATAGCGTAGGGATATCGGGTTATTTTGAAGTTGAATTTTTGAAGTGTAGTCGGTCAAAGAGGTTTTATTAATTTTTTTTTATAACATAGTGGTGTAGATGGTCTTATGTGTGTTCTTTTTGGGTTTATGGACATTGAATTCATTACAAAGATCAAGTACATCAGTAAGTATAGATTACGTTTTTTTAATGTTGATAATATAACATAATCAGCCTATTACTGTCCCACTGCAGGGCACGGGCCTCTTCTCAAAATGAGAAGGGTTTAGGCCTTCGTCCACCACGCTGACCTGGCGTGGGTTGGCCGACTACACACACCATTGACAACTTTATGAAGCTTTCTCAGGTGTGCAGGTTTTCTTCACAATGTTTTCCTTCACCGTTAACGCAAGTGATAATCAAATTCTGATCCAACAACAAGAATACAACATTTTTTAAGGATAAATAGTACCTTATCGCTATCCCTTAGTACCCTGTCTTACCTTATAAATAAAAAAATGACACATCAAAACTCATTTTGTAAAAAAAGAAAACTGATCTAATTAAACCGAAGGTCTGCCGTCGTGTGTCTGCCATCGCGAGCGTCGCCACGCAACAGCCGTTCTCACACCCGTACCGCCGCATTAGATGTTTCACATCAAAAAGCGGTTCTGAGAAGAATAGTAAGATATCTTAATATTCTTCTTCGGGCAGAAGTTTATATTTGTTTATAAGTGATGAAGACTACTGCTTCCAACACGTGTACACGAATCGATCGGCTCATTACGGGCACATCAGGTAATGACATGCATTTATCTGTATTCATCCCCTTGCCCTATACTTAGGGGCGAATACAGAAGACATAATACCGACTACAACAGCTGTAATGTGTCTTTTTTTCTATTCGACTGCTTGTAGATGGTCTTGCGGACCGTTTCTACGTAACCGGGCAGTTATTGGCGAGACCTGAAGGGTCTCCAACCAATGGGGACGAGAGTAAAATACTTAAGCTAACTACTACTACTAACATCATGACTAGCTAACAACAACAGCACTAAGGGCGACCCCTAATGGGAATCGGACCTCGGCTTATGGTGTTGTTTGCGAGAGGACTGGGAGGGAGACAGCTTGATGAGGGCTGAATTTTAACGGTGTGACTGCGGGGTTAGAAAATACGACCGGATCCGCGGCTGTGGCGGGTGAGCACGATGGATCATGGAAGCTCTTATTTGTCCGTACTTGGCGGGTTTTTGTTCTATAGTCTGTATGGAAGCGGCAAGAGGGGGGTGCGAAATAATAGACGCGCTCTGTCAGTTTGTTTTGTCTTGTCTTCCTCGCGCACCCCCCTCCTGCCGCTGCCATACCTCAGGCGACTAGCACTTGCGTGCAGTCTATAATAATTAACCATATCACTTCTTATACGAATAATAAAAACTGACAATTGGATACCAGGTCTACATCATAGTGCGAAAACATGGTTCTTCTATAGAAGCCAAAAAAGAGGGACAATGTTCTGATTCCTGAAAATAACAAGGCAGTCCTCAGACCTCATGCCCTGATATTGGTTCCCCTCATTTTCAAACCGCTATTTTGTTTTTTGTTTTGACTCAGATAGAAAAATAAAGATCGCTTTTTGAAACAAACACATTAATAATAATTAAGAAAAACACAAGAAATAAATATCGCCCGCATAAATATTGTTATATTTATGCGTTCAGGAATTTCCAAGTAACAGCTCGAAGTCTGGATTTGTGTCCAGTTAATGGCAATAGGCTCGCCCTATACATGAGACTTAAACATAACTAGCGAAACGAGGGTGTACTAAAACATCTCTGCCGAACCCTTAGGGGAATACAATGCGTGATGTTATGTTATGTTTATTATTGTTCATTGTGATTATTTGTGAAGTTTGAGTACCAAATAGCGCAGCCGCTCAACCAAATCTCCGGTAACTTTTTTCTTATAGAGATAACAGTCAAACAGTCGTAGTTGAGCTGCCGTTCAACTATGATTTCTAACAATATAACATCACGCCTGTATTCCCCGAAGGGTTGGTCAGAGATGTATGGTAACACTCTCATTTCGCCGTTATGTTTAAGTCCTATATAGTAGGGGACGAGCCTATTGCCATCAACAGGGCACAAATCCAAACTCCAGGCATCCAAACTGAAGAATTCCAAAAGAAAAAACTCAATAACACTGGCCGATCCGAAGACCTCACGATCAGTAGTCGCGCTTGCCACCACTAGACCAACGAAGCAGTTACAAACAAACAAACGAACAAACAATATTGTTAGTAGAATCGCCCCCTCAGTAACCAAGAGCCAATATGTCGTACACGTGTACGTCAATCGATCGGCTGATTACGGGCACATCAGGTAATCTCCGACATCCATCTATATATTCAACTACAGTTGCAGTCGAGAACTGTTAATATTGTATACCAATGGAGCTGGGTAAATAGTGATTGTGGTTTTACCAAGGCAGCATAAGTAAGGTAGAAATAGATGGACAGACAGTTTTATTGGACAGTTATTTCGTGAGTGTTTTTGGAATAAAACTAGACTTGATAGACTGAATTTAGAAGGCGTAGAACTAATGGCCAAATACTCGAACGTTATAAAATGGGGTGAATATGGATGCAGGGGGTGAATCGGAACGAAACTTTAAAAGGAATTTTAACATTGAAATAGTATAGTGTGCTGCCAAAAAGGACTGTATTATATATTTTTTTAATAATGTTTAGTTTATTTTCTTATCCCATTACACAATTTTATTATTACATACATCATACATATTATATACAATTAACAATTAAGTGTCCTTGTAGGCAACAAACTATATTATTTCAACGTTAAAGTCCATTTTAAACTTTCGCCCATATTCACCCCTGCGTCCCTATTCACCCCGTTAAATGGTACTCAATTTTAAGTTGCCGTTATTTTAGTGTTGTCGCTGTCACTTCTCCTGTAACTGAGAGTGACAGCACGAGACTTGTGTTAAAGCTCAACCTAGGAGGTTTCGCAGCAAGTCACGCTCTGCTACCTATTCTAATGGATAAAGGCGTGATACTATATAGGTGAAAACCAAATCATGTAATTCCTTCAAATCTCGTGATGTACTGCTGACATAGATTAACCCTGAACGGGATTCATTTGAATTCAATAAAAAAAATACAAGTGTTATCGATAGCTGGTAACACTGGACAATGTTGATAAAGGAGGACAGGGTAATCGTCAACTTGAATCAACGTACCCGAAGTTATAAAAACACTGATCATTCGACGGAACAAAGGATTCCATGTCGAACAGCTGAAAAAGTCTGACCTTTTATATCTGACTAGCTTGTCCTTATTTTCTGATCTTGTGTAAATTGTGTAAATTATTATATTGTGAACTAGCTTCTGTAACTAACCACTAACCTAAATATAAGAACTCTCAGTGGTGGAGAGTCTATGTTGGTTTCATTTACTTTATTTACCATCCTCGCAATCCTGACATATTGTTATTAGCTATAACTGTAATGATAGATTCACCCCTACAAGATTCTGTTGTATGTATTTTATACAAGAATTAAACATGTGTTCTTAAATGACCGCGCAGCGAGCGATAGGCCGCGCCATTCGCTCGGGGCGCTAAAATACCTCACGTGAAGAACACGTTTACTTCTTGTAATTTTTTTTTATTGAGTCCAAAAGTATCCCATGCTGGGTTAATCTATGTCAGCAGTACATCACGAGGTTTAAAGGAATTACATGATTTTGTGTACAACCTGTATACAATTAGGTAGGTATATTAATCTTTCTGTCGCTAATACCCAACTGTCTATCGGGTTTCTGCCAATGTGTTCCTTACTGTTTGAAGTAGAAGATAAGTCGCTAACAAGTCGGTTCCCAGAACGATATCACGTCGATAACCCTTCAGTACAATGCTATCTCGTCTTCAGATCCCTCAAAACAGGTAAGTGTGGATTGATAGGACTGAGTGCTAGCTTATAAGACTTTTGGTAAACAAAAGTTTTGTGTTTATTGATATATAAGAAAACGGAGAAAGTATGAACAAACTTATCAAAATAATTTCTACAAATACAATTTAATTTAATCTATACTAATATTATAAAGCTGATGAATTTGTTTGTTTGTTTGAACGCGCTAATCTCAGGAACTACTGGTTGGAATTGAAAAAATATTTTTGTGTTGGATAGTCTATTTATTAAGGAAGGTTATAGGCTATATAACATCACGCTACAACCAATAGGAGCGGATCATAAATGAAAAAGGTTGCAAAAACGAGAAAAGTGTCCACCCGTCTGAAGCCGGAACGGACCACTAGTTTAATAATAAATAGCGCCACCTGCCACTACTTGAGCGAGTACCATTAAGTTACTTAATGTTAAACATCGGAACACAGTTTGTAAAAAAAATTTCACCGAATCACACCGGAGAGGGCCAACGAGTTACGAAGGCCTGCCATCGTGTGTCTGCCATCGTGAGCGTCCGTCCACGTCGTACCGCCGCATTAGATGTTACACATCAAAAAATACACAGGCGGAGCCGGGTTACAGAGTATACATAAAATACAGAATGATCACGACAATGTCCCGTCTGTGTCATCATCAAATATCTTAACAATCCTGTTCTTATTTCCAATCACCCAGAAAATTGGGACAAGACAAACACACATACAATTTATATACATATAAAAATTATTACCAACTTCTTTCTTTGAACACAAAGAAGGAACTGAAAATTAATTACGCAAAAAAATCTTTTATATGTTCGTAATAATCAAGTCGACATGTTTTGTTAAAGAACGTGACAACAAAAGACACAAAACATTCGTGGAGTAATTAGAAATTGATTGAAATAACTGAGTAACACCTGGTGTATTCATATAGCTGGTATTTTAATATGTGGCTACACATTTTTTCATCACCCCTTTCTAGGGCTGCCAGATGTGTGAGAAAAAAACCGGTCCAATTTTTATTTTTTTTAAGTCTTATATTACTAAAAGTAAAATAAGATAATAAAAAAAGAAAGAGGTTCTGCTTGCCGCAGTCAGTCTATGGATGGGTGACCATTCGTTACACATCGAGACGCTTCGGTGTCTCGGAGAGCAGGTCAAACCGTCGGTCCCGGGTGTCATACGAATACGTATGAAAGTCGTTACGGGTAGTCAGAAATCCAAAAATCTGACAACCAGTCTCTCTTTAGGATATCGGCATTGCGCAGTTAGTGGGTTGCGGGGGTCTGATGGCAATCGCTCCGTGTAAAATACTGGTATTCAGCCGCATCTGGTAAGACTGAAAGCTGACCCAACATAGTTGGGAAAAGGCTAAGCAGAACAAAATTTACTAAAAGTCACAAAACAACCTTAAGTTTGTCCAGTTTACCACGATTTTTGTGACCGGACAGTCAAAAAAAACCGGACAGTCAATAAAAACCGGACAGTCCGGTCGATGGCCGGACATTTGGCAACCCTACACCTTTCAATAACTCCCTTGGTGTGGGGCTAACCTCAGAATATGAACAAATAAAGTTCTAAACACTTCAAATTATTAGGTAAGTATAATTTTATAGTTCTACCATTTATGTATAAAAGGTAAACGAATCTTTTATTGTGAAGCATTATTTATTACGTACACATTTTTACCTCCTTATAATAATCGCTGTGTAAAGCGTAACCACACAATTTTTTGCCCCCATAGGCCGCGTTCCCACTTTGTCGTGACGACAGGACCAGTCGTGTAGTTTTAAGGTTCGTGGCTTGTATATTTATATGAAGGTGCTCACATATAAGACGACACGATTAACGTTCACGACTTGTTTTTGCAGTGACGACAGATTGTCAAGTCAATGGGAACGGCTAGCACGACAGTCGTAAAACGATAAGAAAACGTCACGACACCGTGACGGCAAATTAAGTGTCGTTGTTACGACTATCTATCGTGGCCACGATAAAAATATCGTCTCGTCGTAGCTTGCTACTGATTTGCAAACGACAAAGCGACTGCCGTGAAGCGATTAAATGTTGTCGCGATCCAATGGGAACAGCTAGATACGATAGTCGCTAAACGATAAAAAAATTGACGACAAACAGTCGTTATAATGGGAACAGCCAGAGACGACAGTCGTCTAACGATAAATTAATCGTCATGACATAGTGGGAACGCGCCCTTACTACAAGTTAAGACATGAATAACGAATATTAGAAAAATGTCTCAAAGAAATTAGTTCACGGTAAATATTTGAAAACTAGTAATTATAATGCTTTTAGACAGAAATATTAATATAATTAATTAATGATTTCGGACATTAGACATGTAAACTTAATTAGTAAACAATTTGCTTCTCCTCTTTCTGCCTGTTTTCTAACTCACCTAATTTTATATACCTATTTAAAAAAAGTCTGAAATAAATTTGCCGACGTCTGGCATGTTTTTTAAGCACATTATTTACCTAAAAAACTGAATTATCCTAATCTATACTAATATTATAAAGCTGAAGAGTTTGTTTGTTTGTTTGAATGCGCTAATCTCAGGAACTACTGGTTGGAATTGAAAAATTATTTTTGTGTTGGATAGTCCAGTTATCGAGGAAGGTTATGAGCTATATAACATCACGCTACGACCAACAAGAGAGGAGCATAAATGAAAAATGATGCAAAAACGGGAAAAATGTCCACCCGTGCGAAGCCGGGACGGGCCGCTAGTAATCTATCTATATAAATAAAAATGAATCGCCAGATGTGTCGCTAAGCGCAAAACTTAAGAACGGCTCGACCAATTCGGCGACTTTTTTATACATATTCCTTAAGGCACAAGGAAGGTTCTTATGGAGAGATAAAACATAAAAATTGCGTGGAAAATAGTAAAAACAACACTTCTTATCCCACTACAGGCCAATAACTTTTGACAGAACGAAGTCTGTCCGGGCAGCTAGTACAATATAAATTTTAACTACTATTACTAATAGCACATTTTAGTAATAGTAGAGTTCCTGAAAGATTTCGTTTAAGAAAGTACTTACTATATCTTTTTCTGTCGTCAATCAGCATTGCTGTGTTTTCAGTTTGAAGGATATGGGTGCCGGTGAAAATACAGGCACAGAGACTTTACAACTTTGTCTCTAAGGTTGACAACGCATCAGCATTCCTCTTGGTGTTGTAGGTGTACCTATGTAGGAGGCGGTAATGACATTGTTGATTAATTGTTGCTACGATATAACATGCAATATTTTAGACGGACAAGGGCATCGTGACTAATTAACGACCGCGGCGATCATACGGTTTGAGGTTAAGCTTAGGTTGCCGCGGTCAGTCCGAGGATGGGTGACCGTTTGTTGACATTGAGACTCCTCCGTGCCTCGGAGAGCACGTTAAACCGTCGGGCCCGGGTATCATACGAATACCTATGACAATAGTTACGAATAGTCAGAAACCCGAAAGTCTGACAACCGGTTTAAGTTTAGGATATCGGCATTGCTCAGTTACTAGGTTGCGGAGGTCCGATGGCAATCGCTCCGTGTAAAATTCTGGTATTCAGCCACATCGTATTTCTGCATCTGTTTAAACTGGAAGCTGACCCCAACATAGTTGGGAAAAGGCTAGGAGGAAGAGAGTTTTGGACGGACGACGGGCGACGGTCGCGCTTTAAAAAGTAAGTACTCCATTTCGTACTATTCTGTGGACTTTAAGCATTGAATTGCTATTATTTGAAGTCCTTCTAGCTTAGGTACTATTATGACTCTCGTTAACAATAGATCATTATCAACTATTCAATATTTTCTTCACTGCTTTTTAGTGTCCACTGCTCGGTAGAGTTAAACGCAGTTAGAAATTCATAAACGTGGGATAAAATGTGTCCTAAGTAGACTTTTAAGTAGGCACGTGATATCCCAAAGCTGGGCATATTTTGTGCAGATCTAGAAACAAATCTAAATGGTTGCATTTATTGGCCTTGATAGTTTATAAAATGCAAGGTTAAGCTGCACTTGCCGCGGTCAGTCTATGGATGGGTGACCATTCGTAACACATCGAGACCACTCCGTGCCTCGGAGAGAACGTTAAACCGTCGGTCCCTGGTGTCATACGAATAACTATGACAGTCGTTACGGGTAGTTAGAAGCCCGAAAATCTGACCAGGTCTAACCTTATAAATCGGCATTACCCAATATTTGGGTTGCGGAGGTCCGATGGCAGTCGCTCCGTGTAAAATACTGGTATTCAGCCACATCTGGTTTTTTTTTTTTTGAATCCCCGAAGGGTTGGTTTAATTTATAGTATTTTGTTACATTTGAGCTTCAAGGCTGCCGCATCTGGTTAGACTAGAAGCTGACCCCAACATAGTTGGGAAAAGGCTAGGCAGAACAATCGAGCATAATTGAAAACATATTATAATGGAACGTTAACCACAATAAAGGCTCTTTTACACGGAGCAAGTTTCTTGAAGCAAGTCTCGTGCTATCTCCGCTTTTGCCGTAGAGAAAGACAAAGGCAGAACGAATCTTGCTTCGAGAAACTATCCCCGTGTAAATCAGCCTTTATGTTACTTTTTTCGGAATTCTACTTCTTTTCGTGTGGTTAGTGTCTAACCTGGTGTCACAGTTTATGCCGCCCATGGACCTCTAACTTGGCTTCACATGCCGTCGAGAAATATCTCTCAGGCAAGCCGATTTTCTCACGATGTTTTCCGTCACCGTTTTTAAGCAAGTGATAATTATATTACGCACATGAATCCGAAAACTCAGAAGTGCGTGCCTTGGGTTCGAACTCGAGACCTATGACTTGGCAGTCCGACGGTCACACCAATAGGGTATCACTGCTATCCTCTGAATTGAAATCCATACATCATTCGACCCTCAATATGGAAATTAATAAAAAATATTACACCTATAGACAAATCTATAGCACAGGGCTGCCAACCTTGTAACATAGAGTCTGCTACAAGTAATAAAAAATAAAAAGATGATGAAGTGACAAAAATTTAAAGGGGTATGCTTAGGTGGTTTGGTCATGTTGAGAAAATGAGTGAACGGCGGACGGTTTATTACTAATAAAGCCTTCTTCTTTTTATTCTTCCTACCCTTATCCCACACGAGGTGTGGTCGACAACATGTATTTCATAAATCCATGTTGTTAGAGGTTTTGGCTTATTGTTTTATGACCGGCCGCCTGCCTGACATCAACCCTCCTTGGGAATACTCGTTGAGCGTTCGCGCGGGTGACCCAATGTGCTTGCTGATATTATGCACTGAATCCCAAAATTATACTATGCTTGTCAATCTTATTGCCGACAACTAAGCAGACTATGTTCTTCTTGGTGGAGTATACTTGAAGTTGCTCGACCCACTCATTCAGTTTTGCTAGGGATTTTGGTTCTGACACATCGTAAACTAAAATACCTAGCACCGTGAGAGTCTCTGTAAAACTTGAAACTTCTCGTACTCCGTATTCCACATCGTTTACAATAGAAATAAACGGCGATTTATACTAACAAAATCTAAGAATTGAATTAATTACAATTTTACATTTTTTTTAATAAAAATCTTACAGAATTTTCAATACTCTGCCAACCATGCAAAATCCATCGAAGTTCCCATAAAATAATACGGCTACCGAGATTCCCCCATAAAATTGTATCAAATGCACAGGTGAAGTATTAGGCGGGCGGCACACCTGCGCCCGCTGCTTACGTCAGCCGGCACGAACCGCGCGATTTATGAAATCCATTGTGTAACCCGCCTTTTGTGGGGATGTCACATGTACTCGTATGAACAAAAAATTAAAAAGAATTCTTATTGGTTTCTGTGTTTGTGTGATTTATTACTTGTTGTTGTATGAGGTTATTCCTCAATGATTGTCGTCTAAATGACTCTGTAGGGAAATAGAATTCTGATCTGACTCTCGTATTTCGATTCAACGGTTTTCCAAGTTGTCACCTTAATACGCATAACTCGTAACTCCAATTTGACCAACTTTACAGGAGAGCAATAAAACTATTTATAAAAGCAAAATGAGAATATGAGTTTCAATGATGTATTTCATTTGTGAAATAATTATATTATTGACTATATTAACAATAAAACATGATAAATTATCCATATACAAGCCACTTTTTCTTTAAAAAAAGGAGTTACGAGTTCAGTACTTAAAGGAAACGTCTTTTTAAGGAGTTACGATGTTAGTATTTTAAAAGAGAAAAACAAATTTTAAAGAGATATAGTAGCCCACTGGCATCGGAAACAAGGTCAAAGCTGCCGATGATTTGGGCTCCAGATAAAGGAACCTCCTCACTATATGTGCCGTGTCAAGGAGTACCGCTTTCTGTATCAAGCTCTTGATCCAGCTGCCTATCGAGAGCCTCTTAAGGTGTTTATCGAGGCCCTTAGCTATTAGGCCATTAGCCGTAACGACTATGGGCAAAATCACTGCTGAGTCCACGTCCCCACATGCTGACAACCTCGTGTGCTAAATAAAGATATTTAGGTAATTTGTTTATCTTCCTTAGCTAAAAGCCTAAAGCCTCCGACATACCCAAGTATTTGTAGGTCTCAGTTGGGGAGATCCCATCTAAGTTGTATGGAATCCGAAAGTTGGATTCCCTCTTACTCCACAATCCTCCTACGCTTTACATGCATGACTTAAAATTTATTTACCTTACCTTATTTATCTTAAAAATACTTGGAAAACCGCCCCGGTTTGCAGTGAGCCCGATAAATACGCAACCATGCTTGTTGCATGGGATTTAATAAAGGCAAAATAAAATTTAGAAAAAAAAGCGACTGCCTTGTTGGTCTAGTGGTCGCAAGCGCGACTGCTGAGGTCGTTGGGTCCTGGCTTCGATCCCCTAGTCGGGCAAAGTGTTATTGGGTTTTTCCATTAGGAATTCCTCAGTAGCAGCCTGGAGTCTGGATTTGTGCCCGGTTAATGGCAATAGGCTCGCCCCCTATTACATGGGACTTTAAAACTGGTGAAACGAGGGTGCACTAAAAACACCTCTGCCGATCCCTTCGGGGAATACAAGGCGTGATGAATTAATGCTATTTGAACGTGAAACAATAAAAGACAGTCCCCAAAAATGTGTGCCCTTTACCATTTTGCTGTGAAAAAGAAACAGCGCACCAAACTCCCTAGCAACACAGTTCTATCTGTCAAGTGAATAAGTTAATTGAGACAGACAGTAGACTAATTATTCATGTTTTTTTTTTGAAGCGGGATGCGTCCATAGTTTCGTTTTCTTGAATACATTTAGTTATACCATATTTTTATAACAGTCAAATACATACGTACGTAAACAGTGAAAATACAAATCTTTTTAATCCAAGGTTGATCGGAACTGTCACTCCTTCATACAGGTTATTATACAGTAACCTAGTTAGGAGATCAGAACTGCACCCACTACAATTTTATTGTAGCAAATATGTAATTTTACCATGTATAAATTATATACCCATGTACTGCAATACTTGAAAATTATCAATAAAGATTTATTATTATTATTACATCATTCATAACGTACATACATAATTAGCCCATTACTGTCTAAATGCTGAGTAGGGGAGACCGGGGACAAACGTAACCCTTTGTACTTTTACCATAATTTCTGGCTATCAATTATATTTTTGATTAAATTAACATTGCCATATATAAGTTTCGTTTATGCTCTACAAATATACATATACTTATACTTAATAGATAATAGTTTATAAAAGTTACACAGCTTTTAAAAAAACTTGGCGAATGTTACTTTCGTCTTCAGGCTCAGGATGTAAGTAACACGGCACGGGTCGAAAGTAACATCATAAAGGTTCTGTGCATTTAATGTAATAAAAAAGAAATGAAAGATTAAATTAAAGAATTATTTATTACAAAAAAAATTACAAAGAACACGAAGCTTAAAATATATTTTTCTCTTGAATAACATAAAATAATAATAACTTCCTCTTAGAAATAATATTTTACTCTTAAAGTAATAATTAGATCAACTTTTATGAGATTAATATTTCTATTTAGACTGGCAATTATGACAAAGGTAGTATGAATTATCTTTGGTACATGCAGCGTGCTACCTTTTTTAGGGTTCCGTACGCAAAGCGTAAAACGGGATCCTATTACTAAGACTCCGCTGTCCGTCCGTCCGCCTGTCTTTCTCATGAACCGTATATCTCATGAACCGTGATAGTTAGACAGTTGAAATTTTCACAGATGATGTATTTCTGTTGCTGCTATAACAACAAATACTAAAAAACTAGATAAAATAAATATTTAAGGGGGCTCCCATACAACAAACGTGATTTTTTTGCTCGATATTGATAACGGCAACAGATAGACGCTTGAAATATTAAAAGAATATTTATTTATATATTCACTTTAAAAATAAATAATTAAATTATAATAAAACAAATATTTAAGGGGGGCTCCCATACAACAGACATGATTTTTTTGCCGTTTTTGTAGATAATGGTACGGAAACCTTCGCGCGCGAGTTCAACTCGCACTTGGCCGGTTTTTACAATCAACACATTGTGCCCACTGCTCGTTTGGTAAGCTATTGCTATAAAGCTCTAAACAAACGAGGCAAAAGCAATCTTCTTCATCAGTGTCAGAGGTCCCTCTGTCTGCTTTTCTAACACATTGCCGCGGTATCCTGTTTAAACAAAAGAAATATAGTAATTATATGAAAAAACAACTTATAATTAATTATATTGATTCATAGGGGGGCAAAACTAACATGTTACTTATGTCCCCGTAGCGGTATGTTACTTTTATACCCAACCACGTTTTTGTTATTACATACGTTAGTACTTAAAAACTGAATGTACTGCACAAAAATCATTTATACAATTCTACAGGCAATCTAATCAAGAATTACTAGGCAAATAGTCACATTGATATCATCTTCTTAATACTACGAAAACACTAAATGAATAAACATCAAAAAACTTACTTTTGGTGCGTAAAATCACTAAAAGTCCCAACCCAATCTAGAGCGCGGCACGCGCGTGGCAACTAATCTCAAGCGGGGGGGACGTCGTCGCCTGTCTTTCAACGACCGCATGCAGTGTTTCGGCCATTGGACAATGCTACAGAGCCTTTGTTACTTTCAACCTGCTGTTACGTTTGTCCCCGGTCTCCCCTACGGGCGTCTTCTCAGAATGAGAAGGGTTTAGGCCTTAGTCCACCACGCTGGCCTGATGAGGATTGGCAGACTAGTCACACCATCGAGAACTTTATGGATCCCTCTCAGATTTGCAGGTTTCCTCACGATGTTTTCCTTCACCATTAACGCAAGTGATTATAAAATTCTAATACGCACATGAATTTAAAAAGTCAGAGGTGTGAGCCGGGATGGGTAAGGTGATGAAATAAAAAAGAAGTCTTGTAAAACACGGGGAATACAGGCGTGATATTATGTTAGTTACTGAAAAAGAACGTCTTCCTAGTTGTTAAAAAGAGAAGGTGCATTAACTAGGATTCTCTATCTCATCATTCATCATTGGCATCACATTACTGCTCCACTGGTTTAGGCCTTATTCCACTATACTGGTCTGGTGCGGTTTGGCGGACTACACACACCTTTTTTTTTGTAGCTCTCTTTGTTGTGCATGTTTCCTCACGATGTTTTCCTTCACCGTTAACGTAAGGAATAATCAAATTCTGATCCGCACATTAATTCAAAAAGTCAGAGCCTCGGACCCTCCTCCATGGGAGGCAAGCTCCCAAGCGGTAGATTGTCGCTGCTTTTTTTAATAATATACAGATGTCAAATTGTTTGACAACAAAAACAATATCAATCATTTTGACAGTTTTCGTAAGAAAAATGAAAACTTCCTGCATGATTCCTGCTTCAAAAAATACCTGAACTATCCTACAGATAGGTACAAGCAGTGATAGCCTAGTGGTGTGACCGTCGGTCTGCCAAGTCTTAGGTCTCGAGTTAGAACCCAAGGCACGCACCTCTGACTTTTCGGATTCATGTGTCTATTGTATAATTATCACTTGCTTAAAAACGGTGAAGGAAAACATCGTAAGGAGCCAGCATGCCTGAGAGATATTTCTTGACGGCATGTGAAACTAAGTCAGAGGCCCATGGGCGGCATAATCTCTGACACCAGGTTAATCACGAACCACACGATAAGAAGAAGAATTAAATTTGCGCCACACTACCCTATCGTCAATATAGTCGTTTATCCTATAATAGGCCTTTTATATAAGAACCGATTTACCGTAAATTTTAACTTTCTATCAGTGAGATCATTGATTGTCGCAGCTTACTATAAAATCGAACACAGTTTCCTAGAAATAACTTATTGGATTCGACTAATCTAAATCAACTTCAACAATACGAAACGTCGTGATGCACTCCATCCACTGACGAATGATCGTAACAGTCTCAGTGGAACATGTTACGTGCTAACTGCTAATTGGAACAGTCCGCGGAACTGTTATTGTTAGCTGTTACGCCTCTCAATAGAGGGCGGTGAGGTTTAGAGGCTCTGAGGGTCGTTTGTGGGTGAACTGGTTTGGATGTGAGAGAAAAATGGACTTGTTGTTTATTCTTTACATAAAGACACATAACATCACGCCTGTATTCCCCGAAGGGTTCGGCAGAGGTGTCTATTATAGTAACACCCTCATTTCGCCAGTTATGTTTAAGTCCCATGTAATAGGGGGCGAGCTTATTGCCATTAACCGGGCACAAATCCAGACTCCGGGCTGCTACTGAAAAATTCCACACAGAAAAACCCAACAACACTGCCCGACCTGGGGATCGAACCCAGGACCTCACGATCAGCAGTCGCGCTTGCCACCACTAGACCAACGAGGCAGTTATTAACATTCAAAATGAACATACAACATAAGTACCTCTATTTATCCATTCCCAGATGAATAGACAACATAACATTTCCAAAAACCTCACCAAATTCTCTCTACGTACAACAGTCTAAAATAAAAAGTAACACAACATTTTCAGTACCGTAGCGACAGCCTAAAAAAAAATAAACACTCAAAAATATTAACAAAACAATCTCTTAGCAATTAACAGATATAAGCTGTCAGCTCGTTTGTTTGCCGCCATCTCGTAAATCATGGCGCGAAACCAACATGGCGGAGATTAAGCGCCGGACCAAGTTTTAATCTCAGCAAACGAGCTTACGTGACTATGAAACAACTTACTAATACTGATGGAAGCTTATTAAGACGTATTCGCTTTTCTTCAAATTTCCCTTAAGGACCCGCCGCCATTTTAAGCGTAAAAATGGTACGTTGACCCGCTAAAAATGCTAAATTGAGATCACTATCATTATTATTATCGACCGTATACGTGCATTGCTGAACGTAAGCCTGTCAATGACAGCTGTCAAATGAACAGTCATAGGTCTTCTTCTTCTTTTCGTGTGGTTAGTGACTAACCTGGTGTCAGAGTTTATGCCGCCCATGGGCCTCTGAGTTGGCTTTACACGCGGTCGAGAAATATCTACTTATCAGGCATTCCAGTTTTCTCACGATGTTTTCCTTCACCGTTTTTAAGTAAATGATAATTATACAACACTCACACATCACACAATCCGAAAAGTCAGAGGTGCTTGCCTTGGGCTAGAACTCAAGACCTACGACTTGGAAGTCTGACAGTCACACCATTAGGCTATCACTGCTATAATGTATATATGTATAGTTATTATATAACATATGATGATTATGATGATAAGGTTTAGCTCCAAATGTCACAGTACAAGGTCTTAAAACACTGACTGACACAGCACTGACAAAGAATAAAGCGCGCTTGCACAACCACTCGCTAAATACATTTAGTGCTAAACATAATTACGATGTCATTCTGTCTCTATCAACTACAAGCTTTTGGCTGAAATAGAATGACATTGAAATATGTTTAGCACTAAATCTATTTAGCGTGAGGTTGTGCAAGCGGATCTAAATTATTTCTGTTTTAGACTTTTTTGTCAACCTGTACTTTACTTAACTATCTCGTTGGTCTAGTGGTGACAAGCGCGACTGCTGATCGTGAGTCCTGGGTTCGATCCCCGAGTGTTATTGGGTTTCTCCGTGTGGAATTCCTCAGTAGCAGCCCGGAGTTTGGATTTGTGCCCAGTTGGTGGCAAGAGGCTCGCGCCCTATTTCATGGGACTTAAACGTAACGGCGAAATGAGGGTCATACTATACACCTCTGCCCAACCCTTCGGGGAATACAGGCGTGGTGTTATGTTATGTACTTGAAGTTATAATAATGATAATATTATTTTAATTTTTATAAACGATAAAGCCAGTTACTAAGTTTATAGGTCAGGGAAGTTCTTCTTTACAAAAATAAACTTTCTTTTAAGTTCCAACAAAAACAACCATATACAGGGAGTAAACGAAATCATGTAATTCCTTCAAACCTCGTGATGTACTGCTGACATAGATTAACCCTGCACGGGATACTATTGGATTCATTAAAAAATATTACAAGAAGTAATCATGTGTTCTTAACGTGAGGCATTTTAGCGCCCCCCGTTAAATGACCGCGCGGCGGGCGATAGCTGCCTAATTCGCTCAGGACGCTAAAATGCTTAACGATAAGAACACATGTTTACGTATTGTAATTTTTTTTATTGAATCTAAATTTACCTCTTTCAGGTTAATCTATGTCAGCAGTACATCACGAGGTTTGAAAGAATTACATGTTTTCGTTTACACCCTTTATTTTATTATTTTCTCATGTATATGTAAGCAAGTAAATGATAATAAAACAAAATTGTGTTTCCCAACACCAACCGCATCCCTTTCTTAAGGATTTTTTGAAGATCGTCCGTTAGAAATATACCAAAGTAAGCCCATCTTATAATCCACCGATGGGTGTATGAGATACGGGATATATCTTAGGATTTGTGGTCCATAAATAGTGTGGCCATATGCTTAGGAAAATGTATGGATAGTCCTGATTTTTGATGTGAAACATCTAATGCGGGTGTGAGACCGGCTGTTGCTTGGCGACGTTCGCGATGGCAGACACACGACGGCAGACCTTCGTAACTCGTCGGCCCTCTTCGGTTTGAGGCGGCCAGTTCTTTTTTATTTTTTTTAAATTGTGTTTCGATCTTTCTCACTGCCAGGCATCCTGCGACAGCTTCATTTTTTATAACAACCATCGTGCCCGTTGTTTGATATGTGTGTTAACCCCCAGTTTGCCAAATATGACATAGGGACCAATATAAATTGGTGTTCAAGAACACAATTGGGGCCATCGCCCGGCAAGCATATCGTAAGAGTCGTCGAACCAGCCACCATAATTGTGCCCAGAAAATCGCAATCGGCTCGCCACCTATTACATGGGACTTAATACCAGAGGCGATACGTGGTTGACACCCTCGTGTAATAGGAGTACACCTCTATTACCCCTTCGGGGATTACATACAGGTGTAAATATGTAATAAATGATAAAAGATTTTTATTTTTGTAAATAAATCTATTACAGACACTTTTACAGGTCAATGAAATGTTTTTTTTTGTAAGACTAGATTGCGCCGGCATTTCCTGTCTGACTAGCTCTGAGAAGAAAAGCCGAAACAAACCCAAATATCAAGATCTCTTTTAAAGACCAAACATCGTGGTATAAAAACTATGCGAAAGTAACAATGTAGGGCATAACAATCTATGCATTGTATTACGATCCTGTACATTGGGTGCATTATGAGGACGGTTGCTGGCTAATATGATAATGATGGTGATCCTGTAGACTCACTACACAAGCATGCAGGATTAAATAGAACCTTTTTCGAACTCGTTCTACCTAGATATTTCCCAATTATCTTGGGGTCGGCTTCCAGTCCAACCAGATGCGGCTGAATACCAGTATTTTATATGGAGCGACTACCATCAGACCTCCGCAACCCAGATCGGCAACACCGATATCCTAAGGTTAGAACCTCTTTCAAACTGATTCCTCTAATTCCATCATAGGCCTTAAGCACCGTAAACACACGTACTCTTTTTAAAAGTCAATGAAGTAGTTTTATTGAGTAGTGAGCCTCTACATCGACAACCGTTTCCTATTGTACTAATGGTTGAAACACAACTTTGTACAGTGTCTGCAAGTAGACGAATTCATCAACTTCGCTTGAAATAACAACTGAGTTTCGTTGAACTTAAAAACTAAGATAAAAAGTTAACGAAACTGCAAAAATGTAGTTTGATAGTTAAAAAAATATGGTTACAGGTTTATTTCCAAAAAAGATGATGATGCTCACAGACTAATTCTAATGGTTTACAAGTAGGCGTTAACGGTGATGGAAAACATCGTCAAGAAACCTGCACACCTGAGAGGGTGTTTTAAAGTTCTCTATAATGTGTGCAGTCCGTCAACCCACACCAGGCCAGCGTGGTAGACTAAAGCCTAAACTCTACTCATTCTGACGACAGGCCCGTGCCCAGCAGTGGGGTAGTAATGGGCTGATTATGCTATGATAGCATAGCATAATATAAGTAAGCCAAAGTTACTGCTAATCCACATTTTTTTTTCTCTAAATCACCTCGAGACACACCTTGTATAGAATTTCGGCACTACAAAGTATGGGTTTCTGCCCTTCCCTTCCTCTTAGCCTTTTCCCAATTATCTTAGGGTCAGCTTCCAGTCTAACCAGATGCGGCTGAATACCAGTATTTTACACGGAGCGACTGCCATCAGACCTCCGCAACCCAGTAATTGGGCAATGCCGATATCCTAAGGTTAAACCGTTTGTCAGACTTTCGGGCTTCTGACTACCCGTAACTGACTGTCATAGGTATTCGTATGACACCCGGGACCGACGGCTTAACGTGCTCTCCGAGGCACGGAGGGGTCTCGATGTGTAACAAATGGTCACCCATCGACGGACTGACCGCGGCAAGCGCAGCTTAACCTTCCCTGTGACAATCAAAAAAATTATATTACAAAAAAAAATGTTTTATTACATTTTATGACTGCTTTTAAATTCATGACTTTCCCCTACTTAATACCGACACAAATATTCAAACTCTACTTCCTTCATACATTATTCCCATGTCCCGAAAAAAACAACACTCCATGGTGTCTCCACACATTAATGGTGTCAGCGGGCCCCCGGGACCCCGTATAGACGGGCCCTTACGTTTTATATGAACGTTATTTGGACCCTCACAGCCGAATTGTGGCCCTTATGAAAAGATGTCGCCTTGTGAGCTCAGAATCCATGTTGATGTCGAATTTTTAACTGGGATCTAATAAGATGGGATTGGTGATAGTGGTGTGAGTGGTAGGGTTTGTTTTGAATCAAAAGAATGGATTTTTAGGAGAAGCTATACTGGATTAAGGATTAAGTTGAGTAATATTATAAATGCAAATGTTGGGATGTTTGTTACAACACACGTTTAGAAATACTAACATAAACATAATACATAATTAGCGCATTACTGTCCCAAAGCTGGGCACGGGCCTCCTTCTCAGAATGAGAAGGGTTTAGGCCTTAGTCCACCACGCTGGCCTGGTGCGGGTTGGCGGACTACACACACCATCGAGAACTTTATGGAGCCCTCTCAGGTGTGCAGGTTTCCTCACAATGTTTTTCCTTCACCGTTAACACAAGTGATAATCAAATTCTGATCCGCACATGACTTCGATAAGTCAGAGGTACGGGCCGGGATCGAACTCAAACCCTCCTGCATGGAAGGCAAGCGTTCAATCGCTAGGCTATCACTGCTGAGAAATACTAATTTAAAAAAAATACACAAATCACGCCTGTATTCCCCGAAGGGTTGGGCAGAGGTGTATAGTAACACCCTCATTTCGTAATGTTTAAGTTCTATTTAATAGGGGGTGAGCCTATTGCCATCAACCGGGCACAAATCCAAACTCCGGGATGCTACTGAGGAATTCCTCACGGAAAAACCCAATAACACTTTGCCGGACCTGGGGTTCGAACTCAGAGCCTCAGCGTTTGCCACCACTAGACCAAAGAGGTAATTATTTGCTTCGTTAAATATAATAGTACAATAATAATGTCAGAGAGGCTCGTGGCTAACCAACCGCGTGAATCATACATTTGCGAAGTCAAGCTGCGCTTGCCACGGTCAGTCTGTGGATGGGTGACTGTTCCTTAGACATCGAGACCCCTCTGTGCCTCGGAGAGCACTTTAAACAGTCGGTCCCGGATGTCATATGAATACCTATGTCAGTCGTTATGACAACCGGTCTTACCTTTGGATATCGGCATTGCCCTGTAACTGGGTTGCGGATGTCTGATGGCAGTCGCTCTGTGTAAAATACTGGTATTCAGCCGCATCTGGTTAGACTGGAAGCTAACCCCAACAATGTTGGGAAAAGACTAGACAATTTATTTTTTCAAACTATTTATATTTGATTTATTTTAAAAACGTCACCAAAATATCATGATTCAATACCTTTAATAAATTCTTCTAAGCCTAATATTTCGGTTCTAAAAGTTTAAACATTTTTTAAGTCCCACTCTCTCCCTAGGCAGCATATTTCATTTTTTTCCAACTCTGTTCGATATCTCTGGGGCAAGTGATCGATAGCTATCGGTGAACATTTAAATATTTGTCAACGAAGACAAATTGCAGTCGAGCCGAAGTACGATCACATGACACTAGTGATGGGAACAG
This sequence comes from Amphipyra berbera, assembly GCA_910594945.2. Taxonomy (NCBI): domain Eukaryota; kingdom Metazoa; phylum Arthropoda; class Insecta; order Lepidoptera; family Noctuidae; genus Amphipyra; species Amphipyra berbera. Next base: position 2,227,805 of record OU343142.1, on the reverse strand, counting down.
TATCGAAGGTCGATAGACAGATTTTTTGACATTTAAACTTTTGTTTTTTTTTATCATTTGTTAGAATTCAAATTATATGCTAACCTATTTCGTCACTAACACAACTGGGAAGCAGTTTTTTTTATATGAATTTGCTCTTGACTCTAGTCTAGGTCAGAGGTGACAGAGACATAGTCTACGATGGAGGGAGCTTACCCAGAAGAAGCCTGTTCACTCTAACTTTGAAGAGATTCGGGTTGTATGCGTTCGGGGACACGGACGCAGCTACTGAATTCCACTGTTTTGCCGTGCGCATTATTCCACTTTTTGATTAAACAGATAACTATCATACGATGTCAATTGATAAGCATATAGGTACTGAATTATAAAAGGAAGGCATCCGTATCTTACTCTTCTTCTAATAATAGAAATATCACGAATAAAAATGTGGCCTTAATCGAACAATGAAATGTTACTCGACATTATGATTTCAGTTCTAACATATTTAAATGTTTTATCCCCGGTTCCTATAAATAAAAACTGATCGTTTTACTTACCAAATTGGGCATATAAATGGATTCGTAACCTAATTTTACCTAAATTTTAATTTAACCTGTGATAGCTACTTCTATATGGCACATTTGGTCAACCGCGCGACGGCGCAACGAGTATTCCCAAGTAGGGTTGATGTCAGGCAGGCGGCCGGTCATAAAACAATAAGCCAAAACCTCTAACAACATGGATTTATGAAATACATGTTGTGCCGACCACACCTATTGTGGGATAAGGGCAGGAAGAAGAAGAGCTACTTCTATATGGGAGGGTCTACTATGCGAAGCTATGAGGTCTTTACTTCATTATTGGTAAAGATACAAGAGTCTCAGTTTTAACCAATAACGCTCCGTAAATTATTGGAATTGGCCATTAGATTCTAAATCCCAACTAGCACTCCAATACTTATCGTCATTTTTATATACTTTTGTGTTTCCCATCACTAAGCTCAGCTGAAGCCAATCCATTTGATCTGCTGTTCACAATATGAGAGATTACAATGCCGTTTGTACTTTATTTGTTTATTTTGAGAATTATTTTATTTTATTATACAATTGCTTTATTGTTTGTTTATTAATTTAAAGGATGTAAGCCATTTTTAGTATGTTTGTCTGTTAGCTGAATTGTTTTAAAAGATTAATTAATAACGATTAGCTGTAAACTCACGAGCAATTGTATTATTTATCTATATCTATACTAATACTATAAAGAGGAAAGATTTCTATTTTTGGATTTTTGTATGTAACGAATAAACTTAAAAACTACTGGACCGATTTCAAAAATTATTTTGCCGTTAGAAAGCTTCATTATCACTGAGTAACATAGGCTACGGGTGGAGCCGTGAGGACACAGCTAGTAATACATAACATAACATCACGCCTTGTACTCCCCGAAGGTTGGGGCAGAGGTGTATAGTTTCACCCTCATTTCGCCGTTATGTTTAAGTCCCATGAAATAGAGGGCGAGCCTATTGCCATCAACCGAGCACAAACCCAAACTCCGGGGTACTACTAAGGAATTCCACACGGAAAAACTCAATAACACTTTGCCCGACCTGGGGATCGAATACAGAACCTCATGATCAGTAGTCGCGCTTGCCACCACTAGACCAACGAGGCAGTTTATTTTATTTATTATTTTTAATAAAACGTTGCCCCACACTAGGATATCTCCTGTATCGTAGGTACGTTCACAGACACAAATCTTCACATGCCCAAACGCCCAGACCCGGAGTAACTATTTGTAGGCCATACAAATATTTGATCCGTGCAGGATTCGAACCCTCGACCCATAGCGCAGAAGCCAATCGCTCAGCCACTTGCACTAAACATGTCATCAAACTATCGTATATCTAACTATTAATTAAATTTAAAATTTTAAAAACCCCCGACGCAAAAATAAAACGTACTTTTAAAAAGTCAAAAATAATAGTATCGTTGAGCCATCAAATTCGATTGAGTAACACCTATATATTTTAATTACAGAAATTGATGGATGGCACGATAAGGTTTGCTCGTTGAAATGGCGATATAATATCGCGTCGGGGTACCGCTAAAGTAAGTCAGACCCTTCATTTAATTGACCATCTATTAATTTACTAGCTAGCTAATTTATTTAGCGGTAACAAAACAGCTGATAACCTTGAAATGGCTGAACCGATTTTAATAAAACATGTCTAAGATCACTCGCTAGAAAACCAGCTTTCAAATAAAAAAAACCGCACTCAAATCGGTTCACCCGTTTAAGAGCTACGGTGCCACAGACAGACACACACACAGACAGACAGACAGACAGGCAGACACACATAGCGGTCAAACTTATAACACCCCTCTTTTTGCGTCGGGGGTTAATAAACTGAATACAATATTACCGTAGTCAAAAGCATGAATTTGTAACTATGGGTAACACCAGGTTCACACGATTCGATTCTAGTTGATCAACTGCTAAATCACATGCGATTTGAACCGTCTGAACAGTTTTTCAATCAAATTGAAGCAACAAAACGTTTCAATTTCGTATCTTAAAGAACGTTTTGAGTTCATGCGTTATTCACACTCACGATCCTTGAGATCATCGGAAAACTTGAAACTGAAGATGCCTATGCATTCCACAAGATTCTTTGACCATTCGCTTGTGGAATGCATTACCTGTGTCTGTGAGGCGTGCTCAGTCGTTGGTTTCAGTGGTGGTTGGTAAGGGAACATTATCTTGTCATATAGTCGTTTCTAAACTATCGATATTTATAATTAAATATGTACGTTCTTTATTTGAGTGTATGTATATATTATATTTATATATACAAATATATATATTTTATTTAAAATATGTATATATTATATTTATTTTATTTACTTATTTATTTATTAACTTATATTATTATTATAATATACTTAATGATTTAGTTGATTGTCAATTTTTATTAGGTTATACGTTTGTATGCTGCAAACTGCCCTATATATTTTTCTTGACAATTGTTTCCATCCAAAGGTTGTCTGGAAGAAATTGCTTTAAGCGATAAGACCACCATTTGTACTGTTCTTAATAACGTGTACTCCTTCTGTTTTATTTCTTTTAGTGTACAATAAAGTATATATATCTATCTATCAAGTCATTTGATCAACTTGAAAGGAATCGTGTGAACCTGGTTTTATACGGTAGTAACGCAAGCGATAACCAATTCTGAATCCCATAACCGATCTGACCTGATACAAATTAACAACACCCTGAGAATACATACATTCATAAACTCGACCCTTACATACTCCTTTCGCTTCATCCACATTCATACATGTTGTCATACACGCACGCTGGTTGAGAGTACTACGCACCTGACCTTTGTGAAGAACATCATCAATAACATCGATGTATGTCCTTCAAGGACTTCCTCTACCGTTTCGATTGACATCCGCCTTATAAATTCCTTTTGTTAATCGCCGTTCGCTCATTCTCTCAACATGACCAAACCACCTAAGCATACTCCTTTCAATTTTTGTCACTACATCATCTTTTAAACCTGAGAATGGATTAACTGCCTCGTTGGTCTAGTGGTGGCAAGCGCGACTGCTGATCGTGAGGTCCTGGATTCGATCCCCAGGTCGGGCAAAGTGTTATTGGATTTTTCCTTGTGGAATTCCTCAGTTACAGCCTGGAGTTTGGATTTGTGCCCTGTTGATGGCAATAAGCTCGCCCCCTATTACATGGGACTTAAAAACATAACGGCGAAATGAGGGTGTTACTATACACCTCTGCCTAACCCTTCGGGGAATACAGGCGTGATATTTTTTTTTTAAGCGTTGCCCCACACTACGATTAGGGACAAATATTAGTACAAATATTTGTTCCGTGTGGGAATCGAACCCACGACCCGTAGCGCAAAAGCCAATCGCTCAGCCACTGCACCAAACGTATCCTCGTTTATGTGAATACATTAAAAAAACAAATCAAAGACATCGTAACGATTCACCACTAGCAAAAACGTCAGAGCGTCAGAACATCAAGATCCATTCGAGTTTATTGTCTAACTTCTTAAAGCGGAAAGTTGGAGTCGGTTAGAAAGAATTTTGAAGAATAAACCTAGCTAAGTATTATAATTAAGTTCTCGCTCATCAATCACTCGCCCGCCATCTGTCGGGGCCGGCGGAAGCTGGAAATGCCAGGATATTCATAGTCTGACCAGAGAGTAATAAATTTTACTATAATTAAATTGTTTTTGGAATAGAAAAAAACGAATTTGGGAAAAAAAGGTATTTTTAGATCACAAAGATTGAAATTATTTTGGTAGTAAACTAAAATAATGGTTAGTGGATCATAATTTGATTATCACTTGCGTTAACGGTGAAGGAAAAGATCGTGAGGAAACCTGCACACCTGAGAGGGCCTCATAAGGTTCTTGGTGGTGTGTGTAGTCTGCCAATCCGCACCAGGCCAGCGTGGTGGACTAAGGCTTAAATCCTTCTTATTCTGAGAAGAGGCTCGTGCCCAGCAGACAGTGGGCAGTGGGACAGTAACGGCCTGATTATGTTATGTATGGTAGTAAACGTCAAAAAGTTTTTTTTCTATAAAAATGCTTCGCTTTAACGAATTTCGAGCCCATTGCTATGGTCATCAAACTGGTACCGCATCAAATATGCGGTTGGTTTTTGTTTTCATGTGAAGCTTTTAACCAGAAATATAACTACAGTTTTTGTATTTTTTTAACCCTTAAAGTTTTAAAGCCTAACTACCTACCAATGTATAACTAATCTTATAATTTTTACATAGTATAAAACAAAGTCTGTCCCGCTGTCTTAGATCTTGCGTGTGCTTAGATCTTTTAAACTACGCAACGGAAGTTAATGCAGTTTTCAGCAATAGATACAGTGATTCAAGAGGAAGGTTTATATTCCCCACATCACTATCTACAGAGCGGGTCGCTAGTTCTTTTATAAAACGATGCGTTTTGGACATCAAAGGAGATGTTTCATTTTTGTATGGGACTCCGGCCATAACGTGTACCTTTTAGAAAAGCTGGGAAACTAAACCCTGAGCTATTCAGGGTACAGTAACATTTTTTTTCATAATATCAAATGTTTTTTATGCACAAAATAAAAGTTAAAAATGTTTGACGTTTGTCGTGAGAGTTATGACAGCCGTGAGAGGTTGTAAAGATGACGTTTACCTAACCTAGAAATTGATATTTGTTAATGTCAGTAACTACTGTGACTGTGACCTGACATTTTGAATTTTTCGTTCAGAAGTACACGTCAAAAAAGAAGAATAAATATATTTCTAACGATGAAATCGTCACACTAGCTTAGAATTAGTCGAAAAAGATGGCTAAAAAAATAATAATAATTATTAATTGTACAAGAACACATACCTTTCATATTTAACGTCTACGTGAATTATGTTTTGATTTGACATGATTTCAGAACGAAAGAAGGCTATGCAAACTATAGGACGCCATGTTGAATAGAATATGGCAATAATTGAAAACTTATTATATTTTGTGCACATCAAATCAGGTTTAAATTCACGAAAGAATATTTTTCCTCAATTCTTGGATTTTTTTCCCCTTTTTCGATAAATGTACATCTTATGGCCGAAAATGAAACATCTCCTTTGAGCATTTTCAAGTTTCAAGCACAATTAATCTCAAATGTACAAGCAGCCATACTAGGATAAAGTTCTGTAGGTCATCCAAGTCTGTTTCAAAACCTCCGCCAATCGAATAAACAGCCCTGAACATACTTTTCTGAACAAAAAAAAACTGGAAAACATAGAATTGTCCTTTTTTAACAAAGATATCCCAATAATCGATATGCCTCGTTAGTCTAGTGGTGGCAAGCGCGACTGCTGATCGTGCGGTCCTGGATTCGATCCCCAGGTCAGGCAGTGTTATTGGCTTTTCCGTGTGGAATTCCTCAGTAGCAACCCGGAGTTTGAAATTATGCCCGGTTAATGGCAATAGGTTCGCCCCCATAAAGGCGAAATGAGGGTATTACTAACACCTCTGTTCAACCCTTCGGGGAATACAGGCGTGATGTTTTGTTATATTAGATACAGTTTATTATAATGTACATACATGATCTTTTGATGAAGAAAATTATTTGCTGAATTTGATTATAATATATTTGAAATATAATAACATGTACATAATATATTGTATACATAAACATGTTATTTATGTAATTGCATGCCTAATGGTTAAATATAGCTGATCGTGTATCTTCTTGTATGTCACCACATTTGTTTGTACCACCCATATTTGCAAAATAAATACCTTTTACCACACGGTATCACTCTAACACAGTACTTGACTATGAATACGACATCAAACCCAAACAGTTTACGTACTTACTCATGGGAAACTTTTGTCGGCAGATGTATTCATCTAATTGATTATTCTTCCTCTGGAATTCAGGTAACTTCCATGTACATTGACTATTCAGCACGTCAGTGCTTTACATACGGGCGCTGTTAACCTTTTGTATGGAAAAGCTGTGGAGAGTTTAAACTTTAACATCGTGTGTAACATGCAAAATGGTAGAGAAAATATAGACTGGTTTGGGTGGTATTGTTTAGATTTCCATGGGTTTTAGAGAAAAATCGTGTATTAAATCATCTATTCGTTTTGTCTAGCTTTTTCCCAATTGTGTTGGGGTCAGCTTCCAGTATAACCAGATGCAGGTCAAAGAAAGAAAGAAAGAAAGAAAGAAAATGTCGCTTAAGTTCTAACACCGCGTAACTCGAAAAATAGTTATATATTACAATATTTATAAATGTATATTTACCTATATGTAAGTATTATGTCTATGTATGGTGTGTAGTATATATTTTGCAGCAGTACACCATGGACTACCCCCTCTATCTTATTCATTGACTTCCTGTTCATCCAAAGGTTTTTGTCTGGTAGATATCGCTATCAGCGATAAGACCGCCATTGTACCCTTTAATGTTTGTTATTGTATAAGAGCTGTGTTACAATTTTGGTGTACAATAAAGTATATTCTATTCTATTTTATTTTTGTTAAAAAGTGATACAGGGAGCAACTGCCATCAGACCTCCGCAACCCAATTACTGGGCAATGCCGATAACCTAAAGTTACAACAGTTGTACAGACTTTCAGGCTTCTGACTCCCAGTAACGACTGTCATATGTATTTGTATGACACAGACGACCGAAGGTTTAACGTGCTCTCCGACAAACGGAGGGGTCTCGATGAGTAACGAATTTTCACCCATTCAAGGACTGACGGCGGCAAGCGTTGCTTTACCTTGAAAATCGTATGATCGGCATGGTCTTTAATAAGCCTCGTGCACCTCCATATTAAATCATCTGTTTGGTTTGTTTTAGTGGTAGAAAGCATAGCTGATATACACGAAGCTCTGGGTTGGATTACTAAGTCAGATAGTGTTAACCCGGGTTTCGAGATGAATCCTGGGTTAACTGCCTGACTTGGTATCCTGGCCGACGGTCTGGAGAAGGAACACCGTGGTTTTTTAGCCGGTAAGAGTCCGGCAGACCACCTCGCCTTCCCCGGGCGAGGGACATCCATAAGGATCTTACCAAGACAAAAAAAAACAAAGTTTCGAAATGAATCAGTGCTCCACTGAACATGGGTAGCAGATTGATGATCTCAGTATGTCATTATTAGCGCACAAATCCTTCCTATATTCATAACATAACATCACGCCTTATATTCCCCGTAGGGTACGGCAGAGGTGTTTTAGTATACCCTCATTTCGCCAGTCCTATGTAATAGGGCGTGAGCCTATTGCCATCAACCCGGCACAAATCCAGACTCCGGGCTGCTTCTGAGAAATTCCTAATGAAAAATACCCAATTGGGAATCGAACCCAAGACCTCATGATCAGCACTCGAGCTTGCGAACGCTAGAACAACAAGACATTTTTTTTTTTGTGGGATATTGGTAGATTGATCAGTTCACTGACGTTCGTTCTGCCTAGCCTTTTCCCAACTATGTTGGGGTCAGCTACCAATCTAATTAGATGCGGCTGAATACCAGTATTTTACACTGTGCGACTGCCATCAGACCTCCGCAACCCAGTTACTGGGCAATGCCGATATCCTAAGGTTAGATCGGTTGTCAGACTTTCGGGCTTCCCGTAACGACTGTCATAGGTATTCGTATGACACCCGGGACCGACTGTTTAACATGCTCTCCGAGGCACGAATGGGTCTCGATGTGTAAGAAATGGTCACCCATCCACAAACTGACCGCGGCAAGCGCAGCTTAACCTCGCAAATCGTATGATTCGCGCGGTTGTTAATAAGCCACTCACATCAGTCCAATTGCAGTCTCTTCAGTCAGGTTAACGCTTCTGCGTCCTCTTACTACAACCTTCAATAACATCTTCAACAAACAGAAAAATACTGGTCCTTCGAGTCGAGACCCCACAAGTTCTTGCCTGCACAGTTATTATTTGGTTTATAACTCAGGCAAATATATAATGTTCCCGCTTTATTACTCATTCACTCGCCAAAATGAATGAACAAATAAAAATATTTAAATGACGCCATATTTCTTTTGGAAAGTAAAGAAATGGAGACGGACGCGGTTTTGTGGGGGATTGTGAACCAGTGAATACTAGGCGAGAAGCTGTTTATATTTTTGAATATATCGCCAATAGCTCAAAGGGTAAGGCGCTAGATTGTCGATGGTGTGGGAGAGAGTTCAAACCCTATCCGTTACTCGATTGGCGTGCTCCTCCTCCTTTTTTTTATCGTTGGGGGTCTGCCGGATTCTTACCGGCTAAAAACCAACGGTGTTCCTCCTCCTGACCGTTCGGCCGGAATCGCGGGATTCGCAAAAGCATGCACCGCAACACCGGCAGGTCCCGGTCCGCCAACTCTCGGCGGACCTCTCCTCTGTGGGGCCTGGTCCCACATGTGCTCTTCCTCCTAGCACAAGAATAACTAACAGGCGTACCTACTAGTAACCTTAAAAAAGTCTGCTCCTGTGGACGTTGCGATTACCTACAATATTTTGAAAACAAGCAGACATCCTACCGAAGCCTGTTATTTTTCAGTCGAGAATTCCATGCAAAAACTTATAGAATTTTTGAAATACCTGGTTCTTTTCTTGTGCATAAAACTAACTAGCACTGCAGGAAGACAAAGTCGAACGTGGGGTGATATGAGCACTATCGTGTGATATTGCACTTCTTTTCGTGTGGTTAATAACTAACCTGGTGTCAGAGTTTATGCCGCCCATGGGCCTCTGACTTGGCTTCACATGCCGTCGAGAAATATCTCTCAGGCATGCCGGTTTCCTCACGATATTTTCCTTCACCGTTTTTAAGCAAGTGATAATTATACAATACGCACATGGATCCGAAAGATCAGAGGTACGTGCCTTGGGTTCGAACTTGAAACCTATGACTTGGCAGTCCGATGGTCACACTACTAGGCTATCACTACTGTTAAAGTGAAAGAGGGATGATATTAGCACTACTCGTGTGCAGTGGCGTAACTATACCATCAGAGGCCCGTGGCAAATTCATTGGATGGGGCCCCAGTAAAAATCGTCACGTTGTAATTTAATTTTAATAAATCACCGAAGTAGTTACCCAACAGAATTACAAAGGAGAATGGGCCTTTTCGTCTACCCCTCCTCTAGCAATGAGTGATATATCAATAGAAAGGTTATTTTAAGTAGAACATTTTTTTGTATTACAGCTACTGTCAATTATTAGTATTTATGGAGTTAAAGCTCATTAAATGTAACCATTTAAAAACTATGTTAACGCTCAAATATTGCTATTTATTATCTTTTTTACACGTTTTGCCATAGGATCTTTGTTATAATAATTATTTAAGATATCTACCATACGTAACACACGTAACATTGAATTTCTTGAAGGGGTAGTCAGAGGTGTATAATGCACCCACGTTTCGCCAGTTATGTTTAAGTTCTTTTTCTTCACACATTATTTGCAAATAATATGATAAGAACGTAGCGATACTTTAGTATAAGTAACAAAAAAAGAAGAAATTGTGATAGTATGGATATAAACGATTTTTCACTTTAAAGGTGTTATAACTCCGAAAATACTAACAATTGACAGTAGTCATGTTAGTTCCAAATATTTCGCTTAAAAAGACCTTTCTTGTGACATATCACTCATTGCTAGAGGAGGAGTAGACCCACTTCTAAACATTTCGCCCATTCTCCTTTATAATTTTTACTTAATTTTGTTAAAAATGTGAGGTTACTTCTGAGCTCGCGGCCTCTTGGGCCGGAGGCCCCGTTGGGCCGGGAGCCTGTGGAATTGTGCCAGCCCTGCCACCCTTTAGTTACGCCACTGATCGTGTGATATTATTTTCTTCCTTTGTGAAGAAATTAACATAATCGGCAAAAATAAGCTCACAGTGTTCGCCCACCTTTAATTTAATCGTTATACAGTGAATTAAATTAATAAATTAGCAACAATTTATATTTCACGTACAAAGATAAAGACAGTTTATGTTAATAACTGGGGAGGGCAATGGAAAAATTCTATGTCTAACTAGGGAAACGTGAAATATGTTATAAGTACCTTAATTACACTTGCAAAATACAGAATATTGACATCAAGTTTTTACAGAGACGCTCACGGTGCTATATTAGTTTACGATGTGTCAGAACCAAAGTCCCTAGCAAAACTGAATGAGTGGGTCGAGGAACTTCAAGTATACTCCACCAAGAAGAACATAGTTTGCTTAGTTGTCGGCAAAAAGATTGACAATCATATCATTTTGGGACTCAGTACATAATATCAGCAAGCACATTGGGTCAACGGCGCGACAGCGCAACGAGTATTCCCAATGAGGGTTGATGTCAGGCAGACGGCCGGTCATAAAACAATAAGCCAAAACCTCTAACAACATGGATTTCATAAATACATGTTGTGCCGACCCCTCCTAGTGTGGGATAAGGGCAGGAAGAAGAAGAAGAAGACCTTAATTACACTTGCGTTTACGGTGAAAGAAAAATATCGTGAGGAAACCTGCTCACCTGAGAGGGCTCCAAAAAGTTCTAGATGGTGTGTGTAGTCCGCCAACCCGCACAAGACCAGCGTGGTGGACTAATTGCCGATCCCTACAATTTACGAAGCGTTATTTTTTTTTTTGACCCACTCTAGGTTTTCTCCTGTATCGTGGGTGCGTTTACAGACACAAATCTTCACATTCACAAACCTAGAACAACTATCTGTAGGCCAAAGAAATATTTGTTCCGTGCGGGAATCGAAACCACGACCCGTAGCGCAGAAGCCGATCGCTCAGCCACTGCACCAAACGTGTCGTCACTGGTTAAAATTGAGACTCTTATATCTTTACCAATAATGAAGCAAAGACCTCATAGCTTTGCATAGTAGACCCTCCCATATGAATGTAGCTATCACGGGTAAAATTTGCTTACGAGTCTATTTATATGCCTTGCTACCATTGGTAAGCAAAACGATTCGTTTTTGTTTACAGGAACTAAGTATAAGACGGCTTAAGCTACTGTTAGCCTCCCTAAGTAAGCTATATTGTGCTTTTACTAGGTACTCAACAAGGGCAGGATTTGATCTTAAGTACTACGTGAAGTTGAAACGCGTTAGCTCACAAAACCACATTTCACTGAAACTGAATCAGCGAACGCATTATTTTCCGATGATTCCATTGATTCGTGATTTAAAAACAATATCCTAATTTTATTCTACAGGAAAACTTTTAACAGGATTGATGTTTGTATCGTTTATTTTTTTTTACTATCGTACCTCTTTTTTTTGGCCATGCGTTTGCTAAAAAGTAAAGACATGTTATACAACATACATAAAATAACATAATTAGCCCATTACTCTCCCGCTGCTGGGCACGGGTCTTCTCATTCTGAGAAGAATATCACAATGAGAAAGGTTTAGGCTTTAGACTAACACGCTGGCCTTGTGCGGGTTGGCATACTACACACATCATCAAGAACTTTATAGAGCCCTGTCAGGTGAGCAGGTTTCCTCACGATTTTTCCCTTCACCGTTAACGCAAGTTATACAACAGAAGACAAAAACACTAACTATTTACTATTGTAACCTAACTGGCAAAACAAAAAACTCCAGAACATTGTCGAAATAACTCACGCACAAATCACGTCTTTTTTTTAATTTCTCTGAACAAAAAGAATCCATATTTTTGTTTGACGCGACCCAACCCTCTCGTTGCGACGATTGTTTCCTTAGACCCATAATGATAATTTATTTGGTTGTTTCTAAAAAATTCAAAACAATGCGGGCTTTGGGACGGCATTCGTCAAGATTTTAAAATGTAAGCTCCGTCATTTTCACTAAAGTTTGTTTATTATGCATCGTTCAGCTAGCGACGTTTTTTATTTTGTCTTTTCTTTTTTCATTATGTCGTTTGGTAATGTGAAGAAATTATTAACGAAGAATTTTATTTGCATTTTATTTATAAAACTGTCTACGTTTTATATTCATGTCTAAATTAACATGATATTTTGAAAGATGGTCTTGCTTTGGGTTCGATTGCTCTGTCAGGCAAAGTCTCAGGCAATAAGTTTTTCTGTTAGGAAATTCTCAGCTGCTTCCGAGATATTAACATGAGACGTTTCATTTGCAAGATACCTATAGGTGTACCACAGTACATTGTTTTGTTTTGATAAGGCTTTAATAAATACCAACATAATTCAAAGCTTTAGGAAAATATATCTGTCGCAGACACCGTTTATAGTTTGATAGAATTGAGTATAGCATTACAGTTTAGACTAGTGTCTGCTTATCAGAAGGTAAAGCGGGTATTTCGTAAATAAAACAAACATAGACTCTCCACCTCTGAGAGTACTTGTATTTGGGTTAGTTGTTAGTTACAGAAGCTAGTTCACAATATACCACAATATAACAATTTACACTGCCGACAAACTGTCCTGCAGTTTGGCAGAGGATATGTGAAATAGTCTTAGGTATGTAATTTTTGTTGAAATAAATAAATAAATAAAAAACACAAGATTAGAAAATAAGGACAAGCTAGTCAGATATAAAAGGTCAGACTTCTTCGGCTGTTCGATATGGAATCCCCCGCTCTGTCGAATGACAACTGTTTTTATAACGTCGGGTACGTTGATTCATCTTGACTATCCTCCTTTATTTTCTAAATGATTTATTCTTCGATATATCTTAAACCGAAATTAAAGTGGTAGCGGTAATACAGTGGTTAATTATCAATAATTATCCTCGAAGGTTATAAAAATAAAACAAAATGGCTATCAGCGCCCAGATTGACACAAATTTTAAAAGAGCTTGAAACAGCAATTTCTCTCCTAAAATCGTAGTCATTAAAATACAATTACCTCGCTACATTACTAAGAAGGTGCTTGAAGAACTCGACTTAAAACGGTTTCGGGGTCAAGTGCGAACTTTTTTTTAATAAAACAAGAAAATTTGAATAGCCGAACGCCATCTGGCAAAGGCAACTTGTTTAAACTCCCCACGGCGGGAGGAGGGTTAAAAGTTAGAATTTTTTTGCAGAAGAAAATTATGATCTTATAGGTGAAGTTGTGATATTGTAATGAGAATCGGAATGAGATGGCGAGAGTTAGAGCGAGAGAACGGTATTTTTGGCATTTATGTTGGTATAGTTCTTTAAATGCGGCTCCAAAGACCAAAACTTCAAACCATGAATATTCTACTAGGAGTTCATGACAACAACGCTATTATTCTTGATTAAAACAGTCGCCTTGTGCTCATGACGACCTTTTACTCTTTGACAAGCGAATATGATACCTCCATAAAAACAAATATTTAAGAGTTACAGCGAGTACTGGGGAACCCAGGACCTCACGATCAGCAGTCGCGCTTGCCACCACTAGACCAACGAGGCAGTACGGTTCAGTACAGTTAAATAATGTATATGGTGGAGAAGAATACATTATAACAGTATGTTTTCTGTCTACTTTGACAGCAACGAAATTACCTCCTAAGTAATATAACAGTAATACAATTAACTGTTAACAAGCTATTAACATTAATTCAACACTTCAGTTAATTGCCATTAAGCACAAATCTGGAGAACAATACATTGTTTTTGGAAAAAGGGTGAAAAGATATCTTTTTGCCCCTTTTCCTATTAGGGGCTTGATTTTTTCACGCGTAACGGGGCGGCGCGGCGGCTGTTTGATATTTATTTGTGAAGAAATACCTGACGGTATTATTTTCCATACCATAGGTAAGTCATTTCTTCTCTCAACACGTTTCTAATTCCTCATAAATCATCAGTCTACCTTGTTTTCCCTATCACATAATTATATATCATTTAAATATATTACAATATTTATATATATATATATATGTATGTATTATGTCTATGTATGGTGTGTAGTATATTTTTTTGCAGCAGTACACCATGGACTACCCCGCCTATCTTATTCATTGACTTCATGTTCCTCCAAAGGTAGATATCGCTATCAGCGATAAGACCACCATTGTACCCTTTAATGTTTGTTATTGTATAAGAGCTGTGTTACAATTTTGGTGTACAATAAAGTATATTCTATTCTATTCTATTCAAAAGTTTGTGAGAAATACGGCACGAGTGTAGTTTGTGCATGCAGTACACAATACGGACAGCCCATAATTAACAGCTCTCATTTGGGAGATCCCTCTAAAGTGCAGTTTCAAAGTGACTATTATACAACGTGTTACAAAAATACCCCTAAAGCCGAAAGGGGGTTAAAAGGTCCCTTGTAAAAAGTCTATTGGCAATATTTGAAAACCGTAGTATGACCCAAAAATAATGAAGAATTTGGTTAAAACATAAAATAATCATCATTGAAACGCAACCCTGAAAACATAAAACTAAAGAGTAGACTACCCAGAAAGTTATTTACATTCTTACCTAATTTCCTCTGAGAAGTAAATGACAACAATCATAAACGACTACTTGATTATTTACATTTTTCATGGGGAATTATGTAACACGTTGTAGAGAGGTATTTAAAAAAAAAGTTATCGTATGTATGGAATTCTATTTTATGGTAACTACAGTTGGAAGATCTCTCAAATGAAAGCTGTTTATTAATACGGTATGTGTCTAAGTGTCGTTTTGATAAATCATGAGGTAAATTTAAAAAACAGTTGTAAAATGATTCTTATGCTACCTCCTTTTAGGGGATCTGCCAAATGAGAACGGTTAATTAATATGGGCCTTAGAGTCTGCCTTTTCATTTTTAGGGTAGGATGTATATTGAGACTTTTACATAGAACTTTAAGCATACCAATGTCACTTATTTTTATTTTTTTCATTACTTGTAAAGTAGGTACTATAATATAAAACACCAAATATAAAGCACCTTGTTCTTATCATTTCAAAACTCAAAGACGTTTTACTATGACCGCGACGAATATAGCAATTTCGAATCTTCGGACCGAAGGACCAAATTCCAAAATCTCCGATCCAAGATTATTTCTTATCAAGTGGCGTAGGTATCATTACGGGCGATCCGAACGGGGATTAACAGTGGGCCCCGCGAAAATAATTAACAATTCCAACGACAGTTTAGCCGTAAACGTTTAAGCTTGAGTCCGCGGGGGCCTCCAAATGGTACCGCCCACGAAGCCTATTATGTTGTAGGGGGAAAGCACACTAAGACAGCTTTCAGAATTAGAACCTAAAACCTTCCACGCCTCGAAAAGAATTCTTCTTTTATCCCGTACCGCCAAGCTGTGTATCCCAGAAAGAAAGTCGTTGCGGGAAGTCAGAAGCTCCAAAGTCTGACAACTGGTCTAACCTTAGGATTGCCCAGTAACTGGGTTGCGGAGGCCTGATGGTAGTCGCACTGTGTAAAATACTGGTATTCAGCCGCATCTGGTTAGACTGGAAGCTGACCCTAACATAGTCGGGTAAAAGCTACGCAGAACATTAATATATCTTTTGAAATGTCAAACGACTGCAATTTCATTTAAAAAAACAATGATAATACAATTTCTTCCCGCATCGTAATTACAACACGATTGCTCTAACAAAATCTTAGCCAATCAGATGGTGCTTTAAATTAATTACTTCTACTAATAATGTCCTTCTAGGAGGTCCTCTACCGGCGTTTCCATTGACATCCGCCTTATAAATTCCTTTTGTTAATCGCCGTTCAAACCACCTAAGCATACTCCTTTAAATTTTTGTCACTACATCTTCTTTTAAACCGCAACTTTGTCTAATCTCATCATTTCTCAATCTATCATTCAAAGTTACACCGCACATACTTCGCAAGGAACGCATTTCCACGGCATTTATTCTACTTTCATGCTTCTTCTGCCACGACCAACATTCTTCACAAAGGACAGGTGCGTAGTACTCTCAACCGGCGTGCGTGTATGACAAGATGTATGAATGTGGATGAAGCGAAAGGAGTATGTAAGAGTCGTAGCATGTGGCGTTCTATAGTTTCTGCCTACCTCCGTGGGAAAAAGGCGTGAGTTTACGTATGTATGTACTTCTACAGACTACATAGAAGAAAAATAGAATAAAGAAGATTTTTCGTTTTATTTTAAAATCATTTCGCAGTGTACGTCGAGCCTCCTCTTATTGCCTCTCGCCGTAACGTCGTATGGCCCTACAACGGGCACTTACGAACGTAAGAGGCATTTACGTGTGCGTCCCACCTTACTGGGCTTTCACTGTTAATAATTAAATTCACTTTGCTGTGAAAAAAATCTTAGTTGTAATGTTTTTGTGCATTTAGTAGAAGGTATCTTAAATAACTGCCACGCTGGTCTAGTGGTGGCAAGCGTGACTGTTGATCGTGAGGACCTGGGTTCGATCCCCAGGTCGGGCAAAGTGTTATTGGGTTTTTCCGTGCGGAATTCCTTAGAAGCAGCCCGGAGTTTGGATCTTCTTTTCGTGTGGTTAGTGACTAACCTGGTGTCAGAGTTTATGCCGCCCATGGGCCTCTGACTTGACTTCACATGCCGTCGAGAAATATCTCTCACGCGTTTCCTCACGATGTTTTCCTTCACCGTTTTGAAGCATGTGATAATTATACAATACGCACATGAAGCCGAAAAGTCAGAGGTGCGTGCCTTGGGTTCGAACTCGAGACCTAAGACTTGGCAGTCCGATGGTATCACCACTAGGCTAACACTGCTAGTAACACTGCTGGGAGTTTGGATGTGTCCGGTTGATGACAATAGGCTCACCCCCTAATACATGGGACTTAAACATAACAGCGAAATGAGGATGTTACTATACACCTCTGCCCAACCCTTTGGAGAATACAGGCGTGATGTTACGTGTACCTTAAATAACAGTTGAAGGTTGACAAGTAAATCTTAATGTTGGTAAGATGTCAGACTAACGTCAAGAATATTTTCTTCCTATTTCTAGTGTTTTCTCGGCGGAGTTTTAGGACCATTTAGCTTACAAAAGTTGACAATATCTAGTCGCTAGCGAATATAAATGTGTCAATGAAATATACTTACTGGATTTTGAGAAGCTATAAATAGAACTTACATACTATACAAAGTTAGTCGGAAAGGGGGTACTAAGCCGAAAGGGTGTTAAAGTACCTATAATAAGGGATACCTTTTGTTCTACAACTTTCCCCAAAACTCGATAGTTTAAGAGAAATAGCTTTTCAAAGATTTCGTAAAAAATATGCTAAAACCTATCTGTCCATAGCTCTGATCAGCTATGTTTGTAATTTAGGTCATATTTGGGGTTACGGATTAGAAACTCAATATTCTGAATTCATAACTAAAGTACTAGATTTGATATTTTTTTGAAAAATCTAAAATAAAAATCTTTTTGCATGCAAATAAAATTTATCGAATTTTGAAATTTAAACACTTGCTTTAAAATAGTCATCAGTGATAGGTACTTTAAGTGGCCCGCGGCTTTGGGCCCCTTTCCGACTAACCACAAATACATAAACTCACGCCTTTTTCCCATGTGGGTAGGCAGTAACTATAGAACGCCACGATACGATCCTTACATACTCCTTTCACTTCATCCGTACTACGCATCTGTCCTTTGTGAAGAACATCACCAATAACATCGATGTACGTCGTTCTAGGGCGTCCTCTACCGGCGATTCCATTGACATCCGCCTTATAAATTCCTTTTGTTAATTAGAACTTACATTTACTTGATAATTCGCCCATTGCTTGGTGATAAGAGATTGTTATCTTGTCTAAGTTCCAATAAACTTTGAGTCGTCAAATACAAAATGATGAATAACATTAACATAACATCACGCCTGTATTCCCCAAAGGGATAGGCAGAGGTGTATAGTAACACTCTCATTTCACCATTATGTTTAAGTTCCATGTAATAGGGGGCGAGCCCATTGCCATCAACCGGGCACAAATCCAAACTCCGTGCTGCTAGATTCTGAGGAATTCCTTAGCCTGACCTGGGAATCGAACCCAGGACCTCTCGATCAGCAGTCGCGCTTACCACCACCAGACCAACGAAGCGGATAATATGAGTTAATAATAATAATAACCCCCCCAAGGGGCTACCTTGACGTGGTGGGGGGGCCTACGGGAAGCAAGGTACTGGTATTATCTCAGTTTAGCCTGAACACCTAGGCACTACACCCCTTTAATGGGAGATACATTTAGAAACATAACACCTAGATATAATTACCCTTCCCAAACTAACAGTCCCAATCTCCTAAAACCCCAAACTCCTTTAACCTTTCTCCCACCCTTTCACTCCACTCTCCTTTCCTTTATGCCAATCCAAGGCCTGCCGTGCCGAGGGATGCGTGGTCGGGGGCGTGCCCGGTCGTGAGCGTGCCACTCCTGGAGATAGGGCGAATTCCAGGTGTAGCTTACCTTGTAAGCCAGCTCTTGTCTCAGCAAGCGGGGCTCTGCTGAGATCGACTTCATATTACCCTAGCTACTCGTGGGAACACTATGAAAAATGTCTAACCTCAATTCCAAATATAATTTACGAAGGCGTCAAAGTTTAAACATAGACTAAACCTAATCCTTAAAAGCCACCTTAACTCCCGCAATACTGTAAAAGCCATAAATACATACGCAATACCAATTCTTACTTATTCCTTTGGCGTCATAAATTGGTCACAAACTGACTTGAAAAAACTTCAACGTACCATCAATACTCACATGACCACATACAGAAAACACCATCCGAAGTCATGCACACAACGTCTCACACTATCACGCAAAGAAGGGGGAATAGGGCTAATAGACATCCAAAACCTCCACAACAGTCAAATATCATCTCTTCGTAAATATCTCTTTTATAAATCTGCACATTCCGAACTACATAAATACATTACTGCCATAGACAATAAAATGACACCACTCAACTTATCTAATACAAATACACAACACAATGAATCCATAGCAACCTCTCAAAGCAAAATAGATACTTGGTCACAGAAGTCTCTGCACGGTAGACACCGAACTGATTTATGCCAACCTCATGTCGACAAAGACGCGTCGAACGCATGGCTACAGCGAGGTGAACTCTTTCCGGAAACAGAGGCTTTTATGATCGCCATCCAGGATCAGGTCATGAACACGAGGAATTACCAGAAATACATTCTACGCGTACCTAACTTACCGACAGATTTATGTAGACGTTGTCACAGCAGCTCAGAAACTATTCAGCATATCACCGGTGGCTGTAAAGCTATCGTCCAAACGGATTATAAATACAGACATGACCAAGTAGCCTCCATAGTTCACCAAAATTTAGCTTACAGACACAAATTTATCAACGAAAAGTTACCTTACTACAAATACCAGCCAAGTACAGTGTTAGAAAATAGTGACATTAAAATTTACTGGGACAGAACAATTGTAACTGACAAAACTATCCACTTCAATAGACCGGACATAACAATACTAGACAAATTAAATAAAATCGCATACATCATAGATATAGCAGTTTGTAACACACATAACCTGGTCACAACACACACCGAGAAAATGGCAAAGTATACCGATTTATCAATTGAACTGAGAACCCAATGGCGCGTAGGAACAGTAAAAATTATACCAATAGTCATTTCTACCACAGGAGTCATCCCCAAAACACTTAAACCAAATCTAGATATCTTAAACATGCCACCATCCACATTCTTATTACTACAAAAAGCTGCCATATTAAACACATGTAGAATAACAAGAAAATTCCTCGCCACCTCATCATCGTCATCACTCACATTCACCGGTCTCACAATGTAAGCCTGTCGAGCTTGGCTAAGGCCCGCACGACAGACTTTAAGTCACCCTTCATAAAAGGGAGAAAAGTAAAAATATAAAAACAAAATAATAATAATAAATGTTTTATTGACATAAATGGGTTACATCATAAATGAATCCCCTGGCCCCTAAACTAGTGTTAACTGTATCATAGGGACCAGTGACTTCGCACAATTTAGTTGTTATAACATTATGTCAAACAAACAAAAAAAAGAAACAATAAAAAAAAACAAAAGAACGGATACTTTAGTTAGGTTTACATCAATTTAAAAATAAAATAAAAATGGAAATAAAAATGAAAATAACAATGAAAATAACAAACTAAAAATGAAATAAAGTTAGTTTTAAGATCCCAATAACTTTTCCCCAACTTGGGAAGTGGGAACTGAACCAGGCTCTTACGATCGGCTGCCACGTTTTCGACCACGACATCAATGAGACAATTATTTTACTGTCGTTATTTTTTATTGCTTCGACCTTATATTCCATGCGGAATAAAGGTGGACTGCTACTGAGGAATTCCACACGGAAAAACCCAATAACAGTTTGCCCGACCTGGGGATAGAAGCCAAGACCTCACGCTTGCCACCACAAGACCAACGAGGCAGTCGTCGTAGGTGTCGTACAAATCATAACACGAAACCGAGTTTTGGCTAATAGAAACGTTTATATAAAGAAACCCTTTCAAATATCAATGTACGATTACCAAAAATTAATGAAAACCAATGCTCTTTAATACAAAACGCCGTTAACCAATTCTTAGTACCACAAAACGTAAGTTAGGAGGGAAGAAAATTAAAAATTCAGCCTCGCACGCCCCGAACGCGGGTATTTTATACACGCATCATAAACCTAATGTTATTTATTGTGGCAATAAACGGGGAAAAGTGAAAATAACGAGTACCCCATCCCCTCACCCCCTCTGAGCTCCTCGATCGACACCCACGCGATTTTTCTTGCAAACACGCTTAGTTTTGAAGTGAAATCAAACTTTGTTAGTAAGACCTTGTTTGTACAATGACGTAATATCTGAACTCGGGTTCTGTACCTACCTTCTTTCAGTTTCCAAGCAATTTAATCCTACAACAGAAGTCTTGTGAGGATTTTCAGGTTTCGGTATTAGTAGGTACTCTTTATACTTAGTAAAAAATCACTTACTGAAATATAAGCGAGAACGAGTGCTTTTTATCTCATTAATCCTCTTTTTAAACAATAAATCTATGTATCTTTTAACTGCCTTGTTGGTCTAGTGGTGGCAAGCTCGACTGCTGATCGTGAGGTCCTGGGTTCGATCCCCAGGTCGGGCAAAGTGTTATTCGGTTTTTCCGTGCAGAGTAGCAGCCCATAGTTTGGTTGATGGCAATAGGCTCGCCCCCTATTACATGGGACTTAAACATGACGGTGAAATGTGGGTGTTACTATACACCTCTGCCCAACCCTGCGGGGAATACAGGCGTGATATTTTGTTAAATCTATGTATTTTAATTTATCTACTACTGACAAATAATTTAAAGTAATGCACATTTTGATCCAAATCCAAAAACTGTATTCAAACACAATTAGATTAAAAATCAAGATCTCTCTATCAAGATGAGAGAACGACCCGAAGGACCATTTCCTCTTTTAAATGCAGTTACCGCATTTAATAACGTGGCAGAATCTTAATAACATTTGAGCACCCAAAGGACCAAAGTCAAATATTGGATAAACTCCAAATTGTCTTTAATACTTTTTATAATTAGACAATTTTACGCATCTGGGACCTTAAGTTCACCTACTTCGGGACTTCTACTTAATTATAAGAGACAATTAAGAGACGTTTACAAAATTATTTTAGGACCAAAGTTTTTGAAAGTTGGTCCTTAGAGTTTAAGACATAAGGACCAGAGAAACTGCGCAGACATTTGGCAAAGAACATAATCGTCGTATTAAGTAATTTAGACCTTAATAGCTTTCGCTTTTGTAAAATGATTTCTCAGTTTTTGGGTATATAATTGAAGATAGAGCTACTTATTACAGGCATTTTATTGTACAAACTGTGGGGGTTTATAAGAATTTGAATATTACTTGCAAAATTGCCGTGAGTTTGAAGATGGCTATGATTATGTTTTATTGTTGATCTTTTACTTTTACAACTGCATTAGAGACCATGCTAACTGGTCTTTTCTTATCTCCATCATCAAAAGGTTCACCGCTCAACCAGCAGTGATAGCCTAATGTTGTGACCGTCGGATTGCCAAGTCTCAAGTTTGAACCCAAGGCACGCATCTCTGACTTTTCGGATTCATGTGCGTATTGTATAATTATCACTTGCTTAAAAACGGTGAAGGAAAACATCGTGAGGATATTTCTCGACGGCATTTGAATCCAAGTCAGAGGCACATGGACGGCATAAACTCTGACACCAGGTTAGTCACACATTAGTTTGGCAAAATCATCAGTGATCACGATATATTGGTTCCTAGTTCCTAACCTCAATTCTGAAACAACTCAAGTCTTCCCATTCATAGAAAAAAAAGACACATTCCTTAACGAATAAATATCATGAACGAAACGTTTTTCAGTTAGAAGCTGCAGTCGTTCACCTGAAATAATCCTGTAATCGTCTTAAATGACAGCCAGAGGAAGGAATAGACGACGTTTAGGTACCTCTTCTTAAGTACTTAAATCTCTGTGAAAAGTTTCACACAATTTTTCTATTTAATAAATATCTTGTTGGCTATTACGGAAAAGCAGACGAAATGCTCATGCCTTTAAAGATTGTGCAGGTCACTTTTTTCTTCTTATTTCTGCCCTTATCCCACACTAGGTGGGATCTGCACAACATGTATTTCATAAATCCAAGGTGTTAGAGGTTTTGGCTTATTGTTTCATGACCGGCCGCCTGCCTGACATCAACCCTCCTTGGGAATACTCGTTGCGCTGTCGCGCGGGTGACCCAATGTGCTTGCTGATTTTATGCACTGGGTCCCAAAATGATAAGCTTGTCAATCTTATTGCCGACAATTAAGCAGACTATGTTCTTCTTGGTGGTGTATACTTGAAGTTCCTCGACCCACTCATTCAGTTTTGCTAGGGACTTTTGTTCTAACACATCGTAAACTAATATAGCACCAAGCTTCTCTGTAAAAACTTGATGTCAATGTTCTGTATCGCTCCTGTCCCGTTGTATCCCAAATACCAAGCTTGACTTTAACACCGTTCACGTCCATGACGATAAAATAACTCACAATTTCTCAAAGTAAAAATAAATACGCGAAAAATAAATTTTATAAAATATCACATTGATATTTCGGTTGTCACGATTGTTCACTTTATAAATTTTTTTTCCCCATAATAACAGAAACTAACTTTTGTTCTTAAACTGCCCCGTTTGATATGTCAATCGCCGTAGAATGATAGTATGAGAATGACATTGACGTGAGTTAACGTCAAAAATACTTGGCGACCTAGGATTGTCATTTACAAATCTCTATAGTCCGACCGGATAACTCAGTCCTCGCCCGCGACGTTACAGGGACGCGGGGGATGACGACTAAAAGATGATTTCCAACAAACGGCTCCCATCCGTCCGTATCCTTTCCGATCCGATGCGATGCGAGCCGTTTGTTGGAAATCATCTTTTAGTCGTCATCCCCCGCGTCCCTGTAACGTCGCGGGCGAGGACTAAGTTATCCGGTTGGACTATAATAATGACTTGATTCCAATAAGAATACAACTTACATAAAGTAACATAACGCCTTGTATTCTCCGGAGGGTTCGGCAGCGGTGTTTAAGTCCCATGTAATAGGGGGCGAGCCTATTGCCATTAACCGGGCACAAATCTAGACACCGGGCTGCTACTGAGAAATTTCTAATAGAAAAATACAATATCACTTTGCCTGATCTGTGGATCGAACCCAGGACCCTATGCTCAACAGTCGCGCTTGCGACTACTAGACCATCAAGGCACTCACGAATACATTTCCCTTTAAAATCCAAACCTTGGCCGACACCAAAAAGGTTAAACAAAACTTCAAAGTCAAAGTATTTACTTCAATTAGGCGCATAAAAGGCACTTTTGAACGTTAAAATTTACAAAATAAAATTGAATTGATTCTAGTCGCCCCTTCCAAAATGTAGTTTCGTATATATGGAGAAGAATGGGCAAGAAACTCCACCGTTACTCTTTTAAAATGTCTTACAATATTTCGTATAGGTACATTAATTATACAATTATATGTGAAGACGATGCACCTAGAATAAAATTACTATACCACAATAGGTAAAAAGAATTAAAAATGAAGCAATGACAAATTATTTATGTGGTAGTTACATGGTGCTCACATATTTACAAACATTGTAAAAGTATACGTTTTCCCAAACATTTTAAAGTTATAGGTCAGTGTGTGAGTTTAGGTACCTACTTACAGAACCTAAAATAAAGCAAACAACTTCACTTACCTCCTATCCCCAAATGGTTATAACTCTGAAATCCTAAATTTCTAGATGCCATGACCCGTAAGGAGCTGTCGAAAGTACTCCCCTCCCACCCCTCCACATTGAAATTGTAAAAGTTGGCAATAACGGTAACTTTACGACCCTTAGCCGAGGGGGGTGGACGGGCTATCTGATAAAATTTAATTTTTACCTACCTTTACAGCGAGTGATATGGATGCGGAACTTTAATGTTAGAGTTATACGATATTCAAGCTTATTTTTGATAGGTTAACGTTTTAGGTAAAATACCATAAAATATAAATCATTAAAATCTACAGTACCTGCTGAAATAAATACTGAAAATGTATTAAACTTAAAAGTTCTTCTACACCACCATACTCAGAGTGGTCTATAACGACCCCCAGGGGTCGACGACGATCTACAAGGTGTCCATGTGGGTGACAAAAATAACTTGGGGTCCGTGAGATGTAAACGGGGTTCCACGATAGTGGATCTCATTTAAGGAGGTCGTGAGTTTAATTTTGACTCTCCATTAATGGAATAACCCAAAAAAAAAATGTTTTTCTTAGTGATTTTATGTAATAGGTAAGATAATTAATATTATTTTAGTTCATTTTAATTTGAATTTCATTATTAAATGTATAAAACTGAACGTGTATTTTTTTATTCTTTTTCCGCTCTACACAGTTGAAGTCGATGAATTTGCAAAAATACAATATTAAGCAGGGGGTCTACCCAAAATCGAAAAACATGGCAAGTGGTCTACGACACAAAAATGTTTGGGGACCTCTGTTCTACACGATGGCTGGTCCTTAAAATGAAGGTGAAGTCGGTTAATTATTCGCCCGGACGAAAGGACCAACCGGATAGTGTCGCTCATTACCGATAATGATAAGACTTGATTCGTACAGGTGCTTTAACAACGTGCCTGTGATAAGATGACAAGTGGCTCCATCCTTCAAAATAATAAGAAACTAATCTACTAGGTGAAGAAGCGTGAAATTACTAGTATTAGAATATTCCCAGAAGAGTATTAAGTAAGGAAAGTTTTAGAAGTAACTCTATTTGTGTTACTTGATTGATGTTGTGTGTTTTGCGAGTTTGGAAATCGGCGAGAAATTGTAATGTACCTTCCCACGAGTAATTTTTTTCGCCACTCTTAGGCTGAGCATCCACCAGAGCCGTGCTAAGCTGCGTAGCGAGGAATGTGTTTTGTAAGCACCAATAGAATCACTTCATTTACCTAGCTTCGCTCTGCGCAGCTCTGGTGGATATGGGCTTAGCGGCGCGAGGTTTTTGTTCATACAAAACAAGCAAGAAATGCGAGCGAGGGATGTGTTGCGAGGAATGTATTGCGAAAAATGTGTTGCGAGGAATGTGTTACGAGGAATGTGTACCGCTCCCGCCACACCACCCTCATATTAGAAAAGAATCCGCTACCTTTCCTCGCACCACTCATTTGTACACATTAACACATTACGAATTACACATTACCTATTCCTCGCACAGCTCTGGTGGAAAGGGACACACCGTTTCACATCCTCGCTACACATTTTCGCACTGCACATTTTCCTCGCACAGCTCTGGTGGATGTCCAGCCTTACGGGTCTTTTATTTTTATACAGGCTATTTATGCCGTTAAAAATTAATTCCTTATGCTGTCATCGTTTTCATGCGAAAACTTTGCGACAGCACTAATTACATAATTTTTGACTCAAATTCTTTTTACCTTATACCTACCCATATTCTATGTTAAGACGTTCCTCCAAAACTTACTCGACTCATACTCGACTCAGGACGGCCTCGAAAACACCTTCGAAATTGTATTCTTAGTCGCAATTTCGCGTGAACTTTGAGGTTCCTCGACAGAGTCATTACGTCATAATTTGAATTATCTGCATCGCGCAAATAACGCCACGATAAATAATTGTAAGGTTTATCGTAAGCATATTCGATAAAGTCTTCAAAATTCATTTTTGTTACATACGAACTTTGACACTTCCTTCCTTAAGATAGGTTCCGAGGTACCTTGAGTTTGACAGATGATTCCTTACCTCGATTGAGGAAAAATCTCGAGTCGAGGACGTTTATGTCAACTATAACTGCCGATGATAGTGAGAAAGGCTGAGTCGAGGTGGAGTCGAGTCGAGTAAGTTTTGGAGGAACGTCTTAGAATATAGGTGTTAGTGTTTTACGCCGCCTTTTACTCATACCAATTCCGACCTGCTGAAAATCTCCCACCTGGACATGAGCTGCCTTGGCTAACCTGGATGTCTTTATACAGACTCCGGAACCAGGTTCGTCGAAGCAAGGATAACCTGCTAAGGTGAGATTCATAGACAATACCAGCTTGGAGTGTAAATGTGTGTGCTGTTCCACAAACGATGGGACACCTGACGTCACGCCCTGCGTGCCCTGATACCTGCACGTTACAGGAACTAATGGACGCTACTGATAACGCTAAACACGTAGCTAAGTTCTGGGCCGAGTCAATTTAGATTGCCATTGAAACGCTAAGAAGAAGACTCATATCAATGGTCTGTACCCAGATTTCAAGAAACTGACACTGATTGTACCGCATCACCAACCACACAATGCCCTTATTAGTTAAAGGCTAAGTGATGTATTGAGTACACACCATTAATTCAGCCCTCATCAAGCTGCCTCCCTCTCAGTCCTCTCGCAAGCAACGCCGTAAGCAGAGGTCCGAGTACCATTAGGGGTCGCCCTTAGTGCTGTTGTTGCTAGCTAGTCATGATATTAGTAGTAGTAATAGTAGTTAGCTTAGGTTAAGTATTTTACTCTCGTCCCCATTGGGTGGAGACCATTCAGGTCTCGCCAATAACTGCCCGGTTACGCAGAAACGGCCCGCAAGACCAAACAAGCAAGCAGCCGAATAGAAAAAAATAATAAAGATGTATCGAGTACCACTGTACTGAACGCAATTAAATATGGGAGCGGTAAGGGTAAAATTGCTAGTTGACGGTAAACGTCATTATCGGCACTTACAGCCAGGGCCGCCGTATGCGAGCGCGCAAAGCGTGCACCGCACACGGGCGGCACACCCAGGGGGCGGCAAAGCGAGCGGTCTTGTGCCACTCAAGATACAGGAGTAATCGAAAGAGTGAGGGGCACATCTAAAAAAAAAAGGTCGTCCAGCAAGCTCCACATTATTTGCGTTCGCAAATATGCATACAAGAGACAGGAGAAATCGAAAGAGTGAGGGTAGCAGGGGAGCGACTAAAAAAATAAAAAAGCTCGTCCAAGTATCGCTTGGGAATTGACAACACTGACGCGGGGAATCGAGAATTTTTTATTGGCAGCACTGCTCATCACGTAATTCAAGTCATTGTCATTTTTTCATTCGGTATTGCACGCGGCCGACGAAACAGTTAGCGGCAGGCCTGCTTACAGCTAGGAGTTTACGCAACTGTCCTTTGCAATAAGTTGTCATTAGTCTTCAGGTGGAAACGCCTCTGAAAAGTAACTTAATACTTAAACAAAAAAAAAAAAAACATACAGACGAACATAGTAACCTCCTCCTTTTTGGAAGTCGGTTAAAATGGTACATGTAGAAGTACATTTCATAAAAAAACAGCCTAATGATGTCTATTGAAGTGTTCAACAATATCCCACGCTCAATAAGAGAACTCCCTTTAAATAAATTTAAAACAAAGTTAAGACAGAGGCGTCTATTCTGTTGCACACTTTGACAGGACTAAACTTAGGGCTTTTGTCTCTTTCTGTTTCAATAGAAAAAGAAAGTGACAGTTACGTTTAGTGTAGTATAGTCCTGTCAGAGTGCGCAACTGAATCGACACAAATAGCTGATAGAAAATTGTTTTTATACATTAAATTTAAGTGAATTTTTTGCTATGAAATCTATACTAATATTATAAAGCTGAAGAGTTTTTTTTTGTTTGTTTGAACGCGCTAATCTCAGGAACTACTGGTTGGAATTGAAAAAATATTTTTGTGTTGGATAGTCCATTTATCGAGGAAGATTATAGGCTATATAACATCACGCTACGACCAATAGGAGCGGAGTATAAATGAAAAATGTTGCAAAAATAGGGAAAATGTCCACCCGTGCGAAGCCGGGACGGGCCGCTAGTATATTAATAATTGTAAACTCACTAAGCACCTAGTTACTTAGTAAGTAATTTAATTTCGCATACCTTGTACAAGTGAGATGTGTTAAGCTCTATAAATTTTGTAACATCTACTATGTTACCATATCTCGTGCGAATAAATATTTATATTTCAGTAAACTGATCATTCAAGATCTTTTACTTACGTATTTTTTTTAGGCTAGCTTTTTCGGCGATAAAATGTAAAAGATTATTATTTACTGCCAAAATTTATACACAAAAGAAAGTGGATATTAATATAATCCCTATAATTTATCACCATTATTTATGCGTGTACACTAATGCGACATGAAACGAATAATCCTATAAAATTTGAAAACCTTTTAAGATGATTACCATCAATTTTACCGGTACCCTATAAGCACTTAACAGCTTTTAAACTCAACGACAGTTTTCGAATAACGAACTTAAGACGCCATCTTGATTTAGCTGTCCAAATTACGCGCTTTCAGTAATTAGTGGCGACATCTCCCGGATTAGTTTGTAAACATTAAGAGGTATAAAGACCTTACGTTTCGTGAACAGCTAATTTGACTTGGGGCTTGTACACAAAACTGCGATGCGACGTCGCATTTTTGTGTACAAACAAGCCCTTAGTAAGTATGGCGAAGTAAAAAAGTAAGTATTGGTCGTTCATTTTAGTTATTTTTATACTGTTAGGTTGCTATAGCAACGGACTACCATAACAAAAACAATTGGAATACGAAACTATTCCTCTACTATTTTGTTTTCTAATAAACATGTCGAAGACCAAGACAGGAGCCGTTTGGGAAGATAGGGAGGTTCTCTTTGACCTACCGTTTACGTAAGTAATTATTTAAGACTGATAATACATATAAAGTTACTTTTTAAAATCCTTGCATGTTGCCAACCTATTTACTACTACAGCCAGCTTTACTTTTCCAAAACTGGACCAAAAGACCAGTATTTTTTATGCGGTCCTTCGGTTCGTGATATAGGTATGCTTTGATGCGCAATGGCTTTGAGCATTTGAACAAAGTCGTACTTTCAAGCACGTTAAGTGCACAGTTGCTTTCATCCAAGAAATAAACTGTATTCACAAATATCTAGAGATTTATGCCAAGTGTCTTTAAGTAACCTTTAAGTTTTTATTCTGATGTTACCAGTGAACAGGAACATGCCGTTGGCTCTTCCTCCTAGAGTTGCTTGAAGAGTTATGACAAGAAATATATTTTTTCTTTGCCGAAGCCTTATGTTAGTTCTTGTTTTATTTATATTCCAGCTACCTAAGGCTCAGACCCGGGGAGAAGATATTCGACAGGATCGAACCCATAGAAGATACTAAAGGCAACAGTGGTACCAAGGGTCGCATGGTGGTCACAAACTTGAGGATCATATGGCATTCACTGGCTTCACCCAGGATCAATTTATGTTAGTATTATGTTATTTTATCATCGTAACTCGTAACGTAGGTACATCCTCCATCAACCAGAATATTAGAATTATTCCGGAATGCAATTCTAATGGTGCGTTCAGATGCGCGCCACGCAGCTTGGCAAGCAGCACGGGAAGCAGCCCGGTACGCAGCCCGGCTCGCATTGGCGGGCCAAGCAGGCTATTCACACTCCAGGACTCACGCGCGTCCCATGCTGGTGCACGCAGTATTAGACCACAGTGGAACTTTTATAAGGTCGATTATCATTTACTGTATCAACGAGCGCCCGAGCGCTTGTAAACAGGCACACGAGCGCAAGCACATTCATCCTTTGAATTGTCGAAGAACCGACACCGGTCCCGATCGGCGGCAAGCACGAGCACGAACAGGCAAGCAACTCATTTACACCCTTGTGCTCGTGTTCGTGCCCGTTGAATGTCCCGTTGAATGGAATCGTCTGAACGCAGCATAACCGTTCCTCCAAATATGTTTCTCTGGCGTTATTTAAATAGACTGAAGCGTAGTTTTGCATATTTATACCATAAGATTTTGCACATATCTACAATCATTTTATGTGAAGAGGAATTTGATTATTGGCTTGGAAATTAATTACATGCAAATCTATAAAATTCCAGTTATTTAGTTGATGTTCTTCTTTTCGTGTGGTTAGTAACTAACTTGGTGTCAGAGTGCTCTGACTTGGCCTTACATGTCGTCGAGAAACATCTCTCAGGCATGCCGGTTTCCTCACGATGTTTTCCTTCACCGTTTTCAAGCAAATTATAATTATACAATACGCACATGTATCCGAAAAGTCAGAGGTGCGTGCCTTGGGTTCGAAATCGAGACCTATGACTTGGTCTAGTCTGACGGTCACACCACTATATTACTGCTATTAGTTGATGAACAATTATTATTATTGCTAAAACAATGTGTTTCAGCTATCGGCCTCAACTGCATCCTATCAACCAACACCAAAGTGGTGAACTCTGGTCTTCGAGGCACGACGCAGGCGCTGAACGTGTTGGCAGCCTACAAAACTAACAGATATGAGTTTATATTCACCAATCTGTCGCCCAACTGTGTCCGGCATTATACTTCTGTTGCTGGGGTTTATAAGTAATAACATAAAATTATTACCCTATTACTGTCACACTGCTAGGCACTCTTCTCAGAATGAGAAGGGTTTAGGCCTTAGTTTAGTTTAGCTGGGCTGTATCCGCACTTAGCCTCTTGATTGGGCCATTGTGAGTGGGGTTTAGGCCTGAGTCTACCACGCAGGCCTGGTGCGGGTTGGCACACTACACATACAGTGGCGTGCCTAGGGGTCAACATTAGGGCAAGCCCGATATTTTTTAGGTACTTATTTTGATATTTATAATTCGTCTGATAACAAACAGTTGGAGATCTTAAGATTATTGATATTAACGCCATCTATCAAACCACATGCAAATTACCCTGTTTGAGAGTTGGTCACATAATATTTCAGAGGATGGAGCTTAAAAATATTTATACATATTACGAAAATAAAATAATAAAGATTAGCTCGTATGTTGTGTATGTAACTACTATAGTCGGACCGTTAATTCGATGCAGTAACTTGACAGTTAGAGGGATACCAGTTTATGACAAAGAAAAGGTAGTGAGGTGAAAAAAAGAATGAATGAAATCGAATGAACTTAATAATGTACTTATATGCATACTTTTTATTGAATTTAATAACTTGAGAATCAAAACACGATGTATCGCTATTAAAAATAGCCGTAACCACTAGTAACTACTGATATAACGTTTTTCAAGCGTCAAATAACTGAACATAAGGTTAATTAATCATTTATTTAATACTTCAATGCACTATTGTGGTACATAATGCGCACTTAATGTCATAAGGCATTCTCTATCAGTCAATTTGGGTCTACTAAAACAGCACCGTGAAGAGGGACAAAGAATTTGTGGAGATTTGTTTAAATTGAACAATTTTTTCGTATTCGTTCTATTCGTAAAATCGTTCACTACCCAACACTATTAGTTTTAGTATGGTATCGTTATTTTGCTTTGAACTGTCAAGTTACTGCATCGAATTAACAGTCCGACTATAGGCAATGATTGATTTATGAAACCAAAGAAACAATCATGAATTTCATAGGTAAAATAATTCGAATTTGCTCTTTTACTAACACATCGAAAGTATTGTAACAAACGCATCGGGACCAACGAAATCAACTAACTAATCTAATCACTGAAATAGGTAGGTACATCACGATTGTGTGGTCGTTGTGCATACTTAATATTATTATTAGGTTTTTAAAAATACGAAAATGTTTCTATTCGCCCCTAACCTAAACTACAAAAAAGAACAGCCTACATCTGCAAAATTCATTCAAATCATCGTTAACAGATTTATTCCATGCCTTCTTATCAACCAACAGAATAATTTGATTAAATAGGAGCAACTAACAATCAAAGTCTTGTCCACTGATTGATCAAATCGGCTATTGGATAATAGGTACTTTTAGAAATACAAAATATTGGGTTTTATGACAATTCTACAATTCTTGTCTGCAAAGTTTAAAGTATTTACCTACCTTTTCATTGCCGACTAACAGCTGAATACACTTTAAACCTTCACAACGCACAACTGCGGCCGTTTTCGAAGTTATTTTGATAATAAATCAACACTTAGTCACTCACAATCACGGCAACGTTTACGAAACTAAGATCGCCAACTTTAAGGCACTCACGCGCCACTGAATGTAACTAGCCACCTGTACATGGGACTATTGCATTCGTTTCCGAATTCATTTTGATAATAAAAACACTCAATAAGTTAAATCACAGCAAAAATGCAGTACACCAGTAATTCGCTCAAAACAAACTGAATATGGCGGGAGGTATCAAGGGCCACAGATTATCTATTATTTACTACTTTTAATAATATGGCGCGGTAATGAAGTTCGTGCTAGCCACCCACTTGTACCTATGCTCATGAAGTACGCTGGGCGTACGCGGTCGAACATTTCCAACATTTCCGACATTCAATAGATGTATAATCTATCCATAGCAATTTGTTCTACAAAGGACATGTGATATTTTTGTATGGAAGCTGGGCTTTGGCTGTGAACAGAGAAGAGATATTTTTTTATGAAAGTACATAAAATATGGAGCTTTCGTATATATTTTATATTTTTTTAAAAGCACCCTCCTGTTGTTTTTTTTAATTTAAATAATTAGAATTAAAAAATCAAGTTGCAACCCACAGTTGTTAACCCATAATTATTAATTCTGGCAACACTTCTATTGGATGACATTTATTGTCATTGTCAACGTCAGTCATTGTCAAAAAGTCAACTTCAATTCAACTTATTCAACTGTTGTCTGTTATTGTGACTGTGGTTCCTGTGTTTTTGACTATGTACAATTGTTTTGAGTTTTTTTTTATTTGACCTGGCTTTTAACAACAATAGATAGTGATTTTGTGTGACAACTTTGACATGATTAGACATTGATGACATTACTGACAATGACAAGTGACAACCTTGCTGACGTACAGTAAATATTTTCTTTTATTCTATTGAGACAAGGGAATCAATGCCATACATCCAAACCATTAAGTTAATTCATTAATTTTATTTTAATTTTAGCCGTTTAATATTATTTTAATAATAGAATAAATATTATGCTTTCAAAAATGATATATATCATTTTTATTTCTAAGTTTTTTATCAGTGTATTAGTTTATTAACAAAAAAAATATCAGGATTTTAAATGCTATATAATTAAATAATGGTGCTTTTTAAAAAAAATGTTTTTGTAAGTCCGTCCTAGACAGTTTTCCCTATCAGAAAAACCGCATATGTAAGCGGTTCAAAAATAAAATTATTTTAAGCCCATTTCATAACATGTCCTTTGGAGACAAGGACAATGAAAAGAACGCCAAGTGTACGCCCAATGAGTGCGAGCGAGATATCCGCATTATCATCGCGGTGTGCGACCGCATGCGTGACTACGCGGCGATCGGAGCGAATGAGTAGGTACATGAAGCTCATTGCTACCGACCAGCGACTCGCGACGGATAGAGCGCGTTTTAATGTTATTCAATGATTGAGTTCGCTTCTTATAATTACTTATGAAGTGTGTTATTCGGTATGTATCTATAGTTTTTTTATAGGGCAAGCCGGGCGTTTGGGCTTGTGTGAAAGTAGCGCCACTGCCACGATACACGATACAGGTGAAACCCTAGTGTGGGGCAACGTTTCTTTTTTTAGAAGCAAGAAAAAGAAGAAATTAGTTAAAGCGCCTACACACGGCCCTAAAATCAGAGGCAATATCAGGGAAGTGGTGGGGAGCACCCTAGATCGCTCTCTTGATCGCCTCGTGTGTAGGCAAATCGTAATCAGTATTATTAATTAGGTACCCCTAACTCAGAAATCGGTTCGGGCGAGCTCACAATTTAGGGCCGACTATCGTCTAGGGAGCGTTGTCCGTGCGTGTGTAGCGAAATCGAGATCGATTTCCCCGCAGTGTGCGTGTTCATCAGTGTTCCGCAGTGATCATCAACCATGCCTATTTTTTGATGTTTTGAGAGTGTAGGCGGCATCTTGGATCGACGAGCGCTTTACTTAAATGGCAGGGACGTGTGTAGAGTAGTAGCCGATATCATCCCCACCATCACTCTCCCGATATAGCCTCT
Source organism: Amphipyra berbera (assembly GCA_910594945.2). NCBI lineage: Eukaryota > Metazoa > Arthropoda > Insecta > Lepidoptera > Noctuidae > Amphipyra > Amphipyra berbera. The sequence continues at coordinate 2,192,887 of OU343142.1, read as the reverse complement.
AATTTTAGGGCCGTGTGTAGACGCTTTTACCATCACGGTTGTTCATCGAAGCTGATTATGGGCAAGTCCGTATTTTGTCGTGTACAGACTTATTTTTAAGCAAACGGTTACTTATTTTCAGAGCTTACACAGGGTCCCGAATGTACCGAGACTTAAAACTGAGAGGTGCTATAATACACAACAAACAATTACGGATGCTACCACTTGAGAAGGTAAGTACTTTTCAATCATAATGAGTACAGTCGCCGCCACGTAACTTGGCAAAGTTTTGGCGTAGTGGGAGTAAAGGATGATTTCCACCAAACGGCTCGCATCGCATTGGATCGGAACGGATTTTACAATCATTAAACGATTTTAAATCGTATACACAGTATTTAGTCTATATTACCAAGCCGCGCACAGCAGCTTGACCACGGGCGTCTTCCGCGACATGCGATCTTAGCCGAAAGTATGCTGCGACGCGCGTAAGAAAGAAAGAAAGAAAGAAAATTATTTATTTTGGACTACACAGGCAGTTACAAAAACAAAAACAATATTTACAAAAAAAAAGAAAGGCTAAGAATGTATACTACCTGCACGAGGCCAAAAAGGGCTCATATCTCAGCATAACGCTGCGACATTTAAAAAAAAAACAAAATGTCGCAACGCTGGTTTTCAAATAGGACCATAGTGTTGCCACGGGCAATAACGACACAAATAAATAAATAAACATGTTATAATAAAAATAAATTTCTTTATTTAAATAAATAAATAACATACGGCTCCGTACGGCTCCGTTAGCCTGTCGTTCATGGATTTATTTTTATCGAATTTTTAAATTTTAACACTTTCTTTAAAACATTCATCAGTGATACATTAAGAGGCCCGCGACTTAGTATCCCCTTTCCGACTAACCTAGTATACTATCTGCGTGTCAAATCTGGATAGCGCGATGCAGGATTTGTGACGTTTCATCTGACAGCTGTCATTGTTGTCGCTGTAGTCTGCTAGACATTCGTCATGCTGCGTAGTTCTCATGTGGCGTGATAGATGCCGCCACAGCCTTTGTATTTACTTTGGAGTTCTGTCGCTATCTGAACACCCTATTTAGAAAGAGATATAATTTTTTATGGTTAAATTTTTTGACTTCAATGAGATGTTCGTAATGTGCTCTCTAGTTCTACCTATACCTTCAAGGCTGTAACTAATGAGACTCTGACGCTGACAGTACCATAACATCACGCCATGTATTCCCCGAAGAGTTCGGCAGAGGTGTAATTTATACACCCTCGTTTCGCCAGTATGTTTAAGTCCCATATAATAGGGGGCGAGCCTATTGCCATTAACTGGGCATAAATCCAGACTCGGGACTGCTACTGAGAAATTCCTTATGGAAAAACTGGTTGATAGTTATCCCGCTATCAGTCTGACTCCCTCGTTGCTCTAGTGGTGGCAAGCGCGACTGCTGATCGTGAGGTCCTGGGTTCGATACCCAGGTCGGGCAAAGTGTTATTGGGTTTTTCCGTGTGGAATTCCTCAGTAGCAGCCCGAGTTTAGACTTGTGACCAGTTGATGGCATTACACTCGCCCCCTATTACATGTGACTTAAACATAACGGCGAAATGAGGATGTTACTACACACCTCTGCCCAACCCTTCGGGGAATACAGGCGTGATGTTGTGTTTTTTTTATATTAATTCCAGATTTGCTTAAACGAGCACAGTATCTGGAACCTGTCCACCGACTCCGGTAACCTGGGCACTATGGTGGTCACAAACGTCAGGGTCATCTGGTTCGCAGACATCAACGATGCCTTCAATGTGTCCATGCCCTACATTACTATTGAGAGCGTGAGTTCGTTTAAAATAATGATCTTCTTTTCGTGTGATTAGTGACTAACCTGGTGTCAGAATTTATCACCCATATTCTAAGACGTTCCTCCAAAACTTACTCAACTCGACTCAGCCTTTTTCACTAACCATCGGTAGTTATAGTTGACATAAACGTCCTTGACTCGAGGTTTTTCCTCTGTTGAGGTAAGGAATCATCTGTCAAACTCAAGGTATCTCGGAACCTACCTTAAGGAAGGAAGTGTCAAAATTCGTATGTAACAAAAATGAATTTTGAAGACTTTATCGAATATGCTTACGATAATCCTTACAACTATTTATCGCAGCGTTATTTGCGCGATACTGTTAAACAATATTATGGCGTAATGATTCCACTCTATCTCGACTCATTTGAGGACCCTTCAGACGAGGAACCTCGAAGTTCACTCGAAATTGCGACTAAGAATACAATTTTGATGGTGTTTTCGAGGCCGTCCTGAGTCAAGTATGAGTCGAATAAGTTTTGGAGGAACGTCTTAGAATATGGATGTAGGCCGCCCATGGGCCTCTGACTTGGCTTCACATGCCGTCGAGAAATATCTCTCAGGCATGCCGGTTTCCTCACGATGTTTTCCTTCACCGTTTTTAAGCAAGTGATAATTATACAATAGTCACACGAATCCGAGAAGTCAGAGGTGCGTGCCTTGGGTTCCATCTCGAAACCTATGAGTTGGAGTCTAACGGTTACACCATTAGGCTATCATTGCTTCGCCTTCCCCGGGCGAGGCACATCCATGAGGTTTTTCCAACGAGAAAAAAAGGCAATCATTGCTTAAAATAATGATAATCCGGTTGATGACATTTTATAAGGCGAAAACCAATTATCAGACAGGCAAGCATGCTACAGGAACTTGGTTTCCTTATGAAACAACGACGAAAGCAAAGATTCTGGCCTTTTTTCCATTTGTAACAAAATTACTGGTCCTTTGTTTTACGTTAAACTGGATCGAAGGACTTATTATACAACGTGTTACATAATTCCCCATGAAAAAGAAAATATGTATTAAACCGAAAAAAGTGCCAACCCTAAAAACTAATCACGTCAATGAAACTGAATTTTCATAGATTATTTTAACAGAAGATAATAACTGTTTATTGCCTACTAAATTTATAATATTCTTGTTTCCAGATAGCAGTCAAAGACTCGAAATTCGGTGAAGCCCTAGTGTTTGTAGTTCGTCCAACATCTGGAGGCTACGTGTTGGGATTCAGGGCGGACCCTCGTGAAAGACTGCGTCCATTACTGACGGAACTGCAAGCGTTGCATCAAGCTTATACTGAGAAACCGATATTTGGCATCGAGCTTACTTGGAATAATGAGGTATTTTTTATATCAATTGTTCAGCCTTCTACGAAACTTTTTTATCAACACAGATTTAGGACGCGTTCCCACTTTATCGTGACGACAGATAGTCGTGTAGTTTTAAGTTTCGTGGCTTATACATATATTTAAATGGGGGTGTTCACGACACGATTAACTGTCGTTCACGACTTGTTTTTGCAGTGACAACAGATTGTCAAGTCAATGGGAACGGCTAGCACGACAGTCGTAAAACGATAAGAAAACGTCACGTCATCGAGACGACAAATCATGTGTCGTTGTTACGACTATTTATCGTGGCCACGATAAAAATATCGTCTCGTCGTAGCTTGCTACTGCTGTGCAAACGACAAAGCAACTGCCGTGAAACGATAAAATGTCGTCGCGATCCAATGAGAACAGCTAGACAAGATAGTCGCTATACGATAAAAAAAATGACGACAAACAGTCGTTAAAATGGGAACAGCTAGAAACGACAGTCGTCCAACGATAAATTAACCGTCACGACATAGTGGGAACGCGCCCTTATACTCTTACTTTAGTTTATACTTGTGAATACGTCATCCTCTCACATAGTACGCCAGTATCAACAGCAATAAGAGAAAATGTTCATACAGAGTGCCCAATATATCTTGACAGTCGACGAAATAGGATGTTGGAAGTTGTATGCCTTCGCTAGCGGCGCGGCGCGCGGCGGCGTCGTTAAGAACTATCGAAGAATACTGGGCATTCTGTCGTAGTCATAGCTGGCTAAGTGCCGATTTCACCAACGTCGAATAACTTTAATCGAGGAATAAATTTGACGTTTTGACAGCTTTCGTATAGAACTTCTGTCAACACGTCTGTCTTATTCCTTGGATAAATGCTATCCGACATTGGTAAAATCGAGCCTAATTAATTTAGTGATAAGGATACAATACTAGTTTCCTTTTTCCCAGAATGCAAGGCCCGCAGCAGATGATATTGAAGAATTAGAAGAAATTGGAGAGCCAAGGGGTGAAATGGGACCAAACTTATACTTAGCATCGCAACTGGCCCACAATAAAGGAGAATCAGAAATTCCACCGGTTTACAGTCCCTATTTAGGACTAGCCATAGAACCTTTGAAAGAAGGGTTCACTTTAAAAAGTTTGTTTGAAGTTCAAACTACTTCATAATCATAAGACTTAAATTATTCTATATTTTTAATGTTTAAGTAATGTTATTATTTAATTTAGTTAATGTTAAATTATTCGTTTGAAAATGACTCAATTGTGAAATTAATAAGATTGTTATTTGTCAATAAAAAGTGATTAGGTACTTACTATTAAATTTTTATAGTTTACCAGGTGAGCTATCATCACCGTTATCATAGACCATTTTGTTCCTGTCATAAGTTAAAATATAATTAACTCTTAAATATAGGTAGATTCTTTACAGCACAATCACGTCTCGATGCAAATTAACTCATCATCATCTTCCAAGTTACTTGTGGTCGGCGCAATATGTTTTCCACTTCCACTCTTCCCTATCAGCCGTCTCATTATCATTTACTCCCTTATCTTTCATATCCTCCCTCACACAATCCATCCATCTTTTCTTAGGTCTCCCTCTCCCCCTCCATCCGTCAACATTCATATTCATCACTCTCTTAGTCACATGTGTTTCATCCCTCCTCATCACATGCCCATACCAAGACAAACGCTTTCCTTTCAACTTTTCTGTCACTGGTGCCACTTTCAAACTCCCTCTAATATACTTGTTTCTTACTTTATCCATTCGCGTCACTCCACACATCCATCTCAACATTCTCATCTCCGCTACGTGTAATCTTCTTTCATCCGTCTTCTTCACGGCCCAACACTCTGATCCGTACAGAAAGACAGGTCGTATAATGGATTTGTAGATTTTGCCCTTCAACTTGAGGGGCATCCGTTGGTCACAAGTTGTCCCTGTGACCTGTCGCCATTTCATCCAACCTGAGTTGATCCGATGCATAACGTCTCGGTCAATTTCACCATCCCCTTGGACGACTGACCCAAGGTACCGAAAGTCGGAGCAGACTGGTAAGGATATACCGGCGAGAGCAATAGGCATAGGGCTGGAGAGACCGCCGAAATCGCAAAACATACTGCGTTTTGCTTCTGCTCATTTTCAAGCCAACACTCTCCAGTCTTTGCTACCATTCCTCCAATTTGCTTTGGACCACTAGGCCACTCTCGGCGACCAGCACAACGTAATCGGCAAACAGCATACACCAAGGAGCCTCTTCCTGGATGTCAGACGTAAGAGCGTCCATTATCACCAAAAATGGCATGCTCATTTTCAAGCCAACACTCTCCAGTCTTTGCTACCATTCCTCCAATTTGCTCTGGACCACTAGGCCACTCTCGGCGACCAGCACAACGTAATCGGCAAACAGCATACACCAAGGAGCCTCTTCCTGGATGTCCGACGTAAGAGCGTCCATTATCACCAAAAATGGCATCCGTCAGGCATGAAACCGAACTGGTTTTGTGAAATTTCACTGTCCTCTCTCAGTCGTCGCTCAATAACTTTTTCCAAACTTTCATACTATGTGACATTAGCTTTATTCCTCTATAGTTGTTGCACTCCAGTACATCACCTTTGTTTTTAAAGGTGGACACCAGCGAGCTGCTACACCATTCGTCAGGGATGGCTTCTTCCTGCAACAACTTATTGAAGAATAAAGCTAACCACTTCCAGCCATCCACACGCAGTAACTTCCACAACATGAAATAATGAAAGTAAATGCAAATGCAAATTAACTCAAAAGACTAATATTCAAAACGTCAGAAAAACTGAATTTGTCATTGTGTCATTTTTGTTTGACATACTTGACAGTTGATATAACTTGATTTGTTGTTCATTGTTGTTCAGTTTTATTTATTTGACAAACTTGTTCATGTTTCGACTTGAATCTTTTTTCTTTCTATTTTTATTTTATTCCTTATTCTTATATTTTCTATACACAATGAATTTTGCATTCATAATTATATGAAATAAACCAAATTAGATGTTTTAACATTGACAAGAATTGTTTCGATTTGGCCATGATAAGTTGTACTTGTTTATTACCTATATTTGCGTTCGTAAAAGTTTATTTTAACAAAAATGAATAAAGAAAATAGTAGAACCGCAGCAGGCTTGGTAAGTTATTCTTTTTAACCGACTTTCAAAAAAGGAGGAGGAACCGATTTTAATGATTCTTTTTTGTTTGAAAGGGTATTCTTTCGAAGTGGTCCCATTCAAATTTGGTGAAGATCTGATGAAGAACTTCGGAGATAGACAATTTGAAGTCGGTTTTATTTTTGTTAAAAAGAGATTATTAAATTTTCGATACACGGAGTCTTTATTTAAAAGGCGCCAAAATAATGAAACAGTCAAAATAATGGGAATGTCAAGAAATGTCATATCAATACTGCAAATAAAACATAGTGATTACTTTACCATTCAAATCAATAATTAATTAGAGTAATAAAGTCACTGCCAGTTGAGACACATCCTAGTAAGGGATTTTAATAGGACACAATCTAGCAATCTGGGCAAGGCCTATACCCAGCAAAGGAGATGATTAATTGATTGGAAATAGATAGGTTTTTTTCAAGTCTACTCTTTGTAATAATATCTATTCCCTTGCTTACACATTATTGTATATTAATCATTCCCAAAATAACTGATATTCAACTTTTTCATTCCCTGACTGCTGAGGATCTAAACCACACAATGTATCTCTAAGCTATGATGTCCTCTATGATACATGCCGCCTCTGATAGCCTTATTTATAACATCCAACCATTGATATAATATATTCTTCATCTGAAACCATTGCAGTAAAGTCAATGTGGGCAAATCTGTCTGCGGAGTGTGGGGCAATTCTGTACACATGCATTTTGTATTCATTCCAGAATAGTTACGCTGTTGTTAATTAAAGTGGATACAACAGGATCACTTTTTAGTTGTTAACTAAACTATTCGCTAACTAACTATTCTGGAATGAATATAAATGCATATGTACGGAATTGCCCCACAGACGGATTTGCTCACATTGATCTTACTCAAAACTACTTCATGTTCACTTATCTGTCTGTCAGTCTCCACTTGTTTCACCATTATTTAGAAATATTGTTCATTCAAAGTAGACAAAATAATTAGATTTGCATGGTAAAGGAGGAAAGAGCGGCCCACATGCTACTAAATTGCACTGAGGTTGCCATATACAGGGCTAAGTACTTGAGTAAACTGAGTACTTTCCGCGAGATTGTCATCAACACTAGAAGTCTGCTGGCTTTCTCAAAGATTTTGGTTGGATCAAATAAGTAATTTATTTCCACCTACATGCAAAATATGTGCTTTGTTGTGGAATTGCAGAAACCTGCCTGTTAATCTAAACCTATTTTTTTTAACATCTTTAAATAAAACTGTACACCATTACGCCAACACATCACCTTTTACTAGTATTTTAGCTGGGAAGAAGAAACTAAAAACACTGCACTATTCTTATAACAATATGCTCCAATTTCAGCGCCGATCAGCAATCGTAGAAAGAATCCGTCTCAGAGAAGAATGGTCTGCGTTAAAAGAAGTCGACACAGCCACTACTACTAGACCGAAGGTGTTGATGAAGAAAACCGGGAACTCTCGGTGTACTCCTAGTGTTTCTAGTAGAAAGAAACAGCCAACCAGTGCGGCTAGTCGTAAAAAGGTTTGTATTAAAAAAAAGATTTGATTAAATGCTAAACTACAATAGTTTTGACAGTTTTTAAAGGCAAGTCAAGACATTACTTAGGCCTGAATTCCGCCTACGCTGATGTCAGTTGCTTACGACACCGATGAACCAATGTGACGCTGATGTCAACTCCGCAGTGTGGTGCTTTAGAGCATACAATATGTATTTGTATTCTCAACCGACACTCGCAACTGATATCAGCATAATTATGAAGAATTCAGACCTTATATGTAAACGAAATCATGTAATTCCTTCAAACCTCGTGATGTATCTAATCTGTTTCTATGGTAGGTATGTGACATACTAAATGATTTTGTTAATATTGATTATTATTGAATTAGTGACATTATTATTTTTATTTTGTGTTTTTTGGTTTCTTTTACTTTATTTAACTTGACATTTTAACAATAATTTTATCTAAAGGACGATGAGAAGAAACGTCCCCACCATCCAACAGAATTGAAATAAGTGTCATTTGAAGCGTCTAGTAGGATAGATAATTTTTTAATATGGCGACGTCTTTCAAATACGTGGGGTTTAGGTTTTATAACATACTAGAGGACCCAGCATACGACGACCTGCCGTTCTGTCCTTTTTTAAATAGAATCGTCATCTGTTTACGTGAAATATGCTTTTTTGTTTGTGGAAAAATGATTTTTGTTTAAAAATAAATACATTTTTGCCGAAAAGTATTTTTTTTATTATAATAAACCCAATAGTTTTTGCAACTAATACAGGTACTTTAGGCTTTTTTAGGTCCCAATGAACAAATTGACACGTATACCATGACTGTTGTAGGGTGGGGACGGGGTTCATACAAAATCCCCCATGGTCCTTTGACATGATTTATAATGATTGTGATTGTACCTACTTGTAAATTTCTAAAATGTTTTGTTTAAAAGAAATGTGCCATCCTTATTTATCTGTCATTAACTTTGCTAAACTACCCACCAAAAAAATTTCATAAAAGAAAATTACAAATACCCTCACCGCATTGTCTAGGCGAACACAAGAGCAATGCAAGTATCATGCGACGCTCTCCGGGGCGTCGTGGCGCTGGTAGACGTGGGGGCGGAGGCCCGCGCCCTACCGTTGCGGTGTGCACTCGCTGCGCTGGGGGCCACCGTGGTTATTGATTGGAGCCCCCTTGTGACGCATCTAGTATGGACTGACAGTGAGTAAACTTTCTAGTGTATTATCAGTTTATGTTGGGGTATGCTTTCTATATGTATATGGACTTTCCTGAGGTTTAATGCGGATAATAGATAGACGTCGCGTTATTTTAAAGCTTGATAAAACTAGATATGTTTTAGAAAACTAATATGATTTTGTTGCAAATTATTTTCTTTTGATGTAACACTATTCATCTAATTTCTGTGAAGTGATGAGGAGGGATGAATCACATGTGACTAAGAGAGTGATGAATATGAATGTTGATGGATGGAGGGGGAGAGGGAGACCAAAGAAAAGATGGATGAAATGTGTGAGGGAGGATAATATAATAATGTGAAAGCTGATGGAAGATGAAGAAAACACATTGCGCCGACTCCAAGTAACTTGGGACCAGGGTAGGAGGGTAGATGATGAAAAAATCAAAAAAAATCAAATGTTTTTATTTCGAATAGGCACAGTACATGCACTTAGGAAACGTCTCGACAATTTAGTTGTACGGTTCCAAAAAGTAGATCCTATGGAGAAGAAGCCGGCAAGAAACTCCATGGATACTCTTTTAAAATAATTTGCTGTACAATCGGGTACAGTTACAATGCGGTGCTTAAAATAAAAATTATGTAAGAACAATGCAGGATGATGACTATACATCTAATTTTTAGGTATTATATTTGTGTAAATGTTCCCTTACGATCAGAAATCGAAAACGGGTAATCTTATTCTATAAAAATACTAGTATTTCTATAAAATAAAGGTTACTGTTTTCCCTGCTTACGACACCTCATTGTAACCTTTCAGTGAGGAAGTTGAGTGAAAAGAGCCTCCACGAGTGACGATACTTAACTTAGTTACATCCTGGACCGTCAGCTCCGCTACCAACCTTGCTGACTGACTAATCTTTTTACCACGGCATGAACTAATCTCATATAGCTTGTGCCAACACGGTAGAAGAACATTGAAGAACCTCAGTTCAACAGTCGAGGTTCATGGGCTGATGAGATACATGTTACTAGCCAGCAATTACTGCCACATACTGTAATTCACATAACATCACACCTGTAGGCGACGCATAAAATTATATTACCTATTAGTAGCGGCCCGTCCCGGCTTCGCACGGGTGGAAATTTTTCCCGTATTTCCAACATTTTTCATTTACGCTCCGCTCCTATTGGTCGTAGCGTGATGTTAGCCTTCCTCGATAAATGGACTATCCAACACAAAAATATATTTTCAATTCCAACCAATAGTTCCTGAGATTAGCGCGTTCAAACAAACCAAGAAACAAACTCTTCAGCTTTATAATATTAGTATAGATTATTGCGCATTGTTTGTGTACCTATCTTTAATAAAGTTGAACCGGGCGATCGGAAGTATTGGACGACCGAGGTGCGGTCGCGAAGGGAGTTCGCTTAGGGTGACGCTCGCGCCACCACGCGGCGCGTCCGTTACTTTTTTGCACTGAGATGAACCGCACGCACATTGCTTTCGCTTGGCTATTTTGTTTAAATCTATGAATGTAGCAGTCTTGTTTATCCCACGCTTACAAAGCCTGTATTCCTCGAATGGTTGGGCAGAGGTGTATAGTAGCACCCTCATTTCACCTTTATGTTTAAGTCCCATTTAAAAAGCCTATTGCCATCAATCAGGCACAAATCCAAACTCCGGAATGCTACTGAAGAATTTCACACGGAAAAACCCAATAATACTGCCCGACCTGGGGATCGAACCCAAGACCTCAGGATCAGGACTAACGAGGCAGTTTATTACTATCATTTACTTGATTAAACCAACATTTAAACATACTTATTCCCTAGGCGGTAATCGCGCCACCCGCGCTAAGGCGCGCGCGCTGGCCTGCAGGCTGGTGTCCCCGCTGTGGGTGGAGGCCTGCGCCGCCTCCAACTGTAAGCTGAGCGAGCGAACATTCCCCGCTGCATCAAGACAGTCAGACCTGCCCTCACCGAGGACACTGAGGCAGTTACTGGTAAGTTTGACAGGCAATTACAGTCTACTGCTGGATAAAGGCGTCTACCAAATACCAGGTAAGTTGATAGTAACTTAGCTATGCAGTAAAATTGCGTATTTGTGAAGCTATCTGTGAAGCTGCCTAAAAATCCCTCAATATGGAACCCTGCATAAAATTTTACTTGCAGTTACTACCTGTTTTAATATAGGGTGTAAAAGAACCTTAACAAAGCCGAAGTTTACGCATACTGTACATCAAACTAAGTAATACAGGGTGTAAACGAAATCATGTAATTCCTTCAAACCTCGTGATGCACTGCTTACATAGATTAACAAAGCACGGGATACATTTGTATTTAATAAAAAAAAAATACATGAATTAAACATGTGTTCTTAACGCGAGGCATTTTAGCGCCCCGAGCGAATTGCGCGGTATCACTCGCCGCGTGGTCATTTAACTCGGGACGCTAAAATGCCTCACGTTAAGAACACATGTTTGCATCTTGTAATTTTTTTTTTATTGAGTCGGCAAGTATACCTTGCAGGGTTTATCTATATCAGCAGTACATCACGAGGTTTGAAGGAATTACATGATTTCGTTACCACCCTGTATAGAGCAAAAATAATTGCTAGGTAACGACTTTTATTTAAAAAAAAACAGCGTTTAACTGTAGCGCGCAACGTAAGCGTGAGCGCAGCTGACTGCCTACATTTCAAAAATGTTGATAATGTTTGTATTGAAGAATGTTTGGTAATAACATTTAAACTCAGTTTTCGTGAAAAACGTAAAAAAACTTTGACCTTCCATATCTCCATAACCAGTCTGTTCCCAGGTATGGCCCAATACAAAAATACCTTCATAATGATGAGAAGAACACGTGACTCTCGGCTTTGTTAAGGGTATTTTTACACCTGATATATAACAATGTATTTTATCTAGCGGTTCATCAAGTCTTGCAACAAAATTATCAATCAATCAAATTTATTTCGGACAAGGTACATCCATATGTTGGTAAATTATAATATAAGTACTTACAAAAATATCTTAATAATAATGAAACGGACTTACCCGCTGAACTCATTAGTACCTATTCTGAAAAATTGGTACTCAAACCAAAAGAATTATGTTCGGTGGGCAGGTTCTAAATCCGTTTCTTATGGACTGAACTGTGGTGTAAGACAGAGTGGACCGATCCCGCCCAGTCCATTCAACCCGTATATGAACAGTTTGATTGGTGAGCTGAGCTGCACTAGGGTTGGCTGCTCCGTCGATGGACAAACGATAAACAACATAAGCTACGCCGACGACATGGCGCGTTATGCGTTCCTTCGCAAATCTTTCATATTACGAAGTTATTGTAGTATATACCTACCTCTTGAGTATCCTAACTTTTATTAACATAACATCCCACCTGTATTCTCCGAAGGGTTGGCTAGAGGTGTATCGTAACACCACAGTGTAACTAACTTAGTCCATAAAGTGGTTCATCGAGAGTTTGACATTGACAGTTTTTAAAGGTAGCTCGGGACATGATGTCACCGCGATGGACAACTGTATGGAATGGTTAAACTGTGGTAACACCCTAATTTCGCCGTTATATTTAAATCCCATGTGATAGGGGCGAACCTATTGCCATCAACCGGACACAAATCCCAACTCCGGGCTGCTACTGAGTAATTCCACACGGAAAACCCAATAACACCGCCTGACTTGGGGTTCGAACCCAGGACCTCACGATCAGCAGTCGCGCTTGCCACCACTAGACCAACCAGGCACTTGGTGGCTTATATTTATTCAATTCTTCTATCATTACAGAAAAGAGCCGAATTGGAGAACGTCCCACTAGTAGACTTACTAACTGACAGCAAAGAAAGCGACAAGGATGGCCGGCCCAGACTGCAGATATCTTCTGAAACCGATACCAGTACCGATACTTCGGCAGATACTATCGGTAACACCTTCATCATTTCTTTCCGTAAATGTCCACTTCTTCTTTTCGTGTGGTCAGTGACTAACCTGGTGTCAGAGTATATATATATATGTATAGTCCTCCTTATCGATTTCGGTAACGGCGACCCTAGAAAAAAAATCCTACCTAGCATGAGCCCTAATATGGCTCGCTAGACCGAATTTGGTTTTAAATACCCAATCACAAGAACAGACTGCAATAAAGTTGACCGGCAGAGTTAAAAGTATATGTGTAGGAGAGCTTAGGTCTCTCTTTACGTATTTGGCGTTTTTTCGTCAAGTGCGTCGATTTGCTTCGAACGTTTTTATCTTTTTATAGATAGTAGAACGCCGTTTGCCCAAAGCCGTCTTCTATTCTGAGATGGCAGAAGGTAAACGGAAGCATGGTGGTCAGTATTTGCGCTATAAGGATGTACTATGCGCGCCAACTAAGAATAGAATCGCGCTTGCTACAACTTCACACGATAGCTGTCAAATTAGTACTGACAGCAAAAAAAACTGTGAAAAAGAATATGTTATATTTTTTTATTCATATCCTCTAGCCTTTTCCCAATTATCTTGGGGTCAGCTTCCAGTCTAACCAGATGCGACTGAATACCAGTATTTTACACGGAGCGACTGCCATCAGACCTCCGCAACCCAGTAACTGGGCAATGCCGATATCCTAAGGTTAAACCGTTTGTCAGACTTTCGGGCTTCTGACTACCCGTAACGACTGTCATAGGTATTCGTATGACACCCGGGACCGACGGCTTAACGTGCTCTCCGAGGCACGGAGGGGTCTCGATGTGTAACAAATGGTCACCCATCCACGGACTGGCCGCGGCAAGCGCAGCTTAACCTCGCAAATCGTACGATCGGTGCGGTTGTTATTTAGCCACGAGCCCCTCTATTTTTTTATTCATAGATTTCATTATTATTTATATTAATTTTTATAAAATGTTATTTCTTGAATTCCATAAATAGATAATTTTGGATAAATTAATAATATTTGGAAGCAGTATTCATTAAAAAAATTAACCAATATATATATAGTTAACTTTACGAAATGCTACTGGTCACCCTAGTATGTCGCCATAATAATAATATAATTACTGTGTAATTAGTTTGGCGTAAAATTGATTAGAAATACCAAAAAAGTGAACAAAAAATAATTTGCACACCTTACGCTTTGGTAATGAAGTTCACGAGTATCGCGGAACAAAATGGCGTCTTGACTATTATATACTATACTATTCTTAGTTGGCACGCATAGTATTCAAAAGAAATCTGAACGCTTGCGCTATTGACCCTACATGTTGGAAGGAGCTCGCATCACAAAGGTCGTCTTGGCGTTCAGAGTATATACCGCCTGTGGAAGAACGAAGTATGGTGTCCCTCTGACGAAAAAGAAGGATCTTCTAACCAGGTGGGTCATATACCTGGCGGGCTACTGCCCAAAGGTTGATGTTGGGAAGTTGTATACAACGTGTTACAAATATACCCCTAAAGCCGAAAGGGGTTAAAAGGTCCCTCGTAAAGAGTCTATTGGCAATATTTGAAAACCGTAGTAAGACTGAAAAATAAAAAAGAATTTGATAAAACATAAAATAATCATAAGTGAAATGTAACCCTGAAAACGTAAAACTAAAGAGTAGACTACCCAGAAAGTTATTTACATTCTTACCTAATGAGGCTTATATGAAAAATGTTCTTTGTGAGATGGCAGCACTGTAGCGTCAGGTCCAACCACCTGTCAAAACCCATACACGATTTGTATATTTCGATCATTTTTTTTTTGGTTTATTTATTCTTAAAAACGTTACCTAAGAAATATTGTTTTATAAAATGCAACAGTGTTGTGCAGTGCCTGTGTGTGCAAATAAAACAGGAGGGTGACTTTTGCGCCTCTCTTTTTGAGCTCAATCTTTAGTTCGGCAACCTTTCTCTGGCCATAATCCATAATAAAATCAATAACACTCCCAAATGCGTAGAATTTCACAAAAAATATACATTCCGTAAGAATCTTTGCTATCTGACAGCTGTTTGTACCTGACGCATACGAAGCGCCGTCTGGTGGCATAAAAAGTATCGAAAAGCCTCATTTCCTCTGAGAGGTAAATGACAACAACCATAAAAAACTACTTGATTATTTACTTTTTTCATGAGGAATTATGTAACATGTTCTATATCCACTGCGCCTCTATTACAGATGCACAATCTCGTATAAACACAGCTCCCCGGCGCGCTGTGGCACAGCCGGCGAGCCGGGAGCCTCCCAAGTCCCGCCGGAAACTGTTCACGCATAAAGAAGCTGAGGATATTGGCAGTTCCGATGACGAATCAGGTAAATAACATATTTTGTAAAAAAAAGCTTTCTCCTATTCGAAATATTTACCAGTTCAGGTTCGTAAATCTTAGGTTTTTTTTTATAATTTAGAGCAGTGATACGCAAAGTGGTCTATATCGACCCCCAGGGGTCGACGACGACCTACAGGGGGTCCATGTGGGTGAAAAAATAATTGGGGGTCCGTGAGTAGTAAACGGGGGTCCACGATAGTAGAGATAAACTACGATAACATGTCCCGCCCCTCCAAATTACTATTTCAATGTGTTTAGTCACATCTTTACGAAAGAGTTTGTATGTAGTTGTAGTTTTTGTTTGACGGCTGTCTCAACACGCACACATGCGGCGTTGCGAGTATTGATAGTGCTTTATAAATACTTTCACAAATACATTGAAGCATTTTGAATTTTGGAGGGGCGGGACATGTTATAGTAGTTTATCTCTAGATCTCATTTACTGACTTAAATGACAGTGACTTAAATTTTAACTTTCCATTAATGGAATAACCCACATACACAGATGATTTGTTACTTAGTTTTTACCTGAAAACGTAACAAACAGACCGACGACGATAGTACTACTGTAGGTACTGTCGTAGGTTTAATAAATATATAAAACTTAAACCGTGTTTTTTAATTGTCTAAATACTTTGGGGACCTCTGATTTAGAGCATTAACAATGCGTCGAATCCACTTCAGACGCGCCCTAATCCTTGTAGTGCCTGGTAGACGCGTGGTGCGTATGCATACATCTCTTATTAATCTATCTATATATATAAAAATCAATTGCCGTGCGTTAGTCTCGCAAAAACTCTAAAATGGCTCGACCGATTTGAATACTTGTTTTTTGTTTGGTTTGCCTCAACACAGGGGTGGTTTAAAAAAAATTAGGAAGCATTCAAAAAACATTTATTTAACGGATTAAATAAAAAAAAAAATTTGTGACAAAAATTTAAATTAGTATGCTTAGGTGGTTTGGTCATGTTGAGAGAATGAGTGAACGACGATTAACAAAAGGAATTTATAAGGCGGATGTCAATGGGAACGCCGGTAGAGGAAGTCCTAGAAGGACATACATCGATGTTATTGATGATGTTCTTCACAAAGGACAGATGCGTAGTAGTCCCAACTGGCGTGCGTGTATGAATGTGGATGAAGCGAAAGGAGTATGTAAGGATCGTAGTATGATGTATTCTATAGTTTCTGCCTACCCCCATGGGAAAAAAGCGTGAGTTTATGTATGTATGTTGTTAACCGAATTTGTTGGACTATTTATTTAGAACAAACAAACGTCACTATCCACACAACTTATACACAGAACATTCCTCAAGTCCAGTTTGATCTTTAATCAGTTGATCACTGTTTAAGTATAGAGTCAGTACTTGAGGACCAGTCTTATTCCAGAACGGCAATCAATCTATACTCAGATGAAACGAGACTCAAATCGAGCCGATCGATTGGTTGGTTACAGATCAAATCACTGCTTGGGGTCGAATCTACGAACTGAGTAACGATCTAGAATAAAGCCAAACTCAGCTGAACTATGATCAATGAATCTATCTAAATTAAAAGTCGACTCAAAACTAGTTTTAAACATAGATTAATGCTTGAGTTTCGTTCTGTAATACAGACGTTGAAGTGCATTACTATGTATATTATAATTTTATTGACTATTCCACACACACACACGTAACACATAAGTTTATATTAATCTATTTATTGCTTTTGTTTGGTAGTATTCAAATTTAATATTGTATGTACGTAACATGTTTATTTATTTATTTGTGTCGTTTTTGCCCGTGGCATCACTATGGTCCTATCTGAAAACCAGCGTTGCGACATTTTGTTTTTTTTTCTAAATGTCGCAACATTATGCTGAGATAGGAGCCCTTTTTGGCCTCGTGCAGGTAGTCTAAATTCTTTTTTTAATATTGTTTTTGTTTCTGTAACTGCCTGTGTGAGTCCAAAATAAATAATTTTCTTTCTTTCTTCTTTCTTTCTTTCTTTATTGAAGGATTTATTACGCCTTATATTAAAGGTTGTATATGTATACAATAATGACACTGGCTTAAATACTTTATGAATAGTCTAAAATAACTTTCTTCTGTTACGCTATCTGTCATTAGTCGTTACGCAAAATAATAATATCAATATTATCTGCTTGTAAAACTTGTAATTTAAAATTTTGTTGATAATAAGTTAGTTTCTAAGTGAAAAAGTGTACTTATCTAATTCTGAGTATAAAACTTAAAGGCTACACTGATTGTACGCACACATTTTGATGTACTTACTACGATTACTATTTAAACAAAATTGGTCACTGGCCTTAGATTTATTGTAAGTGTGACGCGATTACCTCGCAGTGCTTACCTCGCCCAAACTAAGTAGGTAAAAGATAAAAAATATATACAAGTTTAGTCGGAAAGGGGGTACTGAGACGAAAGGGTGTTCAAGTACCTATAATAATGGATAACTTTTGTTCTACAACTTTCACCAAAAATCATTAGTTTAAGAGAAATAGCTGTTCAAAGATTTCATAAAATATACGCAAAATTGTATCTATCCTCAGCTATGATCAGCTGTGTTTATATTTTAGGTCACATTTTTGGGGTCACAGATTAGAAGCTTCATTTTCTGAATTCGTAACTAAAGCAGGGATAAAGAATTTTTGTTTAACCCTTCCTTGGCAGTCGGATAAAAAACTAAAATGAATATAATTTTGTTTTGGTTTTTTTTATCGAATTTTCAAATTTTTACACTTTCTTTAAAACAATCATCAATGATTCATTAAGTGGTTCGCGGAATAGTACCCCCTTTCAGACTAACCTTGTATAAATATAATTCCAGATGACGCAACAGGCCAGAAAAATAAGTTAATTCAAAACAAACTGACACAACGCGAAAAAAAAGACTTGGCTCGCGCAGAGCGCATGGCCAAGAAACTGTTAGCGGCGTGCAACACGCAACGCAACAACAACAACACACAAGTTGCAGTGCATGCTACACAGAACCAAATGAAACCTAAAATTGTAAGTATTAAATCATGCTTCGTTGGTCTAGTGTTGGCAAAGCAACATCACGCCTGTATTCCCCGAAGGGTTGGGTAGAGGTGTATAGTAACACCCTTATTTCGCCGTTATGTTAAGTCCCATGTAATAGGGGGCGAGCCAACCGGGCACAAATCCAAACTTCGGACTGTTACTCAGGAATTTCACACGGAAAAACCCAATAACACTTTTCCCGACCTGGGATCGAACCAAAGACCTCACGATCAGCAGTCGCGCTTGCCACCACTAGACCAACAAGACAGTTATTATTATTGGCCATGTTAATATTAATTACAATCTTTGTGATTTCCGACGATTTGTGATTTTGTGATTTTTTTATTTATTAATTTTATTTTATAATATTTGTGTCTTCTTCTTCCAGCCCTTATCCCACACTAGGTGTGGTCGGCACAACATGTATTTCATAAATCCATGTTGTTAGAGGTTTTGGCTTATTGTTAAGTTTTCATAAAAAATACGCTAAATTCTATCTATCCTCAGCTATGATCGGAGGTGTGTACATTTTACGTCATACTTGGGGCCACGGATTAGAAACTCCATTTTCTGAATTCGTAACTAAAGCAGGGATGAAAACTTTTTGAAAAAACTAAAATAAAAATAATTTTACACGAGTAAAAAAAATCGAAATTTTGAATTTTAACTCTTTCTTTAAAACAATCATCAGTGATACATTAAGTGGCCCGCGGCTTAGTAGGTACCCCCTTTCCGACTAACCTTGTATAAACAATAATATTATTTCCTTCACAGGTTATAACCGGCATGTCCCGCCTCGAACGTCAAGCGATAACCAAATCAATCCAAACACTAAACGGAATCATACAAAAAGCTGTCAACAAACGAACGACACACGTCCTTCTAGGCTCGTGTCGCAACAACGTTGGTTGCAGCAACCACCCTTCGAACATAACCGGCGTTGCAACCCACTGTGATTTAAGCAGGAGCGGTTGTTGGAGCGATGCTATAGATAAGAGGGCGAGAACGTGCAACGCGTTGCAGGGCGCGGCTCGCGGTTGCAGGGTGTTGCACGCGAGGTGGGCGGTTGAATCTAATGCTGCAGGGAAGTGGTTGCACCATAATGGGTACGAAGTTGAACATTTGAGGAAGATTTGTCTGGTCAGTAGAAATGTCTTACTTTCTTTCTTTTTTTTTAAAAAAAAAACGTTGCCCCACTCTAGGATTTCTCCTGTATCGTGGGTGCGTTTACAGACACAAATCTTCACATGCACAAATGTCCATACCCGTAACCACTATTAGTAGGCCATACAAATATTTTGATCCGTGCGAGAATCGAACCCACGAGTCGTAGCGCAGAAGCCAATTGCTCAGCCACTGCACCAAACGTGTCGTCAATATATGTTAGTTTACGCGTTTTCGGCTTAAAAAAATACTTTTTGTACCATAGATGACAAATAAGGAGCTCGTTCACACAGTGGATCCGTCGGTACTGGATATATTGTTCACATCTGCACCGATGGATCTGTTAAACAAATGGCAGCTGCGTCACATCTGGCAGGCAGGATACGATAAAAATAACGGATCCAGTATTTTTTACTGGATTCGAAATACTGTCGTGTACCTATGTGAACTCGCTCATACAAATATAGGCGCCATCTCCAAAATAAAAACGGGTCCTGTAAACAGTTTCTGTGTGAACTAGCTGTTACTTCTTGAAGAACTAGAGAAAGTTGGTCCTCTGAAGTATTTTCCATATAAATAGAAATAAAATGTAAACCAACTCGTTACCTTTTCAGAAAGCGCGCGTTGAACGCACGGCCCTCGGTCGACTTCACTCTGAATACGCTTATGATGTATTCAACGGAATGAGAGTACATTTGAAACCAAACGCCGAGCAAAGAGATGCTGCGATTCAACTGTTAACATTATGCGGCGCTGTAGTCGAAAATAACGGGCAAAATGGCGGGCCAAACCGACAAAATTGTCGGCCAACCCCAAATGTCGATCAAACTTTTCGGTCAACACAAAATGTCGGTCTAAATTGTCGGCCAACGCCAAATGTCGGTCAAACTTTTCGGCCAACGCAAAATGACGGCCCAAATGGTCGGCCTACACCAAATGTTGCTCAAACTTTTCGGCCATCGCAAAATGTCGGTCTAAATGGTCGGCCAACACCAAATGTCGGTCAAACTTTTCAGCCAACACAAAATGTCGGTCTTAACTGTCGGCCAACACAAAACAGTGATCTGTATGACGTAATAATAGGTTCTGGGGTAGGTGAAGTGAACTCTAAATGGGTTTTTGATAGCGTGGCCGCTGGTCGCATGAGAACGACTCGAAGGTATGTCAATATGAATAGTTTTAGTGATGTTAATGATGACGTTGGCGGTGACAGGTGATGAAATAAGATTATTGTTCGTTATTAAGGGTTCATTGATATAGGTAATATTAACTTAAGTACCTACTATAGTCGGATTTTAACGTCGTTGCTCTATATTAATAAATTAGTCTAATTTAAACGCTGCCGCAGTGTCGTTTTTGCTGATAAACATACCTACTTATTATTTTTTCAAATAGGTACCTATACCTACTTATTATAAACTAGCGGACCCGGCAGATGCCGTCCTGCCCGGAAAAGCAACGCCACCTACCGGGTTCAATTGTGTTTTCAAACCATCCAGGAACCCAATGAATTATACACAAAATTTCATCCAAACCGGTCGAGCCGTTTAGGAGGAGTTAGGTGACAAACACACGTACAGAAGAATTATATACTTAGGTAGGTATATTAAGATATGTTTACATTGTGACAGCCCCAGTTGGATACCGGTCTCAGACCGCCATGTTGAGGGTTGTATCTTGGTTCTTTGCTTATTGAAATACGTGAAGATCGTGTGGAAATGAATTTTATAACATATGAATTTGAAGCAATGGTATCCTAGCGGTTGAACGTTTGGAGGAACCAGGTATGGTGTTCCTCCAACAAGGCGGGAGGATCCTCCTACCAGGCGGGTGTCGTGCCTGGCGGGCTACTGCCCAACGGTTGATGTTGGGAACTTGTATAATAATATATACTAACTGCGTGTCAAATCTTGATACCGCGATGCAAGATTTGTGACGTTTCATTTGACAGCTGTCATTATTGTCGCTGTAGTCTGCTAGACAATCGTAGTACTGTGTAGTTCGCATGTGGCGTGATAGATGCCGCCACAAATGCTTGCCTTCCATGCAGGACGGTCTGAGTTCAATCTCGGTCCGTACTTTTGACTTGCGCAATTAAACTAGAAAATTTGACGTTAAAAAAATGGTAATAATTGAAGCATTGGGTGCAACAAGGGCGTTACACAAAAAAGTGAGTTCTGAGATAATTTAAGTTAAAGATTTTGATGTATTATAACTTTTAAATAGATTAGGATAAATCTCAAGTAGGTACTTATAAAATTTATTGGTACCATGATTCAGTTATAAGATTCTAGTATTATTATTATTTTAAGATTGTTAGAAACTTCAAAATAACATATTTTTTGAATACATGTTATCCGCCCTTGTTGCACCCAACCCGTAAATTAATTGGGCTTTCATATTTTAAAAGGATTTCAAGGCATAAATAATAGCTTTGGATACCTAAAAGAATCATTTTTACTAAAAAGTAAATCACAGTATTCATTTGGACTCATTATTAAAAGTAAATCACAGTAATCATTTGGTTTAATAATTAAAATTAAATTACATTTTTTCCGTTAACTTTATATTCTTCAACTTCTTTTTTCCTTTATTTTTTGGGAAAACATAATCAGTCTGGTCATTATCTGCACTGAAATCACCGATTTCGGACATGTTTTTACATCTATATAAACTTTCGCAAGCTGCAGGTCGTAACGTGTTTGAAATTCAAATGCATATAAGTAATCCATGCACCAACGGCGTAGCGAAATCATCTTAATAAATACCTATCACGCCATCTAGAATCAATGAATCGAAATGAGTTTTTGCCATATGAAACTAGACGGGGCAATGCTTAATTTGATGCAATAATATCAAAACGGTCATTGGGTGCCGAACGCCCTTGTTGCTCCCAGTGCTTCAATTATTCTTCATTGTCATAACATTTTCTGAATCTTGTTCGTATAGTGTGGCTTTACGAAAAACGATTGTTATAGGAACACAATTCTTCAAAAAGTAACTAAACATGTGAACGAAGAAAACAGTCTAGGAGACTAGTAAGATAACATCACGCCTGTATTCCCCGAAGGGTTGGGCAGAGGTGTATAGTAACACCCTCATTTCGCCGTTATGTTTAAGTCCCATGTAATAGGGGGCGAGCCTATTGCCATCAAACGGGCACACAACTAAACACCGGGCTACTACTGAACAATTCCACACGGGAAACCCAATAACACTGCCCAACCTAGGGACCGAACCCAGGAACTCACGATCAGCAGTTGCACTTGCCACCACTAAACCAACGAGGCAATTAAATTATAGGAATCGGCCATCTTTACATAGTATAAAACAAAGTCGCTCCCGCTGTCTGTACGCTTAGATCTTTTAAACTACGCAACGGATTTTAATGCAGTTTTCAGCAATAGATAGTGATTCAAGAGGAAGATTTATATGCCCCACATTAGTATCTACATTGCACCCGTGCGAAGCCGGGGCGGATCGCTAGTTTAATACTAAAAAGTATCTTATTATGTGGTATGTATGATCTGTTTGTAAATATTTATTAATTTACTACTTTTTTATTTTTTTGCAATATATTGTAAAGACTAACAAGTAGTAACAGTCTCGGTTGTACTAATATTATTTATTGGTTTGTTTTTTTCTTGTTTTACATTTGTTTTATAATAAATCATGTTTTATAAGAATTTATTTTTATTTCATCACCTTACCAATCCCGGCCCGCACCGGACTTATCACATTCATTTGCGAATCAGAATTTGATTAACACTGACGTGTGAAAGAAAACATCGTGAAGAAACCTGCACACCTGAGAGGGCTCCATAAAGTTCTCGATGGTGTGTAATCCGCCTACCCGCACCAAGCCATCGTGGTGGACTAAGGTTAACCTTTCCCATTCTGAAAGGAGGTCCGTGCCCAGCAGTGGGACAGTAATAGGCTGATCATGCTTACGTAACATCACGCCTGTATTCCCCGAAGGGTTGGGCACAGTGTATAGTAACACCCTCATTTCGCCGTTGTGTCTAAGTCCCATGTAACAGGGGGCGAGCCTATTGCCATCAACCGGGCACAATTCCAAACTCCGGGCTGTTACTGAGGAATTAAACACGACAAAAAAGCAATATAACTGCTCGACCTGGGGATCGAACCTGAGACCTCATGATCAGCAGTCGCGCTTGCCACCACCAAACCAACGAGGCAGTGATTATGCTTATACCTTGCCAATTACTATTACATGTACCTCTGCTTACAATGAAAGCATTAGTCTATCCAAACAATATGGCAGACATTATACAAGGTTAGTCGGAAAGGGGGTACTAAGCCGCGGGCCACTTAAAGTATCACTGATGACTATTTTAAAGCAAGTGTTAAAATTTCAAAATTCGATAATTTTTATTTGCATGAAAAAAGATTTTTATTTTAGTTTTTTCGAAAAAAAAAACATACCTGCTTTAGTTATGAATTCAGATATTTAATGTTCTAATCCGTGACCCCATATATTACCTAAATTATAAAAACAGCTGATCATAGCTATGGACAGATAGATTTTAGCATATTTATTACGATATCTTTGAAAAGCTATTTCTCTTAAACTATCGAGTTTTGGTGAAAGTTGTAGAACAAAAGTTATCCCTTATTATGGGTACTTTAACATCCTTTCGGCTTAGTACCCCTTTTCTGACTAACCATGTACCTATATATGTATATCAGAGTCTCATTAGCCATCCTGCAGTCTTTTGGGAGGGATATTTTGAGGTGCCCTAGTGAATCTGAAAATTATTTATTCCTCTACACCAGGGCTGTCCAAACCACAGGTTTGATTTTCATTAACACTAATAATAGGTATTTCATTATTCATTTACATGTCATATTGCCGTTACGTGTTATCAGAAGTCTGATGACAACCCGTCTAACCTTATTATATCGGCATTGCCCAGTAACTGGGTTGCGGAGGTCTGATGGCAGTCGCTCCGTGTAAAATACTCGTATTCAGCTGCATTTGGTTAGACTGGAAGCTGACCCTAACATAGTTGGGGAAAAGGTAGGCAGAACGAAGAAATATTCAGTTTCTGCGCCCTGTCAGTTCATATCGTATTAGCTCCGAAACCACGTTTCTGGCCTAGTCAGCCCTGCCCCACACTACTTAACCGATTGAATGAATGAAAAACTATTCATTCGCGTTCCTCACAAATCATGAAAGTCGAATGCGTACCAAGAAATCGCGTTGTCAACGTGCTCACGGACGGACTAGCAACACCTTGTTTGCGCATGATCGGCAATTTAATAGCGTCGACACGTGCTACAGAGACTAAGAAAAAGAATCTTGTTTGGCACTTCTTTTCGTGTGGTTAGTGACTAACCTGGTGTCAGAGTTTATGCCGCCCATGGGCCTCTGACTTGCCTTCACATGCCATCGAGAAATATCTCTCAGACATTTTCGTTACGATGTTTTCCTTCACCGTTTTTTAAGCAAGTGATAATTATACAATACACACATGAATCCGAAAAGTCAGAGGTGCGTGCCTTGGGTTCGAACTCGAGACCTATGACTGTGCGGTCTGACTGTCACACCACTAAGCTATCACTGCTTACACTTACACTGCTTGTTCGGCACTGAACAATTCTCATTGTAAATATGAATGTTTTGGTCTTTGGGAAAAGCAGTGATAGGCGAGAGGCTTGCCTTCCATGCAGAAGGGTCAGACTTCTCGAACTCGTGTGCTGATCAGAATTTCATTATCACTTGCGTTAACGGTGAAGGAAAACATCATGAGGAAACCTGCACACCTGAGAGGGCTCCATAAAGTTCTCAATGGTGAGTGTAGACCACCAACCCACACGACACCAGCGTGGTGGACTAAGGCCAAAATATATCTTTTTTTGTATTTAGTAGGCACATCAAGTTTGTTTCTACTTACATAACATCACGCCTGTATTCCCCAAAGGGTTGGGCAGAGGTGTTTTGTAACACCCTCATTTCGCCGTTATGTCTCAACCTGATATACACATAGGTACTTAGTTATTTTTCTTAGAGTAGGTTAATATTAAACATAATTATAAAATATTTACCTATTTAATATGTACCTATACTCTAAGAAAAAAATAACTAGGTATGTTTATTTTCTTAAAAAAATACTTTGAAGCTCTCTACTGTAAAGTAGGTATATTAGCGATTTAGTCTTTTTACCTTTCCACTGACGATATTACTGCGCACTGCGAAAGCCACAGAGCGCTTGATAAAACCGTAACCCGTTGGTTACGGTTTTATCAAGCGCTCTGTCAGCGCCAGCAGTCTCTTGTATACTTAGCTATAAAAACTTCAAATCATATAACATTAGACTAGTGGCCCACCACTAAAGTAAAGTAAGTAAAGGTACCTATCTATTGAATTATTTCTTCAAGAAGAATTTCAGTTCATCTTGACGGACTATTGATTTGCCTCCTTGGTCTAGTGGTGGCAAGCGCGACTGCTGATCGTTAGGTCCTGGGTTCGATCCTCAGGTCCGGCAAAGTGTTATAAGGTTTTTCTGTGTGGAATTCCTCCGTAGCAGCACAGAGTTTGGATGTGTGCCCAATTGATGGCAATAGGCTCGCCCCCTATTCCATGGGACTTAAACATAACGGCGAAATGAGGGTGTTACTATACACCTCTGCCAAACCCTTCGGGGAATACAGGCGTGATGTTATGTTATGTGATTGACCGTTAAGGTTCATTAAAGCATAATACTGTGTTAAATCCCTGCTGGAAGCAGCATTTTCATGCTAAAATGGATCTTATTTGTATTATGATACACTAGCGGCCCGTCCCGGCTTCGCACGGGTGGACATTTTTCCGGTTTTTGCAACATTTTTCATTTATGCTCCGCTCCTATTGGTCGTAGCGTGATGTTATATAGCCTATAACCTTCCTCGATAAATGGACTATCCAACACAAAAAAACATTTTTTACAAAAAATTTAAACCGACTTCAAAAAAGAATAAAATAAGTACCTACCATATAAAATTAACAGTTTCAGAAGTCGGTGCCGATCCACGCTGAACCAAATTGAAGGCACCGACTTCTGAAACTGTTAATTTTATATGGTAGGTAATTATTTTATTCTTTTTTGAAGTCGGTTTAAATTTTTTGTAAATAATGTTTTTATTTTTTTTCATTTTAGTGGCCTTAATTAAAACTTGGTTGGACCT
Source organism: Amphipyra berbera (assembly GCA_910594945.2). NCBI lineage: Eukaryota > Metazoa > Arthropoda > Insecta > Lepidoptera > Noctuidae > Amphipyra > Amphipyra berbera. The sequence continues at coordinate 2,166,147 of OU343142.1, read as the reverse complement.
ACTAAAGACGCTGCTCGTAACATAATCACATCATCACAATATGCGTACTGTTCGTCATTGAGGAATTCCATTGTTTATCTCCGAAGTTCTTTATCAGATCTTCACCAAATTTAAATGGGACCAACTTCGAAGTATACCCTATCCATTAAAAAAATAATCATCAAAATCGGTTCACAATTGGCGAAAGTATCGATGAATACACACAAAAAAAAAGATACATACAGACGAACATAGTAACCTCCTCCTTTTTGGAAGTCGGTTAAAAAGAGTTTTTCAATTCCAACCAGTAGTTCCTGAGATTAGCGCGTTCAAACAAACAAAATACAAACTCTTCAGTTTTATAATATTAGTATAGATTAAATGGCGTATACGTACCTACAGTATTATCTGCCCATCCGGAGATGCAAATGTTTACGCAAATAGATCAAGAATGTCTTAGAAAAATTGTTTGATAAGTCTTTCACACAATAGCGACTTGAATCACTCTGAAATCCACTGATGCATTACTAACTGCTGTTGGTACACGATACATCGGTAAATCGGTAAGGCGGCCAACCGTCTCACATTCTGTGGGACGATCCTGCAATGTTATAGGCAGGGCCGGAGTGGGACCTGAAATCGGCCCGGGCATTTGAAAGACGATCGGCCCAGTGCCGGCAAAAAAGTTTAATGGGGTAGGCAACTGTGGAACTAATGGCGCCACTTTCGATTGTTCCACTGCAATCTTATTGGTTGCAATATGTTTGACATTATTCTTAATATCAACCCGATGGTTCTGATTGGTGGAAATAACTAAGTATGGAGGTGCTGCCATCTGCTTTAGTTTTGCGTTGCCTACCCCATTCCCAAGCTTTAGACGGACAATTTTTTTTTTTTTAGACACTCCCCTTCATCTTTTTCCTGTATCTTGGGTGCATTTACAAACGCAAACAATTTGCGGCTTCTTTTTCAAGCGATAGGCGATACTTGGACGACCTTTTTTTGACGTTCCCCTCACTCTTTCGATTTCTCCGGCCCATCGGGCATTTGCCCGTATGGCCAGTCCAGGCCCGGTTATAGGTACTGGTGTCGATTCTGTACCACATTTTGACAGTACTAAACTAGACTAAACGCAACTGTCACTTTCTTTTTCCATTGAAGCAGAAAGAGACAAACGGCCTTAGTTTAGTCCTGTCAAAATGCGCAACAGAATCGGACAACAATATCAATCTATTGTAAGACAACTTCCCATAGTCATGTTTAGTCAGTTCACATCGTTAATTCAGTCCTCATCAAGCTGTCTCCCTTCCAGCCCTCCCGCCAGCAACGCCCTAAGTCGAGGTCCGAGTCCCATTAGCGGTAACCCTTAGTGCTGTTGTTGTTAGTAGTCATGATGTTAGTAGTAGCAGTTAGCTTACCTTAAGTATTTTACTTCGTTCCCATTGGTTGGAGACCCTTTAGGTCTCGCCAATAACTGCCCGGTTACGTAGAAACGGTCCGCAAGACCATCTACAAGCAGTCCAATAGAAGAAAAAATAGTTTAGTTAGCCCATTTCTGTCCCACAGTTGGAAATAGGCCTCTTCTCAGAATGAGAAGGGTTTTAAGCCTTAGTAATGGGTCATCAACATGGTCGATGGGGAACGTGTTCTGGTTGCGGAAGATTTCAATTAAACGCATGCCAAAGGCTCGCATTCGGGGAACCATTTTCATTAGTCGATATGGAACTACAACTAATCACTACTTAATTTTAACATTCGTGCATGAGTTAAACATTCAGCTATTTTGCTTGCCCCTGCGCAGCGTCTATCCATACTATACTATAGGTACCTATGTATTATAAATAATATAATCCATACTATATAATATTATAAATGCGAAAGTGTGTTTGTTTGTTTGTTTGTCCTTCCTTCACGCCCTAACTAAGCAACCAATCGACATGATTTTCGGCATAGAGTTAGACGAAAGGATGGAGAGTAACATAGGCTACTTTTGGTCCTGGAAAAACATCATGTTAATTCCACGTGAGCGAAGCCGCGGGTAAAAGCTAGTTGTCTATAAAAAAAAACGCGTGACTGTGAAGAGAATGAAAGTATATCGGGGAGTCCCCCGCACGCAATGTGACACATTCACATTGCGTGCGGGGGACTCCCCGACCGGCTCATTTTACTAGTCGTTTACCGCCTGCGGGGAGCATGCATTTATCGACAGAGTTTGATTTTGATTTTGAGTTATCGACCAATGAAAATGAACTATGAGACATATAACATTTCATGTTAGCTTGTAATTGGTTGTGTGTTACAAAGTCATTTACCTACACTGCCTTCTTCTTTTCGTGTGGTTAATGACTAACCTGGTCTCAGAGTTTCTAAACTCCGGCCATGAGCCTCTGACTTGGCTTCACATGCCGTCAAGAAATATCTCTCAGGCATGCCGGTTTCCTCACGATGTTATCCTTCACAGTTTTTATGCAAATGATAATTATAGAATACGCAGATGAATCCGAAAAGTCAGAGGTGCGTGCCTTGGATTCGAATTCGAGACCTATGACTTGGCAATCCGACGGTCACACCACTAGGCTATCACTGCTATTAGTCCTACCTACACTATCGTGTGGTGCCTCATAAACAATAAGCCAGCAACTCCATCAGTGGGTATCGTAAATAACTGAAGGGTTTCGTCAACAGATGGCAGCAGCGTCCTCCTTCTGCTCAAGTGATTTTATTTTAAATTTATGCCGGTCAACTGACTTCCACAGCCTTCCTTTGGGGTATATTTGTAGCTAGCTTTACACCCATATTCTAAGACGTTCCTCCAAAACTTACTCGACTCGACTCCACCTCGACTGACTACCAAGTTGACATAAACGTCCTCGACTCGAGATTTTTCCTCAGTCGAGGAAAGGAATCATCTGTTAAATTCAAGGTACCTCGGAACCTACCATAAGGAAGAAAGTGTCAAAGTTCGTATGTAATAAAAATGAATTTTGAAGACTTTATCGAATATGCTTACGATATTCCTTACAATTATTTATCGCGGCGTTATTTGCGCGATGCAGATAATTCAAATTATGACGTAATGACTCCGTCGAGGTACCTCAAAGTTTACTCGAAATTGCGACTAAGAATACAATTTTGAAGATGTTTTCGAGGCCGTTCTGAGTCGAGTAAATTTTGGAGGAACGTCTTAGAATATGGGTGTTAGACTCACTTGAGTAACATTGATATATTGCTTGCCTGGGCTAGAAATCTGTATGGCCGCTGTTAGGGATTCATTTGGTAAGCATGGCGCTACACGACGTTGCTCAATTCGGCCTTTCGCATAGCCTTACTTTATTAAAATACTAGCGACCCGCCCCGGCTTCGCACGGGTGCAATGTAGATACTAATGTGTGGATATAAACCTTCCTCTTGAATCACTCTATCTATTGCTAAAAACTGCATTAAAATCCGTTGTGTAGTTTAAAAGTTCTAAGCGTACAGACAGCGGGAGCGACTTTGTTTTATACTATATAAAGGTAAGCGGATCTAAGGCAAATTACCTACTACTTACTTATTTTTGCTGAGGCACAATTCCAAACCATAACATCACGCCTGTATTCCTCGAAGGGTTGGGCAGAGGTGTATAGAATCACCCTCATTCCGTTTTGGTTAAGTCCCATGTAATAGGGGACGAGCGTATTGCCATCAACCGGGCACAAATCCAAACACCGAGCTGCTACTAAAGAATTCTACACGGAAAAGCCAATAACACTACCCGAGCTGAGAATCGAACCCAGGACCTCACGATCAGCAGTCGCATTTGCCACCACCAACGAGGCAGTAATAGCAATTCCATTTATTTATTTCTTATTTCTTTTTCTTCTTCCTGCCCTTATCCCACACTAGGTGGGGTCGGCACAACATGTACCTATTTCATAAATCCATGTTGTTAGAGGTTTTGGCTTATTGTTTTATGACCGGCCGCCTGTCTGACATCAACCCTCCTTGGGAGGGTTAAACCAATTATTTATTTATATTACTTCAATTAAAACTAAGACCAATTAGAATCATTAGTGAATAAACATTTTTTGTAACGGAAGCAGTAGTAACTAATGTGTAATGAACCCTGGATCTTGCGCTCACTAACGTCACAAATCCGGCCAAGCAGTCCATGTTCCGTCGCGTGTATGTAAGAGCCAGTGGGGTATAGGGGAATCCACCTATATCTGAGTTCCTTGGATTCGTGTGCTCCATCTTAGACCCTGCCTGCGCTTACCATCAGGTGAGACTAGGGACAAACGCGACAAAGTCAAAAGTAAAAAAAAAACCAGTCAAGTGAGAGTCGGACTCGCGCACGAAGGGTTCCGTACTATTATTTATAAAAATGGTAAAAATTCACGTTTGTTGTATGGGAGGCCCTTAAATATTTATTTTATTCTGTTTTTTAGTATTTGTTGTTATAGCGGCAACAGAAATACATCATCTGTGAAAATTTTAACTGTCTAACTATCACGGTTCATGAGATACAGCTTGGTGACAGACGGACGGACGGACAGACAGCGGAGTCTTAGTAATAGGGTCCCGTTTTACCCTTTGGGTGCGGAACCCTAAAAAAGCTATGATAATGAAGAGATTCAAAAGAAAACTTGTTATTACAAATTATTATTCTTTCAACGATTTAGCCTCATTATTCAGTTGTTGAATGTTACACAATATAATAACATTATCATAAACATTGGTAGGCCTCTATATACAGAACAATAGTAGGTATTCATTCTGTTCCAATGAATTTTATATGAGGTGATAGCTAACAACTTGGTAACAATGACATTCTCTAAGTTTTTGGGCTCTATTGCTCGTTATAGTAAAAATACATTGTTACTTTCAAAAGACCAAAAAAATTAAATACTTAACAGATATGATATTATTGTCTATCAGTCCATGAATGTTTTAGCATTGTTATTAATTGTCGGCTTTGTTAGTAATCTAGGTACCAGGTACAGCCAGCATGGTAATTCCAAATCGATTTCATGAATATTCCAAAAAAATTGATACCTATAATTCTCATAGTCTATACTAATAATATTATATAGAGGAAATATTTGTATTTTTGTATGTAACGAATAAACTTAAAAACTACTGGAACAATTACAAAAATTCTTTTGCCGTTAGAAAGCTACATTATCACTGAGTAACATAAGCTAGGTATATTTATTACTGGAATAAAACGTCTTACGCGGACAGAGCCGTGAGGACACAGCTAGTAAGTAATAATTATATTTAAATAAAATAAAAAGCATTTTCGGTTTGTTACAAAATAAAAATTTGCTGATTTAATTTATTAATCATTCTCTAAACCACTTGAAAGAATATTCGCTACAGGGCCATATAAGCATATGCTTCGAGAGCAGGCTAGGGGGCACTCGCACCACAAAAAAAAACACTTATTATGTAAAATTACAATAAGTAGGTACCTATTTTATTTTCATAATTTTGAAATACAGATTTTTGTTAATCTTTTTTTTTTATTTATTAGTAAACCTGCGTTTGGCCGCCATCTCGCCTGATGTTCAGCGATGATGCGGTCTACGATGGAGCACGCTTGCCTAGATGAAACCGATTCACACGTGACTTGAAGACACCCAGATTGTAACTGTCATAATCATGATAATGTGATCATTTTATTATGTAATCAATTCACCGCCGGTAAGTAAGACTAACACCACGAGTTAGCCTATACGTCTACAGATCTTAAATGAGGCTATGACTACCTAAACAATTGTAAACTTGGCCCTCCCATGAACGTGGAGCTTCGTTATACATTAAAGCTGTTCAAAGATTACTTACTAACAACATAACATCACGCCTGTATTCCCCGAAGGGTTGGGCAGAGGTGTATAGTAACATCCTCATTTCGCAGTTGTTTAAATCCCATGTAATAGAGGCGAACCTATTGCCATCAACCCGGTACCAATTCAAACTTCGGGTTGCTACTGAGGAATTCCACAAGGAAAAACCCAATAACACTTTGTGCGACCTGGGGATCGAACCCATAACGTCACGATCAGCAGTCGCGCTTGCCACCACTAGACCACCGAGATTACTTACCTACTAAAAGTTATTCAACTTAACTTAATGATACCTAGTAACCCCGTAGTGTCGCCAGTTAAGAAGTAACCCTGTATTTCTACATATTAACAAAAACAAAAGCTTACAGAAATATGTAAGTAGACACGCCGACAAATCTATACTAATATTATAAAGCTGAAGAGTTTGTTTATTTGAACGCGCTAATCTCTGGAACTACTGGTTGGAACTGAAAAAATATTTTTGTGTTGGATAGTCCATTTATCGAGGAAGGTTATAGGCTATATAACATCACGCTACGACCAATAGGAGCGGAGCATAAATGAAAAATGTTGCGAAAACGGGAAAAATGTCCACCCGTGCGGAGCCGGGACGGGCCGCTAGTCAAGCTATAATTTCCAGTTTATGCTGACCTTTCACTGTAGGGAAATTCCTCAAATTGAGAGGTCAGCATAAACTGGCATATTGTAGTTTTCTTGATAGTCGGGTGTACTTGACAATATCAATCTCTTATCATATGAATCACATCACATTTATGGCATAGGTACTTGATACTCAGTCAACACCAAAAGAAAGTGTTTGTTGTTCAGTTTCAAGTGGTTTATGAATCAAAACTAGCCAATTTATTACACTTTTGTGATTAAGTGTAGAATACTTCAACAAGTTTGATAACTGTAAAACAATAATTAGCTCATGTGAAATTAATTCAGGAATTGTCAAATTTCCAGTTCATGCTGACCTCTCATTGTACGGAATATCCGTAAAATTTGAGGTCAACATGAACTGGAAATGTATTGCTTGATTTGTTGCCGTGTGTAAAATATGAAACCTCCATCTCATCAAAAACATTCCTGTAAATAAAAGCAGCCTGGCACATAATAGTACAAGTGTGCTATGTCGGTCATTACGGTCGAGGCGGTACTGTGCGCGCGAGCCGCAGCCGAGTGCGATAAGTGAGACGAGAGTGTAATGATCAATGCACACGCATTTCATACGACGTTTTACAACACACTTGCGAGGAAAATAACAGACGAAGGCGCTCCACCCACTGCACCGCGCCCCGTCGCGTAGCGCGGGATGGCAAACTGCGCGCGGGGCGCCTTCCCGCGTCGGCAGTGTGTTGTGCTAGGCGTGATTTCTATATAAATTGAGATACTTGCATACAATGGTAAAATCTGCCATCCCGCGCTACGCGACGGGGCGCGGTGCAGTGGGTGGAGCGCCTAAGTCTTTAATACAAATGAATTTGTGAATAAAAAAATGGCGCGTAGATTTCTTTGTAAACATATATAATTAATCTGTGGTGCCCGTGGCAGAGTTAGCTATGCGCGCGCAGGTGAAAGGCCACATGGCAAACAGCCTAATATTAAAAAAAACTGATTATTTTTGTGTTTATAACACAAATTAATTGTAAGCAAGGGATAAGGAAAACAGCAGGATGCAATGAATGGTAGAAAATAGCCGAGAGAAAGAAAATGAGCGTGCAAAACAAGAAAACTGAAAAAATATGACAGTACCAAATGTGACAACAATGCCGCGGGGTGGCGCGACAGTCGCCCATCGTCACCCATTAAACAATATAATTTTATGCGTCGCCTACATTAATTAAATAAATGTTTATTTATGATATTTTAATTAACACACTTTACTTATTCTATTTTTATAATAAAAAAGTTGGAAAATTTTAGGCGTAAAACGATTTGCTAAAATTAAAAAAAAATGTAAAGTGATATTCGTAGACATTATATCATTAATCTGTGGTACATTTTACCGGACTAGTCCGTAATAAGCTACATTGAGAACCTAAAAGCGGTGCAATAAGAGCCACTTCACGAGCAAGTGTGTTGAAAAGGTGTTTTGGACTTTGCAATCGCCCAGCATGAGGATATGAACCAGGGCCGGTCTGAGACCTGAAATCGGCCCGGGCATTTTAGAGACGGTCGGCCCAAGCGATTAGACGGACGACGTTTTTTTTTAGGCGCTCCCCTTACTCTTTCTCCTGTATATTGGGTGCATTTACAACCACAAACAATTTGCGGCTTCTTTTTCAAGCAATAGGCGATAGTTGGACGACCTTTTTTTTTTACGTTCCCCTCACTCTATCTATTACTCCGACTGTGTGACCGGCCCATCGAGCATCCGGCCCATCGGGCATTTGCCCGTATGGCCAGGCCTGATATGGACTACTTGTTGACCGTAGTACAGTAGGCTTAGCAAGAACATTAAATGTCAAATTTTGACGTATATTATCGCTAATGTAAGCGAATTTTGAATCGAAAAACAACTGTCAAATAACATTTTGGTAATTTTTTTGCGACAAACACAATTTATATCGTACCTACATAGATATAACAAAGTTTTCGATCCAATTAAATAGTATGTGCGAAACGAGTACCTACTTCCGATTCAAAATTCACTTAGTGTAACATTACTTTTACGTTAGTAACTCGACCGCATCCGTGATCGTTGGAAAATCCTCACAGATGTCCCTCGCCCGGGGAAGGGGTCTGCCGGACTCTTACCGGCTAAAAACCAACGGTGTTCCTCCTTCTAACCTAAAACCGGGGTCAGGGATTTGCTATTGCATGGTTGCATGCACCGCAACCCCGGATCCGTGCTAGGCCTATAGATTTCTTTAAAAAATTAACAAGTTATCTTGCATCATAGTAGACAATCTTCATCATGCGCGATTGCCCCAAAGTCTTACGCCTCAAGAAACCAGTTTATCCGAGCAGTTTTCTTCACGTCCATCAAGCAACTTTGACGACACGTTTGGTGCAGTGGCTGAGCGATCGGCTTCTGCGCTACGGGTCGTGTATTCGATTCCCGCACGGAACTAATATCTGTATGGCCTACAGATAGTTGGTCTGAGTCTGGATGTTTGTGCGTGTGAAGATTTGTGTTTGTAAACGCACCCACGATACCTACAGGAGAATCCGAGTGTGGGGCAAAGTTTTCTAAAACCAAAAAAAAATGGACATTAAAATCGAACTCAGAGCCTCACGTCCAAAACCTACACTTGGGTTTACTAGACTGACGCGATAGTCAATGTATTTTATTGTTCAGAAAACAAACACGTCTATAATCTAGTAATCCTTCTGCAACGATATATGCGGCCTCGACATAGCGTAGCCTGATGATTCACAAGAACTTGCGCTCAGGACAAAAACATTCTTGAGACAACTTATGTAATTGAGCGCCATAGTGCTTTGTCCTGCAATAGATAAATATTATAGTGTATCGTCGCTGCGCCTGCAAAATCCGCTGTATTTTTTTTTGATAATTGTTCTTTGATGCTATTTTACAATACTTCTCCAGCCACGTGCACCTGTAAAATCCATTTTCTAATATTTTGCTATCTTCTTATCCAAATAAATTATAACAAAAATAGCGGATTTTGCAGGCGCAGCGACGGTATATTTTTTCTGCATCTGAGACCTAAATTGCGATACACACTAACTATCGCAATAATAATTTGATTTTGACAGTTCAAGAATATTCTTAGAATAGAATGTTTTATTTTAATAAATGGTAACACACAACTCTTACCTGTTCCGTCGTGGGTAAAATCAGACTTCGACAACTCGATAACTGCAATGAATAATGTTGAACTGCCTCGTTGGTCTAGTGGTGGTAAGCGCGACTGCTGATCGTAAAGTCCTGGGTTCGATCCCCAGGTCGGGCAGTGTTATTAGGTTTGGGAATTCCTCAGTAGCAACCCGGAGCTTGAATTTGTGTCCGGTTGGAAGCAATAGGCTCGCCCCCTATTACATGGGACTTAAACATAACGGTGAAATGAAGGTGTTACTATACACCTCTGCCCAACCCTTTAGGGAATACAGGCTTGATGTTATATTATATTATAGAACTGTCAAAATGACAAGATATTGCGATTCGTTTTTTTTTGCGACACATTCATGTTCACTGCACCACACATTAAATATTGTTACCAAAATGAAACATATTGAGATTGTGTTGCGCAATAAGGGTGCAGGTCCAATGAATCGCGTGATCGATTTCCGCATGAGGTCAAATATTAATACGGCATTCGGATAATGCTGTAGTCGCCACGCTGCGCGGGTTGGTGACCGCAGAGCATTGCTCTCGTGCCGATGACGCTGCTGTCCTCCAACCAGGTGTATTAGGAGTCGGTCACGAGTCTTGGCGGTCAATAGTAAGGTGCTACTTCTAAGCTGGATGGTGACAGTTCTGTTTTACACCCCTAGTTGAGTTGAGGGTCGAGTTTTGAAGGACTATTCCTTCTCTGAAAAAATGTAAGAATTAACAGGAATTTGAGGAATTGTCCGCATATTATTGAGAATTAATATTCCACGACCTTTAATATACCTGTGGGTTGTGGTCGTAGGATTGAAAGATGAAATCTGAGTACCGTAAAATGCGGTGATTAGGGATGCAGGGGTGAATCGGGACGTAAGTTTAAAATGGATTTTAACGTTGAAATAACATAATTTGTTGCGAAAAAGGACTCTTCAACGTTAAAATCCATTATAAAGTTTCGTCCCGATTCACCCCTGCATCCCTATTTACCCCGTTATATGGGTATGGAATGCATTCTCCCAACATACTGAAATTACAATTCGTCACCAAACATCCATTATATCATAATGTTCGTGCATCAGTTACAAAAAATAACAACCTCATTGTAAACTTTTCCAACTTAGTAGAAATGTTCAAAATATATCATTTCACAGACTTCTATAAATAACTTTTTGATAGTAGACCTACCTAGTACCTACAAACCGGTCTTTGTTGACTGATTTACTGCATATTATTTATTAACTTTGTCGCTAAAATTGTTTTCGTAGTAGCGTTTACGAAATTAGAATTATCCGTTTCTTGAATTCTTTTTGTATTCAAACAACTGTAAATTTGACCCTCACATGCAGTGCGTCTAGAGCTTAAGCGTTAAAAACTTTTTTCCAAAAAATTTAAACCGACTTCAAAAAAGAATAAAATAATTACCATATAAAATTAACAGTTTCAGAAGTCAGTGCCTTCAATTTGGTTCAGCGTAGATCAGCACAGACTTCTGAAACTGTTAATTTTATAATATACCATATTATGGTACCTAATTATTTTATTCTTTTTTGAAGTCGGTTTAAATTTTTTGTAAAAAAGTTTTTATTTTTTTTCATTTTAGTGGCCTTAATTAAAACTTGGTTGGACCTACTAAAGACGCTGCTCGTAACATAATCACATCATCACAATAAGCGTACTGTTCGTCATTGAGGAGTTCCATTGTCTATCTCCGAAGTTCTTCATCAGATCTTCACCAAATTAAAATGGGACCAACTTCGAAGTATACCCTATCCATTAAAAAAATAATCATTAAAATCGGTTCACAATTGGCGAAAATATCGATGAAAATAAACAAAAAAAAAACACATACAGACGAACATAGTAACCTCCTCCTTTTTGGAAGTCGGTTAAAAAATTACTATTTAATGTGGTTGTTTTGCAATCTGAAAAGTTTCGCAGAAGCGTATTTTTATTAGTTTTAAGCTTCACACTAAGATTATGGGAATCTAGTTTACAATTTTGATGACATTTCTTTTTTGCAAATCTCGCTTTATTCTCGCAAGCTGAGATTCGATTCCCACAACGCACACCCATGGCTGCTGTTGCTTTTGTGTTTGCGGGCGGCTGAGAACCATCTGCGCTCGCCTTGTCCGGTGAAACAGAAAAGGCCATTTTGCAGGCAGCTGCAAGGTATCCCACAAAAAATAAAACTGAAATTAAATAGGAAATCATATCAACGCATTCATCACAGCCAGGTAGATATTCTAAATTTCAATAGTGGAACGCAAAAGGCAGTACTTTGACAAGTAAAACAAACAAAAAAGTACGAAGGCAAGTACATAAAATAATATTTATCACACGTTATCCGGGTAGCCCGAATGCAAGAAATGCATATGATATTTGGAATGTGTTGGTCACACTTATAGCTACGGCGACAGCACAAATTTCATGAACTGTAAATCCCATGGTTTACAAAAATGAATTAAGTACATAAACCGGGTAGGTATAACATTAAAATGGTCGTAGGTACTTCTACGCGCCGAAGACCAGCGTTTATGTCGAACTCCATACTTAAAAAATGATTGAATAGTTTTTTATGTATGGAGTTTGACGTTAACGCGTGTCGTCGGCGCGTAGAAAAGACGTCGTGTACATAGGCCCTTAGTTTATGCACGGAAACAAAGATCAATAAACAATTTAATAATGTTCGTACCTACATAATTAAAAAGAAAAACAAATAAAAAGAGAAACGAAACAATCAAGTAAGTAGGTATAGTGAGCATCAAAAATTAAGTGATCGTTGTAGAAAGTTTCATAAGTGATAAATGAAATGAGGTATGTAATTGAAAATCTAGCAAGTTTGTGTTATTGTTAATGATATTTAAACTTTAAAACTCCGCTTTAATCACTTAATTGTGATGCTATTTACATGCAAGAGCAAAACAGTACACAAACGAACTAACCAAAAAGTTTGTTACAAATTATTATTACAAAAATAAACACGTGGTTAGCTACACACATGTAGTAGGTAAGTTCGTTAGGGTAGGGGACGGGGACCTTGACACAAAACCACCAGACCGTTGTGCTTCACTTTTAATTTAATAACAAACGCATATAAAATTATCATAAACGAATCCATCTTGGCTGTATAACGGATTATCTTGAAGTTGATACAGATTATAAATAAAAAGTAAACAAAGAACTATTAGTAATAGGGATGTGACTTTGTAGGTGCATTATTTCGTCGATTTTATGGTACTTATGGTATTTTTTCATTTGATATTTATTGTTTTCTTTTATGTTAGAAATAGGTTTTTTATGCTTTTTACCTAGCGTAATTTGAAGAAAGTAGAACATAAACTGAAGCCGCGTAAAATAATACAGTTATGCAAGTTGAACTTCGCAGAATTTTGCGTCGAAAGTCCGTTAATAATTAAAATTCTCATAAATCATGACAATCGGCAATTTGTATTAGAACCTGTATATTTATTTATTTAAATATTACAGTGCACAGCATTACAGTGAACTTTGGGTATTATTATTAAATAATGTCTTCGCAAGCGTTTTCTGATTGTAAAATCAGGATATCCTATACCTACCTGGATACATTTTGGTGGGATTCATCAATGGTACAAATCCTATACATTGTGATGCTACAAAAAAAAACAATTCTTTTACTACGACATCTTTGGCAGAAGTTATTTAAAGTCATTGATGTTTGCTAAACAACTTCACAAAAATGATTCCAAAGACTGCTAATTGCTCTATTCTTTACGATTTTCAACTTGATGTAACTACATAGACGTTACACTCAATTTTATTCGATAGTTAGTAGGTATGTTGATGATTTCCTGATTTAACGGTTAAAATTTTTAGTGCACAATTTTTAGAGCGTTTAACTTATCTGTTTTTAGTATTACCAAATTAACTAGCGACGTAACTTTGCCTTATGTAGAATATTTCACATTTAAAGTGATACAAACGCAAGAGCTCGGTTTTATGATATCAAAGAACACGGAAATAGGTACAAGGAATGTTTCCCTAAGCTCGGTCATTTTACAAGCACCGTTAAAAGATGCGGAATACAGATAAACCTTGCGACTAGTAATGTAGTTAGGAGTCAGTGTGGCATTGGCAAATCATTAACATATTATGCAGTACTTTAGTAATTGGCTTACTGGTTTGGAATAAACTTAACTGTAAACTCAATCAACAAGTTTTACTATGATGTTAGCCACATTACTACGTCTATTACATTCAAATTAATCAAAAAAAATATGTTTACATGAACAATACTGATGAGCTATACTTTAGGGCTTCGGAGAACAGTAGACATGCTGTCGAGAACCCATAAAATCCCATATAGGAAATGCACTTTTCGCGTTGAACTATGCCTGCTATCTTTATAGTGACAGCACGAATCTTTGCCAAATCTCCGTGTGACCCTACTATAACAACAAATTAATTCAAAAAAAGTTCAGCGCGATCCACCGCCAATATGACCAAACTAAGCTCGCGTAAGTTAAGTTTATTGTTAATAAACCCGACCAAGGTATGTAGGTACCGCAATTCGTGAATGCTGTCATGACAGCTGTTGCAATTTAAATCATAACGGTTGCACGGTTTCTCAACTTGCTCAGTGAATCATCTTTCCGCTTGATTCACGGCGTCGTCTTCGTACGATAATACTATACCAAGTAGAGAGTAGGTACTTATCTGTGTAGCGATAAGCTTAGTGGAGCTTAGTTTGCATAAAAATGCCGACCGGTGCGACATCTGTTAACTTATTAACACGTTTAACGAGAGCTAATTAAAACCGTAGATGTTAACCTGTTATCAGACAGATGCTCAAAACTGTCAAAGCAATTTCAATATACAATTTAAAACCAATAAAAATACCGCCAAAACGATGAACTTGAAAATGATCGAAGTATTATTATTTTAAAAATAGAAGGTTAAAGATACAAGCGATTTGTACCACTTTACACGAACCTACTTTTACAAACATATACCGAAAACGTGTAGGCACCTACCTACCGCCATTAGACATAACTGTCGACGCAAAGCCCATAATTTACCGTAGGTTCTACACGATTTTGACAGATAACTACATATCGTAAGTTATTTGACCTGTGGCCGATTTTGAAACATTTTAAACACGTACCGGAAATGGTTTATTATTTTGAAGTTCTGCACATCACTAGTAAAGCAAAGCCTTTGTCAAAATTTGTAAAATACTTCGTTCGAAATTCGAATATTGAGTTAACTTTTTAAGTGTGGCAACGGGAAATTTAAGAAATTGTTAAATATTGTGACTTGTACGGTTGGGTAAGGAAGGTCAAGTTCATTGATTAAGTGTTTTCATTACAATGCATGCTGTCAATCAATCAAATAACATTGACAGTGTAAAAAGCCGGCAAATGGCGAATGGTAAACAGTTAGACCAATTATGCATGTGCCTATCAATTAAAATAGCTAAGGTGCTAATCAATGAGCGAGACAGAATGACTATGCAAATAATAATGAATAAAACATGAATGAAGAAATCAGCTGTTCGTAAATTGATCGACGTAGCCTAGTTTATGCCAATCTCTGTAAAATGTCCTTCATTTTGGCGGTCTGCTACAAAATACATAAGCATACACAGCACATTACGATTTACGACGGAACCGGTCTGCTTGCATCGACCGGTGTCTACACTATATCAATTCCGTCACCTCGAAACGAATAACTTTCTTACAATATGAATCACTTACCACAAACTCGAAAACTTTCTACAATCAAAAATATGTAGGTACCTCTTGGGTCGTAGTTACAACTTACAAGACACGGAAGTACATATAACTTTATTGTTTTCTTACAAAAAAACCAGACGGTGCATTATGAAATGCTTCGTCGCAAATACAAAACGACCTTATAGTTGACCTAGTGTTAGAAAAGTTATTAATCATTAAGTTAGAGATGCAATTTTTAGATGTGTGGGTACTTAGACGATCTCTTGCAATACCTGATTGAGTATCCACCACGTGTCTAGCGGGTTCCAAGTTCCAGTCCACGGCGCGGTGACCACAGGCAGGCCGGGATTGGTGCAATTTGATATCAAGTCACAGTTTACACCGAATCGCGTCCTAAGCGTGGCCACCGCAGTGAACGACCGACCGGCCGGTTAACGGGACCGCGCGCCGCGGATGCTGAGTGCCTGAATAGCGGTCTTCGACGGACGAGCCCCGCTTGGATAGGCCGGGACTGGTGCAATATCGCACATAAACCGAATATAGCGCCAGTCACCGCCCAGCCACACGGGCCTCCCGGACAAAGGATGCCGACGGCCGCTCCTGCGCCGCGCCCGAGTCGCGTCCTTCGACGGTTCGACGCCACCGTGCGGACGCGCTCCTCCAAATACGTGAATGAATACTTCATTTATAACTTGAAAGTTTGAAGTCACGCACTCGAGTCAAACGGAATGTTACGCGCGTATTTCACAAGAGATGTTTCGCGGACGTATATTCACCGCGGCGGTCGGCGACGGAATGGCGCGAGGTGCGGGGAGCGACGCGCGCGCAGCTGTCGCGCCGTCTTCCCCCCCGCGCTCCGCCGCACCCTGCGCCGGCCCTTTATCGTTCTGGGAAGTGGTTCCTGAACTTCCCGACTGTGTTGTCAGCGTGAAAATTTCACACGACGTATAGGGAAAATGTTTCTGCTAATTCTCGAGATTTGAAAGTTGTGATCCTTGACACGTTCTGCGCTTGCAACGTGTCGGCGGCCGCAATGACGCATAACCAAGCTTTTCGCGTGGTTCGATTCAAAGTTCATGTGGTCAAATTGTCTGTTTATGACAAATTGTTTATTACATAAAAAGAAACAATAAACACTTCTTAAGAAGTGAAGTTCATGATAACATTATTGACATAATATTTACGTTTGATATTATTTATGTGTAAAAAATACTACACTACTATAAGTACTTACCTACCTACCTACCTATACTTTTAAAAGTAAGTATAAGTAGGTAGGTATAGTAGTTTAGTATGTTTACACATAATTATCAAACAACAATAGGTAAGCACATATTTTATAATGGTAATGTTAATCATAAATAATTTCCAAGAAGTATTTCCGGCACAAGAATAATTGATTTACCGAATTCATTCTTAAAATAACCTAGTTTAGATATTCAGATCCAGCCGAAACCTTGAATGGGTGTAAATTATGTATAACTAGCTAATTAACATAAACGACACAATAAATATTAATTTAAGACTACATTGGTTGAGAAGTCGAAATCGGTTTCACATTGTGATTTGCATCCGATATTTAATTTTAGAATTATCCACTTGTAGTTTTCAAACTTACAAGCAATTTAAATTTGGAGTCTTACAACCCCGCGATTCGACATTCAAACCGTCCATCCCGCGCTACCTGCGAAGCAATGCCATAGATTACGTACCAAAACAGAGGTGCACATAAAAATGGCCACAATTTAAGAACCACGCAGAAGCCACGTGGTGGATGATACAAATATTGTCCATGTGATAAAATGACGTAATTTTGCGTCATTGATCAGATCGTGGTGTATCGATGATTTGCTTTACTAAACTATTTTTTTATGAATGAACATTTAGACACTTTAAAGTTAAAATTACAATAATTATTAGGTACTCATTCAAAAACAATCAAATATTTCCAAAGAAAAACATCTATAATCTTAAGTTAAATAAATGATTACCTACCACTCCCTATATATTAATCGTTAAACACTATGTAACATACGCAAATCACAAACAATTACTAACTAAGTATATTACCTAGCTACTACCTTGTGGCCTCTCTGGTTGGTCTAGTGGTCGCAAGCGCGACTGCTGAGCATGGGGTCCTGGGTTCAATCACTAAGTCAGGCAAAGTTTTATTAGGTTTTTCGCGGAGTCTGGATTTGTGCCCGGTCGATGGCATTAGGCTCGCCTATAAAATGGGACTAAAACATAACTGGCGAAACGAGGGTGTACTAAAACTTCCCCGTATCTACCCTTCGGGGAATACAAGGCGTGATGTTATGTGTGTTATTAACTAGGCACAAGCCGCAAAATATATTCCATATAATTCCACATAGTTTGTGCAAATAATATTATGCCGGAATCGAACTAACGACCTCAATGACCGAAATTGACCGGACACATGACGGAAATTCCACCGCACCGTCATTATAGGTCTTCGATAAAAGCTACAATGTCTAATCTATGACATTTGTAATTACACATATTAAAATCAATCGAGGAAAATTAACAAGAATATTTATGTAATTATTACATTTAAAAAACCCTTTCAAAAATCATTAAAAACGTCATAATAAAATGCTCAATTTATGACCAAAAAAATTAAAAAGTTGGCCCTTTTTTTATTTCTTGTACCTCACTAATCATTATAACGAATGTATCCTACATTATTTTCTATTAAGTACTCCTTTTTTACTCTTATTTTGGATAATGAAAAATGGTATGTAAAATGATTATGCATCCAAAATGGCAAGTTAGGTATGTACCCAATAGACAATAAAATTATTGGTTCACTTCCTTTGCTAAGGAGTAGCATGGTCTTTTTACTCCAGAATAATGGTTTATCCCAAAAGCATTTTTTTGCCAAAAAATGCAATTGTTTGACAACGGTCGGAAAGATTCGTTTTCTACAAAACTTTTTGTTGCGAATATTTACAATCATTTGTGTTTACGTTTTCGAAGAATATAAATTTATCTTAATATTCCAGAAAAAATTCTTTGTAATAACTAATACGTACATAAAAAACCATAAGTTTATGATTTTATTGTATAGATACGTATGTATTGTACTTTTAAAATTGTTTATAACACTTATGAAGTACCTATCTATGCACTTATTAACTTATCTACTTTTAAAAAGTATAAAAGTGTTCCAATCCAAAAATATTACAAAGTAATGTGGATAAAATAAAACTTGTTTACCCACATAAACTTATTTTCTATTTAGAATACGTCATCTTTACTTTAAAAGAACACGAAACTGTTAACAAATAGGCAAGTATTTATTTATGAATTAATTAATCATGACAATATTATTAATAGACAACATTAAACTTTATAAAAAAAAACAAGTTTGTGGTACACTTTCTCTATGGTTTTATAAATCAAGAAAAAAAAGCATTGTTTTTTTTTCTATGAAGAGAGAGGTGTTAGACAAATTATAAGGTTTAAGCATTAAAATATTATAACAAGTGTTCTGTAACAGTTCTGTACCAGTGAGGCAGCTGTCGGTCATAGAAAAAGAGGGTCTCATCATGGAGCAACTAAAACTTGGTAAGTAACTTGCATGTTATTAATAAGTTTAATGTCTACCTTTATTTAATACATTTTCCTAGTCACTTCCAGTGTCTACACAGTAGGAAGTTCAGTAAAACAGTTCACATTAAGTAATTACCGGTACATAGGTAATTATATTTTTACTTAAACCGTCAAAAAGAATCAACTGAAAACGCCGTCGCCGCCATTTTTCTCGAAGATCTAAAAGGATAGTTCACGCTTCATTGCTTCATTCTTAAACAATAGGATCATAAAAGCAATCAGTAATCTTTCAATGGAAATCTGTCTTTGTTAACGCGTAAGCAGATTACGTTTGAACATGTATCTACCAGAAAAAGATTTAATTGTCAAAATATCTGTTTTCAAAGCTCCAATAGTTTACAGCACCATTATATTCCTTTTTTGAAAAATAAAATTGAAAAGAGAACATTTTTTGCGAATACAGCTACGAGCTATGATGCGAATTTTGTTTCATTTAGAACAAAAGCAGCTTACTTGACAAATTATACAATGCCATTCTCAAACCGAAAATTCCACCTTATTTGGAAGGCGATAAGGTTAATATTATAGTTGGTTAACGGTAAATAAAGGTTTGTAAAAGCTATGGCCTCGGCTCGAACAGTTTCTCAGAAAACATAAAAATTTACGTTTTAGCTGATCGAAATGTTTGTGGAGAACCTACTAAGGCTATTGTTGGCAGCCTCAATGGATAGGTTACTGTTTCTAACGCTTATTTTATAATTAGGTTTATACCTCTAGTTAATAAAGAATTTATTGTTTCTGCTTTACCGTTAATCAGAAAAGAAAATGTTTGTACTTAAGTTTGTTTGTGACGTGCAGCGTGGCCATGTCTAAATTGGTGGACAGTTTTTGATGAAACCATGTTCCATTATTCTTTTATTAAAAGTTGCCCGTCTCCTATTTCTTCTGTATCGTGGGTGCGTTTACAAACACAAATCTTCACATACACAAACGCCCAGACCCGAAACAACTATCTGTAGGCCATACAAATATTTGTTACGTGCGCGAATCGAACCCATGACCCGTAGCGCAGAAGCTAATCTGAGGACTGAGAGGTTCGAGGACTGACCCATTCTTTATTAGGATTCTACTTATCCTTACAATATTCGTCTCCTCTGTTACAACACTCATCAGATTATACGAAGTGTCCTTTACATTTCAAACTACCTGCATGACCCGATGAACTTCGTAACACCAATTTTTTTTTTGATTTTTCCTAATTTTCTTTTTTCCTAAACCACCCCAAAATTGAGGTGAACAAAACAACAACAAAAAAAAATCATATCGGTCGAGCCATTTTCCAATTTTTTGCGAGACTAACGCACGGCAATTGATTTTTAATATATAATACTAGCTGTGTCCTCACGGCTCCGCCCGCGTAAGATGTTTTATTCCAGTAATAAATATAGCCTATGTTACTCAGTGATAATGTAGCTTTCAATCGGCAAAAGTATTTTTGAAATCGGTCCAGTAGTTTTTAAGTTTATTCGTTACATACAAAAATATAAATCTTTCCTTTTTATAATATTAGTAGACTAGCAGTGCCGCGACTTCGTCTGCGTAGAAGTCGGATGGGTTATCATTTTTTTGCGCGGAATCCTAATTCTTATTCTAAAATAAAAGTAGCTTATGTTACTCCTTATAACATCAGCTATCTACCAGTGATAGTCCCGTCAAAATCGGTCCAGCCGTTTCGGAGATTAGCCGGAACAAACAGACCGACAGACAAAAATTAAAAAAAAAGTTTTTTCTTACAATTACCGTATAGATACCTATACTTTCATATGCATTTAGTCAAAACGCTGTTATATTGACATAACAAACTGACACTTTAATTTTATTTATTTGTATAGATTTACATGATTTTAAAATCACATGAACGTGAACGTTATAGAACTTGTAAGCTTTGACCAACAACCAACATATTACCAGTACAAGCAATGTGCTGACACACAGCTACGCTATCGGTGACGCTCGTCAATAGCGTGAAGGTACATGTAAGACAGGATGTTTAGACTCGCATCTCGCTGATGTGACGACCACCCGATGTACTTATGTGCCTACGCATATAAAAGAATGCGATCTTATAATTATAATATTGTATAGATGAAAGTTCTTTCTAGCATAATTGGCTCATTAGGCTGCGTTTCCACCAGAGATGTGCGAGGTAGCTAAGCGGTGCGCGAGGAAAACATCCACTAATAGGAATATTTCATTTTCTTGGCGATGGTTAGCGCAGTTCTGGTGGAAATGGGCTTAGCAGAGCGAGGCCCTTGTACACACAAAATAAGCGAGAGATGTCTGCGAGGGATGTGTGGGAGGCGGAGTGGCTAAACGAGCTACTAGACTACAGTCAATAGACCGCGTCACAACATCCTCGCACCGTTCAGCTTCCTCGTACAGCCTTGGTGGAAAATGTCGCACCGTTTCACAGCTCCGGTACGCTTACTCGCACCGCTAAGCTTCCTCGCAAATCTATGGTGGAAACGCAGCCTTACTGTCCCACTGCGAGGCATGGGCCTTTTCCATAATGAGAAGGGTTTAACTAGGGTGTAACTGCCTCGCTGGTCTAGTGGTGGCAAGCGCGACTGCTGATCGCGAGGTCCTGGGTTCGATCCCCAGGTCGGGGAAAGTGTTATTGGGTTCTTCCATGTGGAATTCCTCAGTAGCAGCCTGGAGTTTGGATTTGTGCCCGGTTGATGGGAATAGGCTCGCCCTCTATTACATGGGACTTCAAAACATAACGGCGAAATGAGGGTGTTACTATACACCTCTGCCTAACCCTTCGGGGAATACAGGCGTGATGTTATTATGTTTTGACTTAGTCCTAGCCGTGTGCGGGTTAGTGGACTACACACACCATCGAGAACTTTATGGAGCCGTCTCAGGTGTGCAGGTTTCCACACGAAGAATTCGTTCACCGTTAACGCAAGTGATAATCAAATTCTGATCCGTACTTGAATTTGAAAAGTCAGAGGTACGGGCCGCGTTCGAACTCAGACATGCTGCATGGAAGGCAAGCATTGAACCGCTAAGCTATCCCTTTTTGCTTTGTAGTTTGTTGGAGATTTACTCAAAACGACACTTTAATAAAACCTATGTAACTAATTAATGTAATTAAGCGAGCCTTCTCACCATTTGCCGGCTACAATTTCGTAGTCAGCCGAGAGCTACTACAACACATAATTACAAGGTTAGTCGGAAAGGGGGTACTAAGCCGCGGGCCACTTAAAGTATCACTGATGACTATTTTAAAGCAAATGCTAAAATATAAAAATTCGATAAAAAAAATTGCATGCAAAAAGATAATTATTTTGTTTTTTCAAAAAAAAACATATCTGCTTTAGTTATGAATTCAGAAAATTAAGTTTCTAATCCGTGACACCAAATATGACCTAAATAGTAAACACAGCTGATCATAGCTATCGACAGATAGATTTTAGCATATTTTTTTACGAAATCTTTGAAAAGCTATTTCTCTTAAACTATCGAGTTTTGGGGAAAGTTGTAGAACAAAAGTTATCCCTTATTATGGGTACTTTAACACCCTTTCGGCTTAGTACCCCCTTTCCGACTAACCTTGTATAGTCGCTAGCACGTAATTTGGCAAGAGTAGAGAAGAGAATTCCTCTCCTTTCTTTCTTTCTTCTAAACGGACATGTTTAAAAATAAATGATGACAATAACCATAGAATAATGGCAAGCAATAAAAGTGTAAATTCTTTTGTTGCACTGAGTGAACTCCCACTGCCAAAATCTTGCCAAGTTACATGACTGCACAGAGAATTTCTTATCAAATGAAAATTTTGTTTCTAGATTTCATCGCTTAAGTTCTAACACCGCGTAACTCGACAAATAGTAGTTTTGAGTTACGCACGTCATTCAATAGGGAATCGAAAAACGCATCGTTTGACCAATCACAATCAATGGTTAGATCCAATAGCAACGCGTTATTTCAAAAACAAATTCCACCGCGTGGTATTTAATATTTTTTCCATCAAGCTATGTAAACAGCTGTAAGTGAGGTGAGTTCCATACTGGATTGTGTCGCGAAAGTGCTCCGTCAAAAAAATATTGTAGATTAAAAGCAATTATATGATAAGTAGAAAAAAAATCTATTTTACGCTATCCTGAAAAGACAACTATTTTGAATTACGCGTTGTTAGAATTTAAGCGACGATTTGCTAATAGAGTTAGTTACAAGTTACTAAATAATAATGAAAAGTCTAGCATATTATATAAAAAGCGTGGTAAAACACTGGTCGTCCGATCTAGCAATTGAACTCAGATCCTCACGCTTGGCAGCCACACTTTTTACGACAACTAATGCCGCGTTTCTATGACCAAAAACGAATCGTTTTGCTTACCAATAGTAGCATCTTTCAATGCCAAACTTAGCATATAAATAGACTCTTAAGCTAATTTTATGTGCGATATAGCTGCTAACGTATGGAACGGTCTTCGATGCAAAGCTATGGAGTCTTTGCTTCATTATTGGTAAAAATACAAGTCTTAATTTTAACCAATCATCGTCTCCCTTTTTTTTAATCGTTGTATAATCCTCTTGGATGTTCCTCGTCCGGGGAAGGCGAGGGTGTCTGCCGGTTTCTTACCGGCTAAAAACCAACGGTGTTCCTCCTCCTGACCGTTCGGCCGGGGCCGCGGGATTCGCAAAAGCATGCACCGCAACCCCGGCCGATCATCATCTCCCTGCCCTTGTCCCACACTAGGTGTGGTCGGCACAACACGTATTCCTCTTCCATTCTCCTCTATCAACCGTCATCTCAGTTCTCACTCCTTTCTTACCCATGTCATTCTTCATACAATCTATCTATCTTTTCTTTGGCCTACCCATCCACATTCATATTTAACACTCTTCTAGTAACATCACTTTCTTCCCTCCGCATAACATCTCCATACCACGCCGCTAACCTATTACTCCTCAACTCTTAACGCTCGGTAAATTATAGGAATCGCCCATAAGGGAATTACACTAAGGGGATAGGCAGCAGCGTCTTCCTGTCTTCTAATAACAATATACTTACTGCGATCTCCCATCCATTCTGCCAAGCGTGGAGCATGGTATTAGATTGCTTTCTTCAGTCAGGAATTTAACTGAAGATAAGGTGGAAGCGGTACAACTCAACTCTTATACTTACGTTAATTTAAATAATAACCTAAACTCGACCAATCTAAACGCAATCAATTCTCATACAAACAAAAAGTGCATAGCACTACAAAAGGTGCGTAAAGCTGCGCGCGCGTCGTCTGCCGCGATGTATGCGCGTGCGCACACCAGCTGCGTTAGCATCTGCCGACCCTCCCCGCGCGGGTGCACCCCCGCACCCACCTGGCTAGAGCTGGACAGACCATCCCGGGTTTTTTAGGTCACGGCTGTCACATGTGGCCAATGCAACCCTTAGGTGAAAAGGGGTAGTTTTCTGTGCTATTTTTGAATCTAGGTACCATTAAAATTCTTTGTTTCATTCTTGTCTGTGATTGGGCCAGTACTTTCTGTAAGTGCGCCAATAAATACGTACTTCAGTCAGTACGTGGATTGTAATGCACCCTACAGAACACTAAAAAATGATCTATCATACATATCACGCCTGTATTCCCCGAAGAGTTGGGCAGAGGTGTATAGTAACACCCTCATTACGCCTGTAATAAGTGGCGAGCCTGTTGCCATCAAACAGGCACAAATGCAAACTCCGGGCTGTACTGAGGAATGCCACACGGAAAAACCCAATAACACTGCCCGACTGGGGGACCGCACGATCAGCAGTCATGCTTGCCACCACTAGACCAACGAAGCAGTAAAATACTCGTATGATGATTACTATGAATTTATTTTCAGGTATCTATGGTACTTATTTTATTTTCTTTCTATCGCTATCATGGCTACTGTGTGTTGCCTTTAGCAAGCACGTCATAAAATAAGATGTGAGGCAGATAAGGATTTTATTGCGACGGGCTAGTGACCTCTAGCGGACATACTTGTAAAGTTGTAATATGCAATATTATAGCATAAAGCATTATTGTCCCACTACTGGGTTTCTTCTCAGAATGAGAAGGGTTTAGGCCTTAGTCCACCATGCTGGCTTGCTGGGAATTTATATTATAGAATATATTTGAACGCTTGCATGACTGTCTTGTTGGTCCAGTGGTCGCAAGTGCGATTGCTGAGCATGTGGTCCTGCGTTCGATGCCCAGGTCGGGCAAAGTGTTATTGGGTTTTATCATTAGGATATTCTCAGTAGTACCCCGGAGCTTGGATCTGTGCCCGGTTGCTGGCAATAGGCTCTTCCCCTGTTACATGGAACTTAAACATAATTGGAAAATCGAGAGTGTACTAAAAACACCTCTGCCGAACCTTTCAGGGAATACAAGTTGAGATTTCAATATTGAATACCCTTATTCATACTTAGCTGTGTTTTCGCCAAAGAATAGACCACTATATCTCTTTCCAGTTTGTTTTTAAAAGGTAGGTAAAGTCAATAGAAATGGATGCAGACTGCATCAGACCCAATATCTTGCATTAATTTCATCGCAATCAATTCAATTGTTTTTGAAATTAATGAAAACAAAAAAATGAAAAAAAAAGGGTTAACAAATACATTTTTTTTTCATTTTAATGGCCTTAATTATAACTTGGGTGGACCTACTAAAGACGCTGCTTGTAATCTAATCACATCACCACATTATGCGTAGGTACTGTTCGTCATTGAGGAGATCCATTGTCTATCTCCGAAATTCTTCATCAGATCTTCACCAAATTTAA
Source organism: Amphipyra berbera (assembly GCA_910594945.2). NCBI lineage: Eukaryota > Metazoa > Arthropoda > Insecta > Lepidoptera > Noctuidae > Amphipyra > Amphipyra berbera. The sequence goes on along the minus strand of OU343142.1, from coordinate 2,140,435 downwards.
ATGGGACCATTTCGAAAGAATACTCTTTCATACAAAAAATATTTTTTTCAAATCGGTGCATAAATGACGGTGTAGTGAGGAAACAAACATAAAAAAATACAGCCGAATTAATAACCTCCTCCTTTTTTTGGAAGTCGGTTAAAAAAGCAACATGCTAAGGGCTTGTTGGTGAATTAAAGTTAAGCGATTTGACTCTTGACTCGCGTCAAGTGACAAACATTTCTTTCTCGACTTAATGAAGTACCAAGTGGGTGAAGTTACTTGGAAAGTTACTTGAGGCGCCTACCAATAATATTTTATTAACAAAATAAAGTATCGAAAAGTTATATTGGTTTAAAAATACTTTACTGCCTCGTTGGTCTAGTGGTAACAAGCGCGACTGCTGATCGTGAGATCCTGGGTTGGATCCCCAGGTCGGGCAAAATGTTATTGGGTTTTTCCGTGTGCAATTCCTCAGTAACAGCCAAGAGTTTGGATTTGTGCCCGGTTGATGGCAATAGGCTCGCCCCTTATTACATGAGATTTAAAAATAATAGCGAAATGAGGGTGTTACTATACAACTCTGCCCAACCCTTCGTGGAGTACAGGCGTGTTGTTATGTTATGGTTATAGTATAACTACCCATGGTTTTTTTTTATAAATTTTAAGCCAGCAGCATCTACGCCCTGGCTTCGCACGGGTGCAATGTAGATACTAATGTGGGGCACATAAACCTTCCTCTTGAAACACTATATATTGCTGAAAACTGCATTTAAATTCGTTGCGTAGTTTAAAAGATCTAAGCATACAGACAGCGGGAGCGACTTTGTTTTATACTATGTAAAGAGATTAGATCGATAGTATTGTAGTTCAATCGTTATGATTACTTGTGCGTCGTACACAACTTAAGTACCTATCTAGGTACCTACTGCCACAAATATATTTTCTTTCTTTCTTTCTCACATTGAAGCGTCTCTCTCTCCTAGCTTTACCCGCGTAGCTCTGACTTCCATTCTAACCAGATTCGGCTGTTACTCTGGAAACACAGGTAAGAAAGAACTTACAAAAGACTTTATAATAACCAGCGATGTATCACAGTTGCACACACACATGCGCATGCGTGCCCGGTCGGCGCATGCGCGCTGCAGCTGTCAGGCCAGCTGTCCCTAGCGATTGCGCCAACCTGTCGCTGATGATTTTAAGTTTGATTTTACTGCTATATTTATTATTTAGTCATAATTCAGCATAGGAATATCGATATTATTTTGATCTGTGGATGATATAAGCCATAAGTTCTATTTTTACTGTTACGTGCGCGCTGTGCAGAGGGGCTCGTGGCTAAATAACAACCGCGCCGATCGTAAGATTTGCGAGGTTAAGCTGCGCTTGCCGCGGTCAGTCCGTGGATGGGTGACCATTTGTTACACAACGAGACCCCTCCGTGCCTCGGAGAGCACGTTAAGCCGTCGGTCTCGGGTGTCATACGAATACCTATGACAGTCGTTACGGGTAGTCAGAAGCCCGAAAGTCTGACAAACGGTTTAACCTTAGGATACCGGCATTGCCCAGTTACTGGGTTGCGGAGGTCTGATGGCAGTCGCTCCGTGTAAAATACTGGTATTCAGCCGCATCTGGTTAGACTGGAAGCTGACCCCAAGATAATTGGGAAAAGGCTAAGAGGAAGACGTGCGCGCTGTGCAGGTTTTTAATAGGCCTGTAGTTTAGTTCGTAATTAATTGATATGAGAAATATAAATCGACGGTCCTTACGTATACTTACTATCGAAACTACAAAATCTCAGTTTTTATTTTATTATGTATATGTAGGTACACCGATTACGCTGAGATTAATGATCCGATTTACGTGATTCTTCTCTAGTTTGATGCTTGATAATTTTTGATGAAAATGTATTATTTTATAACCTTTAAGATAACATAATTTCACACATTTTAAGCAGATAAAATAAAAACTGAGATTTTGTTGTTTCGATAGTATACGTAGGGACCGTCGAAATATGAAGTGCAGGTACCTAGGAAGAAGTTTGAAGTGTACAAGGTTTATTGAAAAATTAAGAGTATGTACAGTCGCTGCCACGTAACTTGGCAAAGATTTGTCGTAGTAGGAGTAAGTTTGCGCATGTACACTTAGTGCAACAAAAAAATGTTCATTTTTATTGCTTGTTTATGTTCATTTTTATTATTGCCATAATTTATTTTTACACATGTCTATTTAGAAGAAAGAAAGAAAGGAGAGGAATTCTCTTCTCTACTCTTGTCAAGTTACGTGCCGATGACTATACAACCTATCATACAACGCATCGTCACCACCAGGGCCAGACTGGGACCTGAAATCGGCCCGGGCATTTGAGAGACGGTCGGCCCAAGCGATTAGACGGACGACGTTTTTTTTTAGACGCTCCCCTCACTCCTTCTCCTTTATCTTGGGTGCAGCGATTTTCTTTTGACGTTCTCCTCACTCTTTCGATTTCTCCGACTGTGTGACCGGCCCATCCGGCCACTCAGGCCCATCGGGCATACAGCCCATCGGGCATTTGCCCATGGCCAGCCTGGCCCTGGTCACCACATAGGTAGTGCGGCAAAGCGCAAAATCCACAAGCAATTTTTATTGTGCAAGATGACTTCTGCAACCGAATTTTAAACTGAGGACACTCGCAGCAAGTCCACTTCTGCAAGTTTTACGAACTAGGTAAGGGAGCAATTGCACAGTAAATGTTGCTAGTGATGCTAAATGTTTGGACTTCTGCAAGATGGACCACGCAGTCGATCGAAAAAAAATATTAGGGTTAGTTCTGCCTAGCCTTTTCCCAATTGTGTAGGGTTCAGCTTCCAGTCTCACCAGATGCGGTTGAATACCAGTATTTTACACGGAGCCACTGCCGTCAGACCTCCGCAACTCAGTTACTGGGCAATAACGATATCCTACAGTTAAACCAGTGGTTAGACTTTCGAGCTTCTGACTACCCGTAACAACTGTAATAGGTATTCGTATGACACCCGGGACTGAAGGCTAAACGTGCTCTCCGAGGCACGCAGGGGTCTCGACGTGTAACGAATGGTCACGCATCCACGGACTGACCGCGGCAAGCGTTGCTTAACTTTGCTACTGTATTAGTTAGGTATAATGTTACTTAATTAACTAAAGTTTAGGTATTTTGCGGTTGAACGCTTGCCCTCCATGCAGAAGGATCTAAGTTCGATCCCGGCCCGTTCCTCTGAATTCATGTGCGGATCAGAATCTGATTGTCACTTGCGTTAACGGTGAAGGAAAAACATCATGAAGAAAACCTGCACACCTGAGAGGGCTCCATAAAGTTCTCGATGGTGTGTGTAGTCTGCCAACCAACAGGCCAGCGTGGTGGACTAAGGCCTAAACCACCCGTGCCCAGCAGTGGGACAATAATGGGCTCCTTATGTTATGTTTATGTATGTTCTATTAATGATACCTACCTACTGACCCTGTAAAATTTCGCCAGTTCATTCGAAGTACTTAACTCTGTACTTATAAAGGCTTCGGTAAGAGCACTGATAGCCTAGTGGTGTGACCGTCGGACTGCCAAGTCATAGGTCTCGAGTTCGAACCCAAGGCACGCACCTCTGACTTTTCGGATTCATGTGCATATTGTATAATTATCACTTGCTTAAAAACGGTGAAGGAAAACATCGTGAGGAAACCGGCATGCCTGAGACATATTTTTCGACGGCATGTGAAACGAAGTCAGAGGCCCATGGACGGTATAAACTCTGACACCAGGTTAGTCACTAACCACACGAAAAGAAGAAGACTTCTGAGAAGATGTAGATTAAATAGGCAGACGAACAGGTTCACTTACGCGTTGTCTTATTAACCCTAATGAAGTAAACAGTAAAGTTTATTAAAGTCTGTAGCAAATTACAAGTTTTAATAAAATGCAAGGTGATCGGTGAAGCGCTCGCAACCTGTCATTGTTAAACAGATGGTTAGACTTTTAACGACGACACGATTGACGCAGTGGCTGAGCCATTGGCTTTTTACGCCGCGGTCTCGGGTTGAAATCCCGCTCGGAACAAATATTTCTATGCCTTGGTCGCCTGATCGTAAGCGCAGACAGGGTCTTAGATGGAGCACACGAATCCAAGTAACAGAGATATAGAGGTATTTCCCTATACCTCTCTGGCTCTCGCATACACACGACGGTACACAGTAAACTGTTTGGCGACGGACTTTAATGTGAGGGTGGTAGCTAGACTGGCCGACCGTGTAGATCAGTGTAGATCCTACGACCTACCACCAAGCAAATAGACTTACTACAGATAGTTGTTCCTTGACTGGGTGTATGTGCGTGTGAAGACCTAGTTTTAAATTTAAAAAATACTTATAATAAAAAACATTTTAACACAAAAACATACACATAACATAATCAAACATTTTTTAAGGAGGGTTGATGTCAGGCAGGCGGCCGGTCATAAAACAATAGGTAAGCCAAAACCTCTAACAGCATGGATTTATGAAATATATGTTGTGCCGACCCCACCTAGTGTGGGCTATGAGCAAGAAGAAGAAGAATAAAAAACATTTTAACAAAAATAAACAGACAAAAAACCAAAAAAATAAAATAAAATAATTACCATATTACCTATAAAATTAACAGTTTCAGAAGTCGGTGCCTTCAATTTGGTTTAGCGTGGATTAGCACCGACTTCTGAAACTGTTAATTTTATAATATGATGTTTATTTTATTCTCTTTTTCGCTTTTTATGAAGTCGGAGTAATTTTTGTTAAAATGTTTTTTTATTTTTTTCATTTTAGTGGCCTTTATTTAAACAAGATTGGACCTACTAAAGACGCTGCTCGTAATCTAATCACATCATCACATTTTGCGTACTGTTCGTCATTGAGGAATTCCATTGTCTATCTCCGAAGTTCTTCATCAGATCTTCATCAAATTTAAATGGGACCACTTCGAAAGAATACTCTTTCATACAAAAAATAATTTCCCAAATCGGTTTATAAATGGTGTAATGAGGTAACAAACATTAAAAAAAAACAGCCGAAACCTCCTTCTTTTTTTGGAAGTCGGTTAAAAAGTAAGTAGGTAGGGACTAGGTATGAACACATTCATATCACCGAACCAGCTACTCTATTGGTCTTGTTAACTTTATGGTAGGTACCTACTGGATTGACATAAGCTGTCGCCAAACGAACTACTCAAGATGTCCATTCCCACAGATGTTGACGTAAATTCAGTAATTTATTAAATTTTTAAATTCAGACAAATATATTATTTCTCTACAAATACCAATTCAAACAAATAAATTATTTATTTATGTTTATAAAAATGCTATTACACAAAATAAATGAATGGTTTAAGATAGTTTAAAATGGAGTCAATCATTATTAATTATGATCATTTATGTAAATCTCGTGTCAATATTCCCGATTAATCTTTTGAGATTATTTATTTAAAAAATGCATTTATTTTTATGCTTTGTGTGTATAATTTATTACGGGCTTATTTCGCGGATTATATTTTTGTCCATAAACTTGATTTGAGTTTTTGTCTATGTACCTATAATGTGACTGTCCTGTTAGTCTAAGGGTCGTAAGCGCGACTGCCGAGCATGGAGTTCTGGGTTCGATCCCCAGGTCGGGCAAAGTGTTATAGTGTTAAGTAGCAGCCTGGAGTCTGGATTTGTGCCCGGTTAATGGCAATAGGCTCGCCCCCTATTACATGGGACTTAAACATAACTGGCGAAACGAGGGTGTACTAAAATACCTCTGCCGAACCCTTCGCGGAATACAAGGCGTGATGTTATGTTTTATGTATAATGGTCTGCGATAGTCCTGGGTTCGAATCCTTGCACCAACTACTTTTAATTTTCTTCCAGATTTTATTCAAATCAGTTCCCACGTTTTAAATCAACCAGTTGTATTATAGGAACTAGCTCAAAATTTACTGACAATATAATTCTAGCTAACAACAATGTTTCTTTTTATTAGTCTATGTTGTCCCACTCCTGCGCAACGGCCCCCCTCCAGTATTTCCACTTTAAAAAAATGTTAATGCTTATAATCGCTTTACTATACCGATAGATTTCATAATGATCTGTAACTAACAGGTATCTTTACTACAGTCTTAAACAACAATATCTCATAGGTATAGCTTGTGGAATGTATCCCACAACAATTTCACCTCCAAAGTATATAAAACCCATCTAAATACCATATTGGCGTTTGGAATTTTTTCCTCATTTCCCAGTGTAGACTCGCGGTGATATAAGCGCGGGCGCACGTGGGCTGGCCGGGTAACGGTCGGCCCGAATGCGACCGGTCTGCGCTTGCGCCGACGGCAAGCCTCGAACGCGACTTTGGATGCGTAGCTTAGTGGTAGCTGACTTTGGTAGTCGCAGAATATGCGGACGTAAAATTAAGGTTATTAAGCGCGTTGAATTAGTGGTTTAATACTTCGGATTCTGTTCAGCATTATATGCAAGGTTATGTAATTATTACTGATAAATTGTACTATGTAGTGACATGTTTAAATAACAATCCATGATCTTAATATGTAGTATTAGAGATACACAGTTCGTTGACGCCGATATTTAGGTCACACTTTCATATAAAAAAATCAAAGGTCCATTTGGTACCAGGCAAACCACATAGACGATCTGGTGTGTAAGTACTTACTTACTGAGAATTTACTCATTCAGAAACAATACAAATGGAAAAGGTTGCTAAGCTGTACCTACTTTAAAGATCTGTATTATTTTACCTTAGCGTGCAAATAGTTTGAGTTTGAGTTTTTTTACATTACATTTTTTGTTAATCTGGATCTAGGAACCAAACCCAAAATCAGCGCACAGCCCAGTGGCGTAACTATAGGGTGGCAGGGCTGGCAAAATGCCTCGCCCCCCCCCCCCCCCGCCCGAGAGGCCGCGAGCTCAGAAGTAACCTAATATTTTTAACATAATCACGTTTTAACAAAAATAAAACCGACTTCAAATGGTCTATCTCCGAAGTTCTTCATCAGATCTTCACCAAATTTAAATGGGACCACTTCGAAAGAATACTCTTTCAAATAAAAAAATAATCATTAAAATCGGTTCACAATTAGCAAAGATATCGCGGAACAAACATACAAAAAAAAAACACGTACAATCGAATTGAGAACCTCCTCCTTTTTGGAAGTCGGTTAAAAATTAAGTAAAAATTATAAATTAGTAATTCTGTTGGGTAACTACTTCGGTGATTAATTAAAATTAAATTACAACGTGACGATTTTTACTGGGGCCCCATCCAATGAATTTGCCACGGGCCTCTGATGATATAGTTACGCCACTGGCACAGCAGTACCTCGGTCAGACTAAAAGAGGTTAGAGGTCCCAAAATTGTACCCAAAGCAACCTCTGACCTTACTTAACTTTATATTATTGAATGTACAAATATCCATTTTGGCAGAATAAAAGCCTGAACTTTAAAGTTACAGAAGTACTTTAGACTCAAGTACCTATTAGTTTAAGTTTCTAAACTTTAGATAAGCTTTGATAGCCTAGTGGTGTGACCGTCGGACTGCTAAGCTAAGTCATAGGACTCGAGTTCGAACCCAAGGCACGCACCTCTGACTTTTCGAATTCATGTGCGTTTGTATAATTATCACTTGCTTGAAAACGGTGAAGGAAAACATCGTGAGGAAACCGGCATGCCTAAGAGATATTTCTCGACGGCATGTGAAGCCAAGTCAGAGGGCCAAGGGCGGCATAAACTGTGACACCAGGTTAGTCACTAACCACACGAAAAGAAGAAGACTCATTTCCTAAGAAATTGAGTTCTAGCAATTGCTTGTATACGTCGACATAAACATAAATAACATAACATCCATCACGCCTGTATTCCCCGAAGGGTTAGGCAGAGGTGTATAGTAACACCCTCATTTCGCCGTTATGTTTAAGTCCCGTGTAATAGGGGGCGAGCCTATTGCCATTGACCGGGTACGAATCCCAACTCCGGGCTGCTACTGAGGAATTCCATACGGAAAAACCCAATAACACTGCCCGACCTGGAGATCGAACCCAAGACCTCACGATCAGCAGTCGCGCTTTCCACCACGAGTCCAACGAGGCAGTTGCTTGTATATGTACGTCGACTTGTGACGATATTCCTTATTCTCCTCTTGTGGCATGACTTATAGGAGAATAGCTTATGCCGTCGTGAAAAGATTCACCAATCAGCAAGGTTGGTAGCGGTAATGACTACCCAAAAAGTGCGCCGGACTACATAAGGTCAATGTGGGCAAATCCGTCTGCGAGGCAATTCCGTACACATGCATTTGTATTCGTTCCAGAATAGTTAGTTAGTGAATAACTAAAAAGTGATCCTGTTGTATCGACCGAGTTGACAACAGCGTAACTATTCTGGAATGTACGGTATTGCCCCGCAGACGGATTTGCCCACATTGATCTTAAATCATATTTAGGGAACGTACCCATACTTCGTGACCCATTTTTTACCCCCCTCCCCCCCTCGGTGAGCATCCGTAGTATAGGTATGCCAATACCCCCCCCCCCCTCCCCCTCTAGTTTTCACGTAGTAATTCACAAATATGGTTTTAAATCATATCTTGCAAACAAAAAGTAAAAAAAATTGACTCGTATGTGCGACAGTGTTGCCATCTGTGAGTTCAAACAGCGCTAAAATCTGCGCGCCATATTTGAATATAGCTCGAAAAACTCGAGTTTTCCCTAGAGGATATTGACTACGTGACGAAAACCTAAGACCCCTCCCCCCGCCCCTGTGACCAAGCGTGGTATTTTGAAGACCCCCCCCCTCCCCCCCTGAACGGGTCAAGTAGTATGGGTACGTTCCCTTATTATGTTTATTGTTTTTGTGTTCTTTGCATCCTATAGATACCTATCGTATATTATACCGATGGCTTAAAGTCAGTTAAAGTTCCCTCCGAAACATAGAAGTCTAAATATGTACACAACGGTCACCCATCTAAGATTTGGCCACGACTCAGTTTTTCACTTACTGGATTGAACAATTTACACCAATCTATATCCACCTGGATTCTCTCTAACCTTTCTCTAAATACCATGTTACAATTTAAACGGTTTCCATGAGAAAAAGCAGTTGCAAGGAATGTAACTGTTCCACCCTGTTAAGGGCAAGAGGGCGTGAAGTAAATAAAGTAAGTAAATAAGTAATTATGTCCTATCAGAGTCATTACTGAGACATAAGAAAATTATCACGACAGCCATTTAACTTTGAACTTTATTTTTTAGATGATAAAAAATATTTTAGAATGTAGTACAACTAAGGCAATCTTGAAATTAGTTTTTCATGTGATGTCTCCTAGTTACAGTTTATTCAAAATTAATTTGTAGTCTGACTTTTTGGTCTAGTGGTCGCAAGCGCGAATGCTGAGCATGAGGCCCTGGTTTCGCTCCCCAGATCGGGCAAAGTGTTATTGGGTTTTTCCATTAGGAATTTCTCAGTAGCAACCAGGAGTTTGAACTTGCTACCCGTTAATGGCAATAGGCTCACCCCCTAATAAGGAGCGTTCAAGTATTACGTAACGCAATTTTTGGAGATTTTTCACCCCCCTCCCCCCATGTAACACGCCGTAACGTTTTTCTTTACCCTCCCCCCCTAGTAAAACGTTACGTAGACACCACCAAGTGACTGTTTTTTATCTGGAAGTCATAATTATGTGGCGTAACCTGAAAAGCAAGCAAGAAATTTTGTGATAGTACAAAAATTTTCAAGTGGTCATTCCATTGAAATTTTGAGAGATAAAAACCTTTTTTAAAAACGCGTGAGAAAAATATCTCTACGCGACCGTTCTGGAGGGTTAAAGGGGCATTCTTCGAAAAATATTAACAAAAAATGAGAACGTCATTAGCATCATCCCAAAGTTAAGAATGCAGATGTTTAATACTATAAGATGTATGTAAGAGTCGTAGCATGTGGCGTTCTATAGTTTCTGCCTACCCCCATGGGAAAAAGGCGTGAGTTTATGTATGTATGTATGTAATACTATAATTATGATAATGAAAACTGAAACTATACTGCTGCCGTCAAGCAATAAGACAAGAATAAAAACAATCTGACAATACTATAACGTTAACAACCCGGGAGAAGAATGATTTATTAAAATAATGTTAAAAAAATTCGAAAACAATTTTACGTAACGCGTAGTTCAAACCCCCCCTCCCGCCCCTGTAAAGCATCGTAACGTTTCAGAAGACCCCCCCCCCCCCACCCCACCCCCCAAATTTGTTACGCAATAATTGAACGCTCCCTTACATGGGACTTAAACATAACTTGCGAAACGAGGGTGTACTATAAACACCTGTGCCTAACTTTTCAGGGAATACAAGGTGTGATGTTATGTACCTATGTAATTTGTATCGATTACCGCGTAGCAAGCTTTAAAACTCCTGAAATGGGTCCAATATTGTCCCATTAGGAAATGGGGCAAAGAGACGCATTGAAAGAAGTTTTATTACTTACATCGGATTTTTTTTTAAACATTGCTACACCCTTTTATTTCTCCTGTATCGTAGGTGCATTTTACAGACATAAAACTTCACATGCATAAACACCCAAACCCGAAACAACTATGGCGCCCCGTACACAGTCAATCTGGTTCGCGATCCGTGATCAAATTCAATGATCGCGATCCAGATTGATAGTGTACGAATTAGATTGACGGAACGGAACAAAACAATCTGGATCGCGATCGAGATTGACTGTGTACGGGGCGCCTATCTGTAGGCTATACAAATATTTGGTTGCGGTGCCGTGCATGCTTTTGCGAATCCCGCGGCCCCGGCCGAACGGTCAGGAGAAAACACCGTTGGTTTTTAGCCCGTAAGTGTCCGGCAGACCCCCTCGCCTTCCCCGGGTGAGGGACATCCATGAGGATTTTCCAACGATTAAAAAAAAGGCTATACAAATATTTGATCCGTGTGGGAATCGAACTCACGACCCGTAGCGCAGAAGCCAATCGCTCAGCCACTACACCAAACGTGTTGTCGAAATTAATCTTAAGTAAACACCGTAGATTAATTGAAACATATACAATATTTATTAACAAACCAGCCACTTGTTCCATCTCGCCTGGTCTCCCAATGTTCTCTCTCAATGGTTTCTGTGTACACGGGGAGGTCAAATATCACAAAGTTTGATGACAGCCGACAGTTGTACTGTGCAGTTGTAGCACAGTAGGTTAAATACGCGTCGTCCCTGAAATTACGGATGACGGATCGCACGTTTTCAAACCACGAAAGTGTGGAATCCGACTAGTGTTGCCATAGATGTCCCAAATTGCGCGGGACGTCCCGATTTTCAAGGGTCTGGTGACATGTCCCGATTCACCCTTGATCGAGACGTCGGATGTCTCGATTTTTCACTAACCTCCTTAGCCTGTACTTTATTCTATAATAAGCCTTTTATATGTGATAGCCTTGTGGTGTGACCGTCGAACTGCCAAGTCATAAGTCTCGAGTTCGAACCCAAGTAACGCACCTCTGACTTTTCAGATTCATGTGCGTATTGTATAATTTTCACTTACTTAAAAACGGTGAAGGAAAACACCGTGAGGAAACCGGCATGCCTGAGAAATATTTCTCGACGGCATGTGAAGCCAAGTCAGAGGTCCACGGGCGGCATAAACCCTGACACCAGGTTAGTCACTAACCACACGAAAAGAAGAAGATTCTAGAATTTTGACAGGAAAAATCAATATATCTGTAAGCTACATAAAAATATTTTTGCTTTCATATTTTCTCACAAAAACTCACACTAAATAGTTTTTTTTTGTAGCCATTGTAGCTGTCCCGATTTGAAAACCAAAATCCCGATTATTTTAACCTTCCGTTCCGAAATTTGACACCCTGGACCTGGCAACACTAGATCCGACGGTCAATTTGATTTTCGCATTTGACATTTTGTCTTTCGTTCACCCTACTCCCAAATGTTAACTGACATCTAGTAGTTCGTTGTTTGACAATTCTTTGAACGTATACAGGGTGTAAATGAAATCATGTAATTTCTTCAAACCTCGTGATGTACTGCTGACATAGATTAAACCTGCAAGGGATACTATTAGATTCATTAAAAAAAAAATACAAGAAGCAAACTTGTGTTCTTAACGTGAGGCATTTTAGCGCCCCAAGCGAATTGCGCGGCTATCGCTCGGCGCGCGGTCATTTAACTCGGCGCGCTAAAATGCCTTACGTGAAGAACACATGTTTACTTCTTGTATTTTTTTTTATTTATTGATTCCAAATGTATCCCGTGCAGGGTTAATCTATGTCAGCAGTACATCACGAGGTTTGAAGGAGTTACATGATATTGTTTACACTCTGTATGCAATGCACGCCTCTACTTTGGCCATATACCAAGTCGGTAGTCAAATTCAGAAGCACGTAAACATAATTTAACAAACAAACCACCATAGCGGCTTCTTAATTTAACAAATAAACCTTCTGTTATAAGTCTGTACAGCGAGGCACTCCAATTAAAGTGTTATTCAGGCGTAACTGTAAAGTGTAAACATAGACCAGCGCTCAGTGTAAACAGCCACCACCGAGTCACCACATTCACTCGCTTCTTATCTCGATATATTAAAGTGCTTATGTATGGAAATGTGATGATACCTTCTCAAAGGGCGTACGGCAGTCATTACACGATCAATCCAGATCACGTTCTGAGGATCTCAATCCAGATTGACTGTGTGAAGTTTGATTGACGGATCGAAAAATCGGATCTTAATGTCTAGATTTTTGGGATCAAGGATGTCGATTCAGATTGAGCGTACGTCAGTCCGCGTTCACACCGCGATGTTATAATTGGATCTATCTATCCACATAGACCCGCGATGTACTTCTGCCTAGCCTTTTCCCAACTATGTTGGAGTCAGCTTCCAGTCTAACCAGATGCGGCTGAATAACAGTATTTTACACGGAGCGACTGCTATCAGACCTCCGCAACCCACATGGCAATGCCGATATCCTAAGGTTACACCAGTTGTCAGAGTTTCGGGCTTATGACTACCCGTAACATCTGTCATAGGTATTCGTATGACACCCGGGGCCGACGGTTTAACGAGTTCTTCGAGGCACGGAGGGGTCTCGATTTGTAACAAACGATCACCCATCCACGGACTGACTTCGGCAAACATATCACATTACCTTGCAAATCGTATGATCGTCGTGGTTGTTGTAGCCAGTGGCTACAACAACGTAGCCACGATCCCATCATAGATCCGCAATGTAGGTAATCATATTTCAAATCTAGATTTTTTTCAATAATATTATTTCCATAAATAATGTATGACTTTTTTTGAACAAATAGAACGAATAAATATGTGTTTAATAAGCAGTATTTTTTCCCATTAGGCATTACTAAATAGACAGCCGCGGGGTATTTTCAACAGTAAATAAAAATTGAATATTTTTGAGGAATTAGCATAATATTTTATAAGTACCTATCGATTTTTTTATTGTTTTGCATACAGTATATTGCATTTAGAATTCCGTAAAAATATTCAAAAACTTTCAACCTAGCCTTTTCCTAACTACGTTGGAGTCAGCTTCCAGTCTAACCAGAGGCGGCTGAATACCAGTATTTTACATGCAGCGACTGCCATCAGACCATCGCAACCAAGTAACAGGGTAGTGCCGATACTCTAAGGTTAGACCGGTTGTCAGACTTTCGGGCTTCTGACTCCCCGTGTAACGACTTAATTTTAATTATTAATTTACGTTATTTTCGCAACAAAATGGCCGCCATATCACCTCCTGGTTGAAAAGACGATTAAAAGATGTAAGCAAAGTTCATCTTAGGTCTAAAATTGTCTTGATATCGTCACCGGAAAGCTAATACTACTTAAGCGCCATTTTGGCTAAAATGAGTTATGTATTATATCGTTGGATTGGATTTTTTTTTCTGCGTCGATTAGTTGGGATTTCGTATTTTATTCTATTATATTACGAAATCCCAACTAATCGGCGCAGAAAAAAAATCCTTTCCAAAGATATAATATACAAGGTTAGTCGGAAAGGGGTACTAAGCCGAAAGGGTGTTAAAGTACCCATAATAAGGGATAACTTTTGTTCTACAACTTTTCCCAAAACACGATAGTTTAAGAGAAATAGCTTTTCAAAGATTTCGTAAAAAATATGCTAAAATCTATCTGTGCATAGCTATGATCAGCTGTTTTTACAATTTAGGTTATATTTTGGGGTCACGGATTAGAAAATTAGTTTTCTGAATTCATAACTAAAGCAGGCATGATTTTTATTGAAAAAACTAAAATAAAAATATTTTTGCATGCAAATAAAAATTATCGAATTTTGAAATTTTAACACTTGCTTTAAAATAGTCATCAGTGACACTTTAGGTAACCCGCGTCTTAGTACCCCCTTTCCGACTAACCTTGTATAACTCATTTTAGCCAAAATGGCGCTTAAGTAGTATTTATTGGCTTTCCGGTGACGAATTATGATGATGGTTACATTCACAGAAATATGAAAGAAGGTTACATTCATATAAGTACCTAAATAGATGAGGGAGATATTTTCCATTACTAATTACTAATGTCATCCGGTTTCTAGACTATTTTTATGTTGTTTACCACTGATAGTGGTGTCAACGGACCTAATTTCTAATGTTTATTACCATTTCGCGGAATAGGAACAAGTTACTGACGTCAATGGTTTATATTACCTACTAATATAGACCTAATAATCTTTAACAAAATCAGATAAGCATTTAATAGATAGGCTGTCCTCGCATAAAATACCAATTTTTGACAAGTTTGCTCAGACCAACAAAATTTTTTAGTCTGAGGTGATAGGCATATATTTTTAAACGTTTTTACATAATTAAGAGATTTAAAAACCAATTTAGGAGACTAGTAGCTACAATACACTTTTTTATATGTTTAGATCTTTATAAGGTTAGTCGGAAAGGGGGTACTAAGCCGAAAGGGTTGTAAAGTAACCATAATATTGGATAACTTTTGTTCTACAACTTTTCCCAAAAGTCATTAGTTTAAGAGAAATAACTGTTCAAAGATTCATAAAAAATACGCTAAATTCTATCTATCCTCAGCTATGATCAGCTGTGTGTACATTTTAGGTCACGGATTAGAAGCTCCATTTTCTGAATTCGTAACTAAAGCAGGGATGAAGAATTTTTCAAAAAACTAAAATAAAATTCATTCTGCAAGGTTTTGTTTTATAAATTTTGACATTTTATCACTTTCTTTAAAACAAATCATCAGTGATACATTAAGTGGCCCGCGGCTTAGTATCCCCTTTCCGACTATAACCTTGTATAACGAAGCTTGGTAGCTTGGCTGGTAGGGGCGTGTGGTCGGTGGTCCCAATCATATTCAAGAAGTCATATTACTTCACTGCCTTGTTGGTCTAGTGGTCACAAGCGCGACTACCGAGCATGGGGTCCTGGGTTTGATCCCCAGGTCGGGCGAAGTGTTATTGGGTTTTTCCATTAGGAATTTCTCAGTAGCAGCCTGGAGTCTGGATTTGTGGCGGATTAATGGCAATAGGCTCGCCCCCTATTATATGGCGAAACGAGGGTGTAGTAAAACACCTCTGCCGTACTCTTCGGGGAATACTAGGCGTGATGTTATGTTATGTTTAGTCATATTAAATAAATTTTTCTCCTAAAAATAACTTGTTTTGTACTGAACCCCCAAAAAGAAATACAGTTATGTGTGAAATCAAAAATATATTTTTATTATTCAATAACAGTTCACGAAATCTTAAATTTTTAGTACTCTGTAATGGTCACTGACTTTTATAGGTTTCAAATTCTCAAAAACCTGTCAGATGAGGTTGTAAACTTTTTTATAGAATAAATTACGGGTTCTCTTACATATCAACTAGATTTATCGGCTTGTTTAGATCTTTATTGATAAGTTTCTAAGAGGCCTATAACACTTAAGTCACCTTGGGGATATGGACCAGAATTACATTTTTGACCTATTTTAGCTTCGATACCTGATGAATAATTGTAACCTGAAGCTTGAAAATGTTTAAGGTAATTTTTAGATAATTTAATTGACGTTAGATATCTGATTAACAATTGTAACTTGAAGATGTCTTTATTTCGACAAGTCCTTTAAGATATTTTTTAGATAATTTAATTAACATTAGATAGGTACCTGATCAACAATTGTAACGTGAATCTTGAAGCTTAAAATTGTCTTGATTAAAAAAGTCCGTTAAGATAAATTTTAGATAACTTAATTGACGTCTCAGCTTTCCATATAATTTGCTAACCAAGGCTTCATAATATGAGTCTGGGCCATATTTACAGTATAGGTTACATACTTCAAGAAAGAAATCAACAAAATTCGCAAACACATATTTTCCCATTATTTGAATTTTCCCAATTTTATCTTATATTACCTACATTATAATATAAAATCTTACAAAAGAAATCGGCAAACAACAGGTTAAAAGATCATCAAATAAATTTCCTTTGCCAAAATATGCGGATATTAAAAAAAAGTTTGATTGGCGCTATCGAGAAATTGCCTACAGTGTATAAAATTTACATTTTAAGTATTTGTTTCTTTTTTCATTTCAATAAAAACTTGTCAAAACCGCCGAAAAAATCACTTTATGTTATTTTCATATGCAAATAAATAACATTCCTTTTTATTTATTTATTTAAAGAACGGTGAATGAGTGTATGATTACAAATCAAACAGATTGAATGAATTTATGCTCCGTAAAATAGCACGTGGTTTTTTTAGAATAATTTTGCATAATTATTATTAACCAGTCTCCTATCTTTTAAATCATTGAACGTGTAAAAAGGTTTCGTTCAAAAATTAGACGAAAGAAAGTGTTGAATATTTTTCGATGCAGTTCCTATAAAAAATGTTGTCAATGAGTTGTTAATCGTAGGGTCGTTATTTTGAAATTATTCAATAATTCTGGTTTTTTAATTAACAGGATTTTTATTATCGGTTTTTATTGAATCTACTGTGTGTTTTGTTTTTACGCCATATTTTCTGTCAGATTCCCATGGAAACGGTACCGAATGAGCCACTACGCATTTGCATACTCTAACCTCATTCATAACTCAGAGGTTTTACGAAGTCTGAGGCCAATTCATCTAGAACTAACCTGTTATATGATGATAAAATTGTTACTCAAACATTATAAGCACTACTTAAGGAATGGTTTGGTCTAGGTCCTTGGCTTTAGTACTAGGACTTAGGACTAAGACTAACTTATTGTAATCCATCGCTCGACAAAATGGCAAAATGCAAGCTATAATGATTTTTTAGCTTGTCGGCTCGCCTTTCTCAGGTAAACACGAAATAATAACACGAACATTCAAAGAAGCGAAACCGTCTGATGTACTTTCCCAAGAACAGTCGGTTGGTATTGAAACTCGTATTTTAATTTTATCTTTCGAATAGTATTTGTCAAATTGTCTATGGTCCCCGGAAACGTATACAAAGGGCCATTTTTTTGTACCAGTTCTTAGTAAGGGGCAGGTACCGAGTACCGGGTATATATTGTACTTGCGTAGGTAAAAATTATTAACAATCAGTCTTGGGTCCTTTTAAATAAAGAATTTTATGATTTACGTTTAGTTTACAATCAATAGGAACGCGGTCAGACAATGGCGGAGAAAGTTCCTAACAATATTTTAATGTTTCGAAATTCAAGTTTCAAACATCGAACGGCGCGTTCGATGCATGTTTGTTAAATTTTGAATAAGTGCGGATTTTTCTAGATAATTCAGTGCTGCTTACTGCTTTTTTGTTATATTGTGTATTCTATAAATAATTTTATCTTTCGTGATATCCTATTGAGTGTCGTAGAAAACCATTAGGGGATTATGACAAAAGCATTGGCAACAGCAACCTTCAGTACTAATAACATCATACAATCACCAACGTGGTGATTATGATAATATTTTTGGAAGAACAATTTTTATTTTTATTTGAAAGCCTAGATCACTTTATCTATACAGGCTTGAATGATGATGATACTATGCTAGAATTTCAAGTGTTAATTTTAACACTTATGCTAAGGGCCTGTAGGACTAAATAGGCTTAAGAGAAATGAGATTGACGAAAAGTATTTTGAAAAGAGAATTGCATAATTATAATAACCCAGCTTTAGCAGGAACAAAACTTATGATATCATCACATTACTATTTTATTTTATCCACCACGCTGGCCTGATGGGGGTTGGCAGGCTACACACACCATCGAGAACTTTGTGGAGCCCTCTGAGGTGTGCAGGTTTTCTCACGATGTTTTTCCTTCACCGTTAACGCAACTGATAATCAAATTATGATCCGCACATGAATTCGAAAACTCAGAGATACGGGCCGGGTTCGAAGTGTTCGAACTCGGACCCTCCTGCACGGAAGGCTAGCGTTCGCCTAATACTATAAAAAAAAACAGTAACAGTAGTTCGAAATAAAAAAATTAACTCCCATACTTTACATTTCTGCGATAAAATCAATGGCCTTAGGCAATGATACACTTTTTTTTGACAAAAATATTTCCGCCAGGTCGATTACCCTGGTTATTGATCAGTTATTAAAAGTTGCGTGGGCGCAGTGTGACGTCACAAATGACAAGACAAGAAAAACAAGTTCCGGAATAACAAGTCCGATTGTAGTTTTTTAATATGTCAGTGTATTTCTACGAAGCTCCTATTTCTGGCCACCTTCTAACTACTATGTCATGTAGAATGCAGAGGCTAATTAATTATTATAAGTACTCTGCCGTCGTAATACAAAAGGGCACAACTGACAGTTTTGCAAAATTGAGTTAAATACATATTTGGAATCAGCGTAAAAAGCTGATTCCAAATATGTATTTAACTAAATTTTGAAAAAAATGCCAGTTGTGACCCTTTTTCTTACGACGGCAGTACTTACCTCGCACGTTGTAACGGTACAAAGTAGTGGTGTCTTGGACCTGCTTCTGTGGACGTCCTTAAATAGTTTTGTGAACAGTAAATCAGTTGACAACCAGACATAGTGTGGGCTTCACTAGAGAGCCCTATACTCTTACCGCTAAGTTGGCACCACTGAGATTTCTTTTTTAAAACGCTTTGAACACGTTTTTTACCTGCCTCGCTGGTCTAGTGGTGGCAAGCGCGACTGCTGATTGAGGTCCTAGGTTCGATCCTCAGGTCGGGCAGTGTTATTGGGTTTTTCTATGTGGAATTCCTCAGTACCTAGCAGCACGGAGTTTGGATTTGTGTCCGGTCGATGGCAATAGGCTCGCCCTCTATTACAGTGGACTTAAACATGACTGCAACGAGGGTGTTAGTAAACACATCTGCCCAACCCTTCGGGGAATACAGGCGTGATGTTTATAGGTATGTGTATGCTTTGAAACAATGAAAAGTGAATGATGCCAATATTACAGCGAAGGGAATTGTTTAGTGAAACGTGTATTACAATATCTGTGGTGTAACATACTCTACACCACATTCTGGGCCACCCCCACCTGTTTTAGCCTGAGAATCTAGGTTTTGGACAAATGAGCACGTCAGTTTCGCTTGCAAATGCAAACCCAGACAATGAGGCGATACTACTATATTAAAAATTAGCGTATATATTAACTGCGCAGATAACAGACGTCCAGTTCCGGCCAACTGTGGTTTACCTTGAAAACGTTGGGATAATACTGGATCAACGGTACTGTCAACTTCCCAGCCAGATGGCTATTGGCCACCGTCCATTCTCATTTAAAGACCATAGTAAATTTTATGGTAATGATTAAAAACAGAAAGGTTTTCAAGAATCTTTGATGTAACGTAGAAATAATAAGACGTCTGCAATCTGAGTAGGTAAGCTCGGTTGATTTCAAAAGAAGGGGAATCTTGTTAGCGTTTTTTGCTTCCAAGGGTATCGCAAGAAGCTTTATTCTATATCGGTGATTGTCGCATTCATGCCGGGATAAGTGAACTTTTGTGTTTGCCGAGGGCTGAGAGCAGGATATTCTATATTTTGTTTGAGATATTTCTCGAATTTATGCAATGGTTTTTTTCCTAAATGCTAAATTAACATAAAAGGTAATGTTTTTATCATTTACTAGCTGTATCCTCACGGCTCCGCCCGTCGCCTATGTTACTCAGTGATAATGTAGCTTTCTAACGGCAAAAGAATTTTTGAAATCGGTCCAGTAGTTTTTAAGTTTATTCGTTACATACAAAAATCCAAAAATACAAATCTTTCCTCTTTATAATATTAGTATAGATATAGAAGTATAGATGATTGCAAAATTTGTTGAGAGAAATGGTCCCCTAATTTGCCAAAAATATGAACAAGTAGGTTCTGAACTGACATTATCACATAAAACATTTTAACTACTTTCCTCTGTCTAATGTACCTATTGTATAATTTAATAATAAGGCAAAGGCCAGTTAGTATTGTAAAAAAAAAAGGTTTTTTTCTTTTTTTTGTCCTCTATGTTCTTTAATAATTTGTACGCCATAGAGGCTAAACATGACTGTCTATTATATTTTTTTTGTAACATCTTGCATGCATATGTAGGTATGTATACTCATGTTTCAACAGATAAAACCATCTTTATCTGTGATTATATTTACTTTGATAGTTGAGTTTAGAATTTGCTCATCGAGAAATAATAAGATTTTAAAATATAATTCCACATTTAAATAGGTGCCAACATCCTGTAGGTGCTAAACACGACTCTGTTCCATAAACTACAAACGAACGAATTAAAATTTATTTTTGGTCTCCCAAAATCTCAAGATTAATATGACATTAATTCGCAATATATCGTGGTAGCCCTTGCACCGTACTTGGGTACCGTGTGCTTATACGCAGGGACGAAAGACTCGGCGCAAGCGCAGGTGTGCGCCCCATTGATGTGATCTGTCGGCTTTTCTACGTCGCGTCGCTTCCTATGGCACAGCTGCTTAGCCGAAGACCAGTTCCAATTCACTGTATTTTAAATAGAACATGTAGGTATGACTTAATATTGTGTTTCTTTCGCAATATATTTCGCAGTATGATGAGATTTAAGTACCTATTTTGCTTAAGAGTGCTTGCTCTATTGACAAACGCCAGGCCTTTTCAATTTCGAAACCATTTTGGTATGTATTTTTTTTATGAATTGAATACTTAGTTATTTGAGTAATATCCCTAAAATAAATCACCACCACCGCTGCCGCCGCTGCTTTTTATTTAGTTAGTAGTTAACAAGTGCCTGCCTTTAAACCCACTTATAGACCCGATAACCTACGATAATAACGATAAACGAGCCTATCAACACATTCATTTTCTTTTTAAATTGTTACACTTCAGAACAAAAGCTCTTGAATAACTTGGTTTATTTTCTAGGCCCAATATGAAATCAAAAATGAAAATGAATTCTCATTTCGTTAGACGCACAGCAAGAGCTAACATGCCTATTATTTTAGATCTGGATGACGAGTCCACATACAGTGATTATGCTGATATGCGTATAGATATATCATCGCTGGGCAGTGAAAACCTCGTAATTACAATGAACGTATTTTTACAGGAAACTGCCTGTTAAAAAAAGTATAAAGTGTAGATGTAAGGTTCTTCTGTTTTTTTGTCTATTCATCAATCTTCCTCATCTTAAGAGTTCTGCACGTTCGTTCTAAATATGCATTACAAGATTTTCTACCCAACAAATGTAGAACAAAATAAAAAATGAATTTGTGCTTTACGAGGTTTTCACTACCCAGCGACGATATGAGTTGTCGTAGCCCCGACAAGAGATGCATTTTATTTTATTAGAGCCTTGTTTTCTATGTGGAAGTGATATTCTGGAGGCTGAAAATCCATACCATTTCATTATGGATATGAACGTCCAGAAAAATTTAGTGGAGATTTTAGACAGTAGTGACAATTGGTGTGAAGTGTGTTACGCATGTGCATACATCCACCCCGGCTGACGAGTGCGCGGCGCCGTCTGCGCCCCGAATGACTGAAGGTAGGTGAAATATGCTTTAAGACTATATTTTTGAGTCGAGAAAATACGTTCAGAATCACATGAGAAAGACCTTGTATTCCCCCAATAACACCCACTTACCTATGTCAACGCAGGAGACCCTGACTCTAACATCTTATTACGCTCTATTAAACACAATGCTAATGTAATAATAATCGAAACCGTTACCAACACGTGTTCAAAGCTTTTGGGCCTTTGGCATCACCTGACGTGACCTTGGTGAGGCGGACCGCGCTGTCCTTGGATCGAGGGGCTCAACAAAACGAACGCCGGGACAATGTTATGGCCGTTAAACAAGTCCTCGATGAATGCTCCGGAAGGTTGCCTCCCCTTGCTTTATTTTGTCTATGGAAATTACAAAACGACCGGTGACATTGGGTATTGCGTAACGCAAAAAAACCCAAACAATTTAACATAATTTGTGAATTTGCGATTGAAAATATGAACCCTTTTGATGTTAGGAATTATGCCGGGATATATGGAGTCAATAGATGATCTAAGAATGAAGTCTTTTTACGCCTTTTTTTGTGTATAGGTACTGCTCCTGTTATTAGATCTCTGGGGTGCATTTTAAGAGCCTCCACGAGTGACGATACTTAAGTAGGTACGCCCTGCACACCCTGAGCAGTCAGCCCCGCCACTAACATTGCTGACTGCTAGCCTTTCCACCTGCATGAGCATTTAACTCGTGCTGAGACAAGAAAAGAACTACTTGAACTTGGACCAATTTTTAAGTTTTTTGTTACCATTATTCTCAGAGCTTTATAAAGCGCAGGCCACATCGCGAGCTGGCGGGCGGGACAGCTGGCTTCGACTTCGGTTCACATCGTTTGAATCGCTGAAGTAGCTAGGCTCGGTGAAACATTGCTCGCTCGCCCGCCCGCCTGCTGGCGGTGTGGCCTACGCTTAATATTCAAATAGGTACAAAAAATCTTGCATTATCCCTGAAAGGTCAAGCAAAGGCGTTTGAATAACTTCTTGAAAAACACTTTCTGGAAAGACCATAGATATAAATCACATAATAATTACGTACCTACCTACTTATGGCAACGAGACGTTTCTTTTATTTATGCCAGGAAGTGTTTTGTAGTGGGTTACATAATGTTATAATATTCACACCTGAAAACCCGAAGGCTTGGGCAAAGATGTAGGTACTGTGCTACATTCACGTCCGCGGATATACTTAACTAGCGACCCGCCCCGGCTTCGCACGGGTGCAATGTAGATACTAATATTGGGCATATAAACCTTCCTCTTGAATCACTCTATCTATTAAAAAAACCGCATTAAAATCCGTTGCGTAGTTTTAAAGATCTAAGCATACATAAGGACAGACAGACAGCGGGAGCGACTTTGTTTTAAACTATGTAAAGATTTGACACATGGCTTGCTCGCTAGAGCAAGCCAATTGCCATTGACTAATGCTAATCATAATTACAAAATAACTTACAAAATAAACACGCAATTTTGCAATAAATTAAACTCAGTACACTTAATACACTATTGAGACTTGCACAAATCTCGAACCGCGAAGGCGGGGTCATTTTCTATCAAAAAAATTGTTTAACTGTTAGATCAATTATGAGTTACTCATCTTTCGCCAGCTTGGATGATTTTAGGATCGCGCCAGTGAAATATAGACGTACGCTATTAGATTTTTACTATTAATACAGGGTGTAAACGAAATCATGAATTTCCTTCAAACATCGTGATGTACTGCTGACATAGATTAACCCTGCAAGGGATAAACCTGGATTCATTAAAAAAATACAAGAAGTAAACATGTGTTCTTAACATGACGCATTTTAGCGCCCCGAGCGATTTGTTTTATTGAATCCAAAAGTATCCCATATATGGTTAATCTATGTCAGCACAGTACATCATGAGATTCATGAGGTTTGAAGGAATTACATGATTTCGTCTACAGCCTGTATAAGCCTAGTAAACAAAATGACTAATCTCTTATGATTACATCCACTACATTTTAATATTTCACAACTGAATTAGATAATTATAAATATTTTGTACGGACATTGAATGTGTTATTAATTTGCTATGAACGTTAATTTGATGGTACAGCAGCTGTGGTACGTGGGACCTATGTACCTACATCACTAACCAGTTTTATCCCCTCTGAATTCAAAGTAGGTAGTGCCAACTCGCCATTTAACGAATTTCCTTCTCTTTTGTAGGCATCAGACAGGGTAGTTATTATGAAATAAATCTTTTTGTGAACACGTAAATACAACTGGTTACTTACAAATAGGCAGTATTAAACTTTGATTATTTATTCCAGACTTGAATAAGTAACGGAGTTGAGGGTCTTCCAAGGTCTCTGGTTATTTAATTTGTTAATGTGTGGAATGGCCACAAAGGACATGGCACCCATAAAAAATACTTTGGCGTGTAAGGGGCCATTCAAGAATTACGTAAGCAGAATTCTAGTAATTTTTGACCAACCCCTCCCCCTTGTCAGGAAAAACAAGCAAAACTTTTACCCGCCCTCCTATGCTTACGTAAACATTGATATTCTTTTTTTAAAACTGATCACGTTTCTTTGTTGTTATTCATGAGCAGCAGTTTTTAAGTCGAGAAATATAAGTAAATAAATAAAAATTGCTGACGTAATCATCATCTAGACACCCCCGTCCCCCGTCATCAAAAATAAGCTAAGCAAAGACCCCTTCACCCCCTTCCGTGCTTACGTAATTTAACTAGAATGGCCCATAATATGGCCGAAATAAAAGCATATTTTGAAATATAGGAAGCTGTTTATTACATACACAAGTGTACATTTTTATAATACTGATTCGGTTATATTATAATAATTTTGTTTGTACTGTGAATATAACCCCATTACATAGAATGGGATTGAAAATGGCGGCAGTACTGTTGTTGTAGCTTATAACTATTTACCTCTCGGTCATGCACGTTCTCTGTCAGTGAAAGGCAGATAGTGCATCCGCCATTTTTAATAGTTGTAATACTTCTTGGCCACTCGAGATTCTCAAAAATTTGTTTTTGCTGTGAATAAAGTCGTTCATTGAGCATGCAATAATAACATAATTATTATATCATTTAAAATAAAAACGTTTGATAAATTTAAATATAGACTACTGAATGATTACTATTTTGATTTGATCGTATTTTAATCCACCACGTGAACGAGTTATAATTGTTCTCATTTAATTTTTGAGACATCGTTTTAATACCTACCTTATATCTACATACATACCTATTCTATTGTAGATTTCCCAAGTTTCACCCTTACGGGAATGATGAATAGGTACCTAATCTGAACTATTGCTATGCCGCAAAGCGTCCCTAAAATAATGATAGCTCAGGTATATTTCAAAAAGGACTGCTGCCTCGTGATTATTTTCGTGTGAAAGTTGGTACCTACGCTAACTATGGCGACAAGGGAAATAGCGCCGTGATAGCATCAAGGCTTAGGTAGGCATACCAAATAAGCATGGTAATTTCAGATCAAGTTTTTTTGGTCTAGTAATAACGTAAGATTGAGTACATACATCTAGACTAGATAATATAAACATTTTAATAGGAATATTGTAGTCGCGCGTTTGTCTGACTACGGATCCTGACAACACATCAGTTTTTTTTTTGATGTCTTTAAAATAATATTAATGAATTAGGTAAAATAATAATTCACTTCTGTATCAACCAGCCTAATGGAACAAATGAAATCACAAAAGTTAATTTGCAGAAGCTTGCTGACGTCACTCGCACAATAAAACACCAAGTGGTTTCCACCATTTATTTGAATTTTACTAAAAAAATTGAATAAAAAATATGGTATTTCATCAACATGTTATTTAGAAATGAATAATATACAGTTGTAGAAAACATTGTCCCGTACTGTGGTCGCCCTAGTGTTAACAATATTATTATTTATATTATGGTACATTTATTATCGGTTTAGGTGCGACGGCTGGGCCTGTCTGTCGGTTGGAGCGCCGCCCCGTGCGTCGGATGTGTCGGGCTGTCGGTCGGTCGGTCGGTCGGGCAGTCGGACGTGGGTGCGCGGGCGTGTGATTATGCTTCAATGGTGGGACGGCGCGTTGTGTTGTCAGTCTCACTCGCTGCTCTTAATCTAATCTTCGTCTTCGCCGCTCTCGGACTCTGGAATCGTTAAACAATGATTAGTCATACATAAACCACGTTTTTACAGACACTGGGTAATCTTAAGCCGGGTACAGACTGCTGTAATGTAATATGCAATGTAACATGAAAGGTACGTAGTACGCACTCGTAGTGTGCACGGTTCGTGCGCGCAAGGCGTCCAGACTATGGGAATCCTGTTACATTTCGTAAGTCTGTACCCGGCTTTATATTGCAGTTATATGGTATAAAAGATTTCTTAAGGATACTCACTATTCTTTACAGAATTTATTTTTATATTCAATAATCTTGTAAGATCATTATGTGACTAGTTATAATACTATAAAAAACCTTTCGCATAAAAAAAGGCTATCATATTTCTCTTCTTAATTTATCATTATTATACTAAATTTGTACAGCTAGTGAAGATAATATTACGACAGTTCTGCTTACCCTCCTCGGCGCTCTGTAGCCACTCCACAAACTTCTTCATCTGGTCGAGGAACATCATCTTGCCCTTGCTGGAGTTGGGCTCACGGTACCACTTGAGGATCACCTCCTCGGACAGCACGTTGGTCTTGTACAGCATCACCACCAGCTTGCTGAATGCTCGCATGAAGTTCATGTTCTCGTAACAATATTCTTGCACCTACATAACAGGATAAAAGTTAATACATTGTGTCTTAACAAAACAGTCAAGAGTTGTTGTTAGGCGCCAAATCCACTAATTGCGTAAGGCCCCTCCCACGGCGACTTTTTGTTGCGATGCTGTCGCACGTTTCCGAAACGCGCAACAACATCGCTACTAACGTGCGTTAGTCGCATTTGCATCGTGCTACAGAAGCGATGCCAACGCGCTACAGCACCAAAGACAACGTGAGTAATGTTGCCTCAACGGAGTCCATCTTGCAACTGTGGCATTTTTATGCCGTTACTGAATCGCGTTTGCATCGCGACGGAAGCGCGACAGTATCGCGTTTGCATCGCGACTGAAAATCGTGGTGTGGGCGAGGGCAAACAGCTAGCGACCGCATCGCGACTGAATCGATGCGAACGCGCGACAGCATCGCTACTGCATCGCAACAAAAAGTCGCCGAGGGCGAGAGGCCTTAGTCGACTTCTGCGACTAACTGTGGACATACCCGCATCAAGTCTACTTCTGGGAGTTTTACGAACTAAGCGAACACTTGCTGCGATAACTTGGTTTTTGGATTTGGTGCTATAGATTGAAATAACAAACGTTTAGCGAAATTTCTATAGATATACATTGCATTTTGGGCTATCAATTCGTATTGCGACATATTTGCCGAACGAACTTACGGGAATTAGGATTGGTGATATCTTGTGAAGTGAATGTACTCAAATCCTGTTTGTTTTAATTTTCAGAGGCCAGACAACAGTTATTCCCGTAAAACCAGGAACGCTAACACGAAAAATCCATGGATAATGTTGCTAAAGCAAGTAAACAGTGCAATGCAAGTACTTAATCCTATAAGTATACATTTCTCAATACACATCTATTATTATATAGACACATACCTTAGTAAGTAAAGCGATCTCAGCTTTCGCGGACTGCGCAAACGCAGCCAACAGCGGCGTGTAGTGACGCAAATGTTTGGCCGCCTGCTCCGCCAACAGTTCCTCTTTCTTGTTCCATTCGCCGCGCGACATCACACATTGCCAAATCTTTCAACAAACGTTTGACAATCATTAGGATTTTCAACCCTATTTATATGGAGTTAGGGTCCATTTGGTGTTGATTCAGACTGCCATATCGACAAGGTACAAAAAGATGACGTAACAAGCACAGAACAGCCCGAAAGACTCGGTCTGAACTAGCTCGAAACGATTTCTAGCTGTACTCCGACTCGTCATCGAGTATCATCATTAGAAATAAGATTTTTGTGTTAAATTCCTAGATAAAGATTTCCGAATATCTTCTGAATTGGAGGCAATGGAATTATTGTTTGTATTTAATAATAATTATCAAAGGAATTAGAGGATGTAGCAGAGTACCTCCTTGTTGATGTTTCCTCAAGAATTTCAGATGAAAAAAAAAACATTTTTCTAGGAATAGTGTCTGGGTGTTCAGTCAGAAATCTTACTATAGAAAATGAGGATTACACAAAGGTTCTTCTAGGTAAGACTCACTACACATAGTAAATCTATCCCCCACGGTTGCACAATGTCGACAGGAATATCACAATTACTCCTGAGGGCTGTCACTTATCAATATGTTGCTACTGTTATCAGTATATAGTACTCACGATGCCGACGATCTCGTGGTCGGGGATGGCGTGTTTGAGCGCCATGTCCCTCAGCTCCTGTATCAGATCGCGCACGGGCTTCTCCTCCGCCAGCTCGTCCAGCAGCGCCTGCGTCAGCTCGCGACGCGCCTCCTGCACACGGAACAGTCCACGTTAGTAAATGCCGCAAGTTAATATAATTCCGATTGCAAAAGGATATTTTCACACTATTTTTCACGTGTTTAGAAGATGTAGTGAGAAGGATTGAGAAACGTATGTTAAGATTGTTTGGTCATGTAGAGAGGATGGACGAAATGAGATTAACGAATCTAGTGTACAAGGCGAGTGTGGATGGAACAGTTGGAAGGGGCCGACCTCGGCGAACGTACCGCAAACAAATCGCGGACGTTCTCAAAAAAGACCAGGTTGGTAACCGACGACCATGCATGAGAAGGTTAATTAATGTAGATGAAGCGAAAAGGGTGTGTTAGGATTGTATCAGATGGGAATCTATATTCTCTGCCTACTACAGTGGGAAACAGGCGTGATTGGATGTATGTATGTATATATATTTATGTGTACTAATTTCTCATCTATACTAATATTATAAAGAGGAAAGATTTGTATTTTTGTATGTAATCAATTAACTTAAAAACTACTGGACCGATTTCAAAAATTCTTTTGCCGTTAGAAAGCTACATTATCACTGAGTAACATAGGCTACGGGGAGCCGGACACAGCTAGTCTTTAATAAACTAATACGACTCCTACCTGTGAGGCCTGCGCACGATGCAGTCGCAGCAGCTCGCCAAGTCCTCTGGAAGCGAACGACGCAGCCAACACGTCCTCACTGCGACGGTTCAGCGGCAAGAACTCCAGCAATCTGGAGACCACATATTATGTTAGTCCTGTAGCGACACTATGCAGCATAGTAGCTACGTATTATGGTATAGTCCGGTCCATTTAAATTTGTATAAAAGATAAACAAAGCTTTGATCGTGAAAGCTGTATTGTTTAACAATCTTTAAAAAATATACTTTTTTAAATGATTGAAGAATAAGTTTATAAAAATATTATGTCCTAATTATGAATGTTAAAAGACAATGAAAGGGATGCAAGAGACATGTAAATGTAATGATAAGATAAAGACAAAGGGAGGTGTACAAGGGTGTATACTTTATACAAGGTTAGCCGGAAAAGGGGTACTAAGCCGCAGGCCACTTAATATATTACTGATGATTGTTTTAAAGAAAGTGTTAAATTTCAAAATTCGATCAAAAAACGTCTATGCAAAATGATTTTTATTTGTTTTTCAAAAATTCTTCATCCCTGCTTTAGTTACGAATTCAGAAAATGGAGCTTCTAATCCGTGGCTCCAAATATGACCTAATATGTAATAAACACAGCTAATCATAGATAGCATTTAGCGTATTTTTTATGAAATCTTTGAACAGCTGTTTCTCTTTAACTAATAAGTTTTGGGGAAAGTTGTAGAACAAAAGTTATCCATTATTGTGGGTACTTTAACACCCTTTCGGCTTAGTACCCCTTTCCGACTAACCTTGTATGTAGCTTAAGCAAAATGAATGTTTTACTATAAATGGTTTGTTTACCTTTCTTACAAAATTTTAATGGCTGAACTATACAACATGTATTTACATCAACAAGAGTGGAAACTTATAGATGAACAATCTGCATAATGTTCAAAATTGCGCCATCTTGCGCTTGTGCGATGTTGAACATAATACAGTATAAGGATCCTCCCATTTTCGGTGCGTGGAACACCACACCATTTTTGTAATTAATATAGTGATATCAATAGTAATGTAGCGGCATTAATGACTATGTCGCAATAGTACGACAAGCCAGTACAATGACGCGTTGCTATACCCTAACATGGTAAAACGAATTTAATGGGAAATTCGTCGTATTTTTAGTGTATTAGGGAAAATTACATACTAAAACTAGGATGATATAAAAAATATGTTAATAGTATTTAGCCCTTAAAAGGGTGGGTAACTTCAAATGAGGCCATGAAGACCAGAGTGGCCTAACGGATTTTGTTTATAGTCGCAAATGATGAAAGTAATAGAGCCACAAGGGCCTAAAAGTTATTCTATATTTATTCAATAGATGGCACCACTCTCAGGCACACCTAAACCATTGTGCCTCTATTACTTAAAAATTATCAACACAATTTTAAAATATCCGTTAGGCCACTTTGGCCTTCATGGTTCCAAATTAACGAGAAACTGCACAGGATTTATAGATACGGGTATCATTAATGTAACACATTCAAACAAAAAAAAAAATGACTACCCTATTCACGGAACGAAAAAATAAAATTTAAACAACATCTGACTACTCTTAATAGATATTTTCTGAAAAATTCGAAACTTACTTGAATAAGAAGTGTTTCTTTCAAATAGATTAACATCACACAATTTATTTTTGTTAGAAATTAATGTTTTGAAGATAGGAACCCTGAATTAAGTGACGTAACGCCAGATAATTCACAATAATCCTGTTTATTTTATCTTTCACGCTAATGATTTACACACACATTTATCACAAAATCTATTCATTCTGTGGTGGTTCAGGTGGCCTAAACCTAACTATGGATGCTTACGAACTAATGATGCAAGAAACTACAATAACTGAACTCTCGCTGTACCAACCTGCCTTCAAGCTGGCCCCTCTTGAGCGCGGTGACGAGCGACGTGACGCCCCTCTCCTGCTTCACGGTCGCGAACACCTCCAGAACAAAGTCCAGAGCCAGGTTGTCTTTCAGAATGTGCTCGTTCTGCAGCACCAGGAGAACCGACGGCGGTACGCAACCGTTGCCTAGGGTGATCAAAATATATGACGTGGTAGAGACGCAATAAAAAAATATTTTGTTTGGTCGCATTGGAACTTGATCGCACCTGATGGTAAGCGGAGACAGAGTCTAAGAAGGAGCACACGAATCAAGTAGCAAAAATAAATATAGTGAGATCCCCTTAGAGTCCTCTTATGATATGTAACATAACATACTATGTTGTTTCGTTTTAATAAGCTGAAAACTAGTTTTTTAATATTCTTTGTGAATAAATTCGATGTTTATAACTTAAGGATAATAAATCAAGTAATTAACTACTTCAGGACGTCGGTAGACTCCCTGATCCCATAAGATATAATAAATCTATACTAATATTATATAGAGGAAAGATTAGTATTTTTGTATGTAACGAATAAACTTAAAAACTATTGGACCGATTTCAAAAATTCTTTTGCCGTTAGAAAGCTACATTATCACTAATTAATAACATAGGCTACGGGCGGAGCCGTGAGGACACAGCTAGTATTTTATATAAAGCTGCAATATGTTTAAACAACTACATACTTGAATTTTCATAGGAGTTGCCTAGAATGTTACATACGCTTACTTTTATGCCTCTTAAATGTTACCAACATTAAAATTAAATAATTGTTTAAAGGATATTTTATGTGTAACCTTTTCATACCAAGCAATTATAAAAAAAAATGTCGTACAGCCAATCAGACTATGCAATGAAACATGGTCTACAAATTGTCCACACTTTTCTATAGCACTACTTCGACACCGCGCAACGCAATTAACGTTACATGGCTCTAATCGTGTGCATACTAACACCAAATATCCCAAAAACCGCTCGGTGCGAGCGGGGATCGAACTCACAGACACACTTGTAACTTTTGTATGTTTTATAACAAAGCTATGGGAGCTTCTAAAGGCTGTTCCAAATTGCTGTTCATATTCTTGAGATTATTAATTTTTCATTTGCAAAATAATAATTATACTTTTCAGTTATGATTCAAATTAACCATTTATTACTTTTCAGTTATGATTTAAATTAACCATTAATAACGTATTGAAAATGTTATGCAATTTGTTTTTTATAAAGAAATATCTCTGATGGTTAGGTATTACACAATAGAAGATAATTTTATGCATTATTTTCATACAATTTCATTTGTCAATGTGCTCGTCATTTATCTTAGAAAAACTAAATTCCAGAAGATGGCGCTACTGATGTTAATTTTTGTTGTAGATTTTTTCTTGCAATACGTCATAATTTTTCTTTTTTACATACATAGTTGTATGTATTTAGAAGTATGCCTTACGACTTTTTATAAAAACTTATAACATTGAAATACCAAGACCCCGGCCGAACGGTCAGGAGAAGGAACACCGTTGGTTTTTAGCTGGCAAGAGTCCGGCAGACCCCCTCGCCTTTCTAGGGCGAGAGACATCCATGAGGATGTTCCAACGATAAAAAAAGAGGTCTACAGGATAGCCCCTATCCATGGTTTTTGTTTGGACCATAATTACAGCGACACCTTGTATAACAATAATATAAAAATAATATAGTACGTACCGATCCATAGTGCGGTCATACGAGCGAGTTTGATGCGCTGTAGCGGCTCGAAACCCTTGAGATATACGAGCACCTGAAATAATATACTTATATTGTAGTTGTGGGTTCAAACCCGGGCGTGTACCAATGTACCAGCTAAACACTAGGACGCGGTGAAGGGCGGACATTTCTGAACCCCGAAAAAATATCTCAATGGTGTATATTACAATAATATGCTATATTTTACACACGATGGCATATCAAGTTAATAATTTCCAGTTTATGTTGACCTCTCATTGTACGGAAGTTCCTTATAATGAGAGGTCAGCTTATACTAGAAACGTACAGCTTGATTTGTCGTCGTGTGTACGTTTTATGTCGTTTATATATTTATTTTTCAAGACTTCATAATTAACTGTACTTCATAATGGTTATTTTTTTTATGAAATACAAGCAAACAGGTCGAACAGCCCATTTCATGGTAAGTGGTGATGGATTACCAACCCCAGAAATTGAAGTCTCATGTGACTGTTATGTCACCGGCACCCTTCCGACCGGAAAATAGCAATGCTGGCCGGCAGAAATAGGTATAGTATGGTGGTAGTCTGCTTGTTGATCTAGTGGTCTCAAGCGCGATTGCTGAGCATGGGCTCCTGGGTTCGATCCCCAGGTCGGGCAAAGTGTTATTGGGTTTTTCCGTGTAGAATTCCTCAGTAGCAGCCCGGAATTTGGATTTGTGCCTGGTTAATGGCAATAGGCTCGCCCCCTATTAGATGGGACTTAAACATAACTGGCGAAACGAGGGTGTACTAGTATGTAGTACTTCCCCAGACTAATTCATTTGCAAGGAGCTTTACTATTACTAAAAATAAACAAATAAACGTAAATTTCTTACCTTTTTCATCTCTTCCTCAAACATCTTTTCCAAGTATTTGTACCGTCTCATCAGCTTCACAAATACCTGTTAACAAGTATTTATTTCATTAGTATGTGTATGTTAAAACTATGTGTTAATGTGTACGTCAATATTATGTCAGAGATAATTGAACGAGAAAGGGTTTCTCAACACTTGTTTTCAGGACTCTAGCCATGTTTTTCATCATGTGAAACATACAAATTGTTTTAAAATAATATTTATACTGTCGGGCGAGTTTAATACTTAGATATTCTGTAAAGATTGCTTGTCAAATTATTGTCATATTTAGCGACAAATCTATAAGTACATACAATATTTATTAAAAATTAAGTAATTTCCGTGTAACCATTATTTCTAAATTGTATTATACTAACTACCGTGACAAATAGGTTTTTTTCTCTCCCTCTATTAATTGTAATAAATAATTTATTAAGTTATTGTGATGGTTTTTATCTCACAATTAGTTGCACCAACTTACTATAACCATACCATATTTTTTTCGTCAAATTTGTATTGATTTGACAGAAATTTTGGTCTGGTTACTTAGTTGGAGCAACTGTAGGCAGGCCTGGTACGAACGTCTGACGTTCTACATTTTGGTTTATTTTTTGCGACATGCACAATTTGTACCTATCATACATAGAATTTGTATTATACATGGATGTAAAAAAAAAAACTATTTAATTATGTATGTACGAAACGAGTGTTTCCGAATTAAAATTCACTTGTATTAACGCTACCTTTACGTTAGTAACTCGAGCATTCGTACTAGGCTTACTGAGCCTTAGGTATCAATTTAGCATGATTTTTTTATTTGTATACTCTCAAGATATCTTTATCTTATTTTACAATGGTTTTTTAGCTAAGTTTTGAAGACATTTAATTATGTCAATTGTTTTATATAGTTTAGCTTCCTTTTCACTTTTGTAAATGTGAGAACTTTGTGGACCTGCATCTATAAGTTTGTAAATTACTGTTATTCATATAGTTTTTATTTTATTTATTATTTTTTGTACTACATTACTCATTGGTCTGTGGTCAGGACTCCATTGTTCTCTCACTATCCTAAATCATTGTACACTGTAATTGTTAAAGATATTATTTTTAAAAGAGTAACCATGAAGTTTCTTGCCGGCTCTTCTCCATAGGAAACGACTAATTGGAACCGTGCATCTAAATTCGACTTTTCATAAGCACCTGTACTGGTTTAAGTGAAATTGTTTTTTTGATTTGATTTGAACTGAAATAATTGTACCTATTTCAAAGTGTAACAATTGTTGGTTTGCAAAACCAAAACTCCTACATCGCACCCCGACTTTACTCGCTACAAACAACGTACCTGTTCAAAGATTCGCATGCTCTCCATGTCCTCGTTCGCGGTGAAGATGCAGGTGTTCGTCTTCGGGGTATCGCCGTCCATCGACACCGATCCCCCGGGGACTGGCAGAGACAAACTGGTTAGACATGTGGAGTATTGGAGGTAGGTGGAGAGTATGTAGAGTGGGTAGTCAGGTAATAACGAACGAACAGGTGTTTGTCAACATATATGTTCAGGACTCTAGCCAATTGTTTCATCATTCAGAAAGGTAGAAGTAGTTTTATTGTGTGAGAATAGATTTCGAAATAGAAGGAGCATCATTGACTTCTATGATGAATAATCACTGTCGTAGGCTGATATAGTCACGAAGATACGTGAATCATTGCAATATGAACCTTATGTTTTTGACATAAAAGTCACACAACGTGTCTTCGTGAGATAAAAAGACTGTAAAAAATGCTACATCACATATTTGTAAGATGTAGCACACGAATCCAAGTAACAGAGGTATAGAGGATTTCCCCTATAACACTCTGGCACTCGCATAC
Organism: Amphipyra berbera; assembly: GCA_910594945.2. Classification (NCBI taxonomy): domain Eukaryota; kingdom Metazoa; phylum Arthropoda; class Insecta; order Lepidoptera; family Noctuidae; genus Amphipyra; species Amphipyra berbera. The sequence goes on along the minus strand of OU343142.1, from coordinate 2,104,909 downwards.
ATACGGCGGAACACAGTGAACTTTAATGTTTACACTGTTATTAGTGTGCTTGCCAGCCTATTCCTTATTTCTTTATGCTTAATTTAACCAGACCGTGGTGAACACTGTTGCCCATCCAACAGCAGTCCCATTTTACGACATCCACGGAATGAAATGAAATCTATTTTATTCTCAAACATGGATATCACTGGACCACATTAGTATTAGCTTGGTACTCACGCAACAGCCCCCCGGCGATGAGCACGTCGAATATGACCTCGCCATACCGCCGGTAGTCGAGCTTCGAGCCAGCCGCGTCTAAGAACTTGTACGCCGCGTCAAGGTCACCGCCGGCGCGCTCCAGACCTTGCACGAGCGCGTCGCGGAAGCCGTTCGGATCGTACTTCTCTTTCTCATCTGGAAGAAAGATATAATAAGGGTTAGATATCTTGGAAAATGAAAAAGTACTTAATTCAATTCAAGGGTATCAGTACTGCTGAGGTAAATGGGTGGGATGATGAGGTCAGATTGAAAGGCGACCATGCCATATATGAGCTGTGTTATGCATTAATGGTTCAACCCACAAAATTAAAAATTCTATGTTAACGCCATCTAGTCATTGTGGTAGGTGGACTCAACGCTTGAAAAAATGCAAACTGCATTAAGAATTTTCTGATAGACGGCGCTCTATTAAATTTACTAGTTCTGGGATTTTTTTTAAGCGTGGACCTACTACAGGAACTAGATGATGTTAATACAAAATTCATATTTTTGTGGGTAAACACATTATTGAATAACACGGCCCATATTATATGTTAAGCTTAGAAACTCAATTATTATCTCAACAGGACACTAGAAAACTTAATGTTATTTGATAAACACGTGTCAATAGAAATATCAATTTTGTACATAAATCGACGGTCCCTACATATACTATCGAAACTACAAAATCTCAGTTTTTATTTTATCCGCTTAAAATGTGCGAAATTATGTTATCTTAAAGGTTATAAAATAATACATTTTTATGGGACCAAATGGCAACTATTCCGCATCAAACTAAAGAAGAATCACGTAAATCGGATCATAAATCTCAGCATAATCGGTGTACATACATAATAAAATAAAAACCGAGATTTTGTAGTTTCGATAGTATACGTAGGGACCGTCGAAATATCCTCAGCCTATACTTGAGTGTTCGCTAAAATGCCGATTAGTGCTCAATGACAACCGTCTAAAGTGACACAAATATTCATAGCCACGTTGCTTCAAAATGGACGACGACTACAAAAGTACATACCTATCACAATACAATCCTTGTTTTAAATCAAATTTATGAGGTAATTTTGGGTCACACATCTAGCGCAAAGTATCTGTTTTTCTCAAACTTACCTGTCCTAGATTTTTGCAAGAAATTGGGACGTCCCTCAAAAGTTATCGCTCTATAACATAGTACTTGATTCAATGCAGTATTTGCTAAGACTAGTTGGATTTCAAGTTATCTCGACGACCTACTTTTGGTGTGCTAAGTGCGATAGCATTTACTAAACCTTGGTTGGTTGGTTCGGTGATTATTTCTTTAAGTAGTCAAAGAAATTATCAGTAAACTAACCAATGTGGTGGTCGCGTTATAGATTTGTTTTACCGCTTATTCTAATCATGAACAAATGAATGAATTGAACATATTCGCTTCGGTTTAAGAATTAAACATAAAACCTTACCATTTATTCTTCAATCGTTCTAAATGTTCATTTTTAAATTGTTCTTAAAGCAAAATGAATTTTTCACTATCAAAGTGTTTTTTTTATTCATTTTTTTTACATACATCACGCCTGTATTGCCCGAAGGGTTGGGTAGAGGTGTATAGTAACTCCCACATTTCGCAGTCATGTTTAAGTCCCATGTAATAGGGGGCGAGCCTATTACCATCAACTGGGCACACATCCAAGCTCCAGGCTGCTACTGAGGAATTCCATACGGAAAAACCCAATAACTCTTTGCCCGACCTGGGGATCGAACCTAGAACAGTCGCGCTTGCCACCACTGGACCAATGAGGCAGTTATCATATTATAATTACATTTTATTTATTATCGGTAATATTGTTTCACTAAGGGAGAGGGTACTAGTTTATACTGTATTGTTTGAAGGTTTTATATACAAAATTTCAATGGCCACACGATAATAAGTACCTACCTACTATAACAATGACCTTAGGATCAGTACTAAGTTAAAAATAAGAAAAATCTGTCATACCATTGAATGAAATTTTTGGAATAAGTATCCATTTTTCGAACATTTCGAGATTTTTTTACGACAAATATAAAGGAATTCTTCTAAATGTAAATCTCTTCAAGGTTCTAAAGTTGGTTTCCATTTACAATTTTGACGAATCGGTGAGTAGGCAAACAAGAAGTGGTATTTACTATAATTATGTTTTTACAGTAAATTACTCAATGATTATCCCACAACAAATGCCTTATAGGTTAAAATTTCAAAATTGACGATAGGTCAAAGGCGTACTCCCACATTCAAGGCCATAGATCATAATCATAGAGTCACAGCATCACAAAGGGACGGGCAGACGTAGGCGAACTTTCTAACGGTGACAGATTTATTATACTCGTGGGATCAGCAGTTCTCGAGGTGGGGTTATCTTAAGGTCGAACGCGTTACTTTCACTTCATATAAATGACTTATAAACTAATGAGGTTATTAAGTACGTGAATTGCCAATCGAATGACATTATTATATTATGGAAGTCTAAACATAATAAAGACAGACGATAACATAGGTTCGTTCTGTCTAGCCTTTTCCCAACTATGTTGAAGTCAGCTTCCAGTCTAACCAGATGCGGCTGAATACTAGTATTTTACACAGAGCGACTACCATCAGACCGCAACCCAGTTGCTGGGCAATGCCGATATCCTACAGTTAGACCGGTTGACTATCGGGCTTCTGACCCCGTAACGACTGTCATAGATATTCCTGATCCTGGGTGCGATCCCGAAGTCGGGCAAAGAGCAAAATGTTACTGGGTTTTTTTCGTGTGGAATACTTCAGTAGAGCAACCCGGAGTTTGGATTTGTGCCCGATTGATGGCAATAGGCTCGTCCCGTATTACATGGGACTTAAACATAACAGCGAAATGAGGGTGTAGCTTTACACCTCTGCCCAACCGTTCGGGGAATACTGACGTGATGTTATGTATTGTTTCTCATTACCGTGTTATATTTATTATCTACCCACCCCTTCAAGAATTACAGTTGCGATGGTTATGTAACAACTATGTTATTACTGTCTCGTGACAATAACATGCGATGACGTGATACAACCCCCAATTAATCTCCTTGTTCGATGGACTGATAAACAGAACATGTTTCCTTAGTCTCCCACGTGAATGTAACAAACAAGGCGTAATTTTTATTATGTAAACTTTTAGGAAGCCAGCGTTTCGCCGAAATTAGAACAGCCGCGAAATTTGGCATAAATTAGTACAATATAAAGTAACAATATAAAGTAACAATATTTTAACATGATAGCGAGAAATCTTCAATTATTGAGTACTCGTGAAGGCCGTCCGCTTTGCGGTTAAGACAATACAAACATTGTATTTTAGTCTTATTTTGGGGAAAAATAAATTGGCTAATCTGAAGTTTTATCTGACAGTTTAAAAGTTACCTAATATTCTACTAAATGTTTTCAAACTTTCGCGATTTGTACACATTATAAAAATACTAATTCGGGTCTAATCGCGTAGAAAATTTATAAGGCAGAAGAATTTTCTACGCGATTAGACCCGAATTAGAATTTTTATAATATTCTACTAATCTACCACAACACATTTTGGATACCGAAGCAAATTGTTCTGCCTAGCCTTTTCCAAACTGTTGAGATTAGCTTCCAGTCTAACCAGATGCGGTTCAATACCAGTATTGTACACGGAACGACTGCCATCAGACCTCCGCAACCCAGTTACTGGGCAATGCCGATATCCTAAGGTTAAACCAGTTAGGGGGCGTCCATAAATTACGTGAGGTGTTTTTTTTAATTTTCTGTCCCTCTCTTTCCCCCTGGTGAGATGTCGTGAGATTTTATTCAACCCCCCCCCCCCCCCATCCCCCAATATCACGTGAGATTTTTCAAAATATGGGTTTCTCACGTAAACGCGTTGGATTGGTATTGTAAAAAGAAAAAAAAAATCTTTTCGATTCGTTTCGATTTCGTTCTTTCGAACGAATTAGTGAATGATCTTAGTCGTATTACGATTACGCTTAAGATTAAATCTTAAGCATGTACAATCTGGATTAAATGGACCAAAATAGTATAATTTTTTTTTGTTTCAATCCGAAAAAAAATTGCGTGATATTTGCCGAGACTCCCCCCTCTCTCCAACGTAAGATTACATGAGATTTGACTCGACCCCCTCCTCCCCCCCTTAAATATCTCACGTATTTTATGAACGCCCCCTTCTCAGAATATTCGGGCTTCCGACTTCCCGTAACGACTGTCATTGGTATTCGTATGACACCTGGGACCGACTGTTTAACGTGCTCTCCGAGGCACGGAGGGGTCTCGATGTGTAACGAACGGTCACCCATCCATTTACTGACCGCGACAAGCGCAGTTTAACCTCCCAAATCGCATGATCCGCGCGGTTGGTAATTAGCCGTGAGTCCCTCTATACCGAAGCAGACTATGGGCAGTATTTATATAATTTTTTGGGAGAAGCTTAGGGCTGTTTTGAAGGTTATTCATTTATTGAGAAAAATGTTTATGAACGAGAACAAAACAACTTTTTTTTATGTCTTGGTAAATATGTTTGGCCTTGAGTTTGGTTTTTTTTTTACATATTACGTAAGGCTGACCAATGCCAATGTCACCTCTGTATGTTACTATGACGCGATCTATCTAATACAATGATTTAATTTCAGTAGCCGCCATCTTGAGAAGAGATTCTTGTCTAAACTTGCAAGTCATGTTTCAAGAGAGGATTGTACTTAATGGCGCAGTGACAGGTTTTACTTCTGGTCGCTGGTTCGATTCCCGAATAATTTTAGCATTTATTAAAACTTTTAAATTGAACTCGTACATACAATACTAATAAACGCTGAATAAAGTTATGCCAAGCATCAAAAAAACATAACATGACGCGTGTATTCCCCGAAGGGTTGGGCAGAGGTTTATAGTAACACCCTCATTTCGCCGTTATGATTAAGTCCTATGTAATAGGGGGCGAGCCTATTACCATCAACCGGGCACAAATCCAAACTCCGAGCTGCGACTGAGGAATTTCACACATAAAAACCCAATAACACTGCCCGACCTGGGGATCGAACCCAGGACCTCATGATCAGCAGTCGCGCTTGCTACCACTAGACCAACGAAGCAGTTCATCAGTACATTTTTTGATCGTCAGCAGCATTAATAAAATGTATATACAAGGTTAGTCGGAAAGGGGGTACTAAGCCGCGGGCCACTTAAAGTATCACTGATGATTGTATTAAAGACAGTGTTAAAATTTAAAAATTCGGTACAGTTTTTTTCCAAACAAATTATTTTAATTTGTTTTTTTCAAAAAATCTTCATCCCTGCTTTAGTTACGAATTCAGAAAATGGAGCTTCTAATCCGTGACACCGAATATGACCTAAAATGTAAACAGCTGATCATAGCTGGGGATAGATAGAATTTAGCGTATTTTTTATGAAATCTTCGAACTATTTCTCTTTAACTTTTGAGGAAAGTTGTAGAACAAAAGTTATCCATTATTATGGGTACTTTAACACCCTTTCGGCTTAGTACCACCTACCGACTAGGTCCGAGAAAGAAACTAGGACTAAAAACTAAATTGGGTGACATTGAGTTTTCTTACTACACCTACCACTTCCTTGACTGTTTGTCTCGCGATAAGAACTGATAAATTTACTGAAGCGCATAAATAAGATAACTGTTATAAAACACGATTTCGAATCTCTTCCTAGTTTAAAATACATATATCTAGCAACGATAAGATAGACAGACAAATAATACATACGGTTTTTACCCAAACTTACATACATATGTAAACTAACGCCTTTTTCCCATGGGGGTAGGCAGAAACTATAGAACGCCACATGCTGCGGTCCTTACATACTCCTTTCGCTTCATCCACATTCATACATCTTGTCATACACGCACACCGGTTGAGAGTAGGTACTACGCACCTGTCCTTTTTGAAGAACATCACCAATAACAACGATGTATTTCCTTCTAGGGCGTCCTCTACCGGCGTTTCCATTGACATCTAGGTACCTTATAAATTCCTATTGTTATCATAACCCAAACTTATTATCGAAAAATATAAAAACGTAGATACTAAGGTCCATATTACAGAACATTCCTCAAGTCCAGTTTGATCTTTAATCAGTTGATCACTGTTTAAGTATAGAATCAGTACTTGAGGAACGGTCTCATTCCAGAACGCAAGCAATCTATACTCAGATGAAACGAGACTCAAATCGAGCCGATCGATTGGTTGGTTACAGATCAAATCACTGCTTGGGGTCGAATCTACGAACTGAGTAACGATCTAGAATAAAGCCAAACTCAGCTGAACTATGATCAATGAATCTATGCTTGAGGAATGTTCTTAAATTAAAAGTCGACTTATAACTAAATTTAAACCGAGATTAATGCTCGAGTTTCATTCTGTAATACGGAACTAAGCCACGTCAAAATTTTTGAGGTTCAAATCTGAGATTCTCTTTAACAGACTGTAATTAAGAAGTTTTACCTGACCGGTATAAAGGTTGATCACGTTGCTAAGGACGAACAGAGAATATTATTTCAGAAAATTTACGTATTTTAAGTTTTGAACACGCAATCCTACAAGTTTAAGGAAATTATATTTAAACTAGCGACCCGCCCAGTCTTCGCACGGGTGCAATGTAGATACCAATTTGGGGCATATAAACCTTCCTCTTGAATCACTATCTGTTGCTGAAAACTGCATTAAAATCCGTTGCGTAGTTTAAAAGATCTAAGCGTACAGACAGTGGGAGCGACTTTATTGTATACTATGTAAAGAAGATGTAAAGATAAATTGTTCTGTTATTAGGCGGGAATTACTTGAGGCCAATTTTAATAACAAAATTGTTTAAAATTGCAATTGTACCGTAGTTGTGTATCGGCGGTTCGACCGATCTCTGAAGAACTAGGAACAAACATAAATAGGCTGATAAACACATCCTCCTTAGCGTCGCGCAGTCGGGTAAAAATGTCAAACGACCGTGGTTCAACTGACGTTCGATTGCGATTTTAATCAATTTTGTTAGTATAACTGTCTTTGTTAGCACGTATTTTTGCAGTCTAAAATAAGACTTGTCCGAAAAACGCCGAAACGAAGTATTGCTCAACCGGTAAAAACGTTTCATAGCCTAATAAAGACAGAACAGTGCGCGCCAAATAACTAGAAACAAAATGGCGTCGACTACCAAACTTGGGGGGCTTACTAGTAGCCACTGAAGAGTTCCACTATCCACCTTCTACCTCCATCATCAGACCCTGAACACTAAGTGCAATCATTGCAATATTGGACTCATCAAATCAAATCAATTTTTTTTATTTCGCATAAACCAATTCAGGTGCTTATGAAAAGTCGAATTTAGTTGCACGGTTCCAATTGGTCGTTTCCTATGGAGAAGAGTCAGGAAGAAACTCCATGGTTACTCTTTTAAAAATAATATCTATAACAATTTCAGTGGATACAGTACAATGATTTAGGATAGTGAGAGAACAATGAAGTCCTGACCATAGACCAATCAGTAATGTAGTACTAAAAGACGTGAGTACAAAAATAAAAATAAAATAAAAACGAATCATACGACCCGAACCTCACATAGATCACACAGTCGACGCCATCTTGGTTTTAGTTATTTGGCGCGCAAACAACTAAACGTTAAAAATATTACAAAATCAAAGAAATGCGCATGTTATAACATTAGTAAAGCTACCTCCTCTACAAGCGAGCAACAGTAACTTAATAGGCGATTCAATATTAGTACCGCTAGCATAAAAATACCGTTATGTTCGCAAGTGGAATAAACCGGAGCGTTCGTGTCGAGTGATCGGCTAATGGCACTGTTAGACTATTATATCACTTAGGATATTATTTATGAGCTCTATTGGTAAATTGAAAGGTACTAGTAGCTGTGTAGGTAAGTACCGTGAAATAGGGCTGCTTGAATGAGTTCTGTTAAGGAACGTGTTTCTTACTCCATTATGGCCACAGGTGCTATATATTTACGATTTTAATACATACATAACTCACGCCTTTTTCCCATGAGGGTAGGCAGAAACTATAGAACGCCACATGCCACGATTTTAATGTTATTGTATATTTTAAAAAAACGCCAAATACGTAAAGAGAGACCTAGGCCCTCCTACACATATACTTTTAATTCTGCAGGTCAACTTTATTGCAGTTCTTGTGACCGGGTATTTAAAACCAAGTTTGGTCTAGCGAGCCATATTAGGGCTCATGCTAGGCAGTAATTTATTTTAGGGTCGCCGTTATCGAAATCGATAAGGAGGACTATATATTTCAATATACAATAAAATAAATAAATAGGGGCTCGTGGCGAATTACCAACCGCGCGGATCATACGATTTGGGAGCAGCTACGCTTGCCGCGGTCGGTCCGTGGATGGGTGACCGTTCGTTACACATCGAGACCTCTCCATGCTTTGGAGAGCACGTTAAACAGTCGGTCTTGGGTGTCATACGAATAGTTATGACAGTCATTACGGGAAGTCAGAAGCCCGAAAGTCTGACAACTGGACTAACTTCAGGATGTCGGCATTGCCCTGTAACTGGGTTGCAAAGGTCTAATGGCAGTCGCTCCGTGTATAATACTGGTATTCAGCCGCATCTGGTTAGACTGGAAGCTGACCTCAACATAGTTGGGAAAAGCTGGGCAGAATGTGAATGTGTTCACGTTTCGTCAGGATGACTACATCGAGTAAATACTTAAATAAGACGATTCAATTTATTCCCTATCTGTAAGAGCGAAGAAAATCTCCTGATGGAATAAATGTTACAACTTCATTACAATGAGGACCCAAGTCAGAACTCGATGACGAACAGATTGATAGATTGTATTCTGATATAGGTAATTCGTAAAAAATACCAGGTAAATGTATTTGATGTAAACAGGATAACTATTTTATTATTCAGAGTCGCCATATTACCCGGTGACGTAATAGGCAATATTTATTCAAAATAGTATCTCTATTGAATGGGGAAGGCAACGCAAAACGAAAGCAGATGGCAGCACCTCCATACTTAGTTATTTGAACCAATCAGAACCATAATATTCATATGAGCAATAACTTCAAATATATTGCAACCAATAAGAACGCAGTGGAACAATCGAAAGTGGCGCCATTAGTTCCACAGTTGCCTTCCCCATTGTGATGGATTTTGGTATTCACGTGAACTAGGATTAAAACAAAAACAAGGGGAAATATAGACTAAGAGGGTTCCATAGACTAGACTAGTTCACAATAACACGTCAAAAACACTCAATTTAACACGGTCGGAATGTAGAATCGGAAATATCGACGGTCGGCAGTGAAAACCACGTATGTGTAAAATACAATTTTGTACGAGAGGTAGAAAAAACTGCCTCCTGAAATAAAAATGGCCGATCAAATGTTAATACAAGTTTGTTGTCGTACGTCTTAGATAGCTTAGAAGTATTTGAATTGAAAGTTTGTTGAACTAGTACGTGTACGACGAGTTTGTGAATCTAAAGGAAAAATCAAACGCTTTTGAAGAAAATTTGGTTTAAGAGGTTTTCATTGCCGAGCATCGATATAGGGAATTAATTTTGAATGTATTGAATTAGACATAATATTGTCAAATGACTGCCTTGTTGGTCTAGTAAGTGCCACTGCTGAGCATGGGGTCCATGGTTCGATCCTCAGGTCGAGCAAGTGTAATTGGGTTTTTCAGTAGCAGCCCGGAGTTTTGATTTGTGCCCGGTTATTGGCAATAGGCTCGCCTCCTATCACATGGGACTTAAACATAACGGCGAAATGAGTGTGTTACTATACACCACTGCCCAAACCTTCGGGGAATACAGGCGCGATGTTATGTAGAAAATATTACTACTTTTATAAGTCTTAACGGTTTAATCAAAGTTACGATAACTGTCTAAACATTATTAAAACTAACGCGTACAAGGTGAAAGGTTGACAAAGATAAAAATATCTACGATAAACGATAAATTATTCGATGTAGGGCTCAAAGCTTATTTTAAATGTTTAATCGATGTTAAATCGGACTGATATTCAAGGTATCTTCGGATAGAGGTATTTATGTCCATTGCAACGATTGACGTCACAGTTTCAGCCGCATTTGGTTAGAATGGAGGCCGAATACACGAATCGTAGGTACTTGGGAATTTGGGATCGAGTTAGGAGAATGGGGACACGTTGCGTCATCGATTGCCGCCAAAATCAATGATAGTTACTCAACCTTCGGTACGTGAATTTTTAGGATTTGAGGTTAGGTAAGTGATATAAATGTAGGGAATAAGGGTAATGCTGTGTGACAAGCGAACATTTTATGACAACGCTTTATTAGAAACCTTGGAAGTACAGCGGGAAACTTTTCTTCTAGAAAGGTCATATCCAGCGATCCGTGAAGGAAGCTACGAAAATGACCGTCATAATGTAAAATATTACTGGCTATACCAATTTACAGTCAACAAAAGAAATAAGTATACAGGTAACTAATAATATTCGTATTTAAATTTTTAACAGTTCTGCAGTCTGGCCAACGAAAGCTGTCCATGATTATCTATAGTAGTACTAACCTGTTTCTACATATGAATCTACACTAATGTTAGTACCAAACAAAAATCAAGTTCGCTGGAAAATTAAACCGTTAATTTAGTGTATCGTCAGTGTAGGATATCTGAAGATTTTTTTAAATTGTCACCGTTTCTCGTGGACTCTTTTGGTTGGCCAGACTCTAATAGCTAACTCTTTCTTGTCTGAGAGTGTGATGAGCGCCAAATTTATCAGCGAGTTTTACTGCCTAAGTTGAAATTTGCAACTGACTTTCAAGTTGTGGGGACCCGCAGCAAGTTGACTTCTGCAAGCTTCACGAATTAAACGAGTAGGTGAAATAACTTGCGCAGTAGAACGGGAGGGGATTTAGCGCTTTGTGTGTAAAAAGTTATTACTGATTACGCACACGTTAAGAGACCTTACAGTTTCACAGCCGTCTCGCGCAAACTACAGAGCATTTTTTTAAAGATTTAATGAAACTTTAGGTGATATTGAAAAATGGAATCTAAGTATAGAAATTCAGTGTATCCAACTTCTGAGTGCCATCACAAGTATTTAAACAATAGTTTTATTTCCATACACGATTTATATAGAAAAGAAAACAAAAGATATAAATTTTCTTTCTCCTCTTTCTAGGCAACAATTCAAGACGAAAATATGTTTCAATATCGCTTAAATTCTCGTTAAATCTTTATAAAAGACCTTATGTTAGAGTGAGATAGCTGTTAAACTGAAAAGGCGTCTTAACAATGACAGTTGTCTGCATAGGGCATTGATATATTCATTGCATGCCTGTAAACTTAATTCTCTCGCTGACTTTACACATAAAATGTAGAAATATCAGCAACCATCGACACGATTCCACTAACTAATATCAAGTTTGTATCTAATAGTCAATTCCTACAATACTTTGCATAAATTATAAGACAGGTTGGCCTCATTTAGACTGGCTCCGTCCCTTGACTTTAATATAGGATAGATAAAACCTTATTTATAGTTTTAATTAATTGAAGACATTTTTATAGCTTTTGTTGACACAAATAGTACTACTTTGCGGTAGTAATTAATGACTAAGAATCTTTATCAAGTTCAAAGTGTATTTAATTAGACATGATTTTAAATGAATAACGAGGATATTAATTTATAATATAAACTATAGGTATTGCAAACTGAGGAAAATAATGGAGGTTACTTTTTGGAGTTTTTTTTACTGTTGGGACAAAAAAAATAAAGAGTAAAATTTTTTTTATCAAAATATCCTGTTGTATCTCAGGTTAAGTGATGTGATTGGCTGGGATTTAAACTTTTTTTTCTATTTCAAGCTATGAGTAATAAAAATGCATTCCTATTAATGTTTGAGGATAAATAACAATTAATTTTGTAAAGTGTACATTTAGATCAGCTCAATCGTAGCGTTGAGGTTATTGTACATACCGTGCAAAGTCCAAGCTATATTTGTCATGACAGGGCCAGTTATAACAATTGAAATAACTTCTGGTCAGCAATTTAGTTATTTGCGTTGCACTGACATTATTATTACAGTTAAAGTTAGTTTGTAATAAGCAAGAAAGATGTATATGGGGATTGTAGTATGTGGCATTTTTTGCCTGCTTTTATGAAGAAATAGAACATCTGAATAAGTAGCAACTCAAATAAAATTCAGAATATACAAAGTAATTACTATTTTCCATTATAATTTTGTTCCATAATAATAAAGTATTGACATACAATCAACATCTGAAGTCAATGAATATTTTGGAATTTCAGAATTAATTACAAATCTCAAGAAATAATTTTAAAAAATTATATAGGTATGACTATTCTTAAAAAAGTTCTCTATCATTATTAGTTACAATTAATAATAATTGGCATGTCTTTGTTCATAAAAACACTTGCAAGAGCTATCATCACTTATTTTTGTTGTTGACTGTACACACCTTGGAAGGTACTCAAAAAATAGTAAGTTATTGAATTAATAATAATTGTAATTGAAGTAACTTAGTTGCACAAAAAAACAATTGATTGCCATTATTTTTTATCTACTAATATGCATGAATTTGTAGATTATCAAAGAGTTATTGAACTTTAACTATCTGTAACAAATATAAAGAAAGTTCATTGCTTGATAACACAAAGAACAACCTAGAATTATCCAGAAATTGAGTATAAAAGGTCAGAGATTACAGTCTTGTACAAGTTATTGAGGATAAACTAAACTGAACCAAGGCAACTGAGAAAATGAGCTCAAGGATGCTGACGAAGGAAATATTTGAAAAATAATGACAAAAGAAAAAAAAGAGTAATAACTTGCAAGGATGAAGTTATAAAATACAACATTTTGACAGAGATAGAACAGAATAGAAATGTTTGATTATTTGTAAAAAGCATAAAGTTATTCATGTTACTTAAAATTTTACAGTTTGAAATGGCCAAGAGAAAGTCGATTCAATTGTGATTGAGGTCAGTTGATACAACTGCTTGATGTAGGCTGAATACATGTATTAACAGTGTCGGTATAAAAATATAAATGTTCCATAGATTAATGTCAATATAGTAATTATTGATTTTAAATTAAGAATTCAACTTAGAATATTCAATTTAAGTTTAAATAAATTGAACAATATTAGCGCAGATGTTGTCCAATAAAATTCATATTGCCTGATTATAATTATTGTTGTAGGTTTATGAAGGTGTTTCATAGTGACTAATTGTTATGATCTGGTAATAAACAGGCATACATAAATACTATCACAGTAACTTATCTGTGAAGTAGCAAGCAAATTAACAAAAGATTTATAAGCACTTCCAATTGCATTGAGTGTTCCACATAAGAATCTGTTTGAGAAACACCAAATTATTCTGCATGTGACCTAATTCCCCTATGATTACTAACAACATTCTATAAAAAAAACATGGCTAAGAATATTGTGTTGCCTGTTACGTACGATAGTGTCACGGCCAAGGCGAGCGTTATTAAATTAACGAGTCGATGTTTATACTTCTAGGTTGTATACTCAGGAAACATGTGAGGCTGCTAACTTGAGACAAGATTACTGAACTTTGAAAAGTTCACCCGGATCGCAAACAAGGAATCTGGGCATGTGTCCAAGATCCAAGTGGAAAATAAGTAATAAAAAGTAATTACCTCTTTTTCTGGTCTTGATCCGTTGACCCGATAATACTGGTTTTTCTACCTTCTGACTCATACAATATATTGCTGAAAAAAAAACACGTGGCAAATTAATAAAGGTCCAGGTCATCGGCCGCGGGGCGCCACGCAACGCCAGGCTCGACCCTTCGTCCTACTATTATGGCGTCCACCCGCGTTCCACTTACTTACTTCTAATGTGACGGAACCGCTGAACCAAAAGCCAAAAGGAATATTCCACAACCCGATAACGAGATCACCTGGCTATGACTCAGCAAGGACTCCAAGGAGTTTAGATTTACAATTCCCAAGAACGAACAAAGCAACGACGCGCTATATACTAGTGTGTGCACTGATACTTACGTAGTGACAGGTTATGTAGGAGCCTTTTACTCCTTTTGCGAGTTCTCTAGGACTGCGCCTGTTCAGAAAAGAAAGAAACGCTGCGACGATCTCTATTCCCTTGTGGTAGAGACAACGTGTATGGACTATGGAGTCGCCGGATGTCCGGTTAGGTCGCGACGATCGATTCAAATCTGCCCGAGCGTTTTCCTTTCTAGTTTATTTTGCTGATGTCTTTAAAACGATACGATAAGTATTATATATAAAATTTACTTATATTTAGATAATATATATCAAAATTAAGCACGTATAAAGCTCCTAGGAGACAGAAATGCTTCAAAAGACAAAACAATAAAAATTTACAATATTGATATATATAAGCACAACCTATAGTTTAATAAGAATAAAAATATTTTAAAAGACGACACAATAAATTTGATGAATTTTGTATCACTTTATTAAAAAATCACAATTTGAATGGAAAGTATTTGACTAAAAATGGCAGAAAAAACAAAACACCATAGACAGTTTTTGTTCATAAACATATGACCTGCGCCGGCATAGGAATTTGAATGAACGGAAATATAAATGCTTGAATGATTTCTAAAATAAAATAGTATATAAACATTTTAATTACACCTCAATAACAAAAGTTAATTAATTGAACAATAATATAATTTGTATTACAGATGTTATATACTGGCGAAATATGTATCTATAGCATTAGACAGAAATAGCATGCAGTTATTCGCAGGTGTAAAAAAGAGAAAATATCCTTGTGGTAAATACGTAAAATGTTCTTATCTGTGCGCTGTGACGCAACTACTGTATTTTGTTTTTAGGTTATAAATTTTCTTAAGAATTAGGCTAAAGGATTAAAGTAACTGTTATGGTTCTATAGAGATATATTATTAGATTTTATAAATAGTGAATGAGAAATAACTACTGAACTAAGCTCTGAGAAGCTGTGAAAGAATAATTATGGCGAATTCCATAATATCAAAGGTGTGTTGTAATTAATTTATTTTAATGTCTATTGAGTATTTAATTAATTACATACAGGTGATCACTTTATTTTCACAATATTTACGAACTAATCATAATATGATTCATCATAATTTTCTCGTAATTGCTTTAATAAGGGAAGGATACAAATTATTTGTTATTGGAATATTAAATGTACATTTTGTTGGAATAAAAACAAAAAAAACAACATAATTATATTTTTGGACATAATTTAATTTGCTATTATAAAGAAAATCAGTTCCTAAAGCGAAGCGAAAGAACTGAGCCACAAACTGCCCTTTTCAGAAGCAAAATAATTAAATAAATTTATTTTACATTTCCAGATGGCTGTTCTGCGCATAGCCCCTGTAGTTTTCATACAACCATCTCGAACCACCACTACTAAACATTATATCCCAAAATATAAGAAGATGCGAGCCCAAAAGTACCTCAAGGTAGATCTACCAAACCCCAATGAAGACCTTAGTGCCATGAGCTCGGAGAAAATCAGGCAGAAGATGAAAGAGCGAGGCCTTTTGCCTCCAAGGCCATGGATGGAGCGACCCTTCTATATTTCTGCAACAGGTTTGTGTATAACAGCAAATTGATTGCACCTAGTTAAATTAGAAGTTGACTATCACATTATATGGTCATGGTTTTATCACTGCCGACTTCTTGGCAAAGAATATCTCACCTTCCCTATATTACGTCGCTGTGCAGTGTAAACCTCGTAATTGCAATGAATGTAATTTTACAGGAGAAGATAATAACTCACTGTTAAAAAAAAGTATGAAGTGTAGATAGAATAGAATATAATATACTTTATTGTACACCAAAATTGTAACACAGCTCTTATAAAATAACAAACATTAAAGGGTATAATGGCGGTCTTATTGCTGATAGCGATATCTACCAGACAACCTTTGGATGAATATGAAGTCAATGAATAAGATAGGCGGGATAGTCCATGGTGTACTGCTGCAAAAAAATATACTACACACCATACATAGACATAATACTTACATACATATATATAAATATTGTAATATATATATATGATTTATATAATTATGTGATAGGGAAAACAAGGTATACTGATGATTTATGAGGAATTGGAAACGTGTTGAAAGAAGAAATGATCTTTAACTAATTTTTTAAAAGAATCCAGTGACTGAGCTTGTCTTACTGGCATCGGCAACGCATTCCACAAACGTACAGCTTGGACTGTGAACGATTTGTCATAGAATTTGGTAGAATGCGAGGGCATCGAAAGTCTCAAATTTTCCGATGATCTTAAGTCTCTAGTATGAGTGTCATGAAGGAACTTAAAACGTTCCTTGAGATAAGGGGGGGTTGCAGGGATGAACAGAACACTGTAAAGCAATGATAATATATGAGCATTCCGGCGAAGGCGGATTGGCAGCCACTTGAGCTTAACGCGAAATTCGGAAACATGATCATATTTGCGTAAACCAAATATGAATCTGATGCAAAAGTTTTGGAGTCGCTCAAGCTTATCTACCTGCACTTCAGTAATATCAGGATAGCTGACATCAGCATAGTCAAGGATTGGGAGAAGAAGGGATTGAGCGAGCGCAGTTTTAGTGGCAGTCTGCAGGAAATTGCGCAATCTCCGTAAGGACCCCGCTGACGCAAACAATTTGCGGCTTACTTCTTGCAACTGAGGATCCCAAGAAAAGTTTCTGTCTATATAACTACCCAGGCCTTTCACTGAGTCACTGTAAGGAATTGTCGAACCATCAAAAATAATCTGGGGAAGCTGTGACCAGTCAATTTTTGAGCGTAGTCTAGGGCTGCCGACAACAATGACTTGAGTCTTCGTAGGATTAACCTTTAATCCATGAGCCATACTCCAGTCAGAAATAAGTGCTAAATCCTTATTCACCATATTTACAGCCTCAGCCAGCTCGCCTAAGGGTGCTTGTGAATAAATTTGCACATCATCAGCATAAAGGTGATAGGATGAGAAAAGTTCATTGGAAATAGAATTTATAAATATTGCAAAAAGAAGAGGAGAGAGGACGCCCCCCTGTGGTACGCCGGCAGAAGTATCACACCATGAAGAGAAAGAATCTTCAATGCGAACACGTTGACGGCGGCCACACAGGTAACTACGAAACCAATCAATCACCATTGGAGATATGTTAAGAGAGCAGAGCATGCCGAGCAGGATATCAAAATCGACGGTGTTGAAAGCATTACTGCAATCTAATAAGGAAAGAACCGTCAGATTTCCGTTTTCCATACCCAATCTAATATCGTCAGTAATGTTAACAAGAGCTGTGGTAGTACTATGTCCTGAACGAAACCCGGATTGGAAGGAATTAAGGAGACTGTTTTTGTATAGAAAAGCTGATTATGGATGAGGCATTCTAAAACTTTGGATAGGAATGGTAAGATAGAGATAGGTCGGTATTCAGAAAAGGAAATAGGATTACACTTTTTTGGCAAAGGGGTAATTTGGGCTTCTTTCCATAAAGAAGGAAAGACACCACAGGATATGGAATAATTGAAAATATGGCAAATAACTGGGAGAATTTCGTCAAGAACAGGGAGTATCATTTTGCGGCTGACACAGTCGCTTCCAACAGCGTTGGACGTAATAGATGCTATGCTCTTTTTAACATCACAAGCAGAGAATTGATTAAAGACGAATGGTGAGTAATCGGGAGTGGGAAGAGATGAAAGAAGATTTAAAGTGTTGGCTTTAATAGCCCCATTGAAATTATGTGATGTTGAGAAATGTTGATTAAGTAATTCAAGATCTATGTCTTTAGGAATAGAATCTTGACGCGATTTTCCAACTCCCACTGATCTGAGAAATTTCCAGACTTGAAGTGTTGATGTTCTTCTGTTTTATTATCTATTCATCAATCTATTTCATCTTAGAGCTGTGCATGTTTGTTCTAAATATTCATTATATGGTTTTCTACTCAACAAATGAATAACAAAAAATAAAAATGAATTTGTGCTTTACGAGGTTTTCACTGCCCAGCGATGATTCTCGCAATTTTCCACAACAACAATTCATTATATTGGTCAGTAGTGTCAATTTACACCAGTGAGCGATTAACAACGCTGTGCTTGCTGATAGCTCTCTGAAGTCTCTCCTACCATATGTCAGAAGGGTGCCTTGCAATGCCCCGGGTTACCTGGCGCCTGTGTGCAACACCAACATAGCCTCTATGGATGGCACAGCCTTGAATGCTTGCAGTTTAATTTTGTGCATTTTTTGCAAATCTTTTGAACTGTGATCATCAAATCAACATACTTATAAAAAATATTTATCTTTTATTTAGGAGGTGTATTCGAGCCGTACGTACCACCAGAAGGCGACGGCAAAGCCTCCCTTGTATCCACGACACGTGCCAAACAAGCTGTCGAGCTCCTTGAGAAGAAATCGAAGTCTATGATGGCAATACGAAAGATCAAGTCTTTTGAGGAAGAATTTGACCAGAAAGAATTCCTTCGGCAAGCTCAACAGACTTATATAAAAGCTCATGAGAGTCTAGCCAACCATGATGGGAAAGCACTAAGGTTATATGTCTCAGAGAAGGCATATCCTGAGTTCAGGCATAATAGTCATTCCAAGACCATTAAGTGGAGGTTCTTGGAGTCATTGGAGCCCCCAAGGGTTGTGCATGCACGGTGCACTGATATTGTTAGCAAGGAGAATATATTTGGACAGGTTTGTTTGTTACCTTTCCACGTTTATGTAGTACTAGTTTGTTCATTGTTTTCTAAGGTCCGTATTACAGAACGAAACTCAAGCATTTATCTCCGTTTATAACTAGTTTGGAGTCGAGTTTTAATTTTAGAACATTCCTCAAGCATAGATTCATTGATCATAGTTCAGCTGAGTTTGGCTTTATTCTAGATCGTTACTCAGTTCGTAGATTCGACCCCAAGCAGTGATTTGATCTGTAATCAACCAATTGATTGGCTCATTTTCATCTGAGTATAGATTGATTGCCGTTCTGGAATAAGACCGTTGCTCAAGTACTGATTCTATACTTAAACAGTGATCAACAGATTAAAGATCAAACTGGACTTGAGGAATGTTCTTTAATACGGACCTTAGTGCCTGATGAACAAAGATTACCTGTGTATAGTATATTCCTTGAGTAGGTACATCTTGTACGCTGATATTATAATTTTGAACGTTGACTTTCTTTCTTGTGGCGACATCTACCACGCCACGTGCGAACAACGAACACGTGCGAGTTTAAAATTAAGTAACACCACTGTATTTCAAATTCAATAAAAAAAAAACTACGTAGCAGTGTTGCCAACTTAACGGATTTCCCGTCAGATCTAGCGGATTAGGAGGAGATAAAAATGGGATAAAATATTTCTAACGGCTGACGGATTTTTTGAACGGAAATTTTTGCTAGTCTATGGACACTATGACCACTATTTTTTTCGGTCAATTAATAGGTCTCCTGCTGATATTATGCCTAGGGCGGCAGATTATCTAAAAAAAAAGGTTGACCAACTATTGCTTGGTCGCAACGTGACGATGAAGTGAATCAAAATAAAAAAAAAGCGGGGAATTTCGGGGAATTGACGGATTTCTGACGGAAATATACAACAAATTCAGCGGAAATTCTAAATTCTTGTTGGCAACACTGCTACGCAGCACGAAGATGACCTAGAAGTGTACAGCGACAAATAAACACTTTCAAAAATGACATCACAAATCCTGCATCGCGATATCAAGATTTGACACGTAGATAGTAAAATATACAACTTCCCAACATCAACCGTTGGGCAGCAGCCAGGCTTAAGACCCGCCTGGTAGAAGGATCCGCCATTTTCGTTGGAGGAACACCATACCTCTTCTTCCACAATCTTATTGCAAACTCCTGAATCTGAACCTGATCATTTCCCAATGGGCTGTGAAGGTCAGACAGCATTCACTTCTGCATTCATCATCTAAGCATATGACTATACAAAGTGTAAACCGATTACTTTGAATATAACATAACATCACGCCTTGTGTTCCCCGAAGGGTTAGGCAGAGGTGTTTTAGTAACACCCTCGTTTCGCCAGCTATGTTTACGTCCCATGTATAGGGGGCGAGCCTATTGCCATTAAGCGGGCACAAATCCAGACTCCGGGTTGCTACTGAGAAATTCCTAATGGAAAAACCCAATATCACTTTGCCCGACCTGGGGATCGAACCCAGGACCCTATGCTCAACAGTCACGTGTGCCACTACTGGACCAACGAGGTAGTCAAGTTACTTTGAATATGTTTGGTAAAATTGGATATTTTATGTTGATACAACACAAATAACCTGAACAATCTCTGGACTTATAAACTAACAATACTTATACTTTTTCTGGCAGGTCACAGTCCGCTTCCACACCCGCCAACAGCTCGCCGTATACGACCGTTTTGGTCGCCTCCTTCACGGCAGCGAGATCGTAGCCAAAGATGTCTTAGAATACATAGTCTTTGAGAAACACCTATCCAATCTCTATGGAACTTGGCGCGTCCATGAGAAGATCATCCCCGACTGGACTCCGCCCAAAGAACCCTCGAAGCTGACCAGGGTTATGCCAGAACCAGAACCTGAAGTTTTGAAGGTGGAAAGTGGTGAACCAACACCAAATGCGGAGGCAACACCAAGTGCGGAGCCAACACCAGTTATCGCTGATAAATGAGTTGTAGATTTGTAAATAAATTTGTAGTGTAATATTTGGTGTGTTATTTTTATTCTGTATTGATCAGGGTGCAAGCGGATACAATTTTGACTACCAACTCGTCACGGGCCCTCCTTTGAATCTGCCCTTGTTTGGGTGCGAGAAAAAATAGAACGTATGAAATATATCAGCTGTTCATTATGAGAAGATCAAAGGAATGGTTGCTGTTTCTCTATTAGTAAAATGAGGTGTAAAGCGTAGGTCACACCGCCAGCTAGCGAGCGAGCGAGTCGAGGGAAACTATATAAACTAAGCGATGCTTTGGCGAGCTAAACTATATGGGTTCACATCGGAAACTAAGGACGGACGGCCGAGCGAGCGGGCGGGAGAGCGAGGGGAGCGTTCCGTCTCATTTCCACTCGCGCGCAGTTCCGAGCAGCAGAGCCGAGCGAGCATCGTTTCACTTCTTTTCATACTTCTGTTCACACCGCGAACTACAGAGCTAACGAGGTGAACGAATAGCATCGCTGGCATCGTCGGATATTTCGTTCGCATTGTTTGTATCGCTGACGTAGCTTATCTCTGTAGTTCGGGGTGTGATCCGAAGTACGAAAAGAGGTGAAACGATGCTCGCCCGGCTCGCTCGTTAGCTGGCGGTGTGGCTCGCGCTTTATGTTCCGGCAGGTAGTTGGTATGCCTAGCGGGCCGAAGCATTTTCAAGAGCAAGTTTGAGCGTTATGTCCAACAATAAACTCGAGGATGAGAAGAAACTCCAAAAAGTGCCACCTATCGGGTCCAGATTTTGTAAACCAACATAATAATTGTGAATATTATGAGTAATTTTGGTCCATGATTGGGGAGTTTGTTAATAAATTGACTACGGCGCCACCTATCAGATGCTACCGTATCAGTTCTATGAACCATCGTCTCGCCCTCGGACCAAAAATGTACTGTGTAACGGCCGATCCCAATAATCGATCTCAATTCAAAATCTATGGATAAATGTAAGTTTTTGACAAATTCAGAATAGAAGTTATGTTAAAACCTATTTCAATCCAGAGATTTTGGATTGAGATTGGTGCTGATGCTGTTGTGCACAAACTAAACTTGATTTAGACTATTGCCATCTCTTTCACTCTGATAAAATAAGAAAGAGACGGACGTAAATAAGAGCTGTCAAATTTAGTTGAACTAAAATTTCCATAGAAAAGACGACACGTCGGAACGTGTCGACTAAAGACACGGTGAAGTTCAAGGCGTAGACTAGTTTGACATCTCACTTAGTTCTTTATCACCGTCCTTTTCTCGTGCCGTCTGTTAGCAAAAGATAGCAATTCTTTAATTTTAGTTTAGTTGGTGAATAAGAGAATCGTCGCCGTTGGTTATAAAATGACCTCAATCGGTCAAGTCATTCAGAAGGTAATGGAAGGAGAAGAAATTGACAGCAGACAGCGGCAGTATTTCTAAGTTAGAAGTTAGAGACTTGCTGTTCTGAATATGAATAGAGGTTATGTTTGTGACAGGAGAGGCTGGTGGTTAATTATCATACGATTTGCGAGGTTAAGCTGCGTTTGCCTCGGTCCATGTATGGGTGACCGTTCGTGACACATCGAGACCCATCCGAGCCTCGGAGAGCACGATAAACAGTCGGTGCCTATGACAATCGTTACGGGTAGTCAGAAGCCCGACAGTCTGACAACCGGTCTAACCTTAGGATCGGCATTGCCCAGTAACTGAGTTGTGGAGATCTGATAGCAGTGGCTCCGTGTAAAATACTGGTATTCAGCCGCATCTGGTTAGACTGGAACCTGACCCCAACATAATAGGGAAAAGGGCGAGGAGGAAGAAGTTATGTTTGTAACAGATTTCTGTTTATGAAATAAAAGCCGTTGTAAATTGATTTGTCATAATTTTAATAATTCATATGCGTTTCATTATTTCATTCAATCTAAATGCTATTTTACATTAAAAAAAAAACATTTCACGATGGTCAAATAGTTTACAGATTATCGAATACTTGTTTATGACTCTTTTACACAGATAATTAATATTCATGTAAGCTACATGTCCATTGGTACTGAAATCGTCCGCAACAGATTAAAAGGTCAATAAACGTAAGGCCGGCTTCACACCTGTAAGTTTTTACTTACGATAAATTTGCAAATGTAAACTCTCTAGAAGTAACTTATCGACTGATCTGTCAAGTCCAATGGGGAAGGCAACGCAAAACGAAACCAGATGGCAGCACCTCCATACTTAGTTATTTGAACCAATCAGAACCATCATATTCATATTAGCAATAATGTCAAACACATTGCAACCAATAAGATGGAATAGGTACAATCGAAAGTGGCGCCATTAGTTCCACAGTTGCCTACCCCATTAATTGTCATAAGTCACTTACATACTTTTTACGGAAGCAACTTACAAGTGTATTTGCAGCCTGTAATTTTAAATTTTCACATTCATTCGTAAATATATCATGTTAGTGCAGTCTTATATCTATGGAAGGCACCAAAGTAATACAAATATTGTATTTACAAATTATATTAATGTACATAAATATAACTAGGTTGATCTTTGCTTTGCTACGGCGTAATAACACATTGAAATATAACATCACTAAATTTCATGCCCTTTACAGGTCTTGTTCGATAGGCTTACATATTTTGTAATGTGGATCGATAATATAGCTCGTTATCTATTTCTCAGTCACTTATTCTTCTTTTATTTATTACAAAGAATATTGGCAATTTAATCCAGACCAATGACGTGAACTATGTCTTAACCAGGAGTGAGTTTGTCATAAAAGTTTAACAGGATCTTGAATTCACAACCTTTCTCTGTCAAACACAATGTAGACTTAAATAGATATAGTAAGTTTGTCAAATTGTATGAAATCTAGAATATCATATTTTTTGTTCCATCTACAACATACGTAACGACAATTTTAGTGCTGGGAAGTTAACATTACGCACATCTCGCACACGCATGTGCAACCATCCGCGGTTGTGGAAACGGTAACAGTCGAGAGGGAACTGATTTAACTGCGCAACAGGTTGGAGGAATGCTCCTACCGAATGGCACGCAGTGATCCCAAGGCTGCACCTTGTTTGTTGGGTCTGCAAGTTAGTTATATCTCAATGTTTATTCGCTTAGTGCCTATAATACACGATCGAATGGCAAACAGTTTGTACATTATAAGTTATGAGATTTATTTAATTAGCTCATCTATAGCTATATTTACAGTTATCCTTCAATATTCACATTTTCTGTCATCAGTACTCAGATTTCTAAGAACTAATAATTTTTTACAGAAATTTGTTTTCCGACGTAGTCGTAGTAAGCAAGTTTTGATAGGAATTTTAAATATGTATTTTGCAAGTTTGCTAGATTTTACTATAGTGTCGATAATTCTCTATCATTGTGCATATATTTCTACGACATTATTAAGTAGTCCAAAAAAACTTCCAACAAGGAAACGGAGTCACCGACAGAATCCTCTCTTCTTTGTCTTGCGAGCTGTCTTCAGCTCGGCGGCTTCGTTTCGAAGTCGTACGACTTCAGCCCCGAAGTGTTAAAGTCCATAAGAGCTGACCATGCACCAGCTGACCCGGCACCGCCCCTCACACGACGGTGGGCGCGGCCCGCTGGCTGGGCTTGGGCGGCAGCGGGGGAGGGGTGCGCGCCGCGGGGGGGCACGCCGGAGGGGGGGACGGCGGGGGAGACGAGTCGCTCTTGTTCTGTAGCCTCTGCCGCTGCGTCTCGCGGAGATTTTCGAGGAAATCTGTTGAAGAATTAGATGTTGTTAGATTTTGGTTGCAGTTTTTCATCTATTCTATAAGACAGCACAATTTCTCTTAGAAATTAAGATGAATGGTTAAAACAGCGGCTTACAAATTCACACGAAATAAAATATGTATAAGCTTCTTCCCAACGTAGTAATATAAGTGGTAGTTTATTTCTAACTCAGTACTGTGACTAATCCTTCTCTGCATCTTTTAATTTCTCAATTTCTATTGTTTGAGTAGCCTGAAGACTAAATTCATGAATTTTAGAGAATACTAGCTGTGTCCTCACGGCTCCGCCCGCGTAAGAAGTTTTATTCCAGTAATAAATATAGCCTATGTTACTCAGTGATAATGTAGCTTTCTAACGGCAAAAGAATTATTGAAATCGGTCCAGTAGTTCTTAAGTTTATTCGTTACATACAAAAATACAAATCTTTCCTCTATATAATATTGGTATAAATATGCAAGTATATAAGATATAAGGCTACTGACCAGGTGGATGATGATGCAAAGGAGGTCCAGGTCTGAGTGCAGCACGTACTCGTGCTCCAGACATGCTGGTACTGCCGCGACTGCTGCCGCTCGCTGTGCTAACACTCTGTAACAAGCATATACACTATTAATATACATTCACTTTTAACACAATATGGCGTGTGGTCTACTATAAAGAATATGTCAAGCCTTCGCTTCTTGTAGGTGTTGAATAAGCCGACTAATGGACAATGTCAAGAGGATGGGTAGTAAAATCGTCCTGTGAGCTAATAACAACATGTGTACTACAATGTGATGTGATGTCAGACCAGAGAGCGTATTCCACTCAGGTAAGGTCTGAAATTTCAGTCTATACCTCATAAGGTCATGGAAAGCGAACAGTAGAAACTGAAGAGACCTATACACAAGGTTAGTCGGAAAGGGGGTACTTTTGTTTTACAACTTTCTCCAAAAGTCAATAGTTCAAGAGAAATAGCTGCTCAAAGATTTCATAAAAAATACGCTAAATTCTATCTTTCCTCGGCTATGATCAGACGTGTTTATATTTTACGTCATATTTGGGGTCACGGGTTAGAAACACCATTTTCTGAATTCATAACTAAAGCAGGGATGAAGAATTTTTGAAAAAACTAAAATAAAAATAATTTTTCATGGATTTTTTTTATCGAATTTGTAAATTTTAACGCTTTGTTTAAAACAATTATCAGTGATACATTAAGTGGCCCGCGACTTAGTACCCCCTTTCCGACTAACCTTGTATAAAAAATTTAACCGGACAAAAAAACCACTCTTTGACGACACGTTTGGTGCAGTGGCTAAGCGATTGGCTTCTGCGCTGCGGGTCGTGGGTTCGATTCCCGCACGGAACAAATATTTGTATGGCCTACAGATAGTTGTTCCGGGTCTGGGTGTTTGTGCATGTGAAGATTTGTGTCTGTAAACGCACCCACGATACAGGAGAAATCCTAGTGTGGGGCAACGTTTTTTTTTTAAACTAAACAAACAAACTTAGTTTCTACAAAGTGCTTAGTATATCTTTGACGTCGGCGCTTTGAGCTACTTTTGTATAGTTCGAACCAAGACGAGAGCAACAGAGCTGCTATGAATTTCCCTGACATAGTGGCTGTCTGTAGTCTTCGCGTGTAACATGGTGCATGTACTGACCTGTTCATCTTGTTGTCTCATCGCGTCGTCTTGCAGTCTAACAGCGAGGTCGCTCAGTGAGTCAGCGTCGTCGTCCCCATCTCTCGCGTCACTCACAGCGGCGCGGTACTCCCCGCTTTCTGACACCTCCACTATTTGGAGACGGGCGCCGTCTAATTCCTGCGGACAAGAAGAGATATCGTTGTAGAACAATAATGGAATTATTGGGTGAAAAATGGATACTACATGATATCTAACATCAACCATATTGGTAGGCGTCTCCTTGCTTACTACTGTAGCCGATCGATAGGCGAATATCGATAGCAGTACGATAGTTCAACGATAGTATGACTATCTTTTATACTATCGATACTATCGCTAGTATCGATACTATCGCTAGTATCGATACTATCGCTAGTATCGATACTATCGATAGCTAAGAAGGTGGCAATAGTACTATCAGAGTGCAATACTATCGATATTATCGATAGTATCAAAGTTCTGAAAAGCAATACTATCGATACTATCGAAATACAAGCCACTATCGATTTTGTATAACTGTCGATAGTATCGAAACTATCGATCATATCGATACTATTGAAGATTTTAAAAAACAATAGTATCGATACTATTGATGCATGTCAATAGTATTGACGTGAACCATGCTATCGATACTATCGATAGTGTCGATACCATCGATAGTCCTATCGATGGAGTAGCGGATTTTCAATTTACAATATCGATAGTGAAACTATCGATTGTTCGGCAACACTATTGCTTACCGACAGATCGTTAAATCACAGCCATTCAAGATGGCAGGATAACTGTCTAAAGTGTTAACTTAAATACTTCGGGCAACAAGAGGGCTGATTCTAAGGTCACTAGCTTTTGACTATGGACAATATACTGTGGCGACATCTACCACACCACACGCGTACTACGAAGCACGGCGATTGGCAATTCGTAAATATGACGTCACAGAATCCTGCATCGTGATATCAAGATTTGACGCGCAGATAGTATATACAACTTCCAATAAATACATTTGTACTATTATTGTTTTCGATAATCGTCCCCCCTCATAATATTTACTTGCACTATTATCATTTATACTAATAACGCTTGTCATACATAAAACTCATAAATACATAAACTCACGCCTTTTTCCCATAGGGGTAGGCAGAAACTATAGAACGCCACATGCTACGACTCTTACATACCCCTTTCGCTTCATCCACATTCATACATCTTGTCATACACGCACGCCGGTTGAGAGTACTACGCACCTGACCTTTGTGAAGAACTTCACCAATAACATCGATGTATGTCCTTCTAGGACGTCCTCTACCGGCGTTCCCATTAACATCCGCCTTATAAATTCCTTTTGTTAATCGCCGTTCACTCATTCTCTCAACATGACCAAACCACCTAAGCATACTCCTTTCAATTTTTGTCACTACATCATCTTTTAAACCGCAACTTTGTCTAATCTCTTCATTTCTCAATCTATCATTCAAAGTTACACCGCACATACTTCGCAAGGAACGCATTTCCACGGCATTTATTCTACTTTCATGCCTCTTCTGCCACGACCAACATTCACTTCCATACATAAGCGTAGGTACCAACACACCATTATGGACAGCCAGTCGTGCCTTTTTGGACATCGAACGGCTAGCCACAACCGCATGCAAAGCACCATTTACTTTATTTCCCGCATTTGCTCTCCTTTCCACATCTTCGTCAATCTTACCATCTCTTGTAAACATACTTCCCAAATAAACAAACTCATTCACCTGTTCAATACTTTCATCTCCTATCTTTACTTTACACTCCGATACATCTGCATCTCTTTCAAAAACCATTACTTTCGTCTTGCTTACATTAATTTCCATCTCTTTCATATTATATGCTCCATTCATCATAGTTACCATGTCTTGCAACTCTTCCACCGACGATGCAAGCAAAACTTGATCATCTGCGTAGAGAAGACATTTGACAGGCAATTCATTCATTTTCAATCCACACTCACTCCCTTTTAAATCTGTCAAACAACTATCCATGTATAGGTTGAACAGCCATGGAGACGCTACACAACCCTGTCTAACACCTCTGGAGATGCCAAACCAACGCTTGTCATATCAACTTATTAGTCATAACTTTTATTTGCCATAAAATAAGTCTCCATAATAACACGACTGTGTTATAATCATTAGTTTCTATAAATAAAACATTACATAATCGATACTTGACATAAGCAACATTTAATATAATTTAGAAAAGTTTATTGTTTTTACAATAAATAATGTCATTAAGGGATTTGGTCTGTAATCAAGTGATTTATTACAGCAAACAATGTTTAGACAGTAAACAGTTTGTCAAATTCGAAACGGCTAGGTTAGGTTAGAACTGTAACCACACAAAGACCACACCGGATTTCCTCTTTTGCAAAGCAAGCATGCATGGTGATTGCAGGCGCTTGTACTGGACTAGCATTGTTGTGCTAGTATGGGCAAATGAATATTATGGTGAATAAATGTTATGGAAAACGACATTATTGAAAATGAAAAATGTAGCAAATAAATGTATGGATTAAAATTATTATAACACTTCATCGATTATGTACAATGAAATTAGTGAAAATGATTTTATGTAATTTCACGATTATGGCAACTGAAGCGTTATTTCTAATGAAATTATGGCAAATACAAGTATGGTATATAAAATGATTGCATTTTTAACTATGGCAAATATTAGTAAACTATTCCTAACATCAACTGTTGGATAGTCGTCCGTCAGATATAAAATCCGCCTCGTTGGGGAATCCTCCCTTTTTGCTGGAGGAACACCATACAGGGTGTAAAAATAATTTTAATGAAGTCTACGTATACTGTACATAAAATTAAGTAATATACAGCAAAAAAAATTGCTGGGAAACGACTTTTATTTTTTGGTATTAAAATACAGCTTTTAATTGTGTAGCGCGCAATTGAAGCGCGCGCGCTTTAGACTGTGCGTACATTTCAAAAATGTTGATAATGTTTGTGTAGGAGAATGTTTAGTAATAACATTTAAACTTAATTTTTGTGAAAAACGTACAAAAATATGGTGACGATATAGAGCCATACCTGTCGGTTCTCAGGTATGGCTTTATACCAAAAAATGTTCGGCTTCGTTAAGAGTATTTTTACACCCGATATAGCTGAGGATAATTGATGATGAGCATAACCAACCTGCATGCAAGTGTCAGGATGCAGCACCACGCCGGCCCGGAGCACGGCCCGGTGCGGATGGGTGTGCGCGGCGTACTTGGCGAGCACGGGGCGCAGCACGTGGCGCAGGCGGCGCGCGGCGCGGCAGCGCACGGCCACGGTGCGCGCGCCCAGCTCGATGCGCACCACGCAGCGCCGCTCCACCACGGCCTCGCGCCCGCCCAGCACCGTCGACGGGGACGACGCACAGATTGTTGTTGATGTGCCCTGAACAGAACAAAGTACAAACAGATTAGGACAACTCTATATATAGAATACATTTTATAAATAGTCATCTCTCTGTCTATCAAGCTATACCTCTAGTACAAATTACCAAATTACGGAAGCAGTAGTTTACGTCAGCTCGCTAAACTAAATATTATATTTGTCTCTTTTTCTTCCAAATGTGTAAAAGAGATAGAGTTTAGCCAGCTTACAAAAACGATTGCTGTTCTTGTAATTTTCAAACACGTACTGAAGGTATTGGGGGCAGTAGGACCTTCTGCACCGTTCCCTGTACAATTTTATGTTCGACAACAAGAAAAATAACTACTGATTCATCGCGTAGCCAGAGGATAAACTACGATAACATGTCCCGCCCCTCCAAAATTCAAAACGCTTCAATGTATTTGTGAAAGTATTTATAAAGCACCACCAATACCTACTCCCAACGCATGTGTGCGTGTTGAAACAGCCGTCAAACAAAAACTACAATTACATACACACTCTTTCGTAAAAATGGGACTAAACACATTGAAATAGTAAAGTGGAGGGGTGGGACATGTTATCATAGTTTATCTCTAATACACGATAAGTGTTACTTTAAAAATAAATATCTAAAAAAAAACTCTATTACTTCCTGACCTAAGTCAGATTTGATGTCCATTCTATCATTCTATCCAGAAATAGCCATCGAACTAGATCTTACCTGATTGCCATCTTTTAGTAGCACATCATAGGTGGTACACAGCAGGTTTCTCCTCTGCAGCAGTCGGTCCACCAGCCGTCCGACCGTCACGCTGGCGTCTACGCCAACCACGGAGGTCGCTCCGTCAGGTAATACGACGCGACATAAAGAACACTGGCCGGGAGCAGTTTGACTGGACTTTACCACCTGTAGGAAGAGAAAATAGGTTTGAAATTGTTGGACAAGAGTCCGAGTGTTAGTGCTATATGCTAAACATGTAGGTACCGGGCATAAGGATTTGAGATCAAAAATTGATCGAATCGTAAACAGAATAACAAAACATCACGTCTGTATTCCCCGAAGAGTTGGGCAGAGGTGAATAGTATCACCCTTATTTCGCCATTATGTTTAAGTCCCATGTAATAGGGGGCGAGCTTATTGCCATCAACCGCGCACAAATCCAAACTCAGGGCTGCTACTGAGAATTCTACATGGACAAACCTAATAACACTGTCCGACCTGGGGATCGAACCCAGAACATCACGATCAGCAGTCGCGCTTGCTACGACTAGACCAACGAGGCAGTACAACATAATATAACTGGTATCGATTCTGTTGCACATTTTGACAGTACTAAACTAGACTAAACGCAACTGTCACTTTCTTTTTCTATTGAAACAGAAAGAGACAGACACCCTTAGTTTAGTCCTGTCAAAGTGCGCAACACAATCGGCGCCATTACCAAAATAACTTGACAGTCAAATCATTTCATGAATGAATGCACAAACTCACAAACAAACACTTATAAACAATTACAAATATTTTTAAACTTAACGCTGATAACAAATACATAGTTATATGACTTCTATAAATAAAGCCGAGTACACAAGAGTCAATAGAACTAAATTGTTTGCAAAGGTAAAACAGTTTCATGTTTGCAATATCGTGAGGAGTTGGTTAGGAAAATTTTACGCTAATTCATCGTGAGAGAGATTAAATGGTGGTATTATTGTTGCTTTGTGTTTAACATTAGGATATCGGTATCTCCCATAAGTAAGTAATTGATTTGTGGTCACATGATTGCTATGTGTAAACAAATAGGTAGATTATTTGGTAAAGGCATCTGCGACATCCATTGTGTGATGTTTGGTCTCACTTTAGCAGGTAGGTGTCATATAGCGTTGTCTTGCTCTATCACGTGCAATGTTAATCGCTAAATAATTTATCCAAACTTGGGATACGGCTATATATGTAATGATTATGGTCTTACTACACAACGGTCTAACCTTAGGATATCGGCATTACCTAGTTACTGGGTTGCGGAGGTCTGATGGCAGTCGTTTTGTGTAAAATACTGGTATTCAGCCGCATCTGGTTAGACTGGAAGCTGACCCTAACATAGTTGGGAAAAAGCTGTCCTAAGGTTAGACCGGTTGTCAGACTTTCGGGCTTCTGACTACCCGTAACGACTGTTATAGGTATACGTATGACATCCGGGACAGACTGTTTAACGTCCTCACCGAGGCACGGAGTAGTCTCGATATGTAACGAACGGTCACCGATCCACAGACTGACAGCGGCAAGCGCAGCTTAAGTTCGCAAATCGTAACCCATTTTTAACTGACTTCAAAAAGGAAGAGGTAAAAGGAGGAGAACAGTTTCAGAAGTCGGGGCCTTCATTTGGTTCAGCGTGGATTAGCACCGACTTCTGAAACTGTTAATTTTATATTATGGTAAAGGTATTAGGTTTGCAGAGGTGTATTAAATTAAATCTTTATTAAGTTATTTTATACTTTTTAGTTTTTGAAGTCGGTTTTTTTAAACGTTTATTCTTTATTAGGTACATTAGAATGTGAGATTTTATCGTCGTTTTTTTTGCTCAATCTCTGAATGGATTCAAAGTTTTAATATACATTATTCTATCAACAATGACAAGACAATTTTATTAAGAAGTTACGTTAGTTACGTTATTATTTGCTTAATTAGTAATAGGTACTAATACTAGTAAGTTTGCACACTATACAAATATTAGTTCAATATTATCGTGTTTTTCCGCCCTGCACACATGATAGTGTTCTATGCATATTTACTGATCGTCAGTTACACCGTGTTAGATCATTATTGAATTGTTTTTAAAGGAAAACTTCATTTATTAGCTAATTATTATCAGGTTGTTGTTTCAGTAAATATAGAGAAAGAGTTATTATAGTTATAAACTAGTTTGGTCTATGCTGAACTAGTTATTTTATCAATTCTCTGTACATAACACTTAGGTATATGTTTTTAAAAATAGTTTCAACAGTAGGTTAAGGTTGCTAGTGAAACTAAATAATAGTCATATCTACTTTGTAAAGGTTTTGCCTCGTTGCTCTAGTGGTGGCAAGCGCGACTGTTGATCGTGTGATCCTAGCTTCGATCCCCAGGTCGGACAGCGTTGTTGTTGTTTTTCCGTGTGGAATATCTCAGTAGCAGCCCGGAGTTTGGATTTATGCCCGGTTGATGGCAGTAGGCTTACATGGGAGTTAAACATAACGGCGAAATGAGGGTGTTACTATACACCTCTGCCCAACCCTTCGGCGAATACAGGCGTGATGTTATGTTATGTTAATATTTAGTTTAGATAAGTACTTAGGGGGTCCGCCATTGTAATATTTATTCTTTTTTTAATTCAGAATGAGCCATTCAAGTATTACCTAAGCACTAAAGGGGGGTGAGGGGGTCTTTGCTTAGCTTATTTTTGATGACATGGGGGACGGGGGTGTCTAGATGATGATTACGTCAGTAATTTTTATTTATTTCCTTTTTTTTCTAGACCTAAAAACTGCTGCTCATGAATAACAATAAAGAAACCTGATCAGTTTAAAAAAATATATACCAATGTTAACGTAAGCATAGGAGGGGGAGTAAAAGCTATTCTTAGTTTTGCTGACAAGGTGGAGGGGTGGGTCAAATACTAAAATTTTGCTTACATAATACTTGAATGGCCCCAAACTACTCCAAGCTTATTTTAATAGAGGCCACTTACATCAGTAATAGGTGGTTGCGTGTCATTCTGCTGTGTGCTATTTGACCGCTCGCGGCCGGTCCGTATCTTCCACGGTAGGAGGGAGGCGCCGCCGCTGCGCCGACGCTCTGACGCGTTGCTTGCTGACTTCTTTAGCTGTAAATAAAGAAATAGTTTGATTAGTAAGTTGATTCAGTCGTTTTGGATAGGTAAAGGGTAGTCTGGTGCTATCCCGGCTATAGGTACTTGGAGGAACAGTGTTGCGTACAGCACGCAGTACGTGTTTAGTCGGGGTGCAAAATAAAAACAGTTTAATTATTTGCGTTTAAAGTGTCTTGAGACCCTGCGGCGGCGACTAGATATTACTAGTTAAATAGAACACGGGTAGTGCTCTGTGCGACGGCGGAAAACGTACTAACTCCGGTAGGAGCGAGAGAGCAAGAGAAAGAGTAGTAGAGAAGTTTATGCCAGGCAAATATGAGCTGTACGTTGGCGGGTGTTGTAGCACAGCGGCCGATGTTTTTGGCGTAGTCGTAAGGCGTGTGCACGATATTGTACACTTTTGTTTTACCAAAAATTTACCAAAAAACATAAACGTGTAAGATCACGGTGGCGAGGTCTCAATACTTATTTATTATAAAACCACATGTTATTTTTTATAAAATGTTTTTCCATACGTAACAAACAAACAGCATAGTGGTTTTCGACATGACCCTCCGCCTTTTTCAAGGTGGAGGGAATCCAAGATTTCTCCACGTAAACAAAGCAGTTTCGTGCTATTTCACAAAAGTTTTATGGTAGTTTTATCAAAATTTATAATCAAGAATTCACCACCTTGTTGGTCACCTGTGTTCCTGTGTCCTGAGTTCGATCCCCAGGTCGGGCAAAATGTTATTTGGCATTACCATTAGGAATTTGTCAGTGAGTCTGGATTTGTGCCCGGTTAATGGCAATAGGCTCGCCCTCTTTTAACCCACCACCTCTGCCGAACCCTTCGGAGAATACAAGGTGTGTTGTTATGTTTCAAGGAAGTCAGTACTGCTTGCAACTGATTGGTCACGTGACTCCAAGAGTCGTGAGTAACCATCAACAGAGGGTTATGGTTGAAATATGATGTGAATTGACGTTTACAAGCTCATATTAGGATAGACTGCCTTGTTGGTCTAGTTGTCGCAAACGCGACTGCTGAGCATGGGGTCCTGGGTTCGATCCCCAGGTCGGGCAAAGTGTTATTGGGTTTTTCCATTAGGAATTACTCAGTAGTAGCCCGGAATGTGGATTTGTGCCTGGTTAATGGCAATAGGCTCGCCTCCTATTACATGGGACTTAAACATAAGTGGCGAAATGAGGGTATACTAAAAACATCTCTGCCGAACCCTTCGGGGAATTCAAGGCGTGATGTTATGTTATGTTATTAGGATAGAAATGCATCTGTTCAGATATTCCGTAAGTCTGCGTACCTTAGTAGTATCGGTTTCCTGTTCCCGTTGCTGCGCGTACGGTAGCGGCAGTCCGCGTAAGTCTGCGCGTGCGCACTCAGCGTGCACGCCGGAGCGCAGGAAGCGAGGGTAGCTGTCGAACTTCATCACGTTGAAGATCTGCTTCTGAGCCTGGGAATGCAAAAAAATAATTTATTTGTTTTGGTTCAAAATCTCGAACACATTGCCACTTATACTAACAGTGAGTTATTAGTGTACAATAGTTAACCAGAGATGGAAATTATGTGTCTGTTTGTAATGTTAAAATAACAACTTTTTACCAAATGCATAGAAAAGTATATACGGTACTAATAAACAAAAAAACGATTTTTAAAATTTTTGACTGTCTGTCTGTGTTTGTTTGGGCTAATCTCCGAAACGGCTGGACCGATTTTGACGGGACTTTCACTGGCGGATTGCTAATGTTATAAGGAGTAACTTAAGTTACTTTTATTTTTGAAAAAGAATTAGGGTTCTGCGCAAAAGAAATAAAAGCCATCCGGCTTCTACGCAGACGAAGTCGTCGGCACAGTTTGTTACGAATATAAGTTGCAAATACAAAACCTAGTAACATTGCAATAGCGTCGTAAAACTTTAATAAGCATATTAAATAAAATACTTCAATTGAATTAAAGATTTCACGCGTTGCAAGAACATGTTCCACCTTTCATTATATTTCGATACATGTATTGCAACAGATTATATCGTAATAATAACAATTATCTGGTAGTTAAAGTATTTTGAAATATCTTTATATATGACTAGCTTGTCCTCACGGCTCCGCCCGCGTAAGAAGTTTTATTCCAGTAATAAATATAGCCTATGTTACTCAGTGATAATGTAGCTTTCTAACGGCAAAATAATTTTTGAAATCGGTTCAGTAATTTTTAAGTTTATTCGTTACATACAAAAATACAAATTTTTCCTGTTTATAATATTAGTATAGAAGTATAGATTGAATTAAGATGACTGAATATTTCCAAAAATGCCTTGTTGGTCTAGTGGTCGCAAGCGCGACTGCTGAGCATGGGGGTCCTGGGTTCTATCCCCAGGTCGGGCAGTGCTACAGGGTTTTTCCATTAGGAATTTCTCAGTAGCAGCGGAGTCTGGATTTGTGCCCGGTTAATGGCAATAGGCTCGCCTTCTATTACATGGGACTTAAACATAACGGCAAAATGAGTGTGTTACTACATCTTCCCCTCGCACGGTTGATCCACGAATAAACTCTCATTGCGACCAACTTTTTTGAGTTGGTTATAGACAGTTATAGAAGGTTTTGCCGTTCTTACCTGTTGGAACAGCTCAGTAGACGGAGGATCATCCCCCAGCAGTAGTGCTGCAGCTCTCCTTGCGGCCGCGTCCACGTTGACGGACTCAGGCGCTCCGTCTGCGAGGTGCCGCTGCCAGATCTCGGCGGCTAGGGATCTGCGACGTTCAGGCTCCGTTGTCGCGCTGTATTGCTCGCAGGACCACCAGAATCTGAGGAGAAGAGGAGGTTAGTTCGAAGCTTAGGATATTTCTGGGTAGGGTTGACGTGACATTCGAAAGACATACTTGAGTATCTATTTACTACTCATTTATTCGTCGCAACTAAATGAAATGCCCGATTCCTAGATCTTACATGCTGGCGAGGAGAGCAAAAGCAAAGGTTAAATAACTGAACGCACTAGTGTCTCTTGAACACTAGAAACTATGGCTCGTATTAATTAAAAAAACTCAACATGGTGGCCTGGGAGTTGGGTCCCAAAAGGCGCTGACAAAGAGTAGAATTTCATACATTTCTTTTTTATCTGCATTTCAAGTCACATCAAAATGACACTTAAGAGGGAGCTCTCAAATAAAAGTCATTTGTTAGCGGGCCTAGAAGAGAAGACAGAAAATAAGAATCTTCGACGTTTGAAAAGATTATAAGGCAGGAAGAGGTATTTTTCTTGATCGAAAAAAAACAGTCATCTGCTTCGAAAAGTCATGTTCTCGAGTAGATGTTTACAAATTAATATTAATACGAGTAACCAGCATTACACATCTCGGTAAAGTTTCCGTACCTTTCGATCTTTTGAGCAGATCCCAAATATGACACCAACAACTAATTCCTTGACTTTAAAACACCAGTTCTGCACCAAGGTTTATCAAGATATCAGAATCTCACCGTATGTTCTCTGCGGCGAACTCCTTAGCTAAGAAGTGCGCGAAGGCGTTGGCGCCGGCCGGGTCCGCCAGCAGGTGCTCCAGGCCGAGCGACCAGCGCGACACGTTGGAGCCCCCGCCGCCTGACCCCGACACCTGCGTCGAGCCCTCGCTCATTTGCTGTTGGAAAGAGGAAAGGGTGATCAGTGTTACTGTTCCAAGATTAAAGGGTAGGTAGGATAGTGTGAATCGAATTACTTTAAAGGCAAATGAAGCTAGTTTTAGTTCCATTAGTATACACCATTTTGTTTAGTATTATGGTAATGTTCTGCAAAATCATTTGCTGTAGCAGTATACAGGAGAAATACGTGATCAGAACTAAGCATACTGTTCTGTTCTGTCTAGCTTTTTCCTAAGATGTTGGGGTCAGCTTCCAGTCTAACCAGATACGGTTGAATACCAGTATTTTACACAGAGCGACTGCCATCAGACCTCCGCAACCCAGTTACTGGGCAATGCCGATATCCTAAGGTTAGACCTGCAAAACTAAGTATACTAAGGGACTATAATTATAAATTAGAAGAATCTTCAGCTACTCATGTTTTTGGAAAAAGTCATATTAAATATTCTAGCATCGCCTCTTACGAAGGTTTTTCGACCTTTTTGAGTTTTCCAGCTATTATGTAAGTAGTTCTTACCTTGTTGTACATGTTGCGGTGTTCGTGGCGGTACGAGCTGCCTGCGCCGCTTCCCGTCGTCCAGCGGCGGAACGGCGATGACTGCTCGCTCTGGGAACAATAGATAAAGTTTCTTTAGTAAAACAGTTGTTGGTAGAGCAGTAGAAAAAGTAGAATGTAATAGAAACAAGGAGGTTTGGTGGCAAAAGGATTCGTAATTATTTTCAGACGCATCTAGATAGAATTCCAAGACCGTTTTTTTTGGAAATTGTTTTAAAACCGTTATATCTTAATTAATAACTTGTAATCATAGTAACATTTTTGATAGTTTATTGAAATTAAAATGAAATCTATATTTTTTTTGGATTTTGACTACAGCAACCCAAAACTAATAAAGCCAACATAAACAGCCTCGTTGGTCTAGTGGTGGCAAGCGCAACTGCTGATCGTGAGGTGCTGGGTTCGATCCCCAGGTCGGGCAAAGCGTTATTGGGCTTTCCGTGTCGAATTCCTCAGTAGCAGCTCAGAGTTTGGATTTGTGCCCGGTTGATGGCAATAGGGTAACCCCGTATTACATGAGACTTAAACATAACGGCGAAATGAAGGTGTTACTATACACCTCTGCCTAACCCTTCGGGGAATACAAGCGTGATGTTTATGTTATTCTCAAAATTCGCACGCTTACATTTAATAAATCTTTTAAACATTATACTCAAAACTACCAACATTTTATTGACGAAATGACTTTGTTTGTATTTTTTCTTCTTAACGATCTGCGTGAGAGTTCTTTATCTTTCATAATGTAGTTATGAATTACGTTTATGTGTTACTGGTTAAAGAATGGACGGTTAAGTGGATATTGTGTTGAGGTTATGACCGAAGCTCTCTCTTGACACAAAGAAAATGGCAG
Source organism: Amphipyra berbera (assembly GCA_910594945.2). Lineage (NCBI taxonomy): Eukaryota > Metazoa > Arthropoda > Insecta > Lepidoptera > Noctuidae > Amphipyra > Amphipyra berbera. The sequence goes on along the minus strand of OU343142.1, from coordinate 2,066,155 downwards.
ATTATGTAAGTACTGAAAGCTAACTCTCTTTATGAAATACTAGCTGTGTCCTCACGGCTCCGCCCGTAGCCTATGTTACTCAGTGATAATGTGGTTTTTTAACGGCAAAAGAATTTTTGAAATCGGTCCATTAGTTTTTAAATTTATTCGTTACATACAAAAATACAAATCTTTCCTCTTTATAATATTAGTATAGAAGAAAGATCTAGGCATAAAACTAGATATTTACACGTAACTAGAAATTTAGAAGTGGGAGGGCACATTTTCATGTTTAAGATAACATCACGCCTGTATTCCCCGAAGGACTGGGCAGAGGTGTAAAGTAAAACCCTCATTTCGCCGTTATGTTTAAGTCCTATGTAATAGGAAGCGAACCTATTGCCATCAACCGGGCACAAATACAAACTCCGGGATGGTACTGAGGAATTCCACACGGAAAAACCCAATAACACTTTACCCGACCGGGATCTAACAAATCAGCAGTCGCGTTTACCACCACTAGACCAACGAGACTGGTAGATTAACATAAATAAATATATAAACAGTTCATTCATAGCTTCACTCAAGAATTCTCTGTGGCGTGGGTACTTTATATACACAAACAAACCACAATTAGACTGATCAAATATCTTTATATCCCGCTGAAAAAATCAAATCCCCCACTCCAACCACAGACAACGCACTACTAGGCTACGTAATTCAATTTCTAAAACCTGTAATTTCCCTTTTCCTTGACAAACTCCAATTGGTAGGCACATGCGTAAGCGCACAATGCGTAGTCTTAAAACAACACCAATAGGTATTAATAACTAACACTCACTTTATTGACGCACTAACCACAAGTTAAAACTGAATACCTGGCACAAAGTAACCGCGACCCTGTCGAGTTTAGAGGAAAAGTTATATCATTCACAAAAATGGTGCTTACACTATAAACTGAAAGCAGTGTAACGTCATACTTGCAGGACAGTATTTGCGTAAACAGTCGCAGGGTTGTCCAAATTACAATTAAAGAATAATCTGTACTTCTACGATGCGTCCTTGAGACGGCAAATCGTCAAACGAAAATTGAAAGACTGACCACTCGATTAAAGTCAACGGAGGAAGTCTCGATTTGGAAGATGTAGGACTGAGTGACGTTTGGAAGAGGCAGCAGTCAATGGATGATAATGATCTTAATTTGAAAACTAAATTCCCACCACTACGTTCAAAGACGACGGGTATTCGACTGCAGTGAATCTGAACAGACATACAAATGTCTAAATGAAAGGATTACCTGTTTGGTATTCTAAACAAGGTGTGAACATCAACGGAAGGAAGGCAGACACATTAGGTGCATGTGCAATAAATGCACGTGTTGAAGTCGTTGATCGAAGTTTTAATACTCCTGTACAAAATGGTCACGCTTTGTCATCCGTTGATGGAATACTGAATACACCCGTGGAGTTTACGGATGAAGATACTTGAATGGACGGTGGCCCTCTTATGTATAATTGAAGGGATTGAATGTGGAAATAAATTGAATAATTCTGTAGAAGTCATTGCACTCGCACACAATGACGAACAGAAGCATTATATTTTAGCCTTTGCATCAAGAAGGTCGGTAACTTTTGGAAATTCATGGACCTTTATGGCTTTATTATCAGTGAGTCAATCTGTGGGTATGGCGAGCCTTATGTTGATCGCGTTTGGTCCTAGGCTCATCTGATGGTAAGCGCAGACAGGGTCTACGATGAAGCACACTAATCCAAGGAACAGAGATATAGAGAGATTTCCATACACCTCTTTGGCTCTCACATACACACGAAGGAACCCAGTAAACTGCTAGGCACTTCTTTATTTTTTGTGTGTCAGTACAAGCCATGTTTGTTTGATCAGAAAACAGCCCAACAAATACAATGGCCTGTACGTTAAAGATCTTTTAGAGACTTGATGGCCATTCATCTGTCTGTCTGTCTAGTCACAGTTATATTTTCCTGCAATTGAAACGAATGCTGGTATGTGGGCGACATGTGACAGTGGTCCGAGGATGGGGCTAAATTGATCGTAATTGGTAATACTGCCGCGCCCCCGCTCGGCATTGAATGCGATTGCTCATCGTTGGATTCCGTCAGGATAGGTCCAGAATTCTTTGGCATAACATCACGCCTGTATTCCCCAAATGGTTAGGCAGAGGTGTATAGTAACACCCTTATTTCATCGTTATGTTTAAATCCCATGTAATAACGGGGTGAGACTATTGCCATCAACCGGGCACAAATCTAAACTCCGGGCTGGTACCGAGTTATTTCACAAGGAAGACTTTATAACACTGCCCGACCTGGGGATCGAACCCAGGACCTCACGATCAACAGTCGCGCTTGTCATCACTAGACCAACGAGAATTCCTTATTTGATGCAGATTAATTTAGTAACTGAGTTACTAGGAATATCCAAACGTTCAAACGAAATGCCAAACAAAAGATTAATGATTTTAGAGTTAAACATAATCTCGATAGCATGATCATTCTTCAATTCATTACAAGCACGTTGCAAACATCAAATTCCATCTCTGAAATGTACGGATTTCTCCGTGATCTTAAATTTAGGATACCTAAATATGGCCGGCCTCACATCAATCTATACTCATATTATAAAGCTGAAAAGTATGTTTGTTTGTTTGTTTGAACGCTCTAATCTCAGGAACTACTTACTGGTTGGAATTGAAAAATTATTTTTGAGATGGATAGTCCATTTATCGAGGAAGGTTATAGGCTATATAACATCATCCTACGACCAATAAGAGCGGAGCATAAATGAAGAGTGTTGCAAAAACGGGAAAAATGTCCACCCATGCGAAGCCGGGACGGGCCGCTAGTGTATCATATGTTTTTGTACTTACATTATTGTTCAGATGGCTCATACCTTTTAATGAGTGTAATATTATGAGAAATGTAACATGAAAGCAACGACGAAAGTGTTATTATTGAGTCATTTATGGTAACAGCGTCACAAGCATCGAACTGTTCATTTATTTTACTCACTGAAAGTTTGATAACAGGTACCACAAATTCAGCAGTTTCAGAATTCATATGAAGGATCTTTCCTAGTGTCACATGGCGCGACCAAATACCGTCGTTAGGCTGCCTATCAGCTGGATCGGAGAGGACCGGAACTAACCAATAGAAATGCACAATATTCACAGAGCTGAACGGAGTCGGGAACTTTATGCAGTTCTATTGGTTAGCTCCGCACCGCTCCGCTCCAAAGAACCGGCAGCCTTAACAATCCTAAGCCCGGGTCCTCTGTGACAAAAATCTAAGAAAACAAACATGATAAACACATTTTTGTTCGTCAACCCTACTCAACACGTCGCTCCGTATGTTTGTACATGTCGGAACACCAGACATGGGCTGATAGACCGTCTGTTTACTGAGGAAAACCTGGGGCACGCGCAACTGACGTCCACATGATTGTCACTTTACTGAGGCGTGCAGATTTGGGGGCTACGTCTTAAAACAATAACCGGCAAGTAGCAGAATATTTAAAAGTTAGTTAGCTAAGTAGTTATAGAACCTCTGATCTTTCTTAGGTCTCGATTTCGAAACCAAGGCACGTACCTCTGACTTTTCAGATTTATGTGCGTATTGTATAAGTATCATTTGCTTAAAAACGGTGAAGGAAAACATCGTGAGGATACCTGAGATAATTCTCGACGGCATGTGAACCCAAGTCAGAGGCCCATGGGCGGCATAACTCTGACACCAGGTTAGGCACTAACCATACGAAAAGAAGAAGATGCAGCAATAGGTATGAGGGAGAACCTTGACAGACAAGTAGTAGAACATTTGAAAAGTTAGCTAGGTATAGAAGGTCCGGTCTATTCAAGCATTGATCTTGGTTTTGACCTGCGCAATACGTGAGGTCTTAGGGTACCAAGCAGTCTGTGAGGTGGTCAGTGGGTAATGGATTGAAGACTCAAGCTGTTGATATAGGTAAGTTATTGTCCCTTCTTATTGGTCGACAACTAGTATAGAGACCATCAGTCTGCAGTTTTAGAGGGAATTGAAGAATGTTCAACTATTGTCCATCATTTATGCATGGTCATAGTGTTTCAGCCTTATCTAATTGCGACCGTAACCTGCTTGTTATATAACTATTATATTTTAACTGCGCACTGTTACGAAATGTAAACAAACTCATTATAACACGAGTTCTGAGAAAACATAAAACGCCAACATTTTCGTCTTGAAAATTACAACAATCTTTACATATTTGAAATTATGCAAACCTGCGAAACACGGTCATCCGAGAACGTTCCGTGTACTAATATTTAGTTTGTAATTAATAAGTCATAATGATGTCCAAATTTTCCGCCTACTGTTTTTAAGGAAACTATGTATCATGACATATAATTTGTATGAGCGACCATTATACATACCTAAAAAGTATTCGGCCAGAATTACATTCAGGATAATGATAAATGAAACATGTTTTATATGAAAAAAATAAGCTGTAAGTACCTCTTCTTTACTCTCCGAGGTATACCATACGACCATCTTCAGTAACACTACACTTTGACCTCGATTATCTTAATCACCATAAAAAAATTGCACAAGAAACTACAACAACAACAAAATTATACACGAGCCACAATATTCGCAGTCAATCACAATTTCAACACTCCAACTCGAAATCAGAAATCAATTTCATAGCAGAGTCCTTGAGACATCCATTAGATTTGCGACACACAATTATTTTTAACTGAACAAACGCACAAATTGAAATAAAAAAGAAATAACTTCGAAAATACGAAACCGAATATTTAGTGTTGTGCCCGAAGGTTCGAGCAAGGTTTATCCTGCCGTTCGCTGTCACGGTCGAATGCCAACTGGCTACTGAAGTACTGTCTATGATGGGACGTCGAATGTCCCGACGCGCCACTGTCGCCTGATTGGTGACACAATGCAGAATTACAATAACAATACTTGTGCTAAACAAAACAGTTTCCGGAGCTGGTGGCGGTGCAAGTCATGAAGTTTCATACATTATGCATTTCAAAGTCCTTGACTGAGCCATTGAGGTACCCATTGAGGTACTGGAGAGGAAAAGGTTCTTTTGATAGACTAACCGAGAAGTGATGAGATTCTTTCATTTTCTGATGTTTCAATCATGAAAGTGCTTTTGGAACAAAATTTCGTTGACAATGTAGGGATTTCTTGTCTTATTTTTGTTGTTAACTTTGGCATATTATTATTTGAGAATAAAGATAAATTATGTTAAATAATGTTAAAAGCAGAATAATTTGTTTCAGGATATTATGTCTTTGTAAAACCGAAATAAAATTCAAAGCGAGTTCTTGTTTATAAATGCAAGGAATTTGAAAAATGTTCAGCAATACATCTCAACCCAAGCCGTGATCTAAATTCATAAATACAACTGTTTGTAATTCACATATCTGCTTCCACATAAAAATGCAACCTAATTCTGAGTGCAAATCTTTCGATCAAGAATCTAGAATTCTAGACTAAACAATATTTAAAATAGTCGTTTAAAACTTTAAATTAACTTGGCTGCTATACGTCGGAACTGTTTCGTTCCTGGATTAAACGGTTCTAAATTCATTTATTCTTGTCTAGTATTTCTTAGTATCATCATTTAAAAATCAGCTTGCATTCCTATCTTCGACGAAGGTTCTACTTTCAATAAAAAAAATCCATACCGTCCACATTTCGTATCATATTGCATTCGCACATTTCGCACTAAATCGCTAACACCCGTCTCTTGTACTAAGTAACACAGGAAAACCGTCAGTCGCCCAGTATTATGACTGTCTAAACCATAGCAGGATATTTTTATCACTTCTGGCTATCAGCCACACGGTTCACGAAACAGTAAGCATTGTGAACTAGACTGGAGTTGAAGTTAAGACCTATATTCACTGACTGACATTTGCATCAAAGTGATCTGGTATGAAATCGTGCGACATTTCCAGATATATTATCTCGTTTCATACATTTCCGTGGGTGTCGGGCGACTAAAGGATTATGCCGAAAAGATAGGAACCAGAATCTATCTGCATACTGATAACATGTATATAAACGAGGTTACAGATTGGAAACGTCAGACAGTGCTTGAACCGTTAAATTCAAAATTCAGGACTGAATCATGTCATTGGTAATACCAATGTCCGTCAATAAAAGAGAAATTATAATGCAACTGACTTCAAGCTCCTTAGAAAAGACCATGCTGATAAAAAAGATGAAGAAGAACCTGCTAAGGTACACCCGGAAAACGATTTCCTTACACTCAACCTCGACCTTTGCAATAATGACAAAATAACAGGTCACTCGTGTCATATTATTAATCAACATTCGCCTATTGTACAAACTTTATTAACTTCATTGATGGCCCATAAACACGCAGTCAATGCATTGTTTGTATAAATACGCCTTGTGAATAGACGAGTGACGTCGGTAGCGTCGACTAGCGCATACGATCACGTTGCCGTTTGTACTTATTAGCAACTACCTTCAAAAAGGATAGAATGTAGACTGTTACATGTGTAATCATTGGAAAGGAATGCTAATATTTTCTTATATATTATTATTGAATATTATTGATATTATTATTTCTATTATTTCATTTTTCATTTTCATTACTTTGAATCTACCGTATAGAAATCGTCACAATAAAATCCCCTAGCTTATGTCAATTCTAATAACTTCACCGTCTCTTCGTGGCAGTTTGCGGCGTTAATAACTTGAATAGTAAGTTAGTTTAGAGAGATGTGCTTTGGTTGTTGTCAAAGTGTCTGGTGTTGTTAATTAAGAGAATATGTATTCAATAAACAACTCTATTCGTTGAACTTAATGCGCTGACTGACAAAATTCATACTGAGTGCCTTCAGAACTTATTTTATAAGATACTTTCTTCAACCGTCCACAAAAAAATCGTAGCTTGCATTAAAAATACCACAAAAAAGTGTTTTTTAAATTGCAAAAACAATAATAATAACGCACCGGCCTTATTATGTGAGACGGGCATCCTGCGGTAGATGAGACCGCCATCTACAATAAACAAACAATTGATGAACCTGACTCACTGCCGACCCCGATACACTATCAACTACTGAATGAGCTGTTATTTGTCTATCAGTGTGATTTATGCATGTTGTGTAATGGTAGCAATATCTGTGTTCATTAATATGTCATTATAATAATTACATTATGTTCTGTATTTGTTTTAGCAGTAGTAGTTTATGTATCTGCTGGGACAATTAATATTGTAGTATTGATATCTGTTTCACTCTCGATTCCAATTTCCATACCGTTGGATTTATATCTTAACAGGAAATAAAAGCAAATTTAATTTCGTTTTATGGCTGCACATTAGCAGGTGCTTCTTCATCTTTTTTATTGGCATGGTCTATGCTGAGGAGTTTGAAGTCAGTTGCGTTATAACTTCTCTTTTACTGTCTGATTCTTGCATTACCATGTGATAAAAGCTTTTCTCTAACTTGGTTCCTTCAAAAATATTGCCTACTTACTTCCATTCAAGCCTTCGACTTTGTCTGTTTAAAATTTGGTACTAGTGTATTGAAATTACTGACCACAAAGTGTGGTTAATTAGATTTTGACAGATCATTATTTTCGTGTACCAGTATTGAATCATAACATGTTATTATTGATATTTAATTCATAGAATTGATCATAAATGCGGTCATAGTAAGAGAAGGAAAATTATTATAAAAAGGTATATTGGAATTCATTGTTGATCCGAACTTTATTAGTTATTGCTAATGATATTCCAAGTATTAGTGTTAAATAAACAACATACTGATTCTAATAACTGTAATATAATTTAAGTGGAAGAAATGAGGACATGTGGTGATAGAAAGCAATTAATTGGCAGTGGTACAAAAAAATAATCTGTATCCAAGCATATGGCGAAGCGTAGCAGAAGCAAAACACAATACAACAATGAAATTCGCACCACAGTGAAGCGATCCCGCCAGTGAGATAAAAGGCAACAAATTGATTATGTCAATATTACCGATTCCATTGCCAAGTATGGTGATTATTTAAATTGACATTGTAGCGGTCAAATGGGAGGCTCTATATTTAGCAGTGAACGTCAATGGGTCGAGGTGTTGATGATGGAACTAATATGACTGATGATGTGACTTGCGGATTATAAACTAAGGGAAAATAACGCACTCATAATTTCAACTGGGACCCCTATAAATTGTAACACGGATAACAAATCTACAGGATATGGGTTTAAAACATCTGACGATTAGCCCAAATAGATCAAAACTACAGGATGTTCTATAAAGAAGACTATAAATGATGCATTAGTTTAGAATAGTGTCAATTCTGCATAAATGTTAAACAATGGGATAAGTCAGCAAAATATTAGGAATTTGACATAATAATATGTTGTTATGTAGGTGTGACCGCAGAATGCCGTGCTTAGACTACACAATGACATATAACGACATGACACAATGACATATTACAATAAAAAGCTGTGTACACTCAAGAAATTAAATCGGTGCGTCAAAGCCGAAATTAGTAGAGAAATATGGCATTGTGACCTTTTTTTACATAGCTACTTACGTACTAGTAACTACTTTCATAGTGAACTTTATAGACGCGAGTCAAAAAATTTCACAACTAGACAACGGTGAAATTATTCTAGCATTATTTTCTCTTCTCAAATCGATCTGAACTGGCATACTGACCTTGGGTACAGTATCGTTTTAAGCTGTAGGTACTATGCAAAACATGTCAGTGACATTAGCGAATTCATTGTTTATGAGATATAATCAGTTATCGGGTGAAAAAAAAAACAGAATTTTAAATGTGTACGCATACTAATTTTGCACATGGCAATTCGCATCACCTTTAGAACAATACATTACATCATTAGTACTGACAATGGCAAGACAGTTGCTACTCGAAAATTTTCCGCTACATGGAGACAAGAAAATAATCGTGTGTGACTTTAAAATTTTAAGAAATAATGTATGATTGTAATAGAATTTTCCTTCTCATCGTAAAATGTTTTGGGTACATATGATGAAATGGACCCTTTATAAATAGGTGTACCAGACTACACCCTACACCCTAGTGAGTGGCCTGCGGGCGGCGGGTTGGGGAACCCGTCGCCCGACCAGTAACGGGCCCAGGGAGGATGGCGCGTCGTGTCCTGCGCGCGCCTCTCGGAAGGATGTGGGGCAGGGGAGCAACTGCCCCACCACAGGAGAGGTCCACCAGAAGAAGCTGGTGGACCGAGATCTGCCGGGGTCGCGGTGCATGCAATAGCAAATCCCGTGACTCCGGCCTTAGGTCAGAAGGAGGGACACCGTGGTGGTTTTAGCCAGTAAGAGTCTGGCATACCCCCCCCGTCTTCCCCAGACGGGGGATAGTCCATGAGGATTTCCCCACGATAAAAAAAAAGGTGTACCAGACTTTCAATTTGAACAAAAGGCTCTAGAAACTCGTTCCTATAATGGAAAAAACAGGGCATACAACTAATTTAGGATAGAAGGCCCTAAAATAAAAATCATGATGCTCATCATAGGTGTGTACCTTAACGGATAACATATCATATAATGATGGATGGGTGAAGAGAAGATAGTAAAAGACATATGTAAAGACACATTACATTAGATTTTGCAAGAGAATTTGTGTGAAATGACGGCGTTTTTTACAGCCCATAAAATATATCCAAAAACCATGATAAATTAAACGCAAGCATTAAACCAATGTAGCAGTTTGGACGTCAGTGGTAACCGGTCATAAACCTCTGGATACGTCTGCATCTCTTAGAATAATTCGCCCAGTAACCAGAAATTTATGGAGTCACAACTTCCAAAATGGATTCTTTATTACTGTCTGTAATTAAATCATTGACGTCAGAAGTGCGTGAATAGAATATATAAAACAATATGACTGATGGTGTTTGAAGTTCAAGAACAATAAAAGAATAGGTTTTGTTAATCTAAAGAATTTAGCACTGGTTAGTTTAGCCTCGGAATTCGCGCTCAAATCGTCATACAGTTTAATTCTTACAAAGTCTGAAGGCACTTAATTTGAATTACACGCACATAAAATCAAATAACATTGATATGCAAAGTGCAAATGAAATGCATAAAAATTAAATAAGAAAAACTTACAATTCTCAACAGTTTAGCCATGAATCGCTCACAAATTTGGGTAGGCATATCAACACACTATCACAAAAGATACGAAACAAAAATAAACTAACACTTGAAGATAAAATAATGTTTGGCGGAAGAAACGCGTGTGTTTCGCGCGGGTGTTGCGCGAAGACTGGCCCGAACTTGTGAGAGTACGTAGGTGGTTTAATATATGCTATCAGGTAAACTGTTATCATTATCAGGGATTGTGGATACCGCGTCACTGAAGGTGTTCTCTAGCAGAACAAAATGTATATCAGTGCTTCAGTAAAGGGTGATATAGGTACTTTTTCAGGGAAATCAGAATTATGTAGAGATTGATAGATTTCACATCATTCGTGAAATTACAATCATGATTTCAGTATTTTATCATGACGATAGTAATAAAAATAACTCAGATAATATTTATAATCCGGTATTATTCATCGCCTATTTGTAAATACTTTAAAAATATATTTTTAGTTATAAGCGTATTTTCGTCAATACGACGCATGATTCACATTCCAAATATTCTTCGGAGATTTTGACTGATAACCTTTTACCACAAAATAATTGAGAGGACGTTTGGAAGGTCGTTTTTTATAAGATCGTGAATGACCGAAATATCGCGGAGTTAACGTAAAATTATGGGACGATGGCGTGGCGATAATGTAAACTGGACTTCGTAAATTCTGGTTGAACAAAGAGTGGTTTCGTGGAGTATTTAAATGAGAATCGATTTTCTGAGTTTTATTGCCACATAGTGGTGATAGCTTAGCGGTGGAATGATTGCCTTCCATGTAGAAGGGTTCAATATGGATACCAGCCCGCACCTCTGTCTTTTCTAATTCCTTGCGTTAACGGTGAATGAAAATATCGTGAGGAACCTGCACACCTGAGAGGGATCCATAAAGTTCTCAATGTTGTGTCGTCCACCAACCAAGCCAGCGTGGTAAAACTAAAGCCTAAACCTTTCTCATTCTGAGAAGAGGCCCGTGCCCAGACTATAATGGGCTGATTATAATATAAGTTGGAGATATTAAAGTAATATGCTGAGACTTTTTTATTATCCCTCTGATTACACAATCTTATAAGTATTACCAAGGATTACTTAAATATTACCTATACGATAGGGCTGTGTGACTTTCTCTTATTTCTGGGTTATACAACGTGTTACATAATTCCCCATGAAAAATGTAAATAATCAGGTAGTCTTTTATGGTTGTTGTCATTTACCTCTCAGAGGAAATTAGGTAAGAATGTAAATAGCTTTCTGGGTAGTCTACTCTTTAGTTTTATGTTTTCAGGGTTGCGTTTTAATGATGATTATTTTATGTTTTATCCAAATTCTTTTTTTTGGGTCATACTACGGTTTTCAAATATTGCCAATAGACTCTTTACAAGGGACCTTTTAACCTCCTTTCAGCTTTAGGTGTATTTTTGTAACACGTTGTAGAAAGGTTTTTCGTTATATCAGCCTGTAAACGTCCACTGCTGAATATAGAACTCGCAAAAAAGATAAATTGCTTCAATCACCATGTTTGGCAGGCTAATTGGTGATTGTATAACATAACATCACGCCTTGTATTCGCCGAAGGGCTCGGCAGAGGTGTTTTAGTACACCCTCGTTTCACCAGCTATGTTTAAGTCCCATGTAATAGGCGAGCCTATTGCCATTAACTGGGCACAAATCCAGACTCCGGGCTGCTACTGAGAATTTTTAGTGGAAAAACCCAATAACACTTTACCCGACCCGGGGATACAACTCAGAACCCCATGCTCAGCAGACGCGCTTGCGACTACTAGACCAACGAGGCAGAATTGGTGATAGCAGACAGGAGGACGTTGCTGCCCATCCTGTTGACGTAATCCCTTGGTCACCTTTGGCGACACCTACAGGTGGGGAAAAAGTGGTCTATTCTTTGTCGGGAAATACACGGAACACGTTATATCCATATCGATTTTATTTGAACATTAGCGGCCCATCCCGGCTTCGCACCGGTGGACATTTTTCCCGTTTGTGCAATATTTTTCATTTATGCTCCGATCCTAATGGTCGTAGCGTGATGTTATATAGCCTATAACCTTCCTCGATAAATGAACTATGCGACCCAAAAAGATTTTTTCAATCCCAAACAGTAGTTCCTGAGATTAGCGCGTTCAAACAAACAAACGAACAAACTCTTCAGCTTTATAATATTAGTATAGATATAGCCTAAATACAGTACCCGGCAGTTAACACATCGGGCTTTAGAAAGAGAAATTGGCTAGCTTCGGATTATAGAGCGTCATCTCTGTCGCACGAAGCGACAAAACGTCACACAGGTATGAGTGACAGAGACGACGCTCTACGAAGCTGAAGCTAGCCATCTCTTTCTAAAGCTCGATGCGTAATATTTATTGCCAGGTACTGTAATTGATGGAAAACGTTTTCAAAATTCTATTCCCAAACAAAACATGTAGCGGAATATTTTCCGCACATTTAAAGTTCATTCACCTCTGCCTACCAGGTTAGTAAGACAACTGAATCAGCCTGTTCCCAAATAATTGCGCACGCGCATAATGAGCTCAAAACATTGCCGCCATTATCACAATTAGCAATAAACCAATAAATGATTGAAATACTGCTTGTAAATGTTATCGTTTAATTATGTTTAATAAGTTTTTATTGGTTTATGTTAGGTATATAAGTAATGTGTTACATGGTCTGGTTGGAATGTAACGATTTAATATTACGACGACATTATGGAATTATCTCATATCTGCCTAGTAGTGTGACCATATGTGGCAGTTTCCTGCCTTTTTGGCAGGATTTGGCTCCTATTTTAGCCTTCGGCACATTTAGTTAAAGTTTTATTAAATTGGCAGTTTTTGGCAGTATTGCAATGTAGAAAATATATTTCCATACTGACATCTAAAATCTTTTTTGTGTTTGTAAATGCACCCAAGGTACAGGAGAAATCAAAAAAGTGAGGGGAAAGTCAAAAAAAAAAGCTCATGGAAGTATCGTTTGGGAATAAATCACAAAGAAGCGGGGAATTTCTTTCATTCCATCAGTCAATTTTGGGGTGATGGCAGGATTTGGCAGGTTTCAAACCAAACTATGGCAGTATCGATAATTTTAAGATGGTCACACTGCAGTACCTAGCCTTTTCCCAACAATGTTGGGATCAGCTTCCAGTCTAACCAGATGCGGCTGAATACCAGTATTTTACACGGAGCGACTGCCTTCAGACCTCCGCAACCCAGTTACTGGGCAATGTCGAAACTATAAGGTTAGACCAGTTGTCAGACTTTCGGGCTTCTGATCACCCGTAATGAGAGAAAAAGAGTATGGAATTGTATGGAAGGTCAATAGCCAAAACTCTTCCGGTTGATGTGATGATGAATGATTCAGGTATGATAATGATGCTATTTCTAAACGAAACGGTATTATATTCCTCATTTTATATTACAGTATTGTTGATGTAGGACGTCCTACATTATCGCTGGCTTTTTACAACATTCGTCTAAAGGATTTACTTTTTATTGATATTAAAATGTCAACAAGGGATATCTTGTTATCGCTAGAGTTTGGAAAGGAGAGAATTATTTAACCGGTCATGGCAAATGTTACATAGATTGAGTTATTTCGGTCGGAGTTTAACGTTCGGTCGTAGTCTCATGTAATAGGGGGCGAGTCTATTGCAATTAACCGGGCACAAATCCAAACTCCAGCCTGCTACTGAGGAATTCACACGAAAAACCCAATAACACTTCGCCCGCCCTGGGATCGAACCCAGGACCAGTCACGCTTGCCACTACTAAACGCTGCAGTTTTTGACAGGAATTCAATAGAATTAATGTCAAAAACCAACATTGATCCAGAAATTTTGGTTCGAGATCGGTTATTGTTTTCGATCGTTAACTAGTCATGGCAAATGTTTCAATTATTGTGGAGCCCAAAAGATTGGCTTTTGTCGGTCCCAGTGGGTAATCTATGGTCCCAGTTTAACGTTCAATGATTCCTTACAACTATGCAAGATTTTCATCTTGTATTAAAAAGAAGCAATGTACGCAACGTGGACCACCAGCAACCCTGAATTTTATCAAATCTTATATGACATTGACATATTCCGTGACATATTAAAATCTTTCTATATTGTACAGTTTAAGTTACCAGATAATTTTAACAATGTAAACAAAGAAATGTAATAAAAATGTCACCGAGGATTTGCAGAAACTGGATATGTAATTGTTCAGATAGGTATATAAAATATAATCAATTCTCGTTGTTTAGATAATCTTTGAAATTAGCACTGTCATGATGACAAATAGTGAATTGGACAGCTGTTTGTTGAAGAGGGTATGTCTTAGCACAAGATAGTACAATATACTAAACTATTCTGTATAGGTAGGTAAGTAACATGTAAAGCTAAACACACACTTATCAACAGTATTGCAGCATGCTAATAAACAAATAACAAAAAAAAAACAATAAAGCAGTCCTTTTGATTAAGAAGGATATTATACTCATTCAAAGCTTAAAATAAAATACAAAACGATTTTAAGAGAAGGGAGTCCGGTTTTGTTTATCAATGCATGCTGAGACATACAACATACATAACAATAATAACATGATTGTGCTTTTCAATAATCTCAATCCTATCAAATACGGAAGGCGGAAGAAGTATTGATGCGAAATACAAAAGAGTAAACATATATGAAACTGTTGATAAGTGTGATACCAGCCTAAAGTATCAGACATTATTTTATTGTTATCTCCTACAAAACCGTTCGCATTTCTTCTTATCCATATCTTATAGTATCCATGGAGATTTTAGGCGAGAATTATCCAGATTAGATGACATTGTGATCATTTTCACGTGCATAATATGACACATTTATCAATCATAATGTGTGTTACTATGGAATACGTCATATAGTGAAATCTATACTAATAATATAAAGCTGAAGAGTTTGTTTGTTTGAACGCGCTAATCTCAGGAACTACTGGTTGGAATTGAATTTTTTTTTTGTGTTGGATAGTCCATTTATCGAGGACGGTTATAGGCTATATAACATCACGCTACAACCAATAGGAGCGGAGAATAAATTAAAAATGTTGCTAAAACGGGGAAAACGTCCACCCTTGCGAAGCCGGGACGGGCCGCTAGTACATCATATGGCAATGATTTAACAAATAGGTTAGCCTTAACGTTGATGTTGTAAGAACTTAGTTTAAAACAGTCATACTACATAATATAACATCACGCCTTGTATTCCCCGAAGGGTTCGGCAGAAGTTTTTAGTACACCCTCATTTTGGCGTTATGTTTAAGTCCCATGTAATAGGGTGCGAGCCTATTGCCACTAAACGGGCACAAATCCAAACTCCAGGCTGCTACTACTGAGAAATGTCTAATGGAAAAATCCAATAACACTGGCCAACCTAGGGATCGCACCCAGAACCTCATGATCAGCAGACGCACTTGCCACCACTAGACCAATGAGACAATAACTGTTATAACACTTATAACACAATATTTCTAATGCGCAAATCTCATAAGTTATTATACAAAAACTATCCAACAATAGTTAGCTGTCATACATGGAGCTATAAATAGCCCCACACAAATAGATTGCATGTAAACTTAACAATAAAGATAAAAAGATAAGTGCAACAACTGATAAAAAAACTGAGATTTCTTTTACATCCATTTGTTTAAGCTCTAGTGTGTAGGGGGCTTAGATTGTGGTATGCTAGTCTTTAAATAAATATCTTAAAGTATTTTACAATGTATCTTGTCATACACGCACGCCGGTTGAGAGTACTACGCACCTGACCTTTGTGAAGAACATAACCAATAACATCGATGTATGTCCTTCTAGGACGTCCGCTACCGGCGTTTCCATTGACATCCGCCTTATAAATTCCTTTTGTTACTCGCTGTTCACTCATTCTCTCAACATGACCAAACCACCTAAGCATACTCCTTTAAATTTTTGTCACTACATCGTCTTTTAAAGCGCAACTTTGTCTAATCTCATCATTCCTCAATCTATCATTCGACACCGCACATACTTCGCAAGGAACACATTTCGACGGCATTTATTCTACTTTCATACCTCTTCTGCCACGACCAACATTCACTTCCATACATAAGCGTGGATGAAGCGAAAGGGGTATGTAAGTGTCGTAGCATGTGGCGTTCTATAGTTTCTGCCTACCCCCATGGGAAAAAGGCGTGAGTTTATGTATGTATGTATTTTACAACAAAACAATTCCCTGTTTTATTTATTTATTTAACACTTGTACAATGGTAATGTACAATGTACAATGGTGGTACATAAGGCGGACTTATGCCCGCGTTTTGCTTATCAATGGTAACATTTTTTATTGTCAAACTGGGCATATAAATGGACACGTAAGCTATATCTGTGATAGCTACTTCCATATGGGAGGGTCTACTATGCAAAGCAATAAGGTATTTTCCTCATTATTGATAAAGATACAAGAATCACAATTTTAAACAATAACGCTCTTTAAATTATAGGAATCGACAATTTACGCCAAAAAGCATTCACTACCAGTCAATCATTAGGTCAAAGAGAAGAGCATTGAAAGAGGTACCAACAAACATAAGGATATTTGCGACTTCATTTGTATAATAAGACTCAAGGCTCATTTACACGGTGCAAGTTTCTTGAAGCAAGTCTCATGCTGTCTTTGTCTTTTTCTCCGACAAAAACAGAGATAGCATGAGACTTGCTTCAAGAAACTTGCACCGTGTAAATGAGCCTTTAATTTAATGATTGTAGGTAGGTACACACATCACATACAGGTACTGGAAACATTAACTTTGCAAAAACATCTACAGATCTTTTTTTCGTGTGGTTAGTGACTAACCTGGCGTCAAAGTTTATGCCGCCCATGGGCCTCTGACTTGGCTTCACAAGCCGTCGAAAAATATCTCTCAGGCATGCCGATTTCCTCACGATGTTTTCCTTCACCGTTTTTAAGCAAGTGATAATTATACAATCTACAGATAATCATCTTAGTAGCCTGTTAACATCCACAGGTGAACATCCACGTCACAAATAGACCACTATATTAAACTGTCGCAAAGAGACTGACGTTAATTGATACGAATATTAAACAATAACAGACATGATAATGAAAAATTACCGTCCAGATAAACTGATATTATACAGAGTGTAAACGAAATCATGTAATTCCTTCAAACCTCGTGCTGTACTGCTGACATAGATTAACACCGCACGGGATACTTTTAGATACAATAAAATAAAAAACGAGAAGTAAACATGTGTTCTTAACGTGAGACATTTTAGCGCTCCGAGTTAAATAACCGCGCGGCGAGCGAAAGCCGCACAATTCGCTCGGGGCGCTAAATACCCTACGTTAAGAACACATGTTTACTTCTCGTATTTTTTTTTATTGAATCTAGACATGTCTCGTTCCGTGTTAATCTACATTATGTCAGCAGTACATCATGAGGTTTGAAGGAATTACATGATTTCGTTTACACCCTGTAGAAATAGATTATATCAATGGAATGTGGATTGCAATAATGATGATATTTCTTTAGAAAGTTGTAGCGTGTTGGTTAATATTAGTTATCTGAATGAGATATGAACACGCAAAAATGTCATTAATCCAATGCTCATGTGCCTTTCATTTGTTTATCAGAAAATGTTAATGTTAATTTCGTGCTGTCACTGCCATTTTTTTTTTTACTTGAAATGGCTTTGCTCTTTACTCTAGTCTAGGTCAGAGGAGACAGAGACAAAGTCTACGATGGAGTGAGCTTACCCAGAAGAAGCCTGTTAACTCTAACTGAAGAGATTCAGGTTGAATGCGTTCGGGAACACAGACGCGGGTAGTGAGTTTCACTCTTTTGGAGTGCGCATTATAATTATAATTATTATTTATCATTATAATTGCTTTAAGGCGAAGTGACAGTGTCAGTCGTGCAGTCAAAAAACCGGCTCTTAGTGCTTTAAATTCTGAACTGGAAAGAGTTACTGCACTAATCGTTCTACCCAACAGCCTAAATTGCTGTCCAACAATCAGCTTAGCTGCGTTTGATTGCTTGCTTGATTTTGCTCGATCAAACGTTTTAATTTTGATCATGTATCTGATGAGTTAATGGAACTTTATGTATGAAACACACTAACTACATAACTCCATACTGCCGCAATGCTTCTTCCAGAAAAATCCCTCTTACAAGTGATAAGTTCACGTGACAGATGCGTTTGTAGATGAGACACGACCTCGAACTACAACTGACACTTCGGTATCAAAAACCCATTCTCTAACAATGGTTACAGGAAAAATAAACGAATACGAATAATAACAGCGTGTCGGAGAACACTATTATTTGTAGATCCTATCACCAAGTCGGGATCTTGATCTATTACAAAGCGAGACGTAATTTCACAAGTCCATCATTGTGTGATACTGTGATAGTATCTATCATGTTTGGTTTTCTCACGTTTCGTACTCAGTTGTGTCGATGTTTTGTTATGGCAATTTACTACAAAATTGTTATAATAATAATTACTTGCTTAATTACTTTTTTACGAGTATTTTGTGGTTTTCTGTCAGAGAAAAGGCTTTTCCTTTCTTCTGAAGAAGCAACTGAGAGATTATATTATAAGAAGAGTGGTAAGAAATATCCTCTTGTGCGTTAATAACAACGTAATTTGAAGGTTAACCCACAGAATTAGTAGACGAATCGCTTTGTCAAGCGGACGTAATTATGGTGACATACAGTCTTTCGGTATCCCTTGAAGGTTCGGTAGCCCATGTCATGGAGAGCCGGAGGGCGTTTAACGATCTCTGGCCACCGTAGGTTGTGGCCTGCGGTTGACGGAGACGGTCGCCCGAACAGTTACCGGCCTGAGAAGGTTACGTGCCTTGTTCAGCGCGCGCCTCTCAGGAGGACGTAGGCTAGGGGCTCACAAAAAGAAGGGTTCCGGCCAGACCAAGACCTGAGTTGCGGTATATGCACTAGCGAAACCCGCGAGTCCAGCCATAGGTATCTACTCGAAGAAAACCCGTGGTGGTTTTAGTCGCAAGGCCGTCAAAACCCACCTCTTTCCCCAGGGGGGTATGCACGAGGATTTCACCATATTAATAACGAGGCTCATGTTCCAGATGTTTACGAACTGATAACGTGATGATAAGCATTTTTTTCATATACTTTTTGACTCATAATTAAGTATTATTATTGTACATCATTACAGGCATATTTAGGTTATTCCAAACGAAGGTTTATCTAAATTAGACACAGATTTATTTTGTTGTTCAAACACAATAAACTCAGGTTATCTAAAACATAACATGTCGCAACAAGACAGTTAATGCTGTCATACTACGTAATAAGATGCATGTTATAATATTACTAACGACCCGCCCCGGCTTCGCACGGGTGCAATGTAGATACTAATGTGGGGCATATAAACCGTCCTCTTGAATCACTCTGTCTATTGCTGAAAACTGCATTAAAATCCGTTGCGTAGTTTAAAAGATCTAAGCGTACAGACAGCGAGAGCGACTTTGTTTTATATAAAAATTAAACAAATTTGAAGAAATTACAGGCCAACTGGAATAAACCGCCTCGTTGGTCTAGTGGTGGCAAGCGCGACTGCTGATCGTGAGGTCCTAGGTTTGATCCCCAGGTCGGGCAGTGTTATTGGGTTTTTCCGTGTTAAATTCCTCAGTAGCGGTCCGGAGTTTGGATTTGTGCACGGTTGATGGCAAAAGGCTCGCCCCCTATTACATGTGACTTAAACATAACGGCGAAATGAGGGTATTACTATACACCTCTGCCGAACCCTTCGGGGATATACAGGCGTGATGTTATGTGTCTAAGGGCGGATACGACCAAACAGGAATAAATTTTATTCTCGGAGTAAATCTCTACTTACTCGAGAATAACTCAATTTCACGTTTAACCAACTACAATTCGAGGAATAGCGAGTCTATTCGGGAATAGTCACAATACCGCCGTCGAGCATGGATTAGGGAGCTTATTCCAAGAATAACAAAATGGCGTCCTATTGTTTTAAGCTGTAATTTCAACTCAACACAAGGTATTGTTCCAAAAACATATAATGCAACGTTTAAATAATTTGATTGAAGATAGTGATAGTGTTGAGGAAGTTATTAGACGTCCAAGGTGGATAAAAGAGAGAATAGATTTAATTGAATATTATGATTATGAGGACTACGTTTACGCATAACGTCACTCATTTTATAAATATGATTATCTAAACTTGCAAAACGCGAAAATAAATACCACATGAACCAAACCGAACCGACAAGCAAAAATTCAAACATTTCAAATTATACTGAGAATATTGACATTGACCGCAACTTTTCCACTCTATAATACGACAAATGAGAGTTGTCATGCGTTATGCTTCTGCACTCTCCCGTTTGTAGAACAACTTTTTTTGCCGGGTATTACATTCGTTCACCACATGTTCACATTCAATCCGCTATTCGCGAGTAACTATTCCAAGTATAGTTATACGTTAGATTGCATGGAAAAATGACTGTTGATTTATTCGAGAATAAAATCATGGAATAAATTATTCCTGGTATAGTTACTCTTGTATAAATTCGGGTTTGGTCGAATCCGCCCTAAGAAATTAAACAAGCGAACAAAAACAATAAAAATTATGTGAAACATCGAAACCACCGTTTTTTTCAAAATATAAATCCAAAAATACTACGCAACATAGTTACGGGTAAACGGCCATTTTGTTATTTATTCATACCGTCAACCGCAACGAGTACAACAATGTTATACACAATTGTATAAAAATAGTCGTTGTAAACAAAACTCATAGTTATTTTTGTTATAATGAATGAGAAACGTTGGTACTACGAACCGTGGTGTGTCAACATACAAACAAATGATAGGTAACGAGTAAATATGGAGAGAGTACAAAAAGGCCGCAGAGCCGCATACGCATATCGCTCTCTCTTTAAATACTGCCTTTCTATTTGATATAGGTTATTTACGTTTGTACGAGTCGCTACACACTTTTCTCTAAGGAACGAAATACACGACGCAAGCCGGCTCTGCGTAGACAGTCAGACTTGCCTTATGCTAGTGTTTACGACCATTAATTAACCGTTTACGTAAACGGTTATTTTACCAGAGAATTAATGTTGGTAAACACCAGCCTTAGTGCACTATTTTCTTTCTTTGTTATAAAATACTCACGCCTATAATCCCCGAAGGGGAAAGCAGAGGTGTCTTCCTATTACAGGAGTCCCACGGAGGACCGACGTTTCACCTTTGGTATTAAGTCCCATATGGGGAGCCAATTATTTTTTATTTGAAATGGGTTTGCTCTGACTCTAGTCTAGGTCAGAGGTGACAGAAACAAAGTCTACGATGGAGTGAGCTTACATAGAAGAAGCCTGTTCACTCTAACTTTGAAGAGATTGTATGCGTTCGGGAACTGGCAGGTAGTGAGTTCCACTCTTTTGCCGTGCGCATTATAAAGGATGTTTGGAAGCGCTTAGTGCGAATTGGTGCCTATTGCCATTTTCCAGGCACAATCATGGTGCCAGGTTCGTCGTTTCTAACGACTCGCATGCCCGGCGACGGAGGGGAATTTTGTTTTTAATCCGTCTCCCTCTTTCCCAATTTCCCGTCTTTTTTTCCTGATATTATTACAAAGATTGAAATAACCGCATTAAGTCCGCCTCTGTACAAATTTTATGCGAAAGTATAAATAAATATTTAACAATGCATTGATAACGTTTTATGTAATATGATTTGACATAACTTAGGTATCAATGGGCTCGCGCCCTATTACATGGGACTTAAACATAACGGCGAAACGGGGGTGTTACTATACACCTCTGCCTAACCCTTCGGGAAATACAGGCGTGATGTTTATAACTTAGGTATTCGGCGTGGATTACGAAACAAAGCCTTTGTTTCTTAGCATGTTTATATCCAATATTTGTGTAAGTTTAAGAATTTTTATATTTGTGTAACTTCAAGTTGTTACTTAGATCAAGTAAATAAAATAAGTACTACATTTTTTTAAGTACATACGTATGTAAATATGTTTGTGAATTAATGCAAACTTTGTTCTTAATTAGCATAATTCGTGATTGACGTCAATCGTGCTGCGACAACTTTAGTACCAAAACATAATTATTATACATTGAGAATTATAATTACAAATGTTAGGTTTTAGATTTAAAAAAAAATGACTAATTATTTTGTTACAATGTACATATGACGCATTTAGACGAATAATAAGGTAAACTAGCAATGATTTAATGAACAGAAATTGAAGGTATATTATTCATATAATGATTGCGAGACACAAACGAATTGCTTTAAATAATTCAAAGATAGTTAATTAATCAATTTTAATAACATACCGGATCAACGCGGTCTCATCGAATCTTCCAAATTCTCAGCAGTAAAAATTCTATTCCAACACCTTCGAACCTAAGACCGTCACATCGTATCGACCGCAACTCGAATTTACATACAACACTTTCACTGCACAACTTCTATTACGTCACGAATTTTTAGAGGTCCACAAAGCGACCAATGCTGCCGGCGTACAGCTACCAACTAAACTATTGTGTTGAACTATCGCTGGTGGTTCCCACACAGCTGTCCCGAGACAATAACCACGGCAATTAACATCAAATAGAGATAATTGTAGGAAAAAATCTGGTTCGTTCGTGCGTGTCGCCGAACGTGAATCGGGATCCCCGATCACACGGGAAAACTGAAGCACATAACTCGAAGAACTGAAGAATTGAAGTCACATGAATACAATGAAGATATGTGTAGACTTTATGTCAATAATACAATGAGATTAATTAATATTCGCAATATACGAGTATGGTCTACGATTTGTCTGCAATGCGTCTGTCGGCTGTTGCTACGAGACTACGTGCTACGAAAAGCTACAACATGCTACGTCGTTTGGTTGTTGGTGTCTGCGTAGACCAGTTTAAAGTTACGACTTTTCTATGACATTGGATTACGTAATAAGATTAATTATATGATATATGATCCGATTTAAAAGTTTTTATAAGCAGTGTCACTAGTTTATATTGTTCTGCCTATGCCTAACCTTTTCCCAATTATGTTGGGATCAGCTTCCAGTCTAACCAGATGCGGCTGAATACCAGTATTTTACACGGAGCGACTGCCATCAGACCTCCGCAACCCAGTTACTGGGTAATGCCGATATCCTAAAATTAGACAGGTTGTCAGACTTTCAGGCTTCTGACTACCCGTAACGACTGTCAGTGGTATTCTTATTGACACCCAAGACCGACGGTCTATCTTGCTGTCTGAAGCACGGATCTCAATACTTAACGAACGGCCACCCATCCACAGACTGACCGCGATGATCTGCGCGATTGTTCTAGCCATCGTCTATTTGCTCTATTACCATAAATTTCACAGCGACTTTTTCTTCATAAGGACTTATTAGAAATTTTCCAAATGTTGGTCACACTATCATTTATCCATAATTTAGTTAACCTTGTCGTGTCGAAACTAGAATTAGAACCAAACAACTAAAAGTATAGTCAGAACCAATTTTCAAAGAACTCTCAAATTACACAGCAATTATTACTAACTTGAAAAGGTATAAATGATTAAAACATTAATTGTAGACACCGAACATTAAACAAAGGATAATTATACTGCACTGCTAGTTAAAAACATTATGTACTTAATTGTTTAAATAATTGTTTTCCATACAAATGTAGGTAAAAGAAAATGGTTGCTAAGGATAATAAATTGTGTTTTTTATTCAGACAAAATGTCTGCGAATCGTGTATCGATAGACAGTAACGATCAACTTTGTTGACACAAGTGTGTGGTGTCAAATAAAGGTTTGGTCAGACTGGGAGCGTGGCAGACCACGCCGAGCTTTGCGAGTCTGTGTCTCGTCTTCCATACGTTGTCATAATAATTCGCTCAAGAGCACACGAACAATACGCGAC
Source organism: Amphipyra berbera (assembly GCA_910594945.2). Classification (NCBI taxonomy): domain Eukaryota; kingdom Metazoa; phylum Arthropoda; class Insecta; order Lepidoptera; family Noctuidae; genus Amphipyra; species Amphipyra berbera. The sequence continues at coordinate 2,041,977 of OU343142.1, read as the reverse complement.
GTGAATATCACACCCAGCGACGCTCTCTGTCTGACGAGGCCTTATGGCTTGATTAGACGATCGTAGTGTTTAGTCTATGGTAGTAACACGATTTGAAAGTCATCTCGTTGGTCAAAGTTTCTCATACAAAAAAAATCAAGTAATCCTCTTTCCCCTGATCCCCGGTTGTCATGCAAACGTCAACAACAATCTAAACACGACTTTACCGCTGTCTGGTTACCATGTATCGACAACTGCGCACGCGCCGCTACAGACAATGGCGGACTTCGACACTTGTGTAAACATGGGACCAATTATGAAGTTCCCAAACAACCTTAGTGCGTCAATAAATATACTGTTTTGTGTTACACGAAGTAGGTAAAGAGATTTATGGAATATTTTAATTATAATAATCCATTTGTACATTACAAAACAAGATGCAAATATAGACGACATGGATCTTTTAATTTGATTTGATACATTGTTTTAAATGTCAATAACCAAAATAAAGGGGAATAAATTTAATTGGTATATTTAACATAACATCTCGCCTTTATTCCCCGAAGGGGTGGGCAGAGGTGTATACATAGTAACACCCTCATTTCGCCGCTATGTTTAAGTCCCATGTAATAGGGTGCGAGCCTATTGTCATACAACGGGCACAAATCCAAACTCCGGGGTGCTATTGAGAAATTCGTAATGGAAAATCCGAATGACACTGCCCGACCTGGGTATCGAACCCAGGACCCAACACTCAGCAGTCACGCTTGCGACCGGTAGACCAACAGTGCCGTCCCATTTATAAAGCGACAAAAAACTGATCTGCCTCGTTGGTCTAGTGGTGGCAAGCGCGACTGCTGATCTAGGTCCTAGGTTCGATTCCGGTCGGGCAAAGTGTTATATTGGGTTTTACCGTGTGGAATTCCTCAGTAGCAGCCCGAAGTTTGGATTTGTGCCCGGTTGATGGCAACAGGCTCGCCAGTTACATGGGACTTAAACATAACGACGAAATGAGGGTGTTACTATACACCTCTGCCCAACCATTCGGGGAATACAGGCGTGATAAAGCGGAATGACAATAAAATCTGTGTACATACATACACAACGCTAAGTAAACTGCGTCATGTATAAATAAACCGTCGTAATAAATAAATCCCGACTGTGGACTATGTTCGGAAAACACCTTCTGAACACGATCGCTTTTCATGATAGCTTACATAACATCACACCTGTATTCCCCGAAGGGTACAGCAGAAGTGTATTAGTAACACCCTCGAGATCCCGAACAACCTTGGCGAATGCGGAAGTATGCTTAATCAAGTGAGCTTATTAAATTATTGATGCTTGTCCATTTTGAGGGTTAAACTGATCTATTTTGATGCAGAACGAATGTTACTAAGACGGAGTGGAATATTGATTAATTTTGGTATAGACATAATTTTTTTTTTTAAACTTTGTCCCACACTAGGATTTCTCCTGTATCGTGGGTGCGTTTACAGACACAAATCTTCACATGCACAAACATCCAGACCCAGAAGAACAATTTGTAGGCCATACAAATATTTGATGCGTGCGGGAATCGAACCCACGACCCGTAGCGCACAAGCCGATCGCTCAGCCACTGCACCAAACGTGTCGTCAATTTTGTCGTCGTTTGCTTTGTAATTGTGTTTAGTACAAAAATTTAAATTACGGGAGGGCTTCATAACATATCATAACATCACGCCTATATTCCCCGAAGGGTTGTGCAGAGCTGTACAGTAACACCCTCATTTCGCCGTTTTGGTAAGTCCCTAGAGGGCGAGCCTATTGCCATAAACCGGGCACAAATCCAAACTCCGGGCTGCTACTGAGGAATTCTACACGGAAACCCCAATAACACTTTGCCTGACTTGGGTTTCGAACTCAGGACCTCACGATCAGCAGTCGCGCTTGCCACTACTAGACCGAGGAAGCAGTTAATAAAATATATTCTATAAAAAAATCTACGAATAAAATTAACACCTTTGTATCTATAGCGTATCACGCGCAGTCCGGCTGATCACTACTGGTAGTAAACAAAATAAACAATGGCCGCTGAATATCATACGCAACTTGTTGTTACGTGATAGATATGAATCGATTGTTTACCGATTATTATCAGTTTATCGGAAGACACCTGTATCTGTTTCAAGTAGGTAGTTTACCATGCTTTTTGGATTAAAAGTATTAAGTACTATCTGATATATAGAGGTCTACTGTCATTTGAAGAATAAAATTTCGACTTTATAGTTGATAGCTTAAGACAGGTTTTTGTTTGCATCGAGGATCATACATGAAACGACTGATTGATATCCGAAGTTGTGCTTACTATCAGACAATGAGGTCGTCAAATTGTATCATTACTTGAATATAATACAGAGGCTTGTGACTAATTACCATCTGCGCGGATCATACGATTTGCGACGGTAAGCTACGCTTGCCACGGTCGGTCTGTGGATGGGTGACTGTTCGTTAAACATCGAGACCCCTCCGTGCCTCGGAGAGAAAGTTAAACAGTTGGTCCAGGGTGTCATGCCCGTGTTCCCGCCATAAGTGTCAGAGGAGGACACCGTGGAGTTTTAGTGGGTTTGAGTCCCACATAACTGCACTATCTCCCCGTGGTAGTACAGTATGCGAGTGCATTTATCCACGATAAAAGGGTGTCATACGAATACTTATGACAGTCGTTACGGAAAGTCTGAAGCCCGAAAGTCTGACAACCGGTCTAACCGTAGGATATCGGCATTGCCCTTTAACTGGATTGCGGAGGTCTGATGGCAGTCGCGACGTATAAAATACTGTTATTCAGCCGCATCTAGTTAGACTGGAAGCTGCCCCCAACATAGCTGGGAAAAGGCTAGGCAGAACGAACTTGAATATAATACAGATAGCCGTCTTTAATATACTGCCACCATACCTGTTCCTGTCGTCAAGTAGCAGTACTGAGTTCCAGTTTGAAGGGTATGGAAGCCGGTGAAATCACAGGCACATGTAATTTTCCAACTTGGTCTCTAAGGTTGGCAAAGCATCAGCAATCTTCTTGGTGTTATAGGTGTATATACTAACATATTTATTTATGTCGTTATTGCCCTTGGCATCACTATGGTCCTATTTGAAAACCAGCGTTGCGACATTTTGTTTTTTTTTAAATGTCGCAGCTTTATGCTGAGATAGGAGCCCTTTTTGGACTCGTGCAGGTAGTCTAACTTTTTTATCCTTTCTTTTTTAAATATTGTTTTTGTAACTGCCTGTGTGAGTCCAGAATAAATAATTTTCTTTCTTTCTTTCTTTCTATATGATAGGCGGCGGTAACCAATCTCCATCAGGTGGGCCATCAACTTGTTTGCCAACCGATTACATAATAAAAAATAAAACTATTCTATAGCATAACTCTTTCATCAACACCTTTAATTACCTATTTAAACGGTTTCCTATGTCATTGCAGTAGTTGGCGGTTACAATGCGTATCTAAACACTTGCGTTAACGGTATCTCGAACGGTACGAAACAAGTGCATTCTAGCGATGTCGTCCACATCTACACCGCAGCGGTACCTCTCGATTAGGAGTTATGTGCTATTCATTTGATGGATTTTACTGAATGCGGCGATCATGATTCGACTTTAGATGTAGTTCTGTTCTGGCTATAGTTACTGATATATACTTTACGGTTTTAATTAGCTTCACTTCATATATTTGTTCGTTTTGATTCAAATTTTTCGACAGATTTCTCAACTACTTCTGCTTAACCAATTCTTCTGAAACTTCGCACACATATTCAATTCCCATAACAATACCACATTATAATATTTTAAATCTTCAAGCCTCAAATCCTGATGCTGCAGACCCCTGCAGCATCAGGATTTGAGGCTTGAAGACCTTTATGTTAAACGGTTTTATCTTGCAGTACCCACTGCAAGATAAAACCGTTTAACATAAAGGTTTTTTTAGAGATTGTCTTATATTATATCCACATTATGAAAAAAGTTAAAACGCTAATGGAGACTAACACCCATATTCTAAGACGTTCCTCCAAAACTTACTCGACTCGACTCCACCTCGACTCAGCCTTTCTCACTACCATCGGTAGTTATAGTTGATATAAACGTCCTCGACTAGAGATTTTTCCTCAGTCGAGGTAAGGAATCATCTATCAAACTTAAGGTACCTCGAAACCTACCTTAAGGAAGGAAGTGTCAAAGTTCGTATGTAACAAAAATGAATTTTGAAGACTTTATCCAATATGCTTACGATAATCCTTACAACTATTTATTGCGGCGTTATTTGCGCGATGCAGATAATTCAAATTATGACCTAATGACTCCACTCTACCTCGACTCATTTGAGGACCTCTCAGTCGAGGAACCTCAAAGTTCACTCGAAATTGCGACTAAGAATACAATTCTGAAGGTGTTTTCGAGGCCCTCCTGAGTCGAGTAAGTTTTAGAGGAACGTCTTAGAATATGGGTGTAATGCTTGGTGTAGGTACGCTGATAGAAAAAATACCAAACTACATTTTAAGCGCATTTTTCAAGGATAACACAAATCCAACCTCTACTTTAATCACGCAATTCATCATCATTGCTTAGTTTAATGAGTTGATTATTGAGACTAGAAATTTCCAACCCCACTGCTGAATTTATAAAAAAGTTTGTGAGCAAAAACACGTTTTTGTAACACTGAAGAACACTCAATTGTAGATTACAAGTATCTAAAGTAAGGTAATCTGAATACGGAACGAAGATATCGTAAACAATAAGCAAATTGACGAACAACAACATTGAAACAAAGCCTGTCAGATGAGGACGCTGGAAATTCTGTTTGTCTGCAGTTTTAGGCCATACAGATATTAACTAGCTTTACTTATCACTATGTCAAGAGTTCCTGTGTGTGTGAATCTAAACCTGGGGTTTCCCCAGTTGATTACTGACATTTATAATTGTTTGGGAGAACTGATTTTATTTTATTTTATTTCAATAAGTACAGTGACAGACTACAGAATAATACAGTTCACCATAGCTACGACAACATACAATACATAAATCTGAAGTCCAATTATTACTGTACACAGCGTTCAATTTCTAATATGCTTCATTAGTGGATAAGGTTAATAAAGACAGTTCAAGTTTAGTCATTTTACATTATGTAATAAGAGAAGCTCATTACAATGTATGCAAAGAATTACTAAATTCGTTAAAATTGTTAAAAAACAAGTCTACCTTAGAGCATATATACGCGGATGATACATGTCTTTTTTACTTCGGCTCCTCTATACAAGACTTAATTACAAAAGCCCAGGAAGACCTCAACAAGCTATTCTCCTGGTTCCAATATAACCTCTTAACAATCAATATCGCTAAAACCTGCTACGTCATTTTTAAAGCTAAAAATAAAAATATCCCACCCCATCAACCATTACATATAAATAATGTACCCCTCCAAAAGAAAAACTGCGAGAAGTATCTTGGCTTACGAATGGATAGCGCCCTGACGTGGAAGGCACAGATCGAACACATCAGGACAAAATTTTCGTCTCTTATTGGATCACTTCGACGCATCGTCCGATGCATGCCGCGTCGGGTCCGCTACTCCATATATAACTCCCTTGTAAAACCACACCTGTTATACCTAATCGAAATCTGGGGTAATGCCACCAAGACTAGTCTAGCCGACCTTCAAATAATGGAAAATAAAATTATAAAGACACTGTTTCATTATCAATTTTTAACACCCACTCACAAAGTATATGAACAAACAAAACTAATGAACATAAAACAATTATATATTTATCAAACTTGCATACTTGTCCGGAAAATATTAAATAAATCTCTCCATACTAACTTCTTTGTAATGGTCAAACAATAAACACAACGAAGTTCACGCCGAGCGAGTTTTTTAATTCTACCCAAGACAAGAACGAAGCTCGGCAAATCAATGTTTACATATGCGGGCGCAGATATTTATAACAAACTACCGTCGACCATTAAAAATGTAAGCTCCTATAATGTATTCAAAGTACAACTTGCTCGACATGTAGTCGAAAAATATAGTAAATCTCCAATAGCAGCCAACTATAACTACTGAATACATTATAGAAATACCTACTTACATAAATAAAAACAAACGACGAAAAATCCTAGTAATAAGCACTATTGTAATTGTATTTCTCATGTAAGTGACTGTAGTCTTTTATGAGAATAAATTTCTTTAAACCTATATTGACTGCACATTCTGGAGAACGGATTGTTTTCAGAAACATTATTGTTACTAGCGGGAGTTCTGAATAATTGTGGAGACAGATCGAGTTTTGTGGATCATTATCTTCTTTAGGTTCTAGAACAGCATAGATCTGAAACAAGCCTTCTCCATTGTTTGACCATCATACGAGTTCATTTCAGGAAGTCAGTACGTCCGGCGAACCATGTGCAGTCAGCCTGGCTGACTGGCTAATCTTTATATTACAGCATGAGCAATTCTATTTTCAGATAGCTCGTGCCGACATGAGAGGAGAAGAAAATTTTGGACAGTTTTAGGTAAATCTTTCAGTGCAATATTTAGTCTTAAAGGGTTTTAATAATTAGCTCCACTTCGTATATTTGTTTATTTGTTTCAAATCTTGCGACAGATTTTCAACTACTTCTGCTGAACCGATTCTCACAAGTCCAATTCCCATGACAACACACCATTATAATAATTTCAACCTTCAATCTTAAAACCCTGAAGCTGGCGATCCTGAAGCAGGATAAAACAGTATAACTTAAAAGTTTTTTAAAGGGATTATCTTACATAAACATATCTATTGGAATCTATCAGTGATTTCATTATATTATTTGATTCGATCGAAGAATCTTGACCTGATATTATTACATCCTGATCCTACACCTGATCATTCATTACCATAATATCCAAATGATAGACAAGATGAGTTTTATAACACCCGGAAGCCTACCGGTAACCGAGATGAGACAAATAACAAGAGTTTACTGTCACTATACATGATAAGTTACGAGAAAATGTAGGTATTTGTACAGTCATAGTCAACCTAGTTCAACACAGACATATTTTTTCAGAATTTGACAAGTAAAGCTTCATTCGACACCTGTTGATTGATAGTGATATATTTTATAGTATAGCTAAACAGGTAAAGGTGAGTTTAAGAGACTTGTGGCGACATCTACAACGCCACATGCGAACTATGCAGCACGACGATTGTGTAGCAGACTACAGCGACAATAACGACAAGTCTCAAATACGACGCCAAAGAATCCTGCATCGCGATATCAAGATATGACACGCAGATAGCATGCATAGTATAAAACGAAGTCGCTCCCGCTGTCTGTACGCTTAGATCGTTTAAACTACGCAACGGATTTTAATGTAGTTTTCAGCAATACATAGAGTGATTTAAGAGGAAGGTTTATATATCCGACATTAGTATCTACATTGCACCCATGCGAAGCCGGGGCGGGTCGCTAGTAATAATATGTACAACTTCGCAACATCAATCGTTGGGCAGCAACCCGTCAGGCATTAGACCCGTCTAGTTGGAGTATCCTCCCTTTTCGTTGGAGAAACACCATACCTCGTTTCTCCACAGACTAATAGATTATCTTAGGGTCTGAGATGATCTTCACATTAGTCACGTCATTTAACCAAATCACAGGGTGTTCTATCATGGTTGTAGCCAGAGTTTTGTCCAGAGTGAGGCAAACCAGCACAGACAAACAGTTTTTTTTTATCTGGTAGTGCAGAATGGGGGCTGTGGTGCAATTCTGTCCATGCCCACCAAATATTTAAGTATAAGCGGGCATTGGTCTGTCTGTTTTAGTAGACATGTGTGTTGTGTGACTGAATCTAGGCTATGTACAGTCCCGTACTTCGATTGTTGAGCCACTCGTCACTATTTATAATTTTGTCTGGTTATACAAATCGGGCATAATCGGTTCTAGTCGTATTAATGGAAGAACTGCCTTGTTGGTCTAGTGGTCGCAAGCGCGACTGCTAAGCATGGGGTCCTGGGTTCGATCCCCAGGTCGGGTAAAGTGTTATTAGGTTTTTCCATTAGGAATTTCTTAGTAGCAGCCCGTAGTCTGGATTTGTGTCCGGTTATTGCCAATAGGCTCGTCCCCTATTAGATGGGACTTAAACATAACTGGCGAAACGAGGGTGTACTAAAAACACCTCTGCCGAACCCTTCGGGGAATACAAGGCGTGATGTTATGTTATATTAATGGAAGAAGGATTTTCTTTGTCTTTATCTTTATTGTTGTTCTTTGGAATCTGGCAGCACTACAAGCTTCAGTTTTAAATTTCGTCATTCCTGTAAGTACGGAATACGAAGATTGCCGACTGGTATCCCGTACGTTAATCTTTCAATTTTGAATTTAATCCAATCAAATGACACTAATAAAAACTTTAATTTGCGGTTCTTGCCGCGTCGATAAAACAGCTGTAAATAATGAATAGTGGCAAGTGGCACAACAATCGATGTACGTAAACGTACTTATTCTTCGTTGTGTCAGAGTGAGGCAACCGGCCCCATCCGCCCCACCCTAGCTACTTCCATGTGATCTATGGTTTATTTTAGATCAAATAAAGACCAAGAAAAAGCATTACTGCCTTCGTTATCGTCATGTTATTAGGTACTTATTCTTTTACATATTGGTAATCAAAAGTACACAATCGTAAGTACTTTCGCGTGACAGTATTCTGTTATACAACAAGTAAATAATGCATTGTTTTTCTCTGCCTTCAAGAAGGACATTGTAAACTAAATAATAAGATGAAAGGACGTTTATGAGATACGATTAGTATTTCTATGTCACCGATATAAACAACCAACAAATATGTTTTTCTTGAGTTCAGATGGACAATATGTAAATATACACTTGTCATTTGAGGATAACGTCGTATTATGTATTGTATCGTTTGTATCAGTGTATAAACATCGACATGGCCCTCGTCAAAGGCCATTAGTTATTACTTTAAACGTTTTTGCCATAATTATGAACCGCGCTAAACCCGTATCTAAATTTCAAAAGTCGATAATTTTTATTTATGCAAGGTTAGTCGGAAAGAGGGCACTAAGCCGCGGGCCACCTAAAGTATCACTGATGACTATTTTAAAGCTAGTGTAAAATTTTCAAAATTCGTTAACTTTTATTTGCATGCAAAAAGATTTTTATTTTAGTTTTTTCAAAATAAAATCATACCTGCTTTAGTTATTAATTCAGAAAATTAATTTTCTAATCCGTGACCCCAAATATGACCTAAATTGTAAAAACAGCTGATTATAGCTATGGACAGATAGATTTTAGCATATTTTACTACGAAATTTTGAAAAGCTATTTCTCTTAAACTATCGAGTTTTGGGGAAAGTTGTAGAACAAAAATTATCCCTTATTATGGGTACTTTAACACCCTTTTGGCTTAGTACCCCCGTTCCGACTAACCTTGTATACAAAATTAATTACAAAACGTAACATCACGCCTGCATTGAAGGGTTGGGCAGAGGTGTATAGTAGCACCCCTCATTTCACCGTTATGTTTAAGCCCCATGTAACAGGGGGCGAGCCTATTGCCATGAACCAGGCACAAATCCAAGCTCCGGGCTGTTACTGAGGAATTCCACGCGGAAAAACACAATAACACTGCCCGACCTGGGAATCGAACCCAGGACCTCACGAGCAGCAGTCGCGCTTGCCAAAACTAGACCAAAGAAGCAGTTCAAAATTTCAAAATTCGATTCTTTTTATTTCGATACAACATTAATATTTTTTTATTTCTATAATATTATAAAGAGGAAAGATTTGTATTTTTGTATGTAACGAATAAACTTAAAAACTACTGGACCGATTTCAAAAATTCTTTTACCATTAGAAAGCTACATTATCACTGAGTAACATAGGCTACGGGCGGAGCCGTGAGGACACAGCTAGTATTTCATAAAATCGACAACCCTGATTTAGTTACCGTGTAAGCCGGAGTTTCGTAGTTCAACTTTTATTCACATTTAATCTACGCTAGTTGAACTGTGTCGACCAGACCACATGGCAATGTAAACACAGTGGACCACACCCATTAAAATAAAATTATCTCCAATATTATGCAACACAGATTACTAATTACTATTTCGTATAATTACATCAAGTGGTATCGGACGTAATTTAAATAAATAAACAAACAACTATCCATCTTGTTGCTATGCAAATACTTACTACGATATATTATTCAAAAGAAATTCGACTTTGCTACTAAAGTTTTAAGATACAATTTAGTTCGTGATAGTTATTATTTTTGTTTCAGTAAAGATAAATGTATTGTTCCGTCATTGTGTATAGAATATGATGTCCGACCGGTTGTCAGACACTTGTACCTAAGTAGGTACATACATTTATCTTCTGTGGATAAAAAATCTATTATTACAGTGGGATTTATTGATTGTGTGTCAATAACATGATAATTTAAGATGTGAGATAGCTACTTCTTTGGAAGCTATGAGGTAGGTACCTAATCTTCTTGATTTATGACTACGTAGCGGCCCGTCCCGGCTTCGCACGGATAGATATTTTTCCCGTTTTTGAAACATTTTTCATTTATGCTCCGCTCCTATTGGTCGTAGCTTGATGTTATATAGCCTATAACCTTCCTCGATAAATGGACTATCTAACACAAAAATATTTTTTCAATTCCCAACTAGTAGTTCCTGAGATAGATAATTATGTATTTAACGAGTGATACAGTTATGGTGTTAGAACGGTCAGAATAGCCACGGTGGTCTAGTGGTGGCAAGCGCGACTGCTGGTCGTGAGGTCCTGGGTTCGATCACCAGGTCGGGCAGTGTTATTGTGTATTTCCGTGTGGAATTCTTCAATATCAGTCTGGAGTTTGTATTTGTGCCCGATTGCTGGCAATAGGCTTGCTCCCTATTACATGGGACTTAAACATAACGGCGAAATGAGGGTGTTACTATACGCCTCTGCGCAACCCTTCGGGGGATACAGGGATGATGTTATTTTACACTTACGGAATAACTTAGAATACCCTACTTCTTTCTGTGGGTGTGTGGAGTTGCTGGAGCCAAATAGGGTATGGTATATAAGTACTAATAAGTACATAAGTGATTGCGATTACCAACTCGCCAACTAAGTGTGTAGTTTCTAGCAATGTCTTCCCAAGTGTATAGAGGTTCTCTATTTTAATTCCTACGATTTTATGTCATAATTTAACATTGCATAATGTTACTTGTCCTAACATTAGTTACGCATAATACTCATTTGCCATAACTATTTAATTATAATTTTTTAATCCTATTTACTATAAGCATAATATTTAATAAGCATACTATCCAAAAGCATAAGTTTACTTAAGCATAACGACGCATAACCATAACTATTATAAGCATAAAATAACATAAACCTGACCTAATATAAATACATAAATATTCGTAAATTACGTTTCCTTTATGCTTTTTGATCATTATCACAAATAACTATTAGACAAATAAACAATATGCTTTACAACTTTATGCATATCAAAGTTATGAATATAAACAATAGGATATACAATATTTATACTTAATAACACAATATGCTAAAAGCAATTATGGCACACTATTATTATGACAAAGAAAATTATGCCTAACTTATTATAACAATTTAAATTAGAACAAAAACCATTATGAGAAAAAAAGGGATCCCGTGTATAGACCGTAACGGTCTACAAGATAGAAAATTTATATGCTGTGATACGTTGATAACAGACGGATAGGTATCTCCAAGCGACGTGTCTAAGGTATCGGATGGAATTCTCATATCTCCCGCGAGGTGAGATTATTGATGATACCTACGCGTGGCGTCTTCTATTACAACTGTTATCTGTATCATTACATCTTTTGTACTTATTAGTAAACATAAGGCTGCGGCCGCATTGCCGGATGTCTCGCTTAGCGCCTGGCGTCTAGCATTTGGGCGACACGCCGGGCGACTAGCGACGGCGCCAGGCGCGCAGTGCGGTTGGCCCCGTACATTTTGTGTTTTGTTTCTTTTCTCTTGGCGTCTCGCTAGACGCCAGGCGCTAAGCGAGGCATCCGACAGTGCAGCCGCGGTCTTAAAGTACATAACAGTTTCAACCATGGGGGGTCAGGTTGAGGTGTTAAAGACTAAGTATAGTACGTACTAAAAATCTATATGGCTATACAAGGTTAATCGGAAAGGGGGTACTAAGCCGAAAGGGTGTTTAAGTAACCATAATAAGGGATAACTTTTGTTCTACAACTTTCCCCAAAACTCAACAGATTAAGAGAAACAGCTTTTCAAAGATTTCGTTAAAAATATGCTAAAATCTACCTGTCCATAGCTATGATCAACTGTGTTTGCAATTTAGCTCATATTCGGGGTCACGGATTAGAAAGTTAATATTCTGAATTCATAACTAAAGCAGTATGATAAGTTTTTGAAAAATCTAAAATAAAAGTATTTTTGCATGCAAATAAAAATGATCGAATTTTGAAATTTTAACACTTGCTTTAAAATAGTCATCAGTGATACTTTAAGTGGCCCGCGGCTTAGTACCCCCTTTCCGACTAACCTTGTAAATAGGATTTTTACTGTAAGCTGGTTGGTTAATTACAACGCATATCCTCAGCCTTTATACCAGGTTCTCTTTGGTATTTACAAAGAAACACTGTCGATACTGTTACAATGTCATGAATAATAATTAGGAGAAACTACAAAATGTCAAATTGAAGTGTTGTGCCTAAACTGAACTTGAAGAAAAGTGGAACAAATCGTTTGTTCCATTTGTATAACAGTTCTTCATGTATACATGCCTACTAGGTAATAATTCTGCTTAATTTATTTTAATACTAGTCGTTTCCTCATTTCAAAGTGTTCTCTATTCATATTATAATTAGATAAAAATGGGTGGTATTTAAACGAGTGACTGTAAATTAAAGTTTTAAGTGACAAAAATAATTAATAAACGTTATAGTATTACTAAGTGAGCGACTGACTGCAAGTGACGAGAAATCAACAGATCAGCAACTTACTTACAAACACTAATTTGAGTTACTTAAAATACAAAATGAGAAGCTTCATAATATGTGAGCGACCTAATATTTGCTCGAGTGTCAACGTTACGTCCTGCATTTTTTTCAATATTTGCCTTTGCAAAAGAGGAAATCTGGCGCTTGGCGGCCGCTGCCGCGGCACGCTCGCTTCGCTCGCTCGCCTTCGCGCGTTGCGTTGCGTGGTCGCAGTTCTAACCTAACCTAGACGTTATGAATTTGACAAACTGTTTATAATATTGAAGTTGCCCTCTCTGTATTTCTAGTCGCTCACTTAGTAATTAGTCGCTCGGCTACAATTTTAATATCTGAAATGGATTAATCACAACCCACTTTTTGTAAGGTTGTTCCGGATTTTAATATTAATCAATATTCGTCGTTAGTTTAGTTAATTTTTTGCTTACTCAAATTCATACCGCTCAAGTTATTAAAACAGTATCTCATCATCAGTCGCTAAGTTTTTTTTATTCGATCGTTTTATAATTCCCCGATAAAAATAAAGATTGCAAGCGTTCGTTCATTAATTGCTTTTGGAACCTTTATATACAATACTCACTTAATTTCAATGCTGACTGTACTAATGTCGTTAGTACATAAAATCAATTCTTACAAAGCCGCAGGCCACTAGCCTTCAAGTATAAGACGCCTTATAGCTTAAATAGCATATAAAAAACTGCCACTAACAACTACCTCGTTGGTCTAGTGGTGGCAAGCGCGACTGCTGATCGTGAGGTCTTAGATTCGATCCCCAGGTCGGGCAGTGTTATTAGGTTTTTCCGTGTGGAATTCCTCAGTAGCAGTCCGGAGTAAGCCCCCTATTATATGGGACTTAAACATAACGGCGAAATGAGGGTGTTACTATACACTTCTGTCTAACCCTTCGGGGAATACAGGCGTGATGTTATGTACCTTCAATATCATATTTATAACAAACAGAACACACACCAACCTCACTTTGATAATATTCGCAGAATTGTACCGCGAAAAATTTCATAACACTACATGTATTCAGTTTAGCAATTCCTGGTAGACTATTAATAGAAATACGACGAACCGACCAAATTGAGTCAGAAGAAGCATTAATTAAATGCACTACTAAATAATTAATACTTGTATCTATTGTTTGGAGCATGGCGTCATTGTTCTAATAATTATATAGGACGAGCTCTACCTTCAGCATTTATCATGTATTGTCTTCAGTTTTTCCCTTCAGTAATTCAGGAAAAAATTGTCTTTTTTAATTGTCTGTGCACGTGAGTTGTTTGAACTAATTACGGGAAATAGCTTGTTGGACGTTCACGTGAATGTTGCTCGTGAATTCAGTATTGATTTGATTGGCCTCAATTGGAATTCCGACTTCTATCAAATATTGATATGTAAGGAACATGGAGTATTCAAGAACGCTAAACTACGAATGGAAAATTTAAGAAATTAATTTGCTTTAAGAATTTTTAAGAGAATAAATCATTAATTCGTCCATTCAAAAAAGAAGTACACACATTACGTAATGAAAGAAAAGAGCGGAGTAATATCCGAGCTATAGAGTGAAAAGGAAATGTTATCCAAAACCTGCCCAAACAATAACAAAAAAATATATGTTTTTAATGAAATAAAAACTACGAAATCTGTTATTCCGAACTCTGCCCAAACAGTAAGCAAAAATAATGTTATTCTTAATTGAAATAAAATAAAACACACTACTGAACCAAATCTGGAGTAATATTTACTCAATGTATTGAATTGAAACTGGTATTGCTATTCCAGAATCTGATCTTAACGAAAATAATACTAAAAATACTACAGCGAAAAAAACAAGATACTTCAATTTATAAGCCAGACCATCGACTAACAATTTCTCTACATCGAATAATAAAATAAATACAACATTGTAAATAGCACGTTTAGTATCAATAAAACAATGAAACCTGTATCAATGAATTAAACCGGCAATAGCAATCCAGGAGATTATATAGACATAAATATGCCACAGGTATTAGAAGGAACACGTGCTAAATGTCGGGCGAGTTTGACATGAATCAGTAAATAGTGGAATATATTCTCAGCGGCGCCGGCGCAGGCGTTTGAATATTTTAGTTCGGGCTAATCTTGTTTCGAGGAAGATTTTCGTGTATTCGGTGTATTTCTTTTGCGCAAATGATAGGGTTGTGCAATAGTTTAATAAAGTTTAGTTTATCCTTATAATTCGGAGCATTACCTTTATTTTATAAACAGATCGGCAAGATAAGGTACCGAAGGCCTTTTCTTTTCGTTTAGATCAATCACATACAACGCTAAGTACGCCAAAATTCTCCCTGTCCATCCAATTCTTTCTGTTCCCACGTGAAACTTATTGAAATTAGTGAAACGATACTTGATAATAAACATTCACACATATTGAAATTTCACGAACAATTTCCTCAATGATAAGGATTTAAGTACCGTAGAAAGTACATGACTGAGCTTAATTAATTCGGATACGTATATGATTAATAAAATAATGATAACACAATATCAGGTTTAGATAATACTTTCATAATTATTGATTTTGATTATAATGATAAGGTAGTACTTCCTGTGTGAGCCGAAAATCAGATAAGAATTAATGAAGTTATGTAGGAGGATAATGAGGAATAATCAGAAAGCTGTTAAGGAAATTCATATTAAAAGAACCGATCTTATTCTAACGAAAGTTTCTGTGGAGAAGCATAGACGGAGATCAAAATTACGTGCAATCGTGTAGGACTCTGCAAAATGAATGTACAAAGAAAAGAAATAAGTGATGTAGTAACTAGCTTAGGTTATGGTAGATGAAGATGATGACAGTGATAAATTACAGTGTATCAAAAAGCTTTACCAATTAATAGGTTTTCCATCTACGCTGTTATAGAAATCTAAAGCACCTCAGCCGTTTCTCATTTCGTAATTGAAACCATAAAAGACCTTAGCCGTGGCCAACATGAACAAAGGACATGCTGATAACGGAGCCTTGTGTCCAATTTTGACACTATTGACTGTGATAACAATGCAAAAAGGAGTTATTGTCTTATGCGGCGGACGGTAGCGACTAATTGCAAACGAATTGAACAAAAGACACGACTTTTCTGGTTCTGCAATTAGCTTTTGCATTTTTAATTTAGGTATGGAAATAGCTGGTATTTAAGCAGATTTGTAATGATATGTAGAAACGTAGAGATCAATTCTTTCATTTCTTTGTTTCAAAAAATTAAAATAATGCTTGCAAACGTTCGCGTGTCATGCTTGACTCCGCTGGATCCAAATGGTGGGCAACAACGGATATAGTGTGAAATCTAACGTCCGTCCAAATTTGAAATGGTAGGTCAGGCAGGCAATGTCCGATACAGTTTTAGAAAAGCCAGGACATCTCAACATCTATTTTTAATTACTACATTAGTAGCAAAGATTAATATTGGACCATTTGCTCATCATAAAGATGTATTTGTTGAGAAAAAATATCTGCAAAGTAAAGCTTGAGTAAAATCTGCAAGAAATCATCCTGAAATTCATCTCTTCGGTTTTGAAATTCATACGTAAACATAAAACCAAATTATATTTACATTATGTTGATTATGTTGAACCTGTTTGCTGGCCAGTTGCAGTTTCTGTGGGTACAGCTCCTGCAGCCGTTGGCACAGATGTGCCGCACTGGTGGCAAGTCTCGCCATGATGGCCAGTCTTGTATCACTCCTTGTGGACTGGACCAGTCCTACGTCAGCCAATAACCACGTGCTTGATAACACTAATCTCCAATTACATCGTCATCCCACGCTTTGACGTAGCACTATTTATCTCTTATTGTTTTTATAACAAACTTCAACACTTGAAAGGAATAATCTTTACATATTTAGTTCAGACTGATACAGTTTTTCCGATTGTATATTTTCGCGGACGAATATGATACATTTTGAATAGTTTATAGACGACCGGTAGTTTCGTGATTGTGAATTTATTTGTAGAGCGTATGCGCGTGCGCTATGCTCGCCGTTTTGCGGACGACTGAAGTCAGGTAAAGCTTACCGTTCACACGTCAGTACGTCACGAGCTGGATGCAAATTGACTGACAACTTTGCTGATAAGCCGCTTCGTGGGTGCGACACTTTAGAAACTTGACACTTTAATCCTAAACACTTAACTGTATACGATTTAAATGTGACTTCACAGATAAACCTATCGAACGGTTTGCGAGTCAGTAAGCATTTGCAATAAAATAACATGTTTACTGCTGTTAGTACCTCCGACAAACTACGAAGATTTAAATTCCTAACGGTCTCTATAATTCAAAGAAATGGAAGTTATTTCAATCCATACAATGCTACTAACATACTTTAGGTTTTATTTTAACATTGGTATGCTATTGGAGATTCCCAGTGTTTATTTAAATACTAGTATGGTAGAAGCAATTTTATCTATCTCTGTTTAATGGTATTTCAATGTAGAATTTTATTAAGGTATTGGTATTATTATTGAGAATACCATATGATATTCGCTAGCAGCTTTAATTTTAGTAAACGGAATACAATTGTTTTTACAAATCTATTTAAAAGACAGATCTATATATAGCACAGAATTGCTAATCCGCAGAAAATGGGACAATGAGGTACACTTTCGAAAATATTTGAAGCATGCTAAACCGAAACTAATACACATAACGAAACGAATTAAACGCGTGGCAAGACTATCATCGATATGGAAATATCGATAACACCGTGTCGGGCACTAAAGGCTGCTAAAATTACACAATACGTGCGTTCAATGGACGTTTGATGGCCAGAAACGCAACTAAAAATAATCTATAAAACGTTTGCGAGCTCGCATTTAACAGTTCCTAATCGATACAACGAATTCTATTCGATTGTGTAACAATCGGAATGGGTCGAAAAATTTAGAAAATAAAAATGTTCAGGCATTCTCTCCACATTATTCAAGAGTGACTTTCTGAAAGTGTAGGATAGCTGAAGGTACCAAAATATAGATTCGCACAACTGACTGTACACACAAATGCAGACTTTGGTGTTGTTGCGATATAAATAGGCAGACACAAAGGCAAATTTCGCTCACACAGACAATTAACATGCCCGGCCATATGGTCAGCATTTTGTGCGGGAAATGCCTCTCTCTTATTTAACAGCTAAACTCCAGTTAATTGCTACAACTAGTCATCAGTCAAAATAGATCCGCTTATGTATCATGATGTTTGTACGCAAACATTCGTGATCAAAGATTTATGGTTTTTTTAAATCATTTTTAACAGCGACTCGTTATGTAAACTGTTTGGTGTTGAGAATACTGTACAAACATGATATACTTGGTGTTAGAGCAGGTGAGAATTGGTTGATACCAGTTACGTATAAAAAGTAAAATATTATATTGATGTTCGTCACAGCAAATCCTCAAATTGGCCACAAACCAACTGCTATTTCGACTGTAGTCACGTATAACTAAGTATCGGATAAAATTTTGTGGTCTTTTCCAAATCACTTTAACCCATCCTTATCCTATTATTGTCTCGGTTCATTGCCTGTATATGTTTTGATCTGTCCTTTGTCGTCATCATTCAGGTTGTCATCCCTCGAATCTGTTTTTATATCATCTAAATTATTTTCTTGGCCTTACTTTTCACTGTTATGCTCTATGTCAATGGACACACTCCAAAATACGAATTCTTCAGCATATTTTTTTTGCATACCATTGTGCAGATCGAGGTCATCGTTATTGACACCTCAAATTTTGTAAATTCTTTTCACAATCATTAGGACACAGAAGTCGCGTGAATTGATAAGTCGTGAGGTATCGTGGTTTAGTTTCGACCTTTGCCCAGTCGTGATCAGCGATGAATGCAGTTTTTATGTCATCGGATTCTTTAGGTATTTCACTAACAACATTCTACCTACTTAAAGTCTCTCGAAAACTGTCTTCTTTATTAACGTCCTAAACATGTTGTATAAGTGAAACGTTCGGTAACCTTATTGCAAGCACGTTTTATTGAAAAGAAACATTTAAAAGGTGTTTGTTCTTTTTTGAAAATTATAATACGACCATGACTACCTGCTGCGCTAATGCTAGTTGAGTAAGAGTAATATAGTTACATTTGGAATTTTTGGATAGTGATCTAGAACGGGACTTTCATCCAAAAACTGTACTCATCAAATTCATTGAACCCGACCAATCATTGATGTCGTAACCCAAGTAGATCTTGTGGTCAGTAGCAGAATTTCTTTAAACATTTTATACCCATTGCTGATCGTCAAAATCTTTTCAATTTCATACAGACCATGGAGTGAAAATAAAGGCTAACGATTCCAATTTTATTTTTAATTCCAAGATTCAATTTCGTTCTCCAAATCTGTAAACGTGCCAGTTCAGCCAATGTGGCAAACAAACCCCGTCACAGCAAGTGCTAACAGACTGTTCGGCTTCGTGACTGAACCGTATCTCTAACGAGATTCACACCACCGTCCTAATTCGATGCTTATTTCGTCCGGAACATCATACAACGCAGAATTTTCCGTACCGAGGAATATGCTTTTAATCTTTCGATGATCGAATGCTTTGATGTGTCTTCTACTTTGATTCTAAATGTTGGATGACCAATGTTGAAGAATTGTATCCATTGCCCCTTTACTGTCTTCTTTGATAGACGGATTGTCTAATGTGTGATAACATAACTTCACGCTTGTATTTCCCGAAGGGTTGGACAGAGGTGTATAGTAACACTCTCATCTTGCCGTTATGATTAAGTCCCACGTAATAGGGGGCGATCCTATGCAATCAACCGGGCACATATCCAAACCCAATAACACTTCGCCCGACCTGGGGATCGATCCCAGGACCTCAGGACCTGCAGGATTAGCAATCACGCTTGCCACCACTAGACCATCGAGGCAGTTGAATATGAATAGAGTCTCAAATATTAATCTCTAATCCTGAAAACGGGATCAAGTTAAATTCATTCTGTTTTATTCTGTACTACGTGTTCTACAGCTATAACCTGAAACCTGAAAGAAAGCCGGTATGAAAACTTCAGCTTTTCATTCGCGTCAATGGCTCGTGTTATTCGTGATCGTTTACATCATCAGTTATGTCTGATGATGATCAGCACCCACGCGACTGACACATGCCTAAATGTCAATTTCTATGTTTCTAAACATAGCATTACCTACATATATCCTTCTGAAAAGACACTTCGTGCTTACAAAGCGAAGTGCTAATTAAGTTAAATGGTTTGTTTTATTTAACTGTCTATAGTATATTGGCCTCTTCTGTTCAATAGTAGAGTATGTCTATAATCTAGTTAGAAGCGGTTGTCATAAATTTTCCTTTTATGTAATACCTTCTAATTGGTTGTTGACAATTTTAGGACAATGGTTGGTCATTGTCGTTAGTTTAAATAATTGTTGTATCATCGTACTTTGTGTAATTCAAGTTTTTGTACCAATCATTTTAAAAGTATAATTTTTTATTAAACAATTGATTCCAATTTGTGCATATCATCCGTCATATCATGATACTTGATTTCCGTGAAGGAAATTATAAGAAATAGGATCTATTATCCTCTTGCATGGACAATAAACAAAGCAATTTCTCGTTATTGCTTCTGTAGTAATATTTCTTTTCAAGACTTCATATCTCATGCCTTGTATTACAGTGACTTATCTTTAGTAATTCATTGTCTTTCAGAGGATTATGTAAGAGCTTAATTAACACTGTATGCAAATAAAAATATTTTAATTTGAGCTACTTGAGTTTCTTAACAGACTGCCCTTTTTATCGTTGGAAAATCCTCATGGATGTCCCTCGCCCGGGGAAGGCGAGAGGGTTTGCCAGACTCTTATCGGCTAAAAACCAACAGTGTCCCTCCTTCTAACCTGTGGCTGGGGTTACGGGATCCGCTATTGCATGCACCGCAATAACAAACTGCCCTGTATACAAACCGATCACACTTCTATGTTTTGAACGTAGAGGACATTCCACCTTTATCTTTGAAGAAAAGAAGAATAAAGAATATATTTCCGTTGTTGATGTTCTATGTTTACAAACGTTAGTTAAGTTTACACAGTTCAAAATAAACGTACAGTTACAAATTAAATAAACTATAATAACCTTCATAACAAATCCTTGCATAAAACGGAAAATTTCAGCGAGATTGATATCCAAATCATGAGTCGTGTCTATTTCCTATCGTATACAGGTGTCGCTTTAATCATGTTTCCCGCTTTAATCATGGTCCAAACAAAAACCATGGATAGGGGACCCCACGGGCTCTTGTAGACCCCTATGTATGTATCGCGAAAGTTAATAGGTTACGAGTTAATTAAATTTTTGTATTGTTTAGATATTTTTTATGTAGACTGTAAGTTTGAAGTCTGGATTTGATATTTTATTCTAATGCGGGTCACTCACATTCGCACGAATACGCGGACCCACAAGTGTGGGACTGACATTCGCAATGATTATGCAAACCTTTTCCATACAAAATTGAAAACATTCGTACAATGTACGAATGTTTGCGCGCATGTGAGTGACCGGTGTAAGAAACACAATAGTTATTCACATCTCGAAAAAAATCTCGGCCCTAGACGTAATAATTCAGACAGGATATATATTTTTGTAAATATTATTGGTAATGTCATCAAAGCAACAAAATTTTTATTTATTCAAAATCTATTATGTTTCACGGAACATACATAGGGGTCCTACAGGGTAGCCTGTGGGGTCCCCTACCCATGATTTTTGTTTGGACACCCTGTATGTCTTTAGCTTTATTTACGCTAGCAAACATTTATGGTTCGTATATCATCGGATGGACAGAGTTAACCTTCTGATATTTGCATGATCTATTTAATATAATGATAGTGTGCTGTTATTATGTTTACACGTGTAAGGCCCTGAAGTCTCGATGTAATCTGAAATCCGGTTACTGACAGAACTGTGATTCATAGTTAAGATGTGTCGGGATGTTTGATTTGTGAGTTATAGTGACCTTAGTTAAGTAGTAACTGCCTCCTCTAGTAATGGCAAGCGCGACTGCTGATCGTGAGGTCTTGGATTCGATCCCGAGGTCGGGCATTGTTATTGGGTTTTTATGTGTGGAATTCCTCAGTAGCAGCTCGGAGTTTAGATTTGTGCTCGGTTGATGGGAATATGCTCGCCCCCTATTACATGGGACTTAAACATAACGGCAAAATGAGGGTGTTAATATACACCTCTGCCCAACCCTTCGGGGAATACAGGCGTGATGTTATGTTATGTAGTTAAGTAGAATAAATTCCAAGCAGGATAAGTTTTCATGCACTGGTTTGTGGCGTTTATTATTGATATTTTCCTTATAAAATTCCTTTTATTTTATATCATTAATGCAATTGAACCTTTAAGCGGAATTAGACGATTCATTTTTCTTTCACTCGGAAGAGTATTAATTTGAGTGAATGTTCATTTTCGGTTCATTTCACTTTTGTTTCATTTTGTCTTCAAACGTTTCATTGCAAGTGAAAGAGGTCGAATGAAAAACGGAAATGAACGAAAATTGTACAGTCTAATTCCACCTTTAAAATAAGATGAAAACAGAATGAAAGCTCTTTCCTCTGACGTCCGTCCCCAAAATAGAGTACCAGGGATGTGTCACCATGTCTACGTGACTCCCGGCACTGAGGTCCTAAGACCACGCCTAAACACGGCAAACGATCCATTGTCGCCGCTCATGACGTCATTGCGCCCGCGCATCGACCAACTGAATAAGTAATTGGGTTAAGGGCATACTATTGTTGATTTTTAAACTATGGTTAGGTGTATTATTTGAAGTTTGTGTTCTGTAAAAGGTATGTTTTGACGCATGCGCGGTAGTTCAAAGTGGTGGGACAATAGATGGTTGATCTGGGTTGTGATAGGTAAAGCTGGTAAAGCATTGTTTTATTATCGACTAGCGACCCGCCTCGGCTTCGCATGGGTGCAATGTAGATACTAATGTGGGGCATATAAACCTTCCTCTTGAATCACTCTATCTATTGCTGGAAACTGCATTAAGATCCGTTGCGTAGTTTAAAAGATCTAAGCGTACAGACAGCGGAAGCGTCTTTGTTTTATATTATGTAAAGATGTTGTACTTAGATGTTCCTTGCGGACCGCTTCTACGTAACCGGGCAGTTATTGGCGAGACCTGACGGGTCTCCAGCCAAACCGTGTTCTATAAAAGAAGTCTTATAATATTGTAAGTACAGATACAAGTACATAAAGAAATTGCTAGCTATCGCAAATCCTTAAATATTTTCGCTTCCATTTTACATGATAGAGGCTTGAAATTTGATCGAGTCAACGCTGCAGATCTAAGGCTGAGTTGCATCAACTAACTGAAACGGTAACCATATCAAAATTTCTGTCAAATCAGTACAAATTTGACATAAATATGGTAAGTTAACAGTTATAGTTAGTTAGTGCAACTGAGCCTAAATGGAACAAATGCATTTGCATAATATGTTAAAGAAGATTCTGATAAAAGAAGTCTTATATATAAGTATATAACAAAATTTCAACAAGTTAAGAGAGCTATGTTATATTATACCACCTTATGTACACTTAGTTAGCAAAAATAAATATCTTTGAATCTTTGCTAGCTTTTACAAAACCTAAGATATTTTTCGCTTCTCATTTTACACGATAGAGGCTTGAAATTTGAGCAAGTCAACGTTGCCGATCTAAAAGTTAAACATATGCAAATGCACTTAATTTTGTAAACTCATGCGCATCTTAGAGCGTGAATACGTGAAACGCAAGTAAAATTGTTAATTTAACGACCTCTATCGGCAGTAAAGTGATGTTTTATGGTTGTTTTTACAGTACCCCATAATGTAAAACACCTTCGTCCATCTGAAGGTGCTAATTATATAGCTATTTGTATTATACTAATATTAGACTACGTGTTTTTATGCAAATATATGTGTCTGTGTTTATAATTATACTGTGTAGATGAAAATGAACTTAAAGTGAAATGAAGTTGTATTTAGTGGTAGTATATCAAATATTTTTTTACATTTAATTCGATTTAATTACATCATGGTTTATTTATCGATTACGGAACACTACACTTAAAAAAATTGGCACATTTTCATTTTTTATAACAACACAAGTTGATATTAACATGACGGCTAATAAAGATGTATGGAAGAATAATAATATGTAGTTTAAAAAACTATAAACACGCTTTAATCACGCACTAAAAATTATAAAATAATTCTTTTATATCCAATGGTTAGTACAAAAAGCGTGGAGCGCTTTGTTTAAATTAATTAAAAGTACACACAACCAAAAAAACATTTTTTTAAAAATATTAAAACCGACTTCAAAAAAGAATAATAATTACCATATAAAAATAAAAGTTTCAGAAGTCGGTGCTGATCCACGCTGAACCAAATTGAAGGCACCGAATTCTGAAACTGTTAATTTTATATGGTAATTATTTTATTCTTTTTTGAAGTCGGTTTAAATTTTTTGTAAAAAATATTTTTATATTTTTCATTTTAGTGGCCTTAATTAAAACTTGGTTGGACCTACTAATGACGCTGCTCGTAACATAATCATATCATCACAATATGCGTACTGTTCGTCATTGAGGAGTTCCATTGTCTATCTCCGAAGTTCTTCATCAGATCTTCACCAAATTTAAATGGGACCAACTTTGAAGTATCCCTATCCATTAAAAAAAGATCATCAAAATCGGTTCACAATTGGCGAAAATATCGATGAACATACACAAAAAAAAACATACAGACGGACATAGTAATCTCCTCCTTTTTGGAAGTCGGTGTACTAACCATTGGATATAAAAGAATTATTTTATAATTTTTAGTGCGTGATTAAAGCGTGTTTACAGTTTTTTAAACTACATATTTTTTATTTGGAAGTACCTATAATCTTATATACCTTCTTCTTTATTCGACCGTTCTTACTAGTATGAGTTTTATTGTACAAGACGGGCGGTACCTACCTCAAGATAATATTTATTTTATTATTTATTCAATTTCACATGAAACAATACAAGTGCTTACGAAAATTCGAAATAATTTTATCACTCACCGACTTAGCTTTGTATATTGATAATTAAATGTATCCCGTACTACTGTAACGTGTGGTCACTTACTAGAGCAGCCTAATTATGTTGTAACTTACCTGCAACAAAAATAAATAAAAATTAATATAAAAAATAAAGATTACACATACATTAATAAAATAAAGTCATACTTTGACGACACGTTTGGTGCAGTGGCTAAGCGATTGGCTTCTGCGCTGCGGGTCGTGGGTTCGATTCCCGCACGGAACAAATATTTGTATGGCCTACAGATAGTTGTTCCGGGTCTGGGTGTTTGTGCGTGTGAAGATTTGTGTCTGAAAAAGCACCCACGATACAGGAGAAATCCTAGTGTGGGGCAATGTTTTTTTAAAAGAAAAGAAAGAAAGAAGAAAACTTTCAGTCTCAATATAATAAAATCCGCAATAATAAAACTGCATCAATATTTATCTCGTGACTTATACTTCAATAGTAACATAAAAATATAAATAAAATCCGAACACGTTATATTTTCGCCGGCTGCACCCTCCGCAAGTCCGTATAAAACTAGTTGTGCCCTCCGGCCTCGCTCGCGGATTTTGGACCCCGAGATTACGAGACGGGATTTGTAAATAAAACTTTGTCATTCCTCACTGGACGTCAGAGTTTTTCAAAAAAGTTTCATCAAAATTCGGTTACATTTCATACTTCAGCTGAACATTTCAAATTAAAACGAAAATCATTTTGTCACGATTTTTAATTAACTACCAGATTTGCAAATATATAGATTCAATGTATAAGCTACATGATATATCTAGCCTAAATATATACTAATATTATAAAGAAGAAGAAGAGCTGAAGAGTTTGTTTGGTTGAACGCGCTAATCTCAGGAACTAATTAATGGTTGGAATTAAAACATTTTTTTGTGTTGGATAGTCCATTTATCGAGGAAGGTTATAGTCTATATAAAATCACGCTACGACCAATAGGAGCGGAGCATAAATGAAAAATGTTGCAAAAACGGGAAAAATGTCCATCCGTGCAAAGCCGGGACGGGCCGCTAGTGCTAAATAATAATAACTTTTGAACTAAAAAAAATATGTAGTTAAAAAACTATAAACACGCTTTAATCACGCACTAAAAATTATAAAATAATTATTTTATATCCAATGGTTAGTACAAAAAGCGTGGAGCGCTTGTGCGTATTCTTAATTAATTTAAACAAAGCGCTCCACGCTTTTTGTACTAACCATTGGATATAAAATAATTATTTTATATTTTTTAGTGCGTGATTAAAGCGTGTTTATAGTTTTTTAAACTACATATTATTATTTTTTACTTTTTCGTCTTAAAATTACTTTTAACATATTTATTACTGGTACACAATACATTTAAAGATGGCTTAGTTAGCATTTCTTTAAAGTTATATGTATATTAATTAAGTTATAATATATTCGAGGGGATTACTAATAGCCACTGAAGAGTTCCACTATCCACCTCCTGGATCCATCATCAGACCCTCGTTATCAAGCCAAATCTATTGGACTCGTCAAGACGAATCATATAACTCGAAACTCGAGGGGTTTACTAGTAGCCACTGAAGAGTTCCACTATCCACCTTCTGGCTCCATCAACAGACCCTCGTTAACAAGCCCAATCTATTGGACTCGTTAAGACGAATCATATGACCCGAAACTCGAGGGTTCACGAGTAGCCACTTAAGAGTTCTACTATCCACCTCCTGTCTCCATCATCAGACCCTCAACACCAAGTGCAATCTATAGGACTCATCAAAAAAATCATATGACCCGAAACTCGAGGTGTTTACTAGTAGCCACTGAAGAGTTCCGCTATCCACCTCTTGGCTCCATCATCAGATCAGCTCCAAGATACCAAATTATAGTATTGTCATCTGAACTACATATACATACAAAGTTTCATTTTCATACGACAATTAGAAGTAGGTTAAAATTGACTTCCAAGATTTTTTTACATTGTTAGTTAGTTTCTTAGTTAGTTACAAGTGAAGCTAATATAAAGCGTGTAAAAAAACATACTGCGCCGATCCCAAATAAGTTGGGATAAGGGCAGGAGGATGATGATGATGATGATGATGATAATGATGATGAAGTTGACATTAACAATCTTATGGCCAAATACTTAAACGCCTCTCATTTAAGTTGCCATTACGTCTCGTGCTGTCACTGTCTGACTAAGGCGAAATGACAGCGAAAGCACGAAATTAACGGCAACTTATAATTGAGTAGCGTTTTAGTATTTCGCCATTAGTCCCTTAGACACAAAGATAGCTCATTCACTACAATAACATGACATCACGCCTGTATTCCCCGAAGGGTTGGTCAGAGGTAAACAGTAACACCCTCATTTCGCCGTTATTTTTAAATATTGCCATCAACCGGGCACAAATCCAGATCCCGGGCTGCTACTGAGGAATTCCACACGGAAAAACCCAATAACCCTTTACTTTTCA
This sequence comes from Amphipyra berbera, assembly GCA_910594945.2. NCBI lineage: Eukaryota > Metazoa > Arthropoda > Insecta > Lepidoptera > Noctuidae > Amphipyra > Amphipyra berbera. The sequence continues at coordinate 2,014,366 of OU343142.1, read as the reverse complement.
CTACAATAATTATCTATAATGATTACACAGCAACAAAAAAAAACGAATCTAAACGATTAAATAAAGCTACATTCCCAGCAACCAACAATATAGGTAAAAAATAAAAATAGCAAACTAATAATAAACTAGTAAATAATAGCGACAAATTGCTATAAAGACACGCAATACGGACGTCTTTGCTAAGAATTTATAAAAAATTGCAAATTAATCATAGGATGCAATTAAATTTTTCCCACAGGGATGTGAAGACTTACTGCAGTATTGTAAGGAGAAGAATAAAGCCACGTGTATATTCCAATGCTATGCAGATGTTCAATACCATAGGTATGGCAAAACACTCAAACTCTTATACTCGCAAATTTATTTCTTAAGGCTCGTTTAGCATGAACGATAAAGTTAGTCGAGCAGAATTAAACTTTTCGGCTGTCCAAACTCCTTTTTCCGAATTCTTCCAAAATTGCGTATCACTCGCAATCGTTGAGTTGAGAAATTCGAACTGAGTTAGAAGTATTTATGAAGTTTGATGTCTGTCAAAAGAAGAAAGTACTTGCTTCTAATGCTAATGTAGTTATTAGCCTCAAGTATAGTTGAAACAAAAAATATGACGGACGTGTTTTCATACAATTTGACAAACTTGCGGTATTTGCAAATAATTTCACTCACTAATAGCCAAATACTCAAACGCTACACAATTTTAAGTTGCCGTTAATTTCATCACTTCGCCCCGAAGTCGTCGGCTATTAGTGAGTTAAATACTCGTAAATACCGCAAGTTTATCAAATTGTATGAAAACTTCCTCTATGAAAACTTTTCTATGAAAACTTTTCCCAATTATCTTGGGGTCAGCTTCCAGTCTAACCAGATGCGGCTGAATACCAGTATTTTACACGGAGCGACTGCCATCAGACCTCCGCAACCCAGTAACAGGGCAATGCCGATATCCTAAGGTTAAACCGTTTGTCAGACTTTCGGGCTTCTGACTACCCGTAACGACTGTCATAGGTATTCGTATGACACCCGGGACCGACGGCTTAACGTGCTCTCCGAGGCACGGAGGGGTCTCGATATACACATCGACAAATGGTCACCCATCCACGGACTGACCGCGGCAAGCGCAGCTTAACCTTGCAAATCGTACGATCGGCGCGGTTGATATTTAGCCACGAGCCCCCATCAAATTGTATGAAAACACGCGCGAAATATTTTTTGTTTCAACTATACTTGAGGCTAATAACTACAGTCAGCATTAGAAGCAAGTATTTTCTCCTTTCTCAGGCATCAAACTCCATAAATACTTCAAACTCAGTTCAAATTTCTCAACTCAACGATTGTGCCGAGCCTTAAAAAATCTATTTCCGAGTACAAAGCAATTTTTATATCAATTACAGAAGATAATTAAGTTGTAGCTTCAGTCGGGGAAAATTATTTATTTTGAGAAAATCGAGCTGTCTCGATCATGAGAAACATCTATATTTATTGCCATATTACGTAATAACATTTGGCATATTCGATGTTTCTTTTTTACATAAAGATATATTCAGTATCGTACATTGAAATAATTTTAAAGGAAAAAATGGAATATTTATATGGCAATTTAGCAACTTGTTATTGCTTACACTCCTAATATACTCGTATTATCAGATTGTTATATCTAGTTTCATAATTTAGAACAACCTGACTTCTACTTAAAATAGATTTGGAAAATTGCTAAAAGCACGCTTAGCTTATGTTTGGACATCTCAGTCGAGCAGACTGCAAACAAAAATTACTGGGCACTAATTTTACTTACAAAATTGTTGCTGAACCGCAAACGAATGGTTCGGTCGTGAGTGATCAACGTAGATGATTAACCCTCAGATCAAGATCTGCGGCAGTGGGTCAAACAAAGTTCGGAGTAATAAATAATTACTACGTCCGCAACGTCAACTCCTCAACATTGGTCGCAGGCCATCACTTAGGGTCCGTACACAAAACTGCGATGCGACGTCGCATCGTAGAAATATACGAGCTCGCACGACGCACCGCAAGAACTTACGAATTGATTCGCGTAATTGATTTTTCCTATATCTTCTTATCAGTAACAGCAGTGCGCAAATCTTTTTACGCAAATTTATTCTACCTAGTATAAAATACGTTCAATACGATACGACAATCGTCGAGGGATTGGTCACCCGAACCTTGGAAAGAAGACGCCTTGCCGCACGAAATCGCATCGCAGCAATTTGCATCGCAGTTTCCTGCGTTGCGAATTCGCATCGCGTCGCATCGCAGTTTTGTGTACGGATCCTTAAACCACTCAAAGAACAGTTGTAAGAATTGCTATATGTGATTGCAACACGTACCTACGTTCATCAACATTTTTTAATTAAAATTTAAACCGAATTCAAAAAAGAATAAAATAATTACCATATGAAATTAACAGTTTCAGAAGTCGGTGCTGATCTACGCTGAACTAAATTGAAGGCACCGACTTCTGAAACTGTTAATTTTATATGGTAATTATTTTATTCTTTTTTGAAGTCGGTTTAAATTTTTTATAAAAATTGTTTTTATTTTTTTCATTTTAGTGGCCTTAATTAAAACTTGGTTGGACCTACTAAAGACGCTGCTCGTAACATAATCACATAATCACAATATGCGTACTGTTCGTCATTGAGGAGTTCCATTGTCTATCTCCGAAGTTCTTCATTAGATCTTCACCAAATTTAAATGGGACCAATTTCGAAGTATACCCCATTAAAAAAAAAAACATCAAATCGGTTCACAATTGGCGAAAATATCGATGAACATAAACAAAAAAATAAAAATACATACATACGAACATAGTAACCTCCTCCTTTTTGGAAGTCGGTTAAAAACTAAATGTGTATTTATATTAACAGCAGTGATAGCCTAGTGGTGAGACCGTCGGACTGCAAACTTATAGGTTTCGGACTCGAACCCGAGGCACGCACCTCTGACTTTTCGGATTCATGTGCGGATTGTATAATTATCACTCGCTTAAAAACGGTGAAGAAAAACATCGTGAGGAAACCGATATGCCTGAAAGATATTTCTCGACGGCATGTGAAGCCGAGCCAGAGGCCCATGGGCAGCTTAAATTCTGACACCAGGTTAGTCATTAAACACACGAAAAGAAGTAGAATTTATATTTACTACTCTGTTGTGATCTTTTTACCATCAAGATGACAACAGCATGATGTTCAACAAAAAATCTACTACTCCTCGTTCCGAAACCCAAATTATTATTCACAATTTCATTCCCATCATACCAACGACCCATCATTCCAAGTATTATCAAATTAAACAAACAGTACCGTCACAAACATCATGATGAACAATTAGAAAAGCAATATTTCACGTTGTAACAAAACCTAAGATTAGCCCACATTCCTCTTCACAACTTCATCCACAACAACATCCAGTCGTCCAAGTATTCTCAAACAAACAAGGCCGTCACAATTGAATTCCCTGGCACCTATAAATCATTTAGCAGTGAGCCGTAATTGTCGTGCGGCGATCATCAGCGCTGTTTACCATGATACGTGCGTCATGACGGGGCTACGAGCGTTGAATGTTAATGTTTGAGGAGTTATGGTCTGTGCACATTGGTTGTGGTCCGCGTGAGGTTGAGAAGTGTGTAGGTGAAAATTTATTCTAAATGTAACTCTTTCGAGTACAGAAGACGCGAACTTAACGTCGCTGTTACTACAGAGTCAAACAAAAATATTATGGCTCTGTAATAATCGTAGCATTGCCCAGTGTTACAGATACTGCCATCCACGAAGATGCACCCCACTCTTCGTCTAAATCGCGCGTTAACTCTCGCTCTTCATCTTAAAGAGAACACGCATCTTCAGAGATGGCACTATCTGTAGAACTTGGCAATGTTACGATTATTGCAGGCATAATTTTTTTGTTTGACACTATTAATAGCGACGTTAGTTTTCAATTCGATGGCAGCAAAGTAGATACGGTCGTCTACCTTTTTTTCAAAATGCTTTTTTTTTACAAAAATGAGCTTAAATCAACCCAATCTACAAGTCCGTATTAAAATAATTTCAAAATAATTAAGAAAATCTGGCATGTAAATGAAGACATCTACACTCGATTTCTAAGAAACATCGCAGCAAAATAGCCTCTGTTTTTACTAAATGTTCTCTCTTGTAAAATTGCGATTTTGTAGATGTCTTCTTTTACTTTGCTGCCATCGAATTGTAAGTGTGGTTGTATGACAAAAATTAAGCCACCTCTTACCCCGAGTGTCATAAAGACGATTAAGGGATTATTTCAAGAAAATGAGCAATAGCATCCTCATCATCCTCTTGCCCTTATCCTAACTTATTAGGTATGGACTAGGAGCAATAACATCCGCCTAGTCCATAATAACAGAGTTTGCTAAGTGCCAATTAATTGGAACGATCTGTATCAAGCCTGTGTTCAGCAGTGGCTACCTCCGGGCTGATTTCAACAACAAAACTTAGAAATCATAAATCCAGTAGTTATAAATACTAATGATATCGATACGATTATAGAATGAGGAATATCTAAACAGTAGCAACATAAATATAGGTCAACAGTAGCGTTAAGAAAACCGCATGCGGTTAGACAACCAATGTATATGAAGCCTTATATCAGTACTACGAATCGTTCAGCACTGAATATTAAGCGGCGGGTATCTCTGACACTTTAGACTTTTAAATTAAGCGTAGACGAACCTTATTTGACCATACCATAAATAATGGCGCCGTGAAGAATGTGGAATGCACTCCCGTTTGAATGCTTTCACTGCATGAAAATAATGAACTTTTTCTTTTTTGTTAATATTACAATACAATACTCTTTATTGTACACAAAACAAACAAGAAACATTACTATAAAAATAGAGATGTACAATGGGCGGTCTTATCGCACTAGGCGATTTCTTCCAGACAACCTTTATATATTCTATTTAGATATTCTATTTCTGTTTATGGATAAATAGCAAAATATGGGGTGTTAAAATGAGTATACGTGGTTTTTGCCTTGTGCGGGTTGGCGAACTACGCACACCATCCCGAACTGGTGTTTTTTGAAGCCCTTTTCATTTAGTGGCGTAGCCTGTATTTCTTCCAACCAGAGACAACCCTAAATTTGCCGCCCACGAATCCTATTTTCGCAACTAAGCAAGTGCCTAAATGTAGTCCCGATGACAATACAATTATCTGATCTGGTGACTGATGCTGCAGCTTGACGGTGGGCTCGCCCCTCCCCCCCTCACCCCACGCTACGCCATTGCTCTGATTTATGCAGGTTTCCTCACGATGTTTTCATCTACCATTAAAGCCTTGTTGGTCTAGTGGTCGCAAGCGCGACTGCTGAGCATGGGGTTCTGGGTTCGATCCCCAGGTCGAGCAGTGTTATTGTGTTTTTCAGTAGAAATTTCTCAATAACAGCCCTGAGTTTGGATTTGTGCCCAGTTAATGGCAATAGGCTCGCCCCCTATTACATGGGACTTGAACATAACTGGCGAAACGAGGGTGTAGTAAAACATCTTTTCCGAACCCTCTGGGGAATACAAGGCGTGATGTTGTTATTAAAGCAGTTGATGATCAAATTCTGATCCGCACATACGAAAAGTCAGAGCTGCGGGTCGAGATCGTATTCAGACCCTTCTACATGGAAGGCAAGCGTACATTCTGTAAATATACAAAATAAAAAAAACCTCCTTACAAAATATAGACCAAGTCCTTTGAAGCGTTTTAATTAAAAAGGATTTTTTTGATAAAGATAATACCACTTTACAAAAAAGGATTCTTTTGTCCTTTATTCTTTAACTGATTGAAATAAAATCATTCGTGAATACAATACAACAAAAGGGATGACTCGATAGAGGAAGCGGTCGATCAGTACGAACAGGAAAATGTATTATCAACTCTATAGGTAATTGAAGGAAACATGATCTGGTGATGTTCAACCAAGGTACATACAGTCTTGTCTTCATTTCCGCTTATATTCTGTAGTTTGTTAAACCTTATAAGCTTGGTGATCACCATCATTAATTCTCTGGTTAAATAACCGTTAACTAAAATATTTAACAAAACATTATTTTAACCGAAGGTTATACGTCGTGAAAACATAAAAATATTTACCTTTCTTATATCAAACTGAGGTACATAGTTAGCGAGCTTGGTATTGTCGTGGTTTTTTCCTTGTGGTCGATAGATAAGCATATACGTCATAAATTCTTGATATTCTGGTTACATCCATCGAATTAGATCGATCTAATTAAACCAGCTATTAAATAATATAGAAATGGAATATTCTTCTTAAATATGGAGAAAAACATATTTTTTTAAATAGTAATCACTTGTCGTGTCAAGCCTATTGTCAAAATATAATTAAAAGTTCGCGAGTCCAGTATGAGACTCTAATGGACCATGTTGAAGAAATAACTTCGTATTAAAGCAGAGTGCAGGAAGAAGGGTCTGAGTTTGACATCGGCCCGAACCTCAAACTTTTCGAATTCGATCATAATTTCATTAACTACCAGGAATTTAACCAGCACACCTAAGAATGCTCCAAAAAGTTCTCGATGTTGGGTGTATTACGCCAATCCGCACTAGACCAGTGTGGTGGACTAAGGGCTAAACCCCAATCAGTCTGAGAAGAGGCCCATGCCTAGCAGCGGGACAGTAATGGGCTGATTATAATCATAGTCTTATACGAAATAAAGTACAAAAATCCGAATACCTCGATAACACGCCTTTCAAATACATTCACGACAAAACATGACGACAAGTGTTTTTTATTATTTTTAGCAATTTCAACAAGAATGCGCCTTGTACTGATCAGTTGGGAAAACAATCACGTGTTTACGGATTTAATAAGCCATAATCTATAGGATTTGTGAATATTTGACATATCTTTGAACAGGAGATCTTATGCTTAGTGGATTGGCAGTTTATCCGTTGCATAAATATAATCCCTTGCAAGCTGCAAGAATTATCGGAGGTTCTATTTACGGTTTTGTTTACGTTGAGGTAGTTGTAGTAGTACCTACGTAGTAGGTGATCGGTAGTGGAGGTGTGATGGTAGCAGACACACCCACTTACTATTCACACTATCAACAGAACTGATATTGCCTACTGTCGGCAGAGAATTTGTTTAAGCTTGATTTAGATTTGTCTAATACCAGGTTCACACGATTCGATTCTAGTTGATTAAATGACTTGGTCAACAAAATTTGAAACGTTTTTGTTACTTCAGTTTGATTGAAAGTCTGTTCAGACGGTTCAAATTGCATGCGATTTAGCAGTTGATCAACTTGAATCGAATCGTGTGAACCTGGTGTAAGTGTTTGAATTAAGAGGTTGAGAAACCTCAGGTATTGGATGGAATTAACGTTTTGCTCAAACATTCCAATCAGTCAATGACCTGATGCAGTGTGGTCTGCTCCTTCATTTTCAAACAACCCCACACTTCAAGCGCAGCAGTCTTTAACGTGGCCTTATCTTAGGGCAACATTGACGTTATTCGACATAATATTCGCGTTGTTGCGACATCTCTGGCCAAGCAATTCGTAACATCGCGTTTCGCTGTTTGGTCCCTTCGACAAATGTTCTCGCCGTCGCGCCAACACGCCACGAATGTTTGTGACAGGTGGGTGTGGGTTACAAGCACGCCATCCACTCCTTTCTGCCTCACAAAAAAACTGTGATGAAGTCAATATTGAATTTGAAGTCGGTTAAACAGACACTCTCGCATAATATTGATATTTTTCAACCCAACTACGATTCATCATTGTTACGCTTCATTTACACTGTATACAATCTCGCTTGCTGTGTATTTTTGGCGATCATTGATGGTGAAGTAGGTACGCGAGACAATCGGTACACAGGTCATCGACCTGATGATGATGAATATCGTCATTAGATACTTTCGTCTACATTGTACGATGTTGTAGAAGACTAGGTTATGTATATTGATGTAAACGAATGCAGTATCTACCGAAATATACTCAAGTTTAATTAGAACTCTATTTCGACGGTCGGCAGTGAAAACAACGTATGTGTAAAATACATTTTTTTACAAGGAATAGAAAAAACTGTCTCCTGAAAAAAAATGGCCGATCAAATGTTTATACAAGTTTGTCATCGTACCTCATAGATGGCTTAGAAGTATTTGAATTGAAAGTTTGTTGAATTAATACGTGTATGACGAGTTTATGAATCTAATGAACAAATAAAACGCTTGTGAAGAAAATTGGATTTACGAGGTTTTCACTGCCGAGTGTCGATTTGTAGTTATACATCAACATCATATTAGCCCGTAAACGGCCATTGCTAAACATGGGTCTCCCAATGACCGTTTTAATGATCGGTCATATTGACAGTATCACTACACTTTGCAGATATTATAGTGGTGACAGTAGTGTATCGCGCACCCGTGCGCTGTGCGCCGGCGATCACTGCCGTGTTTTATACGAAACATTTTGATCTATCAACACTAAGGGCACTCGTGGCTAATTACCAACCGCCTGGATCATACGATTTGCGAGGTAAAGCTGCGCTTGCCGCGGTCAGTCCACAGATAGGTGACCGTTCGTTACACATCGAGACCCCTCCGGGCCTTAGAAAGCACGTTAAACAGCCGGTCCCAGGCGTCATACGAATACTTATAAGCTGTCGTTACGGGAAGTCCGAAGCCCGAAAGTCTGACAACTGCTCTAACCTTAGGATATCGGCATTGCCCAGTAACTTAGTTGCGGATGTCTGATGGCAGTCGCTCCGTGTTAAGTACCGGTATTTAGCTGCATTTGGTTAGACTGGAAGCTGACCCCAACATACAGGGGAAAAGGTTAGGCAGAACTACCTTATTAACACTAAGGTGAACGCTGCCGCCCATCCTATCGTAATAATCCCTTAGCCCATCTATGGCCACAGAGGGCTGGTTTCTTTTTCGGGAACCACACTTCCGGCTCTCTTTACCACAAGACAGCCCAACGTAATGATTAACATGTAAAAGCCCATAAAAAGATTAAAACGTGATAATTTATAGATATGTTGTACACAATGAGCTATTTATACCCCAAGTACTTATGTTTATCAGTAGCAACGTACTTGTGTTATTAATAGAACAAGTGTTTCTCACGACACAGGTGCAGTAAGCGTGACAATATGATCTAATTAATTCTACCGGTAATTGCCTCATACCCACCTACTATACTATTAACTCTAGAAGTCAATGTTACAATACCGAATGAATGAACACAACGATTAACCTTACAAGAAAACCTTTTTCCCTCTCTTTCACTGTACGAATGTTAGAATGAGATATGACTTTTTTCATTCATAGAGTTTTTTATCTCTGCGTGTTCACGTTAAGAGTACAAACACCCTTATATTAAACTCTATTCTGTCTTTCACATCGTATTTATTAGAAAGAGATAGGACTTTATTTGTGGCTCACAGCACCCTATGCGTTTTCGAACCGAATGTACCAGTACTCTTATATTAAACTATTCTGTCTTTTCTTTCTCGTAAATCTGAAAGAGATAGGACTATTATCTACCTTCACAATGCGTTGTAACAGTGCCTTTAGTTGTAACAGTGATAGTGCAGGGGTGGTCACCTGCCGTGACAGGGTAGCAGGCAGGTGCGACGACACCTGTGCCAACACTTGCGATTTACAAACGAACTTTTTGGAAGCATTTGAATATTTTTTGAATAGTTAGTATTAATGATATTGGTAAAGTTTGGCAATCCTTATTCCGCCCGTATATGCAGCGTTACTTTGAAAAAACCTTACGTGACATAAGGTTCTTTATCTAAATCTCTATCGACATGTATAAATCTCGGTTTCTACATTGAAGGTGGACAAAGGTGATCAGGTTAACGCTGTGTATACGGACTTCAGCAAAGCATTCGACAGATTCTCACATAAACTACTCATTAAAAAGCTCTCAATGTATGGTGTATTTGGCCCTATTCTTGATTGGTTCCAATCGTACTTTAGCAGTAGAGAGTTCTATGTGGACATCAACGGTTTCAAGTCGTCGTGCTTTAAGTTAGGTTCGGGGGTCCCACAGGGCTCACATTTGGACCCTATTTTCACTGCCTGCTTCCATAGGACCAGTTCATTTCTCTTTGCTTATGACATGAAAATTGCAGTCAATCGCAACTCAACAAGATTCCATTTACTTAGCAACAGGACATAGACAAGAGTTTTTGTGTCTCTGTCTACCGAAGAAACCTTTAGTGTACAAAGAATACAGTTCTAATGTCACATTTATGGTACTGATATCAGACATATACGTAGGTATACTATTTATTTTCATATTGAATGTGTAATGTCATGTCATTATAACAAAAAGGCTATTACAATAAGTAGGTACTGTTTCTTAGGGAGAGGTTAACCAACTCTAATGTGTTGTCAATCAATCACATGTTTTTAAACATATGTATGAAAACTTACGTAATGTACGCTATATATAAACTTGCAAATTTTAAAATACATACATTTGTTGTCACATCTAAATATACATATGTAAATTTAATTAAACATACTTACATAAAGGAATTATACACGCTTTCTGCTAATGCAGGGCTCGTGGCTTACTAATGACCGCGCGGAACATACGATTTGCGAGGTTAAGCCACGCTTGCTGCGGTCAGTTCGTGGATGGGTGACCGCTCGTTACACATCGAGAACCCCGCCGTGCCTCAGAGAGCACGTCGTTACGGGAAGTTAGAAGCCCGAAAGTCGAACAACTTGTCTAACCTTACGATATAGGCATTGGCTAGTAACTGGGTTGCGGAGGTTTAATGGCAGTCACTCCGTATAAAATATTGGTATTCAGTCGCATCTGGTTAGACTGGAACTGACCCTAACATAGTTGGGAAAAGGCTTGGCAGAACGAGTGTATTATACGGCCATTAGGAGGCTCATATTCAGCACTGAACGTTAACGACCTGATATGATTTGTGCATTACATGATGAAATACTGTACTGTAGCCGTGTACGCCTACAACGGCACGTGTAAACACATAAGGTTATATTAATAGCCTGATTGCGTTATATGATCGATAGTGGGCGGCTGATAACGGAGACGGATTGTAATTATAAATATTCCATAGCCAACACATAGGTACGCCTGAACTAGGTGTTATTAAAACTTCTTTCATTGAGGTCCATAATGTAAAACTTATTCATATATTCGTTAAGTGAGTACAGGGTGATTTCAAAATTTTAAGGAGAAATTATTACATGTTGTTCTGCGTAGCTTTTTCAAGCTCCTCTATTCTCCATTTCTCTCAGTTATCAGTGTCTCTGACCGACTTTGTAAATTATTTAATTAAAAATTTAAAAATGTATACTAACATTTTTGTTTCGTTTCCATGGTTTCTTTACCACCTATAGGTGTATCTCTTAAAATATTTCGTGTATAAATAGATGGGCCTTATATACTGCATTAAATGTATCTACAGTAGAACGCCGATTATCCGAATTAATTGGGATCGGGGTCGATTCGGATAATCGAAAATTCGGATAATCAGACATAGGCCGGTAATACAGAAAAACGAACTGTCACACATAGAATAAACTTTATTAAGTTTAACTAATTAGTGTCTTGCCTCTAGCTTTCAACCATAACAGTTGAAATATATCTGGACTCCAGCGAGTTCCAACTTGTTACAACAAAACAAAAATTACATATGTACTTGGTTTTAATTTTTTATATTACGCTTAGGATCGATTCGGATAATTGGCGATTCGGTTAATCGGCGTTCGGATAATCGGGGTTCTACTGTACCTTTAAATGATAGTTAATTGTTGGCAATGACTTTTGTACAGTTATGACTTCCTCTTGAACTAGGTAACCTGAAGGCTTATGTAACTAAGTTCGAAATGTTATCAAATGTTAATCTCCTAAGTGGGATCAGCCATTAGTTGATTGTAGATCGAGTTAACTACAAACTACCGGGGCCAAGAGTCAGTGAGATCAAAGTGTTAGATCTGTTACCAGTTACAATCAAGGAGTAATTACTTGTGTTTATTGTGTAATAATTGTTATAACGATAGAAGGTATAATTGCGGTGAAGACAGTACTTAATGTAATAGGTAATAGGGACCAAAATATATTGAAATCAATCGATCATCGCACAGTCTAACGAACTCCATTGCTGCATATAAGCTCTCCCAAAATTCGCCTAATATACAATGTTAGTCGGAAAGGGGGTACTAAGCCACGGGCCACTTAACGTATCACTGATGATTGTTATAAAGAAAGTATTAAAATTTCAAAATTCATTAAAAAATAATTCCATGCAAAATGGTTTTTGTCCCTGCTTTAGTTACGAATTCAGAAAATGGAGCTTCTAATCCGTAACCCTAAATATGACCTAAAAAGTAAAAACAGCTGATCATAGCTGAGGAAAGATATAATTTTGCGTATTTTTTACGAAATCGTTGAACAGCTATATCTCTTATACTAATGACTTTTGAGAAATATTGTAGAACAAAAGTTATCCATTATTATGGGTTCTTTAACACCCTTTCGGCTTAGTACCACTTTCTGACTAACCTTGTATATTTGAAACTTCTGTACTATCGATAGGTAAAGCAGATGATACCGCAGTATCCATATAAGCTTCGCACTGTGCATACGCATCAATAAAACACAGTCAGGTGGCGCTAGCTATGATGTGGATGTCTACCAACATAACATCACGACTTGTATTCCCCGAAGGGTTCGGCAGAGGTGTTTTTGTACACCCTCGTTTCGCCAGTTATGTTTAAGTACCATGTAATAGGGGGCCAGCCTATTGCCATTAACCGATCACAAATCCAGACTCCGGGTTGCTAATGAGAAATTTCTAATGGTAAAACCCAATAACACTTTGATGTCTATCAAACGCTACATAATCTGCTTTGGATGTCCCAATCATTTTTGTTTAATTCATCCGCCTCGACGCTAGACTAAAATCAGCTAGGCTAGGCTTAGATCGCCTACGACAACCGCTTTAACTCGTTTCCTAAGAGGGAAGTAGATTACTACTCTCAGTATTTAACTCTCTAAACTCGCGTAGGATGTGATACAATCTACATTTTCCCGGATCTACAAAAACCACTCTTGCGCAAAATCATATAATTAAAATAAACTGATTTTTTAACAGTGGAAGTTGTAAATCATATCGACAGTAACCAATGTCGTGGGATATCCGGCGATTCGAACGAATGGTATGTTTAATTTGCGAAATAAAAAACGCTGCTTACAAGCAGTGCACATTATAAATACATCATCATCATGTTAGTACACTGCTGATCATGAACGGTCAAAGGAGACATTTTTTTAATTAAACTTTGCTCACTATGATTTCTTCTGTACCGTGGGTTACAGACACAAACGCCTAGACCCGGAACAACTATATGTAGGCCTTAAAAATTGTTCCGTGCAGGAATCGAACCCACGACCAGAAGCCAATTGCTCAGCCACTGCACCAAACATTCCTATAACCACCTCGCTTAGCACACGGAGTGATGGTTGCAGTTTGTTGTTATTTAGGACAATGCTGGCGCTACTGCCCATCTTGACGTAATCCCTTATTAGCGACACCCACTGATGGTAAATGGGACGTTTATTTCTTGCCGAGAATCACACGGAACTTTACATACAGTCAGTTGAAAAGCAGTCCGCTTAATTCGTCGTAAGAAGTGATTGAAATGGCGGGATAACCACCCTACTAGTCAATTTTATTGCCTAACTATCGACCAACCCCGGCTTCGCACGGGTGCAATGTAGATACTAATGTGGGGCACATAAACCTTCCTCTTGAATCACTCTATCTATTGCTGAAAACTGCATTAAAATCCGTTGCGTAGTTTAAAAGATCTAAGCGTACAGAGAGCGGGGGCGTGAAGATGATGGTGACGAGTAGCAGACAAGGATTGTAAGGGCTGCCACCAGCCCTTTGGTCGCCAACCAGTTCGAAACGCCATATCTTATATCCAGCAGTACACTGCTAGGCTCAACTATTATATTCAACATTTCTATTCTGGAATTAGGCGTACTAACCTTTAATAAATCGAGAGTATGGTTTAATTCCGTCAATAAACAAGAGCATCCTTGTACGAGATTCGGATGAGTCAGTATGTTTTGCCGATTTGCATGCAAAACATTCATGTCTTATCACAACTTTCTCAACAGCGCTGTGAAGATTGCCGGTGAGATTCCTGCATTGTTTATTGTTTAATTAAATATAACTTTTACGATATTTTCGGAATTACTTTTGCAATAAAATTAAACTTATGTTTGTTTGTTTTGCACGTTTTCAATGTAAGCGAAATTCAAATCGTTGTTGATATTATTGTTATTCCTTACTAAAGTCTAAGGTACCACATTCCTAATTCCATAAAAGAGGAACCAGTAACAACTTTCAAAAAGAAACTAATTGTACTTCTATTAAATAAATGTTACTATTCTGTATCAGATTTTCTACCTGACAAATTTTAGTTGTGTATTCATAAAAAAATTCGTTGTGTTGTGTATTGGTCAATTTAGTTTGTGTTTGATGATGAACTGCATCAATGTTTGCATGCCAAAATGGTAGAATGTACAAGGATTCTTTAATATTATTGTAACCACCTTGTTGTAAATACCTACATTCTGAGCAAATAAAAGTATATTCTATTCTATTCCAATTCTGACTAAAAATTGGTTCAATATCAAAACAAAATTAATTTCCAGAACGCCTGCCAACCCTAACTGCAATAAAGCGGGCCACTCACGTGGCGTTTAGTCGTGACCATGGCATTAATACGAACTCGTAATATTTGTCGTGTCGGTGCTGACAACTGACAACGTCCATCGCACCCGAACGAGGTCGGCACCGAGCCAGGTTCACGCATATCCTGATAATTTTAAACCCAAATTATTTTGGTGTTTATCCTGTCAATAACCAAGTGAACTAGAGTATGGTCATCATTGAATTAAGGTCCCCTGGAGTAATCCCTATACTATTGGCTTTTTCTAAAGAATGTCAAGACTAGCTATCAATCTGGCGTCTGACATCATAGTCAGCCCGTCTGTCCCACTGGTAGGCACAGACCTCTTAACAAAATGAGAAGGGTTTAGGCCTTAGTCTAACACGCTGGCCTAGTATGGTTTAGCGGACTACACACATAATCGAGATCTTTTTGGAGCCCTCTCCGGTTTGCAGGTTTCCTTAAGAGGTTTTTATTCACCGTTAACGCAAGAAATAATCTAATTCTAATCTGCACTTCAATTCGAAAAGGTGGTGCTGGCCGGGCGGGTCGTACTCAGGCCGCCCCCCTGCATAGAAGGCAATCGTTTTGACGCTAAACTATCACTACTGGTCCTTGACATGCGACTGAAATATTAGTACAGGGGATGTCAAAAACCAAACAAGATATTGATCTAATGGATTCATTGTAGAAGCTATGTACCAAAGGTTTTTTTCGTAGACAAGACCACGCAATGACACAATACCATTTGTATTCCGAATGCGTGGATCTTTATTCAGAATTATCAACGCGAGTCATATCATTAATTAGATTGGCTGACTAACTACTGCTGCTCTTAGTCAAAGAGAATTATTAAAATGATTCGCAAAATTAATATTTGATCGGCAAGGAAAATCAGTCGACTTGGTTAGGTTAGGTTAGAAGTGGAAACTGATGGTTGCGGTGTATGCTTTTGCGAATCCCGCGACCCCGGCCGATCGGTTAGGAGGAACACCGTTGGTTTTGGCCGGTAAGAGTCCGGCAGGCCTCCTCGCCTTCCCCGGGTGAGGGACATCCATGAGGATTTTCCAAAGATAAAACAAAGGTGAGAGTGATCGCTTTCCACCTTGTGGTTATTTTTTATAACAACACAAGAAGTCCTCGAGAGTCTCTCCGCTAATTATGCATTGCTGATGAATTATAATTTTTATTTTAATGACTCCCTTGTTGATCTAGTGGTCGCAAGCGCGGCTGCTGAGCATGGGGTCTTGGGATCAGTCCCCAGGTCAGGCCAATTGTTATTGGATTTTTCCATTAGGAATTTGTCAGTAGCAGCCTGTGAGTCCGGATTTGTACCCGGTTAATGGCAATATGCTCGCCCCCTATTACATGGGACTTGAACATAATTGGCGAAACGAGGGTGTTTAAAAAACGCCTCTGCCGAACCCATCGAGAGGCGTGATGTTATGTTCATGTTATAAATTTTTGCTGATCAAAACTTCAATATTTAGCCAACCGTTTAAGTGATAGCTTTAGTCAAACAACGCTGCTAGTAGTGTTAACTACACTAGATAACATATTAGCCTTTTTAGACAGATTACAAACGTTTTTGCTAGAGTTCTGTACCCAAATGGTGCCAACGGGACCCTATTACTAAGTCTACACCGGTCAGCCGTCCGTCTGTCGGTCACAGGGCTGTATCTTTATAACCGTAACAGGTAACCAGTTGAAATTTTCACAGAATATGTGTTACTATAGCCGTTATCATGGCAAATATTAAAAATAATAAAAAGTTTTAACCTAAAGGTGGAACGGAATCTTTAGTGCGCGAGTCCGATTTGCACTTGACGGTTTTTATTGAAAAGTAGCTGTAGCGTAGACAATATCGAGAGGTCACGCGACTTCGTTTAAGACCTGATACTTTTATCTTTATTATAGAAATAACAATAGATCATTTATACTTGCCAAATATTTAAGAATGGTTTTATTATAGCTTAATTATAAAGTATGATATCAAAATGGCTATTGTTAATAGTTACTTTTGATCTAAGATAAAATAATAGCCAACATAGGTACATTCCCAGTTCATTCTCGCAAGTTCTAAGAATCCATTCAAATGACTTAATAGATTTTTGATAATCACACGTTTAGTTTCAGATAAATATCTTAATTAAATTGAATCTGTATATATAAAAGGAGAAACTGCCTGACTGACTTATCAATCAACACACAGCCTAAACCGGTGGGATTATAAATTAGAAATTTTGCTAGTAGGTACATTTTATAACGTAGACATCCACTAAGGAAGGATTTTTCAAAATTTCTCCCCTAAGGGGTCGGAAAAACACGCAAGCGAAACTGCGAGCAAAAGCTAGTATATGTTATTACTTATTATATTCCATTAGCAACGGTACCTATCTAAAAATTACAAATCCATATTTAGAATTATTAGAAATTCACACAGCTATGATTTATATAGCCGAGGATTACCGAGTAATCCCGAAGTGCTGGGTAATCCTCGCGATACCGAGAAGTCAAAACAAATAAATAGGTACTTTTAGTGAGCTTGAGTCATGCGCGGGCGCACACGATGCGTAAGCATTGTTAGAGCATACGTCACAGTTGGGCGCCGTTGCTTTCTAGACAGAATTAATTTTAGGACGTTAGTTTAAACTTTGTTAATATACCCTTTGTTCACAGAAACTTGACAATTGACATGAATTTAATCATAAACCATGATTGTTAATTGTATATTATTCCAAGGAGAATCACAATAATATATTCGATTGAGTGACTAAACTAAATAAATAAAGACAGACACATGGATTTCTTCGAATTTTCATGAAAATGAAATGGGAGTTAAACATAACGGCGAAATGAGGGTGTTGTAAAAACCTTCGGGGAATACAGGCGTGATGTTACGTATGTTAAATCCTAATGGTGCGTTCAGACCTGACGAACGCGCCGCGAATGCGCCGCTCGCGAGCTGCGCGCGGACGGTGTGCGATCTTTTGTACGAACATGAAATGCACGCGCGCAGCTCGCGAGCGGCGCATTCGCGGCGCGTTCGTCAGGTCTGGACGCACCATAACATTTTAAAAGTCCGGCTGGAATCCTAAACAGTGCCTAAATTCTAAACGTTTGGTAACCCTACACGCAGCTGACTATGCAATCCGACTTCCTTTAACGCTATCTGCCTTATTTGAGCGATTAGTCAGTCGCAGTTGGTATTAGGTAGCTATTGATATACCTAATTGGTTCAACCCCTATATGGTTAGTATACAAATTATTTGCCAGTTTCAACTTAAATAGGAAAAGTTAGTAATGAATGTGTTTCAGGAAATAATAGTTATTGTTAATAATTTAGTAATCAGTACATACCTACTTGTGTAAATTATTAGTGTTATTGGAAACGCCGGTAGAGGACGCCCTAGGACATACATCGATGTCATTGATGATGTTCTTCACAAAGGATAGGTGCGTAGTACTCTCAACCGGCGTGCGTGTTTGACAAGATGTATGAATGCGGATGAAGCGGAAGGAGTATGCAAGGATCGTGCGCATGTGGCGTTCTATAGTTTCTGCTTACCCCCATGGGAAAAAGGCGTGAGTTTATGTTTGTATGTATGTTATTGATAAGACCACCATTCGTCGATGCTTTTTCATTGATTAAAAACTAGCTGTACCCGCGAGTTCACTCGCATCCTCGGGGAACTACTTCATGTACCCGGATAAAAAGTCAAACTTGAGCTTCAATTTATCCTAAGTTATTTGCTTTGTGTAAATAAATTTCAGGATTATCTACAGAACTTGGCACTCATTTAGATCTCAATTCTTTTGTCAACCACGCATATTCTTATTATTGAACTTGGCTCCCATTTTCACATTTATGTTTTTGATGGGATAACATAAAACATAACACAACATCACGCCGTCATGTTTAAGTCCCATGTTATAAGAGGCGAGCCTATTGGCATCAACTGGGCACAAATCCAAATTCCGGGCTGCTAATGAAGCACGGAAGAACCCAATAACACTGCTCGATCTGGGGATAGAAATCAGGACCTCACGATCAGCAGTCGCGCTTACCACTACTACACCAACGAGACTTTTTTAATGAAATACTGAATTCTCCGGGGTCGGGAGAACCCGGCGCGGCTCCGGCACACAATACAAATACTACACTTGCATTGCGCACGCTCGCGGCAAAAATGTCAGGACATTTTTATAAAAATCTGTCATTTTGTCTGAGTTTTTTAATTTCAGATCTGGCAGTCCTAGATGCTTTAGCACAATACGATCGTTGCCAGGTTGAATTAACCAAGGCCCCAGCCAATCCCCCCCCCCCCCCCCCAAACCTAAGACAGTTAAACTACTTTTAAAATATAATACACTCGTTATTGTATTATATTTTAAATTATTTTCTTTAAACAGAAAACAAACTGTTTGCTGTTCCGATATGTCGTACTGTGGCTCGTTCACGATCACCCATACCGCGAAGTCTAACCGCACTCAATGCTCTCCTGGACGCCAGACCGAATTTTGATGTGTTTGCTGATGAATGGAAGGTGATTTTATCGGAATGCCTGGAGTACTGCGAGAGGAATGTATCACGAACGTTTTGAATTCTCTTTTTAGTTATTTTATGTTATAAAATAATTATAATTGTACGTGCATAAATAAATACATTTATGACTGAATTGTGATCTGTTTGCGGATGAATGGAAGAATAAATTGTCAGGTGCATTGTGAAGGCTGTGTGAAAGAGGTGTCTCATATTGTTATATATTTTTTAAAATCATTATTTTTCGTTCCATAGTTTTGTGTGTATCTTCTTCCATTCCTGTTCTTTTTTCTATTTTTAATTATTGTAATTGGTCTAAGACCGTTTTAATTAAAGTAAAATAAATAAATAAAATAAATAAATTGTAATAGACTTTCTTGTTCAGGGCTCAACCCCCCCGAACAAATATCGTCGTAGGAATGGTCCTACGACCTTGGAATTAACTAATCTCTCTCCATAGATCAAGTTACTTTCTACGATCGCAAGAGCATAGAAAATGCATGCGTTTCTACATTACTCATCGCTTAAGTAGAGCCTCGTAAAGCACAGGTATTAAATACACCAAATTGTAGCACTTGGTTCAAATTTAGTGAGATGAATGTTAGTTTTAAGTTCTTTCAAAATCAAAGACAAATTAATTAAACCGTCCTCGCTGAACTGTTAAAAATAGTGAATTAAAACAAACCGTTTTCTTAGCAGGCGGCTTGCGCGCACGCAGGGACATGTACGCGCGATCCATCGCCGCCACCGCACCATTTGTCCCACACAACATCACTATACTTTATTTATAAGACACGTATTATTCACTGCACCGTCAATTAGACGTTTAAAACAAACGCATGCGCATGAGTGTAGTTCGGCGCGTCAACGGGGACTGCGCGCACGCCGGCTTCGCCCCGCTCCCCCCGCCCCTCTACTATTTTCGGAGCCCTGTGGCCTGTGGTTTCCCCTTCAATACAGGACATTTGAATCAGTAGTACAACTTAACGCGGAAGTAATAACTTGAAATGTATCAACGAAAGTGGACATTTAAAGTAATTAATACCAGGATGTACTTAGTAAAATGTAGCCTTATTAATTGAAATTATATTTCTTGTTTGCTTCTTGTACGAATAACTTGGTAAACGTGAGAAACGCGCAGTACAATGACAGTGACCGATTACGAGAGGTAAACTGTAGTTACTCGCAAACAACAAACAAGCCGGTTAGCGCCTGTTTCACTGTCTCATCTTTAACTACAGTTAACTGACATGTTATTGTGTGAAGATAATTTAAAATCAACATGTTTTTATTCAATTTACCTTAATATAAAGGGTTTTATGAATTTATATTTGAAGATTTGTGAGAGGTACTTAGTCAGGTAACCAGTGCGGCATGTCTGGCGTAATGACACAGCTCTGTTGTCCAGTTTGGTGACTATTTAAGGTATTATCTATTTGTTAGAGTTAACTGCCTCGTTGGTCTAGTGGTGGCAAGCGCGACTGCTGATCGTGAGGTCCTGGGTTCGATCCCCAAGTCAGGCAAAGTGTTAATGGGTTTTTCCATTAGACATTTCTCAGTAGCAACCCGGAGTTTGGATTTATTCCCGGTTGGTGGCAATAGGCTCGTCTCCTATTACATGAGACTTAAACATAACGGCGAAATGAGGGTGTACTAAAAACTCCTCTACCGAACCCTTCAGCAGAGGTGTTTTGTTATATTTATGTGACGTGAATTTAAACTTAAAGATTTGCGAGAGACAGTCGGGTCACCAGTGCAGCAAGTCTGGCGCAGTGATTACCAGCTCTGTTGTCCAGCTTGATGACTATTTAGGGAATCATCTACTTGTTTGCATACCTACGTCTTGCAGTAGCCCGTAATAGAGAGACATTCCATGTAGCGCACCAATTTGAATAGCACCAATAGTATTCCTATTCCAATTACTATTGGCATGAATCGAATACGTGCACTAAATGGAATGCCCCGTAATAGGAAGCATTCCATAGAGACATTAAGAGACCCCCGAACAAAGTAGCCATTCATTACAGGCTAAAATCTGTTTCCTATCAGTCATATTATATTTGGGGCTCGTGGCTAATTACCAACCGCGCGTATCATACGATTTACGAGGTTAAGCTACGCTTACCGCGGTCAGTCCGTGGATGGGTGACCGTTCGTTACACATCGAGACCCCTCCGTGCCACGGGGAGCACGTTAAACATCCCGGGTGTCATACGAATACCGATGACAGTAGTTACGGGTAGTCAGAAGCTGTAGTATCGGCATTGCCCAGTAACTGGGGTGCGGAGGTCTAGTGGTAGTAGCTCCGTGTAAAATACTGGTATTCAGCCGCATCTGGTTAGATTGCAAGCTGACCCCAACATAGCTGAGAAAAAGCTAGGCAGATATAGATATCAGTCATACTATATCTAACCTAACTTCTTAGTCTATAGGTCGATTCTACTGACTACCTTACTGTTCATAGTGTAACAATGTGTCACTGTATCGGCAAATCGCTTCATTATCTTCGATTAAGGCGTGCTAATCCCCTCTACAGTCAACTGTGGGTGTGTCACGACATTTTCTGTTCGGATACATCATTATTATAATAATTTTAGGCTACGTTACATCATCGGATCGACAAAAAGATTTAAAATTACTTTTTTTTGTTTAAGAATGATCGGTGACCTTATTGGGGCAAGGTTACATGAGGAAATATGTGTGTCTTGTAGGTTCAACTGCGGCCATTAACAAAACACCTGTTTGTTTTGTTATGACGGCTGTCAGGTAGTCAGACACTCCATAGTAGAAACCTTAATGCTTGGTTTCTATGAGTCAAAACGAATCGTTTTGCTTACGGATGGTAGCATTTTGCCAAACTGAGCATATAAATAGACTTGTAAATTTTACCTGTGATAGCAGGGTTTACTATGCAAAGCTGTGAGGTCTTTGCTTTATTATTGGTTATACTATACATGATTTCGTTTCTGATTTTGTTTCGTGAATCTTTGTCAGCAGTAGCTGACAAAGATTAACCCTGCACGGGATACTTTTGGATTCAATAAAAAAAATATTACAAGAAGTAAACATGTGTTCTTAACGTGAGGTATTTTAACGGCCCGTGTTAAATGACCGCGCGGCGAGCAATTGCTGCGCAATTCGCTCGAGACGCTAAAATGCCTCACGTTAAGATCACATGGCTACTTGTAATTTTTTTTATTGAATCCAAAAGTATCCCGTGCAGGGATAATCTATGTCAGCAGTACATAACGTGGTTTGAAGGAATTACATGATTTCTTTTACACCCGGTAGTCTTAATTTTAACCTATAACACTCGGTAATTCATAGGACTCAGCCATAAGATACTCGTATCACCAGTAATTTCATTGCAGAGTTCAGTCGACTGACTGACAATGGTGTCAATTCTGTTGGGAACTTTGACAGGACTAAACTAAGGGTGTTTGTCTCTTTCTGTTTCAATTGAAAAAGAAAGTGACAGTTGCATTTAGTCTAGTTTAGTACTATCAAAATGTGCTACAGAATCGACACGAATATGGAATATTATAGGATTTTACACTGGAAGCCGACTCCAACATGGAAAAACGCCGATGATACTAAACATTGTCATTGTAAGTTGATTTACTGTTTACATTGGAACTTTACGACATATCCGGGCTATTCAGTTCCCCTTCTTTATGTTATTGAAGGCGTGGGGATGAGTTCTACGTATGTGTGTACACAATTCTGAGGACCAGACGTGTGGGAAAGTGGAGGAAAATGGTCGCCAATGCAGAAAAAAGTCTCAAAATGTGAGAGCATGTTTATTCTGGAACAGAGATCTCCAAACTTTTTAGCTTAAGGGCCACACTAACTCCTCCACGAAGTCCCAAAGGACCAAGACCTAGTTAGTTCATCATACCAACATGCTGTAGTTTTGATTGTGACGTTGCAAAATTCAGATATTTTGTTCTCACAATTACAGTAGAGATAGCGTTGCTCAAAATGAGTATACTATTTAGAATTCTGTTGAGTCTGTGGTCGGTAGGTTGAATTTTGAAATTTCTCTAAGAAAAAAAAAGAAGAGAATTTGTGAGATCGTCTTTCATTTCTTTCAATTTTGCAACGTCACTTGATGAGTACTACCAACCCGGCCTGATGCCGCCGGCCAGATTGGAGATACTCGCGGGCCGGTGTTGGCCCGTGGGCCGTAGTTTGGAGATCCCTGTCCTAGCACATTAATCTCTGTTTCTGAATAACTGATCAATGCAAAAATGTATTAATCAGGTGTGGCATCTCATGTCAAGTAATATCGCTGGCTATTAGTATTTTGGTCGACCAACCACAGCAGCTGACATCAGATTAAATTGATCAGTCTTTCGGAAACAGGTGGTTATTCGTCAAACGTGGTATCCATAATTTTCTGTATGTTATGTGAATTTCAAAACATTAAAAAATCTTTTAAGTTAAACGGTTTTATCTTACAGTACCCTGCAGCATCAAGACTTGAAGATTGAAATAATTATTATGTTGTATTGTCATGAGAATTGAATTTGTGTGCGAAGTTTCAGGAGAATCGGTTTAGCAGAAGTAGTTGAAAAATCTGTCGCATTTGAAGATAATATAAAATCGTTTTTAACATACTGCAACCATTGGCGCTCACATTTTCTATTCATTCACATTTTTTATTTATTCATTTTCTATAATTTTTCTTCACGCTTTCTTTTTTTTGTAAATATTGTTTTTGTTTATGTGACTGCCGGTGTGAGTCCAGAATAAATAATTTTCTTTCTTTCTTTTCTTTTTTCACATTCTATGCCAAGAAACATAGGTACCATCAAATCGTACAGCCATGCAACTATGTCCACCCCAAGAGTATTCCACTAACTCATAATGGTATTTCAATACAAAAACGCGTCCGTCGCAGCTGACTGGCGTCAGTTTTAAATTCAACCAAGTCCAATTACCCCATATGTCGACCCTCCATACCATAAGAATGGCGCGGGCGCATTCTATGTCCGTGCGCCGTACGTGGTCGAGTCGATATGGTGTTCCGTACACTTTCACATAGAATTATAGTAATGGCGTCTGTCTGTATAATTGTGTCATTAACACTTTAAATATAGAGTGAGACATTCGAAGTAGACGTAGCCCATTTAATGGCCCGTAAACATAGTTTCTATAAATATACAATAAAATATTTAGTGTTAATTCCGCGAAAAAACAGTTGATCAAGCCTGAATGCAGTATGCAGCACCGCCCTCCCGCCCGCAAATATATGCAAATGCAGAAGGTGCGATTAATTAATAAATTTCGCGGAATTAACACTAAATATTTTATTGTATATTTATAGATCATGGATTTCCGCAAAGTAACGCCTGATTCCATCATATAACATAGTTTCTGTCTGAGAGAATGGAGGATGACTTCATACAATTCGACAGATATTATATTCTTAGATGTTATTTTATATTTGACTGCCTTGTTGGTTTAGTAGTCGCAAGCGCGACTACTGAGCATGGGGTCCTGGGTTAGAACTCCAGGTCGGGCAGTGTTATTGGGTTTTTACATTAGGAATTTGTCAGTAGCAGGCCGGAGTCTGGATTTGTGCCCGGTTAATGGCAATAGGCTCGCCCCCTATTACATGGGACTTAAACATAACTGGCGAAACGAGGGTGTACTAAAAACACTTCTGCCGAACTCTTTGGGACAAGGCGTGATGTGATTATATTGTTGCTCCAATAAAGTACCTATAGTTAATATAAGACCAACACAAATGAATAGTAAGCAGATCGAGAAAGTACCGAGACACAAGAGTACAAGAGTTTCACATCGTTTTGTTGCTAGTAGAAACTGTTTACAATTTTAGCGCCCCGAGCGAATCGCGCGGCGAGCGACAGCCGCGCTGTGATTTAACTCGGGGCGCTAAAATGCTTCACGTTAAGATCACATGTTTACTTGTTGTATTTTTTTTATTATTGATACCAAATCTATCCCATGCAGTGTTAATCTATGTCAGCAGTACATCACGAGGTTTGAAGGAATTACATGATTTCGTTTACATCCTGTATATATTTTTGTGCAGGCGAGTTCGCGGGCAAAGATTAGTTTAACACGCATTAAGACATTGACACCATAATAAATGCATATTAAATAATACTAAGTTCATGAATGCGTGTGAAAAAAACGGAATGCTATAGCTAAACTCTTGCGCAACTCGTGACGTGACGAACCAATGAAACGGGTCACTGGGTTGTTCATTGAAGACCGACGAACGATCGATTACTATTGAACGTTTTATTGGAACTGGAATGTTTAATCAATGGAGAGGTCAGTAGTGGGACTTGTCCATGTATCTATCGCTGTAATATATTAAACTAGGTAATGCCTGCTAGCGCCACTGCTGATCATGAGGTGCTGGGTTTGATTCCTAGGTCGAGCAATGTGTTATTGAGTTTTCCGTGTCGAATTCCTCAGTAACAGCCCGGTGTTTAGATTTGGGCCTGGTTAATTGCAATAGGCTCGCCCCCTATTACATGGGACTTAAACATAACGGCGAAATGAAGGTGTTACTATAATTACACCTCTGTCTAACCCTTCGGAGAATACAGGCGTGATGTTATGTTATGCCTGCGACTTGGTATGTGTAGATTGCTGATTTTAAGGAAGCGCCATCTATTGACGAAGTTCAGAACTAAAGTGGTATTATAGCAAGAACATTGTAAATTATCCCACGGCATCGTATCATCAAGTACCATAAATATTAATCCAGCCATGCTAACATGCGCAGTGCGAAATATTTTGTCGACGCATTATCTCGTCCTGAAGTGGGACTGGGCTAGACATGTCTGCCGTATATCGAATGAGCTGTGGGCCCGTATAGCACAAGACTGGAGCCCCGAGACAGCGAGACGGGGTCGCGGCAGACTGCGGAGAAGATGGCGGGACGAGTTGGATGCCTTTCATGATAATTGACATGAAGCTGCACAGAATCGTGACAGATGGAAGGAATGGAGGGAGGCCTTTGCCCAGCAGTGGGACAGTACGGGCTAATTATAATAAGAATTATTATTATTATCATCTCGTGCTGAGACGAGATAAGCCATATATTATGTCGTTTTAGCACGGGATGACAACGACAAAATTATGTCGCGCCGCACATGTTAGGACTGCTGGGCATGGTCTATCTATGTGCCAAATTTTATCCAAATCCGTCCAGCCGTTTATGTGCAATTGAGTAACAAACATATTCACAAACTTTAATTTTGATAATACATCCATAAACTCACGCCTTTTTCCCACGGGGGTAGGCAGAAACTATAGAACGCCACATGCTACGACCCTTACATACTCCTTTCGCTTCATCCACATTGTTATACACGTTTGATATTTGGTGTGATTATACACTTGAATATTATCAATGAATATTATTTTGATGCTGACCTCACAGGCTAGAGTACTATCATCTGACGACCTGTGTGGTCCACAGATAAGATAAAAGCAAGTTTAATAACTCTTTCTACACGTTACGTAAGATGCGAAGAATATATATTATTATGTCACCAGTATTTACATACATTGATAACATACTAGTGATGTGACCGTCGGACTACCAAGTCATAGGTCTCGAGTTCGAATTCAAGGCACGCACCTCTGACTTTTTGGATTCATGTGCGTATTGTATAATTATCACTTGCTTAAAAACGGCGAAGGAAAACATCGTGAGGAAAACGGCATGCCTGAGAGATATTTGTAGACGGCATGTGAAGCCGAGTCATAAGCCCATGTACGGCATAAACTGTGACACCAGGTTAGTCACAACATTATGCATTCTCTACCCCCTCTCAATTTTTGCAGGAAGGGTGTTCTGCGTACAGAAAATATCATATCCATACATTTCATTGACTTTTCTACATAACCAATTGAAGTAACTAACGGCCAATTAATTTGATTTACCGAGCGTTATTGGTTCAAGTTAAAACTCTTTTATCTGTACCAATAATGAAGCTAAGACCCCCATAGCTTTGCATAGTAGACCCTCCCAATGATAGTAGCTATCTCACACCTAAAATTAGCTTAGATACGAGTCTATTTATATGCTCAATTTGGCAATAAATAATGCTACCATTGGTATGTAAGCAAAACGATTAGTTTTTCGCCGTAGGAACCGGGTATATGTCTCAGGGGACTATGGACATGTTAACGTCTACAGGATGTTCTGTTCTGCCTAGCCTTTTCCCAACTATGTTGGGGTCAGCTTCCATTCTAACCACATGCGGCTGAATACCAGTATTTTACACGGAGCGACTGCCATCAGACCTCCGCAACCGAGTTACAGGGCAATGCCGATATCCTACGGTTAGACCGATTGTCAGACTTTCGGGCTTCTGACTTCTCGCAAAGACTGTCGTAGGTATTCGTATGACACCCGGGACCGACTGTCTAACATGCTCTTCGAGGCACGGAGGGGTCTCGATGACAAACAATCGACAAACGGTCACTCATCCACAGACAGACCGCGGCAAGCGCAGCTTAACTTCGCAAAATGTATGAGCCTACCGCCTACCCGACGTCTAGAGGATGTAATGAAAATTAAACTTTAATGTATAGTAGGGGAATGATATAAGGTTCGTCAGTTTTCAAATTCATTCCTTTCCCACATCGCGGGCACGTGTTACCTTTTCAAACTGTTGAACGGAACAGACCAATGCATGGAAAATTATATTTAATTATTGGGTAGCAAAGATCAAAATTGCCTTTTGCCTCCATTATGACGTATTAGTGCCATGTAATGTCTTTGATTTGATTTAAGGAGTTTTGTTGTTAAAACCATGACATCAATCAAACTGATGATTAAATAGATTGGCATTACTTGTCTGTCACCATAATATCTTGTCAAAAAATACTAGTATTTTCTTTTCTATAATGTTGGCAATACGTAGTTGGTAAAATAGTTCATTTCTTGCACTGTGCAAAGCAAAATAAACCTTAAGGTGTATAACATTATCATTCCGCGACTGTACCTATCTAGGAAGTTGAAAGCTGATCTGTGTCAACTACATCCGAAACGTTTTCATTCAGCCACAATTTCTCTGTTAATGTTGTACATATTTGCAGGGCCAACAATTTCCTCAGTTGCGACAAACGTGTAATTAGGGCACATTAATAAACTTTAATCGCTCACAATTAATGGACGCTCTCTAAATTGTTGGCAGTACTACTGGTTCTCTCTCTGTAGTCACTCTTTCGTCACGCAACAGTAGTAATCTATACATATAAAATGTTTTGTCCTGAATGACTGACTGACGGATCAACGCACAGCCTAAGCCGCTGATTGTAGAAACCTGAAACTTGGAGTGTGTTCTTTGTATGACGTAGGCATCCGATAAGAAAGAATTTTCCGAAATTCTACCCCTAAGGGGGTGAAAAAGGGGGGCAATGTTTGTATGGGACAACATGATTCCTTAGTCCAATCTACTTCAAATTTTGCATAATCCTTTTTTAACAGAATTGATGGAAGACGTGTTTCGTATTTTTTTGAAATTCATCCCCTAACGGGGTTAAAAAGGGGAAGAAAGTTATTTCTCATAGTTTTCTTTTAGTTTGTCTTATAAGTTTAATTTAGTGTGTATTGTTTTTCACAATTTTTTTACATTTAAAAATTTGTCTGTGTCCATTTTTAAAAATGGGAGCAGAGTTGGCTAACATCAATGGGAAATTAATAAACCTTAAATTTTGGCAGCGGGTACCTTTTATAACGTAGGCATCTACTAAGGAAGGATTTTTCAAAATTCCTCCCCTAAGCGGGTGAAAAAAAATCACACAAGCGAAGCTGTGGGCAAAACCTAGTATAACATAAAACATCATTAACTGCCTCGTTGGTCGATCCCCAGGTCGGGCAGTGTTATTGAGTTTTTCAGTGTGGAATTCCTCAGTAGCAGCCCAGAATTTGGATTTGTGCCCGGTTGGTGGCAATAGGCTCGCCTTCTATTACATGGGACTTAAACGGCGAAATGATGGTGTTACTATATACCTCTGCCCTACCCTTCGGGGAATACAGGCGTGATGCTATGTTTGTTTATAGCAAGAATACTGATATAGACATAATAAGATCATGATGATCTCATAATTTTTCACAATTCTCGTTTAAAACTCTGTTATACAAATATGAGGACCACTGCCCTAGTAGGAGCTCGAACCGGACAGTACCCGTGTTAACATCCGTGGTATCCGGACCGGCTCCTCTTTGAGGAGACTACTAATTATATCGATAGTATTTTATACGTTTTTTATAGCTTTTCTTAGAGCCCTCGTAGACTACAGGCTTATGGCTAAATACTCAAACGCTACCCAATTTTAAGTAGCCGTCAAATCTCGTGCTGTCACTGTCACTGTAAGGCGAAGTGACAGTAACAGCATGAAATTAACAGCATCGAAAAGGCAGGATCCTCCTACCAGGCGGGTCTTATGCTGGCGGGCTACTGCCCAACGGTTGATGTTGGGAAGTTGTATATACATCTGCGTGTCAAATCTTGATATCGCGATGCAGGATTTTGTGACGTCATATTTGAGAATTGTCATTATGGTCGCTGTAGTCTGCTATACAATCATGGTGCTGCGTAATTCACATGTGGCGAGGTAGATGTCGCCACAACGGTAACTTAAAATTAAGTAGCGTTCAGTATTAGGCCCCTATAGTACGCGATATTTTGTTATTTTAGAAATCGAGTTAGCTACTGTCCGCACTCCCCACTATCACCATTAAAAGATCTGTAATCTACGCGCTACCTTACATTAATAAAACAACTTTTCTGCAGTTATATTTCTTTGAAAGATTAAATTAATAATCGTACCGATTGTATCGATTCAATTTAATAGATTACCGTGAAACGTTTTCATGAATGAATGCTTAGATGAATCGTTTAGGAAACTCGTAAAAGATGCACCAGTTTATTACGATACTCAGAATCCTGATATTATTAGATCTCTTCTTGATAACCTTCACTGGTAAAACGTGAAAGTGAATCGATTTAGCGGGTTTAAGTATTCGACGCGTGCTTTTTTTTCGAAGAACTATTTCATTGGGCTAATTCTGGTTTAATGCCCAGATCAAGCAATTTAGCATGGTTTTTCTGTTAGATCGTGTCATCCCGGAGTAAAGAATTGTGTCTGGTAAGCAGCAATAGTCTTGCCCTCTATTAAATGGGAATTAGAACAGTCATCAGCGATATGTGAGTAGGTACCTACGTTATGTGTGTGAGTACTTAACAGTACACTTCTATCCTTCATGAAGGAAGGCGCAATAATTAAGAGAGCATTCATATACTTATTTACTTTTAAATTCTTGACTTAATCCCGTTCGGCCCTATTCTCACCTGATGGTAAGCGCAGAGAGGGTTAATCCAAGGAACAGAGATATAGAGGGATTCCCCTATACCCCTCTGGCTCTTACATACACACGATGGAACACCGTAAACTGCTTAGCGCCGGACTTTAATGTGAGGGTGGTAGCTAGCCAGGCGAACCGTATAGACCAAGCGTGCTATGTTTTGTTGAATCTTATAACACGCGTCTATTCCCAGCGTGCGGTGAGGAAGTTATATAATATTCTAATCCGTCCCCACACAAGGTAGATACCGAATATAAAGAAACAAAGCGTGACACCATGACAACATCGCGTGACAAAGTACCCTATCTAAGACATCTCTAATCTAAATCTTACCCAACACTACAAAAACAACAATAGGCCACAACAGGAAACAATCACAGAGCAACAATAAACTTCAAAAAAATAATTCAATCAAAGTGAGACGGTCGGTACCTACATAAAAAAATAAGGCAAACAGTCTCGCTATCCGGATGCCGACGATTGAGCGGGCCGTGACTAAATCCTTAAATTACTGTATTGATTGGGACAATTGGACAACGTAAGTTAATTGAGGACTACTGGTGTCGGATTCCGGATAATTCGTGTTGTAACGAGGAGGTATGGTGAATAGTTGGCCTCGGAAAAAGAGATCGTTGCTATGTGATTGTGCTTTTTATTCACTCTTCAGACAAGTCATTTGAGGTTAGGGTCAAGCCCCATCTGACGGAAGATATGTCGCCGATCTTCCGCCGGTACACATAATTCTATACAAACATATTTTGGGCTTGTACACAAAACTGCGAATCGTCGCGATGCGAATTCGCAACGCAGAAAACTTCGACGCAAATTGCTGCGATGCGATTTCGTGCGGCAAGGCGTCTTCCTTCCAAGGTTCGGGTGACCAATCCCTCGACGTTCGTCAACCGTATTGAACGTATTTTATACTAGGTAGAATTAATTTGCGTAAAAAGATTTGTGTACTGCTGTTACTGATAAGAAGATATAGGAAAAATCAATTACGCGAATCAATTCGTAAGTTCTTGTGATGCGTCGTGCGAGCTCGCATATTTCTACGATGCGACGTCGCATCGCAGTTTTGTGTACAAGCCCTATACCGTACACATTTGACCGGAGAGCCGTTACTAATACTCGCGGCGTGGTGTGGTGGCTGCGAAGAATGCCTTGTAACCTTGTTTTTTGCTAAGGCCTATGTCGAGATTAAGACTGCGATAGGTTGTCAGAAGTTCACTGGCTTTCATTCTTAAAACGTTCATCATACCGGCGGACCGGAGTGATTTGTATTCAAGGGATTCTAATGAAGTATTTCACACCAAATGTGAGCGTGGACTCGTCGTTGACGACCTGCTTGTGCCTCGCGTGTGGTGTGGTAAACGCTTAAGGGCGAATGAACAGATAGACTGACGACTACTACACAATTGAGGAAGTTGAAGACTAAGAACTGAAGTGAAGAATACTCAGAAATGTCTCCCTGCGAATAGTCCACTTCAGAAATAAGGCAAGTCTTCATCAACTTCAATTTTCTGGTAAAACAACAGCAACTCGAAATGTTTACTAGAACTCCCTCATTAGTCTAGTGGTGGTAAGCTCAACTGCTGATCGTGATGTCCTGTCCTGTCGGGCAGAAGTGTTATTGGGTTTTCGCGTGTGGCAATCTTCGGTAGCAGCCCGGAGTGGATTTGTGCCTGATTGATGGCAATAGGCTCGTCTCCTATTACGTGGGACTTAAAAATAACGGCGAAATGAGGGTGTTACTTGGAATTCCTCAGTAGCAGCCCGGAGTAAATTTGTGCCCGGTTGATGGCAATAGGCTCGCCCCGTATTACGTGGGACTTAAACATAACGGCGAAATAAGAGTGTTAGTATACACCTCTGCCCAAACCTTCGGGGAATACAGGCGTGGTGTTATGTGTAAAAGAATTTTGGGTAAACAGCCATGAAAAAGGCCTAAGAAAACGTATACCCCGGATGCTTTGTCGATAAAATTGTAAGTACTTAATGTTTTACCGGTTGTCATTACTGACAATCAAACACGATTCACGACGCATTGTATTACCAGCCCACCTTATATGAACATGTAAGGCTGCAAACACATACTCGCGAACGCGTACGCTTAGAAAACAAAACGTCTGTGAAATAAATCGCAAAAATAATAAAAAAAAAGAAACATAATTATCATCACGTCTTGTATTCCCCGAAGGGTTGGGCAGAGGTGTATAGTAACACCCTCATTTCACCGTTATGTTTAAGTTCCATGTAATAGGGGGCGATCCTATTGCCATTAACCGGGCACAAATCCAGACCCCGGGCTGCTACTGAGAAATTCCTAATGGAAAAACCCAATAACACTGCCCAACCTGGGGATCGAACCCAGGACCTCAAGATCAGCAGTCGCGCTTGCCACCACTAGACCAACGAGGCAGTTAAATCTATACTAATATTATAAACCTGAAGAGTTTGTTTGTTTGTTTGAACGCGCTAATCTCAAGAACTACTGGTAGGAATAGAAAAATATTTTTTGTGTTGGATAGTCCATTTATCGAGGAAGGTTATAGGCTATTTAACATCACGCTGCGACCAATACGAGCGGAGCATAAATGAAAAATGTTGCAAAAACGGGAAAAATGTCCACCGGTGCGAAGCCGGGACGGGCCGCTAGTTAAAGATAATAATATCGATATAAACTGTGGGATTAATCGTAAAGCGGCAAACGATAAAACAAATCAAGGAATCGTATAAACTTCAGCACAATCGCGGTTCGGCCGTTTACGTGCAGCGTCCACCCATTTACCAGTTAACACCCACGCGTGTTCATATCTGCGTGAAGACTAAATATGTAGCGTTTGAACTTTCCCACGACGCGGTTAACGACCCTGGATTAAGGGGATCGCGTCAATGACGGCAATTGTTTTGACGCTGCGTTTATTAAACACTCGAGTATGCATGTAGACTGCATGCTGACTGGATTTTGTTAGTACTTATGTATTATTTTGTTTTTAATAATTTTTATTTACCTATTCAATATTTGTTTTAAATTCTTTTTTTGTACCTTTTTCGAAGTGCTTAATTTTTGACCCAAAGGTTGACTGGTAGAGAATGCCATTGGCATTAAGTCCGCCTTATGTACCACCAATTGTACATGAAGTTTAAATCAATAAATAAATAGATATAAGCTACACTTTACAGCAGTGATAGCCTTCTGGTGTGACCATCGGACTGCCAAGTCATAGGTCTCGAGTTCGAACCCAAGGCACGCACCTCTGATTTTTCGGATTCATGTGCGTATTGTATAATTATCACTTGCTTAAAAACGGTGAAGGAAAACATACTCGTATTTCTCGACGGCATGTGAAGCCAAGTCAGAGGCCCATGGGCGGCATAAACTCTGACACCAGGTTAGTTACTAACCACACGAAAAGAAGCTACATTTTAGAAGTTGATTTTTAGTCGAAATCATCTTAGCACCTTCATACACACCGCTAGGGCCGAGTATGTCTGCGATACTCAACGACGGGCTTAGTTGACGCGACTGCTGTCGCATCGCGCCTGGTGTAGGTAGTAGTCGCGTATGTCTGCGTAAAGCCTAATATAATGTGCGGTGTTAGGCCGTTCCCACGTTAGGTTGTCGACCCCGGCGTTAAGAAGATCGCGTCAATGAAACGGTATAGACCGACGGGAGATCTCAATTGTTTTGATATATACGTTTAGTAACAATTTTTTAATTGGAATGTGTAAAAGTTCCGTCGTCATTAGTTCCGTTAATGCACCAAATCCGCTTGCAAGTTTTCTTGTGAAAGTTGACTTGCAACCAACTTTCAATCTGTGGAAACACCCGCAGCATGACGACTTCTGCAAGTTTTACGAACTATGCCAGCATACATAAGTATAATATACGGTAGTCATAACAAAAATAAAAAAAAATTGACAAATTTTGTCTGTCTGTTCCGACTAATCTCCGAAACGGCTAGACCAATTGACGGGACTTTCACTGACAGATAGCTGTTGTTATAAGGAGTAACTTCGGAAAATTTAATTTTAGAAAAACACAAAGAGGGTTTCGCGCTAAAAAATTAAAACCCATCCGACTTCTACCCAAACGAAGTCGCGGGCACAGCTAGTTCTTTATAACAACACTGATAGTTAACCACATCAGAATTGGCTCAAAGCCGTCCACAATAGAAAAGTCTACGAACGCAAAGCAAAGGAAGTCCATTGATCGTCACAAAAACAAATGCACTCGCTATGTTTATAATACACTTCATTTGTATAATGTCCTTCCTAACGACTTGCATTAATCAAAGTGTAAACGAAACTTCAGAGGATGTTTTGACAAGATATTATTAAAGCTAGCGAGATTCTGCCAGGGAATTACTGAGAGCAACCGGATGACGGCAATTTTATGTCCGTCCCACTCATTTACACTAATGGGAGACGTCGAGGCTCAAGACGATCAAAATTTATAACATAGTGGCCAACACTAACAACTAAACCATGAACCATCACTTTAAAAAAAATGGAGCCGCCGTGGAACATCTGGCAGATGTGAGACATCGAAACTCAATTTCTAAAAAAAAAGCTGCCGAATAAAACCGAACAGAGCCGACGAGTGACGAAGGTAAAAAAAGCTGGCCGAATAAAACCGAACAGAGCCGACGAGTGACGAAGGTAAAAAAAGCTGGCCGAATAAAACCGAACAGAGCCGACGAGTGACGAAGGTAAAAAAAGCTGGCCGAATAAAACCGAACAGAGCCGACGAGTGACGAAGGTAAAAAAATCAAGCCGAATAAAACCGAACAGAGCCGACGAGTGACGAAGGTAAAAAAAGCTGGCCGAATAAAACCGAACAGAGCCGACGAGTGACGAAGGTAAAAAAAAGCTGGCCGAATAAAACCGAACAGAGCCGACGAGTGACGAAGGTAAAAAAAGCTGGCCGAATAAAACCGAACAGAGCCGACGAGTGACGAAGGTAAAAAAAGCTGGCCGAATAAAACCGAACATAGCCGACGAGTGACGAAGGTAAAAAAAGCTGGCCGAATAAAACCGAACAGAGCCGACGAGTGACGAAAGTCTGCCGTGCGTCGCCACGCAACAGCGGCTCTCACACCCGTATTGCCGCATTAGATTTTCCACATCAAAAATGCAGATGAGGCAATAAAACCAAACAAATCATTCGTAGGGAATACCTACTTAATCTTTAAGTAAGCACCTTACAAAAGTCTAAACAAATATGGAGGCTTCAAATAAATTGTTTTGTTTTATCAAAAGGAAAAAAGGAACCCTTATAGGATCACTTCATTGTCCGTCTATCTGTCTGTCTGTCAAGACCCTTTTTCTCGGGAACTCGTGGAGGTAACAAGTTGAAATTAATATCAAATCCTCAGGTCAGCAGTCCCTTGGAGCTGTCAATATCAAACTTCTAAGTCAACACAATATTCGCAAGGGAATCAAAACCTATAGGGTACTTCCCGGTGACCTAGAATCATGAAATTTGGCAAGAAGCAATGTCTTAAGCAATGTGTAAGGTACCCTCGGTGCGCGAGTCTGACTCGCACTTGGCCGGTTTTTTCTTGAATTGGTCGGGTTTGACCATTTTCTCACCTATTTGTAAGCGCAGACAGGGTCAAGGACGGAGCACACGA
Source organism: Amphipyra berbera (assembly GCA_910594945.2). Taxonomy (NCBI): domain Eukaryota; kingdom Metazoa; phylum Arthropoda; class Insecta; order Lepidoptera; family Noctuidae; genus Amphipyra; species Amphipyra berbera. Next base: position 1,978,077 of record OU343142.1, on the reverse strand, counting down.
ATCTAAGGAACAGAGATATAGAGGGTTTCCCCTATACGGCTCTCACATACACACGACGGAACACAGTAAACTGCTTGGCGCCGGACTTTAATGTGAGGGTGGTAGCTAGCCAGGTGGACCGTATAGATCCTACCACCAAGCGTGCTGGGTTTTGTTGAATCTTACAACACGCGTCTGTACCCAGTGTTCGGTGAGGAAGATTTATATTCTAGTCCGTCGGGTCCGTCTCCGTCACCACACAGGGAGAAAGATATAACATAGCATCACGCCTTTTATTTCCCGAAGGGTTCGGCAGAGGGATTTTTTATTACCCCCTCGTTTCGCCAGTTATGCTTAAGTCCCATGTTATAGGGTGCGAGCCTATCGCCTTTAACCGGGCACAAATCTAGACTCCGGGCTACTACTGAGAAATTCCTAATGGAAAAACCCAATAACACTTTGCCCTTCCTGGGGATCGAACCCAGGACCCCATGGTCAGCAGTCACGTTTGCGACCACTAGACCAACAAGGTAGTCAGACATCTTTGTTTTATTCCTAAGTGTCAAGATTTGCAATAGTCTGAAGAAATATACGATGTAAACGCCGTAACGTTGAAAACGCCGTAAGCGCAAGTTTTGTTATCTTGGTGAGAACAGCGCATAACAGATGCAAAATATGCATTCAAGTCGTAAACTTCAGCAGTAGATAACTACAATCTCGCGTTAATGATTCTTATGTTTACGCGAATATTATGCATTCAAATTGAGATACTATTTCACGCGAACGCCGTTGCAGTATAACATTACTTATTTTTTGCAGCAAACCCAACAAGAACTGCGATCAGTTTTCATATACTCAACTCAAAGGCATAATAATAATAAAAAAACATGAAAATTAGCCTATTAAAGATCACTGCTAGATGTAGAATTATTCCTAGTTGCATAATAACATACATTATTAATCTATATTAAAAAATATAATAAAGAAGTTACCCGCAAACGGCTTTACATAAAATATTTTTGAAGAATTATTTGGTGTATGGTGAATTCCCCGAAAAATATTCTAAATGGAGGTATTACAACTCTCCAGATTTCTTCAAACACAGATCCGACCACTAACTTTTGTTTTTATCTATATCGATAAAGAGCCTTACAGAGTTCAATTACACCGGTACCAAAAGTTTCGGGTACGCAACCAGTACCGGATTCCAACGCCATATACGTGAGGCACTCGAGGGACTGCAAATGTCAGCTCAAATTAACATAGCACAGAGTAACAGGTACTCTGTACTGACATTGTTTATTTCGATGCAGAACTGGAGTGAAATAATAATACGGGATGTGTATTATAAACACGGTCATTGTGTAACTGAAGATGTAACCAAAACAGTGTTACCTAAGTCAGGCTTATCGACGGTCGGCAGTGAAAAGCACGTATGTGTAAAAATTTTTTTTACATGTGAAGAAAATACCTGTCTCCTGAAAAAAAATGGCCGTTCAAAAGTTTATACAAGTTTGTCATCGTACGTCATAGATGGCGTTAGAAGTATCTGAATTGAAAGTTTGATGAACTAGTACGTGTACGACGAGTTTATCAATCTAAAGAACAAGTGAAACGCTTTTGAAGAAAATTGGATTTATGAGGTTTTCACTGCCGAGCGTCGTTATGTATTTTGATGGACAGACAACTCAACAGGCTTGTGGTCAAGCAAACACCGCGCGGACCTTACGATCTGCGAGGTTAAGCTACCCTTGCCGCGGTCAGTCCGTGGATTAGTGACATCGAGAGCCCTCCGTGCTTCGGAGTGCACCTCGCTCGTTAAACGGTCGGTCTCGGAAGTTATAAGAATACCTATGACAGTCTTTGTGAGTAGTCAGACGCCCGAAAGTCTGACAACCGGTCTAACCTTAGAATATCGGCACTGCCCAGGAAGTAGGTTGCGGAGGTCTGATGACAGACACTCCGTGTAAAATACTAGTATTGAGGCGCATCTGGTTTGACTGGAAGCTGACCTCAACATGGTAAGGAAAAGGCTAGGCTAAACAGACTCACCTGGCAAGAATGTGCAATGATTTTTTTTAAGTTTCCTTTTGTTCACTTATCCGTCTCATCAAGTGTCTAGCTAGGGCACATTGATGGCTCCTAGAGCAATTTTATTTTAATTAGAAGTGGTCTGCTTGAAGGTTAGATCATTTATCAAACACATTTCAGAATTTTGACTGCCTATAACAACTGGCATATATATCCTCATGACAGCTAGAGCCAGCGTTTAAGCTACTTTCAGAGGCACTGAAGGGACCTGAAATCGATTCCTTGAAGACTTGTCTGCCGTAACCTACCCTAACGTCGTAAATCAATCGATATGGTCGGTGGCTAGTCTCTCGCAACAAAGAATTACGCTCATCGACCATAATAACATCATGTTTGTAGTGCAAGTCGTTTAGCAGACGGATCGTTTTTCAGATCATTGCGTCATACAGTTGCGTAGTTTCAGTCGTCTCGCTCGGCTAATTGACTGCACTTAAAATCGCATGGACTACAATATCTTACAGTTATACTAAATTAGCGGGCTAACAGCGGTTATACACGCTAGGTATTAAGCTAAACGGTTTTAAGAGTCCAGGACCGTTGTTTCAGCGTCATAGTGTGACGTAACATAGAACAGATCTTCAGCTTTAGGTGGATAAGGGCTGATAATATCGCCTCTTTGCTTCAATAACGTGACAAGTCCGAATGATCTTTATTTGTTTTATTTGATAATTAAAACTGCCGTGTCCGATTTAATTCTTTCAAAAATGTGGTATCCTTTACGCTTAAAAATAGCGAAACCACGTTTTTTGAAAAAATAACGTCTGCCACGGCGGTTTTAATTATCAAATAAAACAAATAAGGATTGTTCGGACTTGTCACGTTATTGATGTAAAGAGGCGATATAAAGAAAGAAAGAAAGAAAGAAAGAAATTTATTTGGCACGAAAGCAGTCAGACACAGACAAAAAAATCATAAGAGACAAAACAAAATAAAAAATAAACAAAAAAAATAAAGTAGCTGTGTGTCTAGCGGCTGAGCCAAATAGGTTCAGTTCAGCATAAATGTCAGACTACTAGTGCCTGACGCTGGTTTTCAACTGAACCCACGTGTGACGTAACCGATATGATAATGATGAGCAGGGTGGATCCTTGATTTTGCATCTTGTAATCAGTTTTGTGAGAGTAACAAGCAGTGATAGGCTGGCGGTTGAACTAGCCTTCCATGCAGGAGGGTCTGAATTCTATCCCGGCCCTTACATCTGACTTTTCGAATTCATGTGCGGATCAGAATTTGATTATCACTTGTGTTAACAGTGAAGGAAAAACATCGTGAGGAAACCTGCACATCTGAGAGGGCTCTATAAAGTTCTCGATGGTGTGTGTAGTCTGCTAAACCGCACCAGGCCAGTATGGTGGACTAAGGTCGAAACCCTTCTTATTCTGAGAAAAGGTCCGTACTCAGCAATGCGACAAAAATGGGCTAATTATATTTGTGAGAGTTAGGCCGCAAAGAGAGCCGGTATCCGCTGCTTATTCCACCGCGTTTTCAGCCGTGTACTGTCACGCATTTAACTACAACTCACACAAAATGCGCGGAGTAACGCTTCTCCGTAAACTTTTGAATGTACGCCTGAACATACCTACAACAACAGAACAATTTTACTAACAAAAGTGCAAAACCACGGCCGTTCGATGGTATAAGAAAAAAAACGACAGCCGTGGTTGAGCTACGATTCGATTTGGATTTTAAACAATAATACATAACATAACATCACGCCTTGTATTCCCCAAAGGGTTCAGCAGAGGTGTTTCTTGTAGTGTCCATAGATAATAATTAGTTACTTAGTCAAGCACTATGGTTGTTGATACACCCCTTAGATATAGAGTGGCAGTTTATGGTCAGTAAAAAATAAAGAACATGGCGACGACAAGAAAAGCTTGTTTTAACGAGTCGGATAGAATCCAATAACTACTGGAGCACTCCTGGCCGAACCATGAATACAACATTTCTTTTTTTTTTAGTACACCCTCGTTTCGCCAGTTATGTTTAAGTCCCATGTAATAGGGGGCGATGCTATTGCCATTAACCGGGCACAAATCCAGACTCCGGGCTGCTACTGAGAAATTCCTAATGGGAAAATCCAATAACACTTTGCCCGACCTGGGAATCGAACCCAGGACCCTATCTCAGCAGTCGCGCTTGCGACTACTAAACTAACAAGGCAGTTTCAACAATATTTTTGTAGAATTGTCCTCTTTCACGTGATTGTTCGTTAGCGACCGTTGATGGAGAAGCCAGGCGGTCTATGTTTAACAGTTGACGTTTCCGGCTACTAATGAGTTTAATTAAAACTTTATTGATGCTACAATGACCCACCGGCCAGGCGTTAACTGAATATCAAGTTACCGTGAAATCAAACCCTGCTGTTCAATGACCTTAGTACCTAGAACAAGTATGTTAACTTTGTCTTGAGTATTTTTAGGGGGGTTACAGCTGCCCCCACTAGCAGGTTCTGGTTAAGGGCTCAGTCGGGTTGCTCTCCAACCGAAGAGTGAATTTTTTTTTATTAATGTTGCATTTAAAATCTAAACTAATATTACAAAGCTGAAGAGTTTGTTTGTTTGAACGCGCTAATCTCAGGAACTACTGGTTGGAATTGAAAAATTATTTTTGTGTTGGATAGTCCATTTATCGAGGAAGGTTATAGGCTATATAACATCATGCTACGACCAATAGGAGCGGAGCATAAATGAAAAATGTTGCAAAAACGGGAAAAATTTCCACCCGTGCGAAGCCGGGACGGGTCGCTAGTCATTCATACATTTATTCGCTTGGCATGTTCTACACCCGCTTTTTTTCCCTTGCCTCATTGAAATAGATCCAATTCTGAAACACAATCGCGCCTACAAAGTCACAGTTCCCACGGGGCCCGGCTTTATCAAGCAATCAGTGTTTAGTACAGTCAGACATTCGATACTGTTCGCACCACATGTTAGATCTACTACATATGTATGTATGTATGTAGTATGAACTAGTTTAAAAACGGTGGCGTAATATAGTTATTACCGTTTGTATGTCTATTGAATGCGGAACAACGGATTAGCTAAGATTTTTTTTGGGGATCGTTCTTCTTTTCGTGTGGTTAGTGACTTTTTTTTATTTTTTAAACGGTGCCCCACACTAGGATTTCTCCTGTATCGTGGGTGCGTTTACAAACACAAATCTTCACACGCACAAACATCCAGACCCGGAACAACTATCTGTAGGCCATACAAATATTTGTTCCGTGCGGGAATCGAACCCACGACCCGTAGGGCAGAAGCCGATCGCTCAGCCACTGCACCAAACGTGTCGTCAAAACCTGGTGTCAGAGTTTATGCCGCCCATGGGCTTTTGACTTGGCTTCACATGCCGTCGAATATATCTCTCAGGCATGCCGGTTTCCTCACGATGTTTTCCTTCACCGTTTTTAAGCAAGTGATAATTATACAATACGCACATGAATCCGAAAAGTCAGAGATGTGTGCCTTGGGTTAGAATTCGTGACCTACGACTTGGCAGTCCGACGGTCACGCCACTAGGCTATCACTGCTTGGAGATCGTTGTTTTCGTTAGATAACTACAGTTTGATTTGAAAGTTTTGTATGGTAATCTGGAAATACAAATGAAATAATGGATCTAGGCTTTATCGTGCTCCTACAACCAATCATTGCTTTTAACTCTTTTACAGATAATCCTGCCTTACCTTACTAACTACTGCAGCTCCTGTTAGCCAGGATCTACAATGGCGACCAACCAGTAAAATGTCCTGTGGAAATGATTGAACTGTCTTGGAAGCAGTAACGAAATTAATCAGAAAGGCAGGAAGGAAATTTATTTATACTTAAAATTAAAGTATATGATATGGCAGCAAATTCAACAATTAGAGGTACAGGTTTAAGCCTAAGCGTGCCGTATACGGGGACAATTGTAAGTAATTGTGAATCTAATAGATGTGATCCCGTGGGTATTGTTGTTCATGTATCAGGAGGGGTCGAGTGATTAATTAGGCATTGCTCATAATAAAACCATCAGACTGTGTTATTGATCCATACAGTGGGACAACGCGTACACGGGCGGTGGCATCGAATGAAATCAAAGGCGTTGTCGAACTGTGTAGATTGTAAAACTATGTTGCCTGCGCGACCTGCCCCCCATATACGCTTAGGCTAAAGGAAGGTACAACCGTAAGCATACTGGCGTTTTAGGTATCCCATAATATACAAGGGACCGTCCCGGTATTGAATAAGCTGGTCAAATCAATTACACAGTCTGATGATTTTATTATGAGTAACGCATAATTAATCACTCGACCCCTCCCGACATATGAACAACAATACCCACGAGATGACATCCATTCGACTCACAATTACCTACACACCACACATTACGAAACATTCACACATACACTGTTACACACACATGTATAGGAGCTATACTCCCATGAAAGAGAGTGCGGGCGCGCAGACATAAACAGTGGTTAGATCATCTGTTTAGACTAGTGGCGTCCAACTAATCCGATACATGTTCGTCAATGTACTAGGAGAATGAGTCTGTATCAAATGTACAGAGGAATATTACAAAGAATGTGTGAAGGATTTCTTTATAGTGATTATTGAGCAATGTTACAATAACTTCTTCTTCTTCTCCCTGCCCTTATACCACACTAGGTGGGGTCGGCACAACATGTAATTCGTAAATCCATGTTGTTAAAGGTTTTGGCTTACTGTTTTATGACCGGCCGCCTGCCTGACATCAACCCTCTTGGGAATACTCGTTGCGCCGTCGCGCGGGTGACCCGACGTGCTTGCTGATATTATGCAATGGGTCCCAATATGTTAGAGCAATGTTATAATATAGAACAGTATGTACTAAAAGCAATAAAACGGATGATTACCGAAATTAAATGTAGATGGCAATGATGTATTGCAGTACTACTACAATTTGTCAGTAAAGGTATTAGTAGATCTCAAATGACTGAGTGCCTCGATTGACGATATTGAAATTCGTCCGGCGCACCCTAGGCAGGCAGAAGACAGAGTGCCTTCACGTGTGATGATACTTAAGTACCTACGTCCAGCGCAACCTAGGCAGGCAGCCCCACTACCAACCTTGCTGACTGGCTAATCATGGCATGAGCTACTTTAGTATAGCTTATGCCGACGTGAGAGAAGAAGATTTGGTGCGAATCTGACGAAATTCAACTCCGACCACAAATTGAAATTTGCAACCAAAAAAACCCAAATACAGTGCGACAAACAACGACTAGACGCGATAAATAAAACAATGATGGCCACAGTATTACCTAAAACATTCCAAACCACAATGTAGGTAACTTAATTTTAGCTACAATAAGAACGCAAATTCCTAATAGGAAAACCGAACCACATACTTGACACAGGAATTCACTAAATACGACGTGGGAAGTGGTTGAGGAAAGGACGTTGGAAATAATTATGATGATACAATATTGAGTCCTGAAGGCTCTGTTGTGGAATTTATAAAGTAACATAACATAACGCTTTGTATTCTCCGAAGGGTTAGGCAGAGGTGTATACACCCTCACTTCGCCGTTGTGTTTAAGTCCCATGTAATAGGGGGCGAGCCTATTGCTATCAACCGGGCACACTGGGCTGCTACTGAAAAATTCCACACGGAAAAACCCAATAACACTTTGCCCGACCTGGGGATTGAACTCAGGACCTCGCAGTCAGGACGCAGGACCCCGCTGGTAGCGGGGCTGACTGCCCAGGTGCGTCGGACGTACTTACGCATCGTCACTCATGGAGGCTCTTTTAATGCAGACCAATGTTTTTATTGATAGTATAAAGTTGATGAAACAGTGATAACCGAATTTATATGCAAATCAGAGTTTTAGCACTTGCGTTAACGGTAAAGGAACACATTGCGAGAAATCCCGCACACAAAAAAGGGCACCATAAAAAAAAGAATCTCGATGGTGTGTGTAGTCCGGTAACCCTCACCAGGCTAATATGGTGGACTAAGGCCTAAACCCCTCTCATTCTGAGAAGAGGCCCGTGCCCAGCAGAAGACGGTAATGTGCTGATTATGCTTTTGCTACATAGTTCTTCCTCACCTACTAATGTATTAGGTGGTGTAAATGCGACAGTAGTAGCATGGACGCATGGCTTGCATCAATGCAACATAGAATTTAATGTAAATATTGTCGTATTTAGAATTCAATGTAAATATTGTCGTATTTCAAAAGTTTTCCAGGATGTTGTTTTTACCTCGTGTGGAGACGAGCTAGAATACAAAACTTCCTCACCGCACGCTGGGAAAAGACGCTGTTGTAAGATTCAACAAAACCCAGCACGCTTGGTGGTAGGATCTATACGGTCCGCCTGGCTAGCTACTACCCTCACATTAAAGTCAAGCAGTTTACTGTGTTCCGTTGTGTGTATGTGAGAGCCAGAGGGGTATAGGGGAATCCCTCTATATTTCTGTTCTTTGGATTCGTGTGCATCCATCTTAGACCTTGTCTGCGCTTACCATCAGGTGTTACTAGGGCCAAATGCACCCAAGTCAAGAATTAAAAGAGATATGTTGCAAATAATTAATTTCCCATGCATATATAAGAACATGTTTGTTAATTAAAATAATAATACAATTATAGCAAAAGTATGCTAGAACTGTCGGCGATAAGCGATTAGTAACGAATGACTAACTGTTTCCACATTTATTTTAGTAATGTAAACTAAAACACTAAATTGACTCACGCCAGCATCCGCGCTCGAATATTGCTACACTATTGTTTTGAGAAGCAACACTTTGTAACGTTGTAACTTTTGACAAAACTCGAAAACAATCATAACTTCTTCTGTAACACTCAAAATCAAATACACTTGGCACTTTCGTCAAAATTACAACGAAATTGTGTCGTTATTTCTCGTGTTTCAAACGAAAATATAGACATTATTGGGAGTCTCAACAAAATGGTGTATTATAGTCACTAATATAAAATAAACAACTAACTCTTTCTCGCACACACAAATTCAAATTCACTTCGCACAATTTTCAACAAACACCACCGAAATTGGTTTATTAATTCGCGAGTTTTATTCGTACAAACGGACACACTGACGGTAATATGTCTCGTAACGAATGAAGCAATAAGGACACTGTTGTTGACTATGAGTCAGGGTGAAACCACATCACTTTAGTAGTCGCCTGTTCGTGCCTATGGCCAACTACTATTGGTAGCTTACCATTGGTTATTGATACGGTAGGTGTCGTCATTGATCATGTTATTAATGTGTTTGTGACAGCTGTTTTCCCTTTTAAGAGAAGTCAGGAATTTTAAATCACGAGTTTTGCAGTCACATAATAATTATTCAGTTATATTTTGACTACCTTGTTGGTCTAGTGGTCGCAAGCGCGACTGCTGAGCATAGGGTCCTGGGTTTGATCTCCAGGTCGGGCAAATTGGGTGTTTCCGTTAGGAATTTCTCAGTAGCCGTAGTCTGGATTTGTGGCCGGTTAATGGCAATAGGCTCGCCCCCTATTAAATGGGAATTAAACATAACTGGTGAAAGAGGGTGTACTAAGAACATCTCTGCCAAACACTTCGGGGAATATAAGGAGCGATGTTATGTCATGATATTTTAATTACTTAAAAACGTTTCCAACCACGTGTGTCTATTTGTTCAAATTAATCTTGACTTAGAAGAGGTTTAATTTTTTCGATTACTTGGGTAATTTTTTAAACATCTATAGGTATGTTTTCGCCAAAAAAGAATGGTCAAGGCGTTCGTGTTCTTTTCACACAATCTTTTTTTTTTATTTTTTCATATTCAAGTATCATTTTTGCCCTCTTGTCTTTTTGAAGGACACAACCAAAACAATGACATCATTATTACTGCTAAATTTTAATCTCTTACATCACGTTTTCCAATCACTATAATTCCCAAGAAAGCCGTGATTGCAGAACAGGTGTACTCCAGATAACGTCTCAACAACATCGGGCCTCTTTTCCGCACTCAATCCTCCGTATATATCGTCGTCTCTTTCCTCCACATGCACCGTTGCTGCAGGGGCTTTGCCCTCGGCACGTGCGATACAGTTCAGTCTGTTCCGTTCCTTTCATAGCGGTCAAGAGTTAGAACGATCTGTTAATAATGCTCTTATATTAGAACAATCAATATTTATATACCTTTTGGGAGTGATGACACTCAAGTCTTTGTGTGTAGAGAATAATGTAAGCGGCAATACGATGGCATCAAAGTAAAAGAAGACATCTACAAAATCGCAATTTGACAGGAGACCACATTTAGTAAAAATTAGTGGCCATTTTGCTGCGATGTTTTTTGTAAAATCAAGTCTTCATTTACGTGCCAGATTTTCTGCATTATTTTGAAATTTTAAATAATTATATAACAGACTAGCTGTGTCCTCACGGCTCCGCTCAGTGCTCCGACTCAGTGCTAATGTAGCTATCTAACGGCAAAAGATTTTTTGAAATCGGTCCAGTAGGGTTGAAGTTTATTCGTTACATACAAAAATAGAAATCTTTCCTCTTTATAATATTAATATAGACTTGTAGATAGGGTTGATATATATGCTCATTTTTGTAAAAAAACATTTTCGTTAAAATGTAGATGTCATTGTCTACTTTGCCGCCATCGATTATATGTAATTTACTCAATCAATATTTGATATCTCGTCTAATGTTCATATCTACCTTTGTCTTGTTGTTGATCGAAAACAGTATTCACAAGCTGATAAAAGTATATAATGATCAATATCGTAACTGCCTCGTTGGTCTAGTGGTGGCAAGCGCGACTGCTGATCGTGAGGTCCTGGGTTCGATTCCAAGGTCGGGCAAAGTGTTATTGGGTTTTTCCGAGTGAAATTCCTCCGTAACAGCCCGGAGTCTGGATTTCTGCCCGCCCCCTATTACACGTAACATAAACATAACGGCGAAATGAGGGTTTTACTATACACCTCTGCCCAACCCTTCGGGAAACATAGGCGTGATGTTATATCGGTCTTTACTAACGCGGTGTTTTCTCTAAGAAATGGAGATCTCAATATTATTGCGTAGGCGCAAGAGATGACTAAGTTATTACATCAGGTGTACGTCCGAACAGAATGAAGTTAGAAAAAAAATATAGATAATCCAAAATAGTATCTCAATTAACAATTATTAAACTCAGGAAAACGAAGCAAATAGTCAAGAAACAACGAATTTACTATCACTACACAGGAAAATCCTAGATATTTCCACACCATTTTCCCAAGACGAAAGTAGGTATAAATAGCCTAATCTATAATTAGCCACAAGGCTATGTCTGGAGGAAAACCGGCACGGAAACGAGCATCCATGTCTATAGACTGCTGAATGACAATGCGACGCCATTGTTGCTGCGTGCGCGCATATTACAGAGACACGATTGTGTTGTGGATTTGAATGGAGGGTGTGGTTTGCTGGTACTATGGAAGCTAAGCCCGGAAGGATGTTTTGAAAATCGAGGTCTCTCCACAGAAGTGGAAGATTTTAGACTGATACGATGAAAATTATGATTCTATATGAATGGAGAATGAGGTTTGCTGGTACTATGGCAGCTAAGCCCGGAAGGATGTTATGGAAATCGAGATCTCTGTCCAGAAGTGGTGGATTTTAAACTGATACGATGAAAATTATTTCATACTTATTCAACGTAATTCCCTGTAAAGGTATCGACAAGATGTATGAATGTGGATAAAGCGAAAGGAGTATGTAAGGGTCGTAGCACGTGGAGTTCTATAGTTTCTCTCTACCCCTATGGGAAAAAGGCGTGAGTTTATGTATGCATGTATCGCTGGTACAGCTAATAGAGCTTCACAAGATGGTGGCAGGAGTTTATTAGCATTTTCCGAACACGATTCAAATTTTGGATTAGGAATGAAAGTACTTTAATTATTGCACTTTACTGGATTTGTGCCCGGTTAATGGCAATAGGCTCGCCCCCTATTACATGGGACTTAACCGGCGAAACGAGGGTGTACTAAAAACACCTCTGCCGAACCCTTCGGGGAATACACGGCGTGATTTTATGTTATAATTACTCAATGTTACTTTCCGGACCATACATTTTGTTCCTCGTACATACATACATACATAAACTCACGCCTTTTTCCCATGGGGGCAGGCAGAAACTGTAGAACGCCACATGCTACGACCCTTGCATACCCCTTTCGCTTCATCCACATTCATACATCTTGTCATACACGCACGCCGGTTGAGTGTACTACGCACCTGACCTTTGTGAAGAACATCACCAATAACACCGATGTATGTCCTTCTAGGACGTCCTCTACCGGCGTTTCCATTAACATCCGCCTTATAAATTCCTTTTGTTAATCGCCGTTCACTCATTCTCTCAACATGACCAAACCACCTAAGCATACTCCTTTCAATTCTTGTCACTACATCATCTTTTAAACCGCAACTTTGTCTAATCTCATCATTTCTCAAAGTATTGTTCCTCGTAATGATAAGATTACCCAACCAATAGTATTGTTTACCATAATTTTTCATCTCTATGTTTTTACTCTGTAACGAGAGAAAGATTTGCAGTCAAATCAGGTGTTCATGACCGCCATTGTACCCTTTAATGTTTGTTATTGTATAAGAGCTGTGTCACAATTTTGGTGTACAATAAAGTATATTCTATTCTATTCATGACGACTTTCATCGTCTCTACAATCTGCAATAAACTAATCTAATTATATTTTTTCTTCTAAAAACGCAAATTCCTACCATACTTTGATTGCTTATGTAATATTGTTATAATGCAGCTTGCATGCATTGTCTTTGCCAATGACATGTTTTTATACCATAGACAATGCGAAGTTTTCCATTCTTTTATTTGATTCATCTGCATTATAATCACGAGGTGAGCACAAGTTAAAATTTTAATTGACTTGTTTCTAGATTATTCCTGACTAAAGGCTAATTTACACGTTGCAAGTTTCTTGAAGCAAGTCTCATGCTATCTCTGTTTTTGTCGGAGAAAAAGACAAAGACAGCATGAGACTTGCTTCAAGAAAATTGCACCGTGTAAATGAGCCTTAAATTAGATAATTATGTCAATTACTACTCGGTGCATGAAATGAGAGTCTCACTTGTAATTACTGAATGCTTGATATTTATTTAATAACTGCCTCGTTGGTCTAGTGTTGGCAAGCGCGACTGCTGATCGTGAGGTCCTGGGTTTGATCCCCAGATCGGGCAAAGTGTTATTGGGTTTTTCAGTGAAAAATTCCTTAGTAGCAGCCCGGTGTCTGGATTTGTGCCCGGATAATAGCAATAGCCTCGCCCCCTATTACATGGGACTTAAACATAACGGCGAAATAAGGGTGTTACTGTACACCTCTGCCCAACCCTTCGGGGGATACAGGTGTGATGCTATTTATTTATTTCTACTCCCAAATCAACTGAAGGAATGTTTGATGCACCGTCTAACGCTGCATATTCATAAGTCCAATAGTCTCATGGACGCTGTTGCATAAGAAAAATATCTTGCACTAATATGCAAGCCGAAAACTAGTCTGGAATAACGTTCAATTGTTTTTGATGGGATAATAAAGACAGAGATGCTTGGGCACCAGTTACTAAGGTCGACTCGCCTCTTCTATAAATGAAATACAATCCGTGTCCTTCTTTTTTTCGTGTGGTTAGTGACTAACCTGATGTCAGAGTTTATGCCGCCCGTGGACCTCTGATTTGGCTTCACATGCCGTCGAGAAATATCTCTCAGGCATGCCGTTTGTATGTTTTCCTTCACCGTTTTAAGCAAGTGATAATTATACGCACATGAATCCGGAAAGTCAGAGGTGCATGCCTTGGGTTCGAACTCGAGACCTATGACTTGGTGGTCACACCGGTATTATCTCGTTTTCCATAAAATCATTTGTACTATTATTGTTTTCGATAATCGTCCCCCCTCATAATATTTACTTGCACTATTATCATTTATACTAATAACGCTTCTCATATCAACTTATTAGTCATAACTTTTATTTGCCATAAAATAAGTTTCCATAATAACACGACTGTGTAATAATCATTAGTTTCTATAAATAAAACATTACATAATCGATACTTGACATAAGCAACATTTATTATAATTTAGAAACGTTTATTGTTTTGTACAAAAAGGCATGTCATTAAGGTATTTGATCTGTAATCAAATGATTTATTACAGCAAACAATCTTTAGACAACAGTTAGTAAAATTCTAAACGGCTAGGTTAGGTTAGAACTGTGACCACACAACGCGCGAAGGCGAGCGAGCGAAGCGAGCGTGTCGCGGTAGCGGCCGCCGAGCGTCAGATTTCCTCTTTTGCGAACCAAACATGCATGGTAGATTAGGTTTATTTTTAGGTTAATAAAAAAATTGAATAAAAAAATTGTATCATATACATATGAATTAATCAACAACTTCATCATAACAACAAAATTACACTTGCGTTTGTACTGAACTAGCATTGTTGTGCTAGTATGGGCAAATGAATATTATGGTGAATAAATGTTATGGAAAACGACATGATTGAAAACGAAAAACATAGCAAATAAATGTATGGATTAAAATATTTATGACACTTGATCGATTATGACCAATGAAATTAGTGAAAATGATTTTATGTAATATCACGATTATGGCAACTGAAGCGTTATTTCTAATGAAATTATGGCAAATACAAGCATGGTATATAAAATTATTGCATTTTAAATTATGGCAAACATTAGTTAACTATCTGTTATGATTGTCTCTTCTATTTTTATATTTTAGTTACTGTTATTGGTTGTAATACAACAGTTGTATTTAAATAAATAAATGAAAGAATTGACACTGCGACCATGCACAGAATGACGCACGTTTCCTGTCCCATTTGAGTGAAACAAAAAAACAGACAAACAGTATAAAAATCCTATTAATATTAATCCAGTATATATGTCATGCGGTCACTCCTAAACTGAACCAAAGTCCCCTACTGGAGGTCAATTCTGTTGTGAATATATCATGTATAAACCAAACAGTTTATAACGTCGTTATGTTGCTCATGATTGCTACGACGTGGCGCTTTAGTTGATCATCTGACAGCTGTTGTCGTATTATACTTCCGTCTTCTCGGTATCTGTCATCCTGCTAAGTAACTTGTAAAACTTAACTAGTAAATAAATCTCTCTTTATAACTGGTATCCTGGCTTTATTTTGCTTATGATCCATCAAATTCTAGTACCTAACAAAATTGTTTAAAATCGCCATCGAACCGCATCTGGCCTGTTCGCCTTTTTTTACCCGACTACGTTGAAGCGAAAAGGAGGGTTATGGTTTTGACCGATACGTATGTATGTGGGTAAGTTCATCTGTTCCTTCATAACTTCTAAACTACGTTTACGATGCTTTTAGGGTTCAGTAGATAATTGAACAAGCGACTGTCTCGGAACAGATTTGTATTCCGACTAAAAAAAAGAATACAAACATCTTATTAATATGGTGAGCGGTTCAGTAGTATGAAGTTATCTAACGTAATTACAAATGTGGACTGTATGTTTGTTTGTAAAAATATAAAATCAACTATGATTCAACACTACTTATCATAATTTTACAAATTAAGTATCGTTAGAAGAGTCTTGATCGTACGCTGGTTATAGGCTATGTGACGTCACATTAAATTGAATATGGCGCCCACTAGAGGGCATAAGGACATGATCTAAAAAAAAAAACCTTTTTTATGGTGCCTTGTGGAATTTCCAATGAAAGGTCTTAATTAGCACATTTCAAAAATATTTATATTGTTACACGAAATCATAATCCCAAAATAATTTAAATAAAAAGTTAGTTCAAAAACTACAACGGCTATCCTTTGTACATCACGAATATTTTCTTGTATCATACTTTTTAGAGCGTGATTTTTCAGTAGTCGGATTCTATTCTTATAGAGATAACGGTTAAAGTGGCCGTGGTTCAACTGCGATCCGATTGCGTTTTTAAACAATAGAATTGGCTTCCATGATTGATGTGCCATTATACAATACTACTCGAATCGTGTGAACGACCCAAGTGTAGGACAGAGTCCCCCAAATTTCGAAACTAGAGTAAAATAATGTTTGTTGTTTTCAAGAACATTCGGTACAAATTAATGTAGGTTAACTGCAGTTATTAGTTAGAACGTTTTTGATCTCGGGATCGCCTTAAATGCTGTCAGATGATATCTGGGTCGGGAAAATGTTTTGATCTCTAATTTTATTTGGGAATTTGATCTTAATTTTTTTATTGAAATGTAAGCAAATTAGTTTGTATGGTTTACTTATGATAGAAGACGACATACATAGGCAGAGTTAAGAAAAATTGTTGGAGATAAGAGCGCCAGGAGGAAAAGAAACTGCAGATGAGTTAGATATGAAGTACTAGATTTAAATACTCCATCAGATTTCTTTAGGGTTTATCGTTGAGGACTTAAATGAACGACGACGATAAGAGATGATGAAACCGGGTCATGATACTCATGAATTGTGATAATAAGGAAGAAATAGAGTTAGAAGTACCGATGATATCATTCACAAAGGACAGGTGCGTAGTATTCTCAACCGGCGTGCGTGTATGACAAGATATATGAATGCGCATGAAGCGAAAGGAGTATGTAAGGATCGTCGCATGTGGCGTTCTATAGTTTCACTCTACCCCTATGGGAAAAAGGCGTGAGTTTATGTATGATATCATCTGGATTCTGGATTTTAAAAGAAGCTTCCTACTTAAGTGTCCGAAAGGTTTATAGCAAGAACGTGACATCCTTACTATACTTACTTCCTCTTAGCCTTTTCCCAATTATCTTGGGGTCAGCTTCCAGTCTAACCAGATGCGGCTGAATACCAGTATTTTACACGGAGCGACTGCCATCAGACCTCCGCAACCCAGTAACTGGGCAATGCCGGTATCCTAAGGTTAAACCGTTTGTCAGACTTTCGGGCTTCTGACTACCCGTAACGACTGTCATAGGTATTCGTATGACACCCGGGACCGACAACGTGCTCTCCGAGGCACGGAGGGGTCTCGATGTGTAACAAAATGGTCACCCATCCACGGACTGACCACGGCAAGCGCAGCTTAACCTTGCAAATCGTACGATCGGCGCGGTTGTTATTTAGCCACGAGCCCCTCTACTACTACACTTACTTACTTACTAATAAGAGATGGTAAGATTGACGAAGATGTGGAAAGGAGAGCAAATGCGGGAAATAAAGTCAATGGTGCTTTGCATGCGGTTGTGGCTAGCCGGTCGATGTCCAAAAAGGCACGACTGGCTGTCCATAATGGTGTGTTGGTACCTACGCTTATGTATGGAAGTGAATGTTGGTCGTGGCAGAAGAGGCATGAAAGTATAATAAATGCCGTGGAAATGCGTTCCTTGCGAAGTATGTGCGGTGTAACTTTGAATGATAGATTGAGAAATGAAGAGATTAGACAAAGTTGCGGTTTAAAAGATGATGTAGTGACAAAAATTGAAAGGAGTATGCTTAGGTGGTTTGGCCATGTTGAGAGAATGAGTGAACGGCGATTAACAAAAGAAATTTATAAGGCGGATGTTAATGGGAACGCCGGTAGAGGACGTCCTAGAAGGACATACATCGATGTTATTGGTGATGTTCTTCACAAAGGTCAGGTGCGAAGTACTCTCAACCGGCGTGCGTGTATGACAAGATGTACGAATGTGGATGAAGCGAAAGGGGTATGTAAGAGTCGTAGCATGTGGCGTTCTATAGTTTCTGCCTACCCCCATGGGAAAAAGGCGTGAGTTTATGTATGTATGTATGTATGTATGTAATATTATAAACGCGAAAATTTGTATGTATGGATGGATGTATGGATGTTTGTTACTCTTTCACGCAAAAACGATTGAACGGATTTGGATGACATTTGGCACACAGATAGACTATGCCCTGTATTAACACATAGGATACTTTTTATCCGGGGACATCAAGTAGTTCCCCTAGGATGCGGGAGAAACCGCGAGTAATAGTCTAGTTAAACATAAAAACATAAGTACTGCTCGTACCACAAAATCCTATTTCGTTGAAGCAAGTGATAATAAATCCACATCACGCACACATTTATTTACAAAGGAAGCTAGTTTAACAATAGGGTGGTATAATTACCATCCCATTCAACCGATCGTGTTTACAATATATTTGTGGGATACTGTTGCGTAACGTTGACAACTGCGCATACGCCTCCATGGTTCGCACCATTATAATGGGTTTATGTATTTATTCAGCATTTATTATATTGGATTTAAATATCCGGGTGTTATAAAGTATTTATATCTGTGTCCAGATGAGCTAAATTAATTCTGCTGTCTTATTACCCCTCGTTTACACCTATGTTTAAAACATGTTTTCTGTATACAGGGTGTAAATAAAATCATGTAATTCCTTCAAACCTCGTGATGTACTGCTGACATAGATTAACCCTGAACGGGATAAATTTGAATTCAATAAACAAAAAAATTACAAGAAGTAAACATGTGTTCTTAACGTGAGGCATTTTAGCACTCCGAGTTAAAAGACCGTGCTGCGAGCGATAGCAGCTCATTTCGCTCGCAGCGCTAAAATGCCTCACGTTAAGAACACATGTTTACTTCTTGTAATTATTTTATTATTGAATCTAAAATTATCCCTTGCATGGTTAATCCATGTCAGCACTACATCACGAGGTTTGAAGGAATTACATGATTTCGTTGACACCCTGTATTTTACAAAGTATAAGCATTTTCACTCGTGAAGACTCTTTTAATGCACACAATGAATGATAGAGCTCATTCACAGGTCCTTCATTCATTGCAACTGATAAGCTTTAACGGCAACCAGTATAATAACCATTCAATTGTGCGTATTGTATAATTATCACTTGCTTAAAAACGGTGAAGGAAAACAGCGTGAGGAAACCGGCATGCCTGAGAGATATTTCTCGATGGCATGTGAAGCCAAGTCAGAGGCCCATGGGCGGCATAAACTCTGACACCAGGTTAGTCACTAACCACACGAAAAGAAGAAGACCATTCAGTTAATAAAACAAACAGTTAGTTGCTAATCGAAATCGCGTAATAATTACATTGTTTGTGTAGTATTTTCAGGTGATTAAATGATAAATGTTTTTTATTTACATAACATAACATCACGTTATTATGGTCAGTGAGCGTAATTCTTTGTTACGAGAGACTAGCCACCGACCATATCGATTGATTTACGAGGTTTGGGTAGGTTACGGCAGACAAGTCTTCGGGGAGTCGTATCAAAGTCTTTCAGTGTCCCTGAAAGTAACTTAAATGCTGGCTCTAGCTGTCATGAGAATATCTATGCCAATTGTTATAAACATAACATCATAAAATCACGTCTGTATTCGCCGAAGCGCTGGGCAGTGATGTATAGTAACACCCTCATTTCACCGTTATGTTTATGTCCCATGTAATAGGGGGCGAGCCTATTGCCATCACTGGACACAAATTCAAACTCCGGGCTGCTACAGAGGAATTCCACACAGAAAAACCGAATAACACTGACTGACCTGGGGATGGAACCCAGGACAACACGATCAGCAGTCACACTTGCCGCCACTAGACCACGAAATGAGTTTTCTCGCACTATATCGTGCCGACTTGAGACTAAACTTGCAGGAGTAGATAACGCAGCACACAGCGTCACTTCAAGCAGTCCGACGTACAATAAAATGCAGGTCTATGCTAGTAATCTGTAACTAAGGCTGGTGTGCCTATGCACACTAGGGTTGCCAGGCCCAAAAATAGAAAAGCCGGACACAGATTCATATTTAGCCGGACATTTTGCTCTGAAAGCCAAACACTTGTTTATAAAGAGAATAAAATTTCGCTCGCGCGCTTTTGTTCGGCAACTTTTGTCGGGGCGGGCTTGACCAAAAGCCTAACAAAAGCCGGACAGGCCGTACTTGTACATACTTGGCCTGACAGGTCTGTAAAAAGCCGGACAAGACCGGTCAAAGCCGGGCACCTGGCAAGCCTAGGTGTGCACCAACATTAAATCACTGATTAAACAACCGTTTACTCGAATGTACAGTCAGCAACAAAAGTATGTTAACACGTCAGTTTTTAAAATCATAACTGAACACAATAATATTCAAATTTAATCGGACCACATGTAACAATAAAATAACACAAACTCTTGACTATTACATGAAATACAGAAAAGCAGTGTAACGAATAATTTTGGGTCAATTTAGATGTTATGTAAAAATAACAGTGTTAAGCAACTTTCGTTGCTGACCGTACCAGAATTTTACCTCAACAGTTGGTTAACCACTGATTTAATGTTGGTGAACACACGCCTTATTAACGCTCAAATGAATGTAATTTAACCATTCATTTGCTCAATTTATTCATTAAATGCATATAATCGGCGGCGAACGTCCATTTTCATACTAATCTTTTGAAAGAAATACATTGTAATGCAAGTCTCGTGTATGGAATGCTGTCTCGGAGCGCGTGATAAATACATCATCAAGTCATCTGTTAATGAATCGAAGAATTGGAAACGGTAATAGGTTTTTTTTTTGATTCGTCTATATCTATGTGGTTCCCGTTAAAAAAACCCACCCTTTCTCCATCCATGGGCATCGTACTGCCTCATTAGTCTAGTGGTGGCAAGCGTGACTGCTGATCATAATGTCCTGGGTTCAATCCCCAGATTAGGCAGTGTTTATTGGGTTTTTCCGTGTGGAATTCCTCAGCATCAGCCCGGAGTTTGGATTCGTGCCCGATTGATGGCAACAGGCTCGCCCCATATTCCATGGGAGTTAAACATAACGGTGAAATGAGGGTGCTACTATACCTCTGCCCTACCCTTCAGGGAATACAGAGGTAATGTTTTGTTATGTTATGTGGGCATCGTAAAATGCAACCAGTAAACTAACTGCGGTCATCAATCCGTGTGCCAAGCGTGGTCATAATGGCATGTGACCGGTCATTACAGAGGTCATTGGTAGGGTGGGAGGCTGACAGACTCATATGATAATAAAAATTATTTAAGTTAAACGGTTTTATCTTGCAGTATCCCCTGCAGCATCAGGATTTATGGTTGAAGGTTAAAATTCTTATAATGTTGTAATAAAACAAACGTGAAAAGTATAAACAAACACGAAATTTCGCAGACAAGTGCGAAGTTTCAGGAGAATCGGTTAAGCAGAAGTAGTTGGAAAATCTGTCGCAAGATTTGAATCAAACAAATAAATATACAAAGTGAAGCTAATTAAAACCGTTTTAAATAAAAACTTTTTAACAAAAATAAAACCGACTTCAAATTGTCTATCTCCGCAGTTCTTCATGAGATCTTCACCAAATTTAAATGGGACCACTGCGAAAGAATACTCTTTCAAAAAAAAAAAAAGAGTCGTTAAAATCGGTTCACAATTAGCAAAGATATCGCGGAACAAACATACAAAAAAAATTACATACAGTCGAATTGAGAACCTCCTCCTTTATTGGAAGTCAGTTAAAAAGAAATTGCGTATAATGAGTTCATGACAGAAGCCAATAAATATGGCAGAGAAAAGTTTTACTTTAACAGAAAATTAATCAGAAAACCGCTCCACCTATATTGGAAACAGTTGTGACTCGTTCTACCTAGCCTTTTTCCAACTATGGCACCTTCGGTGGAACAAAGCCACAATAGCTCATTTTATAATTTTACAGGAGAGTACTAGTAAGATTTTTTTCGCATTTATTTCCATATTACTGGATCACTATCTGTAGTAGGTTAAAAATACTTAGATAGTAATCCAGTAGTATGGAAATAAATGCGAAAAAAATCAAAAGTCCTCTCCTGTAAAATTACAAAATGAGCTATTGTGATTTTGTTCCACCGAAGGTGCGCTATGTTGGGGTCAGCTTCCAGTCTAACCAGATGCTGTTGAATACCAGTATTTTACACGGAGCGACTGCCATCAGACCTCCGCAACCCACTTACTGGGCAATGCCGATATCCTAAGGTTAGACCGATTGTCAGGCTTTCGGGCTTCTGACTACCCGTAATGACTGTCATAGGTATTCGTATGACACCCGGGACCGACCGTCTAAAGTGCTCTACGAGGCACGGAGGGGTCTCGATATATAACGAATGGTCACCCATCCACATATCATATGAGCCGCGTGATTTTTAAATAGACACAGGAACCTGGAAACGGTTGTGAGTGTAGACGCATATAGGTACTATAAATTGCCAGTCCCTGAACTCCTACAGCCGAAAGGTACATAGTTAAAACGAGTAAACAACAAAAAAAGCCCGCATAACAAAACAAAATCTATAAACTGGTAATAAAAAAACAGTTTATAAACTAGTGATATATTTTAAAACGTTTGTTTGTCGGCTTTCGGCGTCAGTCTGAAATAAAACGAACGAGGCCGCGTGCGCCACTAGTTTATTGCATACTTGTGTTTGAAACTGAATTTATTTTATGCTGTGGTTTTTCATCGACTCACCTGGAACAACAAAATTGAAAAAAAAAATGCTTGTCGTACCGGGCTTGTAGTCCCAACTGTCAAACGTCAAGGTGATGGAAAGCAGTGTCCTTCAGTGGTGATCATGGTGGCAAATTCCCCTTTCGAGTGTTTTTTGTAGAAGTCATTGGGACGCCTATGTTTAGAAGAAAACGTTTACAAGCTGAAATGACGGACCCCAACTGAAGGGCCTCGAATCTTGAAAATTTTAGAAAGGACCAACACAATTGATATGTTGAGTATTTAGCGTATGTAATTATATTTTACTGCCTTGTTGGTTTAGGGGTCGCAAGCGCGACTGCTGATCGTGAGGTCCTGGGTTCGATCCCCAGGTCGGGCAAAGTGTTATTGGGTTTTTCCAATTGGAATTTCTCAGTAGCAGCCCGGAGTTTGGATTTGTACCCGGTTAGTCGCAATAGGCTCGTCCCCGATTACATGGGACTTAAACACAACTGGCGAAACCAGGGTGTACTAAAACATCTCTGCAAACCCTTCAGGGAATACAAGGCGTGATGTTATGTATGAGCATTACAGTATACCTAATTGATTTGTGCCGTAACAGTTTCAGTTCCGTTCCAAGTACTTAATTTAATATTCATGGATTATTTTAGTAGAGGCTTGGCCGAGAACAGACCAGCATGCGTAGACATCACCGTAGACAAGGGTTTTGTCGACGGAAGAATAGACAAAAAGACATATACACAATGGCAATGTGGAGAAGCGAGGTATGGTGTTCCTCAAACGATAAGGGAACATCCTCCTACCAGGCGGGTTTTATGCCTGGCGGGCAACTTCCCAACGGTTGATGTTGGGAAGTTGTATACTATCTGCGTGTCAAATCTTGATATCGCGATGCAGGATTTGTGACGTCATATATGTGAGTTGTCTTTTTGTTGTCGCTGTAGTCTGCTAGACATTCGTCGTGCTGCATTGCTCGCATGTGGCGTGAAAGATGCTGCCACAGCAATGTCATTTTGTTTATTCTACAGTTGACAAAAGCCTTGTAGGTAGCAGATAGACTTTGCAGACTGGCTATCTTTTCAACAAGGTAAGCTATTTCGACACAAGAGAAAAAATATAATGATATAATATAACCCTCACGCCTCACGTTTCACTGCCTCGTTGAGGTCCTTGGTTCGATCCCCAGGTAGGGCAGTGTTATTAGGTTTTCTGTGTGGAATTCCTCAATAGCAGCCTTGAGTTTCGATTTGTGCCCGGTTGATAGCAATACGCTCGCTCTCTATTACATGGGACTTAAACGTAACTGGCGAAATGAGGGTTTTAATATACACCTCTGCCCAACCCTTCGGGGAAAACAGGCGTGATGTTATGTTATTTTACATTTCAGCAGTTACATAATAAATGAAATATCCGTTACCAAACTATTATTAAATATTAGCTCAAGTTTGGTTCACTCATCCGATGCAAGTATGTTACAAACAGGAAAGTGCCAAGTTATAACAACTACATACTTACATAATCACCAAGTATGGACGCGGTAAATAACATAAATATTCTTTAATTTCAAGAATTCAGTCGTGATAATGATGTTTATGCCTTTTAATTAGGTTAACAGACTTGCTTATCTTTTTTGTGGTTAGGAACAGACTTGGATATCTTATTTTTTGGGTTTCATCTTCCTTGCCCGACTGATGATACTCAAGTACATCCGGCACACCCTGACCAGTCAACCTCGCTATCAACCTTACTGAATGACTAATCTTTTCCACACATAGGGTTGCCAGACCCAAAAAACAATTTTGACAAAAATAAAACCGACTTCAAAAAAACAAAGAAGAATAAAATAATTACGATATTCTAAAATTAACATTTTAAGAAGTTGGTGCTTTCAATTTAGTTCAGCGTGGATTAACACCGACTTCTGAAACTGTTCTTTCATACAAAAAAAGAAATTTCCATAATCGGTTTATAAATGACGGAGTTATGACGTACGTAATAAACACAAAAAAACAGCCGAATTGATAACCTTTTGGAAGTCGGTTAAAAAATATAAAAGCCGAACACAGATTCGTATTCAGCCGGACATTTTGTCTTGAAAGTCGGACACACTGGTTTTTAAAAGAAAACATAATTTGATACTTTTATTTGTTTATTTATTAAAGTTATTCGAGACTTAGTTACTCTTCTATGTGTGATAATGCGTGAGTCGCTCGCGCTCTTTCGTTCGGCATCTTTTGGCGGGGTTGGGTTAGCCAAAAACCTAACAAAAGCCGGACAGGCCAGACTTGCTTATATTTGGCCGGACACGACTGTAAAAAGCCCGACACCAGGATACCATATCCCCATAGCTATATCAGAATAGCTCATGGCGGACACGAGAACAGTACAGAATAGATCTTCTTACACAAATACCTAAATAAAACATATTCAGTGTACCATAGAGACGAGTCTTGATAATCGGGTGTCACATGACGTCATAGACTCGATGTCGGGGCGCCTCCAAGTTTATGAGCTCCACCGATTAATGTCAAGGATATTATGAATGACAAATAACATTGCTATTTGCATTATATCCATCTAACTAAAGTTACAACAATGTGTTTTGGTATTTAGGTTACATCATAACATCACGTCTGTATTTCCCGAAGGGTTGAGCAGAGGTGTATAGTAATATCCTCATTTAGCCGTTATGTTTAAGTCCCATGTTATAGGGGGCGAGCCTATTGCCATCAACCAGGCACAAATCCAAACTCCAGGCTGCTACTGAGGAATTCCACACGGGAAAACCCAATAGTACTTTGTCCGACCTGGGGGGGTCAAACTCAGGACCTCACGATCAGCAGTCGCGCTTGCCACCACTAGACCAAGGAGGTAGTAAGGTTTACATCATCATGCTTAAACCTGGATAAAGATATCAGGTTTATCAAACGTACTTATATATTCTGAGTTGGTTCTACTCCTATTTATAACCATAATCAGCCAATCAGTCGCTAGGCATGGGCCTCTTCTCAGAATGAGAAGGATTTAGGTTTTAAGCCACAACGCCTTCGCACCAGTCAGTGTTGCTACTTAATTATAGTTTATAGTTAGTTTTCTTCTTGTCGCGTGGTTAGTGACTAACCTGGTGTCAGAGTTTATGCCGCCCATGAGTCTCTGACTTGGCTTCACATGCCGTCGAGAAATATCTCTCAGACATGTTTCTTTACGATGTTTTCCTTCACTGTTTTTAAGCAAGTGATAATTATACAATACGCACGTGAATCCGAAAAATCAGAGGTTCATACCTTGGGTTCGAACTTAAGACATACGACTTGGCGGTCCAACGGTCACACCACTAGCCTATCACTGCTATAGTTACTATGTACCTAAGGGTCTTCATTTGTGTAAAATCATGTTAAGAAATGACCCGAAACAAATTACTGGATACAACGTGGCGTTTCGTAGTTCATGTTTTGAGATTTTTATATCCTATCTATTAAAGAGCCTCGTGGCTAATTACCAACCGCGCGGATCATACGATTAGCGAAGTTAAGCTGCAGTTGCCGCAGCCAGTCCGTGGATAAGTGAGAGCAGCTCGGAGAGCATGTTAAACAGTCGGGCCCGGGTTGCATACGAACATCCATAACAGTCATTACAGGAAGTCAGAAGCCCGAAATTCTGGCAACCGGTCGAACCTTAGGATATCGGTATTGGCAAGTAACTGGATTACGGAGGTCTGATGTAAAATACTGGTATTCAGCCGTATCTGGTTTGACTGGAAGCTGACTCCAACATAGTTGGGAAAAAAAAGCGAAGCAGAACATATCCTACACATTAAATTATTTTCAGCTAGCAGTGATAGCCTAGTGGTGTGACCGTCGGACTGCCAAGTCAGGTCTCGAGTTCGAATCCAAGACACGCACCTCTGACTTTTCGGATTCATATACATATTGTATAATTATCACTTGCTTAAAAACGGCGAAGGAAAACATCGTGAGGAAAACGGCATGCCTGAGAGATATTTCTCGACGACATGTAACGCCAAGTCAGAGGCCCATTGGTGGCATAAACTCTGACACCAGCTTATTCACTAACCACACGAAAAGATTTTCGGCTGCAGGCCATACAAAAACTACAGCTACAAAAAAAATACGGATCAACTATACCTTACTTAGACGCTCATGTGTGTCCAGCCTTAGCTTGTCAAGAGAGAGATGACTAGATTATCATAAATTATGTAGATGCAATCTATTCTCGACCGCCGACTATGTAACATAAATAAGATCGCCTGACACGAATTGAACCATGGAATGAATAGAGCCAATTGAACGTTATTGGAAATGGTGGCAATTAATTGAAATCTAAAGGAAAATGCAAAAAAAACATTTTAACAGAAATCAAATCGACTTCAAAAAAACGAAAAAAAGAATAAAATAATTACCATATTATAAAATTAACAGTTTCAGTGCAAATCCACGCTGAATCAAATTGAAGGCACCGACTTCTGAAACTGTTAATTTTATAATATGGTAATTGTTTTATTCTTTTTTTCGTTTTTTTTGAAGTCTGTTTTATTTTAATTGAAATTTTTTCATTTTAGTGGCTTCAATTAAATCATGGTTGGACCTACTAAAGACGCTGCTCGTAACATAATCACATCATCACATTATGCGTACTGTTCGTCATTGAGAAGTTCCATTGTGTATCTCCGAAGTTCTTCATCAGATCTTCACCAAATTTAAATGGGACCACTCCGAAAGAATGCTCTTTCAAACAAAAAATACATATTACTCTTTCAAACAAAAAATACATATACATATTTTTTCAAATCGGTTCATAAATGAGGGCGCAGTGAGGTAACAAACATTAAAAAAAACACATGCAGCCGAATTGAGAACCTCCTCCTTTTTTTGGAAGTCGGTTAAAAATTCAGTGATAGCTTAGCGGTTGAACGCTTGCCTTCCATGCAGAAAGGTCTGAGATCGATCCCGGCCCGTACCTCCGACTTTTCGAATCCATGTGCGGATCAGAATTTGATTATCACTTGCGTTAACGGTGAAGGAAAAACGTCGTAATAAAACCTGCACAACTAAGATGTCTTCATAAAGTTCTCGACGGTGTGTGTAGTCTGCCAACCCGCACCAGGCCAGCGTGATGGACTAAGGTGCAAACCCTTCTCATTCTGAGAAGAGGCCCGTGCCCAGCAGTGAGACAGTAATGGGCTAATTATGTTATGTTATGTATGGCGGAAAATTAAATATAGACATGAACTAAGGACAATGAAGAGAATTAGAGACGTAGTTTCGATGTATACAGGGTGGTTGACAATACTAAGCTCTTGGCTGCTAACAACGTTTGTTATATAAATTTCGGAAATATCAAAAAAAATCCTCCTGTACAAACTCAACAAGGTTATAGTTAATTTCGTAAGTAAATAGTTGTGGTTCAACTGCCTCGTTGGTCTAGTGGTGGCAAGTGCGACTGCTGATCGTGAGGTCCTGAGTTACCCCAGGTTGGGCAGTGTTATTGGATTTTTCCGTGTGGAATTCCTCAGTAGCAGCCCGGAGTTTGTATTTACGCCCGACACACCCCCGATTACATGGGACTTAAACATGACGGCGAAACTAACACCTCTGCCCAATCCTTTGGGGAATATAGGCGTTATGTTATGTAAATATTGTTTTTTTTAGGTATTTCCAAAAGTCATTTAGAACAAAAGTTATTTACCTTTAATGTAAGTAACAAAGTCTCGTTATTTAGATTTCTGTGGTAGCAACAAGCATGCTAGTGTATTCTCAATATCCCTATATATTATTGTCTATGGTATGTTTTTAATACGCAGAGCAACATACTAAAATATCGTGTTCATTTTGGCAGTTAATCTTGTTTTAAACACGGAGATTAATACAAACATGTGCTTGAGTTGTGCATATTTGAGCCTGTTATGTAACAAGGACTGCTAGAAAAGTTAGATAACTGCAGAAGACGTTTCAGTAACTTATGAAATCATGTATATAACAACAGGAAACAACATCTAAATCGTATTGTAGTCAAACCATTTAATCACCATCTTTATAGTTATATCGCGTGCTCACAGACAATTGTTATAAACAATATAAAAGCACTCACCATCAGATTATCCACGGAATTGTATCCGCAAATCACGTACCCCATCACTCTATTCGCCATTTTGTTGCAATCACCACCAATAATCACCAGAACATCACCAATTTGAAAAGCACGTGACAATATCACTTAACACTCCTCAATACTCCATCTCTTATTCACTTGTCGCAAAGCGGAAAAGAGAAAGCACTACTAATCCAATTAGCAATCAATTATTTTCAATCGCTGCAATTTTAAACACAAACGATTTTGATCCTTATTGCGTTCACATAAGGTTGACGTAATTGGAGCACTGGTTTGTTGCGGTTACGAAACGTTTAGAGTATTAATTTGCACATATTTTGTCACGTAGAGTAACAATTGGTAATTTTTCATTAAAGCGTGTACGTGTGTCATGATGTGCGGTCGGCGAGTGACTGATTGTTTCAACGGCGGGTGCTGCGGGAGCGATGCGGGAGCGATTCTTGTAAATAAATCGAACAATGATCGTTGCGTGCGCAGACAAACTTTGGATGATCTGGACACAATCTGTCTTATCTCCTTCTTTTCGTGTGGTTAGTAACTAACTTGGTGTCAGAATTTATGCCGCCCATGGGCCTCTGACTTGGCTTCACATGCCGTCGAGAAATATCTCTCAGGCATGCAGGTTTCCTCACGATGTTTTCCTTCACCGTTTTTAAGCAAGTGATTATTATACAATACGCACATGAATTCGAAAAGTCAGAGGTGTGTGCCTTGGGTTCGAACTCGAGGTCTATGACTTGGCAGTCCGACGATCACACCATAAGGCTATCACTGCTTATAAACAAGTTAATAAAAATGAAAAAAAAATGTTTTTTTTTTGCTAGATTGTAATTGACGACGGTTTGTGTAAGTCGTGTACAAAAAGTTAACATGTTGTTAAAATTTGATTAACTGACAATAAAGTTAGAACTCTATTTCCATGAAGAGTTTGTTCCCCTTATGTTAGGGACCTTTTGTTGACATTTTTCAGTAAGTAATTTTCACCTTATATTACGCACATTATGTTGATATTTTTGCCTGAAATTATAGCTGTAACAAGATTTGTAATGGCAATAACCGATATGTATTTTAAAAACACGAACATACTGTAGTTAAAACCACGTTTTATTTTATTCAAAACACTAGCTGTGACCGCGACTTCGTTTGCGTAAGAAGTCGAATGGGATTTAATTTTTTTGTGCTTCTTTTTCTAAAATAAAACTAGGTCTAGTTACTCCTTATAACATCAGCTATCTGCAAGTGAAAGTCCCGTCAAAATCGGTGCAGCCGTTTCGGAGATAAGCCGCGACAGACAGACATTTTTTAAAATATTGTTGTTTTTTTATAAGTATTGTAAGTATATACTTTCATATGCATTAAGTAAAAAGCTGTTATTTTCACATTACAAACAGACACTTCAATTTTATTTATATGTATAGACTAGCGACCCGCCCCGGCTTCGCATGGGTGGACATTTTTCCCGTTTTTGCAACATTTTTCATTTATTCACGCTCCTATTGGTCGTAGCGTGATGTTATATAGCCTATAACCTTCCTCGATAAATGGACTATCCAACACAAAAATATTTTTTCTATTCCAACCAGTAGTTCCTGAGATAAGCGCGTTCAAACAAACAATCAAACAAATTCTTCAGCTTTATAATATTAGTATAGATGTAACCTTTGAAATTCCAGTAAATTCATAGCGAGTAACGAATCAGATTTGTAACGCCAGAGTGAAACATCAAAGCGACTATGTTTAATTAAATCGGTAATTATAGTCGAAAGGTACTGGCAGTCTGCCGGTTGAACGCGACACTAGCTCGAGCCATCAAAGAACCGTAGAGTTACCAAAGCATCCATCGTCACGACATTTTTTCCCATGAGGCTGCTCTGAATTTTATGATACAATAATAGCCTTAAATCCAGCATCTACTATGCAAACAACAACGGTTATTTTAGACTACAGTTAATATGATTCTGGCCAGTAAGCGAAGCATCGCAAGAATTATATAACTACAATAAAAAAAACATTAAGAGCTAAAATAATGTTCTGCCTAGCTTTTTTCCCAACTATCTTGGGGTCGGCTTCCAGTCTAACCAGATGCGGCTGAATACCAGTATTTTACACGGAGTGACTGCCATCAGACCTCCGCAACCCGGTGTCGGGTAATGCCGATATCCTAAGGTTAGACCAGTTGTCAGACTTTCGGGCTTCTGACTTCCAGTAACGACTGTCATAGGTATTCGTATGACACCCGGGACCGACGGTTTAACGTGCTCTCCGCGGCACGGAGGGGTCTCGATGTCTAAAGAGCGGTCACCCATCAACGGACTGACCGCGGCAAGCGCCATTTAACCTCGAAAATGTTATGATTCGCGCGGTTGGTAAGAGCTAAAATAATAAGGCACTAAAAAGCTTATAATCGCAAAAATTATGTAACTACAACTACATAAAAAAACACACACACACACACTCGCTGTCTGCCATTAAAAAAATTCCTGCCTCAAAAATTGTAAAAACAACGAGAGCGTTGATTTGGACGCCACGATAAAGTCCTGACATCCTGACCCGCGATACTGTCGAAAAGAGGTCGACAGTCGAGATCCCGAGTAACCTTGCCGAATGCGGAAGTCGACTTAATCAAGTGAGCTTATTAAATTATTGATGCTTGTTCATTCTGCGGGTTAAACTGATTAATTTTGATGCAGAACGAATGTTACTAAGACGGAGTGGTAGACTGATTATAGTAATGACATAATTTGCTTTGTAATTGTGTTTAGCACCAACATTTAAATTACGGGTTGCGCAGAGGTCTATAGTAACACCCTCATTTCGCGGTTATGTTTAAGTCCCATGCAATAGGGGGCGAGGCTATTGCCGTCAACCGGGCACAAATGCAAACTCCGGGCTGCTACTGAGGAATTCCACACGGAAAAATCCAATAACACTTTGCTTGAACTGGGGATCGAAACCAGGACCTCACGATTAGCAGTCGCGCTTGCCACCACTAGACCAGCGCGGCAGTTAGGGCTTCATTATTGTAATAATAACCGTTCAGCCCAGTGGTTACTGTTTACGAGAGGATAACATGGAAGAGCTGGTTCTGCAGTCCACAAACTGCTTGATCGACGTGAAGTTTATGTGAATTAACTATTTGGAAAACGCCTGTATATCCAAAAATGGCCTGCGATAGGCTGCAATGAAATTGACACACCACACACACACATAATTTTGGTGTATTGAAATGTTTTCACGCTGTAAACCAAACAACAATATGGACAACTCTTCAATAAAAATACTTTTAATATATATTTCGACATCTCCAGAACTATAATAGGTTTATAAATTACTAGCTGTTGCCCGCGACTTTGTCTGCGTGGAAGTTGGATGGGCTTTAATATTTTTGGAACCCTATTCTTTTTTTTTCTAAAATAAAAGTAGCTGAAGTTACTCCTTATAACATCAGCTATCTGCCAGGGAAAATCTCGTCAAAATCGGTCCAGCCGTTTCGAAGATTTGCCGGAACAAACAGACAGACAGAACATTTTTTTTGTTATAAATACCGTATTTGCTTTCATAATTATGCATTTAGTAAAAAGCTGTCCAGTGACACTTCACTTTTATTTATATCTAATAGATTATCTATTCTGGTATTGTGACTTCCGCGTGACTACCGACATATTTGCACCTTTCTTCACCTTTAGTCATGGTGCCAATGAAGAAACTCGGGGAAAGTGTTTAGTTATTTTCTATTGTGTTCGACGTTTCTTTTGTAAAACAGATGTCTTTCTTTCGATACACTCTATTTCTTGTTTCCCTGGTAGCTTAATGTTTACTTCCGCAAAGAAAGCCTTGAAGCAAGTTATTGTGAGTGTCAAAATTTAGGGTATAATTTATCAGAAGTGGTATTGTGTTAAGGGAACGTACCCATACTACGTGACCCATTTTTTACCTCCCTCCCACCCCCTCGGAGACCACCCTTAGTATATGACCAAATGCCCCTGTGACCAAGCGTGGTATTTTGAAGACCCCCCTCCCCCCCTGAACGGGTCACGTAGTATGGGTTCGTTCCCTAAGGGCCAGTGACTGGAAAGTTGAGGAGTAATACGTTAGCGTGGTATGGACCAGTTATGCAGAGGGAAGAAAGTCATGTGAGAAAAGTGTTAATATTAAATATGAATGTGGATGGATATACAAATAGAGGTAGACCAAAGAAAAGATGGATAGATTGTGTGAAGGATGACATCGGTAAGAAAAGAGTGAGTATTGAAATGACTAAGGCAGAGATGTCGCGACGCACATTTTGCTGATGACAGTAAAGTGATTGGTTCTCCTATCGTCATTATATTTGGAACTATTAACCTTCCTAGACTTAAAATGTTAAGCTTCTATTCTACTGCAAATATCAGCCTATAATTCTGTACCAAGTAGATATCAGATACGTTAATGGTGAAGGTTAAACATCGTGATGAAACCTGTACACCAGAGAGGCCTTCAAAAAGTTCTCGATGGTGTGTGTAGTTCACCAACACGCACGAAGCCAGCGTGGTAAATTTATTTAGATGTCTGTGATCCAAACCCTTCTCATGCTGAGAAGAGGCCTGTGCCCAGCAATGGGACAGTAAAGGGCTGATTAATCTGATTATGCTTATGCTAAGAACGTTTTAAGCACTTTAGTATTTTCGTTACTTTAGCAGTGATAGCCTAGTGGTATGACAGTGGAACTGCCAAGTCATAGATCTCGAGTTCAAACCCAAGGCACACACCTCTGACTTTTCGGATTCATGTGCGTATTGTAAAATTATCACTAGCTTAAAAACGGTGAAGGAAAACATCGTGAGGAAACCTGCCTGAGAAATATTTCTCGACGGCATGTGAAGTCAAGTCAGAGGCCAATGGGCGGCATTAACTCTGATACCAGGTTAGTCACTAACCACACGAAAGAAGACAAAAAGAGTGTTTTCGTTAGCTATTTCGGTCAATACCAACTTTAATCACACTTGACCTTCAAATTAAATGCAACAGATCTTCAAATGTTATATTATCCAACAAAATCATTGACACCCTACAAACATGAATGGTAACCAATAAAACCTGCATGTTTATCTCAATCGTATCTATTTCAGTGGTCGCCTAGAATCAGGTCAGCCGGCGTCCTCGATCGGCGTCTCCAGGCTATCAATCACTGTGCCAGTTATATCGACTGACAGTTTTATTGACGCTTGACGCGTTTAGTGTCTTAGACTGTATGGGCATATAGGTTAGGTTACATCGAGGTCTGTCTGGCTTAGGTAACTAAATGTGGATGAAATATATGATCCTTTTGGTACATTACCAAATCGACAGTTTCCGTCAGCTCGCTAAACTGAGTAATATACAAGTCGGAAAGAGAGGTACTAAGCCGGGCGTCACTTAATGTATCACTGATGATTATTTTAAAGGAAGTGGTAAAATTTAAAAATTCGATAACAAAAACCATGCATTATGATTTTTATTTAGTTGTATCAAAAATTCTTCATCCCTGCTTTAGTTACGAATTCAGAAAATGGAGCTTCTAATCCGTGACACCAAATAGGGCCTAAAATGTAAACACAGCTGATCATAGCTGAGGACAGGTAGAATTTAGCGCACTTTTTATGAAATCTTTGAACAGCAATTTCTCTTAAACTAATGACTTTTGGGGAAAGTTGTAGAACAAAAATTATCCATTATTATGGGTCCTTTAACACCTTTTCTTTATTTTTTTTACTTTATTTTACTTTTTTTTTATACTTTATTTTTTTGTTTACTTATTTTTTTATTTTGTTTTGTCTCTTATGATTTTTTTGTCTGTGTGTCTGACTGCTTTCGTGCCAAATAAATTTCTTTCTTTCTTCTTTATTTCTTTTCGATTTAATACCCCCTTTCCGACTAACAAGTACAATACAAATACAATATTTTAGTATGTTTTATCTAAAGATAAGAAGATAAGAAGATAAAAAAACCCAAAGGTAAACCTTAGATCCCGTGAAAGGAATTGAAAATGAAAACCAAAACACGAATTACCTAACTCTCCGACACAAATAAGAGTCCCAATTATACTAAATCGATAAAT
Source organism: Amphipyra berbera (assembly GCA_910594945.2). Lineage (NCBI taxonomy): Eukaryota > Metazoa > Arthropoda > Insecta > Lepidoptera > Noctuidae > Amphipyra > Amphipyra berbera. Next base: position 1,943,331 of record OU343142.1, on the reverse strand, counting down.
TAAGCTCCATTGAATAGAGTTGACTAGACAATTGCATCATAAATCGATATAATTACCAATCATACTTATGACCATACCAAAACAGCTAGTTGCGACATCGTCACGATTTGGGCATTAAACAAATAAAACTAGTATAGTTAATAGCTCGACTCCTACTCACAACTATAAAGGGGACCCTAATGTTACTGTGTTTATAATTAAAACTATACAAGGTTAGTCGGAAAGGGGGTACTAAGCCGCGGGCCACTTAATGTATCACTGATGATTGTTTTAAAGTGTTAAAATTTCGAAATTCGACAAAAAAAAACAATGCAGAATGATTTTTATTTTAGTTTTTCCAAAAATACTTCATCCCTGCTTTAGTTACGAATTTAGAAAATGGAGCTTCTAATCCGTGACACCGAATATGACCTAAAATGTAAACAGCTAATCATAGCTGGGGATAGATAGAATTTAGCGTATTTTTTATGAAATCTTTGAACACCTATTTCTCTTTAACTATTGAATTTTGGGAAAAGTTGTAGAACAAAAGTTATCCATTATTATGGGTACTTTAACACCCTTTCGGCTTAGTACCCCCTTTCCGACTAACCTTGTATACATAGACAGATTCCTATTCATTTTACGAGTTAAATAAACATTGCTAACCGTTTCACAACATAAAACAAGAAACTGGTTGTGAGCCTGCTAATAAGCGTAGGGTCGCGCTGGAAATCTATGAAGGAAAGATAAGATTCTACTATTTACACTAATACCTACACGTACTTAACTAAGAAATATAGTTTCCGAGTCATTAACATTTGAATTACTTAGTATTTCATGTACATACATACAATCACAATCATGTTTCTCATTGGGGTAGGCAGAGACTATATATTTCCACCTGCTACGATTCTGACACACCTCGTCGGTTTAGGGTGCTACCAACGTGGCCTTTTTTGAAAACGTCCGCGATTTGTTCGTGGTACGTTCGCCGAGGTCGGCCCCTTCCAACTGTTCCATCCACACTCGCCTTGTACACTTGTTTCGTTAATCTCCTTTCGTCCATCCTCTATAAATGACTAAACCATCTTAACATACCTTACTCAATCCTTGTCACTACATCTTCTTTCACTCGTAATACTTTATCTCCTGTACCAATACATTAAAGACTACATTCCCATAATCGGATTCAAGTATTCCTAATTTCTGTTTTATTAATAGCTTATGGCCAAATACGGGGACGGGTTGGAACATCTATATATATATATATATAAAAGGAGAAGCTGACTGACTGATCTATCAACGCACAGCCTAAACGGCTGGGGTTAGAAACTTGAAATTTTGACAGTAGGTTCATTTTGTGACGTAAACATCCACTAAGAAAGAATTTTTCGAAATTCAACCCCTAAGAGGGTGAAAAAAAATCACGCAAGCGAAGCTGCGGGCAAAAGCTAGTAGAATATAAAACTTCCTCACCGCACGCTGGGAATAGAGGCGTGTTGTAAGATTCAACAAAACCCAGCACGCTTGGTGGTAGGATCTATACGGTCCGCCTGGCTAGCTACCACCCTCACATTAAAGTCCAGCGCCAAGCAGTTTACTGTGTTCCGTTGTGTGTATGTGAGAGCCAGAGGGGTATAGGGGAATCCCGTCTATATCTCTGTTCCTTGTATTCGTGTGCTCCATCTTAGACCCTGTCTGCGCTTACCATCAGGTGAGACTAGGGCCAAACGCGACAAAGTCAATAATTAACAAAAAATACCCAAACGCTACTCAATTTTAAGTTGCCGTTACGTCTCTTGCTGTCACTGTCACTCTAGGGCAAAGTAAAAGTGACAGCATAAGTAGCGTTTGGGTATTTGGCCATTAGTAATCCAATTGAACTCTCCATTCCCATGGGAGCTGATCACGACAATAGATAAGTAGTAGAACGACATGCGGGTTGAATTAGCTATCACACGCTTCATCAAATAGAGGCCCACGATATGATGATTATGTCGATCGTATTCTCCCAATAAAGTTATTGTACGTGCATCTGGCGAGACTGGAAACTCAATAAACTAGGGTGTTGATGAAATCGAATAAAAATCACAGAATACATGAGCAGTGAGTGAAAGGACTGAAATGTAATAAGAAGAGTTCATGGAAAGAGCCTCCACGAGTGACGATACTTAAGTACGTCCGGTACACCCTCGGCAGTCCCGCTACCAACCTTGCTGACTGGATAATCTTTTTGCCACGGCAGGACCTGTGCTCATATAGTTCGTGCCGAAACGAGAGAAGAATGTAATAAGAGCGGAATGAGAACGTTCTCGCCTAACACTAACACCCATTTATTCTAATACGTTCCTCCAAAACTTACTCAACTCGACTCCACCTCGACTCAGTCTTTCTCACTACCATCGGTAGTTATAGTTGACATAAACGTCCTCGACTCGAGATTTTATATTATGGTAATAATTTTATTCTTTTTGTAGTTTTTTTTAAGCCGGTTTTATTTTTAAACATGCAAGATTCGTTTAAACGTGTAATTTGTTTGCTACGTAGCATCAAAGTAAAGTATCATGATTTTCTACTATTACGTAGAATAGTGTAACTGTGTAGTCCAAGTGTAATTGTCATTACTCGCAGATGTAATGATGTCTGTACACAAGAGCCGATGTTATAAGTTCATCGTTCGTTGATGAATTAATTACTTTAATAGACTATTATATACTGACTGATATAACAATAGTCGTGTAGGTACGATGATCTCCAGCCACCCTAGTGTGTGGCCTGCGGGCGGCGGGTTTGGGGACTCGCCGCCCGACCAGTAACAGGCCCGAGAAGGCGGCGCTCTGTGTTCCGTGCGCGCTTCTCAGGAGGACGTGGGGCAAGGCGCCACAGAGGAGAGGTCCGCCATGGGTTGGCGGACCGGGACCTGCCGGGGTTGCGGTGCATGCTTTTGCGAATCCCGCGACCCTGGCCGTACGGTCAGGAGAAGGAACACCGTTGGTTTTTAGCCGGTAAGAGTCCGGCAGACCCCCTCGCCTTCCCCGGGCGAGGGACATCCATGAGGATTTTCCAACGAGAAAAAAAAAATGGTACCTATTAGAAGAATACTGACTTTTCTTAGGTCGACAAACATATTATTTGCAATCTTAATCAGCTTAGAATAATAAAGTAGATTCAGAACTGCTTCAATACTATAGGAAATACATTCTTCCTCTTAGCCTTTTCCCAATTATCTTGGGGTCAGCTTCCAGTCTAACCAGATGCGGCTGAATACCAGTATTTTACACGGAGCGACTGCCATCAGACCTCCGCAACCCAGTAACTAGGCAATGCCGATATCCTAAGGTTAAACCGTTTGTCAGACTTTCGGGCTTCTGACTACCCGTAACGACTGTCATAGGTATTCGTATGACACCCGGGACCGACGGCTTAACGTGCTCTCCGAGGCACGGAGGTCACCCATCCACGGACTGACCGCGGCAAGCGCAGCTTAACCTCACAAATCGTACGATCGGCGCGGTTGTTATTTAGCCACGAGCCCCTCAATACTATAGGAAATACATTACACATAGTAATAAAAAAAAATCGACTGCCTTGTTGGTCTAGTGGTTGAAAACGTAACTGATGAGCATGAGGCCTGGATTCGATCCCCAGATCGGACAAACAGTTATTGGGTTTTTTCATTAGGAATTTCTCAGTAGCAGCCCGGAGTCTGGATTTGTGCCCGATTAATTGCAATAGGCTCGCCCCTTAATACATGGGACGTAAACATAAGTGGCGAACGATGGTGTACTAAAACCCTTCGGGAAATACAAGGCGTGATTTTATGTATGTTAAAATATCAATATTTTTTATGAGAAATATCGGAAATATCATAAATATCAAATTCCCAGGCCTATTTTAATGAATTAAATAACAAGCGCGATGTGTGCAGTTATTGCACGCTATTGTATTGCGGGGTCCGTCCCATCCGCTGCGCAGGCACTGAACAAACTCGTTCACATGATACATCAACATTGTACTACGTGTTGTGCTAAACGTTGATTAAAATCTCCGAGAGGTACTTCCGCTTTGGTATATTAGTGTAGAATTTATTATATCAACTGACTACACCTACATCAGCGAACCCGTAGAATCGATTCTGATCTAGAGATCTAGTGTTCAATACCCCAGGCATGAAAATCAGTATAATATTTGCGACTAGATTTTATTTATTTATTCGAAACATTTACAATATCTTCACAGGGCATCCTAAAATGATATTATAAGCTAAAACTACACAATAGGGTTAGAAACAGGGTTAAAAAAATAAAAAATAAACTTTGCCCCTTTGCGCTATTTCTGTAAACTTCGGTAGGCTACAGTGATATATATATCAACTTCAGCAGTAATTCAATTAATGAGTCGCATGGCGCGTTACATGGGGATTCTTTGCTAGTCGTGCCATAAGATATGGAAGATCAGAGTTTAAGGTTGATAAACAACTCTCAATATGGCGGCCAAAAGGCGCTGCCATAGAGTAGAATTTCATAAATTAGAAGCTTTTTTTTAATCTGCCTCTTAAGTTGTATCGAAATGACACTTAGGTCCGTATTAAATTAATAAACCACTCTCATTTGAGAGACCTTCCAAGAACAGCAACCATTGAGTAGAATTACCTAAATTTGATTTTTTTTTATGTGTAGCACCCAATGCTTCGGTACGGATGTGAAAGCGGCTGTTGCGTGGCGACGTTCACGATGGCAGACACACGACGGCAGATCTCCGTAAAGCTTCGCGTCCACTGGGTCGGAATCGGAGCGTACGGATATGTTGCTTTGTATTGATTTCTATGGTACTGCGTGCATTGGATCGGCAAATCTGCGCCAGGGGAAATCAATACAAAGCAACAAATCCGTACGCTGCGTACGCTGCGATTCCGACCCAGTGGACGCGAAGCTTAAATCGTCGGCTCTCTTCAGTTTCATTCAGCCAGTTTTTTTTTTACAAAATGTATTTCTATGTTTCACATCTGCCAGGAGTACCGCAACGCCTTCTTTTTTTTTTAATATAATCATTTTAAAACTACACTTAAGAGGGATCTCTCAACCGAGATCTGTTTATTAATACGAACCTAAGAGTTCTAATCACCCCCTGAAATTAAATGAGCATTCTGATGAGGTAAGAACTTCGAATTGAAGAAAAATGTCTTAAGTGTTAAGTTATATTTATAAGTACATACAAACAATAGACTATTTTATAAGATTATTTATTCACGCCATCAGCTCGACTGTAAACAATGCAACTGGAACAACTGATTACATACGTCCTTACGTGATTCACATCTTCTAAATATAGACGGCCCTTGGTCGCGAGCTGAACAAATATCTGATAAAACAAGATAGCTTCTGAAATAGAACATTAATACTACGTGTAGGGTGACCATGAGATGCGAACGATAAATAAAAGACAACAGTGTTTGCTAAATGTCTGTCACATATTTATCGCTAAAAGATTTGAAGGAGCCAGATGGTACATGGGATACTTGAACATTTTAAAAACTGTTCCGTACCCATTATCTATAAAAACGGTAAAAAAAATCACGTTTGTTGTATGGGAGCCCCCTTAGAATAGAATAGAATATACTTTATTGTACACCAAAATTACCCCACCCCTTAAATATTAAATGTAATTTAATTTAATTATTTATTTTTCAAGCGTCTACCTGTTGCAGTTATCAATATCGAGCAAAAACGAGCAAAAACATCAGGTTTTTTGTATGGGAGCCTCCTTAAATATTTATTTTATTCTGTTTTTTATTGTTGTAGGTCTGTATTTGTTGTTATAGCGGCAACAGAGATACATCATCTGTGAAAATTTCAACTGTCTAACTATCACGGTTCATGAGATACAGCCTGGTGACTGACGGACGGACGGACGGACAGCGGAGTCTTAGTAATAGGGTCCCGTTTTACGCTCTGGGTTCGGAACCCTAAAGATGGTGGCCGGAGTGTATTTTTGTTAAGATGTCGTGTTTCATGTCAATTGACACCAAAGACTAAAATTGAGTTCGATTTATTGCGAGTGATGTGTTGTATTTTTTTTATGGTCTATTCCGGTCTGTTGCAATCTGGATGATAAAACAAATACAATTTCAATATTTTAATAAATTTAATCTGTGATGATGTAGTCTCTTCAAGAGATTCAATAGAACTATTTCTTTATAAATATCTTTGCTTATAATTTTTGAGTGCGTTTTCAAGATCTCTTTTTTTAAAGATAAGAATGCCATGGTTAAAGAGTTATTATGTCCTACATACATACATATACGCACGCCTATAATCCCCGAAGAGGTAAGCAGAGGTATTTTCTTATTACGGGAACCGGATTTATGTGCGTATTGTATAATTATCGCGTGCTTAAAAACGGTGGAGCAAAACATCGTGAGGAAACCGGCATGCCTGATAGATATTTCTCGACGGCATGTGAAGCTAAGTCAGATGCCCATGGGCGGCATAAACTCTGACACCAGGTTAGTCACTTCTTTTTCTTCTTCCTGCCCTTATCCCACACTAGGTGGGGTCGGCACAACATGTACCTATTTCATAAATCCATGTTGTTAGATGTTTTGGCTTATTGTTTTATGACCGGCCGCCTGCCTGACATCAACCCTCCTTGGGAATATTCGATGCGCCGTCGCGCGGGTGACCCAATCTGCTTGCTGATATTATGCACTGGGTCCAAAACTGAATGCTTGTCAATCTTATTGCCGACAACTAAGCAGACTATGTTCTTCTTGGTGGAATATACATTACACCAGGTTAGTCACTAACCATACGAAAAGAAGAAGACGATGGTTATATCCTAATACATGTACAATAATATCCTACACGATGGCCACCCTAACATCAAGACACAATTTGTGTAGATAAAAGATCAGTTTTCCTTATCTTCGTACAAATAGTAATGTTTGAATTCACCGACTATTTCTCAAAATGATCCCAAGGACGTGTTGTACTCATATGTGTGTTTGTAGGTATTTGTAACAAATTCTGTTGACATCATATCCTATTTGTTTATCTAAAAATAACTTATGTTTTCACGGTGATCGAGAACTGAAAAAAAAAAACTTCTGTTTAATTTGTTTTGCTTGAGATGAGTAACTGCTTAGTCATTTTAAGCGTGAAATCTTCTTTTCGTGTGGTTGGTTAGAGACTAACCTGGTGTCAGAGTTTATGCCGCCCATGGGCCTCTGACTTGACTTCACAAACCACCGAGAAATATCTCTCAGACAGTTTCCTCACGATGTTTTCCGCCATCGTTTTTAAACAAGTGATAATTATACAATACGCACATGAATCCGAAAAGTCAGAGGTGCGTGCCTTGGGTTCGAACTCGAGACCTATGACTTGGCAGTCCGACGGTCACACCACTAGGCTATCACTGCTGTAGCGTGAAATTAAAAGTATTTAGATAGAAAAGGCGTCAATAAAAATACAGTAGTCGGGCTCGGCGCCGGAAACCATACATTTTTGACCTACAGTCCCATGACCCTAGTTCTAATGTTACGGCAACCTAAGTGGAACTATCGAGGGTATTATTGGACTCTCTTACAACCCCTGATAAAAGTTTATATCATGTGATGAAGAGGGATGATACGCATGTGACAGAGAGTGACGCAACCGGACCCAGGATTTTGTCCAGGGTGGGGCAAACTCAGTCAGTCAGTAAATATTTGTCTTTTCTATAAATCTGGAAGTGCAGAATGGGATTATTGGGCAATTTTGCCCTATAACCTTATTTTTGAGGTTCAAATAAGTATAGACGGAATCGGGGCATTGGTCTGCCTATTTTGGGTAATTGTTCTGTGGACATGGGTGGCGACTTGACTGAATCTAGACCATTTACCTATTCTAACCTGTGCCAAGGTGGGGCAAGTGCCACCCCGAATACAGTATGGAGTGATGAATATGAATGTTAATAGATAGAGGGGAGAGGGACCATGATGGGTGTATTGTGAGAGGATATGAAGGAGTAAATGATGAAGTGACGGCTGACAGGGAAAAATGGAAGAGGACATATATTACGACGACCTCAAGTAACTTGGGAACAGGGCAGGAAGGTGATGATGATGGTGGTGATGTTGGTGGTGATGGTGGTTGTGATGATGATGATGGTGGTGGTGATGATTATGATGGTGATAATTATAATGGTGATAGTAATGATGATGATGTTGATGATGAAATCGGCAAATATTACGTAGTAGGTATGTGCCTAAGTTTTCCAGACAGATATTTAAAAAATCCTCACAATTGGGCTGTAATCATAACCACACAATAAACACACCGATCGTGACACCCAACGTGATTTGGACTGAAAAGTGTGGAAATTAATAAGCCGACACGTGCACACTCCGTGCCTATCGAGTTGAGGCGAATATAATAAACAAACAACAGCAAACAGCTCTTCGAACTAAGATTGATCGCAATTTGTCAGCAGTACTTAGGAATGGAGGTACCTCGGATATGAGGATAGGATTCGCGAGTAATCATAACAAAGTGTAAATAAAGCAATAATAGCTGCCTCGTTGGTCAAGCGCAACTGCTGATCTTGAGGTCCTGGGTTCGATCCTCAGGTCGGGCAAAGTGTTATTCAGATTCCTCATTAGCAGGCCAGAGTTTGAATTTGTGTGCGGTTGATGGCAATAGGCTCGCCCACCATTACGTGGGACTTAAACATTACGGCGAAATGAGAGTGTTACTAAAACACCTCTGCCCAACCTTTGCGGGTTACAGGCGTGATGTTATGATTATGTTATGTAAATAACGTAGTTATGCATTAAAAGAGACGCATTAAAGGGGTGTCCTGCGTAAGCGACAAACGCAACGCGGTGCGACGCGACGCGACATGACGTGGAACAAATACGCGTTACGTCGCGTCTCGCTACATAGGTCGCTAGTAGGGAATGCCGTGTCTTGATCGCGTTTGTCGCGTTCGTCGCTTACGCAGGGCACCATGTAAGGCGTGTCTCCTGCGACGAAAATCTAACGAAAAAACTAACATAACATGTTTAGTAAACACTCTGACCAAACAACACAGTAAATAGTTAAACCACGCCCGATTTTGTTAGAAAAACATGTTAGGGGCTAACTCAAACAAAAACATGGACTCAGCCGACCTGGTTTTACTTTGATGCATCCGGTACTGCCAGGCCAGTCGACCCCGCTACACAGATCAAAAATTGACTGATGCCCCGCGCCGTACGTTAAATGAGGACCAAAATCTATGTGCATCATGATTACTCGTGGTTCATGCATCTCCCTATACCGAAAATGGGGTTTTAAAGGCGGTTTGGATCTTTTGCAACCCTGAACTCATCTCATTCCGTTCTGCTTAGCCTTTAGTCTTACGAGAATTCAATAATTTATGTAAAAAGTATGACGGGTGGTGACGGACTGGTGGGGGCCCGCGCCTATAAAAGGTCGGACACGCTGCAGATCGACCCTCTCGCACCGCTACAGTTGCCAAGTTGTGCTACACCTGCTTAAGAAGATCCTGGACTCCTCGCATTGCTATGAACCACGCCCTGTTAAACTATTTGTAATTCTTATTAAAATATATATAGTGTACAATTGTAAAAGTGTTATTCTTTATCCTCCAGTAAGTACAAGCCTGCTAAATGTTATGTGCACATGCTTGTTGAGGGTTGACTCCTAAAGCTACCCTAAAGTGTTACAAAAGCAATTTTCGGAACAATAATTGTTATCGTACTGATATTATTTTCACTGAAAATATAGTTCCTCGATCACTTATCTACTTTATGGCAAATCGTTCTGCCTAGCCTTTTCCTGACTATGTTGCGGTCAGCTTCCTGTCTAACCAGATGCGGCTGAATACCAGTATTTTACATAGACCGACTGCCATCAGACCTCCGCAACCCAGTTACTGGGCAACGCTGATATCCTAAGGTTAAACCAGTTGTCAGACTTTCAGGCTTCTGATTTACCGTAACGACTGTCATAGGTGTTCGTACGACACCCGTGACCGACTGTTTAACGGGTTCTCAGAGACACGGAGGGGCCTCGATGTGTAATGTTCACCCATCTACAGATTGACCGCGGCAAACGCAGCTTAACCGCGCAAATCGATCTGCGCGGTTGGTAATGGTCTCTTCCTAAGTCATAATAATATTGGAAGTCAGTACTTACATGCATTTTCCAACACCACAAAATAACACTGGTAATCTTAATTACTGTTTCTTATAAAAGACCACCTATCACTAAATACGCAATAAAAATAACTGCGAAATAAGAATAACTTCTACGTCACAGATAGTATATTATCTTTAAACCTATAAGCCCTCACTAAAAATCAACAATATTTTATTTTTACACCTCCCATTCATGTTTGCCGTTACATGACAAGTGACGTCATATGACGTGTTCATTTTAAATTGGTAATCTTTATCAAGTTCTTAGGGGGCGGCAATTCAGCTTCCGGTGGTTTAGTCTCTGATCCACCGTGCTAACCCGCCGCAGCTGCGGAGCCGGTCTTCTTTTCTGACCCCGCAGTCACACCGTTAATTCAGCCCTCATCTAGCTGTCTCCCTCCCAGTCCTCCCGCCAGCAACGCCCTAAGCCGAGGTCCGAGTCCCATTAGGGGTGATGTTAGTAGTAGTAGTTAGCTTAGGTCAAGTATTTTACTCTCGTCCCCATTAGTTGGAGACCCTTCAGGTCTCGCCAATAACTGCCCGGTTACGTAGAAATGGTCCGCAAGGCATTTTACAAGTAGTCGAATAGAAAAATAAAAGCTTCGGTGGTACGTACACGTACACCCTTCAGCTGATCGCCGAGGCTCTGAGCATGTCATCGTCAAAGCCTGATTTAATTAAGATTTTGGACTGATGATTATAAATTTACACACTAGTGTAAGTCTAATTACCTTATGCGATCAACATCATTAATGCGAAAAGATTTGTTTTACATTCACTAAGAGCCTGCGCAGACGTGGAACAATGGCGGACAACAGGTCCGCGGTGCGCGGTTGACAAAGTGCAACCTTATTGCAGTACTAATAAGAGCGCACCGCGGACTTGTTGTCCGCCATTGTCCCTCATCTGCGCAGGCCTAACCGTGACGACGATGGGCATAACCATCTCCTTGGGAGAGGCTTAGTCCACCAGTGGACTGTGATAGGCTGTTGGTAATACAAAACATCTTATACGTCACTTATTTTATCTTTAAGCACATGAGCTCTATCTAATACCAAACTAATCCCTCCATTCAAAAATACATTTTATTTTTACACCTCCCATTGAAGTTTTCCGACGTATCACGTGTGACGTCATATGACGTGTAAGTGTATTATGTACATAATTTTTTTTACTTCTTAAGTTGCTAGGTATAAAATGTATTTCAATAGATATACAAAATGTAGTTGCAATGGAACTAACTGAATACTCTCCTACCCAAATTACACCATACTGCGATCAACCATTTGTCAATCGTGGTGATTATGGAAAATAATAAATACAGTCATTGCAGCCGCCTCATTATAATCATATCAGCCAAAAGACGTCCATTGCTGAACCCTCCCCCCCCCCCCCCCCCCCCCATACATCTCCCAGCGACCTACACCAGGTCATTCCATCTAGCTGGAGGCGACCCACGCTGCGTGGTCTCCACTCGAAAAACTTTCTGCCTAACGGCCGTCAGTTCTACGAGCTACCTGCAGCGGTGTATTAGCAGTGGACGTTTACAGGCAGATATGTTCTTAACCTGAGGCATTTTAGCACCCCGAGCGAATTGCGCGGCTATCGCTCGCCGCGCGGTCATTTAACTAGGGGCGCTAAAATGCCTGACGTTAAGAACACATGTTTACTTATTGTAATTTTTTTTTGCTGATTCTTCGCAACGCATCGGTCTCCGGATGAATCTGGACAAAACAAAAGTAATTTTCAACGAACATGTCCTCCCGAGACCGATTGCTGTTAGTGGAATACCTATTGAAGTTGTTCGCGAGTATGTTTACCTAGGGCAAACGCTCCAACTAGGTAAAAACAACTTTGAGAGGGAAGCCAACAGAAGGATTCAGCTTGGCTGGGCAGCATTTGGAAAAGTTCGTCGAGTTTGCTCGTCGCCTATACCTCAGTGCCTTAAGACGAAAATCTACAATCAGTGCGTTCTACCAGTCATGACATACGGAGCCGAGACGTCGAAACTTACGGTACGACTAGTCCACAAAATGAAAGTCGCTCAGCGAGCTATGGAAAGAGCTATGCTTGGTATTTCTCTGAGGGATCGAATCCGGAACGAAGTCATTCGCCAGAGAACGAAAGTTACCGACATAGCTCAGCGGATTAGAAAACTGAAGTGGCAGTGGGCTGCTCATATTTGCCGCAGAACCGATAACCGTTGGGGTAGACGAGTTCTAGAGTGGAGACCGCGAATCGGCAAACGTAGTGTAGGACGTCCTGCGACTAGGAGCGACGATATACGTGGGGTAGCTGGCAGCGACTGGAGAAGGAGAGCCGAAGATCGGTCTCAGTGGTGTGCTTTGGGAGAGGCCTATGTCCAGCAGTGGACTGATGTAGGTTGATGATGATGATGTTTTTTTTATTGAGTCCAAATGACGGTATCACGGGGTTTGAAAGAATTACATGATTTCGTTTACACCCTGTATACTACTGATCTAACGTCACTATACCGCTAATAACGTTATTACGAAAGTTTCTTAACAGAATCTATAATGTAAATAAACGTTCGGTAATGTTTATTGGTGAGTTCACTAGAAGAAACGTCATTGTTAGCGGACGAGAAATGAGAGTTTGTTTCGTTTATTTGTTAACGTCACTTGGGCAGTGTGCACTCAGGAATTCCCAGCCAGCATTTAACATATACTACTCTACTTTTAGGAACTAAATATTTTATCTATATTCCTTTGTGTGTATTTGTAATGTATTTCCTTTACATAGAAAATGTACACTAATATTTTATATGATTGTTTGTTACGTTTACACAGCTATACTATCAAATCGTTTTTTGATTAATGAAGCGGGTCGCGGGTCGCTGGTGTCGGCTCGCTGGTCACGGGTCGCTAGTCGCGGGTCACTGGTCGCGGATCGCTAGTTGCGGGTCACTAGTCGCGGGTCGTTAGTCGCGGAGCGCAAGTCGCGGGTCGCAAGTCGCGGGTCACTAGCCGCCGGCCGCTAGTCGCGGGCCACTAGTTGCGGGTCACTGGTCGTGGGTCGCTATTCGCGAGTCGCTAATCGCGTGTCGCTTGTAAAGTCGCCTAAGCCTCTCACGGTTGGTACCGCTAGACATAGACACCTCCAAAAAAGGAGTTAATGCAAATCTACACTAATTAGGCAAGCTTGTTGGTTTATTACAAAAAATATAAAACTTATATTTATAAAAATATAAGCTGACCCCAACATAGTTGGAAAAGACTAAGCAGATCGAATTAACCCTTTATGAGGCCAATTCACTACACTCCCATACACACTCACATTGGTGAATTACGTCTAAATTAGCCGAGCGGGCTGGCTGACCGGACTACATCGGCGCCGGCGCATTCACAAGCCTACCATACATATAAAGCTCAGAAGGCTCCTTCAATACATCGTTTATACTCTAGTCTTTCGTAGTCCACTGGTGGGCAATATCCTGATCGAATAATAATATTTTGCCTAAAGTCGCTAACATAAATAGTTGCTACTCATCAACCAATTGCAGTTCCCTTATCTCATAAAGGCAGGTTATACGGTTATTATAGGAGAGCACGTTAAACAGTATGGCCCGGGTGTCATACGAGTACCTATCTATACTAATATTATAAAGCTCAAGAGTTTGTTTATTTGTTTGTTTGAACGCGCTAATCTCAGGAACTACTGGTTGGAATAAAAAAAATATTTTCGTGTTGGATAGTCCATTTATCGAGGAAGATTATAGGCTATATAACATCACGCTGCGACCAATAGGAGCGGAGCATAAATTAAAAATGTTGCAAAAACGGGAAAAATGCCCACCCTTGCGAAGCCGGGACGGGCCGCTAGTGATAGGATAAGAGTGGAATGAGAGCGCTATTGCCTAACACTAAAGCTCAATTTCGGAGCACATTATCTAGGTTTTTGACGGAATACTTTGGGGGTGAGGTTTCTGTCAGTTTCGGTTATTTATTATTGTGTTATTCTCAGGGGCTCATGGCTAATTAACAACCGCGCAGATCATATGATTTGCAAGGTTAAGCTGCGCTTGCCGCGGTCGGTCCGTGGTTGGGTGACCATTCGTAACACAACGTGACCCCTCCGTGCCTCAGAGAACATTTTAAACCGTTGATCCCGGTCGTCATACGAATACGTATGACAGTATTTACGGGAAGTCAGAAGTAAACTCTGACAATCGGTCTAACCTTAGGATATCGGCATTGCCCAGTAACTGGGTTGCGAGAATCTGATGGCAGTCGCTCCGTGTAAAATACTGGTATTCAACCGCATCTGATTAGACTGGAAGCTGACCCCAACTTAGTTGGGAAAAGGCTAGGCAGAACAGAATACGGGTTATACCTTCAGCCAAGGTCCTTGCGACACGTTGGATGATTTACCAGATTGCACCCAAATATTAATATGTATCAGTGATACCAATTTACGTTGCGATCTTCTTCTTAGCGTGATGATGGCAATCTAAATTAAGTCGGCCCAGAGCTTAGCTACGAGTTTAGCGTTATCAGTAGCGTCCATTAGTTCCTGTAACGTGCAGGTATCAGGGCACGCAGGGCATGATGTCAGGTGACCCATCGATTGTGGAACAGCACCACATTTACACTCCAGGTTTAAATCGTCTATGAATCTCCACCTGAGCAGAGTTGCCTTTCCTTCGTTCCATTGGTCTGAGTATACGCAAGATTTTTGTCGCATTTTAAAAGATTGGAACTTCTGTACTTATTTTGTGATATGTCTGTGTTTGAACATGTATATGTAGGTATGTAAGCGTGTGTATAATTGTACACTATAACGTAGCGCCGAATGTATTTAAGTAGTGTGTATGTATGCTCGCATTCATAAACGTACGTTTATTGGTAAGATAGGGCGCGCGCTTCAGAATAATATGTGATAACAATTATATTGTTTTGTTTTTGTTTCGGTCAAAGATATATAATACCTATTAATAACATAGTAGGAAGATAGATCATAGTGCGATATAGGTAAGTACGTAATAAACTTTCAGATTTTTTTACAAAGCTGAGATATCTTTTCAACGTTCAAAACTCACTTGAATTCTCTTAAGTTTTTAAGAAATTACACTAAGTAAACCTTTAGGTACCTTTTACTCTCCACAAAGCTGTTGAACGTCCCTAAAATACAGTCAGCTGTACTGTTACTGACATCAGTCAATCACTCAACTCAGCCTATCGCAGTCCACTGCTGACTGCTGAACATAGTCCTCTCGCCAGTTACACCACAACGACATGCGACAAATAAATCGCAGACGCAACTGCGCGCCCACCCTAACGGCGATAAGCCAAGAATGTTGGCCGCTTATGAATGGGCGGCCATTCATAGAATCAACAGACGACATTACTGAAGAATGCTTTGATTCAAACCGCTACTTAGAATCGAAGGCTAACGATAATATCGAACTTATCGATAACATCCATTTATTATTATAGGAATTTAGAATCCAAGAACTGAGGAATTTAAAATTGATGTTAAATTATTTGGTGTGCTAAAGTATTTTTTTATACACATTTTGTTAAATAAACTCAACATCACGCGTATATTCCCCTGAGGGTTGAGTAGAGGTATATAATAACACCCTCATTTCGTCGTTACGTTTAAGTCCCATGTGATAGGGTGTGAGCGTATTGCCATCAACCGGGCACAAATCCAAACAATACGCACATGAATCCGAAAAGTCAGAGGTGCGTGCCTTGGGTTCGAACTTGAGACCTGTGACTTGGCAGTCCGACGGTCACGCCACTAGGATAGCCTAATGGTGTGACCGTCGGAATGCACTGCTGTTGGATTTATTCATTCAGCATCATTCACTCGTGCTTGGAATGAAAAAAAACAGGCTTTTAATTTGCTTTGGCAAAATGGCTACTGATTAAGCATGTTGTTATCAGCTTGCAGGTAGACGATGCTCCTCATCCTTCTGATGTAATGCCATAGTCGCCATTTTAAGAGGCTCCATGAGTGACAATAGTCAAGCACGTCCAGCGCACCCTGGGCAGTCAGCTCCACCACCAACCTTGCTGACTGGCTAATCTCTTCACCTCGGCATGAGCTATTATCTTGCAGCTCCTGCCGACACGACATAAGTCGCCCCTTTTACGGCTATTTATTGCTGGTAACTAAATTGAGCAATCTATTTTTAGAATCGGATATCATTTTCATAGCTGTCGACGATAAAAATGTTGATGGCGCCTACGGCGTGACAGGACGTCGTAAAATGGTCGATTTAGTATTCAAATATGTTATCAAATCAAGATATAAACTTTCGTTCTTTATGACTGTGTTGAATTTGAATAAGTTCCTTAAAATAAGTAGTTATTATGTACATGGGTATGTACAGAAATGGAAAGCAGTGATAGCCTAGTGGTGGGACCGTCGGACTGTCATGTCATTGATCTCCAGTTCGAGCCAAGGCACGCACCTCTGACTTTTGTGATTCATGTGCATATTGTATAATTATCACTTGCTTAAAAAATGTAAAGGAAAACATCGTGAGGAAACCGGCATGCCTTAGAGATATTTCTCGACGGCGCGGCGTGTGAAGCCAAGGCAAAGGCCCATGGGCGGCATAAACTCTAACACCAGGTTAGTCACTAACCACACGAAAAGAAGAAGATGGGATTCATCAATCATATTCATTAACGATCAATTCATACAGCCAAAACAATAATATTCATTCATGCAATATTGGTTTGTATATTAGTGACGTTTCATGCATTCTCCTCCGGCAGCCACCGTGTCGGCACCAAAAAAGCACACACTAGGGCCGCGTGCAAAAATGAGTAAAATCTACACTTATTTTTGGTTAAAATTCATTAGACCTTATGTGGTGGAACCTATTGATATTATATTATCAAATCAAATCGTTTAATGCAATCCATAATGTACATTTATATGTGGTAAATAAAAAATAATAGAAACAATTATGGACCCTATCGGGCACAGCAAATTTTTAAATGAGTAGAGAGAGGAAGAGCGCCTTATTAATTTTCCTTGTACTTAAATTTGAATCATTTTGTATCCTATTAAGTATTTTATATTTTCATTCATTTACTTATTCTATTAATATAATATATACAGTCTATCTATCTATTAATTATTTAATTATATTTAATATTGCTTATTTAAACACTCGCTTAAAGTTTGTTCACTATAGTGTAGTATAATTATTAAGTGTAATAATATAATTTATTTTTCTTATTAAATATCTTTTATTCATAATTATGTATTAATATTGAATTTATCCGTTAGATATTCGTGTACTGTGTAATAGCTTTTTTTAAATTAAATATTGTTTTCATTTATTTAAAAATATACTGGTTTTGTTTAGTTGTTTTATGTCTTCTGGTAGTTTATTATATATCTTTACTAGCTTTTTCCCGCAGCTTCGCTTGCGTGATTTATTTCCCCCCCTTAGGGGAGGAATTTTGTAAAATCCGTTCTTAGTGGATGCCTACGTTATAAAAGGTACCTACTGTCAAAATTTCGAGTTTCTAACCCCAGACGTTTAGGCTGTGCGTTGATAGATCAGTCAGTCAGTCAGCTTCTCCTTTTATATATATGTATAGATTAACATTATAAAGAGAAGAAGATTCAAAAACAGGACAATTGGCAGGTCTTGCAGATGTCTATCTCTTTCTTTCTCTTACTTTTCCCGTATTTTCATCTTACTCGTTAAAGGTAGGTATTAGGGTTGACGCACATCTGTCAGCACGGAATCACGTTTTTTCATGCTCTATCCTTTTCTTCGCTCAGGAACGTCATTTAATAGAGCGAGAAAGACAGCGTGAGTGCTATCGCGTGCGGTCTCATGCGGTCTTTCTCGCACCCTTAGTGAAAATAATGCTGGATCGAATTTTAAACGCCATGTTCTACGAAAGTAACATATCTATAGTATAAAATATCATTGGCGGAACCCAACTGTTTGCAAAAGCTCTGTTCGTAAAAGTGTATTATCTATTACTTCATAGGAATAATCCCGGCTGATGTAGCATTGATGCAGTGCCAGACGTTACGTAACATCTGACGTCACGCGTGCAAGGATGCAGTAAATAATATTTCCACTATTACTTCTCTGTATTTACGAAATATAGTTCTCCAGACATAATCGAATAACTGGAAGTATAGGTATATATTTACATATGTAGAGTGTCTCTCTGACCGATCTAAGTAGGTACGTGTGCACTATAACGATTAGAATACAATAAAAATCTGAATAATCTTGCTTCTAGCCTTTTCCCAACTATGTTGGGGTCAGCTTCTAGTCTAACCAGATGCGGCTGAATACCAGTGTTTTACAAGGAGCGACTTTCATCAGACCTCCGCAACCTAGTTAGTGGGCAAAGTCGATACTCTAAGGTTAGACTTTCAGGCATCTGACGAAGTCATAGGTATTCGTATGACACTCGTGACCGACTGTTTAACGTGCTCTCCGAGGCACGCAGGGGTCTCGTTGTGAAAAGAACGGACCCCCATCCACGGACTGACCGAGGCAAGCGCAGCTTAACCCCGCAAATCGCATGATCCGCGCGGTTGGTAATTAGCCATGAGCCCTTCACAAATCGGAAGAATAATATTAAAAAATCTGATGAGGAGCTATGAGGAAATAGATGAGACAGTTTACGTAATAGTGATAACTAGCGACCCGCCCCAGCTTCGCACGGGTGCAATGTAGATACTAATGTGGGGCATATAAACCTTCCTCTTGAATCACTCTATCCATTGCTGTAAACTGCATTAAAATCCGTTGCGAAGTTTAAAAGATCTAAGCGTACAGACAGCGGGAGCGACTTTGTTTTATACTATGTAAAGAAAAGATATACAACAAGTCTGATATCAAAAGGTAAATAGCAAGCATGTCCTGGAGACGCCTTTTTTATATCATTGGAAAATCCTCATGAATGTCCCTCGCCCGGGGTAGGCGAGGGGGTCTGCCGGACTCTTACCGGCTAAAAACCAACGGTGTTCCTTCTCCTGACCGTTCGGCCGGGGTCGCGGGATTCGCAAAAGCATGCACCGCAACCCCGGTTCCTGTAAAGACGCCTTACAAACCTTATGTAGTCGTAACAAAATGAACCGTAAGCACAGACGATTATTTTACCAGTAATCTGCGATTCTGTGCCTACATGATACATCGATACTATCGTATTTCGAGGAGTTGCAGCTTTCGATTTAATATCACAAGATTTGGATGGATTGCACAATTGTCGCAAAATAAGCCCGGCTTGCAATAAATGTTTTCAAACTTTCGCGATTTGTACACATTATAAAAATACTATAACATATCGCTGCAGTCAAGAACCGCCAGATCAACAAGTCCGCAATAGCCGAGCATCTTCTGGAATCCGGTTCCAATCACTGGATAGAATTACATAGTCCAAAAATCCTCTCCAGCGATCGTCACTATTATGCCAGAATAGTACGTGAAGCGATTGAAATTAAGAAGTACAAGAATTTCAATCGGGAAGATGGATACAAACTATCAACATCATGGAATCCGGTCATCAGCAAGTGTTATCGTCGACGGGACGATTTAGGCGAGTGTAAAGACGTCGTTAGTGTGCTGTGTCGAAGTACCGACGATAATATGTTAAAAAATCAAGATCAAGTGAGGGTAGATGAAAATACCCTTGCTTCACGAAGATAACAATTGCTCCGCCACTTCAGTCTACCCGTGACCACGGCCGGTGAAATTCGGTCGAAACGTCGGGATAAATAAGGTATTTTTCTGCCTTATAAATTGTCTACGCGATTAGAACTGAATTAGTATTTTTATAATAAGCTCGGCTGCCTAACCCGCCGGGTAAAGCTGGGGGGCTTTGGTGTGTAGAGGCCTTAACGTTTGAGCGACGTTTCGCGCCGCACAGCTAAATACATTTGGTTGTAGCATTTTGAGGTTAAAAATCGTGCAGTCGTGGTATTAAATGTACGGTGATAAGTATCTATCTAGAAGTATCTTTGTTATAGGCCAGGGGTGGCCAACTTGATTCGACCCAAGATATACTGTTTACTGAGTAGACTGTGCGATCTACCAATTACATAATCAGTACCTCTTCATTCAACTTATATTAAACTTATATTTTTCTTTGCCTTGCCATGATCGACTGGATTAAGAGCCGCGATCGACCGGTCGATCGCGATCGACTGGTTGGCCGCCCCTGGTCTAGATGAATAGTTTTATTTTACTAACCTGTGTGTCTCTAAGGTCAGGTTCGCTAGCAGCGGCCGGCAGCGCCTCAGCCTGCCGGGCATGTCCCGCCCCGCCGCACACGTCGCCGGCGCTCGCGCTCAACGCTCGTCGTCTCTCCTCCTTCTGCCGCTCCCGATCCTTACCAGTTAACATGTGCTTCGTCTTCGATAGGAGATTTAGAGGCTTCATTGATTTTCGGACCTGTGTGAAAAATGTTTTGATGCGTTATTGTTCAGTACATAAACCATTATGATTACGGAATTCTTGGACTGGTGCCACCTTAAGCATTGTTGTGGATCAGTCAGGATAATTGGGTAAGGCAGCTGATACTACACCTTTTTTTTTAATCGTGGGAAAATCCTCCTCGATATCCCTCGCCCGGGGCAGGCGAGGGGGTCTGCCGGACTTTGACCGGCTAAATAACCGCCGTGTCCCTCCTAACTTATGAGCGGGGTCGCGGGATTCGCTATTGCATGCACCGCAGCCCCGGCAGGTCTCGGTCCACCAGCTGCTAGTGGACCTCTCCATTGGTAGGGCCATTTGTCCCCTGCCCCACTTCCTTCTGAGAGGCGCGCGCGGAACACGGCGCGCCGTCCTCCCTGGGCCCGTTACTGGTCGGGCGACGGGTCCCTCACCCGCCGCCCGCAGGCCACGAGCTAGGATGGCCGGAGATCGGCGCCCAGTATATCTAGCGCGAGAAGGGAAAGAGGAAAACGCCTCTCTGTCCCTCTCCGCTGCCGCTTTGGTGACCATCACCTCTTCGCAAAAGGAAGCGACGGCCTCCCACACACTCTCGCTCCCCACTATGGACAGAACCACAGCCGGAAGCGAGAGAGCTGTTACTACACCTGATATAATTCCTTAAACGCCTCTCAAGCCGTTTTAAGCCGTACCTACTGCATAATATGACTATCTTCAATCATTGTTTAACATAGATAATACTCTAACGAGGCGCCTATCTGTCAGGTTATTTATGTTTGCAGAAATAAAGTAAGTACCAATTGTTAAATAAATATCTGTTGCACTGAAGCAATAATAAATTACTATTTACTAGTTGTAATTATTACCTAGTAGAACCATCAGTTCCGAAGGCTTGAGTTAATGTTTACTTACAAATATACAATGACAATATTTTGTGTAAATTCCGCCCTCAAACTAAGGATGCCCCGTGGTGGGGGCGAAACACGTGTCGTATCGGTTTGATTTGTTTGTGTGTTGCATATTATTAATCGCACCTTCTGTATTTGCATATATTTGCGGACGGGAGGGTGGTGCTGCATACTGCATTCAGGCTTGATCAACTGTTTGGCGGAATTAACACTAAATATTGTTATTGTATATTTGTTAGTAGGCTAGGGCACAAAACAGATAGGTACAGAAGTCAATCTACATACAAGTGCGCTCGAGCAACGCACACATAGACACTGCTCACGGACACGATATCTCGGAGTCTCGGACTGTTTGGGACTAGAGTGCGAGTGAGTGCGAGCGCGAGTGCCATGCGCTTGAGAGAGATAGATATATAGATAGAGCCGACCGCCGAGCGTACGTATGAAAAGTGAAGTACATACATGTGATTGACTTCTGTACCTATCTGTTTTGTGGCAAGGGGCTAGGGTTCGTGGCTAATTACCAACCGCGCGGTTCATACGATTTGTGAAGTTAAGTTGCGCTTGCCGCGGTCAGTTCGCAGATGGGCGACCGTTCGTTACACATCGAGACTCCTCAGTGCCTCGGAGAGCACGATAAACAGTCGGTCCCGGGTGTCATACGTATACCTATGACATACGTTACAGGTAGTCAGAAACCCGAAAGTCTGACAAGCGGTCTAACCTTAAGGATGTCGGCATTGCTCAGTAACTGGGTTGCGGAGGTTTAATGGCAGTCGCTCCGTGTAAAATACTGGTATTCAGCCGCATCTGGTTAGACTAGAAGCTGACCCCAACATAGTTGGGAAAAAGGCTAGGCAGAACATTGTTATTGTATATTTGTATGTCATGAATTTCCGCAAATCAACACCTGATTCCATTTTATACGCGCGCATAAGACTAATGAGCCATTAGCTTACTTTTCTTTAGACATCATAACATAACATCACGCGTGTATTCCCCGAAGGATTGGGCAGAGGTGCATAGTAACACCCTCATTTCACCATTATGTTTAAGTCCCATGTAATAGGGGGCGAGCCTATTGCCATCAACCAAGCACAAGAGGAATTCTACACGGAAAAACCCAATAACACTTTGCCTGACCTGGGGATCGAACCCAGGACCTCACGATCAGCAGTCGCGCTTGCCACCACTAGACCAAAGTTACATGAATAATTTCTTTAGAATGTAAGTTAAATAAGAAAAATACCCACCTTGCATTTAACACTAGCAGGATGAACAAAATTATCATCGTCCTTATCTCTAACTGGAGGCGGGTCCCGTAGCCCTAACACCAGCATATCATCCAACGACGCCTGCATATGCCTCCTTCTCGACGGCCTGGCTTCCTCATGAGACCTCGAAGAGTACACCGACACAGAATCCATGCTGGCTTTACTGGTTCCTCCAGAAATCACCGTCACGTTCTCGACAGATTCATTCGATTGCCAATCCGGGGGGTGTCTCGGCCTCTCCTCGTATATTTCTACTGAGTTGAAGGTCTCAGCCACACGGTCGATTTCCAAGTCCATGTCTAATTGTGGCGGTATAAATTCGTAGTGATGACCCTCAGTTTCTGTATAGACCTGGTCGTAAACTGCACCGTTCACGTAACCTCTGGAACTCGAAGGAATATTGCCGTAAAGATTATTATAGTTGTAATTGTCGTCTTCATTGCGAGGGCTGACATGACGGACAGTTTGAAGGTCATTAGCGTTTAGGATAACATCGTCCAGATTGAGCGGTCTCCCCTGACCTCCAAAGCCGTCTACAACGGGGGTCGTGTTCGATAGGAAGGAACCATCAGCGTCAAAGCTACTGCAGCCAACTAAGCCGATTGGTCTTCGAGGCATGTCTTGGCGGAATCTATTGGGTGCTGGTTGTTGTCCAGCGAAATCAACTACTAGTATTCTATCTGCTATATTTCGGCAATCATTATGGAAGCCGATGCCAGAGTCGCTATTGCTAGAAGTGGTCGTTACTTCGCTGTGGTTGCTTGGTTGAGGTGAATTCGCAACGAAGTCTTGAGCTTCGATCCTCTCCTCGTGTCTACACGGCCGTCTGTCGCGTGGCACTCGAAAAACCGGTCTGTTACATCTCGAAAAGTTCCCCAACGCTGGACTATCACCTTTGATAGTTAACTTTGAAATCTGCTGCAAATTCGGACTAGAACAATCCTCTGCTGGTAACGAGTACATTCCTCTGATCACACCGATAACATACTCTGCTGATGGTGGAAATTCCAGACATCTTTCAGCAACCGGGTCTCTCGTGCACACGATTTGGAATTCCCTAGCTCTCGAGATATGGGCCTCGTGTTCAGCCATTCGGGGGTCTACGGCGAAAACATGGCAGCTGTGTGATGCTTCAGCCTCTGAAGTTTCCGCTGACGTCACAAGGCCAAAATATCTTCTGTCAGCATCAGAACCACAGCCAGCATATACTATTCTTTCGCGTTGGTATTGTGCTAAGACCTGGCCATTTGGCCGACGGAGAAGTAAAGAGTTTGGCAGGACAGAAAGCAATACAGGTGCAGCAGGACGTCTTTCTTGTCTAAGCTTTCTGACCGCAGTTCTGACGTTTCCCGGGGCAGCGTTTGGTGCAGCTTGAGGTGTTTCTATGGTGCCTAGATACCCGACGACGGCGCGACACTCGAGTCTGGCTGCGTGGTTGGGTGTCAACTGAGCGCGGCTCAGGTTCTGAAGGATCTCGTTAACTCCTGACGTGCTCGGCGCCGCGTGACAGGCTGGAAGTATAAGGATGAAACGTTAAATTAGGTTTCTGAGGTTTCTGAACTGAATAACCCATCAAACAAGGATGATTCTTGAGACAGTATGGCTTTCATTACATTTAGGTAGACTATTAAAAAAAACATTATTTAACAACATGTGTGAAACTAACAGCTACATTAAATTACATAATATAAATAACAATTGAACAAGAGTATTTTAATAAACAATAAAGGAACCTTTGCAAGCCTGGAAACCCTGATTATATTGAAATAGTGGTTATTTAAAGTGAATAAAACTTTAAAATATTTTCATATCACATTTGTTAATATTTTAGATAGTAATGCAAGCTTTTACATAAGCAGTTATATATTAGTATTAAATAGTGCAAGAAATACAATGTTAATGAAAAGGTGATGGTGGTATGATTATCACAAAATTATTGACATGGTGCATAGTGGACTAAAGGTGCATTTATTCACAAACAAATAACAAATATTTAAATTATCTACACTAACATTTTGAGAGCACATGATGACACAGAGAAGTGGTGTGCAAACAGATACAAAAAGAGATAGTCAAATTGAAGAATAGACTGGCCATCATTGGCGCAAACCTATGCTGTATTGAAATCAAGGAGCCTTTGCCCAACAGTGGGATGTTACATGCTAACAGTAATAATATTAATTACTCATCTTTACTAATCTGGTAAAAACGATGTAATATTAAGTAATGATTAATGTATAAACACCTTTCCTTTATTTAAAAGTTTTTGCAAGAGTTTACACTACAATAAATAACAGATGTAGATAATCCTGAAGCCCATATTCAGAGAATGTTTATTGAATGATATGTCATTGATTATGTAGGAATAAAAAGCAGTGATAGCCTAGTGGTGTGACTATCAGACTGCCAAGTCATAGGTCTCGACTTCGAAGCAAAGGCATGCATCTCTGACTTTTTGGATTCATGTGTGTATTGTATAATTGCTGTAAAACTTGCTTAAAAAACAGTGCACAAAAACATTGTGAGGTAACCGACATGCCTGAGAGATATTTCTCGACTGCATGTGAAGCCAAGTCAGATGCGCATGGGCGGCATAAACTCTGACACCAGGGTAGTCGCTAACCACATGAAAAGATGAAGATGTAGGCATAAAATACACAATTGTGTACATGAGTCATAATTTTAGTGTACAGTGCAGGCTACAACACAAAACATTGACTTAGTGACAATTACTTTAGTAATTCACTCACACAATTTATATTTGTTGGCAATCATCTGGAAAAAGAGTAAATTAAAAGATTTTGTTGTTGTTTAAATATATGGCTGACTCTGAACAGTATTTAAAACTAAAGTTGATAATATTTAGAAAGGTCTTGCTAGTAGTTGCTAAATAGAAAGAATAATGTTTTAAACAATTACTGTGGATGTTGTATTGCAACACTTTTTTGAAGCAAAATATGACATTAAATATAAATAATTACATTAGAAAAAATGAACTATAATTAGAATTTTATGACAAACTATTACTGAATTAGGGTATAAATATAAATAAGTTATTCTGAACCTTAGACCCATAAGCATAAACCTTATTGGAAGGTAATAGAAGAAACCCTTGAAGAAATACTTGATGTTTCACACTCCAGTTCCATAATAACTTAATAACAATACTTGAATACAGTTTTTAACTAATATTATGTCATACCTGGATGATGTAGCATGGCTTGAGGCCTGCGCCTGGGCGGCGGGTGCCTTCTCCTCGTCCTCGCTCTTTCATCAGGCTCTGTATCCTCCGTATCAGTCGGTGGAGCCTCACGAGGCGACACAGATAAAGCTATAGCTCCCGGCGCAGCCGCCACTAGGCGAGCGACGGAGGCATGTGGAGCCCTTGCCACGCTAGCTCCGTCCACAGCTAACAGTGCGTCACCCGCACGAAGACCAGCGCGCTCTGCAGGCCCGCCGGCTGCCACAGCAGACACTACGCACGGCCTTTGCCCCGCTATCGTGAACCCAAACCCCCCAGCACCACGAGCAACAACAACACGCCGCTCAGCTGTCCGCGCCAGGGCCGCGCGACGTCGTCTTCGCCGCTGCTGCTGAGGCACCATCACAATAACTTCACAGAACTAAATTTATTCACAAAACAAACTCATTTTTGGTTTCTTAATGATAAGTACAAGATTAATTTTAAAGGAAATGAATAATAGTGTTCGTTACAAGCTCAATTTTATTTTAGAAAACTAGAAAAACGAGAAATAAGAAAGTTTCGAGGCCTTTTGTAACTGACATTTAGAAAGTTTGAACGCGTTCAAATGTTTTCGTACAACTTTTTCAAAAGTTTTGTAAAGTTTAATTTAGTAATAGTAAAATAAATCATATAATTAATTATTTTTCAAGTATTAACACAACGCAAAGCATTTTTTGTTTCTAAATTATTTATAATTTAAACAATGCTTCCGTTTAAGATAAGTTCAGTACTGGTAACATTGAAGTAAGAACTAAAACTATTTTATATGGAAACCTTTAGTTTCGATTGTCAAAAACGTCATAACCAAATAATAACTGTCAAAAGAGTAACCCACGTTGGTTTGTTTTTTTATGAATAAAACTAATAGAATTTCTAATTATTTTAAGCTAGAAGTGTAAATTATATACAATCAACATGGCTGTAAGTATTTACTTTAACTAATACATTCTATAAATTGCTGTATTAACATAAAATTCAAGTAACCAAAACCAACTATTGAAGTCTCAATTTATAAACATTTTTATACAATATTACAGAAAAAAGGCAAATCTAAGATTAGTAAGGTTAAGAGGAACAACCAAACTACGAATAAAATGAGGAAGAAGGGTCAGCTGAAGCTCCAAAGGCATAGAACGCAGCTGCAGAAACACAAGCAACCTACACAGCAACCAGCTATAGAATACAGCAGTGAGAGTGAAGCAGCGTCGGGAGACGAGTTCGGAGACATGTTAGATGATGAGGAACAGCAGTACCTTATGAGCCGGCTGGCCAAACAGCCACAGTTGCTGGCCAATGTGCCAGAAAATGAAAAGCAGGGTAAAAAGTTAGTCTCACACATTAATATTATGCACTTACTTACTAGACGCACTGTTTGGAAGAACAACATGGTATCAACGAGTTGTGATTCTGGAGCCACAGTGCCATTGATCTTGACAGCTGTCTAGCGGTAACTTAAACCTTATTGCAACAATGCATTTAACACATTTTCTACTATTATCTTGTATTAGCTGCGTCCTCACGGCTCCGCCCGTAGCCTACGTTACTCAGTGATAATGTAGCTTTCTAACGGCAAAAGAATTTTTGAAATCATCCATTAGTTTTTAAGTTTATTTGTTACATACAAAAATCCAAAAATACAAACATACTAAAATACAAATCTTTCCTCTTTATAATATTAGTATAGATAACATATCCCATTCTCATATACTTTACCCATAAATATGCCATATCAATTTATCAGGTCCAAAAAACGCAAGCGAGAGAAACAGGAACGGGTCCCAAGGCCAACCATGGGCAGTGACAGCGGAGCTGAGAGTGACGGAGTATCAGACAGTGATCTAGAGGATAAATATGAGAAGGAACAAGCAGAGAGGCCAGTGAAGAGGATGAGGTCACTGCTGCCTATTAAGACGAAGGAGGGACTGATGGAAAGGGCTGAGGAATGTGAAGGTTTGTTTTTGCTGCTTCTGAGCTGAATTGAACATTATACTCTACCCAAACTCGATGTGGAATTCATGTAAACAAACTCCAATACATTTTTATGTAAGCACTTGATGAAAGTAGATTATAAACAGTTAAATTTGAATTTGGAACTGGTTTATTTATAAAAATTATGTTGTGTTGTGGAATTACGTCTAGGTATAAAATCAGGCCATATTTTGTAGTTTGGGCAGTCACACACAAGAGCTTTTGGCTAATTACCAACCGCACGGACCATACGATTTGCGAGTAGTATTTATTAACTGGCTTGCGGGGGTCTGATGGCAGGTCCTTCATTTCTGATAAATATATATATAATATATTCGTCATAAAATATATTCATCGAAATATTTGTGTTCGGCCACATCTGGTTAGACTGGAAGCTGACCCCAATATAGTTGCGAAAAAACTAGTCAGAACTGACAGTCACCCACAAAAACAGCAGTGCTATTACTAATTACAAACAAACCACAGTAGATCTGATTGCATCATTTAGCATCAAACTGATCAAATTAAGAAAATTCATAGAATTCCGCTTTTATAGACTCCGAACCAGAACCAGACGAAGAATTCGAAAAACCTCAAAAAAGCAAACAGACAGACAAACAATCTGAAGATGAAGATTCAGCATCAGACTCCGGCATGGAAGGTACGGAGGAAGACGTACCTCCTGCTGATGGTGAGGAGAGGGTGGTGAGTGCTGTGGAGCTGCTGGCGGCCAGGAGGGACAAGCTGCAGCACGATAAACTGAGGATTGGAGCTTTGTGCTCTTCTCTGCTGGAGAGTCCGGAGAAGAAAGTAAGTTGTTAATATTTTTCTTCTTTGTGAGTAGTTTTTAGGGAATGATGGTAAGAAAGTCAAGCCTATCACCATCTAGCACATTTACAATCCTATAATTTTTAATTCTGCCTCGTTGGTCTAGTGGTGGCAAGCGCGACTGCTGATTGTAAGGTCCTGCGTACAATTCCCAGGTCTGGCAAAGTGTTATTGGGTTTTTACGTGTGGGATTCCTCAGGAGCAGCCCTGAGTTTGGATTTGTGCCCGGTTGATGGCAATAGACTCGCGGACTCGCCCCCTATTACATGGGACTTAAACAAAACGGCGAAATGAGTGTTACTAATACACCTCTGCCCAACCCTTCAGGGAATACAGGCGTGATGTTATGTTTATGTGATTATTATTTCTGGATGCTTTTGATATAGATGTATTTTTGCATTGTGGCATCCACGCCTGAACATAATGACTTGTTTGATTATTAAATACACACATATATATGTATACATAAACTCACGTCTTTCTCCTATGGTGGTAGGCAGAAACTGTAGAACGCCACATGCTATGCTCCTTACA
Organism: Amphipyra berbera; assembly: GCA_910594945.2. Lineage (NCBI taxonomy): Eukaryota > Metazoa > Arthropoda > Insecta > Lepidoptera > Noctuidae > Amphipyra > Amphipyra berbera. The sequence goes on along the minus strand of OU343142.1, from coordinate 1,913,999 downwards.
TAATCCTTTCGCTTCATCCACATTCAAATATCTTGTCATACACACGCCGATTGAGAGTACTTCGTACCTGACCTTTGTGAAGAACATCACCAATAACATTGATTACTACAATGAAAAAAAGACCTGCATTGTATTTTAATAATCGTTTATTTTTCCAGCTAAAAAACCTGTTTCCAATCCTGTACCTCATGGAGGATCGTTTAAAAGACGGGACATTGAACCTACACTCTATCCGCAAGCTCGCCACTGTGTCTGCCTACGAAGTGTTCAAGGATATACTACCAGAATACACGATACGGCACCAAGATTACTCTAATATTAAATGTAGGTATTTTAAGGACATTTATATCTACTAGCAACTTAAATTGCGGTTTATGATTTTTGTTACCATTTTGTATAAGATGCAATGCACACAAAGAGGACAAGACATGAACGGGGCGCTTCTTCTTCTTCCTGCCCTTATCCCACACTAGGTGTGGTCGGCACAACATGTTTTTCATAAACCCATGTTGTTAGAGGTTTTGACTTATTGTTTTATGACTGGCCACCTGCTTGACATCAACCCTCCTTGGGAATACTCATTGAGCGTTCGCGCGGATGACCCAATGTGCTTGCTGATATTATGCACTGGGTCCCAAAATGATATGCTTATCAATCTCATCGCCGACAAGTAAGTAGACTATGTTCTTCTTGGTGGAGTATACTTGAAGTTCCTCGACCCACTCATTCAGTTTTGCTAGGGACTTGGGTTCTGACACATCGTAAACTAATATAGCACCGTGAGCGTCTCTGTAAAAGAACAGAACAATAAAACAAGCATTGGTCATTTTATTTCATACAAATATGCGTCCAAGTCTCGTCCCCTCTTTATTTTATTTCATACAAATATGCGTCCAAGTCTCGTCTCCTCTTTATTTTATTTCATACAAATATGCGTCCAAGTCTCGTCCCCTCTTTATTTTATTTCATACAAATATGCGTCCAAGTCTCGTCCCCTCTTTATTTCTCGATTAGTAACAATATTGTGATTTGTTATTATGTGGATTGTACCATAATTTTTATGTCTTTGCAGTAAAGAAAGACACATTGTCCTTGTACAAGTACGAGAAGGAGTTGTGTGAGTTTTACAAGAGATACCTACAAAGACTAGAGAAAGCGGCCGGCGTGTTGCGAAGGAAGAAAGGAGACACAAGGTATTATTACTGCACAAAGTTTCTAGATTTTTAACCGACTTCCAAAAAAAGGAGGAGGTTATCAATTCGGCTGTATTTTCATATTTTTCCTTTTTTTTAAATGTTTGTTACCTCACAACACCCACATATATAAACCGATTTGTAAAATTCTTTTTTGTATCATCATATCTTCACCAAATTTAAATGGGACCACCATTTAAATTTGGTGAAGATATGATGAAGAACTTCGGAGATAGACAATGGAACTCCTCAATGCCGAACGATTATGTTACGAGCAGCGTCTTTAGTAGGTCCAACCATGTTTTAATTAAGGCCACTAAAATGAAAAAAAAGCATTTTAACAAAAATAAAACCTACTGCGTAGTACTCTCAACCGGCGTGCGTGTATGACAAGATGTATGAATGTGGATGAAGCGAAAGGGGTATGTAAGAGTCGTAGCATGTGGCGTTCTATAGTTTCTGCCTACCCCCATGGGGAAAAAGGCGTGAGTTTATGTATGTATGTATGTAAAACCTACTTCACAAAAAATGAAAAATATAATAAATTAATTACCATGTTATAAAATTAACAGTTTCAGAAGTGCCTTCAATTTGGTTTAGTGTAGATTAGCACCGACTTCTGAAACTGTTAATTTTATAATAAGTATGGTAATTATTTTATTCTTATTTTTTTTCGTTTTCTTGAAGTCGTTTTTATTTTTGTTAAAATGTTTTTTATGTAGATGCATTATAGTCTCTCCTAAACTAAAACTATTCCGGCTTAGATTAAGGAACTACTTGGACACTCAAAAGTACAAAATTTCGGACAAAGATGTTTTCTACCTCTCATGTAGAATTTCACTGCATCATCAATAGTTTGTCTTCGAGCCGCGGTGCATTGGTAATCAGCCTAAGAGATTTGGATTGACATCTGTGTATAAATTCAATACAAACATTTAGTTATTTGGCTATAGCATTGAATTTCTTAGTGCATGGGCAGGGGTCAGCCACCTTTTGAGACAGAAAAGCCAAAAGTTGCAATTTACTAAATTTCACAGTTTTTAAAGAGCTACAAAAAAATAATTTCTATATTATAATATTTGCTTATACATGTGTCCTCAATATTATAGTATTTGCTTAAACAGGATGTCCTGTAATTAATGGATAACCATTGAAAAGGCGTTTAGCAGAAGTAATTAAGTACCTTTAAAAAAAAACAAAACGTTAATACATTTAGATACCTATAGTTACCTACTATATCCATCTCTCAGTCATAGTCAGTATATTTCAGTCATATTATATTATAGTACTCAATTATGGATCGATTGCACGATTTTAAGGGTTTTGATAGTAAAACAATTATTTTTTGCGTATGGGACTGGAGAGCCGCAACTTTACATCGAAAGAGCCGCATGCGGCTCGCGAGCCGCAGGTTGCCGACCCCTGTGCTAGGGGAAACTTTTAATATGCTAGATTTGCCTCCACCTTCGCTTTTCAGCAATTTCCATGATGTTTGCTGGACATCATTGTGGTTTCAAGGTCAATTGTAGCATCCTGTAAATGAACTAACTACGTTATACATTTCTCCACAGAAAACTAGACGAGTCCACAATGAGCCTAGCACTAGTCTCACTCCGCTGCATGTGTGGACTGCTGGTGGCGCGACCACACTTCAACTACGCCACAAACATAGCACAGAGCGTCGTCCCTCACCTGGACAGCAAAGACGAGAGGGCCAGGAGTGCGGTCACTGAGTGCTGTACCAACGTGTTCGCTGATGATAACAGGGGAGACATCACCCTCATTGTAAGTATACTGAGAAAGACCACATACTATTGAGAGGCTCATGTCTACCACGCAGATCGCTCTGCCAGGTAATGGTAGAAGACTGTTCTGCGTCGAGAACCTTCCATAGTGGGTCATTATCTATACTAATATTATAAAGCTGAAGAGTTTGTTTGTTTGAACGCGCTAATATCAGGAACTACTGGTTGGAATTGAACAATTCTTTTTGTGTTGGATAGTCCATTCATCGAGGAAGGTTATAGGCTATATAATATCACGCTATGTGCAATAGGAGCGGAGCATAAATGAAAAATGTTGCAAAAACGGGAAAAATGTCCACCCGTGCGAAGCCGGGACGGCCCGCTAGTTTATTATAAGTGGTGCAATACTTTAATAAGTATCTATTGCGCTCAAAATGAAATGTCAATGGAAACGCCGGTAGGGGACGTCCTGGAAGGACATACATCGATGTTATTGGTGATGTTCTTCACAAAGGACAGGTGCGTAGTACTCTCAACCGACGTGCGTATATGATAACGCACCTCCGCTCAAATAGTGTCATAAGTCCAAAATTCTAATCGTCGAAAAAAGTGTGTTTACAAGTTGCTTTTACTTGATTTTTCACTTTTTAGGGCATAACTCAGATTCTTAGTTAAACCACTACCTAAAACAGTATTTGAGATGAAATTTTACAGTATTCTGAACCTAACGAAACAATAAAAAAAGTTTTTGATGTTTTTGAGTTATGACACTATTTGAGCGGAGGTGCGATAAGATGTATGAATGTGGATGAAGCGAAAGGAGTATGCGAGGGTCGTAGCATGTGGCGTCCAATAGTTTCTGCCTACCTCCATGGGAAAAAAGCGTGAGTTTATGTATGTATGTGGTCAAAATTAATTAAATCCTTTTTTTTCTCAGGTGGTGCGCCTAATCAACCAGTTAGTAAAACGTCGTAACGAACGCCTAGATCCGGCCGCGTTAGACTGTCTGCTGACCCTAAAGATACGGGACATTGACATGGACGAGGAAGCCGAAATCAAGCATAAAAAGAAACAAGACGAGAAGCATAAGAAGAGGATCGTTAACTTGTCTAAGAAGGAAAAGAAGGTAGAGATAATGTCGAAAAGTTCGAATTCATTTAGGACTTTTTCGAAGCGAGACACGTCATAGCTTTAGACTTACACCCATATTCTAAGACGTTTATACAAAACTTACTCGACTCAGAACGCCGCAATTTCGCAATTTCGAGTGAACTTTGAGGTTCCTCGACGGAATCATTACGTCATAATTTGAATTATCTGCATCGCGCAAATAACGCCGCGATAAATAGTTGTAAGGATTATCGTAAGCAGATTCGACAGTCTTCAAAATTAATTTTTATTACATACGAACTTTGACACTTCCTTCCTTAAGGTAGGTTCCGAGGTACCTTGAGTTTGACAGATGATTCCTTACCTCGACTGAGGAAAAATTTCGAGTCGAGGACGTTTATGTCAAGTCGAGGTGGAGTCGAGTCGAGTAAGTTTTGGAGGAACGTCTTAGAACATGGGTGTTAGTCTTCTGGCGAAAAAAACAGATATAACACAAGACTACATTCCTGCAATAATCACCTTATTATGATTCTTTCCCTTCGTTTACACCTAGGTATAAAACATAACTTTTTTTCGAAAACATATTACGAATATGCATACTTTAAGTAGCAAACATGTATGTTGATCTTTAAAACACTTGTTTGTAATATTTTACACGTGATCATTAAGTGTTAAGAGCAAGTAATTTCTTTTAAAAAAAGACCTTTACACAAATTATGTTTACAACTTGTTTTTAGATGTAAACGAGAGGTTTGAGTTGTCAAAACAAGTTAAAAATTATCTGTAGAATTGTGTCGCGACGATAAAATATCGTGTTCTTAATTATTATTATTAAATGCTGAGATAGGAGCCCTTTTTGGCCTCGTGCAGGTAGTCTAAATTCTTATTCTTTCTTTTTTTAATATTGTTTTTGTTTCTGTAACTGCCTGTGTGAGTCCAAAATAAATAATTTTCTTTCTTTCTAAATCAAAGAAAACACTTATTAAAAAATAACTTACAATTGCAGAGAGCAAAAAAGCTAAAAGAAGTGGAGAAGGAGTTGCTAGAGACTCAGGCGCAGGAAAGCGATATGGCGCGACGTAAGCAGCTCACGGAAGTCACCAAGACTGTGTTCCATATTTACTTCAGGCTGCTGAAGACTGCGCCGCGGTCCAAACTGTTGGCTGCCGCGCTGAATGGACTTGCTAAGTAAGATTATAATTAACTAGCGATCCGCCCCGGCTTCGCACGGATGCAATGTAGATACTAATGTGGCATATAAACCTTCCTCTTGAATCACTCTATCTATTGCTGAAAACTGCATTACAATCCGTTTCGTAGTTTAAAAGATCTAAGCGTACAGACAGCGGGAGCGACTTTGTTTTGTACTATGTTAAGAAGATTTGCTTTCAAGGACAGTCTTTTTACCGCCATTAAATTACAGTCCCGTTAAATCACATTATTATAACTGCCTCGTTGATCTAGTGGTGACAAGCGCGACTGCTGATTGTGAGGTCCTGGGTTCGATCTCCAGGTTGGGCAGTGTTATTGTGTTTTTCTGTGTAGAACTCCTCAGTAACAGCTTGGAGTTTGGATTTGTGCCCGGTTAATGGCAATAGGCTCGCCCGCTATTACGTGGAACTTATAACGGCGAAATGAGGGTGTTACTATACATGTCTGCCCAACCCTTCGGGGAATACAGGCGTGATGTTATGTATGTATATGATTCTTAAATTGACACACACCAGGTAGAAATTACATCGTTTGTAACTCTGAAGAAAATAACTGAAATCCTCACTCAAATATTCCTATCAATTTTTTTCGCAGGTTCACGCACGTAATAAACTTAGAATACTACTCCGACCTGGTGTCGATCCTGGCGCAGCTGATCTCGGACGAGCTGATCGGTGCGCGCGAGCGGCTGCTGTGCGTGCGCACCGTGCTCGCTGTGCTGGCCGGCGCGGGCGACTCGTTGACCGTAGACCCCGCCAAGTTCCACGCGTATCTGTACACGTGCATGTTGCAGGCTCATGCTGGTGAGTTGGCTATCGTTTGTATTTTATATATTTATGTCTACTGTGGAGATAAAACGTTTCGACACGCTAATGTATCGGAATGCAGTAAAACTTAATGTTACTGTTAATTTCTCATGAATGTTGTAAGATATTGGTTAAATATAGGAGTTTGGAACACTCTCTCTTCACATCAGTGCAGTTTCTATTTGCACGCTGTACCGTAACGTTTGACGACGCGTTGGGTGCAGTAGCTTCTGCGCTACGGGTCGTGGGTTAGATTCCCGTACGTATCAAATATTATTATGGCCTACAGATAGTTGTTCCGAGTCTAGGCGTTTGCGCATGGGAAGATTTGTGTCTGTAAACACATCCACAATACAGGAGAAATCCTAGTGGAGGGCAACGTTTTTAAAAAACAAAAATCCGGAGTACGGCAAAGATATATCCATAGATATATCTTCTCATAAGACACGACGAACACAAAACATTGTTCTTTTCTCTAACGTAGAATACATTTTCCAGGCAAAACCCATGCAGACTCGAAGATAATCCTAGAGGCAGTGACACAAATCTGCGCACGCGCACGCCGCGTGTCTCCCGCAGTGTTGCAGGCGTTCGCTAAACGTGTCGCAACACTCGCGCCACAGTTGCACCACAACGGAGCGCTCGCTTGCTTGTCGCTGTTACATCAGTTAGCTCAGGTATTCAATTTTATAGATCAGTTTGTAAAACTAAACTTATTATTGTCCGTTCTTTTTTACTTAAGAGGCCGCTCCCTTTTCTCTGCCGTCTCACTCTAACAAAGCCGTATTTAAGAGATTTTAGGCGACATTGAAAAATGTATTCAATCATTATCCTTCAGGATAACATTATAATTATACAAGGTTAGTCTGAAAGGGGGTACTAAGCCGAAAGGTTGGTACCCATAATAATGGATAACTTTTGTTCTACAAATTTTCCCAAAAGTCAATAGTTCAAGAGAAATAGCTGTTCTAAGATTCCATAAAAAATACGCTAAATCCTATCTATCCTCGGCTATGATCAGACGTGTTTACATTTTACGTCATATTTTGGGTCATGGATTAGAAACTCCATTTTCTGAATTCATAATTAAAGCAGGCATGAAGAATTTTTGAGAAAACTAATAAAAAAATTCATCGAAAAATAATTTATTGATTTTTTAAATTTTAACAGTTTCTTTAATACAATCATCAGTGATACATTAAGTGGCCCGCGGCTTAGTATCCCCTTTCCGAATTACCTTTTATTTGAAACATATTTTCGTCTTGATTTGTTGCCTAGGAAGAGGAGAAAGAAGACCTGTCTTTTATTTTTTCTATATAAATCATGTATGGTAATAAAACTACTGTTCAAATATTTGTGATGACACTCAGAAGGTGGATACACTGAATTTCTATTGATTACATTTATCAATATCACCTAAAATCTCTTTAAATCTAAAAAGGCTTAATGATAGAGCGAGAAGGCTGTGAAACGGGAGGGACTAATGTCATATTTATCTTCTTTTTTTTTCCATTTCCCGGTGTCCTCACATTTTCGTTGTTAGAATTAAAATCATTATAACATTTAAACAAAATGATGGCATTTACCAGCAAAGCAAAGCAGTAGCAATGCTCCTCGAGGCCGACAGCGAGGCAGGAGGCTCGGGGCGCTTCGACCCATCGCTCGGGTCGCCGGCGCACTGCAACGCGCACGCCGCCGCGCTGCACGAGCTGTGCGCGCTCACACGGCACTACCACCCCACCGTCAGGAGCGCCGCTGCGACTGTACTTAAGGGGAATATGCCGCAAGAGCTGCATAAGATGTAACTATACTACCGCAACATAACTTAAATCCAAAAACTCCCAATTCTAAAATGGCTGTTGTGATTATCATCAAACATGGTTAAGAACAATTCCAATTAAACCAGCTTTCAAACGAAAAAACCGCATTGAAATCGATTCATCAGTTAAAGAGGTACAGTGCCACAGACAGACATACAAATAGTTCAAACTTATAACGCCCTTCTTTTTGCGAAGAGGCTTAAAAAGATTAATCGCTTTTTGATCTATGTGAAGTATATTTCTTATTTATTTTAATTAATCTTTTTATTCATATTAATTATTTATTATCGCCTTTATTCATTTTAATACATATATATTTACATGTTTAGATATTCTATAAAAAAAATAAAAACCTTTGAAAATATAAAAAAATACTAGTCCACTGGCATCGGGAACAGGGTCCAAGCTACCGGTTGTCAGGGACTCAGAGAAAGGAACTTCCTAACAATACGCGGCGTGTCCAGAAATACTGCTTTCCGTATCAGGCCCTTGACCCAGCTGCCCAACGAGAGCCTCATCAGATGTTGGTTGAGGCTCTTGGCTATTAAGCCATTGGCCGCAACGGCTATCGGCACAACTGCCGAGTCAACCTCCCACATGTCGACAACCTCGTGTGCCAAGTCTTGATATTATTATTATTTATCTTTTTTTATAACCTAGCCTTGCGTAACAAGAACTTATAAGCAAATATGACACTAACTTTTACCTTTCCCAGGACGACAGTACAAATATTCAACGCATACGACGGTGCAGAGATGGCGTTCAAGCCGGCCATCCCTCCTCCCAAACGTAACGAGAATCAAAACAAAAAGGTTGCGTACACGCATACGTGGGCCCAGAACTCGCTCAAAGATATGTGTGAAGCTGTCGAGAATAGTGTTGAAATGGTCATAGCGAATGAAAGATGAGGGAATAAAAATTATTGTTTAGTAAATACATGTTTTTTTATTCATAAATTAACTTACCCAAAATTGTCTTTTGTTTCTTGAATGGTTTTAGAAAATACATGAAGTTTACGAAAATGTTATTAATATTTAGAATTTTATTTTGAAAATATTAGAACATTATTTTATACTTTGCCACATTGTAAAGTTTATTTGGAAAGATTGCCGTTCTTGTTTTATTTACATATTTCTTAGTTAACCCAATATCATATGAAAAATTGGGTTTTATCGTATCCTTAGTTTGACATCCACACGTTCAGTGTTTTCTCTAAGTGTATCTTTCTTGATAGAGTATGTAAAAACTTCTAGACAACTTTAGATTTACAACTTTTGAAAAAATACGCACTTTTAATCAGTCCCTACTATAATAACTTAATTCAATAATAAGCTAAAAAAATAATCAAGCAAGCTTCTCGTTCCACTCGCGAATGTTATTAACAATAAGTTTGACTCGTTTCTCCCGTGCCGCGTCCAATATCCGCTTAGCTTCAGCGCGCTGTGACTCTATGTACTCTTGTAAAGCCGTTAGCTTGGTGCGCCAGCTGGAATAAAATGATAAATAAATGTTAAGACGGTAGATAGCCTGGTGGATCGTATAGATTCCACCACCAAGCGTGCTGCAAGGAAGATTTACTCTTATATCCTATCAAGTCTCCACACAGAATAAAATAGTACTATGCGTGCCAACTAAGAATAGGATCGCGCTTGCTACAACTTCACACGATAGCTGTCAAATTAGTACGGCCAGCAAAAAAACTATGAAAAAAAATGATATATTTTTTTATTCATAGATTTCATTATTATTTATATTCATTTTTATAAAATGCTACTTCTTGAATTCCATAAATAGATAATTTTGGATAAATTAATAATATTTGAAAACAGTATTCATTAAAGAAATGAACCAAAATATATAGTTAACTTCACGAAATGCTTCTGGTCACCCTAATATGTCGCCATAATAATAATATAATTACTGTGTAATTAATTTGGCGTAAACTGATTAGAAATACCAAAAAAGTGAACTAAAAATAATTAAACTGAGTATAATTTCTTTTTTTTTTTTAACACCTCACGCTTTGGTAATGAAGTACACGAGTATTGCGGAACAAAATGGCGTCTTAACAGTACTATTCTTATTTGGCACGCATAGTAGATCCATTTTAAAATAGTAAACTCACGCGTTATCTTGTTGTTCCCAAAACTGCAGCTCTGTCTCAACTCTGTTGTATTCCTCCTGCTGCTGCTTCAGTTCTTCCATCCTAGCGTTCAATTCTCTTAGTTCAGCGGCAGTGGTGGCTACGTCACAAGCCTCCTTGCTAGTCTCACTATCTAACATATCTTGTTCGCGTTGAACTGTGGTCTTCATCTCGCGGATTTTGGCGCGAGTTTCATCCTGTTGAGTAGGATTTAAATTATAACTTTGTATTCACTAACGACTATTTCTGGGGTAGGCGGAAAAATGGACAATGACCTTTGAGCGTCCATAACCCAGATCTCATCTCAAAACATGTCGAAACAGGTTTGTGATCTCTGAATGATTGTGTCTTACCCCACCCCGTACTATGAAATGCTGTAAGATGCGTAAGCGATAAAGAAGTGTATAGAGAGCGATACGTGTCATAGGCGTATTCCGGGTGGGGCAGAGGGGGGTCTTACCCCACCCTAGCACAGGAAAAAATAGGTAAATGGTCTAGATTCAGTCAACTCACCACCCATGTCCACAGAACAATTACGCAAAATAGGCAGACCAATGCCCGACTCCGTCTATACTTATTTGGACCACAAAAATAAGTTTATGAGGCAAAATTGCCCAATAATCCCATTCTGCACTTAGATTTATTGAAAAGACAATTATTTACTGTCTGACTGAATTTGCCCCAACTTGGACAAAATCCTGGTTATGCCCACGGTACGTATCGTTTTCTTTCAACGCTAACATAATACTTTGTCATTGATCGTTTTTCCGCCTGCCCAAGAAACAAACTTTATCAAGTATTTATTTTATTCACTTTAAAATGATGATAATAACTTACTAGTAGCGCGGCCCGTTTCCTAGCTAACGCGGTCCGTTCCCTAGCATGTTCGGTCCTCCTCTGTGCTAGCAAGGCAGCTCGCTCGCGCAGCGCGTCCAGCCCACGTGACACGCTCGTAGCACACTCTGAGCTCATCAGCTCTCTGAAAATACATCCACAAGGTGACGACAAAGTTGTAATGCCAAATGCTGGATGATATCGATGCTCGGCAGTGAAAATTTTGTAAATCAATTTTCTTCAAAAGCGTTTTATTTGTTCTTTAGATTGATAAACTCGTCATCCATGTACTAGTTCAACAAACTTTCAATTTAACTACTTCTAAGCTATCTATGACGTACGACGACAAACTTGTATTAACATTTTGATCGGCCATTTTGATTTACAGAAGACAGTTATTTCTATCTCTTAAAAATTTGTATTTTACTCATACGTGGTTTTCACTGCCGACCGACGATATATAGATTTCAATGGCCTGACTATTCCTATATTTATATTGGCTTTACTATATTATCTTTAAAAATACTGTGGTTGTCTCATCTTCGTCCTACAATGACGAAGCTCATGTCTCGTTACACGAACTATAATAGTTATAGCTAACATATACTTACTTCTCGTCAATGGCCAGCGAGGCGAGGTCGGGGAACTGCGCAGACAGGTGTATAAGTCCCTGTTTGTACTCCACACAGCTGTCGAGGGTCTTCTTCTGCCAGAGAGCCAGCTCTGTCTCTTTGCTTAACACCATCTATGGAGGTAGTTGAGGAATTAGTTGCAAAACCGGGTAAACTCGCAGATAGAAACATTGTATGTGTGACCTGAGGACAAGTATTTCGACGGTCCCTATGTATACTATGAAACTACAAAATCTGTTTTTATTTTATTATGTATGTACACCGATTACGCTGAGATTTATGATTCGAATTACGTGATTCTTCTTTAGGTTGATGCAGAATAGTTGCCATTTGGTCCCATAAAAATGTATTATGTTATAATCTTTCAAGATAACATAATTTCACGCATTTTAAGCAGATAAAATAAAAACTGAGATTTTGTAGTTTCGATAGTATACGTAGGAACCGGCGATTTGTCTATGCTGGGAATTTGACCAGACTCTTTGTAGACTGCACATGCCATTGCGTTATTTAGGTCGTAATAAAGCTGCCTGCCCAATGGAGCTTAGAGGTACGGAACTAACCAATACAAATGCACAATATTCACAGAGCAGGGCAGAGGCGTGAATTTTATGGAATTCTATTGGTTAGCTCCGCACCGCTCTGGTCCTCTCCGCTCCAGTAGGCAGGCAGCCTAAGGGGCCATTCAAGTATTACGTAAGCACCAAAGGGGGGTGGGGGGGTTACTTTGGTTAGCTTATTTTTGATACATGTTAGTTTATTTTTGATAACATGGGAAACGGGGGGGGTCTGGATAGTGATTATGTTAGCAATATTTATCTATTTACATATTTTTCTAGACTTGTAAACATGAATAAAAATAAAGAAATCTGAATAGATTTAAAAAAAATATACCAATGTTTACGTAAGCATAGGAGGGGTGTCAGAGCTTTGCTTACTTTTGCTGACAAGGGGGAGGGGAGGGTCAAAAATTATAAAAATTCTGCTTACGTAACACTCGAATGGCCCCTAATACATTAATGACACGAAAATCTATCGGCTTCTGTTATTTTGAGGCGGTATCGCCATTTCTTTTGGTAAAATATTAATACTCAGCTTCATCTAGTTAGAATGGCAGCTGACCCCAACATAGTAAAGCCTGTTGAAAGGTAGGATGATTTTAAAGAAGACAGTACCTTGCCGATCTGTTCCGCGAGCGATCGCTTCGAGTCCTGTACTCGTAAGGCGTAGTCCACTTCATCCAACAGCTTAGTACGTTGTTCTACGCTCAAAGACTGCGTCTCCAACTCTTGTTTTAGTTGCTGACTCTCTGCACTGTGACACAAACGATAACATAACATCACGCCTGTATTCCTCAAAGGGTTGGGCAGAGGTGTATAGTATCACCCTCATTTCGTCGTTTTGTTTAAGTCTCATACAATAGGGGGCGAGCCTATTGCCATGAACTGGGTACAGATCCAACCAAGCTCCGGGCTTGCTACTGAAGAATTCCACACGGAAAAACCCAATAACACTTTGCCCGACCTGGGGATCAAATCCAGGACCCCACTGTCGGCAGTCGCGCTTGCTACCATTAGACCAACGTGGCAAACGATGAATTTATGATTTTAGGCTTTAGACAACAGTCTCTAGACAAAATATACAATATAACCTCACATGGCCCTCTCGATCTCTACATCTAACTGTTTGATAGCGTCCATGTAGTCAGTGCGCCTAGCTCCGTGCGCGTGGCAGTGCGCGCGGTCGGCCCGGCGCGCCGCCCGCTGCGCGCGCAGCCCCGCCAGCAGCGCGTCGCGCCGCTCCACGCGCCGAGCCTCGTCGGCGCGAGCTGCAGCTTCCACTTCATCTTCTAAGCAGGTCTCGTATTCTGTAATCGTATTCATTTGTCCAATGTGCAATAAGCTTTCGGAACTCTAAACGCATGCCACATGCATATATGATCCCAAGTTCTCTACTTGGACTGAGACTTAAAATAAACCAATGCTATAATAAAGAACCCACATACTTAATGCTACTTACTTTTGATGGTTTGCTTCAACTCCGAAATCTTGTCCTCGTCGTTACCAAGCAACACCTTCAAACTCTGCAGGTAGTCCTCGTTCAAGTCCTCAAACTGATGGCCTGGGTCTTGAAATCTGTAAAATAAAACAGGATTTGAAATGGGGCACTATAAAAAATAAGACTGAAAATTGAAAAAAAAAAAACCAATGCTTCAGGACCTGATGTAATGTGGAAATATGACTGGAACCACCGAGGGCCCGCCGTAAAGATGAACTTACACCCATATTCTAAGACTTTCCTCCAAAACTTACTCACCTCGACTCAGCCTTTCTCACTACCATTGGTAGTTATAGTTGAAATAAACGTCCCCGACTCGAAATTTTTCCTCAGTCGAGGTAAGTAATCATCTGTCAAACTCAAGGTACCTCAGAACCTACCTTAAGGAAGGAAATGTCATAACAAAAATGAATTTTGAAAACTTTATCGAATATGCTTACGATAATCGTTACAACTATTTATCGCGGAGTTATTTGCGCAATGCAGATAAACAAAATGATGACGTAATGACTCCACTCTACCTTGACTCATTTGAGGACCCCTCAGTCGGGGAACCTCAAAGTTCACTCGAAATTGCGACTAAGAATACAATTTTGAAGGTGTTTTCGAGGCCGTCTTGAATCGAGTAAGTTTTGGAGGAACGTCTTAGAATATGGGTGTTAGACTTCCGACCTTGACCCAAAGGTCATTTACCTTGACCTCAGGGTTCATTTACTAGACCCGAGGAGGGAGTCAAAATTCAAAACCTTTTATTTCACATTTTCAGGCACTAAGGAATGAATTTAATGGGGTAGGCAACTGTGGAACTAATGGCGCCACTTTCGATTGTTCCACTGCAATCTTATTGGTTGCAAAGTGTTTGACATTATTGTTAATATCAACCTGATGGTTCTGATTGGTGGAAATAACTAAGTACGGAGGTGCTGCCATCTGCTTTAGTTTTGCGTTGCCTTCCCCATTGCACGGGGTTCACAAGGGGGTCATTTACCTAGTTTTAACAAATTCACCAGTGGCGTGCCTATGGCGCCCCGTACACAGTCAATCTCGATCGCGATCCGCGATCAAAATCAATGATCGCGATCCAGATTGTTTTGTGATCGGATGCATCAATCCGTCAATCTAATTCGTACATTATCAATCTGGATCGCGATCATTGATTTCGATTGCGAATCGCGATCGAGATTGACTGTGTACGGGGCGCCATAGGGCAAGCCCGTATTTTTTTGGTACTTATGTGCAAGGTAAATTATGACAATATATTTTATGCTTATCGTTAGTAAACCATAATTTGATCTTAAGATCTCGCAACTATTTGTTATTAGACGAATTATAAATATCAAAATAAGTACCAATAAAATATCGGGCTTGCCCTATAGGCACGCCACTGGTGTTCATGTACCTGATCCAGCACTTATACAAGTAGTCTCTGCGTAGACACGCTAACTCGTCCTTGCCTACGTACAGCCATTCGTCGCATACTGGCATTTCCTTTAACAAAATAATTCCTTAAAATAATACGATTGCTTTCTCGTTGTTAAACAACATAGTATGCTGCCCTCCTTACGAAAAGTGCTGTAACTAACATTTATGACGAAATTTTGTTAAATACATAATATTTGGAATCATGAAGAAAAGCTTTTTATTTTAGTCTTACTGTTCGATATTATTCGGACACCCTTTTGCTGATCTAGCGAATCAATAAGGCCGCGTTGAGCGCGCGCCGACGATAGTGTATATTCGGACAGCAACCGGGTGCATTCGCTAGCATTATCATTAACCATCATTTTAACGTAGCTTTTTATTCGTTATAAAATAAATTGTTTTTAGCAAGTTAAATTCAGCGTTTTAGTAGCCATCCCAATAGTCAACACCACTCAAGTCGTGATCCGAACACTTGGTACTCACGTACCAAAATTCCTTATGTCATGTCGTGATGACATGCATAGTATAGAAACTACAACAAAAGCAAAATTATATTCTTTTACCGCGTTTTTCTCGGAAAAATGTCTGACTAAGTTACTGCACTCTTCATTCGGACAGCAATATGCGTAAAATGAGAATGAATACTTACAATATGGTTGGCAAGGTCCAACAAGTACGCTATAAGCGCCAGCGCATGCGGGAACGCGTGGAGAGTGTTGACAGTCTTCAGCCACGACTTGGACACGGTGCCAGGGTACAGGAAACGTTTCGATAAGTGTGGCAACTGGAGACAAATTGTATTTTTATAAATTGTAAAGGGATTCATGTTGATAGGGTGTAAATCGAGTACACGTCATATCGCACTGCTAGATCAATACTGTATCAACTCAAAATTTGATCAATATGAGATAGCTCTTTTCTTTCTTTTTTTAAAAACGTTTCCCCATACTAGGATTTCTCCAGTATCGTCGGTGCGTTTACAAACACAAATCTTCACACGTAATTCATTTCATTCACTTCATTTGTAATCTACAACAGGAAGTATTTAATAAGTTTTCTGTCGTTTCTGAAAAAAGCTTCATTTTGAGTTGATTTTTGTTATTAATCTAGCAGTGCGATATTATCTGCAAGGTTCTATTTTAGAGGGGATAATAATATGTATACATTCAAGCAGGCGCGGATTGAGCCCCTCAAAAAAGGTTATGGTCACAACCACCCGAAAATCGGCCAAGTGCGAGTCGGAGTATGAACTCGCTCATGATCAATATAGTGCGTTTCTACAAAGGAGATGTTTACAAAATATATGACGCCCTGACCACGATTTTGTACAGTGTATAGTTTCACCTGGGCAAAGCCATGGGGCGAACACTAGTAAATTAATAAACCTGTAACATACTAGTTTGTTCGCTCAGTAAAATTACAAAAGTAAATGTGTTTGTTTGCACATCCCAGTGTCACATTTAGACTCTAAACTACTATCGACCTCAATAGACCGTGAAAGTATGACGTCACAAGTCTATTAGGGTTGTGGACATGCCCATCGTGCCCACAACGGTGGATCCGCGCTTGCATTCTAGTGAGGGGCTCGTGGCTAATTACCAACCGCGCGGATCAAACGACTTGCGAGGTTAAGCTGCGCTTGCCACCCTCAGTCTGAGGATGCGTGACCGTTCATTACACATCGAGACCCCTCCGTACCTCGGAGAGTACGCTAAACAGTCAGTCCCGGGTGTCATACGAATACATATGACAGTTGTAAAATTGCCCAGTAACTGGGTTGTGGAGGTCTGATGGCAGGCGGTCCGTGTAAAATACTGGTATTCCGCTGCATCTGGTTAGACTGGAGGTTGACCCCAACATAGTTGGGGAAAGGCTATGAAGAACATGTATAGATTCAGGCTACAGCCTTCCATAAGGTTCCATGCTACAGATACTATTTTAAACAGTTAGCTTCATGGAGTTATCCACATCTATTGACTGGCATGATGATTTAATTGGATGAATTAGAATAAAGTTAAAGAGTTAAAGTCAAATTATTTAATGATAAATTATTTTTTCCATATTTTTTATAAGCTAATAAAGTTAACAAGATATTGGTGACGATTCTGTAGCATATATTCACAGTACTAGACTAAACGCAACTGTCACTTTCTTTTTCTATTGAAACAGAAAGAGACAAACACACTGGCGCTTATTACAAAAAGTGGTTTAAACCAAGACTAAGATAAACCCAGATTTATAATATACCCATCACTTGCTAACGTCATATAACAAAAAGAGATGGAGCTATTTTAAAACCGAGGTTTTTCTTAGTCCATCTCTTGTAATAAGAGGGACTTAGTTTAGTTTAGTCCTGTCAAAGTGCACAACAGAATCGACACCACTGTCTTTACAATGACAGCCTTTTAAAGTAAATTAAATACCAACCTTAGTAACATAATTATCAGTGTTCAACTTAGCATCTCTGGAATCAGCGGTGATCGTGGACAGTAACGCGGCTGCTATGTCCACAAAGCGAGCAATGGTGAGCGGGCGGATGAGTGCCATGCCCCCCCCGCCCCCGCCCCCGCCCGCCCCGCGCGCCGACAGCGCCTCCCCCACGCGCAGGCACTCGGCGCGCTGCCACGCCACCACCGAGATCGGCCTGGACAAACATAACTGGTCAAATGCAGCCACCAAACTCGCTTCCTCGAAAACGCAGCGACAGAAGCGAGATTGACTATTTAAATCAAAATTTTGTATAGGCTATGTAGTGCGACCACAGTAAAAAAGTTTTAGTCAATGTTACTGTTTATTCTTCAATCCACAAAACCCTACAGTGGTCATGCTATGCCTGCTGGTCGAAAATATGGCAAAAGGCAAATCAAGTACAAAACAGCAGCTACTTAAATTGAAGGACACTCATGTGAAGTAAAAAGTATATAATTATGAAATCAATGAAAAAAGAAGAAAACAAACTTTAAATTAAATCAAACCCATCAATTTATTATATTATACAATTTATATGATATAAAATCTTGTCGCTAGATTTACTTGTGTAAATTTATTTAATGAAATACATAATTTTTTTGTTAGAATTACTTGTGTCAAGATCAGGTTACTTATTGTATTCTTGTTTTTTTTTAGATTTCAAGATTTGTCCCACACTAACATGTCAAATAAAAGTAACAAGTTAAATAAAAGCTTGTAATAAAAACCATTTCATCTTATTCCATAGTATACCTTTGATCTTTAATAGTGACGAAAGCCAATGCTCTATCAAGAGATGCTTGCCAGCTGCGACTTGCACGATCCTCTGATGGCGTCCTCTGCAAACATACATAGATATTAGCCTGTGTTTTCATGGTTCACTAGTACTATTAACACAAAATTAAAACTAAATGAATGTACTTACAATAGGTGTTGTAGTTGGCCTATTTGAGAAATGGCTGGACCGGAGAGGTGTCATGGAGGATTGGCCAAACCTCTCACCTTGTTGGGAGCGGGATCTCTGTACAAATACCTAAAATTAACATTCTCTTCATATTGTTCCATGCTACTTGCAAAAACAAGAAAAAAGATCTTATTAACCTTTTGGACGCCATTGTCATACATATGTGACAAACGAAAGTTTACCCTATATGCCAATGTCACAAATATGTGACTAAAAAGATGGGATTACAGTTACCTTGGCGTGTGGGGTACAACGATGCATTTACACTCTCAGCATTCAAAAGGTTAACCACTGGTTTGTAGGATTTCATCTTTTTAGTAACATAATGTTTTTAATCATATTTTTTGAAAACATAATGGCAAAATGAGATTGTTACTATACACCTCTGCCCAACCCTTCCGGGGATACAAGCGTGATATTCTTATTTTTTTATCGCCGTAAGTATCTAAGAGAGAACAATTTTCTTTTACCTTACGCCAATTAAAATTTCCAGTCTCAATATGATTAAAAAAATAGTTAAACTAATAACTAATGGCCCTCGTAATATTTAATACAAAATATAGATTTGTTCAGTGGTCTAGGTGGTCAAAACAGTGATGTAGGTTTTAATTAATCCTAATCAAGTTTTTTATTGCAGTTAAGAAACACAAGCACTGCTCAGGGCAATAACATTAAAAAAAAAAGTTGAACATATAAGTATATGCAAAATACTGCTCTTACTCCATTCAAAGGTATCTTGGAAGCAGATGCTTCTCTGCTGAGCCTGCCGCCTCCAAAGGTTCCTCTTGCGGGCTCCGCACTGCTCGACCGGTGTCCCGCAGCGCTGGGCCGCCGCAGTTCTGAGGATAGGCGGTCCGTGGAGCCTGGCCGACGGGGCTTAGGCAATAAGGATACTTTGCCTTCTAGCCTGAAGTTTTTGTATAATAGAAGTCGGCATTATTGTTAAAATCAGTGTTATCTAGTTCAGTATCAGTGTTCAAACATACGAATACCTATGACAGTCGTTACGGGTAGTCAGAAGCCCGAAAGTATGACAATCGGTTTAACCTTAGAATATCGGCATTACCCAGTTACTGGGTTGCGGAGGTCTGATGGCAGTCGCTCCGTGTAAAATACTGGTATTCAGCCGCATCTGGTTAGACTGGAAGCTGACCCCAAGATAATTGGGAAAAAGGCTAAGAGGAAAAAGTGTTCAAACATAACAATTATCAATTTGTGCGTTAATGGGTTGATAAAACCACAACTTGTCGAAGTGTTCTGTTCTTTGTTTTGAAAGTTTGTTATTTAGGTACTAATTTTTTAATTATATAAAAAACATACCTTGATTTCCGTAGCACGCTTGACTGACCAGGAACGAATCTATTTGGATTCATTATGTATTTCAATAAAAACACAATGTAAGAAAGATTTTATTATTAAAATTTACTTCACAATCACATCGAATACGCAGTTTCGTTAAAATTCAATTTCAAATTTCAAAACAAACTACGACCACAGATAACAAAAATATTTCCGTACACATTGAAATGCGTTCATGAATAATATTCGACATTCTATTCTAGAATATTAAATAAATACATACATGAAGCGAAAGGTTTAGTCAACTTTAAAAATAGTTTTACTAACACTTCTTAATAATTTCAGTGCTTAATACTTTTTCTGCTTCAATTACCAATGGAGGGAATGTTGGGTCCAATAAACACAATTTCATAAAATTGCTGAAAGCAGGTGGAACATTCGAGGTAGTCATAACATCTAGGAACAAAATTTAGAACATATTTATGATATCAAATAAAGTATATTATCTCACACGGACAAACACCCACTCAAACAGTATAATAATTATATGGGTTCATCCACTGCAAGAACAACTATCTATAGGCAGACCATACAAATAGTTTTCCGTACGGTTATTAATCCCGCAACTGGTAGCGTAGATAGCTAAGTGCTCAACCACTGCGTCGCTGCCCGCGCCGAACCAATCTGATCGTTTAATATGAAATAGGCCGATTTTATTGAAATTTTATTTACTTATTTACAAACGATATCGTCCATGATCCACCGTGCTTAGTCGCCGCCACCGCGGTGCCGGTCGTCCTTCCTGACTCCATAGTCACACCGTTAATTCAGCCCCCATCAAGTTGTTTCCCTCCCAGTCCTTTCGCCAGCAACGCCCTAATCCGAGGTTCGAGTCCAATTAGGGGTCGCCCATAGTGCTAGTAGTCATGATGTTAGTAGTAGTGGTTAGCTTAGGTTAAGTATTTTACTCTCGTCCCCATTGGTTGGAGACCGTTCAGGTCTTGGCAATAACTGCACAGTTACTTTGAAATGGGCCTCAAACCATCTACAAGCAATCGAATAGAAAAATAAACAAATGAGGCCTTTTCTAGCTAAACGAATCGAAGGAGTGTAGCTAAGAAAGTTTGAATTTGGAAAGCAGAGGATTGCTATGGTATTTTGAAGGAGTACTTAAATTAAATAACGCAACTTGCAAAAGGTAATAATTGTCCAGCTGCATAAACTTACCTTTACGTTCTAAAGCATATATTAGGACATCATTTATATTTCGATATTTAGCGTTAATAACGTTGCTAGCTTGCATACTGTTATGGTTTATCACAGGGAAATGTTCACCAAGCATCTGAAGACATTGTGCTATGTTGGACTTTATTTGAAATTTTATTTTCCTTATCTAAAACAATACCGAAATAAAGTTAAAATAATATGACCACCTCATTGGTCGCAAGAACAGTTGATGAGCGTGAAATTTATACAAAAGTACTCCATTTCAGTTATTACAAATTGGAATTTATTATATACCTTCGTTTACCCACTTTCACGTGTGACATCAATTCGTGGGGCCAGCCTTCAAAAGCCCTCCTTCGTTCTGTTGGCTCCCCAACAAACAATAAACCACATCATCACCATCCGTTTGTGCATATCGTAACATTAACACACGTCAGCGCGGTGTGGCAAAATATTCATTAAACTATGAGTTTGGCAAACACCGTTCAGTACTTCAGACACAATAGTGTCGATTCTGTTGCACATTTTGACAGTACTAAACTAGACTAAACGCAACTGTCTCTTTCTTTTTCTATTAAAACAGAAAGAGACAATGTTTAGTTTAGTTCTGTCAAAGTGTGCTACAGAATCGGCACCAACCAATTTCTACTCGTGCGTGTTCTGTCTGCGTGCCCCTCAGTGATTACAGTGGTGACGCTGTTAATGTCTGAACATATGAACTGGTTCTTTACATGAATAAATCATTTTTTTAAATCTTTATCGCGGAAAAATATAATCAAATAAACTTACTTCTTTGCGAGAGTTGTTAACGATTAATATTAAAACATCCTCTTTATAAATTCCTTTTATTTTATGATGCATATTAAACGATTCTAAAATCTTTGTGTCTGCTATCAGTAAAAGTTGATCATAATTAATACGAAGGAACGAATTAGATATTTTAGAATCGTATTTGGTCCAACTACCTCTCCATAACATTAACTTATCAATTGGAGTCGCCCACGAATCTAAAAGAAAGTTAAAAACATTAATGAATGCAAAATTGTAAGACCCGAGTTGTAAACGAGTTCTTTTACTTGTAATGACTGAATTGCTGTTCATTTTATTTAAATATTTTGCTACTATTGTACTATTCGCAAGAAAAGGATAACTTTGATGAACTGTGAAAGTTCCCGCCTTTTTTTGTAAAACTGATGCATTGAATCGTCATAGATAACATAATAATTGTTTAGAATATTTAATGATCTGAACGCATCCATCCATACGTCTGGCAAATTACATAGCAACATAACATTCGCATTCCGAATCAACGTTAGTGTACTTTTTTAGCATGATAAAATCTACTATCTCTTTTGTGAAAAAGGGCATTTGTATGTTTGTTTCTATGAAATAAAATATGTAGGTATGAAAAGTTAACATCTGTCAAATTAAATCCTGTCTGACAATTTTGACATTATTTTGGGAAGTTGGCGACTCCTACAAAAATAAAGATTTTATGAATTTTACTATTTAGTTCAACGTTTTTATAAAGTTAAGTTCAGGATGTCGGCAGGAACTTATTATTTCGTAATTGTAGGACATTCTGACAACCCAATATTCGAAATGGACTTCATTCCAGTCACCAAAGAACCTAAGGTATCTATTCTACTTTTCGAAAAACGATACTACCTACCTTATTTCTTGTTGAATGTTGTCCTTTTATCCTATCATAGTATTCGAGGCAGTCTTGCTCCCCCTTGTAATACCTCCACATAAATATTTACCTAATTTATACTTATCATTCTTGCAGAAAGAAGACAACAGACATTTGAATCAGTTTATAGCCCATGCAGCACTGGACCTGGTAGATGAACATATGTGGAAGGTCACCAACACTTACCTGAAGTCAGTTGACAAGTTTAACCAGTGGTTTGTCTCAGCGTTTGTGACGGCTAGTCAGGTAGGCATAATTAACTTAGTACCTTTGCCTGAACCTTGTGTTTATATTTTGTACAAACCTCCTTTTAATCAGTTAAAAGGAGGTTTGTACAAAATATAAAGCTACAAGAATAGATAAAGAAGTATGAAGAACCCACAACTAATCTTTAGGGATGTTTTTCAGATGAGATTCATAATGGTCCACGATGCCCGCAATGAGGATAGCATCAAGAATTTCTTCACAGATGTCTATGAAGCATACATTAAATTGATGTTAAATCCATTTTACAAAGAAGATACACTCATAACATTACCAGCTTTTGAGAAAAAAGTGCAGTTCCTAGGCAAGAAGTATTTAACATAATCTAGTTTTAGTTGTAGGTGTAATGAAGATGTATTTATTTGAGATAAAATATTATATAGAAGATAAATATCAGAACCTTACAATGAGGCAAGAGTGAGTGCAGTTTGTACAGGATAGTTTGAAATGCTGAGCAAACATCCATACATTTGGCAGCCACATTGCAAAACTACAAGTCTTTTTCCGAGGACTGTTATAGGTATAGAAAACTACAAAAATAAAGAGTAACCTTTTGAATGCCCTCAACAGCTATAAAGTCAAACAAAAATGAGCTCGCACCACCAACAACATCAATAGCTGCCAAAAATGTACGATGAATTTGTAATGTGGCATGGAGGGAAGTGCTCTTACATCTATAGTGTGGCTTCAAAAGGTTAACAGCCAAGCCTGACGGTCATTGTGTAATGTTGTTGATTGTGTATATGATAGAAGAATGTTCAAAATCGTCGCTGTACCTGCAAAATCTGCAGTTATTTTTTTAAAATCTGTCTTTGATGCTATTTTATGATAGTTTTCAAGTCACATGCACTGGTGAAATCAGTTTTCTAATAATTTAATTTGCTATCTTCTTAACCAAATTATTAAAAAAATGATTTTACAGGTGCATGTGGCTTGAGAACTATTATAAAATAGCATTAAAAGCAGATTAAAAAAAAAACAGTGTATTTTGCAGGTGCAGGGACGAAATGTATCAACTTATGTAAATATTGCTGGTAATGTTAATAAATTACTTTTATACCAAATGTACATGTTTTTAGAATACATCAAAGCTTTTAAGAATTTTTACATTTCTTCATCAGCCTCCTGCCCTTATCCCAACTTATTTGTGGTCGGCGCTGTATGTCTTCTTCTTCCATACATCTCTATTTGCCATCATCTCAGTAGTCGCCTCCTTTCTAGTTATATCATTTTCACACTATACATCCGTTTCTTTGGTCTTCCTCTACTCTTATGGTTATAAGAGAAAATTTTGAGTATGATTGTGGATGGTTATCCACAATCATACTCAAAATTTTCCTCACAGCAAGAATTTATACATTTTGTCTACACAGAATCAATATTTGTAATGAAAGTTGTACATCATAATAATACTGAATCATTTATTAGCTAAATCACAATGTCACTGGGGAATTATTACATTAGTAGATCATTTTAATAAAATACATTTCTTCCACAAAATAATATAATTAGGAACACCCCTGTTTTGCAAGCTGTCTTATAATCGAATTATTTGACGAAGTATTCTAAGTCTACAAAAAGGTTCATATCATGGCCTTATAAAACTAATGTCTATATTACTTTTACGCAGGCTACAGCCAGCAATTTAAAACTACCGCAAAATAATTACATTGTTTTAATTCAAGTGGAAATTGTTCAGCTTCTAATCTCACTGTGCTCTTGACAGGGGTCTCGGACAAATCGCAAACGTAATATTAATTTATAGTTTGTTTTTTTTTCAAGAGTTTTAAATAGCAACAGTACATCTAACACCCATATTCTAAGAAGTTCCTCCAAAACTAACTCGACTCCACCACGACTCTGACTTTTTCACTACCATCGGTAGTTATAGTTGATATAAACGTCCACGACTCGAGATTTTTCCTCAGTCGAGGTAAAGAATCATCTGTCAAACTCAAGGTACCTTAGAACCTACCTTAAGGAAGGAAGTGTCAAAGTTAGTATGTAACAAAAATGAATTTTGAAGACTATCGAATATGCTTACGATAATCCTTACAACTATTTATAGCGGCGTTATTTGCGCGATGCAGATAAACAAAATTATGATGTAATGACTCCACTCTACTTCGACTCATTTGAGTACCCCTCAGTCGAGGAACCTCAAAGTTCACTCGAAATTGTGACTAAGAGTATTCTTAAATTGTATAATTTTGAAGGTATTTTCGGAGCCGTCCTGAGTCGAGTAAGTTTTGGAGGAACGTCTTAGAATATGAGTGTAAGATTGATCTCAAACTTGACAGTGTGGTTTCATAAGACGTTTATTAAATTTCACTCAGATTCAAATGTGGCTTACCGAGTCAAATCTGGCTACATTAACTTTAAATTTAACAACAACATGGTTGGTGCTCATCACCAGGTCATATATTATAAATCAGCCTTAATCTAAACTTAGTTATCTAGATTTTCAGTACAAATCAGGGAGGTCCAAGTCATCATCTGGAACACTTTCAATTGAGAAATCATCTGAAAAGAAGAATGTTTGCTGTTAATTTTGATAAAGTTTACATAACGCTTGCAGGTGCTTGCGTGTGGTTTCCAGAAAACAAAAGGCACCATCTCTTCTTGTGAGCATCACAAAGTCTTCTACTTTCATGTCAGGACAAGCTGAGAACAGCTCACGCCGTGATGAAAGGATTACCCAATCAGCAAGGTTGGTAGTGAAGCTGACTGCACAGGGTGTGCCAGATATACTTAAAAGTATAGTCACTCGTGGACTGCACCACAAAATTGTATAGGCCTGGTCAGACAGTGAGGCTGGGTGTGATAATCACGTCGCGTGTTGATCGCGTGCTATGAAAATGTAACGTGGTGCCCTGCGTAAGCGACAAACGCGACGCGACGTGAACAGATACGCGTTACGTCGCGTCTCGCTACTATAGGCCACTAGTAGGGAATGCCGTTGTCTTGATCGCGTTTGTCGCGTTCGTCGCTTACGCAGGACACCCCGTAAGGACGACGCCACAGAGATCACACATACATTGTCTTAGTAATTCGCACGCCAAGAGCACGCGATAAACACGCGACGTGAATATCACACCCGGCCATGTTCTCTGTCTGACTAGGCCTAAAAAAGGACTAAATCAACATTAAGGGCAGATCTGTTT
This sequence comes from Amphipyra berbera, assembly GCA_910594945.2. NCBI lineage: Eukaryota > Metazoa > Arthropoda > Insecta > Lepidoptera > Noctuidae > Amphipyra > Amphipyra berbera. The sequence continues at coordinate 1,887,944 of OU343142.1, read as the reverse complement.
GCCTGAAGGGCCATTATGGCGATGTTTCCTCACAAATGTCTATTGTAGGAGACTTATGTCCATATTAGTGATATGAGTATGAAAAATTTGGTAACAGGTTCCCATACATAAATAATCCCATAATACAAACTAAGAGAATGACCCCAGGTTATAAATACGGTCATAATATCAAATTCACCTTTAAAGAACTCATCCTGGTATGAGCAGTTGAAGTCCATGCTGTATCTCTTGGTGGCTGGTGGAGGTGTGTTGGGTGGAGAGAACTGCTTTGGGATCTCAGGCTCTGGGACTGGTAAGTAGTCAAACAGGTCTCGGTGATGATTGTCTGTAGCGAGACATTGGACTTAATGGAATTACAGTATGCATGCATGTATAGTTTACTTGGGAAAGATAATGATCACATTAAAAGAGCACACATATTGTGTGTACCATTTTGGGGTTACTCCCTATTACTTGTATACCTTCAGTCTGTATTGTCCCACTGCAGGGTAAAGGCCTAGCATGGATGCTGGAATGATGTCAAGCTGGTAACGTAAACCACAACAGTAATAAATAATAAGTGAATTTTGAATTGGAAATCCTTTTTATGCAAATACTATTTAATTGAATTGAAACTTTATTCATAATATCTATGTATGACACAAATTGTGCATGTCGCAAGAAAATAAACCAACATGTTATAGGATAGTTGTATTTGCAATTCAAAGATCACTTACATTAGCAATATGTTTATGATAATAAACATTAAAAGTTAATTGCTAGGCTAACTGTTCATTGCTACGGTCCGAGGTGGAAATCGTCCAGCTGTAAGTATTTACAGACTGGTATGATTTGGTAGTGGTGATAGTAAATGAAAAGCTTATTAATTCCTATGTAAGCAGCTTAGCCTTTTCGGACTGGCGCAAGCTACAACGAAACTTGTTATTCTGAGAACAAATTCTAGCAAACTTGGAGTTGTAGATTACGAGTCTGAGAAAATTTTCTGGATTTATATCGCTATCTGCACAATCGTTCGACACTGGGCCCATCCACAAAGCACGTAAAACTGATGAGCTAAATGCGATCTTGTAACCTGCACTATTGTATTGGACTGGCGCGAAAGGGATAGAGAAATACTAACTTATTATCTAATAACAGATTCAAAGAAATAAATATTGTGCTAATGGCAATACATAACAATATGAACATGAGATTTCGGTAACTATCCTCATATTTTTCGAGGATGATTGTAACTATATAAGTACTACAGAGCACTAATTAATAAAAATAAACAGTATATACCATCAATAAAAACAAAATTACATTCCAAACTTACCATACTTGTATGAGGGTTTGTGAAACTCAATGTCCTCCCCACAGAGTTGTTTCTCATTAGCCTCGTCGCTGTATATCATGGAGCCGACATTAACAGCTCTGGGAGTGAAAACATTCCTGACAGGAGTATTTCTTAAAGCCTTCCCTGTGTTGGAGAGAAATGATTTCTTTGGCCCTTCAGACTTCTTGACTGGCTCATTGGGCTTCACCGGGCCTGATGACACGATTTTGCCCATGTTTTCTGAAACGTTCACGAACATTTAAATGATGCGGGTAACTTTTACTAAGACTTACTTCGAGTTTGATTGAAAAAATAGAAGCATAGCGTGTTTTATCAGGATCGAGCTAATAACCAACAATGTTCTAAAAATATCACATGATATTAGTAAATAAGTGATTATATCAAAGTTTTTACCAATATTAGATAATGGTTGGCGCGAAACATTTTTCACAGCTTGCCTGGTGAGATGGTCGCCGAAAATATCAAATAGTGATTCAGCCATGTCGTCACGTGAACAAAATGAAATTAAATTCAATATAGTGCTCGAATTTATGCAAAAACCAGTAGTAACTTTTCAATATTTAGAATCGCACAAATAAAATACAAATCGTTGAAATTGAAATTGAACGCCAAACGGTTTTTGAATAATAAACGTTTTGATTGCTTTACCAGCACTATAACTGTCAAACTTGAAACAAAGTCTTTTGACACGAGACGGTTATTATTATCAATTCTTCGGAATAATCCACAGGAAATATCAAAGAAAAAGGTTTTGTTGCTCACTTAAACTGTCTGAAAATAGCATTTCATTTCGTTATTACGACGCTAATGTTTTACGTTAATCTTTATCGTGAATAAAACTTCCTTCATTCATAAACTGAACGCAAATGTTGTTATTAAAATGTCAACATTGACATTATTTGACACTGACAGATTAATTAAACATTTCAAAACAAACTCGCGCACGCATGTAGCGTATTTAAGTATTTCATAATTCGTAGTCAATAAAATAACTTAGAAACTTATAAAATGTCAGAAGATAAGTCTTCCAAGACGAACGGGCTAGGATCTGACCCTATGCAACGTCTGGCTTCCTTCAAACCACCGCGTGACCTCACCTTGGGTGGAATTAAAACGAATAAAAAAGTATTCACACCAAACTTAAACGTGTCCAGGAATAAAAACAAAGGGTAAAATATGTATTTACTGTATTGTTTACTCTTGTAAAACAGCATTATTGAACTGAAGTAAATTTCGTGTAGAAACAATTCGTCTATTCTTCTACAATTTAGCTATCAGTCCGCTGCTGGTCTTAGGGTTGTCCCAAAATAGGAGACAGTGGGGTACTTCCTCCTTGGATTTGTCGTGGTGCGGAATCATGATTACAATGCTAGTCTTTACGCTGCTGATGACACCTGTTACTCTGATATACTATTGCTTGCATCTGGATGATTATTTCATCAACAGTGGAGGTCTTGCATGCCTGTTCACATAGAGGTTCGGAAGTCTTGGTGTAATGAACTGCTTTCCAGGCTTCCTAGATGCCACCATGTTCAACATGTTTTTTTATGTCACCAGGATTACGACAAAAGCTACAATTAGTTAATAAATTATAATTAAAATAATTTCAGACCATCAAAACCACAACACAATCAAAGAAAAGATGATAAAGACAGAAAGGAAAGAAGGAATGATCGAAATAAAAACTTCAGGAATGGCCCCAACATTATTAAATCTAGTGGAGTGTTCTCAGAAGGTAATGTTAAAGATAAGAGTAATTACAGGCGTTTTTAATTTTCTGTAGAATATCATGGCTGCAAGGGGTTCTCACCAGTTCTGTCGACTACTCCCTGTCATGAGCAGTGGCGTGTACTTAGATGCCTTCAGCTGTTTCTGCAGGATGCACCCCTATGGACACAGGGAGCCCTAGTCATGAATTTACACAGGGTGGCCACTTTTTTCATGCTCTCATATTTTATTACAAATGGCTTGAATATAGGTCTTTAAAAAATCAAAGGATAAGATATACTACTCAAAACAAAATAAGAGCCACTCGTTATTTTCACATTTTAGTGTAATTTAATGAACGTTAAGTAATGAATAAGTAACAAAATATTGATGTTACAAACTCTTCGATATTTAACATCTTTGATTTTGTACTTGAGACCAAAACTGGTCATCATTTAAAAATCAAAAAGAATTTGAAGTTTTCTTGTTATTTTGTTTCGATTTTTTTTTAAGTTTCGTTTCGATCATCTTCATGATATTCTAAAATAATCGTTTAATTTTGTTGTTAATTTGTTTAAATAACATCTTATGTTAATATGCCACAAGTAAGAAGACATATGGACGCAATTACTGCAACCAGAGCCGTTACAATGATCCAAGAACGAAATTCGCAGCGGTCTGTGGCTTTGCATCTGGGTTTTTCTCGGAAAGCTATCCAAAATGCTTGGAATCGCTTCCAAGAGACTGGTAGTGTTGCAAGAAGACCTGGTTCGGGTAGAGTTCGCATTACAACTGTTCACGAGGATCGGTACATCCTGTTAAGTGCCCGCCGAGAACGCACAGTGACGGCTCGTAAGTTACAAAATTGCCTACGGTTAACAACGGGTCCTCGTGTCAGTGACCAAACGATCCGTAACCGATTGTACGAAGACCAGCAAACTTCACAAAGTCGAGTTGTTCGAATTCCTTTGTCCAGGGCTTAACGTGCAAATCGTTTAAGTTTCTCCCGTCAATATTTAGACTAAACTTAAACAAGTGGGGCATGGTGCTTTTCACCGACGAGTGTAAAGTCAAATTATTTAATGACGATCAGCGCATTAGAGTATCGAGGCGACGTGGCGAGCGATTTTCTGAACCCTGCATTCACGAAGTTGACCGTTTCGGTGGACCCAATGTAATGATTTGGGGTGGAATAAGCTTATACGGCAAAACTGAACTCACTATTTTAAATGAAGGTTCCGTAACTGCTCAGCGTTACATTGAGAAAGTCATCAGGTCTCATGTGATTCCATTTGCACAGCAAATGGGTCCTGGGTTCGTCCTGATGCAAGACAATGCCCGTGCAAACACAGCTCAAGCGACCCAGTCTGTACTGGAAGGCTCTCACATTGAAGTGTTGCCGTGGCCAGCAAACAGTCCGGACTTAAATCCGATCGAGCACATGTGGGACCAATTAAAACGAAGGGTTAGAGAGAGTGCACAAGAGGTCTACAACCAGCAGCAACTGATTGACGCTTTGAAAAGTGCCTGGGAAGAGATCCCAGCAGAAAACGTGAGGCATTTGATAGAGAGCATGTATTCCAGGCTACAGGAGTGCATAGCCAAAAGAGGAGGGCATACCCGTTATTAAAGAAGAGAAAAAGAAATAAAAAGAAAAGATTTTTTTAGTTTTTAGTGACTTTGTTATTTGTGTTTTTTATCCTAAATTGTCATTTTTTATGAAAAATTAAATAAACATGTTTATTAATCACTAATTTCAACAGTTACTAGCCTAAACGGTAAACAATTACATTGTTTTAAGTTTACTTAAATTGAACAATATGTTAATTTTATATTTTTCATGGTATAACTTAAAAACCTAGTGGCTCTTATTTTGATTTGAGTAGTATATAATGTATAATTCATAGGACACATACATACTCACGCGTTTTTCCCGCTCTATACATTTATGTTCGCGCAACTCGACAAAATGTAGGGAATAGCTGTTTTTTTTTTACGCAATTTCTTGATTGGTCCTTTAGTAAAAGTTCTTTATAATAATGAGTACAATGAGCTTTTAAGTGGTTTTCAGTTTTTGCATTTACACCTTTTATTTTGATACTTCAATCATTCCCAAGGGTTAATGTCAGGCTAGTCTGGCGCCCATGTACTTGTTTGGTCCCCGGGGTGGTCACGGCGTACCATGTGTTCTGGTGCGCCGGTGATGTGGGGTGCCCCCCGCGCCTCTCAGGAGGTCGTGGGGTGGGGCCCTACAGTGGAGAGGTCCACCAGCAATTGGTGGACCAAGACCTGCCGGGGTTGCGGTGCATGCAATAGCGAATCCCGCGACCCCGGCCTTAGGTCAGAAAGAGGGACACCGTGGTGGTTTTAGCCGGTAAAAGTCCGGCACACCCCCCCCGTCTGCCTCAGACGGGGGATAGTCCATGAGGATGAGGATTTCTCCACGTAAAAAAAAAAAAAAAGGGTTAATGTCAGGCAGGCGGCCGATCATAAAACAATAAACCAAAACCTCTAACAACATGGTTTTATGAAATACATGGTGTGCCGACCACACCTAGTGTGGGATAAGGGCAGGAAGAAGAAGATTTTGATATTTCAATTGCCATCTGTATTTTTCAGGGCTGGGCAGTGCTGAGCGTCATACATCACGGGCGTCATATGGCAGCAGGGAGTCTGGGGACACTGTTCAAACTATGCAGAAGCCCACTATTAGAGTTAAGGATGTTATTAAGGTATGGCTTAACATACAGGGTGTAAACGAAATCATGTAATTCCGTCAAGCCTTGTGAAGTACTGCTGACATAGATTAACGGGATACGTTTGGATTCAATAAAAAAAATATACAAAAAGTAAACACGTGTTCTTAACGTGAGGCATTTTAGCGCCCCGAGCGTATTGTGCGGCTGTCGCTCGCCGCGCGGTCATTTAACTCGGGGCGCTAAAATGCCTCACGTTAAGAACACATGTTTACTTGTGGTAGGTAATTTTTTTTATTGATTCCAAACATACCCCATTCAGGGTTAATCATGTCAGCATGAGGTTTGAAGGAATTATATTCCAAATCCATAATTCAGATAATTTATGTATACAAAGAAACATCAAGAAATGTCACTATCAAAATGACAGGACAGTGGTGCAAAACATTTTATCATTAAATTTTTACTAAGTCATCATCTACAAAATTAAAGTTGATTAATTATAAGAACTATGCAAATAAAATACTGCAGCCAAACGATGTCTGCGGCGCTCATATCTAGCTCCGATTAGGATTAAGAAATATTTTTTTCATGATGTGTTGGAATCTGAATAACTAGGTAACTATCGGATTCATTCTCATTTATGACAAACCTTGATAGGTTTGTCATAAATGTAACGTCATCAATTATTCTCACCTTTGTAAAAGTAGGTGCCTCATTTCTACGAAAAAACTGGTGTACGATTCGTCTTATTGCAGACAGGGTAAAATCGTCCATTCTCTGGCCGAAGCTGGTCTTTGGACCTTCTTACTTGGGAGAACTGAGGGTAAGGGTTGTTTTGTATTCTTTTACAATACTTCCCATTGTCACTGCTGATATTCTTAAAAATTCAACTGTTTTGGCAGCACAGTCTCCGAAAGACCAATATTTGCCCTCAGCCCAAGTCTTGTATGTCTGCTTGTAGGCATTCATCACCATGATTGTTGTTTGGCACTCACATTTTCGAGGCCGCTTTTTGACAGGGAACAAACTGTCGCGGGTGGTGGCCTTCATGGGACCCGGCTGAGGCTCCATTTGTCAATTAACAAGAAACAATAAACACGCAGCGAAAAACATTTAAGTTCGATCGGGGAAAAGTAAACGAATTAATTGAAATAACGCGACTTTGACATAGGTACTATCAAACGAAATTTGAAAATGTTTGGAACTCTTGCAGTGCTACCAGTATCATAAAATATTTTATACCAGAAAACCTCCTTTTTTTAATAACTTTCGTAAAACCGAAAATTTATAAAAATAATCACAGTATAATAATTTTAAAATAATAATTTCTAAAATCAGTACTTAAAAAAAATCCAGCCTTTTTTTACGCCTTTTTTTGTGAATTACCATTAATAAGACATTTTTTTGATCTGTTATCTCCTTTGTTTACATAAATTATCTGAATTAGGGATTCAGGATATACATGATTTCATTTACATGCTGTATACCTCAACCACAACTCAAACCTGCTACGGCACTTTCCTCAAAAGGCCATTCCAACGTTGCCCTACATTGTTACACTCGCATAGTTTTTATACCACAGTTTCTTGAAGAGACTGATCTGTGAGTTTGGTTCGGCGTTTTTCACAGAGCTGTCAAATAGGAAATGCCGGCGCGGCGCCATCTAGTGTTAAAAAAAACATTACATTGACTTGTAAAAGTGTAACATTTATTTACAGAAATAAAAATTTGTTGCAATATTCTAACTGTCAAAATAACAACAAAACATCACGCCTGTATACCCCAAGAATTGGGCAGATGGGTGTTGTAACACCCTCATTTCGCCGTTATGTTTAGGTCCCATGTAATAGAGGGCGAGCCTATTGCCATACACCGGGTACAAATACATACTCCGGGCTGCTACTGAAGAATTCCACACGGAAAAACCCAATAACACTTTGGCCAACCTGGGGACCTCACGTTCAGTAGCCGCACTTGTCACCACTAGACCAACGAGGCAGTCAAAATGTTTTTGAATTATGTTGATTCTTGTTTTTGAAACAATGTTTATAAACATGTTTACAAATAAATACATGGCCTCACATTTATTATATCCTCATATTTTTTCAGATTGACAGAGAATTAGAAGAACAAAAAATCAAATCAGTTCTCAATGATGGGACCAATCTAGGTGATGATGATAACTTAGAGGACTCCAAGCAGGTTCAGGAGAGGGACGCTCCCATCAGACTGCCCATGGATGATGGTGGTACGTACTGTTATAATGTTTTGTAGTTTGCATAGGTGTACGAATTGTAAAAATAATTTTGTGTGAGAGTTGAGACAGATAGATAGATAGTGTTTTTTTTAGAAATAGATGTTTTCTGTATAGATAATCATGTGTGGATTGTTGTGTTCATTTTAAAATCCCTGATTAAATGTTAAAAAGTGTTGTAGAGTGCGCGTAAGATAAGATAGCGCGGGGCCAAAATCGGAAGTAATCATGGTCCTCCACAATGTTGCCGTTTTATTAACTTTGTCACTAGATCTACCTGATTTTAGGAATAATAGAAAATATAATAATAGAAACTATAGTAGCCCTCATCAGACGATAATAATCTTACTGCATTCTTATTCATTCACGGCACATTTATAAGCTTAGTCCTATTTCTTTGCAAATTACGTAAGAATACTAATTAGTTTCAATGGTAGGTATGTTTTCATTGAGCTAAGTTATGTACGTTAAAATTTACTACCTTTTTTTTTTAAAAGTAGGTAGTAAATTTTAACGTACATAACTTAGCTCAATTAAAACATAATAAAACGTAAAACTGCCCTATTTTAATGCATGCGAATATTTACTTTTCCTTAAAAAGTAGTACTTTGTATTTTTGCAATCATGGCAACATTTAGCACGCCCGCAGTCGCGCGCAGAGTTATCTTGTGCGCACTCTATCTATACCAATACAATATCATAAAAAAACACTTATTGCAATTTTTTACATGGTTTTATATTCTTTTTTTTTTCATAAGAAACCTTGTAGTGCCCTTTTCGGGGCCTATTCACCGACAGAATTCTGTCGGATGTCTAACATTGAATGGTTTCTTTATAGGCTGGTCCAAAGCTAAACCAACAGTGAAGGTTAAACAGGAGGTGATCATCAAGCGTGAGCCGGAGGACGCTGACTGCGGTACTAATTGTAGTGATACCCCGATTTACGCGGACTTGGAGATACGCGTTTGCTTATGTTCCTATCAAATTTTAATTTTTAATTAAAAAAAAAAAAAAATTGTTCCTACTCCTATTTTTTCGGTTTTGACCAAGAGCCAATAAACAAGAGTACATAAACACATACTGAAACGGTTATCGAACCCGCGATATTCAACGCCAAAACCAACGCGCTCAGCCACTGTGCAAGAATCAGCATAACATCTTATACAGGGTGTAAACGGAATCATGTAATTCCTTCAAACCTCGTGATGTACTGCTGACATAGATTAACCTCGCAAGGGATACATTTGGATTCAATAAAAAAAAATGCAAGATGTAAACATCTGTTCTTAACGTGAGGTATTTTAGCACCCCAAGTTAAATGACCGCGAAGCGAGCAATAGCCGCGCAATTCGCTCGGGGCGCTAAAATGCCTCACGTTAATAAAACATTTTTAATTCTTGTATTTTTTTTTATTGAATCCAAAAGTATCCCGTGCAGGTTTAATGTATGTCAGCTGTACATCACGAGGTTTAAAGGAATTACATGATTTCGTTTAAACTCTGTATAATTACTCTATTTTGCCATTTTCCTTGCTATTTATTATTCATAAAGGCTGATTTACACGAGGACAGTTTCTCGAAGCGAGACTAGTTCTGTCTTTGTCTTTCTCTACGATAAAAACAGAGATAGCATGAGACTCGCTTTGAGAAACTACCTCAATGTAAATAAGTCTTAGGTCCCATACACTTCCCTCGCCCTCCACCCTATAATATACGAATACGCGTTTTTGGCGTATCCCGACTTGCGCCACGTAACTCGGGACCCGCGTAACTGCGGGGCATTACTCTCATTATATTCGCAGCTCTGTCTCGCCGTGTGAACTGTTTCTCTCGGCTAAAGGAGCGGCTATATTGTCAGCGGATAGCGGATTGCTATATTATTATATAAGCATTTTCGATGCATTCATTGTGTATTCGAAATGGATGTACTTTTTTATTGCAAAGGCTGATTTACACGAGGATAGTTTCTTGAAGCGAGACTCGTTCTGTCTTTGTCTTTCTCTACGCCAAAAACAGAGATAGCATGAGACTCGCTTCAAGAAACTTGCTCCGTGTAAATGAGCCTTAATTTTCTACCGTTTAACTGGATTAACTGATTTCATTTAATAAGTTTGCGCACCGTGCTTCTTAAAGCTATGTCCTAGCTGGGTAGCGCGTCACGTCGCTTCGTTATCGCGTTGCATAAATCTAATGGCCGTCGAGTACATCTGTGTCCTCCATAATGATTAGCAACGCGATTTTCAAAGAGATACATAACCGCGCTACTTACCGTTATAAAAGCCGTCGCATGCAATGCATTGAGCTAACCAGCTAGGACAAGTGTGAGAGGTTAAATCCCTTTAAACTGTAATTTTATGAACATTTGAAACCAAACAAACTTGAGGGTGATTGAAGGACACATTTAAACCACCTTATAGAACCTTCATTGCTTTGTTTCAAAATTTATAATTTATAATATCGTCGCTGCGCCTGCAAAATCCGCTTTTTTTTTTGAAAATCGATCTTTGATGCTATTTTATAATGCTTCGCAAGCCACGTGCACCTATAAAATCTGTTTTCTAATCATTTATTTGGTTAAGAAGATAGCAAAATAAATTGTTAGAAAACGTATTTTACAGGTTCACGTGATTAGAGAAGTATTATAAAAGAGCATCAAATACCGATTTAAAAAAAACCATAGCGGATTTTGCAGGTGCAGCGACGATATTGTACTCTCTATTGTCTATATCTGCTTGGGGTCACTAAAATATGTAATAGGTCTTCAACGGTGCCAAATGAGGTATTAGCCTTATTTGGCACCGTTGACATATAAAACACTGATATAACTTATAATGTTATTAGGCTTGACCCACATGTGTCAGCACGGAATCACGTTTTTTCATGCTCTATCCTTTTCTGTCGCTCACTAACGTCATTTAATAGAACGAGAAAGATCGAGAGAGAGACCGCGTGCGAAAGACAGCACGCGATAACACTCACGCTGTCTTTCTCGCTGTATTAAATGACGTTCCCGAGCGACAGAAAAGGATAGAGCATGAAAAAATGTGATACCGTGGTCAAAATCAATTTTGTTTTTTTTTTATTTCACATAAACCATTACAGGTGCTTATGAAAAGTCGAATTTAGATGCACGGTTCCAATTAGTCGTTTCCTATGGAGAACAGCCGGCAAGAAACTCCATGGTTACTGTTTTAAAAATAATATCATTCACAATTTCAGTGGATACAGTCCTATGATTTAGGATAGTGAAAGATGTGGGTCATCCCTTATTTAGCACGATATGCATTCGCTTGGGATTTCAGTCATTAGGGATTCTTCAAGGGATGTATTTTTAACTACACTGTTTTTATTTACAAAAAATTCACTTGTTAAAAGTTAAAAACATATTTAATCATTCGCTTACCTTAGCCTCGGGCTTATAATTCTATCTTGAAGTCTACTTTTGTTGTACTAAAATCTTATAATTAAGCAAACAACAATCTTTTAGAACAAAAGTAGAGCTGCTAGATTATTTACAGGGTTTAATATCAATAACTGGACAACATTTGTATGGTGACAGATTAAAATGACTTTATTTGTATGGAAAAAGTAGTAATTTTAGATATTGAGAAGACTTCAGTAAGGCCGACTTTTATTACACCTGTAAGTTTCCTCACGTAAGTCCATTATCGTCGCTGTGCAGTGAAAACCTCGTAAAGCACAAATTCATTTTTAACCGCCTTCCAAAAAGAAGGAGGTTCTCAATTCGACTGTATGTTATTTTTTTTTGTATGTTTGTTCCTCGATATCTTTGCTAATTGTGAACCGATTTTAATGATTCTTTTTTCGTTTGAAAGAGTATTCTTTCGAAGTGTTTCCATTTAAATTTGGTGAAGATCTTCTTCGGAGATAGACAATTTGAAGTCGGTTTTTTTTGTTAATAAGTTTAATTATTTTATTATTTATTTGTTGGATAAAAAACCTTGTAATAGAACGAACGTGCACAGTTCTAAGATGAAATAGGTTCATGAATAGATAACAAAACAGAAGACCCTTAATAGATAGATAGATAGATATACTTTATTGTACACTAAAAGAAATAAAACAGAAGGAGTACACATTATTAAGAACAGTACAAATGGCGGTCTTATCGCTTAAAGCAATTTCTTCCAGACAACCTTTGGAAGGAAAGAATTGTCAAGAAAAATATATAGGGCAGTTTGCAGCATACAAACGGTGGATGGGTATAATCCTTAATCTACACTTCATACTTTTTTTTCAATAGACATTTATTATCTTCTTCTATAAAATTACGTTCATTGCAATTACGAGGTTTTCACTGCACAACGACGTTATGTAATTAACTTACGATAAAGAATCATGGGCAAATTTGTATGAAACCTGGGCGTAAGACCAACAGAACTGCAACTAGTACCATTTCTTGGGACTCAATGCTAGAATCGTAATTATATAAATAACACTAGTCATATCCACCGGTTTTACTTGAAAAATAGTTATAACAAAATTAAATAAAACGAAAAACTTTTAATAATTACGTATCCTTTTATTGCTAGATGGACATGATTAAATAAAAAATAAAATGTTAATTGAACGGTTTTTAATGAAAAGCATGTGTTTAAAATAAATTAAATAAAAATAAACTCCAACACTGTCCCGGTCTATGACAACATCTAACAAATGTCGCGCGGGGGCAATAAATGGCTCATGTCGCCCCAAACCAAGATACCATATTATTGAAACTACATGAGCATAGGTACCAATGGTCCTTCTTCCTCTCAGGCAGGTATAGTAACAATGTATTATTGAATTTCTGCCAACCTGGTCCCTGTCAAATAAAAATATATGAAAAAATATGTGCGTGCTCTGACGTGCCTTGACTGAATCCGTGCTCGCAGCAACCACACATTGGGTACTAATATATTGCATTCATGGAGATCGTTCAGCACATCGTCTCTGCTGATTTCAATATTGTAAACACCATTGTTTAAGTGCTCTGCGACGTGTGACTTGGCTAGCTTCTGCTGATAAGTGCCCAGAGCCTGTAAGATTATATCGTCCTCAGTGAGGCGTGGAAAATCTTCTAGGAACGGGAGATTGCCATCCAATCGAATGAATCGCTGCGGGTGCCTTCCAGGCTTCCAGTCATAGTTAACATAAAAAAGCGCGACAGTTGAATTAGGGATAAAAAATATAGTATTTTTCGTACTATATTATTTTTCTATAATATATAGTAGATACAATTGACTGAAATATAGTACGATACTATATATTATAGTACGGGTGGCAACCCTACCTGCGTGTGCGCCATGTTTTTAACACGACCTTTTTTTTTGAAACGTGACAGATGTAGTCATATCTTCGGTATTTATACAGAAAAATGTAACTTTTCAATTGGCCCTATCTCTGTTCTCCGGTGACTTTGGTACTTGTTGCCATAGTATGAAATAGAGTACTAATTATAAGCTTTGATTTGAGATATATTTCAATTCCGTTGGACTTACGCCCATTTTGACCATCATCCTTTGCAAATATAAACTCTCTTGTAAGCTTATCGACTGATTTGTCAAGTCGAATTAATTGTCATAAGTCACATAAATTTTACGGAAGCAACTTACAAGTGTACACTGGTCTAATATACACTGGGTCACCATACAAATTGTCTTCACCCTTATATTACCGGTGGTGGGTTATCCAGATATCCAGTCTTATAATAGAGTGTTGACATAAGTTTCCTTGCAGCAGTGGTGAGCGAGGTGGAGGAGAAGCCACGTCCAGACGTCAAGGAGGTGTTTGAAGATACTGACGTTGTCAATTTACTGAGGAGTGATCAGCCCACGCTCATACTATTACAGGTGAGATCGTGGCGGCATCTATCACGCCACATGAGAACTACGCATCATGACGAATGTCTAGCAGACTACAGCGACAACAATGACAGCTGTCAGATGAAATGTCACAAATCCTGCATCGCGGTATCAAGATTTGTCACGCAGATAGTATATGTATATACAACTTCCCAACATCAACCGTAGGGTAGTGGCCCGCCAGGCATAAGTCCCGCCTGGTAGGAGGATCCTCCCTTTTCGTAGGAGGAACACCATACCTCGTTCCTCCCCACAAGATGATAAGACCAGCCCTGTAACTGGCCCACTGTTGGGCAAAGGACTCTTCTCATACAGATAATGAGTGGGCATTGATCACCACGGTTGTTCACTGTCTGTTAGCGATTTCAGACCATTAAGTCCAGATTTCCTCGAGGGGCTCGTGCCTAAATAACAACCGCGCCGATCGTACGATTTGTGAGGTTAAGTTGCGCTTGCCGGGTCAGTCCGTGGATGGGTGACCATTTCTTACACATCGAGACCCCTCCGTGCCTCGGAGAGCACGTTAAGCCGTCGGTCCCGGGTGTCATACGAATACCTATGACAGTCGTTACGGGTAGTCAGAAACCCGAAAGTCTGACAAACGGTTTAACCTTAGGATACCGGCATTGCCTAGTTACTGGGTTGCGGAGGTCCGATGGCAGTCGCTCCGTGTAAAATACTGGTATTCAGCCGCATCTGGTTAGACTGGAAGCTGACCCCAAGATAATTGGGAAAAGGCTAAGCGGAAGTCCAGATTTCCTCATAATGTTTTCCTTCACCGTATGTCAATAGTGTTTTAGATTAACTTGAAAAGTACAGTCAACGACAGGTCGATATGGCAATCGGGCATGACGTGAGTCGTGTCCCACGCACCCCCGCCCACACACGCCCCCCCCCCCCCCCGCATAGCGCCCGCCACCTTAGTCTTAGCGCTGCACCAGTCCGCATCGACCGCGTTTATCGATTTCGATCTCGCTCACGTTGTTGCTTGTAGTTGTGTATTGAAAATGACTAGAGAATTGCCATGCCGACCTGTCGTTAACTGTACATACTGCAAAATGGGGCTATTTGAAAACCATGGAGCTTATTAGAATTCAGTTAAGGAAAATGCTTCTTTAACCATTACGGACACATTTAAAATTTCAATGTTATTATAGATTGCAACATTTGAAATTGTAGATAGTTTAAAAAACCGGCCAAGTGAGAGTCAGACTCGCGCACGAAGGGTTCCGTACCATCTATATATATAAAAGGAGAAGCTGACTGACTGACTGACTGATCTATCAACGCACAGCCTAAACGGCTGGGGTTAGAAACATGAAATTTTGACAGTAGGTTCATTTTGTGACTTAAACATCCACTAAGAAGGGATTTCTCGAAATTCAACCCCTAAGGGGGTGAAAAAAAATCACGCAAGCGAAGCTGCGGGCAAAAGCTAGTTATCTATAAAAACGGCAAAAAAATCACGTTTGTTGTATGGGCGCCCCCTTAAATATTTATTTTATTCTGTTTTTTATTATTTGTTGTTATAGCGGCAACAGAAATACATCATCTGTGAAAATTTCAACTGTTTAACTGTCACGGTTCCTGGTGACAGATGGAAGGGCGGACGGACGGACGTACAGCGGAGTCTTAGTAATAGGGTCCCGTTTTACCCTTTGGGTACGGAACCCTAAAAATATGTCGAAAAATCTCCTTTGTCATGTTCATGTCAATTAGCCTTGTGGTTTTCAAATTGCGCCACCGGTATGACATTTAAACGGTTACATGTACTAGTTAGGCTTTGAACCCGCAATTTAGGGAACAAGAAACTACTCCGTAAACCTCAAGGCATCCACAACATAGTACAGTCACGTGTAATAATATGTATACACATAGCGAAATTATAAAGCGATTTCCTTCTAAAATATCTATTAGAATTATGAAATATTCTACACAGTTTTTACATTACACACGAATTACCGTTTCTAATATTTCTTAATTACTTACACTTTATTCTCTAAAACAAATTCGCTTTTTAAGATCGCTACGTGTATATATATTATTACACGTGACTGTACCACTGGTACGTGTTTGCAAATTATGACAGCTAGCTCGATCTAGAGGTATAGAATTATTATAACTTTACTAGCCCATTACTGTCCCACTGCTGGGCACGGGCCTCTTCTCAGAATGAGAAAGGTTTAGGCCTTAATCCACCACGCTAGCCTGGTGCGGGTTGGCAGACTACACACACCATCGAGAACTTTATGGAACCCTCTCAGGTGTGCAGGTTTCCCCACGATGTTTTTCCTTCATCGTTAACGCAAGTGATAATGAAATCAAGAATTATTATACTAATGTTTTAATAATTTTAGTTACCAGATTCTCTACCGGGTCGCGGCGGTCATGTGGAAGATGATGTTCCTCGGCGGAAGGTTGCTGATGAGCCTTCCACATCCACCGGCGAGGGCAAGGAGGAGAAACCAGTAAGTCATGAGTCATAGCATTCTTCTGTAAAATGGTTAAGTTTAAACATTTTATACAAGGCGGCTTACCCGGCGTTTCTTAACTGACCGCTTCAAAAGATACCGAAAAAAGGCCAAAATCTCAAGCGGAGCCGTCGAAATGTAATCGTCAAACGAATTTCATACATTTGACAATATTAGTTTTTCAAATCGATATCTCAAATGGTATCAAACAACACTCAAAGGTGATGTTCACAAACACACCAACAACACCCAAATGAGAGTGATTTATAAAATATGGGCCTTTATTATGGTCTCCCAAAAAAGCAACTGCTCATGCAGAAAGATGTTGGAGCCCATCATGAAGACTTTTTGACTTGCAAATTGTAAAGTTTTGCAGTCGATTGAATATTAATTGTTGTGTTAATTTTTGCCTAAAGAGGCGTCAAAATACTATAGAAAAAAAAGTAGAATTTACAAAATTTCCAAAAAGTGACACATGGTCATTCTTGTCAGGTGTGGGGTTCGAACCCACGCTCCCTCTCGGGAACCAGAGCTTAAATCTGGCGCCTTAGACCACTCGGCCAACCTGACTTATTCTGTAGTGACGAAATAACGCTTCGTATATCCAGCGGTGATTCATGCATATAAAAATTAGTGAAACTAATCATTTAGGTATGACGCATTAAGAAAACGTGACGAAATATGATTGTGTAGCTGTTTTTCATTACTTGTGATAAGTTTGTGACCTTTACTTACTTCCTATCACGTAGGTTTTTTTAAATGTAGGTTATCGCTTGGCTGCCTCGTTGGTCTAGTGCCGCCGCCCATACACCAAAAACACTAAGAAGATCGCTGATGCGTTGCCAACCTTAGAGACAAAGTTGAAAAGTTTCTTGTGCTTATAATTTCACCGGCACCCATACCCTTCAAACTGGAACACAGAAATGCTGCATCTCAGGTCCAAGGGACATTTCTGGATAAAAAAACTGTAGAAAGTTACTCCTGGCGTGTTGAATATTTATGCTGGAAATAATTGACTTGTGTAAAAACTTGCCAAATTACAAACATAGCAATGGGGTCCGAACATTTTTCTATGGTAGCCAGCATAGTCACCCAGCCAGAATTTTTTTTTCTAAGGTTCGGCGCACATTGTTTCTGGTATACAAAGTTAGTCGTAAAGGGGGTCCAAATCCAAAGGGTGTTAAAGTACCTATAATAATGGATAACTTTTGTCTACAACTTTCCCCAAAAGACATTAGTTTCAAAGAAATAGCTGTTCAAAAATTGCATAAATTACAAAAAAAATTAAACCGACTTCAAAAAAGAATAAAATAATTACCATATAAAATTAACAGTTTCAGAAGTCGGTGCTGATCCACGCTGAACCAATTTGAGGGCACTGACTTCTGAAACTGTTAATTTTATATGGTAATTATTTTATTCTTTTTTGAAGTCGGTTTAATTTTTTTGTAAAAAATGTTTTTATTTTTTTCATTTTAGTGGCCTTAATTAAAACTTGGTTGGACCTACTGAACACGTTGCTCGTAACATAACCACACCATCACAATATGCGTACTGTTCGTCATTGAGGAGTTCCATTGTCTATCTCCGAAGTTCTTCATCAGATCTTCACCAAATTTAAATGGGACCAACTTCGAAGTATACTCTATCCATTAAAAAAAGAATCCTCAAAATCGGTTCACAATTGGCGAAAAAATCGATGAACATACATAAAAAAAAAAAACATACATACAGACGAACATAGTAACCTCCTCCTTTTTGGAAGTCGGTTAAAAATACGCTAAATTCTATCTATCCTCAGCTATGATCAGCTATGTTTACATTTTAGGTCATATTTGGGAACAAGGATTAGAAGCTCCATTTTCTGAATACGTTACTAAAGCAGAGAATAAGATTTTTTGAAAAAACTAAAATATAAATAATATTTCATGGAAAACAAATTATCAAATTTTTAAATTTTAACACTGTCTTTATAACAGTCATCAGTGATACATTAAGTGCCCCGCGGCTTAGTACCCCCTTTCCGACTAACCTTGTATATGGGTAGAGAACACTTAAACAAACGAAAAATGTCAACAATATGGTGTCGTAAAGAGTCATGTTGCAGAGATATTTGGAGGCAAAGATCGCCATATAAGAACAATGACAATATTTTTTTGTTTGTTTAAGTGTTCTCTACCTATATACAGGCTGTTAAAACAATTAAAGTAGGGCCATTTTAATAGGTCACATTTGACATATGTAAGACTATTGTTTGTTTGTAAAATTAAATCGTAAAATTGTCTTTTTTTCATTATTAAAATAAATACAAGGTTAGTCGGAAAGGGGGTACTAAGCCGCGGGCCACTTAAAGTATCACTGATTACTATTTTAAAGCAAGTGTTAAAATTTCAAAATTCGATTAATTTTTTTTCCATCAAAAATATTTTTTATTTTTTCGAAAATTCTTCATCCCTGCTTTAGTTATGAATTCAGAAAATGGGGTTTTTAATCCGTGACCCCAAATATGACCTAAAATGTAAACACAGCTGAGGATAAATAAAATATAGCGTATTTTTTTTGAAATCTTTAAACAGCTATTTCTCTTAAACTATCGAGTTTAGTGGAAAGTTGTAGAACAAAAATTATCCATTATTATAGGTACTTTAACACCTTTCAGCTTAGTACCTCCTTTCCGACTAACCTTGTATATATTTAGTAACTGAAAAATGTTGTCCAACTGTGCCTTCTAACTTTGGAAAAATTAATAATATTACACGGCTGCCGTTGCAAATGAGTATTTTGATGAAGTGTCAAATGTGACCTATTAAAATGGCCCTACTTTAACTCTAAGAATTTTGTGGACTTCCTCGGCATCGGAAATTGAACAACATTCGTAGAACAACTTTTCGAAATTCGCGTATTTTTTTATTGTTTCGCATACAATTATAATTATTATAATTAGCCTGTACTGTCCCACTGCTGGGCTGAGACCTCCCTCCATTCCTTCACATACAAATAAAATATAATTATATTTTTATTTGTATGGAAAGTAGTAAAAAAAATACGCGAATTTCGAAAAGTTGTTCTACGATCGTTATTTAGTTTCTGATACCGAATAATACCACAAAATTCTTACTTAGTTAATTTTTTAACATCTTATGCAGGGTGTAAACGAAAATATGTACCTAATTCCTCCCTTTTATTGAATCCAAAAGTATCCCGTGTAAGGTTAATCTGTGTCAGCAGTACATCACGAGGTTTGAAGGAATTACATGATTTCGTTTACACTCTGTATAGGTACCAGAATCAAAGTGCGCCGCAACTTTGAAAAAAATTAAATGGCGGTATGTTGGCTACGCCACAAAGGTTCTATACCCTTTTCTTTTTAAGCCATCGGATAACGTTTTACATTCCTGTAGCTATAATTTAAGTAATTTCTATAAAACTTGGCACCTCTTTAGGTCTCAATCTTTTATCAGCGATGTCGGCCACCCCGCATTTCCTTATTGTAACGAACCTCGCCCGTTTTTACATTTGGACACCTTAGAAGCCAACTGATCCAAGTATATTTTTTGTGTACCTATTCTTCTTCTTTTCGTGTGGTTAGTGACTAACCTGGTGTCACAGTTTATGCCAACCATGGGCCTCTGACTTGCCTTCACATGCCGTCGAGAAATATCTCTCAGGCATGCCGATTTCTCCTTCACCGTTTTTAAGCAAGTGATAATTCTACAATACGCATATGAATCCGAAAAGTCAGAAGTTCGTGCGTTCGGTTCGAACTCGAGACCTATGATTTGGCAGACCGACGGTCACACCACAAAAAATCACTGCTGTTGTATACCTATTGAGATATTGTGTTTAAAATATCCGTATAAGTACCTATAACATAATAAATGTTAACTCAATTTCACCAAAAATGTTACTTAGATCAGTTGGCTTTCAAGGTATCCATTTATGTATTTTCACGGACAAAAAAACCGCAGTCTGTCCCTCGTCTGCGCGCTGGGCTTATCTATACTAATATTATAAAGCTGAAGAGTTTGTTTGTTTGAACGCGCTAATCTTAGGAACTACTGGCATAAATGAAAAATGTTGCAAAAACGGGAAAAATGTCCACCCGTGCGAAGCCGGTAGTAGTTAATAAATTCACTTATCTTCGTTTTAAATTGCAGGTAGACAACAGATGTCGGCTATCAGACTTAGAAGAAGGTCGTATTGGTAAACTGCTAGTACATCGCTCAGGTCGAGTGAGCCTCGCACTTGGCGATACCATGTTCGAAGTAAGTATTCTCTTAACATGAAGTAGCTGATAGTGAATAGAAGACTCTCATTCTATTGATGAAAGTGTACACATCAACAGCTTAATTTTACAGTCAACACGCAGTCAACCTGATGCTTTGGGGTTAGAAACCTTGATTCCATTACATTTGGTTCAAATTTCTTTGCTTTTTGGTCTTTTTTAATTATTCTTAATTGTTTTCTAAGTGTTTATTTTTTATTTTTTAATAGCCTGTGGAATGTCCCACTGCTGAGCAAAGGCCTCCCCTTTTGCCTTCCAAACCTCTCTATTTTGTGCCGTTTCTAACCCTGTGAGCCTCGCAAAAACGTCTAGATCGTCACGCTAACTACGCCGCGGCCGACCTCGACGACGGTGTCCTCCTTCAGGCGTCCAGTTAGTGACGATCTTTGCCTATCGGTCCGGGTGCATTCGAGCGACATGACCGACCCACTCCCTACAACTGGCGTGTGTGTGTTTACGATATTATATTGAAAGCACACGCACGTTGAAAATATTGGAAAACAAAAACGCAGCTGTGTGGTAAAGACGCGGGACAGATTATCGCAATAACGCATCTGTGGGGTGGGAAGCCTTTAAAATAGACTTAGTTTACATTTTCATAAAGTAGATATTTGTATAAGTTACAATAACATTTGGCATTTTATCCCGATGGTTATGTTATACAGTAGAACGTCGTTTATCCGAATTAATTGGGACCGGGGTCGATTCGGATAATCGGACATAGGCTGGTAAAGAAAAACGAACTGTCACACATAGAATAAAGTAGTGTCTTGCCTCTAGCTTTCAACCATAACAGTTGAAATATATCTGGACTCCAGCGAGTTCCAACTTGTTACAACAAAACAAAACAAAACAAAAATTACATAATTATGTACTTAGTTTTAATTTTTTATATTACGCTTAGGACCGATTCGGATAATTGGCGATTCGGTTAATCGGCGTTCGGATAATCGGCGTTCTACTGTACTATATTGTATTGTTCCCCAGGTGTGCATGGGCACGAAGGCATCTTTCCACCAGGAGGTGGTGTCAGTGGGCACGGACGAGGCGTCGCGCTCCGCCAACCTGGTGGCGCTGGGCGCGCTGCAACACAAACTGAACCTCGTGCCCAACTGGGAGGAAATGTTCCAAGATATGTCTGTCTGATGTCCATAATAAAAATTGAAAATTTATATTGTTTTCTTTTTTTCAATCAAACTCCAAAGTCTCAAGTCATTGGAGTAAGAAGACTATATCTTTAGTCAAAACTCTTGCCTAGCATGCTAACAGGTGATATCTCATCTTTATGAAGCGCAGGCCACAACGCGAGCTGGCTTTTTCATACTTCGGTTCACATCGTTTGAGTCGCTGAAGTAGCTAGGCTCGGTGGAACGTTGCTCGCCCGCCCGCCCGCCTGGCGGTGTGGCCTGTGCTTTATGCAAGGTGCATGAAAATGAATGTCACCTACCTGTGGTTAGAGAGAGGCCTGGTTATCGACCGATAAACCAGACAAACTTAAGATGTTTTGTGACTTACAGTAGATTGAACAGTCAATAAAAAATAAAAGTTGTTTTTTTTTTTCCAACTCTTGTGGCAACCCTACACCTACGCATTGATTCAGAACAGTTCAATCAGCCAGTTGTCAACTAATTCTGTTTTAAATATTGTTTTTATCTACAATTCTAGCAATGGGAGAAAATTAAATAACAATCTGGATTGTTCAACAACTGACTTTTGCAACAATTTTGAATTGGGAGGCTGGATAGTATTTAAAATGTTGAAGAATCTGAGATTATCAGCTGGTTCTACGAGCTGAATGAATATAGAAGAGACAACAACTCTTATATGATATTTATTGTACCTAAATTATTTACAAAACAAACTATTCTGGTATTTCCTAAGCAGTAGCACTTGCAGCCTTTTCTTCCTTTATTTGTGTTATCTGTGCATCTCGGCCTTCATACTTGTTGCCCTTCAAGTCTATGGCATAGTTGTAATCCATGGGGTTAGCCAGTGCATGGTCAATGGCAGCGTCTAGGTTCTCTGGAGTTACAAACGTAGAACTCAGTTCCTGAAAAACAAAAAGTTTGATAACCTTTTAATCGCTTGAGTCGCATTTCTGCGACAAATATTTCCGTGCTCCTACCGCGCGTGTCGTATTTCTGCGACAGAGAACATGCATTGTTTTTTTGTTCTATTTTTGTCTCCTATGAACTGCGTGGTACAACTAAAACGATTATTCAATAGAGATATGATTTACAACAATTACTTAAAATTGTTTCATAGCTCTAAGTATTGAAAAAGCTTAATATATTTATTGTAGGTACTATTTTATCGATTCGTAGTCACGCGCTAGGGGCATGGCAATTGATATTTAGCCACGTGCTAAGGTTAATGTAATTGTAATTTTGATAATTTTATTTGAAGGGGCACTGCTAGCTTTGGCATAGACACCATTACAATTTAAATAAAGAACTTTTAACTGTATTTGTTATAGTAAAAGGCACATTTTAAGTCAAAATTACATAACATAAACATAACATCACGCATCTCAAAGGATGGGCAGAGGTGTGTAGTATCACTTTCATTTTGCTGTTATGTTTTTAAGTCCCATGTAATAGGGTGGAGCCCATTGTCATCAACTGGGCACAAATCCAAACTATGGGCTGTTAGTAAGGAATTCCACGCAGAAATATACTTTGCCCAACCTGGGGATCAAACCCAGGAGCTCACGATTAGCAGTCGCGCTTGCCACCACTGTACCAACGACGGCGAATTACATACCTTCTGTATTTTGATTTCCTGGGAAGCTTTAGCGATCCGTTCCTTTAGCTTCAGATCCTCGGCCTCCATCCTTTTCAAGGCGTAATCCTCTAGGGCCGCCACCTCCAGTTTCCTTCTCTCCTCACGTTCCACAGCGACCTGTGCGTTCCACTTATCGTTCAACTCCACACACTGAGCCCATTCTTCAGCCTCTAAACGTTGAGACATCTCTGAGCTTGCACTCTCTCGTGTCGACTTCTCTTTGATCATTTCCTCGTGATAAAACCTCCTTATGGACCGCATTTGGGTTTTATAGTTATTGTGCAGACGCAGAAGCTCTAAACGCTCCTCTTCTGATACAACTGGACGTTTCGGTATACGATAAATTTTACTTTTCGCGACAGGAAACCACCGAGGTTTTCTGTGTGCCTCAGCGCATTGTACCAGCATTGGCCAGGTACGCTTTAGTAACGGGTTTTGGGATAACATTATTTTTAATTCTCTGTACTGTTTTTAATTTCGTTATTTACAGAATTTTATACAAATTCGTCTTATACAGTCACTGACAATCACTCTATCTACATAACCTAAAATTTTATGTGACAGTTGACAGAAATCATTATTGTCAAAATTGTTATTGCCAAAAACTCGGAACGTTCTTTAGTGCTCAATTACATATAAATAACTATGGTAAAGTAAAATATAATGTAAAATATGTTATTAGTGAAGGCTATTTATATTTAGAAATAGAGATTTGCATCATTTATTTGAATCCAAATCCAATAAACTTAAATTCGTTTTTAACGAGTAATTTTTTTTCTTGAATTTAAACCGTATAGTTTATGTCAAATAATGACAATCAGAAACAAATGTCAAAGTTGTCAAACAAGCGACCCGTGAGCCGGGCTTCGCTCGCTGTTTATATATTGAAAAATCAATGATTACGATCATTTAAACTTGATACCAAGATGATAAAAATATCTGCTTTAAACGAAGAATCGGAGGAGGAAAGTGGGTCTGAGGAGGAAGTAACAAGAGAGGCGTCAGAACAGATAGCGTTGCAACAGTATGCGAATGCTCTGGATCTTCAAAGAAAAGGTAATCTTAAGGATGCCACACAGTTACTGAAGGACCTTCTCGATACAGAACTGCTATATGATGTCAAAAAACCGGCGCAAGGCGAGAAAGTACCCGGTCCTCTGTTTAATTTAAAGTACTTATCGTATAAAAATCTAGCGACAATGCTAAGTGCATCGGAAGACGTCGATGCGGCTATAGAGGCGTACTGCGCGGCATCGGAGCTAGATGACACTGATGTCACTCTGTGGCACCGCCTGGGACAGCTATGTATGCGCGCCAAACGTTATGAAATGGCGCTCCATGCCTTCCAACGCGGTGCTGACCGCAACCCTCGTCACTGGCCCTGCCTCGACAAGATCGTCACACTGCTCCTCGGCCTAGATTATAAAGAGGAATGTATTTCTACTATACATGATGCCCTCCAATTAGATCCTGGATACTTGAGGGGTCTTGCATACAGAAAACACATATTCACTGTCTATCCTTACATCAGAGACTTTATGGAATATCTTAATCCAATTTACAAATGGAATGAGAAGGAGGATGAACCAATTGATGAGGAAGGAGCTGAAAAACTGGTGAAAGAAGCAGATGAGATTAATGAAATATTTCTTGAGCAGCAGAAAGCCGAACAGTTTAAATATGTCTTACCAGAATTAAAGTTGGTTAAACCAATAACAAATTTAAGCTGGAAATCTGTTGGAGATTCTCTAGTACATATGCATCACTATATGTCTGAGCATTATTATAGTCATGCATGCCCAATTGAAATTGTTTTTGAGAAAGAAGATAAAGCAGCACCAATGGAAGTCTGCGAGGAGCCTAAAGAAATAGAACCAGTAGAAAATAAAACAGAAGAAACTAATACAGACACTGAGAAGAATGCTGAAACTGTATCAGAGAATGAAAATAATGAGTTGTCAGATAAAGAGAAAGTAGCGACTGACACAGAGAAGGTTGAGAGTGATGTTGAAATGATAATTGCGGAAACCAATACTGAAACTCTACAAGATCAGAAACAAACCAAGAAAGCACCAGTGAGAAGAAGAGGCAGTGCTCTCAGTTTTCTAGAAATGTGGGAATGGTGCACAAAGCGGAGATCTGGACGCAAGAAGCCGGTTAACAAACAAGAACAAGATGATAACATCTATGAAACACTGCGTAAAATGGTGCCCATTTCTTTAGTACCTGAAATGGTTGATAAGAAAGAAAATCAAGCCAGAGAGACCTCCCCAGACACATCAGACCTTGATAAACTATTTGAAGAGAAAGATAAACCTGAAGAAATTAAAGAATATTTTGGATCAGAAGATGAACAAAATGATGTAAAGAATTTCATTAATAAATACACAGAAAATAAAAGAGATATAATTGATATATTAAAAGATGTTCTGGGTACTTTAGCTGTCAAGTGGAGAGAGAAATGGCCACAGGGCCTCCCTGAAGTATTTATTGAAGCTAACAAATGCTATCTTAACCATATTGATGTTCCAACATGCACCAGTGACAATGATGAGGAACTCCTACATTATACTACTGTCAACATTTTGGTAGAAGAGTTTACTGTCAACGAGAAACTTAACACTTCAACTGCAGATGACAAGCAAAAACATGATTTGAGTGTGGTCGAAACTGTAGGTATAACACTTAGTTTAAAGCCACACATTTTTGTAAGTACCGACTGCTTAGAATTGACCATACGTTATCTTTGGGTGAAACTCCACATTCAATTGTTAAATAAATCTAATGAGTTTGCTTTAGACTGTTTGTATCAGCTTCAATATGAATTTGAAGCCATGGGAGACCACCATGACACATACAGTTTAAATGTTGTCAATTTCACATTTAAACCAACAGTTAATGAGAATGAAGTTTTGGCTGGAGTAAAGTTCCTTGAGAGAAATAAGAAGCTGTCAACTGTAATGGAGTCATATGAGAGGGGGAATTATGAAGATGTGTTAACAATAGTGATTGATACTTTTGAGCACTGCAAGACAATGGCTAGGAATGAAGAAGAGGTGTCTTTAGACTTTGCAGTTCACTTATCCCTTATATTAGACACTTATTGGGCTTTGGACAAGCCTGATGAATGCTTCAAATGGTCTCTGATCTGCTTACATGAAGCTCTAAAGCATTACTTTAGGTTTACAACAGGATCTCAAGAATATGATAAGTGGACCCTTACAGTTGTGAAGATACTTTGTTGTATGGAACATATACTTACGACGGAAGGCTTGACATGTTTGGACACTGTGTCTCCGAAAGAACTCAGTCAGGGTCTGGAAGATCTCATCAGAATTATTGGCCACCAAATGGAGACAAATGCATCTGATATGCCTTTTGGCACTGTCATTCCATGGATCATAATGCATTACATATTGCAAAGAGAGGAGGATCAAGGGAGGGCTAGAGTAGATAAGGACAAAGTTACGTGCGATGAAGTTCCTAATCCAATAATG
Source organism: Amphipyra berbera (assembly GCA_910594945.2). Lineage (NCBI taxonomy): Eukaryota > Metazoa > Arthropoda > Insecta > Lepidoptera > Noctuidae > Amphipyra > Amphipyra berbera. Next base: position 1,861,048 of record OU343142.1, on the reverse strand, counting down.
GTTTTGTTTATTGCACATGAACAGCTAGGTAAAAGAGGTTGGTGTTGTAAATCTGAAGGAAAACTACTCTATTTTATTTTAGACACGGTGGTGCCGAGATTGCGATCCCCTTCCTTGGCCAAACCTCTGGAACAAGTGTGCCAATATATGGAGCAGTGTGTCTACTGCTTATTTGGGCATCCTGGAAGAAAAAATAAGTTAAAATATCTAGTTGATCATAATGTGAGTCCATCTTCTTTAGATTGGAAAAGGGCGCAGCAATTGTATGAAATATTTAGACCTCCAGAACTACCAGCGCTAGAAGGCAAACTGCCGGGCATTACCGCTGATACTGAACAGTTATTCCATAGGATACTTGCATTGCTTCCTCCAGAATGTGACCCTCAGAAATATCTACCAGATCTTGACAAATTCATTAAAGGAATCGAAGATAAACTGCCCAATAATCCATCCCTTTTACCATATAAAATGAAGGATATATATTTTTTGTTAGGAGATTACTATTATAAGAGAGAAGAAGGGAAGTTGGGTGTCAAATTCAATATGTTAGACGTTGCCGTGAACAATGATAGAGTAGAATCCTGGGCGAGAATATCTTTAGCGAAAGCTTTAAATTTAGATAGAATGCTAAGTTCATGTAAAAATCTCAACCATGAAAGGGAATATTTAAATCCCGCAAAATCTGTGATACGATGTTTTAAAAGATCATTGGAGTTGGATCCCACACCCTGTTATATGTGGACTGAATATGGAATGTTCGCCTATTCAGTTCACTCGTTTTGCTCTCGAGTGCTGAAACAGGCTAGCGAATCTTTAAGTATGGAAGATTTCGAGTCTTTAGAGAAACAGAAAGAAGACATGTTAGATACGACGCAGAAGTGTTTCATTACCGTGCTCAACGAATTAAATAATAGTATGGACGCAGACAAAGTCAATGATGATACGTGGCTCCATTATTATATGTTGGGAAAAGTTGGCGAAAAACGTAACAAGCCCCCCTCAGTTTACTTAGATTATTACATGAAAGCGGTTAAGAGTTTACAGGAAAGTGATGCGACGTATCCCTTAAAGATAAATTACAACACACCAACACATTTGTGCATAGAAGTGTTGGAGTTACACTACAGAATCCATGCGTCTATTCTAAAGTATATAGAGCAACATGAAAACAAGCCTATACCTACATCAGTGGGCAAGGTATTCTCCACATGTATTGAAGAGTGGAAAAAAGGTCCTTTTACAAGGAAGCCTAAGAAAGATGGTAGTGCAGAAATAGAAACGAACACAGAACCTAAACCTGCTGAACCCGTTCACCCGGCAAACATTCTCAAACGTTCTATAAGCGACGCTGGCGAAGAAGAGTCGCATGAAGCCAAAAGATTAAAGATGGAAGCCGCAGCAGCTAAAGTTAGGAGATCCGCCTCCTACGACACAGAAAGAACGCCAAAAGAGCCGATTGTGCAAAGTGCAGAGACGACTCAATCAAAACCAGATGCGCCCGCAGAAGAAAACAATCAAGATGTTATCGTAATAGACGAACAGTCGCCACAACCAGCACCACCACCACCACCGCCGCCACCACTAGAACCTGTAAAAGAAAAAACGCCCGAAATAGAAAAGCCTTTAGAAGAGAAGAAAGGCGAAATAGATGGGGAGAAAAAAGAAGAAAGTTCAAGTAGCACATCTTCAACCTCATCGTCTGATTCCAGTTCTAGTGAATCGTCATCTGACAGTAGCAGTGACTCCAGCAGTTCCAGCGACACTTCCTCAAAGTCATCTAACGACTCTAAACCTTTAACAGACGAAGAAATAATGAAAATCGTGTCAGCTTGTCTTGATGCGTTAGAAGATTGTGCGAGTCGCTTCCCTCCACATTACAAGGCCATATACAGACTTGCTCACTACCATTTCTACTACAAAAAGGGTAAAGACATTGAGAGATGCCGAGATCTCATGCTATCCAATTTCACGTCAAGAGCTGGCTTGAAATTGGGAGGACTATTTAGTGAGAGGAAACCCTCGAACTTTTTTAACAATATATGGAAAATACCTTCAGTAGAAATAGACAGACCGGGCGCTTTCATTTTCCACATGAACCGCTCCGTCCTTCTTACCATGGAGATACTGAAAGAGATAGACGATCACAAAACACTGTTGGACCTCAGCTTGCACTTGCTAAGAATACCTGAGCCTGACAAAAAGTATTTACGTGATTCTGACAGAGAAGAGTTGGCACAGCAAGCATTCTCACTTTGCATTCAATCATTAAGAGGACAGTTGACTAAGTTCGGTCAACAAGCTGATTTGAAAAGCAATGACGTAGAACGACAAGCACTTAACAGCTTAATGTTGGATATTTACAGAGCATACCAAAGAGCACAGAAACAACCAAATTCAAAGCAATTTACGAACCTATTAATAGAAGGTTACAAGCTAGCTACCAGTGAACCTATCGCGGAGAATACCAATCTAGTCGACATCAGCATGAAATACTGTCAAAGGTTAATTCAGAAACTGAAACACGAAGCGACGATGGCTAGTTTAGATAAAAGTCAGAACGCTCAAAAGAAACAAGCTGCGAAAGCTGTTGCTGAAACTGTTAAAGCTACGACTGTGAATGTCAATCCGCCGAAGCCCGAGCAGAAAGCTCCACAGCCTTCGACTTCAACATCGAGTTCAACTTTACCGAAAATGTCCCCGCACGAGATGGCCGCCGCTTTCCAGAGTTACTTGCCGATGTTGAACGATCCTGTGCTGTCTCAGCAGACAGCAGCCGCTCTTTCCTTATCTTACTTGAGCAACATAAGCGCTCTAGCTGGCTACCCGTCATTGCAAAACACGTTACAGTCTTCCATACAGAACACGCTACAAAATTCTTTCCAAGCGGAGTTCTATCGCCAGTTCTTAGGACAGAGTTTCTCGTCGTTTATGCCGCCTGTGAAGAAACAGAAACGCGGTCCAAAACCAACTTCATCGAGACCCCCAGTAATGCCACAGATGAAGGCTTCCAAATCATTTACGGCCCCTTCAATGACTTCAGTCAGTAAAGCCGTGCCGACACCTGTGATTAGCTCTCTTCAGAAGTCTACTTCGGCTCCCTTAACTCCAAGTATGGGGACAGTGCTCCAAAACTTGCCCGCCTCCATGACTGCAAACCTTTCTTCGTTCGGGGCAGCACACTCGTCGTCACACTCTACGCACACGTTACCTGCGCAGGCGCACATGTCCACTGCGTCGACTGTGAGCGCTGCTATTCACACGAAACCTCCATTGCCTCACCAACAAGTTAGTCCGGGGAAGACGCTGCAAGAAAAACTGGCTGAGCGACAAAAGCACTTGCCGATATCGAAGAGCCACGACATCAACGCCTCTATCAGTAAGTTGCCATCTTCATTGACCATCACGAAGACGTCAGTACCCAAACAAGTGATGAAGAAGCCTGAAGTTAAGAAATCACTGCCATTCACCGAAAGACCCAAGCCGATCACTTCAGATGAAGTTATTGTACTTGATGATGATTAGATTATGATTATTTATCAATTAATGATTAGAAATTACTCTAGATATCGGGACTATATACCTTTTGATTCAATAAATGAAATCCAATCAGATAAACGAATTTTAATTTATTTCTTATAAAATATTTAAATTATTTTACTATTTACAAATGTAATTATACCAAAAATAATTTTAACAATCGCTACATAATGTTAAATTGCTCACATATGCGTTATTAAGTAATATCAATGATTTAGGAATCAATTTTGAGGACATTTTATGTCGAAGTTTATTTGCGAAATTAGTATTTCTTATTTTATTATTTACCAGTAGTACATACAAAATCGAATTATTTTATTATAAACAGAATTGGAACGAAACAAAAACTGTATATTCGGATTTATAGTTTATGATGTGAATAAGAAAGACTGGGAGACTGCAGTTCTACGGTCACTGACTCGATTGTCTTTGCCTCGGTCATAAGGTATTTGAGAGAGGCCAGCCTCCACAACTAAGTTTTATAATGGATTATTTGTTGAACGTTTTATTCCATCCCTAAAATGTCCACTGCATAACGTGAGCTCACATAATGTTCTATGATTAAATACAGATGTAAATTTAATTAGTTTCGTTATTCCAGTCAAGTTCCTTCCAGTATTAAAATGAACTGTTTGCTCTATCTGCAGAGTAAAATATTTGTAGAGCTGAAACTGTCTGGTTATAAGAGTTCATGATAAGACCGCTTGGTTAAGGCGGATATAGGACTTATTCTTGGAGGATGGGGTGCTTCACTAGGGCCAGATGGGTACTGAGACCTAATCCCCCTTCGTCCCCGTCTCCCCCCTTGAATCCACACCTCCCGCTTAATAGTTCTACAGTTGCATTGTCTTTCATTTATGACACGATTTCTCTTCATTCCTCGGTCTAGTATAATGTATAGGTTATAGTACTCTCATTCTATAGAAGTACATGAGCATTTCGCTGAGGTTCCAGCTCATGATGAGTGTTCCAAAGTAGGTCAGGACTAGGAGCGGCAGCGGCAGGAGGAACACGCGCGCGTTTTGCAGCATCGGAAGATCTGAAAAGAGAGGAAGCGGTTACTAGATCTGCGGTCACTAATCCAGGTGGAGGCTACCAGCATTAGCTGCCTTTTTGAGAGATGTCCGTGGATGGGTGACCACGCGTTACACATCGAGACCTCTCCGTGCCTCGGAGAGCGCGTTAAACAGTCGGTCCTGGTGTCATACGAATACCTAAGACAGCTGTTACAGGCAGTCAGAAGCAAGTGTGACAACTGGACTAACCTTAGGATATCGGCATTGCCCAGTAACTGGGTTGCAGAGGTCTGATGGTAATCGCTCCATGTAAAATACTGGTATTCAGGCGCATCTGGTTAGATTGGAGGCTGACCCCAACATAGTTGGGAAAAGACTAGGTGGAACGATAAATTACGACGAGGACGGATACAGGGGGTGGGAGGGTAACGTCTAGGTGGCTCTTCCACAAAACTGGGGTGCCTTTTGTTGTTGAGTCTAGTTGGTTATTTATTGCCTTCGCCACGTAAGTGTTAACTTTGACGGCACGTTTGGTACAGTGGCTGAGCAATTGGCTTCTGCGCTACGGGTCGCGGGTTCGATTCCCACATGGAACAAATGTTTGTATGGCCTACAGATAGTTGTTCCGGGTCTGGGCGTTTGTGCATGTGAGATTTATGTCTGTAAACGCTCCCACGATACAGGAGAAATCTTAGTGTGGGGCAATGTTTTTATAAAAAAAAAAAATACTAAACTTTGAAAATCTTGAGAAAAGGAGAAGAGGACGCTTTCACACGACGAGCGATTTCCGAGATAACCAGACGACCAAAAGCAGAGTACAAGAGATTCTTTTGTTTTCAAGTTGCATGATCGACCAGGGAACAGGTTGCTGACCACCAAGTTGGCAGTGCGTAATGGCCCTTAATGTTAACATAACATCACGCCTGTATTCCCCGAAGGATTGGGCAGAGGTGTATAGTAACACCCTCATTTCGCCGTTATGTTTAAGTCCCATGTAATAGGGGGCGAGCCTATTGCCATCAACCGGGCACAACTCCGGACTGCTACTAAGGAATTCTACACAAAAAAACCCAATAACACTGCCCGTCCTGGGGATCGAACCCAGGACCTCACGATCAGCAGTCGCGCTTGCCACCATTAGATCAACGAGGCAGCCAATGGCCCTTAATGTATTTAGTTCAAATAAAGCTTCCCCATATGTTCAGACTTACCAGAATCGACAACTTTTCCATAATCTGAAAGTCAACGTGTATTTTAGTTCTGGCACTATAGCAAAACAACTGCAAACATAACCTTCACATAATCTTATACATACATACAAAAACTCACGCCTTTTTCCCATGGGGGTAGGCAGAAACTATAAAACGCCATATGGTACGACCCTTAAGCCGGGTCCAGACGTGTGTAACGTGTAATATAATATATCGTGAAATGTAACGCGAATTCTGTGTGTGGACGGCACTACGAGCATTACATGTAACTCTAATTATTCAGTTTATATCCAAAGCGCAAGTATAAGGGCCTCACAGAAAGATCATGTGAAGGTCAAGATTGCAGTTGCTTTGCTATTATAAGTAAGTTGTACTAATATAAACTAATACTTACTGCTATATCCTAAGAACGTGATGTATAGGTAGTAGATGATGGACGCCAGCCAGAACGAGTTGGACACCAGGCACGATAGGAAACCACCGTGGAATAGTAGATCTGGAAAAAAAAACAATGTTCTTATTTCAAATAGGTTTAGGTCCTTATGAAAAGTCTTGAATTAGTCGCAAAGTTCTAACGTCTTCTTCCTCTTAGCCTTTTCCCAACTGTTTGGGGTTAGCTTCCAATCTAACCAGATGCGGCTGAATACAAGTATTTCACACGGAGCGACTGCCATCAGACCTCCGCAACCCAGTTACTGGGCAATACCGATATCCTAAGGTTAGACCGGTTGTCAGACTTTCGAGCTTCTGGCTACACGTAACGACTGACATAGGTATTCGTATCACAATCGGGACCGACAGTTTACAGTGCTCTCCGAGGCACGGAGGGGTCTCGATGTGACCCATCCACAGACTGACCGCGGCAAGCGCAGCTTCGCTCTTCGCATAGTTCCAAGCATAAGCATAATAATCAGCCTATTATTGTCTCACTGCTGGGTACAAGCCTCTTCTCAGAATGAGAAAGGTTTAGGCCTTAATACACCTCACTAGCCTGGTGGGGGTTAGCAGACAACACACACCATCGAGAACTTTTTGGAGTTCTCTCAAGTGTCAAGGTTTCTTACGATATTTTTCTTCACCGTTAACGCAAGTGATAATAAAAATTTTGATCAGTAATTAAATTTGAATAGTTACGAAGTGCGGACCGGGATCGAACTATTCAGCATGGGAGGCAATCATTCAACCGTTAGGCTATAAAAGGCGACTAGGAGAAATGTCAAACAATGAGAAGCAGCTTGAAAACCAGCGTCAGGCACTAGTGGTCTGACATTTATGCTGAACTGAACTTATTTGTCGCAGCCGCTAGACACACAGCTACTTTATTTTTGTTTTGTCTCTATTGAATTTTTTGTTCAAGTGAAAGCAGTCAGACACACAGACAAAAAATTCATAAGACACAATTCAAAATAAAAAATAAACAAAAAATAAAGTATCTGTGTGTCTAGCGGCTGCGCCAAATAGTCTTGTCTTTCTTCCATTTATGAAAAGATCGGGCGTTTTGGAAAATCCGGCTTCCCAAATCGCTATCTTCCAAACACCAGTAACTAATCCTGTGTGATCAAAGACACTGTAGACGAGTGGATTAGTACTTCTTCCCTTTCTAAATTACTCGCTACTCAACTAAATTACAAGCATAGGGTCCGAACAAGATTTGACCAAAGTTCAGCCAGGCTTTCAATGAGACTAGACGGTCAGTTATTTTTTAACCGACTTCCAAAAAGGAGGATGTTCTCAATTCGACTGTAGGTTTTTTTTGTATGTTTGTTCCGCGATATCTGCTGATTGTGAACCGATTTTAATTATTCTTTTTTTGTCTGAAAGAGTATTCTTTCGAAGTGGTCCCATTTAAATTTGGTGAAGATCTGATAAAGAACTTCGGAGATAGACAATTTGAAGTCGGTTTTTTTTTTGTTAAAAAGTTAATTATTTATTTTTTTATTCTTGCCTTATTCGCGTTTGGCTCTAGTCTCACCTGATGGTAACCGCAGGCAGGGTCTAAGATGAAGCACACGAATCAAAGGAACAGAGATATAGAGGGAATCTCCTATACCCCTCTGGCTCTCACATATACACGACGGAACACAGTAAACTGCTTGGCTTAACCGGACTTTAATGTTCAGGTGGTAGCTAGCCAGGCGGACCATATTGATCCTACCACCAAGCGTGCTGGGTTTAGTTGAATCTTACAACACGCGTCTATTCTCAGTGTGCGGTGAGGAAGTTTTATATTTTAGCCCGTCCCCAAACGGGTAAAAGAATATCAGTTTTGTGTTATACTTACTATTAAAGAGGACAATCTGGAAGCAGTGCAACAAGGACAGCGGGGGGAAGAAGGCATTGATGTGGACGTCGAACGCGTACCCCCACTCCACGTCGGGACCCGACTGGTCGCGGCGCAGGTACTTGTTACTCAGATACCTGTTAACATCATTACATATTAAACTGTTTTGTACAGTACACTGTCAAAGTCAAAGTATTTATTTCAATTAGGCATATAAAAGGCACTTTTGAACGTTAAAATTTACAAAAAAGAAAAAAAGATTCTAGTCGCCCCTTCCAAAAAGTAGTTTCGTATGGAGAAGAATGGGCAAGAAACTCCACCGTTACTCTTTTAAAATGTCTTACAATATTTTGTATAGGTACATTAATTATACAATTATATGTGAAGACGATGCACCTAGAATAAAATTACTATGTGATAGATACATGGTGCTCACATATTTACAAACATTGCAAAAGTATACATTTTCCCAAACTTTTAAAATTAATACTGATCACGTATATACTGTATGATGGATTTGAATGAAACTTTAATTGGTTAGACCGCCTTGTTGGTCTAGTGGTGGCAAGCGCGACTGCTGATCGTGAGGTCCTGAGTTCGATACCCAGGTCGGGGTGTTATTGGATTTTTCCGTGTGGAATTCCTCAGTAGCAGTCTGGAGTTTGGATTTGTGCCCGGTTGATGGCAATAGGTTCGCCCCCTATTGCCCACTCATTACTAAACATCTCTGCTCAACCCTTCGGGGAATATAGGCGTGATGTTAAGATTTGTTTTTTTTTTTGACGTTTCACCGATTCTTGGGCTCCAGACAGTGGCGTGCATTGCATATAGGCAATTAAGCAGTGCCTACCTCATAAGATTTAATGAACTACTCCATCTTTAACTATTACTATAAATAAAATAAGCGTGTATGGCTATGATTTCTTTTGGTCAGAATCGTATTGAAATGGGCTCAAGCGTACAATTGAAAGGCGACATCGCTACTGCCTGCCTACCTAGTCCGAAAACCAATGCACGACACTGGCTCCAGATAAATGCATTGGATACTTTTTTTATCAATCGGGAGTACTAGATGAATGGACAAAAGCCAGTACATCATGTGAACATACATACATAAACTCACGCCTTTTTCCCATGGGGGTAGGCAGAAACTACAGAACACCACATGCTACGATCCTTACATACTCCTTTCGCTTCATTCACATTCATACATCTTGTCATATACGCACGCCAGTTGAGAGTACTACGCACCCGACCTTTGTGAAGAACATCACCAATAACATTGATGTATGTCCTTCTAGGGCGTCCTTTACCGGCGTTTCCACTGACATCCGCCTTATAAATTCCATTTGTTAATCGTCGTTCAGTCATTCTCTCAACATAACCAACCCACCTAAGCATAACCCTTTCAATTTTTGTCACTACATCACCTTATAAATTGCAGCTTTGTTTAATCTCATTATTCCTGTTACACCGCACATACATCATGTGAGCATGACGATTATTCCCCAAAGGACTGCATTATCGTTCTATCGTTGTTCCCTAAGATAGTACATAACCTGTCGTTAGGGATGTTATAAGGGGCCATTCAAGTATTACGTAAGCAGAATTTTAGTAATATTTGACCCACCCCTCCCCCTTGTCAGCAAATGTAAGCAAAGCTTTTACTCCGCCCCCTCCTATGCTTACGTAAAATTTTGTTTTTTAATCAGTTCAAGTTTCTTTATTGTTATACATGAGCAGCAGTTTTCAAGTCTAGAAAAATAAGTAAATAAATAAAAATTGCTGACGTAATCATCATCTAGACACCCCCGTCCCCCATGTCAACAAATATAAGCTAAGCAAAGACCCCCTCACCCCCCCCCCCCCCTTCGTGCTTACATAATGCTTGAATGGCCTCTAAGGAAGTGAATAACTATGGAAAGGTGGTGCCGAAAAAATGCTGACCAAGGGCGCTCTTGCTACACCACATAAATTGATTAAACAACACATGATATACTAATTTCAGTATGGATACCAACCAGAATAATGTGGACACGAGTAGACCAGCACCAATGAAGTCGACAAAGACTACAAACAGCATGAACAATCCCACCTTCACAGTGGACAGGCCCATCGCCAGCCCGAAACATATTGACGATACTGGAAATATAAACATAGGTTATTAATGAAAAGGGCCAGCAAGTGTCTATGGCTTCTGGCTAAGAATAGGCCCCATCCTCTTTACCCGAGGGTCTAACCCTGGGGGCGGTAACACTGTGACCGGGAGCGCGCGTGCGCCCGCGACGTCTTTTTGGTTCGCCCTCCATGATAACACGTCGTCTCTTTGAATAAGCCTACTTTCGGCTTTCAGCACAAGTCGGCAAGCCCTTTGTGACGGCACGGCGTAATAAAGCGTGCAGTCTTCCTGACGGGCGGACGAGGGCACGGCAGGGGGAAATCCCCCTCCATTTTATATGCACCAATTACACATGTGCCCTTCAGGAGTAAATTATTTAAGAATGGGAAACCCTTAGGCTGGATAAGGTTGCCAACCCCTGGTCTAGTCTATCTTAAAGGGATCATCTTAAGACGATGGGCAGCGGCATCATCGCCTTCCTCCTAACTTTTATTCTAACTATGTTATGGTCGACTTTCAGTTTAAGCGGCTGAATACCACTATTTTACACAGAGTGACTGCCGTCAGACCCCTGCAACCCAGTTACCCGGCGATCCCATACAAGTTGCCAGTTTTGGAACTTCTGGGTACCTGTAACAACCGCCATAGATATTCGTATGGCAACCTGTGCCGACGGTTTAAGGTGCCTTCCGAGGTGAGGAGGAGTCTCAATGTGTATCGAACCCATACACGGATTGACCGTGGAGAACAGCTTAATCTCTCTGATTGTATGATCCACGCGTTTGTTATTTAGCCACGGGGCCTTCTGCTACCAAAAGCATGTGTGTCTTACAGTTTGTTCATAACATCATATTGTGATTCATCTACCAAGTAGTACCAAGCAAAGTGATTCGGGCAATATCCCCAATGATTGTTCACTGTAGAGGTGTATATTTAGTTACATACTCTACTGGGATGACAATCGAATTGTGCCCGAAAAATGGTCATAGGCCACCCACCTATCATGGTGAAACGTGGGTGTTCAGACTGCTGTAAGAGGATAACACCTCTGCACGCCTTTGGGGATTACAGGCGTGAGATTATATAGGGTGTTAAAAAATTCACTCTCAAGAATTTTGTTTGTGAGGTTATAGCGGGTTCACACGGTTCGATTTTAGTTACAACAAAAGTTGAAACGTTTTGTTCCTTCAAATTGATTGAAAATCTGTTCACACGGTTCAAATCGCATGCGATTTGGCAGTTGATCAACTAGAATCGAATCGTGTGAACCTGGTATTACTCAGTATCAGAAATTGAACAACTTTCATAGAAAACTTTTCGAAATTCACGCATTTTTTTATTACTTTCCAGACATATATTTGTATGGAAAGTAATAAAAACAATATATGAATTAATTTCTAAGAGTTGAAATACGAAAGTTGTTCAATTCCCTAAAGCAAAAGTTCTAAATTTAAATTCTTTGAGTTAATGTTTTAACAGCATGTATATGTTTGATATTTTATTTTGCTTTATTCAGTTATTGAATTTATTTCGTCATTTGCAGCATGACATGATATGTTATTAAAGAAGCTGATAAAAATCACTAGATTGTGGATAGTACAAAAAAAAATATTGTAAATGTAGTGGCACATTTTGCGATAAAATCTTATATTACTAAATAACATTGGTCACTGGCATTGTTCTATATTTCTATTTGATAAGGATTTATGCTTAAACTAGTTATAAGTGCCTTCAAAATGTAATTTACATAAATAAGAACTATTGTACAATTAGTTGCAAATATTTTTTTTATTTTGATTTTTATTTTGAACTAAATGTATCTTATTTTACTAATACTTTCTTCATGACTGTGTTTAGAAAAAATATAGTGAACCTGAGCCTCCAAAGACCTTGCTGTCTGGCTAATATTTTTACTGCGGCATGAGCTATTATCATATAGCATGTAACAACATGAGAGAGATTATGCGTATGTACAAAATAGACTTTATTTGACTAATATTTTAAGTACCAAGTTTAATTGTGGGCCCAATAAAATCGGCAACAAAAAGATGGTGTGACTTTTTCTTCAACTCAGGTTAACGCAGTCCCCTACTGGACATAGGCCTATGCCAAATTATTTCACCACAACAGAACTGTTGGGGTATGCTACTGACAAATATGTACACCTTGAGAATTATAGATGTGATGGCTATGCTAAACTGCCTCATTGGTCTAATCGTGGCAAGCGTGACTGCTGATCATGAGGTCACGGGTTCGATGCCCAGGTTGGGCAAGGTGTTATTGGGTTTTTCTGTGTGGAATTCCTCAGTAGCAGGCCGGTGTTTAGATTTGTGCCTGGCTGATGGCAATAGGCTCGCCCCCTGTTACATGGGACTTAAACATAATGGCGAAATTAGGGTGTTCCTGCCTATGTACCTGCCCAACCCTTCTGGGAATACAAGTGTGATATTATGTTATGTTATGGCTATGCTATAGCACTTATTTAAGTAGTCCATAGGAGCAGTTGACTTCATTGGACTATTTAAAATAGGTATAAATCTTTTAAAAAAAGCAAGATATACTTACAGAATAGCCATACACTAAGTAGAACTAAGAAAGCTGGGTCATCCCTGGCAAACTGTGACTTTGTATCTGCAAGTGAAAAAGACAAAATTAGACTAACATAATACATATAAATATTCTTAAAATGCATGTGGTTCTTGGTATAGAATTGGCCAGCCTTGTGCTGCAAAAAGCATATAAGAGATAATGACAAGTCTAGAGGGTGCACAGCAGCATCCGTTTACATATAGTCACTGGCACATAACTTGGCAAGGCTTTGACGTGGTAGGAGTAAGATTGCGCATGTACACATAGTGCAACTAAAAAATTGACACTTATTGCTTGTCATAATTCTATGGCAATAATGCCATAATTCTATGGCAATAATGCCATAATTCGTTTTTACACAATGTCTGTTTAGAAGAAAGAAAGAAAGGAGAGGAATTCTCTTCTCTACTCTTTCCGAGTTATGTGCCAGCAACTACATATAATATAACCAAAAATACTGTCATCATAATATATTTTTTTTTGCAAGTATCCTCACACTTCTCTACCAGAGTTGTAAGGCTGGTTTAACTGAGACTTGGTAGGTGGGCAAACTATGAAAAAAAAATTTTTTTAATAAGTTTAACATATATTTTGTTTTTTTAAATTTGATTATCACTTGCAATAACAATGAAGGAAAAACATGGTGAGTAAACCTGCACACCTGATAGGGTACCATAAAGTTCTCGATCGTGTGTGTAGTCTACCAACCTGCACTAGGCCAGAATGGTGGGACTAAGGGTTAAACCCTTCCCTTTCTCAGAGGCCCGTGCCCAACAGTGGGATAGTAATGGGCTGACTATGTAATGTTATTAGTCCATTTACAGTCACTTTTAAATAGTCAAAAATAAGTAGTTATTGCATTCTAAAGTGTAGATTCTTTTGGAGAAGAATGGGCAAGAACTCCTTAGTTTCTCTTTATAGTGTTGGTTACATTGTCACTTCATAACTTAGAAGCCGTTGAAGTTATTGACATCTCCAAAAGTTATAATTGTGTGCCTAGTATTTATTTAGGTCACCTTATCAAGAGATACATAGTTATTTTCTTTCCTCGCAGGTTTATCATAACCAAACAGGTCCTTGAGTTCTTAAATACACTGCAGTGTAATGTTACTCACGTTTCCTATAATTGAAATTCCTGAACACTTTCTGTGGCGCCACAAACAGATACACCATTTGCCATGCAGCAAATTCAAAGTCCATCTGATTGAATTGGAACAGTCTTCTGATATACTTGTAGCGTTTCACAGCCGCACTGGCCGTCGTAGGCTGGTAATTAGCCGGTGCTGGCAAAGGAGATGTACTCCTGGGATAGTTACTCAAACTCGGAGTAGGCGACGTTGAGTACTTCATTTTGTATAGATATAGCCAACAAAATTACCACAATCGAGTCATTAAGACACTTAAGAAAGTTTAATATTTATCCTTAAATATTATTAAGGCTGTGTAATAGAAATTATAACATGTTTATTTATTTTTTCAAATAAAATGTAGCTAAAGCAAGATTAGTCACGGCGAAACGTCAATTTAATTAGACGAATGGTTAACGTCATTCATTACTTTTCTCTTTCTAACGACTAAAGAACGAAAAAGACAGTCATAGAATGCATGCTTAAAATATGTTATATTCGTTTAACTATTTACACGGATGACGTTTAACATTTTACGTTTAGAAATTGTATCAAAAACGGATAGGTTAAGGAAAGTACATTTTTAAACTGTTTGTATGGAGATTGGATACACTGAAATTAAAGGCTTCAGTGATGTTTTACAGTATAATACAGCCATTACTGCCACATTTTGTATAGATTAGGGTTAAAATATAATACCAGTTTTTTGCAAAAGATGGATAAAGGAGGACGTCCTAGAAGGACATACATCGATGTTATTGGTGATGTTCTTCACAAAGGTCAGGTGCGTAGTACTCTCAACCGGCGTGCGTGTATGACAAGATGTATGAATGTGGATGAAGCGAAAGGGGTATGTAAGAGTCGTAGCATGTGGCGTTCTATAGTTTCTGCCTACCCCCATGGGAAAAAGGCGTGAGTTTATGTATGTATGTATGTATGGATACTTTTACCAAACATTAAAATTGCATTATAACTCTCAGTGGGAAATTATAGGTACCGTATAATTATGTATGTACGACGGTAAGGTAGAATTAAAAAAATAAATTATTCCAGATATGGCATAGTTTGTTAAAAACTTATTTGTACTACAACTTCTTCAAGAAAATTGCACAGATCATTTTCATGACACGATCCTATTACGGTCTCCTAATATTATGATACGTTGTAATAATCAGAACTCCTTTGAACTTCACGTCATGAGCGCTACCACTTCCTATATCGAATGTAGCCGTGGACCATGGGCGTAGCCAGGATTTTGGCCAGGGTGGGGCAAACTCAGTCAGTCAGTAAATATTTGTCTTTTCAAGAAATCTAAATGCAAAATGGGATTATGGGGCAACTTTGCCCCATAACCTTATTTTTGAGGTTCAAATAAGTATAGACGGAGTCTGGCATTGGTCTGCCTGTTTTAGGTAATTGTTCTGTGAACATGGGTGGCGAGTTGACTAAATCTAGACCATTTACTTATTCTTTCCTGTGCCAGGGTGGGGCAAGTGCCCCATCTGCCCCACCCTGAATACTTCTATGATTAGGAACGTAACAGGAACGTGTCATGCGCGGCAAAACATGCTCCGATCCCTACTATACCCACTGCAACGGATCAACCGCGTTCCATACGTGTATCAACCGCGGTCTTTACATTATACAACGTGTATGATGACCGTACCATCCCCGTTTAGTGCCCGTTCTATCGGTTACTGTGCATTTTCTTTAATTGTTTATAACTGTATAAATATTCGTATTTACGAACACAATTTATTAGATTTTCATCCTCATTTTTTTGCGCACGTGATTTCGTTTACACAGGGATTACAATGCGAAGCATAAGGGTGTGTACTTCGCGGTACAAACGCGGTACATACCCGTCGCGTGTCAGGCGCGGAGCGTTCCATCACCTGCAAAATATTCTCGCGATGAAATGCCGGTCCGTGCATGACACGCTACGGTGTCGGTAGGTGCGGAACGATCTAGTATAGTGGGTATTGTCCAGGCCCGGACTGGCAATACGGGCAAATGCCCGATGGGCCGGTGTGGCTTGATGGGCCGGTCACACAGTCGGAGAAATTGAAAGAGTGAGGGGAAGGTAAAAAAAAAGGTCGTCCAACTAACCCCTATCGCTTGAAAAAGAAGCCGCGAATTGTTTGTGTTCGTAAATGCACCCAAGATACAGGAGAAAAAGTGCGAGGAGCGTCTAAAAAAAAACGTCGTCCGTGTACCTACCTAATCGCTTGGGAATTAATTTTTTTTGCCAGCACTGGCCGACCGTCTCTCAGGTCCCAGTCCGGCCCTGGTATTGTCCCATACTAAACCATACAAAGAATATTTTTTTTGCCTGTGCCGGTACGGTTACGGTTCTAGTATGGTACGGTGTAGTAGGCAGAGCCCTTAAAATTAAAAGAGAAAAAGGTTTATGATATAAAATTAAAATCCTTGATATATTTTAAAATATTTAATTTATTTTACTTAGAACTAACAGTCAGTTATAACATTATCACAATATATTTAATTAATTAATTTTCATAATATTAAGAACGATTTTTTGTTTGAATTATGTCAAATGCATATATTTTTTTAAGTTGAAAAAATAAATTATTGTTTGAGATATTTTTAAATATTATGTTACTTATTTTAACTTAAATAATAATTATATTGAGTTCATTTGGTAACTGGATGGAGGATGGTAAAAAAGCACCGGAAAATATGGTTTTACATTGTACTATAGAAAGATTATACTAAACAGTAACTTTGATTTTTAAAGATTGAAAAAATTAAGTACACAGGCGTCCCATGGCCACCACCGTAGACAAAGGTTTTGTCGATGGAAGAAAAGATAAAATGACAATCGTCATTTTGTCTATTCCTCCGTCGATAAAACTCAACACAACTTCAGTAGTTATTTATCATAACATAATTTACATAAACTTACAAACATATTGACTGTACTTAAACCATATTTTAAACTTTAATCTATATTCTGTTGTAGCCAGTTGGAGTAATGCGTGACCCTGGTATAAACCCCAGGGTATCCAGGCTCACCACACTTGTTTCCGAACGAAACTACCCCGATCTGAGTCCAGCGTCCGTTTACTTGTAGCATTAGTGGACCTCCGGAGTCACCCTGGAACATAAGAATTATTCACATTAGTTTTGATAAATGATAATGATAAATGATTTTTATTTCTATAATAAATCTGTTACAGACACTTTTAAAAGTCAATGTAATGCTTTTTTAAGACTAGATGGCGCCGCCATTTCCTATCTGACTAGCTCTGAGAAGACAGGCCGAAACAAACTCAGAGATCAAGGTCTCTTTTAAAGTCCAGACATTGTGGTATATAAATCTCGTATCAATGTCCTTGGTGGATTGGATCCAGGATACATTCTACCTCTGTGTAAAAAATCCTAAGAAATAAAACTGCATTCTTCAGCTTTTATAAGATTACTCAAGAGACATTTCGGTTTTAATTTTTATGAAAAAAACATTAACACTTCGATCGGAGCATTGAACCCAGAATACACGAGAAAATTAATGTTGAAATAGGTTTGTTGGCTCATGGGCGTATTCAGAGTGGAGCAGATGGGGCGCTTACCCCACGCTGGCACAGGAAAGAATAGGTAAAATGGTCTAGATTCAGTCAACTCGCCACCTATGTCCACAGAACAATTACCCAAAATAGGCAGACCAATGCCAGACTCCGTCTATACTTATTTGGACCTCAAAAATAAGGTTATGGGGCAAAATTGCCCCATAATCCCATTCTACACTTCCAGATTTATTGAAAAGACAAATATTTACTGTCTGACTGAGTTTGCACCACCCCGGACCAATCCCTGGGTACGCCCATGTGTTGGCTAATGTACTCAGATGTACAGTAATGATGGGCTTGATTTGGAAGGCAGAGGTTCGAATGTTGTGGTGTATCTTGGGAGAGGCCTACGTCCAACGGTGGACTGCGATAGGCTGTGTTGATTTGAGGTTTATCGACTCTGTCAATAGGTCGCAACAAGGCAATCATCTTTACATAGTATAAAACAAAGTAGCTCCCGCTGTCTGTAAGCTTAGGTCTTTTAAACTATGCAACGGATTTTAATGCAGGTTTCAGCAATAGATAGAGTGATTCAAGAGGAAGGTTTATATGCCCCACATTAGTATCTACATTACACCCGTGCGAAGCCGGGGGTGGGTCGCTAGTAAGGCATAAGATAATAATTATGGTAGAAATCGCTGAGAACTAAACAAGTTAAAGATCCTTACCTGACAAGCATCAACACCGCCCCTCGCATACCCTGCACACAGGAACGTGTCAGTGATAGGCTGGAAGTATGCGTGGTCACACTCCTCGTTCCGCCACACAGGCAGCTTGGCCTCTAGCTGCTTGGAGCTCTCCCCGCCGCCGTACCGTGTGGTGCCCCACCCCACCACCGTGGCCACGGATCCATCGAACTGCTGCCTCGTTAGCTCACCGTGCGGCAAGCAGATGGGGATCACGTACTTCGATTTCTGTACGTTTTCTGAAATGTTATTTCCATAAATTAGTGTCTCGTTGACCCTGGAGTTACCCTGGACCTGAGTCGGGTGATGCCTAATAAACAGGCATTGGAAAAAGTCCGTAAAGTGCTTTAGGGTAACGAACATGGGAGTATTCCGAAAATTGCGAATTAGTACTAAACCAGGCAATATTTATTGCTCTGGCAACATTACATTACACAATCTGGCATTATTACGTTGTGAGAGCAAAAAATATTGCCTGGTTTAGTAGAAATTCGTACGTTTTGGAATATTCCCATGTTCGTTACCCTATAGCACCTGACTGCACGGTATCGCAGTGTTAGTAAGTTATATCCAAGGTTAAGAAATAAGTCTGGTCTGAATCTCTTGATATTAGATCGACCTCAGCTTAGAAGATGGACTCTGAAAGAAGATTCCAGTAACAAGTGTACTTAACGCGAAAGAAAAAAAGTAGTGTGAAGTCTTTACCTGATAACACTAATATCGCTATGTCGTTATAGAAGCCAACCCTGGAGAACTGCTCATGCGCACGCACACCTAGCACGCGTAACGTGACAGGGCGGGACGGCTCGTCGTCTCGCGCTAGGTCCACGTCGCCCAGACGCACGCTGAACTGACGGGCTGGGAATCTGAAGTGTTTAAATTTATAGGATCAATAAATTAATCAATTAATGGGTGATAATCGTTATGGCCAAGTCATTACGACAAACTGATAAACGATAAATGATTTTTGTCTGTCAATAAATCTGTTACAGACACTTTTACAAGACAATGTAATGTTTTTTTAAGACTAAATGGAGTCGGGATTTCCTATCTGACTAGCTCTGAGAAGAAAAGCCGAAACAAACTCAAAAATCAAAGTCTCTTTTAAAGTCCAGACAATGTGATATAAAAACTACGTGAGTGTAACAATGTAGGGAAAGGTCTGGAATGGCCTTTTGAGGAAAGTGCCATAGGAGGTTTGTGTTGACCTGTCTTAACTGACGGCACGCATGCATCAGCCATCATGTAGCTCAAACCTTATTTTAGGGAGGTCAACAACTCGATGCACGACTCTACCAATCAACTGGATATTATAATTAAGATAGTTTAGCATCTTGACGCAGCAAGCCAGAATATTTGGGTTCGTAAGTAGTTGTGATTATTCCGTCATGTACCCATCCTCGTAAATGTCTCGTAAATCAACATCCAGGGTGATTTAAAAAGACCTTCACGAGTGATGACACTTTAGTGCATCTGAGGACCCTGGGTAGTCGACCCCACTACCAACCTTGCTGCCTGGGTAATCCTTTCACCATTGCATGAGCTGTTATACCGCATATACATTCAGCCACTTCTGTTGCCCCGTATTTAATACCGTAGGGGGCGAGCCTATTGCCATTAACCGGGCATATATCCAGACTCCGGGCTGCTACTGAGTAATTCCTAATGGAAAAACTCAATATCACTTTGTCCGACTTGGAGATCGAACCCAGGACCCCATGCTAAGGGGCAGTGTACAAGACAATAGTAAATACAGGAGCTACTCACGGTCTCTGTTTCGAGTCCCTGGTGCAATGAGCGGCGGTGAGGACATGCCTCTTGCCGACCAGCGTGCCGCCGCACCAGAACTCGCGGCGCTTGCTGCCGTGCAAGTAGATCGCCGCCATCCAGGGCCACGCTCCTGGCTTGGACTCCGTTCCACCAACAATGCGACCACCCTCGTCTTCTCGTTGGCCACAATCTGAAATCAGGTTTTGATATTATGTTAGATAATCGTTGCTCCATATTTAAGTCCGTAATATCACAGATATTAAATTGCTGTAAACTATAAGTATTCCCTCGAATTTAATTGTACTGTGATCATCCGTCTGCTATAGCAATTACCTGTTTAACCATTTAACTAATGCGGTCACTGGGAGGTCCATGTTCAATAGTGCAGGTTTACTGGCTAACATATGAATAAACACAATCTTAAGTTTTTACGAGATGACGATAAAATCTGGTGAGTCCATGAGATGAGAAATGAACCAGTTGATAACTCCTCCTAGAGCAGGAGTCGGCAACCTGCGGCACGCGAGCCGCATGCGGCTCACCAGTTCCATACGCAAAAAATAATTATATTACTATCAAAATTCTTAAAATCGTGCAATCGATCCATAATTGAGTACTATAATATAGTATGACTAAAGTATACTGACTATGACTGAGAGGTAGATACATATAGTAACTATATCTAAATGTATTCTCGTTTTGCATTTTTTTTAAATAATTATTTTTGCTAAATGCCATTTCAAGGTTTTCCATTAATTACAGGACAACCTGTATAAGCAAAAATAGAAACATTTTTTTTTGTGGCTCTTTAAAAATAGTGTAATTTCGTAAATTGCAACTTTTGGCTCTTCCGTCTCAAAAGGTTGCCGACCCCTGCCCTATCGTGAGTTATTTATTAATAGCGGCTGAAATATCCTCGTGCCTTTGCTATGAGATCGTAAACTCACAAAGACAAACAGTCAATCAACAAGTTCCTGTGCGCCATTTACGAATAGGAATTGAACACAAGGTAAGGCTAGCTTTAAAAATTAACTGGCCGTTCCAGTTAATTTTTAAATTACTGCTATTGAAATACTCACTGCATGGTAAACTTACCTTTCGCAATTTAAAACAGTTTTTGAAAGAAATTGAGTGATAAATAATGGAATCAGTCGTTACTTTGCGGAAATCCATGACATGTAAATATACAATAACAATATTATGCGTTAATTCCGCTAAACAGTTGATCAAGCCTGAATGCAGTATGCAGCACCGCCCTCCCGCCAAACTCGTCGATCGCGAGTCAACATCTCCTGAGGATGCCCCGTGGAGGGGCGAAAACCGTGTCGTATCGGTTTGATTTGTTTGTGTGTTGCATGTTATTAATCGCACCTTCTGCATTTGTATATATTTACAGGCGGTGCTGCAGGCCCGGACTGGCCATACGGGCAAATCGGGAAAATGCCCGATGGGCCGGATGCCCGATGGGCCGGTGTGGCCTGATGGGCCGGTCACCACACAGTCGGAGAAATCGAAAGAGTGAGGAGAAAGTAAAAAAAAAAAGATCGTCCAACTATCGCTTATCGCTTGAAAAAGAAGCCGTAAAATTGTTTGTTTGTAAATGCACCCCAAGATACAGGAGAAAGAGTGAGGGGAGTGTCTAAAAAAATAAAGTCGTCCGTCTAATCGCTTGGGAATGATTTTATTTTTGCCAGCGCTGGGCGGACCGTCTCTCAAATATGCCCGGGCCCATTTCAGGTCCCCGTCCGACACTGCGGTGCTGTATACTGCATTCAGGCTTAATCAACTGTTTGGCGGAATAAACACTAAATACAGGGTCTAAACGAAATCCTGTAATTCCTTCAAACCTCGTGATGTACTGCTGACATAGATTAACCCAGCACGGGATACTTTTGGATTCAATAAAAAATAATTTAAAGGAAGTAAACATGTGTTCTTAACATGAGGCATTTTAGCGCCCCGAGTTAAATGACCGCGCTGCGATCGATAGCCGCGCAATTCGCTCGGGGCGTTAAAATGCCTCACGTTAAGAACACATGTTTACTTATTGTAATTGTTTTTTATTGAATCCTAAAGTGTCCTTTGCAGTTTTAATCTATGTCAGCAGTACATCACGAGGTTTGAAGGAATTACATGATTTTGTTTACACCCTATATTGTTATTGTATATTTGTAGAAATTGAGTGATTTTTGAGTACCTTGTAAGATTTCAAGTCATATTCTTACCCTCGACATCAACAATGTTGGAGAAGTTAGTGATAGGTGGTGTCTCTGTGTAGTATGAAGTGGTGGGCAGAGTTCTCGGTGTTGTAACTGTGGTCGAGGGCGCTGGACGTCTGCTCGTGGTCCCCGGTCGTCTGGTTGTAGTCGCCGGTCGCTTGGTGCTCGTCACCGGCTTCGGCTTCGGCTTCTTCGTCGTCAAAACCAACACAGCCGATGGCTTCTTCGTTGTCCCAGGCTTGGGTCTAGGCTTCTGAGTCGTTACTGGCACTAAGTAGGTCGGATTACTCGTCGACGCCACAATCGGTTTCTCTGACTGTGGGACTATCGCGTCTTTCGGACAACACACACCAGGCACAAACAGGTCTTTGAAACACAAGGATTCCCGTAGATTCACCAAGTTTAATAGCAGTTGGGGACAGTTGCTTAAGTCTTCACAAATGCCTTCCTCCCTCTCAGGCGTTGTACAATATTTAGCGTCATCATCTACATCTGCTGTTGATATTTTTGTTATAGGAGCTGGTGCTGGTAATACATTTGGTAACGCCTTTTTCACTAAAGGTGCTATTTTATCAGTTACGTTTCTACCTAAAACATTTTTACTTATAGTGTAAAGAGCTTGAGGTAGTTGCTGTGAGTTCGGGTCTGTATCATTCCGTTCATGTGAATCATTAACCATATCTACTAAGTAATGACCTACAGTATTTATGGCACCTAGAGTTTCGGATATTCTGGTGAATGCTGAGTCTGATAGTAGTCTAGGATCGTTGGGGACTCTTGGCTCTGTTTGGACAAAACTTGGAGAAGACCTGCTATTGTAATTTTGGGGTCCTTGAAAATTTTGGACAGGGTGGCTGTATTGGGTCTGATCATACTGATTGCTATGGCCAAATTGTGTTTGCTCGTATTGATTGTTTGCGTAATAGGGACTCTGTATGACTTCTGGAGATCTTTTCCTCGGCGAGGAGAACTGATGCCATGGTGGATTCCTTTGCTGTGCATGAGGATTCCAGTCACCCGGATTCTGCATGTAGCTCACTGGAAAAACAAAGTCTAGTGTAAAGTTTTGTTTGGGAAATGGACGAGATTGGGTGGTCAGAAGACTTGATGCATACCTACCCATGTGGTGATTTGCGTACTGGCATTCTACTAGCGATGTCAGTATTAGGGTACCTGGAACAAGAAAAGTAGTTATTAGTTTATTGAAGTAAGTTACTTGAGCACCTGTTTCGTACATATCGACCACGGATCTCAAGAAAAATTTTTTAGTGAGATGACTGTACATTTGTGTTTTTTTTAATCATTATCTTTTAACCAGTTAGAGAAGGGAATTTTTGTATCAGAAGTTATAATTACCTACTTATGCCCATTTCCTATAGCCAAAAACGGATCGTTTTGCTTACCAATGATCGCATTTTTTATTCCCAAAGTGGGCAATAAATAGCCTTGTAAGCTAATTTTATCTGTGATAGCTACTAACGCATAGAAGAGTCCACTACGCGAAGTTATGGGATGTTCGCTTCATTATTGGTTAGACACAAGAGCCTTAATTTTAACCAATATAACGCTCGATAACATTTTTTTTTATTTGAGATGGGTTTGCTCTTGACTCTGGTCTAGGTCAGAGGTGACAGAGACAAAGTCTACGATGGAGTGAGCTTACCCAGAAGAAGCTTGTTCACTCTAACTATGAAGAGATTCGGGTTGTAAGCATATTGTAATCATAAGAATCGGCCATTAACGCATTGACATTTTATGATTTTTGATGTTTAATGAGATGTAATGTAAGAAATATATTTATATACACGACAGATAATGCTTAGTTCTTCAAG
Source organism: Amphipyra berbera (assembly GCA_910594945.2). Classification (NCBI taxonomy): domain Eukaryota; kingdom Metazoa; phylum Arthropoda; class Insecta; order Lepidoptera; family Noctuidae; genus Amphipyra; species Amphipyra berbera. Next base: position 1,837,074 of record OU343142.1, on the reverse strand, counting down.
CAATCTTCTTTCGTTGGATAAGTATGTTAGGAAATTTTACCACGAGGATTTGAACCCTCCATTTTTTGTTTGACTGTTGTAAATTAATGTACTTAATAAATATTATGGTGTCTATGTATATTATGACACTAGCACTAATCCCGCGTCTTCGTCCGCGTGAATTTTCATACAATCTTCCACCCCCTATTTTACCCTCTTAGGGGTAACATTACCAAAAATACTTTCTTAGTGGATTTCTACGTCACAAAAGGAACCTACTGTCCAAATTTCATGTTTCCAGCTTCAGTGGTTTAGGCTCTGTGTTGATGAATCAGTCAGTCAGGACAAGTAATTAATATATGTATAGACTAATAGCGACCCGCCCCGTCTTCGCACGGCTGCAATGTAGATACTAATGCGGGGCATATAAACCTTCCTCTTGAATTACTCTATCTATTAAAAAAAACCGCATCAAAATCCGTTGCGTAGTTTTAAAGATCTAAGCATACATAGGGACAGACAGACAGCGGGAGCGACTTTATTTTATACTATGTAAAGAAGATTATTAATATCTTCGGGACTGGATTTAAATCTATCACGAAATATTAGGAGAAATCGTGTGACCGACAAATGATCGTTTCAAAGTTCGTCCTTCCATTTTTGTCAGAACCGGAGAACCAGTTTGCAAATTGGGGTATCCATCTTAAGATAGATAAGGAGAAACTTTTAATTTCCTTAAGCGTGATGATTACTCTCCTGATGTCTCAAACAAGAGTGAAACTAATGCTTTCTTAGAACTAGGTTTTGTTTTTATTTGTAAGATTATTAGAGGTGTCGTGATGAGTGTGTCGTGTAGGAATTACGAAAAAAAACCGTTTGAAGATTGCGCTCGCGATTATTGTGTTTGACGGAAGTCACGCGACGGTAACTTTTTAAACATTAGTTAGCGCAATCTTATGCATGTTGTAGGTACTTAAATTTTTGGTCGGATTAAAAAAAAGATACGTAGGTAATTTAAAAGAAATTAATTATTGAGAGGACGGTCGGAAGCGATAATGCTAATCTTTAGGAATCTTCTTAAACATAGTATAAAACAAAGTCGCTCCCGCTGTCTGTACGCTTAGATCTTTTATAAACTACGCAACGGATTTTAATGCAGTTTTCAGCAAAAGATAGAGTGATTCAAGAGGAAGGTTTATATGCTCCACATTAGTATCTACATTGCACCCGAGCAAAGCCGGGCGGGTCACTAGTATTTGATAAAATAAGAAATATGTAGAAAATGTTGGCTCAGTAGGTAATTGACAAATATTTTGTGTTTATCTGATAGGAATTTCTTAGTAACAGCCCGAAGTCTGGATGTGTGCCCGGTTAATGGCAATAGGCTCGCCCCTTTTTACATGGGAATTAAACATAACTGGCGAAACGAGGGTGTACTAAATACCTCTGCCGAACCCTTCGGGGAATATAAGGCGTGATGATGTTGATGTTGTGTTATTCATTATTATACATTGGTGTCGATTCTGTTGCGCACTTTGAAAGGAGTAAACTAAACTGTGTTTGTCTCTTTCTATTTCAATAGAAAAAGAAAGTGACAGTTGTGTTTAGTCTAGTTTAGTACTGTCAAAATGTGCTACAGAATCGACACCATTGTATCAAATGGCTAACTTATCCCGATAGTACATAGTAAACTGTTCACGACCTAGTTTCTCCCGATAACTTACAATTTCTCTATTGAATATCAATAAGATTACTTATTTGGTGTAATATGTTGTGGTCTTGAATTTAGTTCCCAAGTATGGTAAAAATAATTGAGGTTTTAGGAAACTATTTGGTTACTGAACTGGGATTGGAAATGTGTCAGATTATAGTGAAAGGCCAGTTGCCGAAGATCGTCAGGTGAGAGCTGCGTGTGAAGATCCAAGTTGGAGCCTGAGTCTGACATTTGTATTATGGTATCTGCATGTTACACCCTCAATAAAGGTAAGCACACAAGATCCCGAAACTCCAAGCCAGCCTCACCTACTGCCGACAACTGAAGTGGTGATGATCACTAAGGATTTGAACGCTGGTTTAACTAATCAACTTTTTGGCCTATATCCCAGTCCTTTGACGGCAGCGTCATTGGTGCCAGAGGTCTAGTTCCCCAAAACGAACCTACTTGCTTAGCGTGACAACTTCAGGTATTATTTCCTTTACTGATGAGGCCTTTTTATTCAGTTATGCACTACGGCAGATTAAGCTTGGAGTTCACGAACAGCATTTGACTGGTTAAATAGCCTTTTACCTAAGCTTCTATTACGTAAAAGTAAAACATAACATCACGCCTGTATTCCCCGAAGGGTTGGGCAGAGATTTATAGTAACATCCTCATTTCGCCGTTATTTTTAAATCCCTTGTAATAGGGGGCGAGCCTGTTGCCATCAATCGGGCACAAATCCAAACTCCAGGCTGCTACTGAGGATTTCCACACGGAAAAACACAATAACACTTTGCCCGACCTGGGGATCGAGCCCAGGACCTTACGTTCAGAAGTCGCGCTTGCCACCACTAGACCAACGAGGCAGTGCTATTATATATAGATTCTATTGCATTTTGCAAGTAAACGGTTGTTTAACCAGAGTATTAATGTTGGAGGAAACCCGCCTAAGTAGAATTCGGTGTCCTACTTCCCCAAATATACAAAACAAGAATCACGCTACTCATTAATTTTTCTCAGATAATAAACATTAATCCTCCAAGATTCGGTTAGTATTAACATAATTGGCGCGTAAAACAAACCGTATTAGCATCCAAGATGGCGTCGTCAACTGACGTGCGATTACCTCGTATTATTATGGTCATTATGAGTCAGCTGTCAGTAGAAAGTTTATGCAAACGTAGCCAGTTATGTAATATGCCTTGAGGATAGCTTTTGTTTTCGTGTGGTGATGAAATTGTGGAATGTAGGTAGGTGTATTGTGGACTATTTCTGCCACTCAACGCTTAAAGGAGATATTCGATTTTGAAATAGGCAGTTTGGAAGCTTCTTGGTCATGGGTAAAGGGGTCGGAGCCAAGAAGGTGCTGATAAGAAGGGGTAAAACAGAATGATCAATGAACATCTTTCCTTTTTACGGGTGGCAGCGGTGATCGACTAGGTTACTATTTCTATTCAGTCAGTTGCAGTCTCATCCATCGTCCGGATAAGTCGTGGCTAATTATAAACCGCCCAGATCATACGATTTGCGAGGTTAAGCTGCGGTTGCCGCGGTCGTCTGTGGATGGGTGACGGTTCGTTACATATCAAGACGCCTCTGTGCCTCGGAGAGCACGTTAAACTGTCTGCAACTGTCATACGAATACCTATGACAGTCTTTACGGGAAGTCAGAAGCCCGAAAGTTTAACAACCGGTCTAACCTTAGGATATCGGCATTGCCCAGTAACTGGGTTGCGGAGGTCTGAGACAGTCGCTCCGTATAAAATACTGGTATTCAGCCGCATCTGGCTTTTTTGGAAGCTGACCACATCGTAGTTGGGAAAAGGTTCGGCAGAACCAATAAAGGTCACACCCTTATTCGTGTAGGAGTCCACAAAAAACATACCGTGCTTAAAAAAAGTCTTCAAGGTTGGAAAACTTCAAGCATCACACAAAGACAGCGAAGGTTCATGACCACTCATTCATCGCCTCATTAAAACGAGACTGGAGCAAACAAACAGTATGACACTAGTTTACACAGCATTTGTGACAGAAACTAGGTTAAGTACCATCATATACATGTTGTTTACGTAAATAAAGCAGTTGTGAGACAGTGGTGCTAAAACTATTTCCTTTTTATTTTATTTTGTCTTTAACAAAATAAAACGCCCCACACTAGGATGTCTCCTGTGCGTTTACAGACACAAATCTTCACATGCACAAACGCCCAAACCCGGAACAACTATCTGTAGGCCATACAAATATTTGTTCCGTGAGGGAATCGAACCCACGACCCGTAGCGCACAAGCCAATCGCTCAGCCACTGCACCAAACGTGTCGTCAATTTTGGAGTATCTTTTGAAATAAAACAAAATATACATTGAACTGAAGATTGAAGTTTATGAAGAATGACATTATAGAAAAAATGTCCTTAAGAAGAAGAAAGTCAGTAGTTCTTGGATTGATGACCATTCTTTATTCATCGCTCGCATCGAACTGCTCTAGTTCCAATAATAGCCCACAGATAATAGTTTCGGACCTACAGTACGCGCGCTAACTGAATGCAGTGCTGAGAAATGCGTGTGGGAATGCGCTAGTGCTGTTGATGACAAGTATAGCACTATATTCTATATATTTGAAATTTGTGTATTTTTGTGTAGTATATTAGTATTTCTAGAAAGTTTATAAATATACATAAGCTTATTTTTGATATCATATTATTCTTTCTTAATAAAGTGTGCACCTACCATGTTTTGTCTCTGCATCACCCTAAGGTCGACTGGTAGAAAATGCCTAAAGGCATTAATTCCGCCTCTGTACTAATTTTGTGCATAAAGAATAAAATAAATAAATAAATAAAAATATATTTGCGGGCGTGTGAGGCGAGGCATGCGGACGGCGGGGGAAGCTACACCTTAGGCCACGAAAAGCCACGAAGGCATTCAGTTCGCGCGCGTACTTTAGGTGTTTTTCCATGTAAGATTTATGTCTGTGAACGCGGTCTCAGTATAGAAGTAATCCTTAGGTAGCGCTACATTTAAAAAAAACAAGATAAGGAATTAGCAAACACACTGGGTCACCCGCGCGACGGCGCAACGAGTATGCCCAAGGAGGGTTGATGTCAGACAGGCGGCTGGTTATAAAACAATAAGCCAAAAACTCTAACAACATGGATTTATGAAATACATGTTGTGTCCACCCCACCTAGTGTGGGATAAGGGCAGGGAGATGATGATGACATGGGCCGCAAAATACGACTTTTCCCACGGCCCACAGTTTCAGCACCGCTGATCTAGAACTTCTTTGTCTATCTAAATTGCAACAATTAAAACCATCTTATGATTCGGCCATATTAGGGATATCTTTAACTGGTAATAATTGGCATTTATGACCAGCCATTGCCTTTACGCAGTGATGTGATGATAAAACAAGCATAATTATTGCTGTAACGGTACTTTAGAATTCTTAATTGGTTTACGTACCTAAGTAGATCGCGGCAATTTTAGTCTAATGACGTAACAAGTTGGGCTAGGCTTCGACTACTTTACCAGCCGTGGTTCTGTACATGGTCGGGAGCGAGGGTGCGTGGGAAGCCATCGCCTCTTTTTGCGAGGGAGTGATGGCGACCAAGGAGGAAGCGGAGAGAGAGAGGGAGCTGTCTGCTCTTCTCCCTTTTCGCGCCAGACGCACCGGGCGCCGGAGGGCGCGCGTGCGCGATGACCTCCAGCCACCCTAGTGTGTGGCCTGCGGGCGGCGGGTTAGGAGACCCGCCGTCCGGACCAGTAACAGGCCCGAGAAGGCGGCGAGCAGTGTTCTGTGCGCGCTTCTCAGGAGGATGTGGGGCGAAGCCCCACAGAGGAGAGGTCCGTCATGGGTTGGCAGACCGGGATCTGCCGGGGTTACGGTGCATGCTTATGCGAATCCCGCGACCCCGGCCGAACGGTCTGGAGGAGGAACACCGTTGGTTTTTAGCCGGCAAGAGTCCGGCAGAACACCACGCCTTCCCCGGGCGAGGGACATCCAAGAGGATTTTCCAACGATAAAAAAAGGCTTGGGCTTCTCGGAGTCCTATTTCGTGTTCTTGAAAAGAGAGCTCTTCCAAGTTTCAGCAATGAGTTATACTATTACTAAAAAACTTACAACTTAAGACTTATACCATATATGGAGGTATAGGTAGACTGCCTTGTTAGTCTAGTGGTCGCAAACGCGACTGCTGAACATGGGGTCCTGGGTTAGATCCCCAGGTCAGGCAGTGTTATTGGATTTTTCCATTAGGAATTTCTCAGTAGCAGCCTGGAGTCTGGATTTGTGCCCGGTTAATGGCAATAGGATCGGCCCCTATTAGGTACCAATATGGGAATTTAACATAACTGGCGAAACGAAAACACTACGAAAACACTGTACTAAAACACCTCTGCCTAATCCTTTGGGAAATGTAAGGCGTGATGTTATGTTATGTACCTATAGGTAAAAATGTGGACCACACTACGAACATCTACTGACAGTCAAAACGTTAGGCCTAGAATATTTACTTTGGTGGTGTATCTCTCGACAAATAATACATTCTAATGCGGAACATAGCGACTTTAACAGTCGAGATCACATATATAGATATCTGTGGTCAGAACCCATTAAAAATCTAGACAGGGTTAAACCTTCCCAATAATAGGTCCCGACTGTTAAAGTCGCTATGTTCCGCATTAGAATTTATTATTTGTTATGTGTGTATCGATCATGCAACTAATTCAATGATGTAGTTATTTAACATTACAGCTAGTTCACACAGAAACTGTTTACAGGACCCGTTGTAGCGGATCCGTTTTTATTTTGGTGATGGCGCCTGTAGTTGTATGAGCGAGTTCACATACACGACAGTATTCCGAATCTAGTAAAAAATACTGGATCCGTTATTTTTATCGTATCCTGCCCGCCAGATGCGACGCAGCTGCCATTTGTTTAACTGATCCGTTGGTGCAGATGTGAACAACACATCCAGTTCCGACGGATCCGTTAAAACGGGTCCCCTGTGTGAACGGGCTCTTACTTAACGGAATTCTAGACTACTGGGCTTGTTTTTTTTCGTTTCATTTTTAATTAAAGATCACTTTTAATACAGTCGGGTTCTTTGATTTTCGTCTATACCTCTTCATGACGTATTTGAAGAGCTTCCGGTTCTCTTATTTTAACAGATTCAAATTACTGATTATAATTAATATTTATTACATAATCAACTAGCGACCCGCCCCGGCCTTGCACGGGTGCAATGTAGATACTAATGTGGGGCATATAAACCTTCCTCTTGAATCACTCTATCTATTAAAAAAAACCGCATTAAAATCCGTTCCGTAGTTTTAAAGATCTAAGCATACATAGGGACAGACAGACAGCAGGAGCGACTTTGTTTTATACTATGTAAAGATTAAGATTATTCAATCGTTTCGTAGATTACATCCATATCCTTAATGCTTCAATAGCATCTAATATTAACAAAACAGTAATCAGATATTTCACGGTTATTCGTACCGCAAACTAGAATCAAGTCCTAGCCAGTTCTAAGAACAGGTCTATTATAAGCTGACCTGAAATTCGTCCTAGATTGCCGCTGTCAAGGGCTACCGCTAATAGACCAGTTCTAAGTAAATAATATACTAAACTTATTAGAGAGACGGTAAGTTTGTTTGTGGTTCTAAATTTTCGAAAGACCAAAGAGGAATAGGAATAGTATAGTAAGTATTTTGGTTAGGTATGGTCAACAACGAAAGTTGGTTAAAACTGTTACTTTTACATAACATCTAAAAGACACAAAATTATTCGATACACTGCTTTTCAGAATTTCATATAATAGTCAAGAGTTTGTGTTATTTTATTGTTACATGTGTTCCGATTTATTTGAATATTATTGTGTTCAGTTATGATTTAAAAAACTGAAGGGTTAACATACTTTTGTTGCTGACTGTACCACGCTGTTTAGGAGACTCATTGTTGAACGCAGTTTGTTATAATTAGCAGACGAAGGCCCATCCTTAAAAGAGCTTCAACTCCTGACGATAGTATGTCCGGCACACCCAGGGCAGTCAGCCTCGCCACCAACCTTGCTGACTGGGTAATCTTTTCACCATTGCATGAGCTATTCTCATTTAGCTCGTGCCGAAAAGAAGCTGTCGATCCTCTTGACGAAACCCATTTGACGCCTTTTATGGTATGGGATGAAGTGGCCTATTTTTGCTGATATTCACACGGATTTCGCACCGATTTTGTAAAAAGCAATGACTGCAAACTACACAAGCATTACAGGATTTTATAGCAGTGATAGCCTAGTGGTGTGACCGTCGGACTGCCAAGTCATAGGTCTCGAGTTCGAACCCAAGGCACGGCCCTCTGACTTTTCGAATTTGTGCGTATTTTATAATATCACTTCGTCGACCGGATCGTTTTCGTGAGAAAACCGGCATGCCTGAGAGATCAATCTTGAGGGCATGTGAAGCCAACTCAGACGCCCATGGGCGGCATAAACTCTGACACCAGGTTAGTCACTAACCACACGAAAAGAAGAAGATATCTACCTAGTCTGGCCATAAATACTGTTACAATTAAAAATAAGAAAGATATTACATTTGAATTTGGAATCTGTCATTTTTATAAGATTGTTCATTGAGGTTTCTAATTTTGGTGCCAATACATTGTACAATATTTTGCGATATTAAAATGGAGTGGGGTGATAAAGAGAACCGAATCGCTGTGATTGCATTACACAAAGTTGGTATGGAGCCAAATGCAATTTTTAAAACCCTCCATACGCTTGGTATTAGTCAAATGTTTGTGTACCGGGCTATTAATCGGTACAATGAGACCTCCTCTGTTTGTGACAGAAAAAGATCTGGCCGTCCACGTAGTGTTCGTACGAAAAAGGTGGTCAAAGCAGTAAGGGAAAGAATTCGAAGAAATCCTGTCCGAAAGCAAAAGATTTTATCTCGGGAGATGAAGATAGCACCCAGAACCATGTCGCGTATTTTAAAAGATGACTTAGGACTTGCAGCCTATAAGAGACGCACTGGTCATTTTTTAACTGATAATTTAAAAAAGAATAGGGTGGTAAAATCGAAATAACTACTGAAGCGGTACGCAAAGGGAGGTCACAGAAAAAAATTGTTTACGGATGAGAAAATCTTTACAATTGAGCAACATTTTAACAAACAAAATGACTGTATTTATGCTCAAAGCTCTAAGGAAGCTTCCCAATTAGTCGACAGAGTGCAACGTGGGCATTATCCGACTTCAGTGATGGTTTGGTGGGGTGTTAGCTATGAAGGAGTGACTGAGCCATATTTTTGTGAAAAAGGTATCAAAACATCGGCACAAGTGTATCAAGATACCATTCTTGAGAAGGTAGTTAAGCTCCTTAATAACACCATGTTCAATAACCAAGTATGGTCCTTCCAACAAGACTCGGCGCCGGGTCATAAAGCTCGGTCCACGCAGTCTTGGTTGGAAGTGAACGTTTCAGACTTCATCAGAGCTGAAGACTGGCCGTCGTCTAGTACCGATCTTAATCCGCTGGATTATGACTTATGGTCAGTTTTAGAGAGTACGGCTTGCTCTAAACGCCATGATAGTTTGGAGTCCCTAAAAGAATCCATACGATTGGCAGTGAAGAATTTTCCCATGGAAAGAGTGCGTGCTTCTATTGATAACTGGCCTCAACGTTTAAAGGACTGTATTGCAGCCAATGGAGACCACTTCGAATAAGCTTTTTATATTTTAAATTGTTTTATATTTATGTATCAAACTAACACACTGTAAAAGTAATAAATATTATATGCAATAAAAAATATTTTTTTTCTTTTTGACAATATTTATGGCATGACTAGGTATTTGTGATAGTAATTGTGTGTCGCAAAAAAATGAATCAAAATATTATAGGACAGTTGTATTTTCGATTAAAAATTTGCTTACATTAGCGATACGTTTACGATACTATTACCTATACATACGTCAAAGGTTCCTCTGTATCATTTCTTCCGAAAAATCTCGGGTGAAGTCGAGGCATGCCTCTTGTTAATTATATTTAATGGTTCTTAGAAAACGTATCGCTTTATATTTCGGTCAAGCTTCCACTTGGACCTACTTTAAATCGTAACATTCGTGACTTGAATTTTAATTAAAATTGTTCTTATTCATGGGTTCCCAGAATTTGGAAGTATTTCGTTATTTTGTAATTACTTATTTCTCATTAAAGTCTATAATTTTAGCACGCCATGAAAGCCCCCCGTAATTGTAAAGTGCTGTTAAATACAGGGTGTAAATAAAATCATGTAATTCCTTCAAACCTCATGATGTACTGCTGACATAGATTAACCCTGCACAGGATAATTTTGATTCAATAAAAAAAAATTACAACAAGTAAACATGTGTTCTTAACGTGAGGCATTTTAGCGTCCCGCGCGTATTGCGCGGCTATCGCCCGTCGCGCGGTCATTTAACTCGGGGCGCTAAAATGCCTCAAGTTAAGAACACATGTTTACTTGTTGTATTTTTTTTGTTATTGAATCCAAATGTATCCCGTGCAGGGTTAGCCCTCGTTCGCACGAGAGCTTTTTCAACGCGCGTTGAAAAAGCTCTCGTGCGAACGAGGGCTAAATCTATGTCAGCGGTACATCACGAGGTTTGAAGGAATTACATGATTTCGTTTACACCCTGTATTTTGTAAAAAAAAATGAAGCCATTGCGGGCGCCTGGCAGATGTGAAACATCAAACTCATATAGTAACGAAGGTCTGCCGTCGCGAGCGTCGCCACGCAATAGCCGCTCTCACACCCGTACCGACGCGTTAGATGTTGCACATCTAAAATTTGTAAGAAAATTACAAAAATAAAAGCTAGTTTTTTTGGCAGTCGATTCTCGGGTTATTATTAGCTTGTACCTCTGTAAACTCCTCTGAAAAAATGGAGACGAGGCCCTCCCTCCCCCAAATGAAAATCCAGAAACCGCTTTTGGTTGATGATGAGGTACCTAAAAGTAAACGTTTATTTCCAGCAAAGCTTACGTGTATCTACCGACCAAATAGATCCGGCTTACCCCATAAGGATAAATAAGTACATCGAGGACAGGTGATCAGACTCACGTATACAGAAGCAATATTAAAGGATGTGTCGTTTCATAACTAACGACTGTTACGACTGTTACGACCTCGATACCGCAACCTCGGGGAAATACGTCTGTATGTTACTCATGCGCGTGCGCATTGGTCGCTAGCGAGGTGTCGAAGATGGGTGGACGAATTGTCACTAGTTATGTAAGGGTTCTTGCATGTTTTCATGACGCACTGGATAATGGCGTAATATTATATACATAACATGACATAACATCACGCCTATATTCTCCGAAGAGTAAGGTAGAGGTGTATAACACCCTCATTTCGCCTTTATGTGCAAATCCCATATGATAGGGGCGAGCCTATTGTCATTAACCGGGCTGCTGCTGAGGAATTCCACACGGAAACACCCAATAACACTTTGCCCGACCTGGGAATTGAACCCAGGACCACAAGATCAGCAGTCGCACTTGCCACCACTAGACCAACGAGGCAGTTCTTTTTTTGTTTTTATAAAACGAAATCCGTTCTTGGTAGCATCTCATAGCAACTCATCCTTATATTTATTTATTTATTTATATACACTTTATTGTACATAATGAGTACACCGGTAAGGGATAAAAGGAACACAGATTTACACAATATGTACAATGGGCGGTCTTATCGCACAAGGCGATCTCTTCCAGACAAACTAAGAATAAGAACGTGGTACTATTTTGAATAATATTTTACAGTTGATGAACAAATAAAATTAATAAACGAACCTGCATTCAGTGCATACCTAACTTCAAAACGAACGGCATATCGCAATCAGATCGAGGCTAGTTAAAAAATTCTTACGAAACAGATAAACCTTTTCCAATTGGAAATTCCAGGTTTGTGCAATAGTTTACATGAGTGGATAGTTAGCAAACTAATGAACAACATCGTTTGGATTTTATGGATAATTGGTCTAGGAAATGAAATAACTAACAATACTTATGTTATCGGTAGCTGGTAACACTGGACAATGTTGATAAAGGAGGGTAATCATCAAGATGAATTAACGTACCCAACGTTATAAAAACAATGGTTATTCGACGGAGCAGAAGATTCCAAGTCGAACAACTGAAGAAGTCTGACCTTTTATATCTGATTTGCTTGTCCTTATTTTCTGATCTTGTGTAAATTTTTATATTGTGATATATTCTGTAACTAATCACTAACCCAATTAAAAATACTCTCAGTGGTGGAGAGTCTATGTTGGTTTAATTTACTTTATTTACCATGCTCCCAATCCTGACATACCTATAATTAGCTATAACTGTAATGATAGATACATCCCTACAATATTCTGTTGTATGTCTTTTATTAACCGACTTCCAAAAAGGAGGAGGTTACTATGTTCGTCTGTATGTATGTTTTTTTTTTGTGTATGATCTTCGATATTTTCGCCAATTGTGAACCGATTTTAATGATTCTTTTTTTAATGGATAGGGTATACTTCGAAGTTGGTCCCATTTAAATTTGGTGAAGATCTGATGAAGAACTTCGGAGATAGACAATGGAACTCCTCAATGACGAACAGTACGCATATTGTGATGATGTGATTATGTTACGAGCAGCGTCTTTAGTAGGTCCAACCAAGTTTTAATTAAGGCCACTAAAATGAAAAAAATAAAAACATTTTTTACAAAAAATTTAAACCGACTTCAAAAAAGAATAAAATAATTACCATATAAAATTAACAGTTTCAGAAGTCGGTGCCTTCAATTTGGTTCAGCGTGGATCAGCACCGACTTATGAAACTGTTAATTTTATATGGTAATTATTTTATTATTTTTTGAAGTCGGTTTAAATTTTTTACTTACAGCTAGTTCACACAGAAACTGTTTACAGGATCCGTGTTTATTTTGGTGATGGCGCCTGTAGTTGTATGAGCGAGTTCGACACGACAGTATTCCGAATCCAGTAAAAATATTGGACCCGCTATTTTTATCGTATCCTGCCTACCAGATAAGACGCAGCTGCCATTTGTTTAACTGATCCGTCTGTACAGATGTGAACAGCACATCCAGTACCGACGGTTCCGTTGAAACGGATCCGCTGTGTGAACGGGCTCTTACTTGTGTAAATCTACACTAGTTACAGATCTGACTAGCTATTTTTTCTGGCAAAGAATAGGTACTACTTCAGGTCCTGCATAAAGCATAATATCAGCACATTGCTGTCCCACTGCTGGACACGGGGCTCTTGTTAGAATGAGAAGGGTTTAGTCCTAAGTCCACTACGCTGGCTGACGCGGGTTAACGGACTACACACACCATTGAGAACTTATTTTTGATGTCCTCTCAGGTTCAGGTTCATGTTTCCTCACGATGTTTTCCCAAGTGATAGTCAAATTCTGATCCCGACATGAATTCGAAAAGTTATTATTGGTTGGTTATGTATTATTGGTGATTAAATATTTTTTACCGCCCGTTCAAACAGCGGATCTGATTTATCGGATCCGTCGGTACTGGATGTGTTGTTCACTTCTGTACCGACGGATCAGTTAAATAAATGGCAGCTGCGACGCATCTGACAGACAGGATACGATAATAATAATGGATCCAGTATTTTTTACTGGATTCGGAATACTGGATTCGTGCATGTGAAATAGCTCATACCAAAATAAAAATGGATCCGCTAAAACGCACCTTGTAAACAGTTTTTGTGTGAACTAGCTGTAAATCAACAGGAAATTTGATGAAACAAAAACGGCAAAACATCGGCGATGTGTTTTTATTCTCATTGTTAAACATAAATATAGTTTTAACAAGCTTATTTCTTCTTAAGGCTTATTAGTACCGCTTGAAATACAACAATAAGACATACTGTGAACATTGCAATAATAATGAGAATATTTCGTAAACTTGTGACGAGTAACATCTTGCGTTAACTTTGAAGGAAAACATCACACTGGGAAATAGAGATGGTTTAAAAACATGTTCTCGATGGTGTGTAGTCCGCTGACCCGCATCAGACCAGTGGTAAATTAAGACCTAAACGATTATCATTCTGAGAAGAGGCCCGTGCCCAGCAGTGGGACAGTAAACTTCCTGTTTCTACTCATTTCGTATCAGCAACCAAGCATCACAACAGATACCCTAAGCTTTTAGAAAAGTAAAACAGAATTAGATTCCTGATTGGTCGCGCCTCGGAGAGCACGTCAAATTGTCGGCCCAGGTGTCAAAAGATCAGTCATTACGGGTAGTTACAAGCCCGGAAGTCTGACAACCGGCCCAACCTTTCTTGTGGGTGACAACGCGGCGTCTATCCGTGGACCACCTGTCGATAACGGGTGTACGCCGAGCAACGAGGCGGTGCTGATCAGGTATCTCTAATGAGCTATGACCTTATTGGTCGGTAGCAGGCCCGGACTGGCCATACAAGCAAATCGGGCAAAGGGCCGATGTGAAAAAAAAGGTCGTCCAACTATCGCCTATAGCTTGAAGAAAATGGTCGTCCAACTATCGCCTATCGCTTGAAAAAAAGGTCGTCCAACTATCGCCTATAGCTTGAAAAAAAGGTTGTCCAACTATCGCCTATAGTTTGAAAAAAAAGGTCGTCCAACTATCGCCTATAGCTTGAAAAAAAAGGTCGTCCAACTATCGCCTATCGCTTGAAAAAAAAGCCTCTAATTATTTGTGTTTGTAAATGAACCCAAGATACAGTAGAAAGAGTGAGGGGAGCGTCTGAAAAAATTTTTGTTGCCAGAACTGGCCGACCGTCTCTCAAATGCCAGGGCCGATTTCAGGTCGCAGTCCGGCCCTAGTCGGTAGCCAAAGTTTTACCACTCGGTGGATCTTTTTCTTTCATTAACAAATTCCTATACACCAAAACTACGTACACGTATACACACAATAACGAATATGGACAACACCATATATAGGTAACGAAAGTTGACTTCTAAATAAGATGAGCAGATGACTCAACATTGAAAGTCCATTCCCACCATCAAATTGACAACCACAGACAATATTTAGTTTCTTATCTGTGTTCACAAGACTACATAATAGACATAACCTTCTCCTTAACACAACAAGCACATAAAATACCTATTCTTAATAACAATAACACTGTTTTCATCTAGGTAAAAGCCGCAGAATTATAATTTCATCTAGATAAAACAATTTAAATTCATAACCTCGCGCGTTGGTCACAGAGTAGATATTATGAGCAGAAGTGATGTCTCACAATAACAAGAGAGCAAATTACGAAACTAGCAGATGCTGTATGATAAAAAAGGTGTTGAATAGGTACTTAAAGCGAATACGTAACAGTCCATTACTGTCCCACGGCTGAGCACGGGCCCCTTCTGACAATGAGACTGGTTTGGGCCTTAGTCCACCACGCTGGCCTGGTGCGGGTTGGCAGACTACACACCATGGAGAACTTTATGGACCCCTCTCAGGTGTACAGGTTTCCTCACGATGTTTTTCCTTCACCGTTAACTGTTAAATTCTGATCCGCACATGAATTCGAAAAGTCAGAGCTATGGGCCGGGATCAAACTTAAAAAAAGCGAATAGAAAATATTTATGCATGTAACACTGTTTTTCCTTCTAATATCGTTGTTTCTACTATTGTGTAAGATGAATAAAAAGTTATGGGAACAACTCAATTGGACGTAGTTTAGCGAAAAGGATCCAACCCACAAATTTATCGAAAATGAGTTATGTTTACCAAAATACTCCTTAAACTTTTTAAGCCAAACTACACATAATAATATTTTAACAAGTAAAATATTATGCCTTTGTCCCTTAATTACAATAAAACCAAGAAATTTAAATCAAAGAACCAATGAAGAAATACAGTCTAAACTTAAAAATTTAATATCTCATAACTGTGTGGGTTGGATGCTTTTCGCTAAACTACGTCCAATTGTTACTATAATGGTAACCAAGAAATGGTAATACATATTTAATATCTTAAAAAACGTTTAACATTATTAAAATATTCACAAAAGAATGATTCTTCTACATCTTTTTATTTTGCACTCAAACTTAAGTGGCATTTCGCGCTCAACAATGGGTTATGTAATCTGCGTGCGCGCCGATGACATCACCGGCTTTCACTATCGTTCGGATAAGGCGGTCAATGAGTCAAAAATACGGGTTAGTAAAGAGCGTCCACGTTGTTAGTATATGAATAGTAGTACGGTAGGTTTTTTTACATATTCATAATACACCGGTACATATGAGTAGTAATTACTGTTGAGAGAAATAATATTGGACCAAGGATTGAACCTTGAGGAACTCCCATTGCGGCCACAGATCCTGGATATATTTTTAAACAACGTGTCCTATATGTATTTGCTATAAAAAAAAGATCCACGATATAAAAAAAACATAACATCACGCCTTATACTCCCCGAAGGGATGGGCAGAGGTGTTTGTACACCCTCATTTCGCCAGTTATGTTTAAGTCCCATGTAATAAGAGGCGAGCCTATTGCTATTAACCGGGCATAAATTCAGACTCCGGGCTGCTACTGAGAAATTTCTAATAGAAAAACCCAATAACACTTTTCCCGACCTGGGGATCGAACCCAGAACCCCATGCTTAGCAGTCACACAGTCGAAAAATCAATTGATATATATTTTAACTAGCGACCCGCCCCGGCTGCGCACGGGTGCAATATCAATACTAATGTGGGGCATATAAACCTTCCTCTTGAATCACTCTATCTATTGCTGAAAACTGCATTAAAATCCGTCGCGTAGTTTAAAAGATCTAAGCGTACAGACAGCGGGAGCGACTTTGTTTTATACTATGTAAATAAATGTGTTCCGTTTACATTTTAATCTGCGGTTACCAGTTGCTATTCTATTTACATTTACGCGAATATTATGCGTCGAAACGGAACCAGTTTTACGCATAGTTTATTTAGTAGTTTGTTTAAATTTTCACATTTTCTTACTGCTCGAGAGCTGTTGCATGATATAGCCAATTAGCAGTAGCGTGCCTGTAGGGTAAGCCCAATATTTTTTTGGTACTTATTTTGATGTCAAGGTAAATTAAGACAATATATTTTATGCTTATCATTAGTAAACCATAATTCGATCTTCAACTATTTGTTATCAGACGAATTATAAATATCGAAATAAGTACCAAAAAAATATCGGGCTTGCCCTATAGGCACGCCACTGCCAATTAGCCACTGCTGAAAGTGCTAAAAGCATGGATATGTTCAAAAAGAAAAAAGAACCATGAAAAGGCGTCTCACCTTCTATGCTTTGTGGTCAATAACCTACTTTGATTATGAGCTCGACTACCTTTTTTGGATAGTCTTATGTCGAGGAGTGGCTCTGTCACAATAAGGCTGTTGTTCACCAACATTTAGTTTCTGGTTAAACAACAGTTTACTCGTAAAGTGTATTAATTAGAATGTTAGGTAAATGGTTGTTGAACCAGATTATTAAAGTTTGGTGAACACCAGCCGAAATGTGGCAATGGATCCTCAAACATGAGATTTTATGAATGTTCCTAATGTATTGATTTAACTATAACTTTTTAACTGCCACGAGGCCAACCAACGATGGTCTAGTGGTGGCAAGCGCGACTGCTGATTGAGAGGTCCTGAGTTCGATCCCCAGGTCGGGCAAAGTGTTATTGGGGTTTTCCGTGTGGAAATCCTTAGTAACAACCCAGAATTTGGATTAGCTTGTTTGATGGCAATAGGCTCACCCCCTATTACATGGGACTTAAACATGACGGCGAAATGAGGGTGTTACTATACACCTCTGCCTAACCCTTCGGGGAATACAGGCGTCATGTAATGTTATGTATTAATTTAATTTTTGGAATGAGTCATGAGAGCTAATTTGTAAAGTAAATTGACTATAAATGATTTAATACACGGATATGTGGTATAATTACCGTGACATAGCCAACATAGCTGAAATGTTAAAAGAATTTCATCATTCACTTGATCGACTAGATATCCGTCTAATTGTGAAAGTAATCCATTAATAACTAAGACTGTAAGTGATAGGAGAATTACCTAAGCAATGATGGTCATTATTTTTAATGAATCAGCCACAGAAATTGTTTACTATCTCTGTGAATTAGCTGAAAAAGATTACCTAATCTTTTGACCGTCGATAGAATAAATTTATATTGTACAGAATTGTACTAGCTGTGTCCTCACGGCTCCGCCCGAAGCCTTTGTTACTCAGTGATAATATAGCTTCCTAACGGCAAAATATTTTTTGAAATCGGTACAGTAGTTTTTAAGTTTATTCGTTACATACCAAAATCCAAAAATACAAATCTCTCCTCTTTATGATATTAGTATAGATAGAAAAGAAGAAGAAGCAAGTGCAAGCAAGACTCTGGAACCAGGTTGGTCGAAACAAGGAAAACTTGTTCAGGTGGAGATTCATAGATTCCAGCGTGGAGTGTAAATGTGGTGCTGTTCCACAAACGATGGGACGCCTGACATCATGCCCTGCGTGCCCTGATACCTGCACGTTACAGGAACTAATGGACGCTACTGATAACGCTAAACTCGTAGCTAAGTACTGGGCAGACTCAATTTAGATTACCATCGACACGCTAAGAAGAAGAAGTGTGAGCAAGTGTAGAAGCAAGGATAGCCTTGGAGTTGAACGCTTGCCTTCCATGCAGGAGCTGAATTCGATCCCGGCCCGTATCACTTGCCTTAACGGTGAAGGAAAAACATCGCGAGGAAACCTGCACACCTAAGAGGACTCCATAAAGTTCTTGATGGTGTGTGTAGTCTGCCAACCCGCACCAGGCCAGCGTGATGGACTAACGCCTAAATCTTTCTCATTCTGAGAAGAGGCCCGTGCCCAGCAGTGGGACAGTAATGGGTTAATTATGTTATGGTTATGTGTATAGAAAATGGGTTTAGCATTCCTGATATCATTGACTATGTTTCAAATTTCATGTCATAACTGCAAGTTGGACTGCACATACAGTCACAACTGGAAACTATGCAACTGCCAAATGCAGCTTGAAGGCCATTAGGATGCAGTCAGTGCAACTGCATGACAACTGTAGAACCTAGCACGCTTGGTGGTAGGATCTATACGGTCCGCCTGGCTAGCTACCACCTGAAGATTAAAGTCCGGCGCCAAGCACTTTACTGTGCTCCGTCGTGCGTATGTGAGAGTCAGAGGGGTATAGAGGAATCCCTCTATATCTCTGTTCCTTGGATTCGTGTGCTCCATCTTAGACCCTGTCTGCGCTTATCATCAGGCGAGACTAGGAACAAAGGCGACGAAGACAAGAATAAAAAAAAATGTGTGGTTTACTTAGATACATATAAAAATGAATCCCTATTTCCCTTGGTCACGCCATAACTTGAGAACGATTTTACCGATTGAAGTCATATTTACACAATATAATTATTTTGTTGAGACAATGGTTCGTAGCTATGCTGGGATCCGATAGGTGGCGCTGTAGTCGAATTATTTACGAGGGCACAGCCGCGGGGGAACGGCTAGTTACGAAATTTGATTCACCAAATGTGATGTGTAACCACCCCCAGACATATTTAACCTTCATCAGATTTAAGTGACGCACAACTTGCGAGATATCTTCGAAGAAATATGCATTTAAATGTGTCCTGTTCCCAAAAATATTTACACACTAATATGGTTATGAAATTACAAAGAGTTTTGTAAACGGATCTAGAGTTGTAGCTGCAATAACTGTTACAAAATTGTTGGTAACAGTTCGGGCGATTCATTCATGTGTTGTTAAGTAATCTTTTGTGCTTGCTTCCGATTTGCATAACGTTAACACGGATGTTTTTATGCAAGAGAATGGCATCTGTCACAAAACAGATAGGTACAGAAGTCAATCTACATACAAGTGCGCTCGAGCAACGCACACATAGACACTGCTCACGGACATGATATCTCGGTCTGTTTGGGACTAGAGTGCGAGTGAGTGCGAGCGCGAGTGCCATGCGCTTGAGAGAGATAGATATATAGATAGAGAAAAGTGATGTGCATACATGTGATTGACTTCTGTACCTATCTGTTTTGTGCATGTGTGTTGAGAATATTACTATGATATGGTTGTGTCTGTATTTTGGCGATAATATTTGTTGTCTGTGCTTGACTTCAAAATACATTCTTATTTCAAAATTGGCATCTCTGTTCTTTCATTGTTGAACTACTTTTTATTGAGAATAAATCCTTTAGATACTATTCTACTTCCTCCTAGCCTTTTCCCAATTATCTTGGGGTCAGCATCCAGTCTAACCAGATGCGGCTGAATACCAGTATTTTACACGGAGCGACTGCCATCAGACCTCCGCAACCCAGTTACTGGGCAACGCCGATATCCTAAGGGTAGACGGCTGTCAGACTTGGGCTTTTAACTACCCGAAACGACTGTCGTAGGTATTCTTATGACACACGGGACCGACGGTTTTACGTGCTCTCCGAGGCACAAATCCTGTACTACCCTACTTCTTTACATAGTATAAAACTAAGTCGCTCCCGCTGTCTGCACGCTTAGATCTTTTAAACTACGCAACGGATTTTAATGCAGTTTTCAGCAATAGATAGAGTGATTCAAGAGGAAGGTTTATATGCCCCACGTTAGTATCTACATTTCACGCGTGCGAAGCCGGGGCGGGTCGCTAGTTAATTATAAACGTGAAAGTTTAAATGTATGTGAGTTTATGAGTTTGGATGTTTGTTGATCAATCACGCCTTAACGGCTGTACAGATTTTGCTGAAATTTGGCACACAGGTAGACCGTGGTCTGGATAAGGACATAGGATACTAATATATAACAAGTTACCCGAAGACATTAAGAACCTACATTCAATTGGTATATTTAAAAGGAAGCTAAAAGACTTCCTGATTAAAAAAGCATATTACTCTGTAAAAGAATTCCTTGAAGAAAAATAATTATTTAATATTAAAATGATTGTGATACACACTTAACATAATGTGATATACAATATAAGAATATTATGATATAATATAAAATATGTGAATAATGATAATTAATATAAGATAATGTAAACTGTATAACTGTAATATTGAGTATGTATATATATATTTTTTTAACCATTTAAATTGCAATGCCTTAACAGGCAACTAAGTTCTAAGAACCTACATATTGTTAACATCTACAAAATTCTGTACACTTAGTTCGCAATAAAGAATTTGAATACTTTTTATCCGGGTACATGAAGTAATTCCTCTGAGAGGCCCGTGACTAGTTAACAACCACACCGATCATACGATTTGCGAAATTAAGTTGGGCTTGCCGCGGTCAATCCGTGGATGGGTGACCGTTTGTTACACATTGAGACCCCTCTGTGCCGTGGAAAGCATGTAAAATAGTACTGACTGTTTAACGTGGAAGCCTACCCCAACATAGTTCGGAAAAGGCTGTGCGAGTGAGACCGCGGGCAACAGCTAGTATAAATCTATATTTTTACGGGACATCAAACTAGAATTGGTCTGGAGTCGTTATTATCAGAGTGCTTATTTATTTAAATTAACTACAATGCATAAAAATCTTATAATTACAATTCAGGTTTAAACTTTGCTTTTACACGCGGACTTTCAGCTCTATGTCCAGCAGTAGACTCTGGTCTATTTGCCCAACTATGACACACATCCGGAGCCACATACCTACCCGTGATTCATGATAGCGACAAGCAACTCTTTTTATTTCGTTTGTTATATCATTAGCTCTGTGTTGTGACTTTTGTTGCTACGTCCAAATAAATTATTAATTTACTAGCGATCCGCCCCGGCTTCGCACGGATGCAATGTAGATACTAATGTGGGGCATATAAACCTTCCTCTTGAATCAATCCATCTATTGCTGAAAACTGTATTAAAATCCGTTGCGTAGTTTAAAAGATCTAAGCGTACAGACAGCGGGAGCGACTTTGTTCTATACTATGTAAAGATTATTTGTCTATCAGCTTTTATTATCATCCTAACCTTTGCCTTATTTTAACCTAACCAGTCGAACTTCAGTTATTTGTTTCACAACTAGATTACTGGGGATATCGATACGCTAATTTGAAAACTCTATGGTTAGTTACCTAGAAATTTGAATTGTCTATAAACTCTCTGGCTGGTAAATAATATGAAAATCGAATAAGTACTTAGTAAGAGCATGTTATTTATCTCTGGGAGCGAAACGGATTCTATTATCGGAACTGGTTACAGATTCCTTTGGTTTAAAACGACTGGAAGCGATTGTTTTAATATTATATAGTTGTTAAAATCGACAAAGGTATCAATTCAGTTGCACGCTTTGACAGGACTAAACTAAAGGGTGTTTGTCTCTTTCTGCTTCAATAGAAAAATAAAGTGACAGTTGTATTGAGTCTAGTTTAGTACTGTCAAAATGTGCAATAGATTCGACACCAATATAATGTTTATTAGGATTTGTTTATAGCTAATCATCATTAGATATACCAACAGCAATTGGTGAATATAACCTCAAACACGTATACAAGGTTAGTCGGAAAGGGGTACTAATCCGAAAGGGTGTTAAAGTACCCATAAAAAGGGATAACTTTTGTTCTACAACTTTCCCCAAAACTCGATAGTTTAAGAGAAATAGCTTTTCAAAGATTTCGTAAAAATTATGCTAAAATCTATCTGTCCATAGCTATGATCAGCTGTTTTTACAATTTAGGTCATATTTGGGGTCACGGATTAGAAAATAAATTTTCTGAATTCATAACTAAAGCAGGCATGTTTTTTTTTTTGAAAAAACTGAAATAAAAATCTTTTTGCATGCAAATAAAAATTATCGAATTTTGAAATTTTAACACTTGCTTTAAAATAGTCATCAGTGATACTTTAGGTGGCCCGCGGCTTAGTACCCCCTATCCGACTAACCTTGTATGAGCAGTTTTCATGGTTAATGCGAAATTAATTGTTTTGAAAGCTGCAAGCACACAGTATATGTATATTCTGCCTAGCTTCTTCCCAAGTATGTTGGGGTCAGCTTCTAGTCTAACCAGATGCGGCTGAATACCAGTATTTTACACGGAGCGACTGCCATCAGACCTCCACAACCCAGCTATTGGATAATGCCGATATCCTAAGGTTAGACCAATTTATCAGACTTTCGGGCTTCTGACTTCCCGTAACGACTGTCATAGGTATACGTATAACACCCGGGACCGACTGTTTAACGTGCTCTCCGAGGCACGGAGGGGTTCCGATGTGTAACCAACGGTCACCCATCCACGGACTGACCGTGGCAAGCGCAGCTTAACCTGACAAATCGTATGATCCGCGCGGTTGGTAATTAGCCACGAGCACACAGTATGAGATATTTTAATACCGAATTAAACGCTATTTACGGAACGAAAAAATAAAATGTAAACAACATTTGACTACTGTTAATAGATATACTTTCTGTAAAATGTATCATAACATTAGCCCATTAGGTACTGTCCCACTGCTGGGCACGGGCCTCTTCTCAGAAAGAGAAGAGTTTAAGCCTTAGTCCACCACGCTGGCCTCTTACAAGTTGGCAGACTACACACACCATCGAGAACTTTATGGAGCCCTCTCAGGTGTGCAGGTTTCCTCACGATATTTTTCCTTGACCGTTAACGCAAGTGATACTCAAATTCTGATCCGCACATGAATTCGAAAAGTCAAATCGAACTCAGATCTTCCTGCATGGAAGGCAATTGTTCAACCGCTAGGCTAGTTATAGTCACTGCTTAAATTCAAAAAACCAAGTTATTATCCAACAACATAAAAACAAAAAAAAAAACATTACTGAACTTTATACTAAACATTCTATTTCTTTTTTAAATTTTAACTAATAATGATCCTCCTCTCTCTTACTTTGCTGTGCCCAACAGGGTCCACAATTGTAACATAATACATCATTTTCTATTACTACCACCTAAGTAACATTGTGGAATACGCATCGATGCCCCCAAGCAATAAGTCGGTATTGTGCTATTATGGACTTAATGCTGTTATGTCAAATTCGGCACCTATGGGTTAGAATACATCTAAGATATTTTTTTTCAGATTTTTCCAAGTGATATTAACGAAGATATATTGTATTAGTAAAATAATTTACTTATCACATTTCCTGTAATATATATTTTCTTAAATTACTAGGTTTAGCGCATACATAATTCCATGTTGATATGAAAATTACATTTCACAAAAAAAATGCTTTCATTTGATATATCAATGACCGCAGTAGTCCGACTCGTTGGAAAGATATTTAACAAAAACGATAAAACATTACTCCTGTAAAATTTGAATTTTACGATTACCGACTTGTTGCATGGGGGCATCGGCATATATAAATATTGAGTACTTACCGAAACCTATAAGTACCTTAATATTGACGACAAATCTATGATCAGAATACTTTATCGGTCATTAAATGATGTACTTTCATTGTCAAGGGAAACATTACCGAAATATAAAGCGTACATAGTGTAGAAAGTTGAAAGCGCGCGTTTTGTCGCGTTCCGTAAAACACACGCGGTTTTCTTTTTATGTTTTTATTGCCATTGTTTTTGACCGTGTGATGTTTGTGACCATCACAAGATATACGATCGTCAAGGTTAAAAAGTAATCTTTTGGTAAGAGACTTTGAAAATATACACCCATATTCTAAGACGTTCCTTCAAAACTTACTCGACTCGACTCCACCTCGACTCAGCCTTTGTCACTACCTTCGGTAGTTATAGTTGGCATAAACGTCCTCGACTCGAGATTTTTCCTCAGCGAGGTAAGGAATCATCTGTTAAACTCAAGGTACTTCGGAACCTACCTTAAGGAAGGAAGTGTCAAAGTTCGTATGTAATAAAAATGAATTTTGAAGACTTTATCGAATATGCTTACGATAATCCTTACAACTATTTATCGCGGCAATATTTGCGCGATGCAGATAATTCAAATTATAACGTAATGACTCCACTCTACCTCGCCTCATTTCAGGACCCCTCAGTCGAGGAACCCCAAAGTTCACTCGAAATTGCGATTAAATTAATTAAAAAACTTTTAAGTTAAACGGTTTTATCTTGCAGTATCCCTGCAGCATCAGGATTTGAGGATTGATGGTTGAAATTATTATAATGTTGTATTGTCATGGTAATTGAATTTCTGTGCGAAGTTTCAGGAGAATCGGTTAAGCAGAAGTAGTTGAAAAATCTGTCGTTAGATTTGAATCAAACAAATAAACAAATATACGAAGTGAAGATAGTTAAAATCGTTTAAAAATCGGGGGAATGACTGAAGTTAGAGAAGATCTTTGTTGATGTAATAATCATCCCTTCAATTCCCAAATGGTATTATTAGACTGATATTTACGTATGGCAAATATCATTGTGGATATGGAGGGGCTCATGGCTAATTACCAACCGCGCGGATCATACGATTTGCGCGTCTGTGGATGGGTGACCGTTCGTTACACATCGAACCCCTCCTTGCCTCGGAGAGCACGTTCAACAGTCAGGTGTTATATGAATACCTATGACAGTCGTTACGGGAAGTAAGGAGCCCGAAAGTATGACAACCGGTATAACCTTAGGATATCGTCATTGCCCAATAACTGATGGCAGTCGCTCCGTGTAAAATATTGGTATTCAGCCGCATCTGGTTAGCCTGGAAGCTGACCCCAACATAGGTGGGGAAGGCTAAGCAGAACAAAATACCATTGTGGAGATTGGCTTTTATTTTACTTTAGAATTGATGTGTAAATATATTCTTGCTTTCATCATACATGATTGTTACGGGCGACAGTCAATTACGTATCATTTGTGAGTAAGACTTTGCAAGAGCAATTTGAAAGTACTGCAAGTAACAGGAAGACAGCAGTGATAACCTTGTGGTGTCACTGTCGGACTGCCAAATCATGGGTCTCGAGTTCGAACCCAAGGCACGCACCTCTGAATTTTCGGATTCAATGTGTAGGTTTCCAGTAGAATGATGAAATGTATTGTATAATTATCACTAGATTAAAAACGGTGAAGGAAAACATAGTGACGAAACATGCCTGAGAGATATTTCTCGACGGCATGTGAAGCCAAGTCAGAGGCCCATGGGTGGCATAAACTCTGACACAAGGTTAGTCACTAACCATACGAAAAGAAGAAGAACAGGAACAACAAGTACCAATATGAAACCTATGTTTGTTAAACCTATGTTGGACTATTCCAAAATAGGTTTCCAGTAGAATGATGAAATGTAAATTGTAGAACGAAGATTAAAAATAGAAATGTCTTCAATAATTATGGTAACGGAAACCCCTAATTAGGATCTACAACAAACAAAAGATTAAAACGAAAATATAAGATTGTAGTCTGAACATGCATATCGTTTAGAAAACTACGGTCACTTTAGTATTCAAAGACACGCCGCTGTACATAATTTATAGCGAGCCTCGCTGTGGATGTCAAGGTTAACACACGTTCTTATTACAGAGAAACTTTGTTTGTAATTAGTAAAAGCACCTCTTCTCGTGTATTTTAAATGCGTTGCGATTTCAATAGATTGTTTAGATACTTTAGATTCAGTGTAAAGACTTTTATTTCTGGATAGGCAATGAGGTGTGGTCTGTTTTCTGCCGGGGTTGCGGTGCATGCTTTTGCGAATCCCGTGACCTCGGCCGAACGGTCAGGAGAAGGAACACCGTTGGTTTTTAGCCGGTAAGAGTCCGGCAGATCCCCTCGCTTCCCCGGGAGAGGGACATCCATGAGGATATGGCGAAGTTTTGGTTTTATGTAGTGATCGTAGTCTGAACTGCCTCGTTGGTCTAGTGGTGGCAAGCGCGACTGCTGATCGCGAGGTCCTGGGTTCGATGCCCAGGTCGGACAAAGTTTCATTGGGTGTTTTCGTGTGGAATTTCTCAGTAGCAGCCCGGAGTTTGGATTTGTGCCCGGTTGAGGGCAGTGAGCTCGCTCCCTATTACATGGGACTTAAACATAACGTCGGAATGAGGGTGTTACTATTCACCTCTGCCCAACCCTTCGAGGAATACAGGCGTGATGTTATGTAGTCTGAATTCAGTTTTTTGCGATTCCTGTGGAGGGATGTAGTTTCTTTTAAATGAACAGTAATACAACATCAGACGACTTCGACATCTTACTAGATTCAATCTAGTGAAACGACATCGTTCTGCCTAGCCTTTTCCGAACTATGTTGGGGTCAGCTTCCAGTCTAACCAGATGCGGCTGAATACCAGAATTTTACATAGAGCGACAGTCATCAGACCTCCGTTGTGAAACGACATACCTATCACTGAAAATGGTTTAGCATTTTGTCAAATCACTAGATTTTTTAGTAAGATGACTTAACAGTAATATTCGACATTATCTGTGATTTCTTGTTATCCCTAGGGATTTCAACAAATCACTAAGGTATCTTTATTTCTCTGCGACATTAGAAACATAAGCAGCTGATACTGCTGGGAGTTATCAAAGCTTTTAAGCCAGCTTTATCTAACCAACATCTTTGTTAATCTAAAACAATATTCTGTCATCATCCAGGATCCAAGATGGCGGTTGTGCCGTAAGTAAGTTAGTCGTCGTATGACATAAACTGAGTTAGAGACAGTCGCTTGGTTAATGTACTGCGCGGATAAGGGCGGAAATCACATTGTAGTCGGTATTCGTGATGAAGGGCGGGTTTAGATGTAACTTAGACGCCATTTTATACTATAGATTTTTTGTATATGGTTTCTGAAAAATATGATCACAAATACTTATGGGATTCTTAAAATCATTGCCTTAGGCCATTCATTCAAGTATTACGTAAGCACGAAAGGGGGGCGAAGGGGTCTTTGCTTACCTTATTTTTGAAGACGTGGGGGACGGAGATGTCTAGATGATGATTACGTCAGCAATTTTTATTTGATTTACTTACTTATTTTTCTAGACTTAAAAACTGTTACTCATGAATAACAATAAAGAAACCTGATAAGATAAAAATGTTTACGTAGGCATAGGAGGAGGGGGGGGGGGGGGGTAAAAGATTTGCTTACTTTTGCTGACAAGAGGGAGGGGTGGGTCAAATATTACAAAAATTCTGCTTACGTAATACTTGAATGGCCCCTTAGTAGGTATTGGTAAACCCATTTTATTTGCTGGTGGGTGAAGAAAAAGGCAACTAAGGTGTCATACTATGGAGAAGCCAGCATCAAACAAACCTTTTGACGTCACTGTGTAGTTAGTTTCTCCAATCTTGTTGGTGATGGGTTACCAGATCTAAAACTGATTCCTAACAAAAAGTCTGATTTCCATAAAAAAAATCTGACAGCCGCGAGCGCGCGCAATGCATCTTTAAAATATTTAATTTGTTTTGTGTGCCGCCCTCCCCCGGCCTCGCTCCTCCTGACTTTAATTATTTAGTATTTCATTAAATAATCAAAAATCCTAACATTTTCAAAGTCCAGCTGGAATCCTGACGTCTGGTAGCCCAAGTCATGGGGTGATATGTTGAGCACATGTATTTATTGTCGGTCCTACGCTATGTAAAACAAAGGCACATCCGATTTTTAGAAAATTTTTCAAGGAAATACGGAACAACTTAACAGAGAAAAAAAATAACATAACATCACGACTCATATTCCCCAAAGGGTTCGGCAGAGGTGTTTTTAGTACACCCTCGTTTCGCCAGTTATGTTTGTCCCATTCGGCGGTGACCTCTCGCTTCCGGCCGTGGTTCTGTCCATGGTTGGGAGCGAGACTGCGTGGGAAGCCATCGCCTCTTTCTGCGAGGAGGTGATGGCGACCAAGGAGGTAGCGGAGAGGGAGAGGGAGGCCGCTTCTTCTCTCCCTTCTCGAGCTACACCCACCGGGCGCCGGAGGGCGCGTGACGATCTCCGGCCACCCTAGTGAGTGGCCTGACCAGTAACGGGCCCAGGGGGGATGGCGCGCCGTGTTCCGCGCGCGCCTGTCAGAAGGAAGTGGGCCAGGGGAACAATTGCCCCACCACAGGAGAGGTCCACCAGAAGAAGCTGGTGGACCGAGACCTGCCGGAGTTGCGGTGCATGTAATAGCGAATCCCGCGACCCCGGCCTTAGGGTCAGAAGGAGGGACACCGTGGTGGTTTTAGCCGGTAAAAGTCCGGCACATCCCCCCATCTTCCCCAGACGGGGGATAGTCCATGAGGATTTCTCCACGTAAAAAAAAAAAAAAAAATATGTTTGTCCCATGTAATAGGGGGCGAGCCTATTGCTATTAACCGGGCACAAACCCAGACTTTGGGCTGCTACTGAGAAATTCCTAATGGAAAAACCCAGTAACACTTTGCCAAACCTGGGGATCGAACCCAGGACCCCACTAAACCAACACGGCAGCCAAAATAAAATCACATCAAAATATATGAATGTGCTTTTACAGGAACATATTATGAGGTATCGTAAAAATAGGAAGTCGATCAATTTATGTGTTATTCGAGAATGGAAAATATAAGTAGGTAACCAACAGAGTTACGCTCGCCCTCTTACTAATAAATGTTATTAAAACGCAGTTAATTAACTGCTGTATACACGATCGTCACTTGATTGCGAAATAAAAGTTATTTACAATTTTATTACTTAACTTTTATGGTCTATAATTATAAAATTGTGTAACCAAGTAAATAAATAACCATTTCCCTCAATGGAAGCTTAATGAAGTGTTGCTTTCACCAATTTAACTCTTTGGTTAAATAACCGTTTATTCGAAAAACGTATCAGAATTTTAGGTAGGTAAGCTGTTGATAACATAAGAATTAATGTGAATACAGGCCTAAGGCCAGTTTCCTAACATCAAATAATAAAAACCAACCCTCAAAAATGCGTCTCGTTACGTAATTGTTTTCCAAAATAAAAGCATAGAATCAAAGACTGCTAAATGCGAGTTTGTAGTTAACTAAAATAGAAAAAATAAGCACTCAAATCGTACTGCCATCTACCGGCGAAAACAGCACTACATACTTTCTTGGCAGCTTCTTTTTTTTACGCGCGTGAATAGTTAGGCACTGACACAAAACGAGCACGTAGCAAATTAATCGATTACATCGTAATTGTTACGTGAATGTGATAATCGATCATGCAATATGCGAGTAATGTAACTATATGAAGTTTTTTGTGTGCTATATAAAATAGATATGCGTTTGTTACACGTTGTTTTCAGCTCGTAAATACCGCTTGTGTTGTTATGCTGTCATAGGGGCGTAGTTAATTTTTTTATGGTATAAATACGTTGTTCAGCGTATATGCTACATACATTTTACGAATATCTATTTTATTTTATCACCATCATATCTTATGGGTCCTGCGAGCCCTATAAATGTGTTACCATACTTTGTCAATGGTAATAATAAGTTCACTATTCTCAATGAGTGCGTGACGAACTTAATCTTTTGTAAGGCAAAATTTTCTAATGCAAAATATGGGAAGTATTTGGAGGAGCATTAGAAGAGCGTTCACGGGTGTCGAACTTAAGTTCGCCCGGCGCACCCTGGACCGTTACCCACGCTACCAATCTTGCTGATTGGCTGAAGAAGTGTGAATGAAAAAAATGGCAATATATGCCTTAAATAGAACAGAATCTAGGATGCTTGCTGCCTTGTTAACACTGGATCGATGGCACTACAATAAATTGTAGGTATCTATGTGCAATGTAAAAGACAAAAAGGTTTAAAACAGCACTTAAAATCGTCGTAATGAATCTAAGATATATTTTTGAAATAAACTTTTCCATTCTAAAAAATGGGGCATTCCACGTAGCGCACCGATGTGATTCGAATTGGTGCTATACAAATTGGTGCGCTAAATGGAATGCCTCAAAAAAACGGAGCACAGTCTGGTGCAGTCAGTCTGCAGCGAAACAAAAGTGTTTCTACTCTTTTCCTCCGTCTATTTATACTTTTTTCTTTATAACCTCCTCGGTTAATTGTTACAAAAGAAAAGCACGGCTTTCTCTGTTTAGTTTCTAATTTAAAGTGAAATATTTTAGTACCTACGTCATTACAGAGAGATTTTAAAAAGACTAGGTACCTACTAAGTATTATAGTTACTTATATTTTATTTTGAATGAAATGTTTCCTCCTTTGTAATACGTAAAATTTTTTTGTATGTGTTATTTAGACATAAACAAAAGAGAAGTTTTATTTGATAATTTAAGGCTCAATTGCACCAACTAACTTTAACCATAACCATACTATATTTACGTCAGATTTGTATTGATGTGACAGACATTTTGTAACGGTTACAGTTATAATTAGTTGGTGCAACTGAACCTAACGAGGAAGTGTAAATAACTATATTTTTTAACTTTTTTACGATGCACGCTTACGAACTGTTTGTCACCGGTAGTATATTGACTCTCAGCGATCGTTTACGAGTAGGCAACACAATGACGTGTCAAATCTATAGTAATTTTACGCCTTCATTTTATTTTCATTACATCTGTGTGATATCTAATGGTTGTAGAAAATTACTTTGTAGAGGGCGGTCTCTACATTTAATACATCGTTGGATCAACTAAAGTCGACTGAGAACTTAGATAAGAAGATATCTTAGGAATATGATGATATTTCGAATCAAAACCCTAAAGACGGAAGTACGGATTTCCCAACTACTAGGATACGGTTACGGATATCATATTAATACTTTTATTACGTTCCGGTTACTGATACGGATATTACGTAATTTCTGATTCATTTTTATGGATACTTATGTAAGTCAAAGTCAAAGTCAAAGTCAAAGTTTTTTATTTCAAATAGACCAGATTTCAGGCACTTTTAAAACGTCACGACTAGGTGCACGGTTCCAAAAGGTAGGTTCTATGGAGAAGAGCCGGCAAGAAACTCCATGAATACTCTTTTTAAAATAGTAGTTCATTACAATTCCATTACAGTAGTGTGAGAAATAGAATGAGAATAATGCAGGTTAATGTAACAAATAAACTCACATAAGAGTAACAAATAGAAAAATATGCCTTCTATGATTGCCATAGCAGTTAAGAGCTGACCAGTCCCGACAGACGGCACCCGTTCACGAGCATGACGTGCACATCCGCATCGGTCAGCTCAACCATATTATAGGGAACTCAACGACCGGATAAACAACGCCACCATCAGCAAGACATTTAAGTGAGCATGACAGACTCATATTACCAGACAATAGGCAGTAATATGATATGATTATAAGCGTATCACTAATAGCTGCATGATGCTCATACTTTACAGTTTGGAATGAAGTATTGTAAAGCGATATTATTAAAATAATAACTATAATACAAAAACCTATTTTGCCAGTCCAGACAATAGTCCAGATAAAGTCCAGACATTGTAGTATACAAACTATGCGAGTGAAACGATGTAGGGCAACGTTTGGAATGGTCTTTTGAGGAAAGTGCCATAGCAGTTTCGAGTTGACCTGTCCTAACTGACGGTACATCTGCTTCAATCATCGCGGAGCTCAAACCTTATTTTAGGGAGCTCAACAACCCGACCGCTGCACGACGCTATCAATCAGCTGGACATTTGTGTGGGTCACAAAAAAAAAACTCAAGAACCGCCAAACGTTTACAATATTCGTGTATATAGCTACCCTACATGGTACTCACATTTACAATTTATTAAAAATGTAATGTAAAAAATGAGGTGATGGTAAAATAATAATAATCATTGAAAAAAATAATTCGATTATATATGTCAAAAGGATAAAATAAAAAATAATAATGTTATGAAATAATTACAATGATGCGTCTGTGATAACAGCGAGCGGCTCAATTCCAAGCATTTTTATCGTCCATATAATCTTTAACGTTATAGAAACCCTTTTTGCATAGTTTCTGCTTTACATAGGACTTAAATTTATTAAGACTTAAGTCTTGAATATTGCCTGGAATTTTGTTGTAGAAGCGTATACTTTGGCACCTAAAGGAGTTACTGATTTTCTGGAGCCTAGTCATTGGTAGGATGAGTTTATTTTTATTTCTAGTATTGACGTTATGGATGTCGCTGTTCTTAGAGAACAAACTGATATTTTTCTTTATATAAATCAAATTTTCATAAATATATTGTGATGCGACCGTCATTATATTAATTTCTTTAAATTTATCCCTCAGTGAATGCCTAAAACTAAGGTTATAAATTGCTCGAATAGCTCTCTTCTGCAAAACAAAGATAGTTTGGATGTCGGCAGCATTTCCCCACAACAAAATGCCGTACGACATAACACTATGGAAGTAACTAAAATATACCAATCTGGCTGTCTCTACATCAGTTAGCTGGCGTATCTTATAGACCGCGTAAGCTGCAGAACTGAGTCTTTTCGACAATTTATCTATATGTGGGCCCCACTGCAGTTTCGAATCTAAAGTTATACCCAAGAACATAGTGGTGTCCACAAGATCCAACTCGTCTCCATTTATTACTACACTGGTTTTCACCTGCTTAACATTAGGTGTCAAAAATCTGATACATTTAGTCTTTTTCTCGTTCAAAAGTAAGTTATTAACATTAAACCAGTGCACTACTTCAGAGATAGCGTTATTTACATCGTCCGTAACTGGCTGCTGCCGTTTAAGTTTAAATAACAATGATGTATCATCAGCAAATAACACAATCTCCTGATTATCTTTCATGAGATAAGGTAGGTCATTAATATAAACGAGAAATAGGAACGGGCCGAGAATTGAGCCCTGCGGAACTCCCATTGTCACTACAGACCCCGGAGATCTCTCCCCATTCACGTCTACTCTCTGGATCCTATTACCCAGATAGGAAATAAGAAGATCCAGAGCAGTATTCCTAACTCCGTAGTGATGTAATTTCCTGACCAATGTCTCGTGAAAAACGCAATCAAACGCCTTTGACAAGTCACAAAAGACGCCTAAAGCATCATGTGAATCCTCCCAGGCATTAAAAATATTAACTAAAAGCTCGACACCAGCGTCAGTTGTAGAGCGACCTCTTGTGAAACTTGAACCTCTTGTGTGTAATCGAATGAACCCTATTACAGCACCAATGGAAGGTAATAGTTACTATTCGAAGTAGCTACACCAATAAGTAGTAGCAGCAGAGAGAGCTTAGTGGTGTAACCATCGGCCTACCAAGTCATAGGTCTCGAGTTCGAACCCAAGGCACGCATCTCTGACTTTTCAGATTCACGTGCGTATTGTATAATTATCACTTGCTTAAAAACGGTGAAGGAAAACTACGTGAGGAAACCTGCTGAGAGATATTTCTCGACGCTATGTGAAGCCAAGTCAGAGGCCCGTGGGCGGCATAAACTCTGACACCAGGTTAGTCACTAACCATACGAAAAATAAACAAAAACAGCCACACCATAGGTGCCATGATCGCGAGTCGCGGCAGACCGCGTAGAAGATGGCGTGACAGGTTGGATGCCTTCCTTGAGAGTTGGCAAGAAGCTGCACAGAATCGCAACAGATGGAGGCTTTTACCCAGCTATGGGACAGTACAGGTTAATAGTCGCAGTAGTGATCTATCACGCCACGTGTGAAGTACGCAGTATGACGAACATCTAGCAAACTACAGCGACTACAATGACAGCTGTCAAAATGAAATGTCACAAATCCTGCATCGCGATATCAAGATTTGACACGCAGATAGTATAATTATACAATTTCCCAACATCAACCGTTGGGCAGTGGTCCACCAGGCATAAGACCCGCCTGGTAGGAGGATCCTCCCTTTTCGTTGGAGGGACACCATACCTCGTTTTTCCACAGTAATAACAGTTTAACAATACTGTTACATTTCTATCCTTACAAAGGGTTAGGACGACATGTATGCGATACAGACTGTCTATTTAGAATCGTACGAGCCCAACGTTATAATTGCGAAGGTCAACATAACATCACGCCTGTATTCCCCAAAGGGTTGGACAGAGGTGTATAGTAACACCCTCATTTCGCCGTTATGTTTAAGTCCCATGTAATAGGGGGCGAGCCTATTGCCATCAACTGGACAAATTGAGACTCCGGGCTGCTACTGAGGAATTCCACACAAAAAAACCCAATAAGGTTAATAAGGTTCTTGACGACACGTTTGGTGCAGTGGCTGAGCGATTGGCTTCTGCGCTACCGGTCGTGGGTTCGATTCCCACACCGAACAAATATTTGCATGGCCTGCAGATAGTTGTTCCGGGTCTGGGCGTTTGTGCATGTGAAGATTTGTGTCTGCACCCACGATACAGGAGAAATCCTAGTGTGGCTGTGGGGACAACATTTTAAAAAAAAAACAAAACAAACAAAAGTACCTATTATATTATCAGTACATACGTTCTGGTAACGGAAAGTGGAAAGCTTGTTGATAAGTTTTTTTTTTTTTAAAACGTTGCCCCTCACTAGGATTTCTCCTGTATCGTGGGTGCGTTTACAGACACAAATCTTCACATGCACAAACACCCAGACCCGGAACAACTATCTGTAGGCCATACAAATATTTGTTCCGTGCGGGAATCGAACCCACGACCCGTAGCGCAGAAGCCAATCGCTTAGCCACTGCACCAAACGTGTCGTCGAAAGTAAACAGAAAGGTAGATAATAGGAACATGGTTATCAGTTCTACAATTAGTAAGCGTTAGTTTAAAATAAGGTTGCCATCCGTCCGGGTTCCCCAGATTTGTCCTAGTTTGGGTTGGCGTTCGGGGGCGTCCGGGTGGGTACCCAAAAAGTGTGACCGGATGAAACCCGGACGTCGGTCGCGTTGACATTTTAATTCGTTATATTTTGGCTATACTTAAAAAATGAAAAAAAAATCGGAAATTTTTATTTATTTATTTATTTATTTACTTTTGGAAAACCAACAGCCATGACAATAGTAAAGTCAGCTAATTAAGTTAACATTAGGCCAATTACAGGTTTTCACGGGTAGCAATAGAAAAGCACAGTAACAACAATTGCACAATGAATGATTTAAATTAAGTAAAACTAATTTAAAACTAATTCACGTACCAAAGAACTCAAGATTCATCCGCTTGCGTGCCACGAAGCTCTTAGTGGAAAACGGATCAAAAGAGAACTCCCTACATAACCTGTTAAAGTCTCTGCTCGCTCGCACAATATATGAATTTTGTCTATAATTGGTAGACGAGAATGGGATAGAAATAGGTGGGTTAAATCTAGTCGACCTCTGGGGAACATTGAAACGAAATTTCTGCAACAGTTCGGGACAATCAATTTCATTTGAAAATATTTTTAAGAGAAATGAACAATCGGCTATTCTTCGACGATCAAAAAGTAACTGAATATGAAATTTTTTACACAATTCCTTATAGTTGTCAGATTGATAAGGAATATTTTCAAGTACGTCCGGGGATAAATCCCAATTTTGACCAAATGTCCGGTTATTTAAATCTTTGTCCGGTTTCGGCAATTTAGGTGATGGCAACCCTAGTTGAAAAGACTTTCTGATATGGGTGATAGTCCCTATCAGGTACAGTAGGTCGTCCAGTTGGAATGTTTTGACTGCACTAGAAACGACGTGACTGTTTTGTTGGTCTAGTGATCGCAAGCGCGACTGCCGATCGTGAGGTCCTGGGTGCGATCCCCAGGTCGAGCAAAGTGTTGTTGGGTTTTTCAATCAAAATTTTGTCAGTAGCAGACCGAAATCTGGATTCGAGCACGGTTAGCAATCGGTCGGCCCCCTATTACACGGGTCTAGAGAAACGAGGGAGTAGGTACTTAAAAAAATCACCTCTGCCGAACCCTTGTGAATACAAGGCGTGATGTTATATTATGAACTAGAAACGGTTCCATGGGTATAAAGGGTTGCTGGTTCTTGGTCACGACTCCGTGGTAGGTTTGTAGGACATGTTATTATACAGGGTGTAAAAATAGCCTTAACGAAGCCGAAGTTTACGCATACTGTACATAAAACTAAGTAACATATAGCAAAAATAATTCCTGGGAAACTACTTTTGATTTTTGGTATTAAAAAAAGCTTTTAATTCTAGCGCGCAAAGGAAAGGCGCGCGCAGCAGACTGTGCCTACATTTTAAAAATCTTCTTCTTCTTCCTGCCCTTATCCCACACTAGGTGGGGTCGGCACAACATGCAGCTATTTCATAAATACATGTTGTTAGAGATTTTGGCTTATTGTTTTATGACCGGCCGCCTGCCTGACATCAACCCTCCTTGGGAATATTCGTTGCGCCGTCGCGCGGGTGACCCAATCTGCTTGCTGATATTATGCACTGGGTCCAAAACTGATATACTTGTCAATCTTATTGCCGACAACTAAGCAGACTATGTTCTTCTTGGTGGAGTATTCTTGAAGTTCCTCTACACTCATTCGGATTTGCTAGGGAATTTGGTTCTGACACGTCGTAAACTAATATAGCACCGTGAGCTTCTATTTGTAGTCAACTCCGATTGTAGCTGGGAATGATGAATTGGAGTCTCCCGTTGTGAACGCTAGGATTGGTTTTATCCACACTGCACTCACCGATAAAATAATATACAATTTCTCAATGTAAAAAATATGCGAATAACAAATTTTATAAAATATCCTTTGATATTTGGGTTGCCACGGCAACCATTACATTTTAAAAATGTTGACAACTTTTGTATAGATAAGAAGTCTGTTTAGTAATAACATTTAAACTTAGTTTAGTACAAAAATATGGAGACTTTGACCTTCAATATCTCCATAATCAGTCGGTTTTCAGGTATGGCCCAATACCAAAAAAACATCGTAATGATGGGAAGAATACGTGGCTCTCGGTTTCGTTAAGGGTATCTTTACACCCGATATACTGTATCTAATGAACCAGTCATGCTTGTGAAAAGTTAACTATTAAAAAAAGTTGAATAGCCATGGTTGAACTGCGGTTTGAAAGCGATTATTGATAATTTTGTTACCTACATATGAATCAGTTTAAGAATGGAGTCAGCTTATTTTTGTTGATTGGTTTAGAACAATAACTTTATGATCTGGTAATAATTGTATTATTAAGGCTACAGGCTCTAATGTCTCTCTCTACAGGCTATTGTCCAGGGTCTCGTTGGGCGGCTGGGTCAAGGGCCTGATACAGAAAGCGGTACTTCTGTACACGGCGCGTATTGTTAGGAAGCTCCTTTCTCTGAGGCCCTGACCACCGGTAGCTTGGACCCTGTTCCCGATGCCGGGCGGCTAGAATTTTTTTTATAGAAATCTTTAAAAATGTAAAAATCTATAAACGAGTATTATGAATAGAAACATCGAAGTGTATATTTATTTTGAGTGAATTACATGTACCTATTTCACTTTTATATGTCCCTGTTATGGTGGGCGTAATTCGTAATTTAATATTATAATTTTACACTTAAGTATGTAAAGTATTTTGAATATTTTAAATTATTCATAGTAAATTAATAGCCTCGTTTCTAGGCTATTAACGGAATTACACGTTTATAATCAACAAAGATAGGTATGTCTGTGTCTAGTCTAATACAATTAATTAGATATAGGTAATCAAATGATGAATGATAAGATGAAAATATCGGTAACTTTGATCTATTCGTAAGAAATTATTCGGATATTTGTATTAGAAGATTATTTAAACAAGTATTTTTAAATGTAACAGTCGTGAAAATTTTAATTAGACAATAGCTACAGTAAAAAAGAGTTCAAAACTGCGCAAGATCATCTTTCGAAGAAATTAGAAATTTTCGATGATTCACAGACTTAATTCGGTCACGAAAATAATAATAATAAACTCACCAAAAAGTCCGAAAACAGTAAGACACCGCTTCCCGAAACGAGCGATATCCGCCATAATAACAACTCTAATGTAACGATTACGTCACGCCACTTTCACTGCGCGACCACACAATAACATTCTACAACCACTTATGAAACTGGGGACGGTGCACTCCAGAGTTCGACGCACTTCAATAAATAAATTTAAAAAAAAACCAAAAAAGTTTAAGGTTTTCGGACGAAACTCGTGTTGGGTTTGACGTTTTTTTTGGCGGGAGATTTTGACATAACGCGTGAAGCGCGCTCACTCTCGTAACGGACAGTGAATTGGCCGCGGTGGTGCGTTGTGCTTTTACTTTCTGCGTTCAGTGGGGAGCATTGATTCGCAGGTCCGCCTCGGTGATCATTGTCCTCTGTTCAGATGTAGGAAAGTCGTAATAGTACGACGGCACGAGCATCTTGACAGTAATTACGCGGCAGCAAAAAAGGCTGATCGCTAGACGGCATAGATGTAGTTCCCCATTCGAAATTATAGGTTCATTCCAAGTTCATTCATAGGTTATAAAAAAAAGATGAATATTGTTTGTGGAAGATGACATGGACAAGAAGGAAGTGAGAACAGATGACAGCTGGTAGAATAATGCTGGTAGAAGAAAAATACTCATATTCCGCCAAACAGAACTAAATTAGGACAAAGCCAGGATATTAAAGTTCTTGAATGGATGATTTCAAAGTGTTCCGCTTTTCGTTTGACCATTATCATTGACCCAGTATATCCAACCTTAGCAAAACCATAGAGTAGATAATATTTCTATGCAGTAGCAAGCAATTCTGATGTGATGAGGACGGATGAAACGCATGTAACTAAGAGAGTGATGAGAGAGGGAGACCAAAGAAAAGATGGATGTATTGTGTGAGGGAGGATATGAAGGAGTAAATGATGAGTTGACGGCTGACAGGGGAGAATGGAAGAGAAGGATATATTATTGCGATGACCACAAGTAACTTGGGAACAGGGCAGGAAGACGATGAGTAGCAAGCAACTAGCTTCAACTAGTTTTTGTGCGTCACTAGCTTTAGACCTTGATCAGGGTAGAGCGAGATTGTCTTTCGACGCCCTTTGTTCGACGCTTTCACATCACATAGGTACATAGTATTTCAGTTTATGTTTAAAAAATAAATAAGTATTACCAAATCTTTCAAAAGTCGACTTTTGGCGCCTCTTGCCACTTGGCGCCTAGAGCGACCGCTCGTCTTGCTCTCCCCAAGGCCGGCGGTGTGTCAAGATGTCCGCCTTGCCGGGGTTGCGGTGCATGCTTTTGCGAATGCCACGACCCCGTCCGAACGGTCAGGAGGAGGAACACCGTTGGTTTTTACCCAGTAAGAGTCCGGCAGACCACCACGCCTTCCCCGGGCGAGGGACATGAGGACTTTCCAACAAAAAAAATAAGAATATCCGCATTGTACTGTCGGCATCGCACCACTGTCACGGCACGCAATATTTTAAGCAATTAGTAATATTAGGAGTTTTGCATACAGCACTTCCATTGCCATTGAGAACGACGACTGACGCTTAAAATAAAGAATTATGAATTTATAGACGGTAAGTATATAGAAAACTATAGTTCTATTTTGCCCAATTTTGAAGTAAACAATGACACAATTTCAGAGTAAAGCTAAAGAAAAAAGATGACAATCAAACGTCTTTATGTAACAGCTAGTTCACACAGAAACTGTTTACAGGCCCCCTTTTAGCGGATCCGTTTTTATTCTGGTGATGGCGCCTGCAGTTGTATGAGCGAGTTCACACACACGACAATATTCCGAATCCAGTAAAAATACTGGATCCGTTATTTTTATCGTATCCTGCCTGCCAGATGCGACGCAGCTGCCATTAGTTTAACTGATCCGGCGATACAGATGTGAACAACAGATCCAGTATCGACGGATCCGCTGTGTGAACGGGCTCTACGATAGATCTAAACGAATAAATAAAATTGAAGTGTCTGTTTGTAAAGAAAAAATAACAGCTTTTACTAAATGCATATGAAAGTATATACAGTAGGTACCTACCTATATCAAAAAAACAATTTTTTAAATTTTCGTCTTTCTGTTTCGGCTAATCTTCGAAACGGCTGGACCGATTTTGACGGGACTTTAACTGGCAGATAGCTGATGTCATAAAGATAACTTAGGCAATTTTAATTTTAGAAAAAGAAGTAGAATTAGTGTTCCGCCCAAAAAAATGAAAACCCATCTGACTTCTACGCAGACAAAGTCGCGGGCACAGTTAGCATTTAATAAAATAATAACTATTTAATTGATCGTTGTATTGTATGACATAACTAGCGGCCCGTCCCGGCTTCGCACGGGTGGCCATTATTCCCGTTTTTGCAACATTTTTCATTTATGGTCCGCTCCTATTGGTCGTAGCGTGATGTTATATAGCCTATAACCTTCCTCGATAAATGGACTACCCAAAAATATTTTTTGAATTCCAACCAGAGATTAGCGCGTTCAAACAAACAAACAAACTCTTCAGCTTTATAATATTAGTATATGTAGATACTGAAACATTGTAAGCGGTGGATGACTGAATAGCATTGTTCTATTATCTTTAATGCACATCCAAAACATTGGTAATAAACACAATGTTTTATTAATTCCAGTAGGCTCAGTCGCAAACATTATTGGTCATAAAATCACATCAATCGACTGAAATCATAAATTACACATAGCAAACATAACTGCCTCGTTAACCTAGTGGTGGTAAGCGCGACTGCTGATGGTGAGTTCCTGGGTTCGATCCCCAGGTCGGGCAAAGCGTTATTGGGTATCTCTGTGTGGAATTCCTCAGTAGCAGCCCGGAGTTTGGATTTGTGCACGGTTTTTTTTAAACAAATATCGTTGCTCCACACTAGGATTTCTCCTGTATCGTGGGTGCGTTTACAGACACAAATCTTCACATGCACAAACACCCAGACCCGGAACAACTATCTGTAGGCCATACATATATTTGTTCCTTGCGGGAATCGAACACACCTCTGCCTAACCCTTCGAAGATTACAGGTATGATGTTATGTTATTCGACAAAATTATTACACGTTCTGTTATTTTAATTTGAGGATTTAAAATGTGCAATAAAATTAAAATAACATAACAATAAAATTAAGTACGTAGGTATATATTTTTACATAATGTTATGTTGTAAGTAGGTGACAGTGTATTATTAAATAAAGCAATCTACGACGTGTAGATACATAGTACACAGACTAGTCTATCTTTAAGCAGTGATAGCCTAGTGGTGTGACCTTCGGACTGCAGAGTCATAAGTCTCGAGTTCGAACCCAAGGCACGCACCTCTGACTTTTCGGATTCATGTGCGTATTGCTTAAAAACGGTGAAGGAAAACACCGTGAGGAAACCGGCATGCCTGAGAGATATTTCTGGATGGCATGTGAAGCCAAGTCAGAGGCCCATGGGCGGCATAAACTCTGACACCAGGTTAGTCACTAACCACACGAAAAGAAGAAGCCTAGTTTTAGTGCTGACTGTAGTAATATCCATGTCTAGCAGTGTACTCAATTCAATTCAATTTATTCAATAAGAATTTAAATTGAGTCGGAAATCATTCAAAAATAAAAAATAACAAAGAAAATCCTCTAATATTCTAAAAAAAATAAAAAATAACGTAACAACTTCCATTTGAACATAATTTAAACAATAATTCGATGTCAACTCAAATAAATAATACGAATAATAATACATTGGTCGTTTGACAATAATAATAAAAGATTCACAGTTACACATAACACAATAAATTCAATGTCAACTCAGGCAATGTCT
This sequence comes from Amphipyra berbera, assembly GCA_910594945.2. Lineage (NCBI taxonomy): Eukaryota > Metazoa > Arthropoda > Insecta > Lepidoptera > Noctuidae > Amphipyra > Amphipyra berbera. The sequence goes on along the minus strand of OU343142.1, from coordinate 1,794,808 downwards.
ATGAAGTTATAGTAGGTACGATAATGTCAAGATTAATACCCATATTCTAAGACGTTCCTCCAAAACTTACAACTCCACCTCGACTTGACATAAACGTCCTCGACTCGAGATTTTTCCTCAGTCGAGGTAAGGAATCATCTGTCAAACTCAAGGTAGGTACCTCGGAACCTACCTGAAGGAAGGAAGTGTCAAAGTTCGTATGTAATAAAAAATAATTTTGAAGACAGTCGAATACGCTTACGATAATTCTTAAAAAAATTTATCGCGGCGTTATTTGCGCGATGCATATACTTAATTCTAATTATGACGTAATGAATCCGTCGAGGAACCTCAAAGTTCAGTCGAAATTGCGACTAAGAATACAATTTTGAAGGTGTTTTCGAGGCCGTTCTGAGTCGAGTAAGTTTTGGAGGAACGTCTTAGAATATGAGTGGAAGTCAGTGTAGTTATCAGAATTATGAAAAGGTGTGGTAATATTACATATCGTCCATGTATCGTCGTCGTACTGCGATATATTAAGTTAATTAATATCACGTATAAGATTATATCAGTAGATATTTCATTCTCATTTTGATCACCCACAAAAAATGATGAAAATAAAACGCAGTCGAAAATCTACTAAAATATTTAAAATACGCATAAATTACGCAAGGCAACCTATGGGTCAATGTCACGCAAAAGGAAAAATATATCCATAAACATTCTTCATAAAGTAAAATGTAAAAACCTAATTGTTACATAATATGGTGAATGTTTCTCAAAATCGTATTTCAAAATCAGTAAGTAACTTAAGAAGGTCCGGTACAATAATGATGACCAAAAAGTCTCGCTTGTTTGGCCCGCTGTGCACACAGTGGTTCCAAATAAAATTGTGTTGTGTTTTTTCCTTGTTTGCAATAAGATATGGGTTTTGAATTGAGAATGTTGAAAAAGCTGGGTATAGTAAATACATACGATATTTTATGAACAAAATATATTATGATGAAATACATACATAGGTGTTCATGGCTAATTACCAACACTGCGTATCATACGATTCGCGAGGTTAAGCTGCGCTTGCCGCGGTCAGTCTGTGGATGGGTGACCGTTCGTTACGCATCGAGACGCTACCGGCTTCGAAGAGCACGTTAAACAGTCGGTCCCGGGTGTCATTTAAACAATCAGTGTTGCGACATCAACTATCAGTATCGCAACATCATCTATCAGTGTTGCGTCGTCATCAATCTGTGTTGCGACATCGACTATCAGTGTTGCGACATCACTATCAATGTTGCGACATCAACTATCAGTGTTGCGGTGTCAACTATCAGTGTTGTGACATCAGCTATCAGTGTTGCGGTGTCAACTATCAGTGTTGCGACATCAGCTATCAGTGTTGCGGTGTCAACTATCAGTGTTGCGACATCAGCTATCAGTGTTGCGGTGTCAACTATCAGTGTTGCGACATCAGCTATCAGTGTTGCGACATCAGCGATCAGTGTTGCGACATCGACTATCAGTGTTGCGACATCGCTATCAATGTAGCGGTGTCAACTAGCAGTATTGCGACATCAGCTATCAGAGTTGCGGTGTCAGCTATCAGTGTTGCGACATCAACTATCAGTGTTGCGACATCAGCATAAGTGTTGTGACGTCAGCTACCAGTGTTGCGGTGTCAACTATCAGTATTGCGACATCGCCATCAGTGTTGCGACATAAGCTATTAGTGTTGCGACATCGCCATCAGTGTTGCGACATAAGCTATTAGTGTTGCGACATCGCTATCAATGTTGCGACATCAACTATCAGTGTTGCGGTGTCAACTATCAGTGTTGCGACATCCGCTATCAGTGTTGCGACATCAGCAATCAGTGTTGCGACATCAACTATCAGTGTTGCGGCATAAGCTATTAGTGTTGCGACATCAGCTATCAGTTTTGCGGTGTCAACTAGCAGTGTTGCGACATCAGCATAAGTGTTGTGACGTCAGCTATCAGTGTTGCGGTGTCAACTATCAGTGTTGCGACATCAACTATCAGTATCGCAACATCATCTATCAGTGTTGCGTCGTCATCAATCTGTGTTGCGACATCGACTATCAGTGTTGCGACATCACTATCAATGTTGCGACATCAACTATCAATGTTGCGGTGTCAACTATCAGTGTTGTGACATCAGCTATCAGTGTTGCGGTGTCAACTATCAGTGTTGCGACATCAGCTATCAGTGTTGCGGTGTCAACTATCAGTGTTGCGACATCAGCTATCAGTGTTGCGGTGTCAGCTATCAGTGTTGCGACATCAACTATCAGTGTTGCGACATCAGCATAAGTGTTGTGACGTCAGCTACCAGTGTTGCGGTGTCAACTATCAGTATTGCGACATCGCCATCAGTGTTGCGACATAAGCTATTAGTGTTGCGACATCGCCATCAGTGTTGCGACATAAGCTATTAGTGTTGCGACCTCGCTATCAATGTTGCGACATCAACTATCAGTGTTGCGGTGTCAACTATCAGTGTTGCGACATCCGCTATCAGTGTTGCGACATCAGCAATCAGTGTTGCGACATCAACTATCAGTGTTGCGGCATAAGCTATTAGTGTTGCGACATCAGCTATCAGTTTTGCGGTGTCAACTAGCAGTGTTGCGACATCAGCATAAGTGTTGTGACGTCAGCTACCAGTGTTGCGGTGTCAACTATCAGTGCTGCGACATCGCCATCAGTGTTGCGACATAAGCTATTAGTGTTGCGACATCGCTATCAATGTTGCGACATCAACTATCAGTGTTGCGGTGCCAACTAGCAGTGTTGCGACATCAGCATAAGTGTTGTGACGTCAGCTATCTGTGTTGCGGTGTCAACTATCAGTGTTGCGACATCTCTATCAATATTGCGACATCAGCTATCAGTGTTGCGGTGTCACTAGCAGTGTTGCGACATCGACTATCAGTGTTGCGACATCGCTATCAATGTTGCGACATCAATTATCAGTGTTGCGGTGCCAACTAGCAGTGTTGCGACATCGGCATAAGTGTTGTGACGTCAGCTATCTGTGTTGCGGTGTCAACTATCAGTGTTGCGACATCTCTATCAATATTGCGACATCAGCTATCAGTGTTGCGGTGTCACTAGCAGTGTTGTGACATCGACTATCAGTGTTGCGACATCGCTATCAATGTTGCGACATCAACTATCAGTGTTGCGACATCAGCTATCAGTGTTGCGGTGTCAACTATCAGTGTTGCGACATCAGATATCAGTGTTGCGGTGTCAACTATCAGTGTTGCGACATCGGCTATCAGTGTTGCGACATCAGCGATCAGTGTTGCGACATCGCTATCAATGTAGCGACATCAACAATCAGTGTTGCGGTGTCAACTATCAGTATTGCGACATCGCCATCAGTGTTGCGACATTAGCTATTAGTGTTGCGACATCGCCATCAGTGTTGCGACATAAGCTATTAGTGTTGCGACATCGCTATCAATGTTGCGACATCAACTATCAGTGTTGCGGTGTCAACTATCAGTGTTGCGACATCAGCTATCAGTGTTGCGGTGTCAACTAGCAGTGTTGCGACATCAGCTATCAGAGTTGCGGTGTCAACTATCAGTGTTGCGGTGTCAACTATCAGTGTTGCTACATCAGCTAACAGTGTTGCGACATCAGCTATCAGTGTTGCGGTGTCAACTATCAGTGTTGCGACATCTCTATCGATATTGCGACATCAGCTATCAGTGTTGCGGTGTCACTAGCAGTGTTGCGATATCGACTATCAGTGTTGCGACATCGCTATCAATGTTGCGACATCTACTATCAGTGTTGCGGTGCCAACTAGCAGTGTTGCGACATCAGCATAAGTGTTGTGACGTCAGCTATCTGTGTTGCGGTGTCAACTATCAGTGTTGCGACATCTCTATCAATATTGCGACATCAGCTATCAGTGTAGCGGTGTCAACTAGCAGTGTTGCGACATCGACCTTCAGTGTTGCGACATCGCTATCAATGTTGCAACATCTACTATCAGTGTTGCGGTGTCCACTATCAGTGTTGCGACATCAGCTATCAGTGTTGCGGTGTCTACTATCAGTGTTGCGACATCAGCTATCAGTGTTGCGACATCAGTTATGAGAGTTGCGACATGACCTATCAGTGTTGCGACATAAGCTATTAGTGTTGCGACATCGACTATCAGTGTTGCGACATCAGCTATCAGTGTTGCGGTGTCAACTATCAGTGTTGCGACATCAGCTATCAGTGTTGCGACATCAACTATCAGTGTTGCGGTGCCAACTAGCAGTGTTGCGACATCAGCATAAGTGTTGTGACGTCATCTATCTGTGTTGCGGTGTCAACTATCAGTGTTGCGACATCTCTATCAATATTGCGACATCGCTATCAATGTTGCGACATCTACTATCAGTGTTGCGGTGTCAACTATCAGTGTTGCGACATCAGCTATCAGTGTTGCGACATCAGCAATGAGAGTTGCGACATGACCTATCAGTGTTGCGACATAAGCTATTAGTGTTGCGACATCAGCTATCAGTGTTGCGACATCAACTATCAGTGCTGCGACATCGCCATCAGTGTTGCGACATCGCCGTCAGTGTTGCGACATAAGCTATTAGTGTTGCGACATCGCTATCAATGTTGCGACATCAACTATCAGTGTTGCGGTGTCAACTATCAGTGTTGCGACATCTCTATCAATATTGCGACATCTACTATCAGTGTTGCGGTGCCAACTAGCAGTGTTGCGACATCAGCATAAGTGTTGTGACGTCAGCTATCTGTGTTGCGGTGTCAACTATCAGTGTTGCGACATCTCTATCAATATTGCGACATCGCTATCAATGTTGCGACATCTACTATCAGTGTTGTGGTGTCAACTATCAGTGTTGCGACATCAGCTATCAGTGTTGCAACATCTACTATCAGTGTTGCGGTGTCCACTATCAGTGTTGCGACATCAGCTATCAGTGTTGCGGTGTCTACTATCAGTGTTGCGACATCAGCTATCAGTGTTGCGACATCAGCAATGAGAGTTGCGACATGACCTATCAGTGTTGCGACATAAGCTATTAGTGTTGCGACATCGACTATCAGTGTTGCGACATCAGCTATCAGTGTTGCGGTGTCAACTATCAGTGTTGCGACATCAGCTATCAGTGTTGCGACATCAACTATCAGTGTTGCGGTGCCAACTAGCAGTGTTGCGACATCAACTATCAGTGTTGCGGTGCCAACTAGCAGTGTTGCGACATCAGCATAAGTGTTGTGACGTCATCTATCTGTGTTGCGGTGTCAACTATCAGTGTTGCGACATCTCTATCAATATTGCGACATCGCTATCAATGTTGCGACATCTACTATCAGTGTTGCGGTGTCAACTATCAGTGTTGCGACATCAGCTATCAGTGTTGCGACATCAACTATCAGTGCTGCGACATCGCCATCAGTGTTGCGACATCGCCATCAGTGTTGCGACATAAGCTATTAGTGTTGCGACATCGCTATCAATGTTGCGACATCAACTATCAGTGTTGCGGTGTCAACTATCAGTGTTGCGACATCTCTATCAATATTGCGACATCATCTATCAGTGTTGCGGTGTCAACTAGCAGTGTTGCGACATCAGCTATCAGTGTTGCGGTGTCAACTAGCAGTGTTGCGACATCAGCTATCAGAGTTGCGGTGTCAACTATCAGTGTTGCGGTGTCAACTATCAGTGTTGCGACATCTCTATCAATATTGCGACATCAGCTATCAGTGTTGCGGTGTCACTAGCAGTGTTGCGACATCGACTATCAGTGTTGCGACATCGCTATCAATGTTGCGACATCAACTATCAGTGTTGCGGTGCCAACTAGCAGTGTTGCGACATCAGCATAAGTGTTGTGACGTCAGCTATCTGTGTTGCGGTGTCAACTATCAGTGTTGCGACATCTCTATCAATATTGCGACATCAGCTATCAGTGTAGCGGTGTCAACTAGCAGTGTTGTGACATCGACTATCAGTGTTGCGACATCGCTATCAATGTTGCGACATCTACTATCAGTGTTGCGGTGTCAACTATCAGTGTTGCGGTGTCAGCTATCGGTGTTGCGACATCAGCTATCAGTGTTGCGACATCAGCAATCAATGTTGCGGTGTCAAGCGGTGTCAACGATCAGTGTTGCGACATCAACTATTAGTGATGCGACATCAGCTATCAGTGTTGCGGTGTCAGCTATCAGTGTTGAGGTGTCAGCTATCGGTGTTACGACATCAGCTATCTGTGTTGCGACATCAACTATCAGTGTTGCGGTGTCAACTATAAGTGTTGCGACGTCAGCTATCAGTGTTGCGACATGAACTATCAGTGTTGCGACATTGCCATCAGTGTTGCGACATCAACTATCAGTGCTGCGACATCCACTATCAGTGATGCGACATCAGCTATCAGTGTTGCGGTGTCAGCTATCGGTGTTGCGACATCAGCTATCTGTGTTGCGACATCAACTATCAGTGTTGCGGTGTCAACTATAAGTGTTGCGACATCAGCTATCAGTGTTGCGACATAAACTATCAGTGTTGCGACATCAACTATCAGTGTTGCGACATCAACTATCAGTGTTGCGACATCAGCTATCAGTGTTGCGGTGTCAACTATCAGTGTTACTATGTTCAACTATGTGGTAAAATTAATCTTATTTAATAAAATCTTATAAGGTGCTAGCCTAAATCATCCGATGACCTGAACGCCTTCGAATCGGGAGCGAGCTTAGGCAACCTACATCCCATCTGAACTTTCAATACCATTTCAATATTTCCCATTCCGCCGCCGCTTTCCCGGGGTATTGTATGAAGAATTCTTGAGAAAAAACAACAATAAATTCTCATCCCGGATACGTAGACAGGCTTCATCCTGCCTTTTGTGAATATCTCAACTGCTATAAGGGGTGCGAAGGAATACTTAAAGGAGCCAAATTTCGGCATTACGAGTTTTTCTGTCAACGAAGATTACTCGCGTACGGTGTCTCTCGTAAAGCAATCTACGATGTGTAGATAGATAGTACACAGACTAGTCAAGCTATAAGCAGTGATAGCCTAGTGGTGTGACCGTCGGACTGCCAAGTCGTAGGTCTCGAGTTCGAACCCAAGGCACGCACCTCTGACTTTTCGGATTCATGTGCGTATTGTATAATTATCACTTGCTTTAAAACGGTGAAGGAAATCATTGTGAGGAAACCGGCATGCCTGAGAGATATTTCTCGACGGCATGTGCCAAGAGATGTCCATGGGCGACATAAACACTGACACTAGGTTAGTCACTAACCACACGAAAAGAAGAAGTTTAGCTAGGGCATCACTACAGTCTATATCTTTATCTGCCTAGCCTTATCCCAACTACGTTGGGGTCAGCTTCCACTCTCACCAGATGCGGCGGAATACCAGTATTTTACACCTGACTGCCATCAGACCTCCGCAACCCAGTTACTGGGCAATACCGATATCCTAAGGTTAGACCGGTTGTCAAACTTTTCGGCTTCTGACTACCCGTAACGCTGTCATAGGTATTCGTATGACACTCGGGACCGATGGTTTAACGTGCTCTCCGAGGCACGGTATAACGAACGGTCACCCATCCACAGATTGACCGCGGCAAGCGCAGCTTAACCTTGCAAATTTTATGTACCGGGCGGTTGGTAATTAACCACAAGCCTCTCCCATGACTTCAGTCTATTTCGTCTACAATAAACACGGTCGGAGGGCGACGTGGATGCAACTTCTACGTGTACGTAGAAATGGCAGATCAAGCCACCTAGCTCTATCTATTGCTCTATGTTGGACGTGGATGAGGCGCTACAAAACGAAACCCGTAGCAATTGGTACAACAAGGATTGAAAATGACGCAAATAATATTTGCCTTCCACTCACACAAAGTGTGCGAGAGCGAGATGCAAATAAAACTGCCGGCATTTTCAAGCCCATTCTTTATTATGTAATCGGGTTGTTATTATTGTCATAAGCTCACCGGTTGTGAGCACAATGAGTTTATAATAATCTTAATCTTTAATTCCTTGAGGGAATGGGCAGAGTTTTAGGTACTGTCGTACACCTGCAATTCGCCGATGACGGTAATAACACATGGGATATGGGGCGAGCCTAATGCTATTAACCGTATTTCATTTCATACCCGGCACTATAACTATGTATGTATCTAAAGCCTATTTTCTATCAGAAAATCTCAATCAGATATTGTCCTGGGAATCGAAACCGGAGCTTACGCTCAACATCCGCACTGAAGATCACTAGACGAAAACAGTAAGGTTAGCAAATATATTGACATACGTCAAATTCAATTTCCCACAAGTCATATTGTTGGGTAACCAAAATAAATGGATAGATATTTATTGGTATACCGTTGTTACATAACATAGACGTTAAATAATGCTATTTCTATTAATCATGACTGCTATTACTAATTTTGACTTAAGTTATGACTAATTTTATGATTATCGTAACCATTTCCAAGGAAGTTGGGGATTCGGGGTCAAATTTGGATATCACAGCCAAAAAAACAGTTATTGGTTGAATAATAACTTAGGTTGGTGTTAACTAAAATTAATTCTTTGGTTAAACAATTATTTACTCAATAAATGTACTAGAATTTTAGGTAAAAGGATGTTGAACACGAGAAAACTAATATTGGTAACACCAGCCTAAATCCTCGATTTGTAAAGTCTATCGCTTTTCTTGTCATGTCATCGGTTGCCGTCGCCGAAACCTGTAGCCGAAATCAGATATACAACCCTAGCAAGAAGTCATCTATATTCAAAAGACTCGAGGGCTATTGTGTTGGGCCCACCAGGTGCTATATTAGGTCTCAAATAATACCCTTCGTATTTGAAAATTCACTTCACGCTTTTTATTGAGAACGCCTGCCATTTTATGGCGAGCAGCGGCCACGCGTTGTGTGAATGAATATCTTTTGTGCAGGCGCTCAAGTGCGGTTTTGTAAATGATTTCAAAGGAACTTTTATGTTTTTTTCTTTTATGAGATACCAAGATCTTAAGTAAAATAAATTGGATTAGGTCGGCCGTATTTAAATTGAGGGTTTTATCGAGGTTCAATGGTCGTATTGTAGGTTCTACCTATCGTTAATTCATACTATGCCTATTTAATTTAATTATAGTAGGTAGGTAAGTAGAACATATCTAAAAAAGGTCTTTTCAAACTGTTTTTAAGTACCTAGCATTATTTATAAATGGTATAAACCTAAAAAATACTTCCGTGAACATTTCAAAACAGAAAATTCCCAAATTACTTTTTGAAATTCAAAACGTACATTTGCAAAAACACCTAAAATATGAAATGCGAGTATAATTTCATAACTGGCTCCCAATTCCAACGTGGCGGAAAACGTTATTTCCTGTTCGGTATCCAATGCGAATCACGTACGCTAATTGCTTACCGGATCATGCGCCGACGACGATGGAATTACGAATTGCTATCATAAAATTAAAAGAGATAAATGTGTTTACCTGCACGATATTTCCTTTAAAAATGTAGGTCTTTATTAAGCTTTGAATGGTTTAAGTGAATAAATAATCCCTTGAATCCTCTTGTGTATAAAAGCTGATATCATTATAACCTTTAGTTACATTTTACCTTTAGTTACGTTTTGCCATTATAACCTTTAGTTACATTTTATTAAAATATAAAATAAAATAAAGAAAATAGCCTTTAATAACTGAATTACTTAAAACTATTAGATTCCATATCGACGGTTGCCATTGAAAACCACGTATGTGTTAAATACTATTTTTTACAGGAGATAGCAAAAAACTGTCTCCTGAATAAAATATAGCCGATCATATGTCAATACAAGTTTGTCATCGTACGTCGTAGACAGCTTAGAAGTATTTGAATTGAAAGTTTGTTGAACTAGTACATGTACGACGAGTTTATCAATCTAAAGAACAAATAAAACGATTTGGAGAAAATTTGATTAACGAGGTTTTCACTGCCGACCAGCGATATACATATACACTAAAGTTGCAGCAAACTAGGTGGGCCTACCTAGTTTGCTGCAACTTTAGTGTTCAAGAAATTTTGCATTCAACCATCGACAACCAATTCTTTTCCCGTGTACTACTATAATGAGTGTAGCTTATGCCCAGGTGAAAATCTTAGCCAGTCAGCAGGGTTGATCGCCCAGGGTGCGCCGGGCGTAGGTACCTACCACCGCGGACATTTGCGGTGAATCACTTTTCAACCTTATTGCCTTAGTAATAAGGTCGAAAAGTGGTTCACAGCAAATGTCCGCGATGGCACATATCGTCGCTGGGCAGTGAAAACCTCGTAAAGCCCAAATTCATTTTTATTTTTTGTTATTCATTTGTTGGGTAAAAAACCTTGTAATGCATATTTAGAACGAACGTGCACAGCTCTAAGATGAAATAGATTGATGAATAGATAATAAAACAGAAGAACCTTACATCGTTTCACACGCATAGTTCGTGTACTACAATGTCTGGACTTTAAAAGAGACTTTGACCTCTGAGTTTGTTTCGGCTTTTCTTCTCAGAGCTAGTCAGATAGGAAATGCCGGCGTCATCTAATCTTAAAAAAAACATTACATTGACTTGTAAAAGTGTCTGTAACAGATTTATTTACAGAAATAAAAATCATTTATCATTTATCTACACTTCATACTTTTTTTAACAAGCAGTTATTATCTCCTCCTGTAAAATTACATTCATTGCAGTTTCGAGGTTTTCACTGCGCGGCGAGGATACTTAAGTACGTACACACTGCTGGACACGTGCTCCATATTAGACCGGTACAACAAGCGATATTCCTTTCTCCTAGCCTTTTCCCAACTATGTTGGAGTCAGCTTCCAGTCCAACCAGATGCGGCTGAATAGCAGTATTTTACACGGAGCTACTGCCATCTGACCTCCGCAACCCAGCTACTGGGCAATGCCGATGTCTTAAGGTTAGACCGGTTGTCAGACTTTCGGGCTTCTGACTACCCGTAACGACTGTCATAGGTATTCTTATGACACACGGGACCGACGGTTTAACGTGCTCTCCGAAGCACGGAGAGGTCTCAATTAGGGTTGCCACCTTTTTTTAAACAAATATAGTATTTTTCCCAAAAAAGATGCAAAAATATAGTACATTTGGGAAATTCAGGAATAAAATAGTACACTTTTTTCAGTATGTATTTTTCCATGTACCTATATATTTATTGGTCTTCGCTTGAGCCATCAATGATCTAAAACCCTTAAAATTGTTATAGAAATCTGAGAAATTTAGATTCATATTAAAATAAATTAACAATTCGCAGACGCAAAGCGCGACAGTTGAGTTAGGGATAAAAATATAGTCTTTTTCGTACTATATTATTTTTCTATAGTATATAGTACAAGTGACTGAAATATAGTACGTATTACAGTACGGGTGGCAACCCTAGTCTCAATTTTTATCGAACGGTCACCCATCCACGGACTAACCGCGGCAAGTGCAGCTTAACTTACTTAGCCACGAGCTCCTAAACCCTCAACAAAACTTTATTTGAAACATCAATGCTGAAACCTTCCCTGGAAAATGGCAACGCTAAGAAAAGGATCTACCTCCTATAGGTACCAGAGTCAAATGTCAAATCGTCGCTTAAGTTCTAACACCGCGTAACTCTAAATAGTTAACTTTACAGGAGAACAAAACATTGAATTTTTTCTACTTATCATATAATTGTTTTTAATCTACAATATTCTATTTTATTTTGGTTTTTTCGACGGACCACTTTCGCGACACGATCCAGTATGGAACTCACCTGACTTACACGCTGTTTTAGCTGTTTACATAGCCTGATGGAAAAAATATTACATACGCGGTGAATTTGTTTTTGAAATAACGCGTTGCTATTGGATCTAACCATTGATTGTGATAGGTCAAACGATGCGTTTTTCGATTCCCTATTGAATGCCCTGCGTAACTCAAAACTACTATTTTTGGAGTTACGCGGTGTTAGAACTGAAGCGACGAAATGTAAGTTTGTTACGAACACGTGTAAGTAAATATAGGGTTGGTACAACGTTTGGACTGCAGAAAAAGATTTCTATTTTCTGTTCAATGTAGTTACTTGTGTAATGTGGAGGAAGAAGCCATGACAGTTCACATTTGCTCGCGGACGAGGGTGTGGACATGGTGGTACAAGTTATGAGGAGGTAGCGGATGAAATAATGCCGTTACGGATAACATAACATCACGCCTGTTTTCCCCAAAGGGATGGGCAGAGGTGTATAGTAACACCCTCATTTCGCCATTATGTTAAAGTTCTATGTAATAGGGGGCAAGCCTATTGCCATTAACCGGGTAGAAATCAAAACTTCAGGCTGCGACTGAGCATTCCACACGGAAAAACCCAATGGCACATTGGCCCTAGGACCATACGATCAGCAGTCGCGCTTGCCACCACTAGACCAACGAAGTAATACGGATAGTTAAATAAGAAAAAGTAATAGGTTGGCATGCAAGCCTACGGCCCACGTGAAGGACTGCTGATGTTACCATCCTTAGAGACAAAGTTGTAGTCTCATGTACTTGTTGTTGTCACCGGGACCCAGGCCCTTAAAACAGGAACACAGCAATGATGCTTGGCTGCATGGCGGTAGCATGTTTTTATGACGCAGAATCTAAAGGCCTGTGGCGACATCTACCACACCACATGCGAAATACCCAGCTCGACAATTGTGTAGCAGACTACAGCGACAATTGTGTCGATTCTGTTATACATTTAAACAGTACTAAACTAGACTAAACGCAACTGTCACTTTTTTGTATTGAAACAGAAAGAGACAAACATTCTTAGTTTAGTTTAGTCCTGTCAAAGTACGCAACAGAATCGACACCAATAATAACAATTCCCACGTAATGACATCACACAATCCTGCATCGCGATATCAAGATTTGACACGCAGATAGTAACTATAATAATGTACAACTTTCCAACATCAACCGTTGCGCTGGTAGCCCGCCAGGCACAAGACCCTCTCTACGCGGGGATCGTACGGTCCATGGCCGTTTACGGGTCGCCAATTTGGGCGGACACCCTGACGGCCCGTAACGCCGCTATCCTGCGGAGACCGCAACGGACGATGGCCGTCAGGGTGATAAGGGGATACCGTACGATCTCCTTCGAGGCGGCGAGCCTCTTAGCCGGATCCGTACCCTGGGATCTGGAGGCAAGAGCCCTCGTGCTGAGATATCGTCAGTGCGAGGAGACGCCTGAGCGGAGCGAGCTCCGCCAGATCCTAGTGACTAAATGGGGGGAACGACTTGCGCAACCCAGCGCAGGGCACGCCACAATAGCGGCGGTAAGACCCGTCATGGAGGAGTGGCTGGAGAGGCGGCATGGCGCTCTCAGCTTCCGGCTGACGCAGGTACTCACGGGACACGGTAGTTTCGGGAAGTACCTGTGTCGTATAGGCCGGGAGCAGACGCCCGGATGTCACCACTGCGACTGCCCCGAGGACACGGCACTGCACACGCTGCAGGCGTGTCCAGCTTGGGGATCGCAGCGCCGCGAACTAGTCGCGGTGGTCAGCGGTGACCTCTCGCTTCCGGCCGTGGTTGTGTCCATGGTCGGGAGCGAGAGTGCATGGGAAGCCATCGCCTCCTTTTGCGAGGGGGTGATGGCGACTAAAGAGGAAGCGGAGAGGGAGAGGGAGCGGTGTGGTCTCCTCCCTTCCCGCGCCAGACGCACCGGGCGCCGGAGGGCGCGCGTACGCGACGATCTCCACCCTAGTGTGTGGCCTGCGGGCGGTGGGTTAGGGGCCCCGCCGCCCGACCAGTAACAGGCCCGAGAAGGCGGCGCGCTGTGTTCCGTGCGCGCTTCTCAGGAGGAGAGGTCCGCCGAGGGTTGGCGGACCGGGAGCTGCCGGGGTTGCGGTGCATGCTTTGCGAATCCCGCGACCCTGGCCGAACGGTCAGGAGAAGGAGCACCGTTGGTTTTTAGCCGGTAAGAGTCCGGCAGACCCCCTCGCCTTCACCGGGCGAGGGACATCCATGAGGATTTTAGAACGAAAAAAAAAAAAAAAAGGCACAAGACCCTCACAGATTGGGGGACCCTCCCTTTTCGTTAGAGGAACACTATACATCGTTCTTCCACAGGGCTTAGTAAAATTGCTCAAGATACCATGAACACCCATTCGGGTTTCATTTTCATTTAAGAATTGAAGCGGGCTTCCATTCTCACTCTCATTTAATCAACATCGCCTCGCTGTATCTTGGACCATACACGTCGAAGGCATCGTCGCCTTGTCAAACCTGTCACTGCGAGGCGCCCTCGATTCTATTGGCCAAACAAGATAGTATGGACACCACACTTCTGATTTAATTTATATATTAGGGACTTAAGCAAAGTGATTATAGCAAGCAAGTTGTAGTTTTAAGTCGTCAACATTTTCAGGAATTTCGTCAAATCACACTTTTTTTCGATACAAATAAATAAAATTGAAGTGTCTGTTTGTAATGTTAAAATAAGAGCTTTTTACTAAATGCATAATTATGAAATTATATACGGTATACTTATAACAAAAAAAAACAATTTATAAAAATTTTGTCCGTCTGTCTGTCTGTCTGTCTGTTCCGGCTAATCTCCGAAATGGCTGGACCGATTTTGACGGGACTTTCACTGTCAGATAGCTGATGTTATAAGAAGTAACTAGGGTTACTTTTATTTTAGAAAAAGAAAAAAAAATAAGGTTCCTCGTAAAAAAATTATAGCCCATCCGACTTCTACGCAGACAAAAAAGGATTAAATTTCGCAACCTATTATACCAACCACCTTGTCGTAAAGAAATGTATAAAAAAAATGTATTTAATATGTGTATTACGATCTATAACAACATGCCAAATGAATTAAAATTATTAGAGGGTAACTTATTAAAAAAAAAGTTAACAGAGTGGCTCCAAATGAGCTGCTTCTATAGCATTGTGGAATATATGGATAATAAAAATGTTATTAATAATTAATGTTTACCAAGTTATTTAATATTTGTAATATGGAATGACAATGTGTAATAATAATGTAATAATAATGTAAAATAATGGATACTAAATATGGACATTAATATTTTAATATTTTGCACGCTTGCCTGCAGGCAGAATACAGTGACTCTTAGGCTGTAAGATCTTCCTATTTAAAATGTATTTCTGGCAAATAAACGATTTGATTTGATTTGATTTGATTTGACGAAGTCACGGGCACGGATAGTTCTTCATAAGTTATGACATGACACACGACTCAGAATTTGATTATGACTTGCGTTAACGGTGAAGGAAAACATCGATAAGAAACCTGCACACCTGAGAGAGCTACAAATTGTTCTCTATGGTGTGTAGTCCGCCAACCCGCACCAGGACAGCGAGGTGGACTAAGGCGTTAACCCATCTCATTATGAGAATAGGCTCGTGCCCAGTAGTAGGACAATAATAGGCTAATTACATATGTACCTAATGTACCCGACTACATCGTTATCAAAACTCAATTTGGAAAAATATTTGGCCAATTTAATTTTAGAATGCAGCAAAAGCGTAGCAGCTATAATTACTGAACCAACACGAGCATAAATAAATTACAATCTATATTGCAGCGAGAATATCTGTGCCAAGAAAAAAGACAAAATAAATACACATGGCGGCGAAACGAGGGAGACACGTGCAGGGCATTTATACAACCTTTTTTGTCGCTTGCCGTGTAGAGGGTTGGCTTTTCATCTATATTGTGACGTCAGACTGCAGTCAATTCGTAATTTTTGCTTTGATAGAGCTTGGGATGCCTGACAGTGATACTCAGGGCCGTCTCTACCCGAGGGTGCAAAGGTTGCGGGGCATCCGGGCGCCGGGTTATAAGGGGCGCCTCGGGCCTCAGTTGCTGACGTTTTCAGGGCGCCGAGGCTTGTAAACATATTTTATTCAGCCGTCACCTCAAACTAACATAGGCCACATGTAATGGCTGTTACACACATCGCTGACGGGGGTAGGGTAGCTAAGTGGCGCCCTGGGTTAGGTTTGCACCTCGGCGCCAAGTCACCTAGAGACGGCCCTGGTGATACTGCTATTTAGCAACCGTGAAAATGTGATGTGGCTAGCATAAAAGACAGAAGCGTAAAGGTGGCGACTAATCTGAGCATTCGATCGTAATGTAACATTCGCAGTGAGCTTTTTACGTTACATCACCTGCTAAAATCCGCTGAATATGCTCGTTCTGTTCGAATATGATAAAGGGCAGTCCCCGCCTTTATAAAAGCAAATAGAACCTATGAAGGCCAGAAATGCTAACTTAAAATAATGAACTCAGGAACACCGATCATCAGTCATAAGATCATCTTTTACTCTAGCAGTGGCACAGGGTTTTCAGCAACGAAGCTGTAGAAATTAATATTTATCGGAGAATAAGTCATTTAGAAAATAAAGGATACTCGTCAAGATGAATCAACGTACACGACGTTATAAAAACAGTTGTCATTCGACCGAGCGGGAGCCACATCGATAATTCAGCCCTCATCAAGCTGTCTTCCTCCTAGTCCTCCCGCAAGCAACGCCCTAAGCCGAGGTCCGAGTCCCATTAGGGGTCGCTCTTAGTGCTGTTGTTGCTAGTAGTCATGATGTTAGTAGTAGCAATAGTAGTTAGCTTAGGTTAAGTATTTTACTCGCCCCCATTGGTTGGATACCTTTCAGGTCTCGCTAATAACTGCCCGGTTTCGTAGAAACGATCCGCAAGACCACGAGCAGCCGAATAGAAAAAAAAACTGAAGGGAGGTTTTATGTCAAACCGCCGTAGAAGACTGACCTTTATTATCTGATTAGGTTGTCCTGCTTATATTCTGATCTTGTGTGAATTATATTGTGACTAGCTCATGTAAGTAACAACTAACCCAAATTTAAGTTCTCTCAGTGGTCGAGAGTCTGTGTTGGTTTTATTTACCAAATACGCGCTTTGCTTCTGATAAGCAGACACTGCTATACTCACTTCTGTCCAATTTTATAACCGTGGCTGCGACATATTTATAATTGCATTAGATGATCAATATTATAAACAATTAATCGGCACTATCTATCCATCTAATACAGCGATGCACAGACTTATAAGGAGTAGGGGCAACTCGGCCAGACTATGAGCTAAAAGAGGGCCGAAGTACGGGCATTAAAAAAATCATTTATTTAGATTTTATTTATTTTAGCAGTGATAGCCTAACGGTGTGACAATCGGACTGCCAAGTCATAGGTCTCAAGTTCGAACCCAAGGCACGCACCCCCTTCTTTTCGGATTCACGTGCGTATTCTATAATTATCAATCGCTTAAAAAAGAAACGGTGAAGGAAAACATCGTGAGGAAACCGTCATGTCTGAGAGATATTTCTCGACGGCATGTGAAGCCAAGTCAGAGGCCCATGGGCGGCATAAACTCTGACACGAGGTTAGTCGCTAACCACACGAAAAGAAGAAGATTTATTCAGACATATTAAGCTGGCCCCTAATATTAAAAACATTGCAGTATTTTCATACAAATCCATATAAGAGTTTAATTCGCTAGTAGGTCGCATGTATTTTGACGAACAGTTGCATGCGGCCCGTGGGCTTCGGTCTATGCATCCCATTCATATCCTCATGATTGTCCCTCGCCCGGGGAAGGCGAGGAGGTCTGCCGGACTCTTACCGGCTAAAAACTAACGGTGTTCCTCCTCCTGATCGTTCGGCCGGGGTCGCGGGATTCGCAAAAGCATGCACCGCAACCCCGGCAGGTCCTGGTCCGCCAACTCTCGGGGCCCTCTCCTCTGTGAGGCCTTGTCCCACGT
Organism: Amphipyra berbera; assembly: GCA_910594945.2. Classification (NCBI taxonomy): domain Eukaryota; kingdom Metazoa; phylum Arthropoda; class Insecta; order Lepidoptera; family Noctuidae; genus Amphipyra; species Amphipyra berbera. Next base: position 1,776,970 of record OU343142.1, on the reverse strand, counting down.
CCTCCTGAGAAGCGCACACGGAACACTGCACGCCGCCTTCTCGGGCCTGTTACTGGTCGGACGGCGGGTGGTCTATGCATCCCTGATCTAATTTAGTGATACGACTTTCATCAGTTTATTCCACGCCGGGACCTCACAGCAAACTGAACGAACTCGCCTAAAGTTTAATTCACTTTTTAACAATTTTCTAACTACCCACTTTCATGGCCACCCCAAAGTGTCGGAAACTTTTCCAATTAACTGAAAAATGATGGCTCTATCGCGATACAAGTTAAAATATCTGCTGAGAAGAATGTTCGCTTGTGTTGTGTTCTTGTTGAACATTCTTCGGGACGGCCATTAATGATCAGCTTGCACATTCTTCGGGAACAAGTTTGCGCGATTTGGAGAATGTTTTGTATACTTTTGGACTTCAAGAGATTGTTTTTGTAAGGGTGGTGAGAAAGCTGATTTTCGCTTTGAAAATAAAATGGAATAATGGGTATCTCGCAAGAATAGACCATACACAAATAATCTTCGCCTCTTCATAGGCTTACCCCCAATTATATTGGATTCAACACCGTTCCAACTACCTCGTTGGTCTAGTGGTGGCAAGCGCGACTGCTGATCGTGAGGTCCTGGATTCAATCCGCTGGTTGGGCAGTGTTATTGGGAATTTCTCAGTAGCAGCCCGTAGTCTGGAATTGTCCGGTTAATGGCAATAGGCTCGGCCTCTCTTACATGGGACTTAAACATAACTGGCGAACCTTTCGGGGAATAGAAGGCGTGATGTTATAAAAATCACAAGGAACTTCAAGGTATACTCCACCCAGAAGAATATAGTCTGCTTAGTTGTCTGAATAAGATTGACAAGCACATCATTTTTGGACCCAGTGCATAATATCAGCAAGCACATTGGGTCAACCGCGCGACGGCGCAACGAATATTCCCAAGGAGGGTTGATGTCAGGCAGGCGGCCGGTCATAAAACAATAAGCCAAAACCTCTAACAACATGGACTTATGAAATAGATACATGTTGTGCCGACCCCACTTAGTGTGAGATAAGGGCAGGAAGAAGAAGAAGATGTTATAAAATCACAGTCGCAAAACTTTTAGTTTTTTACCGAAAATAACAATAATAACTAATACAATTAAAGAAAATTACGTACTCACCGAAACACGTGAATTATTCACCCGAAGGCCCAGTTAAACACTTCATGGGAACAAAAGCTATCGACCTGGAACATGTGCAGTAATTATGCACTCGTGCGACCCTTTATATAATTGCTGTACTACACCTTACGAGTCTCGAGCACCCAACAAAGAGGAGTGACTGTTCAAGTTTCCTTCACTTTGCAAAGGTAACGAGCTTACAGTGTACTTGTATTTACTTACATACCTACCGTGACCACAAAGTAGGTACATGGGAACAGAAGGATCACGACGACGTGTGATTTTTAACCGACTTCCAAATAAGGAGGAGGTTCTCAATTCGGTTGTATATTTTTTTATTGTCTTTTTTATGTTTGTTACCTCATAACTCCGTTATTTATAAACCGATTTAGATATTATTTTTTTATTTGAAAGTATATACTTCCAGATTGGTCCCATTTATCCAATCCATCCATCCCATGCCTTCAATTTGGTTCAGCGTGGATTAAGTAGCACCGACTTCTGAAACTGTTAATTTTATAATATGGTACGGTTTTATTTTTGTTAATAAAATGTTTTTTATAAAGTAATTCTTCGTGGAAAAAAAATCTCATAGCCTTCTTCTTTTCGTGTGGTTAGTGACTAAACTAGGGTCAGAGTTCATGCCGCCCTGTACCTCTGACTAGGCTTCACATGCCGTCGAGAAATATCTCTCAGGCGTGTCGGTTTCCTCACGATGTTTTCATTCGCCGTTTTCAAGCAAGTGATAATTATACAATACGCACATGAATCCGAAAAGTCAGAGGTGCGTGACTTGGGTTCGAACTCGAGACCGAACTTGGCAGTCCGACGGTCACACCACTAGGCTATCACTGCTAGATAAACAGTTATTACAGAGATAATGAAGAAGGCTTCGCAGTACAAATACTTCTGAGACCTTCATTTTAACCGTCATGTCAGGTAAAAGTACTTAATGCTTTAGATTTCTGTTTCAAATGTTGAGTTACATTGGTAGGTACATTAGGTACCATGTCCGGAAATTATGAGTAGCAATAGAGAGGTACTTTGAACCTCATACCGTTATACAGGGTGTAAACGAAATTATGTATTTATTTTAAACCTCGTGATGTATTCAAAATCAAAATCATTTTTTTTATTGCTGACATAGATTAACCCTGCATGGGATACTTTTGGATTCAATTTTAAAAAAAAGCCAAACGCGCGGTATCGCTCGCCGCGCAGTCATTTAACTCAGGCGCTAAAATGCTTCACGTTAAGAACACATGTTTACTTCTTGTATTTTTTTAAATTGATAACCTTGCAGGGTTAATCTACGTCAGCAGTACATCACAAAGTTTGAAGGAAATACATGATTTCGTTTACACCCTGTATAATGTCCTCAGTTGAAATCCACAGAGGTAAAATCTACCTCAGCTACCTCTATAGGGAATTCAATTGGAAATACGCATTTCACGACTAAAACCACTTTCTGTCAAACATATGTGGTGAATTTAATTCCAACTGCGGTATTCGAGGGGGCGCGGTGCGGCGAATCTCGCCGACTACAGTTTCAGAGCCTTCCGCGACAGAATCTAATTGACATGTTGGCTTTGACTACAGAAGTCTGAGAGTGCATGCAGTACGCAAATATAGGGTGACGGGGTAGGTGGGGAAACACAGTGTTGTGTTTGGGCAAAGCTATGACGTAATGGTGGAAATAATTATTATGATGCGGAAATTCGGTCAGTTGGGCTGCGGAAGTGTGAGACCCGTCGCTCTGTTTAATAAAAAACATAAGTCGGTGCTGATCCACGCTGAACCAAATTGAAGGCACCGACTTCTGAAACTGTTAATTTTATAATATGGTAATTATTTTATTCTTTTCTTTCGTTTTTTTGAAGTCGGTTTTATTTTTGTTAAAAATACTTTTATTTTTTTCATTTTAATGGCCTTATTTAAAACATGGTTGGACCTACTAAAGACGCTGCTCATAAGATAATCACATCATCACATTATGCGTACTGTTCGTCATTTAGGATTTCGATTGTCTATCTCCGAAGTCCTTCATCAGATCTTCACCAAATTTAAATAGGACCACTTTGAAAGAATACTCTTTCATATAAAAAAAATAATTTTCCAAATCGGTATGTAAATGACGGTGTAGTGAGGTAACAAACATACAAAAAAAAGACAGTCGAATTGAGAACCTCCTATTTTTTTGGAAGTCGGTTAAAAACAGATTATCACATTAGGCATGAATATGGCCAGCTTGCCCGTGCTGCTCATGCCTCAACCTCCAGCGTTGAACATAGGCCTTCCAATGAATAGTCATTACTTTTAATAAAATTAAAATAGAATAATCTTTAAACAGACTCCGGTCCCAGGTTGGTCGAAGCAAGGAAAACCTGCTCGAACAAAGTATCTTTGAGTTTGTCCATTAGGAATTTCTCAGTAACAGCCCGGTGTCTTAACTGGCGAAACGAGGCTGTACTAACACCTCTGCTGAACTCTTCGGGGAGTATAAGGCGTGATGTTATGTCATATTCTTTTGATATCATGTAAAATACATACAACGGAAACGTGTAGGGGTGAATCTATCATTACAGTTATAGCTAATATAGGTATGTCAGGATTTGGTAAATAAAGTAGGTAAATTAAACCAACATAGACTCTCCACCACTGAGAGTACTTTACAAAAGCTAGTTCACAATACAATAATTAACACAAGATCAGAAAATGAGGACAAGCCAATTAGATATAAAAGGTCAGACTTCGTTGGCTGTTCGACATGGAATCCTCTGCTCCATCGAATGACCACTGTTTTTATAACTTCGGGTACGTTGATTAATCTTGACGATTACCCTCCTTTATCAACATTGTCCAGTGTTACCAGCTACCGATAACAACCGAAATTCATAATGCAGATGATGGAGATGATGATGGTGCTTAATGGTTATTGCCCGGTTCCTATGGCAAAAATGAATCGTTTTGCTTACTAATGGTAGCATTTTTTATTGACAAACTGGGCATATAGCCATTTATAGCTCATAGCTTTGCATAGTAGAGGTTCTCATATGGATGTAGCTATCACAAGTAAAATTATCTCATACTCGTAAGACTATGCAAAGCTATGAGGTCTTTGCTTCAGTATTGGTAAAGATACAAGAGTCTTACACCCATATTCTAAGATATTCCTCCAAAACTCACTCGACTCATACTCGACTCAGGACGGACTCGAAAACACTTTCTAAATTATATTCTTAGTCGCAATTTCGAGTGATCTTTGAGGTTCCTCGACTGAGGGTTCCTCAAATGATTCGAGGTAAATTGGAGTCATTACGTCATAATTTGAATTATCTGCATCACGCAAATAACGCCGCGTTAAATTGTTCTAAGGGTTATCGTAAGCATATTCGATAAAGTCTTCAAAATTAATTTTTGTTACATATGAATTTTGACACTTCCTTCCTTAAGGCCTTGAGTTTGATAGATGATTCCTTACGAAATTCTCGAGTCGAGGACGTTTATGTCAATTATAACTACCGATGGTAGTAAAGGCTGAGTTGAGGTGGAATCGAGTCGAGTAAGTTTTGGAGAATAGGTGTTAATTTTAACCAATAACGCTCGGTAAGTTATAGGAATAGTCAGAACTACGTCACTTTCATTCAATACACAACTTTACTGATTGGTACGGCTCGCCGCATTACCATACGTATACATTTACATTAATATAACCATTACTAAAGGAAGAGAGACGAGCCAACCACCATGATTGTGCACAAAATAATATCTACTCATCTTCCCTGCATCCATTCTATATATAGACGGATGGTTGCCCAATCGATTCAGATTGACTCCTTACAATTGACTGTTGGGATTTGATGTTTAAATATTACTTCTGTACGTTTAACTTTATATTTTATTTCAATGTAGGTTTCAGAACACACGTATTTTTTCCATGTAGCTTGTACATCGTTATGGGATAAGCTGTGTTCAACGTTCTAATTATAACCATACTAGCGACCCGCCCCGGCATCGCACGGGTGCAATGTAGATACTAATGTCGAATTCATGTGCGTATTGTTTAAAAACGGTGAAGGAAAACATCGTGAGGAAACCGGCATAGTTGAGAGATATTTCTCGACGGCATGTGAAACTAAGTCAGAGGCCCATGGGCGGCATACACTCTGACACGAGGTTAGTCACTAACCACACGAAAAGAAGAAGAAGCTTGGGGAGTTCATATGATAACCGCACTAATTGTTAGAAGATCGCTAAGTCATGGTTGTAAGTTGCACCATAGGGTAAATTTTCTAATAATTCTAAATAACACTCACAACACGCTATGCGGAAATCCATTACCAAAATAATACTTTGAAAGGAAATTCCTTGATTTCTTATCACGTATATTAGAATAATAAAACAATTGCTTTACAAACTCCAAGTAAGTAATTATCAACTAGCGACCCGCCCCGGCTTCGCACGGGTGCAATGTAGATACTAATGTGGGGCATATATAAACCTTCCTCTTGAATCACTCTATCTATTGCTGAAAACTGCATTAAAATTCGTGGCGTAGTTTAAAAGATGTAAGCGTACAGACAGCGGGAGCGACTTTGTTTTATAGGTACTATGTATGTAAAAAAGATGTACCTACGTTTAACTTTATATTTTATTTCAATGTAGCTTCTAAATCATTATGGGATAAGCTGTGTTCAAAGTTCTAATTATAGCCATATTTGACATTGACTGTCTTGTTGGTCTAGTGGTCGCAAGCACGACTGCTGATCGTGAGGTCCTGGGTTCGATCACTGCTGGGCAAGGGCCTCTTCTCAGAATGAGAAGGATTTTAGGCCTTTAGGCTACCACGCTGGCTTCGTGCGAGTTGACAGACTACACACACCATCGATGTTTTTCCTTCACCGTTAACGCAAGTGATAATCAAATTCTGATCCGCACATGAATTCGAAAAAGCAGAGTTATGGGCCGGGATCGAACACAAACCCTCCTGCATGGCAGACAAGCGTTCAACCGCTAGGCTATCACTGACGTAGTTGCTATCACAAGTAAAATAAACTAACGAGTCCATTTATATGCCCGGTTTAGCAATAAGTGTGTGAAACTGAGCAGTAGTCCGCCAGGCATAAGACGCCCGGTTGGGGGATCCTCCCTTTTCGTTGGAGGAACACAATATCTCTTTCGTCAGATTTGTGCCCGGTTGATGGCAATAGCCTCGCCCCTATTAGATGGGACTTAAATATAACGGCGAAATGAGGGTGTTACTATTCACCTCTGCCCAACGCTTCTGGGAATACAGGCGAGATGTTGTTATGTTTAGCAAATAAAAAATGCTACCATTGGTAAGTAAAACGATGACTTTTTTGCCATAGGAACCGGGCAGTAATCAGATTAGTTGTTCAAAAGGCAAAGTTGTTCAAAAAACATGGATCAACAAAAATAGAAAAACTTAGCAATGAGTATTCTCGCTCATGACGACGGTAATCGCCAAGTCTGATAGCGTGAGGGTAGGTTAAACAATAAAATGGTAAGTGGCCGTTATTACGGTTTGCAGGTGGGCTCCATAAATACAGTAGTAAGGAAACCAGACGCGGGACTAGGTGCCGACTGATGTTACACGTTGGATGGTGTACATTGCGGGGTTTTATAAGGCTGTTACTGCATAGTAACGTGGTCCTCACGATAAGGGTTAACCTAGGATGGGAGTAGTGATATTTAAATATAAAAATCAATTGCCGTGCGTAAGTCTCGCAAAAACTCGAAAATGGCTCGACCGATTTGAATTATTTTTTTCGCCTTCGCATAATGACAAAAAAACAAAAAAAAAATTGTTGGTAAGAATTTCACTGGGCAACTGGTAGGTAATAAAACTTCGTAAATATGTAGAGCGTTTTTTTCTTTTTTTTGCTGTTTGTAGGTTAATATTATCATCTGTCACAATAACATGATTATGCTTTTTGAATATCATAGAATCGTTAGGAACTGTAGTATTTACATGCTTCAAAAGTCTGACAGTTAACATAACCTATTGGTATTTTCATTATAGTTAGGTTGTAAAACGTTGGTGTTTAGATCAGTGATCATATAAACCGGCTACTTTTACTTTATGAGAACATATTTTATTATCTCTACTAAGACTCGTACGGTTGAATATTTTAATACTTCTAGAGTATGCAAATATTATTAAAAAAAATAAGTGGAAATTATTTATTTGACTGTATTGTGATTTTCGTATAGAATTAATCGATTATCAGTTTCTTTAAATGTAGTTAAGGTTAGAGGGACTCTCACGATATGTTCCAGATCTTGATGACATTTATAATTAGTGTCCGAACGAACCTTCGGCTTCGACTTCGCCCAGAATGAGCCGAAATTTTGGCCAATGCCGAAGGTTTCTAAGAAGCGCCGAAAATGAACGAACTGTTACGAATGCGCGAGAGCTCAATGTAATTTGCTAGTCTAGTTTCACACTAGTTGACAAAAACTACGACTGATTGATTTGATTGTTTAATTACTTTTAAGTACATAAATATTATAATTGACATTATTTCGAAGTGTTATTATTTTTGACAAGTTGCAAGGTAAATGTTGTTTATATTTTTATAAAGTCAAAGTCAAAGTCAACAACTTTGACTTTGACTTTGACTTTGAGTATATACAACATGTAACGTAATTAACGCACACCCTCAAACACCCCAATTAGAATATTATGTTATAATCATAATACATAGGTACACTGAAATTTTAGTTTAACATGTCTAAGCATTGTTATTTACTAAATTAACGTTCTTGGTATAAGGTTTATTTTGTATTAAATGACGGATTTTGTATTAATACAAATAAAAATGCACTTTTTAAAGTCTTTTTGCCTTGATTTCAGTTTTTTTTGGCTGTACCTACAGGGGTAATGTGACTAATTTCCGTAGTTTTAATTATTTTGGGATAAAAAATTACCTATATTAAAAATTATAGAAATGGATTCAGTAAACGATTCTGAACAAACTACTTTCAGGATGTGCGTTAATTATGTTACATATTATACATATACAGTCAAAATAAACTTTTAAAAAACCATTATTTTATTCCCTTTTAATCAATCTTGAACGGAATTTCTTAGGGTTTAATAACCCTTCGACCAGAAATCAACCTTCAGTCGGACACTATTTATAATATAAGTATTCCAAGTATTTCAGTTATAAGTACATTTGTTATAAGACCATTTTTCTTACCGTCAGGTATCCAGTCGCGTCGATGCGGCTGTATTTTTAACAACACATTTATTTTCAACTGTCGTTTACGCATCTTCGCCCAATATTTATGACATCGCCGTGCCAAAACAAATTTAGACGTCTGTCCGAGACAGACAGACCGACTAATAAGCGGTATAGTTTTCATATTCTAGACAATTTTTTCAGTTGCAATTTTTTTTTTGTATCAGCCTTGTTGGCAGTTATAATAAGCCTGAAGAAATTGCAGTCAGGTATAAATTGACGATAATTTTAGCTAAGTGGTTGAATGAAAGTTTTAATGCTTTTTAATGAAATTTCAGAAAGTGTATGACAAATGCTTACTTTTTACAAAGTAGCAGTTTGTCAGTATATTAGCGGTTTTTTTATTTAATTTAAAAGAAGATTCTTTAGTTCTCTATGGTTCATGGCTATGTACTAATTTAGTGGTTGGTTTTTTTTCTGCTGTGCATATAAACCGGTAATATAATTCTACATGTATGTGTGCAATAAAGTATGTTTGTTTGATATAACATTATTTTAATAGACTTCTTGCATAAAAACGGAGTGATAGAAGCAAAAATGTCTGAAGTCTGGTCATGGGTAACCTTTTTTTCAAACAAGACCTCATTCTCCGAACCAGCAATGGACGTTGTCCGCATAAATCCTATCAAATATTCCTGAAGGCTGGAAGGCTCCAGGGCCGTCGGATGCTGCGCGATCTCCCGATCAATAGAGACGCCCCGCCATCCCGCCCAGGCTCAGTACCGCGCCCGAGCCCGCCCCGCCAACATTACGTACATTTTTTAATAACATTTTTTTTTAAACAAACACGTTTTTAAACAGCCATTTTTATTAGAGGTTTTTTTTAATACAGGATTGTGGCACGCTCCGGAGTCCTCTGGAGATGGGACTTTGTTGAGGTAAGTCGTTCTTTATTTGAATTAGTTTTTTTTTATTATGGATTTTTTAGATTTTTTATTTAATATATTTTTTTAATTTATATCTCTTTTATTATCCTTTTCTAGATTTGATGAATAAAGCTTTTGAAAGATAGTTTATTTTAAGGGATGTTTTAGGGGGCGTGGTTGGGACATAATTATTTTTAATTGATTGACATTAGCGATAGGTGATGTATAGACTCTTTTATATCCAACGAATGGTACCTTAAATACTTACTAGAAATATTGGAATACACTTTTTCCAAAAAAATATGATGGACATTGTCTTAGTAACATGTGATTGAACTAGATAACATTCATTTAAAATACTTTGTTGTAATCATTAAACTGCTGATAACTATCCAAATCCTAGATATTATTTTAGAAATATTTCATAGTAATATACCCAGAACCCAGTCTGGGTACCAATATAATTTCGAAATGTCAGTGGTCCTTATTGAACAAATAATCATGTCCCTTTTTACCCATAACTCGACATAGGTACCTAATACATTACATGCAATGCATTGTATGTAGGTCAAATTACAGATAACATCAGATAATATCGATTAAATACGACTGCAGTTTTAAATATTGTTCCTTTTGTTTTTTAATTACTTTTTTACGATTATTACTTCACAAAAAAACATTTATAACCGTATAAAATACGTTTTGAATAAGCACATAAATTCAAATATCGAAACTATAAAAAGATTTATGATTTATGGTCGGCCATTTTACAAACTGTTCTTTTTTAAATGACACTGGATTTGTGAATGTTTTTTTATTACCTTTTTATATTTGAATTTGTTATATTAGGCTGGATTACATTAACGTGTATTTGCCGATGAAAGGCATTGAGTACCTCTCAGTGACAGATTCAGATAAGTTGCGATATCTATTAGTAAAACAGGGTGGGGCGACTACCAAGAACCTTAGCTTAAAGCTCTCAAAAACGGCCGAAAATATGTATATTGATGTTTAATCATCACTCATTATTCTATTTCTCGAAGTCTATTACAAATCAGTTGTGAAAAGAGGATTCGTTATTACCGTAGTAGTAAAAAAAATATGTTAACATTCGTCGTGATTTTATTAGAATCAGAAATTATTTATTTTCGTTTAAAAACATAAAACAAAGGGTAGTAGGTAAAAAACAAATCTTAAGATGTTATTACCTATACGATAAAAAAGTCCCGACACCAACCTAGCGACAAGGAACATAGTTTAAAAAACATATAGAATAAAATAACGACTACCTTTTAATAATTTTTTAATACGTCTATTATTAATTTGAATATCTACCTCATAAGAACGTATTTGCAGTCATTTTATTTATTTATTTATTATAGCTGCGTCCTCACGGCTCTGCCCGTAGCCTATGTTACTCAGTGATAAAGTAGCTTACTAACGGCAAAAGAATTTTTGAAATAGGTCCAGTAGTTTTTAAGTTTATTCGTTACATACACAAATACAAATCTTTCCTCTTTATAGTATTAGTATAGATTTGGATTTCTAATAGCTGGGTGAATATTCAAAATTTTTTAACATTATTTTAACAAATCATTCTTCTCCCGGGTTGTTAACGTTATAGTATTGTCAGATTGTTTTTATTCTTGTCTTATTGCTCGACGGCAGCGGTATAGTTTGAGTTTTCATTATCATAATTATAGTATTAAACATCTGCATTCTTAACTTTGGGATGATGCTAATCACGATCTCAATTTTTGTTAATATTTTTCGAATATTCGCCCAGCTATTACACTGGTTTAAGTAAAAATAATTAACTACATGCCAAAAATTACGAGTCAAATGCATAACCAATTAAGTAAAGGAAACCCACATACATTTAAGTACTAAAGTATATAAATTGTAACTTAATTAAAAGTAACACGCACACAGAACGACAAAATAAAACCAAAATTTTAAACTACAGTTAATTTTTTGATTACTAATTTTTAAGTGGCGAGACTTTTCGAAATGTCTGTAGTGAGCTGTGGCGGTCCGAGGGGGGGGGGGGAGTCGTAGGGGTCATGACCCACCCCCCCCCAAATCGTACACGTCAAATTGACAAACCTAAAAGATAATTTACAAAAAAAAATAATTTACAAAAAACAAATTTGTGCAAAGAGATTGTGTATATATATCCACTGCATTTTTATGCAGATATGCACTCAGTGGTCCACGAGTATCACCACTCAGTGTAGAAAGGAAACGACTCAATTCATTGACAATGCAGGTTCGCACTGTTCGCAGATTGACCTTTTCTACAATGGTAATGACAGTTGTCGTTGTTATAATACGTTTATTTTTATTTCTCCCAAAGGTTAATCAAAATGTCTGCCCTATTAAATCAGCTTACAGATTAATCTCTTTCTTTATTATGTTTTTGTCGTTCAATAAAGTCATTAAGATAAAACCAAGCGATATCTTTAAAGAATCTATTTTCTAATCTCTTTTGACATTTCCCGGGAGAGAAATGCGCGGGAAAATCGACCTTGTCACGTTGACATTTTAATTGCACGCCCGTGTCAAAGGTAGCACCGTATTCAGCCATAGAGGGCGCATGGTTGCCAGTTGTGGTGCGGTTGCCATACGTAACAGACGTCGACTTATCGAAGTATACAGAGAAATAGTTCGATGAGTGTGAGAAGATAGTTTTAAAAATGTATGCAGTGTTTAAATTAAAATATTTTATGAATTAAAGTGTGGTTAAAATTAGTAGCAACACAAAGTTGCAGTTCAGCAGGGACCCTTTTTAGTTTGGAATTCCTAATTAACGGTGAGTTAGTTTCTAACTTTAGAAAATTGAATTCAGTTTTATTTGTACCTACATTTAATTTTAAAGTTAGATTTGAATAACATGAGAGTTAAAATATACCTAGGTACCTACTATTATTAATAGACATGAAAATTCTAAATAGAGATATAAATATTATTTAAACAATTTCTTGGTAACTTACCAATAAATTAGTTGTAAACGTATTATTTCTTAGTAAAAATTATTTTCATGTTTAAAACAATCATTATAATATAAACCCACAAGATAAATAGCGTCTTATTAATTATAATTATTATTATGTAAAATAACACTGAAATATCGTCTGTCCAGTCAGTTGACATCGTAACGAGATAAACGAATATCTTGTAACAACATTTCTTACGTCTGGCATTTATCCAATTGTTAAAAAAAATCAAATTTCTCGGTAACTACCTACCTAGTTTTATTTAACCGCGACTTACCGGAACTGACAATAGGTATTTCGTTACATTACATCATGACAGTTCAGTCTAGCCTTCTCCCAAGTATATTGGGGATAGCTTCCAGTCTAACCAGATCCGGCTGAATACCAGTATTTTACACGGAGCGTCTGCCATCAGACCTTCACAACCCGTAGCAGGGCAATGCCGACCAGTTGTCAGACTTTCGGGCTTCTGACTACCCGTAACGACTGTCATAGGTATTCGTATGACACCCGGGACCGACTGTTTATCGTGCTATCCAAGGCACGGTGTAACGAACGGTCACCCATCCACAGACTGACCGCGGCAAGCGCTGCTTAACCGCACAAATTATATGAACCGAGCGGTTGGTAATTAACCACGAGCCACTCAATTACATCATGACAAAACATTGTTAATTTGTCAGATACCATCTTATCTTATTACTAGCAGTTGTCCGCGGTTTCACTCGTGTTCTAGGTGAACTACCTCATGTACCCGGATAAAAAGTATCCTATGTGTAAATCCAAGATATGGTCTATCTATGTGCCAAAATTCACCCAAATCCGTTCAGCGTTTTATGTGTGAGTAACAAACATCCATCTTCACAAACTTTTACATTTATAATATTACTAGCGACCCGCCCCCGCTTCGCACGGGTACAATGTAGATACTAATGTGGGGCATATAAACCTTCCTCTTGAATCACTCTATCTATCGCTGAAAACTGCATTAAAATCCGTTGCGTAGTTTAAAAGATCTAAGCGTACAGACAGCGGGAATGACTTTGTTTTAAGTATACTAGTAAAGATGTGATTATCATTTCACTGATTGAAAATGGGCATTTAACGGCGATTCTTCTACATTTGTCTAGGCCGAATGACGAGACATTTCTTAATATATTGTTGATCTACAAACTTACGTAGGCTCTATGAGTTACGACTTACGTAGGCTCTACGAGCTACGACTCACGTAGGCTCTACAATTTACGACATGCGTAGTCTACAGCTTTTCATCTTATACATAAAAAAAAAATAGATACATAACATCACGTCTGTATTCCCCGAAGGGTTGGGCAGAGGTGTATAGTAACACCCTAATTTCGCCGTTATGTTTACGTCCCATGTAATAGGGGGCTAGCCTATTGCCATCAACCGGGCACAAATTCAAAATCCGGGCTGCTACTGAGGAATTCCACACGGAAAAACCCAATAACACTGCCCGACCTGGGGTTCGAACCCAGGACCTCACGATCAACGAAGCAGTTACGAAAAACGAAATAAGTACCGATATAATATGTCTTTATTTAGTACTAGCTGTGTCCTCGCGGCTCCGCCCGTAGCCTATGTTACTCAGTGATAATGTAGCTTTCTAACGGTAAAAGAATTTTTGAAATCGGTCCAGTAGGTTTATTCGTTACATACAAAAATCCAAAAATACAAATCTTTCCTCTTTTTAATATTAGTATAGAAAATATATTTACTCTATTCAGGTATAATGTTAAATTAATCTGAATCCTTTTCACCTCAGAACTTCCACCCAATCGGTCCAATGGGTTCACATTTAAAGTTCAGTGGTTATTGCTTCAAAGGAAGCAGATATGTACTATTAATAGTAGCTACAGCTTCTGTCGCATCAAACTCAATGCAACTTGTTATTTCTGACTAACGAGACGTGATAAATATTGTAAGCATTATAAGAAGCTCTTAGTTGTATGAAAATGCCTTTCAATCTGTACTAGAGTATTTTATTGTAATACTAGCGACCCACCCCGGCTTCGCACGGGTGCAATGCAGATACTAATGTGGGGCAAATAAACCTTCCTTTTGAATCACTCTATCTATTAAAAAAAACCGCATCAAAATCCGTTGCGTAGGTTTAAAGATCTAACGGTACATAGGGACAGACAGACAGCGGGACCGACTTTGTTTTATACTACATAGTAAAGATTAATGAAGATCGGGTGACCGTTCGTTACAATTCGAGACCCCTCCGTGCCTCAGAGAGCACGCTAAACAGTAGGTCTCGGGTGTCATACGAATACCTATGACAGGCGTTACGGGAAGTCAGAAGTCCGGAAGTCTGACAACTGGTCTAACCTTAGGATATTGGCATTACCCAGGAACTGGTTTGTGGAGGTCTGATGGCAGTCGCTTCGTGTAAAATACTGGTATTCAGCCGCATCTGGTTGGACTGTAAGCTGACCCCAAGATAGTTGGGAAAAAGCTAGACAGAAAATGAATGAAGATTTTCATTGAGAACTGGTGATAGCCTAGCAGCCGACCGCTGGCTTTCCATGCAGGAGTTCAGTCCAGGTCCGCACCTCTATTCGAATTCATATGCGGATCAGAATCTGATTAGTACTTTCGTTAACAGTGAAGGAAAAATATTGTAAGGAAACCTGCACACCTGAGAGGGCTCTATAAAGTTCTCGATGGTGTGTGTAGTCCGCCAACCCGCACCAGGCCAGCGTGGTGGACTAAGGATGCTTTCTTATTCTGAAAAGAGGCCCGTGCCCAGCAGTAAAAGGCTGATTATGCATCATTAGATAAGATAAGATAAGATAATTTTTATTTGCTCAAACATGAGTGTACATACATACAAAAACAATTGTCAGCATATATGCAAGATGTTAAAGTAACAATAGTGATCATCATGTTTGCCATGATCAATGGCATACAAATATTTATTATATAATTACATTAAATTATGTAGAATGTTGAAAACCTTCTGCCAAAAACTCATTAATATTATAATAGGCTTTGCTAGAAAATTCTTTACTTTATTTTTGAACGCTACATCACTTAAATGTTTCCAACTTTGAGAGAGTCACATCATTGAGAGTTACATACAATTCTCAGTTTTAAACTTAAGGTTTTAACAGCCGTGATGGCCTAGTGGTGTGACCGTCGGACTGCTAAGTCATAGTTCTCGAGTTCGAACCCAAGGCACGCACCTCCGACTTTTCGGATTCATATGCGTATTGTATAATTATCACTTGCTTAAAAACGGCGAAGGAAAACGGTGAGGAAACCGGTATGTGAAGCCAGCCAGAGGCCCATGGGCGGCATAAACTCTGACACCAGGCGAGTCACTAACAACACGAAAAAAAACCCGTGAAGCACTTTATTTGCAACACAGAACACGTGGCAATGTAGGAACAATATATTCTATGTAGCAACACATGACATGTAATGTTTTTCAGTCTTCAGTAAACGTAACGTAAAAATATGCGTTGGCGCGCTCGGCAAACATTCTTACGGTTTCAGAGTACCTACATACCAACAACTATTTTTAAAGTTGTTAATGAGCAGTTTTGTCTTTTATCAGCTGTGAAGCTTTGAGTTTAATTCTAAATTAAAATGTTATAAAATTGCGATGGCAGAATGAAAATATTTCTTTTCTTTTAGAATTTCGCGATATAATTAACGTAACATATATTAATTTTGGTGAGACTCTTATAAACAATTAAAAAAGTACAAATATTTTGTGTTACATAACCATGTATTCAGTAAATAATGTTTCAGATACAAGTTGCCAGCAGTTTCTGAATCACCACGTGGTGTTTAAAGCATCCAATATCAATACTTTCTTCTATACAATATTATAAATGTGAAAGTTTGTAAAGATGGATTGATCAAAGTCAAAGTCAAGTCAAAGTCAACGTTTTTTATTTCAAATAGACCAGATTTCAGGCACTTTTAAAACGTCAAAACTAGGTGCACGGTTCCAAAAGGTAGGTTCTATGGAGAAGAGCCGGCAAGAAACTCCATGAATACTCTTTTCAAAATAGTAATTTATGACAATTCCATTACAGTAGTGTGAGAAATAGAATGAGAATAATGCAGGTTAATGTAACAAATAAACTCACATAAGAGTAACAAATAGAAAAATATGCCTTCTAGGATTGGACTTCTATTTTGCCAGAGTATTATACAATAAATAATAATTAAAATGCAAATTGAATAATTTGAATAATCAGTAAAAAATATTAAAATTGATAAAATAATGTACAGGTTATTTTAAGTCAATAAAAAAAAGAAGAATAATCACGCATAAACGGCTCAACGAATTTGGATGAAATTAGGCACACAGATATACCGTATCCTGGATTAACACATAGCATACTTTTTATCCGGGTACATGAAGTAGTTTCCCTAGGATGCGAGTGAACAAGCATGTGTGATGTGACGTGAGGCAACAACTAGTGTATTGTAAAATGATAAATGAAAAAGATTCGCGAATAGTCGTCTCGTAGCGGATTAGTTATCTGCTACGACAGCGTAGCTGCGACAAACGCGTTGGCTACGTCGTAGCCACGGTATAATCCTCTACAAAAACTGCAATTTGAACGTTAATTTAAAGGCTTTGAACATTAACTATGTCAATCAAATTATAAATGTTAAGTTACTTAATATAAAGCTTCTCGTCTACAATGAAATTAAGCACTTAAGAACTATTAAACAGACTAGTTAAAATGTCAATTCACTTATCAGTTTCCGTTAGTACACGCTAGATGGCGCTGCAGTTAATGTGTTTACTTTCGCCGCCATGACAGCAACATGGCGCCTAAAGTGATTGTAAACTTACAGAGCTAAAGTTTTCAGAGGTTGCATGGCATGTTACAACTATATTAATGATTTTACAGCTTTCTGGTTATTTCCTGTGTTTTTCAAACTATGGTGAACGATAGTTCTTTGTCAATTTTGAATCAAAGCCGTTTGTTCTAGTCTAAATGTGCGCACCACCGAACGAGTTCAATGAATCTTTATCAAAACACAAAATATTACTTATTTAGATTACTCGATGATGACTTTTGGGTCATGAGGACGGTTTTAAATACAAATTAGGTTGGATTATACCTTTATCACTAAATAATAAATAGAAATATTTCAACAGACATCATTATTTAAATAATCTGAACAACCTCTTAAAGTTTGAAGAAGTATTTCGGTAGGACCTTATTTTTAGCTCTTCTATCAAAAAACATCCAAAATAATTCTCATACTTTCTAAACTTCTAACCAAATTATTCTACATCTTCGTTCGGAAACATTGTTTTTAATCTGGCAACACAAAGTGCTCCTGATTAAATATTTGCGTGTTCAGCTATTCAAACATTGGGCTCTGTTGTTTCTAAATTAACTGTAAATTTTTGATGGTATTTAGTGTATTTAGGTCGGTGCTTACTGTTTCAGTAATAGCCTCCATTTTTTATCGTTGTTCACCGACGATTAGTGATTATGAACTGACCATGCGTGTTCGGGCTGCTTTTTATTTTAAATGGAAATTAGATTGATATAGGGAAACGTATGGGGTTGGATACGTGGATACGATACATAGACACGCCGTGGTTTGATGTTTATTTATATTTTAGTAAAAACGTTGCCCTACACTCGGATTTCTCCTATATCGTGGCTGCGTTTACAGACACAAATCTTTACATACATAAACGGCCACACCCGGAACAACTACTTGTAAGCCATACAAATATTTGATGCGTGCGGGAATCGAACCTCTAGTGCAGAAGCTAATCGCTCAGCCACTGCACCAAACGTGTCGTCAAAATTTATGTGAACACAAAACACAATATGTGGACAATTTGTAAGAAATATTAAATACAAAGGTACTGCTTATTTCTTATAGAAATCTCTTCCACTCGATCTGCTGGAGCAGAACTTATCAAGAAATGTAAACTAAAGTACTATTATCATCATACTAATATGCCACCAATTACGACACGACATAAATTATTTGACGTCACGTTTGGTGCAGTGGCTGAGCGATTAGCTTTTGCGCTACGGATCGTGGGTTCAATTCCCGCACAGAACAAATGTTTGTATGGCCTACAGATAGTTGTTCCGGGACTGGATGTTTGTGCGTGTGAAGATTTGTGTCTGTAAACGCACCCACGATACAGGAGAAATCCTAGTGTGGGGCAACGTTTTTACCTAAAAAAAACCAATGAAATTATAGGTACTTGAGACTTTTTAACTTTGTCTCTAATGGTGCGTCCAGACCTGACGAACGAGCCGCGAATGCGCCGCTCGCGCGCTGCGCGCGAGCCGTTCGCTAGCCGCTCGCGAGCTGCGCGCGTGCATTTCATGTTCGTACAAAGCTCCGCGCGCCGCTCGCGCGCAGCTCGCGAACGGCTCGCGCGCTGCGTGCGAGCGGCGCATTCGCGGCGCGTTCGTCAGGTCTGGACGCACCATAAGGTTGGCAACCGCATCGGCTATCTTCTTGGTGTTATAGATAGTACCTGGATGACCGAGCTTAGCTCGGTTTTTTTTTGTAAATCGTGTTTTTTGGAAAGAAAAACAAAGAGAAAAATAAGAAAAAGAAGGAACTTGAAAAAAAAGGGAAAAAAATAATCAGCTGGACTCGAACCGAGTCTTCTGAATTCGGGACTGCCCGATTTCCCACTTGAGCTATTTTAACCTTGTAGATCGCGGCGAAATTTACTTTCATATTCTAATGTTATTGTAGCAGTTTTTCATTGCCTGAAAACACGGATAAAACGACTTTTTCTAAAAATGAAATCTAGCTAGATCGATTTATCGCCCCCGAAACCCCCTGCATACTAAATTTCATGAAAATCGTTTGAGCCGTTTCCGAGATTCAGATTATATATATATATATATACATAAATATACAAGAATTGCTCGTTTAAAGGTATTAGATAGATATAGCGACGGTAACCACTTTACTTAAAAGCTATCTAAAAATAAACTTACCGTTAAATGAAGACAAAATGTACTGTTACTATGCTGGTAAAGGTCGTCTCAAAATATATGTTGGACGACTGAAACATAAAGTCATGAAATTACATATTTCCATAACGGCTCAGGGGGAGGTCCCTTTACACGCCCTCAATCGATTTTCCATCGGAAAGGTCTGACTAATTCGATTTCCTGAGGGTTACTGCCATGTCTGCCTGTGATATTCATTTGTAACTTTAAAAATAAAACATACATAACATCACGCCTTCTATTCCCCGAAGGGTTTCGCAGAGGCGTAATAAGTAAAAGAAAAAAAGAAAGAATTTTATTTATTCTGGACTCACACAGGCAAAAACAAAAACAATATTTAAAAAAAAGGATACAAATTTAGACTACCTGCACGAGGCCAAAAAGGGCTCCTATCTCAGCATACCTAATGCTGCGACATTTAAAAAAAAAACAAAATGTCGCAACACTGGTTTTCAGATAGCACCATAGTGATGCCATGGGCAATAACGACACAAATAAATAAATATTACACCCTCGTTTCTTCAGTTATGCGTAAGTTGCCATCAACCGGGCACAAATCCAAACTCCGGTCTGCTACTGAGAAATTTCATAATGGAAAAATCCAATAACATTGCCCGACTTGGGGATCGAACCCAGGACCTTAGCAGTCACGCTAACGGCCACTAGACCAACAAGGCAGTCTAACATACAGAAAAAACTGATATGCTCACAGAAATCTTTACTTAGTATAAAACAAAGTGGCACCCGCTCTCTGTACGCTTAGATCTTTTAAAATATGCAACGGATTTTAATGCAGTTTTCAGCAATAGATAGAGTGATTCAAGAGGAAGGTTTATATGCCCCACATTAGTATCTACATTGCACCCGTGCGAACCCGGGGTGGGTCGCTAGTTGATAATAATAGGTACTTACTTGGAGAATGTAAATCAATTTGTTTTATTATTCTAATATACGTGATAAGAAATCAAGGAATTTCCTTTCAAACTTATTTTGGTAATGGATTTCCGCATAGCGTGTTGTGAGTGTTATTTAGAATTATTAGAAAATTTACCCTAAGGTGCAATTTACAACCATGACTTAGCGATCTTCTAACAGTTATTGCGATATGAACTCCCCAATTCTCTCCCCTCTTCTTCGTTTCGTGTGGTTAGTGACTAACCTGGCGTCAGAGTTTATGCCGCCCATGGGCCTCTGACTTGGTTTCATATGCCGTAGAAAAATATCTCTCTGGCATGCCGGTTTCCTCACGATGTTTTCCACTACCGATTTTTAAGCAAGTGATAATTATACAATACGCATATGAATCCGAAAATTCAGAGGTGCGTGCCTTGGGTTCGAACTCGAGACCTATGACTTGGCAGTCCGACAGTCACACCACTAGGGTATCACTGCTAAACTCCCCAGTAATTAGTGGTGAAACCTATGACAGTTGTTACGGGAAGTTAGAAGTCCAGAAGTCTGACAACTGGTCAGATGGCAGTCGCTCCGTGTAAAATACTGGTATTCAGCCGCATTTGGTTAGACTGGATAGCACTTGGATAGTACGTAGTAGTGTTGCATCCCCAATAGACAGACTGTCTACAAATGTAAATATGAAGAAAGTATACGCTGCTAGTCGTTGCTATGATTTACAGCAAGTTAATTGGGTCGTTCTCCCGACCTTTCTCGGCGCTGTATTATAAATAAAGTGCATTGGACACTGAAAGTTTACGCGGTTGGAACCACGCCATCTTGCATTAATAATGCTGTGTCTATGCCCCGTACAGCTAGGGAAGGGCTGTTAGTTTTCTATAGATATGCTTTGGATACCTCGTGTTTATATTATTCACTAACTGTGCCCGTGACTTCGTCTGCGTAGAAGTCGGATGGGTTTTATTTTTTGTGCGCGGATCCCTAATTCTTATCTTTTTTCTAAAATAAAAGTAGCCTAAGTTACTCTTTATAATATCAGCTATCTGCCAGTGAAAGTTTCATCAAAATCAGTCCAACCGTTTCGGAGATTAGCCGATACAAATAAACAGACAAAAATATAATTAAAAATTGTTTTTTTTTTGTTATAAGTACCGTAATATACTTTCATATACATTTAGTAAATATTTGTTATTTTGACATTACAAACAGACACTTCAATTTTATTTATTTGTATCTTATGTGTTAGTATAGGATCCCACTATAGAACGACCTTCACCGAGCTAGTTAATGGATGAAAAGTATTTTATATCAAATTAAATATGTCAATAAATATACTGCAAATGGGTTGACTAAAAAGTTTGATATAAAATACTTTTCATCCATTAACCAGCTCGGTGAAGGTCATTCTATAGTGGAATCTTAGACTATATTGATATGACACTTTCACTGTCGTTGCGAGTTTGTCTCCATCGATCTTGGTATCCTGTTAGAGAGCCACATTCATGGATATGTGTGTAATTCCACCTCGTTACTGTTTGTTGCAAGTTCTACGTCATCATTATCATCAATTGCCTCTCACTATTTACGGCTCGACATAGGTCTCTTTGAAATAGGATGTAGGTTTAGTCTCGCCCCTCAGAACAATCTGGTTGGTGTACGCAACTTTTTTGTCTATAAGTGTGGGCGTTCGGGAGTTCCCTCCAGCCACCTCTCAGACTTCAAGTCTTTGCTAGGTTCTTTTTCTATTAATACGATGAAGTGATCACTCCTGCTTGCCCAGCGTTTTGAATATACCGATCACACAGTATTCTTCTTTCAACCTCTTTTGGAGAACTTCTGTCCAGCGTTGGACAGTAAATTGATTAGATAGATGGACTCTAAATATTTCAATATAAAACAAAGTCGCTCCCGCTGTCTGTACACTTAGATCTTTTAAACTACGCAACGGATTCTAATGCAGTTTTCAGCAATAGAGTGATTCAAGAGGGAGGTTTATATGCCCCACATTAGTATCTACATTGCACCCGTGCGAAGCCGGGGCGGGTCGCTAGTGATGTATAAATATAAGTATAGCTTTTTTTCGCGTTTCCAACTCGACGCATACAACAGTAACTGCACGAGTTGGTTGACAAAGGAAGCCAATAGTTACAGTTAATAGAATAATAGAACTTTATTGCACGCCGCCATATTGGAGTCAACAGCGCTACCTCGTAGTATTGTTGAACACTGAATATAATTGAAGTAATTTCGTCTTATTGAAAAAAGACGAGGTATTGTCTGAATCTATTTTTGCAGGTGCTTTAGTTACGATCATAAATTCAAGCAGCAATTTAAACAGTGGTCGAAGTATTTGTTAAAACTGTGAAAGCAAAAAGCAGTAAATCTAATACCTTTAAACGAACAATTCTTGTATATATATATCTATATAATCTGAATCTCGTAAACGGCTTCAACGATTTTCATGAAATTTAGTATGTAGGGGGTTTCGGGGGCGATAAATCGATCTAGCTAGGTTTCATTTTTAGAAAACGTCGATTTACCAAAAAGAAAACCAAGCAAAGCTCGGTCATCCAGGTACCTACTATGTTTTAAGTGCTGAAAATATACAGGGTGTAAACGAAATCATGTAATTCCTTCAAACCTCGTGTCATACTGCTGACATAGATTAAACATGCACGGGATACTTATCGGTTTAAATAAAAAAAAATTACAAGAAGTACAAACATGTGTTCTTAACGTGAGGCATTTTAGCGCCCCAAGTTAGATGACCGCGCGCCGAGCGATAGACCCACAATTCGCTTGGGACGCTAAAATTCCTCACGTTAAGAACATATGTTTCACAGTTCTGTCTCTTTCGATGTCTTCGGATACATAACATAACATCACGCTTGTATTCCCCGAAGGGTAGGGCAGAGATGTACATCAACAGGATATATTTATTAACGTTTGTCTTGTTGCAGACGGAGGATGGACATCCCGCGGCCATCATGCGCCCTCCTTGTATTGGTGTTGCTGTTCATCACACATCTCACAGAGTAAGTTCAATATTTTTTTGGGTTGCGTACTAGGAACCAAACCTATGCACATGAGGTGTATTAGTTTATACAGGCAATGCTAGTATACTTATACAAATTATGTCTAGTGAAAATAGTCTATGTAAACTTCTACCTTGGATTAATTAGTATTTTCAGCTCTTTACTATCACTATTAAGAGTACCGTATATACGCGTCACGTTACGCGCGTCAAGAGTGCGACGTTACGCACGCTAAACACATACAGTACGCGCTATCTGGGCACTACCGGTACCTACATTACTCGCCTATAAATACAGAAATATCCAAGCCGGACATATAGCCCGTCGCGACGTCCCACCGCCGCCGCTGTCCGTGATCCACCGTGCTCACCCGCCGCAGCCGCGGAACCGGTCGTCTTTTCTGACTCTGCAGTCACACCGGTAATTCAGCCCTCATCAAGCTGTCTCCCTCCCAGTCCTCTCGCCAGCAACGCCCTACGCCGAGGTCCGAGTCTGTTGTTGGCTGTTGTTGCTAGTATTCATGATGTTAGTAGTAGTAGTAGTTAGCTTAGGTTAAGTATTTTACTCTCGTCACCATTGGTTGGAGACCCATCACGTCTCGCCAATAACTGCCCGGTTACGTAGAAACGGTCCACAAGACCATCTACAAGCAGTCGAATAGAATAAAAGCCGGTCATATACACAAAATAATATTTCAACTAATATCTTGGCTGACACGGGAAATGCCCTCGTCTGTTATATTTTTAAATCCTCTAAGCCGGGGTCTAGTGATTTATGCTCAAGAAGTTTCGTAACTTAATAATCCAGCCGGCTAACTTTGACATATTTATTATTAGACGAGTACTCGTAAGTTACGTGTGGATTAATATTTTTATGTCTGATATAAACGGATATTATGTTTACAGAATTGCGATATATGAATCACTCACTATACAAAAAGAATAAACAGTTTATTATTTTGTTTATGGACTATAAAGGTTTAATAAAGTTTCTAGAGATCGTATAAACTATAACGACGCTTTTTTATGTATTTTTCTATTATACTGCTTGTAGATTGTCTTGTGGACCGTTTCTACGTAACCGGGCAGTTATTGAAGGGTCTCCAATCAATGGGGACGAGTAAAATACTTAACCTATGCTAACTACTAACATCATGACTACTAGCAACAACAGCTGCACTAAGGGCGATCCCTAATGGGACTCTGACCTCGGCTTAGGGCGTTGTTGGCGGGAGGACTGGGAGAGAGACAGCTTGATGAGGGTTGAATTATCGGTGTGACTGACTAAAACGACGCGCTTCTCCGCGTATTTTTATATTGCATCAAAGCGTAGAGGCGGTGGGGGAGCGCGTCATTTAATTTTAGACAATCCCTCCCTCTTTTTCGAGTGGAATTTCTTGAGATACTTACCCTAACGACACGTTTGGTGCAGTGGTTGTGTGATTGACTTCTGTGCTATCGGTTGTGGGTTCGATTCCCGCACGGAACAAATATTTGTATGGCCTACAGATAGTTGTTCCGGGTCTATGTATTTTTGTATGTGAGATTTGTGTCTATAAACACAACCACGATACAGGAGAAATCCTAGTGTGGGACAACGTATTAATAAAGAAATAAATAAATAACCTTTCTTCTGGGGAAGGCTGTGAGTTCAATCCAACTAAAATAAGATTATTAATTCACTGAACTAAATTGACAGGTCCTTTTTTTATTTTTTTTTCTTGTTGGAAAATCCTCATGGATGTCCCTCGCCCGGGGAAGGCGAGGGGGTCTGCCGGACTCTTACCGGCTAAAAACCAACAGTGTTCCTTCTCCTGACCGTACGGCCAGGGTCGCGGGATTCGCAAAAGCATGCACCGCAACCCCGGCAGGTCTCGGTCCGCCAACCCATGGCGGGCCTCTCCTCTGTGGGGCCTTGCCCCACGTCCTCCTGAGAAGCGCGCACGGAACACGGCGCGCCGCCTTCTCGGGCCTGTTACTGGTCGGGCGGCGAGTCCCCAAACCCGCCGCCCGCAGGCCACACACTAGGGTGGCTGGAGATCATTGCGTACACGCGCCCTCCGGCGCCCGGTGCGTCTGGCGCGGGAAGGGAGAAGAGCACACCGCTCCCTCTCCCTCTCCGCTTCCTCTTTGGTTGCCATCACCCCCTCACAAAAGGAGGCGATGGCTTCCCACGCAGTCTCACTCCCGACCATGGACAGAACCACAGCCGGAAGCGAGAGGTCACCGCCGACCGCCGCGACTAATTCGCGGCGCTGCGACCCCCAAGCTGGACACGCCTGCAAAGTGTGCAGCGCCGTGTCCTCGGGGCAGTCGCAGTGGTGACAACCGGGCGTCTGCTCCCGGCCTATGCGACACAGGTACTTCCCGAAACAACCATGTTCCGAGAGCACCTGCGTCAGCCGGAAGCTGAGGGCGCCATGCCGCCTCTCCAGCCACTCCTCCATCACGGGTCTTACCGCCGCAATTGCGGCGTGCCCCGCGCTGGGTTGCGCAAGTCGTTGAATTGACAGGTCCTGCCATTGTTGTTCTTTTCTTCTTTTTTAAAAAAACGTTGCCCCACACTAGGATTTCTCCTGTATCGTGGGTGCGTTTACAGACACAAATGTTCACATACACAAACATCCAGACCCGGAACAACTATCTGTAGGCCATACAAATATTTGTTCCGTGCGGGAATCGAACCCACGACCCGTAGCGCAGAAGCCGATCGCTCAACCACTGCACCAGACGTGTCGTGTTTGACAGTAGTGCATTGTAGTTTGACATTAGCAACTGTCATAGCAAGTTTCACTGTGCAACTTGACGTGTGCAACTGATTTTCAATCTGTGGACACACGCAGCAAGTCAACTTCTACAAGTTTTACGAACTAAGCCAGCAATGGAGTACAATAAATTGCACAATAAAACTTGCTAGTGGATTTAGAGCTTAAAGGACCCTCCTGGTGACGGCAGAGGGGTATGTGAGGCACTTAGCGACAAAAACCACCCAGTGGTCGTCCTCAGCACAAACGAAACCGGTGAGGAACGCACCCCCCCTTGCGTTACGCCTTTGGCACGTTCTGGGGAAACAACGTTGTGTCCCCAACTGACGATCCCCATAATTCTGCTATAAGAAACAATCTATTAGTAGAACAAATGTTGCCTTTCCTAATAGTGTCGTCCGGAAATGACTTGATCGGTGTTAATGGATCTCACGAAGTTAGGGAAAATGTTGTCGGTTTCTAAACTTTAGTAGGTATAAATAGAAAAAAAAATGTTTGTGTTGAGTAAAGTTCAGTCGAGAAATTAATTAATTCATTTTTTAAATTGAAAATAAACAACTTCGCCTCATTAAAACTTTTAAACGTAGTTGTCAAAGGTTTGGCGCCAAATCTGTTTAAAAATTGTTCGAGTGGGCTATTTTTCGGAACACAGTTAATTTTTATTCACCAAGGACAATTCGCTGCTCCCTTTTCGTTAATCTATATATATATATAAAAGGAGAAGCTGACTGACTGACTGACTGACTGACTGACTGACTGACTGACTGATCTATCAACGCACAGCCTAAACGGCTGGGGTTAGAAACTTGAAATATTGACAGTAGGTTCATTTTGTGACGTATACATCCAGTAAGAAGGGATTTCTCGAAATTCAACCCCTAAGGGGGTGAAATAGGGTTTTTATGTTTGTACGTAAGTCCGTCTTTTATGAAGTAAGAAGCTTGAAATTAAATAGTAAGGTTTTTGGTTAGAAATAAACGTACACTTGTTTAAGCATTTTTGGAAATTCAACCCTTAAAGGGGTGAAATAAGTGTTGAAAGTTTGTATGAGAAATCTGGTATTTTTGAAGTGAGAAACATGGAATTAAATATTTAGGCTTTTGGTAAGAAATAAACGTATAAGTGTTTGAGGGTTTTTGGAGATTCCACCCCTAAGAGGGTGAAATGGGGGGTTGAAGTTTGTATGTAAGTCCATCGTTTTTGAAGTAAGAAAGATGAAATTAAATATTAAGGTTTCTGGTTAGGAATAAATGTACACATATTTGGAAATTCAACCTCTAAGGGCGTGAAATAAGTGTTGAAAGTTTGTATGAGAAATCTGGTACTTTTGAAGTAAGAAGCATGGGGAGAAACTGACCGACTGGCTGACTAATCTAGCAACGCACAGCCTAAACCGCTGGGAGTGATAAAAGACGGACGTTTTGGATTTTAAAATGTCACTTTAAAATGGGCTTAACGAGGATTTCAAACTTCACGCAAGCGAAGCTGCGGGCAAAAGCTAGTAGGCTATAATACCGTAGGCCTAGCACAAACGTTTGACATATAGTATCGTAAAAGTGTCGTTAATGTAAGCGAATTTTGAATCGAAAAAAACCGACTTCAAAAACTAAAAAGTATATAATAACTTAATAAAGACTTAATTTAATACACCTCTTATGCAAACCTAATACATTTACCATAATATAAAATTACCAGTTTCAGAAGTCGGTGCCAATCCACGCTGAACCAAATTGAAGGCACCGACTTCTGAAACTGTTAATTTTATATTATGGTAAAGGTATTAGGTTTGCAGAGGTGTATTAAATTAAGTCTTTATTAAGTTATTTTATATTTTTTAGTTTTTGAAGTCGGTTTTTTTACTTTTTAGTGTCTTTAATAGGTTGTTCTGTAAACTACAGTAGGATTTTTCCAGATTACATCAGTAGAATAATTACATCGTCCACGTAAACAAAAATGTTCATAAATGTTCATAAAATGAAAACTACTGGGCCAAACTATATTAAATTTTTATGGGACCAAATGGCAACTATTCCGCATAAAACTAAAGAAGAATCACGTAAATCGGATCATAAATCTCAGCGTAATCGGTATACATACATAAAAAAAAACAATCGAATAGAGAACCTCCTCCTTTTTGAAGTCGGTTAAAAATACAACGGTCCTATAACATTTTAGATTATTTTTTTGTGACATGCACCACTTGTATCATACATACCTAGATATGAATAAAGTTTTCAATTGAATTAAATAGTACGTGCTAAACGAGTATTGTCGATTAAAAATTCACTTACATAACGTTTACGTTAGTAACTCGGCAGCCTTTGTGGTAAGCCCATCGGTCCATTTCATTTTTATATTATCTTTACGGCTTCAGTTCATCCTAAATCATTACAATAAGAGCAATATGCTTCTTCTAGCACTTAAACCATGATTTATTATAATTGTATAGATTCATTTACGCTTTCTGACCATAAACATTTAGATATTAATATAAAACTGGTGGGATATTAAAGTTGATTAATGGTTGCTTGTTCAATGTTTTATATTGCAAAGTATATTATAGAGATATAAACAATTAATTGAACAATTCAATCCAGTATTTATGATCTTCTTCGTTTCGTGTGGTTAGTGACTAACCTGGTGTCAAAGTTTATACCGCCCATGGGCCTCTGACTTGGTTTCACATGCCATTGAAAAATATCTCTCAGGCATGCCGGTTTTCTCACGATGTTTTCCTTCACCGTTTTTAAGCAAGTGATAATTATACAATACGCACATGTATCCGAAAAGTCAGAGGTGCGTACCTTGGGTTCGAACTTTTTTTTATTAATCAAAATAAACAGTTTACAATCAATTTTTAAATATTTAACATACCACATATACCAACGCGGGTTTAACAGCGGTATGGCTACACACGGCAACTCAGTGACACTATACTTATATATTAATTATTAATTAATTAACAATTCAATAGGTACATAGATATGTATTCCTAGATCGCACTGCAATCTAGAAAGTATTTTTTTTCATTTAATACATTGCAGATTTCGATAGGTAATTCATTCATATACGATGGTATCATGCATTCCCACGTCCGCGCTCCATAAACATTATCGAATCGAGATCTATGTCTTGGCAGCCCGACGGTCACACCAATAGGTTATCACTGCTAGTATTTATGACAATCAAAAATCATCTTGTTCTGTCCAAGTATGTTCAAAGCCAAGATGGTAACAAGAGAGGTCATTTCAGCTGAGGTCCAAATAAAGGAGATTCTTTGGTCTTTCCTAGTAACGTGGAGCAGCACAATAGTCTCCCTGACCTTAACTTTTCCTCTGCTCTGGGAACCAATCATTCTTTTCCCGCATTTTTGTTAAAATTATAACACGCTTATTAGCTTCACCTGTAATAAACTTTGTTAAAAAATCTTGAAATTCAATTTTCACCCACTTCTAACTGTCGCATTGATGTGAAATTTTGCAAATGTATATAATTCTGATGATATGGTACCATCGGGCTGATATCGTGGTGGGTACTGGAACTCCTCATGGTTTTGCTTTCACTAACAAAAGCGTGGTTATTTTTAGTTTTTTATACTATAATTTTTTTTATTATTTTCTTCTGCATACATCCTTCCCTCGCATTATTGTATAATTTAATCTTAAATATGAGAGAGCGCCTCGACTTACATAATGCTAGTGTAATCTGGAAACCAGAGGTTCAATTTTAATTCTTTTTGTCGTAGCCTTATATCACTTTACGTGACTATGGAAGCCTCATAGGTACCTCCTATTAACATAAATAACACATAACATCACGCCTATATTCCCCGAAGGATTGGACAAAGTTGTATAGGTAGAAACAACCTCATTTCGCCGTTATGTTTAAGTCCCATATAATAGGGGGCGAGCCTATTGCCACCAACCGGGCACAAATCCAAACTCCGGGCTGCTACTGTAGAATTCCCCAAGGAAAAACCCAATAACACTGCCCGAATTGGGGATCTAACCCGGGACCTCACGATCAACAGTCGCGCTTGCCACCATTAGACCAACAAAGCAGTTAATTTAAATATAACATTACAGTTGTACCTTTAACATGTGATAAACGCCTTTTTTATCGTTCATGGAAAAAAATACGAATCTTATACTACTAAAACTATTTTAGTTTGTACGACTAAAATAAACACAGACTACAATTTATAATGCTAACAGAGTGATAAATCTGTGTACCATTTTTTACGAACATATTCATTCATAGTCCGCCCAAGTCCGCCCACTACTTAACTGGGTAATTTCTTCATATTGCACGGCTCTTATCTGCTCAAAATACGGAGCAATTTTTTTATGATGAATGCGTACTATGTAATTTTTCTCTATAAGAATTCATGAACAAGTCTTTTCTTCTTCTTTCTCTTTTCCTTCACCGTTTTAACGAAAGTGATAATTATAAAATTCGCACATGACTCCGAAAAGTCAGAGGTGCGTGCCTTGGGTTCGAACTCGAGACCTATGACTTGGCAGTCCGACGGTCACACCAGTAGGCTATCACTGCTAGTTGACTTCTGCAACTGAAGGAAAACATTGTGAGGAAACCTGCACACTTAACAGGGTTCCAAAAAGGCCTTGTTTTTTTATTTTTTGATGTGTAACATCTAATGCGGCGGTACGTGTGTGAGAGCGGCTATTGCGTGGCGACGCTCGCGATGGCAGACACACGACGGCAGACCTTCGTATTTCGTCGGCTGTCTTCATTGTTTCACATCTGCCAAGCGTCCCGTGACTACTTAATTTTCTTCTTAAAAATGTTGCCCCACTTTACGAATTCTCCTGTATCGTGGGTGCGTTTACAGACACAAATGTTCACATACACAAACACCCAGACCCGAAACAACTATCGGTAGGCTATCAGCTATCAGATATCGGTAGCTATCATACAAATATTAGTCTCGTGCGGGAATCGACCGACGACGTGTAACGCAGAATGCCAATCATTTAATCACTGCGCCAAACGTTTCGTTTTTATTTTATTTTTCTATTCGACTGCTTGTAGATGGTCTTGCGGACCGTTTCTACGTAACCGGGCAGTTATTGGCGATACCTGAAGGGTCTCCAACTAATGGGGACGAGAGTAAAATACTTAACCTAAGCTAATTACTATTACTACAACTAACATCATGACTAGCTAGCAACAACAGCACTAAGGGTGACCACTAATGGGACTCGGACCTCGGCTTAGGGCGTTGCTTGCGGGAGGACTGGGAGGGAGACAGCTTGATGAGCGCTGAATTAACGGTGCCAAACGTTTCGTCAGTTCTCGATAATAGGTATAGTCCGCAAGCCCACTCCAGGCTAGTGTGATAGACTAAGGTGTCAACCCTTCTCATTCTGAAGCGAGACCCGTGCCCAACAGTGATACAGTAATGGGCTGAATATGCTTGTGAATATAGTTGCCATATTTTATTTTTCATTTAGAGGAGCTCGTGGCTAATTACCAACCGAGCGGATCATTCGTTTTGCGAGGTTAAGCTGCGCTTGCCGCGGTCAGTCCGTGGATGGGTGACCATTCGTTATACATCGAGACCCCTCCGTGCCTCGGAGAGCACGTTAAACAGTCGGTCCCGGGCGTCATACTAATACCTATAACAGTCGTTACGGGTATTCAGAATCCCGAAAGTCTGACAATCGGTCTAACCTTAGAGTATTGCCCAGTAACTAGGTTGCAGAGGTCTGATGGCAGTCGCTCCGTGTAAAATACTGGTATTCAGCTTTATCTGGTTAGACTGGAAGCTGACCCCAACATAGTTGGGAAAAGGCTAGGCAGATGATTTTATTTTTCATTTAATTTATTCTCTATGATTCTCTCATTATTTATTCCACCTTTGAACAATCTGTGTGGGTTATATACAGCGACAATTAGCTCGCCAACAGACGTGTTGTCAAAACAAACGACGGGGGAACTAAGCCGTAGTGACGTGCCGGGCTGATAAAATAAATTATTTTAGTCTCACCGTGAATTATTTTAGTCTAACGATGCCCTGCGACTTCTTTAGCGGATCCAAAACTCGGTTGGAAAGTCGAGACGATGAATGAATGGAAAAAAACCAATTCTTTCACTTACAGTTTTATAATTAGATACCTGTATTGAGGATTTTTTGTGCCTTCTCAAGATATCTAAATAGGTGGGTAGGTAAAAATGCGTTGGAAAGAGAGATGACATTTATTGTATCGTAATTTGTATCCTATCCACAGTGGTAGCCTAGTGGTGTGATCGTCGGACTACCAAGTCATAGGCCTCTAGTTCGAACCCAAGCCACGCACTTCTGAATTTTGGGTTCATGTGCGTATTGTATAATTCTCACTTGCTTTAAAACGGTGAAGGAAAACATCGTGAGGAAATCGGCATGCCTGAGAGACGACATGTGAAGCCAAGTTAGAGGCCCATGGGTGGCGTAAACTCTGACACCAGTTAGGCACTAACCACACGAAAAGAAGAAAGATGCTATCCACGGGAAAAATTAGTATCTGTATTCATGTTTACGAGCATCACGCCGCCATTTTATAAAATGATGTAGTACATATTATTATAAAATAAAATCCCCCGCCGCGTCTGTCTCTCTGTACGCAATTTTCTCCGTAACCACTCAACTGAATGTGTTCTGGTTTTTGCGATTTGATAGATTAATTCTCGGGGAAGGTTTTTGTGTATAATTTATTAACGTGTTATTTATATTAGCTAAGTTATCACTATTTTGTCAAGAAATTCGATAAAAATCAAATGTTTGATGAAAATTGATGAAACAATTTTTTGTTTATTTACATAATCACCTTCACCTTTACAAAATCGGGGCGGGTCGCTAGTTTATGTATATTTGTTGATATGATAATGTAAACCCATATTAACTCCTCCTGAGCATCACACAGCCACATAATCCTTAAAATGTTGCTTTTTATTGCCATGCGTGTCTTCAGCGGTGGTAGCAAGTGATCACATATTGGTATATCGGTTGAAGAGCACGATAGATAGTTACATTTTTTCCTACTAAGTTGCTGTTTTATTTATGGATGTAGAGGGGAGGAATGTATGTCAGAACCGTAGCAGGGGTTCATATTGTCTCTCCCTACCCCAACGGGGAACAGGCGTGATCTACATAACAATATAACATCACGCCTGTATTCCCCGGAGGGATAGACAGAGGTGTACAGTAACACCCTCATTTCGCCGTTATGTTTAAGTCCCATTTAATAGGGGGCGAGTCTATTGCCATCAACCGGGCACAAATCCAAACACCGAGCTGTTACCGAGGAATTCTACACGAAAAGACCCAATAACACTGCCCGACCTGGGGATCGAATCCAGGACCTCACGATCAGCTGTCCCCTTGCCACCACTAGACCAACGAGGCTTTTAAATTACTGATACAAGGTATAATACATGTTTTATACCTTGGTGTTTACGCGGGTTGCAATTCATTCGATACTACAGGTTGTAAACAAAATCATGTAATTCCTTCAAACCTCGCGATGTATTGCTGACATAGATTAACCCTGCATGGGATACGTTTGGATTCAATAAATTACAATAAGTAAACATGTGTTCTAAACGTGAGGCATTTTAGCGCCCCGAGTTAATGACCGCGCGAATAGCCGCGCAAATCGCTCGGGGCGCAAAATTGCCTCACGTTTAGAACACATGTTTACTTTACGTATTTTTTTTGTTATTGAATCCAAACGTATATCATGCAGGGTTAATCTATGTCAGCAGTACATCACGAGGTTTGAAGGAATTACATGATTTAGTTTACACCCTGTATACGTGCGGTGCACCCTGGGTAGCCAGTCCCGCTACCAACCTTGCTGACTGGGTAATCTATACACCACGGCATGAGATATTCTAATATAACTCGTACCGACAAGAGAGAAGAATAAGAACGAGGAGTTACAACGTTGTTGTTGTTGTTGTTGCGCCCAAATCTATATATATAAACTAGCGACCCGCCCCGGCTTCGCACGGGTGCAATGTAGATACTAACATGGGGCATACAAACCTTCCTCTTAAATCACTCTATGTATTGCTGAAAACTACATTAAAATCCGTGGCGTAGTTTAAACGATCTAAGCGTACAGACAGCGGAAGCGACTTTGTTTTGTACTATGTAAAGATACTGATTAAAATCTTTGTTCAAAACATTCCTAAGAGATCAGGAATACTTTACGACAATAAATTAAACTGCTATAATTTATATGAGAAATATATTTCCCGTGGAAAATATAGATGTTTGATGTAACAAACGTTCTTTGAATTGTTAAAGGGACTAATTAATCGTCGTTAGACTATATCTGTCACAAAAGAATGGGGAAGGCAACGCAAAACTAAAGCAGATGGCAGCACCTCCATACTCAGTTATTTCCACCAATCAGAACCATCAGGTTGATATTAACAATAATGTCAAACACATTGCAACCAATAAGATTGCAGTGGAACAATCGAAAGTGGCGCCATTAGTTCCACAGTTGCCTACCCCATTGTTAAAAAGAGCTCATTTTAGCCACGAATTTAGTATATCTTTAGTTTTTAGTACAATTATGAGTTTTAAACTAAAATTGGAGTTTTAGTTTTATAATTTGATAATTATTTCAGTTGTATGTATTTTGTAATTAAGTTATTGATTTTGGTAAATTGTTGATGACCTAAATGGCGTAAATTGACATGACTCTCCACTCCAAATGAGGATGGGGACATTCCCTATAAATATGTATCAACAACAAGTCTGACAACTGGTCTAACATTAAGATATCGGCATTGCCTAATTACTGGGTTGCGGAGACCTGATGGCAGGCGCTCCGTGTAAAACACTTGTATTCAGCCCCATCTGCTTAGACTGGAAACTGACTGAAAAAAAAAGGCTAAAAAGAAAAAGGCTAGGTAAAAAGAAAGAAAGATTATACAAGGTTAGTCGGAAAGGGGGTACTAACCCGCGGGCCACTTAAAGTATCACTGATGACTATTTTAAAGCAAGTGTTAAAATTTCAAAATTCGATAATTTTTATTTGCATGCAAAAAGATATTTATTTTAGTTTTTTCAAAAAATAAACATACCTGCTTTAGTTTTGAATTCAGATAATTAATTTTCTAATCCGTGACCCTAAATAAATTGTAAAAACAGCTGATCATAGCTATGGACAGATAGATTTTAGCATACTTTTTACGAAATCTTTGAAAAGCTATTTCTCTTAAACTATCGAGTTTTGAGGAAAGTTGTAGAACAAAAGTTATCCCTTATTATGGGTACTTTAACACCCTTTCGGCTTAGTACCCCCTTACCGACTAACCTTGTATAACAACACGGACGTTCCTTTAAACGTTAACACAACTGATAATCAAATTCTTATCAGAGTCAGAGGTGCGGGCCGGGATCGAACCCATACCTGCATGGAAGGCAAGCGTTCAACCGTTAGGCTGTTACTACTTTTAATAGATAGACGATTGTAGTGATCATCACTATAACCTGCGGTCACTGTTCTAGCTAAACAATAACCTTTGTCACTTTTAACAATAACTACGAGAAGAGAAAAACGCTGGGGTACATAAACTCACGCCTTTTTCCCATGGGGGTAGGCAGAAACTATAGAACGCCACATGCTACGACCCTTACATATCCCTTTCGCTTCCACCACATTCATACATCTTGTCATACACGCACGCTGGTTGAGCGTACTACGCACCCGACCTTTCTGAAGAACATCACCAATAACATCGATGTATGTCCTTCTGAGACATCCTCTACCGGCGTTTCCATTGACATCTGCCTTATAAATTCCTTATTCTGACAAATTATGGATAAATATTTTTTCTGGCTTATAAAGAATATCATGTGAATCACCACTCTTGGGTCCCTGGTCCGCAAGTGAACGTTTCGCCTTGAAGGACCCTTTTGTCTTCTTGTTCGGAGGCCCCAAATACTTGGAAGCCCCGGGGTGTAGCCCCAGCAATGTCCACAGCCCTAAATACCCAAGGATGTTGTCATCTTCAGCTATTATGTTGTTAAACGATCTTCAACTCCCACCTCTCCTCCACAGATGCATGAACGGTGGCAAGATAAACTTCCGAGAAAAGGAGAAGCAGATTCTGGATCAGATCCTGGGCCCGGGCCGGTACGACGCCAGGATCAGACCTTCGGGCATCAACGGAACTGGTGAGTGATCGCTTGGCTTTGAGCTTCGTAAGGTCCGTGGTGGAAGCGATAGCTGGAAGTAGGTACTAAGCTTGATGCTGACGAAGTTTAAGTAGGTGAAGGTTAGAAGTAGGAAGTTCTAATTTTGATGTTTGTGGTAGGGATATGCAATTTTGTAGAAGCTTGTAAAGATGGGGCTAGGCAGGCAGTTTGGGAAATGATATAAAAGGATTTAAGGATTGGAAATGATGATGAAATATTTCAGGATAGGTAGTTCGAAGCTTGATGGTGGTGATCGAAGAACAAACGTGTTTGGCAAAGGTGCTAGAATAACTAGGAGTGAATAGTTGAAGGTGATGGGGTACTTATAACTAAAAACGTAGATAATTGTTGTACGGATCTCTAAGCTCTTAGCTTTGGATGCTGCAGATAATGTATGATGGTTTTAATGCCAAATACGTAAAGAGAAACCTAAGCCCTCCACACATATACTTTTAATTCTGCAGGTCAGCTTTATTGCAGTTCTTGTGATCGGGTATTTAAAACCAAGTTTGGTCTAACGAGCCATATTAGGGCTCATGCTAGGAAGTAATTTGTTTTAGGGTCGCTGTTATCGAAATCGATAAGGACTATATTATGATGGTTTTCAACAAGGTGTAGGTAAACTAACGAGTATTTACTAACTTTTTATTGTTTATCGAGTATTTACTCGTTAGTATTTATTAGATTGGCCGTCACTACGTATGTGTTATATGAGGAAACGCGAACGCGTAGCGAAGCGAACTATAGACGAAAATTAAGGTTAAATTCGTACGATGACCTCATTTCTGATAAAAGCTTACAACCTAAGGTTTGATAAAAAGCGACGATAAATCTATTTGTATTGGGGGTAGAGCACTTAGTGCTGAAGTCAGCTTTTGTAAAGAAACGACCAATAAGTACCTATGTATAGGTTTCTACTAGTCTAACAAACAATGGGGAACCATCTTGAAGTCGTTTTGACAACCATGTATTGTTGTCAGTTTCAATGCCACCCAGACCCATTTAATAATTTCGACAAGATTAATTAATGAAGGTTACTGTATTTAAAAAGGCCTCAAAGAACATATCAGCCGTGGAGATCCAAATAAAATATGTATTAGTAGAATTCATTATACCGTAATCATTTTATTTAGCGATGAATTAGCTACCGATTTTATAATGTTGTCACTTGTCTCAGTGTACGGGTCAACAGTATTTTCAACCCACATGACAGCTTAGTCATTGTCTCTAAAGACACCCACAAAAAAAGGCGACACAATTCTTAAAAGTGGACCACAATAAGAGCCAATTTGCTATGTATTCAGATTATAATCGTCTTTGATCCGATTAGTTTTTCTTTATTCATAACTGGTCTTGCAAATAGATAAATATGATAGTCCATATTTACCCGCTTCTAAATTAAACTCTCTTCGATCTTATGCCACCTTATCCAAGCCAAATTCATTCACATCTACGCACTGACGAACGTCTGGTCTAATGGTTTCATCAAAGTAAAGTATTATTAACACAAAATCAACAAACGTGTTCTCCATTAGTCATTACATCACCTGTTAATCTTCTACCTTCATATATCACACGTGGAAGCTTTTCTGGACATAGTTCAGTTGCTATATCCCTAAATATAATTGGCACTGGCACGGTCTATTCTGTGCAGATTGCAGTTTTGGATGGGTTTTATCAGTTTTTGGCACTTGTGAAGGGGTAATAAGGTACAGATGCTCTTTAGTTATTAGTCGTAGTGGTAATTATATCAACTTCTATGTACCTATGTTTAAAGAAATAGAGGGGCAACATTTCGAATGGTTTCTTTAATATTTTGTCATGTCGTACAATTCGTGTGGCTTAGAAGTTATAACGATTCATAGTTACATATTCAGCAGGGGAAGTTTACGAGCCGATATTACGATGTATTAAAACATAAGCTAGTATCTTAAGTAAATCACAGAGGACTAGGCATTCTTCTAATATTACAGCTATCGCTTCAACCACAACAAGACCCAAGCTAACTCAAATAGAAACATTTAATAGTCAACCTTAACATTATTTTATAGAGTTCAAATTGGTTTACTTGCGTCGAAATAATATAAATTTGGTTTTTCGTATGAGAAAGACTGAAAGTCGCTTACAGGTTAAGGTATATTTGTTTTTTTTTACGTACATGTGACTATGCTATTTTTAATTTTAATCAGATCGAAATAATCAACCTAAATCGCTAAGGTTGTATTGTATAGATTATTTTTCTGACTTGAAATATATTAATTAGGCTTACAATAATTACCTACTGGCTCTAAACGGTAATTAAGTCTAATAAATGATACAATTTTGCGTTTGAAATAACTAACGTAAATAATAGGTACTTACATACCACGAGAAGTGTTATTACTGTGATGCAATGTGCAGAATTTCTGGTCTATTTACCTCGGGAATGTGGAGACCACATGTGGATAGTATTAATGTACTATTTAAAGGAGAATGTGACTAAAATAAACTACAGAATGTGCGTATTGTACTTGTGTAGGCAGATTGTCGTAATCTGAGTCAGTTTTATTAACTGTGTTTATGTCTTCTAGAAATAAAATTTCAATTATGTCGTTCTAGTCAAAGTAATCTTCGGTCTTTGGCGTTTATTCCAAATTTTGCTTCGTATCTGTGTGCTGTGCTTTTTTCGTCGACAATCTTGGTGAATCTTGCAGTAAAAGGCTCTTTAGTTTAAGGTTTCCAAAATATTGTTGAATTGTCTTCTTCTTCTGTTGTTAATGGACTTCCACTAGCTCATCTCAAAAGTTTAACTATTGCCTTTCGCGTGTGATTAAAATATCGTCGACATGAGATGTTTTTAAAAGATTCTGATTCCGATTCAGATTTGTCAATGGGCCCTATTTCGCACCGTTTTCTATAAAGCCGGTATAATATAAGGCCCCTCTCAGTTTACACTACAACACTCGGTTGTCCCCTGTTGTGAATAGTGTCTATCATTTTTTATATAGTATGTGGATGATTTCTTGAAAGGTTTTTAGCTAATATCTTGGCTATTGAAGGGAAGTCGTTTGTCTGGCTGTCGGAACACATTAGCTTGATGCTTGATAATGCGGAAAAAAACATCGCAACGTTATAGTTACTTGTATATATCTACTACCGAATATCGTAAAGGTAAAAAATACTTTGGACATAAGAATGTTAGTTTAGCTTTGTGAATATTAAGTTTAAAGAAGAAAGCTCTACTGTTCTTCATATTGTAAAGTAACTTTTGCAAATTAATGTATTACTGAAATTGAATATTAATTTGATGAAGGAAAGATTTCCTTTTCTTGCATCAATTTAAACTTTTCAATGGTTTTACTGGCTACACTTTGTATTTCGATAAAGATTCGAAGCTTTCGAAATCTCTGCTAACTAATATTTCGTTATCCTAGGAGAAAAATTAACTAAAGTTAAAAAAGTAGTAGTACACTTTAACAAATTACAGATTTTTCTATACAAAGTATCCGCTAAAAAAGATTACATTCAAAATATTTCAACGACAAGATACCTTTTTTCTCAAATGATACACAAAAAAGCATTAAAGCGCCACTCAAGTGCTACATCTCGTAATTTCCACAAGTTCATTGCGTAACAAAAGAGGAACGTTACGCGAAAACCATAAATCACGCCGCGATTTTTTTGTCCGCCATCTTTTTACAGCTTCGCGCGGAATTTGGTAATGGAAAAACATTTCTTGGAGCTCCTAAGTGTGATTTTTTATGATTCTGTACAGTTTTTGTGTTAATGGAAAAGACATTTATACTGTAAGAGTTTTCTCGATGTGTGGAAGTCAGTAGTCTTTCAGGGGTTTCTAGATCGAGATGATCTCTAACAGTAGTTATGAAATTTTGCTATTTTTCATGTTTTATTCTACTTACCATCCTACTTGATCCCTGGTGTTAAAGCAGTTTTCAGGATTTATGAAACAGATACAACATTGTTTTTACTATTTTCTCTTATACAAAGAGCTCCAGACATTATCCTTTTAAGAATCGTTGTGTAATCCACATGTAGCCTACTATGAATTTATTTATACTTCTAAAGCGTACCAATCTATCATTTAAGCCGTGAATGCGAAATTGGTTAAGCGATGCAAAATGACAGGATCTTCCTTGGAAACTTTACTGGCGCATGTGGAGCGCGAATAGAAATGGTCAGAAAGAAATTGCAGGAAATGAATCGCTAACAATTCATCTTGTTAAAGTGTGTGATGTTTCCTTTTATTCATTTTGTTTTGGCGGTTAGAATATTTCAAGCAGTAATGCTTAGAACTGGTTTTGATTGTATCAGTTCATTATGGATCATAAGATTTATGATAAGTAATTTCTGGTGACTAGCTTATCTCTAAAAGTTTAGCAAATTAACACACACGTCACTGATAGCCATAATTCATTTTCAAACACATGTAGGATAATTTTGCAAAATGTTTACCGGGAAATTAGGTGCTTATATCGAAATATCTTCACCCGGTACGGTTCAAGTCTAATTATTTCCTTTAACCAAGTTGAAATTAATCACGCATGTTCTGACAGAGTTTCCTTTCTTTGTCGCCTTGTCGTATGCTACCATTGAATTGACCCCAAACGCCTTCGCAAACGCTTCATTAATCACCTAACTAATGGGTCAGGGCTGACATACTTCTAAATCAATTATCCATGCTCTAAAAAACCCAGATCCAGGAACCTTTAGATTAATGGTTCGTTCGTTTTCGTCTTTTGGGAAAGCAATATTGATATCAGAACTATCTACGTTATTATCCATGAGGAATTGATGATTTCAAACATTGCGATAATTAGAAACGCGAATAGTTTTATTCTTGTTTGAATGAAACCTTATTAAAAATATCATCATTGTGTCGTCCGCACCACTCTGGTATGGAATTATTGCTATATTATTACAAAAATTATGTAGCTTTTAATTCAATTTGGTTTGTTTTAAATTTTTTCTCATATTTCTGTTTCAATCGTGTACTATGATAAAATTATATGTATTTTTAGTTAATGAATAACCGTCTGGTTAAGTCGGCAGTCCTGTTTATAAATTTTCTATTTGCGGCGAATTATAGAGTGTGCGCCCGGCTGTCAATTATGGTAGTTTGAACTTATTCTACCTACTCATAACGTTTGAGTCAGATAGTACTTACCTACCATCTTTTTCTTAAACTA
Organism: Amphipyra berbera; assembly: GCA_910594945.2. Taxonomy (NCBI): domain Eukaryota; kingdom Metazoa; phylum Arthropoda; class Insecta; order Lepidoptera; family Noctuidae; genus Amphipyra; species Amphipyra berbera. The sequence goes on along the minus strand of OU343142.1, from coordinate 1,735,570 downwards.
CTGTGAAAGTGTTTTTGTGTTCATGAGGATATCCTTCGTATTTATTCGATCTTCAATTTTGTTGAATGTATGTTATCAACAGTTTTCCAAAAAATACTTAACACTAAAGTATTGTATAAAATGAATGACTGAACGGCGATTAACAAAAGAAATTTATAAGGCGGATGTTAATGGGAACGCCGGTAGAGGACGTCCTAGAAGGACATACATCGATGTTATTGGTGATGTTCTTCACAAAGGTCAGGTGCGTAGTACTCTCAACCAGCGTGCGTGTATGACAAGATGTATGAATGTGGATGAAGCGAAAGGGGTATGTAAGAGTCGTAGCATGTGGCGTTCTATAGTTTCTGCCTACCCCCATGGGAAAAAGGCGTGAATTTATGTATGTATGTATGTGTATTGTATAAAATATTTATTTGGATTGGATTATTCTTTTCGTACTTACATATTAATTTTGCAAACATCGACATTTCTTCCTTTTTAATTTATTTAATCAGATTTCTAGCTAGACTAACAAGATTGTCAAAGAACTCTAGTTTAGATTCCCAACGTAAATTAATTCCCATCTATTTTCAAATTGCTTTAAGCGCGATTTCATTATAGAAGTGATAATCTGTTCCTTTTCGAGCAGTCACAGTGTACCTTATAATAAAGTATTAATATCCCTTTCAGGCTACCTATTTACGTATGGGTAGTAACGTTGAATTATTAATGTGTTAACTAACACGCAAACGTTAACTGTTCCAGTATACGTTAGATTAAACTCAAATCGTTTTGACCTAGACACGTTTCAAAACAATAGCCACCTTATTAAGTTATTAAAATGAAATGATAATTTGACCTGAAAATTGATTGATTCATTTTAATCATGTTATGTTGTTGATGTCTTAATTTTAATCGCTGATCTTAGTTGCTTATTTAACAATGATTTCATTTGTGCTTTTATAATTATTTCGTTTTGAAAAATATTTACATAATAATATCAGAATTTATTCAATTCAAACAATTGATTATTCGGATTCGCTGAATGGAATATGAATTGTTTAAAATTTGAATGATTGATTACCGCAGCAGTCTGATTGACTCAATTTTAATTGTTTAATCAACGGACTGGTTAATAGGAAGCTGAACTTTTCTTTATTGATTTATCTGATACGTTTTAACAGATGGCCCAGCTGTAGTTAATATAAACCTGTTCGTGAGACAAATCACGACTATAAGCGACATTAAGATGGTTAGTAACGAAAGAGATAGAAACGTAACCTTTTATGTTAGTGTCGTTAGTGTAACAGCAGTGTAAGGAGCAGTGCTAGTAGACAAGATCACAATCCTAGATGGTCAAGGAAGAGGAACATCAATGAAATGTATCAAATTGACATAAACTATAGAACGGTCTCGTCCGGAAATGTCATTCCCATACGTATCATTGCCGTTTCTGTATCTTGGTGATCGTAAATTGCCATCTTGTCTAAGAGAACATCATAAAGAGGTTGTAGCGTTTGTTTATTTAAATAATAAAAATAGATTATGAAACATTGTGACTTAGTTAATTTAGGTAAAATTCTGTCTTTAATTTTCCAAGCTCGTATCCGCACTTTTAAAATATGTAGGAAAATTTAGTTAGGAAAAAGTTCAAGTTTGTTAAGACCTATATTAGGCAGATTGGCACGTTTAAAAAAATAGTTACGCTATTATTCCAAATTTAAAGTTTTTTTTTTTGTTTTGTTTTTCATTGGTATAATATTTTGTTATTATGGCACGTACATTTTGCTCATAATTACGATCTTGGACAAATTAATAATGAGAACGTATGAAAACATCAGAAACAAATGTTACAGCCTATTTAACTTTGTTTTCGTACGGGGGCGGGCGTGTTACGGTAAACGAGAGAGCAATTCCTTGTTTATGTTTTTGATTAAAAATATTGTTTTTTTATCTATGGAATGATTGATACCACATTATGCTATCATTTTATTTTGCTGATAATTTTCTTGGTGATCCCAATCGAAATACTTGTTATTATTGTATTTAGTTTTATTATTTATTTGTTTTTATTTTCTATGATTTATATTAGGGTTGACACACTAATTTCAAACCATGTGCTATAACAAAAAATGTACCGCTTTCAGCAAGAATCCTGTTGGGACGTATCTATAGGTAATTTTAAAATAAATACGCTGTAAACAAAAACAATATGTCAATAATATCTATTTTAATCGGAAATTCAACTTTATCATGCATACAGGAAAATAAATAATACAGCAATTATTTGCTACATAATGTCTGCAGTAGGGTAGGCTCGCGTTTTTGGAAACGATAACATTATTTGAGTATGCTTTTAAAAAGCTATCCTTTTACACGTTCCGTGACACTATCTCTATCAGAATTACTCAACGAAATGTTGCAGTACTATTAAATAATCGATAAAAATATTCGGAACACGCGATCTAACCGATTTATTTGAAAAAAAAAACTAATTGTCACGAAGTCTAGTTTCATAAACTTGACTGTGTTAACGGATTCCATCAAATCGCTTTAAAAATCAAAGTGTGTGGAATGGCTGCTATTATACACATTAAAGCCAGGCTTTTGAAAAAGACAATTCAGTACATAAAGTTGAAACCAATAGGGTCGTTTGAAAGCTATTAGGAGCAATATTTCATTATTTATTCCACTAAAAGGCCATTAGAACGACTTTAGACGACATTTTCATCTCAAGTGAGATATTCTAAATATAAGTAAGGCTGGGAAGGGAGTTTTTAGAAATGTTCCTATTAGATATTATAGGTTTAGAAAAATGGGGCATATTAGAGTCACGGATCTTATCAGTATTACTTAAAATTTCGATTAGATTGATAGATACTATAAAATCAAAAGCAAATATAAAATTAATGAAATATGTAGTAATTAATATAGAGCGACAAAAGATTAGAAAATAGTACGAATAGTTATTACGATTTGAAAAAAAGCTGCATTCGGGAATGAACTTTCCATTAAATATACAAATAAATTAAAGAGTATATTCAATCTGACAGTTAGCTTAATCCAGATTACCGTTGAACTAACTAAACAAATCGGATTTAACAAGGCTGTACACGTAGCTTTCTGAAACAAAATGTTAATTTCCGGCACACGCCATGTTTTCCCGCCAAGACGGTATTTTCTTAACCCCGAAACGTGATATTGCGTTTTTATATCGACATTAGGAGGTGTTAAGTAACGAAAATAATATAAATACATAATTAGGAAAATATAAATAGTGTGTAGATGACAGACAGATATTATAGTAAAATCTAAAATCCACCATATTTCATGAACCGAATAATGAAATTCTTATTTTATTTTATTTCGAGGTTTGTGTTTTTATAGTAATGTCATTTAGATTAGATAATATTAATTTCAATAATCCACGATTATGAGAGCAATAATATGTTTTTCTTATATATTTTATTATATAATAACTTTCTGTTTTTGTTTTATTTCTATATTAAAAGATACTGCTCTATATTACACTAACACAAATTCTCGTTGACAAGCCGACATTAAAGATTGTTTGCAGCGTTTTATTTTAACCCAATGTCGTATCATTTGATGTTAGACGTTTTATTTGATCACAATTATATTTATGTTCGTTTGTGTGATCATTATGTCGGATCATTCATGAGCATAGTGTACATTAATATTTACAGGTGGGCAGGTGAGTCGCTAGAGCTACTGATAATATGACGCGCATTCACAATCTAATGTTAGGCCGTAGTTGTCATAATAATACCGTGATTTATCGTATATTTTGCTTGGTACTTAGATGGGCCAGCGGTAGTGAGCGTCAATATATTTGTCCGAAGTATATCAAAGATCGATGACGTCACAATGGTAAGTCAACATAAGGACAGACTGGGCCGCAATTAGTGTATAACAAACGTATAAGTTTTCTGTATTCACGCGGTCAAACAAGTCAAATGAATGGGCAACTCTCTCCTGTTGAGTAGGAGTGATTTACCCGACACTATGTGTAATGTTCATTTTTTCTTATTCTTTATTTTTTCCTTTCGATTTCTCTTTAATCCCGTTTGGTGTTGACGACCAAAATCGTTTTTAGACGCGCGTCTGTTACTTATTAGAACGCCAGTATTGGTAAAACCCTAGCTTTATTGATCATCTAAAACTAACTTATATAAATAGAATAAAAATTATACTAGTCTTTATAGTTTTTAGTTTTGTTTCTTTTTTTAATTTTAGACTGGCTGGTTGTCCTTATGATTTCATCTGACGGGGCATTAGCTTTCTTTAATGAAATGGACTGACCAGATTCATTGGCGAATTTGTTTGCAATCAGACTCAGCTCCACTTCATTATTATCTTTTAGCATCTAACATTATCATCAACTTGCGTACTTGTCTCTCGATGCTATAGTGTGGTTAGGTGTTTTATATGAAGCGGTACAAACAATATAAACATTTAAATTGTTGTTTTCTGTCGTTAAGGCTATGCGCCAACGTTAGTCCATGTCAACATGTATCTACGGTCCATCAGCAAAATAGATGATTACAAAATGGTGAGTGGTTGCACATGACCTGATGTAACCTGTGACATTTTTATTATAAACTAAAGTTTAGATTTGTCCCTGGGACCTCGCCATCCATTGTTTTACCGTCGGTACAACCATGTAGTTACACAGTACCCTCGGCAGCAATGGACAGCACCCAATAGATTCGTTCAGTGTTGTGAACTTTGTTTATGATAAAAATTGGCAGTCATGAACGTGGATATTATGCAATATTTGCACTACGCTAAACATTCTCAAGCTATTCGTAAATTATTGTGTTGTGTTTTGTTTTCTTTTATTTACCCTTGATTTATCTTTTATTTTCTTTAATTTGTGCACCCTTATTTTTCCTGACCCTAAGTGTTTCATTTATCCCACCCTTAATGTTAAACTTAAATATTTAACTAAATCTGTTGCTAAATTGTTCCGTGGTGCGGTGCCGCGCACTTTGTTTATTTTATTTATTTTATTTTTGTATTAAACTCAGACTACCCGCAGTCTGAACCTCTAAATTTAAAAAATCTATCACTAAAATTTACTGTCTAATCAAAATTTTCGCTTAATTTACTTACTTCATCAAAATGTTTCTTTTCTGTTTTCTTTTTTTCTATTCCTTATTATTTTCCTTATGTTCATATTTAGAGTACACTCCAGCAGGAGCGTCTCGAGCTGTAAAAACACGTACAGGATGGACTATTGGCACTACAAGTAGCTAGCACAAAATTGTTGATCAGCAAACTCAACCGCTTCGGTATCACAGCACTGATACGTTCAAAATTCAATTTGTACCAAATTGCCTTAGAGATCAAAGTGTAATCACGTAATTTTCAAAATTCAATAATCCGGCCACGCTTGTAGGTAACACGGGGGACCGCGGCCCGCACCAGACACCATCATTTTATTTATTTTCCTTATATTTATTTGATCATGCTTCTTATATTAATTTCACGCAGATGAGGAGATTATAAAAACTATTTTGGTCGTATACGTTGATTGTAATTAATTGTTGATATGTCTTGTTCATGTGAATTTGTGTTGTGTAATCGGGACTTACCGCCGCGCCCGCACTCGCCTTCGTGCTTGGAACGGTGGCTGCCCACCAATATGTGACACCCGACCCCAAACAACAGCTAGACGTATCGTAGCTCTAGTTATACTGGCCGATTGTGCATGAAGGTAATTAAAGCATTCCTTCGACGAATGCTGATGACGGTAAGTTCGATACTGGGCTTCGCTTCTGTGCATGTTGCTTCGAATTGTGACGCTCGAACGTTCACTTTTGGATGAAGATGATTTATTTTGGCCAGTGGTTTACATTAGGTTGAGAAGCCTTCATTTCCTTCATAACATTTATTTTTAAGCCGATATCTTTAAGTTCATCAACATTGCAATATCCATCAACATCTCTTTTATCAATAAGTTCATTTGTCTTTAAACCTTTGTAAAATGCGATTCCAAAAGTAAATTTTCGAGTGAGCATCTTTGAACTTCTTCTGTAAGCATCTGCCGGCTTTTACTGTACGATAATTCATTTGACTTGCTGAGATGTCGAGGGATCCTCTAGTGCATTGTATCTTGATGTCAAATTAATTATTGAGCGAACCTTCGACACCGTCCCTTCCCTTAGTGTAATATTTCTGAATGTATATTTCATTTTGTGCCAGTAACCCCTATTTAGAAACTTTTACACTTTAAACTCTTAGCACTTTTTTGTATTATAGCAAGAAAAAGTTTTTAAATAGGCTGATAGTGGCACAAATAAAAACACGTTAAAAGCTTACTGGTAAAATAAATTCATTAGTAAATAGCTTTGTGCGTAAAACTAAAAGAATAGACGATAAAGATAAACCAAAAGATATAAAGCTTTTAGATGCACAGATGCTACGAAAGCAAAGTGAAGAAAATGTCGTTAGTATAGAATAAATTGGTGTTACATTGAAATATTGTCAAAATAATGGCAAAAGTAATTATGTTAAAAGATTTAGTCACGTGAGCTGTATTGTAAATGTTGTACATTATCGTAATTTAGAGCAATCATAAATCAAGTTTTGTGTGAAATCATTTAGGAAATTTTATTAGGCGTTTTTGAATTTCATAAATTAATTGTATGTATAGTTTTTGACAATGTATCAATGTTTGTGTTTAGATAATAACGAGAGCTTGCTACAGGTGATTGTCATGTTTTCAGGAATACTCTGTTCAGTTAACGTTCAGGGAACAATGGTTAGATGAACGGCTCAAATTTAATAATTTGGGAGGTAAGTAAACTATTAATAATCTGATATTTTATCTTAAGAGTGTTTATTATATAACTACTGAATTGAGCGCAGATTCTTAAATTGTCTAAACAAGATTTGAATGTTTTCGTTTGGAATTTGTACTGCAACAAAAAATGATATAAATAAAACTAGAGCACGATTGCAAATCTGAGCTAATATTTATCATCATTCTTTCAAAATCGAGCCGAGAGCATCTGTAGTTGTAAATTATTTAATTGCAATTTCCTTGAGGACTCTACAAAGTCTCTCTCTTAGTCCAATTAAACCATAAAATCAACCAGAATACTTTTCCATGAGTATTTTTTTCTTAACAGTAAAGGATATTAGACGTTTTGTATATTTATCAATTCATGCGTTAATATTTATTAGTCTTAAAACTAATTCACATTTTCTTACAGGTCGTCTCAAGTACCTGACTCTGACTGAAGCGAACAGGGTATGGATGCCGGACCTGTTCTTCTCCAACGAGAAGGAGGGCCATTTCCACAACATCATCATGCCCAACGTGTACATTCGTATCTTCCCTAATGGAAACGTGCTATACAGCATCCGAATCTCGCTCACTCTGTCGTGTCCCATGAACCTCAAGTTGTATCCTCTGGACAAACAGACCTGCTCGTTAAGGATGGCCAGTTGTGAGTAATTTAGTTGTTCGTTTATTTTACAAGCGTATTTTGTATCCCATAAAAAACACACGCTGCTGCCGAAATCATCTGACCAGAAAATTTTAAAATTATATTGTGACTGCACTTTTTTATTACTTTGAATGGGTTAGGATTTCTAACTGCCTCGTTGGTCTAGTGGTGGCAAGCGCGACTGCTGATCGCGAGGTCCTGGGTTCGATCCCTAGGTCGGGCAAGTGTTATTGGGGTTTTCCGTGTGGAATTCCTCAGTAGCAGCCCGGAGTTTGGATATGTGCCCGATTGATGGCAATAGGCTCGCCCCCTATTATATGGGATTTAAACATAACGGCGAAATGAGGGTGTTACTATACACCTCTGCCCAACCCTTCGGGGAATACAGGCGTGATGTTATGTTATGTTGTAATAGGTTTCTAAAGAGCAAATACAGATTTTCATAAACTACATTTCTAAAGATTTTTAACATGAAATCAAATATTTGTTACAAATTATAAAAAACGTCCCTTGGCCAATTGCCTCCTAACCCTTCGTTCGATACGCTGATTTATTTCACCGTAGAACTAAAACTATAAGGTGATTGCCAATCAAGCGAAGTAAGTTATGTTTAGTTAGCAAGCAGACTATGAACCAGTAGAAAACAATGACACGGCCGGTACTGTTTACCAGTAGTATAAAAACATGTCATCTGCAATTACTTAGCCCAGCTGTTTCCAAGAATGCACGGGCTGTGTATTTGGCCGTTTTGTTTACATTTCATTACGAAATAATGTTGTTTACATTACGTGCCGTCTTCCCGAATAACGCCGATTTTCATCACCCCTATAAACAAATAGCCTTGAATTTGTAAAAAGGTGTTTATTTTTATTGTCATTCTATTTTTTTGTAACGAGCGTTCGTAAATAGCATTTGTTTGATTAGAGGAATAATTGTTATGCTAATTTCCATTCATTCTTTTTGCCTATCTTTTTCTTAGAGACAACCCTCATTATCATTTAGTAAATCTTCCCAAGGTCGTCGCTGTTAAATGATTTGATAACTCTCAATAGTATTGATAGATCACCTATAAGAAGTAATGGTAGCATTATTTCTGCACAAACCACTACAGCAAAGAGTAGTTCTTTAAGCCGGTGAAATATATAAAGCGGCCCGACTCACATGCATTGTCATATCAAAAAAACGTACTATTTTTAGACGGCTGGACGACAGATGACTTGGTGTTCCTGTGGAAAGAAGGTGACCCTGTCCAGGTTGTGAAGAACCTCCACCTGCCTCGCTTTACGCTAGAAAAGTTCCTCACTGACTATTGCAACAGTAAAACTAATACTGGTGAGTATGGGATAATTCAAATTCGAAAATGCTGCTTCTGCTCTTATGAACATTGCATTGGAATTAAGTAATTCGAAAAAAAACACGCACCTGGTGGCTTAAGAGTTTTAGTAGAAGAAGGTAAAAAATTGCAGTAGACTGATGTCAAATCAATAGCTGAGTCCAATTAGCCAATCCAAGATGCACAAGATCAAGGTGCACAGGACTCACTGCGATGTTTGTGACCATATTTAAGAACTTCCGACGCACCCTGGGCAGCTCCGCTAGCAACCTTACTGACTAGTCTTTTCACCAGGGCGTGAGATGTTCTAATATACATTGCTCATCGGACGACAGAAGCTGTGATCTACCTATATTACCTGAATGCTTTATTTACCACTCCTAGGTGAATACAGTTGCTTGAAGGTAGACCTGCTGTTCAAGCGGGAGTTCAGTTACTACCTCATCCAGATCTACATTCCATGCTGCATGCTTGTCATCGTGTCGTGGGTGTCCTTCTGGCTGGATCAAGGAGCTGTGCCAGCGAGAGTCTCTCTAGGTAAAGTACCTAAATCTATTCGTACTCCTTTGTCTAGATGTCCAGATGCGGATGCTGAAGGTGAGGTCCTTATTGTAGAATCTGACGAAGTGATTTCTATTAGGAAATTCTCAACTAGAGCCGGGTAGGCACCGTCCTTAGTTACGCCCGGCAAATAGTGACAGCCTTCCCCATTATCACGTGGGATAACGTCGCTAACGATCTCTAGGACCTATGTTATAACTCGGGCTACCTGTTCGGGGAAAACAGGCTTGTAGTTATTATATGCATCAGAACTTTGAAATTGATGCCCTTGATAGATACATTTGCATAAATGCACTTTGTCAGAGGAATATTCCGAAACACGCCAGGGATATAACATTTCATGTTAAGTCACCAGCCACGATTTCTAGGAGCTTGTTAGGAGTTAGCTGACTAGGGACAGTACATTACTGACCATTATAGTTTCTAGGAAAGTTTACTGGCTTTGTGCTTTGTAGTGTATTCTCATTGCAGTATTCGGTTATCATACTGTCGTATTATTCAAAGGAACGAAGTAAAATTATATTATGATGATTCAATTAGTGTTATTAACCAGTTTAATCTTAAGATATCGGCATTGCCCTGAAACTGGGTTGTGGAGGTCTGATGGCAATCGCTCCGTGTAAAATACTGGTATTTAGCTGCATCTGGTTAGACTGGAAGCTGACCCCAAGATAGTTGTGAAAAGGCTAGGCAGAACACACACTCAGTTAGTGTTATTATGATGGGAATTTAGACTTTATAGAACCATAGACTAAGTTTCTAAAGAGAGATAGATTCATATATCGTTACTAAAATGGTAATATAAAATTAAAATCTTGAGTTATCCTAATTAACTTATTAACTTCTTAAGCTCAATATTCTAAAATTGTCTTTTGACTCTAATTTTCTAATCGACTTGACACGAAGCAGTCTTAGGCATCAGGTAGTGTGGACACTGGCGTCTTGCACCCTTTATATTACAAATTCTCTGTATTAGGAGTGACCACCCTGCTCACGATGGCAACTCAGTCATCAGGCATCAACGCATCCTTACCACCGGTGTCTTACACCAAAGCCATCGACGTGTGGACCGGCGTGTGCCTCACCTTCGTTTTCGGGGCGCTGCTAGAGTTCGCTCTAGTAAACTATGCGTCTCGCTCTGACATGCACAGAGAAAATATGAAGAAAGCGAGACGGGAAATGGAAGCAGCCAGCATGGACGCTGCCTCTGATCTTCTTGATACTGATAGCAATACCACTTTTGCTATGGTGAGCTCGAATCTGATTTATTTAAGACATTTGTGATAGTGCTTTTGGGTTGATAGTTACGCTTTGTCAAGTTTTCTTAGATGTGGAGTGTTAATTTGTCATGTTTGATACCTAGTTATAATTTATTACGATATTTTTGCACATCGTTGAGGCTTTTTAAGAAATAGTCTTTAAATTCATTGGTAGTAAAGGTTTGAATATGATAAAAGTTTCATTTTGATTGAATTTATTTGGTCAACTTTAGTTAAGAAGTTTCTAGCATAGGTAGTGATAATAAAATGATTGGTAGAAGTAGCTTCAGTCATATCAGTAGTGAAGATATTTTTTATACCTTTTCGGGTTACTATTTTAACTACCGCGATCACAATATCTCCGTGGCCTATATGCATGCAATTTTTTATGGAGATTAATTGGATCGTCTTCAAAGCGGAACCCAGAAATTAATTTTCGATATTATCGCGAGTTAGGGTTTAAATTCAAGAGCACTTAGCCCTATATGACTTAGTCGAAGATGCAATATGTCCCGCCTCCCTGACTGGTCTGCAACTAACAGAAACCCTTGGTGCGCGGCGGCGTGGTGGAATCCAAGATGCGGCAGTGCGAGATCCACATCAACCCACCACGGAAGAACTGCTGCCGCCTGTGGATGTCCAAGTTCCCCACCCGCTCCAAGAGGATAGATGTCATCTCGAGGATTACCTTCCCACTTGTTTTCGCTTTGTTTAATTTGGCTTATTGGTAAGTGTTGTTCAGATATATTACTTTAGGTATATTCTTAGACTTTTTTAATAGAGCAAACTCCCTAGACTATCCTTGATTAAAATCTTGAGGTGTGATGTATGTTGGTCAACATAAGCCATTCTGCTTTGAAAAGAGATTACACGCTTACCGTAGATTTAATAATGGCTGACTAAGCAATTTTATCAAAGGAATGTGCAAGATCCACCTCTGTACTAATAACATTATATTGTTTTAATTACCGATCTGTCAATTAAGTGAGGTGATTGTGGAATTTTCTTGCAATATTCATTCTAGAGATAATGATTTACATCATCATCATCAATCCGGTTAATGCTAAATTATTTCTTTATTAAGGGCGAACACTTGAGCTGATTATAACACATGTCGTCAGGTCGACGTATCTATTCCGCGACGAGGACGAGGAGAAGTGATTCTCCTCGTCCCTGGAGTCGGGCGCGGGGCAGGTGGCGCGGCTGGCGGCGGCCGTGCTCGCGCCCTACGCGCTGTTCGCGCTCGCGTGGGTGCTGTGCCTGCGTGACGCGCGTCTGCCCGCGTACGCGAACGCGAACGCTCGTCGCGCACGCCCGAGGCCACGCACGCATGCACGCACACCAGCATAGCCAAGTTTAGCGAACTCACCCCATTTATATGTTGTGAAATATATTTAAATAGTGTAATTTTGTTGTAATAAAACACCGTCTTCCTTGTGGCACCCTTATTACCCCCTCAGTATTCGTTGGCGTTAGTGTAATGTAGTAAAGCTCAAAGTGTCTATATGTATATGTTACGGATAATGCTAGTGGAGTGAGTAAACCTAGGTATACCCGGGACGACCCAAGATCTTTAGGTAAACTCTGAAATATTATTGAAATAAATTCTTATTCGGTCCTTACCCTTATACACCTAGGTTTACCCAACGCTGGCTGGGTGAAGTTAGGTATAAACCAAGCTTCCGTTTTTGATGTGACTGCAAGAGTTCATAAATACTGTTTAAAAAACAAAACATGTTTCGATCGTTAAAGTAGCGATGTGTCTATTTCGGCACTTATCGAGTCCCAACTAATTATGTACAAAAAATATCTTACTTTCCGAGAATTAAAAATTTTCGATAATTTTACCAAGAATATGACTCCTTGTATGGAATCGTATATAATGTAACCTAGGTTAAGGTGTATGAGGAACCACATAAGAGGTTTGTACATGCTACTTTAGACTTTAAAGCGTATTAGGTATGTAAAGACTAGAATGGCACTAATCTTTATGTGGAAGTGGAAACGTGAATGGGATACATTATATTTAAGTATTATATTAGTAGTACAGTACGTGAACTGGACTTTATCTATTAGGGAATAGAGTTCATTTTAACTCTAGATGATAGATTATATGTCGAAATGTTCACAGGTATTGTAAAAGCCGCCAAAGGCGAACAGCTATTTGCGATTAATATTGACAGAAGGGTACAGTTCATTTTTGTATGTATTATGATGTCAACTGCGTGCGAAAGCCTTAATTTGTATTTGTCCATTTAAGTAATCAAAAATTGCCCCATAAAATACATATTGTGAAGTGATTTGCCATTTTGTACTAAATATTTAAAAGTTAAAGCTGTTTGTCTATGGCAGGTGTCAGTGGCCTAGTTATGTATGGTGTAGGTATCATTTACGAGTTACGACACATATTTAAGGTAAAACACACAATGTGGTAAAAAGGAATTTATAAAACCTTATTAAATATATTAGATAAGTATGTATTATTAATCGGGTATTTTCTTGCTGGAAATTTTAATATGAATGATGTATCATGGAACTGAAGAAATTTTACTTTAAGAAAAGAGACGATCCAAAAACAGTATTAGTTGTTCAAAATATAATATTTTTACAAACATTTCCATCTCGACTAGAATAGATAGACATGTTAACCAGGTTTCATCAACTTTCTTTGCATTGTTCAATATTTCCTAATTTGTTTAAACCGAAATAAAAGTGTATTAATAACTTTATCGTCTATTTCTTGATTGTTTTTAATTTTAAATCTAGTTTTAATATATTTTGTAATGGAAATATAAGTAAAAATATTTTAGTCGTTTATATTGATGACTTCCTAATCGTGTTTTAATTTCTAATATTACAAGATTTTTTATAATTTGTTACATTCCTATCACGGTGTCTTATAATAACAAGCCATTGGTCATAACGTTTAATTTACGTATTTTCGACACCTAAAATAAAACTTAAATTAACTTGACAGCTTCCATGATTGATCGCATATAAAAATTTTCACCAAGACACGTAGGTAAACGGTAAACGTGTAAATAGTTGGGCCTACAACTTTCTACACCTGTGTCGCTCATTGTACAGTTACCTATATTTAATATTATAATTATATCATTATAAACAAATGATAAGATTTTACTAACGTTCATTTCTCTGTCTGTACGTATCACTGTAAATATTATTCAATGTTTCCTAATTATATTATTCATGGATAATTGACCCTTGAGATATGGTTTCAATATACTGAATATTAATCGAGTTCATAGTTAAGACCACCATTTTTATTACCAATATCGATTCTCAGTCACTTTCATCAGATTGTATGTCAAGTATGTCAACCTATTTGTCTTGTAATCTGTCTCCAAGTTCACAAGTCTTGTAATCACTCATTTACCCAAAGATTAACAGTGATCGAGATGGTTGTTGCGGTGTCTAGAAAAATTCCTTCTTTTCTTACTTTGAATCCATAATTTCAAGGGGCATCCTATGGATAACCATTTTAATCTATGTCTCGATGTGTATTACATGTATCATAACACCTTCACATAAAATATCACTAATGCTGTGTTCGGCTGTTTAATACAATAAGTCATACATATTGTCTTAGGCACGTTGGTTTTTATTATTCGACGGAGAGAATGCATGAGTTTCTGGACCTAGAAGAGACAACAGGCCACAATTGTACTAGAATGCAATATCACCAATATTACCTTGCTACACATCCCACACAATATTTGAGTGTCAAAGACAAATCTTGACTCAATGCAATGTGGAAAGATGATAAATATGCACATTACGATACACGCTTTTAATATTCACAAGTTCACAACACGTGGTTTGCTTCAGTCTAGAAATGCTCTGGGAAACGAATAAGGCTTTTATTTTAATTATGATCTTGCTCATTTTTTCTCTTCCGTCCTTTAATTTGAAATTATGTCATAAACCTACTATGCAATACTGTAATCGTTTAGATGTGTCCTTAATATGTATTCTTGGGCTGTGACGAGCTATAGCATCTTCATTATTATAATACATAATATTACGTTTACCATTGTATGTAAGGGAAATATTAGCCTATGTCCAACGCTCAAAATCTCGTAGACGTATTAGGCACACATGAGTGTAACCTTTTCGTATGTATGTTAATTAATGTAGACTCCATGTCTTGTTGTTGTTATCGATAATACTGCGATCTGAAGATATTGTAGCCAGTAGTATACTTCTTCCTCTCATTTTGACTTCTTGTGGAGTAACATTATTATCCGTGATACAAATAGACCCTAGTTAAGTTACTACATATTTACAATTAATGTTTCCATTACGATGTATAAATGTATTACTATTGAAAGCAACTTCTCTGTGTACCATCAGTGATTCGGTGATATTTGCTGGACTTGCTTTCGATTTAAAAACTTAACACTACAGTAATATCGATGACGATTTGACTGAGCTTGTACACTGCACCATGTGCAGTCAAAATTATTAAAACATTTTCAATACATGTTCTACGCATGTTGTTAGTTTACTCCGTACCCCTCACTTTTAATTGTAAAGTCAATTAAATCACTGTATAATAATACATTTTCAACATATCTGTCACTATTAAGATTTCAGTTGGTCCTACGACAAAGTTGCCCTTGACGTAATTTAAAGACTCGGACAAAATTATAATTAACAACTAGATAGACTTAATTAATCTTTACGTTGAATCTGAAAGAGGTAATGAATGATGGTAGGTTAAGTAACTGTATAGGTATTATATAATGACTATAATTACGATTTTAGAAGTCATAATGGTCGGCTTACCTCTTAAGATTATACTGTAAAGGTAGAAAGATTCAGTCATAAGTTATGTTGAAACTAGTCAGTTTGACATAACTAATGACTGAGTTAATTTCATCTAACGTTTAATATGTATCAAGGGTGACAAAGAAAGACGTTAAATACCTCCTTCTTCAATCATTTCCATTTAATTTTAAAGGAACGATGTAAAGATGGATTTTAATAAAAGTATACCCAAATATGTAAATGTGTTTTAATATTATAAACAAATTGATAAAGCAATCCACACTGATATAATAAATATTTAAAAGATATGCAATACTATCGTATTAAATGACTATTCATATAAAAATTACCTCAACATAGATTTGTTACATAATGGTTTTATTGATTATGAACTCAAACTCTAAATCATTTTTAGGTTTTCTGTGACACTCATCCGAAAATCAAACGACCATTTTTACTTATTTATTCATGAATATTACAATTTAGATTAGAATCATTGTAATTCGTAAATGATCCAGCCGCTCATTTACTTACATTTCATTAAAATATAAAGCTTAAGGTAGATGATGCATTAGACAGCTGGGTATCTTAACTGACTAACAGATAATTAGGGGTACCGCAGGGGCCCATCGTCGGTTTGACCAACGCATTTGACTGCGTCGCCTAGCCCTAATAGATTACCTCCTTATCTTCTAAATATTACATGAGAATATTAACTTATTTTAGATAATCTAACATATTAAAATAAACAAATCTATGCAAGTTTAGTAAATAAATCCTGACTGATGCAAAAACCGACGGATTCTAATGAAATTTAAATTTTCCCTTCTCGTTGGCATGCTCGTATTTTTTCTCCTTCCGACTGTAAAGAACAATATGCAAATTAATACAATTTCAGAGCACGTGTCTAGCTTCAGCAAGAAATTATTTTATGAAATAGATTGGATGCTGGCTTTCTATGCTAACTATGTATAACTCTATAAAAATAAGTGTATCAACACATCATACCGACATTACGCGACCGAACTGCGGCGTGATTACGCTTAGACTTGCAATACTTTTTAAATTACTTGCAACAAACTAGGCTGAAATTACGCGGCGTCTTGCCAATGTAGACATTACATCCGTAATTGGTCGCGTAATTTCGTCATGACTACGTGAATCAATAGAAATTGGTCTTGGTTTCGAAGACGGGTTGTGTGTTCGAAACCTGGGATCAATGTGACTTTTCTAATGTCATGTGTACTTTCTTGGTTACTTAATTTATGAAAATGATAAGGTGACGGCTGATAGGGAGAATGAAAAAGAAAACATATTGCGCCGACCCCAAGTAACATCCAGGAAGGTGGCAATGACTTTCTTAGTTAGACACCACCGAATAACGGTGAAAGAGAACATAGTGAGAAAATCTGGATAAAATGGTCTGAAATGACCAACACACAATGAACGACGTGGTGATCAATGCTCGTTCCTTCTCTGTAGGAGAAGAGGCATTTGCCCTGCAGTGGGATATTTACAGGCTGTTATTAAATAAGCACGTGTAATTGATTAAATAACTTCCATCTCAACAGAAATTCGGGTCGGTTGAAAGTTCGAACCCCCCCCCCCCCTAACCCTCGGGCTGAGACTTTGAAAACATTTAATGGAAATAGCTCAGACGCATAGTGAATATTTAACATTTCCTTTTGTAAATTTCTCCTATGAGGGTTGTTTGGGGTGTTTTAATTAAGGATATTAAGAACGCTCAAGAAAGTAGCAGAAAAATATCATCACGGCGTAACAAAAAGTATAAATAAAATAACTTACGATCACTTACCACAATAAGTTTGTAAATTTGATAAATCGCTTCTTCTGGGTTGCAGTCATCATTTGCTGGCTCAGAACTGATAGACCTCTTTCCATTGCCCCAACCGGAGCTGAACGTCAGTTGACCCTCGATTAGAACAGCTATTGTGGCAACTAGCAGGAACAAGACAAGAATACGACACATTTTGATAATCCTATACTTTCCACTGCTCTGTTCCACACAGAATGTCCATCTGACGAATTGTACTGACTTTTTATACTCCCTTTTATTAATTATGTCCCGCCTTTAAGGTTTTCTATGCAAATCAAATGAAGCCCGTCAAATGATAATGAAATGCCCACACTTGATGAAGTATATCTCAAGTTTGTCGTGGAAGATAATAAAAATGTTTTTGAAGTGTTTTTTTGGATGTTTTCATATTTCCCAGCATTGTGACCTTTTCGACGTTAGCACCCGAATCACTCATTCGGGAGGGGACGAAGTCACAATCACGGTGAATTATTAAAATTGATGTTATTTTTAGATCCTCATGACAAAACTGTCTCGCTTCGGTTTAAGCAGAAGTCTACGTACTATCGTACACCCACAGTTCTTGTGTATCGGTGGTAATACTTCCAATTGTTCCAACACCGTAAGAGAAGTCTCTACTACTCTCTCTTCTTGCCATCTCTTCTTGGTAGGAAAGGAAAAATTGGAACCGCGCATCTAAATTCGACTTTTCGTAAGCACCTGCAATGGTTGTGTTATTTGATTTGACCAGACAAGACCATTTGCGGGCAGTTTCGTAAGAGGCGACGAACCTGCCACCATATTGTGCCTGACAAATGGCAATAGTCTCACCACAAGTACATGGAACTTAATACCAGAGGCGAAACGTGGATGTTCAGACTCCTATAATGGAACTACTCTGTTTACCCCATCGGGGATTACAGGTGTGAGTATATTTAGGTATGTAGGTATGTATGTTATGATGTTTTTATATTAGTACAATGAAACGCATAGATACATGAAAAGATGACAGATTGTTGTATTTCGAATTAAATCATTCAGTTCAGTTCTGTTAGCCTGAAAATGTCCAATATTTCTCGGTGTGGGCTAGTTAATCGTTACATAACATTACATCACGCCTTATAATCCCCGAAGGGTTCGGCAGAGGTGATTATAGTACGTCGTTTCACCACTTATGTTTAAGTCCCATGTAATACGGGGTATGTAAGTCCCATTGACATTAACCGGCCACAAATCCAGACTCCGGGCTGCTACTGAGAAATTTCTAATGAAAAACCTGCCTGACCTGGGGATCGAACCCAGACACATGGAGACCCCTCCGTGCCTCGGAGGGCACGTTAAACAGTCGGTCCCGGATGTCATACGAATACTTATGACAGTCGTTATAGGACGTCAAAAACCCGAAAGTCTAACAACCGGTCTAACTTTAGGATATCGGCATTGCCCAGTAACTAGGTTGCGGAGGTCTGATGGCAGTCGCTCCGTGTGAAATACTGGTATTCAGTCGAATCTTGTTAAACTGGAAGCTGGTCCCAACGTACTTGGGAAAAAGTTAGGCGGAACAATATTATTTCGGGTATTGTCGATATCTCCTAATGCTGCGTAAACTTTTTTGTCATCCACCTGAATTCAGTACCTACTTTGCATAGACCGACTGCCATCAGGGTGGTTTAAGAACGCCACATTTGATTAATCATATTTCGTTCATTGATACCATCCATGTAGTAACTGCAAGTGGACTGCATATCTAGTCGGCAGTTTCAGTTGCTGTCGGAATGCAGTCCGTCTGTCTGGGCCCTGACAAATCCATTTCTGATATGAAGAAATATGATTATATTAGTTATTTGCGCCCCAGGCCGCCTCATCCCAGTAGGTACTCAGTAAAGGAACGCTCAAACCAGGGCGTCCAATATGTGTTCACGGTGGCGACGGCGGTGGCGATCAGTTTCTGCTATTGTTCTTGACGTATCCAAACGCGTTTTTACTGGCTCCTCTGTTATGAAGGATCTTCTATATTCTAGATCTATACTCTATATCTTCTTTATCTTTACGTAGTACCTATAAAACAAAGTCGCTCGCGCTGTCTGTACGCTTAAATCTTTTAAACTACGCAACGGATTTTAATGCAGTTTTCAGCAATAGATAGAGTGATTCAAGAGGCACCACATTAGTATCTACATTGCACCCGTGCGAAGCTAGAGCGGGTCGCTAGTAAATAAATAAAATTGAAGTAGGTATCTGTTGGTAACGTCAAAATAACAGCTTTTTAATAAATGCATATGAAAGTATATACGGTAGTTATAACAAAAAACATTTTTTTGTCTTTCTGTCTGTCTGTTTGTTCTGGCTAATCTCCGAAATGGTTGGACCGATATTGACGGTACTTTCACTGGCAGATAGCTGTTGTATAAGGAGTAACTTAGGCTACTTTTTATTTTAGAAAAAGAAAATGAATTAGGGTTTCTCGCAGGGGTGTAGCTACCGCCGTATCTGCCGTATCAATTATACGGGGCCCCCAACGTGCGTAAGCAAATAATAATAAAAACTGTCAGACCTGTCACTATTGTCCATAGAGGCAGAAACTTTAGAAAAACTAAAGTCATCATCAGCTTAAATGATTTAATAAATCAGTTTGCCGAAAAAAGGCAAGCAGAGTGTAGATATATTTAATTTAAATTGTTTGTAAAATTTTTGGAAAAAGTGACAGATATACCTATAATTGTGATGTTCGTGCGTGTGAAGATTTGATACAGGAGATATCCTAGTGTGGGGCAAAGATCTTCGTAACAAAAAAAAAATATTTCTTTTAATTTTATGCAAACATTTTTTTTCTTTTGTGAGAAATCTTTAACCTTCCTAAGGGCCCCCAAACAAATTTTTATACGGGGCCCCGCCAAGGCACGCTACGCCATTGGTTTCTCGCAAACAAATGAAAACCAGACGAAGTCGCGGGCACGGCTAGTAATTAGTAATTATGATATAGGTACACCAATCAATGTTTTAAAGTCATCCTCCTTTCCTAATCTTTATTGACCAATTGAAAACAATTAAACAACTCCTAACCTACATCACACACATAATATCAAATCACATACAAATTAAAACTGCTACGGATTCTTTGATTCATTCACACACATTATCTCCTATAAAAGGCGCAGATTCCTTCTCAGCAGCATCACATCTCTACCACACTTTCACTCATCACCAAGTCCCATACTCCTGCTCCAAGATGCATAAGATCACCTTGTTTGTCCTGCTCGTGGCTTGCCTGTGCATGTTCGCAGATGCCCAGTTGACTTTCACGTCGAGCTGGGGAGGTAAAAGAGGTGCAGTTGCTGCCACCATGTCCTGCAGGAGTGACGAAACTATTGCCGCTATTTATAAACTTATTCAGGTAAGTTAATATTCTTATTTTTTGTTTTAATTAACTAGTTTGCTTTTTGGTCCATTAATCACAAATGCAGATCCCTAACGTGAGATCACGGATTTGATTCTCAGTCTGGATATCGTGGCCGGTAAATGGCAATAGGATCAGCCTAGGGGCCATCAAATGAGATCTATATCGACGTGGCGAATTGGGGTGTGCCTATGTGCCTACCTTTTTTTTTTCGTGGGAAAATCCTCATGGATGTCCCTTGCCCGGGGAAGGCGAGGGGGTCTGCAGGACTCTTACCGGCTTAAAACCAACGGTGTCCCTCCTTCTGACCTAAGGCCGGGGTCACGGGATTCGCTATTACATGCACCGCAACCCCGGCGCCTATGTACCTACCTACTAACACTTCTGCTTAATACGAGAAGACCTCACAGTCTATTTTTATCTACCTACCTAATTTACGTTTTTATTTTTTCAGAATGAGGCCGAGAGACTCCTCCTTTGCCAGAAGCCGGGAACCCAAAACTTCTAAACGGAGTTTTTCATCAGACGTCGTCGCTATGATTAAAATGAGAATTTATTTTATAATTATTGTTGTCACTGCACGATTTTAAGGCACCTTGGATCCACGCTGTTTCGCTTGAAATAAATTTATATTCTTTGTTAATTTACTTCTTTAATTTAATTAATTCTTTATTATATTATCAACTAGACTATTACCCGCGGTTTCACCCGCGTCCTAGGGGAACTACTTGGTGTACCGGGATAAAAAGTATCCTATGTGTTAATCCAGGGCATAGTCTATCTGTGTGCCAAATCTCATCCAAATCTGTTGAGCCGTTTTTGCGTGAAAGAGTAACAAACATCCATACATCCATACTTACAAACTTTCGCGTTTATAATATTAGTATCTAAGGATTTGTTTGGACTGTTACCCTAAATACAAAGTTAAATTATTGAAAGTTTAACATAAATACTTATCTTAAATTATATAATCTCATCCTTTTTCGGAGTCGGTTAAAAAACGAATACGTTCTGATGGATGTTGTGAGCATCAGACAATTCAGACAGAATCTACTATCAATTTACTACATACCGAATATATTCTTAGGTAAGTACTTAGTCAGTACACTTACCATCTATGATGCTTATTACTCATGAGGCTATCACCAGGGCATCCAAGGCCTGATGGCGATTGAGTAGTCCCTATAAGCTTCTGCCTGGGTCCGGTGAAAGCGCTAGTGAATCCCGCCTTACCCAGTGTGAAATTCCTCAGTAGCAGCCCAGAGTTTGGATTAGTGCCCGGTTGATGGCAATAGGCTCGCCCCCTATTACAATTTACATGGGATTTAAACATAACGGCGAAATGAGGGACTTACTATACACCTCTGGCCAACCCTTTGGGGAATACAAGCTTGATGTTATGTTATGTAGAACTAGCGACTCGTCCCGGCTTCGCACGGGTGGACATTTTCCCCGTTTTTGCAACATTTTTCATTTATGCTCCGCTCCTATTGGTTGTAGCGTGATGTTATATAGCCTATAACCTTCCTCGATAAATGGACTATCCAACACAAAAATATTTTTTCAATTCCAACCAGTAGTTCCTGAGATTAGCGCGTTCAAACAAACAAACTCTTCAGCTTTATAATATTAGTAGGTATAGATTAACAAAAGTTGGTAAGGCATCCGAGCGTTATCCAACAGGTCGTGAGTTTGTAACTTACTTTTTGCTCTATTGTGGTGAACTTCTAGCATACGGATGCGTGGCTACGTTAGAAAAGCTATTAGAAATAATTGTGCAACGAACCTGCGTAGATAACCAGAGTCCTACCGAAGCTCCGGCTTCAGCCAACGAACGGACTAAAGTTTAATTCTGTTTCTGTTTTTCTATCGTCGGTACGTTTACAGACACAAATCTTCACATGCACAAACGCCCAGACCCGGAAAACTACATATCTGTAGGCCATACAAATATTCCGTACGGAAATCAAACCCACGGCCAGTAGTGGAGGAGCCAATCGCTCAGCCACTGCGCCAAACGTGTCGTCAAAATAGGTAATGATGTGTCAGTGATAGCCTACGACTTGAACGCTTGCCTGTGATACAGGTGGGTCAGAGATTGATCCCGACCCACACCTTTTGACTTTTCGAATTCGAGTGCAGATCAGAATTTAATTATTGCTTGCGTTAACGGTGAAGGAACACATCGTGAGGAGACTGGAGGAACGAGGTATGGTGTTCCTCCAACGACAAAGGAAAGATCCTCCAACTAGGCGGGTCATATGCCTGGCGGGCTACTGCCCAACGGTTGATGTTGGGAAGTTGTATATATAGGTATACTATCTGCGTGTCAAATCTTGATATCGCGATGCAGGATTTGTGACGTTTCATTGGACAGCTGTCATTGTTGTCGCTGTAGTCTGCTAGACAATCGTCGTGCTGCGTAGTTCTCGTGTGGCGTGATAGATGCCGCTACAAACCATCAACCTTCCACCCGAAGGTTCCAAAAAGTTCTCGATTGTGTAGTCCCCCAACACGCACCAGATCAGCGTGGTGGACTAAATTATAAGTTTAGATTAGGTTTTAACCCCTTCTTACTGTGAGAAGTGCCCAATAGTGGGCTGATTATGTATCGTTTACACCTAGGTATAAAACATGTCTGCCGGGGTTGCGGTGCATGCTTTTGTGAATCCTGCGACCCCGGCCGAACGGTCAGGAGGAGGAACACGGTTGGTTTTTAGCCGGTAAGAGTCCGACAGACTCCCTCGCCTTCCTCGAGCGAGGGACATCCATGAAGATTTCCCGACGATAAAAAATGGTATTAAACATGTATTCTACATGATATCTGTTTTTTTTTTCGAAAAACATTATCTATACCTACTAACATTATAATGACGAAAGATTTGTATTTTTGGATTTTTGTATGTAACGAATAAACTTAAAAACTACTGGACCGATTTCAAAAATTCTTTTGCCGTTAGAAAGCTACATTATTACTGAGTAACATACGCTACATTTATTACTGGAATAAAACTTCTTACGCGGGTGGAGCCGTGAGAAAACAGCTAGTTACAAATATATGCATAGGTAGGTACTTTAAGTAGCAAACATGTATGTAGATCTTTAAAACACTTGTTAGAAATATTTTACACATGATCATTAAGTGTTAAGACTAATTAATTTCTTTTAAAAAGACCTTTACACAAATTATATTTACAACTTGTTTTTAGGTGTAAACGAGGGGTAGGTATGTATTAAAATAATCTGTATTCCTTAAATTTAATTTTGTTACACCTTCGGCTACAACAATGTACCTACTCTGTGGCCGGAGGTTACCGCGATAACCGGACATAGCCTTCTGCTTCAGCAGTTAAATTCAACAGTCAATTTTTCAGTCGAACTTTTCGCCCCTTAGCTTTAGCTTCCGAACCTAATAGCATAAGTGGGAGTGGGCCGGTCATCTCGCTCGAATGTACCCGGACAGTTGGGCAAAGATCGTCACTCACTGGACGCCTGAAGGAGGACATCGTCGTCGAAGATGGCGGCGGCGTAGGTGGCGTGACGATCTGGACGTGTTTGCGGGGCTGATATGGTTAGAAACGACACAAAATAGAGAGGTTTGGAACGCAAAAGGTGAGGTCTTTGTTCAGCAGTGGGACAATCAATAGGACAAAAAAAGAATCATTAAAGTCGGTTCACAATTAGCAAAGATACCGAGGAACAAACATTCAAAAAAAAAGAACACATACAGTCGAATTGAGAACCTTCTCCTTTTTTGAAGTCGGTTAAAAACAAGTAACGTAACAACATCACACCTGTATCCTCTGAAGAGTTGAGCAGGGGTGTATAGTACCTAACACCCACATTTCGCCGTTATGTTCAAGTCCCATGTAATAGGGCGCAAGACTATTACCATCCGTCCAACCGGGCACAAATGCAAATTCCGGGCTGCTACTGAGGAATTCCACACGGAAAAATCCAATAACATTTTGCCCGTCCAGGGGGTGGAACCAAGGACCTCACGGTTTACAGTCGCGCTTTCCACCACAAGACTCTTTCTCTTTTATAAAAAAACGTTGCCCCACACTAGGATTTTTCCTGTATCGTGGTTGCGTTTACAAACACATATCTTCACACGCACCAACATCCAGACCCGGAACAACTATCTGTAGGCCATACAAATATTTGTTCCGTGCGGGAATCGAACTCACGACCCGTAGCGCAGAAGCTGATTGCTCAGCCACTGCACCAAACGTGTCGTCATAACGAGGTAGTCTTAAAAAAATGTACATAATTAAAATACTTTTATTAAGTTCATATAAAATTTATTTAATAGAGATCTAGTCATAATATGCAACTTAAAACTATTCAGACAAGTCCTGCGAATCCTGAAGTTCAAGCTTTAGACCCCTTCCAGCCATCTGATGTCGAAGCAGTGCTAATTTGCTGTTGGTACCGATTTGGTAACGGAAACTTACTACGGGCCGGTTGTTTCAAACGATCATTAAAAGTATGTTAAGTTAGTCAAATAATATTTACTATGCGTGCCAAATAAGAATAGGATCGCGCTTGCTACAACTTCACACGATAGCTGTCAAATTGGTACAGCCAGCAAAAAAATACTATGTATAAAAAAATGTTATATTTTTTAATTCATATATTTCATTATTATTTACATTCATTTTTATAAAATGTTATTTATTGAATTCCATAAATAGATAATTTTGGATAATTTAATAATATTTGAAAACAGTATTCATTAAAGAAATGAACCAATATATATAGTTAACTTCACGAAATGCTACTGGTCACCCTAATATGTCGCCATAATAATAATATAATTACTGTGTAATTAATTTGGCGTAAAATTGATAAGAAATACCAAAAAAGTGAACAAAAATAATTAAACTGAATATAATTTCTTTATTTACTTTTTTGCACACCTTACACTTTGGTAATGAAGTTCACGAGTATTGCGGAACAAAATGGCGTCTTGACAGTGCTATTCTTATTTGGCACGCATAGTACTATTACGTGGGATGTTTAACGTCCATCAAACGCAGAGCGTTGTATGTCTTTTGACGTAGGTATGTCAAGAACGACAAAGCGTGAAACAACGCTTATTTTTATTTAACCATCGTTAACACCATTTTTAACTAAATTAGGGGCCATTCAAGTATTACGTAAGCACGAAAGGGGGGGAGGGGGTCTTTGCTTAGCTTATTTTTAATGACATGGGGGACGGGGGTTTCTAGATGATGATTATATCAGCAATTATTATTTACTTATTTTTCTAGACTTCAAAACTGCTGCTCATGAATAACAATAAAGAAACCTGATCAGTTTAAAAAAAAAACAATGTTTACGTAAGCATAGGAGGGAGCGGGGGGGGGGGGGGTAAAAGCTTTGCTTACTTTTGCTGACAAGGGGGAGGGGTGGTAAAAACTTTGCTTACTTTTGCTGACAAGGGGGAGGGGTGGTAAAAACTTTGCTTACTTTTGCTGACAAGGGGGAGGGGTGGGTCAAAAATTACTAAAATTCTGCTTACGTAATACTTGAATGGCCCCTTACCCGTTAGTAATGTAGTCGTGAAACAACCGGCCCTAAGCACCCATACAGGGTACAGGGTTAATTTTAATCATGGATGCACAGACTTATTACAAATAGGGGCCACTCGGACAGACGATGAGCTAAAAACGGGCCACCACAGTTAAAAACAATCAATAAAGTTGAAATTAAGTTAACTGAAAAAAAAGTGGATAGGGCATTTAAAATACTTAAAAAAGATTGCAGTATTTTCATACAAATGCATAAAAGAGTTTTAATTTGCTGGCAGGCCGCATGTATATTGCTGTTTGGCAGTGAAAACTTCGTAAATAAAAAATTCTTCAAAAGAGTTTTATTTGTTCTTTATATTGATGAACTCGTCATACAAGTACTAGTTCAACAAACTTTCAATTCAAATACAGTGGAGTCCGCTTATAACGACAGCAAAGGGACGGCGATATTTCGTCTTACTAAACGGACGTCGCTATAAGCGTCAGTAAATACCAGATAAGAAAACCTAACTAAAGGCTGTTCTTAAGTCACTATAAGGGGCTGGTCGTTATAAGCGAAGTCGTATTAAACACACACTGTACTTCTAAGCTATCTATGTTGTACGACAACAAACTTGTATTAACATTTGATAGGCCATTTTATTTGCACAGTTATATCTCTTTTAAAAATTTTGTATTTTACACATACAAGGTTTTCACTGCTGACCGACAATATTGACAAAGGGCCGCATGCAGCCCATGGTCTGCGGTCTGTGCATCCCTGGTTTAAATTAACCGGTGAATCTTAACAGGGTTAATAGGTATCATTATTAGAACACATTCAAATAAAATAATAGCGTAATTATCATAACTGGTTCTACTCTGGTTTATATTACGATGCTGATGGCGACAACACTTGGGTCACCCCGCTCGTGTCCAGAGACATCCTACTGGACCCCGTGTGAGGAATGTCATCTTCATCCAACAGTTCCCTCATCCTTCTCTTATAAATCTCGCTGTCCGGGTTATTTTCTTGATTCCTACATCTGTCAAGCTTCTTTTCTATGATTCTGACTTTCTCACGAGCAGGACTCTCAACCATCTTCACTAATGACCTGATCTTCCTTACTGCTTCAATGAGTATAGCTAATTTGTCCTGTCCAGCATCTCTAAATAGCATGTCTGTTACGTAACTGTCCAAGTTCTCTTGCTCCTTACTTGCCGCATGCAGGACAGCGGCCAAAGCTATTTGTGATGGAGCATATAAGAGACAAGCGTCATTCAAGAATACCTTTTCAAGAAACTCATCGATTCCACCTCGCAAGCGTTCAGGGTTTGCTAATGAGCATCTTGTTTTTATGTCAATTAGGAAACCCTCGACAGGTCTGAAGGGATTGTGGATTGTCAAGTGGTAGTTCAGTTGCTGCATTAGTAGTAATTCATTGTTCAATATAATATCAGAAGCCTTGTCTCTATCGCCTTTGATATTTGCGACGAACTGGCCGATGGAGACGTTAAATTCTTCTACCTTACATGCCAAATAAACGCAGGTTGCGAGAATTTCTTTTGGGTGGTAGTCCATAGTCGAATTGTAGAGATAAAATCGTTTAAAATAATGAAACGCGGTTCCGACAACGCCCTTTGGCATGGGAGGGCTGAATCGCTTGCAGAACTCTTTCAGGTGTAGCTCGTATTGCTTCAGAAGCAGTCTTTCCTCGTCAGGAGATAAAAAGAAATTATACCGTTGATATTCGTCAATGTGTGTTCCATGTTTTGAAATATAGTTAAGGTTATGCTTCTCTCGTAGGCGGGCTAGTTCGCTCTCGTCGCTGAACGTCCAGAATTTTCTTTGGGAACTCGTTGAAAACATTTTAGTTAAAATTGTATTAACTGCTTTGTTTGGTGGTTAAATTAAAAAAAATATAAAAACAAATCCTCAAACGGCCTCGTAGATTTGAGTTTGATGTTTGATTTGATGGATGACAGTTTTGACACCTTCAAAAGTAAACAGTTGTCAAATTGACAATATTGACATTGCGTTGTTTGCCCATTACACGATTGTTTTCCTGTTTTAATTAAATAATCAAGACAGACTGAGACTTATTAATTTAATGTAATTTTTTGTTTCAGTCTTGTTTCTGTAATGTCGCTAATCCTAATTGTTAAATATTTAGTTATTCATTTTTCATTGTTTTTTGGGGTGGAAGTAATAAATATTTTTTATGGCTACATTACCGATAGTACTCATCTGACTAAACGTTACATTAAACGCAGCAATAATGTAAAAAAATTGTAAATAATGGCAGGTGAATTTTTTGGGAATTTCTATTCTCGCAGCTTTAGCATTCATATGAGTTAGCATTACATTATTTTATACATAAACATTTTATTTTGAACACTTCATTTGTTTTACAATTGAAGATTGTGTATTGTTCATCCATCAAATTGTCAGTAACGGAATGTTGTCACACGATTTTATCTCTTTCCCACTTGTTGCGTTCCGGCCGGTTCCTGTTTTCTGTCTCAGTCGCATTTGAGTCATCTCCAGTGAAGTGCTGCTGATTGTCATAAATTAAAGAAATAAGACTATTTTTATAACAATAATCATTTTAAATCATCTTTATCAAGTAAAAACAAAATGTCACGACCGGGTGATAGACCAAACCAAGCGCAAACATACAAACTTGTCGTCGTCGGCGGTGGCGGTGTGGGAAAAAGTGCAATCACAATACAATTTATTCAGGTATTTATCGCCGTATTTGGCCGAGATACGCCTGCGGAACAAATGTTAGAATATTCTAAGAGTTTCTATTGAAGATTCTAAGAAATTAACGGAGTCTTACCTAAATCAAATGATGCGTTCATGCTTAAAAATAGTGTTTGTGAGTTAGTCTATGTCAAGGCCTGATCGAAGGCGACACCGCCCACTGGCGTCACCGCATCTGGTGCTGAAATGCATTTGTTTCGTCTTCCAGAGCTACTTCGTGACAGACTATGACCCCACCATCGAGGACAGCTACACCAAGCAGTGTGTCATTGATGATGTACCAGCTAAACTTGACAGTGAGTGAATCATCTTCAATTTACGGTGCCCTGGTGTTTAAAATTGTGGGTGGTTTGAAGAAAGCTAATTATGTATTGACATAAAAATATCAAGGGCATCGCTTCTAACCTTGTATTCAATGTTAATCATGGCTACCTGTTGCAGTGTGAACAAATTTCTCAGAACAGAGAAAATTTAAGGAATTGTTGCCTTATTCTATAAATGGTGATGCACACTCATGGCCCTACTGGAAATCCTTTTGTCATGTGTGCAATTGCTACTATTAATTGCTAATAATAAAAGGCTGGGTTGGTGTCATATAATGGCTTTTATGGTAAATCAAACCGATTTGGTAATAGATTCTGCTAATCCTAGTTTAGAGTTTAGAGGAATCAATGGATTTGCCAACAAATATCAGTAAAACTAAAATTGAGCCTAAAATGCCATATTCCATAATATGTTTAGGTGTTCTTAAGTCACTATAAATGACTGATCTTTTTATGCAAAGTCATAACAAACAAATATGGACAAAATGCGAGTTGCAGTTTTCGGTTCTATATGCATCAATTGTTATCATTCGGGAATCAAATCCTAATCACAATATCCCCACAATCCCACAGCCATAGGATGAAAACTGCACATAGCAACATTAAAATACATGTCTTCATACAAAAAGTAAACATCATATTTTACAAATTATCTCTGCTATCAAAAACTTCTGTATCACAAGATAAATTATATCATTCAGTTATCTGATAAAACCATGCAGTATCATGAGTCATGTTGTTCTGAAATTGTTGATATGTGGTGCATTGCACATTCTTAATTCAGAAACACTTAATTCACATTGTGCCAGTTAAGAAAGGAGCATAGATAATGTCATATTGCATTCAAAAAAAAAAAAACTATGCATGGTTTTTACTTTTTATTGCATGTGGCGAAGGCAGACAATTTATTAGCAGTGACATAGATTGTTATGCTAAGAATTTTATTTATTTGAATGCCTATCGCTCTGTCAGCATGATTAAAACCAATTAAACATTTGATAAACAAAAAAACCACGTTTAAAGATATTCATAATGATTTTTTAAACTTATTGCATAACTTTTAGATGCATAACTACTTTTCAGACTTTCGGAATTATGTTTTGAATGACTAACAGACTGCAATTAATGGTTGAGATGAATGTATACTAATATTATAAAGAGGAAAGATTTGTATTTTTGTATGTAACAAATAAACTTAAAAACTACTAGACTGATTTCAAAAATTATTTTGCCGTTAGTAAGGTACATTATCACTGAGTAATATAGACTATATTTATTACTGGAATAAAACTTCTTATGCGGGCGGAGCCGTGAGGACACA
The DNA here is from genome assembly GCA_910594945.2 of Amphipyra berbera. Taxonomy (NCBI): domain Eukaryota; kingdom Metazoa; phylum Arthropoda; class Insecta; order Lepidoptera; family Noctuidae; genus Amphipyra; species Amphipyra berbera. Next base: position 1,705,026 of record OU343142.1, on the reverse strand, counting down.
GCTAGTTATCTATAATCAGCACACTTAGTAAATAGATTTGGATGGATGACAGTTTGTTTTTAATAGTCCAAAGAATGATGCTGCAGCCCATCATCTTGACATAATCCATTAAATGATAAATGATTTTTATTTCTGTAAATAAATCTGTTACAGACACTTTTACAAGTCTATGTAATGTTTCTTTTTTTAATAGATTTTTTCCCAACTCAAGAAAAAATGTGATCCCAACTCCAACCACCATAATTGAACTGTCTACTCACGAAACCACACGATCACACGAAGCTACTCGTATCATAGTTAACGGTTTGTAGAAATATTACCACTGCCGTGTGCCATGGAAATACAGTTAATAGCATTGGACGAAACCCACAAGCACAAACCTGATGGCCTATTCGTCGCCGAGCATCATTGACTTCCCAAAACGCAAATATCATACCTATATATATTCTTATTTTCTGAACAGTCCTGGACACAGCCGGTCAAGAAGAGTTCAGCGCGATGCGTGAACAATACATGAGGTCTGGCGAGGGATTCCTGCTCGTGTTCTCTGTTGCTGACCACGCGAGCTTTGATGAGCTCTACAAGTTTCACAAACAAATCCTCCGTGTTAAAGACAGAGATGAGTTCCCGATGCTCCTGGTTGGAAATAAGGCTGATTTGGAGAACCAGAGGGTGGTAAGTGATTTATTTATTACTAGCTTTACCCGGCCCGGCTTCACAAGGGTAGCACAGCACTCAGTATCTACGGTGCACCTACCTACCTACCTACCTACCCTACCTACCTACCCTACCTGCCTAACCTACCTACTCTACCCTTCCTACCCTACCTACCTACCTGCTCTACCTACCTACCTACCTTTTAGTTTCAGGAGATAATACATCAATACATAACTACACAAATAATTGTTGTTTCTTAATTAGTTTTTATTCATTCATTGAAAAAGCTAGTCTTAAATGACCATATATCATAGACGAATAGCCATTGACCAATGACGTCATTCTAAAATGTTTGATACATTTTGACCTCTAAAGCAAGACAATAATAAAAAGCATGCAACATTTTGAATTTAAAATCTATCATTAAAAACGACTCCATATTTCCTACGCAATAAGGTTCATTTTGATATGTTAGGATTTAGGATTAAGTCATCAGTGATTTTGAAACCACAATGTTTTCATGGGTTTTATGAATGACAATTATTATTGTTATTCTAAAAAGCTATGTGTATTTATCGTAAACATATAGTAAATACTTATTCATCCTTATTATTTTATATGTAGCAAGTTCATTATTTTTTTAAATACCCGTTCATAATACCAAGTATTCATTATTATTTCAATATGATGAATACCTATTATTAAACATAATATAACATCACGCCTGTATTCCCCGAAGTAGGGCAGAGGCGTATAGTAACACCCTCATTCCGTCGTTATATTTAAGTCCCATGTAATAGGGGGCGAGCCTATTGCCATCAACCAGGCACAAATTCAAACTCCGGGCTGCTACTGAGTAATTCCACACGGAAATACCCAATAACGCTTTGCCCAACCTGGGGATCGAACCCAGGACCTCACGATCAGCAGTCGCGCTTGCCACTACTAGACCAACGAGGCAGTTACCTATTATTATATTTCAATATATCATATGTGCATGTGATCCAAAACCGATTGGTTATTTTTCAATCTATATCGAAATAATATTAGGTACTGCAAAATGAACACAAAAACAATATTTAAAAAAATTATGCCTTGGTTTTTCATCTTAACAACCCATAATTGTGCTCTACTGAACATACATCAACACAGGTCATGTTGACAGGACTCATAATAAAACCCACTCTTCTTTTTACAGGTGTCACTGGAAGAGGCACAAGCTTTATCGCGCCAACTCAAAGTCCCATACATTGAGTGCAGTGCAAAAGCGCGAATGAACGTCGACCAGGCTTTCCACGAGCTCGTCAGACTAGTCCGCCGTTTCCAAGAAACGGAACGCATCAACATCAAGTCGGACTATGGCAGTGGCAAAAAGAAAAAATGCACCATCCTGTAACATTGATTATATCTGTGGTGAGTTTACGTTCAATACGTTCTACATTCAAAGTTCGCGCCGTTCCGATGACAGATGTTTTGTTTTATTGCTGCGAAGGGATTTGATTATTTATTTTTTTATTCTAGTGATGTACTGACTATCTATGTAAGGTTAGTTCATTATAACTACCAAACAATGTTATTTTTGGAAGAGCTTTAATTAGAATAGGAGAATGGGCAAATATTAATGGAATTTTGTCTACCTCCTTAACAGAAATGATATCTATGTAAACAAGTAGCTACTAAGTACTAATCCCACGCATTTGCTGTTATACAAGTAAAAGAAGTACAGTCAACATCAAAAGTAAGTGATTATTGCTGTGTTACAAAATTGTTTTATGAATGAGAACTTGACATTTAACATTTTTGTTAACAAATAACGATAGAGAAGAATATTCTTTAAAGAATAGTATTATAAAAAAAAAATTAAACAATTAATTACCGAGATAATTAAGTTTGAAATTCCTAACCATTCATTGGTTGGGTTGGTCGACTGACTTGCCCATTCTCCTGTCCATATAAATTGTGGTTACCCATATTATTATGCTAAAAAAGATGCAATAGGTAGTTTGTACATCTAATATGAAATTATTCAGGTTGTTTTATGTATAATTTATATTTATCAGTACATCTCCCATCTATTTCTACTTCATTAGTTATAATGCATACAAACTTTCTTCTTATTTTATTTATTACTTTATCGTATGTATTTTAGTTATTACCTAAGAATTTTTTGCTTTTTTTGAGAAAGCACATTGAAATGCAACTCAACAGTTTTTTTTGTTCTTAATTAAGAATAAATGTGATATACTTCTATGTTTATAATATTTATGATAATGATGACGTTTTAAGCTATAATTAGACTAGCCTTTATGGTGGAAGTGAAAAGATTAATATATCAGAAAAATAAAAAAATCCATGCACTATTGATCCTGCAAGTACCTAACTATTACAGCGGACTGATCTAATGCGCTAAATCCACTCTGCCACTCAATCTAGCAATTTAAATTGCACAAGTAGGCTTCTACTGTGAACACATCCACAACAAGTCCACTTCTAGTCTGAAAGTTTTACCTATTAAGCAACCTCTTGCGGAATTTAACTTGCTGGTGGACTTAAAACTTCATTATTATCATAAATAGCCGTGAATCAGGCATCTGTTACAATTCCACCTCTTTATATAACTTTGGTACTATATCTGACCCTAGTGCCATACTTGAACATACTGTTTCAAAATTTAAACCCAAAATATTGCTTTAGAGCTTTAACAATGTGGCTTTAATTAAAAACAATTTTGAGAAATAATTATTTTGCGATCATAGGGCTAAAGCAATTTGATTTTTTTAAGTTTGTTAAAAAATGTTATTTGAGTTTTGTTAAATTAACCTCCGTTATATTATACCGCCTCGATTTGTTGTAACATTGGTAGCTAACGATTTTTTTTACATACACACACACACACACACATTTTTGTAATGCGCTGGTGAAATAATAAATGTAAAAAAGAACTTATCGTAAATTGAACTCTATATGTTATGTGTGTGTATAAAAATGCTTTTCACAAAAATATTCATCCATCAGTTACTATGAGCACAAATTTTATAAAATGGTGCTGATTTAGCTTTTAGTCTTCTAGCAACATTTTCGCGGGATATAATCCCCATAATTATTTACAGGTCATTTTTTATTTGGTTCTCGTCTTTATAGGCAAGAGTTTTTGGCAATTAATGTTTTGCTTTTAAACTTGATATTTAGTTGTCTGTTAAGAATATGTTTATTTTTTGAATTTGTGTCTTATTTGGATGGTCGGTTCTTGCTTTTGATTACAGGATTATCCATTATTTGGTTTTTGTTTTGTAAAGTCTCTTTTACAATATATATGTATTCAGACTTGCAGAACTCAAAATAATTTTTAATTACGACGTAAATATTTTTATATAATGCTGTAACCAAAACTAAGATGTTCCAATCGAATGCATTCACTTTATATTTAAAATAATTCTCTAAACATACTATGTCGTCGGCATTGATATAAAAGTTCATTAAAAATTATTGACTGGTGTAAAAATAATAAATAACACATTTTAATTAATAAAATTGCGTGTAAAATTATATAAAATATTATATACGTATGATAGACGTCTAGAAACCAAATACTAATGTGTATAAAATATTTTTGTTACTTTTTTTTGTCGTTCAATAATTAATTTTAGGTTAGAGTTAGTTGTATAGATTTAATGTGTCATTTGAATAGAACTAAAACATGCTATCTTCCTTCCATCATATATCAGACACAAAATTTTAAGTCTTCTTCTTCTTTTCGTGTGTTTAGTGACTAACCTGGTGTCAGAGTTTATGCCGCCCAAGGGCCTCTGACTTGGTTTCACATGCCGTCGAGAAATATCTCCCAGGCACCTCTATGATGTATTCCTTCACCATATTTTAAGAAAGTGATAATTATACAATACGCACATGAATCCGAAAAGTCAGAGGTGTGTGCCTTGGGTTCGAACTCGAGACGACTTGGCAGTCCGACGGTCACACCACTAGGCTATCACTGCTGTGTGTTCTTCCGAATTGAAATTGTAAGGTATATTTACCTTTTATTTTTATTTTATTCAAATGATACATTAAATTCAAGCAGTATGAAATGTATATCATAAAAGAGCTCTCTGGTTATTACTGAACAGGTATACTTTGAAGTCACAAAAACTAATCCAAGCAAACATTGACTGACATGAACTTGTAAAATTAAATAGGTATTTAGGGTAAGGCAGGTGTACGTACAGTCAACAGCAAAAGCTTGTAAATGTGTCGGTATTTTGTAATTAATTATAGATGGAAACAACCATTGTTAGATTAGTTTTCATTTATAAAGCTTTTGAAACTGAACAATCCTCACTCTTGCTGACTGTACAGTTTACACCCATAGTGTGCCAATGACAATATTCATATTTGTCCCATGTTATATGAGCCCAATTATGAATGACCATGGACAGAGTCATTCAAATCATAGGTACTCAAAACTACAATGATGCGATTAAATGAACTATTTTTAATGTATACTAAGTAACTATTTTTAAACACCTACGGCTTACCCAGTGGCGTGGCTTGTCCTAGACGGGGCCTGTATCAAAATTTGTCGGGGGGCCCTTCTACCTGACTGCGGCGAAGCCCAAATGGAGGGTAAAGATTTTTCACAAAAGAAATTATACACGTCGGGGCTCCTGTAGGCCGGGGCCACGTCGTGGCTCCTGTACCCCGGGGGCACTTTGGGGCCCCTGTACCCCGAGGGCACGTGGGGTCCCTCTAGCCCGGGGGTACGTTGGGTCCCCTGTAGCCCGGGGGTAAGTCGGGGGCCCTGTAGCACGGGGGCCCCGTATCAGTAATACGGTGGTAGCTACGCCCCGGGGCTTACCTCTAACTAGAGAGCTCACAAACATTTTTGTAAGTTAATTTTAAAAAGAGATATATATATTTTTATATCATAGTATTGGTTTTTACACATTTTTTGCTAAGCATGTATATTAGTTGGTACGCAACTGGTTTTGATATACATATTTACAATGATTTTATAATCGATTTAGCTTATAAAGTAATCTGTAGAGAGAGATGTTTTACAATAATTGTTTTTATCAGCTTTATAAGTAGGAAGATGATGTTTTAATTAAAACAAAACTTGGGTAAAAGATTGGTCGGACGTTTCTGGTATAATTTGACGGTTATCTAACCAATCTTTCTAAAAATAATATCTATATCAACATTTATATTTAATGGAAGCAACGTTAGGGAACGTACCCATACTACGTGACCCATTTTTTACAACTTTTTACCCCCCTACCCCCTCGGGGACCACCCGTAGTATATACCAATACCCCCCTCCCCCTCTAGTTTTCACGTAGTAATTCATAAATATGGTTTTATATAAAAAAAAATGCATAAAGAAAATTATGTGGCTCAATGTGCGTCAATGTTGCCACCTGTGAGTTTAAAAAGCGCTAAACGCTGCGCGCCATATTTGAATATAGCTCGAAAAAGCGCGAGATTTCCTTAGAGGATATTGACCACGTGACGAAAACCTAAGCCAATACCCCCCCCCCCGCCCCTGTGACCAAGCGTGGTATTTTGAAGACCCCCCCCCCCCCTAAACGGTCACGTAGCATGGGTACGTTCCCTTAATTTATTTTAACGACTGCATTAAATATTGTCGTCAGTAACAGTATTTTGTTGTGTTGTGAACTCATACAGTTTGTAATTAGTTTTCTATTAATGTAATGTGTATCTACATTTATATAATTTACAACTGGTTCATTTTCAATGGCTCCGAAATATTTTTTGAAAATGTTAATTTTTTTGTACCTACCTATGTAAGCTTAAATTAAAATTGGTGTAAAAAATCTAGTTATTTTACGTAGCAACATTATACCAACAAGATTTAGGAATTTTTAGAATACTTTTTTGAAAATATTACTTTTTTAGAATGCGTAGCTGTTGCCGTGTATAAATAACTGGAATACCTAGACTTGTAAATAAATGATAAAATAAATGATTATTTCATACATTGTAAGCTCGCCTGGTGTAAAATGAAATGATAAATGGTGGTGTGAAATGGATAATTATTTCCAGAATTTGGTAGCCCCGTATGGGCCAACTGCCTCGCTGGTTGGTGGCAAGCGCGACTGCTGATCGTGAGGTCCTAGTTTTGATCCCCAGGTCGGGCAAAGTGTTATTGGGTTTTTCCGTGTGGAATTCCTTAGTAACAGCCCGCAGTTTGAATTTGTGCCCGGTTGGTGGCAATAGGCTCGTCTCCCATTACATGGGACTTCAACATAACGGCGAAATGAGGGTGTAACTATACGGCTTTGCCCAACCCTTCGGGAAATACAGGTGTTATGTTTATATGGGCCATACCAACCATAGAGTTTGCAATGTAAGTTGTCACAGAGTGCCGGTGCAATATGTAAGAAGAGCTTTAACTTGTGGCGGTCTATCGCCCTAACCTACTAAAATGAGAACTGTTGTCCAGCTAATTATTGTATTTGTAAAATAAATCATTGTAACATACTTTGCTTTTTATTTGAAACTAGCGACCCGCCCCGGCTTCGCACGGGTGCAATGTAGATACTAATGTGGGGCATATAAAGCTACCTCTTGAATCACTCTATCTATTAAAAAAAACCGCATCAAAGTCCGTTGCGTAGTTTTAAAGATCTAAGCATACATTGGGACAGACAGACAGCGGGAGCGACTTTGTTTTATACTATGTAAAGAAGATACATATTATTAAATCCTCAACAATTTTTTTTCTATTTGGATGCTTGTTGACGGTCTTGTGGACCGTTTCTACGTAACCGGGCAGTTATATTATTGGCGCGACCTGAAGGGTCTCCAACCAAAAATCCTCTACTGTTGGATGTAGGCTTCATAATTAAAACTTATTTAAACACAGAAAAAGTTTATTTTTGTTTGGATCTGTTTTTATATAGTGGCCTGGATCAACAAAGGTTTTTAAATAAGTTCTAAAAGGCTACTGCGATCCATTGTTCTTATCACATTCACAGGTCAAACAAACATGAATACTTATGGAAATTTTATAAAAAAATATTTTGAGTTTCATTTCTGCTGGAAATAAACGCCACATAGCTAACTCGAACGACGATTTGTTTAACTTGCGCACACGCAACCCGAATGTTTAAGAACACCCTGAAATTGCCGGAATATACCTATCTAAATCAGCAGATGGACTCCGACAATTACTGGTCTGGTGAATGCGCTACGGCCAATTACGGGTGCCATTGCCTTATTTTAAAACCCTAATGGCAGCACCCGATCCACTGTAAAGAGATAAAATTAAAAATGAAAGCCACAAAGCTAACTCGAACGCCGATTTATTACTTTATTCACTTTATTATATTACATATATAAATAAACTACGCGTGTTCACTTTCGGGCAGCAATCGCGGCGAGGTCGGCGATGCAACGGTCCAGCGCTGCTTTCTCCTGGTCCGGGGTGATGGCCTTGGTCACGTTGGTGACTACCCAGTCCACCATTTGCCTCTGGGCCAGACGACGTTCCACATTGGACTTCTCCAGCTGGTAGTCCAGGCGACGCTTGACCTGGAATCAGGGAATGTGGAGTGAATTTGTGTGTTTGCCAATGTATGTTGAGAGTCTATCAGTTTAAAACCAGACACAAACCAATTTTGCACAAGGCTTGAAGATTCATATCATCATCATCCTCCTGCCCTTATCCCAACTTATAGGATCAGCGCAGTATGTCTTCTTCTTCCATACATCTCGGTAGTCACCCCTTTTCTTGCCATATCATCTTTCACACTACCCATCCATCGTTTCTTTGATCTTCCTCTACTCTTATAACCATCCACATTCATACTCAAAACTTTCCTCACGACGTGTTTCTCGTTCCTCTGCATCACGTGCCTATTACAATGACAACTGGTGTCCACGCAACTTCTCAGTCACCGGCGCCACTTTCAGACTTCCTCTTACATACTCATTTCTAATTATATCCATTCGCGTAATAATACACATCCCTCTTAGCATTTTAAGATAAGAATATAAGAATTGAATAAAAAATACGGCTCAATGACCTGCGCTACCGGTCGCGTTTTTTGATTCCTTCACTGAATAAATGTCTGTACGGCCTACAGATAGTTTTGTCTGGGTATTTTTGCATATGGGATTTATGTTTATAAATGCAATGATGATACAGTATCCTTACTAAGATTTTGCAACTTATGAATACGGCAAGTTTTTGTGAACAACTCGCTGGACTCTATCTCTCTTACACACCCATAAGAAAAAGAGATAAATATATTATTCAGTTTAGCGAGCTCCCAAAAACTGTTGTAGTTTTGAACTTGCCACCTCGCACTTAAGAAATCTTAGTAAAGGGCAATGTATAAAAAATATACAATTTACCTCAGAGTAAGTATTCATAAGACGTTCCCTGTACGCAGCCTCGAGCTGTAGCAGTACATTCTCCTTCTTGGCCTGAATCAGAAGCTCCTGGCCTTCTGCGCGCCATTGGGCTGTCTTCTCATTCTCCACCGCCTGCTCCAGGCTCTTGATCGAGTCCGTGCGGCTTTCGTTCCAGTCTGTTTCGATGGCCTGAAAAAATTATTTACAAGTTAGTATAGGAATATTTTTGGGGTATAGTGTTACATGTAATAAGTTTTGGGCTGCCTTTACGATACAATGGTGCATTTTGCATTAGAGCCTGCATGTCATTTCTTGTGGTTCGCTTGGGGGCTGTGTGGCATCGAATGGAACAGCAACCTATTCAAGAATGAAAAATGAGGTGGCTAGCTTCATTTGCCTGACGATTCAACCAGGTTGCACCGATCATGGTTAAAAAGTAGAAAACTGGTCATATCCAAAACAGAGACAAGGTACTTACTTCGACTTCCTTGTCCAACCAGGCAGCAATGTTGGGTCCCAACTTCTTGACAGCAACACCAACCATGATGAGCAGTGAGAGACCGGTGTAGTACTCGTGTTCCATTACATAGATCTCCTTACTGCAGAGGTATGTAGCCAGACCAACACCGAAGGTGTAGGGGCCAGTCACACCAGTCTTTGAGTGGAAGAACTGGAACCTGGAATGGTTAGATAGTGTTCAAATGTGGAAAGATCGTGAGGATATGTCCAAGAGCGGCAAAAGGTTATGGAGCAGGTACAAAGTGAGATTAGGTAGATAAGTACTAAATCTTACCATTCTTCAGGGACAAAGCCAAGTCGGACTTTGCCGGGCTCGCCTCTGACTGGCCTAACGAAGGTCTTTTCATCGTGGGAGCCGGAGATATCTGTGGCGGAACCCCGTGCGACCAGGGCTGTGGACTGTCTGGCCGCAACTGTAAATTATTAATTTATAGTATGTTATTAGTATATATTATAATTATTAGTTGTATAAATGGAGGTGGATATCACAAAGATGACTTATAATGTAATAATGTACATAATATAAGAAAGACCTGGTTGAGAAGAAAAAGATCTAAGCAAACGAAACTCTGTATGAATTATTATAATATTCAAAATTACTTAATGGGATTCTCTGATATTGATTAATAATAATAATTTATTCAAAATTCATTAGAACTAAAATTATTATTAGATAATGGCGAGATAATTCACAGGAATAATATTGCACACACCATATCCCAAAGACTACAGATTATGGCACTAATCAGCTGAAAGATAATATCAGCTGCATTACAGGTTCCTATATTATAGGTTATACTTCTTAGATAATAAAGCTAAAGTAACTAAATCAAAGGGAAAAGAACTCAGTTTAACTTCACAGCTCCTAATAATCATATAAAAAACTCAATTTTCATGAAAATTATTTCCACAATCGCAGAGACACCCGTCAAATCAGTGATTACATAAACCTCCGCAACCCAGGGTTAAGGTTAAAAACTAAACATTATAAACACATTTTATAACTTTTAGACGATCTATTTGTGAATTACACATACCTGAACGCAAAGCTACGCGCGATAGCATTTTGTATATGCAATTTACAATTTATTTTACGAATATCGACAGTCCCCGAGCAAAATGTACTTTGCGTTAGAGATGTACTGGAATCGACCGATTACGATTTACGATTAGTGTTTCGAATAAAATATTATAGTTGATCGATTATACGATTTGGTCTTGTAGTGTTGTACCTATATTACAATTTTAAATATGAATATTATTTTAGGAACTTCATAAAGGACATAAATGGATAAATTCCAGACTGTTTGGTTTTAGTAAGTTCTGTGCATATTTTTGTAAATCCGCAACACATACAGTGACCTAGTTACCTATTTATTACTTGGTCATGTTAAAAATCGATCAAAAACTGGAACAGTTTCTGCTTTTGTTTATTTGTGAGTACCCTTTTCCGTATCAATATTTCCTTTTCTAGTTTAATTATTTTATTGATCTAAAACTTATATTATCGGTGGCTGATTAGTTATGGCTAATATTCTATCGATCTGGCAGCGAATGGTGAGTTAACCTTTATTAATTTCTTATGCCTTATTGTTGTTGTTTTGCAAATAAATACTTATTGAAATGGTTGACCACGACTTGACTCGATACTTGACGTTGACATAGTGGTTATATTCTCTTTGTTAATTATTAGTCAATGATTTCTTAATTCTTTATCGATTTCCTTCAGTCAGTTATTTTTAGAATAATATTGATTTTCGAACGTAACTAGTAAAGAACTACATAACAAAATGTCGTTGTTTTTGAACGTGCTGCGAACTGTCATTGTGATTAACGTGACGATGGCGAATTGTGAACGGTGATTGGCTTGGCTATCATTGGCGAATAATCGGCGATTGACTTGACAATCTTGACATATTGTTTGTGAAGAAAGTGAGATTGTAGTTTTTATATGATTTTTGTGCGAAAACGTAAGTTTTCTCTAAAATGGGGATTGTTACATCCTGCTGTAGACCTTCAGCATCGGAGGTGTTGACTCCTGATTCTGTAAGTTGGCACTATTCCTAGTAAACACACATAATAAGTATCGATATTCCACAAAACTTTTATAATTTATTTCTAGAATCGGTAGAAAATCCTCATAGATAACAATTAAAACAGGTTTCTATTGCGACATATCGGTTGACCCTTCTGTGTTCTATACTCGGCATGATATTTATAGCCGATCTAGCAAATCGATACAACTACCTACCGTATGTTCCCTTTGTTTTTCCGACTACAAAATAAAAAAACTATAAAAACAAAAATTACAAACTACTATAGTAGGTAATTCCTTTTCTCCTTTCTTTCTTTCCTTCCTACTTCTAGAATATTTGTTTCTATACTAAAATAAGAACAAAAACCCAAGTTGAACTATTTATGAACCATCCTGTCACCAGGAGACCAGACGTCGGCAACAAGTGGAGGCGGCAGAACGGCGCGCGATGCAGGAGGCTTCCCGTGGGGTCAAGGACCCAGACAAGATGAAGCGCATTCAGCAGAGGAACGAGGAGATAGAGAAATTAGAACAGACACAGAGTCAACAGCCTGGTGTTGCTTTGAAGGTGAGCATATTTTGTTTTTATCGACCCTAGAATCCAAAATACCTACCAAAGTTATTAAGTAGACAATAGTATTATTCTGCAGAGAGACCATGTATTAGCCTTTGACTATACATACATCAGGGTGTAAATAAAATCATGTAATTCCTTTAAACCTCGTGATGTACTGCTGACATAGCTTAACCCTGAACAGGATACTTTTGGATTCAATAAATAACAATTATAAGAAGTAAACATGGTGTTCTTAACTTCAGGCATTTTAGCATCCCGAGTGAAATGACCGCGCAGCGAGCGATACCGCGCAATTCGCTCTAAAATGCCTCAGGTTAAGAACACCATGTTTACTTCTTCTAACTTTTTTTTGACCCATATCTGTCCATTTCATGGTTAATCTATGTCAGCAATACATCACGAGGTTTCAAGGAATTGTAAGATTTGATTTACATCTTATACAAGGTTAGTCAGAAAAGGGGTACTAAGCCGAAAGGGTGTTAAAGTACCCATAATATTAGATGACTTGTTCTACAACTTTCCGCAAAAGTTAATAGTTTAAGAGAAATAGCTGTTCAAAGATTTCATAAAAAATATGCTAAATTCTATCTATCCTCAGCTATGATCAGCTGTGTTTACATTTTAGGTCATATTTGGAGTCGTAGATTAGAAACTCCATTTTCTGAATTCGTAACTAAATCAGGGATGAAGAATTTTTGAAAAAACTAAAATGAAAATCATTTAGCATTGATTTTTTTTTCGAATTTTGATATTTTAACACTTTCTTTAAAACAATCATCAGTGATACATTAAGTGGCCCGCGGCTTAGTACCCCCTTTCTGACTAACCTTGTATACATGCAAATGAACAAATCATTGTTATAACAAATAAATTAAGTGTGAAGATTTTCCATTATGTTCTTATATCAAGGAGATTGTGTTGATTATGAAAATACTTTAAACAATACAATAGAAATTTTAATAAATGTTTTACATCTTTCCTATTTGTGAATAAGATTGCATTTCTATAAACTGAATTAGTAAATTAAATTGCAAACAGATTAAACTTGCAAAATTATTAATATTTTGCTTCAGTTATTTCATATAACTTTTAAATAATGGTACCTAATTAATATATTCTTTTGTTAGGAATCATACAAATATAATTGAGAAATTAAATTATAATTAGACACGCAGTGGCGTGCATTTCATATAGGCAATTAAGCAGTGCCTATCTCATAAGATTTAATTAACTACACCATGTTTAACTATTACTATAAATAAAATAAGCATGTATGGGTGATTTCTTTTGGTCTAAATCGTTTTGAAATGGGCTTAAGCATACAATTGAAAGGCGACATCGCTAGTAGGGCCTTGCTAGTCCGAAAACCAATGCACGCCACTGTAGACAAGTAACTAACTAATTTTATATTTATTTATATTTTTACAGTGGACAGCCAACTGAGATCACGGTCAGGGAAGCAGTCAAAGCGGTCAGACTGAGCCCGATGACAAGAATGAAAAATATAAGTATAAGAACTGACCGCCACAACATCACTGCCACAAATCTGTTCTACACCTACGTAGTAAGATATGGAGGTACATGCAATGTAATAAACATCTGTTCAGTCATTTAATATAGTGCTGCAACAGAGGCGGCGCCTGCGCACGCGCTGTGTAGAGTACACTCCCCCTTATGGCCGGCGCTTACTAATAGGATGACAGGCAAAAGCTGTTTTAAGCTCAAATAATTCTAAAACGCCGAACTGCCTCGCTGGTCTAGTGGTGGCAAGCGCGACTGCTGATCGTGAGGTCCTGGTTCCGATCCCCAGGTCGGGCACAGTGTTATAGGGTGTTTTCGTGTGGAATTACCCGGTAACAGTCCGGAGTTTGGATTTGTGCCCGGTTCGGCGAAATGAGGGTGTTATACACCTCTGCGTACGGCGAAGTGAGGGTATTACTATACATCTCTGCATTACCCTTCGGTGAATAAAGGCGTGATGTTATGTAATTTTAATACCCTTAGCATTTATGTTTACTTGAGTATTCCACGATACGGTAAATACGAGTCCTAAATAGGATTAAAATAAGGTTTAAAATTGTTTGAGCTTAAAATTTCCTTTGCCGTGCCGTCCCTTTAGTGAGCGCCGACCATTATTCGTCCAGTGAGTGGGATTCGTGGGTGCAATGTTACAGTCGGCGACATAAGTTGATAGACACAAATTAATCTCAGCAAAATGAATATTCCAAGGAAATATAATATATAGGCTGTAAATGAAATCATGTAATTCCTTCCGACTTCGTGATGTACTGCTGACATAGTTTAACATTGCACGGGATGCTTTATGGATCCAATAAAAAAAAAATACAAGAAGTAAGCATGTGTTCTTAATGTGTGGCATTTTAACGCTCCGAGTTAAATGACCGCGTGGCGAGCGGTAACCACGCAATTCGCTCGGGGCGCTGTATAGTTTCAAATTGTTAGAGTCTAGATACAAACCTGAGTATATCCTAAAGTTTTTATTGTATATCAATTAGTTTTCCAACGAATGTCAAGTTTAAAAACTCAATTGTTCAGCTACTTTCGTTGCTGACTGTACAATGTACATAATGAGCATTCCATTTCTTGCTACTCTGTGGTAGGAACTACACAATTGTAGCTCTAAGCACCATTTTACATATGACATAGACTGAAATTGTATACTTGCCATTTATACTCCTAACATTGGGTAATGAACCTTTACACATTGAAACACAGTTGAAAATTGTGTGACACATGCTATATTTCTGAAAATATGGCTTGGAGTTATGAACTCTATGTAAGTGAGATAAGGTTCATAATTGTATGGGAAAGATGTTATCTTCATTTCTGCTTGTCTGTCAGTTATGGTTAATAGAACCGGTTATATACTTTTTGGATGTGTAGAACGAAATTGAAAATATACTATTTATGTGTAATTATGATCAGAAATATTAATTTATTAATTGGATAAATATCATAATTGTTTTAAATTAAATTATATTTTTGTGAGAGACATTTATCAAATCATATTTGGTGTGCCTACTATTTTGTTGTAGCAAAAATGTACAGAAAATTGCAATTCAATATCTTGTGTGAAATCACAATACAGATAAAAACAGTAGGTCAACTTTTCATACACAAATAATTTATTATCTTACATGGTAGTAGTATTTGGAACCCCTGTGCAAGGGCGTTTAGTTCAGGGGGGCAGGCAAGGGAAAACTAATAATATTCATGCTACAAAAACTTTTATTAATGGAAAAAAGCGAGTGTAAAACATGCAAAGCGAATCAATTTCTGAATGATTTTAAATGCAACACTGTTAAAATTATTTACTCTTCGGTTCGGGAGCACTCCGACTGAGTCCTTAACCAGACCCTGCTAGGGGGGCAGCCGCCCCACCTTGCCTGTACCTGGCTACGCCCTTGCCCTTGTGATATAATATCTCCATTTAATTCTACCTAGAAATGATGAAACGGTGTAAAATTATTGTTATATTTTTCGACCAAACCGATCTATCTGAAATTCCTTGTGTAGGTATTGTAAAAGTCTGTATATTACGTCACCTTATTATCACGCATTTTATGTCTATAACACGAAAATTCTGATACGCAGCATATTTGCTTCAAGAATAGGATTAAAAATGGCGGTTGCGCTATTTGCCTCTCGCTCACACACTTATCTACGAGCGAATAGGTAATAGTGTGGCCGCCTTTTCTAACCGGCCGGTGAAGTTAGACTACTGTTTTATAATATTTATTGTGTTGTTTTATCGAATATTGTATAATAATAATTGATGGCTTAAAGTCTATGATAATATTGAATGTTTACATTTACAGTATAAGTGATATTTTTGCAAAGCTATCATATTTATTGTATTTTTGTATTAAGTGTATATTGAATGTTAGATATTGTGAATAATTCATGTTGTAGCCACTTTGCGAAACAGTTGGGTTTCCAATATGTCCGAATTTTACAGTGTTGCGACTCTTTATTGTTATTTTATTGGAACCTAGATATTATCATTTTAAATAAGAACGAATTAGTTATTGATTTAAAATTGTAATATTAAAATGGCCTGTTTAATATAAAAAGTATTAGTTTTGATCACTGAACGTCGAGATTAGTTGTATATTACAAACTTACATATTCACCAAGGTTCAGTCATATTGATAAGTATTCAACCATTATAGAACATCTAAGTTACGGCCCATATTGGCCTATCGAAGTTATTCTAAATTCTAAAACCAAGCACTGTCTCGAATTTTAATCGTATCCTATTGCTCAATAAATATAAAGAAATTATAGTATTACTTATACAAAGTTTTAGATACAATAAAATAAATAATCAGTATTTTTCTAAATGAGGCAGTAAATTTTATAAAATGTCTTAATCAGCGATGTGGCTACTACATACACATTGATTGTAAGTAATTTAAGGTATATAAATTAAAAATAAATGTAATTAAATGTGTTATAGGAAATACGGTCTTTTATTTAAATAATTGTAGAACATAAGGTATAAGCCGATAAAGGCCAGTGCAGAATTTAGGCGTCTAAATAGTCAGGTACCATCGTCTTGGTCATTGAGCACCCTTCGACGCGTGCGCATACTACGGGTGGTAAGAGAAGTGCATGAGGACCTCTCACCGTCGCCTCCTTTGCGAGCAATACCTCGTCTATAAAGATCACGACGCCTTCCCAAACGCTCTCGCGGCCATCGAGGAAGAGGAAGTCGCTGCCGCCAATTGCCCGCGATGAGATCCCGGCTCTGTGATGCCCAAGCGCTCTTATGCCTGCAGGCATAGCATGACTACTGCCGACAAGGATTTTGTCGACGGAAGAATAAGCAAAATGACGTTACACGCATTTTGAATATTCTTTCATCGACAAAACCCTTATCTTCGGTGTTCATAGGTACCTACGGTCAAAAACTGATCTTTTTGATCACCGTAGTATTTTGCTAAGTCTAAATGGTCTTTTGAAAAGACTTAAGGCCAATGATGGGCCGAATAAGGGTTTCACCGAATACGAATAATCGGCCGAATGTTCGGTTAAAAGTTTACCGAACCGAATATTCTGCAAGATATAGCGCGCTTTATTGTGCATTGCAAAAATTCAAGTCTACTTGTCTAACGCATTGAATCGCGCGACCCTTCCGATCTTTGATGCTGCAAACCCCGGACTAGCTTATTATGTGTTCTGTGCCCCGGACTGTTATTGTGTCATCTAGTTAGCGACAAAACATTGGCACGTGCATTTGTTTTTGTGTACAAAACCGTTAAAACTCTGTAAATTGCCAAAAAATCAATGAAATAAGTGGAAGGAAGAGGTCGAACATTTGGACATTTTTCTGTGAAACTGGCGATAAATGTTAAGACACACTAGATATCAATACAATTATGTAATTATACTACTTCATACAAGCATAGAGGCAACTTTTTAACGCAAGATTATTCGGTAGAAGGTTCGGCATTTTTGCCGAATAATCGGCCGAATACGAATGTTCGGTATACCTGCCGAATATGCCGAATACCGAACATAAAACGAATATTCGGCCCATCCCTACTCAAAGCCAGATTTATCTGTAAATACTTCGAAAGTATGAAAGCGTCTACTATGAAGATACTAGTGTTAGTTTGAAATACGACAAGAATCTAGGACTAGTCTACATGAAAATCAAATATAGGTCGAGAGTCTGTTATTTTTGAGTCTTTTTATTCATAACATCCATCTACAACTTGTTTATTCAGTAGGTACGGTACGCATAGATGGTTCAAACGCAAACTTCAAGCCAACTGCATTTTTAATTTAGAATAATATATAGTTAATTAGGCAACAAATCTGCACCCACATTAAAAAAGAAGACGTGGTGATCTAATTTAGCTAATTGTCCAAATTCATTAATATCGCAGCAAGGAGCTACGGGGCACCGGGGCAGCAAGCGGTCGACAGGCCCTTTGTCTACTTGTTCACGGGCTCCCTAGGTTAGGAGCCCCCGGGGTACCACCCCGGCTGCCTCAGTGGGAGCAGGCTACGGCCCTAACACTGGGCTAGTCGTTTGTCATCGATCGGGGGAATTGGATTGGCAAGTTGGATGGGGATCATTATGACGCCAGCTACTTATCATCAAAGCTTCATTGGTTCGCAATAGTTCAATGACTCTATGAAAGAAGCGATTCTGTGTCCACATTTGCTCACAATGTTAATTCAAATTAAATTAAGAACTATTAACATTTGATTTTTTTCTGTAGTTAGAGATGAAACGAAACGTTTCTAAGCATCTGAGCATTGAGCAATCATCTCATCTGTTTGCCGAAATAGCTGTCAAAATTGACAACAAAGAATTGACAAGTAATCCCTGTACGGATTTACACCGCGTTTCTCGCGTTCGGTTCAGTTTTGTTGTGATAACTCCTAATATATTAGTATTATTACATAAAGGAATAATGTCTGACACGAGAGACGATGGAGATAAGAAGGTAATAAATAGTTTTTTTTTATCTATATTGTGAGTGAAACATGTCTGTTATCGCACGAGTGTCAATTGGTTTGTTAGCCGCATTTATTTATCTTTAATGACCTTGCTATGGCTTAGAGGTCGACGATGGGTCACATAAAATCATTAAAAACGTTGCGTATAATCTAAGACACATGTCGTAGTCATGACAATTAACCAATTTAAAAAATGTTTATCCACACTAGTTAGTCCCTAGTTCAATCTATGCTTGTGAGCCTTTGACATTTACCTACAGCATAAAAAAAATATGCGAAAAAAAACCTTGGCGCCTATTTCTGAAATAAATTGTGTCGAGTTTGGCATAACTTCAACAATATAAATTGTTGTAATTGAAGATTATCACGTTATAAAAAAATGTTATTCTAGATAGAGGATACCTTTAATTTCTTGTGCCTACCCAAATTGTAAAAATAATATATTTGTACATAATATGTAGTAGGTACATATTTTTCATATTTTCATATTTTTTGTTTACCTTAGAGAGGCCTCCGGCCTTGAGCTTAGTTAATGATTATAAAAAATCTTCACTTAACTACATACAGGTACTGATTGCACAAAATTTGATTTGAAATAGATTTTTTGTTTGATAACATTATTTATTAACACTTAGATGGCAAATAAACAGGTAGTTACGGAAAATAAATGTTAGCAGTTATAACAAGATGTTTTTATCTTTATTGTAAATAGTTTTGATATACTTAATATCTTATTAAGTTTATTTATATTTCACTTTTTTATAAAATAACAGTATAAAGTAATTATTATTTACTATAGATGTATCTTTGCTTACACTTCTTGCCATTGCCTTCTTGCGATAACTTTAATAAAGTAAATTACTGTCTATGGTGCTTAACTTCTTTTTTATTCATTAAACCTTTCAGGCCGACAACAACAGGCTGAAACCGGCGGTAAGCTTACTTAGCTTAACTCTTCTATGTAAAAGTTAATAACAATATATCATTTATTTATGTACCCAGCTACCTTCTTGGTGTAGATGTTACTTACCTATGTGTATTGTTGATTTTCTTCTCTACATGTTTTGTTATGCATGTAAAAAAAAATGGTGTGTTTCAAAAAAGGAACAGGTACATAATGGTTCTCTTTAGTTTAAATTTAGGTCTTCATGATATGATTTTCATTGGTTACTAGAACTTAGACCCCTTTCATTCATTATTATCATCATTATAGCCAAAAGGTGTACTTAGTAATTATTAATATTAATAACCCATAAAAGCATGTAATTTTTTCCTAATTTTATCATGATGGTTTTGTTCTAATATATTTATTACTCAAATATTAAAAAAAACAACTATTTATGCTTTCATGTTTATATTAACACTAGAACTAAAATACCTAGGTGTATTCATTATAATTTATTTTACTAGGATAGCATGATTTCCTTGTATGCATGAATTTGGTATAATAGTAGTAATCATAAATTTGTGGCGGGAAATACCATAGAGTAGATTGCGACTAGGGCATGCAATTCGAGTGTTCGAGTATTGGTTTAATTCGAGATTCGCCCTCTTTTAATATTCGAATATCACACGCTTATGTATTCGAGTTTTTCAAATATTATTATACTTTTTTGATTGAACATAGCGAGTGACTTACTCGAACGAGCGACAAAATATCCGAACGCAAAAACTCACTGTCACGTAAGTACGGTATGCATATTCGATATGTTATAAGTTTAACGCGTGTATCTGTGTATCACATCAGCTTTCGAACAAAAAAAAATCGCATCGAAATCGGTCCATTCGTATGGAAGCTACGATGCCACAGACAGACACACGGGTACACACCCGTGTATCTGTGTGTCTGTCTGTGGCATCGTAGCTTCCATACTAATGCTGATGTGATCGAGATGGTTCTTAGCTATAATTAAGGAAGAGCTGTGCAGGCGTTTGAAGATCATCAGCTCATTTCCCACTTGACAAAAGGGTCTTACCAACTTTGACAGGTCCGATTGATTTGAAATTTGGTGTACTGTTACTTCGGTGGTATTTCCAAGACATGGCAATCTTGATGCTGATGCTGCAGCATCAAGTAGTCTACGGTGTACCCAACCTCTCAGCAACTTACAGCAGATATAGCATGTTTGGGCTCATAAGAGTGGTATTAATGAGTAGGAGTTAGATAGATGATGATGTCTACAAGTAATTTAAAAAGTTTTTAAATAAAAATTAAATTAAAAATTTAAATAACCCCCGCCACCAAAAAAAAATACGGTTCCCCGACGCGACGACGCTTAGATCAAAATATTACTAGGTATTATAAAGTTAAAGGGCCTATAAATACATTTTTTTATTTTTTTACTTTTTTTTGTGTTAAGTTTTTAATTTAGGCATAAAAACACTTTGCTAAGATACAAAAAACATGTAAAGTAAAATTCTTAGACATACATGATTAACCTGTGGTAAAATGCACTAGTGTGTTATAAGCTACATTATGAACCTAAAAGCTGTGCAATAAGAGCCACTTTACGAGCAAGTGTGTTGAAAAGATAATTTTTGAGTAATTTAATTTTTGAGAGAGAGATAGACTCTGTTAACTGTTTCATATTTCTAATAAAATTACTTTAAAAACAGAAGGAGATTATTATTTATTAAAAAAACAACTAATTATTCGAAAAACTCTTTAAACTCGAATAACTCTAATAGTGTCACGCAAGGTATTCATAAAAATCGAATACCAAAATCGGGCGAATATTGCATGCCCTAATTGCGACCATAGTAGTTACCTATATTGAGGGAAGGAAAGTTTTTTGTCATCTATTTTTGCCTACTATGTTATTGTTCTATTCAGTACACGAGCCAATCGTTCGATATTGTGGTTAATGTAACTTGCGCAAGAATCAACTGATAAAATAAGTAATTATCATTGTAAGACTCCATGATAAAAAAATGCAGTGTCATTAATGATGAGCTCTATCGTAGCTACGCGGCTGTTTATCGATTAATATTTCATCGATATAATCTCTAGAAATGTGCGAGTTGCTATTCTATTATTTGAAGTACCTTATACTGTATGGCCACATTTCTTTGCAAAGAAAATGCCCACTATTTTTACTTTTCAAAAAATCAACATGGGCATTATGCCAGGTCGCCAATAACCAGTTGCGTAACTATAGGATGGCAGGGCTGCCAAAATGCCTAGGGCCCCCGGCCAAACGGGGCCCACGGCTTTTGAAAATTAAATTTATTAAATATTTAACTAAAATGCACACAATATTAGTAATTCTGTTTAGTAACTAGTTCAGTGATTTATTAAAATTAAATAACTATGTGATGATTTTTACTGGGGACCCATCCAATACATTTGCCTCGGGCGTCTGATGGTATAGTTACGCCACTACCAATAACGTCATATTTTATGAATTATATTTCGTTCCATATTCGTAATCATAATTCCAAGTGGACGCCTCACCTAGTCGCACCTGCAAACTACGTAACAGCTATTGTCCAAACACAAAACTGCGATGCGACGGCGCATCGTAGAAATATACGAGCTCTCACGACGCATCGCAAGAGCTTGCGAATTGATTCGCGTAATTGATTTTTCCTACATCTTCTTATCAATAACAGCAGTGCGCAAATCTTTTTAGTAGTAGTACCTAGTACAAAATACATTCAGTACGGTTGACGATCGTCGAGGGATTGGTCATCCGAACCTTGGAAGGAAGATGCTTTGCTGCACGAAATCGCGTCGCAACAATTCGCATCGCGTCGATTAGCAGTTTTGTGTTTGGACCCCAGCTTGAAGGCATGATGCAGTCAGAGCAAGCGCCTGATAACTGCCGGCTGGATGAAAGACGAATAAGAAACGAAATATGATTTACCAAATGTGTCGATCGAGTCTATATTTCTTGGAGCAGAGTCGGCCCTAGACCTTGACCAGGGTAGCGAGATTGTCTTTCGACGCCCATTGGTCGACGCTTTCACATCACATAAATTGTATTTCAGTTTATCTATACTAATATTATAAAGAGGAAAGATTTGTATTTTTGGATTTTTGTATGTAACGAGTAAACTTAAAAACTACTGGACCGATTTCAAAAATTATTTTGCCATTAGATAACTACATTATCACTGAGTAACATAGGCTACGGGCGGAGCCGTGAGGATACGGCTAGTATTTAATAAATAAAAATTACCAAATTTTTCAAAAATCAACTTTTGGCGTCTCTTGCCACCTGGCGCCTAGAGCGACCGCTCCTCTCGGTCTACTCCAAGGCCCGCGTTGTCTCGGACAGATTGTATTCTTGGTCCTTATAGGGCGATACGGATGGTCGCCCTGGTTAGGCGAACTGAGATTTATGTCTGATTGTCTGACTGGCATGAGAACTAAATTTCTCATTGCGAACTGTGGTGTAGCCTTCTCACGTTCTGCCGTGGTAAAAAGATTAGCCAGTCAGCAAGGGTAGCGGGGCTGACTGCCCAGGGTACGCCGACACCCGTGGAGGCTCTTAATGCACCCCTGTGGGTGGTGATTACCTACATGTTATTATGTCAACATGATAAGCAATCCTATCAAACGGAAAAACATCTTTACTAGATAAACGTCAGCATAACCTTTAGCGGGTGTGTCAGCAGATCTGATGCGATGATATATAAAAATAAACGGTAGACAGGTAGGTAGTAACAAAATGTGTTTACTACTTGACATCGTTACGATGTGTTTTTAAAGTTTTTTCATATGAAGATACATTATGCAATCTCATTAAATCTTGCTTCTGCTACCAAAAACACCTATAGACATGAGCGTCATCGCAATGACTAGCACAAAGTGCTAATTCGTTTATCATCCTGTATCTATGATGGATTTGATTGCTGCATATTTTGTACATATTAATATTATTGCATCAGATCTGCTGACACACCCACTAAGGTCTATGTTTATTCACCACATGTTTTTATTAACCCATTATGTAATAAGTACGTATATTGATAGATCTTCTTCTTTCCGTGTGGTTATTGACTACCCTAGTGTTAGAGTTTATGCCACCCATGGGCTTCTGACTTGGCTTCACATGCCATCGAGAAATATCTCTCAGGCATGCCGGTTTCCTCACGATGTTTTCCTTCACCGTTTTTAAGCAAGCGATAATTATGCAATACGCACATGAATCTGAAAAGTCAAAGGTGCGTGCTTTGGGTTCGAACTTGAGACCTATGACTTGGCAGTCCGACGGTCACACCACTAGACTATCACTGCTAGAATCTTTATAACAAAATTATAAGGGTAATGATTTATGCTTAAGTATATAAAATTCATGACATTACTTGCTTACAAATAAATGCGTATAGAATAGAAAGAAAAAAATAGATTGCTTCTGCCAATGCCAAATCAAGGCGAAATAAATTTCGTAGCAAATTATTTCAAACAGCTTCGTAAATAAAGATATGGGAGAAACGTATAAGACCTAGCTGTCCAAAATAATAATCTCAACTGCGGTTAGTCCACCCTGTCATACGAATACCTATGACAGTCGTTACGGGGAGTTAGAAGCCTGAAAGTCTGACAACCGGTCTAACCTTAGGATATCGGCATTGCCCTGCAAGTGGGTTGCGGAGGTCTGATGGCAGTCGCTCCGTGTAAAATACTGGTATTCAGCCGCATCTGGTTAGACTAGAAGCTGACCCCAACATAGTTGGGAAAAGGCTAGGCAGAACAGTTTAATCCACCCTGTCCCTCTCAACGGCAAGATTTTGGATTGTAGCAGAGGTTAAAATCAACTGACCATACCCACCCCAGCAGGTGCCCAAGAGCGTCTTTACTGTTGCAGACTGCTATGGGCGGGTATTACCTCTCCTTGAAGGTACCTATAATATGTCCAAATATGGACTACGAACTGCTAGAGACTAAACTCGTGGCTAATTAATAACCGCGAGGATCATGATTAGCAAGGTTAAGCTGCGCTTGCCACGGTCAGTCCGTGGATGAGTGACCATTCGTTACACATCGAGACCCCTCCGTGCCTCGGAGAGCACGTAAAACACTGGTCCCGGGTGTCATAGCAATACCTATGACAGTCGTTACGGATAGTCAGAACCCGAAAGTCTGACAAACGGTCTAATCTTAGGATATTGGTATTGCCCAGTAACTGGGTTGCGGAGGTCTGATGGTAGTCGCTCCGTGTAAAATACTAGTATTTAGCCGCATCTGGTTAGACTGGAAGCTGATCCCAACGTAAT
This sequence comes from Amphipyra berbera, assembly GCA_910594945.2. Classification (NCBI taxonomy): domain Eukaryota; kingdom Metazoa; phylum Arthropoda; class Insecta; order Lepidoptera; family Noctuidae; genus Amphipyra; species Amphipyra berbera. Next base: position 1,680,145 of record OU343142.1, on the reverse strand, counting down.
TAAGAAAAGGCTAGGCAGAACGAACTGCTAGAGGCTAAAAAAAACAGATTTTGAACACGGTAACAAGGTTTTTAGGCATGTACAATCAGCACAATCTATTTTAGACTTCGCTGGTAGACTGGCGATCACGCTTCAAGCTGATGCTTTTTACTGTGCACTTATTCAATCAGGCACTATTTGAGCAATCAGGTCACATATAAAGAAGAATTAATTTATCGTCGGTTATTCAATTACAGTTTGCTGTAAAGAAATACAAATATAGGTACCTATCTCTTATTGACAAACTGTTGTAGGAAAAGAAATATAGGAAACAGGAAGTTAGTAAACTTGGAATATAGCTAAAACTGCAAAAGATATAGGAACTACTTAGGGCCTGCGCCCGCATTTAAAAAGGCCCGTAAGCTAATTTCACCTGTGATAGGGACTAGCGTATGGCGAGGTTTACTATAAAAAGCTATGGGGTATTTGCTTCAATATTGGTTAAGATACTAGAGGCGCTTATGTATGAAAGTGAATGTTAATCGTGGCAGAAGAGGCATGAAAGTAGAATAAATGCCGTGGAAATGCGTTCCTTGCGAAGTATGTGCGGTGTAACTTTGAATGATAGATTGAGAAATGATGAGATTAGACAAAGTTGCGGTTTAAAAGATGATGTAGTGACAAAAATTGAAAGGAGTATGCTTAGGTGGTTTGGTAATGTTGAGAGAATGAGTGAACGGCGATTAACAAAAGGAATTTATAAGGCGGATGTCAATGGAAACGCCGGTAGAGGACGTCCTAGAAGGACATACATCGATGTTATTGGTGATGTTCTTCACAAAGGTCAGGTGCGTAGTACTCTCAACCGGCGTGCGTGTATGACAAGATGTATGAATGTGGATGAAGCGAAAGGGGTATGTAAGGGTCGTAGCATGTGGCGTTCTATAGTTTCTGCCTACCCCCATGGGAAAAAGGCGTGAGTTTTTGTATGTATACAAGAGGTTTAATGTTAACCAACAACGCTCGGTTAATAATAGGAATCGGTCATAACGACATTGACGACACGTTTTGTGCAGTGGCTGAGCGATCGGCTTCTGCGCTACGGTGCGTGTGAAGATTCGTGTCTGTAAACGCACCCACTATATATACAGGAGAAATCCTAGTGTGGGGCAACGTTTTTTAATTTAAAAAAAAACTGTAATTTGTTTCGTCAGACTATTTTTTCTTAATCTGAGATTGTTTCAATAAACATTGATCTCATTTGTTTAACACTTCGCTCGTATGTAAAATGCTTCCGCTAATTTTAAAAATATCAAAAATAATATCATCGTCACGTAACATCACAAATAATCTTGTAATATCTAAGTATTATAATTTGCGTAATATTTTTTGCAAATTACGTTACCTATGTGTACTTGTTTTTAGTACCATGGTTGTTTATGTTCCGTACCCAAATGATGCAAACGGGACCCTACACAAAGCCTATGCCGTCCGTATGTCAAGCCTATGTCCTACCGTCAGTCTGTCTGTGAAAGGGCTTTATCTTTTTAACCATAATAGATAGCCATTTGAAATGTTCACAGAATATTTGGTGCTATGGCCTCTATCACGGCAAATATTAAAAATAATAAAAAGTCTAGGCAGTTCCTCTCTTTGAGGCCCTGAACACTGGTAGCTTAGACCTCATAGCTTTCCATAGTAGAGCCTCCCATACGTTAGTAGCTGTCACAGGTAAAACTAGCTTACGACTCTATTTCCTTACTCAGTTTAGTAATAAGAAATGCTACCATTGGTAAGGAAAACGATTCGTTTTACGTCGTAGGAACTGGGCATAAATGCATATTAAAAAAATTATACAAGGTTACTTAGTCGGAAAGCGGGTACTAAGCCGAAAGGGTGTTAAAGTACACATAATAAGGGATAACTTTTGTTCTACAACTTTCCCCAAAACTCGATAGTTTAAGAGAAATAGCTTTTCACAGATTTCGTAAAAAAATATGCTAAAATCTATCTGTCCATACAATGATCAGTTGTTTTTACAATTTAGGTCATATTTGGGGTCACGGATTCGAAAATTAATTTTCTGAATTCATAACTAAAGCAGGCATGATGATTTTTTGAAAAAACTAAAATAAAAATCTTTTTGTATGCAAATAAAAATTGTCGAATTTTGAAATTTTTACTCTTTCTTTAAAATAGTCATCAGTGATACTTTAAGTGGCCCGCGGCTTAGTACCCCCTTTCCGACTAACCTTGTATAGTTGTAGGACTTGTAATATAGCAGGATTAGCAACCCTAACTACACGGCCACTTGTAGACAATATTTCAAATCATCTGAGTTAATAATCGTTCAGACGCATTTACAATGATAACTTATCAACTACTTATACTACATATATTATTTTACGCTATCATACCCGTCTGTAGTTGGTCATTGAGCGTTCTGAGTGACAACGCGTGTATGTCTCCCGCGAAAACCAATTTCGAATTTCAAACGGTTGTGATATAGTGAACAATTTTGAATTTTTTTTTTTAATATCTGGCAACGACTATCACTGCTATGGATTTATTAAGCAAGGTTTGTTTATATAAATTGTTTGTTATATTTCTTTTGCCCTCTAATGATCTGCTGCGGTCGTCGGGTTAACGAATTGATAATGCGGTTGATTTTCATTAACTCGTTGGATGCGTGACGCGAATTTCTGTTACGGAATGTTCTTTTTTTGTTTTTTTTTTTGCCTTTCTTAATCATTTGTAGGTAAATGTTACATTCTTTATTTAAAAAAAATAGAATTACTTCCACTTGCATTCTTTTTTAAATTAAACATTTCTATTGCTTAGGTACCTAATAAAATTATATTAGGTATGAGTGACACTTAGGTTATAAGTATTGTTATTATAATAATTATGTCTGACGGCCTATATTTTTAAATGCCGTCATGGACTAGAACTAGAAATGGTCTTTGTAGTAGCAATGTCATTTAAATAGACGAGCATGTGTGAATACAACGCTAAAATAGGGTTGGCGACATCGTTTACAAAAAAAATATTTATTTGTATTTTAATTCATAATTTATTAACGAATATTATTTCTATTAATGGACCATACAGCTAGTTCGTTGTACAGTTAAACAGTAATCATGGATGGAAACAGAGTTGACCTTTGCTTATCTTAAAAAAAAAGTAGGTAAGTATATTTTATTCCAACTTCTGTAAACATAATTATTATTATGAGAGATGAATCTAATCACCAATGGTAATATTTATACAGGGTTATTAAGTACTTACTATGTGCACGCTCTTCTTTGAATTAGCAAATAATATATTTACTGAGTTAAGTAGCTATCTTGTTATCTAAAGTTTAGGTATTTTTTTATTTGAATTTGTTCTATATTGATCCATAGTAACCGTGTTTCGTCAATTAATTTGAAGCAACTGTATACAATATTTTTACCAACAAAATTCGTCACATTAGTTCAACGCTAAGTAGTTAGTAAAAACATTAAAACTTGAATGCATAAATACGCTCTTCAATAGTTTTGGGAACATTATAATCGACTTGCTTATGATTAATAGTTGACTACGGAGACAGTCACTTTCTAAAGTACCTAGTTAACGTATTGAAGTAAAATGAGATATACATGGCTATAGAAAGGGTATATAAAGCTACCTATCTAAAAGGCATCTTTTTTTATACTTGGAACATCTTCATGGATGTCCCTCGTCCGGTGAAGGCGAGGGGGTCTGCCGGACTCTTACCGGCAAAGAACTCCTAAAAACCCTCTGATTCAATTATGTCCAACCCATAATATTGACTTCTTTTTGGCGTTAAAATAGGTACTAAAATTACTTGAATTAGGTACCAAAAATACCTGAATTACAGTAAATACTGGCCAGTCATTAACTCGGCCATAACTGAAGTGTCGAGCAGTAATCGATCGCGTACAAATGGTGTAGATTATTTTAATCGATTTATTCAACATTGGCATCCTTACTGTAGTGTTGTTACGCAACCATATTATAATAGGTCTATATATTTATATATAGGTACTACATACATGTCACAACTGCGCAGTATATTGATGTCAATTACTATATCGCTATAAACGCGACTAGACAAACATTTGAATAAGCAGTACCACAGTTTTTGTTATGATAAAGAATATTTTAGTAACAAAAATATATATAAAAAAACAGTAAGTAATTACACTTAGGAATAAGGAAAATACAGTTTTTTTTAAATTATATTAAGTTTAATGTTTTATTCACTTCAAAAACGTTGAATGCCATTAATCTAGCTTACATTTACTATTGGATATTCTCCACCCACAGTAAAATCTATATTCACGGTAATGAAGTCAAAATCATTAGTTTTTTTTTTATTTGTGTTTACTTTTGTTATTATACCATAATATGCGGAACCACCAGATAAGTCTGGAATTAGGTATAGTGTACAGTAATAAGCCTTGTTAATCACCATAGGATTAAAAGATTGTGTACCGATTCTGATTCTATAAAAAATAATAATACATTAAAACTTTGATAACCCTACACTTATGAGCATTGTCATAATAAATAATTTTCCTTCATAGTCTGTGGTGATTTACGCGCGAAACTAACTGACGTTTGTTATGACAGGTCATCGTAATTTTCCTGAGAACTTTAGAGGACAATGGGCAAAATGTGCCCAGAGCTGTAGCATCTTGTCACTTACCTTACACGAAAGATCTTTAACAATCGTATTATTTTATTCCATGGCAGCAAATCTGTAGTTTGCGGGGAAAAAAGTTACAGTCATTTGAAATATGCAAAAATAACCTATTTAGAAGACTTGTAAGTGGATGGTTGAATGAAAACAATGGAGACTCGCACGCGCAGGCAGATAGCGTGTATCTGTAAAAAAACAAGTAGCTGAGCGAAAAAAAAGTAGAAAAAATAACTTTTGGAAGTTTTCATTTAGTATATTCACTCATTCGTTCACTCACTTGTACATAATTTATTCACGCATTTTGCTAATCCAAAGTAGACATTCTATATAGTGAGAGAGAAAAAAAATCGTTCAATCACTTATTAATTAGTGTTGATCACATTTATTAATTATGCTTTTTGCTAATGACAGATAGATAAAAAAAATGCGATCTAAAAAAAGATCTAAGAAATGTTCTCCTTCATTCAACCATTCATTCTCTTATTATTTAGTTATTCAGACATTCATTCAATTTTGCCCATTGTCCTTTACTTGAAATGAGTTTTAAAGTTGCTTAAATAAATTCTGCGTTTTGCTCTCATTTTATTTAAAACAAAAAAGTGTAATACTAATTATTTTCTAGTGTTCATTGACCTTTTCCTCATAATTAGCTCATAAAATAGATTAGAAAGTTATTGCATCCTTTGGTCGTAGTTTATATGGTACAGACCTACCACCAATTAATTAATTAACTAAATAATTAAAATAACAATGCATAAATAAGTACATATTATACCTACCAAGAATTTTTTCACGTTTTTTGAGGTTTCACACAGCTTTAAGAATTGTATTGTACAATAATCAGTGTAGGAGTTGGTCTACCTGTCGGGGTCGCGGTGCATGCAACAGCGAATCCCGTGACCCCGGCCTTAGGTCAGAAGGAGGGACACCGTGGGGTTTTAGCCAGTAAGAGTCTGGCACACCCCCCCGTCTTCCCCAGACGGGGGATAGTCCATGAGGATTTCCCCACGTGAGAAAAAAAAAAAAAAAAAGGAGTTGGTCTACACTTATTTTTCTCTCCCACGAATTATATGAGCTGATGCCGTGGTAATAAGAATAGGCAGCCAGCAAGGTTGGTAGTGGGACTGACTGCCCAGGGTGCGGCGGACGTACTTAAGTATCGTCACTTTTGGAGGTTACATTGAAAAATACGATATCTAAAGCGATTAGGTTGAACGAGATCAAATCCTGTCATAGTCTGTCTGGATACATCAGCAGCCCTGCGTCCATTGCTGGACGTAGGCCTGCTACAAACCGAACGATGTGTTTACCCCTGCGATCTCCATCAAATCGTATGTCCATCTAATTTGGGGCCGTCCTACGCTCCGCTTCTTCATTCGAGGATTTCTTTCCCCAGCGGTTGTTGGTTCTCCGAGTAATGTGGCCTGTCTTTTGCCACTTCAATCTGCTAACTCTAAGAGTAATGTCGGTGACTTTAATTCTTCTACGGACTTCTTCGTTCCGGATCTCGTCACGTAGAGAGTTCCGGACATAGCCCGTTCCATTATTTGAGAGGCCAGCAGTGAGGGATCACGTTTCGACCTCCCTGTTCTGCCTAGCCTTTTCCTAACTATATTGGGGTCAGCTTCCAATCTAACCAGATGCGGCTGAATACCAGTATTTTACACGGAGCGACTTCCATCAGACCTCCGCAACCAGTAACTGGGCAATGCCGATATCCTACAGTTAGACCCGTTGTCAGACTTTCGGGCTTCTGACTACCCGTAACGACTGTCATAGGTATTCGTATGACACACGGGACCGACGGTTTAATGTGTTCTCCGAGGCACGGAAGGTCTCGATGTGTAACGAATGTTGACTCATCCACGGGCTGACCGTGGCAAGCGCAGCTTAACCTTGCAAATCATATGATCCGCGCGGTTTTTAATTAGCCACGAGCTCATCGAACATTTTGACTACCCTATGCGACCCTAAAAAGTGAAAAGACTTACCTACATGATGATGACGACAGTTCTGATATACATACATACCGTCGCTGTGCAGTGAAAACCTCGTAATTGCAATGAACGTACCGGTAAAACGGAGCTATTTTAAATTCATGGGGTTGATTGGAATTCAGTTATGGAACATACTTCTTATACATATTTACCATTTCAATGAAATTGTATATTTAGGTATTATTATAAAAATAAATATTAAAAATGAAATTATTCATAGTTAGTTAAAATATATATCGAAAAATCTTCTGTAAGTACCTTGTTCGTTCCAATTAACTCCATGAATTTCAAATAGCTCCGTTTTACGGTAGGTAATTTTACAGGAGGAGAACTGCCTGTTAAAAAAAAGTATGAAGTTTAGATGTAAGATTCTTCTGTTTTATTATCTATTCATCAATCTATTTCATCTTAGAGCTGTGCAGTTTCGTTCTAAATATGCGTTACAAGGTTTTTTACCTAACAAATGAATAACAAAAAATAAAAATGAATTAGTGCTTTACGAGGTTTTCACTGCCCAGCGACGATACCTAGATAGGTAGAGACCTATGTAGATAAACTAGTTAAATGACTGGCAGAAAACAACATTTTGTCCTTGATAGAGTGCGTATCAATTATTCGTACCAATTAAAGTGAAGATTGATTTGAAACCTGTGTTGACATTGTGACAACAACAGTTTAATTAATGAAGAAATTAGAATAGTAAGTTTATGTAATATGATTATATAATATTCATCACGCCAGTATTTCCCGAAAGTTTGGACAGAGGTGTATAGTAACACCCTCATTTTGCCGTTATGTTTAAGTCCCATGTAATAGGGGGCAAACTCCGGGCTGCTAGTGAGGAATTCCACACAGAAAAACCCAATAACACTGATCGCTCGATCCCGATTATCGGTCGCGTTTGCCACGACTAGACCATCGAGGAAAGTTGTAAGCTTTATTGTTAACTTAAATTACAAATGAACAGGATGGCTATTTTGAAGTTTGATACACAGGATGGCATATTTTTTTATGAGCCTGTACTGTCCCACTGCTGGGCAAAAGCATCCCTCCATACTTACCATCTATCGCGATTCTGTCCAGCTTCACGCCAACTCTCTAGAAAAGCATCCAAGTCGTCCCGCCATCTTCTTCGTGGTCTGCTGCAGCGACCCCGTCTCGCTGTCTCGGGGCTCCAGTCTTCTACTATACTCACAGCTCACTCAGTATACGGCAGACATGCCCTGCCCAGTCCCACTTCAGCTGGGCGGCTTTTTGAGCCACACTATCAATATGCGTTTTGGAGCGCAGAATTGTGTTTCAAACACAATTTGTTCATTTAACACCGAGAATACTGCGCTCCATATCCCTTTGGCAAACCTTGAGTTTGGACTTCTAGATGTTTATCGAAGACCAAGTCTGTGCACCATATGCCAAGTTGGAGAGAATACACACACAATAAATTTAGTATTTGTTTTGTAAGCCGGACGCTGCCCCGCACTCCCAACTTCGAAAAACATATAATTATTCAGTATTTCATTACATAATCAAAAATACTGCCATTTCAAAATCCAGTCGGGATCCTGACCAGTGCCTAAAAATCCTGACATGTCGGGACAAATCCTGACGTCTAGTTACCCTACGAATTTATTAAAAACTAACAGACGCCCGCGGCTTCTCGCACGGATCCCTAACTTAATTGAAAACATTCTATCGCCTATATTCATCACGGATAATGTAGGATTCTAATGGTGAAAGAATATTCAAAATCGGTCCAGTAGTTTCAGAGCCTATTCAATGCAAACAAACAATCAAATCTTTCCTCTTTATAATATTAGTTTAGATAATATTAGTTTAGACAAGCATGTAAAGTGCGATATCTGATTATGTAAAACATATGCAGATATATTTGTAGCTCGAAGTGTATCTCAGTAGGTACGTTGAATGACCGGAAGAACATTGTTATGTCTGTTTTCTATGATCATTATAATAAAACATCATGCTGTCGTATGTAACAACTTGTCTTTGTAATCAGAAATTGTATCGTAAAATCATCGTCTTAGTTACTTTTGTATGCAGGTGTTTACAGTGCGCGGCAAATAATTTGAACCAAGATGGCGTCGACTGCGTGATCTATGTGAGATTCGGCTCATATGATTCGTTTTGATGAGTCCAATAGATTGCACTTGGTGTTCAGGGTCTAAAGATGGAGCTAGGAGGTGGATAGTGGAACTCTTCAGTGGCTACTAGTAAACCCCTCAAGTTTGGCAGTTGACGCCATCTTGGTTCAAGTTATTTGCCGCGCACTGTACCAAGCTTTTAATACCACGTCCAAGTGCGAGCGCGCACTGCGGTGCGGTGACATGCGGTGCGTTATTTTCACCGCAACGAATAAAATAAATACAAGTAAATCAGTATGCGGTGAATAATTCGCAGTGCGCGCTCTTCTATGACACTCCATACTCTACAGATTATATTTTAAAAAAACGCAAGGTAGTCGGCGCTAGCCCTAAAGGATGATTTCAGAGATTCCACCAAACGGCTCGCATCGCATCGGATCGGAAGCAATTTTACAATCTTTAAACGATATTAAATCGTGTACACAGTATTTAAAGTCTATATTGCCAAGTCACGCACAGCAGCTTGAGCGCGGGCGTCTTCCGCGACACGCGATCGTAGCCGAAAGTATGCTGCGACGCGTGTACGGCTCCGTACGGCACCGTTCGCCACGCTTGTTGTCGTATCTGATCGGATCCTTTCGGCTGTCAACACGGTAGGAATGAAACTATTTGACTAGGCGCAGATACGTTCGCAAGTGACGGTACGAAGCTGATCGTATGCGTCGACACCCTGTCGGATGCGATCGGCTGTGGCCGCATCCGTTCGTATCCTTTCCGATCCGATGCGATGCGACCCGTTTGGTGGAAATCATCTTTAAGGCCTTTTGATACGTGGGATCCACCGCGCACTACGCCGCGCATTACCAAAGAATTAATGTTTGTGAACACTAGCCGTGAGTAATCTATGGTCGCGCATTCCCTTATCTTTCATCGAGCTAAGGGTTAAGACCACAGCTGTGCGTGTAAAGATTAAATTGCAATAACCGCGCGATCATACGATTTGCAAGGTTAAGCTGCGCTTGCCGCGGTCAGTCTATGGATGGGTTACCATTCGTTACAAATTGAGACCCGTCCGTGCCTCGGAGAGCACGTTAAACAGTCGGTCCCGGGTGTCATACGAATACCCATGTCAGAAGCCCGAAAGTCTGACAATCAGTCTAACTGTAGGATATCGGCATTGCCCAGTTACTGGGTTGCGGAGGTTTGATGACAGTCGCTCCGTGTAAAATACTGGTATTCAGTCGCATCTGGTTAGACTGGAAGCTGACCCCAACGTAGTTGGGAAAAGGCTCGGAAGTACAAGTATAATTACTTCAAGATGCTGAAAAAAATACGTTAGTCTATGGAAAATATAATCTGTAATATACGTTAGTCAATGGAAAATATAATCTGTAAAGATTTTTCATATTGCCGGTTTAAGTTTTGCAGGGACGTAATGCCTGTAACCTTAGTGCCGTGTGGTTTCCAGCCTAAGATTACGCGCGAAAGGCGAGAAAGGTTCAGCTCTGCAAAATACAGTGCAATACATAGTGGCGCCACTAGCCATTTATTTATTTATTTTACTTTAACATAAAACGGCCATTGGCCAATTACTTTAGTTAAAGACATTATTTATATTTAACGACATTCACACGCTCATCTCACAATACTCCAAACATGCTGACAAGATGCTCTTTCCGCGAATACATCACAGTCAGGCATGGTGTCCAAAAGAGCGTTAAGCGAGGACAGAATACGTGGGATGGGCGACTGGGCACGGGCGACGGGCATGGGCACGGGCACGGGCCTCAAAGGGACGGCAAAAAATGCCAAAAAAAAAAAAAACTTCTCGAAGCCCTCAGAAAGGCGACCGATTGCAACACGAGAACGTGCTTGTTATTAAGAAGCGATACTGATAGTTAATTATGCATTAAAAACTAATTCGTTATGTGGTTACCGAAGAAAATTCTAGCTTCACCGTATCGAATAATGGATACGTTTATACCTACAGCTGTTTCTATTATAATATATAATTTACATTTAAGTGATCATTTCTCGTGTCGGCACGAGTTATACGAGAATAGCTCATGCTGTGGGGAAAAGATTAGCCAGTCAGCAAGGTTGGTACGTACCGTATTAAGAGGAAATGCGGTCGGCATATAGTCCATACAAACGTATTCCTCAGTTTCCTCCTTGGACAATGTCACTAGAGCAAATATTTTTTACCATATATCGCACCCTTAGTAATGTAAGGGCACAACTCGAAAATATCAACTTTAGGGAAAACGTGTTTAAAGATTCAGGGAACCCGATGTTTTCACGGTATTTTTTACAATATAATTACAGTATTTGCTTTAATATTGTCTTTTTTATCTTTCTGTGAAAGCCAAGTGGTAGAACAGTTGATATTGAGACCATCTAACACAGAAACTCAAAAACTCAATATTTCGAGTTGTGCCCTTACATTAATAAGGGTGCGATATATCTACCACCACTATGTCCCTATGTTTTGTTATTGTCAATATTATTAAAAAAACTAGAAACGTTTAAACTTTACAAAAATCGACCGGTTTTACCACCGTTTTCAGACATCTGGCAAACAAATTTGACGAATATAAAAAATAAAAGAAAAATATACAGACATAACCAAAGTCTTTCTTATATTATTACAGAAAAAAATATTAAAATCGGTCCAGATTTGAAGAAGGAAACAGGGAAATACGAAAGTACGATTTCGCTAATATTGCACAGGAGAATTCGGTCCGAGATGCAGGTGTCTCTTTCGCGCTCAATTGGGAAGGTTTGCGGGAGGGGTGGGACAGAAATAGATTGCAAAAACCTATTCAAATTATTAACATTTTGCAGCCCGCGTTTCCTTTTAAGTATCGTCACTCGTGGAGGCTGTTTTAATGCACCCCAAAACAATCATAGATCAAGTAATAATAGGAAAATAAGGATGTAGGCAGATGTTGTTAAGGTGTTTCAATATCGTACGTCTCGACGCCGCGCCGACGGTTTGCCATACTAGAGATAGGAACTTGAAATAAGCTCCATAGAAATAACGTCAATTTATAGGGTTCCGTACCAAAATGGTAAAAAAGGAACTCTTGTGATGCGATTTCGTCTGTCTGTCACAGCTGCTTATTTCAGAAACTACTAAAGCTACCGACTTGAAATTTGGAATAGTTTTAAATAATGCTTATCCATCTATATTGAAAATGAAAGAATCGAAAACATAATTTTATTTTCATTGCAACAGGGGCCGATATGGGGGGTTGAAAATTTAAAGTGGGGTTACTAAGCGTGGGCTTCATTTGCACATTATAAAACATATTTAAAGTGGGGTTACTAAGCGTGGGCTTCATTTGCACATCATAAAACATATTTAAAGTGGGGTTACTAAGCGTGGGCTTCATTTGCACATTATAAAACATATTTAAAGTGGGGTTACTAAGCGTGGGCTTCATTTGCACATTATAAAAACATATTTAAAGTGGGGTTACTAAACGTGGGCTTCATTTGCACATTATAAAACATATTTAAAGTGGGGTTACTAAGCGTGGGCTTCATTTGCACACTATAAAACATATTTAAAGTGGGGTTACTAAGCGTGGGCTTTATTTGCACATTATAAAACATATTTAAAGTGGGGTTACTAAGCGTGGGCTTCATTTGCACATTATAAAACATATTTAAAGTAGGGTTACTAAGCGTGGGCTTCATTTGCACATTATAAAACATATTTAAAGTGGGATTACTAAGCGTGGGCTTCATTTGCACATTATAAAACATATTTTTATAAATGTGTGTAAAAAGCAGTTTGCAAAGCGAAAAATCTGGAAATAGAGTTGATGGTAGTTTATATAAATATTATAGGACAAATAATACAATGCCTAAAACCAGCACAGTTGTTTTATAAATCAGCGAAAATATTTTACAAACAAACTTAGTAGTGCGGTTCAATAATCATATTTTTTTTTTATGGAATTAGTTATTTCCTCCAACAATAAGAACCCTCAGTGCGTGAGTACGACTTGTGCTTGACCGATTTTTATCTCTAACGGGGCAAACCGCCGAATAATAGGTTATTGAAAACGGGCGTTAGATTGCAAAATAACAATATTAGTAACATTATACTATTAAATTTCTCTATGTATGATTTGATTGCATTTATGTTTTACAAAGGTTTCGTAAAAAAAAAATGTATTTATGACGTTTCATGAATTAAAGAGTTGACGATAAAAAAACTGTTTGTATGAATGCACCAGCTGTTTTATGTAAATAAGAAATAAATAAATACTAAAGAATATGTAAAGAAATATTCTGTATGCATAAGTGGGTATCCAATATACCTAGTACAATGGGTGTTGTTGTCATAATCATATTTATGTGAAAATAATAAAAAAAAAAATTGAGCACAATGTATTGCTACATTTTCATAACATAACACCACGCTTGTATTCCCTGAAGGGTTGGCAGAGGTGTATAGTAACACCCTCATTTCGCCGTTATGTTTAAGTCCCATGTAATAGGGGGTGACCCTACTGCCATCAACCGGGCACAAATCCAAAGTCTGGACTGCTACTGAGAAATTCCACATGGAAAAACCTAATAACAATTCGCCCGACCTGGGGATCGAACCCAGGACCTCACGATCAGCAGTTGCGCTTGCCACCAGCTTGTGGCAGTCACATTTTCTACAACATTTTAATGATAACTTGTTAAAGGTTACGGCTGCGACCTGAAGCAGTAACGGGTACAGGTCGACCAGCGCAGGCGCATCGCCAAAGACACGGCCATAGCATGGGAAAAACATGATTAGGTCTGCAACAGGAAAATGCCAAATCCCGATTACTTAAACAATGGATTTAGAAATGGCGGATTTACTATTTCGCTCACAGAGAACGTGTGTGAGCGAGACGCAAATAACGGCAACAATAGTAGCGCCGCCATTTTCAATCCCATTCTTTAAGTAATGGGGTTGCAGATTAGGACGCTATGGTTATCGTTAGCGGCGGTTGATAAAATTAATGAACGTCATTATTTAGTTACCGATACTTGTCGAGTTTATCGGCCAAGGTTAAAGAGGCCAGGGTTAAGGTTTTTTTATTATTTTCAGCCTATGTTATCGCACTGCATGGTAAAGCCCCCCCATTTCTTCTTCCACTCTTTCCCGTCATTCGCAAGATCTGTGGCGCAGTTTATCGTGTACGCGTCAAGCACGTCCCGCCATCTTCGTCTGAGTCTGCTGCGATGCCGTTGGACGTCTTTCAGAACCCAATCGGTACCTACTAATTTAATTATTAGGTGGGATATGCAGCGAGCGTGTCCGGCCCAGTCCCACTTGCTTGGAAACTTTTGGAGTTAGGCCGGCGATCTGTGTTTTGGAGCGCAGTTTGTTGTAGGACTAGAATATTTCAATCTTCTTTTTAAACCCTATTTAAGTTCTATGGTACACCCTGTATAAGTACTGCACACAGAACAAATTATTTCGGTAATGTCCAGTTAATTCAAATCTATTCGGTGTTGTTAGGCACATCCGTGCGCGCGTGCGCGCGCGATAAGCCCGCCAATTATATTATCAAACTCAGTATGCAGACAGAATTGGTTAACGACAGAGGTGCGTTCAGCACCCTTGGTTGTTGTTTATTGTTTATTAAATAAATTGTTAGTGAAAATCATGGATACCGAAGCAGAAATGTGCAGGTCTTGGGTATGTCAAGTTTCTTGACTTTTCTCGTGATCATAAATAAAAAAAGTATTGCGGTATTGTTGACTATTGTACTTGTTATTGTCAAATAAATTCATTTGACCGCTAAGGATGCTCGAGTCAACCGAAGTGTAGAAGTTGTTGGAAAACTTAATGATAGAGAAGTGATCAGTGGTTGGTTGAGGCAATTTACCTTGACGCCCATCTCTTTGACCATAGACAAGTACCCCTAGTACGAGTTTGTAAATTATGAAAACGGCAATAGTTTTCGTGACCTCGCTAAACTGAATACCTAATACATTTGTCTCTTTTTCTTGCGGGTGTGTTAGGGCCTGCGCCCACAGGCTGCACGGCATGGCGCGGCATGCCAAAGCACCCCACGATACGGTAAATACGAGGTCTAAAGGATATTACAATATGGTTTAAAATTATTTGAGCTTAAAAAATCCTTTGACATGCCGTGCCGCCTGTGGGCGCAGGCGCAGGCCCAAGAGAAAGTTTAGCAAGTTCACGAAAACTATTGCTGCTTTCGTAGTTTACAAACTCGTACTAGGGCTGCTGAATACAAACATTACGAGAGATGTTCTCAGTAAAACCCAGGTTTAGAAATGGGTTGGTATCTTTTGGTCTATATTTCGATATGTAACTCTAGTGATAAGAAGGATTTACTGTAGTAACCTCTTTAGTTTCTACGTAGATACCATGAGAACAGATTGTTATTTTAATTACTTTAATATGTAACACGTAGATAGTTATCACCATATCCAAAATTAATAAATGACGACAAGTCATTAAGGTACTCGTTTCCGTAGATAATATTTCTATTAGTCATTATTTACTACGTATTCATGATATATGTATGTTATTTTGGTCGTTGATGCATTCTACCTAAGTAGGTGTGTCTTAATACAGTCAAACTTCTATTATCCTGGATAACATGATATCTGAATGATTATTATTGCACAATTATCTAAAAATGTACGTTTCCCAAATGTATTGGAAACATCGGGTCTAAAAGAACTTCTCCTACTTAAATTTGACATTATAAGCTCCCTAGAATTACTGTAAAATTTATATCTCTAGTAGGAAAATCGCCGAAAGATAGGTTTACGAGAACGGCCATTAGTTGTCGAGTATCCAATACTTGCGTCACCTTATGTACGAAAAGCCTAAGCCTCTAACTAACTAATGAGATCGTAAATCCTTTTCTTGACTAGGACCCTAGGGCGCTTATTACAAAAAGTGGTTTAAACGAAGACTAAGGTAAACCCAGATTTATAATATACCCATCACTTGCTAACGTCATATAACAAAAATAGATGGAGGTATTTTAAAACCGAGGTTTTTCTTAGTCCATCTCTCGTAATAAGAGGGCCTCTGTGCACTGCAACGTCGGCAAGATCTGGTCTGTGTGATATGTGATGTGTCCCCTTCTCATCTTTTAAAGTTATAGATTTTTTTATAAACGCTAATTGTTACGAGGCTTGTTAAGATGCGCTAAGTAACTCTGGAAGAAGTGACACAATACAATTTTGCAGGTCTAAGTGACCAGATCTGTGTCCCCTAACTCTCAAATGCGACATACTATCCTTTCTCGGAGTCTGTAATGCAAATAGTAAAATAAAACTCAGGTTAAGCAGCTAATAATAGTAGTGTTATTGACTATCCCAGTACATGTAAGTACACGGTACATAGCGCGAGTCTTATCGAAGATACAGGTGTACCGTACACACGTATCTTCGGTAATAGATAAGATTAAATAAAGCTCGAAACATACTAGATATCTGATGCGAATTACGGTCGCAACTCACGGTCGCGACCTGGTAGTATGCACAGGTCGTCTTCGTACGCTCCAGCCAGATTTGCGTCGGATGACCGAGTGCTGAAGATCACGTCGGCGACTTAATTCCGATAGTTTGCACGCGTATAATGTTATAATACCGACCAGTACCGTAGTACGAGTTTGTAAATTACAAAAACGGCAATAGTTTTTATGGGCTCGCTAAACTGAATAATCTATTCGTTTCTTGTTCTTGCGGGTGTGTAAGGGAGATAGAGTTTAGCGAGCTCACAAAACTATTGCCGTTTTCGTGATTTACAAACTCGTACTAGGGGTACCTACTGAATTCATACATCTGATCATCGGTCGCGACCGTCAGCTGCGTCCGTGAGTTTGTTTCGGCCTTTGCTATACAGTCTAATAGATAATGTAGATTATTGCTGATTATGAGGCTGGCTAAATTGGCTTTCATATTATGCTAAATAAAGTGCACTGATTTCAATTGTAGGGGTGGGGGAACTCTTTACTCTTCAGCTACAGAAGTTACTTAGGGTACTAATTCACGAACTTTTTTGCATAAATATGAATTTAGGCGCTAATCCCGGTAACTCAGCTGAATTTAGCATAAAGCGCGCTCCAGAATAGATTATAAATATTAGTAACTACAATAAATAATCAATAATTTTCTGGGTTTTTTTTTGGAAAATCCAAGTGCACAGAACTTACATAGTGACAGTTAAGGAATCTTGTCCTTTAGAATGATCAGCTTTATACATTGTGGAACCCAGAAAAGAATAGGTCAGTACGATGTTGAAAAAGGTGCTAGTCATATCGTCTCAAATACGCATCCAATTAAATCACCTCTGTACATATATTGGGTGTGAAATTGTTATATTTGTATAAACTGTTACTTTTATAAACTTTTCTTGCCTGAATTCAGAGCTAAGCCGTGACAAGAGCCGCAGCTTCGCGCTTTAATCAATTAATCAGCTCATCTGATCGCTTGTTACTATAAAATCCTGCGCTTATTATACTGTGAAGAAGGAGAACCGTGGCAGGACCTTACAATTGGCAACGCACATTTAGAAACGCCATATTTTATGGCCTTCCATAGTCATGCTATTAAAACTAATTGGTGGTCGAGCAAATACTATAAATAAATACTATTCAATGGCATTGCAATGCAAAGATTTGTAGAAAAACAACGTAAGGTCGACATATTAGCGTTTTTTTGTTTGTTTATGACGCGTTGTTGAGCTAGGCCAGTGGTCGGCAAACACATTAGTAAAAAAGAGCTAAATATTAGCAGTACAACGAAAAACATTTTTTTGAGGTCCTTTCTTTTCAAGAAAACATTTTTTTTTGCCGCAATGAAGTGCCGCGTGGCCTCTGCGAGCTTGACTTGTGTCCCCCGCCAGCCTTCCAAAAGACCGGAGTTAAAGGAAAATATCCGAGATATAAATAATACTACCAGTAGCTTGGACCCTGTTCTCGACACTGGTATTTTATATTATTAAATTATCTATACTTATATTATAAAAAAAAATTGGTACATCATACGATAGATATAATCGTTAAAACTCTTCATATTATTATAGATTTGGTTGTCGTGATTCATGAATATCGATTTGCTTACACTCCGATCATGTATTTTAAACGTTACATCTATTAAGGAATCGATCTCATGAGCTTCGATGTGGTAGGTACCGGATCCGTAAGAAGCAGCCATTCGAAAAATCATCAACCTCGACCAGCAACCGTCAACCAACCAGCCTTATTCTGACTTTCTCCACAGATCCGCAGCCACCAGAGAACACCTTCTGGGTGCCGTGACTTCAAGGAGGCGACGAAACGCGATGCCCTCGCCCGGCTGGAGGTGGAACTGGAGCGACTCCTCGCTTCGGTCCACGAAAGCAGGCGCCCCCATATCGAGAAGGAGTTCAAGGGTTTCAAGAACCTTTTCGGAAGGTTCTTGGCTGAACGTAAGTTAATTTTGTTTAATTTTTGTTGATTCAAACATACATACCTAATCAACCCATTATAGACCCAATGCGAGGCACGGGCCTCTACTCAAAATGAGAAGAGTGTAGGCTTTAGTCCACCACGCTGTCCTGGTGTGGGTTTGCGGACTACACATACCTCTGGGAGTTTTTGGAGCCCTCTCAAGTGTGCAGGTTTCGTCACGACACCTTTCTTCGCTATTAATGAAGTGATAATAATCAAACTATTGAGTTGGTTGCGGAGCTAAAAACAGGTTTAATTTAGTTTTTTGCAGTCCAATCCTTGATATAGGCCTTTTCCAAAATAACTATGTTATTGTTCTTACAGCCTGACCACGGGCAATGTGTGTTTTGAGAGATTCGACAAAATACGTGACTATAGTCACTAGTGCGTGACAAGGCCGCCTGACATATACAAGGTTACTGGTTATGGCAAAAGTGAACTATTTCCGAGATAATATTTTAAAGATACCCAGTGGCGTAGCTTGCCCTAGACGGGGCCTGTATCAAAATTTGTCGGGGGGCCGTTATACCCGAGTGCAGCAAAGCCCAAATGGAGGGTAAAGATTTTTCACAAAAGAAATAACACACCCGGGGGCCCCGTATCATTGATACGGCTAATACAGCGGTAGCTACGCCCCTGAAGATACCACTCTTAATAAAAATGTAAAAAATAAAGAAATTCGTTCACTTTTGCAAAGAACATTACTGGGTTACTATAGATAGATGATAACAAGTCGTACAACCCTACCTACCACGGGATCGTGACCAATAATTAGTAACTCTGTACATAGAAAACGTGCTTGTTATAAACGTATAATTACCATATAAAATTAACAGTTTCAGAAGTCGGTGCTGATCCACGCTGAACCAAATTGAACGCATCGACTTCTGAAACTGTTAATTTTATATGGTAATTATTTTATTCTTTTTGAAGTCGGTTAAATTTTTTTGTAAAAAATGTTTTTATTTTTTTTATTTTGGTGGCCTTAATTAAAACTTGGTTGGACCTACTAAAGACGCTGCTCGTAACATAATCACATCGTCACAATATGCGTACTGTTCGTCATTGAGGAGTTTCATTGTCTATCTCCGAAGTTCTTCATCAGATCTTCACCAAATTTAAATGGGACCAACTTCGAAGTATACCCTATTCATTAAAAAAAAATCATCAAAATCGGTTCACAATTGGGGAAAATATCGATGAACATACACAAAAAAAAAACAAAAAACATACATACAGACGAACATAGTAACCTCCTCCTTTTTGGAAGTCGGTTAAAAAATTAAAAGTGAATGTCCTTTCAAGTTCATTATCGTGTGCGCATTACGAAACTCACTAGATAACGCCAAACATTTGTTTAATAGTAATGTTTATCGAAAGGCCAGTAAAAGGCTAAAGTGCTCTTATCAAATACTGAATATATTCTAATTGTGTCATGCGTCGGACATTCAATTGTATTTGGTTGTGATCAGTCCTCGGATAGTTGTCATTTTATAAAAAATCGTAGCGCAACTGCCATCAATAACCCTAGTACGAGTTTGTAAATTATGAAAACGGGAATAATTTTCGTGAGTTCAGTAAACTCCATCTGTTTTACACATCCTCAAGAAAAAGAGACATTTATTGCCAGCGAGCTCATGAAAATGATTAACATAACATAACATCACGCCTTGTATTCCCCGAAGGATTCGGCAGAGGTGTTTTAGTCCACCCTCGTTTCGCCGTTATGTTTAAGTCCCATGTAATAGGGGGCGAGTCTATTGCCATTAACCGGGCACGAATCCAGACTCCGGGCTGCTACTGAGAAATTCCTAATCGAAAAATCCAATAACACTGCCCGACATGGGGATCGAACTCAGGACCCCATGCTCAGCAGTCACGCTTGTGACCATTAGACCTACAAGACAGGCAAATGATTACCGTTTTCGTAATTTACAAACTCGTACTAGGGGTGTAGAACAATGTAAAATTGTAAACTTACCTTCGTCTCTAAGGCTGGCAACACATCAGCAATCCTCTTGGTTTTGTAGATACAAGGCGATAACTACTATCCATCAGCCTTGAAATTCAGTTCCTTACGACAGGTCAGTCGTCAATAAATTGGGTTTATTATCTCTTTTTATGAATGAGAAATAAAAATTATTAGTTTTATGAAAATTTTAACACTTGCTGTAAAAAAATCACTGATACTTCAAAATGGCCGCTGATATACTGACTTTCCGACTAACCTTGTTTACCCAATCATAGACTACTAGCAACCCGCCCTGGCTTCGCACGGGTGCAATGTAGATACTAATGTGGGGAATATAAACCTTCCTCTTGAATCACTATCTATTGCTGAAAACTGCATTAAAATCCGTTGCTTAGTTTAAAAGATCTAAGCGTACAGACAGCGGGAGCGACTCTGTTTTATACTATGTAAAGAAGATGTAAAGACTATGTAAAGGCTTACTAAAAACCTCATAAAGGCTATCCGCGAACTGTTATGATAACTCGGCTATTTTGATAGAACACAAACACAGTCTCTGTCAACTTCTAAATAAGCTTATTGTATGAAATAGATTTCTGAAAACTTGTTTTGGTATAACATTGTAGTATATACGGTTAGGGTTGCTGCATAGAATATTTTTGATACGCATCCGTTTCAACTCGAGCCATTCAATATCTTTGTATGAAACTCCGTAGTGCAACGCACACTAATCGAAATCGTAACGTAATCGCCTTGCCTCGGGACAAGCTCATGAACCGCGGTCCGGTGCGTGGTCAACTTGGTTCCCGCGCTTACGGCTCGTCGTCCCTGCGCTTACGTCTCTCCGTACCCGAGCTTACGTCTCTTCGTCCACCCTTGCCCCTCTCACCCCTCCCGCGGCCTGCCTTTAGCACACTACTGTTACTGCGAGCTGTAAGCGCGGCGTCGCCTAGCCGTAGTCGAGTCGTCGTATCGGAGCTGCTGATCCGCTTTGGTTACGTGTTTACGTTAGGTTGACGCCTGTTTGACGGAGAGGCGAAGGGCGATACGATGACGATCCCTTTCAGAGTTGATATGTGTGCTTTGACCTTAAAACAAAGTGAAGAAAAAGAAAGTCTGTGATTATGCGGACGACCTCGCACCACCTCGCACGAGCTCACACCGCACCTTTGAAGTTCCCAACTCCCTGCGAATCGAACGCACCGCGACGGACGCGTCTGCGCTACCACGGACAATATTCTTCCCATTGTGCGACTCTGCGGGTTGGTCCGCGTCCGTCCGCAATATCACGCACCGCCGGAAGCCGGTTTTATGCTTTTGTCATATTGCCACCATTGAAAGGCGGACTGGTATTCTGATAGGTACTACGACATGCGCCTCGGCGATCTCCGGGTTTCGAAATTGTCCGAACTATGCGACACGGTCAATCTTTCTCCATGTATCTTTATAATATTATATTATAGGACGGCCTTTCGAAAATGCCGGATTTAATTTTAAAATAAAACAATAAATATTTTGTTAATTTCTTTTTCTGAAGAACTTACCTAATCTACATACTTTATAGTAAAGTATTCATTATAGAAAATCATTTCGTCAGTATTGAAAAGCTTATTAACCATAAGTATTTTGACGTTATTTTTTACATAAAAACTCGTATTTATTTAGATCCCTTTTTTTTTCGTTGGAAAATCCTCATGGATGTCCCTCGCCCGGGGAAGGGGATCTATCGGACTCTTACCAGCTAAAAACCAACGGTGTTCCTTCTCCTGACCGTTCGGCCGGGGTCGCGGGATACGCAAGAGCATGCACCGCAACCCCGGCAGTTACTTCGATCCCTGCTCATGCGTTATCTTGTTTATAAATTAAGCGACAACCCTATTCACCATGTATTTAAACAATTGTGTCACATAGAACATAATGTTTGTTGGCCATGATCAGTGAACACGGTACGTTGAGCTCTTTGTTGAGATAGGGCTTAAATTCACCCTATTTTAGCCCTATATTGTGAACGATTACTTAAAGAATGGGATTAGAAACGACTGATCCGATATTTGCCTTTCGCTCACAGAGAACGTGCGGGAGCGAGAGGGAAATAATGGCAACGACAGTAGCGCCATCATTTTCAATCCCATTTTTTAAGTAATCGGATTGTAAGTATTTTGACTTCTATAACTGCGGGTGCGCAGGTAAAATTGATTTTTTTTTAGAAGAATTAATAGTCCCCTTTTATGTCTGCTGGACTTATCTAGTGACTGTATGTTAGGAGGTGTTCAATATATTTGATGTTATGTTACTTCCCAATTTAATGAGATATTTAAATTATAGTTAGAAACCCACAAAGAGCGGTTAGCCAACAACGATGATACCCAAAAACCAAAGACTTCCTCCAAAATTACGCTTGATCTCTCCTCGCAGAAGAAAGCTCAAAAAATTTCATTACTTCTTTCAGAGGGACCTTCAGTAACCTGGGAGAAGATTCAGAAGCTCCCAGAGGGGGCTGTGATCGACTACTCCTCGTTGACCACCCCCACCACAGACAACGTGCACCACATGCTGGACAAACTGGTGGTGGTGAAACTGAACGGTGGGCTGGGCACGTCCATGGGATGTAAAGGTCCCAAGTCCGTGATACAAGTCAGGAATGATCTGACGTTTTTGGATCTTACTGTGCAACAAATTGAGGTGAGTTGTTTAGTAATTTTTTTTTAAAGAATATATGTTTGTAGTCTATTTTATATACACCGAAGAACACCACATACGACCATGACCCTTTTAACTACCTTTGTTTGGTAGTAGGATCTTTACAGACGGCCAGGCTAGCCTCCCACACATTAAAATCTAGCAGTTTACTGTGTTCCGTCGTGTGTATGTGAGAGCCAGAGAGGTAGCCAAAAATATATAGGGGAGTCCCTCTATATTTTTGCTACTTGGATTCGTGTGTTTCATCTAAGACCCCGTCTACGCTTACCATAAGTAGCGACTAGAGTTAAACGCGACATAGTGAAAGAAAAAAAACAATTATTTTTCTATTATATTCAGATCGAGAGAATTTAGTAATTTTTTAGCACCTATTTTTTGCAGCACTTAAACAAAACCTACAAATGCAACGTGCCTTTGGTGTTGATGAACTCGTTCAACACGGACGAGGACACGCAGAAGGTGATCCGCAAGTACAAGGGTCTGAAGCTGGAGATCCACACGTTCAACCAGTCGTGCCACCCGAGGGTCAACCGCGAGTCCTTACTGCCGGTGCCCAGGCATCCTGATGTACAAGCTGATATTGAATCGTGAGTACTTTGACTTGTTCTTCTTTTCGTGTGTTTAGTGACTAACCTAGTGTTGTTGTTGGGACCCAGTGCATAATATCAGCAAGCACACAATGGTCACCCGCGCGACATAGCAACAAGTATTCCCAAAGAGGATTGATGTCAGGCAGGCCTCTAACAACATGGATTTATGAAACACGTGTTGTGCCGACCCCACCTAGTGTGGGATAAGGGCAGGAAGAAGAAGAAGTGACTAACCTGGTGTCAGAGTTTATGCCGCCCATGGGCCTCTGACTTGGATTCACATGCCGTCGAGAAATATCTCTCAGGCAGTTTCTCACGATGTTTTCCTTCACCGTTTTTAAGCAAAGCAAGTGATAATTACGCAATACGCACATGAATCTGATAAGTCAGAGATGCGTGCCTTGGGTTCGAACTCGAGATCTATGACAGTCCAATGGTCACACCACTAAGGCTATCACTGCTGTTGGATACTTAGTGGTCGGAAACTTCATTTTCGGTTGGTTCGGTTCGAATATTGGTAGTAGTAAAGTTTCTTGGAAAAGATTTCGTCCAGAAAAGTACTGCTACCATACATGTTTCTGCCGCTACTCAGCATTGCTGTGTTCCGGTTTATTGGAAAACAACATAACAACGTCATGCCTTCTATTCCCCGAAGGGCTCGGCAGAGGTGTTTTTAGTACACCCTCGTTTCGCCAGTTATGTTAAAGTCCCATGTAATATGGGGCGAGCCTATTGCCATTAACTGGGCACAAATCCAGACTCCGGGAAAGAAATTGCTAATGGATATACCTAATAACACTTTGTCCGACCTGGGGATCGAACCCAGGACCCCATGCTCAGCAGTCGCGCTTGTGTCCACTGGACAAACAAGACAGTTGTTGAAAAATGAGAACGAAAAACAGATTATTCATCTGCGATACTTACTTACCTACGTAACGCCTGTACTATTTCTGATAGCAATCTAACTTAACGTGTCTGTGTGCTTTGTTATTGCAATAGGGTTTTATACTCTCTTCGTATCCAAGTTCACGTCTTTAATGTGTATCACGAATTGTTCTGCCTAGCCTTTTTCCAACTAACTGTTGGGGTCAGCTTCCAGTCTAACCAGATGCGGCTGAATACCAGTATTTTACACGGAGCGACTGCCATCAGACCTCCGCAACCCAGTTACTGGGCAATGTCGATATCCTAAGGTTAGATCGGCTGTAAGATTTTCGGGCTTTTGATTTCCCGTAATGGCTGTCATAAGTATTCGCATGACAACCGGGGCCAACTGTTTAACACGCTCTCTGAGCCACGGGGGGGTCTCAATGTGTAACGAACGGTCACCCATCTACAGACTGACCGCGGCAAGCGCAGCTTAACCTCGCAAATCGTATGATCCGCGTGGTTGGTACTTAGCTACGAGCCCCAGTTAATGTGTATCACTAATTAATTAAAATAAATAGTTCTATCAAGTTTATCAAAGTCTAGCGTATTTTTTCATCAGGTTATGGGCCCTGGCCGAACGGTCAGGAGAAGGAGCACCGTTGGTTTTTAGCCGGTATGAGTCCGGCAGACCCCCTCGCCTTCACCGGGCGAGGGACATCCATGAGGATTTTCCAACGAAAAAAAAAAAAAAAAAAAAAAAAAAGGTTATGGGCCCAGACCTCTTCTACTGGTTTAAAGGGTATGAGTACCGGTGAAATTACTGGCACAAGAGTCTTTTCAACTTTGTCTCTAAGGTTGCAAATGCATCAGTAATTCCCTTGGTGTTGTGGATGTACGGCGGCGGTAAACACCTACCATGGGGTGGGCCATGAGCTAACAGGTCACACGAAAAAAATATTATAAAAAAAATAATTGTATAAACTTTCTTGCTTGTTTCTGTGTTCAAAAAATATTATTTGTATTGTATACCTTTCCAGGTGGTACCCCCCCGGCCACGGTGACTTCTACGAATCCTTCTACAACTCAGGCCTTCTAGAAAAATTCATCAAGGAAGGAAGAACCTACTGCTTCATCAGCAACATCGATAATCTCGGCGCCACCGTCGACCTGAACATCATGAACTTACTCCTAAACCCAGACCCTCAGAAGCCGATATCAGAATTCGTTATGGAAGTTACGGATAAAACAAGAGCTGATGTGAAAGGTGGAACCTTGATACAGTATGAGGATAAACTGAGACTCCTCGAAATCGCCCAAGTCCCGAAAGAACACGTAGACGACTTCAAGTCCGTCAGCCAGTTCAAATTCTTCAACACCAACAATTTATGGGCGAAATTAGATGCTATCCAGAGGGTGGTGGAACGAGGGTCCTTAAACATGGAGATCATTGTCAACAATAAGCATCTTGCTGATGGATTGAACGTCATTCAGTTGGAGACGGCTGTCGGCGCTGCTATGAAGGTCTTCGAAGGTGGCATAGGCGTTAATGTGCCAAGATCTCGTTTCTTACCGGTCAAAAAGACTTCGGATTTATTACTAGTGATGTCCAACCTCTACAGTCTGTCCCACGGGTCGCTAGTGATGTCCCCACAGAGGATGTTCCCGTCGACACCTCTTGTTAAGTTGGGAGATAATCATTTCGCGAAGGTCAAGGAGTTCCTGAATAGATTCGCGACGATACCCGACCTGATCGAGTTGGATCATCTGACTGTGTCGGGTGATGTCACGTTTGGGAGAGGAGTGTCTTTGAAGGTCAGTTGAGAAAACAAATTATTCCTTGTTATTGTTAAATGTTTCTTGGAACCATAGATATTGAGTTAAATAGTCAAGTTTGTCAAATTGTCGAAAACAAGCGTGTCACATATTTTTATAACTACCTAAGTAACGAGGGCTTTCTAGTGCTGGGATGTAAATATTACGCATGCCTCCTGCGCGTCGACCAGTGAGAGTTGCGCACACGCATCCAGCAACCATCCTCGTGTTCGGAAACGGAAACGACCGAGAGGGAACTTACTTAGCAGCGTAATATGTTGGAGTATTGCTCCTACCGAATTATATTATCTGAAACTAAATTGCCGTCGTTAAACCGGGTCTGCTGCGACAAAAATCTAACACAACATTTATTTATTTATTTCACAACATACAATTGTCATTACAGGTTTTTACCCAATTCAACAATTCAGTTACATAGAAGACAAATAATTAAGCGTCACCCTCCCAAATTCCGCCAAAGAGCAAGTAAAAATAACAAGCTGTTGCGAAATGGAATTAAATACACGTGTTGCTCGAACGACCGGTGCGAATTTTAAAATGTTCGTACGGGCTACCGGGACCTCAAACAGCCTCCCTCGGCTCTGACGCAACCTAGTGTTAGGAACGAGCAGCCCCAATGATTCCAATATTTGTGGATTATTTAGCATACCACGGAACACAAGAAATACATAAGGTCAGGGAGGTCCGTAGCTACTACGTAAGCCGGTGCTGACAAGGAACCGGTCTAACTCCTTGTCATCAGATATGTTGAAGCGTATAAGCAATCATATAATGGTAAAATATAATGTCAAATATGTCAAGAAATAAATTTAACTAAAGCGAAGTTTCGCCTAACCTCCAGCTTATAGTAACCAACCGTTCCTATTACAAAAAGGAACAGGTTTAGTGAACACTCGGACCAATTCAGTAGCTTGCCCTAGACGGGCCCTGTATCAAATTTGTCGGGGGACCATTCTACCCGACTGCGGCAAAGCCCAAATGGAGAAAACCAAACCAAAAACCAAGATCCATAGTTGTATGGAGTGTCTGGGGTGTGCTGAGTTTAGCGTTTAAGAGGAAATGCGGTCGGCATTTAGTCCATACAAATGTATTCCTCAGTTTCCTCCTTGGATTGCACTAGAGCAAATATTTTTTACCATATGGTATATATCTACCACCACTATGCCCCTATGTTTTGTTTTTGTCAATAAATTAATTATTAAAAGAACTAGAAACGTTTAAATTTTACAAAAATCAATCGGTTTTATCACCGTTTTCAAACATCTCTCAAAAAAATTAATTTGACGAATATAAAAAATAAAAGAAAAACATACAGACATAACCAAATAACCAAAGTCTTTCTTAAATGATTACAGAAAAGATATTAAAATCGGTCCAGATTTGAAGAAGGAAACAGGGAAATACGAAAGTACGATTTCGCTAATATTGCACAGGTGAAATCAGTCCGAGATGTAGACGTCTCTTTCGCGATCAATTGGGAAGGTTTGCGGGAGGGGTGGGACGGAAATAGATCGCAAAAACCTATTCAAATTATTAATATTTTGCAGCCCGGGTTTCCTCTAAAGAGTTTAAGAGTTCGTACAGCTTAAGAGATTATGGATGACATGTCACGAATTTTTGCTTACATACGTCGGGGTCCCTTGTAGCTCGTATCATTGATATGGCTGGTACGGCGGTAGCTACGCCCCTGGACCAATTTCAACACAGTAAATAGACCACGCCCTTATTTTGTTTGAAATACATGTTAGGGAACGTACCCATACTACGTGACACGTTCGGGGGGGGGGGGGTCTTCAAAAACCACGCTCGTTCACAGGGGTGGGTGGGGCTTAGGTTTTCGTCACGTGGTCAATATCTTCTAGGGAAATCTCGCGCTTTTTCGAGGTATATTCAAATATGGCGCGCAGCGTTTAGCGCTTTCTAAATTCACAAGTGGCAACATTGAGCCAAATAATTTTCCTTTGGCATTTTTTTTATTTAAAATCATATTTATGAATTACTACGTGAAAATTAGAGGGGGAAGGTATATACTACGGGTGGTCACCGAGGGGGGGGTGGGGGGTAGGGGGGGGGGGTAAAATGTTTAAAAAATATGACTCGCTAGTTTCCATACAATTTGACAAACTTGTGGTATCTATTTAATTTACGTTATTGTAATAAAGACCAATAAAACTAGACCTGCCTCGTTGGTGTAGCGGTGGCGCGCGACTGCTGTTCGTGAGGTCCTGGCAATAAAAGCATGATGTTATGTTACTAAATCTTTTTTTTTCTTCACCAGGGCACAGTGATTATAATTGCAAACCACGGTGATCGTATCGACATACCATCAGGTGCACTATTGGAAAACAAGATTGTGTCTGGCAACCTCCGTATATTGGACCACTAAGCCTCATCAGATCCACAACCTAGCTTATATAGAACCCAGCTAGCCTGTATACAGGCCTAAAATGGACCTGAACGCATTGTCCAGTTCCTATGTCCATAATAAATGTCATCCACTGGAGGTCCTCCTTAGTGACTGAAAACGGTACGAGGTAACCTTTTGAACGCCAGAGCATAAACGCATCGGCGTACCCCCCACGCCAAGGTAACTGTAATCGCGTCGTTTTTGTCACATATTTGTGACGTTGGCGTACAGGGTAAGCTTTCGTTTGTCACATATATGTGACAATGGCGTCCAAAAGGTTAAAATATAAGTATACCGTTCTCTTATAAATGTCATACCTTTATTTTTAATCTTTTTACGATTTCGGTACCGAAAAACGTCGAGGGACGAGTGAATCATACTCGTGAATGATTGATGCTATCTGGGGCCTCATAGCGAAAGGGTGTTACCAGCCCAATCGATCGATCGTCGATCGACGACATCGATCGATGGTAGAATGGATTAGTCGACGTCGAACGATAATTTCTACCAGATCAATCGATCGATTGTCGATCGACGACCGATCGATGGTAGAATGGATTTTCAATATCACTGTTAGTCATTCGAAAAGCATCCAAAATACTGCTATTTTAAATATCATTTGGATAGGATAAGTGATCTTTGACTTTAAAAAACGGTGGCATCCAGTCTTCTCGATTGGTTAGCCGAACGGTAACCGTCGATCAGCCAAAGGTACCACACCAATCGATCATAATTATAATAGTATTCTTTAACCTTTTCACCGCCAACGTACACAGAACGCGATGTCTCGCTATCGCCAAGCTATAAATGTTTAGCGAAATATATAGTAAACAGTAGTGATGAGCTGATGACCTGTTAAATACAGTAAACTTATTTTTACAACATAGTTAAAATGAAGAGCTTCTAATGAAGTTGTGGCGCTGGAAGCATGAAAATCCGAAACTTCTATTGAAGTCCGTGGCGGTGAGAAGGTTAGGGAATTCTCTACTCTCTCGTTATTTGTTAAAAAATTTGGCAACTTTTAATTCTTAAAACAATTTTGAAACCTAGTACAATTTTCAGTTATTTAGATCCTAACTGTACAAAGATGTCGTTAATTATTAATATGCTCGTACTCTACACATAATAACGTAAAAGAACCCGTAATATTTGCCAGATTTAAGAAAATATATATTCAAAAATATTTTTTATTTATTCATATTGTCATGTAATAGAATTAATAGCACAATTGTGAAGGTTCAATATATTGTAATAAATATTAATAATATGTACACTGTACTACGATTTTTCTTAGAGATAGTTTCTAGAATCTTCTTTGGCTTGCCATATTGTGATGCTTAATAAGAGCCAATTTATATATATATCGATGGTCCTTTATCGGTTAATTAAGTAAGCTAACCCTTTCACTAAGTACCCTATGTGTAAGTTTTGCAGACAGTCGACGCCATTACTGCGTTTGCGCACAATGGCATAATACATTCATAATTAATAAAAAAAAAACACTTTAATCTGTCGATTAAATGTGTTTGTCATTCTGTGTAGATTTTGACATAAAGAGGTTTTTCTTTATATTTCTGTATAGTAAAATTAATAATTTATTATCAACGAACAGTATAAAAGTATTAACCAACAATTTAAACAAAACTATACATTAATTTATTCGACAGACTATGTCTGCAAAACTTACTCTCTAAAGGTGCGTCTACGCTTGGCGAGCCGAGCACAATCGGAGCACGAGCCGAGCACAAATTCGCGAAGCGTAGACGGACATGGGAGCCTCGAACGAGCGTTCGGCTCGTGCTCGACTGCGCTCTGCTGCGCTCTGCCAACTGTCGGTTTTTTGACGAACACAGATTTGTATCACGGAAAACTATGTTTGAAGACAGTGATTGTTGTAGGCTCGTTGTAAGTCCACAGTTGACGCCGCGAGCAACGACGCGTACAGCGGCTCCGCTTGGGTTCGCCTCGCCTAGCGTAGACGCACCTTAAGGTGTTCACCAACTTTAACTCTCTGATTAAACAACTGTTTATAGTTAAGTAGAAACTTTCCGTTTACTCGAAAACTGTGCTAGAATTTTAGGAATTTTCAGCACATTTTTCAAGTAAAATAAATCTGTTAGAGTCACTTTTACAAGTCAATGTAATGTTTTTTTTTAAGACTAGATGGCGCCGGCATTTACTATCTGACTAGCTCTGAGAAGAAAAGCCGTAACAATTTCGAGATCAAGGTCTCTTTTACAAACTATGCGAGTGTAACAATGTAGGGCAATGTCTGGAATGGCCTTTTGAGGAAAGTGCCGTAGCAGGTTTAAAACGGTTGTTGAACCAGAGATGTTGGTGACCAGTCTTTGATCTAGGGACTGTGGATATGAAGCGGTACTCAGGCTAAATATACCTTCTAATATAAATAAATAAGGTTTCGTAATTTATAATAAAATCAATCTTGTGGGTTTTATAATTTTATAATTATTGTCTATTTTGAATTTTATATGTAAATTGAAAAGTCTTTTTTATATTGTCTTTATTTTTTAGTAAAACCAAAAATGTAAAAATCGGCTATAATATTTGATAATTTATTTTTTATTTTTATGTTATTAAAAAATATATTTTATTTTTCACCTTTGAATTCCTTGATTCCATATCTCGAAAAATAAACGGTGATTGTCAACAAAATTATGTAGGTATATTTATTATACTTCATATCAGACATAAATAGAAGTTGTGAAAATAAAATAAAAAGTTTTTGCACGTGCAGACAAGAGTAAAACTAAATTGCGCTAAAAGTAATCTAAAATTTTTATACTTATTTCTGATAATGACTATACTTCGAAAATGAGTTGAAACGTCATTTTGCGTTACGTTTAATTTTATCACCTAAAATATATTGGGTGTAAAAATACCCTTAACGAAGCCGAGAGCCACATATTCTTCCCATTATTACGAACATTTTTTGGTATTGGGCCATACCTGGGAACCGACTGGTTATGGAGATATTGAAGGTCAAAGTCACCATATTTTTGTACGTTTTTCACGAAAACTAAGTTTAAATGTTATTTAAACAATAGAAACATTATCAACATTTTTGAAATGTAGGCAGTCTGCTGCGCCGTCTCTTCCATTGCGCGCTACAATTAAAAGCTGTTGTTAATATAAAAAAATAAAAGTCGTTCCCCAGCAATTATTTTCGCTGTATGTTACTTAATTTTATGTACAATATGCGTAGACTTCGGCTTCGTTAAGACTATTTTTACACCCTGTATATACGTGAAATATAAAACGGATTTTTATCCGTAAGATAGTTCTATAGTTCGAAATAATTATAATATTCATAGGTGTCAGGGAAATATATGCCGTAAGCGTTATTCTCAGTAGTAAAATAATTATACATTGAAACAATGGCTAGAGTGGCAATCTTCAAGAAACTTACCTATCTATCACAAAATAATATACAGTGTGGCTCTGGATAATGTGCACAAATGAAAATGGGTGAAACTAGACCACAACTTACCAACAAAAAATCTATAAATCTTTAAAAAAGGTTTAAAGTTAGAGCGAGACGGCTAACACTCGAAAGGCCTCTTAAGTGTCCTCTACCCATATCCAGGAACAAAGAGCACGACAACTTAAAAAAAAAAGAAAATGGTGGAAAGGTGGCTATGCCAGCTTCCATAGAGAAATGTTGGAACCACTTTGTGGTGTTGATATTTTATTACGCTGGTTTGTTCCGTAGTCTCGATTGAAAGTTTTGTAATTCTAACCCTTGTTGTAGGTAGGTACTTTTACCTTGTATTAGTTTAAGTGATTTAGTGCCATTACGTAGGTGAAACTGTTGTAATAAATATTATTATGTTTTATTAAAATGTTTTCTTTATTTATAAAGTCCTCCTTGCTGCGTACAACAAAATAAAAACAACATATCTACCTATTCATATGTAGGTAGGTATATTCACTCGTTTAATTTTTACCGTTACAAAATTTCCTAAAAATCACTTTAAATCTTAGATAGATAGATATACTTTATTGTACACTAAAAGAAATAAAACAGAAGGAGTACACGTTATTAAGAACAGTACAAATGGTGGTCTTATCGCATAAAGCAATTTCTTCCAGACAACCTTTGGATGGAAAGAATTGTTAGATTAGATTATGAATCACTGCATTGGTGACCCAGTTAAATATCTACCTCAAAGTGTGTCTAGTAGTCTGTTAATAATTACTGTAAGTTGTAGTAGGGTATTTTCAGGGCTTGAAATAAGTTCTGAACACGATCGGTGGTAAAACAGTATATGTATAATATGGAAAACGCACGGAAATTATGACATACACAAACTCTTCGACAAAACGGACACTACAGTAATTAAAAATGGGCGCGTGCGCGGTCGCGGCCTCTTTGGTCGCGGCCGTGGGCGGACTGATGCCCTTTTTTGGCGCGACGAATATCGCCCGTTGGTGAGGGGCGGGGGCGAGGGGAGCGAGTCCTCGTATGGAAAGGGCGCGTTAGATCGCAACCCCGAGTGCCTACTTAAGGTCGCGTTACATTACTCATTTTCATAGCTTAAGAGAAAATGCGGTCGGCATTTAGTTCATACAAACGTATTCCTCAGTTTCCTCCTTAGATGATGTCACTAGAGCAAATATTTTTTACCATATGATATATCTACCACCACTATGTCCGTAGGTTTTGTTTTTATCAATAAATGATTTATTAAATAAAAGAACTAGAAACGTTTAAATTTTACAAAAATCGACCGGTTTTACCACCGTTTTCCAACATCTGGCAACCAAAGAAGAATATAAAAAATAAAAGAAAAACATACAGACATAACCAAAGTCTTTCTTAAATTATTACAGAACAAATATTAAAATCGGTCCAGATTTGAAGAAGGAAACAGGGAAATACGAAAGTACGATTTCGCTAATATTGCACAGGAGAAATCAGTCCGAGATGCAGGTGTCTCTTTCGCGCTCAATTGGGAAGGTTTGCGGGAGGGGTGGGACGGAAATAGATCGCAAAAACCTATTCAAATTATTTTCAAAAATATTTTGCAGCCCGCGTTTCCTGTTTATACACAACAAAATTAAGGTACTTATCTAATACTTTCATTTACTCTGTGGTAAAATCACTGATAATAATAACAATATAATGGTTTTACAAAAGTACTTACAGCCGAATGAATATCTATTTGCCTAAGTTGAGTATGTAAACCTCATCTTGTTAAAACGGACCGCTGTTCGGAGTTTATAGTAAAGGTACAATTCACAAGTCCGGGTCGGGCTGCGCCTGCACACCGCACACTGCAGCCGCATACCGCAAGCCACACTCATTTGTATGAAATGAATGATGCGGCCGCACATTCACACTCCACATGTTACATACTCCGTAACAGTGCCCTTATTCAGCCTTATTCCGTCCACTGCTGGACATAGGCCGCCCGTATAGATTTCCTCGTCGAACGGTATTAAACCGTTGCATCCAACGGCTCCCCGCGCCTTTATACTAAGTGTTTGGCCAGACTGGCAGCGCGGTGCGGGGAGCGCCAAGTAGCCCGCGCCCGCGTGCCCACTATGGACGCTCAAATGAAGTTCTTCTGTTTGAACTCGCCGCACCGCGCCCGCGTTTGCAGTCTGGCCAAAGGCTAAAAGTTATATCTTGTATCATAACTCCGTGGTAATTTCGGGTATGTCTGTCGGCATTCGGCTCGCGATGAGACTAGCGACGGCCGCCATTACTGATAACACCGCGCTCCCTGCGCAAGCGGTCCATATCGTGTGACTATGTAGCAAACATGCGCCGTTCGCGGAGTATGCGCACGTGAGATCTGTAGATGGGAAACATTATATTCAAATAAATATCATACATAATTAATTATAAACCTATGAATTAGTTCCCAAACCGCTGATCAGGTTCCTACCATCATCGCACCACTGAACGATACCATGGGAATCCAATTGTCGTAACCACCAGCTCGGCAGACAGATGGGTGACCGCAGTTAGTTGCTAGTACCACACAGGAGCACGGTGCTGCCCATTCAGTTGACACAATCCCGTAGTCGTATATTGCGACAACCGCGGGTGGAGCGGGCGTTGCTACCTTTTACCTAATCTACCGAGAGTAGTTTTTATATGAGTAGGTACCTATTTTTTAACACGCTTATATTAGCTTCAACAGTAACGAAATTATTTGTAAAAAGATATTGGAATTCGATTTTCACCCAAATCTAACTGTCGCATCAATGTGAAACTTTGCAAATGTATCTACCTAATTCTATCATCGAGCTAATGTTATAATGGAGCCAGACTGTAATCCCTTATGGTTTTTATTTTTCAATACACTAACAGAAGCGGGTTTTTATAATTTTTGAAACTATAATTTTTTGAGTAAGTACCTTCCTAGTTACCCCACATAAAAGTTATACTCACAGCTAATGAGCATCTAGGCCAGATGTCCGAACACAAACGAAACCATTTTAACATAATAAGGAAGAAAATCAGTTTAAAACGGTTGAAATTTATACAAAAGTCACATTTGGGTCCTAGAGACACCGATCACATTGACTTGCTCTCTCACAATATAGACGCGGTGTTCGTTCGTATTAATGATTATGTGCCGATGACGTGTCTGCTTGCAGCGCCTGACGTCATTGGGATGTTCCGATATGGGACAGCGGTGTAGCGTTAATAATAATGCAATACTGATTGATTAAGCCGAACGGCTGGCATGCCAATACAAATCGGTAGGCGCGGGGGATAAGAAGCTATGGAAAAATGTGGCTTCCTCACGTCAAAGACCTTCGTTTACTTATTTCGAGGCGATTAAACAAAAAAACGAGATGCGGGATACATCCTCGATCTCGACATAATGTAACGATACGATACTAAACATTGCGTGAAATGTATAGGACAGTCAATGTATTATTGTTAATAGAAGGATTTCATAATGTCAATGAGCTATTAGAATGATGTCTTTCCGATTCTATAATAGTAAGTATAAGGGGAAATTAAAAAATGTATTCGAGCAGCAACAGTAGATTTATTGTAGACAAACGTGTATCGTTTGACATGTTTACTAGAGATTCTGCAACACACTTGGAGCTCCCGAGTACTACAGCCCATACAACAAGTACACGTGAGGACGATTTCTCGTCTATCTACCCACATGTAATTAACAAACTAAATGCTGACGATTCAGCTGCGATCTCGATGAAGAAACGAAAGATAAAACACATTGTACGGTCTAAACACATCCGTGAACAGAAACAATAGAACTGTGATGCGTTTTGCCATCAGAGACGATTTGAACCTATTAGGATAGAAAATTAGTGTCAAACCAAATTGACAAAAAATAAGTAATTGAAAAAATCTTAAATTTTTTGATCACTTTGTTCAGTTTGTCGTAAGAGTACGACCGCCATTAAATGCGCCTGAGTTTCCTGTCGTTTTAGATCTATTGTTGCTTTTGAACCCAATTTCATACTGCCAATGAGCTATTAGAATAATGTCCTTCCGATTCGATTATATTGATCGCTTCATTCTTCAGATATAACATTCACAACGTAGTTCCTCTACCCTACAAGGCAACTTCGCACTACTTTAAATTAATCTCTTTTTAATTTTTTCTTAAAGCAGGCCATACACGCTAGGGTTTACCTCACAGGTTTGCCTGTACAGTTCAACCGTACAGGTAAACTTGAGCTGGGTAGAGACCATACACGTAGCGATAAACCTGTACAAAAACTCAGTTGAAACCATGGCCCCGCCAGCGGCGCTTGATCTCGACACAATCGCGTTAATAGGTTTATTGTTTGTTTTATTAAAGAAAAGGAAATATAAACGAAAACACCGTGAACAGTGGTGCAAAGCATGGTTACTGGAAAGAAAACAGTTTTCTTATGTCAACTTATTGAAACAATTGAAATTTGAGCCGCAAGTTTACTGCAATTATCTACGAATGGACGAAAAGACGTATCTCAAACTGTTATCAACTGACGCCTGCGCAGGCGACCGCCACACACGCTCAGTTTTACTTGCTCAGTTAAACTGTACAAGTATACCCACAGGCAAAAAATATCAAAATTCATATTTTCTTACTTGCCTGTACAGGCGTGGAAACCTGCACATTTGTGTGACATACACGCTCCGGTTTACCTGTACAGGCAAACCTGTCAGGTACACCCTAGCGTGTATGGCCTGCTTAAGCCACTCCGAGCAGTCCTTTCAAACCTCATTCTTTTTCCGTGCGAGGCAACGATAACGCGTGTCCTTTGTTCACTGTCACCATTTGTAAAAATAACAATTTTGTTCATTTTTGCATAAAAATGCTTAAACGCGGTGCTAAGGAAAAAATTGAGCGCTATAATAAAAAGAATCGTAAGCTCGAACAAGAATGTCGTCGCAGAGCAAGTCGAGTGTTACATTCATCGGAGTCCGACGTGGATTGCGAAAACGCCGCCGGTGTCGGTAAGTCCATTAATAACTACTTTTGGTGAATAAGTGATAATCTCGAAGATTTCTTTATTGCCGTGATGCGAAATTGAATGTGGTAAGCCTGGGGGTTGGCCGTGAGTCAACACGAAGGCATAAAAGCAAAAAATAAGCGTATCTCACATGAGGTCTATCCGAGAGATAGAACGAGGGTATATTTTTGTCAAAATAAGTGCTTAGTAAAATTAGTAATTTGACTATTATAGATGCGGATAATGTCAACATGGATCCATCTGACAATCCTGGACCCCTCTTAGAAAAAACGGCCATTCCCGAGATACCAGTTCCTGATCTAGGATTACCGGAAACTACCGACATACCTCCGATCGTACATGAACTGGACCCTGAAATTTTATCAGCGTTAGGAGAGCCCACTGATGATACTCCTGACTTTGGAGAAGCCTTAATGCCGAAATTTCGGCAGCTATAACAGATATGGCAAGAAATCGTGATAAAAATATGGAGTTAGCGCAACAACTTCTTGGTGCCGGGATCACAGCCGGGATCACAGCCGTAAACAGGGCGATGACTCTTCTAATTACTGGTGAAGAAAAAATTCAAGCCATTAAAATGCCAAGTGACAGTTGTCGCATCTTAACTCATCTTCACCATACGGATACTCAAGCTCGTATCAAATTGGTTACACCCGGCTTAGAAAAATCATTCCTAAATGTTATCAAAGATAACGAAAGGGATAGCACTTTATTCGGAATAAAACTATCCGAAAAAATCAAAGCTTCAAAAGCTATAGAAAGGCAGGGCCTAGAAATAAAAAAGGTTCCGGTGGCACAGAAACCTTTGAATCCACAGATTGTTCAGTCAACAGTCGTACGACCTCGCTACCAGGAAAACTGGCAAGGTCCTTCGCGTTACCTATCGAACAGGGGGGGGCGCGGAGGCCAGAGGAGACAGGCCCCTGCAGTACGCAAGGCTCAACCTGTGGCGCAAACGAGGTCCTCGAACACCAACAAATTGCGTGCTCACCCTCAACAGTAAAACAGGTACATGCAGGACGAATACATCATTTTTATGCTCACTGGCTTGACATAACCTCTAATGATATCGTTCTCG
The DNA here is from genome assembly GCA_910594945.2 of Amphipyra berbera. NCBI lineage: Eukaryota > Metazoa > Arthropoda > Insecta > Lepidoptera > Noctuidae > Amphipyra > Amphipyra berbera. The sequence continues at coordinate 1,641,967 of OU343142.1, read as the reverse complement.
AATGGATTCGTAATGGTTTTTCTATACCATTTTCTAAAACTCCATTACAAAATATTGTACCTCGTAATTGTTTTTCACAAACAGAAAAACAAGACATGTATTTGGCCATCCAAAAATTACTTGATTTGGGAGCGATATCAACATGTTCACCGACCAAGGATCAATTCATATCAAAAATATTCCTTGCTCCTAAGCCGAACGGTGACAAGCGCTTTATTTTGAATTTAAAGCCACTTAACGAGTTCATATCCAAGTTTCATTTTAAAATGGAAGACTACAGAACCGTTTCAAAATTAATTCCTCAGAACGGGTTCATGGCCACCTTAGACTTGAAAGAAGCATATCTTTTAATTCCAATCGCAAAATGTTATCGAAAATACTTACGTTTCTATTTCGAGGACGAAAAAGCACAAAAATTCTTGTATGAATTTAACGCTATGCCTTACGGTTTATCTATAGCACCTAGAACTTTTACCAAAATTATGAAAGAGACCGTGTGCTACCTTAGGAGCCAGGGCTATAAATCTGTTCAATATCTTGACGACATATTATGTATTGGTGATAATTATGCTGAACGTCGGGATAACGTCACAGAGACTCAAAAGTTATTAGAATCTCTTGGTTTTGTTATTAACTTTAATAAGAGTTCATTGGAACCACTGCAGAGTTGTAAATTCTTAGGTTTCATGTATAATTCAAAAAATCTAACAATTTCATTACCAGGCGAAAAACGTAATCATATTGCTTCTTTAATAGATAAATTCTTACGTTTACCACGCTGTACTGTAAGAGAATTTGCCCAACTAATTGGGGTTCTTACTGCTGCTTGCCCCGCAGCAAAGTATGGATGGATCTATACCAAAATTTTAGAACGACAAAAATTCTTGGCTTTAAAAATAAATAATTTTGATACTAAAATTAATTTACCGCAAATAATTTTAGATGATTTGAATTGGTGGTCAAAAAATATCTTCACAACTTCAAATACCATAAGGGCTAAAGAATTTGCATTAGAAATTTTCACTGATGCGTCTAGGATCGGCTGGGGTGCTTGTTGCAAAAACGAATGCATAAATGGCGCCTGGAAAAAATCTGAATTAAAATTTCATATTAATTACCTAGAACTCTTAGCGGTATTTTTAGCATTGAAGTGGTTTGTTCATGATTATCAAGATTGTGCTATACTATTACGCATTGATAATACGACAGCTATTAGTTATATCAATCGTATGGACGGAATACAATTCCCCCATTTAAACGATTTATCCCGTTCTATTTGGCAATGGTGTGAGAGGCGAAAAATCTGGTTATTTGCTTCTTACATAAACACACATGACAATCTTATAGCTGACGAACAATCTAGAAAAATTAATGCAGACATAGAATGGGAATTATCAAATAGAGCATTCCAATTGATAACGCAAGAATTAGGTCAACCAGAAATAGATTTATTCGCCTCCCGCACTAATGCAAAATGCGAGAGCTATGTGTCTTGGCGACCAGACCCTGACGCTATCACAGTGGATGCTTTCACAATTAACTGGTGTGAAAAATTATTTTATGCTTTCCCGCCATTTTCTTTGATCTTAAGATGCTTACAAAAAATAGTTTTAGACAAAGCCACAGGTATTCTCGTCTTTCCTATATGGCCCTCACAAGCCTGGTATCCCCAGTTAATAAGTATGCAGGTTACAAAAAATATTATTCTGAAAGCAAACAAGGATCTTCTATGTTCCCGTTTCAGAACTCACCATCCTCTTTACAAGTCGCTTACCCTGGGTGCTGCGGTGCTCTCCGGCTCGCGTTCACGCAGCGAGGAACACCTTTAACTGCCCTCAACTTAATGTTAGCTTCTTTATCTAATAATACGGTACAGCAATATAACGTCACCTTTAAGCTGTGGTGGAAATTTTGTATAGATAATAATATTAACATGTTTGAGGTGTCAATTTCACGGGTCATAATATTCTTATCCGAACAATTTGATAAGGGAGCATCGTACGGCTCCCTAAATAGTCATCGCTCAGCCCTATCGCTACTTCTAGGAAATAGTATAGGAACAGACGACAGCATCAAAAGATTACTTAAAGGAGCATATAAGTTGAGACCGAGTGTACCTAAATACATGAGCACTTGGGATCCTCAGGTGGTACTCAATTATATCTAATTGGTTTCCGAATAAGAATCTGTCAATGGAAAAGATCACTACAAAATTGGCTATTTTGTTAGCCATTTGCACAGCTCACAGGGTCCAAACGCTTTCGTTAGTTAAAACTTCAAACATAAAAGTTAATTCTAGAGGTATTGAAATAATTATAACTGACATAATAAAGACATCGGCACCTGGCCGTGATCAGCCAATTTTATTTCTACCATACTTGGCAGACAAACCAAGCATTTGCCCGGCTACGATTTTAGAAGATTATCTCCATGTAACCAACGTAATTAGGCCTGAAAATATAACTAACCTGTTTCTTACGTTTAAAAAGCCGTACAGGGGTGCTACGGCGCAGTCAATCAGTCGTTGGATAAAACAAGTGTTATGTGCGAGTGATATTGGCGTGGACGTGGCGACGTTCAGCGCGCATAGCACGCGCCACGCCGCCACGTCCACGGCGCACTCCGCTGGACAGTCCATAGGTGCCATCAGGAAGGTGGCTGGGTGGACAGCAGCTTCTCAAACATTTGCGAAATATTACTGTCGGCCTATACTCGAAGAACATTCGTTTGCAAGATCTGTCTGTTTTCCATCAAACACAAACACAGATTAAAATGACTGATTAGTACCTATATTAACGTTAATATACAGTTAACAACTATTGTCAACATATTATTAATAAGATTTTACTTGTAACTACCAAAATTTATGGGAGAGCTTCGATTTATTAAACACATTGATTGAGCAATTTATGTTTTATTATTCAATTCTAAGAGCAGCAAAACTTCACCTCTAAACATCTACGTTGTGAATGTTACCTATATCTGAAGAATGAAGCGATGCAATATAATATATGATCAAACGAACTTCAGCAAGTGAAGTTCGATCGATATTATATTAATCGCTTCATTCGAAGATATAATCCACCCACCCACCCTACGTACTTTCCCCATGACGAAGTTTTTGCTAGATTTATCTATACTCTAAAAAGAATGAGGTTTGAAAGGACTGCTCGGAGTGGCTTAAGAAAAAAATAAAAAGAGGTTAATTTAAAGTAGTGCGAAGTTGCCTTGTAGGGTAGAGGAACTACGTTGTGAATGTTATATCTGAAGAATGAAGCGATCAATATAATATCGATCGAACTTCGCTTGCTGAAGTTCGTTTGATCATATATATATGATCATATATGTATAATAGTAAGTAAAGATTCTAAACGTTCATTTACATATTACGAGACGATTATAAAAAAAAACGAGACGGCGATTCAGCCTCGATCTCGATCATGTAACGTAAGTAAGACGACACTGTACAGGACAAAACATTCGTAGATAGAAATCATTGACTTTGTGACGCGCTTTGAATTAGTAATAATGTGAACTTATAAGAAAAACAGTTACATCGTGTATTCGAAACGACATGATGCTAATAATTACACAAAATATAAGGACAGTCAGTCAATCATCACTGTTAATGGAACGACTTCATATTGTCAATGAGCTATTAGAATGATGTCCTTCCGATTCTATAATAGTAAGTATAAGGGCAATTTAAAAATGTATTCCATGACAGACGGTAGACAAAGTACCTAAAGATCGAGCGTTAGGCATTTTTATTAGAGATTCTTTTATTAGAGATTCTGCAACAGACTTGGAGCTCCCGAATACTCATACAACAAGTACACGTGAGGACGATTTCTTGTCTATCTACCCAAATGTAATTAACAAATCAAATGCTGACGATTCAGACGGGATTTCGACATTGAAAAGTAAGAAAAAACACTGTAAAACACAACACATGGCAGTGAACCAACACATTAGATCTATGATGCAAAGAAATCAGAGCAAAGTTTGAACATAACGAGGAAGAAAATTAATGTTGGACAGTGTTAGAATTAACAATAAAAAACTTATTGTAAAATTAAAATTTTTTGATCACACTATTCTGTTTGTAAGAGCATGACCGCCGCTAAATCCGCCTTGAGTCTATTGTCGTTTCAGTACACTATTATTGCTTTTGAACATAATTTCATACTGCCAACGAGCTATTAGAATGATGTCCTTCCGATTCTATAATAGTAAGTATAAGGGGAATTATAAAAATGTATTCCATGAGAAACTGTAGACAAATTGAAGACAAACACCTAGCGTTTGGCATGTTTACTAGAGATTCTGCAACAGACTTGGAGCTCTGGAGTACTACAACTCGTACAAGTATACGTGAGGAGGATTTCTCGTTTATCTACCCAAATGTAATTAACAAACCAAATGCCGTCGACTCAGCCGCGATCTCGACAACGAAACGTAAGAAAAAACACATTGTACGGTCTAAACACCGCCGTGAACAGAAACAATAGAACTGTGATTCGTTTTGACATCAGAGACGATTTGAACATAATAAAGTAGAAAATAATGTAAAACAGTGTTCAAATTATCAAAAATCAACTAATTGAAAAAAAACATAACTTTTTTGATCACATTGTTCAGTTTGTAAGAGCATGACTGCCATTAAATGCGCCTGGGTTTCCTGTCGTTTTAGATTTATTGTTGCTTTTGCACACAATTTCATACTGCCAATGAGCTATTACAATAATGTCCTTCCGATTCGATAATAGCAAGTATAAGGGGAAATTTAAAAATGTATTCCATGAGAAACGGTAGACAAAGTAAAGATGTAGCGTTAGGCATTTTTATTAGGGATTCTGCAACACACTTGGAGCTCCCGAATACTCACACAACAAGTATACGTGAGGAGGTTTTCTCGTCTATTTACCCCCGTGTAGTTAGTTACCAAACCAAATGCCGTCGATTCAGCCACGATCTCGATGAAGAAACGTAAGAAAAAACAGTGTTCGGTCTGAATACAACGGTGGAAAGGAACTTCAGAATTGTGATGCGTTTTGACATCAGAGACGATTTGAACATAATAAGGTAGAAAATTAGTTTAAAACAGTTGAAATTTAGTCAAAAGACATTCAAATTTAATCAAAGGATTCGGGTCCTGGAGACACCGATCACATCGACTTGCTTGCTCACAATATAGACGCGGTGTTCGTTCGTGATAATGATTAAGCGCCGATGACGTGTCTGCCTGCAGCGCATGACGTCATTAGGATGTTTCCGATAAGGGACCGCGGTGCTGCAACGTTAATAATAATGTAATACTGATTGATTAAGCCGAACGGTGGTATGCCAATATAAATCGGTAGGCGGTGGGATATAAGAAACTGTGAAAAAATGTGGTTTCCTCACGTCAAAGATTCCAAATCATTCGTTTACTTATTTCGAGGCGGTTAAACAAAAAACGAGACGCCGATTCATCCTCGATCTCTACATAATATAACAATAAATAAAATCATTTTATTTCGGACAACTACGAAGATCCATAAACTGTTAGTAACAGTTATGCACTTAAAACACTATTGTTAGTAACTTAAACTGAAGACGAATGAATGCGAAGATCCACCCAACAGCTAGACACCCAGAGACTATGGAACAAGTCTTCGCACAAATTGCCTTATCATAACGGAGGCCGCATCTGTCGCCACAGCCTTCAGGATGCTATTGTGGCTGCCTCTTATTCCGCTCAGGAGTGAAGCCGTTTTTTTGCGGATCGTGGCATGAAATCCATCGGTATAGGTTACCGCGAACATTTCTGAGGCACTGCAAAAACGAAGCAGTCGCAATCGCAACAGCATTCTAAAAACATTATTTATTACATTGGACGCGTAGAACATCCAGCGACCTTTTCGGGTAGTTAACCCAAAGATTACCTGTGTAAAAACTCTGACAAATAAGCTTTAAAAAGCCACTTTTACTTGGCCAGTACACCGAGCAAATCTAACGATATGATACTAAAAATTGAGCGAAATGTATACGACAGTCAATGTTATTACTATTGCTGTTAATGCTATTACTGTTAATAGAAGGATTTCATAATGTCAATGAGCTATTAGAATGATGTCCTTCCAATTCTATAATAGTAAGTATAAGGGGAAATTAAAAAATGTATTCGAGCAGCGACAGTAGATTTATTGTAGACAAACACGTATCGTTCGGCATGTTTACTAGAGATTCTGCAACACACTTGGAGCTTCCGAGTACTGCAGCTCATACCAACAGGAACAGTGCCTGTGTGGACGATTGTTTGTCGGATTTCCCAAATGTGATGATCAAAATAAAAGCTGTCGATTCAGCGTCTATCACAACTGATATGAAAGAACAAACTGTACAGACGCAACAAGGTAGTGAACGAACACATTAGATCTATGATAAAGTTAAAATCAGAGACGAGTTTGAACATAATATGGAAGAGAATTTATGTAAAACAGCGTACAAATTGACAAAACAAAAACGAATTTTTTGATCACTTTGTTGTTTGTATGAGCATGACTGACGCTTAACATCGGCTGGGTTTCCTATCGTTTCAGATAATAAGATCTATTGAATCTTTATCTTTGTATGTTTCTTTTCTGTTTTAATTTTAGGTAAATAGTTTATAATTTGTGCAAGCTTTTAAATGGCAATTGTAAGCGCTATTGTACAAAACTTACATATAAAGATATTAGACTGTAAGCTTTCTGAAGAATAAATAAATAATTCTATACTGTCGATGGCTATTTAGAATGATGTCCTTCCGATTCTACAATAGTAAGTATAAGGGGAAATTAAAAAATGTATTCTATGAGAAACTGTAGACAAATTGAAAACAAACACCTAGCGTTAGGCATGTTTACTAGAGATTCTACAACAGTATTGGAGCTCCAGAGGACTACAACCCGTACAACAAGTATACGTGAGGACGATTTCATGTTTATCTACCCAAATGTAATTAATAAACTAAATGCTGTCGATTCAGCCGCGATTTCGACGATGAAACGTAAGAAAAAACACACTACGGTCAAGACACAGCCGTGGACCGAAACAATAGAACTGTGATGCGTTTTGGATCGGAAACCATGTGATTTAATAAAACAGCTACATCGTGTAACCTAACCAATAACAATTAAACAAAATACATAGGTCTGCCAATCTATCACTGCTAAAAGAAAGATTTCATGATGCCAATGAGCTATTTAAATCATGTCCTCGCGATTCCGAATACAGTAAATAAAAGGAGAAAATATAAAATGTATTCAAGCAACACCGGTAGACGAATGGTGAACAAACGACCAGCGCTTAACATGTTTACTAGAGATTTTGCAACAGACTTGGAGCTCCCGGGTACTACAACTCGTACCAAAAGTGCCTGTGTGGACGATTGCTTGTCGGAATGCCCAAATGTAAGGAACAAACCGAAAGCTGTCGATTCAGCGTCTATCGCGACTGGTATGAAAGAACAAACTGTGCACACGAAACATGGCAGTGAACGAACACGTTAGATCTACGCTGCAGTTAATATCAGAGACGAGTTTGAATACAATAAAGAAGTGACAATCTTTGACGTGAAGAAACCATATTTTTCCATAGTTTCTTATCCCGCGCCTATCGATTTGTATCGGCATGCCACCGTTCGGCTTAGTCAATCAGTATCACATTATTATTTACGCTGCACCGCTGTCCCTTATCGGAACATCCTAATGACATGACAACATGATAGTGTGATCAAAAATATTGGTTTTTAAATTTTTTTTCTTCAGTTTGCACATTGTTTTACATTAGTTTTCTTCCTCTCTTACTTCTCTCTGATTTTAACTGCAACATAGATCTAATGTGTTCGTTCACTGCCATATTGCGTCTGTACAGTTTGTTCTTTCATATCAGTCGTGATAGTCGCTGAATCGACAGCTTTCGGTTTATTCCTTACATTTGGGCATTCCGACAAGCAATCGTCCACACAGGTGCTCTTGGTATGAGCTGTAGTACTCGGGAGCTCCAAGTCTGTTGCAGAATCTTTAGTAAACATTTCAAACGCTGTCCGTTTGTTCACCATTCGTGTAAGGTTGCAGCTCGCATACATTTTTTAATTTCCTCTTATGCTTATTATATTTCGGAAGGAGATACAAATAGCTCATTGGCAATAACAGTGATAAATTGACTGGTCTATGCATTTATTATATGCACATGGTTTCCGATCCAAAACACATCACAGTTCTATTGTTTCTTTCCACGGCTTTGTTTAGACCGTACAGTGTGTTTTTTCTTACGTTTCATCGTAGAAATCGCGGCAGAATCGACAGCATTTAGTTTGTTCATTACATTTGGGTAGATAGACATGAAATCGTCCTCACGTATACTTGTTGTACGGGTTGTAGTCCTCTAGAGCTCCAAGTCTGTTGTAGAATCTCTAGTAAACATGCCTAACGCTAGGTGTTTGTTTTCAATATGTCTACCGTTTCTCATGGAATACATTTGGAAGGCCATCGTTCTAATAGCTCATTGACTTTATGAAATCCTACTATTAACAGTGATACAATACACTGACTGTCCTGTACAATTTCGCTCAATATTTAGTATCGTATCATTACATTATGTCGATTGAGGATGAATCGGCGTCTCGGGTTTTGGTTTTGTTTAATCGCTTCGAAATAAGTAAACAAAGGGTTTGGAATCTTTGACGCGAGGAAACTACATTTTTTCATAGTTTCTTATCCCGCGCCTACCGATTGATGGCATGCCACCATTCGGCTTAGTCAATCAATCAGTATTACATTATTATTTACGCTGCACCGCTGTCCCTTATCGGAACATCCTAATAACGTCACGCGCTGCAAGCCGACACGTCATCGCCACTTAATCATTATCACAACGAACACCGCGTCTATATTGTGAACAAGCAAGTGAATGTGATCGGTGTCTTTAGGACCTGATTGTGACTTTTGTATAAATTTCAACTGTTTTAAACTAATTTTCTTCCTTAATATGTTCAAATCGTCTCTGATGTCAACACGCATCACACAGTTCCATTATTTCTGTCCACGGATGTGTTTAGACTGTATAGTGTGTTTTTTCTTACGTTTCATCGTCGAAATCGCGGCTGAATCGACAGCATTTAGTTTGTTAATTACATTTGGGTAGATAGACGAGAAATCGTCCTCACGTATATTTGTTGTATGGGTACCCCACATAAAAGTTATACTCACAGCTAATGAGCATATAGGCCAGATGTCCGAACACAAACGCGAGCAGCGCGACCCCCGCGAGGCAGCCCCTCACTGCTAGCATCTTGTCCCCCGGCCGCACCGCGCGGACTACCACCATCCCTTGCATTAGGAAATAAACAGATTACCTTTACTGATGATTTAGCCTCCCTGGGCGATCAGCCCTGCTACCCACCTCGCTGATTGGCTTATTTTTCACCAAGGTACGTTATATCCTCGCATAGCTCGTGCCGAAAACAGTTTTTTTTACGTAATTGGCAAATAGGCCAACGGCTTATTTAATTGTAAGTGGTTGCCGCCTACAACAACGAGAGGGTTGCTGATGCATTACCAATCGTATGAACTCTTTCACAAGTAACTACTTGTAAAAGAGTACTATATAATTATATAGTACTCGTCATTAAGTAAGTAGTTATTCCTAAAATTTCAATACAAACTTTTATGTTTTTAAATTAAAATTATTCAATTAATACATGAATTTTATTAGTCCCTGAAGCTTAAATTCTAAATTCTTATATAAAAAATAATAAAATGCACACATAACATTCGGGTCCTGAAGACACCGATCACATCGACTTGCGTGCTCACAACATAGATGTAGCGCGCCTTCGTAATATTAGTACTGCAGATAGGTAACTTCTATTTATAATGCGTGACGTCATTAGGATGTTCCGATAAGGGACCGCGGCGCGGCGCAGCGTTAATTTAATAATAATGTACCTAATACTGATTGATTAAGCCGAACGGTGGTGTATGCCAATACTAATCGGTAAGCGCGGGATATGAGAAAATGATAAAATGTGGTTTCTTCACTCCAAAGATTCCAAACCTTCGTTTACTTCGAGACGATTAAACAACAAAACGGGACGCCGATTCAGCCTCGATCTCGATCATGAAACGTAATAAACGACCACAATGTGCAGATAAAACAATCGTGAGTAGGTAGAAACATTAACTTTGTGATGCGCTTTGAAACAGAAATCATGTGAATACAAAAAGGTTAGAGTAACAAAAAAACAAATACCTCATGTAACGATACACGATACTAAAACAATACGAAATGGAGTCAATGTATCACTATTATTAGTAGGATTTCATAAATTCAATGAGCTATTAAAAAATGTATTCCATCAGAAACGGTAGACAAATTGAAGACAAACACCTAGCGTTAGGCATGTTTACTAGAGATTCTGCTACAGACTTAGATCTGCCGAGTACTGCAGCCCATACAACAAACAAGTATACGTGAGGACGATTTCTCGGCTATCTAACCCAATGTAATTAACATACCAAATGCTGACGATTCAGCCGCGATCTGGACGAAGAGACGTACGTGAGAATAAACACACTGTACGGTCTAAACACAGCCGTGGACGGAAACACTAGAACTGTGATGCGTTTTGACATCAGAGACGATTTGAACATAATAAGGAAGAAAATTTGTTTAAAACAGTTGAAATTTATACAAAAGTCACAATCGGGTCCTATAGACACCGATCAAATTGACTTGCTTGCTCACAATATAGACGCGGTGTTCGTTCGTGTTAATGATTAAGTGCCGATGACGTGTCGGCTTGCAGCGCGTGACGTCATTAGGATGTTCCGATAAGGGACAGCGGTGCAGCGTAAATAAATTATAAGGTAATACTGATTGACTAAGCCGAACGGTGGCATGCCGATACAAATCGGTAGGAGCGGGATAAGAAACTTTGGAAAAATGAGGCCGCGATCTCGACGATGCAACGCAACGTAAGAAAAAACACACTGTCCGTACAGTGTGTTTAAACAAAGCCGTAAAAAGAAATAATAGAACTGTGATGCGTTTTGGATTGGCAACCATGTGGACATAATAAATGTATAGACCAGTCTATTTATCTTTATTTGAGTTATTTAATTAGTTCCGACATGTAGTAAGTATAAGAGGAAATTTAAAAATGTATGCGAGCTTCAACCGTACACGAATGGTGAACAAACGAACAGCGTTTGAAATGTTTACTAAAGATTCTGCAACAGACTTAGAGCTCCCGAGTACTACAGCTCATACCAAGAATGATGTCCTTCCGATTCTATAATAGTAATTGTAATATAGTATAATAAATAACAAGTTCGCGATTCCACATAAAAAATAAAGGGTGGAATTATAAAATGTATTCGAGCAGCAACAGTAGATTTATTGTACACAAACACGTATCGTTAGGTATGTTTACTAGAGATTCTACAAACAGGCTTGGAGCTGCCGAGTACTACTTACAGCCCGCCCATACAACAAGTATGCGTGAGGACGATTTCTCGTTTATCTACCCAAATGTAATTAACAAACCAAATGCCGTCGATTCAGCCGCGATCTCGATGAAGAAACGTAAGAAAGACCACACTGTACCGAATACAGTCGTAGGTAGAAATCATTAACTTTGTGATGCGCTTTGAATCAGAAGTCTACAATAAGGAAAAGTGATAAAAAAAACAGCTACACCATCATAATACGATATAATTTTTTTTACGAAATGCATAAGACAGTCTATGTGTCACTGTTAATAATAGGACTCCATAATGTCAATGAGCTATTAGAATGATGTCCAATTCTAATTCTATAATATTACATTAGGCATCTTTACTAGAGATTCTGCTACAGACTTGGACTTGTCGAGTACTATAACTCGTACAGCAAGTATACCTACGCGAGGACGATTTCTCGTCTATTCACCCAAATGTAATTAACAAATGAAATGTCGTTGATTCAGTCGCGATCTCGACGATGAAACGTGAGAAAATCCACACAGTACGGTCTAAACACAGCCGTGGACAGAAACATTAGAACTGTGATGCGTTTTGCCATCAGAGACCATTTGAACATAATAAGGAACAAAATTAATTTAAAACAGTAATTTAAAGTCATTGGGATGTTCGGATACGGGACAGCGGTGTAGCGTTAATAATAATGTAATACTGATTGACTAAGCCGAACGGTGGCATGCCGATACAAATCGGTAAGCGCGGGATAAGAAACTATAGAAAAATGTGGTTTCCTCACGTCAAAGATTCCTCCAAACCCTTCGTTTACTTATTTCGAGGCGATAACCAAAAACACGAGACGCCGATTCATCCTCGATCTCGACATAATGTAACGATACAATACGAAAAATTTACTGAAATGTATAGGACAGTCAATGTTAATAGAAGGGTTTCATTAATGTCTGCTATTAGAATATATATAGCTATTAGAATGATGTCCTTCCGATTCTACAATAGTAAGTATAAGGGGAAATTAAAAAATGTATTCCATGAGAAACTGTAGACAAATTGAAAACAAACACGTATCGTTAGGTATGTTTACTAGAGATTCTGCAACAGGCTTAGAGCTCCTGAGTATTACAGCCCATACAACAAGTATATGTGAGGACGATTTCTCGTCTATCTACCCAAATGTAATTATCAAACCAAATATCGACGATTCAGCCGAGATCTGGACGAAGAGACGTGACAAAAAACACATTGTACGATCTAAACACAGCCGTGGACAGAAACAATAGAACTGTGATGCGCTTTGAATCGAGAACCATGTGGATATAATAAGGAAAATTAATAAATAAAACGGCTACATCGTGTAATCTATCTGTAACAATTAGACAAATGCATCTGCAAATGCAGGATAATCAATATAATTCACTTTTAATGGAACGATTACATAATGCAAAATGTGTTTTTCTCGATTCAAAAGGTTTCGAGCAGAAGCATCCACTTAGGCCTTGAATTAACATTTGGTAAAGCCAAAGCCATATTGTTATAATCAAAATGCATTAGCCAGTGAATTTGTCACTACTGATAGAAGGGGATTTCATAGTGCTAATTACAACAGCAACAGTACACGAATGGTGAACAAACGCTTAGCGTTAGGCATGTTTACTAAAGATTCTGCTACATATTTAGAGCCCTCAAGTACTACATCTCAAACCAAAAGTGGAGTGGAGGATTGCTTGTCGGTATGCCCAAATGTAAGGAACAAAATAAAATTTGTCGATTCAGAGTCTATCACCACTGGTATGAAAGAAAGAAACTGAACGCTCTAAACATAGCATGTAAGAATCATTACGTTGGTGATTCCGTTGAAATCACACACTATATGAACATAATAAGGAAGAAAAGTGATATAAAACAATGTACAAATTGGCAAAAAAAAAAGAATACAAAACTGAAATCTCTTAATTTTTTTGATCATTTTGTTCTGTTTGTAAGTGCACGACTCCCATTATATGCGTCTGGGTTTCCTATCGTTTCACATACATATTTAGATCTGTTGAACATAATTCCATACTGCCAATGAGCTATTAGAAAATTAAAAATTATGATGTCCGTCGGATTCTATGATAGTAAGTATAAGGGGAATTATAAAAATGTATTCCATGAGAAACGTTAGACAAACTGAAGATCTAGCATTAGGCGTGTTTACTAGAGATTCTGCAACAGACTTGGAGCTGTCGAGTACTACAGCTCATACAACAAGTATACGTGAAGACGATTTCTCGTCTATCTACCCAAATGTAATTAACAAATCAAATGCCGTTAATTCCGGCACGATCTCGACGATGAAGCGTAAGAAAAAACATACTATACGGTCTAAACACAGCCGTGAACAGAAACAATAGGAATGTGATGCTTTTTGGATCGGAAACCATGTGGATATAATAAACCAGTCAATTTATCACTGTTAATGCCATAGAGCTATTTGAGTTATCTCCTTCAGAAATGTAGTAAGCATAAGAGGAAATTTAAAAATGTATGCGAGCTGCAAACCGTACATGAATGGCGAACAAACAAACGGACAGCATTTGAAATGTTTACTAAAGATTCTGCGACAGACTTGGAGCTCCCGAGTACCACAGCTCATACCAAGAGTCCCTGTGTGGACGATTGCTTGTCGGAATGCCCAAATGTAAGGAATAAACCGAAAGCTGCCGAATCCAGCGTCTATCACGACTATGAAAGAACAAATTGTACGGATGCAACATGATGGCAGTGAACGAACACATTAGATCTTATGTGGCAGTTAAAATCAGAGACGAAATTGAACATAATAAGGAAGAAAATAATGTAAAACAGTGTTCAGATTGACAAAAAAATACTTATTAAAAATCTAAATTTAAATTAAATGCGCCTAAGATTATGGTCGTCTCAGTACTATTATTGCTTTTTTGAACGCAATTTGGAAACGCAAACGCAAAAACGCTAATTAAGATATAAAAGAATGATGTTCTTCCGATTTTATAATAGTATATAAAATATAGTATACTAAATAACAAGTTTGTGATTCCATATTAAAAATAAAAGGCAGAAATATAAAATGTATTCAATCAGCATCAGCAGATCAATTATAGACAAACAACCCTCTGCATATTATTATGACACGTGTGCTACAGATTGTGCAACAGACTTGGAGCTCCCGAGTACCACAGCTCATACCAAGAGCGCCTGTGTGGACGATTGCTTGTCGGAATGCCCAAATGTAAGGAATAAACCGAAAGCTGCCGAATCCAGCGTCTATCACGACTATGAAAGAACAAATTATACGGATGCAACATGATGGCAGTGAACGAACACATTAGATCTTATGTGGCAGTTAAAATCAGAGACGAAATTGAACATAATAAGGAAGAAAATAATGTAAAACAGTGTTCAAATTGACAAAAAAATACTTATGAAAAATCTAAATTTTTTGATCACACTATTCTGTTACCGCCGCTGTTCTGTGTGACTGCCGCTAAATGGGTCTAAGATTATGGTCGTCTCAGTACTATTATTGCTTTTTTGAACGCAAACGCAAACGCTAATTAAGATATAAAAGAATGATGTTCTTCCGATTTTATAATAGTATATAAAATATAGTATAGTAAATAGCAAGTTTGTGATTCCATATAAACAATAAAAGCCAGAAATATAAAATGTATTCAATCAGCATCAGCAGATTAGTTATAGACAAACAACCCTCTGCATAATATTATGACAAGTGTGTTACAGATTGTGCAACACACTTGGAGCTTCCGAGTACTGCAGCTCATACCAACAGGAACAGTGCCTGTGTGGACGATTGCTTGTCGGATTTCCCAAATGTGACCATCAAAATAAAAGTTGTCGATTCAGCGTCTATCACAACTGGTATGAAAGAACAAACTGTACAGACGCAACAAGGTAGTGAACGAACGCATTAGATCTATGATAAAGTTAAAATCAGAGACGAGTTTGAACATAATATGGAAGAGAATTTATGTAAAACAGCGTACAAATTGACAAAACAAAAACGAATTTTTTGATCACTTTGTTGTTTGTATGAGCATGGCTGACGCTTAACATAGGCTGGGTTTCCTATCGTTTCAGATAATAAGATCTATTGAACCTTTATCTTTGTATGTTTCTTTTCTGTTTTAATTTTAAGTACATAGTTTATAATTTGTAGAAGCTTTTAAATGGCAATTGTAAGCGTTATTGTACATAACGTACATATAAAGATATTAGACTGTAAGCTTTCTGAAGAATAAATAAATAACTCTATACTGTTGATGGCTATTTAGAATGATGCCCTTCCGATTCTACAACAGTAAGTATAAGGGGAAATTAAAAAATGTATTCCATGAGAAACTGTAGACAAATTGAAAACAAACACCTAGCGTTAGGCATGTTTACTAGAGATTCTACAACAGTATTGGAGCTCCAGAGGACTACAACCCGTACAACAAGTATACGTGAGGACGATTTCATGTTTGTCTACCCAAATGTAATTAACAAACTAAGTGCTGTCGATTCAGCCGCGATTTCGACGATGAAACGTAAGAAAAAACATACTATACGGTCAAGACACAGCCGTGGACCGAAACAATAGAACTGTGATGCGTTTTGGATCGGAAACCATGTGATTTAATAAAACAGCTACATCGTGTAACCTAACCAATAACAATTAAACAAAATACATAGGTCTGCCAATCTTTCACTGCTAACAGAAAGATTTCATGATGCCAATGAGCTATTTAAGTCATGTCCTCGCGATTCCGAATACAGTAAATAAAAGGAGAAAATATAAAATGTATTCAAGCAACACCGGTAGACGAATGGTGAACAAACGACCAGCGCTTAACATGTTTACTAGAGATTTTGCAACAGACTTGGAGCTCCCGAGTACTACAACTCGTACCAAAAGTGCCTGTGTGAACGATTGCTTGTCGGCATGCCCAAATGTAAGGAACAAACCCAAAGCTGTCGATTCAGCGTCTATCACGACTGGTATGAAAGAACAAACTGTTCACACGAAACATGGCAGTGAACGAACACGTTAGATCTACGCTGCAGTTAATATCAGAGACGAGTTTGAATACAATAAAGAAGTGACAATTTTTGACGTGAAGAAACCACATTTTTCCATAGTTTCTTATCCCGCGCCTATCGATTTGTATCGGCATGCCACTGTTCGGCTTAGTCAATCAGTATTACATTATTATTTACGCTGCACCGCTCGCTGTCCCTTATCGGAACATCCTAATGACATGACAACATGATAGTGTGATCAAAAAATTTAGATTTTTAATTTTTTTTTCTTCAGTTTGCACATTGTTTTACATTAGTTTTCTTCCTTATTATGTTCAAACTCCTCTCCGATTTTAACTGCAGCATAGATCTAATGTGTTCGTTCACTGCCATATTGCGTCTGTACAGTTTGTTCTTTCATATCAGTCGTGATAGTCGCTGAATCGACAGCTTTCGGTTTATTCCTTACATTTGGGCATTCCGACAAGCAATCGTCCACACAGGTGCTCTTGGTATGAGCTGTAGTACTCGGGAGCTCCAAGTCTGTTGCAGAATCTTTAGTAAACATTTCAAACGCTGTCCGTTTGTTCACCATTCGTGTAAGGTTGCAGCTCGCATACATTTTTTAATTTCCTCTTATGCTTATTATATTTCGGAAGGAGATACAAATAGCTCATTGGCAATAACAGTGATAAATTGACTGGTCTATGCATTTATTATATGCACATGGTTTCCGATCCAAAACACATCACAGTTCTATTGTTTCTTTCCACGGCTTTGTTTAGACCGTACAGTGTGTTTTTTCTTACGTTTCATCGTAGAAATCGCGGCAGAATCGACATCATTTAGTTTGTTCATTACATTTGGGTAGATAGACATGAAATCGTCCTCACGTATAATTGTTGTACGGGTTGTAGTCCTCTAGAGCTCCAAGTCTGTTGTAGAATCTCTAGTAAACATGTCTAACGCTAGGTGTTTGTTTTCAATTTGTCTACCATTTCTCATGGAATACATTTTTTTATTTTCCCTTACTATTGTAGAATCGGAAGGCCATCGTTCTAATAGCTCATTGACTTTATGAAATCCTACTATTAACAGTGATACAATACACTGACTGTCCGTACAATTTCGCTCAATATTTAGTATCGTATCATTACATTATGTCGATTGAGGATGAATCGGCGTCTCGGGTTTTGGTTTTGTTTAATCGCTTCGAAATAAGTAAACAAAGGGTTTGGAATCTTTGACGCGAGGAAACTACATTTTTTCATAGTTTCTTATCCCGCGCCTACCGATTTGTATTGGCATGCCACCATTCGGCTTAGTCAATCAATCAGTATTACATTATTATTTACGCTGCACCGCTGTCCCTTATCGGAACATCCTAATAACGTCACGCGCTGCAAGCCGACACGTCATCGCCACTTAATCATTATCACAACGAACACCGCGTCTATATTGTGAACAAGCAAGTGAATGTGATCGGTGTCTTTAGGACCCGAATGTGACTTTTGACAAAATTTCAACTGTTTTAAACTAATTTTCTTCCTTATTATGTTCAAATCGTCTCTGATGTCAACACGCATCACACAGTTCTATTATTTCTGTCCACGGATGTGTTTAGACCGTACAGTGTGTTTTTTCTTACGTTTCATCGTCGAAATCGCGGCTGAATCGACAGCATTTAGTTTGTTAATTACATTTGGGTAGATAGACGAGAAATCGTCCTCACGTATATTTGTTGTATGAGTACTCGGGAGATGCAAGTCTGTTGAAGAATATCTAAGTAAACATGCCAAACGCTAGGTGTTTGACTTCAATTTGATTACCGTCACTCATGGAATACATTTTTAATTTCCCTTATACTTACTATTACGGAATCGGAAGGACATCATTCTAATAGCTCATTGACATTATGAAATCCTACTATTATAACAGTGATACACCGACTGTCCTATGCATTTCGTTTAATTTTTGATATCGTATCGTTACATGATCTAGTTGTTTTTTTATTACTTTTCCTTATTGAATTCACATGATTGCTGTTTCGAAGCGCATCACAAAGTTAATTATTTCTCTACTCACGATTGTTTTGTCTGCACATTGTGGTCTTTATTACCTTTCATGATCGAGATCGAGGCTGAATCGGCGTCCCGTTTTGTTGCTTAATCATCTCGAAATAAGTAAACGAAGGTTTGGAGAATCTTTGAAGTGAGAAAACCACATTTTTCCATAGTTTCATATCTCGCGCTTACCAATTTGGATTGGCATACACCCACCGTTCAAACTTAATCAGCATTATGTTATTATTAAATTAACGCTGCGCCGCGGTCCCTCATCGGAACATCCTAATGGCGTCACGCACTACAAACAGACACGTCATCTGCACTACTAATATTACGAGAGCGCGCCGCGTCTATATTGTGAGCAAGCAAGTCGACGTGATCGGTGTCTTCAGGACCCGAATGTGAATAATTATATTTTATTAAATCGCCTTTATAAGACAATCGCCTTTATAATTCTAAAATAGTTATTTAAAAATATAGTATAATAAATAGTAAGTTCGCGATTCCGTATAAAAGATAAAAGGAGAGGAGATATAAAATGTATTACAGCAGCAAAACAGTAGATTTATTGTAGACAAACTCGCATCATTAGGTATGTTTACTAGAGATTCTGCAACAGGCTTGGAGCTGCCGAGTACTACAGCCCACACAACAAGTATACGTGAGAACGATTTCTCGTTAATCTACCCAAATGTGATTAATAAATCAAATGCCGTCGATTCAGCCGCGATCTGGACGATGCAACGTAAGAAAAAACATACTATACGGTCTAAACAAAGCCGTGGACAGAAACACTAGATTTGTGATGCATTTTGGATACACACACACTTTACAACACTTCAACGTTACGAAACATATACTTAATCAACGTTACCGGTAACATAGAAGCTACATGGGGGTAACGTAGAAGCGCGATTTTCAAAGGTATAAATAGGTTAAAGTTACAAAATCGAGCTGAACTTTAAACCAACACACATTACCACGCACTTACTAGTTAGCTAGTAGGTAAAAGGACCTTTAATCGTCTCGAAATTAGTAAACGATTGTTTGGAATGTTTGAGGTGAGGAAACCACATTTTTCTGTAGTTTCATATCCCGTGCTTTACCGATTTGATACCATCGTTCGGCTTAATCAATCAGAGTATTACATTATATATGTCTTACTGATGAGACACTGGAGCTTTAGGGCGCCAAAATGAAACCAATAGATCGAAAGACAAAACTGGTTTACCTACTTACTTGTAGTTTTTACAAAAATATCGATTGTTCGAAACAATAAGCGGAGCTAGATGCTAGTTCTAATACTAGATGAACAATAATAATGTGAAGGTGAAAGATTGTCACTGGTAATTCGACATTAATATAAAAGTATCGACAATAAACAAAATATTAAATAATAATAAAGGTAAGCAATGAATTGGCGCAAAGTGTCATGCTATTACAATAATATCAGGCGTGAAAATCTTTCCTGCTGTTAAAGGTCCCCGACTCCATTATGTGCTCGGTGGCTGGTAACGGGCAGAGTGGCGTGAAGGGCCTCCGGAAGGTTCCTCGGATAATTTCTACGTCTGCTACATAGGACAAAGTGGACGGCTATTTAGAATGGCCTCAACTTGTGCAAATAATGTGTATTTCCTCAAAGATCAAATGCGTATTGCCCATTACACGCCTAATGTGAAATTTAGCCGATTTCACTCCGGCCTCCCAGATACCACCAAAGCGAGAAGCGAAAGCAGCTGAAAACAAAAATTTAATTACTGCCTCATTTGAAAAATCACTTATTGTTTTAGGATTAAATATTAAAAAGTTACCAATATCTTTAGCCGCAGCAACAAAATTGCGACCATTATCGCAGAATATTTCAATATGTTTACCGCGGCGTGCAATAAATCAGTGGTGTAGCGTGTATTTCTTCCAGACAGGGTAAACCCTAAATTTGCCGCCCCCAACCCTATTTTCCAAAAAAATGGTGAAAATTGCATGAAAAAAATGATTTTAAAATGATTGCAAAATAATTCAAAATAAAACTTCTTTCTATAATCATCAATCTTGCAATTATATTTTGAACAACTTCCACTTGTCCCATTGTCATGAAATTTTATGTAAATAAGTACAATCTTAAAACAATTAGCGATGCTAGATGCTAGTTCTAATCCTAGATGAACAATAATGTGAAGGTGGAAGATTTTCACTGGTAATTTGACGATAATATTTTAGAGTACCTACCGACATTAAACAAAATCTTAAGAAGTCAGGATTAGCCATTGCTAATCCTGACTTAATAGCATGACAGTGTACGCCAAGTCATTACTTGGCGTACACTGTCATGCTATTAAAATAATATCAGGCGCGATCAGTTTTCATTACAACAGAGGTAATTAAATTAAAAATTTAAAAAACCCCCGACGCAAAAACAAACGTACTTTTAAAAAGTCAAAAATAATAGTATCGTTGAGCCATCAAATTCGATTGAGTAACACCTATATATTTTAATTACAGAAATTGATGGATGGCACGATAAGGTTTGCTCGTTGAAATGGCGATATAATATCGCGTCGGGATACCGCTAAAGTAAGTCAGACCCTTCATTTAATTGACCATCTATTAATTTACTAGCTAGCTAATTTACTTAGCGGTACCCCGACGTGATATTATATCGCCATTTCAACGAGCAAACCTTATCGTGCCATCCATCAATTTCTGTAATTAAAATATATAGGTGTTACTCAATCGAATTTGATGGCTCAACGATACTATTATTTTTGACTTTTTAAAAGTTCGTTTGTTTTTGCGTCGGGGGTTTTTTAAATTTTTAATTTAATTTTTATTTTAAACTTAGTATTAAGTTAAAAAATTTAAACTTTTGGTAAAAAGCACGTAAATTGTTAAGTAAATATATATTTCATAAATTAAGATTTCAGTGTGAACTCGCAGTCTTTGTTTAACGTGTTTTGACTATTCAATTATCCTCATGATAAATCAGCATTGGAAGAATTGCAAAGAATAAGAAATCAAAACGAAGCTTTATCTCAATAACATTTAGTTTTTGCCACCATTGCATTGTATTTAGAATCAAATACTGATCAAAACGAATACAAACACGACATATATCTGCTATTATTTTTTCAAGGGTGTACTAGTGTGCTGGATATCCTGGCTGCAGCATCAGCTCATCATGTCGCCACCATTGAATTGCATGTAGAATCAAATACTGATCAAAACGAATCAAAACACGACAAATCTGCTATTATTTTTTCAAGAGTGTACTAGTGCACTGGTTATCCTGGCTGCAGCATCAGACCAAGAAATTCATAATCTTGCATAGTTATATAGCATACATGAGTGTTTCAAATTTTATTTCACACGTATGTTTGAAAGTAAAGTAACACACATTATGCGTCTAAGAACCTTACCGCAGCTAACAAAACAGCTGATAACCTTGAAATGGCTGAACCGATTTTAATAAAACATGTCTAAGATCACTCGCTAGAAAACCAGCTTTCAAATAAAAAAAACCTCACTCAAATCGGTTCACCCGTTTAAGAGCTACGGTGCACAGACAGACACACACACACAGACAGACAGACACACATAGCGGTCAAACTTATAACACCCCTCTTTTTGCGTCGGGGGT
This sequence comes from Amphipyra berbera, assembly GCA_910594945.2. Classification (NCBI taxonomy): domain Eukaryota; kingdom Metazoa; phylum Arthropoda; class Insecta; order Lepidoptera; family Noctuidae; genus Amphipyra; species Amphipyra berbera. The sequence continues at coordinate 1,619,723 of OU343142.1, read as the reverse complement.
TAAAAATGGTGGATTGAATTTTTAAAGTGGGGTTACTAATTCAAGTGGGGTATCATATGAAAGGGCTTCATTTGCACATTATAAAATACTAGTTTTTTTTTATTTATGTCGTATAGATTTTTAATGATGATGTTAAACGTCTAAAAATACAATTCGTCTTATCACCGAAGTTTGCATAGCGAAAAATTTGGAATAAATAGAGTTGATGGAAATTTATGTAAATATTACAGGAAAAATAAAACAATGTCTATAACTAGCACAGTTTTTTAGAAATCAGCAAAATTATTTTACACGCGAACATAGACATGCGATACAAAAAAAAAGTTTGATAATGGAATAAAATATTTGCTCGACATATTTTGTTTGTTCAAGTATCCTGTACCCACATACAGTACCAGAAGGCAACTTTGAAAAAAATATGTTTTCTTTATTTATAAAGTCCTCCTTGCTTCGTACAACAAAATAAAAACAACTTATCTATTCATATGTAGGAAGGTATATTCACCCATTTTATTTTTATCGTCGTTACAAAATTTCTTAAAAATATCTTAAAATCTTAGATTATGGATCACTGTATTGGTGATGGTGACCCAGTTAAATACCTACCTCCATGCAATAACGTTTGTCTAGTGGTCTGTTAATAATTACTCACTTTCATAGCTTTATACACAACACAATTAAGGTATCTAGTATACATGGTTAGTCGGAAAGGGGGTACTAAGCCGCGGGCCCCCTATAGTATCAATGACGACTATTTTAAAGCAAGTACCTATTAAAATTTCAAAATTCGGTAATTTTTATTTGTATGCAAAAAGATTTTTATTTTAGTTTTTTCAAAAAAAAAACATACCTGCATACCTTTATTTATGAATTCAGAAAATTAATTTTCTAATCCGTGACCCCAAATATGACCTAAATTGTAAAAACAGCTGATTATAGCTATGAACAGATAGATTTTAGCATATTTTTTACGAAATCTTTGAAAACCTATTTCTCTTAAACTATCGAGTTTTGGGGAAAGTTGTATAACAAAAGTTATCCCTTATTATGGGTACTTTAACACCGTTTCGGCTTAGTACCCCCTTTCCGACTAACCTTGTATACTTTCATTTACTCTGTGGTAAAATCACTGATAATAATAATACTTATAATGTTTTTACAAAAGTACTTACAGCCGCATGAATATCTATTTGCCTAAGTTGAGTATGTAAACCTCATCTTGTTAAAATGGACCGCTGTTCGGAGTTTAGTAAAGGTACAAGTCCGGGTCGGGCAGCGCCTGCACACCGCACACTGCAGCCGCATACCGCAAGCCACACTCATTTGTATGAAATGAATGATGCGGCCACACATGCACACTCCACATGTTGCATACTCCGTAACAGTGCCCTTATTCAGCCCTATTCCGTCCACTGCTGGACATAGGCCACCCGTATAGATTTCCTCGTCGAACGGTATTGAACCGTTGCATCCAACGGCTCCCCGCGCCTTTATACTAAAAGTTATATCTTGTATCATAACTCCGTGGTAATTTCGGGTATGTCTGTCGGCATTCGGCTCGCGATGAGACTAGCGACGGCCGCCATTACTGATAACACCGCGCTCCCTGCGCAAGCGGTCCATATCGTGTGACTATGTAGCAAACATGCGCCGTTCGCGGAGTATGCGCACGTGAGATCTGGAAACATTATTAAAATAAATATCATCATAATTAATTATAAACCTATTAATAGTCCGTGAACTGCTAAACAGGTTCCTACCATCATCGCGACACTGAACGATACCATGGGAATCCAACTGTCGTAACCACCAGCTCGGCAGACAGATGGGTGACCGCAGTTAGTTGTTAGTACCACACAGGAGCACGGTGCTGCCCATCCAGTTGACACAATCCCGTAGTCGTATATTGCGACAACCGCGGGTGGAGCGGGCGTTGCTACCTATTACCTAATCTACCGAGAGTAGTTTTTATATGAGTAGGTACCTATTTTTTAACACGCTTATATTAGCTTCAACAGTAACGAAATTATTTGTAAAAAGATATTGTAATTCGATTTTCACCCAAATCTAACTGTCGCATCAATGTGAAACTTTGCAAATGTATGTACCTAATTCTATCATCGAGCTAATGTTATGATGGAGCCAGACTGTAATCCCTTATGGTTTTTATTTTTCAATACACTAACAAAAGCGGGTTTTTATAATTTTTGAAACTATAATTTTTTGAGTACCTTCCTAGTTACCCCACATAAAATTATACTCACAGCTAATGAGCATCTAGGCCAGATGTCCGAACACAAACGAAACCATTTTAACATAATAAGGAAGAAAATCAGTTTAAAACGGTTGAAATTTATACAAAAGTCACATTTGGGTCCTAGAGACACCGATCACATTGACTTGCTCTCTCACAATATAGACGCGGTGTTCGTTCGTGTTAATGATTATGTGCCGATGACGTGTCTGCTTGCAGCGCGTGACGTCATTGGGATGTTCCGATAAGGGACAGCGGTGTAGCGTTAATAATAATGCAATACTGATTGATTAAGCCGAACGGCTGGCATGCCAATACAAATCGGTAGGCGGGGGGATAAGAAGCTATGGAAAAATGTGGCTTCCTCACGGCAAAGACCTTCGTTTACTTATTTCGAGGCGATTAAACAAAAAAACGAGATGCGGATACATCCTCGATCTCGACTCTCGACATAATGTAACGATACGATACTAAAAATTGCGTGAAATGTATAGGACAGTCAATGTATTATTGTTAATAGAAGGATTTCATAATGTCAATGAGCTATTAGAATGATGTCTTTTCGATTCTATAATAGTAAGTATAAGGGGAAATTAAAAAATGTATTCGAGCAGCAACAGTAGATTTATTGTAGACAAACGTGTATCGTTTGACATGTTTACTAGAGATTCTGCAACACACTTGGAGCTCCCGAGTACTACAGCCCATACAACAAGTACACGTGAGGACGATTTCTCGTCTATCTACCCACATGTAATTAACAAACTAAATGCTGACGATTCAGCTGCGATCTCGATGAAGAAACGAAAGATAAAACACATTGTACGGTCTAAACACAGCCGTGAACAGAAACAATAGAACTGTGATGCGTTTTGACACGAGAGACGATTTGAACCTATTATGGTAGAAAATTAGTGTCAAACCAAATTGACAAAAAATAAGTAATTGAAAAAATCTTAAATTTTTTGATCACTTTGTTCAGTTTGTCGTAAGAGTAAGACCGCCATTAAATGCGCCTGAGTTTCCTGTCGTTTTAGATCTATTGTTGCTTTTGAACCCAATTTCATACTGCCAATGAGCTATTAGAATAATGTCCTTCCGATTCGATTATATTGCATCGCTTCATTCTTCAGATATAACATTCACAAGGTAGTTCCTCTACCCTACAAGGCAACTTCGCACTACTTTAAATTAACCTCTTTTTAATTTTTTCTTAAAGCAGGCCATACACGCTAGGGTTTACCTCACAGGTTTGCCTGTACAGTTCAACCGTACAGGTAAACTTGAGCTGGGTAGAGACCATACACGTAGCGATAAACCTGTACAAAAACTCAGTTGAAACCATGGCCCCGCCAGCGGCGCTTGATCTCGACACAATCGCGTTAATAGGTTTATTTTTTGTTTTATTAAAGAAAAGGAAATATAAACGAAAACACCGTGAACAGTGGTGCAAAGCATGGTTACTGGAAAGAAAACAGTTTTCTTATGTCAACTTATTGAAACAATTGAAATTTGAGCCGCAAGTTTACTGCAATTATCTACGAATGGACGAAAAGACGTATCTCAAACTGTTATCAACTGACGCCTGCGCAGGCGCCCGCCACACACGCTCAGTTTTACTTGCTCAGTTAAACTGTACAAGTATACCCACAGGCAAAAAATATCAAAATTCATATTTTCTTACTTGCCTGTACAGGCGTGGAAACCTGCACAGTTGTGTGACATACACGCTCCGGTTTACCTGTACAGGCAAACCTGTCAGGTACACCCTAGCGTGTATGGCCTGCTTAAGCCACTCCGAGCAGTCCTTTCAAACCTCATTCTTTTTCCGTGCGAGGCAACGATAACGCGTGTCCTTTGTTCACTGTCACCATTTGTAAAAATAACAATTTTGTTCATTTTTGCATAAAAATGCTTAAACGCAGTGCTAAGGAAAAAATTGAGCGCTATAATAAAAAGAATCGTAAGCTCGAACAAGAATGTCGTCGCAGAGCAAGTCGAGTGTTACATTCATCGGAGTCCGACGTGGATTGCGAAAACGCCGCCGGTGTCGGTAAGTCCATTAATAACTACTTTTGGTGAATAAGTGATAATCTCGAAGATTTATTTATTGCCGTGATGCGAAATTGAATGTGGTAAGCCTGGGGGTTGGCCGTGAGTCAACACGAAGGCATAAAAGCAAAAAATAAGCGTATCTCACATGAGGTCTATCCGAGAGATAGAACGAGGGTATATTTTTGTCAAAATAAGTGCTTAGTAAAATTAGTAATTTGACTATTATAGATGCGGATAATGTCAACATGGATCCATCTGACAATCCTGGACCCCTCTTAGAAAAAACGGCCATTCCCGAGATACCAGTTCCTGATCTAGGATTACCGGAAACTACCGACATACCTCCGATCGTACATGAACTGGACCCTGAAATTTTATCAGCGTTAGGAGAGCCCACTGATGATACTCCTGACTTTGGAGAAGCCTTAATGCCGAAATTTCGGCAGCTATAACAGATATGGCAAGAAATCGTGATAAAAATATGGAGTTAGCGCAACAACTTCTTGGTGCCGGGATCACAGCCGTAAACAGGGCGATGACTCTTCTAATTACTGGTGAAGAAAAAATTCAAGCCATTAAAATGCCAAGTGACAGTTGTCGCATCTTAACTCATCTTCACCATACGGATACTCAAGCTCGTATCAAATTGGTTACACCCGGCTTAGAAAAATCATTCCTAAATGTTATCAAAGATAACGAAAGGGATAGCACTTTATTCGGAATAAAACTATCCGAAAAAATCAAAGCTTCAAAAGCTATAGAAAGGCAGGGCCTAGAAATAAAAAAGGTTCCGGTGGCACAGAAACCTTTGAATCCACAGATTGTTCAGTCAACAGTCGTACGACCTCGCTACCAGGAAAACTGGCAAGGTCCTTCGCGTTACCTATCGAACAGGGGGGGGCGCGGAGGCCAGAGGAGACAGGCCCCTGCAGTACGCAAGGCTCAACCTGTGGCGCAAACGAGGTCCTCGAACACCAACAAATTGCGTGCTCACCCTCAACAGTAGAACAGGTACATGCAGGACGAATACATCATTTTTATGCTCACTGGCTTGACATAACCTCTAATGATATCGTTCTCGAATGGATTCGTAATGGTTTTTCTATACCATTTTGTAAAACTCCAGTACAAAATATTGTACCTCGTAATTGTTTTTCACAAACAGAAAAACAAGACATATATTTGGCCATCCAAAAATTACTTGATTTGGGAGCGATATCAACATGTTCACCGACCAAGGATCAATTCATATCAAAAATATTCCTTGCTCCTAAGCCGAACGGTGACAAGCGCTTTATTTTGAATTTAAAGCCACTTAACGAGTTCATATCCAAGTTTCATTTTAAAATGGAAGACTACAGAACCGTTTCAAAATTAATTCCTCAGAACGGGTTCATGGCCACCTTAGACTTGAAAGAAGCATATCTTTTAATTCCAATCGCAAAATGTTATCGAAAATACTTACGTTTCTATTTCGAGGACGAAAAAGCACAAAAATTCTTGTATGAATTTAACGCTATGCCTTACGGTTTATCTATAGCACCTAGAACTTTTACCAAAATTATGAAAGAGACCGTGTGCTACCTTAGGAGCCAGGGCTATAAATCTGTTCAATATCTTGACGACATATTATGTATTGGTGATAATTATGCTGAACGTCGGGATAACGTCACAGAGACTCAAAACTTATTAGAATCTCTTGGTTTTGTTATTAACTTTAATAAGAGTTCATTGGAACCACTGCAGAGTTGTAAATTCTTAGGTTTCATGTATAATTCAAAAAATCTAACAATTTCATTACCAGGCGAAAAACGTAATCATATTGCTTCTTTAATAGATAAATTCTTACGTTTACCACGCTGTACTGTAAGAGAATTTGCCCAACTAATTGGGGTTCTTACTGCTGCTTGCCCCGCAGCAAAGTATGGATGGATCTATACCAAAATTTTAGAACGACAAAAATTCTTGGCTTTAAAAATAAATAATTTTGATACTAAAATTAATTTACCGCAAATAATTTTAGATGATTTGAATTGGTGGTCAAAAAATATCTTCACAACTTCAAATACCATAAGGGCTAAAGAATTTGCATTAGAAATTTTCACTGATGCGTCTAGGATCGGCTGGGGTGCTTGTTGCAAAAACGAATGCATAAATGGCGCCTGGAAAAAATCTGAATTAAAATTTCATATTAATTACCTAGAACTCTTAGCGGTATTTTTAGCATTGAAGTGGTTTGTTCATGATTATCAAGATTGTGCTATACTATTACGCATTGATAATACGACAGCTATTAGTTATATCAATCGTATGGACGGAATACAATTCCCCCATTTAAACGATTTATCCCGTTCTATTTGGCAATGGTGTGAGAGGCGAAAAATCTGGTTATTTGCTTCTTACATAAACACACATGACAATCTTATAGCTGACGAACAATCTAGAAAAATTAATGCAGACATAGAATGGGAATTATCAAATAGAGCATTCCAATTGATAACGCAAGAATTAGGTCAACCAGAAATAGATTTATTCGCCTCCCGCACTAATGCAAAATGCGAGAGCTATGTGTCTTGGCGACCAGACCCTGACGCTATCACAGTGGATGCTTTCACAATTAACTGGTGTGAAAAATTATTTTATGCTTTCCCGCCATTTTCTTTGATCTTAAGATGCTTACAAAAAATAGTTTTAGACAAAGCCACAGGTATTCTCGTCTTTCCTATATGGCCCTCACAAGCCTGGTATCCCCAGTTAATAAGTATGCAGGTTACAAAAAATATTATTCTGAAAGCAAACAAGGATCTTCTATGTTCCCGTTTCAGAACTCACCATCCTCTTTACAAGTCGCTTACCCTGGGTGCTGCGGTGCTCTCCGGCTCGCGTTCACGCAGCGAGGAACACCTTTAACTGCCCTCAACTTAATGTTAGCTTCTTTATCTAATAATACGGTACAGCAATATAACGTCACCTTTAAGCTGTGGTGGAAATTTTGTATAGATAATAATATTAACATGTTTGAGGTGTCAATTTCACGGGTCATAATATTCTTATCCGAACAATTTGATAAGGGAGCATCGTACGGCTCCCTAAATAGTCATCGCTCAGCCCTATCGCTACTTCTAGGAAATAGTATAGGAACAGACGACAGCATCAAAAGATTACTTAAAGGAGCATATAAGTTGAGACCGAGTGTACCTAAATACATGAGCACTTGGGATCCTCAGGTGGTACTCAATTATATCTAATTGGTTTCCGAATAAGAATCTGTCAATGGAAAAGATCACTACAAAATTGGCTATTTTGTTAGCCATTTGCACAGCTCACAGGGTCCAAACGCTTTCGTTAGTTAAAACTTCAAACATAAAAGTTAATTCTAGAGGTATTGAAATAATTATAACTGACATAATAAAGACATCGGCACCTGGCCGTGATCAGCCAATTTTATTTCTACCATACTTGGCAGACAAACCAAGCATTTGCCCGGCTACGATTTTAGAAGATTATCTCCATGTAACCAACGTAATTAGGCCTGAAAATATAACTAACCTGTTTCTTACGTTTAAAAAGCCGTACAGGGGTGCTACGGCGCAGTCAATCAGTCGTTGGATAAAACAAGTGTTATGTGCGAGTGATATTGGCGTGGACGTGGCGACGTTCAGCGCGCATAGCACGCGCCACGCCGCCACGTCCACGGCGCACTCCGCTGGACAGTCCATAGGTGCCATCAGGAAGGTGGCTGGGTGGACAGCAGCTTCTCAAACATTTGCGAAATATTACTGTCGGCCTATACTCGAAGAACATTCGTTTGCAAGATCTGTCTGTTTTCCATCAAACACAAACACAGATTAAAATGACTGATTAGTACCTATATTAACGTTAATATACAGTTAACAACTATTGTCAACATATTATTAATAAGATTTTACTTGTAACTACCAAAATTTATGGGAGAGCTTCGATTTATTAAACACATTGATTGAGCAATTTATGTTTTATTATTCAATTCTAAGAGCAGCAAAACTTCACCTCTAAACATCTACGTTGTGAATGTTACCTATATCTGAAGAATGAAGCGATGCAATATAATATATGATCAAACGAACTTCAGCAAGTGAAGTTCGATCGATATTATATTAATCGCTTCATTCGAAGATATAATCCACCCACCCACCCTACGTACTTTCCCCATGACGAAGTTTTTGCTAGATTTATCTATACTCTAAAAAGAATGAGGTTTGAAAGGACTGCTCGGAGTGGCTTAAGAAAAAAATAAAAAGAGGTTAATTTAAAGTAGTGCGAAGTTGCCTTGTAGGGTAGAGGAACTACGTTGTGAATGTTATATCTGAAGAATGAAGCGATCAATATAATATCGATCGAACTTCGCTTGCTGAAGTTCGTTTGATCATATATATATGATCATATATGTATAATAGTAAGTAAAGATTCTAAACGTTCATTTACATATTACGAGACGATTATAAAAAAAAACGAGACGGCGATTCAGCCTCGATCTCGATCATGTAACGTAAGTAAGACGACACTGTACAGGACAAAACATTCGTAGATAGAAATCATTGACTTTGTGACGCGCTTTGAATTAGTAATAATGTGAACTTATAAGAAAAACAGTTACATCGTGTATTCGAAACGACATGATGCTAATAATTACACAAAATATAAGGACAGTCAGTCAATCATCACTGTTAATGGAACGACTTCATATTGTCAATGAGCTATTAGAATGATGTCCTTCCGATTCTATAATAGTAAGTATAAGGGCAATTTAAAAATGTATTCCATGACAGACGGTAGACAAAGTACCTAAAGATCGAGCGTTAGGCATTTTTATTAGAGATTCTTTTATTAGAGATTCTGCAACAGACTTGGAGCTCCCGAATACTCATACAACAAGTACACGTGAGGACGATTTCTTGTCTATCTACCCAAATGTAATTAACAAATCAAATGCTGACGATTCAGACGGGATTTCGACATTGAAAAGTAAGAAAAAACACTGTAAAACACAACACATGGCAGTGAACCAACACATTAGATCTATGATGCAAAGAAATCAGAGCAAAGTTTGAACATAACGAGGAAGAAAATTAATGTTGGACAGTGTTAGAATTAACAATAAAAAACTTATTGTAAAATTAAAATTTTTTGATCACACTATTCTGTTTGTAAGAGCATGACCGCCGCTAAATCCGCCTTGAGTCTATTGTCGTTTCAGTACACTATTATTGCTTTTGAACATAATTTCATACTGCCAACGAGCTATTAGAATGATGTCCTTCCGATTCTATAATAGTAAGTATAAGGGGAATTATAAAAATGTATTCCATGAGAAACTGTAGACAAATTGAAGACAAACACCTAGCGTTTGGCATGTTTACTAGAGATTCTGCAACAGACTTGGAGCTCTGGAGTACTACAACTCGTACAAGTATACGTGAGGAGGATTTCTCGTTTATCTACCCAAATGTAATTAACAAACCAAATGCCGTCGACTCAGCCGCGATCTCGACAACGAAACGTAAGAAAAAACACATTGTACGGTCTAAACACCGCCGTGAACAGAAACAATAGAACTGTGATTCGTTTTGACATCAGAGACGATTTGAACATAATAAAGTAGAAAATAATGTAAAACAGTGTTCAAATTATCAAAAATCAACTAATTGAAAAAAAACATAACTTTTTTGATCACATTGTTCAGTTTGTAAGAGCATGACTGCCATTAAATGCGCCTGGGTTTCCTGTCGTTTTAGATTTATTGTTGCTTTTGCACACAATTTCATACTGCCAATGAGCTATTACAATAATGTCCTTCCGATTCGATAATAGCAAGTATAAGGGGAAATTTAAAAATGTATTCCATGAGAAACGGTAGACAAAGTAAAGATGTAGCGTTAGGCATTTTTATTAGGGATTCTGCAACACACTTGGAGCTCCCGAATACTCACACAACAAGTATACGTGAGGAGGTTTTCTCGTCTATTTACCCCCGTGTAGTTAGTTACCAAACCAAATGCCGTCGATTCAGCCACGATCTCGATGAAGAAACGTAAGAAAAAACAGTGTTCGGTCTGAATACAACGGTGGAAAGGAACTTCAGAATTGTGATGCGTTTTGACATCAGAGACGATTTGAACATAATAAGGTAGAAAATTAGTTTAAAACAGTTGAAATTTAGTCAAAAGACATTCAAATTTAATCAAAGGATTCGGGTCCTGGAGACACCGATCACATCGACTTGCTTGCTCACAATATAGACGCGGTGTTCGTTCGTGATAATGATTAAGCGCCGATGACGTGTCTGCCTGCAGCGCATGACGTCATTAGGATGTTTCCGATAAGGGACCGCGGTGCTGCAACGTTAATAATAATGTAATACTGATTGATTAAGCCGAACGGTGGTATGCCAATATAAATCGGTAGGCGGTGGGATATAAGAAACTGTGAAAAAATGTGGTTTCCTCACGTCAAAGATTCCAAATCATTCGTTTACTTATTTCGAGGCGGTTGAACAAAAAACGAGACGCCGATTCATCCTCGATCTCTACATAATATAACAATAAATAAAATCATTTTATTTCGGACAACTACGAAGATCCATAAACTGTTAGTAACAGTTATGCACTTAAAACACTATTGTTAGTAACTTAAACTGAAGACGAATGAATGCGAAGATCCACCCAACAGCTAGACACCCAGAGACTATGGAACAAGTCTTCGCACAAATTGCCTTATCATAACGGAGGCCGCATCTGTCGCCACAGCCTTCAGGATGCTATTCAGGATGCTATGCTTCAGGCTGCCTCTTATTCCGCTCAGGAGTGAAGCCGTTTTTTTGCGGATCGTGGCATGAAATCCATCGGTATAGGTTACCGCGAACATTTCTGAGGCACTGCAAAAACGAAGCAGTCGCAATCGCAACAGCATTCTAAAAACATTATTTATTACATTGGACGCGTAGAACATCCAGCGACCTTTTCGGGTAGTTAACCCAAAGATTACCTGTGTAAAAACTCTGACAATAAGCTTTAAAAAGCCACTTTTACTTGGCCAGTACACCGAGCAAATCTAACGATATGATACTAAAAATTGAGCGAAATGTATACGACAGTCAATGTTATTACTATTGCTGTTAATGCTATTACTGTTAATAGAAGGATTTCATAATGTCAATGAGCTATTAGAATGATGTCCTTCCAATTCTATAATAGTAAGTATAAGGGGAAATTAAAAAATGTATTCGAGCAGCAACAGTAGATTTATTGTAGACAAACACGTATCGTTCGGCATGTTTACTAGAGATTCTGCAACACACTTGGAGCTTCCGAGTACTGTAGCTCATACCAACAGGAACAGTGCCTGTGTGGACGATTGTTTGTCGGATTTCCCAAATGTGATGATCAAAATAAAAGCTGTCGATTCAGCGTCTATCACAACTGATATGAAAGAACAAACTGTACAGACGCAACATGGCAGTGAACGAACACATTAGATCTATGATAAAGTTAAAATCAGAGACGAGTTTGAACATAATATGGAAGAGAATTTATGTAAAACAGCGTTCAAATTGACAAAACGAATTGAAAAATTCTTAATTTTTTTGATCACTTTGTTGTTTGTATGAGCATGACTGACGCTTAACATCGGCTGGGTTTCCTATCGTTTCAGATAATAAGATCTATTGAATCTTTATCTTTGTATGTTTCTTTTCTGTTTTAATTTTAGGTAAATAGTTTATAATTTGTGCAAGCTTTTAAATGACAATTGTAAGCGCTATTGTACAAAACTTACATATAAAGATATTAGACTGTAAGCTTTCTGAAGAATAAATAAATAATTCTATACTGTCGATGGCTATTTAGAATGATGTCCTTCCGATTCTACAATAGTAAGTATAAGGGGAAATTAGAAAATGTATTCTATGAGAAACTGTAGACAAATTGAAAACAAACACCTAGCGTTAGGCATGTTTACTAGAGATTTTACAACAGTATTGGAGCTCCAGAGGACTACAACCCGTACAACAAGTATACGTGAGGACGATTTCATGTTTATCTACCCAAATGTAATTAATAAACTAAATGCTGTCGATTCAGCCGCGATTTCGACGATGAAACGTAAGAAAAAACACACTACGGTCAAGACACAGCCGTGGACCGAAACAATAGAACTGTGATGCGTTTTGGATCGGAAACCATGTGATTTAATAAAACAGCTACATCGTGTAACCTAACCAATAACAATTAAACAAAATACATAGGTCTGCCAATCTATCACTGCTAAAAGAAAGATTTCATGATGCCAATGAGCTATTTAAATCATGTCCTCGCGATTCCGAATACAGTAAATAAAAGGAGAAAATATAAAATGTATTCAAGCAACACCGGTAGACGAATGGTGAACAAACGACCAGCGCTTAACATGTTTACTAGAAATTTTGCAACAGACTTGGAGCTCCCGGGTACTACAACTCGTACCAAAAGTGCCTGTGTGGACGATTGCTTGTCGGAATGCCCAAATGTAAGGAACAAACCGAAAGCTGTCGATTCAGCGTCTATCGCGACTGGTATGAAAGAACAAACTGTGCACACGAAACATGGCAGTGAACGAACACGTTAGATCTACGCTGCAGTTAATATCAGAGACGAGTTTGAATACAATAAAGAAGTGACAATCTTTGACGTGAAGAAACCATATTTTACCATAGTTTCTTATCCCGCGCCTATCGATTTGTATCGGCATGCCACCGTTCGGCTTAGTCAATCAGTATCACATTATTATTTACGCTGCACCGCTGTCCCTTATCGGAACATCCTAATGACATGACAACATGATAGTGTGATCAAAAATATTGGTTTTTTAATTTTTTTTCTTCAGTTTGCACATTGTTTTACATTAGTTTTCTTCCTTATTATGTTCAAACTCCTCTCTGATTTTAACTGCAGCATAGATCTAATGTGTTCGTTCACTGCCATATTGCGTCTGTACAGTTTGTTCTTTCATATCAGTCGTGATAGTCGCTGAATCGACAGCTTTCGGTTTATTCCTTACATTTGGGCATTCCGACAAGCAATCGTCCACACAGGGTGCTCTTGGTATGAGCTGTAGTACTCGGGAGCTCCAAGTCTGTTGCAGAATCTTTAGTAAACATTTCAAACGCTGTCCGTTTGTTCACCATTCGTGTAAGGTTGCAGCTCGCATACATTTTTTAATTTCCTCTTATGCTTATTATATTTCGGAAGGAGATACAAATAGCTCATTGGCAATAACAGTGATAAATTGACTGGTCTATGCATTTATTATATGCACATGGTTTCCGATCCAAAACACATCACAGTTCTATTGTTTCTTTCCACGGCTTTGTTTAGACCGTACAGTGTGTTTTTTCTTACGTTTCATCGTAGAAATCGCGGCAGAATCGACAGCATTTAGTTTGTTCATTACATTTGGGTAGATAGACATGAAATCGTCCTCACGTATACTTGTTGTACGGGTTGTAGTCCTCTAGAGCTCCAAGTCTGTTGTAGAATCTCTAGTAAACATGCCTAACGCTAGGTGTTTGTTTTCAATTTGTCTACCGTTTCTCATGGAATACATTTGGAAGGCCATCGTTCTAATAGCTCATTGACTTTATGAAATGCTACTATTAACAGTGATACAATACACTGACTGTCCTGTACAATTTCGCTCAATATTTAGTATCGTATCATTACATTATGTCGATTGAGGATGAATCGGCGTCTCGGGTTTTGGTTTTGTTTAATCGCTTCGAAATAAGTAAACAAAGGGTTTGGAATCTTTGACGCGAGGAAACTACATTTTTTCATAGTTTCTTATCCCGCGCCTACCGATTTGTATTGGCATGCCACCATTCGGCTTAGTCAATCAATCAGTATTACATTATTATTTACGCTGCACCGCTGTCCCTTATCGGAACATCCTAATAACGTCACGCGCTGCAAGCCGATACGTCATCGCCACTTAATCATTATCACAACGAACACCGCGTCTATATTGTGAACAAGCAAGTGAATGTGATCGGTGTCTTTAGGACCCGAATGTGACTCTTGACAAAATTTCAACTGTTTTAAACTAATTTTCTTCCTTATTATGCTCAAATCGTCTCTGATGTCAACACGCATCACACAGTTCTATTATTTTTGTCCACGGATGTGTTTAGACCGTACAGTGTGTTTTTTCTTACGTTTCATCGTCGAAATCGCGGCTGAATCGACAGCATTTAGTTTGTTAATTACATTTGGGTAGATAGACGAGAAATCGTCCTCACGTATATTTGTTGTATGAGTACTCGGGAGATGCAAGTCTGTTGAAGAATATCTAGTAAACATGCCAAACGCTAGGTGTTTGACTTCAATTTGATTACCGTCACTCATGGAATACATTTTTTAATTTCCCTTATACCTACTTACTATTACGGAAACGGAAGGACATCATTCTAATAGCTCATTGACATTATGAAATCCTACTATTATAACAGTGATACACCGACTGTCGTATGCATTTCGTTTAATTTTTGATATCGTATCGTTACATGATCTAGTTATTTTTTTATTACTTTTCCTTATTGAATTCACATGATTTCTGTTTCGAAGCGCATCACAAAGTTAATTATTTCTCTACTCACGATTGTTTTGTCTGCACATTGTGGTCTTTATTACCTTTCATGATCGAGATCGAGGCTGAATCGGCGTCCCGTTTTGTTGCTTAATCATCTCGAAATAAGTAAACGAAGGTTTGGAGAATTTTTGAAGTGAGAAAACCACATTTTTCCATAGTTTCATATCTCGCGCTTACCAATTTGGATTGGCATACACCACCGTTCAAACTTAATCAGCATTATGTTATTATTAAATTAACGCTGCGCCGCGGTCCCTCATCGGAACATCCTAATGGCGTCACGCACTACAAACAGACACGTCATCTGCACTACTAATATTACGAGAGCGCGCCGCGTCTATGTTGTGAGCAAGCAAGTCGACGTGATCGGTGTCTTCAGGACCCGAATGTGAATAATTATATTTTATTAAATCGCCTTTATAAGACAATCGCCTTTATAATTCTAAAATAGTTATTTAAAAATATAGTATAATAAATAGTAAGTTCGCGATTCCGTATAAAAGATAAAAGGAGAGGAGATATAAAATGTATTACAGCAGCAAAACAGTAGATTTATTGTAGACAAACTCGCATCATTAGGTATGTTTACTAGAGATTCTGCAACAGGCTTGGAGCTGCCGAGTACTACAGCCCACACAACAAGTATACGTGAGAACGATTTCTCGTCAATCTACCCAAATGTGATTAATAAATCAAATGCCGTCGATTCAGCCGCGATCTGGACGATGCAACGTAAGAAAAAACATACTATACAGTCTAAACAAAGCCGTGGACAGAAACACTAGATTTGTGATGCGTTTTGGATACACACACACTTTGCAACACTTCAACGTTACGAAACATATAATCAACGTTACCGGTAACATAGAAGCTACATGGGGGTAACGTAGAAGCGCGATTTTCAAAGGTATAAATAGGTTAAAGTTACAAAATCGAGCTGAACTTTAAACCAACACACATTACCACGCACTTACTAGTTAGCTAGTAGGTAAAAGGACCTTTAATCGTCTCGAAATTAGTAAACGATTGTTTGGAATGTTTGAGGTGAGGAAACCACATTTTTCTGTAGTTTCATATCCCGTGCTTTACCGATTTGATACCATCGTTCGGCTTAATCAATCAGAGTATTACATTGTATATGTCTTACTGATGAGACACTGGAGCTTTAGGGCGCCAAAATGAAACCAATAGATCGAAAGACAAAACTGGTTTACCTACTTACTTGTAGTTTTTACAAAAATATCGATTGTTCGAAACAATAAGCGGAGCTAGATGCTAGTTCTAATACTAGATGAACAATAATAATGTGAAGGTGGAAGATTGTCACTGGTAATTCGACATTAATATAAAAGTATCGACAATAAAGAAAATATTAAATAATAATAAAGGTAAGCAATGAATTGGCGCAAAGTGTCATGCTATTACAATAATATCAGGCGTGAAAATCTTTCCTGCTGTTAAAGGTCCCCGACTCCATTATGTGCTCGGTGGCTGGTAACGGGCAGTGGCGTGAAGGGCCTCCGGAAGGTTCCTCGGATAATTTCTACGTCTGCTACATAGGACAAAGTGGACGGCTATTTAGAATGGCCTCAACTTGTGCAAATAATGTGTATTTCCTCAAAGATCAAATGCGTATTGCCCATTACACGCCTAATGTGAAATTTAGCCGATTTCACCCCGGCCTCCCAGATACCACCAAAGCGAGAAGCGAAAGCAGCTGAAAACAAAAATTTTATTACTGCCTCATTTGAAAAATCACTTATTGTTTTAGGATTAAATATTAAAAAGTTACCAATATCTTTAGCCGCAGCAACAAAATTGCGACCATTATCGTAGAATATTTCAATATGTTTACCGCGGCGTGCAATAAATCAGTGGTGTAGCGTGTATTTCTTCCAGACAGGGTAAACCCTAAATTTGCCGCCCCCAACCCTATTTTCCAAAAAAATGGTGAAAATTGCATGAAAAAAATGATTGCAAAATAATTCAAAATAAAACTTCTTCCTCTAATCATCAATCTTGCAATTACATTTTGAACAACTTCCACTTGTCCCATTGTCATGAAATTTTACGTAAATAAGTACAATCTTAAAACAATTAGCGATGCTAGATGCTAGTTCTAATCCTAGATGAACAATAATGTGAAGGTGGAAGATTTTCACTGGTAATTTGACGATAATTTTAGACTACCTACTGACACTAAACAAAATCTTAAGAAGTCAGGATTAGCAATGACTTGGCGTACACTGTCATGCTATTAAAATAATATCAGGCGCGATCAGTTTTCATTACAACAGAGGTAAAAATGGTGGGTTGAATTTTTAAAGTGGGGTTACTAATTCAAGTGGGGTATCATATGAAAGGGCTTCATTTGCACATTATAAAATAGTTTTTTTTTATTTATGTCGTATAGATTTTTAATGATGATAAACGTCTAAAAAATACAATTCCCCTTATCTCCGAAGTTTGCATAGCGAAAAATTTGGAATAAATAGGGTTGATGGAAGTTTATTTAAATATTACAGAAAAAATAAAACAATGTCTATAACTAGCACAGTTTTTTAGAAATCAGCAAAATTATTTTACAAGTAAACATACACGTGAGGTAAAATTTTTTTTTTGAAACTGGTAGGTACCTATATAATATTTGCTCGATATTTTTTGTTTGTTCAAGGCAACTTTGAAAAAAATATGTTTTCTTTATTTATAAAGTCCTCCTTGCTTCGTACAACAAAATAAAAACAACTTATCTATTCATATGTAGGAAGGTATATTCACTCATTTTATTTTTATCGTCGTTATAAAATTTCTTAAAAATATCTTAAAATCTTAGATTATGGATCACTGTACTGGTGATGGTGACCCAGTTAAATACCTACCTACATGCAATAACGTTTGTCTAGTGGTCTGTTAATAATTATTAGGTATCTACTATCTACTCACTTTCATAGATTCATACACAACAAAATTATGGTTTCTATATACTTTCATTTACTCTGTGATAAAATCACTGATAATAATAATACTTATAATGTTTTTACAAAAGTACTTACAGGCTACAGCCGAATAAATATCTATTTGCCTAAGTTGAGTATGTAAACCTCATCTTGTTAAAACGGATCGCTGTTCGGAGTTTATAGTAAAGGTACAAGTCCGGGTCGGGCTGCGCCTGCACACCGCACACTGCAGCCGCACACCGCAAGCCACACTCGTTTGTATGAAATGAATGGCGCGGCCGCACATTCACACTCCGTAACAGTGCCCATATTCAGCCTTATTCCGTCCACTGCTGGACATAGGCCACCCGTATAGATTTCCTCGTCGAACGGTATTGAACCGTTGCATCCAACGGCTCCCCGCGCCTTTATACTAAAAGTTAGGTATATCTTGTATCATAACTCCATGGTGATTGCGGGTATGTCCGTCGAGATTCGGCTCGCGATGAGACTAGCGATGGCCGCCATTACTGATAACACCGCGCTCCCTGCGCAAGCGGTCCATATCGTGTGACTATGTAGCAAACATGCGCCGTTCGCGGAGTATGCGCACGTGAGATCTGTACATGGGAAACATTATTAAAATAAATATTATACAATAACATCCCGCCTGTATTCCCCTAAGGGTTAGGCGGCGGTGTATAGTACCTCTCGTTTCCGGCCGTGGTTCTGTCCATGGTCGGGAGCGAGGGTGCGTGGGAAGCCATCGCCTCCTTTTGCGAGGTGATGATGGCGACCAAGGGGGAACCGGAGAGGGAGCGGGGTGCTCTGCTTCCTTCCCGCGCCAGTCGCACCGGCGCGCGTACGCGACTACCTCCAGCCACCCTAGTGTGTGGCCTGCGGGCGCGAGTTATCGGACCGGCCGCCCGACCAGTAACAGGCCCGAGAATGCGGCGCGCTGTGTTCCGTGCGCGCTTCTTAAGACGATGTGGATTGTGGGGCAAGGCCCCACAGAGGAGAGGTCCGCCGAGGGTTGCGATGCATGCGATATAAACTGTCTCTTAATTAAATATAGAATTTAATTTTTTAATTAAAAAGTTAAAATAAATTAAAAAGACGAGAAGACCCTATAGAGGTTTTTTTGCGAATCCCGCGACCCCAGCCGAACGGTCAGGAGAAGGAACACCGTTGTTTTTATTTAGCCGGTAAGAGACCGGCAGACCTCGCCTTCCCCGGCTGAGGGACATCCATGAGGATTTTCCAAAGATTAAAAAAAAAAATAGATGTATAGTACCTAACACCCTCATTTCGCTGTTATGTAATAGGGGGCGAACTTATTGTCATCAACCGGGCACCAATCAAACTCCGGGCTGCTACTGAGGAATTCCACACGGAAAAACCCAATAACACTGCCCGAACTGGGGATCGAACCCAGGATCTCACGATCAGGAGTCGCGTTTGCCACCACTAGACCAACGAGGCTGTTAAATATGATCATAATTATAAACCTAATAGTTCGTAAACCGCTAAACAGGTTCCTATCATCATCGCGCCACTGAACGATAACATGGGAATCCAATTGTAACCACCAGCTCAGCAGACAGATGGGTGACCGCAGTTAGTTGTTAGTACCACACAGTAGCACGGTCCTGTCCATCCTGTTGACACAATCCCGTAGTCGCATGTTGCGACAACCGCGGGTGGAGCGGGCGTTGCTACCTATTACCTAATCTACCGAGAGTAGTTTTTATATGAGTACCTATTTTTTAACACGCATATATTAGCGCACAGTAACGAAATTATTTGTAAAAAGATATTGGAATTCGATTTTCACCCAAATCTAACTGTCGCATCAATGTGAAACTTTGCAAATGTATGTACCTAATTCTATCATCGAGCTAATGTTATGATGGAGCCAGACTGTAATCCCTTATGGTTTTTATTTTTCAATACACTAACAAAAGCGGG
The DNA here is from genome assembly GCA_910594945.2 of Amphipyra berbera. Classification (NCBI taxonomy): domain Eukaryota; kingdom Metazoa; phylum Arthropoda; class Insecta; order Lepidoptera; family Noctuidae; genus Amphipyra; species Amphipyra berbera. Next base: position 1,599,851 of record OU343142.1, on the reverse strand, counting down.
TTTTTATAATTTTTGAAACTATAATTTTTTGAGTACCTTCCTAGTTACCCCAAATAAAAGTTATACTCACAGCTAATGAGCATATAGGCCAGATGTCCGAACACAAACGCGAGCAGCGCGACCTCCGCGAGGCATCCCCTCACTGCTAGCATCTTGTCCCCCGGCCGCACCGCGCGGACTACCACCATCCCTTGCATTAGGAAATAAACAGATTACCTTTACTGATGATTTAGCCTCCCTGGGCGATCAGCCCTGCTACCCACCTCGCTGATTGGCTTATTTTTCACCAAGGTACGTGATATCCTCGCATAGCTCGTGCCGACAACAGTTTTTTTTACGTAATTGGCAAATAGGCCAACGGCTTATTTAATTGTAAGTGGTTGCCGCCTACAACAACGAGAGGGTTGCTGATGCGTTACCAATCGTATGAACTCTTTCACAAGTAACTACTTGTAAAAGAGTACTATATAATTATATAGTATTCGTCATTAAGTAAGTAGTTATTCCTAAAATTTCAATACAAACTTTTATGTTTTTAAATTAAAATTATTCAATTAATACATGAATTTTATTAGTCCCTGAAGCTTAAATTCTAAATTCTTATATAAAAAATAATAAAATGCACACATAACATTCGGGTCCTGAAGACACCGATCACATCGACTTGCGTGCTCACAACATAGATGTAGCGCGCCTTCGTAATATTAGTACTGCAGATAGGTAACTTCTATTTATAATGCGTGACGTCATTAGGATGTTCCGATAAGGGACCGCGGCGCGGCGCAGCGTTAATTTAATAATAATGTACCTAATACTGATTGATTAAGCCGAACGGTGGTGTATGCCAATACTAATCGGTAAGCGCGGGATATGAAACTATGATAAAATGTGGTTTCTTCACTTCAAAGATTCCAAACCTTCGTTTACTTCGAGACGATTAAACAACAAAACGGGACGCCGATTCAGCCTCGATCTCGATCATGAAACGTAATAAACGACCACAATGTGCAGATAAAACAATCGTGAGTAGGTAGAAACATTAACTTTGTGATGCGCTTTGAAACAGAAATCATGTGAATACAAAAAGGTTAGAGTAACAAAAAAACAAATACCTCATGTAACGATACACGATACTAAAACAATACGAAATGGAGTCAATGTATCACTATTATTAGTAGGATTTCATAAATTCAATGAGCTATTAAAAAATGTATTCCATCAGAAACGGTAGACAAATTGAAGACAAACACCTAGCGTTAGGCATGTTTACTAGAGATTCTGCTACAGACTTAGATCTGCCGAGTACTACAGCCCATACAACAAACAAGTATACGTGAGGACGATTTCTCGGCTATCTAACCCAATGTAATTAACATACCAAATGCCGACGATTCAGCCGCGATCTGGACGAAGAGACGTACGTGAGAATAAGCACACTGTACGGTCTAAACACAGCCGTGGACGGAAACACTAGAACTGTGATGCGTTTTGACATCAGAGACGATTTGAACATAATAAGGAAGAAAATTTGTTTAAAACAGTTGAAATTTATACAAAAGTCACAATCGGGTCCTATAGACACCGATCAAATTGACTTGCTTGCTCACAATATAGACGCGGTGTTCGTTCGTGTTAATGATTAAGTGCCGATGACGTGTCGGCTTGCAGCGCGTGACGTCATTAGGATGTTCCGATAAGGGACAGCGGTGCAGCGTAAATAAATTATAAGGTAATACTGATTGACTAAGCCGAACGGTGGCATGCCGATACAAATCGGTAGGAGTGGGATAAGAAACTTTGGAAAAATGAGGCCGCGATCTCGACGATGCAACGCAACGTAAGAAAAAACACACTGTCCGTACAGTGTGTTTAAACAAAGCCGTAAAAAGAAATAATAGAACTGTGATGCATTTGGATTGGCAACCATGTGGACATAATAAATGTATAGACCAGTCTATTTATCTTTATTTGAGTTATTTAATTAGTTCCGACATGTAGTAAGTATAAGAGGAAATTTAAAAATGTATGCGAGCTTCAACCGTACACGAATGGTGAACAAACGAACAGCGTTTGAAATGTTTACTAAAGATTCTGCAACAGACTTAGAGCTCCCGAGTACTACAGCTCATACCAAGAATGATGTCCTTCCGATTCTATAATAGTAATTGTAATATAGTATAATAAATAACAAGTTGGCGATTCCACATAAAAAATAAAGGGTGGAATTATAAAATGTATTCGAGCAGCAACAGTAGATTTATTGTACACAAACACGTATCGTTAGGTATGTTTACTAGAGATTCTACAAACAGGCTTGGAGCTGCCGAGTACTACCTACAGCCCGCCCATACAACAAGTATGCGTGAGGACGATTTCTCGTTTATCTACCCAAATGTAATTAACAAACCAAATGCCGTCGATTCAGCCGCGATCTCGATGAAGAAACGTAAGAAAGACCACACTGTACCGAATACAGTCGTAGATAGAAATCATTAACTTTGTGATGCGCTTTGAATCAGAAGTCTACAATAAGGAAAAGTGATAAAAAAACAGCTACACCATCATAATACGATATCATTTTTTTTACGAAATGCATAAGACAGTCTATGTATCACTGTTAATAATAGGACTTCATAATGTCAATGAGCTATTAGAATGATGTCCTTCCAATTCTATAATATTAAGTACATTAGGCATCTTTACTAGAGATTCTGCTACAGACTTGGACTTGTCGAGTACTATAACTCGTACAGCAAGTATACCTACGCGAGGACGATTTCTCGTCTATTCACCCAAATGTAATTAACAAATGAAATGTCGTTGATTCAGTCGCGATCTCGACGATGAAACGTGAGAAAATCCACACAGTACGGTCTAAACACAGCCGTGGACAGAAACATTAGAACTGTGATGCGTTTTGCCATCAGAGACCATTTGAACATAATAAGGAACAAAATTAATTTAAAACAGTAATTTAAAGTCATTGGGATGTTCCGATACGGGACAGCGGTGTAGCGTTAATAATAATGTAATACTGATTGACTAAGTCGAACGGTGGCATGCCGATACAAATCGGTAGGCGCGGGATAAGAAACTATAGAAAAATGTGGTTTCCTCACGTCAAAGATTCCTCCTCCAAACCCTTCGTTTACTTATTTCGAGGCGATAACCAAAAACACGAGACGCCGATTCATCCTCGATCTCGACATAATGTAACGATACAATACAAAAAATTTACTGAAATGTATAGGACAGTCAATGTTAATAGAAGGGTTTCATTAATGTCTGCTATTAGAATATATATATAGCTATTAGAATGATGTCCTTCCGATTCTACAATAGTAAGTATAAGGGGAAATTAAAAAATGTATTCCATGAGAAACTGTAGACAAATTGAAAACAAACACGTATCGTTAGGCATGTTTACTAGAGATTCTGCAACAGACTTGGAGCTGTCGAGTACTACAGCTCATACAACAAGTATACGTGAAGACGATTTCTCGTCTATCTACCCAAATGTAATTAACAAATCAAATGCCGTTAATTCCGGCACGATCTCGACGATGAAGCGTAAGAAAAAACATACTATACGGTCTAAACACAGCCGTGAACAGAAACAATAGGAATGTGATGCTTTTTGGATCGGAAACCATGTGGATATAATAAACCAGTCAATTTATCACTGTTAATGCCAATGAGCTATTTGAGTTATCTCCTTCAGAAATATAGTAAGCATAAGAGGAAATTTAAAAATGTATGCGAGCTGCAAACCGTACACGAATGGCGAACAAACAAACGGACAGCATTTGAAATGTTTACTAAAGATTCTGCGACAGACTTGGAGCTCCCGAGTACCACAGCTCATACCAAGAGTCCCTGTGTGGACGATTGCTTGTCAGAATGCCCAAATGTAAGGAATAAACCGAAAGCTGTCGATTCCAGCGTCTATCACGACTGGTATGAAAGAACAAACTGTACAGATGCAACATAATGGCAGTGAACGAACACATTAGATCTTATGTGGCAGTTAAAATCAGAGACGAATTTGAACATAACAAGGAAGAAAATAATGTAAAACAGTGTTCAGATTGACAAAAAAATACTTATTAAAAATCTAAATTTAAATTAAATGCGCCTAAGATTATTGTCGTCTCAGTACTATTATTGCTTTTTTGAACGCAATTTGAAAACGCAAACGCAAACGCTAATTAAGATATAAAAGAATTATGTTCTTCCGATTTTATAATAGTATATAAAATATAGTATACTAAATAGCAAGTTTGTGATTCCATATAAACAATAAAAGCCAGAAATATAAAATGTATTCAATCAGCATCAGCAGATTAGTTGTAGACAAACAACCCTCTGCATATTATTATGACATGTGTGCTACAGATTGTGCAACAGACTTGGAGCTCCCGAGTACCACAGCTCATACCAAGAGTGCCTGTGTGGACGATTGCTTGTCGGAATGCCCAAATGTAAGGAATAAACCGAAAGCTGCCGAATCCAGCGTCTATCACGACTATGAAAGAACAAATTGTACGGATGCAACATGATGGCAGTGAACGAACACATTAGATCTTATGTGGCAGTTAAAATCGGAGACGAAATTGAACATAATAAGGAAGAAAATAATGCAGTGTTCATATTGACAAAAAAATACTTATGAAAAATCTAAATATTTTGATCACACTATTCTGTTACCGCCGCTGTTCTGTGTGACTGCCGCTAAATGGGTCTAAGATTATGGTCGTCTCAGTACTATTATTGCTTTTTTGAACGCAAACGCAAACGCTAATTAAGATATAAAAGAATGATGTTCTTCCGATTTTATAATAGTATATAAAATATAGTATAGTAAATAGCAAGTTTGTGATTCCATATAAACAATAAAAGCCAGAAATATAAAATGTATTCAATCAGCATCAGCAGATTAGTTATAGACAAACAACCCTCTGCATATTATTATGACAAGTGTGCTACAGATTGTGCAACATACTTGGAGCTTCCGAGTACTGCAGCTCATACCAACAGGAACAGTGCCTGTGTGGACGATTGCTTGTCGGATTTCCCAAATGTGACCATCAAAATAAAAGTTGTCGATTCAGCGTCTATCACAACTGGTATGAAAGAACAAACTGTACAGACGCAACAAGGTAGTGAACGAACGCATTAGATCTATGATAAAGTTAAAATCAGAGACGAGTTTGAACATAATATGGAAGAGAATTTATGTAAAACAGCGTTCAAATTGACAAAACAAAAACGAATTTTTTGATCACTTTGTTGTTTGTATGAGCATGGCTGACGCTTAACATGGGCTGGGTTTCCTATCGTTTCAGATAATAAGATCTATTGAACCTTTATCTTTGTATGTTTCTTTTCTGTTTTAATTTTAAGTACATAGTTTATAATTTGTAGAAGCTTTTAAATGGCAATTGTAAGCGTTATTGTACATAACTTACATATAAAGATATTAGACTGTAAGCTTTCTGAAGAATAAATAAATAACTCTATACTGTTGATGGCTATTTAGAATGATGCCCTTCCGATTCTACAACAGTAAGTATAAGGGGAAATTAAAAAATGTATTCCATGAGAAACTGTAGACAAATTGAAAACAAACACCTAGCGTTAGGCATGTTTAGTAGAGATTCTACAACAGTATTGGAGCTCCAGAGGACTACAACCGTACAACAAGTATACGTGAGGACGATTTCATGTCTATCTACCCAAATGTAATTAACAAACTAAGTGCTGTCGATTCAGCCGCGATTTCGACGATGAAACGTAAGAAAAAACACACTATACAGTCAAGACACAGCCGTGGACCGAAACAATAGAACTGTGATGCGTTTTGGATCGGAAACCATGTGATTTAATAAAACAGCTACATCGTGTAACATAACCAATAACAATTAAACAAAATACATAGAGGTCTGCCAATCTTTCACTGCTAACAGAAAGATTTCATATGATGCCAATGAGCTATTTAAGTCATGTCCTCGCGATTCCGAATACAGTAAATAAAAGGAGAAAATATAAAATGTATTCAAGCAACACCGGTAGACGAATGGTGAACAAACGACCAGCGCTTAACATGTTTACTAGAGATTTTGCAACAGACTTGGAGCTCCCGAGTACTACAACTCGTACCAAAAGTGCCTGTGTGGACGATTGCTTATCGGCATGCCCAAATGTAAGGAACAAACCCAAAGCTGTCGATTCAGCGTCTATCACGACTGGTATGAAAGAACAAACTGTTCACACGAAACGTGGCAGTGAACGAACACGTTAGATCTACGCTGCAGTTAATATCAGAGACGAGTTTGAATACAATAAAGAAGTGACAATCTTTGACGTAAAGAAACCACATTTTTTCATAGTTTCTTATCCCGCGCCTATCGATTTGTATCGGCATGCCACCGTTCGGCTTAGTCAATCAGTATTACATTATTATTTACGCTGCACCGCTGTCCCTTATCGGAACATCCTAATGACATGACAACATGATAGTGTGATCAAAAAATTTAGATTTTTAATTTTTTTTTCTTCAGTTTGCACATTGTTTTACATTAGTTTTCTTCCTTATTATGTTCAAACTCCTCTCTGATTTTAACTGCAGCATAGATCTAATGTGTTCGTTCACTGCCATATTGCGTCTGTACAGTTTGTTCTTTCATATCAGTCGTGATAGTCGCTGAATCGACAGCTTTCGGTTTATTCCTTACATTTGGGCATTCCGACAAGCAATCGTCCACACAGGGTGCTCTTGGTATGAGCTGTAGTACTCGGGAGCTCCAAGTCTGTTGCAGAATCTTTAGTAAAGATTTCAAACGCTGTCCGTTTGTTCACCATTCGTGTAAGGTTGCAGCTCGCATACATTTTTTAATTTCCTCTTATGCTTATTATATTTCGGAAGGAGATACAAATAGCTCATTGGCAATAACAGTGATAAATTGACTGGTCTATGCATTTATTATATGCACATGGTTTCCGATCCAAAACACATCACAGTTCTATTGTTTCTTTCCACGGCTTTGTTTAGACCGTACAGTGTGTTTTTTCTTACGTTTCATCGTCGAAATCGCGGCTGAATCGACAGCATTTAGTTTGTTAATTACATTTGGGTAGATAGACGAGAAATCGTCCTCACGTATATTTGTTGTATGAGTACTCGGGAGATGCAAGTCTGTTGAAGAATATCTAGTAAACATGCCAAACGCTAGGTGTTTGACTTCAATTTGATTACCGTCACTCATGGAATACATTTTTTAATTTCCCTTATACTTACTATTACGGAATCGGAAGGACATCATTCTAATAGCTCATTGACATTATGAAATCCTACTATTATAACAGTGATACACCGACTGTCCTATGCATTTCGTTTAATTTTTGATATCGTATCGTTACATGATCTAGTTGTTTTTTTATTACTTTTCCTTATTGAATTCACATGATTTCTGTTTCGAAGCGCATCACAAAGTTAATTATTTCTCTACTCACGATTGTTTTGTCTGCACATTGTGGTCTTTATTACCTTTCATGATCGAGATCGAGGCTGAATCGGCGTCCCGTTTTGTTGCTTAATCATCTCGAAATAAGTAAACGAAGGTTTGGAGAATCTTTGAAGTGAGAAGACCACATTTTTCCATAGTTTCATATCTCGCGCTTACCAATTTGGATTGGCATACACCACCGTTCAAACTTAATCAGCATTATGTTATTATTAAATTAACGCTGCGCCGCGGTCCCTCATCGGAACATCCTAATGGCGTCACGCACTACAAACAGACACGTCATCTGCACTACTAATATTACGAGAGCGCGCCGCGTCTATATTGTGAGCAAGCAAGTCGACGTGATCGGTGTCTTCAGGACCCGAATGTGAATAATTATATTTTATTAAATCGCCTTTATAAGACAATCGCCTTTATAATTCTAAAATAGTTATTTAAAAATATAGTATAATAAATAGTAAGTTCGCGATTCCGTATAAAAGATAAAAGGAGAGGAGATATAAAATGTATTACAGCAGCAAAACAGTAGATTTATTGTAGACAAACTCGCATCATTAGGTATGTTTACTAGAGATTCTGCAACAGGCTTGGAGCTGCCGAGTACTACAGCCCACACAACAAGTATACGTGAGGACGATTTCTCGTCAATCTACCCAAATGTGATTAATAAATCAAATGCCGATAATCAAATGACGATGCAACGTAAGAAAAAACATACTATACGGTCTGAACAAAGCCGTGGACAGAAACACTAGATTTGTGATGCGTTTTGGATACACACACACTTTACAACACTTCAACGTTACGAAACATATATTTAATCAACGTTACCGGTAACATAGAAGCTACATGGGGGTAACGTAGAAGAATTTTCAAAGGTATAAATAGGTTAAAGTTACAAAATCGAGCTGAACTTTAAACCAACACACATTACCACGCACTTACTAGTTAGCTAGTAGGTAAAAGGACCTTTAATCGTCTCGAAATTAGTAAACGATTGTTTGGAATGTTTGAGGTGAGGAAACCACATTTTTCTGTAGTTTCATATCCCGTGCTTTACCGATTTGATACCATCGTTCGGCTTAATCAATCAGAGTATTACATTGTATATGTCTTACTGATGAGACACTGGAGCTTTAGGGCGCCAAAATGAAACCAATAGATCGAAAGACAAAACTGGTTTACCTACTTACTTGTAGTTTTTACAAAAATATCGATTGTTCGAAACAATAAGCGGAGCTAGATGCTAGTTCTAATACTAGATGAACAATAATAATGTGAAGGTGAAAGATTGTCACTGGTAATTCGACATTAATATAAAAGTATCGACAATAAACAAAATATTAAATAATAATAAAGGTAAGCAATGAATTGGTGAAAAGTGTCATGCTATTACAATAATATCAGGCGTGAAAATCTTTCCTGCTGTTAAAGGTCCCCGACTCCATTATGTGCTCGGTGGCTGGTAACGGGCAGTGGCGTGAAGGGCCTCCGGAAGGTTCCTCGGATAATTTCTACGTCTGCTACATAGGACAAAGTGGACGGCTATTTAGAATGGCCTCAACTTGTGCAAATAATGTGTATTTCCTCAAAGATCAAATGCGTATTGCCCATTACACGCCTAATGTGAAATTTAGCCGATTTCACCCCGGCCTCCCAGATACCACCAAAGCGAGAAGCGAAAGCAGCTGAAAACAAAAATTTTATTACTGCCTCATTTGAAAAATCACTTATTGTTTTAGGATTAAATATTAAAAAGTTACCAATATCTTTAGCCGTAGCAACAAAATTGCGACCATTATCGCAGAATATTTCAATATGTTTACCGCGGCGTGCAATAAATCAGTGGTGTAGCGTGTATTTCTTCCAGACAGGGTAAACCCTAAATTTGCCGCCCCCAACCCTATTTTCCAAAAAAATGGTGAAAATTGCATGAAAAAAATGATTTTAAAATGATTGCAAAATAATTCAAAATAAAACTTCTTTCTATAATCATCAATCTTGCAATTATATTTTGAACAACTTCCACTTGTCCCATTGTCATGAAATTTTACGTAAATAAGTACAATCTTAAAACAATTAGCGGAGCTAGATGCTAGTTCTAATCCTAGATGAACAATAATGTGAAGGTGGAAGATTTTCACTGGTAATTTGACGATAATATTTTAGAGTACCTACCGACATTAAACAAAATCTTAAGAAGTCAGGATTAGCCATTGCTAATCCTGACTTAATAGCATGACAGTGTACGCCAAGTCATTACTTGGCGTACACTGTCATGCTATTAAAATAATATCAGGCGCGATCAGTTTTCATTACAACAGAGGTAATTAAATTAAAAATTTAAAAAACCCCCGACGTAAAAACAAACGTACTTTTAAAAAGTCAAAAATAATAGTATCGTTGAGCCATCAAATTCGATTGAGTAACACCTATATATTTAAATTACAGAAATTGATGGATGGCACGATAAGGTTTGCTCGTTGAAATGGCGATATAATATCGCGTCGGGATACCGCTAAAGTAAGTCAGACCCTTCATTTAATTGACCATCTATTAATTTACTAGCTAGCTAATTTACTTAGCGGTACCCCGACGTGATATTATATCGCCATTTCAACGAGCAAACCTTATCGTGCCATCCATCAATTTCTGTAATTAAAATATATAGGTGTTACTCAATCGAATTTGATGGCTCAACGATACTATTATTTTTGACTTTTTAAAAGTTCGTTTGTTTTTGCGTCTGGGGTTTTTTAAATTTTTAATTTAATTTTTATTTTAAACTTAGTATTAAGTTAAAAAATTTAAAGTTTTGGCAAAAAGCACGTAAATTGTTAAGTAAATATATATTTCATAAATTAAGATTTCAGTGTGAACTCGCAGTCTTTGTTTAACGTATTTTGACTATTCAATTATCCTCATGATAAATCAGCATTGGAAGAATTGCAAAGAATAAGAAATCAAAACGAAGCTTTATCTCAATAACATTTAGTTTTTGCCACCATTGCATTGTATGTAGAATCAAATACTGATCAAAACGAATACAAACACGACATATATCTGCTATTATTTTTTCAAGGGTGTACTAGTGTGCTGGATATCCTGGCTGCAGCATCAGACCAAGAAATTCATAATCTTGCATAGTTATATAGCATACATGAGTGTTTCAAATTTTATTTCACACGTATGTTTGAAAGTAAAGTAACACACATTATGCGTTTAAGAACCCTACCGCAGCTAACAAAACAGCTGATAACCTTGAAATGGCTGAACCGATTTTAATAAAACATGTCTAAGATCACTCGCTAGAAAACCAGCTTTCAAATAAAAAAAAACCTCACTCAAATCGGTTCACCCGTTTAAGAGCTACGGTGCACAGACAGACACACACACACAGACAGACAGACACATAGCGGTCAAACTTATAACACCCCTCTTTTTGCGTCGGGGGTTAAAAATGGTGGATTGAATTTTTAAAGTGGGGTATCATATGAAAGGGCTTCATTTGCACATTATAAAATACTAGTTTTTTTTTATTTATGTCGTATAGATTTTTAATGATGATGTTAAACGTCTAAAAATACAATTCGTCTTATCACCGAAGTTTGCATAGCGAAAAATTTGGAATAAATAGAGTTGATGGAAATTTATGTAAATATTACAGGAAAAATAAAACAATGTCTATAACTAGCACAGTTTTTTAGAAATCAGCAAAATTATTTTACAAGTAAACATACACGTGAGGTAAAAATTTTTTTTTGAAACTGGTAGGTACCTGTATAATATTTGCTCGATATTTTTTGTTTGTTCAAGGCAACTTTGAAAAAAATATGTTTTCTTTATTTATAAAGTCCTCCTTGCTTCGTACAACAAAATAAAAACAACTTATCTATTCATATGTAGGAAGGTATATTCACCCATTTTATTTTTATCGTCATTACAAAATTTCTTAAAAATATCTTAAAATCTTAGATTATGGATCACTGTACTGGTGATGGTGACCCAGTTAAATACCTACCTCCATGCAATAACGTTTGTCTAGTGGTCTGTTAATAATTACTCACTTTCATAGCTTTATACACAACACAATTAAGGTATCTAGTATACATGGTTAGTCGGAAAGGGGGTACTAAGCCGCGGGCCCCCTATAGTATCAATGACGACTATTTTAAAGTAAGTATTAAAATTTCAAAATTCGGTAATTTTTATTTGTATGCAAAAAGATTTTTATTTTAGTTTTTTCAAAAAAAAAACATACCTGCATACCTTTAGTTATGAATTCAGAAAATTAATTTTCTAATCCGTGACCCCAAATATGACCTAAATTGTAAAAACAGCTGATTATAGCTATGAACAGATAGATTTTAGCATATTTTTTACGAAATCTTTGAAAACCTATTTCTCTTAAACTATCGAGTTTTGGGGAAAGTTGTATAACAAAAGTTATCCCTTATTATGGGTACTTTAACACCCTTTCGGCTTAGTACCCCCTTTCCGACTAACCTTGTATACTTCATTTACTCTGTGGTAAAATCACTGATAATAATAATACTTATAATGTTTTTACAAAAGTACTTACAGCCGCATGAATATCTATTTGCCTAAGTTGAGTATGTAAACCTCATCTTGTTAAAATGGACCGCTGTTCGGAGTTTAGTAAAGGTACAAGTCCGGGTCGGGCAGCGCCTGCACACCGCACACTGCAGCCGCATACCGCAAGCCACACTCATTTGTATGAAATGAATGATGCGGCCACACATGCACACTCCACATGTTGCATACTCCGTAACAGTGCCCTTATTCAGCCCTATTCCGTCCACTGCTGGACATAGGCCACCCGTATAGATTTCCTCGTCGAACGGTATTGAACCGTTGCATCCAACGGCTCCCCGCGCCTTTATACTAAAAGTTATATCTTGTATCATAACTCCGTGGTAATTTCGGGTATGTCTGTCGGCATTCGGCTCGCGATGAGACTAGCGACGGCCGCCATTACTGATAACACCGCGCTCCCTGCGCAAGCGGTCCATATCGTGTGACTATGTAGCAAACATGCGCCGTTCGCGGAGTATGCGCACGTGAGATCTGTAGATGGGAAACATTATATTCAAATAAATATCATACATAATTAATTATAAACCTATGAATTAGTTCCCAAACCGCTGATCAGGTTCCTACCATCATCGCGACACTGAACGATACCATGGGAATCCAATTGTCGTAACCACCAGCTCGGCAGACAGATGGGTGACCGCAGTTAGTTGCTAGTACCACACAGGAGCACGGTGCTGCCCATTCAGTTGACACAATCCCGTAGTCGTATATTGCGACAACCGCGGGTGGAGCGGGCGTTGCTACCTATTACCTAATCTACCGAGAGTAGTTTTTATATGAGTAGGTACCTATTTTTTAACACGCTTATATTAGCTTCAACAGTAACGAAATTATTTGTAAAAAGATATTGGAATTCGATTTTCACCCAAATCTAACTGTCGCATCAATGTAAAACTTTGTATATGCATGTACCTAATTCTACCATCGAGCTAATGTTAAGATGGAGCCAGACTGTAATCCCTTATGGTTTTTATTTTTCAATACACTAACAAAAGCGGGTTTTTATAATTTTTGAAACTATAATTTTTTGAGTACCTTCCTAGTTACCCCAAATAAAAGTTATACTCACAGCTAATGAGCATATAGGCCAGATGTCCGAACACAAACGCGAGCAGCGCGACCCCCGCGAGGCAGCCCCCCACTGCTAGCACCTTGTCCCCCGGCCGCACCGCGCGGACCACCACCATCCCTTGCATTAGGAAGCACGCCGCTGGAAAATAAACAGATTACCTTTACTGATGATTTAGCCATTTATTCACGCAGCGCACACCCGTGTCTCCACTGCTACGCCCGAACGCTCCCCGCACACCCGCACCCCGCACTCTCGTCACTGTGCGCTACGCCCCGTAGCGCACAGCTACGAACTCGCACCAACGGTCGTTTGGCTCCGCCCCTTCGTAGCTTGCTACAAGCTGTGCTACGCCTTACGACTCGTTTGTTCCGAAGCAGTCTTTTTCAAGGCTAGCGGAGGAAATTCTTATTTCTTTACTTAAATTCGTCATACGTTTGCCCCTTAAGGGAAAATCCACTGTTTTTGTGGTCCTCGGTGGATACCTTAGCGGTGTTAACCAAGCCGAGTGTGGACAAGGCAACTCGTCCGGAAGGAGCTAGGATCACCGGCCTTGGGGGATCTCCTAGTCGGCCCTAGCTTATAACCCCGTTTTCTCCACCGCATTCCCTTGGTGACGTAGGGCTAGCACCCTCTTCACTAAGGGACTTAGGAACCCGTCCGCACATTAAGATTGGCGGCGCGATACCAAGCTTAGGGTATACCTTAGGTACTCAACCTCCCTGCCTACACCCGACAGGGAGGGTTACTCATCCCCGGGTTTTCCCACCTGGGGAGTTAGGTATAGGCCCTTCAGGTGTTTCGAACAACTTCAAGTGTAGCTACCGAGTTTGTTTATGGTTTTCTTCTCGGTAGTTTAACACTAGTAAAACCATACGGGTGGTCAGTTTTTGGGGTGTTGTTCGCTCGAGGGGTACACGTACGTGTCTCCTCGGGACTGGTTAGGAGTTTAGTCTCCCCCCCGCCTCTAATATCTTACTCCCCCCTTGAATACGACTCTGCTCTAAGATGTCGGAAACCACTTACACTCTGTCCTCCAGGACGTTTTTAAAGCTTATCCCAATCTTCTCCAGAAGTTCCGTACCAGAATTCCTAGCCAATTTTCCCAGTTCATCTTACCCCAACCTAGCACCAACAGTCCACTGTCGCCCACGCCCGACCCCCCCGCTTCCCCCACCCCCACTCTAGTGTCCCAGGACCAACTAGCAGAGGAAGTGAAGATGGAGGCTTTCTTCTCTGATGAGGGGGCGACCTCCGCCTCTAATTCCCCCCCCTCCTCTTCCTCTGATGACAACTATACAGTCGTCGGACGAGGAAAAAGGAGGAAGGGGAAAGCTTCCGCAGCGGTCACTAAGGCCAAAAAAGTGGTGGTCACTAAGACCACTTCCCCCCAGCCTGAGGTCGCCCTTGACCCGCGCCTACCTAGTAGGCCAGTGAGCCTACCGCCGTCAGTCACCCCGGCCACCGCCTCCCACCAGGCCCCCCCCCAAAAAGACCCGCCCCCCGCCACCCTTGTTTTTACACGACAAGGGCAAGTGGCTCGAAATCTCCAAGGTGTATAACGAACATCATATCAACTTCACCATTGCCCGCGCTGTACAGCAGGGCATAAAGGTAACAGTCCCATCAGATCTACGACACGTTTGGTGCAGTGGCTAAGCGATTGGCTTCTGCGCTGCGGGTCGTGGGTTCGATTCCCGCACGGAACAAATATTTGTATGGCCTACAGATAGTTGTTCCGGGTCTGGGTGTTTGTGCGTGTGAAGATTTGTGTCTGTAAAAGCACCCACGATACAGGAGAAATCCTAGTGTGGGGCAAAGTTTAAAAAAAAAAAAAAAGATCGCGATTACCGTGATCTGAACAACCTCCTCCGCGCAAGGAATATACCATTCCATACATACGCGCTCCAGGAGGAAAGACCCGTAAGGGTAGTTATTAAGAATATCCCCGTGGAACTCGCCACGTCCGATATTAAAGGTGACCTTCTGTCACAGAACATCCCCGTCGCCGAGGTGCACCGCATGCACCGTAAAAACGGTGGGGGATCATTTAATATGATCCTCGTCGTTTGTGACCCCATCGTAGGATACCACCCGATCTTTAAGATCAACCAAATTTGCGGCCTCTCAGGCCTCAAAATTGAACGCCCCCACGCGAGTGGCATTGTTAACCAATACCACAACTGCCAGCTTTACGGCCACGCTCAGAGGCATTGCTTTGGGAAGCCCAGATGCGTCAAGTGTCTGGGTGACCACGCAACCGCCGATTATTCCCGTCCTAAAGACCGCGCCTTCTGCACGGAGCCTCCCAGCTGCGTGCTATGCGGACAATCCGGCCATCCCGCCAATTATCGCGGATGTACGAAAGCCCCTAAATCTTCGGCCCCTAAACTGGCCAAGAGGAACCAGGACAGACCACAAAGGGAGTGCCCAACCCTCTCGGGCTCCCTCCCCACACTCAGCCCCCAGCGCCCCAGTCCCTGGAACGCGCTGAACCATCAAGCCAATTTCCCGGCCTTAAGGCCTGATCAACCTCAGGCCCCATCGGCCTTGCCCTCTCAGACGGCAAACCCCCTCTCTCCCCCTAGGCCCATTGTTAAAGCGGCCGCGCCTTCAGCGCCTCACCCCCCAGTCACAACTCATTTACCCTGAGCATCCCCCACAGACCCATTTGACCCCTTTAGGGTCATCACAAGCACCTTCAGGGTGTTTCACAGCCCCCGCGGGATTCAAATGTCCAGGGACATCGAGGCCTGCAAGGGTGATTTCATCCTCCTTGCTCAGGTATACGATGCCTACCCTGACATTACGCAAGCCCTACGCAACCTCCCCCACAACAAATAGTAATTCACCCCCCTTACCCCCCTTCTTGATAGCATTAGGGAAATACAATGACGGACTCATAAACTGCATCAATGTTCAAGACGCCTTAGAAATAAACATTTTAACCAAGTATTCAAACGTTTTATACAAATTTAAATTGAAACCTATAGTTTGGTTCGTTAACTTCATAACAGCGTAGTACCTGTGGTAGTACCATATCCTTAAGTGTATGTTTGTATACTGGAAAGGACCATTCATTTTTTTTGAACAAAAACGATAAATGTAACAAAAATTGGTTTTATAGAAAAATTTGTTTAACAATAAATAAAAGATGAAGCACAGGTTTCTTTTTTCTTTTAATAATGTGTATTGCCTCCACGTGCCCTTATGACAGATTTTAATCGTTTCCGCATAGATCTGATTGAGGTTATTAAAACGGTGTTGCGGAATATTGTTCCATTCTTGTGAAATCGCTATTCTTAGTGCTGCCACTGTTGTGGGCACAGAATTTCTCACATATACAGCTTTTTTTAAACTGTCCCAAACATGCTCAATGGAATTAAGATCCGGGCTGCGTGCTGACCAATTCATGGTACGTATCCCAACCTCTTCGCAATATTGTCGAACTTGTGCAGCGGCGTGGGGTCGGGCATTATCTTGCATTAGAGTAAAATTTTCGCCTATTAATACCATGTAAGGTACCACGTGAGCTTCTAAAACCTCTGTTATATAGTGTTGTGCCGTCAAACCTCCTCTTCTACCGTTTTGACGAACCATGCCGATGAACAAAAGTTCCGTTCGCCCGATCATCGAAATGCCACCCCACACCATACACAAACCGCCTCCAAAAGGAACACGCTCCTCAATGTAACTTTGAGTACATCTCTCCCCAAGTCGACGATGGACTCTTCTGCGACCGTCTGCACCATTTAAACATGTCCTACACTCATCGGTGAGTAATACGGAGGCCCATTGCTCTTCAGTCCAATTAAGATGTTCACGCACAAATCTTAAACGAGCTTGTCTGTGAGCTGCAGACAGCTTTGGACCATTTGCTGGTCTAAAAGAGGTGATTGCCGCTTCCTTAAACCTCCTTCTTATTGTTCGTGCATTCACGTTTACTCCACGCACTTCATTCAGCTCTGTTTTGATGTTTACTGACGTGAGGAAACAATTTCGTAGGGAAGTTGAAACAATAAATCGGTCGTCACGACGGGTGGTTGCTCAGGTTCTGTCGGTACCGGGTCTCCTTTTGTAAGAACCTGTCTCTACAAACCTTTGGTATACTCTAGAAACCGTAGACTGGTTTAAATTAAAATTTCTAGCAATCGTTCGTTAATCCAAGCCTTCCCGCACCAATGCCACAATTTGAGCGGCTTGTTCGGACGAAGTATCCATATTTATGGTTACGAAACTTTTGTTGAGTTAAAAAGACTAATATCAATACTATTGGTATAATATGGAAGGAGGAAAGGAGTATGCTTAGGTGGTTTGGCCATGTTGAGAGAATGAGTGAACGGCGATTAACAAAAGAAATTTATAAGGCGGATGTTAATGGGAACGCCGGTAGAGGACGTCCTAGAAGGACATACATCGATGTTATTGGTGATGTTCTTCACAAAGGTCAGGTGCGTAGTACTCTCAACCGGCGTGCGTGTATGACAAGATGTATGAATGTGGATGAAGCGAAAGGGGTATGTAAGAGTCGTAGCATGTGGCGTTCTATAGTTTCTGCCTACCCCCATGGGAAAAAGGCGTGAGTTTATGTATGTATGGTATAATATCAATAATTTAAATCGCAAATGAAAAACAAAACAAAAGGAATTAATTTCAAACTTTAATAACACACGAATTAGAGACTATGCATAAATTTTATGTTCCCGTCTATAATTTTATTATTTACTACAGCTCTATTTTTAAATTTTGTTTTTTTTATGATTATTGGCAGTCTCAACATTTTATGATTATTGGCAGTCTCAACATTTTATGATTATTGGCAGTCTCAACATTTTATGATTATTGGCAGTCTCAACATTTTATGATTATTGGCAGTCTCAACATTTTATGATTATTGGCAGTCTCAACATTTTCATTTAGTTTAATCTAAAATGTTTGCATATTTACCAAAAATATTAATTCGAAAGTAATCCTGAACTTTGATGCAGTTTATGAGTCCGTCAGTGTAGTTCATTAAAATACAAACACAAATACCGACCGCGATACCGGTCTCGCCGCCGGGGCCCACGCGTCCCCCCTGTAAAATCACAGACGACCCTTACTCGACGAGCCAGCCCGCGCAGCTGAGTAGTATAAAACCAGCCCCTTAATAATTCAACCCAGCCCGAATTTAGTCACTCCCCTTTCATGACACACTAAGCCGAGGTTCTAACTAGGGAATGCAAACCGGCTTATCCGAAAACCGAAAAACCGGTTTTCCAGTTTCTGATATTTGACAATATAAAAAAACCGTTTTGTTCCACATTTCCGTTTTTCGAGTTTATTTATTATTATCAAATGGCAACACCACGTGTCAGCCAAAACAGTGCATTTGATGTCAGCCATTAGAACAAAGTAGAATTGACCTGATTGCAATTATTATTGATCTCTTTTAAATGACTTATTTCCATGAAGTTATGAAAAACATTGAGTACCTCAGCTATTGTCGGACGCTATTGAGTTATGGTTTCATTTTAAAAGTAGAGTTTATTATTAAAGAGTTTATACATACATACATACATAAAATCACCTCTTTTCCCATGCAGTTAGGCTGAAACTATAGAACGCCGCATGCTACGACCCTTACATACTCCTTTCGCTTCATCCACATTCATACATCTTGTCATACACGCACGCCGGTTGAGAGTACTACGCACCTGTCCTTTGTGAAGAACGTCACTAATAACATCGATATAAGCCTTCTAAGATGTCCTCTACCGACGTTTCCCTTGATATCCGCCTCATAAATTCCGTTTGTTAATCGCCGTTCGCTCATTCTCTCAACATGACCAAACCACTTTAGCATACTCCTTTGAATTTTTGTCACTACAACATCTTTTAAACCGCAACTTTGTCTAATCTCATCATTCCTCAATCTATCATTCGAAGTTAAAATACCGCCCATACTTCGCAAGGAACGCATTTCCACTGCATTTATTCTACTTTCATGCCTCTTCTGCCATGACCAACATTCACTTCCATACATAATCGTAGGTACCACCACACTATATGGACAGCCAGCCGTGGCTTTTTGAACATAGACTGGCTAGCCACAAACGCATGCATAGCACCATTCACTTTATTTCCCGCATTTGCTCTCCTTTCCACATCTTCGTCAATCTTACCATCTCTTGTAAACATACTTCCCAAATAAACAAACTCATTCACCTATTCAATACTTTTATCTCCTATCTTTACTTCACACTAGATATGAGCGCCGATGGTCATTTTGTCGGCGGCGGCGCGCCGACTTTTTGATGTCGGCGGCGGCGGCATCGGCGGCGTGACCGTCATATAACTACCTTAATTTAAGAGAAGTTTTTGTTAACTTAACAAAACGTAACAGTTCCTATAAACGTCTACGTCTAGTGCCGCCATTTTGTCAGCATTCAGGCAGACGTACGTTCGGTTCGGTCAGCATGTTACATTTAACTGAATGCCTAGCGTACGATCTCCTCCTAGCCGGATCCGAGCCCTCGTAACGTAACACCATGACTGTATTCCCCGAAGGGTTGGGCAGAGGAATACAGTAACACCCCCATTTCGCCAGTATGTTTAGGTCCCACGTTAAAGGGGGCGAGTCTACAGCCATCAACCGGGCACAAATCCAAACTCGCGAGTTGCGACTGAAGAATGCCACACGGAAAAACTCAATAACTCTTTGCCCGACCTGGGGATCGTACCCAGGACCTCACGACCAGCAGTTGTGCTTTCCACCACTAGACCAACGAGGCAGTCCGAGCCCTCGCACTGAGATATCGTCAGCGCGAGGGAAGTGCGCGACGACCTCTGGCCACCCTAATGTGTGGCCTGCGGGCGGTGGGTTAGGGACCTGCCCCCGGCGGGTTCCCGCATTATCGTTGCGGGGGGCTCAGTAGCCGTGGCTTGGATCCCCACGGTGAAGTGAAGAGGAACCCAAGGAGGGGCTGCTCGTCGGGGCTTGGGCCAGAAAGCCCTCGATGTAGCGGCCAAGTAGGTTGCAGTGTCGCTTAGGCGACATCGCATGTCGTATGGGAGGCATCGCGGCTGAGGGCTGGAGGCCGTGGCGGGAGAGGAGTGCCAGTATTGCGGTGCGTCGCTCTCCCTACCCTCCGCGGCCTTGACGGAGTCGCCACCGTCAGATGGCGGACGCGGTCGGGCCGCAGGGGGAGAGGAGTGTCGGTATGTCGTTGGCCGCTCTCCCTATCCTCTGCGGCCGAAAAGTGGTAGGCGGCGGGGCTACTAACCTGACCCGTCGCGGGGGACCCAGGGTGCCCAGACACGGGGTAGTCTGGCGCCCATGTGCTTGTTTGGTCCCCGAGGAGCAGTGGAGTGCCTAAGGGTCAACATTAGGGCAAGCCCAATTTTTTTTAGGTACCTACCTATTTGATATTTATAATTCGTCGCCATAACAAATAATTGGAGATCTTTAGATCGAATTATTGATATTAACGCCATTTATCAAACCACATGCAAATTACCCTGTTTGAGTATCTTTTATAGGGCACGCCGGGCGTTTGGGCTTGTATGAAAGTACCGCCACTGCCGGGGAGGTCACGGCGTGCCATGTGTTCTGGTGCGCCGATGATGTGGGTTGCTCTTCGAGCCTCTCAGGAAGTCGTGGGCACCGGGCCGTTACTGAGGAATTCCTCACGAAAAAACCCAATAACAATTTGCCCGACCTGTGGAATGAACCTAGGACCTCACGATCAGCAGTCGCGCTTGCCACCACTAGACCAACGAGGCACTCCGAGCCTTCGTACTGAGATATCATCAGCGCGAGAAGGCGCCAGAGAGGAGTGATTCTCGCTATATCCTGGTGGCTGAGTCGAGGGAGCGAATAGCGCAACCCAGCGCAGGGTACACCGCAATAGCGGCGGTAAGACCCGTGATGGAAGAGTGGCTGGAGAGGCGGCATGGCGCTCTCAGTTTCCAGCTGACGCAGGTGCTCTCGGGACACGGTTGATTCGGGAAGTACCTGTGTCGCATAGGCTGGGAGCAGACGCCCGGATGTCACCACTGCATCGACTACGTGGGCGACGCGACACCGTGAACTCGTCGCGGCAGTCGGTGTTGACCTCGCTTCCGGTCGTGGTTCTGTCCATGGTTGGGACCGAGAGTGCGTGGGAAGCCATCGCCTACTTCTATGAGGAGGTGATGGCGACCAAGGAGGGAGCGAAGAGCGAGAGGGAGTTGTCTGCTCTTCTCCCTTCCCGCACCAGACGCTCTGGGCGCCGGAGGGCGCGCGACGTCCTCTGGCCACCCTAGTGTGTGACCTGCGGGCGGTGGGTTAGGAGACCCGCCGCCCGACCATTGACAGGCCCCAGAAGGCGGCGCGCAGTGTTCCGCGCACGTCTTTCAGGAGGACGTGGGTAAAGCCCCACAGAGGAGAGGTCCACCAGCGGCTGGCGGACCGGGATCTACCGGGGTTCTGGTGCATGCTTATGCGCAACCCGCTACCCCGGCCGACGGTCAGGACGAGGAACAGCGTGGGTTTTTAGCCGGTAAGAGTCCGGCAGACCCCAGGGGTATCCATGAGGATTTTAGCATGATAAAAAAAAGCTTTATCGGGCTCGGCGCGCCGTCGCCTAGGGTCGGCGGCGGCGGCGCGGGCCGGATCGCGGCGGCGGCGGCGCGGCGGCGCGGCGCTCATATCTACTTCACACTCAGACACATAGAAAGAAAGAAAGAAGAAAGAAAGAAAAGTTATTTATTCGCGCCAACATGACGCACAAAATAAAATAAAAGTAACAAAACTGAATAGAAGCTTGGGGAAAAATATGCGTCACATCCGCGCAAAACGGCCATCGCTCAGCATAATGCTGTGTCTCACGTGCGAGACAGAGCCACAGCGCTGGTTTTCAGCGACAGCCGGCGTTGACATGTTGACGTCCACCGGTGCAGCAAGTAAAAAGATATAAATAAACTCAATATATGAAAATTTTCATCCCTTTCATCTTAAATGCTCCATTCAGAGAACTTCTTCTCTCCACACAATATCATTGGCCTTTTCCAAATCAATGAAAGCGCAGTAGACTTTATTATGCTTTGCCATTATATTTGCAGTTTATAATATGGACAATTTTATGCCAGATTTTCAGTATTATAAAATGTTGGTTTTGTATTTTATAATACTTTCTATTCATACGTGATACTTATAACTGATATTTTGATACCGGTGATTAATATTGTGCCTACTTAGCTTAAGCACTAAAAAGCAAATGATAAATGTTTTTTTATTTCTGTAAATAAATCTGTTACAGACACTTTTACAAGTCAATGTGATTTTTTTTAAGAGAAGATGGCGCCGTCCTTTCCTGTCTGACTAGCTCTGAGAAGAAAAGCCGAAACAAACTCAGAGGTCAACGTCACTTTTAAAGCCCAGACATTGTATTATAAAACCTATGCGAGTGAAACGATGTAGGGCAACGTCTGGAATGGCCTTTTGAGGAAAGGAGAGGTTGGAGCAGGTTCGAGTTGACCTGTCCTAACTGACGGCACATCTGCATCAGTCATCGCGGAGCTCAAACCTTATTTTAGGGAGCTCAACAACCCGACCGTGGCATGACGCTATCAATCAGCTGGGCATTTTTGTGGGTCACAAAAAAGAAAAAAAAACTCAAGAACCACCTAAAATAAACCTTTTACCCAAATTTCTGCACTTTCATTGATATTTTGAAAAAGATGCAAGATGTAGCTTAAAAATATAATTTAGACGAAGAATAAAAAAAAATAATGTTAAAACCGGGTTTTCCTAAAACCGGGTTTTCCTAAAACCGGGTTTTTTAATAGTAGTCCCGAAAAAAACCGGTTTTTTATTTTGGCCGGTTTTGCATTTCCTAGTACAGACGTAATATGGCATTATTCAGTCTTCTTCTTTTCGTGTGGTTAGTGACTAACCTGGTGTCAGAGTTTATGCCGCCCATGGGCCTCTGACTTGGCTTCACAAGCCGTCGAGAAATATCTCTCAGGCATGCCGGTTTCCTCACGATGTATTCCTTCACCGTTTTTAAGCAAGTGATAATTATACAATACGCACAAGAATCTGAAAAGTCAAAGGTGCGTGCATTTGGTTTGAACTTGAGACCTATGACTTGGCAGTCCGACGGTCACAGTACTATGCTGTCACTGCTTTAGTCAGTAACATCAGGTTTGTGATACAGTTAGAATCAGAAAATATAAGGAAAAGTGAAAAATAGAACAGCCGCTGCGTCTCGGTTAGGACACACTACGGGACAGGAACGATGTAAGAGAAATCATACCGTGTCCTCACACTTGGATTCCAAAAGACTTGACTATATTATGTACTCACCAGAAACCGCCAACATGACGGTATAGAAGACCTGGTACACTGAGAACGCCAAGCGGCAAGAGTTCACCGTGCACGCGCCGCGCACTGCACGCTGCGTGCCCGTGGAGCCGCACGAACAGTTTTGGAACAATCTGCAATCAATGTAGACCGTGCCGTCAGCCCAGCCCTCCCTTCCAATCCCTTTTCCTTATCCGTCAATGCCGGAAATATCAAATTGTATGGGATTGACATTTACTTGAGCGTAAGGGGCCATTCAAGTATTACCTAAGCACTAAAGGGGCGTGAGGGGGTCTTTGCTTAGCTTATTTTTATGACATGGGGGACGGGGGTGTCTAGATGATGATTACGTCAGCAATTTTTATTTATTTACTTATTTTTCTAGACTTGAAAACTGCTGCTCACGTATAACAATAAAGAAACTTGAACAGATTTAAATAAAATATACAAGGTTAGTCGGAAAGGGGGTACTAAACCGCAGACCACTTAATGTATCACTGATGATTGTTCTAAAGAAAGTGTTAAAATTAAAAATTCGAGTATTTTTTTTTCCATCATAAAATATTTTTATTTTATTTTTTCAAAAATTCTTCATCGGCTTTAGTTATGAATTCAGAAAATGGAGTTTCTAATCCGTGACCCCAAATATGACACATATACCACAGCTGATCATAGCTATGGACAGATTGATTTTAGCATATTTTTTACGAAATCTTTGAAAAGCTATTTCTGTTTTGGGGAAAGTTGTAGAACAAAATTTATCCCTTATTATAGGTACGTTAACACCCTTTCGGCTTAGTACCCCCTTTCCGACTAACCTTGTATACTAATGTTTACGTAAGCATAGGAGGGGGTAAAAGCTTTGCTTACTTTTGCTGACAAAGGGGAGGGGTGGGTCAAAAATTACTAAAATTCTGCTTACGTAATACTTGAATGGCTCCTAAATGTCATTTCCATACAACATTCTTCTTTCCGTAGGCGTTAATTATGAAAAAGGAAATGGTATTTTGTCTCAGGGGCTGATGCATATACAACGTGTTACATAATTCCCCATGAAAAATGTACATATTCAAGTAGTCTTTTAGGCTGAGCATCCACCAGAGCTGTGCTAAGCTGCGTAGCGAGGAATGTGTTTTGTAAGCACCAATAGAATCACTTCATATACCTAGCTTCGCTCTGCGCAGCTCTGGTGGATATGGGCTTAACGGAGCTATGTTTTTGTTCATACAAAACAAGCGAGAAATGTGTTGCGAGGAATGTGTTGCTAGGAATGTGTTGCGAGTAATGTGTACCGCTCCCGCCACACCACCCTCATATTCGAAGAGTCTGCTACCTATTCTCGCACGGCTCATTTGTACACATTAACACATTACGCATTACACATTACCCATTCCTCGCACAGCTCTGGTGGATGTCCAGCCTTATGGTTGTTGTCATTTACCTCTCAGAGGAAATTAGGTGAATAGAATGTAAATAACTTTCTGGGTAGTCTACTCATTAGTTTTATGTTTTCAGGGTTGCATTTCAATGATGATTATTTTATGTTTTATCTAAATTTGTTTTTTTCTGGGTCATTCTACGGTTTTCAAATATTGCCAATAGACTCTTTACAAGGGGCCTTTTAACCCCCTTTCGACTTTAGGGGTATTTTTGTAACACGTTAACGCTCCGTGCGAATTGCGCGGCTATTGCTCGCAGCGCGGTCACTCGTGGCGCTAAAATGCCTCACGTTAAGAACACATGTTTACTTCTTGTAATTTTTTTTTATTGAATGCAGTTGTATCCCGTGCAGGGTTAATCTATGTCAGCAGTACATCACGAGGTTTGAAGGAATTACATGATATCGTTTACAGCTTGTATTGTTTATCTTTATTTTTCAAAATGGTTCCGACCATACTACAAATAATGAGCATTGGTTATATTTACACCGATCGGCTATTAATTGGACCTTCGTTAAACCCGGGATAAATAACAACGCCACCCAGAAGGCGAAGACTTACAAGAATCCATTGAGATCTTCGTATTGTGAGCATCCGGCGTTGCACGGAGAGAAGTAGGTGGTGCGTGTGTCCAGCACACACACTGGACTGAACCCGTACCGCTCCGAGTTGCACCTGGAACGAGCATGTTACTGATCATTAGGACTGCCAACTCTCCCAGAACCCCGTGATTCTCCTGAAGTCTGCCGCCAAATTAAAAGTATAACGGCTCCCGGAAAAGTTCAATAAAAATTATAAGTTACCGGCTCCCGGAAAAGTTCAATAAAAATTATAAGTGTACCGGCTCCCGGAAAAGTTCAATAAAAATTATAAGTTACCGGCTCCCGGAAAAGTTCAATAAAAATTATAAGTGTACCGGCTCCAGGAAAAGTTTAATAAAAATTAGAAGTGTACCGGCTCCTAGAAAAGTTTAATAAACATTATAAGTGTACAGACTCCCGGAAAATTTTAATAAACATTATAAGTGTACCGACTCCCGGAAAAGTTTAATAAAAATTAAAAGTATACCGGCTCCCGGAAAAGTTCAATAAAAAAATCCGCTATTTATAACGCTACGATCGCAATGGATGTGACACCGGCGAATGGATTTCGCTTGACAAAATGTCGCTTGTCCTTCACCGTTAACGAAAGTGATTATCAAATTTTGATCCGCACAGAGGGTTCGAATTCGGACACTTCAGTATGGAAGTCAAGTGTTTGCCGGGTTGCGATGCATGCAATAGCGAATCCCGTGACCCCGGCCATAGGTTAGAAGGAGGGACACCGTTGGTTTTTAGCCGGTAAGAGTCCCGCAGATTCCCTCGCCTTCCCCGGGAGAGGGACATGCCGCAACCATGAGGATTATAAAAAGAAAAAGAAAAATCACCTATCGAGCTATCACTGCTCCATTTTAACTGGACAGTATTAACAAAATGTCACTTTCTTGAAGTAAGTACGTTAACTCACCGACAGTCCTGGCTGCAAGTCAGCTGCTCGTATCCATCTATCTGCAAACCTTGAATGTCGCCAGTATCACAGCTGACCACGGCCAGCACGGTGAAGAAGACGCCAACCAAAATGGCGATCACACCGGCGACGCGGGAGGCCGTGTTCGCCTTGACACCGTCCGGACGACGCGCCGAGAAACGGACCCGAAATATCTGGTCGAAAAATCCATGCTAAAGTTTATTATTAGACGTAGGTAGGGTAGGTGCCATTTTTTTTAATATCGACGATTTGTGTATCCACAGATGCAGTAAAAATTGGAAAAAGCGATAGCTCAAAAATGTCAGAATGTCACATCCCTTTGTCGGATGACATCATACTTCTGAAACGTCACAATAACTTCGTATTATACGATGTCCATTTTGCGTGATAAGGACAAAAAATACTGTCTCTTCATAAACAATTGGGTGGATCTACTCCATATTTTTTTTATTTTTTTTTCATCTATACCTATTTCTATTTTTAAATTTTTGAATGCATAATATTAAATTCTTGCGCATTTTTAAAGATCCTTAGTCAAATGGCGAGTACGGAACCCTTATAATTTTGTCATGTCTGTCGGTTCGTATGTCACAGGCTGCTATCCTTACCGTAACGAAGAAGATGATGACCAGTGACCGGAATATATCTGTGAGAGCGCGTGAGGTACGCGGGTCCTGTCGTATTGCCTCAATGTGAAACCTCGCCTGGTAAAAAATATTTTTTTTTAGTTTATTTAATTTAACAAAATGCAAAAAATTATCACAAGTAGCTTACAAGTAACTTACAAGGCTTGAAGTTAATGCAATATATCGAATAAAATATGTATATCTATCGATACCTGCATCGACGAGTATCGACCGTTATGGTACATCTCATCATTTCGATAATTATATCGAATTATATATCGAACATGCTAACTCCCTCGTTGGTTTAGTGGTGTCAAACGCGACTGCTAATCGTGAGGGGTTCGAACCCCAGGTCGGGCAGTGTTACTGAGTTTTTCCGTGTGAAATTCCTCAGTAGCAGGTCGGAGTTAGAATTCGGGCCCGGTTGATGGCAATAGGCAGGCTTACCCCCTATTTCTATTACATGGCACTTAAAAATAACCCCGAAATGAGGGTGTTACTATACACTTCTGCCCAACCCTTCGGCAAATAGAGGCGTGATGTTATGTTATACCGAATATTTTTGAAATATCGATACAATCATATGGAGCATCTCCTCTGCGTGCCTAATAAAATAATTAATTATTAATTAAGACAAAATTTAAATGGTGCCACCTTGATGGCTATAATACGCTTTGAAATAAAGGAGTCATCGGAGATTTATGGTAGGTAATATACACAAAAAAGTTGTCGAAGGAACCTCAAGTCTTAAAGAAGATTAAATAATAAATACCTGAACGTAAGCCTTGTCGTAGTGCACGAAGCCAAAGACGGCGGCGCTCAGGAAGGAGAGGGCCAGGGTCTGCATCATGAGGGCCTTGTTGCGCACCAGGCGGCCCAGGGACGCGAAGAAGCCTGACGAGTTCACCTTCGTTAGGAACTATATGCTGCCTAATGGCCAAATACACAAACGCTACACAATTTTAAACTGTCGTTAAGAGGAAATACGGTCGGCATTTAGTCCATACAAAGGTATTCCCCAGCTTCCTACTTGGATAATGTCATTAGAGCAAATATTTATTCCCATATGATATATATCTACCACCACTACCCTACCCTAGGTTTTGTTTTTGTCAATAAATTAATTATTAAAAGAACTAGAAACGTTTAAACTTTACAAAAATCGACCGATTTTACCACCATTTTCAAATATCTGGCAAACAAATTAGACGAATATACATTTTTTTAAACACACAAGCATAACCAAAGTCTTTCTAAAATTATTACAGAAAAAAATATTAAAATCGGTCCAGATTTGAAGAAGGAAATAGGGAAATACGAAAGTACGATTTCGCTTATATTGCACAGGAGAAATCAGTCCGAGATGCAGGCGTCTCTTTCGCACTCAATTGGGAAGGTTTGCGGGAAGGGTGGGACGAAAATAGAGCGCAAAAACCTATTCAAATTATTAATATTTTGCAGCCCGCGTTTCCTCTTAATTTCGTGCTGTCTCTGTCACTTCGCCTTAAAATGACAAAGACAGGACGAGACTTAAGGCAACCTAAAGTTGGGTAGCTTTTGGGTATTTGGCCATAAGACTCTTAAATCATTCAACTCAGCTCTTCCCCCGATCCACCGTTCTCACCCGCCGCAGCCGCGGAGCCGGTCGTCCCTTCTGACTCCGCGCAGTCACACCGTTGTTAATGCAGCTCTCATCAAGCTGTCGTATCCCTCCCAGTCCTCTCGCATTCAACACCCTAAGAGGTCGAGTCCCCCCTTGGGGACACACTTAGAGGTGTTGCTGCTATAATAGTCATGATGTTACAGTAGTTAGCGTAGTTAGCTAGGTAGTTAGTTTAGATATTGGTTCGGAGACCCTTCTGGTCTCGCCAATAATAGCCCGGTTACGTAGAAAAGGTTACGTAGAAAGAGTCGAATAGGAAAAAAAAAAAAATACTCAGCTCTTCTGCTCGCAGTGTCACCCAGTTTTTCATTATGGCATAAGCTTATCCCTGCCGTCAGATCTCTTAAAGGCTGTTAAGTGACATTATTATCAAATTTATGTTTTATGTACAGTAGGGGAACGAAAATGTTATACAGGATGTAAACGAAATCGTGTAATTCCTTAAAACCGTGTGATCTATTACTGGTATAGATTGACCCTGAACGAGAATTTGCCCGATTAGATTTTTTTTATTTTTTATCTATTTTATCTCGAAACCGGCCAAGCCCACTATACAACTGAAGACAGACTTTAGCGACTTTAGGTAAACTGACTTTCGGATATGTAACAGGATCAAATTGTGTGAGACAAGTAAAATAATGTTATAAATTAAATAGATTTAAATATTCATTAAAGGTAACTCACTTGTAACACACGACGCTACTCGTATTCAATGGCCAATCAACAAAACATGGACTCATGAGTTGAAATGTGTGTACAGTAGGGGAACAAAAGTGTCTTACACCTTAAGGTCTATTTTTGCTTGCACAGTGCGAGAAACAATCTATTTTACCGACTACGTGCTGCCAACATTAGTAGAAATGAAAATATAAGCTTAAGGATATAAAAAATTATAATGGTGACATGATGACAACCACTAGAGTGCGCGCAAGATAACTTTACGCGCGACGGAGGGCGTGCTAAATGTTGCCATGATCGCAAAAATACGAAGTACCTACTGCTGTTTAAGGAAAAGTAATATATTCGTGAGAATTAAATTTAGACAGCCCTCTTTTGCGGTTTATTATATATTAATTTAGGTAAGTAATGTATTTTAAAATTTACTAACTACCAATTAAATTAATTAGTATTTTTACGTAATTTGCAAAGGAAAAGAAATAATCTTCTAAATGTGCTGTGAATGAATAAGAATGCATTATGATTATTATCGTCTGATGAGGAGCACGATAATCTGTATTACAATATTTTCTTTTGTTCCTAAAATCAGGTAGATTTAGTGACAAAGTTAATAAAGCGGCAACATTGTGGTGGACTATGATTAGTTCCGATTTTGGCCGCGCGTGGAATTATCTTGCGCGCACTCTAGTAATGTCAATTTATTTAATCATCGAATTGATTGATGTAAAGGTTTTTACAACCAAACTCCTTAAATCAAATCAAAGACATTATAATATGTTACTTTTTCAAACTATTTAACGGAACAGACCAATGCATGGAAAATTATGTTTAATGATTTGGTAGCAAAGATCAAAATCGCTTTTTGCCTCCATATGACGTAGTGCCATACAGTCTTTGATTTGATTTAAAGAGTTTTGTTGTAAAAACCACGACATCAATCAAATCAATGATTATATAAATTGATACGTCTATGATAAATTGAGATATTTTCTGTCTGTCACCACAGTTTAACCATTCCATATAGTTTTCCATCGCGGTGACGTCATCACCCGAGCTGTCTTTAAAAACTGTCAATGTCAAACTCTCGATGCGGATGAACCACTGTATGGACTAAATTACACTGTCACCATAATATCCTGTCAAAAAATATTTGTATTTTCATTTCTATAACGTTGGCAATACGTAGTCGGTAAAATAGTTCGTTTCTTGCACTGTGCAAGCAAAAATAGACCTTAACTCTACTATACATTATACAAAGATGTGGCGACATCTATCACGCTACATGCGAACTATGCAGCACTGCGATTGTGTTGACTACAGCGACAATAACGATAACGTCACAGAATCCTGCATCGCGCTATCAGAAGTGACACGCAGATACAACTTCCCAACATCAACCGTTGGGCAGTACCCCGCCAGGCATAAGACCCGCCAGGATCCTCCCTCTCCGTTGGTGGAACACCATATCAATCTCGTTCCTCCACAAACATAAGCAACTTTTCGCGTTCGTTTTTGGCAGTCAATTAGTAGACATCTTCAGGTGCCTGGTGGCCGTAGCAGCTAGAAGCACTGGGTGATATCATATGGGCCTTCGTATCCATAGTGGACTGTGACAGGCTAAGTAAAACAGACTTGAGCGAACTATTCGTTTGCTACTCCCTGCTTTAGTTAATTACCACTTTCTGAATTTCGACGATAGAGACAGTTCCTAAAACGCCCATGCTTTATCGGTTACACGGTTATCGCCGCCTATGGACACCTATGACACCAAGAGCTGATACGTTGCAAATCTTAGAGACAAAGTTGGAAAGTGGTATGTGTCTGTCAGTGGCGTAACTATACCATCAGAGGCCCGTGGCAAATTCATTGGATAGGGCCTCAGTAAAAATCGTCACGTTGTAACCAAGCGATTGTTGGGCGATCTTTTTTTACACGTTCCCCTCACTCTTCGATTTCTTCTGTATCTTGGGTGCATTTACGAACACAAAAAATTTGCCGCCCTGTAATCTAATCTGCCGCCGTAGGCTCCAGCCTACTCAGCCTGCTGGTAAATCCGCCACTGGCCGGGGCCCGTGGCATTTTGCCAGCCCTGCCACCCTATAGTTACGCCACTGGTGTCTGTAATTTCAACGACACCCATGCCCAGCAATGCTGCGTGGTCACAGAAATAGATACTGGGGTAGTACTTCCCCTGACCTACTCTTTCACAAGAAGGTCTACTAATACTCTTCTTACGACTTTCTCGACTCACAATAACATTTCACCTACCGGTATCAACGCCAGAGTCTCCCAGCTCCTCTAACTCCTCAGATTTAGACATCCTCTTCGGGAACAAAGTGAAGAGGCAAGCAAACATGAGGCTTAGCATGCAGAGGGACAGTTGGGCCACCCACCAGTCCTCCCCCACGGAGGTAGCACGAAGCCAGTTGCTACCAGCTAGGCCCAAAGACAGGCGGATGGAGATCAAGATTCCTGAAAATGAATGGTTGAATTTTGACTGTTGCAGCATCAAAATGTGGTCAGGGTTTAGTGTAGTTCTAGTTCCAATTCCCACATGCAACAAATAATTGC
This sequence comes from Amphipyra berbera, assembly GCA_910594945.2. Lineage (NCBI taxonomy): Eukaryota > Metazoa > Arthropoda > Insecta > Lepidoptera > Noctuidae > Amphipyra > Amphipyra berbera. The sequence goes on along the minus strand of OU343142.1, from coordinate 1,567,808 downwards.
ATGACTTCCAGAAAAGATGTTCCAGGTTTGGGTGTTATTGCATGTGAGATTTGCGTTTGTAAATGCACCCACAGAAATCCCAGCATGGCGAGTAGGGTAACGTTTAAAAAAACAGATCCTACATTTGAAGCACGGAGACAGTCCTACTGTCTCCGTGCTGGGTACGAGCCTCTTCTAAGAATGAGAAGGGTTTAGGCCTTTGTCTAATATGCTGGCCTGGTGCGGGTTGGTGGACTACAAACCAGCGAAGAAGAAGAAGAGCTCTCTTAGGTGTGCAGGTTTCCTTATGGTGTTTTTCTTCACAGTTAACAAAAGTGCTAACCAAATTCTGATCTGGGATCCAACTCAGACTCTCCTGTATGGAAGTCAAGCGTTTAACTGGCAGGCTATCGTTGCTTCTGCCGGGGTTGCGGTGCATGCAATAGCGAATCCCGTGACCCCGGCCTTAGGTTAGAAGGAGGGACAACGTTGATGTTTTAGCCGGTAAGAGTCCGGCAGACCCCCTCACATACCCCGGGCGAGGGACATCCATGAGGATTTTCCAACGATAAAAAAAGGCTACCATTGCTTTTGTTCCTTGGTGTCTTTTTTTGGATTTTGACCTCTGATAAGCATGTGAAGAATTTGTTTACATCTTACCATAAAAAGCAGGACCATTCTGAGGTTCATGATCATCGAGGTATGTAAACCCGTGTGACCAAATGCTGACCTTAGCCAGTGCACACACCAGTGCAGTGATGACTAGGAACACTGTCCTGGCTGCCAGGTTGTCGTCAACAATAATGGTGTTCCGGAAACTCGCTATCGTCGCCCCTCCGCATAACTCTGGAAGTTATTGAATGTAGGTAATTAATAGATAACATAACATCACGCCTTGTATTCCCCAAAGGGTTCGGCAGAGGTGTTTTAGTACATCCTCGTTTCGCTAGTTATGTTTTAGTCCCACGTAATAGTGGGCGAGCCTATAGCCATTAACCGGGCACGAATCCAGACTCCGGGCTGCTACTGAGAATTTCTTAATGGAAAAATCCAATAACACTTTGCCCGAGCTGGGGATCGAACCCAGGACCTCAAGCTCGGCAGTCGCGCTTGCGAGCAATAGACCAACAAGGCAGTCAGTCAGTTTAATTATCTTATGAATTTTTAATAGATAATTCATAAGATAATTAAATCTCGTGGGTAAGTATGCGTCAAGAGTTCTAAAAATACGTTGCCCCACACTAGGATTTCTCCTGTATCGTGGGTGCGTTTACTGACACAAATCATCACATACACAAATGCCCAGACCCGGAACAACTATCTCGTAGGCCATACAAATATTTGTTCCGTGCGGGAATCGAACCCACGACCCGTAGCGCAGAAGCCAATCAGCCACTGCACTGATTATGGAAATACTGGTTTGCCTGTGCACTGTAGCGATCATTGATCTGTAGCGATCACATTATTTTTTCATTTTGTTTTGTCTCTTATCATTTTTTTTGTCTGTGTGTCTGACTGCTTTCGTGCCAAATAAATTTATTTCTTTCTTTCTTATTTCATTGGGAGACCCGTGTTCTGTAGTGGACGTGTACAGGCTGTTGTGATGATGATGAGAATGAACTGATAAAGCCCGTTCACACAGCGGATCCGTCGGTACTGGATGTGTTGTTCATATCTGTACCGACGGATCAGTTAAACAAATTGCAGCTGCGTCGCATCTGGTAGGCAGGATACGATAAAAATAACGGATCCAGTATTTTTTACTAGATTCGGAATACTGTCGTGTATGTGAACTGGCTCATACTCGCTCATTTATATATTTCATAAATCCATGTTGTTAGAGGTTTTGGCTTATTGTTTTATGACCGGCCGCCTGCCTAACATCAACACTCCTTGGGAATTTTCTGCTAAGAAACTCTTAATTATAAACTCAGGATAGGTAACATTCGAATTTCTGTTCGGTAAATGAGGAAAAAAAACTCTACTCGTACTTCATTTGAAGTTATCAACTTACCCACACTGGCAGGGTCTGACTTAGCAAACGGGAAGGCGAGGACGAGCAGACCTGCAGCTGACGTGACAGCCATCCAGAAGGACAGGGCCAGCTGCCTCCTGCATCGTCCCCACCAGGCTACTGCAGCTCCCAGAATGAACTCCACGCCCGCAGCGCCGAGCATCACATAGTCTGGTAACACAATCAATTAAAGTTGAAGGATTATTTGACAAGTAGCGTAATCCATAACAGCATTTTGTCAATACAGCAATATTTATTGCACCGTACGTTTTAAAATCCGTCTTCTCGACGACAAGATCAACAACGCAATAAATATTGTTGAACTGTCAAAATGGAAGCTATAAACAGTTGAAAGTGTGTTGCGTACTTAGACTGCAGAATTACAAATATCTCATTGGTAGAATCAACGGGCAGGGCCTATGATTATCTTTTATATATTATCTTATTATAATTAATTAGTTTTTAATGAAACCGTCGAAGTAAATATGCAAAAAAATGTACTATCGTGTGGATAAAACCTTTCCGCCTGCCAAAATAATGATAGCAATATGACACACAACTTCATATTGCCGCTGTCTGCGGTAGGTTCTTGCGTATTTTATTATCCACCTTGCCACGGTAAAATGTCAAGCCGTCTCTACTGTGACCTGATAGGTACTGTCGCTGTTGTCACAGGCCACGAAAGCTGAAGGTCTAACAACCAGTCTCACCGTAGGACGCTGGTAAAGTAGGCGGTTTTACCATTTGGTAAAAAAAGATCCGCAACACAACTATTTAGTTGTGTTGCGGATCTTTCACATAGCAATCGCTGCGTGTAACATACCTATTGACAAGAAGCTATCAAGATTTGTACCCCTAGTACGAATTTGAAAATTACGAAAACTGCAATAGTTGTTGTGATCTCGCTAAACGGTATCTCGCCCTCGCAAGAAAAAGAGACAAATACAACAAGGTTAGTTGGAAAGGAGGTACTTATCCGCAGGCTACTTAAGTATCACTAATGACTGTTTAAAGTAAGTTAAAATGTCAAAATTCGATAATTTTTATTCCCTTGCAAAATTATTTTAAGCATAGTTTTTTCAAAAATTCTTCGTCTCTACATTATTTAAGAATTAAGAAAGTGGAGCTTCTAATCCATGACTCCAAATATAACCTAAAATGTAAACACAGATCATAGCTGAGGATTACCTACATTTTAGTGTATTTTTTATGAAATCTTTGAACAGGTATTTCCCTTAAACTATTGATTTTTGGGGTAAGTTGTAGATTAAAAGTAATTCATTATTATGGGTAGGTACTTAAATACTTTAACACCCTTTCGGATTAGTATTTTCATAATATTCATAAGTGTTTTCCTAGTTTGCAAACTCGTACCTATCAGGGGTTAGACTAGGAGCAGACTCAAATTTTGTAAAAAGATTCTTCTTCTCTCGTGTCGTGAAAAATAAGCTGCCCTGCATCTTTAATAGCGGTGCTGACATTTTATGCACCTACAAGGTTAGTCGGCAAGGGGGTACTAAGCCGCGGGCCACTTAATGTATCATTTACTAGCTGTGTCCTCACGGCTCCGCCCGTAGCCTATGTTACTCAGTGATAATGTAGCTTTCTAACGGCAAAAGAATTTTTGAAATCGGTTCAGTAGTTTTTAAGTTTATTCGTTACATACAAACATACAAAAATACAAATCTTTCCTCTTTATAATATTAGTATAGATGATTGTTTTAAAGGAAGTGTTAAAATTTCAAAATTCGATAAAAAAAACCATGCAAAATGATTTTTATTTTAGTTTTTTCCATTAATTCTTCATCCCTGCTTTAGTTACGAATTCAGAAAACGGAGCTCCTAACACGTGACCCCAAATATGACCTAAAATGTAAGTTCACAGCTGATCATAGCTGAGGATAGATAGAATTTGGCGTATTTTTTATGAAATCTTTGAACAGCTATTTCTTTTAAACTAATAACTTCTGGGGAAAGTTGTAGAACAAAAGTTATCCATTATTATGGGTACCTACTTTAATACCCTTTCGGCTTAGTACCCCCTTTCCAAGTAACCTTGTATATCAGAAATATTATATTAAGTACCTGCAACAAGTCCCGGATGGTACCCTTCACTGGCATCCCTCTTCAGCAGGAGGTGCACATTGGCCTCCACAAAGATGAGAATGCAGAAGGCGCCTTGCAGGAATAAGTCGAATCTCTGCAGCGTCAGGACGTAGGTCCTCAGGAAGTACCATAGCTTGTGGAAAACTGAAAAAACCAGAAAAAAGTGTTTATAGTCACTTCGTTCATGTCGGTACGAGCTTTACGAGAATACCACATGGTGTGGTGAAAAGATGAGCTAGCCAGCAAAGTTGGTAGCGAGGCTGACTATCCAGAGTGCGTCGGACGTATTGCGGTGCATGCTTTTGCAAATCCCGCGACCCCGGCCGAACGGTCAGGAGGAGGAACACCGTTGGTTTTTAGCCGGTAAGAGTCCGGCAGACCCCCTCGCCTTCCCCGGGCGAGGGATATCCATGAGGATTCTCCAAAATAAAAAAAAAATTGTGCACCGGATGTACTTAAGGATTGCCAAGTCATACGTCTCGAGTTCGAACCCAAGACACGAACCTGTGACTTTTCGGATTCATGTGCGTATTGTATAATTTTATTATCACTTGCTCAAAAACGACGCAGGAAAACATCGTGAGGAAACCGGCATGCCTGAGAGATATTTCTCAACGGCATGTGAAGCCAAGTCAGAGGCCCATGGGCGGCATAAACTCTGACACCAGGTTAGGGAGTAACCACACGAAAAAAAGAAAGAAGATTTAAGTATTGTCACGTCAAGGTGATATCAGACGTTTCACTCTAGTGAATGCTTCATTTTTATTTCATTCCATGTTCACACGGTTTAGCTGGAATGACTTAAGAAAAAATATTCACCTGCTCTTTTCTATATGATGGAATCAGGCGTTACTTTACGGAAATCCATGATCTATAAATATACAATAAAATATTTAGGTAGTGTTAATTCCGCGAAAAAAAAAAAAAAAAAAAAAAAACAGTTGATCAAGCCTGAATGCAGCATGCTGCACCGCCCTCCCGCCCGCAAATATGTGCAAATGCAGAAGGTGCGATTAATTTTCTTTTTTTTTTTTACTGCTCTTTTCTTTCAATAGGTATATCGTATTGTCGTCGAATGAAGTCGTGCGTCTTGGAATTAGTTTAATCGAGTGAACGTTCTCTCTGTGTTCAGATTGTTCATTTTTCGTTCATCCAGACGCGAGTGAAAGATGTCGAGTACCAATATTAAACATTGTTGGATTGGTTTATTAATGAATTCAATTGTCAGAGGGGCTCGTGGCCCCAAACGCGGATAATACGATTTGCGACGTTAAGCAGCGCTTGCCGCGGTCAATCCGTGGATGGGCGACTGTTCGTTACACATCGAGACCCCTCTGTGCCTAGGACGACTATACGAATACCTAGGACAGTCGTTACGGGAAGTCAGTAGCCCGAAAGTCTGACAACTGGTCCAACTTTAGGATATCGTCATTGCTCAGCAACTGGGTTGCGGAGGTCTGATGGCAGTCGCTCCGTGTAAAATACTGGTATTCAGCCGCATCTGGTTAGACTGGAAGCTGACCCCAACATTGTTGGGAAAAGGCTAGGCAGAACACTTGTCACTTTTGTTTCATTTTTTGTTTAGACGTATCACTTTGAGTGAAAGATGCAAAATAAAAGACAGTAATGAACGATAACTGAACTGTCTGATTCCACCTTCATGGCGCAGCTGTGTGGTTAGTGCAAGGAAGAGGCCACTCCTTTCACCTCCTGGGTGCCATTAATTATGGGCTGATGTAATTAGATAGATTATTCTCAAAGGTGGCAGCAGCTATTTTGATTTAAAATGGATTTACAATGTAATTATTTTGTTATCTATGTAATCTGACAAGTTTGTATTAGGGTTCCGTTGTATGTAAGCTACAGAAATAATTTGTTTCGTGTGGTTCCCGGCAAAGGGTTGGCCGTCCCTTTCCGTCCCTTGGGTTTCATATAAGACAGGTACGCGATTTGGTACGTCATAATTACACCGATAATTCAGCCCTCATAAAGCCGTCTCCCTCCCAGTGCTGCCGCATGTCCCATTAGGGGTCGCCCTTAGTGCTGTTGTCGCTAGTAGCGATGATGTTAGTAGTAGTAGTTAGCTTAGGTTAAGATTTTACTCGTCCCCATTGGTTGGAGACCCATCACGTCTCGCCAATAACTGCCCGGTTACGTAGAAACGGTCCGCAAGACCATATACAAGCAGTCGAATAGAAATAATAAAATGGTATGTCAAAAAGATGAGTAGCAGCATCCTCTTGAGTGCAAATAATAATAAATTGAGATAGCCAATCCATCTTTCAACCTTAATAAGCTGGTTGAAAACCAACGTCAGGTACTAGTTACCTGACATATTATGATGAACTGGACCTATTTGGCAGTCGTGAAGCACATAATCTTTACATAGTATAAAACAAAGTCGCTCCCGCTGACTGTACGCTTAGATCTTTTAAACTACGCAACGGATTTTAATGCAGTTTTCAGCAATAGATAGTGATTCAATAGGAAGGTTTATATGCCCCACATTAGTATCTACATTGCACCCGTGCGAAGCCGGGGCGGGTCGCTAGTGTTATATAAATATTATTTTTTATTCATTTTGTGTCACTGACACAAAATGAATAAAAAACGAACCGAGACCGAGACGTTACGCATCGGATCAACTCAGGTTGGATGAAATGGCGACAGGTCACAGGGACAACAAGCTGAAGGGCAAAATCTACAAATCCATTATAAGACCTGTCGTGCTGTACGGATCAGAGTGTTGGGCCGTGAAGAAGACGGATGAAAGAAGATTACACGTAGCGGAGATGAGAATGTTGAGATGGATGTGTGGAGTGACGCGAATGGATAAAGTAAGAAATAAGTATATTAGAGGAAGTTTGAAAGTGGCACCAGTGACAGAAAAGTTGAAAGGAAAGCGTTTGTCTTGGTATGGCCATGTGCTGAGGAGGGATGAAACACATGTGACTAAGAGAGTGATGAATATGAATGTTGATGGATGGAGGGGGAGAGGGAGACCTAAGAAAAGATGGATGGATTGTGTGAGGGAGGATATGAAAGATAAGGGAGTAAATGATAATGAGACGGCTGACAGGGAAGAGTGGAAGAGAAAAACATATTGCGCCGACCCCAAGTAACTTGGGACCAGGGCAGGAAGATGATGATTCATTTTGTGTCACTAGTTTGTGGCAAATAAATAATTTCTTTCTTTCTTAATTACGGCAGTTCCCTTTTGATCGTTTATTGTAGTGTTATACGGCCTGGTATGATGAAATCAACACCCAGTCTCCTGGGTATGTGTGGTTCCTTCAGGTGCTATAGGACGTCTCATAGTGAGAGGGAAGATAAAATCAGCAAAGTGCAAAAATTCTACCATGGCTGCTTTATTATCAAATAATTGTGATATCATTCAAATATTAATTTCCTGTACTAAGTACTTCATTTTTTTACTAATTAATTATCTTTGTTAATATTTAAAAAAAAATTGTTAATATTTATGTGCCTCTTGGTCTAGTGGTGGCAAGCGCGACTGCTGATCGTGAGGTCCAGGGTTCGATCCCTAGGTCGGGCAAAGCGTTATTGGGTTTTTCCGTCTGGAATTTCTCAGTAGCAGCCCGGAGTTTGGATTTGTGCTGCTTGATGGCAATAGGCTCACACCCTATTACATGCGACTTAAACATAACTGCAAAATGAGGGTGTTACTATATACACCTCTGCCCAACCCTTCGGGGAATACAGGCGTGATGTTATGTTATATTAGCTGAGCTATCACGATTTTCACCAAGAAAGTAAACAAAAAACAAATGTTTGATGAAAACTGATTAAAAAAAATCACGAAATCCGTACGAAGTCGGGTCGGGTCGCTAGTACTTTAATAAATAAAAGGAAAACATAAAAAACTCACTTGTATCTCCTTTTAACATCATCGTGATATAATATTATTATTTTATTTCGCTTGATGTACTTCACAACACCACTTCAATTCACTGTCTTAACTATTATGTAGGAATGCAAATTGTTTTATTTTTATCATCAGTTTAAAGAAATATCACTTCGAAATATAAATAAATTAACAATTTCTCAGACTTATGGCGATGAGTACAAATATGAACTTCAAATCTTCCGTTCTAACTATAATTTAACTTTTTTTCTTTCATTACACATTTAATAAAATAATCAAAATAATTCTTCGGCAAAAATCAAATCATTTCACGCGTGTTTTGTAGCAGGTACTCCCAGCAACTATCTTTATCAGATAAAAAAAATCTTTATCACTCGGCTTTCATTCGCCAATCTATCAGTATTAATTTGTTATAATCTTTGAGTAGATAAATTATTGATCATTGACAACATGACGTTGAAGAAGAATTTAAAACGACAACGGACATGATTAAATGCACTGATAGCTTACAGGAACTACTAGAACCAAAGTCCCTGGAAAAAACTGAATGAGTGGGTCGAGAGACTTCAAAGTTCAAGTATACTCCATCAAGAAGAACATAGTCTGCTTACTTGTCGGCAATAAGATTGACAAGCATAACATTTTGGGACCCAGTGCATAATATCAGCAAGCAGATTGGGTCACCCGCGCGACGGCGCAACGAGTATTCCCAAGGAGGGTTGATGTCAGGCAGGCGGCCGGTCATCTATACTAATATTATAAAGAGGAAAGATTTGTATTTTTGTATGTAACGAATAAACTTAAAAACTACTGGACCGATTTCAAAAAATCTTTTACTGTTAGAAAGCTACATTATCACTGAGTAACAGGCTACGGGAGGAGCCGTGAGGACACAGCTAGTAAAACAATAAGCTAAAACCTCTAACAACCCATGTTGTACAACATGTATTTCGTAAATCCATATTTACGAAATACATGTTGTGCCGACCCCACTTAGTGTGGGATAAGGGCAGGAAGAAGAAAAAGATTTTTGACGATTGCCCATATTTGGGTTTGTACATTAACTGACTTCTTGACGCATCTTGAGAAAGTCGGTCCGGCTGTGGATTGAAATAGGATGAGTTTGTTGAACGATTGAGAAAAAAAAATGAAAATCATCGATTCAACGTGAGCATTTATTAAATTAAAACCACTTGGTTGCGTCTTCAGAGTAAAAAAAATATTTTTAGTGACCTACGCTTAAAAATATAATGATACCTATAAATAATTAATATAACAGTTGTCAATACTTATAAGAAAATTATTATAATTTAACAATAAAATGAGAGCTTGTATGAGATTTTTTTACTTAACATTGTGACAAAATGTATGTTACAAATTGAAATGAGGCTGCCTGAATATGTGTAAAAACACTAATGACGGACTCACACATCAATCCCTGTAGATTTTTTATTATAATGTATCAGATTTAATCTAGTAATCGAAAACTATAGAACCGCTGATACCACAGAAATTTAGCTAAATACTGCGGCTGAAACCAATCAGAATAATGTTTTGAAAGGAATGAGTTCACCATTCAAAAGAGTCAATATCACAGAAATAGAACAAGAAAGAAAGAACTAAATTATTAAAGATTGGCAACAAATATATTGTTTACCAAAATAAGACATGGAAATAATAATACCACATTTGTACAATTTAAAGAAAGTAAAGATACTAAATTGTAATATAAGTCCATTTTTCCAAAAAGTTACAACAGACGAATATAACGTTACATAAGAAAACACTTAAATCAAGGCAGCCTCGCCAGAAGCAAGATTTGTTGTACCGTTCATTATTAAAGCTGTGTGGCTTTTGAGACATTTTGTAACATTTCAGTATGTTGGCAGACATCACTTGATACAAAATCAATATTAAGAAAGGTACAAGCGCCTGTCGTATTGCTAAAAACACAGCATACACTGGATTAAATTTATCGAAACAAAATACTAGATCACAGTCATGTAGAGGAGCGTCCCACAAGCTTCTCTTCGATCCAAGGCACGAAATGCGTGACTCTGGAGTACACTCCGGGGAAGTTAGCTTCAGCACACTTCTTGCCATAAGAAACCACGCCGATCTGGTAGAAGTAAGTCTTGTACGTGTTCTGGTTCCACTGCGAAATAAGAAGATTCGTTATGATAATGATGATATTAAAAAGAGTGAATCCGAGTTTGAAACACTGGTAATCGTGACTGCAAATCTTTTCCAGGCTTTTGGCTGGCTTTCTAGATTTTCGCACGTACTCCGGGACAAAGAGCCCACCTAAGACTCAAGTCTTGAGGACCAATTTAAATCTTTTAAATTATAAGGAAATTATTATGCCAAGCACTTCAGTGGATACGTCCCTTGCACAGTAATAGAACGGGACCAGAAGAAGAACACAGTATCAGTAGACATACGATATCTTTAGGGATTAGGGATACTGTGTCAGTATTGATACAGTACCAGTAGTGATATACTATCAGTATCAGCAGTGATACAGTATCAGTATCAACTGTGATACAGTATCAGTAGCAGCTGTGGTATAGTATCAGTAGCGATACAGTACCAGTATCGGCAGTGATACATTATCAGTATCAGCTGTGATACAGTACCAGTATCAGCAGTGATACAGTACCAGTATCAGCAGTGGTACAGTATCAGTATCAGCACTGACACAGTATCTGCAGTGAAACAAAATTAATAGTGATACTCACAATAGGCTGCATCAGCGGTCCACCGCTGTCTCCCTGACAGGCGTCCTTGCCCCCCTTCTTGTACCCTGCGCACAGCACGCGGTTGTCAATTTTCTGCACCTTGTATGCGCTGTAGGCTTGCGTGCAGTAATCGTTGCCCACCACCGGCAGCTGCAGGACTTGCAGGTGCGTGGCTGCAGGACCACCTGAAGCAGGAGATATCATGTTATGTTAGAATACCTTTCCCACTCAACTAAGATTCTGCGTCGTTAAACATGGGGATCTTGGACGCCCTTATAGTGATGAGCTGAATAAAGTTTCAGCAATATGTAAGCGTCAAAGAAAAGCGAAAGAAAGGAAATAGAGAGAAGGGTACACTGAGGCATAAATGCCAAGAAGCCAACTGTCTGCCAGAAGGGCCAACTGCCTCGTTGGTCTTGGGTTCGTTCCCCAGGTCAGGCAAAGAGTTATTGGGTTTTTCCGTGTGGAATTCCTCAGTACCAGCTCGGAGTCTGGATTTGTGCTCAGTCGATGGCAATAGGCTCGCCCCCTGTTACATGGGACTTAAACATAATGGCGAAATGAGGGTGTTACTAATACAGCTCTGCCCAACCCTTTGTGGCATATAGACGTGATTTTATATTATGTAAGTAGAAGCACTGACAAGATGGACAAGGAGCTGCACGCTCCTAAATTGAAGAATAAGAAACTTCTTCTCATAGACCGGTATTACCAGGTACAAAGAACGATTCTGGGGGATACGTTAATAATCAAAATTGGTAGGAGGGTAGACGATCTGCCAGGGTTGCGGTGCATGCTTATGCGAATCATGCGACCACGCCGACGGTCAGGAGGAGGAACACCGTGGGTTTGTAGTCGGTAAGAGACCGGCAGACACCCTCGCCTTCCCCGGGCGAGGGGAATCCATAAGGATCTTATCACGATAAAAAAATGAGAAAGAAGGGTCGAGAACACTCGGTTTATAAATATTTTTCAAAAGCAACTTACGGAATTCCGTGTGTCCCCATCCAGCTATCATAGGGTTAAAGTCTTCAAAGGTCCTGGCTCTTAGCTCGCTGTCCTTAGGGATGCAGATCGGCCTGATGAGGTCTGGAATATAGGAGTTTGTTAGTTTGTATAGTCTCATGGTTATTTAATAACTGCGCGGATCATAGATTTACGAGGTCATGCTGCGCTTGCCGAGATCAGTCCATGGATGGGTGAGCGTTCGTTACACATCGAGACCCTTCCGTAGCTCGGAGAGCACATTATACAGTCGGTCACGGGTGTTACGAATACCTATGACAGTCATTACGGGTAGTCAGAATCCCGAAAGTCTTACAACTGGTTTAACTTTAGCATATCGGCATTGCGGTGATCTGATGGCAGTCGTTCCGTGTAAAATACTGGAATTCAGCCGCATCTGGTTAGACTGGAACCTGACTCCAAACATTGTTGGGAAAAGGCTAGGTGGAATGTTAGTATAGTTTGTACTAGGTATATGTACCATTCGGCGGGTTCGCGGATGAGTGCTTACGCGTGCCCGTGTTCCCGTCATATGTGGCAGAGGAGGACACCGTGGAGTTTTAGTGGGTTTGAGTCCCACATAACTGCACTATCTCCCCGTGGTAGTGCAGTATGCGTGTGCATCTCTCAACGACAAAAAAAAGGTACATGTACCATTGTTAAGTAGCAAGAATACTCATCAGCAACTCAACGGATTGATATCATGTTCTTTGTCATCGGGTACCTCATTATGCTTACCAGTAAAAGTGGCCTCATGGTCCAGAACGAGGATACCAATGTCATTGGTGAAGGAAGTAGGACTGTACTGCTCGTGCTTGATCTTCTGCTTGATCAGGAAGTCCACTGGAGTCGCACCCTCGTCTTCTCTGGCCAAGTCCAGCTCACCCAAACGGACTACGTACCTGGAACAGATGTTATACAGTTAGAAACTGACTGATTCCTATATTTTTACCGACCGTTATTGGTTAAAATTGACAGACTCGCATATTCCCCAGTAAATATTTAAAGCTTATTGTAGGATAGATTACTTATTATTCTTTGAAATGAAATGATGATGGTTTTTTTACTTAGATTCTGGCCAACGAAAGCTGTCCACGAGAAACCATCGCGCTTGTATTCCCCGAAGGGTTGGGCAGAGGTGAATAGTTCTTCTTCCTGTCCTTATCCCACACTAGGTGGGGTCGGCACAAAATGTATTTCATAAATCCATGTTGTTAGAGGTTTTGGCTTATTGTTTTATGACCGGCCGCCTGCCTGATATCAACCCTCCTTGGAAATACTCGTTGCGCTGTCGCACGGGTGGGCTAATGTGCTTGCTGATATTATGCAATGGGTTCCAAAATGATATGCTTGTCAATCTTATTGCCAACAATTAAGCAGACTATGTTCTTCTTGGTGGAGTATACTTGAAGTTCGTCGACCCACTCGCAGAGGTATATAGTAACACCCGCAGTTCGCCGTCATGTTTAAGTCCCATGTAATAGGGGGCGAGCCTATTGCCATCAACCGGGCACAAATCCAAACTCCGGGCTACTGAGGAATTCCACACGATAAAACCCAATAACACTGCCCGACCTGGGGATCAAACCCAGGGCCTCACGATCAGCAATCGCGCTTGCCACCACTAGACAAACGAGGCAGTTTTGCGTCACTGTTTTACGACCATAGACCTTATGATTGAAGTTATAACAATGGTACCATACAACATAAAGTACATAGCATAACATTACATTATTGTTTTATAATACATCGATTACAATAGCTTGTGGCATCTTGCCATGATCACCACAATGGATCATAAATATAAAATTAATAACAGTTAAGTTTTTTAAATTACGACCATCATCATTTACGTGCGCATGCGCAGCTGGTCTCAAATTCCCGGTGGCATCCAGTCGAGGAGAAATTTCGAGTCACCAATTGCTCAGAATTGGAACTTTTTTTCAAACTAGGTAGTCTCACTCTTTAGTTGATGATATTGAGTCTTCCTCTCAGCCTTTTCCCAATTATCTTGGGGTCAGCTTCCAGTCTAACCAGATGCGACTGAATACCAGTATTTTACACTGAGCGACTGCCATCAGACCTCCGCAACCCAGTAACTGGGCAATGCTGATATCCTAAGGTTAAACCGTTTGTCAGACTTTCGGGCTTCTGACTACCCGTAACGACTGTCATAGGTATTCGTATGACACCCGGGACCGACGGCTTAACGTGCTCTCCGAGACACAGAGGGGTCTCGATGTGTAACAAATGGTCACCCATCTACGGACTGACCGCGGCAAGCGCAGCTTAACCTCGCAAATCGTACGATCGGCGCGGTTGTTATTTAGCCACGAGGCCCTCCAGTTGATGATATTGCGTATACGCAGCATATTAGTTGAATTCTTACAAGTTGTAGATACAGTCATATTGGCGGGAAAGACCATATGGCTTGCATACACGCCCGATAAGGGCTCCCATTGTCGTTTTATTTATAGTACTAGTAATTATAGTATTCGTAGTCGTTCGATACGTTCCGTAGTGTGTCAAGAACGACAAGGATATAAAAATATACTGCGATGTATGTCGAGTGCGGTTTGTATATACAGGTTGTCATATCGACGCTCGGCAGTGAAAAAAATAAATAAAATTTTCTTCAAAAGCGTTTTATTTGTTCTTTATATTGATAAACTCTTCATACACGGACGTAGTTTAGCAGAAATGACTCAATTCACAAAATTGACAAAAATGAGTTATTGGTGCCAAAAAATTGTCTATAAGGTAGTGCCTTTCATTCAGCAAATAAGATCCAAGAAATAAACAAACGAAAACTTTTTTGTGACAGGGAACCAAACCACATATTAGGCAGGTATTTTCTTTTTATTACCTATAAAGACCCAACCTGCTTAAATCATTAACACTATATTTTCCTAAATAAGTCCAGAAATACACAATATAACCACCAACCACCGATTTTACCAAGGATGTGTAATGGCGTAACAAAATCTGAATACAGCATCACTGAAGAAAACCACTCTGAACTTAAAACGTCAATAACTCAAAAGTGACTCTGTGTGGGTCGAGTCCTTTCTGCTTAACTGCGTCCACATGTATAATTCAACAAACTTTAAATTCAAATACTTCTAAGCTATCTATGACGTACGATGACAAACTTGTATTAACATTTGATCGGCCATTTTTTTTGTTGGAGACAGTTATTTCTACCTCTTTTAAAAATTTGTATTTTATACATACGTGGATTTCACTGCTGACGACGATATACAGGGTGTTGCTAAAGCCATTTTAAAATGGGGAAGGCAACGCAAAACTAAAGCAGATGGCAGCACCTCCATATTTAGTTATTTCCACCAATCAGAACCATCAGGTCAATAATGTCAAACACATTGCAACCAATAAGATTGCAGTGGAACAATCGAAAGTGGCGCCATTAGTTCCACAGTTGCCTACCCCATTATATTGTGCTCAACTTCCAGTCTTTTAATTTTTTTTAATTGCCTCCTTAGTATAGTTGTGGCAAACGTGACCGCTGATCGTGAGGTCCTGGGTTCGATCCCCAGGTCGGGAAAAGTGCTATTGGGTTTTTCCGTGTGGAATTCCTCAGTAGCAGCCCGGAGTTTGGTTTTGTGCCCGGTTGATGGCAATAGGCTCGTCCCTATTACATGAGACTTACACATAACGATGAAATGAGGGTGTTACTATACACCTCTGCTCAACCTTTCGGGGAATGCAGGCGTGGTGTTATGTTTTTTCCAGTCTATTCCAGTGCGTCTGAATTAATATCAGTGCCATTTGGAAAGTACAATTTACTGCTCCTCCATTTCAACAACTTATCCTATTGACGCATATCAGGCTTTCGGGGCCGTGAATACACATTGACACACGAGTCCAGTTACCTACTTAAAATGCTAGCAGAGTCTGGGCTTCCCGGATCTCTCTATGTATCTAGAATCGGTCCGGCCGTATCGATCGATTGCTACGACCACAAGATAGATTTAAAAAAAAGTTAATAATTATTCGTTACTCACAATAAACAGGTAATACCCATACACAGAATCTGCCTAGTTTTTTCCCAACTATGTTGGGGTCAGCTTCCAGTCTAATCAGATGCGGCTGAATACCAGTATTTTACACGGAGCGACCGCCATCAGACCTCCGCACCCAGTTATTGGACAATGCCGATATCCTAAGGTTAGACCGATTGTCAGACTTCCGGGTTTCTGACTACCTGCAACGACTGTCACCCGGGACCGACAGTTTAACGTGCTCTTAGAGACATTAAGGGGTCTCGATGTGTAACGAACGGTAACCCATCCAAGGACTGACCGCGGCCAACGCAGCTTAACCTCAAAAATCGTATGATCCAGTTGGGTTAGTAATCACCTACAATTTATTCCGTTTTTTTAGGATTACATAGCCTACGTGGGGAAATCCTTATGGATAGCCTCGGCCCTGGAGATAAGGGTTATGTTGGACTCTTACCAACTCAAACCACCGTGGTGTTCTTTTGTGACTTATGACCGAGTGACAGCAGTGATAACCTTGTGGTGTGACCGTCGAATTGCCAAGTCATGTCTCGAGTTCACACCTAAGGCACGCACCCCTGATTTTTCGGATTCATGTGCGTATTGTATAATTATCACTTATTTAAAAACAGTGAAGGAAAATATCGTGAGGAAACCGGCATGTCTGAGAGATATTTCTCGACGGCATATGAAGTCAATTCAGAGGGCCATGGCCGGCATGAACTCTGAAACCAGGTTAGTCACTAACCACACGAAAAGATGTAAAAGACCGGGGTCGCAGGATTCGCTATTATATTCACTGCAATTTCGACAATTGAATGTGTGTCTTACCGTCTGACCACAAAAGTCAATCACATGTATGTACTTCACTTTTCATACCTACGCTCGGCGGTCGCTCTATCTATATATCTATCTCTCTCAAGCGCATGGCACTCGCGCTCGCACTCACTCGCACTCTAGTCCCAAACAGTCCGAGATATCGTGTCCGTGAGCAGTGTCTATGTGTGCGTTGCTTGAGCGCATTTGTATGTAGATTGACTTCTGTACCTATCTATTTTGTGGTCTGACTTTAAACTTCAAATTCTTTTTGCAACATCCTGTGCCTACGTCACAGTTAACGGCGCGGGCGCATCTTACACAGGTAAAAACAATTCCAACCGGTTCGCATTCTTAAACCTACAGTAATTTAGTCTGAACTCGACGTTGATGGCTTCCGATGTAGATTTATTGAACTGGTTGATAATGTTCATTTACCTTTGTGTTGTTCCGTCAAAATTCAAATTCTTTTTATTTGTATAAATGTAGTTACATAGGTCTTACGGATATAGAATTTTGTCCAGCACATTTGTCATATAATTTTTACTAGCGACCAGCGCCGGCTTCGCACGGGTGCAATGTAGATACTAATGTGGGGCATATAAACCTTCCTCTTGAATCACTCTGTCTATTGCTGAAAACTGCATTAAAATCCGTTGCGTAGTTTTAAAGATCTAAGCATACATAGGGATAGACTGACAGCGGGAGCGACTTTATTTTATACTAAGTAAAAGTGACATACAAATTTTAAGCTGGGTCAAAAGTACTTGATGTTTGAAGGTACTGCAAGATTTCATGATCATTATTTCCACAAGATCCCACTGTTGGGTAGGGGCCTCTTCTCAGAATAAGAAGGGTTTAGACTTTAGTCTACTGTGGCGGCATCTATTACGGCACATGCGAACTAAGCAGCACGACGAATGTCTAGCAGACTACAGCTACAATAATGACAACTCTCAAAAATGAAGTCAAAAATCCTGCATCGCGATATCAAGATTTGACACGCAGATAGTATACGTATATACAACTTCCCAACATCAACCGTTGGGCAGTGACCCGCCCGGTTGGAGGACTCTCCCTTTTCGTTAGAAGAACACCATACTGCGTTCCTCCTCACTACCACGCTAGCTTGGTGCGGGTTGGCGGACTACACACACAATCGAGAACTTTTTGGAACCCTCTCTGGTGTGCAGGTTTCCTCACGATGTTTTTCCTTACAGATTTCTTTCACTTTTCTTCTGGTGATTTTGGGCAATTTACCCTCCAACCGTTCATTGGGAGACCCATGTCTAGAGAACGTTTACATGCCTATGATGATGACGAGTGTGTATACTTTTTCAAACCTCAATACACGTGTCTAGCACATAACCTTGACTATTTGTTTACCTATTGACGTATTATTTTAGACTAGCGGCCCGTCCCGGCTTCGCACAGGTGGACATTTTTCCCGTTTTTGCAACATTTTTCATTTATGCCCCGCTCCTATTGGTCGTAACGTAATGTTATGCCTATAACCTGCCTCGATAAATGGACTATCCAACACAAAAATATTTTTTCAATTTCAACCAGTAGTTCCTGAGATTAGCGCGTTCAAACAAACAAACAAACTCTTCAGCTTTATAATATTAGTATAGATAATATTACGCGAGCATAGACAAATAGTAAGCCGGATTCTACCTGTTCAAATATTACTGCTTATCCTCCTAGTTAGGTAGACCGCACATGAGCCAATAATGGCCAAATACTCAAAAACTACTAAAATTTTAAATTGCAGTTGTCTTGTACAGTGACTATCACTGTAAGGAGAGGTTAACTTGTGAATTTGAGCACCATTTAGGCTAGTTTTACAGGGTGTAAACGAAATCATGTAATTCCTTCAAACCTCGTGATGTACTGCTGACATAGATTAACACTGCACGGGATACTTTTGAATTATATTTTTTTTACATAAAGTAAATATTTGTTCTTAACGTGAGGCATTTTAGCGCCCCAAGCGAATTGCGCGGGTATCGCTCGCCGCGCGGTCTTTTAACTCGGGGCTCTAAAATGCCTCCCGTTAAGAACACACATGTTTACGACATATATTTTTTTTTATTGAATCCTATTATATCCCGTGCAGGGTTAATCTATGTCAGCAGTACATCACGAGGTTTGAAGGAATTACATGATTTCGTTTACAGTTACACCCTGTATAATAACCAGGCAGATGTAAAAATCAATCAAGTGACTATTCCGACATTGTTATTGTGCAAGACATGCTCGGGAAATTCTAGTGATTGGTATAACCGCAGATGATTCTATTTACTTTACTATTTCGCGTAACGTGCGCCCACGCATCATTATGTACAATAAATATAACCTCGCGGAAGCATGATCAACATTGCAGTTCTAGTGTAACTATATTTAAAATTAAACTCCACTATGAATAAATAGTCACAGGGTCATGTGTGACGTATCTTGACAATAGGGACCTAGTATCCGGTTCCAGTAAATATACGTAGTTCGATGGGGATTTGTATATAGAACTAGCTGTTCTCCCGCGGCTGTGCCCGCGTAAATAGTTAGACTACAGCGCCAGCTATCGGATCCCAGCCTAACTACGAACCATTGTCTCGACAAAAAAAAATTGTCTAAATATGACCTCAATCGGTATATCGTGTTCAAGTTATGGCGTGACAAGGGAAATAGGGATTCATCTTTACATAGTATAAAACAAAGTCGCTCCCGCTGTCTGTACGCTTAGATCTTTTAAACTATGCAACGGATTTTAATGCAGTTTTCAGCAATAGACAGAGTGATTCAAGAGGAAGGTTTATATGCCCCACATTAGTATCTACATTGCACCCGTGCGAAGCCGGGGCGGGTCGCTAGTTTATATATATAGATTTATGCGCTTTGATTGGTGATACACCGATCGCGAATTACCATCTTGCCTGTGCTTTCTGTCTTAAGTTGACGCTTTTGAAAGAAACCTAAGCCTAAAATATAGGTTAATGTTACTTACAGGTCTTCTTCGTGGTTGTGAATGCAGTGGGCAGCCGTGAGCACATGTCGGGAGCTCACGAGGGATCCTCCGCACAGCCAGCTGGTGCCTCCGCCTCTCTTGCTCTTGTAACCCAAGATGGCCATCCAGGGAAAGTCACCTGAGTATAGAAGATGGATTTGTAAGTGCCATTGCACAAGTTGAAACTTTTTTTTGTGGTATATGTGCTACGAGTTTGTGGCGGTATATACCACGCCACATGTGAACTACGCAGCACGACTATTATCTAGCAGACTACAGTGTCAACAATTACAACAATGACAGCTGTCGAATGAAATGTCACAAATCTTGCATCGCGATATCAAGATTTGACACAGTATATATAACTTCCCAACATCAACCGTTGGGCAGTGGCCCGCCAGGCACATGACCCGCCTGGTAGGAGGAACACCACACCTCGTTGCTCCACAAATTTTACCGCTAATAATTAAACTGAAGTTGTACCGAAGAGATTAAGATGCTTGAGTTCCCAATGATACCTGTAATTTTCCCATCCGATTACTCGACATTGTCCGTCGCATATTTTCTAGTCACCTCCCCAAATAAGGAGACTATCTCCAGCTGCAATGGTCACTGATTTTATCTTCACAATTTTGAGGATGTTCAGATCCCAACCTTCAAGGAAATCAGTCACACCATTTACCTAGTTTAGCGTCTACTCCTCCTACAACTCTACTGAATGATGCATTGCTGATTCCACAGATTGGAGGCTCAGGCAGAGCGGGCACGAAGTCATCAGAACTGGTCTTTGGTGCAGGAGTCTGCGGCGCCTGGGTCGGAGCCTGGGTGGGCGCTGGAGTAGGCCTCTCTGTGGTAGTCGTAGGAGGAGCTGTAGGTAAGCCAGGAAGAGGGCAGCACACCTGTGAAGAGTTTCACTGATTAGAATATTTTAAAATGATGTTTGTTCAAGGATGGTAGTTCATCATCGTCATCGTTCGTCTCCAGTTTTATGAAATGTGGGAAGAGGACAATGCTCTACATGAAGAGCATGTTTAGAAAGAGATAGAAGTACCGTCAGGTTAGACCAGATGTCAGAGTTGAGTATTTATTGATCAATGCACGAAGTAGATACTAGGTACTTATTACGCGCTATTTACCCGCCATCTTAATGATTTAATGTGTTTATGCACGTGATCGCAAGATGAATGGGTGATATCAGTGGACAGCCAACCCAGTCCTCTTCAAAGGTGATTAAAGAACAAAAAAGATGCAAGACGTAGACGTTACCTTAGGGGCAGTTCCTTCGAAGCCACAGTGTGCTCTCCTCAGGAGCTGCACGGCGTCGGGGTTCGTCCTGGACTCCTGAATGACGCTCAGGTACGGCTGGCACTTGTACACCGAGATGCAGTTGCCGACTCCACCTTCTACCGTCGTGCAGGTCTCCTCTGCAAAGGAGTAGAGTGTTAATTTTCTGATAACACTGCGCCGATTGGACAAGCGACTTCGAACACACAAACGCTCGTTAATCTTAGATTGGTTTTTTTAAACCTAAGAACGATGCCAAAGGCGGAGGGAGAGACCAAAGCGAGCCAATGAGCCGTTTGCGGTCCACATGAAGAGATTTAGGACCAAGCCACATCTGACTGAAGATACGTCGCCGATTTTCAGTCGCGTAATTTACTCGAAGAATATTAGTAACGCATCTTCGGTCAGATGTGTACGGTATGAGATGTTTGTATGGAATTATGAGTACCGGCGGAAGATCGGCGACGTATCTTCCGTTAGATGTTGCTTGGACCTTAGGCCCTGAGCAGACGACGGACTTTTCGTCCGGCGGACTGCCGCGGACTAGCATGGCAGTGGCTGGTGGTAGTTGCCCGTCGCGACATTCGGCACGTGGTTAGTGGTTTTTGTCTGCCTGACAAGAAGTCCATTCGTTCCAGCCTTACTCGCTATGTGCGTACGCAGCTTTAGAGCCAGAGTTAACAGTATTTTAGCTCAGTTGTTATTTAACTCATCGCAAGCTACGTTATAAATATATCGGGAGTAAAAATACCCTTAACGAAACCGAGAGCCACGTATTCTTCCCATCATTACAAATATTTTTTGGTATCGGGCCATACCTGGGAACCGACTGGTTATGGAGATATTGAAGGTCAAAGTCACCATATATTTGAACGTTTTTCACGAAAACTAAGTTTAAGTGTTATTACTAAACATTCTTCTATACAAACATTATTAACGTTTTCGAAATGTAGGCACAGTCTGCTGCGCGCGCGCTTCCATTGCGCGGTACAATTAAAAGCTGTTTTTTAATACCAAAAAATAAAAGTCATTTCCCAGCAATTATTTTTGCTGTATGTTATTTATTTTGATGTACAGTATGCGTAGACTTCGGCTTCGTTAAGGCTATTTTTACACCCAGTATAAGTACCTACATCATTACTCGACTGACCTCTGTACTTCTTTAGGTAGGTAGTTAAATACCTGTAGCTACTTATATTGTCACAATAAAGGTGTGGAAACCGGTTTTCAGTGTTAATTTACATACATCTTATTTATCTTTTCATTTAGCGATATTTCAATATATTATAAGTAAAATAAAGTTGCTTCGTCTGTTTGTATGTTCAAAATTTAAGGCCACCGAGTTACTAGCTACTCGGAAAGATATAATAACATGATAATTATGGAATAGCCAAGATTTGAAAGGAAAACCGCAGATAACCTAATTCTTTCCTTGGATAATCTGGCTATTGGACTCTGCTATGCTGAGCCACAATATCAGCAAGCACATTGGGTCACCCGCGCGACGGTTCAACGAGTATTCCCAAGGAGGTCTGATGTCAGGCAGGCGGCCGGTCATAAAACAATAAGCCAAAACCTCTAACAACATAATACATGTTGTGCCGACTCCACCTAGTGTGGAATAAGGGCAGGAAAAAGAAGAAGTAATCACCAATCTGAGCACATTGGGTCACCCGCGCGACGGCGCAACGAGTATTCCCAAGGAGGGTTGATGTCAGGCAGGCGGCGCGGCGGCCGGTCATAGAACAATAAGCCAAAACCTTTAACTACATGGATTTACGAAATACATGTTGTGCCGACCCCACCTAGTGTGGAATAAGGGCAGGGAGATGATGATGAAGGCAGAAGATTGCAAGTTTTCTAGTTTTTGATTCGTGTAGATCTTAGTGTGTACTGTGTAGATGATTTTATGTAATCTAAACACGCGCCGGAGTCTCAACTATAGAGATTTTTTGCGTTAAACTATAGGTAACTTGTACTTATAACCATCAATATGTTGTCTTCTCACATCGCTGTTTTACAAAAATGTTAATTACCTTTAAGATAATTACTGCGCATCTGTATGTAAGTACGCATTTTCCTTAACTCCTCAAACCTGGAGACGTAGAGTAAATCTATACTAATATTATAAAACTGAAGAGTTTGTTTGTTTGAACGCGCTAATCTCAGGAACTACTGGTTGGAATTGAAAAAATATTTTTGTGTTGGATAGTCCATTTATCGAGGAAGGCTAAAGGCTATATAACATCACGCTACGACCAATAGGAGCGGAGCATAAATGAAAAATGTTGCAAAAACGGGAAAAATTACCACCCGTGCGAAACCGGTACGGGCCGCTAGTACTTTATACGTTGTGAGTACGTAATTACTTATGAATACAAGTTCGCTAGAAGCGTACAAGCAAATATTAAATCTAAAATAAAAAAAACTACGATAGATAATGGAAATGAAAAATGCCTCGTTGGTCTAGTGGTGGCAAGCGCGACTGCCGATCGTGAGGTCCTGGGTTCGATCCCCAAGTCGGGGAAAGTGTTATTAGGTTTTTCCGTGTGGAATTCCTCAGTAGCAGCCCGGAGGTTGGATTTGTACCCAGTTGATACGCTCGTCCCCTACTACATGAGACTTAAACATAATGGCAAAATGTGGGTGTTACTATACACCTCTGCCCAACCCTTTGGGGAATACAGGGGTGATGTAATGTTGTTAAAAATGTTTTTAACTATTATGACGTTGCTGTATTTAGCATTCTATTCTATCAATAGCAACGACATTTTGACAAGTTAGGTTCACATCCGTCTCTAGAATTATATTTATTTTGGTGCCAATCTAAATGCATTGCGAATAGACAGTCTGTCACACCGAATTATTTTACTAACCTGTTCAGAAATCGGTTGGTTGGATATAAACTATTTAAGGATCTATGTTTTTTTTCGTTTTGGTACTTAACCGTAATTTTTTCTGAAGTTTGTTAATTTTGAATCGGTATCCGTAAACGATTGGAATTGCTAAGTAGATACCTTTTAAAAGTATGAGATCGCCACCTGCCTTCTCCGTTTTATTAAATAATGTTCTGTTCTGCCTAGCTTTTTCCCAACCATGTTGGGGTCAGCTTCCAGTCTAGGGTTGGCACCTTTTTTTTTGCAGTTAAAGTACATTGGTTATTGGTTATTATTATAGGTAAGAAAAAAAGTACATAGTATCAAAATAAAGTACAATTTATTTTTCTTTATTGTTCTGCCTAGCTTTTTCCCAACCATGTTGGGGTCAGCTTCCAGTCTAACCAGATGTGGCTGAATACCAGTATTTTACATGGAGCGACTGCCATCAGACCTCCGCAACCCAGTTACTGGGCAATACCAATATCCTAAGGTTAGACCAGTTGTCAGACTTTCGGACTTCTGAGTACCCGTAACGACCCTCATAGGTGTATAACGAACGGTCACCCATCCACGGACTGACCGCAATAAGCGCAGCTTAACCTCACAAATCGTATGATCCGCGCGGTTGGTATTAGCCACGAGCCCCTTCCTTTTATTAAATAATGTAATAATATCAATCAAGAATATTCGATACCTTTATTTTTAAGATTCATCATCAACTATACCAGAAACAATTATTACCCCTGGTCAAGAAGCTGGACAAGCAAATCGTAGGTCAGAAGTATTGTCGTCAGATTATCTTAGATTAATAAATGTGCATAAGTTACACTACGGTGTCATAGTCGGTCACATACCAAAAGTTTGACCCGAACAGACCAACTAGATAACCTTGAAGGTACAAACACAAAGACAACATTTGTTGCTATTAGACTTTTATTTTACGATGTTACGAACTAAATGATCGCGGGATTAGTCAATTTGTTACGGACACTTATTATTTTTAATTATACATCCGTATCATGACGTAACATTAGTGTAATTGCATTCTTTGTTTCATCTAGAGTTATGTTAGTAACAACGAATTGTAGGATTTCATCGAATGATAAATTAAGTTAGATTAATTTATTGGAATTAAAATGAAGAATATTGATAATAGGTAAGATAGTTGATTAATTAATTACACTGATACCAGTAGTAGATAATGACAAAATAAATACTCTGATAAAAGAATTTAAATAACCACAAAATAAACCTACACAGAAAACGCAATTTAATTTTTATAAACTACTGAGTCCATTTAGCTCAAGCATGCTATTTCATAAACGGTCAATTGAAATCATAGTATCGGTTACCGTTTAGTATGTTAAACTCAAAATAGATACAATAGCTGAAAGCCTTTGAACAATCAATCATAAAATAGGTATTACCAATATAGCCCAACGATACATAGTCTTACATACACAATACACTAATTGAAATATTTTAAATACGGTTAATAACAAAACTGTACCATGTCTCACATGATCAGATCATTGCAGTGAACCCATTTCATTTAAAACAGAATACGCTCTTGCAATAACCAGGGGAGGGCAATAGGCTACGATTAAGAAAAATATATACTGTAACTTATCACTAAGGCCGAGAGGTCATCTGGACAAGGTGGACGAGCCTGTACAGATAACCCTGACACCCTAAATGGAGCTCGGACGATTAAAGTTGGAACAACATTAACAGCTCAACGATTTGTACGCTTTTTAGTATTGGCGGGACAAGCAAATTTTAATTTAGCTCTGGAATATATTTAATTATTGGGTTTTTCCGTGTGGAATTCCTCAATAGCAGCCCTGTGTTTGGATTTGTGCCCAGTTGTTGGCAATAGGCTCGCCCCCTATTACATAACGGCAAAATGAGGGTGTTACTATACACCTCTGCCCAACCCTTGGGGGAATATAGGCGTGGTGTTATGTTATGTTCTGGAATATTTTTAAGTACACCCAGTAAAATTTTATATGAAAGGTAACCAAATCTTTCAAATGGCTGGAAATACCTTTTTTAAACATAATTTGTCTGAATCAATATTTAGAAGTGACGATATATATCAAAAGCTTTTGAAGGATCCGTTATAGTTCCTTCCGAGGGGTCCTCCAAGGTTGTAGTAGTAGTATTAAAAACTCTTTAAATTTCTGTCTTTTATTCATAATTTGTAGTAAGATACTCACTGAATACTCCTTGGTTTGGTGTCTGGAAGTTGAAGTTATTCCTAGACTCAGTGTTAACAACTGGCGTCAGGACTGGCACGGGTGTCAGAGCTGGCAAGGTGGTGGACTCTTGTGGTACTTTCGGAGCATCATCGAAGTTCACCGCGTCATTTTCTGCAGGTACGCCGTTATCTGCTGAGGAGTTACAAATAATTTTTAGTAAAAGCTGTTCTGACCACATTTTTTTTATTCATTTGCAGGCTTTTCCCAACTATATTGAAGTCTGCTTCCAGTTTAACCAGATGGGGATGTACATACTTCGACTACTGCAGTATATTAGTAGTAATGAACTCTGCCAAAATAAATTACCATTCAGAAATATATTTTTATAGTTGAAATATATTGGTGTTCATTTTAAGATCTAAGGTCATTTTAATTTAATAATTTGGTTGTAAAACTAGTTTTAAAACAAGATTCCAATAGATTGTGTTTTATGGATAAGAACTAGATAGAAAAACAAAAACTATCAAAAAGCGATAACATCATTGAACTAAGTTATATTTTTATAGGTGTTTTATTTGTTATCTACAATAAAATTGCCGTGCGTTAGTCTCGCAAAAACTCTAAAATGTCTCGACCGATTTGTTTTTTTTTGTTTATTCGTATAAATACTGGGGTGGTTTAGAAAAAAATAGTTAGGAAAAATTAGTAAATCATTTTACGTAGTACGAAGCTCACCGGGCAGTTAGTTCCTAAATATTTATAAATAGGTAACTGATTTGTTGTTAGGTAGTTGTGAATCTATCTCCATTTATACAAATCAAGGACAATTTTTTACGGGGTGCTACTTAATACTATATTTTTATGAATAAGCTAATAATTGTAATAACGAACGATTTGAATATGCCAAAAAATTTAGCTTCATTTTGCAAGTTAAATAGCGTGTAAACAGGCGTTTAAGTAAATGAAGGCACGCAATGGTCAACGACCCGTTCCACCAACGTGATGTCAAAGGTTATATTAGGCAAGACTCGTGTAAAATTCATACGCACGATTTTAGAAAGATTTTTAGTAAGACCAATGATGGCAAGATGAGTGCATGTTTTTGTTAGTTTGTTGGAAAGACAAAATGGTGTGTACTAGTTGACGTATAGTTTTTTTTTCTTTTTTATTAGTGTTGAAAACTATCTTCCTCCAAATTCACTTACACTAACGTAATATTTACGTTAGTACCTAACTTGACAGCATTCGTTCTAGGCCTTCTGGTGTCATGCAGCACATGTTCTGCTTCCCGTCCATAACAATAAACCGGAAAAACGCAGACGAAAATTAAAAAAATATTAATTAGTATGTTACCTTCATTGATTTTCACGTTATAGTCCTGATTATTCTTATCCTGATATTCACCACCGTTCATTCCATCTTGGTTAGGTTGGTTCTGGTTAAAATTGTTTTCTCCGTTTCCATTTTGTTGGTAGTTACCATTTTCTGGATTAAGTTGATAGTTACCATTCTCTGGATTAGCTTGGAAGTTACCATTATTAGGATTAGGTTGGAAATTAACATTTCCATTGTTCTGCTCATTCTCATTGTAAACCGGGTTATTTGGAAAGACTACTGGTCTTCCAAAGTTCTGTCCATTGTCATTTTGATATTGGTTAGATGGCATTTCTGGATTGACCTCGACCACGTAAACGGTTTCTTCAGGGTTATCAGTATTGATGGTAGCAGGTCTGTTTTGTCGGTTGTGGAAGAGGCCGGATAACCTGTCCTGTACTCTTCTGGACCCTTGCAGGATACCTTGACCGAAGAAACCACCATTTTGATTTTCTCGTCGTGGGAAGAAACCTGTAAATGAAAAGACAGAATAAAAAAATGATTATAGGTACTCACTGCATTTCTTCTCAGTGTAATGTGTCCTTTATATTCTTGATAACAGGAAAGAATATAACGCTGTATCCATATTGCATAATACTATAATCAATATTACTGACGTCATTTCCTCTTGCTGGTAAAATACATGTAATTCCGGTTAAGTAGGTACTGGATCCGGATTTTAATCGTTTCAAGAACGTATGTCAATGTGGGTTGAGTTATGATGACCGGTTATACCTGTGTGACGTCATACAAAATATCGGTGTCATTTTGATAATAAAAATTGATAGATCATAACTTAGTCTTAATAGTAATTGGAGAATTTAGGATTAAAATAATAATCGTAATATATTGTTGTCGTAGTGTTGTCTGCGAGGTTTAATCAATTAGCTATTAAACCGTCTGTCGCTTATTGAGTGTCTTGCAGAAGCCTAACTACAGAGTGTAAACAAAATCTAATAATTCCTTCAAACCTCGTGATGTACTGCTGACATAGATTAACCTTGAACGGGATACTATAGAACTCAATTTTTATTTTTACAAAAATAAACATGTTTTCCTAACGTGGGGCCATTTTAGCGCTCCGAGTGAATTGCGCGGCTATCGTTCGCCGCGCGGTCATTTAACTCGGGGCGCTAAAATGCCTCACGTTAAGAACACATGTTCAGTTCTTGTAATTATTTTTTTATTGCATCCGAAATTTTGTCGTGCAGGGTTAATCTATGTCAGCAGTACATCACGAGGTTTGAAGGAATTACATGATTCCGTTTACAACCTGTAGTGTTGTCTGCGAGGATTAATCAATTAGCTATTGAACCATCAAACCCGCAGGCTTATAGCGTGTCTTGCAGAAGCCTAACTATAGCGAAAATTCCACAATAACGCATAATCAAGGCCGGAGCCAGGAATCTTGTTCGGGGGGCGGGGGGTTGAACCCTTAACAAGAAAAATTATGAGTGTATACATTTTAAAAGTAATTTAAGTGTCTGAGGTCTCGGGGGGGGGGGGGGGTCGAACCCCTAACACCTCCCCCCCCACCCTCGGCAATGGCTTTGCGCACAATAATTGCCGTTAAATTGCAAAGGTGTTCCAACATTTTTCTATGGAAGCTGTCAGAGCCACCACGCTGCCATTATAATTTTTAAAAAACGAGCGCCCTATTTCGAAACAAAAATGGCCGCACGGTGACTATGCAACGAAAATTCTATCCCCTTTGTATCATGTATTAAGCGATAACAAAGCCATAGCAAAGGTACAGTGCTATGCGAGGTTCGGGTCATATGATTCGTTTTGACAAGCCCAATAGATTACACTTGGTGTTCTGGGTCTGATGATGGAGCTAGGTGGATAGTGGAACTCTTCAGTGGCTACTAGTAATCCCCTCAAGTTTGGCATTCGACGCCATCTTGAGTCTACTTATTCGTTGCGCACTGGACTTGACGCTGGTTTTCATTTGGACCCTTTAAGTTACACAGATGTCACGTTTGAAACTATACCATCTAGGTATCGTTTTGTTCTGCCTACCTTTTTACCCAACATAGTTGGAGTCAGCTTCCAATCTAACCAGATACGGTTGAATACCACTATTTTACACGGAGCGACAGCCATCAAACCTCCACAACTCGTTACTGGGCAATGCCGATATCCTAAGGTTAGACCGGTTGTCAGACTTTTGGGTTTCTGACTACCCGTAACGACTGTCATAGGTATTCGTATGACACCTGGGACCATTATGTATAGGTCTATCTACAGTGTCGTGCATTGGTTTTCGGACTAGGTAGGCAGGCACTAGCGATGTCGCCTTTCAATTGTACGCTTAAGCCCATTTCAATACGATTCTGACCAAAAGAAATCATAGCCATACACGCTTATTTTATTTATAGTAATAGTTAAAGATGGAGTAGGTAATTAAATGTTTTGAGGTAGGCACTGCTTAATTGCCTATATGCAGTGCTCGCCATCTAGGTAGTACCTAAGATATATGTACCTAGTAGGTACATATATCTTTCACTATTATCACACAACAGATAGGTACAGAAGTCAATCACATGTATGTACTTCACTTTTCATACCTACGCTCGGCGGTCGCTCTATCTATATATCTATCTCTCTCAAGCGCATGGCACTCGCGCTCGCACTCACTCGCACACTAGTCCCAAACAGTCCGAGATATCGTGTCCGTGAGCAGTGTCTATGTGTGCGCTGCTCGAGCGCACTTGTATGTAGATTGACTTCTGTACCTATCTGTTTTGTGCTATTATCACATCTATCGCACACGCACTTTGGTGCTGATAAGTATGATAACCACGTTAAATATAAAGTAATCTTTGACTTGGAGATCACTAATTGTTTACAGTGTCAAAGGTATTGATAGTAAGAGGAATCTTAAATAAATACCTGTAATATGGACTAATTGAGAACGACGGGGCTAATCGGAATTCAATTTGGAACGTGCTTCACTATTCTGGCTACATATAGCAGTGATAGCCTAGTGGTGCGACCGTCAGACTGCCTATTCATAGGTCTCTAGTTCGAATCCAAGGCACGCACCTCTGACTTCGGATTCATGTGCGTATTGTATAATTATCACTTGCTTAAAAACGGTGAAGGAAAACATCGTGAGGTAACATGCCTGAGAGATATTTCTCGACGGCAGGTGAAGCCAAGTCAGAGGTCCATGGGCGGCATAAACTCTGACACCAGGTTACTCACTAACCACACGAAAAATAGGAGAATGGCCTGTGCTACTTACCTATTTATTTTTTAGTCTATGATTCTGACTAAGGCGTTATGGCTAGGAAATGGGCCGCAACGGCCTACTGTCTGCTTAATAAGAAACTGCGATCACCAATATAATCTGCCTAGCTTTTCCCAACTATGTTGGGGTCAGCTTCCAGTCTAACCAGATGCGGCTGAATACCAGTATTTTACACGGAGCGACTGCCATCAGACCTCCGCAACCCAGTTATTGGGCAATGCCGATACTCTAAGGTTTATTTATTTATTTATTTAGGGACAACAAACAGCAGAGTAATAATAAGTCCTAAAAATAGGTTAGAACTGAATACTAGAGGTAACAAATACACTACTCACAACGTTATCTACATATTACTAAGGTTAGACTGGTTGTCAGACTGCTGACCCCAACGTAATAGGGATAAAGCTAGGCTGAACTGACCTAGACCGGTTGTCAGACTTTCGGGTTTCTAACACCCGTAGCGACTGTCATAGGTATTCGTATGACATGGGACCGATTGTTTAACGTGCTTTCCGAGGCACGAAGGGGTCTCGATGTGTAACGAACGTTCACCCACCCAGAAAATGACCGCAGAAAGCGCGGCTTAACCTCGCAAATCGTATGACCTGCACGGTCGGTAATTACGATCACCAATTACGTGTGGTAATTCCCCTTTGACTGTCCATCAAGCTGTTATTATAAGGCCAGTTGTCCAATTCTAATAAGAATGATGTAATAATGTCTATCACAGTTATTGTAAAAATGTCTATGTACCAAACCACGTGACGACGTATCCACGCAGCTGATTGTTTACTTCGTTTTTTTCTGCCACATAATGAGTCGTTAAGTTCATTGTCAATTGGCATCGTGTATGGGCGCGTTCCCACTATGTCGTGACGATTAATTTATCGTTGGACGACTGTCGTCTCTAGCTGTTCCCATTATAACGATTGTTTGTCGTCATTTTTTTTATCGTTTAGCGACTATCGTATCTTGCTGTTCCCATTGGATCGCGACGACATTTTATCGTTTCACGGCAGTCGCTTTGTCGTTTGCACCTCAGTAGCAAACTACGAAGAAACGATATTTTTATCGTGGCCTCGATAGATAGTCGTAACAACCACACATGATTTGCCGTCACAATGTCGTGACGTTTTTTTATCGTTTAACGACTGTCGTGCTAACCGTTCCCATTGACTTGACAATCTGTCGTCACTGCAAAAATAAGTCGTGAACGACAGTTAATCGTGTCGTCTTATATGTGAACACCTCCATCTTCCTTACATAGTATAAAACAAAGTCGCTCCCGCTGTCTGTCTGTCCCTATGTATGCTTAGATCTTTAAAACTACGCAACGGATTTTGATGCGGTTTTTTTAATAGATAGAGTGATTCAAGAGAAAGCTTTAAATGCCCCACATTAGTATCTACATTGAACACGTGCGAAGCCGGGGCGGGCCGCTAGTTTAAATATATAAGCCACGATACTTAAAACTACATGATTATCTGTCGTCACCACAAAGTGCGAACTCGGCCTTACGTCGCCCTTGCCTCATCTCGTACTTTTTTATAGCAAGAGGAACTTGTTTTATTCTTTACACATAGATTCTAAAGTACAGAAGGTGTAAATATTATTTTACGGTATTACTTATATAAAAAACAATGTTTTGATTGTAACTAACCGTTTGTAACATAACATCACGCCGGTATTCCCCGATGGGTTGTGCAGAGGTGTATAGTAACACCCACATTTCGCCGTTGTTTAACTCCCATGTAATGGGGGCGAGCCTATTACCATCAACCGGGCACAAATCCAAACTCCCCCTGCTACTGAGGCATTCCACACGGAAAAACCCAATAACAATTTGCCCGACCTGGGGATCGGACCCAGGATCTCACGAGTAGCAGTCGCGCTTGCCACCACTAGACCAACGAGGCAAGTGTTTGTAAGTGTTGTGTATTGTATTCTATGTATCACAGCAAGATTTTCTATTCAGTGACCATTTAGGCTGACTACACATGGGCAACTAATTTGTTCGAGACACAGTTGATCGCCATTTGTTGTTAACTACAACCCATACACCTAATGGTAACTGCAGCTACAAATAAATAGCGATCAGCTGTCTTGAGCAACTTACAAGCTGTCTCCCTCCCAGTCCTCTCGCAAGCAACACCCTAAGCCAAGGTTCGAGTCCCCCCTAGGGGACGCCCGTAGTGGTGTTGCTGCTTACTAGCCATGATGTTAGTAGTAGTAATAGTAGTTAGCTTAGGTTAAGTATTTTACTCTCGTCGGGATTGGTTGGAGACCCGGGATTGACTGCCCGGTTACGTAGAAACGGTCCGCAAGACCATCTACAAGCAGTCGAATAGGAAAAAAAAGAAAAAAAAATATTGAGCAACTCAGTTGCTCGCGTGCGGACAGCCTTAACAATTTTCGTTCTTCACTTTCAGTGCCTGTATAAATTAAAAAGAACTTTGTTTTTGGAAAAAAGCGATTAGCATTTTTTTTTAAACATCTGGCGTATGAAAATGTTTCTAAAATTTACACATATTTTATAAAAAAAGCACTAGTTTACTATTTACATTTTCCTTCTCATGACTGTACCAAAACCAATTTGTTTGTTTATAATATTGGTGTGATTCACGTAAGGGAACTCGTGACCATTCGTACTTGGCTAATAACAGTGCAATTGGCCATAATCACATCATTTTTGGCGAACTGAACCGTGACATTCAGGGGAATCACTGGCAATGCGGTCTTCATGGGTTTTTATGTAATGTATTTTGGGAAATTTCGTAATTATATCATTATAATTATTATACGAATGATACCCATACAAATAAATAAAATAGAATTATCTGTTTGTCATGTCAAAATAACAGCTTATTACTATTCGTAAATGCATATGAAAGTATATACGATACTAGCTGTGTCCTCACCATAGATAATATACTATTGGTCCTCACGGCTCCGCCCGCGTAAGAAGTTTTATTCCAGTAATAAATATAGCCTATGTTACTCAGTTATAATGTAGCTTTCTAGATGCAAAAGAATTTTTGAAATCGGTCCTGTAGTTTTTAAGTTTATTCGTTACATACAAAAATACAAATCTTTCCTCTAAATATTAGTATAGAAGTATAGACCCCCTAAAAAAAAAAGAAATTGTTTGTCTGTCTATTGTTTCAGCTAATCTTCGAAACGACTGCACCGATTTTGACGGGACTTTTACTGGCAGATAGCTGGTGTTATAAGGAGTAACTAAGGCTACATTTTTTTCTGAAAAAGAATTAGAGGTCCGCACAAAAAAAAAAAAAAACCCACCCGACTTCTACGCAGACGAAGTCGTGGGCACAGCTAGTTCTAAACTTGCCGGACGTACATTCGATATGTGCGAACTATGTTTTTTTTATTTCATGAGGAAAATTAGTATAGATATGAGTATGAGGTAGATCCATTGTGTTCTTGTGGTTTATGTGAGTTCATGGACCGATACACTAGAAGTCAAGGGTAAAAATGTAAAGATCTTTTTTATTCGAGACCAAAAAGTTTAATTAAATGCCGAATTTTATTAACAAAATGGTTGCCAAACGCAAACGAACCACAAGCGTCAATCAGTTTTCAAGTCAAAACAAGTAAAAAAAACAAGTCAAAATTATTGGTTGACAGTTTTTGTTGTCAAAAAATTTGACAGGTTCTTTAAACGATAAACTGTTTGATAGACCGGTTCGGTTTTGATCAACGTTTCTGGTAATACAGGGTGTAAACGAAATCATGTAATTCCTTCAAACCTCGTGATGTACTGCTGCCATAAATTAACATTGCAAGGATACTTTTGGAACGAATAAAAAAAAATGTTGCCCCGAGTTAAACGACCGCGCGGCGCCGAAAATGTTAAGAACACATTTATGCTTTTGTATTTTTTTTTTAAATTTTATTCAAAATTATGCCGTGCTGGGTTAATCTATGTCACCAGTACATCACGAAGTTTGAAGGAATTACATGATTTCGTTTACAGCCTGTATTATATTTTGAAGTGTGACGTCATCGTTCAATAGTGCGGTCCATGGCTAGATTACAATTTTAAATCGCTTATAACTTGGGCGTTTTATTATATACTAGCTGTGTCCTCACGGCTCCGCCCGTAGCCTATGTTACTCAGTGATAAAATAGCTTTCTAACGGCAAAAGAATTTTTGAAATCGGTCCAGTAGTTTTTAAGTTTATTCGTTACATACAAAAATCCAAAAACACAAATCTTTCCTCTGTATAATATTAGTATAGAGGTATAGATATATTTCATTAGTTTTTTCATTGGTGCCTATGTTTTTTGTATAAGTTTCAATACAACATAACATCACGCCTGTATTCGCCGAAGGGTTGGGCAGAGGTGTATAAGTGACACCCTCATTTCGCCGTTATGTTTAATTCCTCTGTAATAGGGGACGAGCCTATGGCCATCAACCGGAAACAAATCCAAACTCCGAGCTGCTACTGAGGAATTCCACACGGAAAAACCTACTTTTTTGGGCCCCAGTTAAGTATTGTACTATTACAATAACTTTACCTAATTAAAATGAGTGTTTGAAGCAAAAAGGTTGAGTTCTTTTTCTCTCACGCCTACGGTGTATAAATATTATTTTAATTTATTTTGATTGATCTACGAAGGGGATTCCCTGGCCTAGAGGCTAGAGTACACAGTGTTCACTAATGACGGTATAAGGGTAGGTTTACACTTATGTAATGTGTTTGTGTCTGTGAAGGCACTCACGATCAGTAGTAGGTATTCAAATATGGGGAAATGATAAAAAAACCTATTAGTTATTTAGTATAGGTACCTATTATATGTATAGGTAGTGTTTTAGGGTAGTTACGAAAATGGAAATATTCCGAAAATTACGAATTTCTACTAAACTAGGCAATATTTTTTGCTCTGGCAACATTACATTACATTGCATTACACATTCTAGCGTTAAATTATTACGATGCCAGAGCAAAAAGTATTGTCTGGTTTAGTAGAAATTCGTAATTTTCGGAATATTTCCATTTTCGTAATTACCCTAAAATATTTACTAGGTATATTTAGTTATTTAATAATATAAAACAAGCTAATAGTAACATGTTGTTATAATATCGTTATTTACACGTTCATTACGATTTCAATCGATGTTATTTTTCATGGTTTATTTAATTTACAATAGGTAGTTAGCATTAAATTATGTATGTACTTAGAACATTATAATTCTCTATGGTATGTACATACATAATTTCTTTTGATAACAAATTTAATTTTGTCGTTACTTCCTATATTAATAGAGGCGTTTGCCCTGCAGTGGGATAACTATTTAAAACATAACATCACGCCTGTATTCCCGGAAGGGATGGGCAGAGGTGTATAGTACGACCCGCATTACGCCGTTATGATTAAGTCCCTTGTAATAAGAGGCGAGCCTATTGCCATCAACCAGGCACAAATCTAAACTCCGGACTGCTACTGAGGAGTTCCACACGGAAAAAACCAATATCACTTTACTCGACCTGGGGATCGAACCCAGGACCTCACGATCAGCAGTCACGTTTGCCACCAGACCAACGAGGCTGTTAAAAAGTTATTTAAGTATTTATTGATTTATATTTGGCTTTGAGGACACTTCTGACCCCTTTTTCATTAATGAATCAATCGTAATATCGAAATACACTTCCGTGCCTCGGAGAGCACGTTATACAGTCGGTCCCGGGTGTCATACGAATACCTATGACAGTCGTTACGGGTAGTCAGAAGCCCGAAAATCTGGCAACCGGTCTAACCCTACGATACCGGCATTGCCCAGTAACTGGGTTGCGGAGGTCTGATGGCAGTCGCTCCGTGTAAAATACTGGTATTCAGCCGCGTCTGGTTAGACTGGAAGACCACCCCAACATGGTTAAGAAAAAGCTAGACAGAACAAAAAAATCAGTGATAGCCTAGCGGGGTGACCGTCGGACTGCCAAGTCATAGGTCTCGAGTTCGAACCCAAGGCCCGCACCTCTAACTTTTCAGATTCATGTGCGTATTGTATAATTATAACTTGCTTAAAAAACAGCGATGGAAAACATGGCGAGAAAACGCATTCCGGAGAGATATTTCTTGACGGCATTTTGAAGCTACGTCAGAGGCCCATGGGCGGCATAAACTCTGACACCGGGTTAGTCACTAACCACACGGAAAGAAGAAGATCATTAATCATAATATCATCTAAGTAAGCAAGAAAATAATTTGTTATCATACTTCATAGAGGGGAAGTCCTTCCGATCGAAGCTGTTTCATTGACCTTTTGACCTTAAGATATCATTAATCATTATTATCAAATAGAGATACGTCTTGTGATGCGAAGCGCAGTGTTGTTTTTTTTTTACTTAGGTACCTTTTTTTTTTTAATCTTTATCTAAACAAGGGGCTTTTATCCAATAAGGAAATGTAAGCCCCATCATACCTTATTACAGTGTTCTTAACACTAAAAGGTAAACAAATAAACTTATACCTACACATACATTAACTAATAATAAAAATTAAAACATAGATCACTACTGAATCACTGTAACCAATTGACATAATTTTTTGGCGGTGTCTGATTTTGGACTTGATAAAACACTTTGTATCAAACCCACATCCAGTCTATTTAATTTTAATTCATGCAGCAGTGAATCACGTTCAGCTTTATTCCTGACACATTCCATCAGCAAATGTTGTATATCTTCAAGCTTATCGCAAGTGTGACAGTTGGGCGAGTCAGTTTTTTTCATTAAGTAGGTAAGTAAACTTTGCTGATGGATAGTGTCCGGATCTAAGTCTAAGTACCAATTTGACATAATTACTTAGGTACCTACGTAACATAACATCACGCCTGTATTCCCCGAAAGGTTAGGCAGAGGTGTATAGTAACACCCTCATTTCGCCGTTAAGTCCCATGTAATAGGGGGCGAGCCTCTTGCCATCAACCGAGCACAGATCCAAACTCAAGGCTGCTACTGAGGAATTCCACACGGAAAAACTCAATAACACTTTGCCCGACCCTGGGAATCGAACCCAGGACCTCACGGTCCGTCCTCAACGAGGAAGTTAAAGAAAATTATTTAAGTATTTATTGATTTATATTTGGCTTTGAGGGTGTCCTCAAGAAGTGTTTCTGGCCCCTTTTTCATTAATTAATTAATCTTTTATTTAATTAATTATTTTGCCCGACCTGGGGATCGAACCCAGGACCTCTCCATCAGCAGTCGCGCTTGCCACCACTAGACAAACGAGGCAGTCTGGGTAGGTACCTACTTTTTTCCTATTTTACCTCATACAAACTTGTTGTTAATGGTTGAATTATTCGTCTACCTACTACCTACACATCCGTTTTGTTAAGCTAATTAACTTTTGGAATCGGTGCTAAGTTGCTGTGGTATTCAATCTGATATAGGCTTTTGAACATGTCATGTCCCGTTAACCATGTTATAATAATATAACTTCGCCTATACCATGTTATTAGGTACATTAGCTTAGGTTAAAACTGAGATTGGCTAATGGCCAATTCCTATGATTTACCGAGCGTTATTAGTTATAATTAAAATCAAAATTGAGCAAATACCACATAGATTTGCATAGTAGTTTTTTCCCATAAGTAAGTCGTCAACACGGGTAAAATTACGAATTCATTTATACAAGGTTAGTCGGAAAGGGGGTACTAAGCCGAAAGGGTGTTAAAGTACCTACCCATAATAATGGATAACTTTTGTTCTACAACTTTCCCCAAAAGTCAATAGTTCAAGAGAAATAGCTGTTCAAAGTTTCATAAAAAATACGCAAAATTTTATCTATCCTCAGCTATGATCAGACGTGTTTACATTTTACGTCATAATTGGGGTCACGTATTAGAAACTCCATTTTCTGAATTCATAACTAAAGCAGGGATGAAGAATTTTTGAAAAAACTAAAATAATAATAATAGTTCACGGAAAAAAAAACGATTTTTAAATTTTAACACTTTCTTTAAAATAGACATCAGTGATACATTAAGTGGCCCGCGGCTTAGTACCCCCCTTTCCGACTAACCTTGTATGTGCAGTTTGACAATAAATAGTTCTTCTATTGGTAAGTAAAACGATTCGTTTTTCTCCATAGGAACCACGCATAAGGCATTTCCTATTCAGCCTATTGCGTTATTTACAGATAACGTAACCTTTTTGGTCAACGCAATCAAAACATGAATAAAAACAAGTAAAGATTTGTGTTGTACCTATTCTGAGTTAGTAATTATCACAGATATAAGAAAAAAATAATGTAATTATTTTGATTCGATTTGCAGTACTGATGATAGAACCTCACAATGTTATAAGGTCATTGTTTTTTTTTTTAAACACAAATGCTATTAATTGGCATCAGAAAAAAAGTAAGACATTATTTACAAAATTTTGTGTAAATATCATTTTTTTATATCAATTTCAAAACACACATCTTGAGCATTGAAGTTGAATATCTAATTCAGAAAAAAAACGTTTTAATTCCGTTCGTAAAATTTACGACTCACCGAACTGACAAAACACAGTTTGCACACACAATAAAACACACAAATACACACAAAAAACTTTAGCCATTGTCAATGCACTATACGTCGTGTTCACGCGGAACACTTGGACGAACTAAGTGACGACTTCGCAACTAGCAATGCGTGCACCCGACAGAATCCGACAGTCAACTGAAGCTGAACTTGACGAAGATGTGGATATAAACTCTATGGTAGCACACGTCATGCGTGATAGGGAAATTTATGACCAGTGACTTGTATTTGGGTATTTTGATAAGGTACCCGGTACGGGGGAAGAAGTTTCAGCGGCAATGAGACGAGACTTTTATCACCAAATCACTCACCAATCGTGATGATTATGGCGAACAATAAAGACTATTATAGCGAATTCATCATCATCGTGAGGTCCTGGGTTCGATCCCCAGGACGGACAGTGTTATTAGGTTTTTCCGTGTAGAATTCCTCAGTAGCAGCCCGGAGTTTTGATTTGTGCCCGATTGATGGCAATAGGCTCACCCCCTATTACATGGGACTTAAAAACATAACGGCGAAATGAGGGTGTTACTGTAGACCTCTGCCCAATCCTTCGGGGAATACAGGCGTGATGTTATATTAATATGTTGTTATGTTATGTTCTTGTGTATTATTTTTGGATTTTTAAAGCAAAAATATGTTTCACGATCAAAAGTTTATTTACCTTTTAACAACATAATTAATGCCTGCACTATAAGTTTGACCGATTCGTACCAATCCACAATACTATATTCAACTTAGATTTAAACAAAGTACCTATAAACAATGTTACTGTGTCCTTTTGTGGTGAAATACGAAACTAAGCAATGAAAAATTCGAAACTTTCTTCAATAACTTATTTTTGGGACTCAAGAAGATCACACAAATTCTTTTTGTTAGAAATTAATGTTATGATATATTAAATAACAGAGGACGTTCTCTTAAACTCCTTAATCTATATCTATACTAATATTATAAAAAGGAAAGATTTGTATTTTTGTATGTAACGAATAAACTTAAAAACTACTGAACCGATTTCAAAAATTATTTTGCCGTTACAAAGCTACATTATCACTGAATAACATAGGCTACGGGCGGAGCCGTGAGGACACAGCTAGTCATTAATAAATAAAAATAAAAATATCAGTATAGAAAATAAGTTAATATTTTTATTAATTGAATTAATCAATTATTAATTTATTCATTTTGCCGTACTTCCACGTTGAAAGACAAGTGCGCGTGTACAGTGTTTCTTTTACGTATCAATTTAATATTTTTGGTGATAATATTATTATTTAAAAAAATAAAAACAGTTTGTTGGTAATATGGTAATATGTTTTTAGCATGTATGGACGCTATACTATTGCGGTTTAACGGGAACGCATTTCGTTAGTTAACTTACTGTATTTTACAGAATATTTTTTTATTAAGCGTAGTCAAAATGTTGTTTACACTTTGTTTCAAGCCAAGCTGCATAGGATATAGCTATTTTTACTGTGTAAGTTGACTTGCCCAACCGATTTCCAAACTGTGGACACACGCTCAGCCAGTCGACTTGTACAAGTTTTACGAACCAAGCGAGCAGTGGAGTGGAATAACTTGAGCAATAATACTTGCTAGGTGGTTAGACGCTTTAGATCTATCAACACGAGTTGGGAGATTACCATCAGGGGCGTAGCTACCGCCGTATCTGCCGTATCAATTATACGGGGCCCCTGGGCCACGGGGGACCCCAACGTGCGTAAGCAAAAATTAATAAAAACTGTCAGACCTGTCACTATTGTCCATAGAGGCAGAAACTTTAGAAAAACTAAAGTCATCATCAGCTATAAATGATTTAATAAATCAGTTTGCCGAAAAAAAGGCAAGGAGAGTGTATATTTAATTTAATATGTTTGTAAAAAATTTGGAAAAAGTGACAGATAATTATATTGAATAAATATTTCTTTTAATATATGCAAACATTTTTTTTTCTTTTGTGAGAAATTTTTACCCTTCCTAAGGGCCCCAATTGCCCCCAGGGCAAATTAATAAAATGCTCTTACACTTCAAAAACTAAAAAGTATAAAATAACTTAATAAAGATTTAATTTAATACACCTCTTATGCAAACCTAATACCTTTACAGTTTCAGAAGTCGGTGCTAATCCACGCTGAATCAAATTGAAGGCTAGGTTTGCATAAGAGGTGTATTAAATTAAATCTTTATTAAGTTATTTTATACTTTTTAGTTTTTGAAGTGTAAGAGCATTTTATTACTATTATATAGTTTTTACATCGAATTATCCTAATATATACAATATAATCTTAACTACAAAAATAAAACAATCAAAGGGCATCAAAAAATTCTTCCGCATCGCTGTCAACAGGAAAAGTGCCCAAAAGGCTGGCAGCATTGCCACGTTTTTGAAGTCGGTTTTTTTAGATGTAGTTTTTTTATTTTTTACTTTTTAGTGTCTGTAATAGGTTCTGTAAACTACAGTAGGATTTGTCTAGATTATAGCAGGTAGAATAATTACATCGTCCGCGTAAACTAAAATGTTCATAAAAAATTAAAATGTTCATAAAATGAAAACTACTGGGCCAAACTATGTTAAATTTTTACGGGACCAAATGGCAACTATTCCGCATCAAACTAAACAAGAATCACGTAAATCGGATCATAAATCTCAGCGAAATCG
The DNA here is from genome assembly GCA_910594945.2 of Amphipyra berbera. Classification (NCBI taxonomy): domain Eukaryota; kingdom Metazoa; phylum Arthropoda; class Insecta; order Lepidoptera; family Noctuidae; genus Amphipyra; species Amphipyra berbera. The sequence goes on along the minus strand of OU343142.1, from coordinate 1,526,028 downwards.
GTGTATACATAAATAAATACCAATCGAATATAGAACCTCCTCCTTTTTAAAGTCGGTTAAAAACTGTGCCTGTTAAATGTCTGGGTATTTCCGACATGATGCTTATTATTAGTGACATTGTTGTGTGATCATTATAAAATATTTACTAGAAATCTATATAAGTACATACGATTTACGGTATAATAACGTGATTAAGTGTTTATGCAAAGAATATATAGTAAAATAAAATGACTATAATTACAGTAATCAATTATAATTAGCGTCACATATCATCTTGCAGGGAAAATACATGTTTTATTTTCAACCTAAAGGGATAAAATAATATATTATTTAGAATTCATGTAGTCCGTTCGATAATAAGAATAGGTTTAAAAAAATATACTACTGAAATTTTATGTAAATTTTTCCTTGAATTAATGTTCAAGTGCGCGTGTTCAGTAAACGTTTAGATAAACATATCTATGCAAAAAAACGAGATCTAAGTAATTTTTTTCTGACCAAAAAATAATAACGCTTTAAATTGGCTGTACTCTCTAAGAATAAACTCATCCATTTTTTATGCATCAACCGTCACCGGGAAGCGCGCTACTTTCGCGACGTGTTTTACCTAATACGCGAAGTGAAAAATGTAAAAAAAAAATTAATTAAAATTAAAGATGAAAAAAATTTTTTGGTTAGAAAAAAAAACATTTGGATCTCGTTTTTTTGCATAGATATGTTTAGTTAAACGTACTGAACACTGTGTAAAAGTTTGTCCAGGTATTTTGGTTGGACCTTATATAAAAATAACATATTTCATGCAAGTAAAGTTAACAAATCTTACCTTGTTGAATCTTCCCCGTCTTCTTCCTGCTGCCTGTCCTCGTTTTCTTGACCACAACTTGGTACCGATTCTTGGTATTATAAACTTGGTTAGGAGCATACGCCATGCTACTAACATTGCCATTTAGCGCGTAAATATTGCCCTTTTTAAGCCCATAATAGCTTGGATAGCCTTGTAGCTGAGTACCATAGGTATGGTAATTGTTACCCGTGGTATATACATACTGGTAGCACGGCTTCCCACCACCGTAAGATCCACCATGACTGGACGGCCATTTTTTTGCGTACCCATACGAATACTGACAGCTGGAAACACCAGGGTCTTGGTAGCCATGGTAACCGTGTTCGTTGCCATGGTTACCGGGATAACCATGGCCGTATAAGCTTTGGAATAAGGCGTCCAAGGCTTCGTAGTATTCGGGAGAATGGGTTGGACTCGGCGGCTTATACATTAAGGGCGTTTTGAGACACTTCTGGGCATTTTGCGCCAATATTAAGAACACAGGGAAACTCTGTATTAGACTACAAATGGTTCCTTCTTTCATAGTCATGGTGTGTTTTTGGTGAAATATCGAATGAAACTGAGCTGAATAGATACGTTTTTAGTTTTAGACAAAATTGGGTTATCGTTCGATCAGTCGTTATTTATTTCGTAAAACTGTTTCAACTATTGAGTAAGTGTATGCATCAGTTGTTCGTAAATGATCTGTTTGTGTTTGAACTAAAACTTAATTGTGTTTTAGTATTGTTATAGTGTAATGGTGATTATATTTCTATTTGATATCGATATGATCTGTGTTCTCTAAATAATATTGGAACTTTCTATTTTGTCGGGCCAAATTGCATTCTGATAATGTAGCACACATAACCTAGGGATAAATTTTTCCAAAATGGTGTATCATCAACACATTAAAATCCGGTTTAAGTGAGGTTTTTGAACAGACAACATAATATAACATCACGCCTGTATTTCCCGAAGGGTTCGGCAGAGGTGTATAGTAACACCCTCATTTCTCCGTTATGTTTAAGTCCCATGTAATAGGGGGCGAGCCTATTGCCATTAACCGGGCAGCTGCTGCTGAGAAATTTCTAATGGAAAAACTCAATAAAATTTTACCCGAACCTAGGGATCGAACCGAGGACCCCATGCTCAGCAGTCGCACTTGCGACCAATAGACGAACAAGGCAGCCACAGGACAGACAATAACCCATTTCCTTCAGTGGCCCATAGAACATCACCACCACAGAGGACCTCAAGTAGACCACTGACATCGCAATCGGTATAACCACCTACTCATCATCATCAGCATCATCTTCCTGCCCTGGTCCCAAGTTACTTGTGGTCGGCGCAATATGTTTACTCTTCCACTCTTCCCTATCAGCCGTCTCATTATCATTTACTCCCTTATCTTTCATATACAATTCATCCATCTTTTCTTTGGTCTCCCTCTCCCCCTCCATCCATCAACATTTATATTCATCACTCTCTTAGCCACCACTGGTTTGATGGAAATAATTTTGAATGTGTAGCATCGACAACAGATGCAGATGAAATAAGTTTGTAGGGGAATGAAGTATCGTGTTCCTCTTACGAAAAGCGAGGATCCTCCTACCAGGCGGGTCTTATGCCTGGCGGGCCACTGCCCAACGGTTGATGTTGGGAACTTGTATATACAAGGTTAGTCGGAAAGGGGTACTAAACCGAAAGGGTGTTAAAATACCCATAATAATGGATAACTTTTGTTCTACAACTTTCCCCAAAAGTCATTAGTTTAAGAGAAATAGCTGTTCAAAGATTTCATAAAAAATACGCTAAACTCTATCTATCCTCAGCTATTATCAGCTGTGTTTACATTTTAGGTCATATTTGGGGTTACGGATTAGAATCTCCATTTTCTGAATTCGTAACTAAAGCAGGGATGAAGAATTTTTGAAAAAATCATAATAAAAATCATTTTACATGAAAAAGAAAATCGAATTTTCAAATTTTAGGTAGGGTAGGGTAGGTAGGTTAGGTAGGGTAGGGTAGGTAGGGTCCCCCCCGGTGAGTTCCCGCATTGTCATTGCGGGGGGCTCAGTAGCCGTGGCGTAGATCCCCACGGTCAAGCGAAGAGGAATCCGAGGAGGGGCTGCTCGTCGGGGCTTGGACCTGGAAGCCCTTGACGTAGCGGCGAAGTAGGTTGCGGTGTCGCCTGGGCGACATCGCAACTGAGGCGGGCCGCGATGTCTCATGGGAGGTATCGCGGCTGAAGGGTGGAGGCCGCGGCGGGAGAGGAGTGCCGGTATTGCGGTGCGCCGCTCTCCCTACCTTCCGCGGCCTTGACGGGGTCACCATCGTCAGATGGCGGACGCGGTGGGGCCGCAGGGGGAGAGGAGTGTCGGTATGTCGTTGGCCGCTCTCCCTATCCTCTGCGGCCGAAAAGTGGTAGGCGACGGGGCCACTAACCTGACCCGTCGCAAGGGGACCAAGGGCTCCCAGACATGGGGTAATCTGGCGCCCATGTGCTTGTTTGGTCCCCGGGGTGGTCACGGCGTGCCATGTGTTCTGGTGCGCCGGTGATGTGGAGTGCTCCCCGCGCCTCTGAGGAAGTCGTGGGGTGGGGCCTCACTGTGGAGAGGTCCACCAGCAGTTGGTGGATCAAGACCTGCCGGGATTGCGGTGCATGCTTAGGCGAATCTTGCGACCCCGGCCGACGGTCACGAGGAGGAACACCGTGGGTTTTTAGCCGGTAAAAGTCCGGCAGACCCCTCGCCTACCCCGGGCAAGGGACATCAATGAGGATTTCCCCACGATAAAAAAAATAGGGTAGGTAGGGTAGATAGGTAGGTAGGTGCGCCGTAGATACTTAGTGCTACCCGTGCGAAGCTGGGCCGGATACAGCTAGTAGGTATTTCGTAAACATATAGCTAACCATACAATAGCTTCTACATTTCAATATCCACTACTCCCTTAGTATAAAGTTTTTAATAATACCAGCTACTAATCCGTCGATGTACTTCAAAATTGTATAATAATAAATATACCTTATATGGCTGGCACGGAAATCTAATTTGTCACTGTCAATGACAAGGTTACAAGTTTGTTTATGACACCTAGGACTTTCAAGTGTTACCTTTTTTAGTTCATATCCTATTAGTCAGACGAAAGAACTATAGTTTGTTCATGTATAATGTGCAGAGATCGGATGCATATTTACCTAAAGTCAATTTTTCACTACGAAAGCATGGAAAAGGCTTCTTAAAATAATTTATTAGAAAAAAACTCGATATCACGTGATTGCGTAACGAATCGAATGCATATAATTAATTGAAGTTAATTTTTAACCCCTAATGCGAATATGTGTGTATGTAGGGTGTAAGAAAGTAAGGGGTGCACATCTGTGTTAGTTAAAAAGAAGGTACGACTTTAAGTATGTAAATAAAGAAATATATATACATCGAATTCTAGATAAAATATAATTCTATTCTACAGAACACTAAATTTGACGACCCCGGAATCACGGCATTTTTTAGATACAAAAGTGCATTCCATATTAGCCAACACCTGAACTTTAGGTAAATATGCATCCGATTATCCGATCTCTGATAATATGACATTAACTGTAAAATAACTGCCTCGTTGGTCTAGTGGTGGCAAGCGCGGCTGCTGATCGTGAGGTCCTGGGTTCGATCCCCAGGTCGGACAGTGTTATTGGGTTTTTCTGTGTGGAATTCCTCAGTAGCAGCCCGGAGTTTGGATTTGTGCCCGGTTTATGGCAATAACTCGCCCCCTGTTACATGGGACTTAAACATAACGGCGAAATGAGGGTGTTACTATACACCTCTGCCCAACCCTTCGGGGAGTACAGACGAGGTGTTGTGTTATAAACTGTAAACTAAAATGCGAATTCTTGATACACGAAATTCCGTACAGATTTATTTGACATAGCGGCCCGTCCCGGCTTCGCACGGGTGGACATTTTTCCCATTTCTGCAAAATTTTTCATTTATGCTGCGCTCCTATTGGTCGTAGAGTGATTTTATATAGCCTATAACCTTCCTCGATAAATGGACTATCCAACGCAAAAATATTTTTTCAATTCCAACCAGTAGTTCCTGAGATTAGCGCGTTCAAACAAACAAACAAACTCTTCAGCTTTATAATATTAGTATAGATTTAGTAAGATTATTTGAACGTGCTTGTGAGATCGTGGGTGGAATGAGATTTGTGTTATTATTGGGGTTTTCCTGTAGGTAAGTAAATATGATACAATTTTGCAGTACGGTAATCGATCAAGGCATTCGGAACAGGATAAATTAATCGTGGGGTGGGGCCCTACAGTGGAGAGGCCCACCAGCAATTGGTGGACCAAGACCTGCCGGGGTTGCGGTGCATGCAATAGCGATCCCGCGACCCCGGCTTTAGGTCAGAAGGAGGGACACTGTTGGTTTTTAGCCGGTAAGAGTCAGGCAGACCCCCTCGCCTTTCCCGGGCGAGGGACATCCATGAGGATTTTCCAACGCAAAAAAATAAATAAAAAGGTATGACGTGTACGCCTCCCAATTTTCTGTTTTTATTTCTATAGGAATCTTCAAAACGTCTAATTATTTCTTAAAGGCCTGGTCAGACAAAGAGCGTGGTTGGGTGTGATATTCACGTCTCGTGTTGATCGCGTGCTCTTGTCGTGCGAGGTACTATGACAATGTATGGAAGACGCCACACAGAAACTGCCACACCACGCCAAGCTTCACGACACAGTTTCTGTGTTAATTCAAAAATATTTTCAGTTAAAAAAATCCTTTACCATACCGTGCCGCCTGTGGGCGCAGGAGCTAAAGGCAGTGGCTTTCCGAGGGGGGGGGGGGGGGGGGGTATGAGGGCTTACAGCCCAAAATCTTATAGGTTAAATTGACAAACCTCCTAAAAATAGACAATTTACAAAACTTGCACAACTTATTTTATTGTTACTAGCTGCCCGGACAGACTTCGTTGTGTAAAGAGTTATTGGCCAGTAGTGGGAAAAGAAAAGTGTTGTTTTTACTATTTTCCACGCAATTTTTATGTTTTTTCTCTCCATAAGAACCTTCCCTGAGCCTTAAGGAATATATTTAAAAAAATAGCAGAATTGGTCGAGCCGTTCTCAAGTTTTGCGCTTAGCAACACTTTTGGCGATTCATTTTTATTTATATAGATATTCCCCCAAGGTCTTTGGCTGCGACCGCGCCACCTGCCTAAAGATATGTTGGTAGTACTTTCCCGGACGTGCTCTTTCGCAAGGAGATCTACTACTACTGTGGAGGTCTGCTATCTACCGGGAACCGCCTGAACATATTATACAGGCTTACATTTACGGAAAAATTAACTGCCTCGTTGGTCTTGTGGTGGCAAGCGCGACTGCTGATCGTGAGGTCCTGGGTTCCATTCTCAAGTCGGGCAAAGTGTCATTAGGGTTTTCCGTGTGGAATTATTCAGTAGCAGCCCGTGAGTTTGGTTTTGTTCCCGGTTTATGACTATAGGCTCGCCCCCTATTACATGGGACTTAAACATAACGGCGAAATGAGGGTGGTATACACCTCTACCTCTTCTTTTTGTATCGTTGGAAAATCCTCATGGATGTTCCTCGCCCGGGGAAGGCGAGGGGTCTGCCGGATTCTTACCGGCTAAAAATCAACGGTGTTCCTTCTCCTGACCGTTCGGCCGGGGTCGCGGGATTCGCAAAAGCATGCACCGCAACTCCGGCAGATACACCTCTGCCTAACCCTTTGGGGAATACAGGCGTGTTATTTACGGAAAAGCCTCAAACTGGTAGTGGACTAATGTCTTAGACATAACGGAGATGATATAACACTTTACCAGACAAACCACAAAATTCCAAGAACTCACTATAATATAGGTAATTCAACATTCAACAAAAACTTAATAATGTTTTCATCTCAAGTTTAATGTAAAAACGTAACAGCTACCTAGTAAGAACACAAAGTTTTTTAACTTGAATCATCAAGCAAGGTCAATGTTGTTGACTCAGAGTTTAATTCATTTTGGTTAATGTGATTGCTGTCGTCTTGTCCGCGAAACTTTGTATTTTTCGTATACAGGGTGTAAACGACATCATGTAATTCCTTCAAACCTCGTGATGTACTGCTGACATAGATTAACCCTGCAAGGGATACTTTTGGATCATTAAAAAAAAGAATTACAAGAAGTAAACATGTGTTCTTAACGTGAGGCATTTTAGCGCCCCGAGCGAACACACGTTTACTTTTCATTTAATTTTTTATTGAATCCAAAATTATCCCGTGCAGGGTTAATCTAAGTATGTCAGCAGTACCTCACGAGGTTTGAAGGAATTACATGATTTCGTGTACATCTTGTACATCTTTAAGGCGTAATTTTGTTAATTCCGCATACAAATATTGCATTGTATTTATTGTTTAACTTTTAAAACGAAACTTTTAAGTGTATTTTTTTAAAACATGATTATAAACAACTTTTGTTCTGTTTGGAATATACAGTAATTTTTTTAACTCAATATGTTACTTTTACTTAATGTTTTTTTTATTTAGGCTGAGTTGCACCAATTAACTATTTAACCGTAACCATACCAAAATTTCTGTCAAATTATGAATATAAAAATATAAAATATGAAAAAATGACGAATTAAATGATCGCGCGGCGAGCGATAGCCGTGTAATTCGCTCGGGGCGCTAAAATTCCTCACGTTAAGAACACGTGTTTACTTCTTGTAATATTTTTTTTTATTGAATCCTAACGTATCCCGTGCATGGTTAATCTATGTCAGCAGTACATCACGAGGCTTGAAGGAATTACATGATTTCGTTTACACCCTGACATATTATGTTGACTGACGTACAGACTTATGAGAACACCTCTGCATACCCTTTCGCGGACTAAGGCGCTAGTATGAATAAGTAAGAATTTACAAATTTTTATTCACTACATTCGAAGTGTGACGGTTTTTAGCTCGAACAAGACGAGGTCAGGACAGTTGACTCACATTGTGACAACCTTTCATACATTTTGATTTATTACCTTACCTTACGTCCGGTTATCCTTTCTTGTCCGAAGGTTTATCTCGGACGTGGTACATTATAAACGTATGTGCAAAGTCGTTTGTTAATAAGTTAAAGTCAACTGTACACTATTTCATATAACATTAGACAAGTATATAGCATTTTATCAAGGAATATAAGAACATAAAAACATAATTCCCTGAAGGGTTAATTATCTGTATGTATAATTAATTATGTATGTACCCTATTTGAGTGTGTGTGTATATATATATATATATATATTTAAAATATGTATTGTGATTATAACTATTATTTAGTTGATTCCCGGTTTTTAGTAGGTTGCATATTTGTACGCTGCAAACTGCCCTTTATATTTTTCTTAACAATTCTTTCCATCCAATAGTTGTCTGGAAGAAATTGCTTTAAGCGATAAGACCGCCATTTGTACTGTTAATTATGTGTATTCCTTGTTTTATTTATTTTAGTGTGCAATAAAGTATATCTATCTATCTATCTAAGGGTTGGGCAGAGGTGTATAGTAACACCCTTAGGGGCGAGCCTATTGCCATCAATCGAGCACAAATCCAAACTCAGGGCTGCTACTGAGGAATTCCGCACAGGAAAACCCAATGACACATTTCCCGACCTGGGGATTGGACACAGGACCTCATGATTAGCAGTCGCGCTTGCCACCACTAGATAAACGAGGCAGTAGGTATAGGCGGGTAGTATCAAGTAAATGTACGGTAATAAGCAACATGATTGCTTCCAGCAGGGATTAAACACAGTATTATGCTTTTATGAACCTTTACGGTCAATCAAGATGAGCTGAAACTCTTCTTCTTCTCCCTACCCTTATCCCACACTAGGTGAGGTCAGCACAAAATGTATAAATTATAAAATCCATGTTGTTAGAGGTTTTGGCTTATTGTTTTATGACCGGCCGCCTGCCTGACATCAACCCTCCTTGGGAATACTCATTGCGCTGACGCGCGGGTGACCCAATGTGCTTGCTAATATTATGCACTGGGTCCCAGAATGGTATGCTTTTCAATCTTATTGCCGACAACTAAGCAAACTATGTTCTTCTTCGTGGAGTATACTTGAAGTTCCTCGACCCACTCATTCAGTTTTGCTAGGGTCTTTGGGTTTGACACATCGTAAACTAGTATAGCACCGTGGGCCTCTCTGTAAAAACTTGATGTCAATGTTCTGTATCGCTCCTGTTCCGTTATATTCCAAATACCAAGCTTGACTTTAACACCGTTCACGTCCATGACTTTACATTTGTAGTCAACTCCGATTGTAGCTGGGAATGATGAATTGTAGTCTCCAATAGCCTTCAATTTGGTTTTGCGTGGATCAGCACCGACTTCTGAAACTGTTAATTTTATATGGTAATTATTTTATTATTTTTTGAAGTCGGTTTAAATTTTTTGTAAAAAATGTTTTATAACTGACGATCAAAAAGAACCCCACTTTGAATAAATTAATTTTGTTATGCTCGTTCAGTTCGGTCTATGATATCATGAAATGCGCATATGCTTGCATAACGCATTAAGCAATTAAGTATTCTACAGATAAATCATACAGATTTTCCGATATACAGGCTGTTAACGAAATCATGTAATTCCTTCAAACCTCGTGATGTACTGCTGACATAGATTAGCCCTGCACCGGACACGAAAGAAGTAACCATGTGTTCTTAACGTGACACATTTTAGCGCCCCGAGTTAAATGACCACGCGACCAGCGGTAGCCGCGCAGTTCGCTCAGGGCGCTAAAATGCCTCACGCTAAGGACACATATTTATATGTATATTGTATTTTTTTTATTGAGTCCATACGTATCTCGTTTAGGGTTAATCTATGTCAGCAGTACATCACGACGGACGTTTGAAGGAATTACATGATTTCGTTTATACCTACCCTGTATACAGTAGCAGGAAAGGTCGCCATACCGCGTTAAGTCCATGACACAGTCATACTCTTTCTATGAAAAGACTTACTCAAAAATTACTATACTCTGACACACGGTTTTAACATCGTAATTAAAGTTATTTAATCTTTATCTTTACGTAGTATAAAACAAAGTCGCTCCCGCTGTCTGTACGCTTAGATCTTTTAAACTACGCAGCGGATTTTAATGCAGTTTTCAACAATAGATAGAGTGATTCAAGAGGAAGGTTTATATGCCCCACATTAGTATCTACATTGCACCCGTGCGAACCCGGGGTGGGTCGCTAGTAAATACTATAAGACTGCCTGGTTGGACGCTATTAAAAGAAAAATATACACCTAAATGATTCAACAATGAAAAGAACAACAATAATAATAAGAAATAGATACAGCGCCTTGATGACTGCCTTGATGGTCTAGTGGTTGCAAGTGCGACTGCTGAGCATGGGTTCCTGGATTTGATCCCCAGGTCGGGCAGTGTTTTTGAGATTTTCCATTAGCAATTTCTCAGTAGCAGCCAGGAGTTTGGACTTGTGCCCGGTTGATGGCAATAGACTCGACCCCTAATACATGGGACTTATCATAACGGCGAAATGAGGTTGTTACTATACACCTCTGCACGACCCTTCGGGGAATAGATGCGTGATGTTATGTTATGTAATACTATAAGAGCTCACGCAGACTAGACTAAATTGTCACTTGATAGATGGTCGATTTATTTTTTGATGGAAAATTTAGCCTGCCAATGTGTGCATTGTGCTTTAGCATAGCTTAATCACATCATCACTGTCCCACTTCTGGGCATTCTTCTTAGAATGAGAAGCGTTTAGCTAAGGCTACCACGCTGGTCTGGTGTGGGTTAGCGGACTTGACACACCATTGAGAACTTTTTGGAGCCATTCTAGTTATGCAGGTTTCCTCATGTTTACCTTTACCGTTAACGCAAGTGATCATCAGATTCTAAGGATCACTTGTTGTCTTCTTCTTCTTCTTCTTCCTGCCCTTATCCCACACTAGGTGGGGTCGGCACACCATGTATTTCATAAATCCATGTTGTTAGAGGTTTTGGCTTATTGTTTTATGTCCGGCCGCCTGCCTGACATCAGACCTCCTTGAGGATCACTTGTGTTATGATATACAAGGTTCGTCGGAAAGGGGGTACTAAGCCGCGGGCTTCTTAATGTATCACTTATGATTGTTTTAAAGAAAGTGTTAGAATTTAAAAATTCAATGAAAAAAATTGCCATACTAAATGATTTTTATTTTAACCGACTTACAAAAAGGAGGAGGTTCTCAATTCGACTGAATGTTTTTTATTTTTTATTTTTGTATGTTTGTTCCGCGGTATCTTTGCTAATTGTGAACCGATTTCAACGATTCTTTTTTTGTTTGAAAGAGTATTCTTTCGAAGTGGTCCAATTTAAATTTGGTGAAGATCTGATGAAGAACTTCGGAGATAGACCATTTGAAGTCGGTTTTATTTTTGTTAAAAAGTGATTATTAGTTTTTCCAATAATTCTTCATCCCTGCTTTAGTTACGAGTTCAGAAAATGGAGCTTCTAATCCGTGACACCAAATATGACCTAAAATGTAAACAGAGCTGATCATAGCTGAGGATAGACGGAATTTAGCGTATTTTTAATGAAATCTTTGAACAGCTATTTCTCTTAAACTAATGACTTTTGGGAAAAGTTGTGGAACAAAAGTGAATCATTATTATGGGTACTTTAACACCCTTTCGGCTTTACCCTTTCCGACTAACCTTATATAATAATAGGAGTGCACTGTGCATTCCTATATTATCTTCTTCTTCTCTTGTGTCTGCACGAGCTATAGGAGAATAGCTCATGCCGTGGTGGAAAGATTAGTCAATCAGCAAGGGTGGGGAGTGGCTCGTCGCTAATTAACAACTGCGCAGATCATTGATTTGCAAGGTTAAGCTGCACTTGCTACGGTCATTCCATGGATGGGTGACCGTTCATTACACATCGAGACCCCTGTCTCGGAGAGCACGTTAAATAGTCGGTCCCGAGTGTCATACGAATACCTATGACAGTCGTTACGGGAAGACAGAAGCCCGAAAGTCTGACAACCGGTCTAACTTTAGGATATCGGCATTGCCTAGTAGGTACCTGGGTTGCGGAGATCTGATGGCAGTCGCTTCGTGTAAAATACTGATATTCAGCCGCATCTGGTTAGACTGGAAGCTGACCCCAATATAGTTGGGAAAAGGCTAGGCAGAACAGTCAGCAAGAATGATAGCAGGGCTAGCTACCCAGGGTGCGTGGGAGGTAGGTACTAAAGTATCGTCACTCCTGGAGGCTTTTTTACGACACGTTTGGTGCAGTGGCTGAGCGATTAGCTTCTACGCTACGGGTTGTGGGTTCGATTCCCGCACGGAAATATTTGTATGGCCTACAGATAGTTTTCCGGGTCTGGGCGTTTGTGCATGTGAAGATGTGTGTTTGTAAACGCACCCACGATACAGGAGAAATTGTAGTGTGGGGTAACGGTCTAAAAAAAATGCACCTCAATTACTATAAACTAAATCATACCGATTAGAAATCCAATTAAAATATCCCGTGATTAATATTCACAGTGTGCAGAGTACCTAAGTGATAAGTACATATAAGTTAACTCCCACGCACACTAAACCGGTATTTTATATTTACTTGGCTGTTTGACTTTGTAATGACCAATCAGGTAGGTACTTTGTAAACTAAATGGTCAATTATTGCGACCTATTAATTACTGGTGAATCCTTGATTTCAAAGTTATATCTGCTTAGCCTTTTCCCAACTATGTTGGGGTCAGCTTCCAGTCTAACCAGATACGGCTAAATACCAGTATTTTACACGGAGCGACTGCCATCAGACCTCCGCAACCCAGGTACGGGGCAATGCCGATACTTTCGGGATTCTGACTACCCGTAACGACTGTCATAGGTATTCGTATGACACCCGGGACCGACTGTTTAAAGTGCTCTCCGAGGCATGGAGGGGTCTCGGTGTGTAACGAATGGTCACCCATCCACGGACTACTACTACTACTATTTATTATCTATAGGTATACTAATATTATAAAGAGGTAAGATTTGTATTTTTGTATGTAACGAATAAGCTTAAAAACGATTGGACCGATTTCAAAAATTCTTTTGCCGTTAGAAAGCTATATTATCACTGAGTAACATAGGCTACGGGCGGAGCCGTGAGGACACAGCTAGTTATTTATATTATGAAACCCATGGCCAATTAAAACCATTTATTTGATATCTAAACTAATATTATAAAGAGGAAAGATTTGATTGTTTATTTGCATTGAATAGGCTCTGAAACTGCTGGACCGATTTCAAAAATTCTTTCATCATTACAATGCTACATTATCCCTGATGAACATAGGCTATAGAATATGTTTATACCTATATAAAGAAAACCTATTATCGCGGGTGGAGCCGTGAGGGAACAGCTAGTTGTTTAATAAGTTTCACGGATTTGGCTTTTCTCTGTTCTATTGATTACGTAAAAACTATTTATAAATAATAAGGAACCATTAAGATCTTTGACGGACTATGGCAGTCCACTGCTGGACTTAGACGTCATTGTCCGTTACCCCACGCTAAACAAGTTGGTATTTGAAAGCAAAGCGTCTCGCACCGGTAAGGTTGCACTTAATTCGTACAAGGGTAATTTATTTAGAACAAAGATCTATCCTAACTTATGTATAAAAAATCAAACCCATAGAAAATGCATACACACATAACATCACGCCTGTACTCCCCGAAGGGTAAGGCAGAGGTGTACAGAGTAACACCTTCATTTCGCCGTTATGTTTTAGTCCCATGTAATAGGGGGCGAGCTTATTGCCATTAACCGGACACGAAACCAAACTCCGGGCTGCTACTGAAGAATTCCACACGGAAAATCCCCAACTACACGTTGCCCGACCTGAGGATCGAACCCAGGACCTCACGATCAGCAGTCGCGTTTGCCACCATTAGACCAACAAGGCAGTTCAAAATGCATACAAATAAGGAAGATTGAATAACGGCTGTTTCAATAACCTATCTATCGGTGGTTTGCCTTACTTGAGATTTAACCTTGACAATACTTCTATGGAGATCTATATCTTTCTACCTCTATCTAGTACGGAAAACCATCGACAGACGTTATTGAAAATGGCCGTATAACATAACATAATCACGCCTCAAATTCCCCGAAGGGTTCGGCAGAGGTGTTTTTAGTACACCCTCGTTGCGCTAGTTATGTTTAAGTCGCATGTTATAGGGGGCGAGCCTATTGCGATTAATCGGGCACAAAACCAGACTCTGAGCTGGTACAGAGAAATTCCTAATGGAAAAACGCAATCACACTTTGCCCGGCCTGGGGATTGAACCCAGGACCCCATGCTCAGAGTAAATCAACACTGTTAACGACTAGCGCCATCTAGTGGTCACCGGTACAATATTATGCGTGTGGCGGTGGGAGAGCGACCTTTCTAAAGAACCATCGCATCGCCTGAAACATTCCTATTTTTTTTGTCACTATACCGAAGACGATCTTGACTGTCACACACAATCTCTGTAATATCCTATTATTTTTAAAATGCCAATATTTAAACCAAAGTAAAAATAAACAATTCATTTCGCTTTGTCTACACTATAACCCACACCCTAAAGGAAGGAGCAATCACAATGAAGCCTGACTGAAAATCCTTCACAAACACTAATCATATGTCTTATAGATAAAGGATTACTTTCTCCACAGAAAATAACTTGAGGTTTCCCCACTCTATATTCATCCAACCATAACTGAAATACCTCTGCGGGGTAATCCAGGCTGGGCTGACTCACTGTCAACTTATCAATGCCACTAGCAATTCCTGTTTTATGTTATTTATTAAACGATTCAACCGCTAATTTACGATCTACATGTAGTTTACTCATTTTCTTTCTGAGAAGACTGCGTGAAATGAATTTTAAATGCTAACAACGTCTCTGAGTTATTTAAAATTCTATAAACTAAAGACATAGGTAACTAAAGGCAATCTCCGTTTTTCCGAATTTGTACGAATTTTGCGACCAATTGACGACACGTTTGGTGCAGTGGCTGAGCAATTGGCTTGTGCGCTATGGGTCGTGGATTCGATTCCCACACGGAACAAATATTTGTATGGCCTACAGATAGTTGTTCCGGGTCTGGGCGATTGTGCATGTGAAGATTTGTGTCTGTCAACACACCCACGATACAGGAGAAATACAAGTGTGGGGCAACGTATTAAAAAATTAAAATTAAATGACCTATCAGGAATTGGTCCAAGAAAGACGAAGCGGAAGTTATACAAGGTTAGTCGGAAAGGGGGTACTAAGCCGAAAAGGTGTTAAAGTACCCATAATAATGGACAACTTTTTTCTACAACTTTCCCCAAAACTCAATAGTTCAAGAGAAATAACTGTTCAAAAATTTCATAAAAAATACGCTAAATTCTATCTATCCTCAGCTATGATCAGACGTATTTATATTTTACGTCATATTTGGAGTCACGGATCTAAACTTAATTTTCTGAATTCATAACTAAAGCAGAGACAAAATATTTTTTGAAAAATCTAAAATAAAAATATTTTTTTCATGGAGATTTTTTTTTATCGAATTTTTAAATTTTAACACTTTCTTAAAAACAACCATCAGTGACACATTAAGTGGCCCGCGGCTTAGTACCCCCTATCCGACTAACCTTTTATAATACTAGCTGTTGCCCACGATTTCACTCGCATCCTAGGGAAACTACTTTATGTAGCTGGATAAAAAGTATCCTATGTGTTTAGCAGCGATAGCCTAGCGGTTGAACGCTTGCTCTGGAGGGTCTGAGTTCGATCCCACCCCGTACCTCTTGACTTTTCGAATTCATGTACGGATACATGGACCTGCATCTATAAGTTTGTAAATTACTGTTATTCATATAGTTTTTATTTTATTTGTTAATTTTTGTACTACATTACTCATTGGTCTGTGGTCAGGACTCCTTTGTTCACTCACTATCCTAAATCATTGTACTCTGTAATTGTTAAAGATATTATTTTTAAAAGAGTAACCATGGAGTTTCTTGCCGGCTCTTCTCCATAGGAAACGACAAATTGGAACCGTGAAACTAAATTCGACTTTTCATAAGCACCTGTATTGGTTTATGTGAAATAAAAAAAAAATGATTTTGATTTTGATCAGAATTTGATTATCACTTGCGTTAATGGTAAAGGAAAAACATCGTGAGGAAACCTGCACACCTGAGAGGGCTCCACAAAGTTCTCGATGGTGTGTGTAGTCTGGCAACCCGCCTGCGTAGTAGACTAAGGCCTAAACCGTTGCCTTGCTTGCGTGCCCAGCTGTGGGACAGTAATGGGCTAATTATGTATGTATATGTTAATCCAGGACATGGTCTATCTGTGTGCTAATTTTCATCCAAATCTGTTAAGCCGTTTATGCGTGAATGAGTAACAAACATCCATTTTTTTCTTTTTATTAAAATAATAACGTTGCCCCGCACTAGGATTTCTCCTGTATCGTGGGTGCGTTTACAGACACAAATCTTCACATGCACAAACATCCAGACCAGGAACAACTATCTGTAGACCATGCAAATATTTGTTCCGTGCGGGAATCGAACCCACGACCCGCAGCGCAGAAGCCAATCGCTTAGCCACTGCACCAAACGTGTTGCCATTCATCCATCCGTCTTCACAAAGTTTGACGTTTATAATATTAGTACTTAGATTAGTAACTGCCTCATTGGCCTAGTGGTGGCAAGCCCGACTGCTGATCGTGAGGTCCTGGATTCGATCCCCAGGTCAGGCAAAGTGTTATTGGGTTTTTCCGTGTGGATTTCCTTCGGTTGATGGCAATAGGCTCGCGCCCTATAACATGGGTCTTATACACATAACGGCAAAATGTGGGTGTTACTATACACCTCTGCCCGACCCTTCAGGGAAGACAGGCGTGATATTATCAGTTCAGCCTGCGTGATTGAGTAACCATCCATCCATCTTCACAAACTTTCACGTTTATACTATTGGTAGTTAGACCTTCTTCTTTTTGTGTGGTTAGTGACTCACCTGGTGTCACAGTTTATGGCGCCCATGGACTTGGCTTCACATGCCGCCGTCGAGAAATATCTCTCAGGCATGCCGGTTTCCTCACGATGTTTTCCTGCGTCGTTTTTAACCAAGTGATAATTATACAATACGCACATGAATCCGAAAAGTCAGAGGTACGTGCCTTGGGTAGTAGTTAGATTAGTTCCGTTTATAGACTTTATCGAGCTGTGTATACATTTTTTATCACTTATGGCATTTTTAATACGTCATGGCATTCCCAATCACCATGGGACGTAAATGAATCATTTATTTATTCTATGACTTCTTCTTATATCTCAATCCGGAATCCGGATGTTTTCAAAATTACTTCCGCAAAAAAAACCCGTCCGGTCAGTAGTTATTGTTATGCGAGTCTCGTGTTTGTGACCTCATACGCTAGTTATAGTTCCGACTGTACCGACTCAAGATTAATTGAAAAAGCGGATGCAGGATGGTGGATACAGCCGGTAAGAGCTGATAACCCTCCGCCTTCCTCACGATGGAGGGTATCCTTGAGGATAGAAGGCAAAACTATTTAATAATAATCTTATCATAGCTAGGTATCTTGAGGGGTATGCAGCTAATTACCAACCGCGCGGATCATACGATTTGCGAGGTTAAGCTACGCTAGTCGCGGTCAGTACGTGGATGGGTGACCATTCGGTACACTCCGAGACCCCTCGTGCCTCGGAGAGCACGTTAACAGTCGGTCCCGGGTGTCATACGAATACCTATGGCAGTCGTTACGGGAAGTCAGAAGTTCGAAAGTCTGACAACTGGTCTAACTTTAGGATATTGGCATTAACCAGGAACTGGGTTGTGGAGGTCTGATGGCAGTCGCTCCGTGTAAAATACTGGTATTTAGCCGCATCTGGTTAGACTGGAAGCTGACCCCAAGATAATTGGGAAAAAGATAGGTGGAACATCATAGGTATATCTTGTGTAATACCTGAACAAGTCTACCTACCGAACACCATAACTAATACAGGGTGCGACAAAGCCCTTTATTTTTGAATAAAAAAAAAATAAAAAAAAACTAATACAGGGTGTAAACGAAATCATGTAATTCCTTCAAACCTCGTGATGTACTGCTGACATAGATTAACCCTGCACGGGAAACTTTTGGATACAATAAGAAAAAAATGACAAGAAGTAAACATGTGTTCTTAACGTGAGGCATTTTAACGCCCCGAGTTAAATGTCCGCGCGGCGAGCTATAGCCGCGCAATTGGCTCGGGCCACTAAAATGCCTCAAGTTAAGAACACATGTTTACTTCATGTAATTTATTTTTATTTAGTCCAAAAGTAACCCTTGCAAGGTTTATCTTCAGCAGTACATCACGAGGTTTGAAGGAATTACATGATTCTGTTCACACCCTGTATACTATTTTTCCTACACAAGTGCTTGGTTGCGTGTCTGACATGTCATTACCATGGTAGATAATATAACACTAGAATTGACAACATTCGCAGGTTTATTACAAAACAGGTTCGTTCGTAAACAGCCGCGCGGGGGTTTTCAAAATACACGTTTTTAAGAAAATTGCGTATCTTTATGACTTAATTTAATGGTGATAATTAAAAGTCTCATAACTGGTTAGTTAACTTTTGTAGGTAATAGTTACAAGAATTTTGTTGTTTATGCGTAGTTGGCTGATAAACACAGGGTTGTTGCTAAGGAGGTTTTAGGGGAAATTAAAATTCCTCCCAAAAATAAAAATAAACTAGTTTTCCAAAATTTTCGGGGTTGCACATTATTTTTGACTAATAATTAATAATAAATTATTCAAATAAAAATGTTTACAAAAAGTGTACATTTAGCCAACAGTAAAAGATTTTCCATACAATTCTTCCTCTTAGCCTTTTCCCAATTATCTTGGGGTCAGCTTCCAGTCTAACCAGATGCGGCTGAATACCAGTATTTTACACGGAGCGACTGCCATCAGACCTCCGCAACCCAGTAACTGGGCAATGCCGATATCCTAAGGTTAAACCGTTTGTCAGACTTTCGGGCTTCTGACTACCCGTAACGACTGTCATAGGTATTCGTATGACACCCGGGAACGACGGCTTAACGTGCTCTCCGAGACACGGAGGGGTCTCGATGTGTAACAAATGGTCACCCATCCACGGACTGACCGCGGCAAGCGCAGCTTAACCTCGCAAATCTTACGATCGGCGCGGTTGTTATTTAGCCACGAGCCCCTCAATTTTCCATACAATTATAGTGCCTAAAAATAAACTAAAGCTAAGATATTATTATTATAAGTGGAAGTAATGGTGGTTCGGAATTGCGACGTTAGATAGCGACCAGCCCGATCTAGGTTAATTTAAACCTGTGTTTCAGGCCATCACTTTATAATCCAATTACTTTGGGACAGTAAAATTTAAAGTTAAACTATAACTACGAGCAAAAGTTTAATGGTACATTAATACCTAAAACTAAGCCTATGTAATTATACTTACAAAAAAAAACACTTACGAGGGGATCAAATATCATCGTGCAAAAATTTCTAGAAGTTGTTCTGTGTCTGTGTAATTGAGCATCGCTAAATTATATTCCTATTGACACTGATAATCAAGTGAATTGCTCATACTGTAATAGAAATGGGTTCAAGTCATAAACGCGTGTTGGGGTTCGAACTCACGACCTTCATCTCCAGTCAGTGTCACGTAGCCGTTGAGCTGTTGAACTATTGTCAAATGACAAAATAGTTGTCCTTACGCAATTATTATTATTTCTAGTTATTTTGTTCAGGGATTGTTCTGTTAAATTTAAATAATCTATATAAATAAAAATGAATCGCCAAATGTGTTGCTAAGCGCAAAACTTGAGAACGTCTCGACCAATTCGGCTATTTTTTTTATATACAAGGTTAGTCGGAAAGGGGGTACTAAGCCGAAAGGGTGTTAAAGTACCCATAATAAGGGATAACTTTTGTTCTACAACTTTCCCCAAAACTCGATAGTTTAAGAGAAATAGCTTTTCAAAGATTTCGTAAAAAATATGCTAAAATCTATCTGTCCATAGCTATGATCAGCGGTTTTTACAATTTAGGTCATATTTGGGGTCACGGATTACAAAATTAATTTTCTGAATTCATAACTAAAGCAGGTAAGATATTTTTTTGGAAAAACTAAAATAAAAATCTTTTTGCATGCAAATAAAAATTATCGAATTTTGAAATTTTAACACTTGCTTTAAAATAGTCATCAGTGATACTTTAGGTGGCCCGCGGCTTAGTACCCCCCTTTCCGACTAACCTTGTATATTCCTTAAGGCATAAGGAAGGTTCTTATGGAGAGAAAAAACATAAAAATTGCGTGGAAAATAGTAAAAACAACACTTTTCTTTTCCCACTACAGGCCAATAACCTTTGACAGAACGAAGTCTGTCCGGGCAGCTAGTTACCAATAAAAAGAAATAGGGGCTAGTGGCTAGAAAACAACCTTGCAAACCATAATTGATTTGCAAGGTTAAGCTGCGCTCGCCGCGTTCAGTCCGTGGATGTGTGACCATTCGTTACACATCGAGACCCCTCCCCCTCCATGCCTCGAAGAGCACGTTAAACAGTCGGTCCGGAGTGTCACACAATACCTATGACAGTCGTTACGGGAAGTCAGAAGCCCGAAATTCTGACAACCGGTCTAATCTTAGAATATCGGCATTGCCCGGTAACTGGGTTGCGGAGGCCTGATGGCAGTCGCTCCGTGTAAAATACTGGTATTCAGCCGCATCTGGTTAGACTAGAAGCTGACCCCAAAATAGATGGGAAAAGCCTTGGCAGAACGAACCAATAAAAATAAATATCCTGAATTATATCCTAGTAAAATAAAACTATGAACTAAAAGACGACATCACAATATTCCTCTGCATCGCTGTCAACTGGTAACGTGCTTGAAAAACTGGCAACATTGCCACGTTGTACGGTCTGACGTAAATAATAAAAGACTAGATTGCACAATATGGTGTTATAATAATTAATAACATTACTTTTCTTGTAAAAATGTACAAAATGGTTCTGATACCCCACAAAAGACTAGATTCGTAATATGACGTCATTTTGAAAAATCAAGACCATATCAACAATAATATGTATCAGGCCAATGCATCAGCTTACTTACATTCAAAGCATGTATATCGATTACTAACCTCCGCATTTGTCATTCAAGTAGCTCACAATGAGGTCAGGGTCTGACGAGATGACCGCTGTGATCAGACTCTAATGTATAATGTTTATTTTATACGATAAAATAATGAAAAAACTATGTAAAGCGCTGGTTTTTCCCTAAATCGTGTTTTGAGTAGATTGTTTGACAGTCAAATCGATTTATTTGATAGTTAATTTAGATGCAGTTGAGGTTAGCGCGCTGGAAAGTCCACAAGACGGTGGTCAAGTGACACATAAAGATCGAACGGCGCCGCGGTCAATATTGCTTAGTTAAGACCAAAAACTGCGTGAATCAGAGCATAATGCATACCACATATGTGCATACCACAGACATTATTTAAGTGTATACAGGGTGTAAATGAAATCATGTAATTCCTTCAAAACTCGTGATATACTGCTGACATAGAGTAACCCGGCACGGGATAAGTATAAAAAATACAAAAAATAAACATGGTGTTCTTAACGTGATGCATTTTAGCGCCTCGAGTGAAATGACCGTGTTGCGAGCGAAAGCCGCGCATTTCGATCGGAGCGCTAAAATGCCTCACGTTAAGAACACAAGTTAACTTGTTGTATATTTTTTTATTTAATTCAAAATTATACCGCGCAGGATAAATCTATGTCAGCAGTACATCACGAGGTTTGAAGGAATTACATGATTTCGTTTACACCCTGTATTAGGTGCCGCCACAGAAATCTAAATAATAATTTAGATTTTCGTGCCACAGACTGATAGCAATTAAGAGGGGCACGTGGCTAATTTAAAACTGCGTGTATCATAGGATTTGCAAGGTTAAGCTGTGTTTGCTGCGGTCACTCTGTGGATGGGTGACCGTTCGTTACACATCGAGACCCCTCCGTCCCTCGGAGAGCACGTTAAATAGTCGGTCCTGAGTGTTATACGAATACCTATGCAGTCGTTACGGATTTTTCACTGGTCGTACTGGTTACATTGCTTCAATGGTAAACTGGTTTAATTATATTAAAATCCGAAGCCTCTTGCAAATCAGTCCAGTGAGTAAACGCAACTGCTATCAGTCTTCTTCCATCCTTTTTCATAATTATGTTGGGGTCAGCTTCCACTCTCTAACCAGATGTCGCTGAATACCAGTATTTTACACGGAGCGACTGCCATCAGACCTTCGCACCTTAGTTACAGAGCAATGCCGATATCCTAAGGTTAGACCGGTTTTCAGATTTTCGGGTTTCTAACTACCCGTAACGACTGTCATAGGTATGACACCTGGGACTGACTGTTTAACGTGCTATCCGAGACACGGAGGGGTTTCGATGTGTAAGGAATCACCTATTCAAAGACCGACCGCGGCAAGCGCAGCTTAACCTTACAAATCATATAATCTATAGCAGTGATAGCGTAGTGGTGTGACCATCAGCCTGCCGAGTCTTGAGTTCGAACCCAAGGCACACACCTCTGACTTTTCGGATTCAAGTGCGTGTTGTATAATTATCACTTGCTTAAATAACGGTGAAGGAAAACATCGTGAGAAAACCGGTATGCCTGAGATATTTATCGACGGCATGTGAAGCCAAGTCAGGGGCCCATGGGCGGCATAAAATCTGACACCAGGTTAGTCACTAACCACACGAAAAGAAGAAGAAGATAATTATATAATCCGCGGGGTTATTAAATAGGCATGAGCCTCTCTCCACTTAAGCATAGATCAGATAAAGAGTGGAGGTTATCCATGAGGCGTTCCCCAAGTAAAGAAAAAGTATATACCTACTACTCTCCCAGTGTCACAGTAGTCTCCCAATAAGAAAAGCGTCGAATTTTGACGACACGTTTGGTGCAGTGGCTGAACGATCGGCTTCTGCGCTACGGGTCGTGGGTTCTATTCCCGCACGGAACAAATATTTGTATGGCCTATAGGTAGTTGTTCCGGGTCTGAATGTTTGTGCATGTGTAGATTTGTGTCTGTAAACGCACCCACGATACAGGAGAAATCCTAATGTGTGGCAAGGATCTAAAAAACATTATTGTAATCGGTTCTATCGATTCTAAATAATTTGCGCGGTTGGTGATTAACCGCGAGCCCCATATCGCGTTCCTTTCACGAGTTTACCAATGCATCGATACTTAAAAATGTTCGCTATTCAGCAACAAAAATGAACGAGTCTCAGATAGCCGGAACTACGTGTATACAGCACACAAAGAGTGACCCTATCCTTGCTTCATTAACACCAAGGCAGCGTCACTATGACTAGCACCAATGTTCACAAGGTAACAAAACTGTATAGGTGATACATTGCACTGATTCTGGAATTTCTATTAATCATAACCTATCACCACAAATTATTGAAACCTTCGGGGTTTACGTACTGACACGTAATCAACGCAAGGTTTAGATATTTTGTTGATGATTGTATTAATTAACCACGTTTTAATCCAATTATGGTGATCATGCGAAAACTTGTCCAGTGAAACAGCCTTTTGTTTTTGTACCCAAATATTAAAAGTGATGTACAGTGGGCGAACGAAAATGTTATACACCTTAAGATCTATTTTTGCTTACACAGTGCAAGAAACAAACTATTTTACCGACTACGTATTTCCAATATTATAGAAATAAAAATACAAGTATTTTTTGACAGGCTATAAGTTATAATGGTAACATGATGACAACCACTAGAGTGCGCGCAAGATAACTCTGCGCGCGGCCAAAATCGGAACTAATCATGTTCCGCCATAGTGCTGCCGTTTTATTAACTTTGTCACTAGATCTACCTGATTTTAGGAATAAAAGAAAATATAATAATAAAGATTACCACATCAGACGATAATAATCATAATGCATTCTTATTCACTCACGCCACATTTATCAGCTTAGTTCTTTTCCTTTGCAAATTACGTATAAATACTAATTAATTTAATTGATAGGTAGTAAATTTAAACGTACATAACTTAGCTCAATTCAAATATAATAAACCGCAAGAGGGCTGCCCAATTTTAATGCTCACGAATATATTACTTTTTCTTAAAAAGTAGGACTTTGTATTTTTGCGATCATGGCAACATTTGGCACGCCCTCCGTCGCGCGCAGAGTTATCTTGCGCGCTCTAGTAAATTTCAATTTATTTAATCATCGAATTGATTGATTTAATGGTTTTTACAACAAAACTCTTTTAATCACTACTACGTCATATGGAGGCAAAAGGCAATTTTGATCTTTGCTACCCAATAATTAAACATAATTTCCTATGCATTGATCTGTTCCATTCAACAGTTTGAAAAGGTAATACGTGCCCGAGATGTGGGAAAGGAATGAATTTGAAAACTGACAAACCTATTTATTCCCCCACTGTACTTAAAAGCACTTTGAAATTTATAAAAACTAGGGGATCGAAACCAGGACCCCATGCTCGGCAGTAGCACTTGCGACCACTAGACCAACAAGGCATCAAAACGTCGGATAGGTAAAAACGTATCTTGGGGCACCATGCGTACTCTATCATAGCGGTTGTCTGACCAGAGGAGAATCATTATCATGCCATACCATATAGCGCAAACAGATGCACAAACTTACCTTAGCTCCCATAATTGCTACCATGACCCAGATGAGGCTACCAGATGGGATGGGACCAGAGAAACATGACACGAAAGGGAGGAGGCCGACTCATCAGTGGGAGGAAAAAGGCCGTCAATACTGATGTAGATGCTTACTTGTAAATCCTGAAAGATATAAGGTAGCCTTTTCTAAAGCGCCAACTAGCAAGTTATATTACCTACGCAAGTTATTGCAGCAAGTGCGCAAAGCGCACACCGTGCTGTTTTTGCTATTGAAATCGCCAAATTCCCCAGCAAGTTAAATTATGCAAGTTATTGCAGCAAGTGCGCTAAGCAAGCACTATGCTGTTTTTACTATTTAAATCGCCAAATCCACTCGCAATTTATTTCAGCACAAGTGCTCTGAGCGTGCACTATGCTGTTTTTGCTATTTAAATGGCCAAGTCCACTAGCAAGTTAAATTACGCTAGTTATTGCAGCAAGTGCGCTAAGCAAGCACTATGCTGTTTTTACTATTTAAATCGCCAAATCCACTAGCAAGTTAAATTGCGCAAGTTATTGCAGCAAGTGCTCGCTTACTTCATATAACTTGCAGAAGTCACCCTGCTAGTGTATTTGGTGCTTAAGAAAACAAGGCTGTTTTACTCCCTTTGTACCTACAAGTATTTGCAGGTATTTAGATTTGATGTAACCTTCAAAACGGCAATAAAAAACAGTGTTGTATAAACATAGTATTTATTACTTACAGTTTAACTATTAACTCGTTATGGCTCGCAATGGTCGTTTACTTCTACACTAACGTTAATATATTATTTACACATTTAATAGCTTTGTATTTTGTCGACGTTTTTATGACAAGGACCTGATAAGTGCAAAACATATTAAAAGATAATAGGATGACTCAGAACAATTATAAATGTTGAATATTCATTTAACGTGTGTAAATAATGTGTCCCAGTATATAGTAATAAAACTTTAAGGACGGTATATACACACAATTTAATCAATAAAAATCAACCCCTTTTGTGGGATCTATTCACCCCCCTAAAGATAGAGTATTTGGTTTGACTTACCTACCTATTTCGACCTCTACATACTCTAACACCCACAACTTAAGCCCTAGGTCTCACAGAGGCAGAGAGGTCCGCCAAGGGTTGGCGGACCGGGACCTGCCGGGGTTGCGGTGCGTGCTTTTGCGAATCCCGCGACCCCGGCCGGACGGTCAGGAAGAAGAACACCGTTGGTTTTTAGCCGATAAGAGTCCAGCAGGCCCCCTCCCTTTTCACGGGCGAGGGACATCCATGAGGATTTTTCCAAAGATAAAAAAAGGTCTCACAGAGGCGTAAATTTAATATCATTTGAAAGGCTAGCATAGACAACCTAAAGAAGTATCAAACTGCCATACATAAGTTAAGCAATATTTGTAATGAGTCATGAAAGTTAAATTTTATACATAATTTTACATATAATTTTCACATTTTATAAATACTACAAGGGGTTACACGTGCCTATTATGTTTTTTTTATTGGTCTTTGAGTTGTTCTACAAAATAAAACAGAAAACACGCCCATTGAGATCTAGATCTGGAGTTGTGAGTGTTTGCATATGTATTAGTCGAAATACCTGAGCCAAATACTAACATTTCTCTATCTTGGAGGGAGGGGATAATTTAAAAGTGGGTTTTCGCCCCCATGTGTCAGGTGCTTTCATTGATAGAATTGTGTGTATTAGCCGCACTAAAAGTTTTATTACTACATATTAGGACACATCATATAAAGTGTAAGTTTTATTAAAAACTAGCTGTTCTCCCGCGACTGTGCCCGCGTAAATAACTTGACTATAGCGCCACCTATCGGATCTCAGCATAGCTACGAACCATCGTTTCGACAAAAAATATATTGTACAAACATGACCTCAATAGGTAAAGTCGTTTTCAAGTTATGGCGTGACCAAGGGAAATAGGGATTGATTTTTATAATTATATAGATGAAGTTACATTTGTACATACTCAGCAGCTGATAATCACAGGCGAAAATGAGTCAATTATTACTTTGATATCTTTACGATGCTGGTTATCGAAGTCTTAGGTCAGAATCCTAGTGGACAATTCTACTAAAAAAAGTTGATGCTAAATAGTAAATGAGCCACAATCGTCAATTCGTTTTCTGTTACAAAAACCGTCAAAGTCTTCTTTTCTTAAAGTTAGTGATTAACCTGGAGTCAGAGTTTACGCCGCCCGTGGGCCTCTGACTTGGCTTGACTACCCGTCGAGAAATATCTCTCAGGCATACCGGTTTCCTCACGATGTTTTTCCTTCACCGTTTTTAAGGTTACCACTAGGCTATCACTGTTGCTACCTTCACAATGTTTGATTTTGTATTTGTTGTCAAACATTTCGAAGTGAATTTTCGGTTTGGTTGTAGTTCGTTTGCAATTAGGCGTCAATTTTTTTTTATAGAATTGGTCCCCATTTTTCCTATTCTCCTATTGCTTTGTCTGGAATCTAATCTATAACAATATCTATTTGTATTTTTGGGGAATGTCATAAAACGTAAACAATTAATTACAAAAACACTTTTAAAGACATCGCGAGATGTGGATTGCACCAAAGTTTATTTTATTTACATCATAGCTAAATCATATGAAGGTATTTAATAATTATAATAAAATATTATCATTTAATGCAAATTAAGATATTTACACATTAGCATGCGTGATAATGAAAATAAAATTACGTATATCATCTATAATGTCTGCATAAATAAATATTTGTTTTATTGAATATTAATATAAAGTATCTAATTTACATTAGATACACGCCAACAGCCTCGTTGGTCTAGTGGTAGCAAGCGCGACTACTGATCGTGAGATCCTGGGTTCGACCCCCGGGTCGGGCAAAGTGTTATTGGGTTTTTCCGTGTGGAATTCCACAGTAGAAGCTCGGAGTTTGGATTTGTGCCCGGTTGATGGCAATAGGCTCGCCCCCTATTACATGGGACTTAAACATAACGGCGAAATGAGGGTGTTACTATCCACCTCTGCCTAACCCTTCTGGGAATACAGGCGTGATGTTATATTATACAAGCCATTTATTTGTCGTAAGTAATCTATAAGGGCCACTTTAAACAATAAATAAATCGATTCTTTTGATTTACTAGCATTTATCTAATAACAAAATCATCTGTTAGTAGACTATAAAAGTTATATTTGTCTGCTTTAGCTCTGAATACTCTAAAGACGACTTTATTGAGACTAACAACTAAGATGTGTACCATCGCGAACATTTGCGGTGAACCACTTTTCGACCTTATTACTAAGGCAATAAGGTTGAAAAGTGATTCACTGCAAATGTCTGCGGTGGTACCTCATTTGTACAGTAGAGGAATGAAAAGCTAATGCAGTGTCTACTTTTGCTTGCATAGTGCAAGAAACGAACTATTTTACCAACTACGTATTGCCAACATTATAGAGATGAAAATACAAGAATTTTTGACAGGATATTAAATTAAATTATAACGTGACAATGACAGACACTAGTAATGTCAATTTATTTAATCATCGATTTGATTGACGTCATAGTTTTTACAACAAAACTCCTTTAATCAAATCAAAGACACTATATGGCACTAATACATCATATGGAGGCAAAAGGCAATTTTGATTTTAGCTACCAAATAATGAAAATATTAATTTTCTATGCATTAATCTGTTCCATTCAATAGTTTGAAAAGGTTTTTATTTTTTATTCTTTAATTGGTCGCGTTTGGCCCTAGTCTCACCTGATGGTAAGCGCAGACAGGGTCTAAGATGGAGCACACGAATCCAAGGAACAAAGATATAGAGGGATTCCCTTATACTCCTCTGGCGCACACATACATACGACTGAACACAGTAAAGTGCTTGACTTCAATGTGAAAAGTAACATGTGAAAGGTAACATGTGCCCGCGATGTGGAAAAGGAATGCATTTGAAAACTGGCGAGCCTTTCCATTTCCCTACGGTACAAGAGCTATTAAAATATTTACATAAATACATAGTTATTATCCAATTGATTAATGGTGAATTAAGAACAGGCTATGATGGCAAAATGGTTAGCGCTAACGTAACAGAATTATTATTACTTTTGAAAAAATAAATTTGTACTTTTGTGCAACCCACGTAGCTATCCCAATTGATAGATATAATGACTACAAGGCATATTATGGCTTTAAGCTTAATTTATTATTTATTATACTAACTATTTACAAAGTTATATAAATTAGTTTTATATTTGGTGGAATGTATTTTGTACACTCTGTGTCAGTTTTACATACAATTGGGAGCAATGGATCCGTGTCACCAACATAAACATTGTTTAACATTGTTGTGTTTATGTTGGTGACCCGGATTCATTGCTCCCAAATGTAGTTCATAATTATTATTAACTTAAATTTTCTCCTTTATAAAGAGTTTTTGAGACCCCCTAAACGGATATGGGCGTCTTAAAAACAACGAAAAAAATATGGAAGAAAGAACTTAATACCATAAAGCTCCTCCTTCAGAAAGATAGTTTTCAGGACCCCCAAAAACTTGTTGTGGTTTTAAAAATTATAACGATTGTTCATTATTCGAGATACAATATAGTAAAACTATTTTTTTAAACAAAGATGCTCAATTTCGTGAAAACTTTTATCAATTGCGATTAGAAAATGGTTACGTTATTCATTTAAAATTCTTAGTAATTTTCAGCAGTTCCAATCACAGAAACCTATAATGGTGTCGATTCAGTAGCGCTCTTTGACAGTACTAAACTAAACTAAGGGTGTTTGTCTCTTTCTGTTTCAATAGAAAAAGAAAGTGACAGTTGCGTTTAGTCTAGTTTAGTACTGTCAAAATGCGTAACAGAATCGACACCATTGTCTATGGTTCTAATAAGACTTCTTATAGGAAACTTGTAAAACCAAGTTAATTTCGTATTGAATCCAATTTTCACTTAAGAATGTTCACTCAAACAATTACAATTCAGGTAGTTGAGAACTAGTATGATTAAGTGTGGCAGTTTCGTTTGTTTACTTATAAACGAGATGTTTACTCTGAGTCAGCTGTAGGGTCTAAGTAAGCATCACTTACTGCAGTTAGAGCTTTTTTATTGCTTTTTTTTTAAATCGTCCCACATTTTTATTTCTCCTCTATCGTGGTTGCATTTATAGACACGAACTTCACAAGCACAAACACTGCATGTCTTTCTTTTGTGGTTATTTTTTAGCATAAGTCAGTTGCATTTACTTTGTCTAATGAGTAAACTTTAGTAAAAAGTGTCTGTTTTTATCGACCAGTTACTCATATCTTAACTTAGTCTTTGTGGAGCATTTTCAGGTGGAGAATCGATTCTGTTATTGCTATACTCCAGATAATGTCATTTAAGTCAGTCCTTTCTGACTACTTCCTCAAGTTGGTCTCATATCGGCCTATCACAGTTAACCGCTGGTAATTCCCCTCCAACATCCTCCACAAAACTCGATCCTCCTCCGTATCCAGTCCACCCCATCAGTTTTGTCCAGGTGTTTGCTGATCGGTGATCAGTTGGAATGGTTCCTGGCAGGGTGTGGGGTGTGTGCGGAATGTGTGGGCAGGTGCGGGGGGTGCAGCGCCGGGTTGGCGACGGCGATGATGCTGTCTCCTCGTGCGGCTACCACTTGCGGTCGAGATTCGTCGGCGTCCTGGAATGTTTGTTTTAATTCTTGTAAGATCATGCTCATTCTAATAATCATAAAGAATTTTCAATTAGATTTGACTCAGACTATTTCAAAGGCAATGGGGGAATCTTATTGGTCAGGTAAAACGATTCCTTGTGAAGCTGACTAGATAGTATTTGATATTATGCTTAGGGATGTGTCTATAACTTACAGGTGGTGGAGTACTGGTGCTGGAATATGAACACCTCGAGTCAGCGTCATCGCTCTCAGCCTTCACGCCCCACCAGCTGAAAAACCATGTCAGTTGATTATTATGGTTGGAGTAAAACCTCGTCATTAATCGGAATATTTTATTACATTAAAAAAATCTAAGATCAAATATTATTTTCGTGTCTACTATAAAACATGAAAATTCTTACAAGTGAATTACATTTTATAGGTATCGTTCCAAATCGAGGCTAGAAATTACTGCTTTGTGGAGGAACGTGCTATGGTGTTCTTTCAATGAAAAGGGAGGATCCTCCAACCAGGCGAGTCTCATGCCTGGCGGGCTGCTACCCAACGGTTTATGTTGGGAAGTTGTATATATTATCTGCGTGTCAAATCTTAATATCGCGAGGCAGGGTTCTTGACGTCATATTTGCGAGTTGTCAATATTGTCGCTGAATTCTGCTAGACATTCGTCGTGCAGCGTAGTTCACATGTGGCGTAGTAAATGTCGCCATAGCTTTACAATGCCTTGTTTTGGTGGATGGTCTGATGAAAGCAAGAACACGAACTAATCTGATATGAAGCTTTAATACCTATTGGAGTTGCTCCTGGCCGCGTCAGGACTTGCTCGGACACCATTGCCTTCCTCGCCTTCCTAGATATAAAACCAAAAGATTTTATTAAAATAATCTTAATTAAAAGTGATTTGGGCTCCAATCAAACGTATCAGTATTCTTCTTTGAGCATGTATTATTCTATTTTAAAATACTATAGTATGAGTTAAACTCTGTTAGAATATATTCAATATAAATAACAAGAAACCTCTTTTTAGTAATAACCATATTTCTGAACTTTTTTTTGATAGCAATGTTTTACAACTATCCTAGAGATAAGTAGCAGTAAAAGGGTCTAATTCTATTCAAGAATAGTTGATTATCCACCCCCATCATATGTCATAGAATCGTTCTTAGTATAGTATCGTCCAAATAATAATGATTAGCAACTAAAAAGGTTTTAATAATGCATGCAAACCTACAATGTTAAAAATAAAAGTTCTACTCACCGGAACAGTAATTTGCCATAACCTTTGTAAAACAAAATATACTACAGTGCATATGACATTAATTGGAATTAACGCAGGCGTTCTATTGATTAGTCATGCTTACCTTTCGTTACCTTACTATAAGAATGCAAATAAAAAATAAATGCAAGTACGTATGACATATTGCATGGTTTAAAATGTAAGTAATTCACCTGAAATACCGTTTATTTTGAGTAATTTACGTCTGTTTTTGGAATGCTTCAGGGACGCGTTTTAGGTCCTTTATTTTAAATCACAATTATGATGTACTTATCTCGTATATGTATGAATGTTAATCTTACGTGCATTAACCTATTCTATTGTTCTTCTTTTCGTGGAGTGTTTGACTAACCTGGTGTCAGAGTTTATGCCGCTCATGGGCCTCTGACTTGGTTTCACATGCCGTCGAGAAATTTAATATCTCTCAGGCATGCCGGTTTCTTCACGATGTTTTCCTTCACCGTTTTTAAGCAAGTGAAAATTATACAATACGCACATGAATCCGAAAAATCAGAGGTGCGTGCCTTGGGTTCGAACTCGAGACCTATAACTTGGTAGTCCGACGGTCACACCACTAGGCTATCACTGCTGTACCTATTCTATTAAGAGATAAGATTAGTCTATTAGCCGATCATTCCAGTTAGTAACAATTTCCCATTTTCAATGTTATTGTTCTTTAACCTTGTATTATGGAATCTTTTGTTATGTTATGCAGAAATCGTTTTGATTCCAAATTGGATAATGTAGCCGTTTTTTATAGCATTACGATAGCGATAGAGCTCCATGTCGATGAAGAATCTCTAGTGCAATTAGATCTTTATGGTCAGGTAGACCAAGGTCCCTAAACGACAGATCTTGGTCCTGTGCCGATAGATTGTCGTCTCAAAGATTCCAAAATACAAGTACGTTTCAATTTCCATCTATATCCCTATAGTGTTAGTTCTAATTGGTGAGGTCTACAGTAGGGGGCGCGACCTGCCGCGGTCGCTTCGGAGGAGTCTCGTCCTCGTCACGCTCCCGGTCCTCGCCCGTTGACGCTGTTGGCGGAAGGCTGTGAAGAAGAAGAATCAATAATTAGAATATTATGATAATTATGTGTCATATCTCAATTGTATAACAAGATAAAAGGAGTCCGGTAGTGACAAATATATAGTATTTTACATACGTAGTTCAACTATAATGGTATTAGTCGCCATGTTATAGGACCGAAACAATTTCAACCCCAGGATACAATTGACTTTTGTATCCGACAAATACAAAAACCTGTTCTGGTAACCGAAATCAGCTTAATTAGAGCAGCTAGATCAATGAGAAAAAGGTAAAAATAGGTAAGCCTTTCGGTAATTGGTATACCAATTTACAAGCTCATAGCAACGATGTTCAGTATGTTAAAGATATAGGCGTATTCAGGGTGGGGCAGATGGGGCGCTTGCGCCACCCTGGCCTGCAGGAAAGAATACGTAAATGGT
This sequence comes from Amphipyra berbera, assembly GCA_910594945.2. Taxonomy (NCBI): domain Eukaryota; kingdom Metazoa; phylum Arthropoda; class Insecta; order Lepidoptera; family Noctuidae; genus Amphipyra; species Amphipyra berbera. The sequence goes on along the minus strand of OU343142.1, from coordinate 1,492,981 downwards.
CTAGATTAAATCAACTTGCCACCCATGTCCACAGAACCATTACTCAAAATAAGCAGACCAATGTCCGACTCTGTCTATACTTATTTGGACTTCAAAAATAAGTTTATAGGGCAAAATTGCTCCATAATCCCAATCTGCACTTCCAGATTTATTGAAAAGACAAATATTTATGGCCTGATTGAGTTTGAATCACCCTGGACTAAATCCTGGCTACGCCCATGGGCAGTCAAGAGAGCAAAAATCACGTGGTTAACACCTTGTGATCAGTTGTGGTCAACAATTTGCATAAAGAAGTGATAAATATGTAAGTCATGAATTATATATTTTTAATCGTTATTGAATCAGATGTTATTGTTCTCGTGGATAGAATACTAAATAGTGCATCCAAACCGGAATGCAATTTTTAAATTATTTCATGTGTTTCATCTATTTTATTGTGTTCGTTATTTTTATCTTATTATCAGGAGGTATTGTTAAAGAATGTAGATGGTGGATGTAATGCATCATATTTTTTTCAATTAATTTCAAAATTATCAATACCAAACAAAGAAGTATTGGATTATGATTTGATTAAAATTCTGTCCACAATTGAAAATTGTGAACGTAAATAGTTTTCTAAAGATAAGGAAAACCACAGACATGTACATACAATATAAATTATTGACTACCGCAGTAGCATATTAAAATAAACTTATAACACTTCCTCCAGTACCTTATAGTACCTATAGAAAATCTTCACAAGGAAATATATGCGTATAATATACACGTATATGTGTATAAAATAGTTACTGTCAATTGCAGCTGGAGTTGCAATTCAGATAGCGCCATCCAAAAGGACGCGTCGAACTCTTCGTCTAAATCGCGTGTTCTCTTTCACTCTAAGATGAAAAGTGAGAGAGAACACGCGTTTAGGCAAAGAATGGGGCGCGTTTTCGTGGATCGAGTTATCTATAACGACGATGGTCCCGTCCCCTTTGATACGGGACCTAACACCATCCTCGATAGCGAAGTAAGCATATTCGAAAATACTCCTATGGGTATCCTTCATTTTAACTATTCAGCTTCAGGGATAACATACGAGACACCAAGAAATCATAAGTCAAAAAAGGACCAAGGTAAAAACAGAAATATTTATATGCCATTGATATTGTGGCGACATATACCAAGCGACATGCGAACTACGCAGCACAATGATAATCTAGCAAACTACAGCGACAAATAATAACAACTCTCCGAAATAACGTCACTAATCCTGCATCGCGATATCAAGATTTGACACGCAGATATTATATACAATTTCCCAACATCAACTGTAGGGTAGTGGCCCGCCAGGCATAAGACCCGCCTGGTAAGAGGATCCTCCCTTTTCGTAGGAGGAACACCATATCTCGTAACACCGTACCTCGAACACCTCCTCTACATTGATATACTTCTATTCCTTCTGTCGTAAAACTCGCCGTTACTTTAGTCTCAACTTCAAATGTTTTTACTATACCAAACAAAGATCGAGACGCATGGATTTCCCACGGTAGAACCTATACCCAGAAGACTGGAAGAAGGCAAAGGTAGAAAACTTACCCATGCTTAGAATAGTGCAGCCCAGCTCTCCTCACCAGCTGTCTTGCTAGAGGGAAGAGCTCGTCCCGCCGCGTCAGTAGCGCGGGCACGCAGCGGCAGATCTGAGCTGCTGCTTCATTCACCATCACCTGGGGATAGAGGGGTGAATTCATTACTATCTTCAAGCGTTCATGTTTAAGTGGATGAAATAAAACACCTAGTTTTGTGCAATATATTTTAAACCATATTTTTATCTTCGTTCTGCCTAGCCTTTTCTCAACTATGTTGGGGTCAGCTTCCAGTCTAACCAAATGCGACTCAATCCCAGTATTTTACGCGGAGCAACTGCCATCAAACCTCCACAACCCAGTTACTGGGCAATGCCGATATCCTAAGGTTAGACGGGTTGTCAGACTTTCGGGCTTCTGACTTCCCGTAACGACTGTTGTAGGTATTTGTATAACACACGGGACCGACTGTTTAACGTGCTCTCCGAAGCACGGAGGGTCTCGATGTGTAACGAACAGTCACCCATCCACAGACTGACCGCGGCAAGCGCAGCTTAACTTCACAAATCTTATGAATCTTATCCGCGGGGTTGGTTTGCCACGAACCCCGTACTTACTATCTTCAAGTATCGAGCTTTAAGTTGTTAGGATGATATGATATCCGGGACCAAATAAAACACCTGATTTTGTGCACCATATTTCACACCTTATTTTCATTATCTGTTTTGTTAATTCGTCTAATCCGTGCAAGATAAAAACCCTATCTCTAACTAGATGCCCGGTGAACTTCGTAGCATCAAATATATTTTTTTGCATATTTCCAAATTTTTATTTTTCTTAAACCACCCCATTAATGAGATGAGCAAAACAAAAAAATAAATTCAAATCGATGGAGCCATTTTCGAGCTTCTGCAAGACTAACGTTCGGCAATTGATTTTCATGTAAGTATATTATAGATAGCTGTGTCCTCACGGCTCCGCCCGTAGCCTATGTTACTCAGTGATAATGTAGCTTTGTAACGGCAAAATAATTTTTGAAATCGGTTCAGTAGTTTTTAAATTTATTCGTTACATACAAAAATACAAATCTTTCCTCTTTATAATATTAGTGTAGATTAGATATTAGTCTCATGGCTATCGTTAGGGGGCCTTACGACGCTGGTTCAGTTCCGTTTCCTGTACATTTTGAAAACCGTTCCGACCTAAACCTCCTTCTTGTATTGTTTATAGGTATATACAAATGGAGACCTTTATAAAATGTATACAGGAGCCATTGTATTTAGTTACGCGTGAAACTAACAGATGGCGCTTAACATTACTACAGGCGTTATTACCTTGTATTTATTGAAGTACTTTCTATTTATCAACCTTAGGTGAAAAGAGACCACATAACATCACGCCAGTATTCCCCGAGGGGTTGCGCAGAAGTGTATAGTAATAAACTCATTTCACCATTATGTTAAAGTTCCATGTTACAGGGAGCGAGCCTATTGCCATCAACCGGGCACAAATCCAAACTCCGGCTATTGAAGAACTCCACATGGAAGAACCCAATAACAGTTTTGCCCGACCTGGGGATCAAACCCAGGTCCTCACGGTCAGCAGTCGCGCTTGCCACCACTAGACCAACGAGGAAATTGTTATACTAAGAAATGTAAACGATTACACCCTTTGAACACCTTTTTTTTTTTATGGACCACTCGCAGTGCAACTACTCTCTGAGGTTGATACTGCTTAACCGGATAATCTTTTGAACTCCACTGGACAGAAATATACAAATACATAACATAAAACATAATAAACCCCTTACTGTCCCATTGCCGGGCACAGGCTTCTTCTCAGAATGAGAAAGGTTTAAGCCTTAGTCCACCACGCTGGCCTGGTGTGGGTTGTCAGACTACACACATTATCGAGAACTTTATGGAGCCCTCTCAGGAGTGCAGGTTTCCTCCCGATGTTTTTCTTTCACCGTTAACGTAATTTAAGTGACATCAAACCCTGATCTTAATATACGATTATTTTTGTTCGATGGTTTTTTGAACATAATATCGTCTGTAAATAGATACTAACCTCGTGTAGCGTCAACGGCTTCTCAGGCTTCCTCTTACAGTCAAACCTCCCGTATATCGCCGCGTACTTCCTAATTTCTTCCATCCGCCTCGGATCCGACTCCGGCATCATCATCACCAGCTCCAGGTCCTTACACATCTTCTTCTTCGTGTTCTGCGGCTTCGGCTCCAGTTGAGGCAAGTGTTTGCTTAACTTTTCTGCGGCCGCCGCCAACTTTTGAACGTGAACGTCCAAAAGCACTGGCGTTAACTGAATTGGTGATGTGACTGAACTTGGACTGGATCCAGCTGAGGCAGGGGGACAGGCACTTTGTGGAGAGAAGGATCTAGAAGCGGTAGAAGTTACAGGTGCTGCAGGAGCGGGTGATGGTGGTAAAACTATTTTTGTGAAGGTATTGACTTGGTGAACAGGACTAGCGTTAGGTGCTGAGGCAGTTGAGCCACAACTGTTATCAGGGGCACCAGGAGACGGGCTGTACATAGGCCTACTGCTTTCTGGAGACGCTACAGTTCTTGGTAAAACGTTAGAGATTGAAGGAGGCATATTAAGAAGTCTTTGGTTACATTGAATGAAGGGGTTTTCAGTGGGGCAAAGATTAGGAACGATGGGTATTTGGAAGAGGGCAGGGTTGTTGACCCACTCTTGGAGAGCTTTCTGCAGACGTCTGACGTGAAGAGGCTTGGAGGCCATACCAACTAGGGCCATAATTTCAAGGAATTCTTCCTCGCCAGCATCGCATAACTGTTGAACGTCGTCTCCACCTGAAACAGCAAATGTAATTACTTGTTTTCAAAATTATTTGTAATAATATTAAAATAATCTAATATTACGTATCAAGGCCATAAGTTTTGGTCCCGCAAATCCTTTTCTTCGCAAGCCTCACTCAAAAGGCAGTCATTATTATTATCATCTACTCATCATTCAAAAAACTCGATCCAAGAAAGCACGAGAAGAATTCTTTATAATTTCTCAGTCCAAAAAAACGGACCGCGATAATATGTTCTTTACGTTCACATGGTAGAAAAAACTGGACCATTGTTGCAAACAGATAGATTAGTCTCAAACACATTAATATGCAAGTTTCTTGTGCCACAAGTTCATTTCGCTATGATTGTTCCAAACAAAAACGTGAGATATCGAAAAAAAATACAAACTCACACACCCAGTTTTAATTTAGGCAAATATGTAAATATCTACGTGACCATTTTGCAAAGGGGCGCCGAGAAAAAAAACAAAAAGATAAGGCTGACTGGCCAAACCCTTCCTTAGCTCGAGTAATCGGCGGTATTAAAAAAGTAAAAGATTAAAAAAGTAATTTGCATGTCGACGCTGAGCGCGCGTTTTTTAGCGATATGGAGATTTCGTAGTTTTTTCTTTATTTTGTTATGAGAAAGTGTTTTTTCTTGTGTTCCTATGATCTTGTGTTTAGTGTGGAAGGGTATGTTATTATCTTTTGATAGCATTTTTTATAACAATTTTCGTAGATTATCTGTTGTATAATTTATGATCAAATTATTTTCAAAGCTGTGTCCCAAACTATATTGAGGCCGGCTTCCAGTCTAACCAGGTGGCGTATTATGACGTGTTGATAATTGTTCCGTTGTGAGAATGTGACAGCGCTTTATGACCTGCATAGCCGCGTCACTTTCTCTCACCGGAATAGTGATGGTATAACCACATCATAGTACGGCCCCTGATCTATCTGAATATTAGTATTTACACGGTACTACTGCCATCTGACCTCTACAACTGAATTTCTGCGTGAGGTTAAACCGGTTGTCAGACTTTGGGCTTCTGACTACCCGTAACGGCTCTTCTTCTTCTTCTTCCTGCCCTTATCCCACACTAGGTGGGGTCGGCATAACAGGTATTTATGAAATCCATGTTGCTAGAGGTTTTGGTTTATTGTTTTATGACCGGCCGCCTGCCTGACATGAACCCTCCTTGGGAATACTCGTTGTGCCGTCGCCATCGCGCGGGCGACCCAATGTGCTTGCTGATATTATGCACTGACTACCCGTAACGACTGTCATTAGTATAAATATGGCAACCGGCAACGTCAACGGCCAAAACGTTTGCCAGGTGGTTTAATAAAAAATACCCACCCATCTCAAGCAGCGTGTCGTAGTAAGCCAACAAGCTGGCTCGCTGCATCACCCTATACAGTTGTAGCTCTGCCTCGTTTGCTGGTGCTGACGTTACCACCACTGAAAAATTAAGTAATGTTAGTTAAACACCGAAAAGGTTAATTTAGATAGATTTTGCTCATGAGTAACGGCCTCGTTGATCTATTGGTGGCAAGCGCGACTGCTGATCGTGAAGTCCTGGGTTCGATTCACAGGTCGGGCGAGGTGTTATTGGGTTTTTCCTTGTGGAATTTCTCAATAGCAGCTCGGAGTTTGGATTTGTGCCCGGTTGATGGCAGTAGGGTCGCCATAGACCTTAAGCATAACGGCGAAATAAGGGTGTTACTAAACACCTCTGCCCAACCCTTCGGGTAATACAAGCGTGATGTTATGCTCATGAGTCAAAGAGCTTAAATAAGCTATGTAAGACAAATAATGATTGTCATTTGGCCTAAACATGTGTTCAATGGGCTTAAATTGAGTCGCTATTACTAATTATCTGACTTTATTGACTTGTTGGCCTGTGTCTGCGATTTTGAAGCAGAAAATCCCAATTACTCATTTGAGTGACCTAGGGTTTGAAACCGTCACCATACATTTTTTTCTACCTAGCCTTTACCCAAATATGTTGGGTCATCTTCCAGTCTAACCAGATGCGGCTGAATATCAGTATTTTACACGGAGCGACTGCCATCAGACCTCCGCAAACCAGGTACTGGGCAATGTCGATATCCTAAGGTTAGACTAGTTATCAGACTTTCGGGCTTCTGATTTCCCGTAACGACTGTTATTGGTATTAATATGACACCCGGGTCCGACTGTTTAATGTGCTCTCTGAGGCACAGTAGTAGTAAAAATTAACGAGGCATAGTCCTGCTATCTAGAATACTACACGCATTAATAAATATTTTATTAAAAAAAACAGCAGCTGCATCATTTATTACAATTGAAGAATAACATAAATGAAATAAGATGGAAATCTTTAAATATTTTGAAGATAAAACTTATAATCAATAGATTAACCATCGACCTTCCACAAAATTGGCGCCTATCCAGTCTCAAAACGGATTCAAAATAAGAAAACAAAACTAAAAATAACTAAAAACGTTCTCGAATGTAAACCCCAATCGTTTGCGTGCCCCAAACAATTTTGCTCGTCTGAAATCGCGTGAGGAGAAGCGCACATAAAAAATAACCCCTTTGAATACCAACCCCTGCTATTATCGAAAAGAATAGCATCGACGACCGTTACCAGGGTAAAAATAAATGAATAAGTTTTACATAAAGACCTCCTTTGTTTGCAACGGGTTACCCAATGCGATGTGTGCGCGGGAAAAATATCGATCAGGGTTGCTACGAAAGAAATGTTGACACCCCCTGGTGCACTATTGGTTTTTGTGTGATAAAAAAATTGAGGGGTGGTTAGACTCCACCCCGGGTCGCAGGTAAAATTTTTTAATGTGTAATAAAAAAATGGTAGAAAAAATTTTGGGTCGTTATTAAATAGGTTTATGTGTTTGTGTTGTTATTTATGTATGGAGGTCGTTATGTAATGTATATGACATACTATAACTTAATTGTAATAGGAATTTTGCTAATTAATCAGTTTTTATTTTGGTAGGATAACGTAAACTTATTTAGAAAACTTTTTGTTATTGAATAATATTCTTAATCAAGTAATAAACTACGGTTAACAATGTAAACTCATTTTATTACAATATAATCAACTTTTAATTATATTATTATTATTGTAGTTAGTTATACCTATACTATTCGCCAATTAGGCCTTTAATTGGGCTCAGCTGGCTAAATAACACATAAATATGGGTAATCAATAACAAACTTCTTAAAAAATAAACAAACGCTCAACATATATTTAAAATGAATAATAAAAATCAAATTATTCAAAACAGATAAAATAATACTTATACAAAATGTTTTTGTTCCTTTCCGTAATAAAAAAAAAAGTTCTCATGAAAAGTATGAGAACTCATTTCTTCGTGCTTCAAACTTAACCCTATCTTAGCCAACGCAACTTTTTTTAGCACTAAAAAAAGTCATTCTCACTCATCCAATGTCCAAAAAACGTATTTGCATAATCTTTTTGAGTAAAAAAATCGCCACTGTCGTATGCAAATTTCAATTTGATTCAGCGAAGGGGTAGCAGCGACCACAGAGAAGACTTTTTTGTTTTTTTTCTCTTTAAAAAGTGGTCACGTAGACATTTGCATACATGTATTTATTACAAGTTAATTTTATGCATCTCTCACGATGTCTTGTAGTTTTTTGCTGATTAGTAAAAAGTTTTTTCTTGTCTCCCAGTTTGTTAGTGCACCTTTGTTTAATTAACGTGCGGTACCTCTTCGTGAGAAGATATGGAAAGTAAGTTTAAGTTTTTTTTTCGATTGGGTATGTGTTCCTCGTACTTTTCAGTGATACATTTTATTGTTATTTAGTTTTTATTTTTGTATTATTTTCAAATAGTTTTACTTTTAGTCTGCCAAGATATGTAATGCTTTAGCACAATTTCATTTGTGGCTCGAGTAGGTATGCTACAAGTTGGAAATAATTGAGTTCACGTTTTTCATATGAATTAAGTTGGATTACATTGTTGTTGATAAATAACTTAACAAAACTTGACATATCACACATTAATTACTTTCTATATTTTAATTTAAAAAATACAAGGTTAGTCGGAAAGGGGGTACTAAGCCGCGGGCTACCTAAAGTATCACTGATGACTATTTTAAAGCAAGTGTTAAAATTTCAAAATAAGATAATTTTTATTTTAGTTTTTTCCAAAAAAATCATACCTGCTTTAGTTATGAATTCAGATATTTAATTTTCTAATCCGTGACCCCAAATATGACCTAAATTGTAAAAACAGCTGATCATAGCTATGGACAGATAGATTTTAGCATATTTTTACGAAATCTTTGAAAAGCTATTTCTCTTAAACTATCGAGTTTTGGGGAAAGTTGTAGAACAAAAGATATCCCTTATTATGGGTACTTTAACACCCTTTCGGCTTAGTACCCCCTTTCGGACTAACCTTGTATATCCTTGTTTAACTTAATTAGAGCTGAGGCTGTTCTCGTTGAATCAATAAATTCAGGAATGAGGAAATTTAACAAAAACGAGCGTTTTTGTAAGCATTCGACATAGCCTAAGAATTTGCATACTGAAATGGTAGCAGGCCGGTTATTTTTATCAAATCGTTGATCATTTAAAGATACGGGTATGCAAATAGGGTAAGGTAGAGGAAAAGGTGGATCGGAATGCCCCGGTCGAGTGAGGAAAGCTGGTACACTGGCAAAAATAATAGGGGTTGGTTTTTTGTAGCAAATTCTAGCCATGTGTAGTGCATATTATTATTTTTAATTTTACATTTAGCGAAACTGATTGTCCTAGTAAGCTACTAAGTGAGGGTCGAATGAAATTTTAAATCATAATAAGTACAAGTGCCTGTATTTAAATTAAAAAGTAGCAGTATCAGTAGATCGGTCTAATTTTCTAATAAGCATACAAAAATTATCTTTAAATAAAACGAACGAGTTGAAAAACAATACAATGACGAAGCAGCTGAATTTTTCTCACTACATATAAACGATGCGACAACAGCTCATAAAACATTCCAAACGAATATCAAATTAATATCAAATGACATCAGAACTGGTTAATCTGATAATTCCCGCAAAAGAAACAAATAATTAGCATAACAAACAACTTCCTATCTAATTACCTACTCGGTTACCGCAACATACACGTGCATCACCGTGCGAAAATATCAACTAATTCCTCAATACGATAATTAGCCTGAGAGGGTTGAATCGAAAGGAATCGAAAAAAAATCGTTCTTTTATTCTATGTTGTGCTCACGCATAATCTGATCACATCCTTATTTTGGCGGGACGATTGTCTTTGGTTCTTTGCATGTTCCCCGTGCGCGTTATATTTCTCGTGACTGTGTAGGTAATTTTAAAATACCTAATAAATTAATTTGTAAAAACATAAGTATTCAATTATTGATCCAAAACGAATTGTTTATATTTATTAAGTCGGTAACAATAACCGGAAAAACAAAGCAAAATAGAAAGCACAGTAGCTTTTATTAATTATTATTGTAAACCAATTTCATAAAACAATTTGATGGTTATTAAAACAAAACAGAATACGATTAAAATTATTAAAATTTATACATCTCAAATAATGTACAAAGCATCTTTACATTATCATTGCAAAGATCTCAACAGATAAACAAAAACACTCTATTGTCACGATTTGAATAAGCCACACAAAAGGAAGTTTCCGATGAAAAGGCGCTAATGACAGTGCGTAGAAAACAAAATGGCGGGGTGTGCTTGCGCATGCCATTAGATCCTTTTTAGCACTTGCATAGTGATTGATATGCGTAATTTTGTGCTAATTTATGAATATTTATACACCATTGTACCTACAGGTTGGGTTAACGACGTTAAGACTGTTTTTTATTTTAGGGTTTTTGTTGGTAAACTTCCGTGCGAATTTTATGACTGCATTGAATATTGTAAAAAAAATATTTGTGGAATAAATAAAATATTTGAGAATCAATTCGGTACCTACCTATTATTTTTTTATTCTAATTCGTTGAAGATGTTTAATTATAATAATTGCCAATAATTTACATTACACCGACATGGGAATAAAAACTAAATGCCAAGTTAGAATCGTTTCGCTCAAATCGCTGATTAATTAAAGTAAACTAATTACACTTAATCGTGCATAGGTGAGGCTCTAAATATAGTGGCTCAATCTGCAAGTCCCTTTCAAAATAGGACTTTGAAGAAGTATGCAGTTGTAGATAATGTTAGGTTTTTACTAGAAGACTACCTATGAGACAACCTAGTTAGTGAGGTTGCTAAGCTGTATCTACTCTATATAATAAGACCTGTATTATTTTACCTTAGTGTGCAAATAAATATTTTGAGCTTGTGTTTTTTGAAAAAAGCCTAATCTATCTTATATAAATAAAAATGAATCGCCAAATGTGTTACTAAGCGCAGAACTTGAGAATGGCTCGACCAATTCGGCTATTGTTTTTTTTTATATATTCCTTAAGGCACAAGGAAGGTTCTTATGGAGAGAAAAAACATAAAAATTGCGTGGGAAAAAAGTAAAAACAACACTTTTCTTTTCCCACTACAGGCCAATCACTTTTGACAGAACGAAGTGTGTCCGGGAAGCTATTTAAAAATATTTTTTTTAGCTTAAGCTCAGAACTCGGGGTTCCATTACAAAAGCGTTACCGATAAAAACTAAGCCTACTTATCAATGTTAAAGCCAATAAGGAGGAGTTCCTTCTCCTGTATTAGTAGAGGTCGTTGCCTTCAATGAGAAAATTACAGGCTGGTAGAGTCAGGCCAAGCTCACTCTGCATTAGAATTTTAATGGCAGCACTGCAAAGAACGACTAAAATCTTCACAAAAATCGACATTTTCCAATGATAAGTTTGATCTGCCGCGCTAGGTAAGTAGATATGGATATGGCAAAACCAACTCTGATTCGAATAATGACGACACTGCAAAGATTTTAACAGTAATTGTTGTGTTGCCATAATTCCCCTGCAGAGTTAGCTTGGCCTAACAATTTTTTTTTTTATTAACTATGAATGGTTATTAACTTCTTATGCCGCATTATCTGTCATTAAAAGTAATCAAATCAAATTCTTTCTTTGTTTTCTCAAATAAAACTAATGACAGTCAAGAAAAAAGTCTCGATTATAAAAATCCAAATCCCATATGACTTCCGCTGACGTTAGCGTCAGAAAAAACCGACAAAAGACAATGACTGGTCGATTTACATACGAGATTAGACCAAAAAACTTTCTTCATACGATTTAGGGTTCAACGTAAAAAAGATAAAAACGAATCTACATTGTACGAGTTTCCCCTAAGGGTTGCTAAGTGAAACGGCAGCCGCTCCGTAAAACCTGACATTTCACGTCATAGATACATGAAGAAATAGAACTATAGTGGGTGTATAGGTAATAATATTTTATAGACAAATCAAAACTTTAAAAAACTAACATTAGTGCCTAATAGATCGGCAAAATCTTGTGGAATAACAAAGACACTACAATCTTTGGGAAAAGATTATTTAATTTCATTGTAGGTACTAATGGCGGAAATACGGTTTTGTAATTTTTTCACAAGTTTGTTTAATATTTTGATCGCGCCAGTCGGATTTATACGACAACTAAAAATGTTTTCGTGCCCGCGTCTCATCAGGCATATTTATACGACTGAGTCGACACGGGCACAAAAATCTTTATTGTAGAAAATTATAAAATACTCTACCCTATTCGTTAATTTCTCCTTCTAAATCGCGTTTATAGTTTTTGATTTTAGTAAATTATACAGAACCTTCAAAATACCAGTATGTCTCATCCAATTCATCCGTTTTTTAGATCTTTTTCCATCGATCGAAAGTGAGATTTTTCGGGCAGGTGGCACTGACCCAAACGCTTTTTCTAGTAATTAATCAGTGTTGCATCTGTTGGGTAATTACGACCCACCGGCCGCATTTGAAGGGTTAATCAAATATAATAAAGAAATTAGTTTGACCGACATGTGTTTCTGTTCCTGGTATGCACTTAAAATTAGCAGCCGAAAATCTAAGTGTAATTAAATACGTTAAAATATGTATCGTATATTTTCGTGTTTATTGTAAACGAAATAATATACCATAACATCACGCCTGTATTCCCCGAAGGGTTGGGCAGAGGTGTATAGCAACACCCTCATTTCGCCGTTATGCTTAAGTCCCATGTAAAAGGGGGCGAGCCTATTGCCATCAACCGGGCACAAATTCAAACTCCGGGCTGCTACTGAAGAATTCCACACGGAAAAACTCAATAACACTTTGTCCGACCCAGGGATCGAACCCAGGACCCCACGATCGGCAGTCGTGCTTGCCACCACTAGACCAACGAGGCAGTTTAAACTAAATGTGTTGCCATTTCACATTTAAAACTGAAAAAAAATCCATTGAACTGAATTTATTTGCAATTTTTCAACCCATCGTAAAACTACCTAGAACTGCGTTAATACAATATATATATTTGCAAACCCTTTTTACATAGGTACTTTCATACAAAGTTACAATCGTAAAGCTTATAAAATTTGGTTAAATAGCGTTTAAAAATAACGGATATAAACGTTATTTCCGTCGTCATTGACACTTCGACGGTCCCTACGTACGTATACTATCGAAACTACAAAATCTGTTTTTATTTTATCTGCTTAAAATGTGTGAAATTATGTTATCTTAAAGGTTATAAAATAATAAATTTTTATGGGACCAAATGGCAACTATTCCGCATCAAACTAAAGAAGAATTACGTAAAGTGTAAAGAAGAATTAATATAATAAAATAAAAACTGAGATTTTGTAGTTTCGATAGTCTACGTAGGGACCGTCGACTTCGTTCTCTAGTAACTCCACACTGCGAATGGAGGTAAGTTCTTTGTTCCCGGGCTTATCTCCAAGGAATAAATTAATCTAATTCCCCGTATGTTAACAAGTTTATCGGAAGTCTGTCGTTGAGATATTTCATTCTATCGGAGTGACCGCTCGAGATTAACAATAAATCGCCAACCCTCAGTTTTTATGCATGATTCAACCCTGTTTTTGTGTCAGAGGTAGGGTTTTCACGTTAACAAAAAATCTCTTAAAACAGATTACGATAGATAGAAGATAGATTATTTTTACAATACTATTATCGAGACCTGAGAGGTATTATTTTAATTTTATAGTCCAAAATGTGTTTGTCATTTCCAGATTAAAAACAAACAATTTCAAACTTCATTATCTTCTACTAGTGGGCTTGAGGGGTTTGTGGCTGATTAACAACAGTGTAGATCATACGATTTGCAAGGTTAGATAAGCTGCGCTTGCTACGGTCAGTTCGTGGATGGGTGACCGTTCGTTACACATCGAGACCCCTTCGTGCCTCGGAGAGCACGTTAAACCGTCGGTCTCGGGTGTCATAAGAATACCTATGGTAGCCATCACGGGTAGTCAGAACCCGAAAGTCTGACAACCGGTCTAACCATAGGATATCGGTATTGCTCATAGTTTTGGGAAAAGGCTAGGAGGGAGGAAGAATCTCACGGCATGAGCTATTTTGGTTGTGCCGTAGTGACGTCATGAGAGAAGTATTGCATCGTTTTTTATAATAATAATAATATCACGCCTTGTACTCCCCGAAGGGTTCGGCAGAGGTGTTTTAGTACACCCTCGTTTCGCCAGTTATGTTTAAGTTCCATGTAATAGGGGGCGAGCCTATTGCCATTAACCGGGCACAAATCCAGACTCTGGGCTGCTACTGATAAATTCCTAATGATAACAGCAACACTGCTCGACCTGGGGATCTAATCCAGAACCCCATGCTCAGCAGTCTCGTTTACGACCACTAGATGACCAAGGCAGTCAATAATAATAAAATCGTTTTTATAAGTATTTTAATAAGCAAAAATACATCCTTAAAAATATTAATAAAAGACTAGACGAGCTAGACTGACAACCCTACAACAAAACCGTGTTCTCATCCTAAGTAACCCGTAACAAAAAGCAGGTTTTTGTCGACCCCTAAGTAAATGTAAAGAGACCCAGTGCGCCAGTGAACTACTCAAACGCTTTTTTTATTAAACATAACTCTTCTGTAGTATGGAATAGTTAGAAGGGTATATGTTATAGTATTTATAGTATTGGAAAACAAAATTGTAACGGAATTATAAAAGACTGGCTGTGTCCTCACGGCTCCGCCCGTAGCCTATGTTACTCTGTGATAATGTAGCTTTCTAACGGCAAAAGAATTTTTGAAATCGGTCCAGTAGTTTTTAAGTTTATTCGTTACATACAAAAATACAAATCTTTCCTTTTTATAATATTATTATTAGTATAGATATAGACTAGCTATTGCCCGCGGTTTCACTCGCGTCCCAGGATAAATACTTACTGTAGACGGATTAAAAGTATGCTATGTGTTATTCCAGGACGTGGTCTATCTGGGTGCCAAATTTCATCCAAATCCTATTTAGTAAGGATGTTAAGAGTTAGACTTGAATGTTAAAAATTTCTACTTATAAGTTTTATCGTACACTTATAAGTAAGTGAGGGACTCGTGGCTATCATACGATTTGCGAGGTTAAGCTGTGCTTGCCGCGGTCAGTCTGTGGATGGGTGACCGTTCGTTACACGTCGAGACCCCACCGTGCCTCGTAGAGCACGATAAATAGTCGGTCCCGGATGTCACACCTATGACAGTCGTTACGGGAAGTCAGAAGCCCGAAAGTCTGACAACCGGTGTAACCTTAGAATACCGGCATTTCCCAGTAACTGAGTTGCGGGAGGTCTGATGGCAGTCGCTCCGTGTAAAATACTGGTATTCAGCCGCATCTGGTTAGACTGGGAGCTGAACCCAACATAGTTGGGAAAAGGCTAGGCAGAACAAGTTTTATCATACATTTCTTCAAAATAAAATCACGACTTTTGATGAAAATGTTACACGTGTAACAGATAATTATGCAATTACATTTAACATTCATAGTTGCTTAATGACTAAGCATAGGTAGATCTATAAATCAAAATGACTAAGGCAGTGTTTAAGTTAAGTTTTTACATATTTAGCTATATCTCCGGGATAAAGAGACATTACGTAGGTACGTAAACCCCGATTACTCAAGTTAGAATACAATTTTGTATTTAGTATTAATTCAATGCAACTCAGACTTTTCGAATTAAAATGCGCATCAGAATTTGATAATAAAAAAAATGTCTATGGTGTGTGTAGTTCGCCTAGTGTAGGTGTAGTAGTGGACTAGTGTCTCGCCCTGAACCCGTCTCAATATGACAAATAAGCCCGTGCCCAGCACTGGGATAGTAATAGGCTGATTATTTTATTCTATAGTTTACTTTGCCCCACCCTAGTATTTCTCCTGTATCGTGGGTGCGTTTACAGACACAAATCTTCACACGCACAAACATCCAGACCCGGAACAACTATCTATAGGCCATACAAATATTCGTTCCGTGCGGTAATCAAACCCACGACCCGTAGCGCAGAAGCCGATTGCTCAGCCACTGTACCAAACGTGTCGTCAAAGTTTATTATGTTATGTATCGATAACAATGAAGTTCATATCGTCGCTTAAGTTCTAACACCGCGTAACTCGAAAAATAGTAGTTTTGAGTTACGCACGTCATTCGATAGGGAATCGAAAAAGGTATCGTTTGACCTATCACAATCAATGGTTAGATACAAAATCCGCCGCGTATTTAATATTTTTTCCATCAAGCTATGTAAACAGCTAAAACATCGTGTAAGTCAAGTGAGTTCCATACTGGATCGTGTCGCGAAAGTGCTCCGTCGAAAAAACCAAAATAAAATATTGTAGATTAAAAACAATTATATAATAAGTAGTAAAATTTCAATTTTTTGCTCTCCTGTAAAGTTAACTATTTTGGGGTACGCGGTGTTAGAACTTAAGCGACGATATCAAACATGTCCACGGTTCTATCGTACTCGAAAACCAAATTATGTAACCTATCACCACTTGTAAAGGAACAATTTAATTCACGACTCTATTAATATCTCTTGTTCTAACTTCAAAAGGCAATAAATTGAACGGCCACAAAAACGTTTTGCCCCGAAGCGCCACTTAGGACTTTTACACATGTTCCATTGTTTCCATTACCTCGAGCGTCTAATTGATACCCTACGGCCTGAGGACTCGTACTTAGCACCTCACCGTCCGTGGCATTTTTCTAAGTTTTTATCATAAAAAAATGCTTTGGAATAATTAACGCTGTTTTTGACCACCATCGGCTGTATTGTAGGGTTAAATTTATGTTAGGCGCTAGGGCTGTCAGTGACAATGAAAACGATACTTACTTTCTTTTTGGAATTTGAATACTTTTATAAGAAAATAATTTGTAATTTTTTTTTATTACGTTTTTTTCTTTGCAACTTTTTTTATTTTTTATTACTACTTGTATGTTATTTAGTGTTTAATCAAATGTATAAAACGCCATAAAGATGAAATTCACATAAAATTAATTTTTAAGAATTTAACGAACTAAATCTAATACCATCCAAAAATCATTATTAGGTCATAATAAATTAATAACTTAAACTCCACTTCCGTGTCTCGATCAAAAATGTAACAAAAAATTTAAATGACAGTCAACCCTATACGTCCGTGGCTACCCGCCATCTGTCAGTCAGTGACAGGCGCGGGTCAACCCTTCAACGGCGCTTGTGTGTTTACACTGGGTCTTATTGACACGGTCTACTAATTTATACGCAGTTTTAGAGTTAAATGAAGTGCATGTTGATTATAATTTATTAAGTTGTTTATTATGTTTTAGTGTTAAGGAAGATTTTATTTAAAAAAAAAATGCCTATCAAAAGTTAACCAATCTGGGATGTTTAGGCATTAAAGCCTAGCTGACTTTTGATTTCTAGCTAGAACTAGTTGAATGTTCTTACGAAGACCAAGCAAACAGTCAAAACAATCACACATTTGCTCGATCGGTGAAACTAAGGACCTGAAAATACGTTGAGATCAACGCTTTCATTGGTAAAGAATCCGCTAGACACTGGAACGAAACCTTTACAAAAATCCTTTACACATCAATAATTTCACATGAACATACTTAGATAAGCACCCCTAGCATTCATAGTACCAAACCTTGACCATGGAATTGACTCGACAATAGAACCCTTTTCACCCGATCCCATTGTAACATACTGAGTAATCCAACACTCTCGGTCCACCCAATAATGAACTTTTTATCTGCCCATATCCTCTCATTAAACCTAAAACATCTTCCCGGATGTTAAATCCGAGGGTCACTTATTCCCACCAACAGCACCTTACGTACACGAGAAACAAACTAATAATTTTTAATACTAGCAACCCTTCCGTGTTTTTTTTTAAGTCTAGAGAACACCAGTCCATTCAGCCTCTTCCGTGAGAACGTCAAACATGACCATAGAGAAAAAGTGAGGAGTAAAAAATAAAATGGGGGCGAGTGGACAGTTGTCTGATAAAAAAGTTCTTGCTTAGAAATGAATAATAAATAGCTTTGATGCGTATTATCAGATTTAAAAATGTAAAGGTGGCTTTGATGTTGCGTTTTATTTTAATGATGGTCGTATTCGATTTAAATGCTGTGTAAATAGTTAATTTGTTGAGGGTTATAAGGTTGTTAATAACTCTATATTTGTCGATGACTGTTATACAGACTCAGTATAGTAGTAAGTATTTTAATGTCCCTGTTAACCCATTCCCATTCAACTAAGCCGTGTTTTTGCGAAAAGTTGGTTAACCGTATTCGTGTAGAAGTTCTGAACTTATGACCTCACAAATGCCTCAACGCTCAGCCGTTGGTGATTGCAGTTTTTCATTTGCCGTCAACGACGTGGTCGTTAGGCTATATTGGCAATTGAAATTTTCAATATTGATTGAAGTGTATCGTACAACATACTAACATAAACAAAGATAATACCAAAACTCAAAACACAACAAAAATCCAAACCCATTCAATTTCTGCACCACAATATTAGCTAACTCACAAATAACTAACTCCGTATAGATCTCTAGCTCCCCATCTTATCAAAACAAACCGCTGTACTTTTTAATATCAAATATTCATTCTCACGTTCATTTCATTAAGTTTTTTTGAAGTTTTTTGGCTCATCCTCAGGCTGTCCGGCACTCCCTCCCTCGCCTACAGGTGTCGTTATAAAAAACATTAACCATAGACTGTACATCAATGTGAGTTCCCGCGTTTTTCTGTGTCAAAACTTTTTCAATTGGGCTTTTAATTGTTTTGGTTTTAAATTATGATGAATAGGGATGGGCTATTATTAGCTTACAAGCTGATATGGGAATGAGAGACCCTGAACTTAAAGGGAACACTTTTTTAGATAGGGCAAGCATACCTTAAATATAATTAACATTTTTGAAGAAGCCATGCCAAATAGATATTCGATTAATTTGATAGATTCCTCAATAACAAACTCGAAAGCAAGGGATAAGATTAGTAACTTGCGGCTAGTTTAATTAAAATTTAAATACTAATTATTTTTCCTGGTGTTGTGAGTTCACCTCACGGAAAAAGAGCGTCAATAAAGACGACAGTGTTATACTGATAAACTATGAATATTAACACATCTTCATAAAGGTGTTAATTATACTAGGTACTCATGCAGGTTGCAGATGAGTAATGACGATGTATTCATACATGCATAACTTCCACATGTAGCGCTATTGAAAGAAATAAGAGGATTCATTAGAATGCGAATACAATTTATCCGTCTGTTACATCTCCGTAGTAGTGGACGAAAAAACTGGAAGCCAACAATAAAATTAAATATAATGACGAACACATCGACACATGTCATTTCCGATGCGTCGGCCATTAAAATCAGTTAACCCTTAACTGAATCCGAAAAACCAATGTCTCAGATCGACAATTAAAAAGAAATAAAACAAATCGTGGCGGGAAACAACTGACAACTGTTGTCATTTTTTCTAATCAACAGGTGGCAAAGGGTTAGTGATATAATGCCTATGGAGAAAGCGTAACAAATAGTATGTCTAAACATGTGTTAGGTACGTTAATTAATTAGTCGAGAAATTGAAAGTTACCCCTTTGCCGCAAGCAATATTTTTTTCTAGTTATATTGAAATCGAATGGGCAATGAAGGATGTAATTTATTACGCCATAGGTGTGATAATGTTTTTGTAACGTCAGCCAGGCTGTCTGAATCAACCCGCGGTAATGTAAAAAATTAAATCTGTGTCTATTGAGGTAGGTATGGGAACGAAGGAAAAAGTCAGTGTGTCAGCTGTTTGACATCCCGTAGAACTTATAAGGGTCAACTACAAAACTATTCACTAGAAAAGTTGATACCGATGACCTAGCCCACTCTCTTCACTTCCAAAATGTCTATCCTAAGGTAGTCTAGCAGAAATCTACTAACCAAGAACCTAGCTTTTAATTTTATTGGTCCTTTTGTACGAAACACCTCGCCAATATCATAGACCATACTTTTTTGATTTCTGTATTGACTGGTGTTGAAATGGATGTCTTTAGTGCACCAGCAGCAATTTCAAGCACAAATAAACATAGTGATGGACAGGAAAACACAAAAAAATACAATAATTAAGCACTAAGCCAAAAACACTTAACATAGCCTGTCATAAAAAAATACCACAGACAAAAACGATGTCCTTTTACAAAAAAAAAAAACATTTTTCTCAAAACAAACAAAACGATTCGCGGCTCATATCCTGTTATTACAATAATTACAAACATTAATACAATCCTACCAGTCAACCGTCACCTTATTGCCTTTATAATAAGGTCAATAATCGCATAAATGTTATTTTAATATGAGAACTATTTTTATAGATTAGGTACAACCATGTCATTTGGGTCAAACGACAGTTGGCTTTGATTTTATTTATTTTTTACTGGTAGGTACATAATGCTTGTGACTGGTTAGTGGCTAGTAAATGAGTTTTCATATTTGTGGTCATAGTTTCATTAATATTTGCGGTTTAATAAATGTTGTATTAGAAAATAAGAACTCTGAATTTTCGAAACCACCAGCTAAGGTCTTAAATTCTCCGTCTTTACCGACACATAAAGAAATTCAGAAATTGTTGAGCGTTTTAGGGTTAGAGTTTTAAAATATCAAGCATATACCTAAAATGTTTAGACATTCAGACTGTCAGCTTATAAGGAATAAGAAGTTATTTAAAATTAAAAACCCAAAAGTTTATTAGCCATCTTCAGAATATAACATAACATCACGCCTTGAATTTCCCAAAGGGATCGGCAGAGGTGTCTTAGTAACACCCTCGTATCGCCAGTTAAGTTTAAGTCCCGTGTAATAGTGCGCGAGCCTATTGCCATTAACCGGGCACAAATCCAGACTCCGGGCTGCTACTGAGAAATTCCCAATGGAAAAACCCAATATTACTTTCCCCGACCTGGGGATCGAGCCCAGGACCCCATGTTCAGCAGTCGCGCTTGCGACTACTAGACCAACAAGGCAGTCAATATTATTATCTGTCATGTCATGACATTATTTAACAAAACATAAAAATATGATGGAATAATCCGCAGTCATTTATTTAAAAGTCACCTACGAATGTCAGACATGATCTCAACACCTGTCAATACATAAATAAATAAAAGTACCAATACAAACATTTGGGCGAGGTCTTTGACCTTTCGTACAAAAGGACCAATAAAAGTTTGTATGAATTGAAACCTTAATGTCGAGTATAAAAGCTTATTTTCATATGGCGAGCTTAAATTGTGTCGTAACCCCAGTTCTTTTTTGGATTCAAATTTTCAATCGATGCAGGTAATTTAAAATATATTTTTGTTTTAGTATTCAATGAGACATTTATTTAAAAACTATTGCAAACTATTATTTAATACCTAACAAAAATGCCTGGAACATTCATTATTCCCGTCATCTTCCTTTGTTCTACATGAAGTTTATCAAAGAAGTCAGTATTCCATCAATTTACAATTAATTACACCCAAGAAACCATTATAGTTTTATTGTTATACATAGTTTAAACGTACAAAATCCAAAAAGTGGCTCATATTTTAGGCGGTTATCGTTAAATAATGAATAAACAAACGATCGATATAAGATCTAATACCTAATCATCGAAAAAGCAACGCTATCTACCTAACTCCTTTCTAATAAAATCACTGTATTACATTCAAGTACATATTTCAATTATCCGTTCGGATATCCGCCTTGGCATACAACACTCTTGTTACAATTGTCCGAGCGGCAACATCTGCCCCACATCTGCCCGATCATATCGGACCTGTCCGGTGGAAATCAACGCAGCGGCAAAGGGTTAGCTTCGTTTTTGAAAAAAGAATATCAACGGCTTTGATTAAAGATTAGGTTAGATTTAAGATTAGAAGCTTATAAGAATTCTATATTTGAAATTAGGTTTTATATCCATGCAACAAGATAAGACACTAGGCCCGAGTTAATAAACAGCTGTCATATGAGAGATCTTCCAGCAGCAGTTACCATAGAGTAGAATTCCATAAATGTGACAACTTTCATTTTAAATAGGTCTCGTGTTTTTCTAAAACTACACTAGAGGGATCCCTCAAATTAGAGCTTTATAAAGTGATACGTGAAAAAAGAATTGAGTCCAGATTACTGAATATTAAAACTAATTAAGCTGATAAACGCGTGTTATAAAAATCCTTTGTATAAATTGATAATAAAAATATTAACCTCCTTCGCGGTGTAAAAAGACCAACATAAAGCATTAATTAAGATAAGATAAGATAGCAATATGTTAACTGTTTGTTTACAATATGTTAACACGTTGACATTATTCATTACTTTAATTTTAAAGTGCTACTACAATGTGCAAGTATTTTTATTTAAATTAAAAGTCCACTATCATCAGGTATATTTTAAGCTTCTAGAAGACGGATGGAGACCGTTTGACTGTAGATCATCTACTCTGTATCACTCTTTTGAGCGATTAGATTATACTCAAGTCGCTGTCACAATGCAAACGTCATCTCAATTTGATAAAAAAACATATTTATGTAACTTAGTTTAATAAATCAAATCAGCATCTCAAGAGTTGTCAAAAATATATAGTCTTACGTGACAGCTATTTTTTTTAATTCATGGGCCATAGATTGGGTATGGGCGATGATAGGTTACAGAAGGCGTTTCGGTAAAAATCGAAGCTTCATCATGCTTGAAAGTCTGCCAGCCTCATAGAAAAAGTTGTGAATACGCACAAAACACCAGCTGTGATTGGCACAGTATCGTTAACGATCTTAAGCACACGAGTAACCTACTTTCGTTGTCGCAAAAAAACTAACAATCGGTCTCTTATGTACGGCAACGGGTAACAAAAACATGGCGGCCAATTGCAGTCAGTTTAATGTGAACATTATGGAAGATTGTGAATAGCTAGAATCTAAATATTGACGTTTAATTGTAAGGTTCCGTACATTATTTATTATTAGCCTTCATAATACATAAAATAACATCACGCCTTGTATTCCCCGAAGGATAAGGCAGAGGTGTTTTAGTACACCCTCGTTTCGCCAGTTATGTTTAAGTCACATGTAATAGGGGGTAGCCTATTGCCATTACTATTACTAGTATTAGCCTTCATAAGTGCTTTAAAATAGCCTCCGTAATTGACGATACTTTACAACGACTAGTGCACCCGTGGCAATCAACACCGCTACCAAACTTGCTGACTGGCTGTGGCGGTATCTATCACGCCACATGAAAATTAAGACTCAGTTCAGACTATAGCGACAACATTGACAGCTGTCAGATGAAACGTCACAAATCCTGCATCGCGATATCAAGATCTGACACGGAGTCAGTGTATATACAACTTCCCAATGAACCGATAGGGCCTCCCCTTTCGTTGGAGGAACACCACACCTCGTTCCTCCACATGGCTATTGTTTTTGCCACGTCATGAGCTGTTCTCATAAAGCTCATAGCTTGAAGGGGACACGAAAAAAGAAGAAGCTTGCATAGTCCCAGTTCAAGACAGAAGGTCCTCATTTTTCCTCTAATCAATTTGAACCATCAGCCTCTAAGTGTCAACTACTGAATGATCAGAGGTATTTTTTTTTTTTAATTCTGACTTGGTCACGTTTGGCCCCAGTCTAACCTGATGGTAAGCGCAGACTTGGTCTAAGATAGAGCACACGAATCCAAGGAACAGATATGGAGGGATTCCCCTATACCCCTCTAGCACTCACATACACACAACGAAATACAGTAAACTGCTTGGCGCCGGACTTTAATGTGAGGGTGGTAGCTAGCCAGGCGGACCGTATAGATCTTACCACCAAGCGTGCTGGGTTTTGTTGAATCTTACAATATGCGTCTATTCCCAGCGTGCGGTGAGGAAGTTTTAAAAATATAAGTTTTAAGAGATCCAATAATAAATAAGGAGGACGAGAAAAACTGTTCAGTAAACAACGACCCTTGAGGGTTAAAATCATTACTTGGTAACTCGAAATCTTGAGGCTAGAGAATACTGAAGCCTGACTGTCTAAAACCTGAGTATAATATTTGTCGTTCATCTGTATCGCTGTTCTTTATCTTAATAAAGTAATTAACATTAAATGTTTTTACATCAGCTTGGAATTTATAAACCGAAGCCTTCGATGCTAATCTGTGGTCGCGAACCAAAGCGCGCGAAAATAGCAGCACGCCAAAAAAACAGATGCTCAACTTTCCGCCGGACTAAAATAAACATGGACGGCGCGATTCGGCGCTAGCCACTTATTATAAATAATTAATGATTCCGTCCGCTCTTATGCACGATAAAATGCCATTACGGTTTTCATCGGTGGACTTGCAAAAAATAACGTGAGCCGCCGCCCGAACCCGTCCCAAACAAAAAACACGCTTAAAAGAGTGCGCGAGCATCGCTGAAATTCCCGCCGTTTCTTACCGCCGCCCGGTCATTTGACTCTGACCATTATCTGCGGAATTAACAACGGTAAAAAAATACACGATTCGATAAAAGTATATAGGCGTTGTCGCGGACAGTTTTTGTAATATAAATAAAGGGTACTGCGGGCGCTACGCCAGTCACCGGCAGCGGCCGTAATGGCGTCAAACACGATAAATATTGCTACTCATGAAAATTCAGCGACGCATTATCCGAGCGAGTGGCCCTGAAAAACATCGGACCTCATTCCTTTCGAGATATTTCATCACATCTTAGACTAAAAAATACATCATCGCTGCAGTTGCGCGTTTATTTTTATGCGACAAAAAACCAGAGTCATTATAATGTTCCGTTTTACGTATGTGGCAAGCGGTGCGTTATAATATCAGAAATGACAGATGCGTCATTCCAACTTAAGTCAACGGACAGTAGCGTCGCACACAAAAAATTATAAAAACGCCAAGACAATTATACGATTTGCATATTCACACAGCGGTATTGTTAAATAAGCTGATTCAACGAATGAAAGGAGAAAAAGAGGCTTTTTTTTTCAAATACGTTTCGCTGTTTTCGAACGCATCTTTGCGTAACCGAGTTCTTTATTCGAATTGAATGAGTGAAAAGGTATTGTTTGAGCGGGGGTGTGCAAACAGAACCAGAAAAAAAGCGCTCCTACAATATCTGTACCCTTATCTCAATCATGACTCATAAAATATTTTTATATTTACTAATTGGTGTTCATTTTATTTCTTTCTTTTTGTAATGAGGATTACCAGCAATACAACAAGAAGATTGTTAAAATTAACTACGGAAATATTTATCGTATTTTTTGCACTGACAACATCATTTATCCTCTTAACATCACTTTTCTATTAGGCCTAGCTAGGAGTTGAATTAACTACCGCTCGAGGTTTTCCCACTCATTAAAGGGTAAAGCAACAACTTTATCAGTTCGTTTATACTCAGGGATTTTGGTCCTAATCGAGTTTGTCGAAAAAACAAACTGGTCCTTGAGTACGCGAAGTTACTGTAACCGTTACGAACTACTAGTGCGGCCATTCAAAGCATAGATCCGATAAAGGGTGGATGGCATCCATGAGGTATTCCCCAAGTAAAGAAAAAGTATATACTACTCTCCCCATGTAGGCGTAGGTACTACAGTGGTCTCCCAATAGAGAAGGCTTTGAATTTGCGATCGATTCTCGATAATCCACCCGTACCCCGTAGCATATGCATATTATTTAGCTTAGTTGGTCGCGTTACCGAGAATATTAAATGTGCAACCCACATAGTATGTTTCTTTTCCTCACTTCTTCGTTAATAATGCTTTAATCATTTTTTTACACGAAAAAAAGAGACACATGTAGCATTGTTCTGCAATACCGAGCAATTGCGAATCCTTAAAACGATTCCATTTAAACATCGAAGAAATTAATTAAGATGACCTTTATCACTCTAGGTACTCAATTTCTTAAAAAAGAAAAAAGTACATGTCAAGTGGTACCTAAATAGCGTGATATTTTACACAAGCCAAAAAACTTAAGAATGTGTAGTACGTCGATATATGGCGACCATTCGCGATATTACCTTAAACGGAACCAATAAAAGTAATAACAGAAGTCTTATTAAGAAAACATGTAAGGCGCGTACGTCCTTTACGAATAAGTGGAGTCTTAGCGGTATCTACGTGTCACCTGAAGCTTAAAATAGTCGTTAAGATGATTGGTATGAGCTATACGAGAATAGGTCATGTCGTGGTTAAAAGATTTGCAGGTCAGCAAGGGTGGTAGCGGGTCTGATTGCCCAAATTACGCCAGACTTACATAAGTAAAGTCACTCTTGGAGGCTCTGATTTTGACCGATTGATAGTATTATCGAGTCAGGATTCATATCACGTTGGCCTGCGACCAGTAACAGGCCCGAGAAGGCGGCGCGCAGTGTTCCGTGCGCGCTTCTTAGGAGGACGTGGGGCAAGGCCCTACAGAGGAGAGGTTTTTTTTATTGTTGGAAAATCCTCTTGGATGTCCTTCGCCCGGGGAAGGCGAGGGGGTCTGCTGGACTTTTACCGGCTAAAAACCAACGGTGTTCCTCCTCCTGACCATTCGGCCGGGGTCGCGAGATTCGCAAAAGCATGTACCCCAACCTCGGCAGGTCCCGGTCCGCCAACTCTTGGCAGACCTCTCCTCTGTGGGGCCTTGCCCCACATCCTCCTGAGAAGCGCGCACGGAACGCTGCACGCCGCATTCTCGGGCCTGTTACTGATCGGGCGGCGGGTGTCCAGGGCACCCTGGGCAATCAGCTCTGCTACTAGCCTTGTTGACTGGCTAATCTCTTCACCACGGCATGAGTTATTCTCGTAAGGGTGGTCTTTCGGTAACGAAGGACCAAACGGTGCTGAACTTGAATAAAAAAACTCTTGTAGCCACTTCATATTCTATTAACATGGAAAAATGTGACAGCTTATCCGGTACATTTTTCATCCGAATCAAGTTAAAATAAAAGGTTTTTATTTTAAGAAAGGAAGTGTACGTACAGACGAACGTACCGAGGCGCATACATTTGTATGTTTTAAAATATTATGTATGATATCATGCATGCTAGAGTTTTGTAAAAATTGGCTCGCATCTACATATTATGCAGATTTTGCTGTGGTCGCTTAAAGGCAGGCTCTTTCAGGAGCACTGTAGACCTGATGTCTTAGTATAAAAGTGGATTTTTCCATAAGATATGTTTCTGTTACTGCTCTATTATCTGGACTGTTAACTAGATTTTTTAACAAGAAATAGTTCTGAATAGATTTATATACCTCGTTGGTCTAGTGGTGACAACCGTGGTTGCTGATCGTGAAGTCCTGGGTTCGATCCCCAGGTCGGAGTTTAGATTTGTGCCCGGTTGACAGCAATAGGCTCGCCCCGTATTACATGGGACTTAAACATAACGGCGAAATGAGTGTGTTACTATACACCTCTGCCCAATCCTTTAGGAAATACAGGCGTGATGTTATATTTTATGATATGTAGATTTCAAAAATCTTTCGTCCATTTACTCTTTTCTGTTGGTCCGTTAGTGGGCGCTGATTGAAAGAAAATATTTATTACAATATGTGTAATACAATAATATTCCCTAAATCCTATACAACCAAACAATTTAAGATAAAATCTCTTACAATATCTTATGCTTACATCTTAAAACAAAGTAAGCAGTACCTACTTATGTAAAGTCGAAAAAAAATTGGTTTAATTTTATTTTACTAAAAACATTTTTATATTCTGAAGTTTAATTAATTTTATATGGACGATGGCTTATTCCAGATTTTTTAGGTAAAAGTATTTGAACTTACGCCGTACTCTCCCCCTTAACACACATTAGTTAGCAAGGCAAGGCAAGGACTGGCTCCGTCGCGTCTGCCCACGTAAAAAACTTCGCTAAAAATAAAAGTATTGCACCGCGCCTTAATAGGGTTCCTCTGAGACGGAGAGAAACGCTGAGAGATTACAAAGTAGGTTTTAATAGGATTAGTTTAGTTATATCGTTAGCTTCCTTGTTTTAAAGATAGGTACCGTAGTTATGATGACTTATACGTGGATGTAAGGACCAATCTTATTTATTTCAGCGAAGTGCTTCATCAATACTTAGGTTTCTATTCCTTATCTGTATGAGAGAACGCTTTTGTCCTGCATTAGGAAAGACAATTACAAATTATAAAAGCCTTGCCAAAACTAAAAAGGAAGGTAAGAGTAAAATGCTCGGTTTTGGTATTAAATATTTTTTTGTAGAAAATCCAGGTATTGACAAATATTACTCTAAACTTGAGAGGAAGTTTGAAGATTACTCAATTGGACGCTATTGCCATCAGGCACAGCCAAAAAAACCCTTATTACCTATGTCTATGTACATTTTTTTTCAAACTTACACGTCTATTTTAAGTCATGTATTGTTACAGTTTAGACTCTAAACAACTGTTAAACCAATGACATTCAATATTAGTTGTGTTAAACACAATCTTGTTGTAAAACAGAATCTAAATAGTCAAAAAAAATGAAACCGTCGCGACGCCTGGCAGATGTGAAAAAACGAAAATCGTTTTGTAAAAAAAGAACAGGCCGAATCAAACCGAAGAGAGCCGAAGAGTTACGAAGGTCTGCCGTCGTGTGTCTGCCATCGCGAGCGTCGCCACGCAACAGCCGCTCTCACATCCGTACCGCCGCATTAAATGTTTTACATCAAAAACTCGACGGAACCACTTCCTTAGAAACGACGCTCGCAATTTTTTTCCAACCTACCATTTTGTTTCATTTCGCTTAGTTTTTCAAGCGCACAGCAGACATAGTTATACTTTATTATTGTACGGATTAAATTCAGTAAGATTTGTTTTTATGCAGTTGCATTTTTATGAAACCATTTTGCATAACGTCCATTTCTGCCGCGCCATTCACGACCAAAAAGGATTTGGACACTTTATACTTTTGCGGAGAAATAAAATTGAGTTTGTTTTTGTTTGAAAAGGAAAATGTAAAGGTTTTTCTGGTGATGGCAGTCCATACATTATAAAGTTGTTGACTGAAATGGTTTTTGTATGCAATCACTTATATTACTGCCTAAAATATAAAATAAATAATTATAAGTAATAATTCTCATAAAAAAGGTGCCCCTTATTTTAAATATATTTATATTATATTTGACGACACGTTTGGTGCAGTGGCTAACCGATTGACTTCTGCGCTGCGGGTCGTGGGTTCGATTCCCGCACGGAACAAATATTTGTATGGCCTACAGGTAGTTGTTCCGGATCTGGATGTTTGTGCATGTGAAGATTTGTGTCTGTAAACGCACCCACGATACAGGAGAAACCCTATTGTGGGGCAACGTTTTTTTTCAAAAAGAAAAGAAAGAATGAAATAGGGTTGAGGTTTTGGTCAGCGAAAATGTATTATTATCAGCGATGCATTATCAGCGCAGAAAACTGTGTCAGATTTCCTACAATAAGCTTTTCCGAGTTGTTAAAAAGAAGAAACCACACTTCTAACCTAACTTAACCTAGTCGAGGTGCTCAGACTGTTTTTTTTTTTAATATTTTTTTTTTGTGGCATTGTTTTACTTTGCTTATCTATGGAAGCCTCATAGATAACTCCTATTTTATAAATTTAAAATTACATTTTAAATAAAAAATTACATATTTTAAAAACATTTGATACTACCTATAAACAGACTATTTAATAGCGTATTGTTTTGCTAACCAAACATGTATATCACAGACTAGCGGCCCGTCCCGGCTACGCACGGGTGGACATTTTTCCCGTTTTTGCAACATTTTTCATTTATGCTCCGCTCGTATTGGTCGTAGCGTGATGTTATATAAGCTTTCTCGATAAATGGACTATCCAACACAAAAATATTTTTTCAATTCCAACCAGTAGTTCCTGAGATTAGCGCGTTCAAACAAACAAACAAATTCTTCAGATTTATAATATTAATATATGTAGATATTAGCATAATTTTCTGAAACAGATTTGTCAGAATCTTGGGTTGTATTTCAGCACAATGCGCGAATCGATGAGCTCTGATAATGATGATGAGCATACGTACAATGTATAACTTTTTTATGGATTAATAATAGTTATTATCCCTTGATTACCAAACGAACGTTGGACGTTAAAATATATTATTGTAATGTATAGTAAGAAATAATATAACGTTTTAACAAAAATAAAACCGACTTCAAATTGTCTATCTCCGAAGTTCTTCATCAGATCTTCACCAAATTTAAATGGAACCACTTCGAAAGAATACTCTTTCAAACAAAAAAAGAATCGTTAAAATCGGTTCACAATTAGCAAAGATATTGCGGAACAAACATAAAAAAAACATACAGCCGAAATGAGAATCTCCTCCTTTTTTGGAAGTCGGTTAAAAAGTAAGAAAAAATTGTATAACAAAAAAAACAGTAAATACGGTGTAACAGGCTATAAGTAAATACTTACGTTACATTACCATGAAAATGTCAAGGCTGATTAAAACTTCAAGTAGAAACAAAATTAAAAATACAAAACATGCAACATTCGTATCATAACCACTCAACACAACAATAAATACATTTTTTAATAACATTTCCAATGAGAATGTGACAAAAACGTATGATATTCAAAGACGCACGCGATGGGAATCGAACCAGTTGCGTCGCGTAATTTGCGTTTTTCTGCGCACGGCCTGGCGTCGGTTCGTCTTGGGATGAAGCTTTTTGTCTCTGCCCCGCTTCTTGATGGGTATAGCGCAGTTATATAGTTTTGATAGTTGAGTATTAAAATTAAGAATTGCTGGGACAAGTTTATGAACCAGGATATTTTAATTTTGTGGAGCACCTAAAGCTATGTCGGGTTTTTCAAGGTATTTATTTATTTTTTAGCAGATATAAACCGTTGTTAGGTTTTATTAAAACCATTATCATTTAAGTACGGTTGCAGACATTGACAGTTGAGCCACCTTCACTATTCTTAATTTTGTCGGGTTACACAAATCGGGCATCTAATTCTGTCATTTCAACATGACATGTCATTTGTTATAACTTATAACGTGTCTTTCATCACGGTTGTAAAACACGCCCAAATTATGAATGGTGGCAAGTGGCTCAACAATCAATGTCTGTGACCGTACCAAACTGTTGTTTAATGAAAATTCGATGTTATACCCGAATATTTTATTAATTTTAGCATTTCTTTATTACAATAACATTAGAAGTACTAATTATTAACAGTATTATGTAGTTATGAACCGAAATTATAAGAAACGAAAGCCTGATATCAATAAAATGTAATAAGTTGTTTCTCATGTCTCGAGGTATTAATAAATGAATAATTATTATGCATAATTGCATTCCCACGGCATTTCTGTAACCAAATTGAGAGTGTAAAATAATGCTACTTTTATAAAGAATTGAGTTCTTAATTATCATTTTTGGTATTCCACGAAGTAATACTTTAAAAAAATAGTTGTCTATACCAATTCATTTTGTGCTTACAAAGTATAAAAATGAAGAGGTCTTCGGCTCATATTTTATACCGCTTATTAAATTGATTTTGATTTTTTTAATGGAATAGAACAATTGGAAAACTGCTAGACTTAACCGTTACCCAAAAAAAACGTATAAAAAACTGAGTCATTCGGAAAATAATCCCAAAATTAACTCTAGCTACATGGGAAATTCCATACAAAATTAAACTATGACAAATTCAAGTATCAAATCGTGTCAATCCACAGCACATCTACAGTCAGCCCGACAAAAACGCCGAGTTGCATGGATGTCGGAAAAACCGTGGAAACTGCGGAAAAACTGCGCTCACACTGAGCGGTAAGAAAAACTGACTGTGCTGTGAACGATTGTTCTTACTGTACTTACTAATACATTTAATTAAGAGTCCTTAGACGATTAGATGTGGTTTTGACAGTTCATTCTGCCTAGCCTTTTCCCAACTATGTTGGGGTCAGCTTCCAGTCTAACCAGATGCGGCTGAATACCAATATTTTACACGGAGCGACTGCCATCAGACCTCCGCCACCCAGTTACCGGACAATACCGACATCCTAAGGTTAGACCGGTTGTCAGACTTTCGGGCTCCTGACATCCCGTAACGACTGTCATAGGTATTCGTATGACACCCGGGACCGACAGTTTAACGTGCTCTCCGAGGCAGGGCTCGATGTGTAACGAATGGTCACCCATCCACAGACTGACCGTGGCAAGTGCAGCTTAACCTCGCAAATCGTATGATCTGCGCGGTTGTTAATTAGCCACGAGCCTCTGATCTTGTGACAGGTTATTTTAAAATTATTTTGAACCTTAAGTTAGTGACGAAATAAGGGACCTTAATGTCCCTTACACACGTGTACCTAGGTACTGCCTAGCTTGGGTACCAGCAAACAAAACATTGTTTTACATTAATGTTTATCAAGAATTTTGTTGTCTTGTGTAATCAACCTTTTCTGAGATGAAACGAGAATGGCCTTTCATATAGGTATTATGAAAAGCCCAAAACCGGCAAAAACGACACGTACGTAGGTATTTATATTTAAAACAATCCTGCATTTTTTTTCCTAGGTTCCGGGAGAACACAGTAAAATGAGGTCAAGATTTGTAAAATAGTCTGTTCGTAGGACAGAAATAAATTAATATTTTTAAATAACGTTACTATGTCAATTAATTTATTTAATATCAAATGAAATGTTTTGATGTCTGCCATAAGTATCATATTAAATTAAGAACGTACTATGGTACCTATGTAGGGCAACGCAAAATACCTAGTCTAAATAATTAGTAAAAAAAAAGTTTCTTGTGGTCTACAGTGGTACCTACCTACTTTTTTCTTATTTTTTTCTACTTTGAAATAGTTTGCAAATATAAACATTTTATAAAATATAAACATTTTATAAAATATAAACATTTTATAAAATATAAACATTTTATAAAATATAAACATTTTATAAAAATACTAAATCGGGTGTAAACGCGTAGAAAATTTATAAGGCAGAAAAATACCTTATTTATCCCGACGTTTCGAAACGTCTTTTATAATATGTACAAATCGCGAAAGTTTGAAAACATTAATATAAACATTTTGTAGAATACACTTTTTTTTTTCTTCATATTTTGGGTCAATTACCAACATTAACATCCAAGTCATCACCAAGTCCGTAATAGAATAGACCGAGTTATGAATCACGGTTAGTAAGTATACCTAAGTGTAAGTGGTTTTACGTAACTTAGTATTAATTTAAAAGATAAAAAAGTTAGATGATTCATGTCTTCTGAATTTTGATATAACACACTCAAATATTTGGATAATCCAGAGATCGTTCTATAGACATTCGCTTTTTTTGGCTGTAGAGTTCTTTAATTTTTTTTCAGAATTTGCTATTGCTATATTTTGTAAAATATCAAATCTTTGGGAGTAATTCGCAGCAGGGATCATAAACATTTCTTTAATAAGTAGATATCTAAATCATTTCAACAACGGTGATATTTTGTTTAGTTTAGTTACTCAAATTAGATATTTTATTTATAACAAATAGATATTATTTATAACATATTAATCTGAGACAGGTCTTTAGTTCAATTTGCCGCATGACTCAAAAGTTTTAAACCACGCTTTACGTAAAGTTTTTAATTACATACGTTACCTACTTAAAAACTGCTTGCAATTTTGCCGACATCATATAAAATTCCGTCCACATCATGCGAGCTCGTAAATGCGTTGAAAGGTGCCGCGTCATTTAAAATTGAGCAAAAAATTATAAAACATTAACAAATTAATTGCACTGCGTGACTTACTGGTCCCATTCACATTTCGTCCGATGATCTTATTGGAGCCATTCGGCTGCGGGGCGGCGGGGGTGTGCGGCGCGGGAGGCACTACCCGTCCCGTTTCCTCGCCCGGGCTTTCCATATCACACCTCTCGCTCGCACACATCAACCCGACACCCGCCAATTCGAAAACTTCACAAAAATATTGGCAACTTTGTACGAAAAAAAAATTACATGTCTAGGATAAAAAGCCAGATATCACAGTTCGAAATTTAAGAAATATGAATTTTAGAACAATGGCCTGTCGAACTCCGATTTTGGCGGTAAAATTTGAAGGGTAGCCGTGACGTGTCGTGATGACGCGCGCGCCTCGACTGGCGGCCGCCGGCGGAGCCCTAGTGCAGCTGCATCGCCCCGCCCAGCACCCCACGCGACCCCTCCACGTGGCCCCACGCTTTCCTTGCCCTCGGCTTATGTAAAAAAACATAAAGGCCTTAAATTTTGTGTGTGTGTGCGTTAAGTTTGAGGTGTACTAGTGTGCGGCGAAGGGGCCGAAAGTGTATAACTTGAGGGTCGACGGGTGAGCATTATTGTTTTTTTAAATCAGTCTTGTTCTTATCGATCGTACTGTGTTTTAATTTTCGGTAATGGAAAGACTAGTGTGATTAAAACTTCTAGTTCCCTTTACTGGCGAAGAAAATGAGGAAGATTAGATCTGGTACAAATTATTCATCAATTAGTTTGATTAGTTGCCCTTATAAGCGATTGCCCCCTACGGAAAAATATACACGTAAGTAATCTCAAGAATTACGAGACAGGCGAGATTTTAGAAGGGCCGACAGTACCACAGCTGTGTCAAGACTTCCAGGAATGCAAAAGAAATACATCAGTGTTACTATTAAAATGGACATTCGGTACAATATTATTCATTTACCAGGTTGTTAATGAGTCAGCTCAGCAGGAGACAGCATAGTTTTGTGAAATACGCCTTTAGATAAATCGACACTGTCGCAAATACGGAAATTTGATGTTTTCCACAGGTCGAGTCAGTGGTCTAGGAGATGCAAGCAAAGCCGTAGCTGTAGGCTTTTTGTTCGTGAATTGGATTTCTGGTTCAGGCAAGACGTATCAAGACTTTGTCAAGTATTTTTCTCTTTCTGTATTCCATGATTTTCTCGGATATATTCTCGTATCCAGGAATAAGAATCTTCCTGATACAAATAATACCCACACCCGCATAGGAGAACACAGTATGGAGTTTAAACATAACACGTCATAGATGCAGATATGCGTAACCAGGATTTTGTCCAGGGTGGGGTAAACTCAGTCAGACAGTAAATATTTGTCTTTTCAATAAATCTGGAAGTGCAGAATTGCCCATAACTTTATTTTTGAGGTAAGTACAAACAAAAAAAGTTTAGACGGAGTCGGGCATTGGTCTGCCTATTTTGGGTAATTGTTCTGTGGACATGGGTGGCGAATTGACTGAATCTTTCCTGTGTTAGGATGGGGTAAGCGCCCCAACTACCTCACTGTGAATACGCCTATGGATGCAGATTTACCTAACAGTTACTATTTAATATAACATTAGACAAAATAAGATCCATTTAATTAAGGAAATGTAAAGAAATAATCAACATGTATGCTTCCAGCTGAGATTCAACACAGTGCTATGCTTTTATGAACCTTACTGGTCATTCAAGATGAGCTGAAACTGTACTTGAGATACAAAAGATATTCCTGCCTTGGTGGGCCACTTTTGTCTAATGTTATATGAAATAGAGTAGTGTTGAATACCCACAGTTGTCGATGGAGTTACCCCTAACCCATTCCCGTGGCGGATATATAAAAAAGTCATGGTATACATAATATGTTTGAGGGTACATCGCCCTACGCAAGCTGTTCGTAAATCAACGAAAACAAGTTATTTATAAAATGCTCTGTTTGGACATAATACGACGACTTCACTCACAATCTGAGTTAAATGCTGTAAAATGGGTCGCATTAAGAACCTGAGCTAATTGAGGCCAAGAATCTTGGTGACTGTTGAATGTTAACCAACATCTTTTGAAAAAGATGTTACTTGTCGAATATCTATTGATAAGAGTTTTAAAAAACATGAACTTATTAGACGCCTTGTTGGTCTAGTGGTCGCAAGCGCGACTGCTGAGCATGGGGTCCTGGGTTCGATCCCCAGGTCGGGCGAAGTGTTATTGAGTTTTTCCAATAGGAATTTCTCAGTAGCAGCCTGGAGTCTGGATTTGTGCCTGATTAATGGCAATAGGCTCGCCCCTATTACATGAGACTTAAACATAATAATTGGCGAAACGAGGGTGTACTAAAACACTTGTGCCGAACCCTTCGGGGAATATAAGGCGTGATGTTATGAACTTATTTTATAGCTGCTAACAATACAATAAGTTATTTATCAGGATACACAGGGAGCAGGGGCTCATGGCTATATCAACGGAGGATCAAGATTTGCGAGGTTAAGCTGCGCTTGCCACGGTCAGTCCTTGGATGGGTGACCGTTCGTTACACATAGACACGTACTCATACCTACACGTTCGTTACAAGTGGGTAGTCAGAAGCCCGAAAGTCTGACAACCGATCTAACCTTAGGATATCAATATTGCCTAATAACCGGGTTGTGGAGGTCTGATGACTGTCGCTCCGTGTAAAAAACAACTATTTAGCCGCATCTAGTTAGACTAGAAGTTAACCCCAAAACATAGTTGGGAAAAGACTAGGAGGAAGAAACGGGTGCACGAAAAGAACCTACACGAGTGAGGGCGCGTTCCCACTATGTCGTGACGATAAATTTATCGTTGGACTACTGTCGTCTCTAGATGTTCCCATTATAACGACTGTTTGTCGTCAAATTTTTTTATCGTTTGGCGACTATCGTATCTAGCTGTTCCCATTGGATCGCGACGACATTTTATCGTTTCACGACAGTCACTTTGTCGTTTGCAAATAGTAGCAAGCTACGACGAGACGATATTTTTATCATGGCCATGACAGATAGTCGTAACAACGACACATGATTTGCCGTCACGATGTCGTGACGATAAACTTATCGTTGGACGACTGTCGTGCTAGCCGTTCCCATTATCTCGACAATCTGTCGTCACTGCAAAAACAAGTCGTGAACGACAGTTAATCGTGTCGTCTTATATGTGAACACCTCCATTTAAATATATAAGCCACGACACTTAAAACTACATGACTATCTGACGTCACGACAACGTGGGAACGCGGTTTGGCGATACATTACGACTGGCGTAACCTGGGTAGCCAGCCCCGCTACCAACCTTGCTGACTGACTAATCTTGATGGCGTCAAGCTAGCGTCCCCATTATTTATCATTACTCGAAAATTATTGAGTCACTAATTATTATTAACCAGCGGCCCGTCCCGGCTTCGCACGGGTGGACATTTTTCTCGTTTTTGCAACATTTTTGCTCCGCTCCTATTGGTCGTAGCGTGATGTTATATACCCTATAACCTTCCTCGATAAATGGACTATCCAACACAAAAATATTTTTACTATTCCAACTAGTAGTTCCTGAGATTAGCGCGTTCAAACAAACAAACTCTTCAGCTTTATAATATTAGTATAGATTATTATTGGCCACTATTTAGCTATTATTTTTTGGATATAACAAAAATCCTGGAATCGTTGGTGGGGACGCTGGCTTGACGCCAACCTAATTTTTCATTACGGCATGAAATTTTCTAGTGTAATTCTTACTGCCACACTTAAAAAGATTGAAAAACAATTTACCTACATTCTACTTATCTACGCAATAATACGACATAGTGGAATCATTAAAAGTAACAGAGCTTACAGAGTTCACAATATGCAAATACACTTGGACTTACCATTATAATAATAGTGAAAGGAATAGAAAGTGAAGGGTTAGGGCTCAATCTAATGATCGAATAAAAAGCATGCTTAGAAAGTGAAGTTATAAGGTATGCTGGGAGACACAGAGTGTGAGGTCTAAAGGTGGAAACTGGGCTTTAGATTGCTCCGTGCATTTTTAACATAACATGATATCACGCCGTGATAGTAGTGATAGCCTGACGTTTGAACGCTTGCCTTCCATGCAAGAGGGTCCGAGTTCGAACCCGGCCCGTACCTCGTGACTTTTCAAATTCATGTGTGGATCAGAATTTGATTACTTATCACTTGTGTTTACGGTGCAGGGAAAACATCGTGAGAAAACCTGCACACCTGAGAGGGCTGCATAAAATTCTTGATGGTGTGTGTAGTCTGCCAACCCGCATCAGGCCAGCGTGGTGGACTGAGGCCTACACTCTTCTCATTCTGAAAAGAGGCCCGTGCCCATCAGTGGGACAGTAATGGGCTAATTATGTTATATTAACATCACGTCTGTATTCCCCGAAGGATTGGGCAGAGGTGTACATATAGTAACACCCTCATTTCGCAGTTATGGATAAGTCCTATGTAATAGGGGGCGAGCCTATTGCCATCAATCGGGCACAAATCCAAATCCAGGCTGCTACTAAAGAAAAAAAACGGAAAAACCCAATAACACTTTGCCGACCTGGAGATCGAACTCAGGACCTCACGATCCACAGTCGCGCTTGCCACTACTAGACCAAAGAGGCAGTTGCCATACCAAAGGCTTTTAATCTAACTCCTCTATCAATGTTCGAAGAAGTCAATGATAAATAGGATTATTACATTATTCATCTGTACCTACCTACATTATTATCTACTATGAACATCGGGAATGCTGTGCAGTTACCCCGCGTAGTTCCAACCAGGAACTCGTTAAACCATCCACTGATTGACGAGACTTTCAGTAAGAACTCACGAAGGTTAACGAAAATCTATACCAATATTATAAAGCTGAAGAGTTTGTTTGTTTGAACGCGCTAATCTCAGGAACTACTGGTTGGAATTGAACAAATATTTCTGTGTTGGATAGTCCATTTATCCAGGAAGGTAATAGGCTATATAACATCAAGCTACAACCAATAGGAGCGGAGCATAAATTAAAAATGTTGCAAAAACGAGAAAAAATTCCACCCGTGCGAAGCCGAAACGGGCCGCTAGTAATAAATATATATTTTGGTAATAAATCGGAGTAATACTAAAATGTAAAATAAAATAAGTCTTCAAAAAACTTCTATAGAAGAACTACAGAAAGGAAGTAGCTAGAAATGTGTGAATAGATAACAGAACGGTTTAAAATTTTTAAAAAACCTTTTTATTTTTGCATATAGGACGATTGCAAAGGACTGATATGGAATCTAAGACAGATTTTTTAACCATTCGCGCTATTTTCAGGATCGTTGTAAAAATTACAGTTTGTTCGTTCGATCGATTTATATCATCTTTATTCTGGTTGATCAGAACATGGCTCTTCACAAAGATCTACCTTATGGACGTAGAAAAGCGATAACGATCATATCAGTCAATCAGCGCTAATAACGTGAGTGGTATTCGCAACAGTACTTACCTAAGATAGTATTCCTTATATGATCTGTGCCTAAAATAAGCAGATTTTTTGTAAAGAACCTGAAAATAACTCGGACGATTGCGAAAATCTGTCTTAGATTCCAAATATCCGGTCCTTTGCAATAGGTCCTAGGATTATTGCAAAGATCCGATTTTTCCGATTATCCTACGACACATTCGCTTACGAAAATTCGAATTTAGAAGCACTGTTCCGTTTTACCTTGATTGAATGACCTCTTGTTTACAAATGGAACGATGAATACAGACTAGATATTCAAAATACATAATTCTGTACCTTGAACACACAATGAGATCTGCAAATATATTTGTAAAATATATAATTCTATTATACCTGTCGACCATCTATTACGTATACCAAAATAATCTAAAACCAAAAGCCTAAGTTTACAATACTATGTAACCCCAAAAAAATCAGGTAGATAAAAGTTTAACAATTCAAGCTCCTATTTGGCCAGAAAAAAAACAGACCACAGAATGTTTCGTGTCGGTATCAAATTAAAAATGATAATCAGCTTGCAAAAGCTTAATTCGGTTGAGATACGAAAGCGGGCCGTTCTCGGAAACTGTAAAAAATACATAAAACTGCCGACCCGCCAACGGTATACGGATGATGTTGCAAAAAATCCTATATTTCGGGTTAACTGGCCCCTGGTATATGGGTTAATATAATTTTCTTGTGGGCTTATGGGCTGGGTGTATAATTTTGCTTGTTGTATACGTACTTTGGTGTTTCTGTATGTTTTGAGCAGAATCTCATTACTTTGCGCGTTTTGCAAACATCA
This sequence comes from Amphipyra berbera, assembly GCA_910594945.2. Classification (NCBI taxonomy): domain Eukaryota; kingdom Metazoa; phylum Arthropoda; class Insecta; order Lepidoptera; family Noctuidae; genus Amphipyra; species Amphipyra berbera. The sequence goes on along the minus strand of OU343142.1, from coordinate 1,453,078 downwards.
AACGAATGCTGCGACTTTCTGCATCTCCAAAGATAATTCAGATATAAAAAGAAGAAAAAGAGTCTAATAATTAAGAACAACATAACGTCGCTGCACCTGCAAAAACCGCTATGTGTATTTTTTTTGAAAATCTGTCTTTGATGCTATTTTATAATAGTTCTCAAGCCACGTGCAACTGTAAAATACGTTTTCTAATAATTTATTTTGCTATCTTCTTAACCAAATAAATTATTAAAAAACAGATTTTACAGGTGCACGTGGCTTGAGAACTAGGTATTATAAAATAGCATCAAAGACAGATTTAAAAACAATAACCGGATTTTGTAGGCGCAGCGACGATAATCTAATTTGACCTCTTTGGCTAGACTTGGAGCAGAGACAAAAAAATATAATTTTACAGTCAAGTTTTCTCGTTGCTCTAGGAAGTCATGTATTCAGCCTTTTTCACATCGAGTCTACAAAAAGGTGGCACCATAGTTTTCCCACAGTGTTGCCGTTAGTTTATCATCATATCGACATATTTCTAGCTATCTAGTGTTGCGACAACCTTTCACCGACTCAAGGAAAAACCTACACTGCCTTAAGAGTCGGTCGGATATTATTTACAGAAAAAGTGAGGCCATTAAAACAGCGGGTGACTTATAAAATCAATACTAAATAACCATTTTCCGAGAAGTGAAAATTGGAGCGATTTGCTAGTAATCCTAATGCCCCATTATAGGCGGATTGGTGAAATCTGACTGTCGATTGTGGCAACAAAATAAATTCCTTTTTCAATCAATTCCAATAAGAATCGATTTGGGTCTTGCTTTGTAAAGAACATAGGAAGATAAATAATCAGATAAAAAGTTATTAAAAATATTTATGTATGGGACAATAATAAGTCGGTTGATTTCAATTGCTATATTTCGGTCGCGGAGTAAAGAAAACGGTTTCTAATATTCCATGATTTCGCTGCCCTCTCCGCCTATCAGCCCGCTGTCCTCGTAGCCCGCTCATACAGTAAAGACACTCTCCAATGAGTATTTTCTCACGGTGACCGGCCTCTCGCTTCTCTACATACTGGCCGCTAATTCCACACATTGCTAGGTGAACATTTTCATATGTTTGGCCAAGATTCGTGGATCAACTCTATCTTGCTTTCTAGACGGGTTGAGTGGTCTTGACTTGTCATCTTGTGAGGGTTATGACGAAAACGCAAGAGAAACATCGAGTCTATTAACTATTCAACTATTTTAATAATAACGTTGTTAAAAATAGTAACTTTGATTAACGAGGTAGGTACTTGTGTTGTTTCTATAATCTAAAAAAAATTGGGCACCTTTTTTTTGTAAGATAGGTAGGTATGTAGAAATGCGATTCTTGCATTGGTAGAAACCCAAATCACGGCATTCACTATTGTTTTATTTTTTCAAAATAGCTGTGGTTTTCATCGCTTTTCTTCGATATTTCCTCGCAATTAGGGAAATTAAAAGCAATGCAACAACTGCTAGAAATTTAGGTAAGTATGTTGATCTAATTAACCAAGAAATTGCTTCTTCGGATTACAATATTGGTAGAAAATAATAAAAATTTCTGCACCGATGAGAGCGAGGATCTTAAACCGAGGCGGGAATATTCAATCAATCAATCAAGCGGTATGATCGGTAGTAATGAGACTAATATTATGATCAGAATTCGCTTCAGCATCAAATAGTAACAATCTATATTAATTATGTAAAAACGATAAAAAAATGCAAGTGTTGCAATTAAGATCAGTCAACAGCTGGAATTAATTCCACTTTTTACGCGCTTCGACAATATTAAATACAAAATGAAATATTTATAATATTAGGGTTAAATCAGAGCTATAAAAAATATCATTATACATAAACGCCCATTCTCTAAACAAGAATTTCATCGGTAACTTTTTATCAAGCCGCAATTTTCGGAACGCGACCATCATTTCGAATCGTTTGCGCGGGAAAAACTATAAAATGGCCGACGGCGTGCGTCCGATGCAAATTGCGCGCGGAAAAAGCTCACGAGCGGTAAAAACTGAAAGGAACTCATAGTATTTCATCGACGTCGCCAGTTATTGAGCGGGGTTAATGTTTTTGTGTAGATTCCAGTGGTGGCGACGAGGCGACTTTTTGCGCGTTGCGGAGTCTGGGAAGCGCTCGGCGGCAACTCTCGTCGCGGGCAAAAACCAAACGAGGGCCGCCATAACGCTGCTAACCGACGCAAAAACGTTGCGACATACGGATAGAATTAATGCGGCGACTCTTTAATTTTCTTCAAGAAAGCGCGGGAGGAAATGGTGTAGGTAATGAGTGTTGCCAGACGCAAAAACTATCTGTATAATGACGTAGCTCATTTATCCAGTTTATTTTTGTTCTTGCTGGTTCATATGTAAAAAGTACATGTAAGAATCTTTTAAAAGCCTTATTCCTATTAGACACGATTGAAGAATGTTTTGTCTAATAAGAAACTCTAGCGTATAATGGTCCTCCATTTCTAATGGGAACAGATTGTATGTAGGTAATCAGTATTGCGGTTGCTGTATGGTTTATTTGCTCCTCAGACCATTATTTTGCGTTTTATGTGGATGTTTAAGCCATGGCATGACATGTAGATATGTAACTTTGCTTCCCCTTACACTTATTTGAATTACACCTAATTAGTTTTAGAGAGAATGAGATCCTGAGAAACTCCGGACTGCTGGTGAGGAGTTTCATACGGAAAACCCCAATAACACTTTATCCGACCTGGGGATCGAACCCAGGACCTCAAGACCTAATCGCAATTCGTCGAGCACAAATTCAAACACGAAATTGTAAATGAGATATATCTAACAAAAATAACCAATCACTCTCGGTTAGACCTGGGTATCGAACTAAGGACCAATATAAAGCATAAGCACTTACAACCACTACACCAATGACGTGGATGTATGTACAAAGTATCATCTACTTACTATCCCACCCAAGTAAACATGATCTATTCAAAAAGCGTTGAATTTACATGATCAGAAAATAAACTCTTTTTTGTAGATGAACTATTTACACACCTTTACCTAATAATAATGGACTGGATAGAAAAATATGCAGGACATCTGCTTATTTTACTGCACAAGTTATTGAAATCAACACATACAAGTTTTTAAGGTCGGTAAGTACTTGAATAGGTACTTGTAGATGCATATTTCTTTTTTTTTCATACTTACCTAATGGACATAGTAACTATGTAGTACAAGCTAGGTATGTACTATGTGTGCGAGTCGAGTTGATATTTAATTTTAGGGAACTTGGGCGTTGCACGCTTCCGCCTCGTAAAATAAGCGATCAACGCGACGCGACACGACGTTACGTGTTTGATGCAGCAGTATCTAAAGGTACAATGTTTGAAATTGTACTGAGTGCTAAATGCACTGAATTGTGAATATTAATTGCAAATATTCGCATTACGCAGTCTCTCGCAGGCTCAAAACTACTTGTACTAAAAGCGCCTGCAATAAATATGTTAGCATAAAGTCACTCAGCCAAATTGTTATTACCTATTTAATAAGGAGCGTTTAAATAGACAAAGGGCTCAAATTAAACCCATTTGACGTTGTAATTTATAAAGGAGGCATATATCCAGCTGTTGTTGTTGTCCCAAAGACATTTAATCTCTTTGTGTTGTCCCAACTTTTGGTCCAACGTGTTATACGACCATTTGTTTACTATTCGACCAAATTTTCTGTGAAATGGCAAATTGTCGAAACTTCTAACAATTGTGACATTGACAGTTTAGTTGCCAGGATGCTAAAAATGTATTCTATGCATTAATAAATTATTTAGTATGGACTTTGTGTCTTTACAATAATGCTCGAAAATGATAATTATTATCTCAACAATCGAGAACAAAATTGGCTCCAATGTGTTTAGTCGGACTTATCAATGCATGTCTCGTCAAAACGTCTCGTATCTGGCAACAAACGATTATTTTGTTACGACTTGAGACTGCAGTGTACGAAAAGAGCTATCAGAGCTACCAAATCATCAGTAAAGTGACAGAAAATGGGACATAATATAATATATGTGTGTCATAATTGTCAGATTAGATATCCCTCATAATGGATCATAGAATGGCAACATAGAAGCGAAGAGAGCGACGCTCTGCAATTCACAGATAACTTGTTCCTAGTGTACGGTGTACCAGTTTCAGATGGCAAAATGAGGTAGCAGCGCCAACATGAACTGCTAAACGTTATCTATTTATTTATTTATACTTCTATGCACTATTGTGGTACATAAGGCGGACTTAATGCCATAAGGCATTCTCTACCAGTCAACTTTAGGGTTAAAAAGAAAAGCATCAAAATACGTAGGTACAGGAAAAAGATGAGTTGACAATTTTGGACTGAATATATCAGGAAATCAAAAGTTAAATATAAATTACATAAAATACATATATACAAATAATAAAATATGTAGATATTATAATATATATATATATATATCAATTACAAAACGTTATGAAAAACTTAATGCAATTATGACGAAGACTAAATTAGATGATTAGGAGTGCAGCGACTTCAAGTAGTGTTTCCTAACTTTGCGTTTGAAGGAGAATTTACTAGGAGCTTTTTTAATATCAAGGGGGAGCACGTTCCAAAGTTTAATTGCTGAGACAGCGAAGGAGTTAGAAATGAAACCTGTGCGATGGGAAGGTATTTCAAGAAGTAAATTTTCAGAAGCACGAAGGTTGCGATTGTGAGAATTGCCCAACACTTGAAAATATATTTTCAGATAATCAGGAGCACATGAATCGTTCATAATGGAGAAGAGCATACAGACGAACGTTATTCGAAATAATAATGTAATAATGAAATAATTTGTCTGTCATCGCACCCACGATACAGGAGAAATTCAAGTGTGGGGCAACGTTTTTAAAAAATTAAATAAAAAAAAGATTGAAAACAGTGGCCAGTTGAAAAGACAATTTTGTATAATAATAATTTCACCAACAATCGGAACGTAATCACTAATCATATAAAATAATAATTGTTACGATCAATTTATTATAATAATTTCTTTGTCATTAATGCGTTAACTAAACGCACATTTTGTAGTACGGCTCAAAAGGCCTGTACCCGAATCCGGATAACAACATCAAAATTTGAATTTTGTTTGAAGCTCTCCGTTCAACGGATTTTCTGACAATTTCAAATCTTTGATGCGTTTTTAGTGAATTTATTCAAAAAGCAATTGTGGAGTGTTTATTTGCGAATTGTTTTATGTGTATTGTGTCAAGATGACGACGGATAAGATTCGGAAGGACAAGAATCAAAATATTCAAGTGTCCATTCGATTGAGGTAAATGTTATTTGAAAATAAGTTAACTGTTACACAAAATTTTTCGTTAACGGCATGACTCACTGGATTATTCTTAATAATCCATCATAAATACATCGTAAACTCCATAATTCTGCAATAGTTGATCGTATTTCTTGTATAGTTATGGAACTTACTGATTTAACAATGCTAGAAAAAAACTAAACAATAATTACCTATAGTATGAGCCTATGACCACACTGAATTTTTTAATTGAAACGGCCTAGAAACCGTCATCTTTTATACTTTACCGAATCATTCTACATGCCCATTTAATTGTAAACAATCACAGAAACTAATCTTTCCTTTCAAAGTGTGCATGCCACACCAATATACTAAATAATTGTATCCTGTTTAGAATTTACTCACCTTTCGATTAAATTATTGCTATTAGGGGAATCAATACTTTAAGGTGTGGCTTTAAAATGTTTTTAAAGAGTAGTCATTAGAATGGCCTTTAAAGATATCATCATAATAATAATTGAACATGATTATAGTCACAGTCAAAACTCATTTATGAACAACTGCAAAATTGACCAACATTTGATGTACATTCATAATGATGAATAATAAGTAGGTCAACAACATTACAGCATGATTACGACATATAAATATGACCCTACTGTGAACTTAGTGTGGGGCTACAATCTAAAATTATACTGCTACTGTACTAAAAAATCAGGTTTAGTAGGATCTGTATAATGTATAGACCAGGTATGTCTGTATTGAACACTATAGAACAGGGATGCACAGACTCAGTGGTGTAACTATACCATCAGAGGCCCTTGGCAAATTCATTGGACGGAACCCCAGTAAAAAACGTCACGTTGTAATTAAATTTTAATAAATCACTGAAGTAGTTACCCAACAGAATTACTAATTTATAATTTTTACTTAATTTTGTTAAAAATGTTAGGTTACTTCTGTGCTCGCAGCCTCATAGGCCGGAGGCCCGTGGCATTTTGCCAACCTTGCCACCCTATAGTTATGCCACTGTACAGACTTATTAGGACTAGGGGCCACATGGCCAGATTATCAGCTAAAAGCAGGCCTCCACACTTAAAAACATTGCAATATTATCATACAAATGCATAATAGAATTTAATTTGCTGGCGGGCCGCACATATTTTCATGAAGGGCTGCATGTGGGCTGCGGTCTGTGCATCCCTGCTATAGAATGTGAAACCCCTTAACATTTGGTCTATGCAGGCCACTGAGGCAACACAGTTATATCATCCATACATTTGGGCAAAGCCTACACAGGGATTGGCATCGCCCGACATCAAAGGCATTGTCCAACTGTATGGATTATAAAACTGTGACTGAACTTATGTTGCTGCATCTCCGTATACGCCAAGGCTTGTAATTGTTACCGACTATGTAACAGCAAAGGCAAGGTTATGCTTTTTACCTATACAACCCATATCAATATGACGCGCTCCCTAACCATCCCACTCACCATCATAGATATTGGCAACATAGTTTGAAGATAATAATAGCAAAGGAATGACTTATGTCTAACTAGCGACCTGCCCTGGCTTCGCACGGGTGCAATGTAGATACTAATGTGAGGCATATAAACCTTCCTCTTGAATCACTCTATCTATTAAAAAAAACCACATCAAAGTCCGTTGCATAGTTCTAAGGATCTAAGCATACATAGGGACAGACAGACAGCGGGAGTGACTTTATTTTATACTATGTAAAGATGTCTATTTGGGAAATACAGTCTGCAGCTTCAGACTAAAAGCTATTAGTCACCGTTAAGTAGTTCTGTTATAACTTTGGCAATTTCTACCCAGACCACTAAACCAGCGTGAGAAGGACATCAAGTCGCTGGGAGTGATCGAGGTCGTAAACAACCGTGAGGTAGTGGTGCGGCAGTCGCAGCAGACCTCGCACACAAAGAAGTTCACCTTTGACCGGGCATTTGGACCTAATGCTAGTCAGGTATGTCAATTAAATAGTTTAATCACTAAGATTAGAGTATGATTGTGCTGGATAAAAAAAAATTGTTAATTATGAACTTGATATTTTTGTCTAAAGCATTAAATCCACAAGCAAGTTGATTCTCACTGGGGACACATCCAATGCAAATCGACTTTAGAAAGTTTTATCAACTTGCTTGACTTACCGCAAGATGCCTGTGAAGGTTTTAACAAAACTTGGATTTAGTGTCATCAGGCAAGCGTTTGCTTCAATATCTTGCTAGTGTATTTAATGCTATAGAGAGAGTTTTGGGCAGTTTTGCAAGTAGATTGATAGATCAAGCTTATGGCCCAAACATTCAGAAATAAAAATATTTCTCTATTTCCAGCTTCAAGTATATCAAGATGTGGTGAGCCCTCTGATAGAGGAGGTTCTCAGTGGATACAACTGCACCGTCTTCGCGTATGGACAGACTGGCACTGGCAAGACCCACACTATGGTGGGAGAGCATACGGGCACAGATACTCATTGGCAGAATGTGAGTATACCTTTTATCTGATCAGAAATCTCATCACTGTTGATCATTCTGATTATTCTTCTTTTTCTTCTTCCTGCCCTTATCCCACACTAGGTGGGGTCGGCACAACATATATTTCATAAATCCATGTTGTTAGAGGCTGATCATTTTGATTGCTACCAATATTTAGGATACTGAAGGATTTTTGTTCCTCATATGGTATCAGGCAATCAACTCGGAATATGGCAGTCCACTGCTGGGCATAGGCCTCTCCAAAGTTTGGGCACAACACTATATCAGTTGCAATATAATATTATGACTATCTATGATCTACCATAAACATAATTGTCTGACTACATCTGCTATACGTAACTCAATAAGAAAATATAAATGAAATATTATTGCAAATTAAACAAATATCAACTTTAATAACAAGTTAACTAAGTTGATTTCAGAATGACAAAATCTGTGGAAATGTTCATAAAAATAATTTCAGTTACAAAGGAAATTGAACTATGTACAGTGGAATTAAGAGTTCTAATCCCAGAGCACTTTAATTCTAAATTTAAAACTTTTCCATAGGATCCCCTGGCTGGCATAATCCCGCGCGCCCTCTCCCAGCTCTTCGACGAGCTCCGTCTGTCCAACACGGAGTACACAGTGCGCGTGTCGTACCTAGAGTTGTACAATGAGGAGCTGTTTGACCTGCTGTCCAGCTCCGAGGACAACTCCAAGCTCAGGATATACGAGGACGTCACGAGGAAGGGCTCCAATATCGTCAACGGACTGGAGGAGATTACGGTGAGTGTGATGTGGCATATTATTTCAGCGCAGCCATCTGTTGTGCATAAATTGATGATGCGCGAATTGACGCGGTGACCGATGGGTGATCTGTCTTTACATAGTCGAGACTCCTTAGAGACTTGGGAGAGTATGTAAGTTTATTCAAGTTATCATGGTAATAAAGCTATGCAGTGCTGTCTGAACTTCTAAAGTCCATTCACTAGCAAGTTTCCCGAGTAAGTACTGCACTCCATTGCTGAAATCGACTTGCTGCAGGTGTGTCCACAATTTGAAAGTCGGTTACACAAGTCAACTTGTGCATAAACATTTGCTAGTAGATTTGGCACTTAATAGTATATCTTACCACTGTATTGACGATACTCAAGTACGTCTGCCGCATCCTGGGCAGTCTCTACCAACCTTGCTGACTGGCTAATGTCTTCACCACAGCATGAGCTATTCTCAAATAGTTTGTGTTACATACAATCCTCCTGGATTGCAGAGGGTAGGTGGTATATACAGTACCCGCGCGAATTTAATGCAGAGCTAAGGAATGCGTGTGAGAATGCACTAGTGCTGTTAGATGCCAAGGACACGACTACATTTGTGGATGTGTCAGGTGAGGCGTTAGGGGGGAGGGAGTGAGCGAGCCTCTAGCCTTGAATGCATTCAGTTCGCGCGCGTACTGTAACTTTATACAAATCACAAATACTCAACTACACCCAGTGAATCTACTGCAGGGAATTACGATAAATGAACGTTGCTCTTTCACAGGTTTACAATAAAAATGAGGTGTACAAGATAATGGCTCAGGGACAAGAGAGGAAGCGGGTCGCGTCTACACTTATGAATGCTCAGTCAAGGTAGGCTGGTATTGTCTTAACTCTAGTTTTAGTGAGGCCTGTTAACAGCGGCCATTTTGTTAATACTGGCATAATCATAATTGTTTTTTGACAAACACATTTTCTATGAAATTGAACTGAATACGTGTGCAAGTAGACTTGATTATAGAGTTCTAATGTTTTCACAATTTTATCTCACATATGGCATCAAATGTGGAGGGACGCGTGGCTAATTAATAACCGCGCGGATCATACGACTTGCAAGGTTAAGTTGCGCTTGCTACGGTCATTCTGTGGATGGGTGACCATTCGTTACACATCGAGACCCCTCCCTGCCTCGGAGAGCGCGTTAAACAGTCGGTCCCGGGTGTCATACGAATACCTATGACAGTCGTTACAGGAAGTCAAAAGCCCGAAAGTCTGACAACTGGTCTAACTTTAGGATTTCGGCATTGCCAGGTAACTGGGTTGCGGAGGTCTGATGGCAGTCGCTCCGTGTAAAATACTGGTATTCAGCCGCACCTGGTTAGACTAGAAGCTGACCCCAACTTAGTTGGGAAAAAGCTAGGCAGAACGATATGGCATCAAATGTGCACAGTTTATACTCATTCAAAACTAAACTAAAACCTGGGGTAGTTAAGTTTTTACCGAATATTGCTTTGTTTCAAAGTAAACATTTTTTAATAACCTGTCCAATTATTGCGAAGTTACACTACCCGCCAGAATTACCTGAAACAATGACATTTATTTATTATATTTTTTTATTCTTTTCTCAATAAATAATTTTAATATTGCAGCAGCCTTCCCAATGACAAACTTAATCAGGTGTAAGTCCTCATAACAATGTAGAATGGTTTGTTTATGCTTCTTCATATGTTTATTAGTTCAAAATTATTTATTTGTTGTGCATTGGGTCGGTTACTGCAATATTATGCTGAGGAAGCATGATCAAACATATTATGTAGAAATGTAGGTAGTTATTTGATTTAAAAAAATATATATTTAAGTACTACCCTGTTACATTGTTCAGTTAAACCCTCTTCTAGTTCAAAAATAAGTAGCTAAACAAGCCAGTTTGACATTATAGTAGTATGTATTCTATACAACATCTAACTGAAGTCCGCAATAATACTTTGAGGGCTCATTGTACTCATAATTATGAACAACTCCACACCAGCAATAAATACTAAGCTAACTTACAGAGAGAGAGTATACATATTAAATAGATAATTAAATCATCTATTTAATATGTATTAAATAGATAATTAAATTATCTATTTAATATGTATACTCTAAGAAAAAGAACAATGTTTATTTTCTTAAAAAAATACTTTGAATCTCTCTACTGTAAAGTAGGTATCCCACCAAAAACATTCTGTAAAAAACTAGCCAAGTCTCGATGGAGCTGCTTGTTTATCTCTAAAAAGTAATGAAATCTAGACAAAGTCGTGCCAAGTCTAAGGTTCCTTACTGCGATTTCTTTATTATTATAGTCAATGTTGTGTGACTTGGCCGTTGAACATTCTTTATACGTTAGTGGGTACAAGTCAACGGGACAGGTACAGACGGACTTCTATCAATGATTAGAAGTCCGTCTGTACTGGATTTTTTTTTATACTGGTCTTTTAGGCTCGCCTATACATAAGTATTATTGAAACACGCAGCTTTATCAAGCCTACAATTGACTGGTTATTGAATCAACGTTTTCCAAGTGGCAATTTTCCATCGTCAATGGGTAGCGGTTCTGGCGACAGATTGGTGCAATGGTGTCATGGAGCACCTGGTTTTGTACCCTCGTGTACCCTTCAACGGCCAAGTCACACAACATTAACTATAATAGTAAAGAAATCGCAGTAAGGAACCTTAGACTTGGCACGACTTTGTCTAGATTTCATTACTTTTTAGAGATAAACAAGCAGCTCCATCGAGACTTGGCTAGTTTTTTACAGAATGTTTTTGGTGGGATTTCACTTCTTTTTGTAGAAACGTCATATTGTTGATTTATTTTATTAGATTTTCTTATTTGACACAGTTTTTTTCCTTTTAGGAGTAGTTTTTTTATTATTACAAATCATTCTTTTCTTTTTTCCGGTTCTATTGAAATTTTTGACATCAAATGAAGCGGCCTACCAAGTTGAATATTTTTTGTAAAGGCGGTATGTCGATCTCTAATAGTTTGGTTGGGCTCTTGTGTTTTCTAATCAGGGTCACCAGGTAGGTACTCCAGATCTTTGATTATCCTAGTTTTTATAGTTTTCCCTTTATGTGGCCATTAAACCCTAACTCTGTACCAAATTTCAGCTCTCTGAGTTTATGGGAAGTACTAGTTCTATTCTGATGATCATGAGTGAGTGAGTGTCATAAATGCGAAACTTTGCTTTCGCTTAACTTCGGAACTAAATGAGCTACAGACTTGAAATTTTGGATTTTAAATATGTGATTATAGCTTACTGGACGACGAAAATTTCTGCGTTCTGGTCTTATCCAGAGGTTCTCAAATAGGGGCCTGAAAATGCGGCGAAATGGTTCCAGTAAAGGATGGTACGGCAGTGTTTGCTTCGCGCTCGACTTGGCGGGGGCACTGCCGTGCCCCCCGACATTGGCGCTTTAGTCTTTTTACCTTTCCACTGAAGATATTATAAACAACATGACATTAAAAACGAAAATTGCCCAAAATTCAAGTTAGCTTAGTATTCATTGCTGGTGTCGAACTTTTACTAAGGACCAAAACGGAAATCGCGAAAAGAAAACTGCTGCTCCTTACATTTATAGCCCCTCGCCCACGGCAACTTTTTGTAGCGATGCTGTCGCGCGTTCGCATCGATACAGTCGCGATGCGGTCGCTAGCTGTTTGCCCTCGCCAACACCACGTTTCTCAGTCGCGATGCAAACGCGATACTGTCGCAATGCAAACGCTCGGTTCTCCACTCACGCGCCACTCTCTCTCCGTTTTCTTCCCGATTTCGTCCGACATGGTCGCGCGTTTGCATCGATACAGTCGCGATGCTGTAGCGCGTTAGTAGCGCGTTGCAAATGCGACTAACGCGCGTTAATAGCGATGCTGTCGCGCGTTTACGAAACGTGCGACAGCATCGCTACAAAAAGTCGCCGTGGGCGAGGGGTCTATGTTCGCATAATTCGACAAATTGTAGGCAACAACTGTTTTTTCTTTCACGATTTCGGGGTTGGTCCCTAGTAATTTCTTCATAATGAAGAGTACAATGAGCCCTTAAAGTATTATATCGGTTTTTTGTTACACGTTGTATAAATTGAACCTGTAACTCTGTAAGAAAATCATTTCTTATTGAGAAGCTTGCACTGACAGACTGCAGTCAAGCTTTCTGCATTTTGTCCAAATCAAGTCTCGACGCAAAACCTAACCGATATTTGTCTGTACGAGAGTTTATAGTACGGCCGTTCATCTGAGTCATCTGGTCATAAATATTTTTATCAATCTGTCTCACTCGCACTCATTGGGTTAGGGAGCGCCATAGTTCTGTCCCGCTCACACGTTTATGACGAGACGACTCTGATAGAAACGGCTGTACTATAGTAGTGTCAATATTATTATTAGGCAAGTATCTTGTAGTATATATTTTTCGTATTCATATTCTTTTTATTTGCACTTCAGTAACTTGGTTCATCATTAAATTTTCTTATCCCCAAATCGCCAACACACGCCTAAATCCCTCTCATCCCACAGCCGATCGCACACGGTCTTCACAATCGTCGTCCACATGAAGGAGAACAGCCCCGAGGGCGAGGAACTGATGAAGATCGGTAAACTAAACCTCGTGGACCTGGCGGGGTCTGAGAATATCAGCAAAGCGGGCTCCGACAACCCGGCGAAGAAAGAACGAGCAAGGGAGTGTGTCAACATCAACCAGTCGTTACTGACCCTCGGGAGGGTTATTACTGCGCTGGTGGAGAGGCATCCGCATATACCGTACAGGTACGTTACTATTACTGCTAACCATACACCTCGCGCTGATCGTGAGGGCCTGGGTTCGATCCCCAGGTCGGGCGAAGTTTTACTGGATTTTCCGTGTGGAATTCCTTAGTAGTAGCCTGGAGTTTGGATTTGTGCCCGGTTGATGGCAATAAGCTCGCCCCCTATTACATGGGACTTAAACATAGCGGTGAAATGAGGGTGTACTATACACCTGTGCCCAACCCTTCGGGGAATACAGGCGTGATGTTATTTATGTATACATTTTTCTTTCGCCAAACAACATTGCTATGTTCCAGTTTGAAAGGTATGGGTGCCGGTGAAATTACAGGCACATGAGGCTTTCCAACCTTTTCGCTAAGATTGGCAACGCATCAGATATCCTCTTTGAGTTGTAGGTGTATATAGGTGGCAAAAATCACTTTCCATCAGATGGGCCGTGTCGGCTTGTATGCCACCTTATTACATGTAAAAGAAAGGAAAAAACCATTATTTCTTTGTGGGTATCAGCAAGGAACGCTGGAGCTACCATGACGCGCCACTCAGCATAGTCGTTTCAGTCACTAAAATGCTGCTATACAGGGTCTAAACGAAATCATGTAATTCCTTCAAACGTCGTGATGTACTGCTGACATAGGTTAAACTTGCACGGGATACTTTTGGATTCAATAAAAATAAAACTATGAGAAAATCTATTGAGCAGTATCGCTCGCCGCGCGGTCATTTAACTCGGGGCGCTAAAATGCCTCACGTTAAGAACACATGTTTACTTCTTGTTTTTTTTATGTAAAGCAAATGTATCCCATGGAGATTTAATCTATGTCAGCAGCACATCAAGAGGTTTGAAGGAATTACGTACTAGCCACGATGTTTGCCTAAATCTACATTTCTAATTAAATTATTAAAACTATCAAAGAACTGTTACTGTTGTTAAAGTTATGAGGGCTACAACTGCAGGCAACAGCTGTTATGACTATAAAAAAATCGCCTTCTGAACTCCAACTCAATAACTAACTTATACAGGGAGTCCAAACTGACCCGCATCCTCCAAGAATCCCTGGGAGGTCGCACCAAGACCTCAATCATCGCCACCATCTCCCCTGGACACAAGGACTTAGAAGAGACCATGAGCACTCTGGAGTATGCTCACCGCGCCAAGAACATTCAGAACAAGCCAGAAGTCAACCAGAAGATGACCAAGAAGGCCATACTCAAGGAGTACGCCGAGGAAATTGATAGGCTGAAGCGGGACCTGCAGGCTTCTAGGGATAGGAATGGTAAGGAGTAAATAGTTATATATATTTCTTTAGCCCATTCTAGTTTGTCCATGGGTAAAGCTGGAAGTCTCTTGGCAAATGGGTTGGTAACCAACAGGTTAGATAATTATCGATGAATATGTGGAAGAATGAGATATGGTGTTCCTCCAACGAAAAGGAAGGATACTCCAACCAGGGGGGTTTTATACCTGGCGGGATACTGCCCAACGGTTGATGTTGGATATACAAGGTTAGTCGGAAAGGGGGTACTAAGCCGAAAGGGCGTTAAAGTACCTATAATAAGGGATAACTTTTGTTCTACAACTTTCCCCAAAACTCAATAGTTTAAGAGAAATAGCTTTTCAAAGATTTCATAAAAAATATGCTAAAATCTGTCTGTCCATAGCTATGATCAGCTGTGTTAACTATTTAGGTCATATTTGAGGTCACAGATTAGAAACTTAATTTTCTGAATTCATAACTAAAGCAGGTATGTTTTATTTTTGAAAAAACTGAAATAAAAATCTTTTTGCATGCAAATAAAAATTATCGAATTATGAAATTTTAACACTTGCTTTAAAATAGTCATCAGTGATACTTGAAGTGGCCCGCAGCTTAGTAACCCCTTTCCGACTAACCTTGTATGTATACTATCTGCGTGCCAAATCTTGATATTGCGATGCAGGATTTGTGACGTCATATTTGAGAGTTGTCATTGTTGTCGCTGTTTTTCTACATTACGGGGTTGTTGCTACATTATTAGTTAAGATAGAAGAGTCTTAACTTCAACCAATAATGATAAATCATAGTAATCTGACTTTGTTTCTCATCAGGCGTTTACCTAGCCAGCGAGACATACGCCGAAATGACGTTAAAGGAAGAGGAGCAACGCAAGGAAATACAGGACCTACTCCTCAAGAAGCGCGCCATGGAAGAGGAGAAGGAACGCATGGAGTCTGTCTTCGAAGAACTGAACCACACGCTGGAGACTAAGAGCAGTGAGCTGGCCACTACCGTCAGTCAGCTGGATAACACCAAGAAGGAGCTGGCTAGCACCTCTCACGTATGTTTCTGCATTATACTTGTGTTCAACAACATTAATTCTCTGGCTAAACAACCATTCTCTCGATAATTTAGATCTTCTTCTTCTTTTCGTGTGGTTAGCGACTAACCTGGTGTCAGAGTTTATGCCGCCCATGGGCCTCTGACTTTCCTTCACACGCTGTCGAGAAATATCTTTCAGGCATGCCGGTTTCCTCACGATGTTTTCCTTCACCGTTTTTAAGCAAGTGATAGTTATACAATTAAAATTTAGGTAGAATTTTACATAAATGATTGTTAATCCAAAAAAATACGTTGGAGAGCACCAGCCTTTGGCATCAGCTTGGTAGCACCAGATGTTTCAACTTTGTCTCAAGGTCGCCAATGCATCGACCATCCTCTTGGTGTTGTAGGCTTATACAAGGTTAGTCGGAAAGGGGGTACTAGTTCGCGGGAGCACTTAATATGTCACTCTTCTTCTTCCTGCCCTTATCCCACACTAGGTGGGGTCGGCACAACATGTATTTCGTAAACCCATGTTGTTAGAGGTTTTGGCTTATTGTTTTATGACCGGCCGCCTGCCTGACATCAACCCTCCTTGGGAATATGTACTTACTTAATATGTCACTGATGATTGTTTTAACGAAAGTGATCAAATTTCAAAATTCGCTTTTTGTCCATATAAAATGATTTTTATTTTAGTTTTTTCAAAAATTCTTCATCCCTGCTTCAGTTATGAATTCAGGAAATGGAGCTTCTAATCTTTGACCCCAGATACAACCTAAAATGTAAACACAACTGATCATAGCTGAGCATAGATAGAATTTAGCGTATTTTTTATGAAATCTTTGAACAGCTATTTCTCTTAAACTATTGACTTTTGGGGAAAGTTGTAGAACAAAAGTTATCCATTCTTATGGGTACTTTAACACTCCTTCGGCTCAGTACCTCCTTTCCGACTAACCTTGTATATGCGCCAGTAACCATTTACCATCAGGTGGACCATCAGCATGCTTGTCAAACTGTTCTATGTTGGGGTCAGCTTTCAATCTAACCAGATCGGCTGAATACCAGTATTTTACACGCAGCGACGGCCATCAGACCTCCGCCACCCAGTTACCGGGCAATGCCGATATCCTAAGGTTAGACCGGTTGTTAGACTTTCGGGCTTCTATAACGACTGTCATAGGTATTCATATGACACCTGAGCCGACTGTTTAACGTGCCCTCCGAGGCACGGAGGTTCTCGATTTGTAACGAACGGTCACCTATCCACGGACTGATCGCGGCAAGCGCATCTTAACCTCGCAAATCGTATGATCCGCGCGGTTGGCGACGAGCCCCTTGCTTCTCAAACTATAACATAAAAAATTGTTGCAAGGAATTTCTTATTTCTTAATAATCTCTTCTTCCCCAGAAACTGGTCCGCACTAAAGAAGCGTGTGAAGAACAACAATGCCTTGTATCAGCACACTGCAGCACCGAAGTGACCCTCAGTACTCAGGCCAAGGAACTGCTGGCTACTGCAGACGTGGCCACTAAACACGTAGCATGTCTACACGATACTGTCGACAAGCGCAAGTATGTTATCAAAAATTCTCTCATAATAATACCCGCCTGTAATGCTGCCTGTACACTGGAGAGGAACGGTGCAGCGAACCAATAGAATTGCATAAAATTCATGTTTCCGCTTTGCTCTGTAAGTATTGTGCATTTCTATTGGTTAGTTCCGCACCTCTCCGCTGGACAGGCACCCCGCAAGGTAGGTCTCAAAGGCCTCTTCTAAAATTATACTACCGTATTACAGTAATCTCTCGCTAATCCGCCGATCAGTAATTCGACAACTATAATCCGCCATTATTTGAGTCTAGATGACTCTCTGTTATCCGCCGCCATAAGCGAAATATAGCGAAATGAGGGTGTTACTATACACCTCTGTCCAACCCTTCGGGGAATACAGGCGCAATGTTATGTTATTCTCATCCTATTTTTGCACACTAGAACATTTTCATTTCATTTTTAAAAATAATTTGTGTGACAGTAACAGTTACCTATTTTATCATTGCGTAATGTCCCTAACTTACCAAATTAAATGTCTCTCCTCAGAACTGTAGAGTCAACCAACTTAGAGATAACCCGCTCGTACCGCGAGCAGTCTGAACAGCAGCGCGGCGCTATAAGGACGCGCGTGGGGGACTTTGCTGAAACTGTCAACAGTGCCTTCAACAGCTTGCAGAGTGCACTAGGTAAATATTCAGTTGTTTAAGAAAGAATTCACCGCTCTATAATTAATGAGAGTTTTCGATACTTTTTCTGCCACCAGACGGCGCTTCGCATGCGTCAGGTCCAAACAGCTGTCAATTAGCACGGATTCTTACCGAACGTATAATTTTTTAGTGATATTCTACGTATTTGGAAGTGTTATTGATTTTATTATGGATTACGGCCAGAGAAAGGTTGCCGAACTGAAGATTGAGCTCAAAAAGAGAGGCGCAAAAGTCACCCTCCTGTTGTTTTGCACACATAGGCACTGCACAACACTGGCATTTTAGAAAACAATATTCCTTTTGTAATGTTTTTAAGAATAAATAAACCAAAAAAATTATCGAAAAATTCAAATCGTGTATGTGTTTTGACAGGTGGTTGGACCTGACGCTACAGTGCTACCATCTCACGTAGAACATTTTTCAAAAAACCCTCATTCCCATAGAAATAATTGCCATAATCGTCACTCTTGTCAGACCAGTTTGTCAACATGAAAGAAATTACACAGGCCTGCAAAATGAGGGTCTTAACTTCCTCTCTGGAATTTGATCGCTGATTCTAGAGTATTTTGGTGCGCTGATTACGAATATGTACTTAGTTTTTCTCCATCACCTCCAGATTTTTCAAAAAGGCACAGATAGAAAATAGGAACATAAAGACAAGTTTTCACATAAAAAAAATATTTTAAAAAGTACATTACTTTTTACTTAAAAAACTACTAAAATATAATAACAACTTATTACTAGTCTAAATTACATGTAAATTTTATTTATGGAACCTAGTCTTTTTTTCCTGGAAGCTTCGGTTGTGCGATTTTCGCTTAAATTTCCGGTTTGGATCGTCGCGCTTCAATAATGTCCCGGCCACACTACCTTACCGTCTACCGCCCGTTTACCGCAATAATTATGGCATTAAATTACGGCCTAAATTACCGCGATAAGTGGTGTGGTTACACTAATGTTTACCTAGATATGACATTGAACTAGGCGGTAAAAAAACATTTTTTCAAGATGGAAGTGGAAGCTGCGGCGTTGTTGTACTTTATGAGTGTGAATTGCTATTATATGAATCTGTTACATTTTAAGATTTAGACTTTGACTATAGACTTGGTTCCGATTGGAATGCTTCCAAAAACTCGAGTACCTTTTCATTATACCACTCTATGTTGGTCGGCAACTAGGCGCGCGGCGCGTGCGTTTCCGTTGAGCTCATGTCGCACACTGAACAAACTGTAGTGTGGCCACTCACGCAAAAATGACCGCGGCAATCGTCTTTGATATGCGAAAAAAGACCGCCACCGGAGCTATTGCCTACCGTCATATGCCATATTGATTGACATTGTAAAATTATGGTCATAAATCGTGGCTACACCTAGTTGTTGTTTCAATTATGGCCATAATTATTGCCATATCACGGTAGTGTGGCCGCAGCATAACCAACAATAGTCCGCCATCATGC
This sequence comes from Amphipyra berbera, assembly GCA_910594945.2. NCBI lineage: Eukaryota > Metazoa > Arthropoda > Insecta > Lepidoptera > Noctuidae > Amphipyra > Amphipyra berbera. Next base: position 1,433,681 of record OU343142.1, on the reverse strand, counting down.
TAGTATTCCACCTTCCTTGATACCGGACTTCAAGCTCTTTCAAATCTTGGTGAAATCTTTCGCCTTGTTCTTCGCTAACGGCTCCTAGATTTTCTGGGAAGTAATCAATGTGCGAATTTAAGAAATGAAGTTTAATGCTCATATTACAACCCATTACACCACAATTTGTAATCATTTTGGCCACTATTGCTTTATAGCCGGAGCTTCTATTGGTCCCCAAAAAATTTTTCACCACTTCCTTAAATGACTACCATGCTTGCAACTCGATATCATTAAGTGTTTCATCAAACTTTTCCTCCGACATTAATGTTCTTATATCAGGGCCGACGAAAATTCCTTCTTTATACTTAGCTCCTGATAAAGATGGAAAAACTGAATGCAGATATTTAAAGCCTTCCCCATATTTACCATCTTTATCACCATAAATTTCCCGCAAATATTACAAAAACAATTCGGAGAATTTAAACAACTTCGCGATGACATTTTAAAGTTTATGTTGCGAGATGCGCACTTCGACTGTTAATTTTCTAAATCAGTGCGGGTACTTATATAAAAACCCTTTGGTTTATCTTTATTACACCCTTTTCTAATAATATTTACAACAATTAGTTAATATTACCTAATCATTATGTATTAATGAGCTCATTACTAAATTAAGCCAAAATGACCCGTTTTCGACATGGTTAATGCGAATTACTTATACTCATTATGTAGTAATTAACAAATTACTGATTTGGATTAATTTCTATGTTCTCTTACACTAATTAAATGCAATAAAAATTAAGCTGAAATTTAATGACGTTTTATAAATTTTAAAATGTAGGCGCTCAGACATTTTTCGGAAAAACTTAAATATTCAATATCTCAAAAATCCTGACGTGATGGAATTTTTTTATAATTTTTCACGTAATCAAAAAATTAGAAAATATAGAAAACGTTACTCAGATTTCAAAGAGGAAAACCATTGCAGACCTGTGTTATAATTAGGAAATTCTACAAGTTTACTGCCTCATTGGTCTAGTGGTGGTAAGCGCGATTGCTGATCGTGAAATCCTGGGTTCGATTCCCAAGTTGGGCAAAGCGTTATTGGGTTTTTCCGTGTGGAATTCCTCAGTAGCACTGCAGCCCGTAGTTTGGATTTGCGTTCGGTTAATGGCAATAGACTCGTCCTCTATTAAATGGGATTATATTATAACGGTAAGTAAAATGAAGGTGTTACTATACACGTCTGCCAACCCTTCGGGGAATACACGCGTAATGTTATGTTATGTCTACCATATTTTTTGTTCACAGATACATACACAACATCAAGTACTCGGACACAGGAACAAAACAAGCAACAACTAGAAAACTTGGTGCAGACGTTCATTGAGACTATGAATGAGGTATTATCATTAGAACTAACTTTAAAGGCATGCCCAAACAGAACGCGGATTTTACGTGCGTCAGGAGGTCGTACCGCCGCGTTGTATTGTTATATTGTAGTACATGACTGTCATGGCGTCCTACGTGAGCGAATTGACGCGAAGCGGCGCGAAAACAACAAACAGTCGGAACCTATTGGAGTGGCCTACGTCACCAAATGCACGCAGCGAGATTTTTTAAAGTATATAATAGTCCAACGGTTTCATCTTTATTACCAGCCTGTAAAAATCCAGTGCTGAATGGGTTGCCTGTGTGTCAATGGTTATGACGACATTGGGATAATAACAACGCTTGGAAGACAGTTTAGTGATCGCAGTATGTTATAACAGACTAGATGGGACATCTGACATCATGCCCTGCGTGTAGGGTTGTCAGGACCAAAAATAGAAAACCCAGACACAGATTCATATTTAGCCAGACATTTCGCCCTGAAAGACAGACATACTTGTTTTTAAATGAAAAAAAGAAATACAGTAGAATCTCACTAATCCGGCACTTCAATAGACCGATACGTCCAATAATCCGGCACCCTCCGCCCGCGCCTCCCTCGCCCCTCTACGCCTATGCTACTTTATTTATTATGATTTTTTCTCTATAATCCAGTAATCCGAACATTCCAATAATCCGGCACCCTCTTGTTTTTAATAGTGCCGGATTAATGAGATTCTACTGTACTTTTATTTGTGTATTTATTACCGTTATTCATTTGAGATTTACTCCACTTTTAATTATATGTTATTATGAACCATCGGCATTTTTTGACGGGGCGGAGTTGGCAAAAAGCCTAACAAAAGCCGGACAGGCCGGACTTGTATATATTTGGCCGGACACCTGGCAACCCCACCTGCGTGCCCCGATACCTGCACGTTACAGGAACTAATGGACGCTACTGATAACGCTAAACTCGTAGCTAAGTTCTGGGAACACTCAGTTTAGATTGCCATCGATACGCTAAGAAGAAGAAGATAACAGACTACGATCTGTGATCAAACAAGAGGACACTGCTGACCAGCCTCTTAACGTAATTCATTCGCCAAGAAACATAGCATATTGGTAATTTTTTCAGATAAAATCGGCAACGTCGGCTAGTCACAGCGCGCTGGTGCAGTCCAGCTCGTCGCACCGCAGCCAGCTGCACAGCTCCGTGAGCGCGCACTGCTCGGCCGTGCAGGACACGCTGCAGGCTTTCCTGCACAGCTTCGTGACGTCACTGCAACACGCACAGGCCGTCGATGTCAAAGGGAACGTCGCTGCTTTCGTACAGCAGTGGGTGAGTTACATGCATCATTATTTTAATATTATTTCTAGTATGTTCGTTGTTTTGTAGCATCGATACTTTTAGTGAGCTGGGGCCGTATTACGACGTGTTAAAATCATCACTGTTCCGGTGAGAGAAAGTGACGCGGCTATGCAGCTCGTAAAGCGCCGTCACATTCTCACAACGGACCAAATATGATTTTAACACGTCGTAATACGACACCTGATTTGCGGAAATCGGGTGGGAGTTGCAGCTTGTTACTAGTTTATTAAAATCTACTGCTGGATACAGGCTTCACTTAACTTTTTCAAGCTTTAAAAGGTTGTCCAAGATGCCATTGTTGCTAATCATCATGTCAGCAAATCCATGAATGGAAATCGTTAAATTCCACTTGAAACGATGGAACTGTTGAAAAATAATTTAACTTTAACAAAAAAAAAACCGACTTCAAATTGTCTATCTCCGAAGTTCTTCATCAGATCTTCACCAAATTTCAATGGGACCACTTCGAAAGAATACTCTTTCAAGCAAAAAAAGAATCATTACAATCGGTTCACAATTAGCAAAGATATCGAGGAACAAACATATAAAAAAAAAAACATCCAGTCGAATTGAGTACCTCCTCCTTTTTGGAAGTCGGTTAATTATGAATTGAAGATATTTATCTGTTTAATAATCGACTGTGTAAATTAAGATATATTCGGGAAAAGGACAAACCTTCTAATACTTCAACTACTGCTACATTAGTTCTAAAGATAGAATGATCAGTATTAGTACCGCTATATGTATGATGTGTTCCCGTCCAGTACGTGGGTGCAGCGGCTCGCGTGTCGTCCCTGCGGCGCGCGCACAGCACGTGGGGGTCCCGCGCGGCCGCAGCTGGCGCCACGCGCGCGCTCGCCCAGCGCCGGCTGCGCGACAGCAGGCGCGCGCATGTCGCCCGGCGGGCCAGCAAGGCGCACGCCTGTATAGCCGTAAGTTGGAATCTACATTATTATAAAATGTTTAAATTAACGAACAGACCACACAATAATAACTTACCCCAAACGTCAAGCTCATCCATACACCTTTAACCTACGACACATAAGTAGCGAAATAAATCCAAAAAAAAAAACAAAAATAATTAACCTGGAATAGAAATTAGCATATATTTTGCAGAAAAAGCAATAATTTCTCTTATATAAAAGTGATAAAGTTAGTTAAAGTTTGGTATTCCAATCTGAGGTTTCTGTTATTTTTATTACGCATTTTTAAGCTCATTATATTCTACTGATCGTAAAACCTTCTAATCTTAAATCAATTGTTGATCTAAGCTCCTAACAGAATAGTACACTGCTTCGCAATTTTGTGTACAAGCCCTTGATATTTCTAAAACATACGTCACTACAGGAAATGGAAGAGGAATCAACACGCCTCGAAAAACTACTAACACAGCAAGTAACAGACATCGAGACCGAACGACAACATACAAAGAATAGACTCCAAGAATGGATGGAAGAGAAACGAAGACTATTAGAGGAAGAGCTGGCAAAACACGTGGCCACAGAGGAGCAAGCTTTAGAAGAAAGACTAGCCAAGAAAGTGACAGAGATAGACTTGCAAAGAAAGATGTTGGGAGAAAGAATGGAGCGCTACAAGGAGTGGCAGCAGATACAGCTGGACGCTGATAAAGAAGAATTGGAGAGAGCAGAGGGAGATTTAGAAGAGTGTGAGAGTGCACAGGAGGAGTGCGATAAAGATATGAAGAAGTATGGCAAGGAGTTTGAGGAAGGTATGTTTCATTTCTATTTTAATTTTAGTAGTTTGTTTCCTAGGTATCTGTCTTAAATTAGAGTAGGTAGTTCCTTGAACTTAATTCACAGCTCATGTAAGTGGTAGTACAACTGATAGTCAAAACTTGGTAGTTGTCTCTGTCTTCTGATTCCCCTGTAAATATATTACTGTTAAAATTGTTTTATCAGCCATAAAAGAGACAGGAAAATTGAAAGGAGTATGCTTAGGTGGTTTGGCCATGTTGAGAGAATGAGTGAACGGCGATTAACAAAAGGAATTTATAAGGCGGATGTTAATGGGAACGCCGGTAGAGGACGTCCTAGAAGGACATACATCGATGTTATTGGTGATGTTCTTCACAAAGGTCAGGTGCGTAGTACTCTCAACCGGCGTGCGTGTATGACAAGATGTATGAATGTGGATGAAGCGAAAGGGGTATGTAAGAGTCGTAGCATGTGGCGTTCTATAGTTTCTGCCTACCCCCATGGGAAAAAGGCGTGAGTTTATGTATGTATGTAAAAGAGACACTCGGGAGTCATGATGTGTAAGGAATGTTCACCCACAGACTGGCAGCGGCAAGCACAGCTTAAGAGGAAATGCGGTCGGCATTTAGTGCATACAAACGTATTCCTCAGTTTCCTCCTTGGATAATGTCACTAGAGCAAATATTTTTTACCATATGATATATATCTACCACCACTATTTCCCTATGTTTTGTTTTTGTCAATAAATTAATAATTAAAAGAACTAGAAACGTTTAAAATTTACAAAAATCGATCGGTTTTACCACCGATTTCAAACATCTGTCAAACAAATTTGACGAATATAAAAAATTTAAGAAAAACATACAGAAACAACCAGTCTTTCTTAAATTATTACAGAAAAATTATTAAAATCGGTCCAGATTTGAAGAAGGAAACAGGGAAATACGAAAGTACGATTTTGCTAATATTGCACAGGAGAAATCAGTCCGAGACGCAGGTGTCTCTTTCGCGCTCAATTGAGAAGGTTTGCGGGAGGGGTGGGACGGAAATAGATCGCAAAAACCTATGCAAATTATTAATATTTTGCAGCCCGCGTTTCCTCTTAACCTCAGTGAATCACCGACGCGAGCGATATTTTTAACCGCCGACGCAAAAAAGAGGGGTGGTATAAGTTTAATTATTTAACCACGAGCTGTCGATAAGACTGCGTAGAGATACACTACGATAACATGTCCCGCTCCTCCAAAATTCAAAACGCTTCAATGTATTTGTGAAGGTATTTATAATGCACCACCAATACTCCCAACGCCGCGTGTGTGCGTGTTGACACAGCCGTCAAACAAGAACAAATACTCGGATTAGTTGTTCGATGTAAAGATATGACTAAACACATTGAAATAGTAATTAGGAGGGGCGGGACATGTTATCGTAGTTTATCTCCACTATCCGTGTAGCTACAGGCCCTTTACGACAAATTATGAGACTCTTTGATTTACACTTTCCCAGGGACGAACGCGATCAACGTGGACATGGAGATATTCAGTAAGAATGTGGTGGAAGTAGTAGAACACATCAATGACGAGATGCTGCGGGTGCTGGACCAGACACGCGTGCATGTTGAGGTATTTATCAGGCTCGGCTAACTAAATATTAGTGTTTAGGTGCTCTCAGATTTGAGTGTCATGTCGACCATATCGCCAAAAAAGCAACCAAAGCCCTGGGATTCATTATCCGTAATGCCAGTTCGTTTCATAAAATGAAAATTCTGTATTGTGCTCATGTCCGCAGTCATCTCGAATATGGTAGTCAAATTTGGAATCCGAATTATTCAGTGCATTCGGACAGATTGGAAAGAATTCAAAGGAAATTCACGAGATACTGAGGTTACAAATTTAAAATCCCTCGTTTGAGTTACAAAGAATGATGCGCTCGATTCCATTTACTTCCACTTGTAACTCGGAGATATATATCTGACATACGGTTCCTAATAAAAATAGCACAATCAAGGATTGAACGTCCTGAACTTCTTTCTAAGCTGTCTCTGAATGTTCCACCCATTCTCGGCATTCTCGTTTGAAAAATCTTCTTCATGCTCCTTACGCTCGCACAGTTTATCGTTGTAATTCATTTATGATTCGCTCAGTTAAAGAATTCTACCTAATTGTTAGAACGAACACCCCTCAATTGATTTGTTTACAAGCAGCTTAGCATCGATTAATACTATTCTATCTAAAAATGTTTCTGATTCTGATGCATATTAAGCGGTTGCGCATACACTTCTGTCTATCTATTTAATCTTTACTTACTATGGTAATCTATTTTACTTCTACAACAATATTCTTTTACTAATTGTGGAGGCTTGTAAATGGCTTGTCGTGAACTACCTCACTATTATTTACTGTATTGTTAGCTGTAAGCCACCCAAACACAATAAAATAAAAAAATATTACTAAAATTCTGCTTACGTAATACTTGAATGGCCCCTAAGGGATCTCGCAACACGCAGCTTCCCCAATCATCGATCTTACCTGCACACAATGCTCCGTTAGCAGCAGCGTCTCGAGTTTAATACGACTGGCCACCAAAAACCATGACGATTACGGAACATACCTTCCTTTTTGAAGGGGTCATAGGCTACCCTATTGCGATAATCCGGGTTGACAAATACTTTAGCAGTGATAGCCTAGTGGTGTGACCGTCTGACTGCCAAGTCATAGATCTCGACTTCGAACCCAAGGCACGCACCTCTGACTTTTCGGATTCATGTGCGTATTGTATAATTATCACTTGCTTAAAAACGGCGAAGGAAAACATCGTGAGGAAACCGGCATGCCTGAGAGATATTTCTCGGCATGTGAAGCCAAGTCTGGCCATGAGCGACATAAACTCTGACACCAGGTTAGTCAGTAATCACACGAAAAGAAGAAGAAGAACGAATACTTTGCCCGACAGATTATATTCACTATCGCTACCTACATAAACATAATTAGCCCATTACTAGTCTCACTACTGGGCACGGGCCTCTTCTCAGAATGAGAAGGGTTTAGGCCTTAGTCCACTATGCTGGCCTGGTGCGGGTTGGCAGTCTACACACACCATCGAGAATTTTTATGGAACCCAGTCAGATGTGCAGGTTTCTTCACGATGTTTTTCCTTCAACGTAAACGCAAGTGATAATCAAATTCTGATCCGCACATGAATTCTAAAAATCAGTACAGGACTGGGATCGAACTCACCCTCCTGCATGGAAGGAAAGCGTTCAACCGTTAGGTTATCACTGCTTGGTACCTACTAATCGTTATTTCTCTATTACAGCAAGAGGTCACCAATGTGATATCGACAGACGAGGCGTCGTGCAAGCAGTTTGTGGAAGCAGCCGACAGTACGCTCGCTAACATTGTGGACAGCTCCAAGCTTATTACTGACGCGCTTGTTAACAAGATGGAGGTAAGCACATCATTAGTGATGAAGACAGCAAATTGTGACTGTCCCGGATTACCTTGCACACTCCAGCAGGTGAAGTGTGATCTCCATACACAATGGTTTTGTAGATGGAAGAATATACAGAGTGTTAACGAAATCATGTAATTCCTTAAAACCTCGTGATGTACTGCTGACATAGATTAACCCTGCACGGGAAGCTTTTGGATTCAATAAAAAACAAATTACAAGAAGTAAACATGGTGTTCTTAACGAGAGGCATTTTAGCGCCCCCCGTTAAATGACCGCGCGACGGGCGATAGCCGCGCAATTCGCTCGGGGCGCTAAAATACCTCACGTTAAGAACACATGTTTACTTCTTGTAATTTTTTTGTTAATTGAATCCAAATGTATCCCGTGCAGGGTTAATCTATGTCAGCAGTACATCACGAGGTTTGAAGGAATTACATGATTTCGTTTACCCCCTGTATAGACAAAATGTCATTATACAATGGCAATATGTCATTCTACGCCTGCTGCGGGTAAATTATTTATTTTAAAGTGATTTATAATGTACTAGCTGTTGGTTGCAAGCGTGACGGCTGATCGTGAGGTCCTTGGTTCGATCCCCAGGTCGGGCAAAGTGTTATTGGGATTTTCCGTGTGGAATTCCTCAGTAGCAGCCCGGAGTTTGGATTTGTGTATGGTTGAGTGCAAAAGGCTCGCCCCCTATTACGTAGGACTTAAATATAATGGCGAAATGAGGGTGTTATTATTATACACCTCTGCCCAACCCTTCGCGGAATACGGGCGTGATGTTACGTTAACCGTTGCCAGCTCGACCGTCCCTACGTATACTATCGAAACTACAAAATCTCAATTTTTATTTTATCTGCTTAAAATGTGTGAAATTATGTTATCTTAAAGGTTATAAAATAATATTTTTTTATGGGACCAAATGGCTACTATTCCGAATCAAACTAAAGAAGAATCACGTAAATCGGATCATAAATCTCAGCGTAATCGGTGTACATACATAATAAAATAAAAACTGAGATTTTGTAGTTTCGATAGTATACATAGGGACCGTTGCCAGCTGTTTCTCTTCCATCTTAGATGAACTACGTCATGTACCTGGATTAAAAGTTTCCTATGTGTAAATTCAGGATATAGTCAATCTGTGTGCCAAATGTATCCAAATTCGTCCAGCCGTTTATGCGTGATTAAGAAACAAACACCCATTCATTTTAGTTATGGTGGGCTAAAGAACGTTTGATGGTATTTGCCGCCTTGTAATCATTTCTTAACACATTCGAGTCCACCACCCTTTTCGTAGAGCTCATACGCCATGCCACCATACATATTGCTAGCAGACCCTGCAGGACCCTCGGCATAACGTTTGCGCTAAAAATTAACCCTAGAAGAGGTTTCTTAGCATTAGGTTTGGAACCATGTTATAAAACATGCTAGTATGTATAGTTCGTTCGCGTTAAGAATGCAGTGAGTCATACTAGTCTGCCGGCCTAGCCACGCCCCCTAACCAATCAAATCGTTCGTAATTAGAAAGTCGAGTTCACAGTGATCAGTTGAACGAATACTTTCGAACGCAACGATTGTGTCCTGTGCTTTTTGTGTAACTGATTTTTTTTTAAATGAATACCTCACCTATTCGTAAAAATAAAAGTGGTTCGATAATACATAGCGGAGAAAGAAAAGTAATTTACAACGTTTTTAAGTACTTTAAACAGTGTGATTTAAATACGACTATGAACGTTTTAGTACAAAAAACAGCAACAGCATGCGGTATGCAGCATACCATGTGGAATTTAGATGACGTCATGGAACTTGCCAAAGAAAATCCTTTTATAATAAATACTAACGAAAATACCAGTGATAGGGATTAAAATTATTGTATATGTTAAATACTATTGACTTTAGATTAATCTTAATATAATATTTTATGAATCAATCAAACTTAATTTTAAAACATAATTTGTTTGTATTATCAACACCACGATGAATACACCTTTACCCTGCAGTTGCACTGATGACTCACTGCATTCTTAACGCGAACGAACTATAGTAAAATTATTTTCAAATTTTACGACGGTGTATTTGTTAAGAAAAATCAACATTTAAAATGAGTCCTTCATGAGGGTATCCCGGGCACTGAATATTTTAAACTGTCCATATGAACGCTAACGAACTCCATTTGTTGGCAGCATTAAACAAACTCCATTTTGTTTTTCTTTTGTCATAGAGTTTGCTATGAGCTGAACAATATCACCGATTAATATTTTTCAACACTCAATAAAGCATAATATTCAATTTTATCTTTCCAGACAAACAACAACACAGCAATCCAAGACCTAACGTCCCTAGCCTCCTCCACATCAGAGCTGATCTCCCTAAGCCGTTCGCACCAGTCATCGCACTTGTCCTCGTGTGAGGAGGCGCGGGTTCTAGTACAGAGGTTGCAGGAGCAGCTGAGTGAGGCCATCGCTCAGCACGCACAGTTGGAGGGACGGTATCTCAGTGAAGAGTACCAGGTGTACTCGCCTACAGGTGAGTTAAACGATATACAATATTATGCTGAATGCTCGCTGTTAAAATGTATAGGGGAGGTGCTAAGCCACAGATTACCCCCCTATGGATACCGCATGTTGAACATCTTGTTTTGTTTCGAGTTCACCAAATTTGGCGAAAAGCACGGGTTGCGCGGGGAGTGACAAGTGCGATATGATTGGCTATTTCAAATAGACATTCGATCGTGCACATGGTGTAGTGATGGGATAGGAATAGGAATATCGATTCTGTTGTCGATATTTTTTTTAAAGGAATGGAGTTTAATGTATAGTTTTTTATCTCGTATAATTTGTATTATGCACAGATTACCCCCTAATAGATTCCGTATAGAAGACAATGTAAGCGTCCACACCAATGCATTTGTACTAACATAACTCGGTGCTTGGATTGACATCTTTAGTGTCGACCAGACGTTAGACCTGTGGCGACGCACGTAGTTTAGAGTTTTAATGCTGTTCAAAACTCGATTTTAACAAGAAATGGTGCTGTGAAATGGTGTGGAAAACCATCTAGGACTTGAGAGTTATAAAAAATATGGCATACCATTCCACCGGTAAGTATAATCCGGTAATCTATGCGCTAAGCTAAGCTGATAAATTATTATGATGAACACGAGGGCGAGTCGTTAGAAGAAATTTTGTTAGTCCAGTCTTTAGAAGAGTGCGAGTCGTTAGTCCAGTTTTTAGAAGAGTGCGAGTCGTTAGTCCAGTCTTTAATAGAATGTGAGACATTGGTCGAGTACAAGTTGTTAGTCTAGTCTTTAGGAGAGTGCGATTTGTTAGTCTAGTCTTTAGTAGAGTGCGAGTGTTTAGTAGAGTGAGTCGTTGGTCGAGTGCAAGTTGTTAGTCCAGTCTTTAGTAGAGTGAGTCGTTGGTCGTGTGCAAGTTGTTAGTCCAGTCTTTAGTAGAGTGCGAGTCGTTGGTCGAGTGCAAGTTATTAGTCCAGTATTTAGTAGGGTGCGAGTCTTTAGTAGCGTGAGTCGTTGGTCGAGTGCAAGCTGTTAGTCCAGTCTTTAGTAGAGTGCGAGTCTTTAGTAGAGTGAGTCGTTGGTCGAGTGCAAGTTGTTAGTTTAGTCTTTAGGAGAGTGCGAGTCTTTAGTAGAGTGAGTCGTTGGTCGAGTGCAAGTTGTTAGTCCAGTCTTTAGTAGAGTGCGAGTCTAGTAGCGTGAGTCGTTGGTCGAGTGCAAGTTGTTAGTCCAGTCTTTAGTAGAGTGCGAGTCTTTAGTAGAGTGTGAGTCGTTGGTCGAGTGCAAGCTGTTAGTCCAGTCTTTAGTAGAGTGAGTCGTTGGTCGAGTGCAAGTTGTTAGTTTAGTCTTTTGGAGAGTGAGTCGTTGGTCGAGTGCAAGTTGTTAGTTTAGTTTTTAGGAAAGTGCGGGTCTTTAGTAGTGTGTCGTTGGTCGAATATTAGCTGTTAGTCCAGTCTTTAGTAGTGTGCGAGTCTTTAGCAGTGTGTCGTTGGTCGAGTGCAAGCTGTTAGTCCAGTCTTTAGTAGAGTGGAGTCTTTAGTAGAGTCAGTCGTTGGTCGAGTGCAAGTTGTTAGTCCAGTCTTTAGGAGAGTGAGAGTCTTTAAGAGAGTGCGAGTCTTTAGTCGAGTGAGTCGTTGGTCGAGTGCAATTTGTTAGTCCAGTCTTTAGGAAAGTGAGTCTTTAGTAGAGTGTGAGTCGTTGGTCGAGTGCAAGCTATTAGTCCAGTCTTTAGTAGAGTGCGAGTCTTTAGTAGTGTGAGTCTTTGGTCGAGTGCAAGTTGTTAGTCCAGTCTTTAGTAGAGTGCGAGTCTTTAGTAGAGTGTGAGTTGTTGGTCGAGTGCAATCTGTTAGTCCAGTCTTTAGGAGAGTGCGAGTCTAGTCTGTTTGTTTTTCTTGTGCAGTCCTTTAACGTGCCCTCACTAATAATGTGGAGATATTAAGAGAAACAAAATCTTGTACAAGGAGACATCCTCCAAGCGTACTATGCAATAGTTATTAGTGTTAACAACAGTTTGTTTATGTTTTCTGTTCCAGGCGCGACCCCGTCCCGCATGTCGTACCGCTACCCGCGCCTGCTGGCGGCCACGTCGCCGCACGAGCGGCTGCTGGCGCGGTTCCGGGCCATGCGGGAGAACCATGACGATGTAACTCACTATTATACATTTTTACATAGTTATAATAGCCGCCACTTGGCAACAGTAGACAAGAGAATTCTTCTCCTTTCTTTCTTCTAAACAGACATCTTTAAAAATAGATTATGACAATAACCATAGAATAATGACAAGCAATAAAAGAGACATTTTTTTTTTTGCACTGACCCCTATTCTAAGACATTTCTCCAAAACTTACACGACTCGACTCCACCTCGACTCAGCCTTTCGGTAGTTATAGTTGACATAAACGTCCTCGACTCGAGATTTTTCCTCAGTCGAGGCAAGGAATCAATCTGTCAAACTCAAGGTTCCTCGGAACCTACCTTAAGGAAGGAAGTGTCAAAGTTCGTATGTAACAAAAATGAATTTTGAAGACTATCGAATATGCGCTTACGATAATCCTTACAACTATTTATCGCGGCAATATGTGCGCGATACAGGTAATTCAAACATGACGTAATGACTTCTCGAGGAACCTCGAAATTCTCTCGAAATTGCGACTAAGAATACAATTTTGAAGGTGTTTTCGAGGCCGTCCTGAGTCGAGTATGAGTCGAGGAAGTTTTGGAGGAACGTCTTAGAATATAGGTGTAAGTGTGCATGCGCGAACTTACTCCCACTACGCGAAAACCTTGCCTAGTTACGTGCCAACGACCATACCCTCGGTTTCTAAAATACTGATTGACACAAAACATCAGCTGTCAAGTCCTCTGATTGGTTTGTTAGTATTTTGGTCGACCAATCACATTTTTTGACAGGAAATTCGACAAAAAATTACATTGTTCAGCCTTTTTGAAACCAGGTGTCTTAGGCTGCCGGTCCACTGACTCACAAAGAACACCGCCCCGGGCCCCGACGGCATACCAGGCCGTCCTGGTATCCGTCCTGGTATATGGAGGGTCCTGGCTCTCAGGGCTCTCGAGCCCCGACTAGTGGGGCTCTTTAGCGCATGTTGTGAGCGGGGCCAGTTTCCTCTCCGGTGGAAAACCGGCAAGCTGGCCCTACTCAGGAAGGAGGGGCGCCCCGCAGACTCACCGTCTGCGTACTGCCCCATCGTGTTGCTGGACGAGGTGGGCAAGCTCTTTTAGAGAATAATTGCAGACCGCCTCGTCACGCACATGACTGGGGTGGGGCCGGATCTGGCGGAGAACCAGTTAGTTTGGTTTCCGCCGAGGACGCTCCACCGTGGACGCAATCATGCGCGTGAGGGCTCAGGCGGAGGAAGCAGTTGCCCAGGGCGAGGTCGTCTTGGCTGTGTCTCTCGACATCGCCAACGCCTTTAATACCTTGCCCTGGAGTTGCATTAGGGCGGCACTCGAATACCATCGGGTGCCGACCTACCTCCGCCGCACTGTAGGGGCCTATCTCACAGAGAGGGCCGTCATCTACCCGGGTCAGGAAGGATGGGGTCGGCGAGAGATGTCGTGCGGTGTCCCACAGGGTTCGGTCCTGGGGCCGCTCCTGTGGAACATCGGGTACGACTGGATGCTGCGTGGTGCGTTCCTCCCCGGAGTCAGCGTGACTTGTTACGCTGACGACACCCTGGTGACGGCACGGGGAGAAACGCACCGACAGGCGGTCATACTGGCCACAGCTGGGGTTCCGCAAGTCGTTGCGAGGATCCGGCGGCTGGGTCTCGAGGTGGCCGTGCAGAAGTCCGAGGCCCTGTATTTTCTCGGGCCCCGGAGGGGACCACCCTCGGGATCCCACATCGTGGTAGGAGGGGTTCGTATCGGTATCGAGTCGACGATAAAGTATTTAGTACTCGTCCTCGATAGCCGGTGGAACTTTGGGCCCTACTTTCGGCAGCTTATGCCGAAACTGATGGGCGCCGCGGCTGCTCTGTCACGGCTGCTGCCCAATCTAGGAGGGCCCAACACCTCCTGCCGGAGGCTCTACGCGGGGGTCGTACGGTCCATGGCCCTTTACGGGTCGCCAATTTAGGCGGACACCCTGACGGCCCGTAACGCCGCTATCCTGCGGAGACCGCAACGGGCGATGGCCGTCAGGGTGATAAGTGGATACCGTACGATCTCCTTCGAGGCGGCGAGCCTCTTAGCCGGATCCGTGCCCTGGGATCTGGAGGCGAGAGCCCTCGCGCTGAAATATCGTCAGCGCGAGGAGGCGCCTGAGCGGAGCGATCTCCGCCAGATCCTACTGGCTGAGTGGGGGGAACGACTTACGCAACCCAGCGCAGGGCACGCCACAATAGCGGCGGTAAGACCCGTCATGGAGGAGTGGCTGGAGAGGCGGCATGGCGCCCCCAGCTTCCGGCTGACGCAGGTACTCTCGGAACACGGCTGTTTCGGGAAGTACCTGTGTCGTATAGGCCGGGAGCAGACGCCCGGTTGTCACCACTGCGACTGCCCCGAGGACACGGCGCTGCACACTTTGCAGGCGTGTCCAGCTTGGGGGTCGCAGCGCCGCGAATTAGTCGCGGCGGTCGGCGGTGACCTCTCGCTTCCGGCTGTGGTTCTGTCCATGGTCGGGAGCGAGACTGCGTGGGAAGCCATCGCATCTTTTTGTGAGGGGGTGATGGCGACCAAAGAGGAAGCGGAGAGGGAGAGGGAGCGGTGTGCTCTTCTCCCTTCCCGCGCCAGACGCACCGGGCGTACGCGATGACCTCCAGCCACCCTAGTGTGTGGCCTGCGGGCGGCGGGTCTGGGGTCTCGTCGCCCGAGAAGGCGGCGCGCCGTGTTCCGTGCGCGCTTCTCAGGAGGACGTGGGGCAAGGCGCCACAGAGGAGAGGTCCGCCATGGGTTGGCGGACCGGGACCTGCCGGGGTTGCGGTGCATGCTTTGCGAATCCCGCGACCCGTACGGTCAGGAGAAGGAACACCGTTGGTTTTTAGCCGGTAAGAGTCCGGCAGACCCCCTCGCCTTCCCCGGGCGAGGGATATCCATGAGGATTTTCCAACGAGAAAAAAAGCAAAAAAAAAAGCCTTAAAAACCTTATTATTAGAACAACATTGGAAAGGACAAACCAACATTTTTGAAAAATGGACCGTGTTATGCAATAATGTGTCAATCCACAAAAATATGAACACTGTCTTAACGTCATCTAGTTAGATCTACTCTCAATGGTTGAGAAAATACCCAGAGCTGTAGTAAATTTAATAGAGCGCCGTCTATCAAAAAGTTCTTAGGGAACGTACCCATAGTACATGACCCGTTCAGGGGGAGAGGGGGGTCTTCAAAATACAACGCTTGGTCACAGGGGCACTTGGTCATATACTACGGATGGTCACCGAGGGGCGAAGGGAGGTAAAAAATAGTCAAAAATGGGCCACGCGTAGTATAGGTACATTCCCTTAAAGCAGTTTGTATTTTTCAAGCGTAGAGTAGACCTAACACAAT
This sequence comes from Amphipyra berbera, assembly GCA_910594945.2. Taxonomy (NCBI): domain Eukaryota; kingdom Metazoa; phylum Arthropoda; class Insecta; order Lepidoptera; family Noctuidae; genus Amphipyra; species Amphipyra berbera. The sequence continues at coordinate 1,417,762 of OU343142.1, read as the reverse complement.
AACTAGATGGCGTTAACACATCTATTCTTCTATTCTAATATTATAAAGAGGAAAGATTTGTATTTTTGTACGTAACGAATAAACTTAAAAACTACTGGACCGATTTCAAAAAATCTTTTGCCGTTAGAAAGCTACATTATCACTGAGTAACATAGGCTACGGACGGAGCCGTGAAGACACAGCTAGTCATTCATATTTTTGCGGGACACATTATGGCATAACACAGCTCAAATTTAAATGCATTAAAATTGTCCACTTATCTAAATATTATATTCCCTAGGACTGCGTAGTAGTAGTAGACTCGGACACAGAGCCCCGTCAAGCTAGCGACAGTGAGTGTTCAGCGTCGGAGGACTCTTCAATATTCGCTGCACCCTCACCACCCATCTACAACAACAAGACTAATAAACATATGGTCAAGAGCACTTCTGAGACGGACATACTGTATACTATGAAGAAGGTACATACATTTATTTACTTACTTGAATATTCATGACTTTACACATTTACTGGTCTAGCCACCAGCATGTGGACGTAGGGTAGGAGACACTGCCCATGTAGGGCAAAGTGTTATCAGGTCAGAAATTACTAATGAGACTTCTTCTTTTCGTGTCTTGATTAGTCATGCTTACCTTTCGTTACCTTTACTATAAGAATGCAAATAAAAAATAAATGCAAGTACGTATGACATATTGCATGGTTTAAAATGTAAGTAATTCACCTGAAATACCGTTTATTTTTAGTTATTTACGTTGTTTTTGGAATGCTTCAGGGACGCATTTTAGGTCCTTTATTTTAAATTACAATTATGATGTGCACGTATCTCGTATATGTATGAATGTTAATCATACGTGCATTAACCTATTCTATTGTTCTTCTTTTCGTGGAGTAGACTAACCTGGTATCAGAGTTTATGCCGCCCATGGACTTGGCTTCACATGCCGTCGAGAAATATCTCTCAGACATGCCGGTTTCCTCACGATGTTTTCCTTCACCTGTTTTAAACAAGTGATAATTATACGATACGCCCATGAATTTGTAAAGTCAGAGGTGCGTGCCTTGGGTTCGAACTCGAGACCTATGACTTGGCAGGCCGACGGTCACACCTACTAGGCTATCACTACTGTAAATAATTTTAATTGAAAGATTCTTTATTTCATCCTCGACCATTCCCCTATAAATCGGACTCAGTTCATGAGATAGATTAATCGAGTGCATTCCAGCCATTAGAACATTCGAATAAATCGAATAGAACATTTCAGATATTCACATCGCTATGTCACTATTATTCATAACATTCGCTGTTTGACTAATTGTATTATCCTTCTTCCCCATACATTTTCTTGTGTTCACAATATCAGGAACCAAAGAGGACAACAGCACTTTTTGTCCTCTTTGATAATAGTAACATAATAAGACTACCAACCCGATTATGAACTGTGGTGATTATTGGTAATATTCATTCAACACTGTTTATTTTAGCGGTCAATTAGAATGCCTGAGCGCCACAAATGCGTGTGCCAAATTTCGCCTTACTATCAAACTTTTTTTACAGCAACAAGAAAATGCCAAAGAGAACGCCGACCGTTCCATTACTAGCAAGAAGCCTTCCAAACTGCCGTCGCTTTCATCGCACAAGAAGATTCTCACGGAACGAAATGCCAACTGACATCACAGTAAATATTCCTAAAGAATACTGTCCAGTACCTTTAAGACTTGCTGTGAAGATATTGTGTTCATATAAACGTTCTGTGAGTTGCGAATGATTGCCGCTAGAGGCGCCACAAACGCTTGGCCTTTGTAGTAAATAATTTGTACCATAGTTTATAAGGTTTTTAGTAAACTATTTGGAAGGCCATTTTAAGCGTTCTCTGCGATTATATTCGACGTTCTCATAGCAAAATTCTCACCGATTTGGTATAATATTCGAAGTATAGTTCGGATTTAAAAATATAATGATATTTGTATAAGAAGTAAGTATGTATTCAGTGTTTTTAGCTTTTGTTTGTCAATATGTATTCATAGTTTAGTTATATGACAGTTGACGAACTGTAAACTAAAATTTTATAGAATTTGACGATGGTAGAACATTTATGTAGTTAGACAAAATGCTATATTTTTGATGATATTATCAGGTATCCGTACTGTGGTACACACGCCGTTCAATACGGTATAAGTTCCCGTAAATTAAAGCGATGAAAGTACTAGACACAATTCAATAAGAATTTAAATTTTCTTACCAAACAACTCTACACTTATTAAATTCCGGATTGTGACTTTTCGTTCAATGTATAATATTTGATATATTATCTGGATAAACATTATTAACTCAACTGTCCTCCCACGGACGTTTTAAATTGTATATACAAGGTGTAAAAAGACCCTTCACGAAGCCGTCAACCATGCATTCAGTACATCAAGCTAAGTAACCCTACGCAAAAATTGTCGCTAGGAAACTACTTTTTTTTGGGTGAAAAATTTAGTTTTACTGTAATATAAAAACTTGCCGAAATCGATTAAGCAGTCGATTCTAAACGAACTACTTTCAGGGTTCTGTTTAAAACTTATTATCCGTTCCTAATTCTGTTAGGATAGGAACTTTTGGAACTGCGCTACGCGACAATGATTACGTGTAGTGTCAGAAAAACAATCCGGTAAATGTGACCGTAGACAGAGAATCTAATAGACGCCGGGGTCGCGTAACCGCTATACTCTTTTTCTTTCACGCATCACTACAGCCTTTAAAGCCCATTACTGCTCGACACAATGATAAGGTATAAAATCAAATAGTTTTATAACTTAAAACGTACAATTATCGAGTTTTAATTGCATAAACAAATTAAAATCACTGATTTCGTGACAGTCTCATGTCTGCCATTAAATTTGCCAAACGTGTTAATGTACGGAGATAAGGACAACAATATAGTAGCTACATCTCTTTCTTACAAGTGCTAATATGATATATGCGTCCTTTGATGAGTGAATGAAACAAAACATAGGTATAACGCCGTCTATTGGATTCTCTGTCTACGAATGTAATGATAAGTTGTTGTCACACGGCGCTCCATTCTAAAAGTTCCTATTATAACAGCATTCGGAACTACACCTTTTATAATTGTATTTCAAATCACTTCCGCGGGTTTAAAAACCTTGCACCTCTTACTGTATAATTTAAATCTTAGGCCGCTATAGTGGCCACATATATCCTTTTCATGGTATTATTCTAAACTTTCGTTATTACAACCTAAATTCCAACCATTTAAAAGTATTCCAAACAATTATACCTATCCAAAAGTAATTTGGTGTTTATAAAATAATTTTAATGTCACTATATACTATGTTAAGATTTATAATGTTCTCTATATTATTATTTTATATAATTATATTACTTTAGTTATAACCCACATATCAAATGTGTACTGTGTGCTTGTGGATCGATAATAATATCGAATAGTTTGACAATAACAATATTTTTATTAAATTAGTAATAAATGCCTTTTAAACCCAAGAGTGAAAGGAAGATTCATAGTATATTATATCGCTTTTTATTCAATAAAGGGTGAAATCTAAGATTTAACGCGCACAGTAGGCTTTTTATACGCGCCAGATTTGACACTAACAAAATTCTATAATTATATTACTTGGCGATACTTGACATGGAGGTATCATTAATAGAACACATTCAAATAAAAAAATACCGTATTTTTAGTTAGATAAGGTTCACACCGAAGTGGCAGACGGTGACGTCAAGAGAAGGCGCGCGGCCACTCGCGGCGCTGCGCGACTTGTGCAATTCTTTCAACCGATACTATGCATTTTAGTGATGGAGACAAACTTGAAAATGGTTTGACAGTAAAACTGCCAGCCGCTGCCGCTTCGGTGTGAGTTGAGCCTAACAAGATATGTAACTAAAGTAGGGCCATTTTAATTGAGGACACTTCATCAAAATACTTATTTGCGACGGCAGCCATATAATATCATTTTTTTAAAGTTAGAAGACACAATTGGACAGCATTTTTCAGCTACTAAATATATATTTATTTAAATAATAAAAAAGAAGACAATTTTACGATTTAATTTGACCTAACAATAGACTTACATATGTCAAAAGTGGCCCTACTTTAATAAGTACAGTAGCGAAGAGCGTACACGTAATATATTGTTACCTAATAATTAAAGTTTAGGTATTTTTTTATTTGGATGTGCTTCATTATTGTGACACCTAGTAACCCTGTGAAATGTCTCCAGTTAATTTGATATAACCCTATATTGCGACCCGAGGTAACTATTTATTTGCAGGTACTAAAACAGAATAATTCGTAATAATTAAAATATCCAAAGCCAAGCCTGCCTAGCGTGATAAGATTCCGAGATTTGATTATGTGTGAAATTTAAATACAAACCCATTCATGTAAAATATGAAACAAATATTTGGTATATTTAATACAAAATTAGTTTACACTGCTTTTCTGTATTCACGTGAGTGTATGTTCTGAATAAAATATGATTTACTAACATATAAAAATATGGAGATTTATTTACAAAATTTCAGAATACCTTGTTAGCTAGCTGAACGAAGTAAGATTTTTTCTAATTGAGTTAGAGTTTTAAATGCGAGTCCCAAAAGGCCAATAATTATTGGTAACTCAATTTCACCAATAATGTTACTTTGATCAGATGGTCACAAAGGTATCCAAATAAAAAAATGGCGCTTTTATCTCCTAACTTCACGTATAGTAGGTGTAATTTTTCGTGTTACATGAAAGCTTCACGAACCCACTGTTAAAAAAAATGAATTGATTCTAAAATAAAATTTAAAGACTAAATTTTCTTCTGCAATCACAAAAATAAAATGACGTCATCACACAAAACAAATCTATATCCATAGTTCACACAAAATGGTGTTGTTGGATTCAGTATTCAGTCTGCTTGAACTCCGGACATAGATAATATTGGAAACCAGATTTAATGCGAGCGCGCACTGCGGTGCGGCGACATGCGTTGCGTTTTTTTTTTCACCGCAACGAATAAAATAAATATAAGTAAATCAGTATGATAAGGTAAATGATTCGCAGTGCACGCTAGCCCTTAAATATCAGTTTACTGGAATAATCTATCAAACAAGATCCAATAAGCTCCCTGCAAATAATCTATATATATAAAAATGAATCAGCAAATGTGTTGCTAAGCTCAAAACTTGAGAACGGCTCGACCAATACGGCTATTTTTTTTTTATATATTGCTTAAGGCACAAGGAAGGTTCTTATGGAGAGAAAAAACATAAAAATTGCGTGGAAAATAGTAAAAACAACACTTTTCTTTTCCCACTACAGGCTAATAACTTTTGACAGAACGAAGTCTGTCCGGGTAGCTAGTGATAAATAAAACAAATAAAATAATGTTATCGTAGTTTATTAGCATATAGAGTACCTACATTTACAAGTACTTGAACTTAGATCAGGCTGATTCGTATCGCGCGATATGTACCTATCCTTGTTAATATCTTAATTTTGAGTATTTTTTCCTTCATTTATTCCAAAATGTCGCCACTCTTAATTGAATATCGCTTTTAATATTTTTTGAGTATAATTAAGGTTATTTTTTTACAAAATTTCTGACCAATTTCTACTATAAACTTAAAATGAGACTACACTATACTATTATACAAGGTTAGTCGGAAAGGGGGTACTAAGCCGAAAGGGTGTTAAAGTACCTATAATAAGGGATAACTTTCCCCAAAACTCAATAGTAAAAGAAATAGCTTTTCAAAGATTTCGTAAATAATATGCTAAAATCTATCTGTCCATAGCTATGATCAGCTGTGTTTACTATTTAGGTCATATTTGAGGTCACTGATTAGAAACTTAATTTTCTGAATTCATAACTAAAGCAGATATGTTTTTTTTAAACTAAAATAAAAATCTTTGTGCATGCAAATAAAAATTATCGAATTTTGACATTTTAACACTTGCTCTAAAATAGTCATCAGTGATACTTTTAAGTGGCCCGCGGCTTAGTACCCCCTTTCCGACTAACCTTTTATATTTTGTTAACGCTTCGTGTTATATCAAATCAGCCTAAACTATTCGCTCCATAATATTTACAACCTCGCAAGGAGAGATACCCGATTCCACCAGAATTTTATTGTATGCGCCGAAGCAGACGACTTACAAATGGCGGCGGACTTTTTTCCCGCGAAAATAGCGAGTATAATTCTGTTTATTTTCATACTTTTTATTTTTGCGGAATAGAAAGTCCGCTAGGTCCCTCAATTTTGAGAGGACCACTCGTAAAACGTATGCAGGTAAGTTAAAATAATATTATGCAAAACATTGGTGTTTATGATTTTCTAACAACAAAATTACGATTTTGAAATCGGGTGTTGAACTACAATTAAATAGTTTAATTTATATTTCGACAATTATGGCTGGATACTCTACGAAAAACACATTATGTATGTATTTTAAACAGCATAGCCTTTTATGTATAAAATAAATAATTTAACAGTTCTTGCATGCTGTGTCGCTTTAAAAAAACAATAGTGGTCAGTGAAATCACTGACTTCTATGCTAACAAGTCAGTGATATTGACTCATATTTTTAGACAATCATAATATGCTATTTAGATACGAAAATTACAGCTATAATTAACAAAAGGTTAATTAAAACCTCTTTTTAAATTTTCACACGTAAACGAAACATTCTTTCTTCATATTTGATTTTTTTAAGTTTTCAAAACTGTTGAAGTGCTGATAGAACCTTATTCCACGAAATAATGTATAAATAACTAAAAATACTAATTGTGTATGTATATAATATAAAATATAATAGTTATTGTTTGGTTTTTCGTACTACAACTAAGATTATCTGTTTATTACTATAATAAATTATTATTTATAGGGACATTTTAATAAATATTATATTAAAATTAGGCTTTCTACCTATAAACACTAGGTATTGCACAAAATATTATATTAAATAATTAGATCCTTGATCTGATATTGAGTGTTTGGCCATGTCAACGGAGCTGGAACCAAACTGAATTATTGTCCTTGTTTGAATTATTAATTATTGTAAAATAAAAATTTCAAATCATAATTTAAGTTTTGTAGACGATTAAAAAAACTTTAACTACTCACAAAACGTACTCTCGGGCCATTTTTTGATACATTAAGTCGCGAGTTAAATTGTGTATCACAAGTAGAAAGCCTAGCATTGTTATAAAAATATCCAATGACGAAGTGCATAAAAATAACAGTAAAATTTGGAAAAAAACAAAATAAATTCGACTTTACCTTGACTGACAAAATGGTGGGAAAGTGTCTAAATGCCGACATAAAAATAAATAATATAACACTAAAATAAATAAATAACTTAAAACTAAACAAGTTACTTTTGTAATTATTTACATTGCTTAGCGTAGTCGACAGCGAAACGTCGTACTGTGCGTAAAATAATAATAATTTAAAATAAATATTTTAAATGCAGATATACAGTCATTTTACTATAATAAGTCCTAATTCTACGAAGCATTTAACTTCCTTATGGACTGTTTAAACTGTATTTGATTAAATTATAGTATCTAGGTAAAGATTTGAAAGGTGCTTACTAAAGGTAAGCGTCCATTTATCCGTAGCGCACGCATGGTCGGATCGCATTAAATGGATCCGTAAAGTATAGTGCGTCCTCTGCATTCGCAGCATTCGGAATGCCGCGAACATGCGGTGCGATGAGCAATCGGATTTTTGACATCATCGGCATCGGCACGCGCGGTATTGCCGACGATCTGATGCGTGTCGGCCTCAAGTAGTATGTGAAAACGCAACAGACACGTCGAAATAATTAGATTTAGACGCATCTAGGTGTGTACTCGGTCTACAAACGCGCCGTTTGCAAGGTGCAAGTTCAGGAGCCAAAATAACAAAGTTGTTTGAAATCTCAATCGAACTGCAGCTGAACCACGGTTGTGCGACCGTTATCTCTATGAGAAAAAAGCTACGGCTGAGTTTGCAATTTTAAACCATTTTATTAGTAGAATTGGCATACAATGACGGATGTTCGCGGCGCAAACGACTTCTGAGCTGCTCCCGTGCTTAGGTTTTTATACAAAATACATGTTCGCGTTCGGCGCGAGTTCGCATATGTATACACACCCTAAACATTTTTTATTAAAAATACAACAAAATATTATTCTTTCAACTTTATGAACATCTAGACGGTGTAAGTTCCTAACCGTTATCAAATAACGGTGCACATACCTAAATTATGTGACAATTATTAACATAAGTAAATGTCACATTTTGCAAATCCGAAAAATAATCACACATTTTTTTAGGTCTCTGCCACGCATACCAGACTAAACAGTCAGTCAGTATTATGAATTCTGAATCACACCCAAATTAAACACCTATGCGCGTACGCATGTTTTTTTGACAAAACCCGAATTCTCCCTATACCTACTCAAATTTTCAATATCTACGCAACTATTTAGGTCGATACCACACCAGCTATCTCGTTTGCGTTTTTCTTTTACGAAGTCCCGTAAAACAAAATAACGTAAACTGAGACCGCCAATATAATACAGCCTTACTTTACAAAACCTAAATTGTTCCTTCACTGCACTATAGGTTATTGACCGATATGATTTGGTTGATCCAGCCGATGAACGAGGAGACCTTGACGTAGACGCCGGGCACGTCTTGCCTGCCGCAGCCGAAGCCCCAGGAGACCAGCCCCACAAGTTCGTAGAATCCGTCGTCTTGGCAGACTAGGGGACCACCGCCGTCGCCCTGGAAACAGACATTTAGGATTATGACACATTCAGTATTGGACATTATGAGAATTAGTCCGTCTGGGTTTTTTTTCTAATCGCCTGTTTCATGTGGTCTTATGGACCGTTTCTACGTAACCGGGCAGTTATTGGCGAGACGTGAAGGGTCTCCAACCAATGAGGACGAGTAAAATACTTAACCTAAGCTAATTACTACTACTAACATCATGACTAGCTAGCAACAACAGCACTTAGGGCGACCACTAATGGGACTCGGACCTCGGCTTAGGGCGTTGCTGGCAGGTGGGAATTGTTTTGGTCTAGTTGTCATACAAATACCTATGAGTATATGCTGCGTTCATACTTGCGCGATTTTTGGCGAAAGGCTGCCCAAACGCAATCAGCACACGTTGAAATCGTGTCGTATGAACGCGCTCTTACAGTCAGAAAGAAACCCGAAAATCTGACAACCTGAGGCCGACTTGCGCAACATCCCAGGCCCAAGCCCAACATCTTGCGCCCAGGGCCAAGCAAATAAATCCCTGTTAGACCCACACAAACTTCACTGAGCTACCTAGGCTAAACCATGTTTGCAAGTGGGCCTAACCTTGGCATGTCGGTGTTGCCCAGTAACAGGGTTGCAGAGGTCAGACGGCTGTCGCTCCGTGTAAAATACTGGTATTCAGCGGCATGCAATTAGACTGGGAACAAAACCCGACATAGGTAATTGGAAAAAGGGGCTAGGCTGAGTTAATGAATAGAAGTATTTATGTTACTAACCTGACAGGCATCATTGCCGGACTCCCCGCCGGCACAGAAAGAGCTGGCAGGCAGGATGAAGATCTTCTCGGTGACCGCATTGACCTTGCGTATGCACTCCGCGTCACTTACTATTGGTAGCTCAGCCTCTCGCACGCGCAGGGGAATCGGACCCGCTGGAAAATAAAATTAATATGTAAGTCAGGACATTAGATAGACCTGCCGGGGTTGCGGTGCATGCTTTAGCGAATCCCGCGACCCGTACGGTCAGGAGAAGGAACACCGTTGGTTTTTAGCCGGTAAGAGACTCCAAACCCCCTCGCCTTCCCCGGGCGAGGGACATCCATGAGGATTTTCCAACGAGAAAAAAAAATAGGACATTAGATAGGACTACATAAAAGTAATGTCAAATTTCTATCTTTCGTAGGGCAAACCGCCGATAGATAGGTAATTGGAAACTGCTGCAAATGGATAAATTAAAGATTCATGTCGGATAAGACCAAAAACGAATCGTTTTGCTTACCAATGGTAGCTTATTTTATTACCAAACTGGGCACACAAATAGAATCGTAAGCTAATTTAAGGTATGGAAGGGTCTACTGTGCAAAGCTGGGATCTCTGCTTCATTATTTTAACAATACAAGAGTTTTAATTTTAACCAATAACGATCGGTAAGTCATAGGAATCGGACATAATATATTATGGTGGATCCCAAATGTATCGTTTAAAGTCATAATATTTTTGTAACCACACAATGAAGAATAAATCGATGGCTAGTACTAAATATAAAGGAGTACTTACTCTCTCCCATGTATCCGTAGCCGGTGACGGTGCACCTCTTCCCGGCCGCGTGGCTCACTCCTCGGGCCGGCAGGCAAACAAGGCAGACGCCTGGTAAGCAATATAATTAGTTAGATTTATTCGATTCGATTTACGATCTATAAAACCATGGTTAGACCTGCTGTCTTGTATGGATCGGAATGTTGGGCCACAAAAAGGATAAATGAAAGGCAATTGCACGCAGCTGAGATGAGAATGCTAAGAGGGATGTGTGGTATTACGCGAATAGATAGAATTAAAAATGAGTATGTAAAAGGGAACCTGAAAGTGGCGTCGATGACTGAGAAGTTGTATGGAAACCGGTTGTCATGGTATGGGCAAGTGATGCGGAGGAACGAGGAACATGACGTGAGGAAAGTTTTGAGTATGAATGTAGATGGTTATAAGAGTAGAGGAAGACCAAAGAAGCGATGGATGGATAGTGTGAAAGATGATATGGCTATAAAGGGGGTGACTACCGAAATGACGGCTAATAGAGATGTATGGAAGAAAAAGACATACTGCGCCGACCCCAAATAAGTTGGAATAAGAGCAGGAGGATGATGATTCGGTTCGATTTACATAAGCTAGAAACTGTTATTTATAGAAATGTCATAATTTCGGGGATCTTTGAAATATCATGAAGTCGTCAAAGTATGCAAGCAATATGTTTATTAATTTTTTGCTGACGGGGTGACAAGGTGAATGTCCTAATAAACTTTTGATAATGGAAATGAGTTCTAGAAACTTTAATAAAACCCACGGAAATTGTGACGTATATTAAAACTAATAAAATTTGGAAATACTAATAATGTTATCATATACTGTGATCTGCTTTAACGCCGCGATCAAATCGACAACATTTTTATTTTAGAAACGCGTTTGTTCCGTCGTTGGAGATATATTTTTCTACTAAATTATCAGCACGTAATTGATATAATAAAGATTGGTATAGTGTGGTACTAAAGTTTTATAAAAGTCAAGTGTTTTAATCAACTGTATCTACTATCAAAGATCAAAGAATTTTACCTTCTTTAAGTTCAGCTTTTCCATGCAGCTTGAGCAGTGCAATATCATTGTCCAGAGTCTGGCTGTTGTGGTTATGATGGATGTACGTGGTAGCTACTCGTAACGTCTGTGCACCTGGTGAGCCGTACTTGCGAGTCAAGTCGTGATCACCAACTCGCACGTAGATTGCGTCGCCGGAGCGGACAATGCTGAAAAATTTCCGAATATTATTACTAAGGAGTTCACAACGTCCATCATCAGAAAAGGAGTTCGAGGCAATATTTGCCACGGTACTAAAAGGTCACGGCAACGATCTCGATATCTAAAGATACTCACTTCGTGACGCAGTGCGCAGCAGTCAACACCCACTGTGTGCCGATGAGGGCTGCTCCACAAAGGTATTGGTTCAAAGAGTTGATAAGAGCCACCTGCCAGCACCACTCGCCGCGCTCACCGTCCTCACCGCCCATCACGCGGCCTGCGCGACGCGCTGAGCGGGATGTCGTGCCTGAAATACGTCAAATATTGTCTTAAAAAATGTTATTACATGCCAAAAGACTTGTTTAATCACTGCATGGCAAATAAATTGCTGACCGCACTAGAGGCTGTCGCTGCCTGTTCTCTCGACGACACCTTATGCCTCAGTTGTCTTATACGACATGTCAAGTGCTGTTCTTTGTCAGAAACCCCAATCAACGTACCTATTACAATTTACTGGACAGTTTTTACTTCCCCAGTGAAGCGATGGGCAAGCGGGCATTTAACCCAGATCTCGGCTTTCTCAGCTCATGCTCAGCTTAACAAAATTCATTATTTATAAAACAAACTGGGTTTCGTCAATCACCTTTGACTCCACACACGTATTTGTTGTATTTCTCCGTGGACGATAGCGTCGTGCCATAGCTCGGCTCATACGGTGCTGAAATACAAGATTAAAACAAATTACAGCTGAAACCTTTTTTATGATTGTTAAATGCATAATACTTATATGAAAGATTTAAATAAATATAAAAGAAACTGAAAACCCATCCACAGAAGTTTGTTACTTTCTATAAGGGAATTTAGTAAACGAAATCATGCATTTGTTTCACTCTATCATTAAAAATATAATACCTACATTCAATTTGACTAAATAGAACGTTATTTTGAGATTCACCAATAGGCGTAGTATGCGTGTGCGCAAGCGCCGTGGTGTAGTGCTGGTAAGTGGTGGCGGGCTGCGGCAGCGGCAGCGGCGCCGTGTCGTTGACCGGCCGGCCTCCCACCACCTCCAGAACCTTGGACTTGGGAGCGCAGCACTGAGTGCCAGCCTTCTTGCACTTGAACACGTCCGTCATCTCTGCGTTGCCTGCAAAATTGAATTTTGTTAGTTCTCTGAACTGCTTCGTAAATAATAGTGTTTTTCTCCTAAAAGAATCATAACATAACATAGATGGGCAGAGGTGAATAGTAACACTCTCATTTCGCCCTTATGTTTAAGTCCCATGTAATAGACGGCGAGCCTATTGCCATCAACCGGGCACAAATCCAAACTCTAGGCTGCTGCTGAGAAATTCCACACGGAAAAACCCAATATCACTTGGCCCGACCTGGAATTCGAACCCAGGACCTCACGATCAGCAGTCATGCTTGTCACCACTAGACCAACGAGGCAGTTAAGAAAGAAAACAAAAGTAACTAAGGACCTACTTGCGACAATACCTTAGTAATCTTTTGAAAAGTGTATCAAAATATATCGGGTGTAAAAATACCCTTAACGAAGCCGAGAGCCACGTATTCTTCCCATTATTACAAACATTTTTTTTTGTATTAGGCCATACCTGGGAACCGACTGGTTATGGAGATATTGAAGGTCAAAGTCACCATTTTTTATTTCGTTTTTCTTGAAATCTAAGTTTAAATGTTATAACTAAACATTCTTCTATACAAACACTATCAACATTTTTGTAATTAGGTAGGCACAGCTTACTACGCACGCGCTTGAATTGCGCGCTAAAAATAAAAGAGTCGTTTCCCAGCAATTATTTTTGCTCTATGTTACTAAGTTTCATGTAGGTACAGTATGCGTAGATTTCGGCTTCGTTAAGGCTATTTTTATACCCTGTATATTGCGACCAATGCTGGCAATGATAGTGCAATACTTACGGAAGCAGGTGAAGGACAGGAGCGACACGATGCAGGAGCCAGGACAGTCGGGGCGCGGGTCTGCGGGCGCCGCGGTCGTGGTGGTCGTCGTCGTCGTGGTGGTCGGACGGCGGGTCGTGCGCGGCGGAACTCTGAGGGTTACACATGTAGGTTAGAATCCCAACAAGTCGCAGTACTATTTTTATGAACTGTTGTGCTTTAAATTGAGTGGAGGAGCTCGTGGCTAATTACCAATCGCGCGGATTACGCGAATTTACGATGTTAAACTGCACTTGCCGCGGTCGGTTCGTGGATAGGTTACCGTTCGTTACACATCGAGACCCCTCCGTGCCTCGGAGAACACGCTAAACAATCGGTCCCAGGTGGCATACGAATACCTATGACAGTCGTTACGGGAAGTCAGAAACCCTAAAGTCTGACAACCGGTCTAACCTTAGGATATCGGCATTGCCCAGTAACTGGGTTGCGGAGGTCTGATGGCAGTCGCTCCGTGTAAAATATTGGTATTCAACCGCATCTGGTTAGACTGGAAGCTGAACCCAACATAGTTGGGAAAAGGCTAGGCAGAACAGTTGTGCTTTACATCCATCCGATCCGAATTTCACTGATTTGCAGCAGAGTTTCCTCGGATCGTATTTTCTCGGATTCGGATCGAACGCAGTGCACGAGCGCTCTAAGGGACTCTTTCGCCGAGTTTTGCTAGACATAACTCTTTGTCGATCCAATTTATTTCATCGCCTTTTCAATTCATTAGTCATCGTCTTTTGCTACTTCTGAAGAACAGGTTCTAAACAAAAATCGCAAGGATATCATTTTGCCTGGCTGAACACAAGTGCTTCCGATATGAATTCGTGTCAAAATGCCAACACGATTTTCGATTGACGGCTGCAGTGAGTAGGTAGGTACTGCTTCTTTTGTTTATGTTAGAAATTGGTAATCAAGTCGACGGCAAACCTAATGTAATGTGCTTACTGCCGCCTATAATATACAACTACAACATCAAGAGGACTGCTGATGTATTGCCAACCTTGGAGACGAAGTTAGAAAATCTCATGTGCCTGTCATTTGGGTCCATTCACAAAACTGCGAATCGTCGCAATGCGAATTCGCAACGCAGAAAACTACGCAAATTGCTGCGATGCGATTTCGTGCGGCAAGGCGTCTTCCTTCCAAGGTTCGGGTGACCAATCACTCGACGATCGTCAACCGTATTGAACGTATTTTATATAATACTAGGTAGAATAAATTTGCGTAAAAAGATTTGCGCGCTGCTGTTACTGATAAGAAGATATAGGAAAATCAATTACACGAATGAATCAATTCGTAAGTTCTTGCGATGCGTCGTGCGAGCTCGTATTATTTCTACGATGCGACGTCGCATCGCAGTTTTGTGTATGGACCCTTTCACCGGCACCTATACCATTCAAAACGGAAAACAGCAAAACTGCTTGGTGGCAGAAATGGGTATGGTGTTAGTACTTCCCAGGGAGCTATACGACTACTGCATCTGCCCAAAAGTACAAATAGCACGCCATATAATTAGCAGTGCAGTAAACAGATGCAGATGAAGGCGCAAATTGCGTCATGTGTGCAGTCTCTTACACACCACTTGCTGACCAAGTTGTTAATTTCCACATACCTGCTACTGTCACAGCACATCCACCCGTCAGGGTTGCAGTCCGTGTGGTACAGGATGACTGCCGGCGGGTTACAGAAGGCAGTCATGATTTTGTGCATGCAACGCCCTGGACACCGTGGCTGGAAAACACATATCGTAAAAAAACTGGTAAATACTAAGAATTAGAGATGTGTCGTATTCATTAGAACAGATCCGAAGAATAGGTATTTTACGAGAACAGGCGGCACCTAATCCAATTCTGACAATACCTATTCCACTTAATCTCAAAGATCTTAAACACATAGCGTTACTTGGTGATCTCAATCCGCCTATATCATATATCATTGAATGATAAAATACAAAACAAGTATTATTTTATTCAACCAATTTCGAGATATAGGAGAAATAGAAGAGTGAACAGTAAAAAAAAGGTCGCCCAACAATCGCTTGGTTACAAAGTTATTATAATATCCGGATTTCATATAGAATAGACGGACTGAGATCACCAAGTAACGTTGTAACATGTAACGTGTATAAGATCATTGGGATTAGGTGGAATAGGTATTTGGATTAGGTATATATATAGGTATATGCAGACTAGGAATAGGTGTATTAAGTACCTGATTTACCTAATACGACCCATCTCTACTAAGAATCTACGGTCAATATCTGACATTTGCTTATTTTTGCTTTAACTGCCTCGTTTGGGATAGTGGTGGCAAGCGCGACTGCTGATCGTGAGCTCCTGGTTGCGATCCCCAGTAGCAGCGCTGCCTTTGGATTTGTGCCTGGTTGATGGCAATAGGCTCATCCCTTATTACATGTGACTTAAACATAACGGCGAAATGAGGGTGTTACTATACACCTCTGCCCAATCCATTGGGGAATACAGGCGTGATATTTTTCTGTTATGTATGGGGTAGAAAGTAGACAAATATTTTATTAAATAGAATCTGAAATTTTGGATTCTAAACTACATATGATTGCCCTTGTATATGTTTCTAATCATGCCAAGGGGTAGACCACCAGCATCCAGGACCATATCTATCTTAATCTTCTCTACACTATTCCCTTATGAGCGCTAACAACAATTTACATCTGCAATCCATTTGCTAATTCGAAGTGATTCATAAGTACTAACTGATCAACTGGTGACTGATCACTACTAATATTAAGGAATATGGGCATAGGTACCCAACGACCATTAATTATAATGAATCCTTACCGGAGCGGTAGGTCTAGGAGTCGTAGGCCTTCTGGTGGTGGTTTCCACAGCTTTATTCTCGGTGATGCAGCACAGGCCTTCGCTAGGACACACAGCCTCCTCATCCACGTTGTCACACAGCAAGGAGAAGATTCCTGAGATGCAGTCACCGCGACACTTGTGGCCTGGCCTCTGTTTCGGTGCCGGAGTTGTGGTTAGCTGTGGAAGTACCTAAAGCGTTATTTTATTAGAAAAGCATATTAGCATAATCATATTAGTATAATCAGCCCAGGTATGGGTCTCTTCTCAGGATGAGAAGGATTCAGGCCTTAGTCCACAACACTGGCCTAGTGCGGGTTGACGGACTACACACACCATAGAGAATTTATTTATGGGAGCACTCTATAGCTTCTGCATTTTTCCTTACGATATGTTGTACTAGCGACCCTCCCCGGCTACGCACTGGTGCAATGTAGATACTAATATGGGGCATATAAATCGTCCTCTTGAATCTATCTATTAAAAAAAACCGCATCAAAATCCGTTGCGTAGTTTTAAAGATCTAAGCATACATAGGGACAGACAGACAGCAGGAGCGACTATATTTTATACTATGTAAAGATATTGTGGTGTTAACATTCTTCTTCTCCCTGCCCTTATCCCACACTAGGTGGGGTCGGCACAACATGTGATTCGTAAATCCATGTTGTTAAAGGTTTTGGATTATTGTTTTATGACCGGCCGCCTGCCTGACATCAACCCTCCTTGGGAATACTCGTTGCGCCGTCACGCGGGTGACCCAATGTGCTTGCTGATATTATGCACTGGGTCCCAAAATGATATACTTGTCAATCTTATTGCCGACAAGTAAGCAGACTATGTTCTTCTTGGTGGAGTATACTTGAAGTTCCTCGACCCTATTGTGGTGTTAACATTATGGGAAAAGAAATATTTACCGCAGTAGTCGGCCTCTTCGTCGAATACTTCTTCTCATTCGGCACGACGAGGTCCGGCGGAGGCCTGTCTCCATAATTGTCCTTGGAGACACAGCACAGCCTGCCCTTGACGCACAGGTCAGGGGAGTTGAGGTACGCCTCGCAGTACTGCGATAGACGCGACTCCACGCACACTCCTGGGCAGGCAATGTTGCCTGCAAGGTGACAGAAATTTTGAGTACACCAGTATTTCTTTTTTAGAGGTGAGTTCAGACTTAAAAGTCATACCGTGTCACCAAGCGAACGAGAGCAAGCGAAGGCTTACGAGCGAAGGCGGAAAAACAAGTACCGTAGAAGGGGTGACTTTGATTCCAGGGGGTTACTTTGATCAAAACTTCGTTTCGTAATACAATTCAAATTGTACGAATGCTTCCGATTATTTTTTTTACGGTTGGCAGCATTGAACGTCATTGTCAGCGTGTGATCAGTCGTAGTGGGTGGGTTGATGAAAAAATATTAAAAATATGTCGGTAATAGTTTTATGTAATTATTTATTCCTTATTGGGGTTACTTTCAAACAAATTCCTTACAAAAAAGGGAGGTATCAAAGTAACCCCAAACAAAGTTTAACATTTATCACGAACATATTATTATATTGTTATTGGGTTTTTCCATTAGGAATTTCTCAGTAGCAGCGCGGAGACTGGATTTGTGCCCGGTTAATGGCAATACGCTCGCCCCCTATTACATGGGACTTAAACATAACTGGCGAAACGGGCACCCCCGTTTAATATATAACTGGCGAAACGGGGGTGCCCGTTTCGCCAGTTATGTTTAAGTCCCATGTAATAGGGGGCGAGCGTATTGCCATTAACCGGGCACAAATCCAGACTCCGCGCTGCTACTGAGAAATTCCTAATGGAAAAACCCAATAACAATATAATAATATGTTCGTGATAAATGTTAAACTTTGTTTGGGGTTACTTTGATACCTCCCTTTTTTGTAAGGAATTTGTTTGAAAGTAACCCCAATAAGGAATAAATAATTACATAAAACTATTACTGAAACACCTCTGCCGAACTCTTCGGGGAATACAAGGCGTGATGTTATGTTTATATTATTTTATTTCTCAAAAAGTAATAAGAAAAATTATAATTTTATTCAAGACTAGCTGTGTCCTCACGGCTCCGCCAGAAGTTTTATTCCAGTAATAAATATAGCTTATGTTACTCAGTGATAATGTAGCTTTCTAACGGCAAAAGAATTTTTGAAATCGGTCCAGTAGTTTTTAAGTTTATTCGTTACATACAAAAATATAAAAATACAAATCTTTCCGCTTTATAATATTAGTATAGAAAAGTATAGAAATAGAAAAAATAAACAAAATCGATATAGCCCTTTTATTTCATTTTTCTTGCTCTCATGTTTCAAGAGAAAAATACATTTCAATTTAGAAATTGATAAAAGTAACCCCACTCTACCGTACGTACTTCATTAGATTAATCCTAATAGTTAATAGGGTGTACCTAATAATTACCACTGTTTTTGTATTTATCTTGCGGCGGCTGCGTGGTCGGGTCGTCGTAGTCGTCGTCAGCCAGCGTCGTGTGTCGCGTGGGACGCGGCCGCTGCGTCGTGATCATGGTGTCGTTACCTGAAGATGTTCACATTATCACATTAGCAATAGCATTTAGCGCGCGACTTCGTCCGCGTGAATTTTCATACAATCTTCCATCCCCTGTTTTACCCCCTTAGGGGTAGAATTTCCAAAAATCTTTTCTTAGCGGATGCCTACGTCACAAAAGGAACCTACTATCCAAATTTCAAGATTGTAGCCCCAGTAGTTTAGGCTCTGCGTTAATTAATCAGTTAATCTGTCAGTCAGGACAAGTAATTAAATATGTATAGATGGTAGTTAGAAGCAACAATGATCTACCTAATGTATATTTCAAAGATAAAAGTATAAGCGACATCAGCCCATTACTGTCCCACTGCTGGACACGGGCTACTTTACAGAGTGGGGGTTGGTGGGCTCCACACACGACCACCACACCATCGAGGACTTTATAGAGCACTCTCAGGTGTGGACGTTTCCTCACAATGTTTTCATCGTTAAACAATGAATAACAAGAGTTTTTTCTCCTGTGGTTATAAGAATAATGTATCCGCTCATTATTGGTAAGCACGTGAAATATATCGTAATTACCAGCAGTCTCATCAGCGCAGCACTTCATGGAGGGGCTGGGGCACTCCACCTCCTCAAGCACGTCATTACACAACAGCGCTGCGAGCGCGTGCATACACGTGCCCGGGCAGTTCTTTGCGTCCACTTGCGTATCTAGGGTGTCCAGTAGACCTGAAGGATTAAAAAAACAATTGATATTATAAAAACATACATAATATGTCGCAGCAAGGAGGCCGTAGATTAAACTTCTAACATTTGTTGTAAGATGGCGATAGTGAGGTCATTCCGTTTGTCTGTCAGTTGTCACTGTCTCTAGACCAACAAGGTAGCCTATACTTTCTTGGAATATAATAACGCATTACAGTAGAACGCCAATTATCCGAACGCTGATTAACCGAATCGCCAATTATCCGAATCGGTCTTAAGCGTAATATAAAAAATTAAAACCAAGTACATGTGTAATTTTTGTTTTGCTTTGTTGTGACCCCGGTCCCAATTAATTCGGATAATCGGCGTTCTACTGTACTTCATTCATCTCAGGACATGAAAATCCGCCGAGTAAAGACACAGTTATTATGTTATTAACCTCCTGCTAAGACAGCTTCGCGTCTTTCTCTTGCTAGGGTATTATAGACTGTGTTAGTTCACACACAAACTGTATACAGGACCCGTTATAGCGGATCCGTTTTTATTTTAGTGATGGCGCCTGTAGTTGTATGAGCGAGTTCACATACACGACAGTATTCCGAATCCAGTAAAAAATACTGGATCCGTTATTTTTATCGTAGGTATCCTGTCTGCCAGATGCGACGCAGTTGCCATTTGTTTAACTGATCCGTCGGTACAGATGTGAACAACACATCCAAGACCGATAGATCTGTGAAAACGGATCCGCTGTGTGAACGGACTCTTACCGGGTTATCAATATCATCAATAGCGTACATACTGTTAACTTAAAGTCTAATCTAACTAGACCATCGTCCTTAATTACGACGGTTCTAATTTCCACGTATTTTGCCGCCGTTTACAAAAACGGCAGGAGCTGAGTCCGTTAGTATCGTCCGCATTCTACGCACGCGCGGCGCCGGCTAGCGGCTGTCCTAGCGAACGTGTGCTATGCGAAGCGTTGCGATACGAAATTAGGTGCTGTTATAAGAGGAGGAGGGTTTAGAGTTCAATGTCTAGTTGATCAAGTTTTAAATTGTACTACATATAGTGTATTTTTTGGACTGCTATTAATTTATTTAGAGTAGAGCATACAGACCGCGTGTTTTTACTAATTATTTGCTTTGTTAGAATAACTATAACTTATTTAATTAATTTTTGTACCAATTTTGTTAATTAAAGCAAAACATATATCTTTAGGGTAATTACGAATATGGGAATATTTGAAAAGTTACGAATTTCTACTAAACCAGGCAATATTTTTTGCTCTGGTAACGTAATAATGCTAGAATGTGTAATATAATGTTGCCAGTGCAAAAAATATTGCCTCGTGTAGTAGTAATTCGTAATTTTCGGAATATTCCCACGTTCGTAATTACGCATACCTATCGACAGAACAAAATCAATATTTAAGTAAATACTATTACTTAAAAGTCATAACTTAACTGTCATTTTTGAAAAACCAATAAATAATAACAAAAATGTCAAGCACCTAATCGTATCTCGTAACATCACCTAAGATTGAACTCCCATAACCCGCACGGCGGCATTCCACTGGTCCCATGGTGCTCTAAAACGGAGTGCCGTTAGCTCCTCCCGGCCGATGGATGGGTGACCCTCCCCACCCCTCCCCCCGCCGCCCAGCGACCTCACGCCACTGACACAGAATTAGTCGGAGCCAAATGAAAGGAAAACAGCCGACGTCTTCATTTATAAGCGGGAGCGAATTTTTAGTTATTTTTAATCTAACTGACATTTTACTTGATGTAGGTACATACTTAGTATTATTTGAAAAATAAATACATTTTCTTTCTTTCTATTTTATTTTAATTTTGTTAAAATTTATTTTTTTAGTTTTAATCAAATTTTTAATTAATGTAATGTAAACATAATTTTTGTAATTGGTTTAATAAACTGCATATTTGAAACAGATTTTCGCCCAGTTTTTGGGTCATGTAAAAACATAATGAAAAATGAGAAGAATGATTTTCGTAACATTTAATGTGAAAATGAAACAATTAATTCAGTAAAAATAATTAGCCGTTTTAGCATAAGACTAAAATATACGTCAAACTCCAGTTGCATTTGATAACTTTGACTCAACATATTCTTTCGCAATAACATGACGGTGTAATTCCCACCTCCGTAATTCCCCCTTCCGTAATTCCTCCTTCCGTAATTCCGCTCCTTACGGCACCTCCTTTTCTCTCATGAATTGCGTCTCGCGACGGTCGCACAACCGTTACCCGATGACCTAATGCGCGGCGGGCGGTGAAATCGACCGCAAGCGCCGAAAACGAAAGTACATGCGTGCGCGCATGTAACTGGACGGTGGCGTTGGGTGTTTGGCGGTTTCGCTGAAAGGGCGGCAGGTAGCGCCACATGAAGCTAAACGATAGCCGTGAACTTCAGTCGGCCTAGCTCGGATTGCTGTGACCGTGACTGCGACGGTGATATTGCCTGTATTACATTCGACCAAATCCGCGACACATGTCTTGTCACACGTGCGTGGTATATGCAGATGTGATGAGCCAAACGTTCGCCCATACATAAGAATAAAATACCTTCACCATTGATAAGATAGAGGAATATTAGAGAAAATTTAAGCACTTAGCCCGTGACTTCGTCCGCGTGAAATTTCAATTATAATCTTACACCCCCTATTTAACCCCCTTAGGGGTAGAATTTCCAAAAATCCTTTCTTAGTGGATGCCTACGTCACAAGAGGGACCTACTGTCCAAATTTCATGTTTCCAGCTTCAGTGGTTTAGGCTCTGCGATGATGAATCAGTCAGTCAGGACAAGTAATTATATATGTATAGCTTCTGGAACACACAGCATTAACCATCAGCTACATTTACAAGCCGCAAAGTGTTTTAAGAATAGTAACTCTAGTCTGTACATAGTATAAAACAAAGTTGCTCCCGCTGTCTGTAGGTACGCTTAGATCTTTTAAACTACGCAACGGATTTTAATGCAGTTTTCAGCAATAGATAGAGTGATTCAAGAGGAAGGTTTATATGCCCCACATTGATATCTACATTGCACCTGTGCGAAGCCGAGGCGGTTCGCTAGTATATAATAAAATTCACTCAATATGGTGGTCATAAGTAATCATATTATACATTGCTACATAGCTGCTACACTCTGGGCAGACAGCTCCACCACCAACCTTGCTGATTCGCTACAAGAGAAGAAGTAGAATTGATACATAGCCAGGCAGAGGGTTGTCAAATGGGTTTTTGATTTCATGTAACAATGAGTAGACCTGTGTCCTGATAATTGTATTGTAATAGTAGATTGATTAACTACTTAATAATTAGTGTATATTGATAATCTAGTTATTAGTTATCTTCATATAGTATAAAACAAAGTGGCTCCCGCTGTCTGTACGCTTAAATCTTTTAAACTACGCAACGGATTTTAATGCAGTTTTCAACAATAGATAGAGTGTTTCAAGAGGAAGGTTTATATGCCCCACATTAGTATCTATATTGCACCCGTGCGAAGCCGGGGCGGGTCGCTAGTGTTACATAAATGAAAGTTTATTAATTATAACATTTATAGAGAAGAGTTAACGTTGTGACAAATTAAGAATGATAAGAAGCTCATGATAATATAATTAATTGCGAAATTCCTAAATATATTTAAAGAAAGAGAAAGAAAGAAAGAAAATTATTTATATAAAAACAATATTTAAAAAAAAGAAAGGATAAGAATTTAGACTACCTGCACGAGGCCAAAAAGGGCTCCTATCTCAGCATAATGCTGCGACATTAAAAAAGAAAAAAAATACTTGTGATGTTGACCATACATCAAATAAACCATGGTCATAATGTCAATTAAAAAGCCATCCATTATAATAAAATAACACATCAATTATAGATAAAGACAAGTTTGGAAGTGTTTGTGTCCAAAATAGCAATTTTTCAAAACGACTTTGTTAATTCTTGGTACAGTAACCGCTGTTAGTTTGGCTCAACTTTGCTTTTATGGCATACATCCTTAAAGGCCAGTGACATTTGGCATCGATCGCGTTCAGTTACACAGTTTGAGGAATGCGAGAGTAGAATTGAGACTGATCTATAGTTCTGTCACGTATGTTTCAGAAGTTTAATTTTATACATTCAACTGTACACTGTAACTATCTTATTCATTAATTTCCTGTTCATCCAAAGGTTGTCTGGTAGATATCGCTATCAGCGATAAGACCGCCATAGTAGCCTTTAATGTTTGTTATTGTATGAGAGCTGTGTTACAATTTTGGTGTACAATAAAGTATATTCTATTCTATCCAACGACATGATCACGACCATCATGAGAATCTGGCCCATCGGCCATAAAACATATTTTTTGTACAACTTCATATATTTCTTATGTTAACTACATAACATCACGCCTGTGTTCCCAGAAGGGCTGGGCAGAAGTAACACCCTCATTTCGCCGTAGGGGAGAGCCTATTGCCATCGGCCGGGTACAAATCCAAACTCCGGGCTGCTACTGAGGAATTCCACACGGAGAAACCCAATAACAGTGCCCGATCTGGGGATCGAACTCAGGACCTCACGATCAGCATTCGCGCTTGCCACCACTAGACCAACAAGGCAATCAATCAATCTTATTTATGTTAACTAATTCAATTTAAGATTACATATATTTTATTCAATAAAATTGCATAATGATATAAGTAATTTGATTTTATAATACCTAATCTTTTGTTTTATTTATATGTATACTAGCGACCCGCTCCGGTTTCGCACGGGTGCAATGTAGACACTAATATGGGACATATAAACCTACCTCTTGAATCACTCTTATCTATTAAAAAAACCGCATCAAAATCCGTTGCGTAGTTTTAAAGATCTAATCATACATAGGGACAGACAGACAGCGGGAGCGACTTTGTTTTATACTATGTAAAGATAAAGATTATGACTAGCCGTTCTCTTGCAACTGTGCCCGCATAAATAACTAGGTACCTAAACATATCAGAATAACGGAAGGTATTGATTTATTTTAAAAAAACATGACGCCTGTGGTCCCCGAAACGTTGGGCAGAGGTGTACAGTAACACCCTATTTCGCCGTTATGTTAAGTCCCATGTAATAGGGGGCGAGCCATTGCCATCAACCGGACACAAGTCCAAACTCCGCACTGCTACTGAGGAATTCCACACGGAAAGACCTTTTTTCTCGTTGGAAAATCCTCATGGATGTCCCTCACCCGGGGAAGGCGAGGGGGTCTGCCGAACTCTTACCGGCTAAAAACCAACGGTGTTCCTTCTCCTAACCGTACGTCGGGGTCGCGGGATTCGCAAAAGCATGCATCGCAACCCCGGCAGGTCCCGGTCCGCCAACCCATGGCGGACCTCTCCTCTGTGGGGCCTTGCCCCACATCCTCCTGAGAAGCTCGCACGGAACACGGCGCGCCGCCTTCTCGGGCCTATTACTGTTCCGGCGGCGAGTCCCCAAACCCGCCGCCCGCAGGCCACACACTAGGGTGGCTGGAGGTCATCGTGTACGCGCGCCCTCCGGCGCCCGGTGCGTCTGGCGCGGGAAGGGAGAAGAGCACACCGCTCCCTCTCCCTCTTCGCTTCCTCTTTGGTCGCCATCACCCTCTCACAAAAGGAAGCGATGGCTTCCCACGCAGTCTCGCTCCCGACCATGGACAGAACCACGGCCGGAAGCGAGAGAAAGGAAAGACCTGGGGATCGAACCCAGGACCTCACGATCAGCAGTCGAAAAATTTCTTAGTGATAAATTGGTAATTTAAAATTATAAAATGATTATTTTATTAAAATTTTCTTATATTCATTGGCTGACATGTTTACAGAATCTACTTTACTTATCTATATAAATAAAAATTAATAGTCAAATGTGTTGCTAAGCGCAAAACTTGAGCTCGACCAAATCGGCATTTTTTTATGTCTTCCTTAAGGCACACGGAAGGTTCTTATGGAGAGAAAAAACAAAAATCGCGTGGAAAATAGTAAAAACAACACTTTCTTTTTTCCCACTACAGGCCAATAACTTTTGACAGAACGAAGTCTGTCTGGGTAGCTAGTTCTAAATAAATATCCTGAACGTTTTTACCCCAATACTAGATAATAGAATTAGAATACAAAACTTCCTCACCGCACGCTGGGAATAGACGCGTGTTGTAAGATTCAACAAAACCCAGCACGCTTGGTGGTAGGATCTATACGGTCCGCCTGGCTAGCTACCACCTGAACATGAAAGTCCGCCAAGCAGTTTACTGTGTTCCGTCGTGTGTAAGTGAGAGTCAGAGGGGTATAGGGGAATCCCTCTACATATCTGTTCCTTGGATTCGTGTGCTCCATATTAGACCCTATCTGCGCTTACCATCAGGTGAGACTAAGGCCAAACGCGACCAAGTCAAGAATACATTTTAAAAAATCATATAAATGGTAGAACATAGCTGATCCTAAAATATATCTTCTATTATACCATCCTGTTATGACCTCAACTTATCATCACGTCGGTGTTTTTAGTACACCCTTGTTTCGCCAGCTATGTTTAAGTCCCATGTAATAGGGGGCGAGCCTATTGCCATTAACCGGGCAATTCCAAAGTCCGCGGCGAGCTGCTACTGCGGGTTTTACTAAACACCTCTGCCCAACCTTTTGGGTAATACAGGTGTGATGTTATGTTATGTTACTATCCCACTGTTGGGCACGGGCCTCTTCTCAAAATGAGAAGAGTTTTAATCCTTAGTCTACCACGCTGGCCTGGTGCGGGTTAGCGGACTACACACACCATTGAGAATTTTATAATGCCCCCTCAGGTGTACAGGTTTTCTCACGATGGTTTCCCTCACCGTTAACGCAAGTGATAATCAAATTATGAAAAATTACTTCTCATACTTCATTTATTGGTTAGGAAAATCCTTTATTATCAGCAACTAGCAATTATAGTAAAACTAAGGGTTAACCCTGGCACAAGCTAGGATTAGTAACGCCAAGCAGAAGAAGAAAAGTTAATAGAAGAACCTTACAAAGTCAAATAGTAACGTCGTTTCGTTTGCCATAATATATGTTTGACTATCCATGAAACTATTTATTTTCTATTGCGTTGCTTGCAGATGGTCTTATGGACCGTTCCTACGTAACCGGGCAGTTATTGGCGAGACCTGAAGGGTCTCCAACCAATGGGGACGAGAGTAAGATACTTAACCTAAGCTAACTTCTATTCTAACACCATGACTACTAGCAACAACAGCACTAAGGGCGACCCCTAATGGGACTCGGACCTCGGCTTAGAGCGTTGCTGGCGGGAGGATTGGGAGGAAAACAGCTAGATGAGGGCTGAATTGACGGTGTGACTGTGGAGTCAGGAAGGACGACCGGCTCCGCAGCGGCGCGGCGGCGGGTGAGCACGGTGGATCAGGGACGGCCCGTGAAACTAACGGCGACCACTCTTTAAATTATAGAACTAACTATACCATATTCCGGAACGAAAAAATAAAATATAAACAACATTTGACTTATTAGAGATATTTTCTGTAAAATATTTCATAACTTTAATTTCTAATAAAAAATAAATTGTGTGATGTTAATCTATTTGAAATACTTCTTATTCAAGTAAGTTTCGAATTTTTCATCGATTTTACAGAAAATATATTTGAAAGTAGTCAAATGTTGTTTACATTTCTTTTTCTGTGAATAAGGTATAGAAGAGACAACTATAAATATTACAATGTATCCTCACGCTATTATTAAATAAGTATAGACAAATAAATGAGTGTAGCCGATAACTATTTAATAATCGATAGATCAGCAAGCAAGGTGCTTTCTACAGGGTCAACGACCGCGCGAAAGTCGCTGCCACGGCTATGATACAACTGCGCTGTGACTCCATGTGACGAGGCGTCGCAATTTGACGATTTACAGCCTTTAACTACAAGAAAATAAACTAATTACAATGTTTACAATTAATTTACATTGTATCTTAAAACGTTGCAACAAAAGACATCAACGCGTTGCAATAAATTACAATTAAAGGCAAATGTAAAATGTAAATTATGATAAAATTTACAATTTTATTTGAATTTATTTTTATTAATATAGGATTATTTTTAAAACAATCTTGCTTGTTATTGCTTACTGTACCACAACCACAAGCATTAAATACATACCTAAATACACATTACCCTCAATTTAATACATTGTTTGTAAATAACTACACAAAATATGAAAATACTTCAAAACTAGCGCTAAACGGTCACCACAATAGACTAGAACATTCCGGAACTTACTGTAAATGAAACTCAGTAGTACACCTGTGTAAATATGAGTACAATACATTCTGTAGCCTCTCCA
Organism: Amphipyra berbera; assembly: GCA_910594945.2. Lineage (NCBI taxonomy): Eukaryota > Metazoa > Arthropoda > Insecta > Lepidoptera > Noctuidae > Amphipyra > Amphipyra berbera. Next base: position 1,389,816 of record OU343142.1, on the reverse strand, counting down.
ACAAGGCGGCTGTTTTACATATTAATTCACTTTCAGCCAGCGTGCTGCATGTGATGTTTTCACCGAGTTTCAGTGCGATGCTACGCGAAATAATAATTACATATGAGTCTAATAACATGCTTTGGATACTGTGCTAATAAGGTATTTTAATACGGTCATGTATCATGTAGTTATGCTGTTTGCATTGTGAAATGTATATTTTCATTGTATTGTTTTGAAAGCTGAGATGATGAGATAAGCATATTATAACAAAAGTGGTCTTTATAGACATTTTAGGCTTCATATTTGGTTCTTTTCTAACCTAGAGAAACCCCTTTTATAACTATAAAGTCCTACTATAGTTTGTAGATTCTCAAAAAAAATTGTTCAACGTTTTTAAACATCAATCCCTTCATTAGTCTAGAACTAATTGTAAAGATTGCTTGACCATGATCAAAAGCCTGAATTCATTACATGAAATACAAACTCAACAAAACCAGTATACTTGAGTGTCAATGGTAATGTATCGCGAGACCGCTGCCCACCGCAGTACGGCGTCGTCACGTCTGCAGGACTTTCTCCCATCCCCCCTACCCCTCTACCCCACTCCACCCCCCTCCATGGTCAAGAGCTGCGAGATTACGCGACATTGACTGTGATAGAGGTTGAATAATGAGTTATATAGTGGCGTCATGTTTTTATCAATGGTTGGTTATGGTTGCTTTGGTCTTTTTGTAAGTTGTTGAAGAATGGCCTGAAAGGTGTTGTTGTCACTATTGACTGGTTTTTGTTGCTATTCTGCTGAATCTTGGGTTAAGTAATTTGGCTTCGGAATAGTCTATATATTTGTAATATTCAGAATTTTACGTGATTCATAGGATCAAAATTTTTTTACAATACATATATCTGCTACGTATTTTTTATAATAAAAATGTTTCTTCTAGGCCAGTATAATGCTAAAATAATTATTATCCAATGGTTGTCGAAAAACAAGCCTTACAACGCATTCAATAAAAGTTAATGGCTAACGTACAATAATTTAAAACCAACAATATGTTTACATTCGAAATATTCCAACAATATAATCGCAATTACTAACAAAATATTAATTCGAACAGCATAATATCTATGCTACCAGCCACAGCTGAATGACTGAATGTGTAACGAAGTGAAATGTCACCGCGAACGCTCGCGTGAATCATACGCTGACACATATCGGCATGTCAAACGTACGCCGATTAATTAACGAGAGAACGATGAGGCTTTCTTTTTCTTGTCTGTTGCTTGCCGCGGTTACGAAACAGATGGGTGAATACTGACTCGGTTTTACACATTCCCTGAATTGGATGTTTACGGTTGTTTTGGTGATGTGTGACTAAAGAAGTTGTTATGTTGCAAATATTTTTGTCGAGTTTGGTCTAAATACTTGGCAGATTAGCAACGGTGTAATAAAAAATAACGTGTTTTCACCCATGTGCAAAATTCTTAGATTTCCGGTATCAAAACCCTAGCGGCTGATCCAGGATACATTCTACCTCAGTACCAAATATCATTTGACTGCCTTGTAGGACTAGTGGTAGCAAGCGCGACTGCTGAGCATGGGGTCCTGGTTTCGATCCCCAGGTCGGGCAAAGTGTTATTGGGTTTTTATATTAGGAATTTCTTAGTAGCAGCCCCGAATCTGGATTTGTGCCCGGTTAATGGCAATAGGCTCGCCCCTTACTACATGGGAGTTAAACATAACTGGTGAAACGAGGTTGTACCAAAAACACCATTGCCGAACCCTTCGGGGAATAAAAGGCGTGATGTCATGTTATGTTAGCCATAACGGTGTGATTTAACTTTACCAACATGCATCCAAACTGTTGTATTTATCTTATTTTGATATCTTTACCTACATTAACGCTAAACAATACACACCACCACATGTTAAGTATATGATACCCCGTTATCAATTTCTTCTATTCTTCCAAAATAATTAATTGAACTTAAATGGTAATCTAAAGACTGTAATCAATTAAATTACAATTATAATTGAACGTAGGTTGCGCGTTGATGTCTTTTTTGTGAGCGTTGAGTGCGCATAACTAGCGCAAGAATGCCATAAACCTAGTTGACTTTAATTGTAATCGTATTGCCAAAACTGTAAACAACTGTAGTGTGTAATTTTTACAAAGTAAAATCAACTGTGTGATGCGACCGGTGTGTATGTAGGTGATAATTATCACGTTATTTTGCTGTCATTTAAAAATGTATAAAAGAAAAGATAATTTTAATGTCTTCGTAAATCAGTGAAGACTGAACATTTTAAAATTATATTTATGAAAATATTCGTGTAGTATCTATTTTTCTGTATTTTTCCTTTGATCGTGAAAGCAATGGCCACAATCAGAAAATTAGATAAGAAAATTTCCAAGCTTAAGTTTGTGTATTTTACAAAAAATATATAAATTCTTACAACAGCAAGCCTCATCCCCCCCATTCGTGTTGTATTTACATCAATATACTTATCCATAAACAAAATTGGGTCGGTTTCTAGTCTAACCAGATGCAACTAGATCCTTATTTTCCAATATAAATGTTATTACAGTACAAATTACTATAGCATTATCAGTGATAAGGTGCGTGCTGTCTGCGCGGGCGCAGGCGGCGCGCATATTTAACGGCGCTCGCACCGGTACGCGCGCCCCATATTGCACGACGGCTTAGCGATACTATGATAGCTTTTATATTTATTTTATAACAATTCTGCCTTGTTGGTCTAGTGGTCGCAAGCGCGACTGCTGAGCATGGGGTCCTGTGTTCAATCCCCAGGTCGGGCAAAGTGATATTGGGTTTTTCCATTAGGAATTTCTCAGTAGCAGCCCGGAGTCTGGATTTGTGCCCGGTTAATGGCAATAGGCTCGCCGCCTATTACATGGGACTTAAACATAACTGGTGAAACGAGGTATTTACTAAAAAAAACCTCTGCCGAACCCTTCGAGGAATATAAAGCGTGATGTTATGTTATTCTATATTTATCTAAGATTCATCATCTGCCTATACTTTCCCAACTATATTAAATCGGCTTCCACGAAATCTTACAAGGAAATGCATATATGCAAATCCTTGGCCAAAATCAACAAAATACGCGCCGAAAAGAGAACCTCCTTTCTTGAAGTCGGTTAAAAATAGATTATCCACACAAAAGAAACAAGAACATTCAAATTCCGAAAACAAATAACACGAAGACAGCGTTACACAAGATGGTTCCGTACAATCAATTAGTTATACTTTCCGTTTCCGTTTGGACAAAAAATGAGGAAGTTAGTTTTAAACTGTGTTGTGCACGAATTTCTAACAACACGTGTATTTATTTGTTAATGTAGGAAACGAAATAGTCTTTCTTTGATTTGGTAATGTTTTGAAGAAAGAAATAAATTTTTATTTTATGTACTGTTGTACATACATACATACATAAACTCACGCCTTTTCCCCATGGGGGTAGGCAGAAACTAAAGAACGCTACATGCTACGACCCATACATGCTCCTTTCGCTCATCCACATTCATACATCTTGTCATACACGCACGTCGGTTGAGAGACAGTTGTATGAGACACAAATTACAGACATTTTCAATATTTTATACTTTACTAATTTTGCAAGAATATCAGATTTTATATCTGTCATTCCTGAAATGCATTAGTTATTATTTGTTTTACTGCCTTATTCATGAAAGTAACATTTTTTTTAAATAATAAAACGTTGCCCCACACTAGGATTTCTCCTGTATCGTGGGTGCGTTTACAAACACAAATCTTCACACGCACAAACATCCAGACCCGGAACAACTATCTGTAGGCCATACAAATATTTGTTCCGTGCGGGAATCGAACCCACGACACGTAGTGCAGAAGCCGATCACTCAGCCACTGCACCAAACGTGTCGTCAACATAACATCACGCCTTGTATTCCCCGAAGGGCTAGGAAGAGGTGTACAGTAACACCCTCATTTTGCCGTTATGTTTAAGTCCCATGTAATAGGTGGCGAGCCTATTGCCATTAACCGAGCACAAATCCAGACACCGGGCTACTACTGAGGAACTCAATAACACTTTGCCCGACCTGGGGATCGAACCCAGGACCTCACGATTAGCAGTCGCGATAAACACCACTAGACCTACGAGGCAGTAGTTCATGAAAGTAACAAACCATTAACTAACAATGGGGTGCATGGAAAGAGTCTCCATGAGTGACGGTCCTTAAGTACGTCCAGCGCACCCTGGGCCGTCAGCCCCGCTACTAACCTTGCTGACTGGATAATCTTTTCACCATGCCTTTAGCTATTCTCAAATAGCTAGTGAGAAGAACTAACAATTGCTTTGGTATTCCCTTATCACTTTTGGTGCCCATTTCTCCAATAATCTTAGCAGGAGGAAGAATAACATAACATAACTAGCCCATTGCTGTCCCACTGCTGGGCGCGGGCCTCTTCTCAGAATGAGAAGGGTTTAGACCTTAGTCCACCACGCTGGCCTAGTGCGGGTTGGCAGACTACACACACTATCGAGAACTTTATGGAGCCCTCTCAGGTGTGCAGGTTTCCTCACGATGTTTTTCCTTCACCGTTAAATAATAAGAAGAATAGAGACCTCAATTTATTTACTACTGAATTTGAAATTGTTGTAATTAGCTCATATTTGAGTTTGTGTGTAAAGTTGCCAAATTGCACGTATCACCCATAGGTTATTGTTATTTAATGTTCCATGGGTAATTAATTATAACGAGATCGCTGTAGGTAATTCGTTAAAAATATATATAACTGCCTCGTTGGTCTTAGGTTCGATCCCCAGATCGGGCAAAATGTTATTGGGTTTTTCCGTGGTGAAATCCTCAGTAGCAGCCCGGAGTTTAGATTTGTGCCCGGTTGATGGCAAAAGGCTCGCCCTCTATTAAATGGGACTTAAACATAACGGCGAGGTGTTACTATACACCTCTGCCCAACCCTTCGGGGAATACAAGCGTGATGTTATGTTATATATAATACTATGTAACAAAATCCTTCTTTTTCCAGTTTATAGCCTAAAGCCACAAATGTGAATACTGAGGTCCGTAATAGAGAAGAGGCCTATATGAAGTAGTGGGTACCTACGAACTGAATAGATCATCATGATGACAATATGATCATCTGGAAAAGTATCACTACTTAGTTCCTGAACAGGGACATTGATTTAAATACTAAAAAATAATAATAATGTTCTTTATTGTGAAAAAGGTTTAGTCATATTATTAAAGCTTCAAAAAATTAAATAACTTAATTTAATTTATTACTATAGGTGAGAACATGTTGCAAATTATTACTAAAGACTTCCTGCACTAGGCTAGGCCTAGGTATCACAGGAAGCTTTTTTTAGTTTAGTTTTTCCTTATTTAACAATTTTTGATTTTTCGAGGAGTTTCTGAGATTGCATATAAACGAACATATTCACCATATGCGCCTACTGCAGCCACAGTTACGTGTACTACAGGTATCAGTATGGTGGTAAAAGACACATGCTGCTACTTTTTCTCACGAGATATTAAGTAAATGTAATACATTAGTTGTGCCGTTGTGGCAATTTTGCCCCATAACCTTATTTTTGAGGTCCCAGTAACTATAGACAGAGTCGGGCATTGGCCTGCCTATTTTGGGTAATTGTTCTGTGGACATGGGTGGCGAGTTGACTGAATCTAGACCATTTATCTATTCTTTCCTGTGTCAGGGTGAGGCAAGCGCCCCATCTGCCACACCATGAGTACGGCTATCAGCACTTACTAAAGTATAATGGAGGAATTAATTGAACTGTCTTAAAACCAGCAACGAGGAAAAAAAAGGAGTGCCTGAAGAAAATTAGTGTCTACTTGTATGTATGTACTGTACTCTGAATCGTGTTTAAAGTTTAAACATCCTAATTTGTTTAATTAATGCTCCGCTTCCTTGTCTAATAGCTGGAATGTACCCCGGATGTGGACTAAGAAAGTACGCAGTCGGAGCCAAGCTATGTGTACGGACCGTGGCCGGCTGCGTTCGTATCGTTCTACCTATCCTGTTACTGACCTAGCGTGAACGCGTACGTTACTGCGGACAGTTCGAAAGCCAATTTTGTCTAAACGTTTTTACATATTAGCATTCACTGTTATTAAGACAACAAAAAATTGCTTCTCTGTCTGCGTCTGCGCTGAATATGCAAAATTTAATCAACTCATACGCATAGATAATTGTTAGATCGAAACCTGTTGGTTGATATTTTCATTAAGAACCGTCCGACATTATTTTTTGGAAAGTCTTGTATACTTACCGTTTACGTACCGTTATTTTGTTGGTAACACCTTAATAATATCTCTATTCAAACAAACTAACGCTGTTTCCTCAGAAGAATGTATTACTAACTTTACAATTGATATATGACAGAAAATGGCGCAGCATGAAATTAGAAATTCTTTCTTACAATCACGGCTGAGCGACACAGACAGAAAATTAGCACAAATGGGACCAGCAGTACTGTCAGAAATCAATCATAGTTCTCTAAAACATTGACTACGGCACACTGACCCAAAACCACGACCTATTTAGGGAAGATTCTCACCAGAGAGCAGGGAGCTGGCGAAGGATTCCTGGCTATGTGAATAGGGCAACACGGCCACTATGGCCAGCACGGCCACACTGAGTCGCGCCACTGTCATGATCACTGGGTAACTGCACTGGCGTCAGATAGCGCTGTCTCGCATGGCGCGTCCGCTGCCCGTCTCGCGCGCGCGCGCACTGCCCTCATACACTACCAACGTGTTTGGGTGCGTAAGCGACGCTCAGCGATCAAGTGGTGGAGATGCGACAGTTTGTTTCACTTTCGAAAGCGTCTCTGAGGACCGACATTCTCTGAGGACCAATCCCACAGGGCTGTCTACTCGTGAAAATTGAGAATGTTACACACTCAAAACACGGATTTTTTCTGGGCGACTTGAAAAAGATACGTAGCAGCGTCCAACTGTTTTAGCGACTAGGCTGAAACAGACGGACATTCGGAATCGCTTAGACAGTTTAAACGGGCCGTGTCCATATCGATTATATTAACGAAGCTGCAGTATCGAGTCGCTAACGGTAACTCGGCCTCGAATCAATCATAATTATTGTACCTACATAAATAATCCCAATCACTAAACGAACATTCTATGTTTAGGTCAATTACCTCATTACAATTAACGCGAAGAGATACTTGACAAGTTAATTTTAATAATAAATGAGTGATTCACACTGCGACTGCTGAGCATGGGGTCCTGAGTTCGATCCCCAGGTCGGGCAAAGTGATATTGGGTTTTTCAATTAGGAAATTCTCAATAGCAGCCCAGAGTCTGGATTTATGCCCAGTTAATGGCAATAGGCTCGCCCCCTATTACATGGGACTTAAACATAACTGGCAAAACGAGGGTGTACTAACAACACCTCTGCCGAACCCTTTGGGTAATGCAAGGCGTGATGTTTATGATTCACACTGTACCGGATTTTTTTTAAAGAATAAGGTTCTGTGCGACATTTTCATTGAGGAAATAGTAGGTATCCATTTTATCACACAGCAATAATTTTATACATGTAGGCAAAAATTAATACAACATGTCACTTCTACATTACATACATAATCTTTGACCAAATTAGCATCATTTAACGGCAAATGCTGGTTACCGCGGATCGATATTATTGCAAGTAGTGCCGTCGACGTGGCCACGTGATGACCCATGAATGGCTACGTGTAGCCCATGAATGACCACGTCGTACCCATGAATGACCATGTACTACCAGTCAAGAAATCACCGTGACGACATGATGACCAGACAGTATACATGACTACGACTATGATTCTTGGTGACAGTGACTGAGGGATTAGCTGCAGCGCTACGGGTTGCAGGTTCGATTCCCGCACGGAATCAATATTTTTATGGCCTACAGATAGTTATTACGGGTCTGAGTGATAGTGCATGTGAGATTTATGTACGCAGTTTTAAAAAAAACTATTTTAGGCAATGTTGTGAGGCATTCCATTTAGCGCACTTCGAGTATCTCGGAGAGCACGTTAAGCAGTCGGTCCTGGGTGTCATACGAATACCTGTGACAGTCGTGTGTGTAAGATTCGAAGTATTCCAACTTCGATTTTTCCTATGACTGCCTTGTTGGTCTAGTGGTGGCAAGCGCGACTGCTGATCGTGAGGTCCTGGGTTCGATCCCCAGATCGAGCAAAGTGTTATTGAGTATTTCCGTGTGGAATTTCTCAGTAGCAGCCCGGAGTTTGGATATGTACTCGGTTGATGGCAATAGGCTCGCCCCTTGTTACGTGGGATTTATGCATAACTGGTGAAACGAGGGTGTTACTATACACCTCTGCCCAACCCTTCGGGGAATATAGGCGTGATATTATGTTTATGTTATGTAGCAAGAAAATCCGTTTTTTTTTTTAATAACGTTGCTCCACACTAGGATTTCTCCTGTATCGTGGGTGCGTTTACAGACACAAATCTTCACATTCACAAACAGCCAGACCCGGAACAACTATCTGTAGGCTATACAAATATTTGTTCCGTGCGGGAATCGAACCCACTACCCGTAGCGCAGAAGCCGATCGCTCAGCCACTGCACCATACGTGTCATCTCTTTCTTCTTGTTTGTTTCTTCGTCATAATGATCGCGTAAAATTGGAAATTCTTATTGCATCTTAATTATTTTCTATATCGGCTTTCAACTGCCCAAATTAGTGTAATATTAAGGGTTCTATCCACATAATTTAATAACAATTAAAATGTAAATAAACTTTTCAATTATCAGTCGTACTAGTAGTTTTAATCCATCACAGTTGCGTATACGCAGTGTCGGGCGGACGGTCGTTTACCCCGGGGCTCTATCAAGACCTGTCTCAGTAACAGTCACTTACAACTTTCGCGGGAACTAGTACCTAATAATACATAGATCAATACATAGATGTATTATGTGATATGTGTGGTGTAACTTTGAAATATAAAGTAAGGATAATAAAGTAAATCCGGCAAAATCCTAGCGTTCACAACGGGAGACTACAATTCATCATTCCCAGCTACAATCGGAGTTGACTACAAATGTAAACTCATGGACGTGAACGGTGTTAAAGTCAAGCTTGGTATTTGGGATACAGCGGGACAGGAGCGATACAGAACATTGACATCAAGTTTTTACAGAGACGCTCACGGTGCTATATTAGTTTACGATGTGTCAAAACCTAAGTCTCTAGCAAAACTGAATGAGTGGGTCGAGGAACTCCAAGTAAACTCCACCACGAAGAACAGTCTGCGTAGTTGTCGGCAATAAGATTGACAAGTATATCATTTTGGGACCCAGTGCATAATATCAGCAAGCACATTGGGTCACCCGTGCGACGGCGCAATGAGTTTTCCCAAGGAGGGTTGATGTCAGGCAGGCGGCCGATCATAAAACAATAAGCCAAAACCTCTAACAACATGGATTTACGAATTACATGTTGTGCCATTCCCACCTAGTGTGGGATAGGGGCAGGGAGAAGAAGGATGTCCGGTTGCTTGATAGCGTCGTGCGGCAGTCGGGTTGTTGAGCTCCCTAAAATAAGGTTTAAGCTACGCTATGATTGATGCATGCGTGCCGTCAGTTAGGACAGGTCAACTCAAACCTCCTCTGGCACTTTCGTCAAAAGGCCATTCCAGACGTTGCCCTACATTGTTACACTTGCATAGTTTTAATACCACAATGTCTGGACTTTAAATTGATCTCTGAGTTTGTTTCGGCTTTTCTTCTCAGAGCTAGTCAGATAGGAAATGCCGACGCCATCTAGTCTTAAAAAAAACATTACATTGACTTCTTGACGACACGTTTGGTGCAGTGGCTGAGCGATCGGCTTCTGCGCAACGGGTCGTGGGTTCGATTCCCGCACGGAACAAATATTTGTATGGCCTACAGATAATTGTTCCGGGTCTGGATGTTTGTGCGTGTGAAGATTTGTGTTTGTAAACGCACCCACGACACAGGAGAAATCCTAGTGTGGGGCAACGTTTAAAAAAAAAAAAAACTTGTAAAAGTGTCTGTAACAGATTTATTTACAGAAATAAAAATCATTTAAGGAACAGCGTGATAAAGGAACGTTTTGGAGTGAAAGAAGATGTAGTGAGAAGGATTGAGAAAAGTATTTTAAGATGGTTTGGTCATGTAGAGAGGATGGACGAAAGGAGATTAACGAAACAAGTGTACAAGGCGAGTGTGGATGGAACAGTTGGAAGGGGCCGACCTCGGCGAACGTACCGCAAACAAATCGAAGACGTTCTCAAAAAAGGCCAGGTTGGTAGCACCTTAAGCCGACGAGCATGCATGAGAAGGATAATGAATGTAGATGAAGCGAAAAGGGTGTGTCAGGATCGTAGCAAGTGGAAATCTATAGTCTCTGCCTACCCCAATGGGAAACAGGCGTGATTGTATGTATGGATTATGTTCCAGGTCGAATGACACCTATCATACAAGCTAGGTTTTATTGAGGAAGTAAAATTTTCTTTTTCGATCCACACTAGGTATACTCCTGTATCGTGGGTGCGTTTACAGACACAAATCTTCACATACGCCATCACCCAGACCCGGAACTATTATCTGTACATAACATCACGCCTGTATTCCCCGTATGGTTCGGCAGAGGTGTATAGTAACACCCTCATTTCGCCGTTATGTTTAAGTCACATGTAATAGGGGCCTATGCCATCAAGCGGGCACAGATCCAAACTCCGAGCTGCTACTAAGGAATTCTACATGAGAAAACCCAATAACAGTTTTGCCTGACATGGGGATTGAACCCAGGACTTCACGATCAGCAGTCGCTCTTGTCACCACTAAACTGACGAGGGTGTTATATATTATTTGTAAACTATACAAATACATGTTCCGTATGGGAATCGAACTGAGAGTATTCGCCTAATAGAGAGCATAGAAGCTCTCCTAAACACAGCTCATCATCTTCACCTCATCAACTCATACCCTCCATTATTTAACCCATGCTAGCTACTTTTTACCCGACTACGACAAAGCAAAAAGGAGGCTTATGATTTTGACTGATATGTATTATGTGGGTATGTATGTATGTTCATCTGTTCCCTCATAACTTCTAAACTACTTATCATAATTTTGCAATTTATAAGGTATCGTAGGAAGCGTCTTGATAGTCCGCTAGTTATATTTTTTTCTGTGTACTATTATATAATATTATTTATTGACTATAAAACGGATCTAATTATCTTCTATGAGTCTAGTCACATGTTTTTTTTTAAATTTTATAGGCTATGTGACGTCTCATTAAATTTAAATAAAAAGTAAGTTTAAAAACTAAGACCAGACTACTGAAAAATCACACTCTAAAAAGAATGAAATAAGAAAATATTCGCGATGTTCAGAGGATACCCACCTGCCCTAACAAAACAATACATTCTAACGAAACGTAAGCGATCATAAGCTTTAGGCCAAAGTTGCATCTGCAGGGGTTGCGGTGCATGCTTTTGCGAATCCCGCGACCCCAGCCGAACGGTCAGGAGGAACACCGTTGGTTTTTAGCCGGTAATAGACCGGCAGACCCCCTCGCCTTCCGCGGGCGAGGGTCATCCACGAGGATTTTCCAACGAGAAAAAAAAAAGGCCACAGTTGCATTATTACCACTATTTTAGAGCGTGATTTTTCAGTACTCCGCTTTTAGTTTTTGAAATTACTTTTTATTAAGCATGTAACTGACAAAAATTATGCTCTGCCCTAGTGTCCACATGCCAAACAATAGCTATCTCTCCTCGTTCTGCCTAGATTTTTCCCAACTATGTTTGGCTAAGCTTCCAGTCTAACCAGATGCGGCTGAATACCAATATTTTACACGGAGCGACAACCATCAGACCTCCGCAACCCAGTTACTGGGCAATACCGATATCCTAAAGTTAGACCAGTTGTCAGACTTTCGGGCGTCTGACTGCTGTAACGACAGTCATAGGTATTGAGGGTCTCGATGTGTAACAAATGGTCACCCATCCACGGTTTGACCGCGGCAAGTGTTGCTTAACCTCACCAAGTCACGAGCCCCCTCTATAGATAGCTATCTCTCCTAATAGGTGCAAATTACAGACGCTGTACGTAACGACAAATATTGACCAACTTATACCAACGGTCACTTTAAAAGTAAAAGTTGGTGACGACTGACGAGTGTAGTATTTCGTTTGCATATGAAGGCATGTTCTCTTTTACGAATACATGTAATTCATTGTCGTAAGTATCAGGCCGAAAACTTGACAGAACATGACATGGGCGTAGCCAGGATTATGTCCACGGTGGGGCAAACTCAGTCAGACAGTAAATATGTCTTTTCAATAAATCTGGAAGTGCAGAATGGGATTATAGGGGCAATTTGCCGCTTAACCTTATTTTTGAGCTCCAAATAAGTATGGATGGAATCGGGCATTGGTCTGCCTATTTTGGGTAATTGGCTAACCTGGAACTAAAGTGGTCTATGTAACATTTTTGGCTAAATCCATCTATGAGCATCTTTGAACATAAAAACGATAAATAAAGCCGGGCAAAAGTGGTCTATGTGTCATTACGTCATCAAAATAAGGTTATCATTAAAATACCACTTTAGAATTTATTTGATATTTTAAAATTTTAAATTTCTACCGTGGACTTTTCGTTTGTTATCTGAAAAAGTTTATTTTGTATCATAGACCACTTTAGTTCCAGGTTAGCCAATTGTTCTGTGGACATGGGTGGCGATTTGACTTAATCCAGACCATTTACCTAGTCTTTCCTGTGCCAGGGTGGGCACTCCATCTGCCCCACCCTAAATACGCCTATGGAACATGAGATTATACGAGTTATCTAAATAAAATCCCGGGTAAAACCTAGTACATCAATAAAATAAAATCATTCGTCCAATAAGCATAATTATGTGGACATTACGGTACATGTATCTAGCGAGCAGTAGGTTCGAGTCCGGGCAGACCTGTTTCAAACTGTAAACTAAAACAAGTGACGGTAACGGCTCGTAGTAATAAGAGAAAGTTTTTGGTCAGCATACGTTTAGTTAACTAAATAACTAGTCGACTAGTCAGTCATCAGTTGGCGATTTTGAATTATTAGCGTTCCTGTGTAATTATCGACCTAGCCTTTTCCCGACTATGTTGGCGTCGATCTTGACGTGGAGAGTTTCTTTCTACACCTATCTACGCGTAACGACTTTTAACAAGATTTTTATTGATTTTTTTTCTTTTCGAGTGTCAGAGTTTATGCCTCCCATGGGCCTCTGACTTAGCTTCACATGCCGTCGAGAAATATCTCTCAGGCATGCCGGTTTCCTCACAATGTTTTCCTTCACCGTTTTTAAGCAAGTGATAATTATACAATACCCACATGAATCCGAACAGTCAGAGGTGCGTGCCTTTGGTTCCAACTCAAGACCTATGACTTGGCAGTCAGACGGTCACAGCACAAGGTTATCACTGCTGTTAGAAAATATCTCAGAATGCTTATCGTATCTGTATGATGTTATCGGTAAGCTGGTGAATCGCTGCAGTCCTCAAAAGCAAATACAAAAAGACAAAAAGGACACTCACGAACAAAAAAGGTCGCATCATCTCACTCAACCAACATTATACTCTGACAATAAATACATTTTAAAATCAAAATCCGTCGCTATATTTCAAGATTTCATTGAGAAATAAAAGAAACACGAGTGTGTACAAGCGGCCATTAATCTTCCAAAACACAGGATATCGGCGTGCGCCCGCGCAGTCGGCTGAATCAAAACACGACGGATCGTTAATTGTGCGGCCTTGCGGACACCCACAGGGGTAACGGGACCTGGCAGACGAACAGGGGGGCAAAGATTATGAGTGTAGAAAGGGTACAAGTTTATACCTATGGGCATGGGCGTAGCCAGGATTTGGTCCAAAAGGGGTCTTATGTTATCTATGTTTATACAAATAATAAAAGCGCGACTGTGATCGTGAAGTCCTGGGTTCGATCCCCAGGTCGGGCAGTGTTATTGGGTTTTTTCGTGTGGAATTCCTTAGTAGCAGCCCGGAGTTTAGATGTGCCCAGTTAATGGCTATAGGCTCGCCCCCTATTATATGGGACTTAAAGAAAACGGCGATATGAGGGTGTTACTATACACTTCTGTCCAACCCTTCGGGGAATACAGGCGTGATGTTATGTTGAATAATAAAATCTTAATCATGTTAATTAAATATCTTTGGAAAAAAGTAAGTCCAACGCATCCTAGGAACGATAGTGATGCCAAACATGTCGTTTTTCAAATTTTTGTGTTTATATGTTTGAGCTTCCGCCAGTACCTACTACTGGACAGATGTAGTTGAAATTTGGCAGCCACATCCGTTATATAGCGGGTCAAGTTATGGGGTAGGAAATTATCACGCTATTGAGTGTGGGTGATAAGCAGTAACCTTATGAAGACAAAGTCGCGGGTATAGCTAGCATTAAATAGAGAGGTTATAAAATAAATGAACAACCCACAAGAGTTGACTTGAGACTTCGCTCGGTTGACGTAAGCGCGGGGTACTGACTGTCGATGGCGAGAGCGGTAAGTAAGCAGCGCGGGTGTCGGGAGGGGAGCAACTAATGTAAGCGAGGGATAAGGAAAACAGCAGGATGCAATGAATGGTAGAAAATAGGCGAGCAAAAGAAAAGGTGCGTGCAAAAAAAATTACAGTGAGAAATATGACAGTACAAAATGTGGTAACAATGCCGCGGGGGATGGCGCGACCGTCGTCCTAAGCGACCTTTTTTTTATCGTTGGAAAATCCTCATGGATGTCCCTCGCCCGGGGAAGGCGAGGAGGTCTGCCGGACTCTTACCGGCTAAAAACCAACGGTGTTCCTTCTCCTGACCGTTCGGCTGGGGTCGCGGGATTCGCAAAAGCATGCACCGCAACCCCGGGCCCTAAGCAACCTCCCTGGTCGCACATCGTCACACATTAAACAATATAATTTTATGCGTCGCCTACACACTTCCGCTCAGGTCTACTTTTGCGTGCTGTAAGTACCTACTACTATCAAGCTATAACAAAATAAGGATAGTGGTACCTTGTCCAGGTGTGGAACCAGCGCCCACCACGTGCGACCGCCTGCAATTTCACCATCACGAGTCACCGAACACATCGTTAATCTATGGTTCTTACTCTATAGCGGGACAACTGTCGTCACTAACACGGCTGGTTATGTGAAATCAAAACTTCGCGTAAGAATCTAGTCTACAATCAGCGCGGGCGCAATAACTTAATCGGTAACCGAAAGATAAGCTTCTGTACCGCCAAGCTTGGAGAACGATAACGATCGACTCCGCACGCGTCTGGACTGAACCATACAGTAATAGCTCGGCCATCCAGAATAATCAAAACGTTGGTATGCGGGTACTTAGTAAAATAATACCTATACCATGTGCGGGTAGATTGTGTAATATAGCATAAAATAATATTCTTCTTTCTTTTTTTAAAAACGTTGTACACTAGGCAGGCGCGGATCCAGCCCTCAAATAAGGTTGTGGTCACAGCCACCCGAAAATCGGCCAGTGCGAGTCGGAGTATGTAGGTATTGGCTCATGATCGATTAGTGCATTCCTACAAAGGAGATGTTTACAAAATATATGACGTCCTGACCACGATTTTGTACAGTGTATAGTTCCAAGTGTGCAAAGCCGTGGGGCGAACACTAGTAAATTAATAAACCTGTAAAATGTTTGTTCGCTGACGAAAAAACCCATCACATCCCATCACATCACAGTGTCACTTATAGACTCTAAACTATTATCGACCCCAATAGACCGTGAAGGTGTGACGTCATACGTCTATCAGGGTTGTGGGCATACCCATCGTGCCCACAACGGAGGATCCGCGATCGACACTAGGATTTCTCCTGTGTCGTGGATGTGTTTACAAACACAAATCTTCACACGCACAAACACCCAGACCCGCAACAACTATCTGTAGGCCATACAAATATTTGTTCCGTGTGGGAATCGAACCCAAGACCCGTAGCGCAGAAGCCGATCGCTCAGACACTGCACCAAACGTGTCGTCAAATTCTTTAATATTTGACGATGGGCGACGGAGGTTGCTTAGGGCGACAGTCGCGCCACCCCGCGGCATTATTTTCACATTTTCTACCGTCATATTTTTTCATTGTAATTTTTTGCACGTACATTTTCTTTCGCTAGCCTATTTTCTACCATTCATTGCATCCTGCTGTTTTCCTTATCCCTTTCTTACAATACCTAATGCTGAGTTCAATCCTTAAGCACCGACTCCACTAGCAAGTTAAATTGTGGAAGTTAACCTCTGCAACCAACTTTCAATCTGTTGGCACACTTGTAGCAAGTCGACTTTTGGAACTTTTACGAACCAAGCGAACACTTGCTGCGATAACTTGTGCAATTTAACTTGCAAGTGAATTTGGCGAATTAAATAGCAAACAGCAACATGTCATGTCTGCGCCACAACTCTATGCCCCATCACTGATATCAACAACATTACGGCGTACCTAAGTCTTACATTGGGAGGTCTCATGCGCACACGCATTGATATAATTTCAATACTTTACTAACTCCTCATTTTAAACACAACTTTTATAAATGGCACACGGATTTACAGTTCGTTCTGTACCGTTATGAATAAAATGTAAAATAAAAGGATCATCAGTTTTTGGCGTTGTTTTGATATAAGAATGGAATATGTGTATGAGATTCGCGTGGGATGAATGGTTATCCCACCACTTGTAGCTGACCCAAACGTTAAGGCCCAAGCCACATCTGACGGAAGATACGTCGCCGATCTTCTACGTAATTTACTCGAGGAATCTGAGTAACGCATCTCCGATCAAATGTGTACGGTGTGAGATGTTTGTATGGAATTATGTGTACCGGCGGAAGATTTGCGACGTATCTTCCGTCAGATGTGGCTTGGCCCTTATGTTGACATAAAGCCAATTCATGGTAAACTTTTGTTGAGAAACAGTTGATTAACATTTTTGATGAGCAACGACAAAGTTGCAGGAACAAAGTTTATAGAATAGAATATACTTTATTGTACACCAAAATTGTAACACAGCTCTCATACAATAACAAACATTAAAGGGTACAATGGCGGTCTTATCGCTGATGGCGATATCTACCAGACAACCTTTGGATGAACAGGAAGTCAATGAATAAGATAGAGGGGTAGTCCGTGGTGTACTGCTGCAAAATACTACACACAATACATAAGTAGACATAATACTTACATATATATATATATATATATGATATATAATTGTGATAGGGAAAACAAGGTAGATTGATGACGAGGTACTGATATTATGGGGAATTAGAAACGTGTTGAGAGAAGAAATGATCTAAAAGTTTATATCAATATGTCTTGTCCACACTGGCCAGCCTGCGTCAAAATGTTGCCCAAAGAAGTAGTGTTGTTATGTTCTCTGTCCATGGTTATAAACTGGTTGCAAACACGTTCACATATGTCAACAATTGTTTATAAACAGATGTTATCGCTCGTCGAGCGAGAACTTGTCTGCATGCCGCGAGTTGCTGGCAACACTGCGTGTTACAGAGTACACGCAGTGTTGCCAGCAACTCAGCAACATGTTGATTAAACTTTGTTTTTAGACAAATGTTTATCATGAATACGGGGCTTTACTCTACGAAATGTATGGAACAGCTGATTTTGATTCGCGATTTCAGTTTCAGTTGGTTCCATTGTAAAAGTTATTCATTATGATGTGTACAATGATCTCTATTCGGGTTTATAGTATACAAAAAATAAGGAAAGGCTTGTGGCTAATTACCAACCGCGCTAATCATGATTTCAGAGGTTAAACTGCGCTTGCCGCAGTCAGTATGTGGATGGGTGACCGCTCGTTACACATCGAGACCACTCTGTACCTCGGAGAGCACGTTAAACAGTCGGTCCTGGGTTTCATACAAATACGTATGACAATCGTTACGGGAAGTCAGAAGCCCAAGTCTGACAACCGGTCTAACTTTAAGATATCGGCATTGCTCTGTAACTGGGTTGCATACAAAAAATAAGGTTGTATATCTATTGGTTGTGTATTATATAAAAAAATGAATCCCTATTTCCCTTGGTCTCGCCATAACTGTAAAACGACTTTACCGATGGAGGTCATATTTACACAATAATATATTAAAATTTGTTTTGTCGAGACGATGGTTCGTAGCTATGTTGGGGTCCGATAGGTGGAGCTGTAGTCAAATTATTTACGCGGGCACAGCCACAACAGATCTAAAAAAAAGCAAAAAGATTTTCTTAAGGTTTTATTATGCACAGTCATTGCTAAGTATTAGTATTTACACTTACATTTAACTTCAATGATATCACTTACAGTGACAATGTCACTTATGATTACAAAAAAAGTGGTGAAAAAACATTTAAGTGGTTTTAGACCTTAAAAAGTAAGCTGCAATACCTTATATTAATAAGGCTCAGTTGCTCTAACTAACTATAACCGTAACCATACCAAAATGTCTGTCAAATCAGTACTAATTTTGACATAAATATGGCAAGTTAACAATTATAGTTAGTTGGTGCAACTGATCCTTAGACATTGGTGTCGATTCTGTAGCACATTTTGACAGTACTAAACTAGACTAAACGCAACTGTCACTTTATTTTTCTATTGAAACAGAAAGAGACAAACACCCTTAGTTTAGTTTAGTCCTGTCAAAGTGCACTACAGAATCGACACCATGGCGATGGTTGCATCAAATAAACGTGTACGTCTGAAGAGAGCTTGAAGCTGCAGGAATAACGAGTATTAAACAATAAGTATTACCCCTCATTTAAACTAGGTTTAAAATATTATTTATCCATATATATCGGAGATTTTTTTCAATAAAATAATGTCTAATGTTGTCGATTCTGTTGCGTACGGCTGTCGCCGCATCCGTTCGTATCCTTTTCGATACGATGCGATGCGAGCCGTTTGGTGGAAATCATCCCTAAGTGTATCTTTAAATGGATACATTGGAAGCCCACTGATACAAGTTTTTTATTATTGTTAAAATGTTAAATTGAGTCCCAGAGGCTGAAATCTATACTAATATTATAAAGCTGAAGAGTTTGTTTGTTTGAACGCGCTAATTTCAGGAACTACTGGTTGGAATTGAAAAATTATTTTTGTGTTGGATAGTCCATTTGTCGAGGAAGGTTATAGGCTATATAACATCACGCTACAACCAATAGGAGCGGAGCATAAATGAAAAATGTTGCAAACACGGGAAAAATGTCCAACCGTGCGAAGCCGGGACGGGCCGCTATAAATATAACTCAATTTTACCAAAAAAAAAAATTACTTCTGAGGTATCCTTTGGCTTTCGTAGTTTTTTTTTTATGAAATCTTAACGTTTTATTCATCCAAGCTTATTTGATGCGACCATCGATTAGGTCGTTCCACATAATCAGACTAAAGGAGTTACGAGACAGGCAAAAACTCAGGCACTTTTCTAAAAACTTTAATATCTAAATTGAAGTTAATACAACTTATTAATTGAAAATCAGATATTTAGGGGCCATTCAAGTATTACGTAAACACGAAAGGGGGGTGAGGGGGTCTCTGCTTAGCTTATTTTTGATGACATGGGGGACGGGGGTGTCTAGATGATGATTACGTCAGCGATTTTTATTTATTTACTTATTTTCTAGACTTGAAAACTGCTGCTCATGAATAACAATAAAGAAACCTGATCAATGTTTACGTATGCATAGGAGAGGAGTAAAAGCTTTGCATACTTTTACTGACAAGGGGGCGGGGTGGGTCAAAAATTATTAAAATTCTACTTACGTAATACTTGAATGGTCCCTTATTGAAGGAAAAAAAATCAAAAAAACTTTAACTGTCATTGATGTCGGCGACCAAAGACAAAAATGGCCACAATCGTTTGATTTTATTGTCAATGGTATCAAAATTATCCTTAACACGTTTTGTTATTACACTTACATTACAAATCATTTTATAAATGATTAAATTTTGTCAATACAACCAAGATTGGACAAAAAAAACTAAACAATGAAATTCAACTTTCAGGCATAGGCGTATTGAGGGTGGGGCAGGTGGGGCGCAGGAAAGAATAGGTAACTGGTCTAGATTCAGTCAACTCGCCACCCATGTCCACAGAACAATTACCCAAAATAGGCAGACCAATGCCCGACTCCGTCTATACTTATTTGGACCTCAAAAATAAGGTTATGGGGCAAAATTGCCCCATAAACCCATTCTGCACTTCCAGATTTATTGAAAAGACAAATATTTACTGTCTGACTGAGTTTGCCCCACCCTGGACAAAATCCTGGTTACGCCTTAGTCCAGGAACAATTTTAAGATTTATGAATCAAATGCAATGCAGGGACTATGCTGAAACTAGGCCCCTGACCACTCCAGATATCGGTGACTTCAGAAAACAGCTGTCTGGTGAAGAAAGAAATAAACGCTATTAACACATCCAGGGGATCAAGACTGCTAATTAAAATAAAATGACATACTATTGTCATCCCACCGACATCCTCCCTACAGTACGTTCACAGTTATTATACCTCTGAATATACCATCGCCTCGCTAGCAGGCGTGCCCTTCGAAAAACAAGAAATAAAGTATTTATTTATTAGTTATTTACTCGTCGCAAATAAACAAATCTATAATTTACAGACTGTTACTGATTTAGCTAGAGGTAAAATAACTGTGAACGCACTATACTCAGATTCCATTGCGATTGTGACAGATTACATACTGTGCTAAAACTTCAATGATTTCTATTTAAAGTAATATTTCAGACAGTAGAATAACAGTTCAATGGAATGTCACTGGAAAACCACTGGTCTAAAATAACCAGCGGAATACGAAATGTCTTAAACTATTCTATCGACACTATCGAAGCGTTCGTAAATGAGCAGACTTGCGCCCCGGGTCAAGTACCGTTTTGTGGACGAGAATGACGTGATAACGAAATGAATCGGTCGACCACTGACTTAATAGAATCTTTTTACCAACTATGTTAGAGTCAGCTCCCAGTCTAACCAGATGCGGTTTAATACCAGTACTTTACAAGGAGCGACTGCCTTCAGACCTCCGCAACCCAGTTACAGGGCAATGCCGATATCCTAAGGTTAGACCAGTTGTCAGACTTTCGGAATAATTCTGAATCAGAGAGCTATAAATTGGATAAATAGTAGGTGTAGTCAGGGTCTGATTTAGGCTAAATAGGTTGAAGCTAGAGGGCGCGACGTCA
The DNA here is from genome assembly GCA_910594945.2 of Amphipyra berbera. Taxonomy (NCBI): domain Eukaryota; kingdom Metazoa; phylum Arthropoda; class Insecta; order Lepidoptera; family Noctuidae; genus Amphipyra; species Amphipyra berbera. Next base: position 1,368,510 of record OU343142.1, on the reverse strand, counting down.
AAGGAAACGTATTTTGAAAGGAGAACTGCATATAGTCGCTGGGCCTGCAAAACCCGCTGTTTTTTTTTTTGAAAATCTTTCTTTTATACTAAAAACATAGCGGATTTTGCAGGCGCAGCGACAATATAGCAATACCTAGTTTTAGCAGCAATAAAACTTATTTGATAACATCACATAACTATTTTACAATGTTTCATAAGGCGCAGTGCAGACTCCACCCCTCCCTTCTATGTTATATTACCCTAGGGTCACCTCAAACCCTAAATCCGGCTACTCCCGGATTCAAAACCTTTTCGATAAGCAGTTGTGGACCGATTCGCGTAACGAGAGAAAAATATACCGAATCATTCCACAACTTACTTATCGAATCGTTCTGAATCAAGAGGCTGGTCGGTACAATGCATCACGCTTTTACGTGTGTAAAAGTGCGATTTCGCGGGACGCGGCAGCCGGCGACGGTATGTGCCGCGACAGCAAACGGCATTACTTTGTAGTACTATGCGTGCCAACTAAGAATAGGATCGCGCTTGCTACAACTTCACACGATAACTGTAAAATTAGCAAAAAAAAACTATGAAAAATGAATGTTATATTTTTTTATTCGTACATTTCATTATTATTTATATTCATTTTTATAAAATGTTATTTCTTGAATTCCATAAATAGATAATTTTGGATAAATTGTAATATTTGAAAACAGTATTCATTAAAGAAATGAACCAATATATATGGTTAACTTCACGAAATGCTACTGGTCACCCTAATATGTCGCCATAATAATAATATAATTACTGTGTAATTAATTTGGCGTAAATTGATTAGAAATACCAAAAAAGTGAACTAAAAATAATTAAACTATGATTATGATTTCTTTATTTATTTTTTTGCACACCTTACGCTTTGGTAATGAAGTTCACGAGTATTGCGGAACAAAATGGCGTCTTGACAGTACTATTCTTATTTGGCACACATAGTACTGTCGTTGAAGTTTGAGATTATAGACGTGTCGACAGAAGATACAACCGCAAGTTAGTAATGCCGCGAAGTAACTGCAGTGGCTGCTGTCGGCTTCGGAATCTATACGACGGTAACTGAAGCCCGACAGCATTTACTGTCGGCCGTCTGCCGCGTCCCGCAAAATCGCACCTTTACATAGCTACTATACACGTATGTCAAAAATTTTGTCGCATTTCTAACACAAAAATCGACAAAATCAGTGTCACGGCGCATCGCAGTAATATTATTATACCGTGCTCACCCATCCAATAAATCTAATGCACTTAGAATGAATAAACACAATACACTATTTCATGTCTGAACACATCATTCCAACTCCATTGCGTTTTTCATATAATTGTCCAATTGTTGGTCTAGAGCCGCCTTAGTGCACGACATGTACTGGTCCAGCTGCGCGTCCAGCTCCTCCTTGGACATCAGCTTCGGGTGGGACTGGCTCCGGGTCATGCCGCCTGGAAATTAGAGCATTTGCAAGTGAGAAGTGATCGTTATTCAGTACTCCGACATTAGTTATGCGTTTCGGCAAGCTTCGTCTATCTTCGGAAATACGATGGCGTGACGATGGTATCTAATATAGAGCTGTTACAACATTTAAATTCTTTATTTGTAGCATAAGATAACATCACACCTGTTTTCCCCGAAGGGTTAGGCAGAGGTGTATAGTACACCCTCATTTCGCTTTTAGCGACGTATGTAGGTAATTTATAAGTAAAACAATGTTGGTTGTAGAAAGGAATAATAACTATTTATTTGGATCTTACATACATACAAAATTACCAAGGCACAAGTAGTGAAACTTAGTAACAAGTAATATTTACTAAACAACCAATTAGAACACAGTTGAAAATATCCACGCCTCCTTACAACAATCCAAGGAACCATTTAAGGGCTGAGGTTATAAATATATGTGGCGGTGCACTGCTCATTAGCTTAGTGTAGCGGCGAGCTCAGCGTGATGCGTATGCGATGCGCGCTGCCACACGCTGTTATGTTTAAAGTTCCATGTAATAGGGGGCGAGGGCAAATACAAACTCCGGGCTGCTACTGAGAAATTTCACACGGAAAAACCCAATAACACTTTGTCCGGCCTGGGGATCGAACCCAGGACCTCACGATCAGCAGTCGCGCTTGGCACCAGTAGATCAACGAGGCAGTTTATTTGTAATTATTAATATTAGTTACCTTACAAATAAAACTAAAAACTTATGTAATTCTTACCCCTTCCCCGCCCCCTCGGCGTCCCTCGTCTTGCAGTCTGCGGCCTTTGAGTTTGTGGTTCAGTTTGTACTTGTAGCTGCTGATTGTTTGTTTGTTGCGCGCCATTGCGCTGGACGCCTCGGCGCTGTTGTGTGCCTCGACGCTGCTGGAAGCCCCGGCGCTGTTGTACCCCTAGGCGCTGTTGTAACCCTAGGCGCTGTTGTAACCCTGGGCGCTGTTGCAAGCCGTTGTATTGCTGCAAGCGGTAACCTTGGCCTGCTCCTTGACGGGCCATACCTTGGCCACGGCCCCTAGAAGATGAACAATATATACAGCATGAAATTTCGATTGCTTGCATCTCGCGGTATAACTCATTTCCAAAGTACCATCGATTAGTCGGATCAAACTTTTGAAAATAAGACAAGAATTAGGAAGATTTATAAAGATACCAACACCCATATTCTAAGACGTTCCTCCAAAACTTACTCGACTCAGGACGGCCTCGAAAACATCTTTAAAATTGTATTCTTAGTCGCAATTTACTATCCACTTATGTATCCAACCCTCTTTGTTATAGGGATGGTTGGATACTATAAGCTGGAGGTTAGGCGTAACTTAGCGTTAGCAAAATATATATTTGAAGTGTTTCGTGGTAGATTAAATAATCCGGATATATTAGACTCGTGCTGCGGCAGGCGCCGAGGGCACGGCTCTTCGACGTTCAGGTGGCCCGCACTAACGTAGGCTAATTGGCACCGGTTGCAAGAGCCATGCGGTTAATAAACAGCGTCTCACAAAGGCTTGACATTTTTGACTGCACATTGGCGGAATTCATGAGGGTGACTCTCGATTAATTAGCTAGTAAATGATAATTATTTAATCACATTATTGCATTGGGTGTGAACCTGTAATGATAGTGTAAGATTGTATAAATAAATAAATAAATTTCGAGTGAACTTCGAGGTTCCCCGAGAAGTCATTACGTCATAATTTGAATTATCTCCATAGCGAAAATAACGCCGCGATAAATAGTTGTAAGGATTATTGTAAGCATATTCGATAGTCTTCAAAATTTATTTTTGTTACATACGAACTTTGACACTTCCTTCCTTAAGGTAGGTTCCGAGGTACCTTGAGTTTGACAGATAATTCCTTACCTCGACTGAGGAAAAATCTCGAGTCGGGGACGTTTATGTCAACTCAAGGTGGAGTCGAGTCGAGTAAGTTTTAGAGGAACGTCTTAGAAAATGGGTGCAAGTGTCGAGCGTATGGCACTTGTGGGTGGCAACTGAAAATGAGCGTTAGGTGGTAGTACCTAGTAACTTCCGGTAGCCGACTGCAAGCAGCACCAGCAGACGACGTATCGGCGCGACACTACTGGTTTCTATGTATTACTGCAGGCGACGTGTCGCTAGCTACGGAAGATATTTCATATGTAGCCTGCAGTCGACTACGGAATTCTTCCTTTTAAGCTGAGCCGGTGGTCGTGTTGGCCCTTTTTTTTAACATTTCCATATGTATTTATTGCTTATTGTATTGTGTGCCAATAAATACATTTTCTATCCCATTGTATTACAATTAAGAAAATGTTCTGTCAATACAAAGTTACCGAACAGCTTTATAAGCTTATTATTTTACAATTAGTTTATTTTTTCTATTGATTAAATGAGTTAATTAATAAAATGTTGTCTTACAATTACCAGACTAACGTAACGATTTGTAATATTATTTCCCAATTAATAACGATTGACAAATAAACTCGGAATCTATTGTACATCTGTAGCTATGACGTAGTATGATGTCGTATGACGTAGTTTTGGGCCAATCACCTGACCAAATAGTCACCGAAAGATAATTAATGACGTCGCAATTTTATTATACCATAGTCTAGAATAAGGTTATAAAAATAAGATGGCAGGCCTCTGTACAATATAGTCCATATTCAGCCACATCTGATTGCATCAGAAGCCCATTGTTGTCCGTGGGAGGATAGATTATGAATGCAATTCCACTCAATTGCCGGGCAAAAGAAGAGGCGAACCCGGCACCATAATTGTGCCCGAAAATGACAATATGCCCGCCACCTTAAACTTATTACAAGTGGCTAAACGTAGGTACACATACTCCTGTAATAAGAGAACACCTCTGCTTACCCCTTGAGTGATTATAAGCGTAAAATATGTATTTACTAGAAGCCCACCCTAAAGCCTTTGAAGTTTGTTACAGTGCGCGTCAAATAACTTGAACCAAGATGGCGTCGACTGCCAAACTTGACGGATTTACTAGTAGCCACTGAAGAGTTCCACTATCCACCTCCTAGCTCCATCTTTAGACCCTGAACACCAAGTGCAATCTATTGGACTCATCAAAACGAATCATATGACCCGAACCTCACATAGATCACGCAATCGACGCCATCTTGGTTGTAACGACGTTATCCGCATGTGCGTACCATTACTGAACAATGTTTTTGGCGAACCCGTTAACGACATTTCGTGATCGATGTTCGTGTTCGCAATTACAGTGTAAACTCTATATAACGACACTGAAGGACCGTGCATTTTATGGCGTTATAGCGAGTGAATATGATAACCAGTGCTGCCAATAAAAATTTCACGTAACCCGCGTGATTGTTGTTAATTCCCCGCTTTTTTTCAATTCCTTCCCGAGGGCTAGTTGGACGACCTTTTTTTTTGACCCAAGATACAGAAGGAATGGAAAGAGGGGAGCTCTTTCCATCCCTTCTGTATCTTGGGTGCATATACGAACACATAAAATTTGTCGCTTCTTGTGAAGCGATAGTTGGACGACCTTTTTTTTAGGCATTCTCCTCACTCTTTATATTTGCCGCATTTTTTCTTTTTCGAGCGTTACGTGGACGATCTTTATTTTTATTTGCACTTTTCCCGCACTCTTTGGATTTTTCCTATATCTTGGATGCATTTACAAACACAAAACCGAAAAAAATTAAATTGGTCGAAATTCCCCGATTTCTGTCATTCCCCGCGCTAACCCCAAATTCCCCGCAAATCGGGGATATTCCCCGCGATTGGCAGCGCTGATGATAACGTGTAGATAATCCATGACTCCTACTTATTAGTCATGGTCAACAACAGTCTACACGTGAAAGCAATCCCAATTTGTAAACTAAAGAACGAATTTATTAGAAAGTTCGGTGTGCATGATGCCGACAGTCGAGTATATTACGGGCTAGGATATTCGGTAGAACATTTGGTGGCTTAATTTGTTGCATTTTAACCCTTCTATAATGTCCCGCTAGGAATACGTCGAGTTACCAGTAACTCTGTACAGAGTGTATCATTGTATAGAAGGCAAGCTAAACCAACCAAAGCCAAGTGATTTCGACGCTTATTTGATTGATGTCGTGGTTTCAATAAGGTTTTTACAACAAAACTCCCCAAATCCAATCAAAAACATTATGTGGCACTACTGCGTCATATGAAGGCAAAAGGCAATTTTGATCTCTGCTACCAAATAATTAAAAATAATTTTCCATGCATTGATCTGTTCCGTTCAATAGTTGAAAAGGTAACATGTGTCCGTGATGTGAGAAAGGAATGAATTTGGAAACTTTTCATTCTCCTACTGTCCAAATGTGCAAAAATGTGGTTTACCTGAACCGTCCGTGCAGTGCCCGCTGCCCGCCGCCCCGCTTGCGGAACCCGCGCAGCGCTCGGCCGCGCCACGCCAGGCTCGTTAGATTGTTGAACGATGCTGCCCTACTGTTGAAAAAAGAACTGCAGTCAGCATCATAGGCTCGTGGCTAAGAGGTTAAGCTGCACTTGCCGCGGTCAGTACGTGGATGGGTGACCGGTCATTACACATCAAGACCCCTCCGTGCATCGGAGAGTACGTTAAAACCGTTGGTCCCGAGTGTCATAAGAATACCTATGACACTCAGATGCTCGAGAGTCTGACAACCGGTCTAACTTTAGGATATCGGCATTGCTCAGTTACTGGGTTCCGGAGGTCTGATGGCAGTCGCGTGTAAAATACTGGTATTCAGCTGCAACTGGTTAGACTGGAAGCTGACCTCAACATAGTGGGGAAAAGGCTAGGAGGAAACGAATCAGCATCATAGGCATAGAGGGTGTAAACAAAATCATGTAATTCCTTCAAACCTCGTGATGTACTGCTGACATAGATTAAACCTGGACGGGACAAATTAGGATTCAATAAAAAACAAACACAAAAAGTAAACGTGTTCTTAACGTGAGGCATTTTAGCGCCCCGAGCGAATTGCGCGGCTATCGTTTGCCACGCGGTCGTTAAACACGGGGCGCTAAAATGCCTCACGTTAAGAACACATGTTTACTTTTTGTATTTTTATTTTTTAATAAAACCAAATGTATCCCGTGCAGGGTTAATCTATGTCAGCAGTACATCATGAGGTTTGAAGGAATTACATGGTTTCGTTCACTAAACAAATGGGGTAAGTGGTTACTGCCGCCTATGGACAACTACGATACTTAAAGAATTGCTGATACATTGCCAATCTTAGAGACAGTGTTGGAAAATATCAAGTGTCTGTAATTTCAGTGGTATAATTTTAGATGTAAAGCATCTAACGCAGCGGTACGGATGTGAGAGCGGCTGTTACGTGGCGACGCTCGCGATGGCAGACACACGACAGCAGATCTTCGTAAAGCGGAGGCCACACCGCGTGCCGGCGGGCGGACGGGTGAACCGTTCCATACTTCGATTCACATCGTTTGAGTCGCTGAAGTAGCTAATAGGCTCGGTGAAACGTTGCTCGCTCGCCCACCCACCAGCTCACGGTGTGGCCTGCTCTTATCTCGTCGTCTCTCTACGGTTTGACTCGGCCAGTTTTTTTTTCAATATCAGATCCGATGTTCCACATCTGCCAGTCATCGCGCGACAGCTTAATTTTATTAACTGGATTGTTACTTAAACTAAAAATTGGCACACCATCCATTCTTCAAAGGTTTAAGATGTCACTATATCTATTTTGTAGCCGTGATAGCCTAGCGGTTGAACATTTGCCTTCCATGCATGAGGGTCTGAGTTCGATCCCGGCCCGTACCTCAGACTTTTCGAATTCATGGGCGGATCAGAATTTGATTATCACTTGCGTTAACGGTAAAGGAAAAACATCGTGAGAAAACCTGCACACCTGAGAGGGCTCCGTAATGTTCTCGATGGTGTGTGTAGTCTGCCAACCTGCATCAGGCCAGCGTGGTGGACTAAGGCCTAAACTCTTCTCATTCTGAGAAGAGGCCCATGCCCAGCAGTGGGACAGTAATGGGCTAGTTATGTATATCTATTTCACCAACCTCAGGTTCCCATTGGACTGTCTCCAAGCCACTCTATTCTTCACACTCTGCTGGCTCAGGTTGCCGAAACTGTTGGATCTCCTTAACCCTGGCAGGCTGCTCTCACTGCCAAAGCGTCTCATTCCACCTTGTTGAGAACCCAGCCGCTGCCTCATAGTTTGCTGTAAGTTATTGGAAGAAATTATAGAATGTCTTATGATTGGAAAGGAAATCCTTCAACCTCACATTGTTGAGCTAAATCAGAAAGTGATTAGAGAATGACCCTAACCACAGAATAGAATAGATTTATTTGCAAAAAACATGGGTAAGGACAGTTCTATTTAAGTCACAAAAGTAGCCGCATATTTAACCATACAATGGTGTGCAAATTAAAAGGTTAATTTAATACAAAGTTATACGCAAGAACTTAGAATCCGATTACTTACATGGATATTTGAACAACAAATATGCAATAGTTTATAAAAGAGCTAACAATTTTTTTTTAATAGTATGAACACAGCTCAAAATAATAAATTATTTTTTTACGTAGACGTTTGCTTTTTCAAACATTTGTTTATGCATTGTTATAAACTAGTATTGACTGCCAGAAATATTTAAATGAACTCAAAGCAATATTTAACATACATACAAACATAACATCACACCTATATTCACCGAAGGGATGCACAGAGGTGTATAGTAACACCCTCATTTCGCGGTTACGTTTAAGTCCCATGTAATAGGGGACGAGCCTATTGCCATCAACTGGGCACAAATCCAAACTCCAGGCTGCTACTGAGCAATTCCACACGGAAAACCCAATAACACTTTGCCCAACCTGGGGATTGAACCCAGGACCTCACGATCAGCAGTTGCGCTTGCAACAACCAATATTTTAGTACAAAATGGACTTAAACTTCAGAGACCTAATAAAACATATTCATGATGATGTTGCCCTGTTTAAAAATCAATTAATTTTATTACATCACTGTTAAGCTTTCATCATAAAGTGTGAAAAAAAAAAAATTCGAACTTATGTAACTTTGCAGAGAATGACCTACAACTTTGATCCCATAGTAACAAATGAATAGAATAACATATTCTAATGAAATATATTATTTTGGTTTGACCAGCACTTTCAGATTTAGCTCAAAATGAATAATGTCATTTGAATCTTAAACGCCCATAAGCCCCCTAAGGCCCATATTAAATAAACAACTCTCAACAGGGCGGCCAGAGAGTGCTTTCCAGAGATGCTGCCAAAGTATAGAATTTCATACATTCAACAATCTTTTTATTTTATTTGCATCTCAAGTTCTACTAAAACAACACTTATTATAGGAGGTAGATCTCTAATGAGAGCTGAATATTAATAAAGGCTTTGTTTTTAAAAAAACCTTTTCCCACACTAGGATTTCACCTGTATCATGGCTGCGTTTACAGACACAAATCTTCACATGTACAAACGCCCGGACCCAGTACAACTATTTGTTGGCCGTACAAATATTTATTCTGTGCAGGAATCGAACCCACAACCTGTAGCATAGAAGCCAATCACTCAACCACTGCACTAAACATGTGGTCAAACTAGTTTAGTGGATAAGTGTTACTTATAAACTAATTCCAGTCATAATCTTCTGTCTTTCTGTAAATCTTGACTTGTTTGTTCATAATTGAGGAGTGACTGAACAAAAAATTATAATTCCATGTCTTATTTTTCACAAAATTTAAAAAACCTTTAACTTATTTGTCTTTGTAAAATTTAAAAAAATACGAGTGCTAATAAATAATGATGGGAAAAACATGTCTTTTTATTAAATTTTTTTTCTTTCATATTATGTAGTTATTCTTAATAAAAAAATGGAAATATCATGTTTTGATCCGATCCAATAAAAATAACATGATTTGTACCAAACAGTTTGGAAATATCATGTTTTGTTCCTATTTTGTTTAATGATTTTTTTTAATTGGAAATATCATGATCTGCATCAAACTGCCAACTTTAGAGGCTTTACTAGAGGAATTAACGTGATTTGAACCACACCAGCTAGGAGTGTGATTTAATTTAGGGTATTCTGTCGAATGCCTTAAGGAACATTTTTTAAATGTGGAGTTATAATTTTTTGTTCCGTTACTCCTCAATTTGAAATATGATGTTAATGTATAGGGTTAGTATTACTACCATTATATCAGCATGCCGACATTCACTACAGAAAATGGGCTGCCACATGGCCTGCTAGAATAAACCGTTAGGTGCCAAAATCACCATGCTTGGTAAACAAATTGGTGATTGTAAAGATTATCAAATGTATGGCAATTTTCAAGTCATTTTCAATATACAACTACAAGTAACAACATGAGCGAGATCCAAATCGATAAATGCGGTCTATGTGAACTCATGTAGCGCTAAGACTAAGATTTGACCCTTTTCTTTTTTTTTTTTTCGTTGGAAAATCCTCATCGATGTCCCTCGCCCGGTGAAGGCGAGGGGGTCTGCCGGACTCTTACCGGCTAAAAACCAACGGTGCTCCTTCTCCTGACCGTTCGGCCAGGGTCGCGGGATTCGCAAAGCATGCACCGCAACCCCGGCAGGTCCCGGTCCGCCAACCCTCGGCGGACCTCTCCTCCTGAGAAGCGCGCACGGAACACAGCGCGCCGCCTTCTCGGGCCTGTTACTGGTCGGGCGGCGGGTAAGAGATTTGACCCTAACACAAAAATATGTATAATCAGTGCAGTTGATATGTGATGTCAACATCAAATTATTCTATTCCTCTGAAGATGTGTATATCTAGCAGGGATATGAATAAACTGTCCTTGCTGAAGTACCATAAATAATAAGGTTTATCACTTATAACATCTATAAAATTACCTGTACCATCTGGAAATCAAGGCTAAAAAAGCAAAATAATTGTTTCAAGTATGTGGTCTTACGCTAGCCTCCGAAATTCTACTTATTTGGTCGACTTTGGAGGGAAACTACGTCGTATTTGCTGTTAACAAATTCTAACAAAACTTTTGCGTATATTTACCCGTTTGGCTTGCTGTTCCAATCGCCGGGCTACCTGTTCAATCAACCGGTTGCTGTAGTTGTAATTTTGGTTTACCACAGACCCCATGGAAGCGCGTCTTTTCCTCTGCATAGGAACACGGTCAGGGGCTGCACTCGTCAACAACGTAAAACGCTCGTTAAGGCTCAGCCCCGTTGATTGCAGACCAAAAACTTTCTCTATTACCATCTTTTCTAAACCGTCGGTACTAATAAAACAAAGATAACCTCAAACGTCACACAAAAACGAACGAACATTAATTAGCACTAATGTACAACTATCGCCATGACGATTAAAATGATTTAACTTGCAGCATATTCAGTGTAATTTGATAAAATATTTAGAGATGAGCAAAGTGAAAATTTTCAGTAACTGGCGCGCGACGTATGTTTTTTTTAATCTGTGCGAAGTGTTGCCATTAGTCAAAGAGATTTAAAAAAATATTGTGTGAATATGATTTCACTCCTAGGAACGACCACTACGAGTTTGTCCTACCTAGCCTAGCCTTTTCCTTTTTCTCTGATGCCATGGGGCCAAACTGTAGAGTCTGACCTAGCTAACTCTGCAAATAAATCATGGCAATACTGCATATGTATAAATCTTTGCAATGTCTTCATTATTGAAAATAAACGGAATACGGGAATAAAACCTTCTTCTTCTTCCTGCCCTCATCCCACACTAAATGGGGTCAGCACATGTCTTTCATAAATCCATGTTATTAGAGGTTTTGGCTTATTGTCTTATATGACCAGCCGCCCGGCCGCCTGCCTGACATCAACTCTCCTTGGGAATAATACGGGAATAAAACCAAAGAAGAAAATATATTTCTACGTGTAAAGAAATGTAAATGCTTTGACATTGACACTGACAGTGACATTTCAAATCCATTCCCATTCGTCACGTCAACGTCAATCTCGATTGTGCTGTCGGCGAGTTGTTATATTTCGAAATGATTTCATAATAATTTCTCAGAATTCTCGCAAAAAGTGAAACGAAACTGTAACAAATATACTTCTAAGGTAAGAAAGCTTTGATATTAATAAAAAACCAGATAATTTATAGTTGTTTTGTGTTAGTATGTGCGTAACTAAGTGTTGTTTATATTATAGGTCACAAAAGGTTACGTAGAGTTCGGTAGTCATGCTGGAGGTGCTTATAAGCGGCTGTCGCGAGGACTGGCGACTCATTTCGATCCAACCGCCAATGTTGGAGGATAGCAACGGTACGCCAGTCGACGAGTTCGATTGTAGCGACATGGACGCCTGCTATGAAACATTTGATAAAGATGGGTATGTTTTTACTCGATTTTTCGTAATTATTTTCAGGTAAAATATATTGGCAACTCGTCCTAGAAGTTTCCTATGTTTCTCAGGCCTTTACACAAATTTTAAGGAGGTCTTAACAAGAAGTTTTTATAGAAGAAAACAGGAAAACTTAACTTTGTTTATATGAAAGAAAGTTTATGCTTTATTTGATAATAACTGTTCTTAATTTAAACTTTTAAGTGCTGTTTGATGAATGAAAGTGGATTTTGTTACATATTCTTCCTCTACGATTTTTCTAAAAACTTTTAATTTTTAAAACTTGATTTAATTTCATGTCCTAAAAAGTTATTTACTGAAATTTATTCCTAATAATTTAAAGTGTATGCGGGAATAACAACCAATTCTGCTGTATTTTAAAATAGATAACTTCCAGTTTGTCTAAAGAAATAAAATAATATCATTACAAGATGATGTGTATATTTGAATTAATTTGTCATGCAAATTTCATTAAATTACTTTTATGTGCAAATGAAAAACTATTTAATGAAAGACTGATTTTAACTTCAGTATTAAATTAACATGTTATTATTTTTAATTTGTTTACATGTATAGGCAAGGACTTCTTTACATTCTGCCTAGTTGATTCAAAAATATTTTGCTAATAGCACTTTGACACTAATATATACAACTCAAATAACTGATCAAACATTTTTTTTTATTGCCAGCCTCTTTTTCCCATAATTGAGTTCTACAGGATAGTATAATAAAACCATACTTTAAATTTTTCTTTAATGTTTATTATTACACCTGAATTTTCCAAAGAGGTAGGTTAAGGGAACTGTTGTACCCTATTTTACTATTATTCTGATTTAATTAGAGATCAGTTATTTTTAAATCTTTTTCTGTCCTTTCAAATAATAGATAAAAAATATAAAGGCCTTTCTCAAGCTTTTGATACTGCTAAAAGATGTCGTTAACTTTTACCTAATTTAAATAACATGTTGAATTTATTAAAAAAACATCCTGATTCACACAATCTATAAAAAATGGCCCACGTAAAATAAGTATTTCAAATAAAAAAAAATATAAGTTCACCTTTATTTGATACTTGAAAGGGTAGGCAGATTTGTACCTATATTCATCAATGTCGTATAACTCCCAAGTAATTGAGGATAAGGCATAATTACCAAACGCTTTATTTTTGTACATGCAAAATTCTTATGGATACCATCCGCTTAGCGGTAAGAGGTCGACATGACCGTACGTGGAAGACGTACGGTCATGTCGACCTCTTACCGCCTTAAACCACAACGGTGTTCCTCCTACTACCTTATGGCCGAGGGTACGGGGTTCTCTCACGCATTCGCCGTTCCCCCGGCAGGTACTGGCGCGCCGCTTGTATGCGGGCCCCGTCAGCCTGTGCGGCCTCCCTGTGGCTACTATAGGAAAATGTAATAGTCTGATACAAAAATTAGTCTAAGAATTTTGTGGGGTTACTAGGTTATCATGGTTAGAAACGGCACAAAATAGAGGTTTGGAAGGCAAAAAGGTCCCCTTTTGCCTTTGCTCAGCAGTGGGGCACTCCATAGGATACAAAAAAATAACACATGATTCTATTTATTGCGTATTTTATCTATTTTCATATATTGAGTTTATTTATATCTTTTTACTTGCTGCACCGGTGGACGTCATCATGTCAACGCCGGCTGTCGCTGAAAACCAGCGCTGTGGCTCTGTCTCGCACGTGAGACACAGCATTATGCTGAGCGATGGCCGTTTTGCGCGGATGTGACGCATATTTTTCCCCAAGCTTCTATTCAGTTTGTTACTTTTATTTTGTTTTGTGCGTCATGTTGGCGCGAATAAATAACTTTTCTTTCTTTCTTTCTTTCTTTCTAGTGTATCGAAAACTAAACGGCTTTCGTAGAACAACTTTTCGAAATTCGCGTATTTCTTTTTATTGCCTTGCATATTCTTCCTCTTCCTCTTAGCCTTTTCCCAATTATCTTGGGGTCAGCTTCCAGTCTAACCAGATGCGGCTGAATACCAGTATTTTACACGGAGCGACTGCCGTCAGACCTCCGCAACCCAGTAACTGGGCAATGCCGATATCCTAAGGTTAAACCGTTTGTCAGACTTTCGGGCTTCTGACTACCCGTAACGACTGTCGTAGGTATTCGTATGACACCCGGGACCGACGGCTTAACGTGCTCTCAGAGGCACGGAGGGGTCTCAATGTGTAACAAATGGTCACCCATCCACGGACTGACCGCGGCAAGCGCGGATTAACCTCGCAAATCGTACGAACGGCGCGGTTGTTATTTAGCCACGAGCCCCTCTTCTTTTTATTGCTTTGCATACGTACTATAACTAATTTTCGATACCGATCAACCCCACAAAATTCTTAGACAACATTTTTTAACAGCCTGCATAATATTTTTCTAACAGAAAACACTTTGTAGCCTTTTAAATTATACCCAGGACATTACTTTCTACAACTGCGCTTACGGTTTATTCCGTAGTAACTTTAATCTAATGCCAAAGAACGAGGAAAACTTGTTTACAATCGGATATTTTTTTAACTTAGTAGTTCGTCCAGGGAAGTGCGTACCACTATACCTATTTCTGCCACCAAGCAGACGTGCTGACATGCACGTGATACTTTCCAACTTTGTCTTGATTGGCAAAGCATCAGCAATACTCTTACCGGCTTATTAATAATCGCTGTGTAAAGTTATAACGCTCTTTAACGGCAGTTTAACTATACATAACTTTACACTACGATTAAACACGTGTTGTTACGTTAACACGTCATGTTGTAGGTGTATACAGGGTGTAAACGAAATCATGTAATTCCTTCAACCCTTGTGATGTACTGCTGACATAGATTAACCCTGCACGGGATACATTTGGATTCATTAAACAAAAAAATTACAAGAAAAGTATTCCGTGCAAGGTTAATCTATGTCAGCAGTACATGAAGAGGTTTGAAGGAATTACATGATTTCGGTTACACCTTGTATAGGCAGCGGTAACCACACACCATCAGGTACATCGTCGGCCTGTTTGCAAACATATAACATTAAAAAAAAACAAAAAAGATAGACGCCACGCACGAGTGATCTCGAACAAAAACAATGTTGTCGCAGAGTACACGCGTTTTATCAATATTTTTGTTGCGGTTGGTGTCTCTGTGTACCCAACCTTGTTATCATTATCTGAACGGTGCACGTCTTTCGTCGTTCTAACCTAACCTAACCTAACCAGACGCAGCAGTATTTTAATCCCAGTATTTTACACGGAGCGACTGCCATTAGACCTCCGCAACCCAGTAACTGGGCAATGCCGATATCCTAAGGTTAGACCGGTTGTCAAACTTCCCGTAACGACTGTCATAGGTAGTCGTATGACACCCAGGACCGACTGTTTAACGTGCTCTCCGAGGCACTCTCTCGATAAATAATACAATAAAAGCTTGTAATAATAAATATCCCTACATTTATGAAAGCAGTGATAACCTAGCGGTTGACCGCTTGCCTTCCATGTAGGAGAGTCGAAGTTCGATCCCGGCCCGTACCTATGACTTTACGAATTCATGTGCGGATCAGAATTTGATTATTACTTGCGTTAACCTTTTAAGCGCGTGGCTCAACTGCCCGTGCCCCTAGCGCGCGACTACCAATCGATAAAATAATACCTACAATAAATATATTAAGCTTTTTCAATACTTAGAGCTATGTAACAATTTTAAGTAATTGTTGTAAATCATATCTCTATTGAATAATCGTTTTAGTTGTACCACCCAGTTCATAGGACGAAAATAGAACAAAAAATACCATGCATGTTCTCTGTCGCAGAAATACGACACGCGCGGTAGGGGCACGGAAATATTTGTCGCAGAAATGCGACTCAAGCGGTTGAAAGGTTAACGGTGAAGGAAAACATCGTGAGGAAACCTGCACACCTGAGAGGGCTCCATAAAGTTCTCGATGGTTTGTGTAGTCTGCCAACTCGCACCAGGCCAGCGTGGTGGACTAAGGCCTAAATCCTTCTCATTCTGAGAAGAGGCCCGTGCCCAGCAGTGGGACAGTAATGGGCTAATTATGTTATTCATGAATGTTATGAAAAAAGTGTTAACAACACCTCTATCTCCATAGACCGGCTGCTCACGCCCTTGCGGCGTATATCAAGCGTGCGCGTCCATCAAACGTGGAGGCACACGTTACGAGCTAAACATCGACTTCATTACGTTTACAAAGCTTTTTAAACTACCCGCAACACATGAAGCTGAAAGTACCTAACGTCTTACCGGTATTAAATTACATTGCAGGCAATTACGCCAAAGTGTGTCGCTACTACAGAAATCTAAATAACATAACATCACGACGGTATATCCCGAAGGGGTGGGAGAGCTCTATAGTAACACCATCATTTCGCCGTTATGTTTAAGTTCCATGTAATAACCGGTGAGTCTATTACCATCAACCCGGCATAAATCCAAACTCCGGGCTGCTACGGAGGAATTCCACACGGAAAAACCCAATAACAATGCCCAACCTGGCGATTGAACCCAGGACCTCACGATCAGCAGTCGCTCTTGCCACCGCTGGATCAACAAGACAGTTAAATCTAAATAATCAATTAAATTATTAATTACATTTCTGTAGTCGCTAATTCCTACACTGTTGAAAGTCTTTTCGACAAGAGTGATAAAACGCCCGACTGCCTTGTTGGTTTAGTAGTCGCCAGCGCGACTGCTGAGCATGGGGCCCTGGGTTCGATCCCCAGGTCGGGCAAAGTGTTATAGGGTTTTTCCATTAGGAATTTCTCAGTAGCAGTCTGGAGTCTGGATTAGTGCTCGGTTAACGGCATTACGCTCGCCTCCTTTTACATGGGACTTAAACATAACTGGCAAAACGAGGGTGTACTAAAAACACCTCTGCCGAACCCTTTGGGAAATACAAGGCGTGATGTTATGTTATGATAAAACGCTGCGACAACTTTTTATGTCCTTTCAAAATGAGATCTTGTCGCAAAGGGAACCTCAACCTTTCTCCTTTCTAGATGGGATACTCAACCTTTTCTATTTCCTCAGAGACGGGAAGCTGAACCTAGACGAGTTCCGTGTGATCTGCAAGGCTCTGTTCCGTAACGACAAGGGTCACATCTATCCGCTGTCAGAGGAGAGAGCTCGCCACATCTTCCAGGTGTTTGACAAGAACGGAGACGGGTTTATTGATAAGGAGGAGTTTACATTCTGCTGGAACCATTGGATTAAAGTGGTGAGTTTACGGAGATAATTTTTGATTCATTTCGTTTACTTGTTCATATCACGCCTGTATTCCCCGAAGGCACAAAACACAGAAGTCAATCTACATACAAGTCCGCTCGAGCAACGCACACATAGATACTGCTCACGGACACGATATCTCGGACTGTTTGGGACTAGAGTGCGAGTGATTGCGACCGCGAGTGCCATGCGCTTGAGAGAAATAGATATATAGATAGAGCGACCGCCGAGCGTAGGTATGAAAAGTGAAGTATATACATGTGATTGACTTCTGTACCTATCTGTTTTGTGCCGAAGGGTTGGGCAGAGGTGTATAGTAACACCCTCATTTCGCCGTTATGTTTAAGACCCATGTAATAGGTGGCGAGCCTATTGCCATCAATCATGCACATGTAACATTTATTGTTTTGTCCGTAGATTGTGCGTCCGGTGAGCGCCTTCCTGATAGTAGACGTCCAGAACGACTTCATCTCGGGCACCCTGAACATCAGCAAGTGCAACGCGCAGCAAGATGGAAGAGAGGTAAGTCGCATTATATTAAGCTCTTTTTACTCCTACATTGTTCTATAAGGCTATGTGGTTTCTGATGATGTAAAGATCACCTCCTCTTGTCTGATGATAGCCAGGACTCCGTACAGACAAAGAATGACCCCCATATTCTAAGACGTTCCTCCAAAACTTACTCGACTCATACTCGACTCAGAACGGCCTCGAAAACACCTTCAAAATTGTATTCTTAGTCGCAATTTCGAGTGAACTTTGAGTTTCCTCGACGGAGTCATTACGCCATCATTTGAAATATCTGCATCGCGCAAATAATGCCGCGATAAATAGTTGTAAGGATTATCGTAAGCATGTTCGATAAAGTCTTCAAAATTCATTTTTATTACATACGAACTTTGACACTTCCTTCCTTAAGGTAGGTTCCGAGGTACCTTGAGTTTGACAGATGATTCCTTACCTCGACTGAGGAAAAATCTCGAGTCGAGGACGTTTATGTCAACTATAACTACCGAAAGGCTGAGTCGAGGTGGAGTCGAGTCGAGTAAGTTTTGGAGGAACGTCTTAGAATATGGGTGTGAGACTTCAGGAACAGAAAGAAAGAAATTTATTTGGCACGAAAACAAACAATAAATTAAAGTATCTGTGTGTCTAGCGGCTGCGCCCAATAGGTTCAGTTCAGCATAAATGTCAGACTACTAGTGCCTGACGCTGGTTTTCAACTGAACCTATTGTGACGTAATTGATGTAAACCAATTCCAAATAGATAAATAGCGTGATTACATAAATAAACAAACAAAAAGTAATAAAAATAAATACTATTGATCTTTCATTACGGATGTCTCAGTGGTCATGCCCGTTCACTTAAACCGACATGTGTGTGTATATGAGTAGTCCAAGTGTATGTTAATGTAGTTGTGTAGGTACTAATTTATAATTGTGTAAACGGAAATCTTCTTCTTTTCGTATCGACGGTACTTCATTTTGTATAAATAACAGTGCTTGCGCCGTAGGTGGCCACATTAATTGCTGCTTCGGTAGCGCTCTTTAAAAAAAGGAACTAAATAATTTGATTATACATTCGCGACCTATGACTTCGGATTCATGTGCGGATCAGAATTTCAATGTAGTCTAACATGCGCCAGTCAGCAAGTTAAGCCCACAAGCCCAAAGGGTTTGACCCTTCTGATTCTGAGAAGGGGCCCGTGCCTAGCAGTGGGACAGTAATAATTATGCACGGCTTCTGGTAGCGTTTAGATGACTGACACAAGAAAAATAAAAACAGTTACTTGCAGTATTCTAATCTAAATATAAATCAAACTTTATCAATTGAAATATTATTGATACTATGTTACGATTGTATTTACAAATTCGATTGCCCGATACGATTGATATGTTATCTGTGAGTAAACTCGACTCATTCTCTACCGTGATTATATTATCTAAGTTATTGTTTAGAGGCCAGTATGTCTTGGCCTTTATTTACTACTACTATTTTATTATATAGGCCGCGTTCGCACTTTGTCGTGACGACAGATAATCGTGTAGTTTTAAGTGTCGTGGCTTATATTATTAAAAGAATACATCTACCAAATCGCAATTTTACAGGAGAGCACATTTAGTAAAAAAGAGAGGCCGTTTTGCTGCGATGTTTCTTAGAAATCGAGTGTAGATGTCATCATTTGCAGCCAGATTTTCTTCATTATTTTGAAATTTTAAATTATTTTAATACAGACTTGTAGATAGGGTTGATTTAAGCTCATTTTTGTAAAAAAAAACATTGTGGTAAAAATGTAGGTGTCCGTATCTACTTTGCTGCCATCGATATATAAATGGAGGTGTTCACATATAAGACGACACGATTAACTGTCGTTCACGACTTGTTTTTGCAGTGACGGCAGATTGTCAAGTCAATGGAAACGGCTAGCACGACAGTCGTAAAACGATAAGAAAATGTCACGACATCGTGACGGCAAATCGTGAGTCGTAACAACGACTATCTGTCGTGGCCACGATAAAAATATCGTCTCGTCTTGTAGCTTGCTACTGATGTGCAAACGACAGAGCGACTGCCGTGAAACGATAAAATGTCGTCGCGATCCAATGGGAACACTTAGATACGATAGTAGCTAAACGATAAAAAAAATACGACAAACAGTCGTTATAATGGGAACAGCTAGAGACGACAGTCGTCTAACAATAAATTAATCGTCACGACATAGTGGGAACGCGCCCATACTTAAGCAAAAACAAGTCGTGAACGACAGTTAATCGTGTCATCTTATATGTGAACACCTCCATTTAAATATATAAGCCACGTCACTTAAACTACACGACTATCTGTCGTCACGACAAAGTGTGAACGCGGCGTTAATATCAAAGGAGTTAGCATTTCCTCGCGGCGCTGCTTACAAAGTATTGTTAACAATACGTCAAATTCAGTACTTTTGAATTTCCTTCTCGTTACGAGTACCTCTTTGATGATACATAAAAAACATTTTAACAAAAATTAAACCGACTTCAAAAAAACGATGAAAAGAATAAAATAATTACCATATTATAAAATTAACAGTTTTAGAAGTCGGTGCTAATCCACGCTGAACCAAATTGAAGGCACCGACTTCTGAAACTGTTAATTTTATAATATGGTAATTATTTTATTCTTTTCATCGTTTTTTTGAAGTCGGTTTAATTTTTGTTAAAATATTTTTTATTTTTTTCGTTTTAGTGGCCTTAATTATAAAATATGCTGGGACCTACTAAAGACGCTGCTCGTAACATAATCACATCATCACATTATGCGTACTGTTCGTCATTGAGGAGTTCTATTGTCTATTTCCGAAGTTCTTCATCAGATCTTCACCAAATTTAAATGGGACCAATCTGGAAGTATATCCGTTCAAACAAAACAAATATTATCCAAATCGGTTTATAAATGACGGAGTTATGAGGTAACAAACATTAAAAAAAAAAAAAAAAAAAACAGACGAATTGAGAACCTCCTCCTTTTTTGGAAGTCGTTTAAAAAGTGAACATTTTTTATTCCAAATCGGGCATAAGTAAGACTGTGCTTAACTGTGGGTAGGTACTCAAGTGCCGAATTTGGAAAAGTGTCGAATTCACGAAAGTGTCGAATTCACAAAAGTGTCGAATTCACGAAAGTGTCGGCCCTAAGAAATTGTCAACATAGCAAATCTATCCGATTAACGAAGCTGTCGGCTGCTTACTCTTGTATTTGCATTTGGAAATGCCAAAACTATTTTTTATAATAGACTCGCCAAGTCCACTTATTCAAAGAACATTACTAACTATAGTAGTTTTAAAACTAAGCTAGTTTTATCATTGTTTACGGTTAACTTACGTGCATGTTTCGAGATTCCTCCGACTACTTTTGGACCCTTTTACTTTTTAGCGAACTGAACACGCAGCGAGATCGCGAGTCAAAAAAAGTAATAGTTAACCAACGGTCGGTAAGATATAGAAACCCGGAAATAGATAAGCTCATAGCTTCCGACCAGCTGACGGTTTTCCGAAACAGGAAGCTTTTCTAAAGATACACGCTATTTTGACCATGAAATAGCGGTTCTATACCATATTAAGGCCTCACGGTTCATTATTTGCCCGCAGGTAGATGATAAATTGTTCGTGCCTACCCCCCATATCGACAGTATTAGCATACCGCGTACCTGCTTATCGAAAAATGATACCATGACGTATTATCTGAACGGAAAAATCACGGAAACTAACGGCTACCTACAGTCGGGCTTAGAACACAAATGAGGAGGTTATTCTTCGTTTGATAAGTAGATAGAGGTTTATTCGTATGTTTATTGGTTAAAGGCAGCAAAGCTAAGGGGCTCGTAGCTAATTAGCAACCGCGCAGATCATACGATTAGCGAGGTTAAGCTGCGCTTGCCGCGGTCAGTCCGTAGATGGGTGAACGTTCGTTACACATCGAGACCTTTACATGCCTCGGAGAGCACGATAAATAGTCGGTCCCGGGAAGTCAGAAACCCGAAAGTCTGACAACTGGTGTGACCTTAGGATATCGGCATTACACAGTAACTGGTTTACGGAGGTCTGAGGCAGTCGCTCCGTGTAAAATACTGGTATTCAGCAGCATCTGATTAGACTGGAAGCTGACCCCAACATAGTTGGGAAAAGGCTAGAACATTGGGTAAAAGAAGCAGTAACTCAACCGCTAACGTTTTATATTTGGCATCGAGAGGTTGTTAATTGACTAACAAACTATTAATGTAACGATTGTACGCTTGCCTCCCAAGTTCGATCCCGACCCGCGCCTCTGACTTTTCGAATTCATTATCACTTGCGTTAACGGTGAAGGAAAACATCGTGAGGAAACCTGCACCTCTGAAAGAGTTCCATAAAGTTCTCAATGGTTTGTCCGTCAACCCGCACCCGGCCAGCGTGATAGACTAAGAGTTAAACCCTCCTCAATCTGAAAAGAGGCCTGTATCTAGCAGTGTGACAGTAATGCACTAGTTTTGCACTGAACTATTGGTTGGTGTCGCCTACATAAGGCTTTGAGCAGACGACGGAGTTTTTGTTCGGCGGACTACCGTGGACAATCATGACAGTATCTGCTGGCCGTCGCGACATTCGCACGTGGTTGGTAGTTAGTTTTTATCCGCGGCAATCTGCATGCCAAAAAGTCATTGGTCTCGAATTCAAAGAAGGCACGCACCTCAGACTTCGGATTCATGTACGTATTGTATAATTATCACTTGCTTAAAAACGGTGAAGGAAAACACCGTAAGGAAACCGGCATGCCTGAGAGATATTTCTCGACGGCATGTGAAGCCGAGTCAGAGGCCCATGGGCGGCATAAACTCTGACACCAGGTTAGTCACTAACCACACCAAAAGAAGCAGAAGGGCCTAAGGATGACCCCGACGTATCCTCCACTATTGATGATCCTCAATCATCAAATGTGGGGGCTGTTTAAATGCGCAGTTAAAATCTAAAACGTCAACTTGGTAAAAACGTCTCTTTTTCGTACGAAGATCGACTATTTCCTTCATCGATAAGGTTGGTCTTCGTATCCCCCCTCTACAACTTAAAGAAACTTAAGTTTTCACAGTAAGATTTTATCAGATGACAGGTAAACGCTTCTGTCGATGTAACTGATATCATATCATCATCCCTTATTTGCGTGTTGTGATACTTTACGGAAATATATGAGGTTTATACTTAGATTGGAGCTACACGGCATGTATAAATTATTATTATTAGGCACCAACATATTCTGTTTCCTTGACTTGTCTATGGAGAACTGTTTACGTAGAGATAAAATCGAAATATTCATTCATTAACCTAATATTAAACATAACATAACATCACGCCTGTAATCCCCGAAGGGTTGGGCAGAGGTGTATAGTAACACCCGCATTTCCAGGCTCCATAAAGTTCTCGATGGTGTATGTAGTCTGCCAACCCGCACCAGGCCAGCGTGGTGGACACCCTAAACTCTTCTCATTCTGAGAAGAGGCCCGTGCCTAGCAGTGGGACAGTAATGGGCTCGTTATGTTATCAAATTACAATTATTATTAAACTGCTTCGTTGGTCTAGTGGAGGCAAGCGCGACTGTTAATCGTGAGGTCCTGGGTTCGATCCCCAGGTTGGACAAAATGTTATTGGGTTTTTCCGTGTAGAATTCCTCAGTAGCAGCCCGGATTTGGATTTGTGCCGGGTTGATAGCAATAGGCTCGCCCCCTATTATATGGCACTTAAACATAACGGCGAAATAAGGGTGTTACTATACACCCCTGCACAACCCTTGGGGGAATACAGGCGTGATGTTATGTTATTACAATTATTATTCAGTGTCTTTATCCGGAAATCCAAAGCACCTTGGCAGTTCCACCTACCCACTTGCTATCTAATCACCAAACACACCTACACCATGATTTGCTTTCGTCAATTATCTCTTTGATAATACCTGACTCATTCATCGTCAAATATTTATTACATTGTCATTCTCGTCATAAATTCTTTTCGGAACATCTAAGTGCAAAGTGATAACAGCTCGGCGAATAAGGGTCTTTCCACCAAACCGAAAATCCTTAAGCACTATTTTGTTGTGACTGAATAAAGACCTGTATCAGTATTGCCAGAGACAAATTGTGACCCACGTATGCCCCTCAAGCTGAAGGGCAAAATCTACAAACCCATTATAAGACCTGTCGTTCTGTACAGATCAGAGTGTTGGGCCGTGAAGAAGACGGATGAAAGAAGTTTACACGTAGCGGAGATGAGAATGTTGAGATGGATGTGTGGAGTGACGCGAATGGATAAAGTAAGAAATAAGTATATTAGAGGGAGTTTGAAAGTGGCACCAGTGACAGAAAAGTTGAAAGGAAATCGGTTGTCCTGGTATGGGCATGTGATGAGGATGGATGAAACACATGTGACTAAGAGAGTGATGAATATGAATGTTGATGGATGGAGGGAGAGGGAGACCAAAGAAAAGATGGATGGTTTGTGTGAAGGAGGACATGAAAGATAAGGGAGTAAATGATAATGAGACGGTTGACAGGGAAGAATGGAAGAGAAAAACATATTGCGCCGACCACAAGTAACTTGGTACCAGGGCAGGAAGATGATGATCAGTATTGCCTTTAAGTATAAAATTCGATACGGACCAAGCGATTCCTCGCGCATACCCTAGCATACCCGGGCGGCGTCGGATTTTATACTTAAAGGTAATACTGATACAGTTCTTTATTCGGTGACATCAAAAAGCGCGCGAGGATTCTTTTCGTTTGGTGGTAACTGTGAGGATAATTTCCATCAAACGGCTCGCATCGCATAGGATCGGAACGGATTTTACAATCTTTAAACGATATTAAATCGTGTCAAATCAAATCAAATCAAATACACAGTGTACACAGTATATAAAGTCTATATTACCAAGCCGCGCACAGCAGCTTGACCGCTGGCGTCTTCCGCGACACGCGATCATAGCCGAAAGTATGCCGCGACGCGTGATCGGCTCCGTTCGCCTGTCATCGTATCCGATCGGATCCTTTCGACTGTCAACTCGGTAGGAATGAAACTATTTGACTAGGCGCAGAAACGGATACGTTCGCAAGCGACGGTACGGAGCTGATCGTATGCGTCGACATCCTGCCGGACGCGATCGGCTGTCGCCGCATCCGTTCGTATCCTTTCCGGTCCGATGCGATGCGAGCCGTTTGGTGGAAATCATCCTTTAGACAGTCAAAATATACCTACTATTGCGTCAGAGAGTAAACACTCCTCCACCACGAGGTGGCGTAATATGACCAAGGAATTACCAGCCAGCCAGATTATCTGTCTAGTAATAACAACAAGCTTCGATCACCAGCCAGCCTGAAAAGTGTGGTGATTCTGGCGTTTCCTCTTTCGACCGGTCATTGTTGCCTTTTAGAGGTCATTGGGGATTTAACAGCAATGATAGCCTAGTGGTGTGACCGTCGGACTGCCAAGTCACAGGTCTTGCGTCCTAACCCAAAGCACGCACATCTGTCTTTTCGGATTCATGTGCGTATTGTATAATCATCACTTGCTTAAAAACGGTGAAGGAAAACATCGTGTCGAAACCGGCATGCGTGATAGATATTTCTCGATGGCATGTGAAGCCAAGTCAGAGGGTCATGGGCGGCATAAATTCTGACACCAGGTTAGTCACTAACCACATGAAAAGAAGAAGGGGACTGATGTTGAAGGTAACATCAAAGTTAACTTAAAAAAGTGTTCTGATGTGACCCCCCATGATTCAGATCCTTTTTGATAAGTTTTGGACCAATTCGGTTTATTATAACACTAGCTGTATCCTCACGAATCCGCCCGCGTAAGAAGTTTTATTCCAGTAATAAATATAGCCTATGTTACTCAGTGAAAATGTGATAATGTAGCTTTCTAACGGCAAAAGAATTTTTGAAATCGGTCCAGTAGTATTTAAGTTTATTTGTTACATACAAAAATACAAATCTTTCCTCTTTATAGTATTAGTATAGATAACATAACATCACGCCTGTATTCCCCGAAGGGTTGGGCAGAGGTGTATAGCAACACCCTCGTTTCGCCGTTATGTTTAAGTCCCATGTAATAGGAGGCGAGCCTATTGCCATCAACCAGGCACAAATCCAAACTCCGAGCTGCTACTGAGGAATTCCACACGGAAATACCCAAACTCGGTTTATTATTTCATATGTATACAGGGTGTAAACGAAATCGTGTAATTCTTTCAAACCTCGTGATGTACTGCTGACATAGATTAACACTGCATGGGATACTTTTGAATTCATTTTTTTTACATAAAGTAAACATGTGCACTTAACGTGAGGCATTTTAGCGCCCCGAGTTAAATGACCGCGCTGCGAGCGATAGCCGCGCAGTTCGCTCGAGGCGCTAAAATGTCTCAAGTTAAGAACTCATGTTTACTTCTTGTATTTTTTTTATTATTGAATCCAATAGTATCCCGTGCAGGGTAATCTATGTCAGCACTACATCACGGAGTTTGAAGGAATTACATGATTTTGTTTACACCCTGTACAATGATCAGCCATGACAGCGTTACCATGGAAAATTTCAAACGTAATTTGAAGTCTTCAACATTGATTACCAGCGGTCCTCGACAGTCGATGGGGCATGCCATGACGTGTACGCACACACACACAGTTGCGTGTGTCGTTCCTAATCAATGGGTACTGTTGGGTCGATACAGTATCCGTAGAGATGCCCTCTAAATTATAGATTTTTGATACTATCTACCCTTTGTATGCGTACGTTTTAAAAGGTACTTTAGGGATAGGCAAACTTATTTCTATCTCAATATTTTTTTAACAAAGATACTTTACTCAAAAATGCTTGTAATGTGGTCATTATTTTGACAACCTTCTTTGAGCAAAGTCGACATTTCCGGGCTACTTGAATAGGCGCCAGCAAAGTTGTATGGAATTTCATTGCTGATGAGTTTTAGCCACCAGCAATTTCCTTTGAAAATCCATTATTGTCGAGTTTTGTTTCAAAAATATTTTGGTGCAAAAAAATGTTATTCAGAATTGGGCTGTATAGGTACAGGCAGTACAATCATTAAATACTAATAAAAATAACCAAAGCCCGGGGAAGAAACAAATCGTTTCTTTAAATAAATTCTTACTATACTAAGCTGGTTTTATTTAAATTACTCGCATTGTTTGAGTAAAGCACTATACAAGCCTTGGTCCGCAATGACTGCGCTGCTGGCCACGCTATGATGGCCTCGGGCTTAGTTTAGCCACGCTCTTGACCTTCAAGCTTGGTCATCATTGCAGCCCTTGCTGTCCGCGTTATAAAGGCCTTGACCTTCGGTCTCGGCCTTTATTCCAGCTTGTCCATCAAGAGCTGCAATGCTGACCGCGCTGTGATGGCCTGGAGCTGCGCTACACTGCGCTTCTTTCGGCCATCATCAGTGCTAACAGCAACGCAGTCATTACAGACCGCGGCAGTAATGTACTATATAACATCATCTTTGCCGCCTGTAAACGTCCCTAGCAGAACCTGGGCCTGCCTATGTGAACGGTCAAAGGGAAAATTGATGGTGATTGGTGATCACATTTAAGTATGAATATAGTCTTACGTCGTGAATGCCTCGTTGGTCCAGTGGTGGCTAGCGCGACTGCTGATCGTGAGGTTTTGGGTATGATCCCCAGGTCGAGCAGTGTTATTAGGTTTTTCCGTATGGAATTCCTCAGTAGCAACCCGTAGTCTGGATTTGTGCCCGGTTGATGGCAATAGCTCGCCCCCTATTACATGGGAGTTAAACATAACGGCGAAATGAAGGTATTACTATACACCCCTGCCTAAACCTTCGGGGAATATAGGCGTGATATTATGTTAATATGTTAAAAATCAATCAACTTTAGTAACTATTAGCTGTGTCCTCACGGCTCCGCCCGTATTCTATGTTACTCAGTGATAATGTAGCTTTCTAACGGCAAAAGAATTTTTGAAATAGATCCAGTAGTTTTTAAGTTTATTCTTTACATACAAAAATATAAAAATCTATCTATCTAACAAGGTTAGTCGGAAAGGGGGTACTAAGCAGAAAGGGTGTTAAAGTAACCATAATAAGGGATAACTTTTGTTCTACAACTTTCCCCAAAACTCGATAGTTTAAGAGAAAAAGCTTTTCAAAGATTTCGTAAAAAATATGCTAAAATCTATCTGTCCATAGCAATGATCAGCTGTTTTTACAATTTAGGTCATATTTGGGGTCACGGATTAGAAAATAAATTTTTGAATTCATAACTAAAGCAGGAATGTTTTTTTTTTGAAAAAACTAAAATAAAAATATTTTTGGATGCAAATAAAAATTATCGAATTTTGTAATTTTCACACTTGCTTTAAAATAGTTATCAGTGATACTTTAGGTGGCCCACGGCTTATTATCCCCTTTCCGACTAACCTTGTATAAATAAAAATGAATGGCCAAATGTGTTGCTAAGCGCAAAACTTGAGAACGGCTCGACCAATTCGGCAATTTTTTTTTAAATATATTCCTTAAGGCACATGGAATGTTCTTATGGTGAGAAAAAACAAAAATTGTGTGGAAAATAGTAAAAACAACACTTTTCTTTTCCCACTACAGGCCATAACTTTTGGCAGAACGAAGTCTGTCCGGGCAGCTAGTACAAAAATACAAATCTTTCCTCTTTATAATATTAGTATAGATACATTTCAATTCTCAATATCTTTGTAACGATTATTGTAAAGGTCATCGTTTGCTTTAGAAGACAGTTTAATTCAATAAATATATCATTTAACAATAACAATACAACAATGAACTTTCTTCCAGTTATTTTCCAATATTTCCCGTAAACATGCAACGTAGTGTACCTTCTATAAAACTAAGTTTTTCCGATATTTATGTAACTAAGTTTTGTTAACGTGAAACTGAAAGTTTACAGTTTGTATAAATTTGAAGAAATAGGCCGCTTGCAAAAAAAGTCAGGTTTCAATACCTACATTTACAACTAACTTAGTAAATAATGGAATCAGGCGATACTTTGCTGAAATCCATGACATCTATAATAATATTATAAAGCTGAAGAGTTTGTTTGTTTGAATGCGCTAATCTCAGGAACTACTGATTGTACCCTTGATGGATACCCTTGCCCCGGGGAAGGCGAAGGGTTACTCGGGACTCTTACTAAAATACCACGGTGTTCCTCCTCCTGACCGTTGGCCGGAGTCGCGGCATTCGCAAAAGAATGAACCTGGTAAATAATGTTTATGTTTACCAATACTTTTTATCATCATAGTTTTAAGAACGCCAATCCATGGGCTCGACGTAAAAATTAAAAAATAAATACAAAAACAAAAGGGTTATTTATCTTTATTAATATTATAAAGCTGAAGAGTTTGTTTGTTTGTTTGTTTGAACGCGCTAAGCTCAGGAACTACTGGTTGGAATTTCAAAAATATTTTTGTGTTGGTTAGTCCATTTATCGAGGAAGGTTATAGGCTATATAACATCACGCTACGACCAATAGGAGCGGAGCATAAATAAAAAAGTTGCAAAGACGGGAAAAATGTCCACCCGTGCGAAGCCAGGACGGGCCGCTAGTCATAATATATTATTGTTATAATTAACAATAGCCAATCGATTACCAATAAATTAGTTAAACTATCTGTTTATAATGTTAAAATAACAGCTTTTTACTAAATGCATATTATTGTGAAAGTATAGAATAGAATATACTTTATTGTACACCTAAATTGTAACACAGCTCTCATACAATATCAAACATTAAAGGGTACAATGGCGGTCTTATCGCTGATAGCGATATCTACCAGACAACCTTTGGATGAACAGGAAGTCAATGAATATAATAAATATAATGTCTATTGTTTCGGCTAATCTCCGAAACGGCTGCACCGATTTTGACGGGACTTTCACTGGCAGATAGCTGATGTTATAAGGAGTAACTTAGGCTACTTTTATTTTAGAAAAAGAAAAAGAATTAGGGTACTACGCAAAAAATTAAAAGCCATCCGACTTCTACGCAGACAAAGTCGCAGAAAAAGCTAGTTAAGAAAAATAATCGTACTAGCTGTTGCCCGCGGTTTCACCCGCATCTTAGAGGAACTACTTCATGCACCCGGATAAAAAGTAATCTATGTGTTAATCCAGAATATTGTCTATATGTGTGCCAAATTTCACCCAAATCGGTTCAGCCTTTAATGCGTGAAAGAGTAACAAACATCCATACATCCATCCTCACAAACTTTCACATTTATAATATGTATAGTCACCTACGTTTCAAAACGTCAATCTTTATAATCATGAATTCATGACTGAAATATAAGCTATTCAGGGTCACAGACTATTTAAAGCTGAACATGACATACAAAATCGTATACATAATGTATTACTGAAACGGTTAAAATACAATGCATGGTTAACAACTCTTGCGCAACAACGAAATGATCGTGTTTGTGTGCGCGGGAGTGTCCCGATATGCGTCAGAGTTTACTTTGAAATATGACACAGCTGTTTGCAGTTTAATCGTATTAATCGTAAGAGTAGTTTTCCGACAAAAAAAATATACCATTTTCTTTTTTCCTGTAGCGTTCTCTGAGGGAGATGTGATTCGTTGCAACTGCATACAAAATAATATTGATCAAAACTCGAAAAATAGTTATCTTTTTTCTGCGAAATCTGTTTAAAAACATAACATCACGCCTGTATTCCCCGAAGGGTTGCGCAGAGGTGAATAGTAAAACCCTCATTTCGTCGTTATGTTTCAAGTCCCATGTAATACGGGTATCACAACTCCAAACACCGGGCTGCTACTGAGGAATTCCACACACAAAACCCCAATAACACTGCCTGACCTGGGGATCGAACCCAGGACCTCACGATCAGCAGTCGCGCTTGCCACCACTAGACCAACGAGGCAATTTAATGCGCGTTTAATGCGCGCGCGCATGTATTGCGTGCTACAGTTAAAAGCTGTTTTTTAATACCAAAAAATAAAAGTTGTTTCCCAGCAATTATTTTTGCTGTATGTTACTTAGTTTGATGTACAGTATGCGTAGACTTCGGCTTCATTAAGGGTATTTTTTACACCCAGTATAGTCATTAGCAGAAAAGTGGACGCTTCTGCCCATGCTCTTGATAAAATTCTTTATACGCCTTTTATGCTGGGGAAGGGCTGGTCTATTCTTTACTGGGCTACACGAAGACTCACCAAATATGGTTCATAAACGTGGTTTTTACCTAAACAGATATTATCAGGACACGAACATCGCGTGAAAGTTGCAATTTAACACTTTTGGAAGTACAATCGGCACAAAAGTGGGTAGTCGTAACTCAGCGTTGCATGTCGTATGGTACCTGCACTGGATTGATAGCCACCTCCGAAGTTTGACACGAGACTCACCCGCTGATGGGAATTATGTATCGATTATAAACTATTTTTGTATTCCAAATAGTGCGAGGCTTAGCATAATCAGTTCATTACTGTCCCACTGCTGAGCACAGGTCTGTGGCGACATCTACCACGCCTGATACGAACTACGCAGCACGACGATGATCTAGCAATCTACAGTGACAAATAATAACAACTCTCGAAAATGACGTCACAAATCCTGCATCGCGATATCAAGATTTGACACGCAGATAGTATACACAACTTCCCAACATCAACCACTGGGCAGTAGTCCGCCAGGTATAAGACCCGCCTGGCTGGTCTCTTTTCGTTGGACGAACACCAGACGTTGTTCCTCCACAGGCCTCTTCTCAGAATGGAAAGGATTTAGACCTTAGTCCACCACGCTGGCCTGGTGCGGGTTGGCGGACTACACACACTACCGAGAACTTCATTTTTGTGCCCTCATGTGTGCAGATCTCATCTCGATGTTTTCCTTCACAATTAACGCAAGTGATAAACAAATTTTGATCAAAGTAAAATCAGTCACTATGGTTAAAATATTATGGATAATGTGAATCGCGTGTTGTCATGTTCTCCTTCAAAATATCGTAAAGAAAGTCGAACTATTATCAATAAAAATAATAAAAGTGACCAGCCCATTAAAACAGCTTGCAAAATTTGCTCAGATTTGAGAACAATCGCCTAATAGAATTGTTTTCGAAAAAATTACAGTAATGCGAAATTATTGATATTTGATTCTTCTTCTTTTCGTGTGGTTAGTGATTAACGTGGTGTCAGAGTTTATGCCGCCCATGGACCTCTGACTTGGCTTCACATGTCGTCGAGAAATATCTTTCAGGCATGACGGTTTTCTCACGATGTTTTCCTTCACCGTTTTTAAGCAAGTGATTGTTATACAATACGCACATGAATCCGAAAAGTCAGAGGTGTCTGCCTTCGGTTCGAACTCGAGTCCTGATTTGGCAGTCCGACAGTCACACCACTAGGCTATTATTATAATAAAAAAAAAAGAAAAAAAAAAGCCTATTATAAGGTGAAAGACTATGTTGACGACAGGGATGTGTGGCGTTAATTTATCTTCTGCACATGTGGCTTCCCTGGTAACCTGTGAATAATCCCATACATCAATCCTACTTTTTTTTTTCATCGTGACATGTTTTATTGACATGTCATGACATTTTATACATTATGTAGGTACTTATTTTTCTCTCAATTAATTTTCATCATTGTATTTTACACCATAAATTATCCGTAACCACATTATTGATCTGTTGTCTGTGTAATACTGTAAATGGGAGCACAATGCAGCCATTAGTGTAACATTTTGACTCGGAGTATAATAAGACTGCTGATGACAGTGTTGGATTCCCATAATATTATGGTTGAGCCTGATTTTGCTGCACCTGTAGCATTATCAAAATGTAAATTATTATTGACATTTTGTATTTTGTTATTACACTAACCTGCATTGTTCTTACATAATTTTTATTTTAAGCACCGCATTGTAACTGTACCCGATTGTACAGCAAATTATTTTAAAAGAGTATCCATGGAGTTTCTTGCCGGCTTCTTCTCCATAGGATCTACTTTTTGGAACCGTGCAACTAAATTGTCGAGACGTTTCCTAAGTGCATGTACTGTGCCTATTCGAAATAAAAACTTTTGAATTTGAATTTGAATTACTATACAATTTGATTAAAGAACTAGGAATGGCTTAATATCACCGTGATGGCCAGCCTTATATTACCTGTAATCTGACGATAACCACACTATGAAATCCTATATTTCCTGAACAGAGAGGCCACGGAAGAAACAAATCTGAGCCTGACTGAAAACACTATGAGATGATGAAGAAAGCAGCTACATAACAATACTGTCGCTTAAACAAAACACGGAAATAACTAAAATATGTCTTAAATCTAAGCGCGAAAAGAAATATTTATGTGAAAATAGAGTTGGTGTGCCACAGGGCAGTGTGCTTGGCCCGCTCTTATTTCTGCTCTATATAAATGACTTGCCACTTCACATTCAACACTCAATGGTCTTATTTGCTGATGATAGCACCGCAATAATAAAATGCACTGTAGTAAATAAATATGAACATGACCAATATTCTATTCTTTTAAATTAAGTATAGATAGTGTAGTGTAAACATCTCTACTTAGTAGAGATGTTCTATCCTTTTCCCATCTATATTGGGGTCAGCTCCCCGCCTAACCAGATGCGGCTGAATACCAGTATTTTACACGGAGCGACTACCATCAGACCTCAGCAACCCAGTTACTGCGCAATGCCGATATCCTAAGGTTAGACCGGTTGTCAGACTTTCGGGCTTCTTACTTCCCGTAACGACTTTCATAGGTATATGTATGCCACCCGGGACCGACTGTATAACGTACTCTCCGAGGCACGGGATACTACTTAGTAGAGAGATAATATTGAAAATTTTACTATCAATTAGCACTTCAATGTTATCTTAAAATAACTATGATTATTGCAACTTCAGAGAATAGCTATGACTATTGTAGTTTAGTACTACAGCATTTAAACACTCATATTTTATGTTTGAAACGAATGACGTATTGCTACATATACAGGTGTAAACGAAATCAAGTAATTCCTTCAAACCTCGTGATGTACTGCTGACATAGATTAACCCTGAACGGGAAACTTATGCATTCAATAAAAAAAATACAAAAGTAAACATGTGTTCTTAACGTGAGGCATTTTAGCGCCCCGAGTTAAAGGACCACGCGGCGAGCGATAGCCGCGCAATTCGCTCGGGATGCTAAAATGCCTCACGTTAAGAACACATGTTTACTTATGTATTTTTTTTATTGAAGGAATTAGTTTCCCGTGCAGGATTAATCTATGTCAGCAGTTCATCACGAAGTTTGAAGGAATCACATGATTTCGTTTACACCCTGTATATACGTGACATCACGCGTCATATATTAAACTAGCACTGAGCCCGCGACTTCGTCCGCGTGAATTTTGATACAAACTTCCATCCCCTATTTTACCCCCTTAGGGGTAAAATTTCCAAAAATCGTTTCTTAGTGGATGCCTACGTCACAAAAGGAACCTACTGTTCAAATTTCATGTTTCCAGCTTCAGTGGTTTAGGCTCTGCGTTGACGAATCAGTCAGTCAGGATAAGTAATAATTTACGGAATTTATCTAAGGCCTTCCTTCGAAGGTTTTGCGTTATACTACTCATAGTCATAGGCACAGTGCATAATATCAGCAAGGATATTGGATCACCCGCGCGACAGCGCAACGAGTATTCCCAAGGAGCGTTGATGTCAGGCTGGCGGCCGGTCATAGAACAATAAACCAAATCCTCTAACAACATGGATTTACGAACTACATGTTGTGCCGACCCCACCTAGTGTAAGATAAGGGCAGGGAGATGAAGGAGAAGAAGTCATATGCACAAATTAAGCTTAAAAAATCGAATTAAACTTCATACACATCCAAGCACTGGTTAGGATCTTCATATCCGTTTACCCACAGAAACTAACACTCCTTTCACTTACAGTCTTCTAATAATCAATGTCCTGGTCATCTGTGAGACAATCTGTGATCACGTGTCCGGGGTATTTGAAACGAGTGACGACTTGGAGCGGTATTCCTCGTAGCGTTGAAGGTGGAATATTCGCGGGAGTCTTATTGCGCGCTTTGAATACCATTACCTCGCTTTTGGTAACATTATACCTCAGCCCGTGAGTCTCCGCATACCCCTCACAGACCGCCATCAGTTTTCTCAAACCACAGATTGACGGGCTGAGCAGCGCTGTGTCATCGGCGCAGCTTATATTGTTTATCGTTTGTCCATCGACGGAGTAGCCAACCCTAGTGCAGCTCAGCTCACCAATCAAACTGTTTACATACGGGTTAAGTAGACTGAGCGGGGTCGGTCCACCCTGTCTTACACCACAATTCAGTCCATAAGAAACGGATTTAAAACCTGCCCACCGAACATAATTCTTTTGGTTTGAGTACCAATGTTTCAGAATACTAATGAGTTCAGCGGGTAAGTCCGTTTCATTATTTTTAAGATATTTTTGTTAGTACCTACTTATATTATAATTTACCAACATATGGATGTACCTTGTCCGAAATAAATTTGATTGATTGATAATAAACTAACATAATAAGCCAAGTCAATCAAAAATAGTAAACAGCGCCAAACCCTCAATCTACTTCCAAAACCTTCACGTAATGTTGCACCAAGTACCAACAGCCCATCAACCCGTAAATTGCCTGTCAGAAACAAGTCAGCACCCAAAAATAATGTTGTAAAGGTTAATTCGGCACCGCTTGAAGTTCACACCTATCGCGAGGGATCGCAATTAGACTATCAAACGGATAGCCCCGTACCTGGTACGACGTACCGCATTGGAAGGGTTAAACATTGAAATTTGGTTTTCTAAAATGGTTTTTCGTATTTAAACTAGGGTGTTTATGGGGGGTTAACGTTGTGTTATTGGGTTTATTGGTGTTTATGGATTCGAGGGACTGATGATGGTTGTAAACTTATCGTTAATTGTTTTGATGGTCGGATTTAACAATATTTAGGTTGTTAGTTAATCTTGAACTAACAGAAGTAATTTCGACTTCTTAAAATTACATTGTTGTCTACCAAATGCAAATTTAGTACTCACTAGCGACACGTCCCAGCTTCGCACGGGTGGACATTTTGCCCGTTTTTGCAACATTTTTCATTTATGCTCCGCTCCTATTAGTCGTAGCGTGATGTTATATAGCCTATAACCTTTCTCGATAAATGGACTATCCAATACAAAAATAATTTTTCAATTCCAACCAATAGTTCCTGAGATTAGCGCGTTCAAACAAACAAACTCTTCAGCTTTGTAATATTAGTAAGTATAGATTAGTTTTAAGTTTTTAGAACCTAACCGTTTTGGGGTAAATCAAACACCTATCTATCTGCTTTGCCTTTTTCCAACTATGTTGAGGTCAGCTTCCAGTCTAACCAGAAGCGGCTGATTACTATTATTTTACACGAAGCGACTACCATCAGACCTCCGCAACCCAGTTATTGGGCAATGCCGATACGCTAAGATTAGACCGGTTATCAGAATTTCGAGCTTCTGACTACCCGTAACGACTGTCATAGGTATTCGTATGACTCCCGGGACCGACTGTTTAACATGCTCTCCGACGGACGGAGGGGTCTCGATGTGTAACGAACGGTCACCCATCCACGGACTGACCGCGGCAAGTGCAGCTTAACCTCGCAAATCCACGAACCCCTCGGTAAATCAAAAACCATTGGTCCAAAATCTAAATAATATTACCGAGATAGCTGAAACTTTAGGTTCAATAACAATAGTCTTGACCATAACCGAGATCCGACAGTGCCTAATTCTTCTTCTCTCGTGTCGGAACGAGCTGTACGAGAGTAGGTCACGTCATGGGAACGAGATTAGCCAGTCAGCAAGGTTGGTAGCGGGGCTGACTGCATAGGGTGCGCCGGTCGTGAGCCACCGCCCGACCAGTAACAGGCCCGAGAAGGCGGCGCGCAGTTTTCCGTGCGCGCTTCTCAGGAGGATGTGGGGCAAGGCCCCACAGAAGAGAGGTCCGCCAGCGGCCTGCCGGGGTAGCGGTGCATGCTTTTGCGAATCCCGCGACCCCGGCCGAACGGTCAAGAGGAGGAACACCGTTGGTTTTAAGCCAGTATGAGTCCGGCAGTCACCCTCGCCTCTTCCGAGCGAGGGACATCCACTAGGATTTTCCAACGATATAAAAAAAGGTTTTGCTGGACGTACTTGAGTATCGACACTCGTGGAGGCTCTTTTAACGTCTTTGATATTACTCAATCCATCTAAAAGGTTATTAATGAAACATTTGCAAAGTATCTAGGAGGCTCACGTCATCATCTTCCTGCCCTGGTCCCAAGTTACTCGTGGTCGACGCAATATGTTTTCCTCTTCCATTCTTCCCTATCAGCCTCATTATCATTTACTCCCTTATCTTTCATATCCTCCCTTATACAATCCATCCATTTTTTTGGTCTCCCTCTCCCCCGCCATCCATCTAGGAGACTCACATAAATACAAGAGAAAGTGTACCGACGGAACCAACTCCCCGATACACAAATCATTACATAAGACTCCAAGGCCATGCAGAGCCATAGGCACTCTGCCAAATAAAGGTCTACCATAAAAAAACTACTTTCAAACTAACAAAGTCTAAGTAAATCAATAAATTCATTGCATCCGTACGTGTCTTAACCTGGAACTGCCTTGTCGTGCCAAGGTCGTTGCAGCAGGAAACGAAAGCAAACGTAGACTAATGGCATTAAATGCGCAATCCGGTACGGTAGATATCTGCATTCATTGATTAATTGTCTTCATGGAAAGAAAGCTCGGATAGGTTTGTTAGTTTTGGACTTTATCATATCGGGCATAAGGTTTGATCTTAGTTTTTGATCAAAGCTTCAATCAGTTTGATTGTAAGCTATGATCTGCATTCATTGATTAATTGTCTTCATGGAAAGAAAGCTCGGATAGGTTTATTAGTTTTGCACTTTATCATATCGGGCATAAGGTTTAATGTCAGTTTTTGATCAAAGCTTCAATCAATTTTATTGTAAGCTCTACGCATAGACTTAATTCTTATTTAATACTTCATGTCTTCTTCTTTTCCTGGTGTCAGAGTTTATGCCGCCCATGGGCCTCTGACTTGACTTCACATGCCGTCGAGAAATATCTCTCGGGCATGCCGGTTTCCTAACGATGTTTTCCTTCACCGTTTTTAAACAAGTGATAATTATACAATACGCACATGAATCTGAAAAGTCAGAGGTGCGTGTCTTGGGTTCGAACTCGAGACCGACTTGGCAGTCCGACGGTCACACCACTAGGCTATCACTGCTATATATACATACTTCAGGTTTATCATAAACATAACATAACATCACGCCTGTATTCCCCGAAGGGTTCGGCAGAGGTGTTTTTAGTACACCCTCGTTTCACCAGTTGTAATAGGAGGCGAGCCTATTGCCATTAACCGGGCACAAATACAGATTCCGGGCTGCTACTGAGAAATTCCTAATGGAAAAACCCAATAACACTTTGCTCGACCTGGTGATCGAACCAAGAACCCCGTGCTCAGCAGTCGCGCTTGCGACCACTAGTTCAACAAGGCAATCAGTTTAGGTTTATCATCTAATCTAAAGGATTCTCCTGGCTCCCAATCTACCAATTTCTCACAGACAAGACACTTTCCCAACAGTGTTTTTTTTTTAACATTTCTTCTTCGGCTTCTTTCTACAATGGAACTCTGTCGTCACTCGTATACAAGATGTCTGTTGATTAATTTTTCATCCATAAATGAAGACTGATGTTTTGTGTCAAAGTACACTGATAATTAATTATATAATATAATTTATTACAATTAACGTGAATAATGTATTGAGTTCTCAAAAAAGGCCAGGTTGGTAGCACCCTAAACCGACGGGCATGCATGAGAAGGTTAATGAATGTAGATGAAGCGAAAAGGTGTGTCAGGATCGTAGTAGGTGGAAATCTCTGCCTACCCCCATGGGAAACAGGCGTGATTGTATGTATACTATACGGAGCGGCGACTAAACGCTCCACATTAACAAATAAAATAAAAATAATTTAATTTAGTTTAAAAGGTTAACTTAACAATAACACAAAAGAAAAAAATACTAACTTATTATATTCATTCCACTAAACGCCTTCATTGAAAACTTTAACCTTCAGGAAACTACATCATTGTCACTTACAAAGACTGAAACTTAGGCTACGATAGGTTGCCATTTATCAATAGGTACATGTCATTGTTATATTTTACACATTTTCAATAAATTATTATCATCTAGCAGTATTAACGCACTTTTAGCCCCACGTTGGGCGCCAATGTCGCACTTTAAGTGTTCAAGGGTTGCTTTCAAAATCAAAATCAAAAGTTTTTATTTCACATAAACCAATACAGGTGCTTATGAAAAGTCGAATTTAGATGCACGGTTCCAATTAGTCGTTTCCTATGGAGAAGAGCCGGCACGAAACTCCATGGTTACTCTTTTAAAAATAATATCTTTAACAATTACAGAGTACAATGATTTAGGATAGTGAGAGAACAATGGAGTCCTGACCACAGACCAATGAGTAATGTAGAACAAAAATTAACAAACAAAATAGAATAAAAACTGTATGATTAACAGTAATTTACAAATTTATAGAGGCAGGTCCACAAAGTTCTCACATTTACAAAAGTGATAAGGAAGCTAAACTATATAAAACAATTGACATAATTAAATGTCATCTTTAAAAGACAACCCTCAACAAGCATGTGCACATCAAATTTAACAGGCGTGTACTTACGGGAGGATAAAGAATAACACTTGTAACCGTACAATATACAGGGTTAGTCGGAAAGGGGGTAGTAAGCTGCGGGCCACTTAATCTATCACTGATGATTGTTTTATAGAAAGTGTTAAAATTAAAAAAAAAATCATGCAAAATGATTTTTGTTTTAGGTTTTTCAAAAATTCTTCATCCCTGCTTTAGTTACTAATTCAGAAAATGGAGCTGCTAATACGTGACCCTAAATATGACCTAAAATGTCAACACGTCTGATCATAGCTGAGGATAGATAGAATTTAGCGTATTTTTTATGAAATCTTTGAACAGCTATTCCTCTTAAACTATTGACTTTTGGGGAAAGTTGCAGAACAAAAGTTATCCCTTATTATGGGTACTTTAACACCCTTTCGGCTTAGTACCCCCTTTCCGACTAACCTTGTATATATTTTAATAAGAATTAAAAATAGATCAACAGGGCGTGGTTCGTAGTAATGCGAGGAGTCCAGGGACTTCTTAAGCAGGTATAGTACTTAACTTGGTAACTGCAGCGGCACAAGAGGCGATCTGCAGTGTGCCCGACCTTTTATAGGCCTGGACCCCCGCCAGTCCGCCAGCACCCGTCACGCGATTCGAAAGGAGACAGATTAGATAAGAAGGGCTCGTTGCTAATTACCAACCGCACAGATCATACGATATGCGAGGTTAAGCTGCGCTTTCCACGGTCAGTCTGTGCATAGATGACCATTCATTACACATCGAGGCCCCTCCGTGCCTCGGAGAGCACGTTAAACAGTCGGTCCCGGGTGTCA
Source organism: Amphipyra berbera (assembly GCA_910594945.2). Taxonomy (NCBI): domain Eukaryota; kingdom Metazoa; phylum Arthropoda; class Insecta; order Lepidoptera; family Noctuidae; genus Amphipyra; species Amphipyra berbera. The sequence goes on along the minus strand of OU343142.1, from coordinate 1,328,289 downwards.
TACGAATACCTATGACAGTCGTTACGGGAGGTCAGAAGCCCGTAAGTCTGCCCACCGGTCTAACTACCGGTATTGCCCTGTAACTGTTTTGCAGAGGTCAGATGGCAGTCACTCCGTGTAAAATACTGGTATTCAGACGCATCTGGTTAAACTGGAAGCTGATCCCAACACAGTTAGAAAAGGCTGGGCAGAACAGAATAGTTTTCAGGATTCAAAGGTTTCTATAAACCAGTCATGGCACTTTAAGGTATAGACCAGTGATGGGCCGAATAAAGGTTTCACCGAATACGAATATTAGGCTGAATGTTCGGTTAAAAGTTTACCGAACCGAATATTCGGCAGCATATGGCGTGCTTTATCGTGCATTGCAAAAATTCAAGTTTATACATGTCGGACTGTTATTGCGTCATCTACTTAGCGACAAAACATTGGGACGTGCATTTCTTTTTGTGTAAAAAATCGTTTAACTCGGTTAATTGCCAAAAAAACAATTAAAATATGTGGAAGGAAGAGGTCGAACGTTTGGACATTTTTTCTGTGAAACTGACGATAAATGTTAAGACACACTTGATATGGATACAATTATGTAATTATACTACTTCATACAAGCATTGAGGCAACTTTTTAACGGAAGATTATTCGGTAGAATGTTCGGCATTTTTGCCGAATAATCGGCTGAGTACGAATATTCGGCCCATCCCTAGTATAGACACAAAAAACCCATAAGTCAGGCAAACGTCCTTACTGACCTTGTTATGCATCTATATGAAAGTAAATTATCATGACAAGTTTTCCACAGACTTCCCAATCGATGCAGTATCGGTACAAAAAAAAATCGAATACGCACGCTTACGGTCTGCTTGCCTAGCTACCACCCTCACATTCAAGTCCAGCGCCAAGCAGTTTACTGTGTGCCGTCGTGTGTATATGAGAGCCAGAGGGGTATAGGGAAATCCCTCTATTTCTCTGTTCCTTGGATTCGTGTGCTCCATCTTAGACCCTGTCTGCGATTACCATCAGGTGAGGCTAGGGCCAAACGTGAACAAGAAAAAAATGAACCTATTGAAAGTAGAATATAGGTAAGGTTACAAAGAAAATTAAGTTAGCGGCCGGGTAGGGTAGGGTACATTTTCGGTCGCAAAATGATATCGCATCGACATATATTATCAGGGAGCGGTCTACTAAAGCGGTTCTGCGAATTAGGCGCAAAATTTTCCATGTTTGCTGATTATAATCGCTTCTAAAAGGTTTCCGGACTCCACCTCAATCCAATCTATATATAAAACCTGATTAATTTCGTTAATACCATTGAAAATCAGCCTTTTGTAACCACAAACACATTTTCATTAACAATGGGAGTACCACAGGGTACAATAGATTGCCATCAATCGTCTAACCTGATGAATTATTGCAGCATTGTTATAAATAATAGCTGTTTGCTTTAAGGTCAAATTTGGATCTAGGCTGGTATCACATAATATTTCGTATTTTGCTAAATTAATAACCTGGTTACCGATGTGATTAATTTTCTTATTCTGCGCATTTTTGCGGTTACGTATTTTTTAGGACACGCTATGATCACAGTACCTTAGATTTGATTTAGTGGCTCGACTTTTCCGTTGTGTACTTCGGTAGTTCTTGCTTCATCTTCATACCAAACTTGTGCTATATTTTGTAAATCCTAATTAGAATTAAATACCAGAGGATTTTTGAAAAAAAATTTAGGATATATCTAGCACAGGTCTTTGGGGGGATGTAGCGGGTGTAGGGTGGTTTCAAAAACGTATTGGATTGAACTTATGTCAAAATTGACTGCCGTTTAAACTTTGTTAACTTTTTTCAAACTCTAACTCAAAATATTTATTTGCACACTAAGGTAAAATAATACAGATCTTATTATATACAAGGTTAGTCGGAAAGGGGGTACTAAGCCGAAATGGTGTTAAAGTACCCATAATAAGGGATAACTTTTGTTCTACAACTTTCCCCAAAACTCGATAGTTTTAGAGAAATAGGTTTTTAAAGATTTCGTAAAATTTATGCTAATATCTGTTTGTCCATAGCTATGATCAGCTGTGTTTACAATTTAGCTCATATTTGGGGTCGCGGATTAGAAACTTAATTTTCTGAATTCATAACTAAAGCAGGCTGGTGGTATGTTTTTTTTTTAAAAACTAATGTAAAAATATTTTTTCATGCAAAGAAAAATTATCGAATTTTGAAATTTTAACACTTGCTTTAAAATAGTCATCAGTGATACTTTAAGTGGCCCGCGGCTTAGTACCACCTTTCCGACTAACCTTGTAGAGTAGGTACAGCTTAGCAACCTTTTCCAGGTGTTGCAATATTTGAGGGTTCTAATTAGATAAAAGTATATTTATAAATTTACTTATGTGTCTAACTTTGAGGCAGCATGATCTCTAAATAATAATATTATTAGTCTGCTAACCATAATGCTTTAAACCTCGTTCATGGAGTCGAGGAAATTAGCGCGGCGCGTGCTGAGGGGCGTAAAGCGGACAATTCAAATAAGACGACGTATTAGCGTGTTTGTGGTGACGCGTTCTTCTGCCAGTATTGTTTGAGCTGTAGTTGGATATATGACTGTAGGTACGGAGCGGAATGAGTGGGTCAAGGAACTGCAAGTATACTCCACCAAGAAGAACATAGTCTGTTTAGTTGTTGGCAATAAGATTGACATGTATATCATTTTGGGACCCAGTGCATAATATCAGCAAGCACATTGGGTCAACCGCGCGACGGGCGCAACGAGTATTCCCAAGGAGGATTGATGTCAGGCAGGCGGCCGGTCATAAAACAATAAGCCAAAACCTCTAACAACATGGATTTATGAAATACATGTTGTGCCGACCCCACCTAGTGCGGGATAAGGGCAGGAAGAAGAAGAAGGTACGGAGCGGAAAAAGCGGCGGCGTGTACGGCGGATCTCACAATTCCATAAACCAGGCCATAGTCGCCTCTAACCGATAAACATAAAGAGATACAATCAATTGCAAGACCATCAACAAAAAAGGGACATAACCACAGCAAACTTTTATCAGTTGACGTCAAAACATCTTCATACAAGTTCCTATTTATAACCGTTTCAATGCCGAGCTAGTAACAAGCTACATTACAGCCTACATTGCCATATATTAATATACTAAACCGCGGTACCGCTCCGGTACGGAATTTACATGACATTATTGAATAAGGCCTAAGACCACATTACCATGTATTAGAATTGATTGTAGGATATCGGCGTATTAGTCGATTATATTATGGAAATTGTTATGTGAAATTATGTTAAATAAACGATGCCACAGATTAAATATGCCTATGTTTCGTATAGAGCTGTTCTTGGTATGGAGCAAGACCCATATCAAGACCGATCATTATGGGTATTGACCTAGATCGCCGGTCACGATATTAAATCACACGTAATAAGGACATATTAACAACAATTATTATTATTATTTTCGTGTGGTTAGTGACTAACCTGGTGTCAGAGTTTATGCCGCCCATGGGCCTCTGACTTGGCTTCACATGCCGTCGAGAAATATCTCTCATGCATGCCGGTTTCCTCACGACGTTTTCCGTCACCGTTTTTAAGCAAGTGATAATTTACAATACGCACATAAATCCGAAAAGTCAGAGGTTACGTGCCTTGGGTTCGAATTCGAGACCTATGACTTGGCAGTCCCACGGTCACAACACTAGGCTATCCCTGCTGCTAACAACAATTACATTAACATAACATCACGCCTGTATTCCCCGAAGGGTTGGGCAGAGGTGTACAGTAACACCCTCATTTCGCAGTTATGTTTAAGTCCTATGTAATACGGGGCGAGTCTATTGCCATCAACCATCACAAATCCAATCTCCGGGGTGCTAATGAGGAATTCCACACGGAATAACCCAATAATACTTTGCCCGACCTGGGGATCGAACTCAAGACCTCATGATCAGCAATCGCGCTTGCCACTACTAGACCAACGGGGCAGACATAACCACAATTTTAGTTTAAACATTTTCTTGGCCGTACAACCTTTTTTTGGGACCGGATTACGTCTACAATTTTGGGTCACCCATCACGAACCACTATCCGTCATCTAGAAGGGCATTTTTTTTATTGGTGTACTTACTAATGCTAGTATACCGATTAAAGATTTATTTTAGTAAAGTTAGCGACATATGAATTTAAATCCTTCTCAAAAAAGGACCATATTCTCTTGACCACGATGCGTTTCCGTGTATTTCCGTTATACATACATAAACTCACGCCTTTTTCCATGGGGGCAGGCATAAACTATAGAACGCCACATGCTACGACCCTTACATACCCCTTTCGCTTCATCCACATTCATACATCTTGTCATACACGCACGCCGGTTGAGAGTACTACGCACCTGACCTTTGTGAAGAACACCAATAACATCGATGTATGTCCTTCTAGAACGTCCTCTAACGGCGTTCCCATTGACATCCGCCTTATAAATTCCTTTTGTTAATCGCCGTTCACTCATTCTCTCAACATGACCAAACCACCTAAGCATACTCCTTTCAATTTTTGTCACTACATCATCTTTTAAATCGCAACTTCAGTCTAACCGTCTAACAGTCTAATCTCGTCATTTCTCAATCTATCATTCAATGTACACCGCACATACTTCGCAAGGAACGCATTTCCACGGCATTTATTCTACTTTCATGCCTCTTCTGCCACGACCAACATTCACTTCCATACATAAGCGTAGGTACCAGCACACCATTATGGACAGCCAGCCGTGCCTTTTTGGACATCGACTGGTTAGCCACAACCGCATGCATAGCACCATTTACTTTATTTCCCGCATTTGCTCTCCTTTCCATGTCTTCGTCAATCTTGCCATCCCTTGTAAACATACTTTCGGTTATAAAGTTATAAATATCAATAATAGTAACAGCATCAACTTTTCCCAGCTTGTTACTTAACCATTCTGCATCGATACTTACTTGCTAGTTGCTGGACCAATCCAAAAATATTGAAAGAATTTATTCTCTTCCAGGTGGTAGAACCCATCAACCGTCTTCTGGACACCGTCCCGTTCGACGCTCTGTTCTACTCTCTGGACTGGCACCCGCCGGACCACGTCTCTTTTATCGACAACGTGCATATGAGGGAGCTACATCCGTCCAGCCCGGTGAGTCATCTACTGCTACATTACTTCTAGTAATGGTCTACTAGGAAGCTGTTAACTGATCTACTCTCTGGATTAACAGAACAACGTATTCTTAGTTTTGATATGTGCATTTCAACCCTGTTACCCAGTAAATAGTTTTTTTTTTCTGTTCGACTGCTTTTATATGGTCTTGCGGACCGTTTCTACGTAACCGGGTAGGTATTGGCGAGACCTGAAGGGCCTCCAACCAATGGAGAGCGGTACATTGTTACACTTATAAAAGACATACAACAGAATCTTGTAGGGGTGAATCTATTATTACAGTTATAGCTAATATCAGTATGTCAGGATTGCAGCATGGTTAATAAAGTAAGTGAAACCAACATAGACTCTCAACCAATGAGAGTACTTTTAATTGGGTTAGTGATTAGGTACAGAAGCACAATATATCACAATATAATAATTGACACAAGATCAGAAAATAAGGACAAGCAAATCACATATAAAAGGTCAGACTTCTTCGGCGGTACGACACGGAATCCTCTGCTCCGTCGAATGACCACTGTTTTTATAACTTCGGGTACGTTCATTCATCTTGACGGTTACCCTCCTATATCAACACTGTCCAGTGTTACCAGATACCGATAACACACTCGCATAGTTTACTTACAGCAATGTCTAGACTTTAAAAGAGACCTTGATTTCTGAGTATGTTTCGGCTTGTCTTCTCAGAGTTAGTCAGCTAGAAAACGCTGGCGCCATCTAGTCTTAAAAAAAACCATTACATTGACTTGTAAAAGTGTCTGTAACAGATTTATTCACAGAAATAAAAACCATTTATCATTTAAGAAAAGATGCACTGCAAAAAAATGTTGTAGCCTTACATAGCTGTGATAGCGTAACGGTTGAACGCTTGCCTTTCATGCAGGAGGGTCTGAGTTCGAACCTAGCCTGCACCTCCGACTTTACGAATTTACGATTATCCATCGAGAACTCGATGCAGTTTCATTAATTTAGTCTTCTTCCTAGCCCTTTCCCAATTATCTTGGGGTCAGCTTCCAGTCTAACCAGATATGGCTTCTTCTTCTTCTTCCTGCCGTAATCCCACACAAGGTGGGGTCGGCACAACATGTATTTCATAAATCCATGTTGTTAGAGGTTTTGGCTTATTGTTTTATGACCGGCCGCCTGCCTGACGTCAACCCTCCTTGGGAATACTTGTTGCGCCGTCGCGCGGGTGATCCAATGTGCTTGCTGATATTATGCACTGGGTCCCAAAATGATATGCTTGTCAGTCTTATTGCCGACAAGTAAGTAGGCTGTGTTCTTCTTGGTGGAGTACACTTGCAGTTCCACGACCTACTCATTCAGTTTTGCTAGGGACTTTGGTTCTGACACATCGTAAACTAATATAGCACCGTGAGCTTCTTTGTAAAATTTTGATGAATACTAGTACGATACGGCTGTATTTTACACGGAACGACTGCCATCAGACCTCCGCAACCCAATAACTGGGCAATGCCGATATCCTAAGGTTAGATTGGTTGTCAGAATTTCGGGCTTCTAACCACCCGTAACGACTGTCATACGTATTCATATAACACACTTTCTCTTTTCATTTAATTTAGTAGTTAGATCTTTTAAACTACGCAACGGATTTTAATGCAGTTTTCAGCAATATTAGCCCAGAGCTGAAGCCTTTGACAATGGTAAAAAGTGAAAAAATTTTAGTAGGATGAAACCCATTGGAAAAGGAAGAGAATTATAACAAAAATGAAAGGAAAAATAAATTACGGGCGATCTGAGGTCGGGATGTGGATGGGGGTGCGATTTTAAGGGTAAAAAACGGTTTATCTCGATTTCTGGCAAAACTACAAGTCCTATGGAAAAAAGTTAAATCGCAAAGTTGTAAGTAATAAAAAGATCTACAACGTTTGTATTTACACTTTTTTCACATAACCTCAAAATTTATGTGAAAAATTCAAATAACCAAGTTTTTGGTTTTTTATTTTTATCTTTTACAAAAATATGTTTTTTTTCACGAAATTTGGTGAAAACTTACCTTTTTATGTATAAAAAACCAAAAACTTGGTTATTTGAATTTTTCACATAAATTTTGAGGTTATGTGAAAAAAGTGTAATTACAAAAGTTGTAGATCTTTTTATTACCTACAATTTTGCCGTTTAACTTTTTTCCATAGGACTTGTTGTTTTGCCAGAAATCGAGATAAACCGTTTTTTACCCTTAAAAACGCACCCCCATCCACTTCCCGACCTCAGATCGCCCGCAATTTATTTTTCCTTTAATTTTTGTTATATTCTCTTCCTTTTCCAATGGGTTTCATCCTATTATATTTTTATTGGTTTCAAAAATTATTGACCCTGGTCTGTATACAATGTGTAACATAATAAACGAACACCCTGAAATTAGTTTGTTAAGAATCTGCTACTGAATCGATTTTAGCCATTTGTAATGTGTATTTTTTTTTTAATTGCTTTTCTTAAATAAGTCTTATAATTGAGATAAAGAAAAATTGAGCCTTATGTCAAGGCCAGAAGACTGAATTTTAAATGCAGTTAACAATAAAAAGTATTACAATTTTCTTAAATAAACCATATTTAAGCACATAAAACTAAATTTTAGTCTATGTATTATGATTATAACATAATATTCTTATTGGGGTGTTTGAGGGTGTGCGTTAATTACGTTACACGTTGTATAGAGTGATTCAAGAGGAAGGTTTATATGCCTCACATTAGTATCTATCTACATTTCACCCGTGCGAAGCCGGTAGTTATTAATAAAGCCTCTTCGCGAAAAACATCGAGTTCAGGGTGAAATCTTTAACAATAAACAATAAACGTTTGAGTGGTAAATTGTACCCTTAGGTAAGTCTCCATAAAAATGTCAATAAAAATTTAATGGTACGAAGTTTTTGAGGACAATCAGATTCAATTCGAACTTGACCTCGATAAGTAAGGGTTGTCACAAGTTTTTTTTGTACTGAAAACGGTAAAATATACAAAAAATTGCGTACTTTGTTAAAAATGGTACCGTACAATGGAGTGACTTTGATTCCTTGGGGTTACTTTGATCAAAACTTTGTTTCGTAATAAAACTCAAATTGTACGAATTCTTCCGATTATTTTTTTACGGTTGGCAGCATTGAACGTCATTGTCAGCGTGCGATCAGTCATAGTGGATGGGTTGATAAAGAAATATTAAAAATATGTTGGTACCTAATAGTTTTGTGTAATTATTTATTCCTTATTGGGGTTACTTTCAAATTCCTTAGAAAAAAGGGAGGTATCAAAGTAACCCCAATCATATTTTAACATTTATCACGAACATTTTATTTTATTTCTCCAAATAGTAATAAGAAAAATTATAATTTTATTCAAGAAATAGACAAAATTGATATTTGCACTTTATTTTATTTTTCTTGCTCTCATATTTCAAGAGAAAAATACATTTCAATTTTGAAATTAATCAAAGTAACCCCATTCTACCGTATGTAGATTATCGAAACCATTTTAAAAACAAGATTTTATCTTCCGGCTCCATCATCAGACCAGCTACATGGTACCATATTATTACATTGTCACCGAAGTCACATAGGTATGCTAAATTTCAGCTCAATTCGATGCCAGCAAATGTTTTAATAATGGATCACAAATTTTGAACCGGCAAGACATACGAACGAATCAAGTTAAATAAAAGCTTGTACATAACATCACGCCTGTATTCCCCAAAGGGATGGGCAGTGGTATATACTAACACTCTCTTTTCGCGATTGTTTAAGTCCCATGTAAAAGGGGGCGAGCCTATTGCCATCAACCGGGCACAAATCCAAACTCCGGGCTGCTACTGAGAAATCCCACACGGAAAAACCCAATAACACTGCCCGACCTGGGGATCGAACCCGGGACCTCACGATCAGCAGTCGCGCTTGCCACCACTAGACCAATGAGGCAGGCAAAAGCTTGTACAGTGCGCGTCATATAAATAGAACCAAGATGGCGTCGACTGCCAAACTTGAGGGGTTTACTAGTAGCCACTGAAGAGTTCCACTATCCACCTCCTAGCTCCATCATCAGACCCTGAACACCAAGTGCAATCTATTGGACTCGTCAAAACGAATCATATGATCCGAACCTCCAGAGATCACGTAGTCGACTCCATCTTGGGTTTTTTGACGGGCACTGTAAAAACAACTTTTCTTTACATAGTATAAAACAAAGTCGCTCCCGCTGTCTGTACGCTTAGATCTTTTAAACTACGCAGCGGATTTTAATGCAGTTTTCAGCAATAGATAGAGTGATTCAAGAGGAAGGTTTATATGCCCCACATTAGTATCTACATTGCACCCGTGCGAAGCCGGGGCGGGTCGCTAGTTTGATATATTTTACAGTATTAGGCTTTTAAAATGAGCTTTTACATTATTGAGATGTGAGGACCTTGATTATCACTTGCGTTAACGGTGAAGGAAACATCGTGAGGAAACCTGCACACCTGAGAGGGCTCCATGAAGTTCTCGATGGTGTATGTAATCTGCCAATCTACACCAGGCCAGCGTGGTGGACTAAGGTCTAAACCCTTCTCATTCTGAGAAGAGGCCTGTACCCAGCAGTGGGATAGTAATGGGCTGATTATGTTATACTTATGCCATTGGCTGCCTTAGTCTAGTGGTCGCGAGCGACTGCTGGGCATGGAGTCCTAGGTTCAATCCCCAGGTCGGGCAAAGTGTTATTGAGGTTTTTCATTAGGAATTTCTCAATAGCAGCCCGGAATCTGGATTTATGTCCGGTTAATGGCAATATGCTCCCTATTACATGGGACTTGAACATAAACGAAACGAGGGTGTACTAAAAACACCTCTACCGGACCCTTCGGGGAATGCAAAGCGTGATGTTATGTTATGACGTTGCCTTTTCTGTTTGTCATATTAGATTCCACAACAACCAAAAACAAATTTGATTTTTTTACACGCTTTATATTAGCTTCACTTGTAACTAACTAACTAACAATGTAATAAAATCTTGGAAGTCAATTTTAACCTACTTCTAATTGTCGTATCAAAATGAAACTTTGTATGTATATGTAGTTCGGATGACAATACTATAATTTGATATCTTGAAGCTGATCTGATGATGGAGCCAGGAGGTGGATAGTAGAACTCTTTAATTATAATTTTTTGTGCATGATAAAAACGTGTTTTTAGGGTTCCCTAACCAAAGGGTAAAACGGGACCCTATTACTAAGACTCCGCTGTCCGTTCGTCCTTCTGTCTGTCACCAGACTGTATCTCATGAACCGTGATAGTTAGACAGTTGAAATTTTCACAGATGATGTATTTCTGTTGTCGCTATAACAACAAATACTAAAAAACAGAATAAAATAAATATATTTAAGGGGGGCTCCCATACAACAAACGTGATTTTTTTGCTCGTTTTTGCTCGATATTGATAACTGCAACAGGTGGAAATATTCACAGAATATTTAGTTATATATTCACTTTAAAAATAAATAATTTAATTAAAATAAAACAAATATTTAAAGGGGGCTCCCATACAACAAACGTGTTTTTTTTGCCGATTTTATAGATAATGGTACGGAACCCTTTGTGCGCGAATCCGACTCGCACTTGGCCGGTTTTTTTAAACTACATATTTTTATTTTACACAACCATCAACCCTACCACAAGTACGTCTGGCGTGCGTGCTCAAGTCTGTCTATACCGCCACGCATCCCCAGTCATTGTTACTCAATCGCGTCACTGTTTCAATCGATACTATTGCGAATATTTTTTTATTCGTAACTTCGTAATTGATTCCCTGTGAAAAGGTATTAATAGAAGAGCTATCGTGAAACTGACACGAACTGATACAAGTTGAAGAAGCACACTTTAAGTTTAAAATTTACACTCATTAAACTCTGCATCCATCCCCGGCTGATCGACGCAAAAATTAACTAATCAACTGTCAAACCCCGTTACTTCACACGAGGATATCTCCTGTATCATGAGTGCGTTTACAGACATAAACGCAAAACCGGTACAACCATTTGTAGGCCATCCAAATATTTGTTTCGTGCGGGAATCGAGCCCACGACCCCACGAACACACGACTTAGCACAGAAGCCACTGTACCAAAGTTATCGTGAACGTGATTGGTAGTTGGTATTTCGATCAAGCAATCGCATCCATTGACATGCGATTTGATAAGCCTTTTAAAAACCGCGGGTTAGCTTTCTCCCAAAAAACACTAGATCCCCAGTCTCCTGCATCCTGTATTCCCCGAAGGGTTCGGCAGAGGTGTTTTAGTACACCCTCGTTTCGCCAGTTATGTTTAAGTCCCATGTAATAGGGGACGAGCCTTTAACCGGGCACATATCCAGTCTCCGAGCTGCTACTGAGAAATTCCTAATGGAATAACCCAATAACACTTTGCTCGACCGGGGGTCAAACCCAGGACCCCATGCTCAGCAGTCGCGCTTGCGATCACTAGACCAACAAGGCAGTCATCCATCTTCTTCACATAGTATAAAACAAAGTCGCTCCCGCTGTCTGTACGCTTAGATCTTTTAAACTCCGCAACGGATTTTAATGCAGTTTTCAGCAATAGATAGAGTGATTCAAGAGGAAGGTTTATATGCCCCACATTAGCATCTACATTGCACCCGTGCAAAGCCGAGGCGGGTCGCTAGTATTCCAATAATTTACCATGTCATTCTACTTGCAGGTACCAGCAGATAAGGCCCAGGCGTACGACACAGTGGTGTTTGCAGGCCCGCCTCCCATGAAACAGCGTCTGTGGCCACGACATTGTGTGCAAGATACCTGGGGCGCTGAGCTGCATAAGGATTTGAAGGTATGGCCTTTATTAATATAGCAGCAGTGATAGCCTAGTGGTGTGACCGTCGGACTGCCAAGTCATAGGTCTTGCGTCTTAACCCAAAGCACGCACATCTGACTTTTCGGATTCATGTGTGTATTGTATAATCATCACTTGTTTAAAAACGGTGAAGGAAAACATCGTGTCGAAACCGGCATGCGTGAGAGATATTTCTCGACGGCATGTGAAGCCAAGTCAGAGGCCCATGGGCGGCATAAACTCTGACACCAGGTTAGTCACTAACCACACGGAAAGAAGATATATTTAAGCTTGTCAGTTTTCTGGCTATTTCATGATCTGATGTACAGAGCATAAGATTTAGAGATACTCAGTAGGTTCTTCTTGAACTGCCTCGTTGGTCAAATGGTGGCAAGCGCGATCGTGAGGTCCTGGGTTCGATCCCCAAGTCGGGCAAAATGTTATTGGGTTTTTCCGTGTGGAATTCCTCAGTAGTAGCCCAGTGTATGGATTTGTGCCCGGTTGGTAGCAATAGGCTCGCACCCGCTTACATGGGACTTAACCATGACGGTGAAATGAGGGTGTTATTATACACCTCTGCCTGACCCTTCAGGGAGTACACGCGTGATGTTATGTATCTTTCAGCTGTCGGTCGTTCGTACGATCGCATCGCATGGTCGTCTGACAGTTTGCCAAACAGTACGACGCCTAAAAAGTATTTACGCAGTCAGACCCGCGGGCTTAGCTAGCCATTAATAAGTTTTCTTATCTTCCAGATATTGGAAGGCGCAGTAAAGATCTATAAAGGCACAAACCCCGAAGTGGACTCGTACTCTGTCTTCTGGGATAACAAGAAGCTGACTGACACCAGCCTGGGTAACCAGCTACGTCTGCGGGGAGCTTCCGACATCTACATATGTGGGCTGGCGTATGATGTGTGTGTAGGTGAGTGTGACGTCACCAGTACAGCCATTACCAGCTGGATCATTTTCAAAAGCCTCTTCTCTTACTGATAAAGAACAAGCATTGCCCACCACGCTCGCTTACTGCTTTTTGGCGATTTCAGACCATCAAGTCCAGTTTTCGTGAGGTCCTGGGTTCAATCCCCAGGTCGGGCAGTGTTATTGGGCTTTTCCGTGTGGAATTCCTCAGTAGCAGCCCGGAGTTTTGATTTGTGCCCGGTTGATGGCAATAGACTCGCCCCTTATTACATGGGATTTAAACGTAACGGCGAAATGAGGGTATTACTTTACACCTCTGCCAGACCCTTCGGGCAATACAAGCGTGGTGTTATGTAAGTCCAGTATTCCTCATGATGTTGTCCTCACCGCATCATATGACATTAAGGAATTTACTATGGTACCTGGCCAGATTGTGATCCTCCAAGACACTACACTTTTCTAGTTCAAATTTAAGTATTTGTAGCAACCCACACATCCGCTCGCCCTATGCGAGCTTCCCGCGCTCGTATGCCGCCGCGTTACCTATACGGTGCGTCGTCTCTGTCACTCACGTAGTGACCTCCTTTTTCCGCCGCTAACGGAACGGTTGGCTGTAAAGCGCTTATTACACTATTCAATTTGTAGGAAATCTAATTAGGAACACTCTAACTAGGAAATTGGAAGCTAGTGATCACACTAGACTAAATTGAATTCCAAATCGGACCGACGACTAGTTGCCACCTTTTTTTTGAACAAATATAGTATTTTTCCCAAAAATGCTGCAGATTTATAGTACTTTTGAGATATTCGGGGGAAAAAAATAGGTACACATTTATTTTTTATCATTATTTACTTTTCCATATATGTATACTTGTTATTGCTCTTCGCTTCGCTCTTAACTTTATGATATACTGTATTTTTATACCAAAATACTGTAAGTATATACTCAAAACGCTGTAAATTTACAAATCCGATCTGACAACACTGCTCTAAATCGTAGCGATACGATTACACTCACCTAAATCGTAAACAATTTAGGAACCTTCGGTCGGGACCATCCAATCGCACTAAATCGGAATCTAAGTGTTCTAACTTCAATTACATCTTTCGATTTGCTAATTAGATTTCCTACAAATTGAATAGCGTAATAAGCACTCAAGCGCGCGCGGCTCCACGTGCTCGCCAGTCCAACGCCGACCGCCGCAAGCCCTAATATCACGCGATTTATAATAGATCTAGGCTGTGTACCCATTGTGCTATACAATAAACTAATCAAATCATATGAAGTGGTTTCCATACCCTGAGACAACTCTCCATCATATATTATGTTTTCTTGTCGTCAGGAGCCACAATAGCCGACGCGCTGGCCATCGGGTACCGTTCCATCCTGATAGAGGACGCCAGTCGAGGCGTGGACCTGGCCGATATTGAGAAGACTAAGTCCACCATCGTTAACAACAACGGAGTTATTGTTAACTCTGATGAGGTAAGGCAACGGCATTTAAATACACAAATGTATAATGCATTTTTTTTTCTTGACAATTGAGCCGGTTTCTACTATTCTGCCAGCGTCATGTTGAGTATAATACTATAGTCGGACTTTAAATTCGATGCCGTAACTTGACAGTTGGAGGGATACCAGTTTTTAACAAAAAAAGGGTAATGAGGGGAAAAAAGAATGAACGAAATTGAATGAACTTAATAATATACACGACTTGACACGTTTGGTGCAGTGGCTGAGCGATTGGCTTCTGCGCTACGGGTCATAGGTTCGATTCCCGCACGCAACAAATATTTGTATGGCCTGCAGATAGTTGTTCCGGGTCTGGGCGTTTGTGTATGTGATGGTTTGTGTTTGCAAACGCACCCACGATACAGAAGAAATCAAAGTGTGGGGCACCGACTCTTAAAAAAAATATTGCAATCTGCCTCGTTGGTCTAGTGATGCCAAGCGCGACTGCTGATCGTGAGGCCCTGGGTTCGATCCCCAGGTCAGGCATAGTGTTATTGGGATTACCGTGTGGAATTCCTCAGTAACAGCCCAGAGTTTGGATTTGTGCCCGGTTGATAGCAATAGGCTCGCCTCCTATTTCATGGGCCTTAAACATAGCTGCGAAATAAGGGTGTTACTATACACCTCTGCCCAACCCGTCTGGGAATACAGGCGTGATGTTATGTTTATGTTATGCAAACTTTTTATTGAATTTAATAACTTTACGCTCAAAACAAATAATGTAAATTATTTTATCGTTTTTAACATACCTTCTACCTCTCCCTAACCGTGGGTTTAAAATTCTAAACAAAAATTAAACTCTTGTTATTGGTAACTTTTCAGGTCCTAGCGATGGTGGAAGGTCGTGACAGACGGCCGGAGTTGGGCTACAAACTAGCCATGGAACTCAAAAACGCAATGGATGACAAGTGAGAACCTAATACCAGCAGATGCTGAATAACTACTTAATTAGCACGGATTATTTATTTATTTATTGCTTATCATGCCAATATTTAAGTTAATAATATTTTTGCGAACTCGAAGACGGCAATGTTCAAGAACTCACTAGTGAAAAGTCCCAGCTTCCAGAAACTCGCGACGCTACAAGAAATGCAACAATGTTTGAAACTTTGTTTCACTTGGACATCTCGGTGCGCACGAACTGAGCACATTATGCTATCAGCGCCTACATTGCGTTGACAGTTTTTCGGTTAAACACAAAGGGCTTGCAACAAGCTCGTTCCGAACGCACAATGCGCCCACATATGCGAACATTTCATGTTGTGTTGGGAATATTTGGAGGCGCCTTTATATGCTATGGCCTCCATGTAAAGCTTGGCAGGCCTTACGGTACTGTGGTTACGACGAGTACCACTGTCACGAGTAGGGATTTTCAACTCTAATAAGGTTTGTTCGTTGAGTTCGCGAATAGTTCCACAGGTCTGTCATAATATCTTAGTAACTTATTTAATTGTGTAGGAGCTACAATAATTGCAATGGCAACATTAATTTATTTATTCCAGTGGCAACATTAAATTATTTATTGTAATGGTAATATCGAATAGTTTATTCTGTCTCAAAATTTAGTTTTAGCACTTACGATTTTTGGCTGTAAAATAGTTGATAGTAGTAAAAAAATAGTGATATATTTATTCCGCTAAATCTAGTGACTTAAATTAATGTACTTATACAATAAAACGGGATAGAACCTTTGTGGGATGGCCACCCTGCCGCCATTTTAATTTTTTTTCAAAGTGCCGAGCAAATTGTTACTGTTGTTTATGGGTAGAGGACACTTAAAAAAATTACTGCAATGTGGTGCCTTATAGTGTCATGTTACCGAGATATTTGGAGGCAAAGATCGCCATATTAGAACAATGACAATCATTAAAAATTAACTAATTACGTGTTTATATGCCTCCAAATATCTCGGCAACGTGATACTTTAGGGCACCATATTGCCGACATTTTTTGTTTGTTTAAGTGTCATCTACCCATATATACTAGTTATAATGACGCAACTACATTGAAAAAAAATATGGCGGCAGTGTGGCCATGCTAGCTTCTATAGAAAAATATTCGAATCCCTTTAAGAGTAATTTTGTCGAACGAGTAATCGCCTAATCAATTCACTTACAATTATATTTCACTGATGACGTCAACAAATTTTTAATACAAGTAAGTCGAGATTAACTCAGCCTAACATAGTCAACTGCAGTTATCTACCACCAGTTGAACAAGCGGATAGGTGACCTCAGTCCGTAGATGGAAAGATAAATAACTCGCATAATCGCATGGTCGTGAGATCGCTTGCGTATGGGATAGGCAACTGTGAAACTAATGGCGCCACTTACGATTGTACCAACACACTCTTATTGGTTGCAACGTGTTTGACAGTATTGCTAAAATAAATCTGATGGTTCTGATTGGTTGAAATAACGAAGTATGGAGGTGCTGCCATCTGTTTTTGTTTTGCGTTACCTACCCCATTAGGGTGACAGCTCTCTCGTACCGTTTACTAGAAAAGATTACTGGTTTCGGAATACTGCTTCTGGTACGTTTGGTAGACATCTGTAGACCGTCAATGAGATACCGTTTTAAATGAATTGTTTAGTGTATTTCTTCTTCTAGTATATTGAATGGCAGTACTATAAGTACTTATCCTATAATTTAATAATAATTAAGTAGTACAAAAATCTTTACTTAATCGTAGACGAATAGCAACGATAACTTTAATAATGTTACTTAACAAACTAAGCACCAATTAGTTTTTTTTGGTATACTTCTCACTTTGGTGTTGCTATAATTAAAAATTATATTGGCTCTGCCAGTGCCGAGCGTTCACCATGCGCCTGACTTTTTTTAAATTATTTGCTTTATATTTTTAAGTAATATCTTTTTAATGACTATCTTTTTATAATTTAGAAATTACCTTTCCAGTGTATGTTTTGTTTAATTAATTTATAATTAGGGTTAGTGAAATAGGTAGAACTCGCTTTTCCAGTGCAGATCTTTTTACTTAGCATAGCGGTATAGAAAACTAAAAACCTTATAAATTATTATTTAATTAAGAATATTAAATTATTATTATTATTTTAGGATTTCACGAAATTCGTTCCTAGAATTTGGCAACACTAATTGACCTTACATGTAGCGGTTAGTACAAAATAATTATAATGTAACAAAAATAAGAATGTGCTTGGTTAATATGCGATTCTTGAGACAAAATGTGCTGATATTAATTTCTCAAGCTCATTTCTACTAGAAGGCGGGCCTATTGGCGTAGTGGCTCAGTGCCAAGCACTCTAAGATCGCGGGTTTGACCCCCGCACAGCACTTGTGTAACCAGCAATATCTGTTTGGAGTCTGGGTGAAAACAATATGTTTCAAGTATTTGAAATTAAGGTACAAAAATATAATAGATCTTATAATAACATATGTGATATACATATATAAAATTATTTAGACTACTCTTGCAGAGGAATCCATATAAATTATTTATTTATAAACTAAATTAAAATTACGATGGAATATTAGAAATCTCATTATTTCATGACATTTTATTTAAATATTTTTTTAGTAGAACTACCTAATCAGTATGTTAAATCAACTCTGGGTATTTGGTTTTTCGGTTGATAAATCAATACAGGTGTACACGAAATCATATAATTCCTTCAAACCTCGTGATGTACTGCTGACATAGATTAACCCTGCAGGGGTACTTTAGGATTCAATAAAAAAAAAATACAAGAAGTAAACATGTGGTCTTAACGTGAGGCATTTTAGCAGCAGCTGTCGCTCGCCGCGCGGTCATTTATCTCCGGGCGCCAAAATGACTTACATTAAAAACACATCGTCACCGGAAAGCCAATACTACTTAAGCGCCATTTTGGCTAAAATGAGGTATGTATTATATCGTTGGATTGGATTTTTTTTCTGCATCGATTAGTTGGGATTTCGTATTTTATTCTATTATCTTACGAAATCTCAACTAATCGACGCAGAAAAAAAATACAATCCAACGATATAATACGTAACTCATTTTAGCCAAAATGGCTCTTAGGTAATATTGACTTTCCGGTGACGACATGTTTAATTCTTGTATTTTTTTTTTATTGAATCCAAAAGTATCCGGTTCATGCTTAGTCTATGCCAGCAGTTCATCAAGAGGTTAGAAGGAATTACATGATTTCGTATAGACACCAATAGTCCGTTATAAATAAACAAATGACTGTAAAATGTTTCTAAAAAACTAAAATTAAATCGAAAGCTTTTTCTGAACAATTTAATTTTTATCATTTGACAATCAATCAGTTTGTTCAATGTTTTTTTTTTTTTAATTATATATTTATTTATTTGATAGGTTAGTTGTACTTAATTGTAGGTGTAAGCATTAGTTTTTAGGGTTCTTTGCAACTTCATTACAAAAAAATATATAATGAAAGCTGTAAGTATTTTCAGGTTCTTCTTCAATAATAAAGCTTTACTGGTACTGTCATTACATATTTAATTTTAAGTTGTTAACAATTTATGTTCGTGTTGACTATTGAATATAAATAGATAGCGACTGATCGCGAGCGCTCTCTTGGTTGGAGCCCCCCAGGTTCACCAATAACTGCCCGCTTACGTAGAAGCGGTCCGCAAGACCATCTCCAAGCAGTACAATAGAAAAAAGAAAAAAAAGTGGCGCGCCCGGCCACCCGGTAGGATACTGGGTATAGGGTATAGGTCCCGGGTACGTACTGATGTCCATGCGTTAACAATAGCTGTCTGTGTAGACAAACTAATTCCTAGCCATAATACTTTAAATAGTATTTTATTTAATCCAAACTAACATTAAACTAGGTATATTTTTAATCATTTAATTGTTATTTGATTTTTCACCTAATTATTTGGTTCATAATTCCAGTATTTTTTTTAAGTACGACAATTATCACAACTTTTTTTTCGTAATGAGGTTGTAAAAACTAATAAAATAATAGCGTAACTAACCAGAAGAATTGCATTTTACTTGCATTCCTTCTTTAGCGCACCTATTTAGACATTCCTGTAGGTTATAACTAAATACTATACGAAATACAACGATGGATTGTACTGAAACGTAACCATATCTTCGAGCTTAGCACAGCAGGGTAGACAGTAATATAGTCATAGGCAAATAACACTTATAAT
The DNA here is from genome assembly GCA_910594945.2 of Amphipyra berbera. Taxonomy (NCBI): domain Eukaryota; kingdom Metazoa; phylum Arthropoda; class Insecta; order Lepidoptera; family Noctuidae; genus Amphipyra; species Amphipyra berbera. The sequence continues at coordinate 1,308,670 of OU343142.1, read as the reverse complement.
AATAAATCTTAGGGCTCTGTCATACAAGGGACTTTCCAAGGCGATTAGGAAACAATATCGTTAAAGTATTTTGATCCTGGAACTTGCAGCACAAAATAGATAGGTACAGAAGTCAATCTACATACAAGTGCGCTCGAGCAGCGCACACATAGACACTGCTCACGGACATATCTCGGACTGTTTGGGACTAGAGTGCGACTGAGTGTAAGCGCGAGTGCCATGCGCTTGAGAGAGATAGATATATAGATAGAGCGAGCGCCGAGCGTAGGTATGAAAAGTGAAGTACATACATGTGATTGACTTCTGTACCTATCTGTTTTGTGCTTGCAGCTAGGACGGTATTAATTACCGATCTTAATTCAAAATCTGTAGATTGATATACGTTTTTGACAGAAATTCAATAGAAATAATGTCAAAACCTACTTCAATACAGATTTTGGACTGAGATCGGCCATTAATGTGGCCTCATGAAGCACGTGAAGCTTTAAGTTCCGGTTGTCATACGAATACATGCGATGGCCTCAAAGGGCAGTGGAAGGCCAAAAAGCCTGACCACCAATTCAATTATAGCATATTAGTATTACCCAAACCCAGTAACTGCTTTAGGATTACGAACATGGGAATATTCCAAAAATTACGAATTACTACTAAACCAGACAATATTTTTTACTCTGGCGACATTACATTACACATCCTAGCATTATTGCGTTGCCAGAGCAAAAAATATTGCGTGGTTCAGCAGGCGCGGATCCAGCCCTCAAAAAAAGTTGAAGTCACAGCCACCCGAAAATCGGCCAAGTGCGAGTCGGAGTATGAACTCGCTCATCTATACTAATATTATTAAGAGGAAAGATTTGTATTTTTGTATGTAACGAATAAATTTAAAAACAACTGGACCGATTTAAATATTTTTTTTGCCATTAGAAAGCTACATCAGCACTGAGTAACATAGGCTATATTTATTACTGAAATAAAACTTCTTACGCGGACGGAGCCGTGAGCACACAGCTAGTATTCGATATAGTGCGAATGTAAAAAAGTAGGAATCTACAAAGGAGATGTTTACAAAATATGTATATGACATTCTGACCACGTCGTGGTCAGAATCGTGGTCACGTCGTCGTGGTTTTGTACAGTGTATATATATACACGCTTAAATTTTGATCGTTTTAATCCCTTGGACTGGTGGTTTAACTTACAAAATACTATTCATCAAAAGCTTGCACAGCATTGTAACTCTTAAAACAAAGAAAATAGCAAGTGATAACATAATACTCGCAAAATGCATGAAACCAGCAGTAGCGCCACGAGTTAGTTACCTACGTCGGCGTCGGTCGTTGCGTACCTAACTACCTAACTCCGCCCGATCAAGTTAAGGTTATTGACTCGCGCTCAGCTGATATTCACGTAAACAAATTAAATGATTCCAAATTTTCCTTTATACTTTTACGGGCTTAGGACCGTCATAATTGCTTTGTGCCTAGGTTTCGGACCATACCTAATACTATTAAAAGAATTATGCTAAAAGCGGTAGGTATGTACATGTAAAAATAAATCCCTACAGGCCTGCTAGTTATGGCGTATTTAATAATGTGGAATCAAAATTATTTACAATGATTTAAAAAAGAAAAAAGTTCTAATTACTTACACGATTTAAAAAAAGTTCTGTTACATACCTACCTAAATCACCTTTGATTTATTTAACACTAAGCGACACGTAATAATTGTTCATAAAAACGTGTACCTAATCAAATGATTAAAAAAGAATTCTGTTATAAACCTAATAATTAATCACCCCTGAATCATCACTGGCTAATACTTCACGATAGCTTAATAATTGTTCAAAGTGCAAACCATTCCTTTCGAGACATAATTTTGCACGTTTAATTAAATTGTCTTTTAATTTCAATATGTAATGTCTCTCTGTCACTTTATAAAACATCGAACGCGTTTACTATCGCACTTTTCATTTGTACACGAGTTTGATGCTCGTTTCTGTACAAAAGATGGCTTCACAAATAAAAATCCAGCGGGGTAAGGTCCGGGCTCCTTGCTGGCCAAACAACTGGACCAACCCGTCCAATCCAGTGATCTCCAAACACGGAAATCAGGTGACTACGTACATTATGCTCGCTTCGCTGTAGACACCGAGCCGCCCGCGCATCAAAACCCGCGATTGCGTAAAATTGCACCATGGCAAGGAACTCCAGGTTGGAGTACGCGTAATTACGAGACGTCATTACTTTCGCGCGACAAGGATAATCTTAACAACAACACACCGATGACGTCTTAGATAAACTGAATTATTTACATGACGTGATCATGTACTCCTGTGCTGCCCTTGGCGCGCGGGGTGCGCGGGGCGCGTGCCTATTGCATTGCCAATCAAATAGGGTTTGGGGGCGGGGTTTGGTCTAGGATTGGCTATTTTTTGTGAGTCCACGTTGACTGTGCGTACGCGTCATTGTTGCTAGAACCGAATGGTGCCTACTAATGGTTCGCATAATTTATTCACTCATGCGAAAATTAATTCGAGTTTTTAAAAAAAAAGTACTTTATTTTTTAATTTTATTTTTACAAATCGATAGTGTTTCATGCACCGGATCGACCCGCCACGGGATTAAAACGATCAAAATTTAACCGTGTATACACGCTTAAATTTTGATCGTTTTAATCCCCTGGACTGGTGGTTTAACTTACAAAATACTATTCATCAAAAGCTTGCACAGCATTGTAACTCTTAAAACAAAGAAAATAGCAAGTGATAACATAATACTCGCAAAATGCATGAAACCAGCAGTAGCGCCACGAGTTAGTTACCTACGTCGGCGTCGGTCGTTGCGTACCTAACTACCTAACTCCGCCCGATCAAGTTAAGGTTATTGACTCGCGCTCAGCTGATATTCACGTAAACAAATTAAATGATTCCAAATTTTCCTTTATACTTTTACGGGCTTAGGACCGTCATAATTGCTTTGTGCCTAGGTTTCGGGCCATACCTAATACTATTAAAAGAATTATGCTAAAAGCGGTAGGTACTTGTAAAAATAAATCCCTACAGGCCTGCTAGTTATGGCGTATTTAATAATGTGGAATCAAAATTATTTACAATGATTTAAAAAAGAAAAAAGTTCTAATTACCTACTTACACGATTTAAAAAAAGTTCTGTTACATACCTACCTAAATCACCTTTGATTTATTTAACACTAAGCGACACGTAATAATTGTTCATAAAAACGTGTACCTAATCAAATGATTAAAAAAGAATTCTGCTATAAACCTAATAATTAATCACCCCTGAATTATCACTGGCTAATACTTCACGATAGCTTAATAATTGTTCAAAGTGCAAACCATTCCTTTCGAGACATAATTTTGCACGTTTAATTAAATTGTCTTTTAATTTCAATATGTAATGTCTCTCTGTCACTTTATAAAACATCGAACGCGTTTACTATCGCACTTTTCATTTGTACACGAGTTTGATGCTCGTTTCTGTACAAAAGATGGCTTCACAAATAAAAATCCAGCGGGGTAAGGTCCGGGCTCCTTGCTGGCCAAACAACTGGACCAACCCGTCCAATCCAGTGATCTCCAAACACGGAAATCAGGTGATTACGTACATTATGCTCGCTTCGCTGTAGATACCGAGCCGCCTGCGCATCAAAACCCGCGATTGCGTAAAATTGCACCATGGCAAGGAACTCCAGGTTGGAGTACGCGTAATTACGAGACGTCATTACTTTCGCGCGACAAGGATAATCTTAACAACAACACACCGATGACGTCTTAGATAAACTGAATTATTTACATGACGTGGTCATGTACTCCTGTGCTGCCCTTGGCGCGCGGGGTGCGCGGGGCGCGCGCCTATTGCATTGCCAATCAAATAGGGTTTGGGGGCGGGGTTTAGTCTAGGATTGGCTAATTTTTGTGAGTCCACGTTGACTGTGCGTACGCGTCATTGTTGCTAGAACCGAATGGTGCCTACTAATGGTTCGCATAATTTATTCACTCATGCGAAAATTAATTCGAGTTTTTAAAAAAAAAGTACTTTATTTTTTAATTTTATCTTTACAAATCGATAGTGTTTCATGCACCGGATCGACCCTCCACGGGATTAAAACGATCAAAATTTAACCGTGTATATGTATATATATTTGTATGTTGTTAATTTTTTTTTTGTTGTTTTATTTTATTTATATTATAATTTGTTTGTTTTGTAACTAGATGAATGTCCGCACGTGTTTTAGGTGATCACTGAAAATCAGCGCTGTGTCTGTGGCCCACGCCATAGCACAGCATTATGCTGAGTGGTCACCTTTTTGTCACAGTTGTCTTTTATTTTAATATTATTTATATACTATCAACATACATACATACATACATAAACTCACGCCTTTTTCCCATAGGGGTAGGCAGAAACTATAGAACGCCACATGCTACGACTCTTACATACCCCTTTCGCTTCATCCACATTCATACATCTTGTCATATACTATCAAGTTTTGTGTTAAAGTGTATCTGTGACAAATAAATGTTTTTTCTTTCTTTCTAAATTAATAAACCCGTAAAATGTCCATAATGGTGTGCTGATACCTACGCTTATATATGGAAGTGAATGTTGGTCGTGGCAGAAGAGGCATGAAAGTAGAATAAATGCCGTGGAAATGCGTTCCTTGCGAAGTATGTGCGGTGTAACTTTGAATGATAGATTGAGAAATGAAGAGATTAGACAAAGTTGCGGTTTAAAAGATAATGTAGTGACAAAAATTGAAAGGAGTATGCTTAGGTGGTTTGGTCATGTTGAGAGAATGAGTGAACGGTAGCATGTGGCGTTCTATAGTTTCTGCCTACCCCCATGGGAAAAAGGCATTTGTTTATGTATGTATGTATGTAAACTGTTAGTTTGTTCGCTCACGAAAATTACACATCACAGTGTCACATTTAGACTCTATAGACCGTGAAAGTGTGACGTCACAAGTCTATTAGGGTTGCGGGCATGCCCATTGTGCCCACAACGGTGGCTCCGCGCTTGTGGTTTAGTAGAAATTCGTAATTTTCGGAATATTCCCATGTACCAACGCACCATAATTGGTTTGCAAAGGTCAGTTGGCAGTGGCTCTGGGTAAAATACTGATATTCAGTCGCATCTGGTATGAATGGAAGCCGCGACTACCAGTGAAGCCAACGCTTGAAATTCGCTTGTATGAAAAAGTCCTAACAGAATATTAACATAGTATAGTTTTTGGTGCAATCCGTCGTTACTTTAATCGATTCAGATTGTGTGCTGTCCTTGTCTACCGTCGTATTGTATGAAAGAGACGGAATGATCTGTCGATTAAACATATAACTAGTGATATTCATAAATGAGTGTATGCTTTCTATTTATTAAAACTGACATTAATATTACAAATAAAAACGAATTTTAAAGAGTTTAGAATCTTATCGACACGATTGGCTTTTGCGCTACGGGTTGTAGGTTCGGTTCCCGCACGGATCAAATATTTGTATGGCCTACAAATAGTTGTTCCGGGTCTGGGTGTTTGTGCATGTGAAGATTTGTGTCTGTAAATGTACCCACGATACAGGAGAAATCCTATTGTGGAGTAGTCTTATTTAAAAGAAAAAATTAAGTATGTAAAACTTATGTGAGCCTTATTTTGGCCAAGAAACTATGTTTTGTAAAACTATCTATAATATTTATTTTCCGATTTCTTTCAATAACTATGTTTTTACTGCAGAACAACGCGTGAAGTGACTATTATAACAATAGCAAAGTGTTTTTATACAAAAACATCTCCTTAATCAAATAGTTACATAGTTATTTGAGCAGTATTATGATCAAAATAACAATTATAATGTAGAGATAAACTACGATAACATGTCCCGCCCCTCCAAATTACTGTTTCAATGTGTTTAGTCACATCTTTACGAAAGAGTGTGTATGTAGTTGTAGTTTTTGTTTGACGGCTGTCTCAACACGCACACATGCGTTGGGAGTATTGGTGGTGCTTTATAAATACTTTCACAAATACATTGAAGCGTTTTGAATTTAAGAGGGGCGGGACATGTTATCGTAGTTTATCTCTAGTTTCAAAGTGCATTTAAAATCTCAGTATTGTAAACTAAATTCTAGACCAATTTTGAAATCTGAAACGGCTAGAAAAGGCTTACTAAATGCTAAAATGTTCAATCAAATCAATTATTTATTTCATCAACACCTATTCAGCTGTTTCAGAGTTTCTTAACAAAAGTTTTTAATGTTATTTTATTTTTGATAATTCATGTTATTTATTTTTTAATCTTGTGTGTGTTACGATGAATTTGTTCCTAGGATATAATGGTCTGAAATTACATTGGCATGACGAAGTCATGTAAACTGTTTAAAATGAATATATACCGGGTGTAAACGAAATCATGTTATTCCTTCAAACCTCGTGAAGTACTGCTGACATAGATTAACCCTGCACGGGATAACCTTTAGATTCAATAAAAAAAATACTAGCAGTTAACATGTGGTCTTAACGTGAGGCATTTTAGCGCTCCGAACGAAATGCGCGGCTATCGCTCGCCGCGCGTTCATTTAACCCAAGGCGCTAAAATGCATCACGTAAAGAGCACGTGTTAACTTTTTGTAACTTTTTTGTTAATTGAATCCAAATGTATCCCCTGCAGGGTTAATCTATGTGAGCAGTACATCACGAGGTTTGAAGGAATTACATGAATTTGTTTACACTCTGTATAGGTTTACTTCAAATTAATTGGTGAAACTTAGATATTTAATTATTTGAATATGTTCTGTTAGCCCTATGTCACAAAATAGATAGGTACAGAAGTCAATCTACATACAAGTGCGCTCGAGCAGCGCACACATAGACACTGCTCACGGACACGATATCTCGGAACGTTTGGGACCAGAGTGCGAGTGAGTGCGAGCGCGAGTGCCATGCGCTTGAGAGAGATAGATATATAGATAGAGCGACCGCCGAGCGTAGGTATGAAAAGTGAAGTACATACATGTGATTGACTTCTGTACCTATCTGTTTTGTGCCTATGTAGTTTCGCCAGCAAATTCGAAGTAACCGTGTATATTCAATATTAATCTCTAAAAAAATGGCATTATATTAAATACTAAAATATTATCAAATACTTTTCCTCCTGGCCTCTTCCCAATAATCTTGGGGTCAGATTCCAGTCTAACCAGATGCGGCTCAATACCAGTATTTTACACGGAGCGTCTGCCATCAGACCTCCGCAAACCAGTGCAGCCAATACCGATATCCTAAGGTTAGACTGATTGTCAGACTTTCGGGCTTCTGACTACCCGTAACTACTGTCATAAGTATTCATATGACACTGGGGACCGAGGGTTTAACTTGCTCTCCGAGGCACGGAGAGCACGTTATGTACTATTTAATAATATTTGTGTTTAATCAATTCATTATGTATTTTATACAATTTTGAGATCAATATTATTAACTAAATAAACTTTTAACACCATATTTGGATAAGTCAGTGTTAATAAACAGAGGTATCATTGACCATCATCAGTTGCCTTACTAGAAGTGATAGCTTTTATTTTGTTCCTGGTAATGTAAAATGTGCACTGAATATAAATATTCAAACAGTTTGCTGGTTTTATTTATTGATAACCTGTCCCATAGTTTAGGTGTTCTTATGTTGACAAACAAGCCGACGGCTTACCTCGTGGATAGTGATTACCGTCGCCTACAACACCAAGAGGATAGCTGATGCGTTCCGGCCTTAGAAACGAAGTTTGATCTCATGTGCCTGTAATTCTATTTCCAATACTTGACCATCAGTCTAGAGAAGAGACATCGAAGAAAGTGTTAGCCATAATTTCTGATGATTCGCCAGGCGTAAGCTGCTTTTAGGGCCTAATTCTACAGGCGTCTGTCGGGCGTGCGCGTTCCTCTAAGGTTTGACCAGTGCAGATGTTGCGTGAGCGCGGCGTTTTTTGTCTACTCGAGAGATCCCGCCGCGTCTCCGCGACGCGAGCGCAGCGTTCAGCAGGCATACGACGCGAGCGCCGCGTGCACGCAACGTCGACCAGCGTCAAACGTTAAGCGCTTTATACACGGCAGGCCCGGACTGGCCATACCATAGACATATAAATAGTATGGACTGGAAATACCTACAAAAAAAGGTGCATACCTACAACCTAGAATGGCGCATAAAATGGCTGCCAATGCTAGGGTTGTGTCAATCATGGAACATAGTGTTACTGTAACGAGTATCGATACTAGTACTACATAATAGTATTACGAGTCCTACTAAACATCACGGTTGAATTATAATTCATATACGAACAGTCCGTTATAACAGAAAAATATGAGTGAGTTTACTTACTTTCTGATACCTGAGAATAAAATTAATGTAGTGTTTTATCCTGCACAGAATTAAAAAACGCTTTTTAATTGCATCACGTTTGCACTTTCGCTCCTTTTATATCTGGTCTGTGGCCTCCGGTAGGTATGCGGATCCCAGTGAAAAACAAGCTCTACTAGGAAGAAGATAATGTTTCTATTATGATTAACATACTGACTGGTGGAGTAAAAATAAAATAAAAATTATTAATTAATTTTTTTATTGGTGTGATAACACAATGTATGTAATTTGATAATAAAACGTTTGATTGATAAATGATTTTTATTTCTGTAATTAAATCTGTTACAGACAATTTTTCAAGTCTATGTAATGTTTTTTTTAAGACTAGATGGCGCCGGCTTTTCCTATCTGACTAGCTCTGAGAAGAAAAGCCGAAACAAACTCAGAGATCAAGCTCTCTTTTAAAGTCCAGACATTGTGGTATAAAAATTATGTGAGTGTAACAATGTAGGGCAACGTCTGGAATGGCCTTCTTAAGAAAGTGCCATTAATCCGGTCAATTTAGACATCCAAGGTTACAAAAATTCACACTCGGCTGAAAATTGGTAGGATTGTTCAAAACACTATTATAAATTAAATGTGAAAAGTCCTCATCGATCCGACACCTGGTAAAAAATTTACTTGGGGTCACAAAAACGGGTTCTTACGATTTTCAGCAAAACGGTGAGGTTTATAATAAAATTAGCCACGACTAAAATTGTAGAACAGAAGTTGAAAGAGTTGTAGATCAGAAGTTGAAAGAGTTGTAATCGTCATAATATGCACACGTTTCCACGCCACCTTTGAGGTAGTGTACTTAGCGCGTTTTTTTAATGTGGTTTCCTCGGTAGGCCTATTCCACTGATCTGTATGCTTCTCCTTGTTCTTTTCCTCTTCTCCTTGTTCTTCTTCTTCTTCTTGTTCTTCTCCTTGTTTAGATAAACAAGATCCAGATTCTTCATCCTGGGTGCAAGTAAATTGCCCCAATTATTATACCAATATCGTTTCAGAGCAGCAAAGGAGCTAGTATCGGAAACTGTTACGGCAACGGTACAACGCTATTCCACCATGACGTATTATTGTAAACAAACGAAATAATTATAAAATAATAAAAATCGTCTGTTTGACGGAAATAAACCCAAATATTAACACTTTATCCATAAACTCATGATCACTTACTCGAAACTGTATTATTTTAGGTATTATTGCATGAAAGCCGGCTACTAACCTGTGCAAAGACAATTGAGGTTGATTTTCCTTCACAATACAACACACTTCACAATACAACACAAAGCCATGTTGAATTGCTGTATTCCAACATACACATGCAGTTTAAAACGTAAACTCTTCGTAATTTTCTCACAAATCTCAATAATACAAAAAGTATACAACCATTTGACAGCAAAACTACCACGAAACTTGTCGCATAATATGGCGGATACGGCATTTACCTAAAACTGTCACTACATCATAACAAAATGTTGCCATTATGAGCAACAACTGAAATATTGTTGTCTCTTTTATCAAATACGATTACTACATTAGAAAAAAAGAAACAAAATGATATTTCACAATCTGTATCTTATTTCACTCATATATATAGCAAATGTATGTATAGAATATCGCGGCGCCTCCATGTTTCTATCTCAATGGTTCTCCCACTTCTGAGTCAACGATTAATTTATTTATTTATTCATGATTAATTACAACGGCTTGCGCCAATAACAGTAATTAACTGGTAGCACTACACAAACATAAAACTAAACATATTATATAATTAACATAATTCAGAAACAAATAACAAGTCAGAGATCAAACATACTTAAAAACAACTTTAAGAAGAGAAAAAAAAATCGAGTAAAGTGATAACAACAACATATAACTTATTTACCTAACAAACATAACTTTCACAAAACATAAGATAATTTGACATTATCACCCTGAGTGTGTCATTAAAAATGTCACATTCCGGGACAGTCTCCATAAATAAAAGAGTTTATAGCACTATGCATGCGACACAACGGGGATTGCGCGCGCGACACAGTGCGACAATGGGATGTGGCGAACAGTCGGTGTCGTCGAGTAGGCCTATGACGCAGGTAGTTAATGAGTAGGGATGCTCGATCCAGGTGCTTTGTATCGATATTTTGGATCGCAGTGTATCATATCTCACTGTATCGATCCACACAAATTCATACGATCCAGTGGATCGATCCGGTATCGTAACAAGTTTTTTAAAGAAAAGAAGTTTCAGTATAATACACAATTTTAATGAACAAAAATAATAAAGTATATAAAAACAGCTTCTGATTATTGATTACATTTGCCAATCCTTAAAATTTGAAGTGTGAAGAAATAATAATTTCGACAATCGTGCTGGATCGAGACGATTCCGACTTTCATTCAACGTGTGATAGGCCAACGAGAATAAACCTAATAAACCGCCAGAGAAGTATTTACATTAAGTATGAATCCATTTACCATCGACATAGGTACCCTTTGTATTTGTTACTTTGTTTTAGATACTGGTTTATGTTTAATCTAAATAGGCAAAAAATGTGATTTTAAGTAAATACAATACTATTTTTTCGATCCGATCCACAATCCTTTGTAACCGGCCCACGCGCAGATCGTATATGATTGTATCGATACGAAAATCGAATGGATCGCATCCCTTTGTATCGATTCACTTGAGTTTAAGTATTGATACGGATCGTGCATCCCTAGCGACATCTAGGTGATACCATAGATAAGAGCAGCGCTGCCAATCGCAGGGAAAATCCCCGATTTGCGGGGAATTGGGGGTTAGCACGGGGAGAACGCGGGGAATGACAGAAATCGGGGAATTGAGACCAATTTCAATAAAAAAAAGATCGTCCACCTATCGCTTGAAAAAGAAAAGGCGGCAATTTTTTTCCGTTTGTAAATGCACCCAAGATACAGGAGAAATCGAAAGAGTGAGGGGACCGTCTAAAAAGAAAAGGTCGTCCCAACTATTATTGCTTGGGAATGAATTAAAAAGAAGCGGGGAATTGACAACACTGACGCGGGGAATCGAGATTTTTTTTATTGGCAGCACTGGATAAGAGTGTTAGGGCGATACCCGCGTTACCTTACGGAAGTCCATGACCTATAAATATACAATAAAAATATTTAGTTTAGTGTTAATTCCGCGAAAACAGACCCTTACAAATCAAAATATTGTATTTTCAAGATCAATAAAAAGCATATTAAAGAAAAGGAGTACTAGTCCAACAAACCACAGTACGCGCTGATATAGAGAGGAAAAGAAGATGCCACAACCAGGAACATCAGCCGCTCAGAATGGGGGAGAAAGAAGAGGGACAAAAAGACTAGTAGATGCGGATGATACAACACTGGAGATACCAGACCCGAAAAGATCTGAAATTGAATTGAACAAGCCGTTAAAGGTGAAATGTCTTCAGCTCATCATTCAAGCATTTGAGGAGATGCTCTCAAATTTATATCAGCAGGCAAACCCTGGAGGTGTTTTGCCCCAAGCTGATGAATACCTTGCAATCTCATGGTCCATCAATACCTCCTGCAACTTAATGAACATAATCTTCACATGTCATAATTTAAGGAAACAGGAAGCTAGATTGGCTATGTCCAATTTAATAACTAACTCCAAAACCACAGACTTCAAAGTCACAATGGGAGATGGTGGTGAAGTGGTTTTCCTTAGAACAGAAGCACTTGAGATATGGGACAGGTGCGTTGTTGCCCAGGGTTTCAGCTACAAGGCTCAAAACGACACGGACACAGAGTGGATTGGTACAATAGGGCCATTTATGGACTGTTTCTCCGGTTTCTCCCTCAGAATGGCCGAATTGAGACTAGGTCATAAAAACTTTCTTGACAGGAAAGAGGGGGATACGCTAGTCGCATTCCCTGTATCCAAGTACGGATTAAGTGGTGCCCACCATATCCTGCTAGAAGGAAGCACTTTCCCTCCTGAAAAGCGATTGAGCATGGCACAGTCGTTGGGCCCTATGACTGCATTTATTTGTATGCTCAGGTCGAGTGATAAAGACAGGAACGAATATGAAGGCACAGTCAAGAGGGCCATGGCTCACGTACCATGCATAGACGATATCATTGAGGTAACAAGATCCCAGAACCGAACTACAGACACTGCCCCACTTTGCAGCCTAATATCAGACATACTTCTAATTACTACCTCTGGCCAGGAAAACAAGATGTTTTTCCCAATTAATTACCTATATGTGGCATATAGCAGAACACCCGTAGAAAAGAGGAATGGCTTCCTAGATTTCTTTAACCTTACAGGATCTGGGGGGTTTTACATGTACAAGGTGCTATGCGAACTCGAGTTGAAAAAGGAGGCCCATTTCACCTTTAAGACCTGCATGTCCTCGGAGATGATCTCGCAAGTAGTTTTTCACAGCATCTTTGGGACAGACAAAGAGGATTTGGGAATACTCTCGCAAATAACACTTATGAAAAGGTGGTTGACAAGGGAGGAGATGGGGCAGAAGTTTAGGGCTCCCAACAGCCAAGGCAACCCTGTGAAGGTATCCGTAATCCCCTTCAATAAGTATTCTGAAATGAGCTGTGCTACTCAATCAGGTCTCTTAACCGATAAGCCACCGGTTGCCCAAGTAAGCACCAAACCCACTTATAGTGATGACTTCTTCCAACATCTTGAAAATAGGATGACAGCCGGAGGGACTGGAAAATCAATTCCCCAAATCATATCAATCCTGTCCAACACTTTATCAGAGCTCTTGGATCTTATTCGCAAGAACAAAGGGAAGCTCAAAATGGGGACTAGTGCGTGGAGGGACTGGGGAACGCTGGGTCTGGGAATGCATGGTGACGTGCTCGAAGGCGTCTCAGTCGAGAGCACCGGGAGTATGTTCATGGGCAGGCCCACGAGAGCCTGATGGGAGTCCTCTCACAATGCTTTTAGTGCATTAGTCGTATTTCAAATAGAATGTGTTTTTCAGTGTTGTTATTTTGGTAAAATTTTCTTTTTCACGTACGTTAATCTCCCACATCATGAACAATTTGTTATTATAAATTTGTATCCATTTTTAGGTTAATCGAAAAAGGGTCTTGTTGTTATAGATCAATATTATAACTAAATAATCGTTTAACACCATATTTGGATAAGTCAGTGTTAATAAACAGAGGTATCATTGTCATCAGTTGCCTTACTAGAAGTGATAGCTTTTATTTTGTTCCTGGTAATGTAAAATGTGCACTGAATATAAATATTTAAAGAGTTTGCTTGTTTTATTTATTGATAACCTGTTCCATAGTTTAGGTGTTCTTATGTTGACAAACAAGCCGACAGCTTACCTCGTGGATAGTGATTACCGTCGCCTACAACACCAAGAGGATAGCTGATGTGTTCCGGCCTTAGAGACAAAGTTTGAATATCGCATGTGCCTGTAGTTCTATTTAAAATACTGCACCATCAGTCTAGAGCAGGGATGGCCAACTTGATTCGACCCAAGATCTACTGTTTACTGAGTAGACTGTGCGATCTACCAATTACATAATCCAGTACCTCTTCATTCAACTTATAAGAAGTTATATTTTTCTTTGCCTTGCCACGATCGACTGGATTAAGAGCCGCGATCAACTGGTTGGCCACCCCTGGTTTAGAGAATTGACATGGAAAAAAGTGTTGGTCATCATTCCTGAGAATTAACCAGGCGTAAACTGCTTTTAATTTATACAAAATCATCTGCCAGTTAACTGGTACGCATAGGCGTATTCAGGATGGGGCAGATGAGGCGCTTGCCCCACCCGGCACAGGAAGGAATAGGTAACTGGTCTAGATTAACGTTTAGGGGAGCACAATTATACAATAAACTTCCAAAATATGTAAAAGAAGCGACTTCACTTAACATTTTTAAAAATAAATTATTTACTTACATTCTTAATAACGAAACATTTCATTAAAAAAAAAAGAATGTATTTAAATAAAACTCATAAGATGTGTACTCGGGCCATGGGGTCCGAGTACACATCTTTTGTTTAAAGAAATTGCCCAAAGGCTGGTCGACGCTTCGCGTGACCAGAGGGCTGGCTTATTCTTTGGCCAAAGAATAAGCGTTGCCATCCAGCGTGGTAACGCTGCCAGTCTTCTGGGCACGCTTCCGGATGACGGTGATGAGGAGGAATATTTTGACGCCTAAGTGATATTTTTGAATAATTTGTATTTTAATAATTTTGTATATAGGTAGTTAGTTTTGTCTTTAGATTTGTATGTTTTTAGTTTAGTTTTATATTGTATATATTAGGTTTAAATGTAGGTAAATGATATTTGTGTATAGATAAATAAATAAGTAAATAAAATAAATATAATATATACATATATGTAGTATAATGTTATAGGAAAGTAACATATTTTGTCAACTTTTAATTTATATTGTTACATAAATTAATAGAAACTCATAATAACATCTTTTAAACTTGGGCCACCGCCTTACAACGAGAATGCAGTGAACTCGCTTCATATAGTTCTGTTGACGGCCAACAAAACCACCGCACACTTATTGAATTCTACCCGCATCGAGTTAATAATTAGTACTTTTATTTATTGTTCTCATGTAAGTGACGATTGTCTTTAGTGAGAAATAAAGTTCTTTAAACCGAGATTCAGTCAACTCGCCGCCCATGTCCACAGAACAATTATCAGAGATAGGCAGACCAATGCCCGACTCCGTCAATACTTATTTGGACATCAAAAATATTGTCCCATAATCCCATTCCGCATTTCCAGGTTTATTGAAAAGACAATTATTTACTGACTGACTGAGTTTGCCCCACCCTGGACAAAATCCTGGCTGGGCCTATGGGTAGTAGGCCCCCGATTCTCATTATCAGTAGCCTCGAGGCATACTCAAACTAGAAATCATTCATGATCCCCGTCTGATAGTAAGATAAAAATGAAGCTAATGAAAAACCGATTTAATTAAAAAAGTAGACGATTTAATTTCCAACACCATTTTGTACAAAAATTAACTACAGATTAAAGGATACAAATTATAAACGTGCATTTAACTTCGGCCAGCGCCTACTGGTGGCACGGCAAGGGATTTTTTTGCGACGAATAGGAATGAATATAATATAACTTCATAGTATGACAATAAAATTGAAATTTCAATGATAATCATCGTAGGTACAAAAAAAAGCTGCGCGGCTTCCTAAGATGATTATCATTAAACTTTCAATTTTATTGTCATATTATTGTGGTATATTCCTATTTGTTGCATAAAAATGCCTTGCCGTGCCGTGCCGCCAGTGTGCGCAGGCCCTTAATGTTAAACATATCCTCACGACATACCCCGTTAGGACTAAGCAGAGAATAATATCACTTATAAAGTTTGTCTCTCACCTATCTAGACAATGAAACCATTATACAAACATTACTTAGACAAACAATTTTTTAACAATAATATCAATAATTCTGAGATATTTTAAGTGAGTAAACAAAGTCAACCTAACAAGAAAAAGACACATAAAAATAAGGTACAATCAATTCTTGTAAACATAATAAGTGATATGTATTATGTGATAATTAAAATTAACTAGTATACAATGGTGTCGATTCTGTTACACGTTTTGACACTACTAAACTAGACTAATCGCAACTATCACTTTCTTTTTCTATTGAAACAGAAAGATACAACCACCCATAGTTTAGTTTAGTCCTGTCAAAGTGCGCTACAGAATCGACACCATTATATAACTTATAGGTTTCAATAATTATACACGAGTTGATGAGTAGGTACTCTGTCAGAGATTTTGAACATTACAAGACCTTTTGTTAATGGTGAGGTGTTTGGATACGGCGAAATCACAAGAACAACGGTGATATTCTAGTTTATATGTACCTACATTTGTCCACACGACGGATCCACGCAAGATATTTTTTATAGTCGTCGGATGAAAATCTTATCGTCGACAAAGATAAAATTGATTTTGTATGCGGATCCGGCAAAATTCTTAGGTCGGACAAGAGACCTTTACTTTTCTCTTTGCTAACTTACAATTAAGTTAATTTAGCCTTCATAATCCCGATAATCTTTACACAGTATAAAACAAAGTCGCTCCCACTGTCTGCACGCTTAGATCTTTTAAATTACGCAACGGATTTTGATGCGGTTTTTTTGAATAGATAGACTGATTCAAGAGGAAGGTTTATATGCCCCACATTAGTATCTACATGGCACCCATGCGAAGCCGGGGCGGGTCGCTAGTATACATATAATCACTACATATTATAAAACAAAATCCCATGATAGAGTGATTCTCGGGAAGGGCTATATGTATAAATCATAAGCGTGTTGTTTATATTAGCTGAGCTATCACGATTTATGTCAAGAAAGTTAAAAAAATCAAATGTCTGATGAAAACTGATGAAAAAGAACAGGAGTTTTTTTTAATAGTGGAGCGAGGAGGCACAAAGTGTGGTTCAATATTAGCGGTAAGAGCGGATAAGCCGGCCACTCACACACCTGCCGCAGGGGCAATCTAGGGCGATGAGGTGGGGAGGACCCTAGATTGCCTCCTTGATTGTAATGTGTATAGGAAATCTAGGGTCCTCCCCACCTCATCGCCCTAGATTGCCCCTGCGGCAGGTGTGTGAGTGGCCGGCTTAAGTGACAAAGGTATCGATTCTGTAGCACATTTTGACAGTACTAAACTAGACTAAACGCAACTGTCACTTTTTTCTATTGAAACAGAAAGAGACAAACAACCTTAGTTTAGTTCTGTGAAAGTGCGCAACAGAATCTACACCAATATATCGTATTAGAGTTCGTCCAGCATAGCCGTTCATCAAGCGTGAACGTAGCAAATACGTTTCGCAAAGGCCCTTTGCGTTGGGTTAACGTTGCGCTCACGCATGAGGAGCGCTAGCGCAATGTCAACGTTAAACACTTGTCCATTTTATCTATGCTAATATTACAAAGCTGAAGAGTTTGTTTGTTTGTTTGAACGCGCTAATCTCAGGAACTACTGGTTGGAATTGAAAAATATTCTTGTGTTGGATAGTCCACTTATAGAGGAAGGTTATAGGCTAAATAACAGCACGCTACGACCAATCGGAGCGGAGCATAAACGAAAAATGTTGCAAAAACGGGAAAATGTCCACTCGTGCGAAGCCGGGACGGGCCGCTAGTCCAATAAGTATAAATCTAACTACACCTAAATCACAATTTAAAAGAAAACCATACCAAAAAATCTAACTTCTAATTGTTGTTAATTAAAAATCAATCACAGAATACAAATTGTCCTAAAATTATTGTTAATATTGAACAGGAACTTCTAAATGATATGAACAATTAGCTTTTTATTTGTTTTATAACAAACATTTCTTTATATTAATTAAGTGGAAGCGATTATAACAAAACCGGTCGCAACACTATCTTTGCATGGATACTTATTTAGTGTGTAGAAATAGAATCTAATAATTTATATCACAAAGGTGCAAAGTGCAATATACTATTTTTTTAACACTAACAATGTATTGCTTATATTTTATTTCTATTGAGCTAAATGTTTGTCGAGATTATTAAAATTTATATTATACGAGTATATTTTTAAACAAAAATATAAATATCACTTTTTATCTTTTTATAAGGCCTGTGTTTATCATTTTGATAAAGCCATCCAGCATCCCGTGCTGTGACCCAATGACTCAACAATTTATACCTATAAGCTCCATTTTTATCCCATAACATGAATATATTGATAAATATATCAATAATATCAGGTATAACTAATTTTAATTGTCATTCGTCACATAACTGAGCAGTTTTTTCACAATAGTATGGACATAATTATTGTACAATCTACCTTATATATTTAGATTTATTTTCAATCGATATTATGCTATCAATAAGCATAAGATTTCGTCCTTGAAGATATTAAATAATAATCGTGATATTATCAATTCGTGTTTAAGCACTGTATTCTGTTTCATGCATAGATATCTATATCTGTGCATAATATGCATAATATTTTTAGCAATTTTTCAACTTCAAATTCGCGTTATCGTGGCTCTCGTTTTGCCCTTAGAAGGTTATGTACGATTGGTAATTGGCAAAACGCAATTATAAATATTTATAATATTCATTATTTTGAAATTTAAGGCTGCCTGTCCACTGAAGAGGAGAGGAACGCAGCGGTGCGGAGTTAACGAATAGAATTGCGCAAAAATCACGTCACCGCCACGCTCTGCTCCTCTCCGCTCCAGTGGACAGGTAGCCTAAAAGCTGACATACAGAGTTTTAAACTCACAAAAAATACGTATTAAGTAGGTATTTATAAAAAATATTTTAGAATTAGACACAAAACGAAAGAAATTAAATGGCTAGTTTTAATAAATTTATAATACATCTTAATCAAGTATGCTGCATTGTGATAGAACGCGAAGTAGCATTACTTTCTAACTGCGACACACATACTATTGCTAAAAACAGATATTATTCTTCAAATAAGGAACCTCATCGCACCGTGATGTTTGACAACACTTCTCTGCTAAGCTTCTGAGCAATAAATTCCAAGATTGTGAGAACTAATTCTTTACGAGATGATGCGCAGGCCATGAGGATCTGGAAGGCTTGCACATAGTCAATGGGATCCAGCCTCCGGAGAAAGTTAAACACAATGAACAGTAACTCTTTCAGTTTTTCTTTGACAGTCGCCCAAATTTCTCTGAGTGTTACTATTGCTGAAAAAGAAAAGGTTTGTTTATAATTTTTACTTAGTCTATGCCAGCTACACACTGTACATGAGATTAAAAAAAAACTAAAATTTCATACTGTTAGATAGGTTAGAGCTCCCATTTGTTACGTATTATATCCACTTGCAAGTTAAATTGTACAAGTTTACTTCTGCAATCGACTTGCACTGTGGATACACTTGTAGCAATTCGACTTCTGGAAATTTTGCTGAGTTGCCTGATTTGCCACAACCTGCCAGCATAAGCGTATTCAGGGTGGGGCAGATCGGGAGCTTGCCCCACCCTGGCATAGGAAAGAATAGGCAAATAGTCTAGATTCAGTCAACTTGCCACCCATATCCACAGGACAATTACCCAAAATATGCAGACCAATGCCAGACTCAGTCTATTCTTATTTGGGCCTCAGAAATAAGGTGATGGGACAAAATTGACTCATAACCCCATTCTGCCCTTCCAGATTTATTGAAAAGACAAACTAAGTTTGCCCCATCCTGCACAAAATCACCATCTTTTGTTCCACATTTATTGCAAATAAATGGCTTTGACTTTGACTTTGAAAATCCTGGCTATGCCCATGGCTGCCCGTGTAAAGTTTTAACAGAACTTGCTTTCATAGTAAGCAAGTAAGCAAGAACTTGCACCAATAATTTCCACAATTTAATTTGTTAGTGGATTTAGGGCTTTATAATTTCAATAGGTTAATGGCTTGAAGAAATACATAACACATTCCGCATTCTTTAACAACATAACATCATGCCTGTATTCCCTGAAGGGTTGGGCAGATGTATAGTAACACCCTCATTTCAACTTTATGTTTAAGTACCATGTAATACAGCGAGTCTATTGCCATCAATCAGGCACAAATCCAAACTCCAGGCTGCTACAGAGGAATTCCATATGGAAAAACCCAATAACACTTTGACAAGTGAGAAAATATCCTACTGGATACTTATACAATGCTGCAGTTAAATAACTCAACATGGTGTACAGGCTCTTTAACATTCAAACTCACTTGTCACTCCAAGAGCAGTAGCTCCACCAATACCGGCACCAACGGCTGCCCCTAACCTCCCGCCTGCATACCCTCCCAGAAACCCTCCAGCTACCGCCAACACACTCGTCCATATCGCAGTGTCTGAGTCCCATACTATTCGGATCTCGAAGGCGTCAGCTATATTGAACAGTACAAAAAAGATTTGAAAAATAAACACACACACAATGGAAAAAAGGAAAGTAAATAATTTCATATTCACAGTAGTATAAGCCAGGTTATTGTGCAGGAAGTCTTATCAGTCTACAAAGAATAACCAAAAAAGTATCATAATGAATATAACATCACACCTGTATTCAGTGGCGTAGCGTGGGTGTCGGCTGCCCGGGGCGGATGAAAATATTGCCGCCCTCTTATTTAGTTATTTCAATTTAATGTATACTATACATTACATACATTAATTATAGAGAACTTTTCGGCAAGAACAGTCATCATTATTTTGCATTGTACAACTTAGACTTTAAATAAAAAAAGGTTTTTATTATTTATTGTTAAACGTTGCCGCCCCCTAAAAATTGGCGCCAGGGGCAGGCCGCCCCTGCTGCCCCCACTATGCTACGCCACTGCCTGTATTCCCCGTAGGGTTGGGCAGATGTGTACAGTAACCCTCATTTCACCGTTATGTTTAAGTCCCATGTAATAAGGGGCGAGCCTATTGCTATCAAACGGGCACAAATCCAAACTCCGGGCTGCTACTGAAGAATTCCACACAGAAAACTCAATAACACTGCCCGACCTGGGGATCGAACCCAGGACCTCACGATCAGCAGTCACTCTTGCCACTGCTGGACCAACAACACAGTTATAATAAAAGTGTTTAGCAATTCAACCTGTGCTATAAAAATTATCATGATGTTTATGTTTTGTATCAAATTAATTAAAAATCTACCTGGGATAGCAGCCCCATATTGTTATAATTACATCAAATTGTATTTTTTTAGAATACCTAAATGTTGAGGTGAATGAATTCCAGCTTTTCAAGTTTTTAATCTGGCAACACAAAGCACAGACATACTGTTTTTCCCCTACACCAAGATAACTGTAGTAATCAATTATGGTACATATTGTTAGGTACTTAACCTACTGATAAAATAAATGGAACAGAACATTTATTCAGTACTTTAATTACAAAGTACTAACATTACAATGTATTAACTTTGGATGATTTTTGTTTTGTTTGACATCCAATTCTCATTAAATTCAGATCTAATACAAATAAATCAGATATTTACAAAAAAAAAACTACACACTGTACATTGTAATAAATAAAAAAACTTATTATGTACGCAAAATATTATTTACCAGCAATCGATATGACATGTTTACAGTTATCACTTCAAAAACAGAAGCAGTGTAAAACAATCACAATCGACCATAATAAACATGTAAATATTCCTCGGTTCTTCGCAGAATAAATAGAAAAACTTTACTTACCAATTTGCAAAAGTATTTGTTCTAGTAATGTTTGGTCGAATCTCACATCATGGCCATTGAAAAGTTCTACTTGCATATTATCCATTTTACTATAAAAGCTATTGACGTCGTGTGTGAATACTGTGAATTATTACGAAATGAAAATTGAAAGATCCAAAATAAATTTCTTGGCAAGTAAACAAAATTATTCTTAAACGTCACTGTGCCTTTTTAATTTTTTGACGTCAATAAAACAGATTAAATATTTATTACGTTTCGTACTTCCGTCTCAAACGAAATACGACAAGCAACTGTTTTAAAAAAGTCGCTGCACAATAAAACTTAGGTCACGATTGGTCGTTATTTTATTATCAAGTAATTAGATAATAGGTTTATTTTCTCCGCTGATAAGTTAATCTACCTAACTGTTGTCCGTGAAAAGCGTTGGTTGACTTGATTTGGCTTATATCCAAACAAAATTAAAATAGACGACAGTCAGATGTTGATTCGCTTTCCAATTCCAATATCATCATTATACACCCAAACGATTCCCGAAGGTTACGATAGAATAGTTACAATTTATGCATACCCGCAACCAAATGAGAAATAAATGACGGTGCCTATCTACTTACTTTCATTTTTAAAACGCTCGAAATACCGAAACTCAGACGATCTTGCCGGGCCTTCAGTTTTTGGTGTACTTTAGTACCAGGCTTGCAGACCTCGTGTTCACTCTACTCTGAATGTGTTCAGGCCTACTTAATTATCACCTTCTCACATTCAAACACCATCAATTTGGCGTAGGTCATATTATAGCACAAAGACTAGCTTTATTATTAGCTCTCATAAGATTTCTTTGTTGAATGATGATGAAAACAACTGCTATTGTGAATTGTTTATTATGTCTCACTTACATTCATACAATACAATTGCTTATTTATCATTAAAAGGTCCATTTATTAAAATTACACATTGCTTACAAAATACAACAACGGTCACATATTTTAGATAGGTACATACGTCTAATTGAGCAGTCATTATGTTTAATATTATGCATTAGTGATTTATACCTCTAATAAAATTTTATCACGATCAACATGACAATTATTATCTTTATTAAAAATTATTAATGTCAAAATTATCAAGTATGTCATGTATCCTAATATCACAAACTCTGTATTATCGTATTATACACAATATCAAAATTTACATACAAGTCATTCAAAAAATTCTGTCACAATTTATTAAAATACCCTATCTTCACTATTAAATAAAAAAAATACAATTCAAAACTGCTCGTATAAAAATCTTCAATCAAAACAGTAAAATCAATATCAAAGGTTATTATGCAGCTGTAAGGCTTGATAGAATCTTCTTGCCGAGTATGCTGGAGGTGGTTTCTAGAATAAGCATACCGAGTTGAGACATGTTGTCTTGCTGAGAAAGGAATGTGGTTGCTCGTATGTAGTCATCCAAACCCAGTCCGGCCAGGTAATCGTAGACCAATTCAAGCAATTCTGACATTTTTTTCTTTATATCTTCCCAGATATTCCTCATGGACACAGCTAAAACAAATAAGTTTTTTTTTTAAATTTTGTTGGTGGTTGTGGACAATATCTTTGCAGCATGAATTTTTATATTTATTAGAAAATTATGCAGCACCCGAGTAATGCATCGGGCTTCAGGTAGTTACCAAGTTGGTTATAATTACAGTAATTTTAAGGGTGGTCAGTAACAATAAGATAGTAAGACTGCAATAATTCTACAAATTATTTTTATACGATTTTTCTTTTCTCAGCTGTGATGCAAATTGTGTACTACATACAATAGGTACTCATACTATTTGTTTTATCAGGCAACTTTACCATAATCAATTTTAGAAGTACCTAAAGTAAATTTACAAAATTATGTCCATGATCCTGTTACCTACCCTCCATGTTAATTATCACAACTTTTTTACCCCTTATCAAAACCAAGAAATCTGATGGATATTTAGTTTTTAATAACCAGAAACTTACCAATAATGCCCATTCCGCATGCTCCGCCAATCGCGCCGCCGACCGCGGCTCCAACTTTGTCGCCATAATAGCGCCCGATCAAGCCACCAGCTAGCGTCAGCCCCACAGTCACCAGCACGGCTCCTTTTGTTCTCTCATCGCTCAAAATAACACGAAAGTCAAACATGTCGCTTATATTTAATATTATATTCTCAATACGCGCGGGGTCGTAGGGCAAAGCGCTAGTGCTTCTGCATACTCCAACAGTTGACACCTGCTCGTACTCGTTATCAGAAGAATCAGAGTTACATCCCGAATTATTATAATACATTTTGTTTCGAAATTATAAGACGATCAACGTCCTAACGATTGGAACACCGAATTAATTTAATTAAGATGATCTACCCGAGTTGACTGAGTCGTATTGATTGATTACTAAAATCTGAGTGTAGGTATTTTACCATTGGCAGAAAGGGCGGAATTTTCTGACCATAAACAAAAATAGACGATATTGCTAGAGATGCGCGATAGTGAGTGTAGTAGAGTGAGGTGTTTAAATCGATTATTCAAACATATCGATTCTCGATGATTCTTATGGTTTTCTCTCGAATTAGAGTCGCTGCAATCGTCGATTCGTTCGCAATCGAGTGCATCGGAACTCTGACTCACCGTGTAATAGAATCAATATTCATCAATACTCTTTAATCAATAGTCATCATTGGTCGTCGCGGACAAATGAGAATCTTTTCTAAACATTTTGCGAATCGATTATAGACTTGACTGAAAACACGACTGCAATTCTTTCAATTGTTGAAAAATCTCGAAATCGCCTATCAATATACAGAGTGGAATTTTTTAACTACACCTGGTGGGAAAGAACTTTAAATACTGGAGATAGCCAATTTTACTCGAAAAAAAACATTCCTTTATTTTAAAAAGTGGCAAAACTGCCCATATTTGTTTTTGAAAACACGTTTGCCACACCCGGGAGTCGAACTTGCTTGCGTCCACAATAATAACACAATACATAATTTTCTATTACTACCACCAAGTTAAATTGTGGGATACGCAAATAAGTGTTGAGTATTAATTTATACACCAAGAGGCATAAAGCTAGTAACATCGGTAGCAGGTGTTGACTTTACTTATTACTATTACAATAAAATATGTGCTGTATGCTAAACAAAGTTTATAAAGAATTTTATACAAAAATCGACGGTGTTTGAATAGAAGAGTTAGCGTAACCCCATTGAGAACTAATAAACGATACGCGCCCCAGACCGTCAAAACGCGACCCCCATGCGAGGGTCCGGATCCATTCATACTCCACATCCAGTTATCGTCACATGTAAATAACCAACCAGAGTTACACTCAAGTCTACACTGCGCATCCATCCTCGTCACATTCACACCACAAAATGGTTTACACATTCATCAACATTTTATAGATCTTTACGTACCATTTCACGCCTCTCATTCGCTCCATCAGATACACGGAGAGCTTTTGATCTTTGAGATCTACTCCCTCCTTGGATCTGTTGTAATCCTTAATGCACACAGGTTTCACTAGCTGTTTACCGGCCCTCGATCCAACGTAAGGATCGTCGTGGTGATAGGTGGATATAATATTCACCACTTTGGCGTCTTTCCATGTTATGATGGAAACGTCTCCACAGTGGGCAGATATTATGGTCCCCTTTTTCACCTTCTTCGATACTTTCGAGATGTCACTAGGCACATTTCGACGGTTTCCAGGAAAGGTTCCTAAGCAATCAAAGCCTAAACTTTTGAGGTATCGTGCTAACGATGGACAATTGTAAAAATTATCTATCGTCACACAATGCCGCCGACGTTCGAGACCTTTCAAAAGTTCAAGGACTACTTTCGTGCTTCTCTGCCCCAAATTAACAGCTAGTAACGCGTCACCACCAGACCCCTCAGGCTTACCTGTGTAGATTTGAAATCTAGACATATAGCCAGTGCTTGTCTCGCATAGCTCATATGACTACATTCCAAACCACGCCTTTGATCTTATTGTTTGGACCCAAGACAAGCGGACCTTGAATAAGGTCAAAGACTCGTCGATCGAGATTTCTTGTTCTAAATTGTACAGGGAATCTTACTTCTTTCTGAGATCTTCAATTAGGCGTTAACTTCGCCAGTCTAGGTGACTGTGTTGCTGAAGAAATTCCTTCAGTTTGCAGCGAATGATTTTGATTCGCGTCAGCATTATTGTCTACCAAATGAAGGAACTTATCAGCAACACAAAGCGATTAAAGGACATTAGACTCCTGAAACCCGCTAGTTCCAGAACCTCGTCTAGTGTCCGATATTCGATCTGGGATGTCCTGACGTCAATGGCCATCCCGAAAAGTAACATTATCTCGTCTGCATCCGTGTCAGTCCACGCATGTAGGCGAGATGATGGTTTCAACCCCCCACTGCTACGTAAAGTCTCGATCATCTGCTTGGCATAGCGATTAGTTTCCCGGGCGATCAACTCTATGATGTCTTTACCCCATATATCGATAAAGGCATCATAGGGTGAATCATAGTCTTTGACTGGCCCAGGGGTAGGACCTGAAAACTCCTCACGAACAGCCCTGAACGACTCAAAGTCCGACACCCACGTGAAACTAGGCGATATACGGAGTAGGCGATCGGTTTCGTCATCCATTCCCGATTCAATACCGTTTATTATTTCTCGCATGGGTTCGTCCGAATCCTCGCTGTCGGGAATGTTCTTACCTACAACTGGAATGGTAGGTGCTTCGATGTGTGAAATGTCGAACTCGTCGTCAAACTCACTATCGAAATCACTGCCAGCCAATACTTGACGTCTAGACACCCTTCTCGACGATGCCGTCACTCTCGAAGTGGATGGACGAACGTTGACTTCGGGGTGGGTGACGGTTATGTCATTTGTGGCGCTAGATGTGAGGGGTAGAGATGAACATCCCTGACCCTCCAACCTGTCGTCTGGTACCAGCTGCGGCGGCGGCAGATCATCGACCGACCACTTGACGTGCCATGGAGCCTGCTCCAGCATATCCTCGGTCTCTTCCTCCGACGTGTCCAACGCCTACATTCTTTCCAATTCATCGGAAGTGCAAGCGGAACAATATTGTAAAAATATAACCTAATTCTGGTGTAGAACAAAGAGATACTTTATGAAGGGCTAACTTACCAGAGAGGTACGCCCGCGTTTTCTTGGACCCTTGGGAGGCGACCGCAAGGGGTTCTCTCCATAGGTACACCTCCGTCGCCTAGTTCTTTGAGAGAACCACCTGGGGGCGCTTGTACAAAGATAGCGTGGAAAGGCCTAAAAAGATAAGAAATACAAATCTTACCACTGTAACTAAAACTAAATTTATATTGTGAGACTATATACAGAAAATATTTACCGCAGTGGGGACGAGGATTCTGGTTGAGTAATGGGGGTTTCAGCCACTAGGCGCATCAACTTGACGCGGCAGGCGGCAAACGAGTGTGGGGGGCGGCCACCGTCTACGGATGGGGTGACGCTCTGCGACAGGGAGGCCGACCTCAGTCTTCTAAAAATTTCGTAAAACAATAAATTATGTAGGAGGACGAGGTATGGTGTTCCTCCTACGAAACGGGAGGATACTCCTACCAGCAGGGCTATTGCGTATCTCTGTTGACAGTTCATAGTGATGATCACTTTGCAAAGTGTACAACGATTAACTGTCAAACAGCTAGTTTCGTATCGGCTATCTTCAGTGACCAACCAAGATGATGTCATGAGCACCGACTATCGCTGATAGCCACCGTAACACATTTTGCCAGTTGTTTTCGTATCGATATTCGTAAGATTGCGATCGTGTAGGTGGTAAATTAGAGCCGATTACGGAGCATTTACCGTAATTTACGGTGCACAGCTTTGAACATAACATACCTTCATTGTCACTAGTCGTTACTACATATTCCTCAGTGATACCATAGCACGTAAGGAAGTACTTTCCATGAAGGTTTTTAACATACCTTCTTTCCTTAGAACAATAACTAAAATTTGTTCTACTTTCGACTAAATCTGAGGAACTCACCAACTCGTGAAAACATTAGAGTTATATCAGATTTCCTTTTACTTATTTTCTCTAATTAGTTACATAATTCTTAAACAACAGCTTACTACACGATCCAAGATTTCTTAAATAAATAGTATTGAATTTTAATGTTAAAGTTTTTGTAATATTAAGTTGATCTCGAACATGTTATAATAATAATTATTGTATGCCAACAAGGCGGGACGTAATGGAACTGTAATTTATATTAACACCTGTCTATTTAACCTATGCCCACAATAAAAAGATTTGATTTGACAACTTTTAGGTTTATCACTTTCGAAAAAATCGTCTGGCCAACGAAAGCTGTCCAAGAGAAACGGCGGCAATTTAAAAAAATCTCGACACTTATTTACTTATTTATTAGTACTAACCTGTTTCTACATATGAAACTACATTAATGTATGTACCTAACAAAAATCAAGTTCTCTGGAAAATTAAACCGTTAATTTAGTGTATGTAAGTGTTGATAGCTGAAGATTTTTTTAAATTGCCGCCGTTTCTCGTGGACAGCTAGACTCTAGAAGAGAAGATAAAAGTCCATTTTTCTTATTAGACCTTAGCCCAGAGCCCCAATTTCTGTTGACAACACTGATCTTGTTCACGTCAGATGTCATGTCATTAATTGTTATTGTCACTTCAATAAACAATAATAATTGTCAATTGAGTAGATTCGATACGATATTTCGATATTATTTTGTAAATAAACCTTCATTTTGTTAATTTTAAAACTATGCATAGGGCTAATGCTCGTCTGTGCCAACGAATAGCCGAAGAAGCACAGCTACTGGCTGAAGAGAAGTGGATTATAGAGGCGTTGACAAAACTAAAACAGCAAAGAAATAGTTTACAGGTTAGCGTTCGAACTACCTACCAGATTCTTATCATTTTAGCTTTTACTATTGTACGCTTACTCTTGGCTAATGTTCATTGTTATAAATTTCAGATAGAAAGACTACACTTAGAGAATCTAAAGGCAACAATAAACAAAGAAGACTTGAGAAGTTTAATATCTTCGACAGATGCTGGTGTCGACACTCGAAGTGAATCGCCGCGACGATCTAGGCAGATTCCCCCCGTCCCCGCACAGGAGCCGAGTACAGGGGTTCCGGGGACATCTTTAGCGCAGTTAAATGGGCCTGTTGCAGGCATAGACGATGAGATGTGCAACAATGAGAAACTTAATTTGGCTGTAACAAACTCGGTGTTTGGTGAGTGTGATGTTGGTCATAGAATAAGCTAACATCACGCCTATATTCCCCATTATGACGCTCATTAGTATAGTGGTGGCAAGCGTGATTGATGATCGTGAGGTCCTGGGTTCGATCCTCAGGTCAGGAAAAGTGTTATTGGGTTTTTCCATGTGGAATTTCTCAGTAGCGGCCTGGAATTAGGATTTGTGTCCGGTTAATGGCAATTGGCCATATTTTGGGACCCAGTGCATAAGCAAGCACATTGGGTCACCCGCGTGACGGCGCAATGACTATTCCCAAGGAGGGTTGATGTCAGGCAGGCGGCCGGTCATAAAACAATAAGCCAAAACCTCTAACAACATGGATTTATGAAATACATGTTGTGCCGACCCCACCTAGTGTGGGATAAGGGCAGGAAGAAGAAGAAGAATGGCAATAGGCTCACCCCCTGTCATATGGGACTTAAACATAACGGCGAAATAAGGATGTTCCTATACATCTCTGCTCAACCCTTTGGGGAATACAAGCATGATGTTATGTTATTCAGGGCTGTGTTATTTATGTTCAGGTTCAACCTGTGATTTTTGTGATATTCAGTAATCAAACTAATTGAAACATTAATAATTCCAGCCAGTCAAGAAACCGGAGCTGGCTATGATATAGAGGAGGAAGAAGAGGATATGGAGAACTGCGAGATTGACATGAACATGTTTATGTATGGACAATGACATATGGCTGATAAGCCACACCCTGATGAGGACAGCGAGAAGGGATGTTAGGCACAAATCTTTTGAAAGATCAGTTCATGGACAAAGCTAGTTGATTCAGTTTCATAAATATTAAGAAATTGTATTGGGAAAATATCTAGCAGATTGTGGATCAAAAGAACTCAAGTCTTTAAGGTCGGCAGACTCGCATGCGACCACAAAAACAATGGGCATGACTGATGGATTAATAAGTTATTTTATTGCATCGCAACTTATTTCCAAATACTAAACCTAATAGTTTATACAAGGCCTTACACTTGTCATCTTTTTTTTAATAAATATTCTATATACCCCACTGTAGTATGCCTATTAACAGCATTTTAATCAGTTTAATAACACAATTATATAAGATATCAGTTTTCGTCAGTAATTATGATAATACTTATCTGTATAGTCTACGTAATCAATATCTAGCCATTTTTTTAAAATTCTGCCCTACTTTGAAAAGTAAAGGAATTCCCCAATAAATATTGTGTTGCCAATGTGTAAATAATTAATTTTAGTGCTATGTTTTATTAAAATTTATAATGTATTGTAAATAAAAATAGTAACTATTAAGAAGAATGTGGATTTAAAAGATAATTCTAGAAGTAGGTATGTGGAAGAGTAAGACCGATTCTTTAGTCAATTTGAATAAATTATTTTGAATTTGGACAGTATCAACTATGAAAAAAACTGTGTAGCTTAAATGGCATGTCTTTCAAGTTGAACATTGTAGCTATAGTATTTTCACTACTTTCATACGACACTGGATTGTTCAAATTATACAAAATTGGTGAATTTAAACATAATGGTAATTTTATTTAAATAAGCGACATTAAATAAATGGTATGTCTGCCTCACTGATTAATTTATGAAACTTTATTACGTACTTTATGTAATGACATTATTGGTTAACATTTTTGGTCCTGATAAAACAAATTAATCTCTTATTTTTTACCATAGTGTAATCAGCCCATTACTGTCCCACTGCTGGGAACGGCCCTTTTCTCAGAATAAGGAGGGTTTGGGCCTTAGTCCACCACGCTGGCTTGGTTTGGCGGACTACACATGTCATATTACCAAGAACTTTTTGGAGTCCTCTCAGATTGGCAGATTTCCACACGATGTTTTTCTTCACCGTTAACGCAAGCGATAATAAAATTCTGACCCCGCACATGAATTTGAAAAGTCGGAGGTGCGTGTCAAGACCGATCTCAGACCCTTCTGTGTGGCAGGGAAGTGTGCAACCTGGCGGTTGCACACTTCCCTGCCACGCTAACTGCTTTTTGTACCATGGTTCTTCCAAATAAATATCATACTTGCAGCTAGTTCACACAGAAACTGTTTACAGGACCCGTTTTTATTTTGGTGATGGCGCTTGTAGTTGTATGAGCAAGTTCACATACAGTATTCCGAATCCAGTAAAAAATACTGGATCCGTTGTTTTATCGTAGCCTGTCTGCCAGATGTGACGCTGCTGCCCGGGGCCGGCCTGGGACCTGAAATCGGCCCGGGTATTCGAGAGACGATCGGCACAGTGCTGGCAAAAAAATAATAATTCCCAAGCGATTAGACGGACGACGTTTTTGTTTTTTTTAGACACTCCCCTCACTCTTTCTCCTGTATCTTGGGTGCATTTACAAACACAAACGTTCCCGTCACTCTTTCGATTTCTCCGACTGTGTGACCGGCCGGGTCTGCTGCTGCCATTTGTTTAACTGATCTGTCGGTACAGATGTGAACAACACATCCAGTACCGACGGATCCGCTGTGTGTGCTCTTAGAATGGATGAGAAATTCGAGCAATAAAAACGAAAAATGTATATTAACAAAGAATTTAATAAAGTTTGTCTTACATTTACTTTTACATACAATAAACCATTTATGTATGCTATATACAAATGTTCATACAACAGTTATCAACAAAAAATATGTTTTCGAGACCAAATCTTGTTTTATTAATGAAAAACGTCACTGCGGATGGCACATGCGTTCTGCAAGGAATTCTAAGTTGCTATATAATTTAGGCACTGCTATTATTTACTTTTAGTATGTAAACATAATAAAATGAGAAACCGTTTGATCACAGCGGAGTGTGTTCAAATCGGTGGCCGTTTTCGTACATAATTAGGCTTTGTACTCATTATGCGACTAATATAATTGGTCAGACTAATCGTAGCCCGTAGAAACCGTATGTTCGTTAAAACCAGTTAACTTTTTGAAACGTAATGTTTACTCTTTTAAAAATTTTAATATCATAGTAAAAATATTATCAATGTATAATTAATTACTAATTCACAACATCATCACGCCTTGTATTCCCCAAAGGGTTCGGCAGAGGTGTTTTTAGTACACTCTCGTTTCGCCAGTTATGTTTAAGTCCACGGTAATAGGGGGCGAGCCTATTGCCATTAACCGGGCACAAATCCAGACTCCAGGCTGCTACTGAGAAATTCCTAATGGAAAAACCCAATAACACTGCCCGACCTGGGGATCGAACCCAGGACCCCATGCTCAGCAGTCGCACCTGCGACTACTAAACCAACAAGACAGTCAACAGTTACTAATACATTGATAAGATTATTCATTATTTATACATACTAGGTGGTCACTATGTTTTATTAAGCGGGATAGTCCCGAAAGTGTTATTTAACTCTGTAGCGAGATAAAACAATCTCTAATCTAATCGATACCGTCGCATAATGCATACACTGCCTATTTCATCCTGGTGAGTTAGCAATGCAATTAGTTCAAGAAATACCAATTTTAAAGATGATACTCATAACTATTGATTACTTTTTGTTATTTCGTATTGTCTACGACGCTCATAACGAGAGAAAACGAGACAACAAACCGAATCGTTCGATGACTGATTTAAGCCGGCTCCACACTCTCGCCTAGACAGCCACAGACAGTGGTGTTGATTCTGTTGCGCACTTTGACAGGACCAAACTTAACTAAGGGTGTTCGTCTCTTTCTGTTTCAGTAGAAAAAGAAAGTGAGAGTTGCGTTTAGTCTAGTTTAGTACTGTCAAAATGTGGTACAGATCGACACCATTATTTCTATCCTTAACTTTTAACATCAAATAGCAAAGGACAGCATATAAATCTCAGGCTGTCTCGGCGAGAGTGTGGAGTCTGCTTTATTGAAACGTGGAGCTAAAGTATTACAGATTAAATGGGTGCAGTTACAATAATTATTTTAATCGATATGTTGATGATTTAGGTAGTTTTACACTGAAAGCGGTGCTGGGGCTTAAATCGAAAGGGGATTCTGTATGATTGGAGTTTCCCAGCCGTGGGAATGGACTGCAGAGGGATCAGCAGTTCAGCAGCGGGTCAATTCCCAACGCGAGGAATGGACTAGGTGATATCGCCCAAATTAATATTCACTCTCGTAGTCCTATATTTTATGGGATATATATAAATGAACTATAAAAATAATAGTTCCCATTTTAAAAGGGTCTAGCTTTAAAATTAATAGTTTGCACTATAATTTTAATGCTTCCAACTTCAAAGTCCCCCCCGCAATCTTTACATAGTATAAAACAAAGTCGTTCCCGCTGTCTGTACGCTTAGATCTTTTAAAGTACGCAACGGATTTTAATGCAGTTTTCAGCAATAGTTAGTGATTCAAGAGGAAGGTTTATATGCCCCATATTAGTATCTACATTGCACCCGTGCGAAACCGGGGCGGGTCGCTAGTCAATACTTCTATACTAATATTATAAAGAGGAAAGATTTGTATTTTTGTATGTAACGAATAAACTTAAAAACTACTGGACCGATTTCAAAAATTCTTTTGCCGTTAGAAAGCTACATTATCACTGAGTAACATAGGCTACGGGCGGAGCCGTGAGGACACAGCTAGTACAAAATAAAATGACAAACAGATAGCTGAAAGGTAGGTTAGGTTAGAACTCTGACCACTCAACGCCAGATATGGCCAGAAACGATTGGCGATCACTTTCCACCATTCCTTTAATGGGTGCATTCAGAAACAAGTGGTTTTTGATATATTATTTTACGTACTGTTATTTTTAAAGTTAGAAGTATTAAAATTAAAGCGCAACTATTATTTTGTTGAATAAAGCATTATTTTTGAAATGTGTCTTATACATTTTTTGGCGTCATTTTCATTCTTTAAGTGCTTTTAAAATACATCCCATATTTTATTGAGTAAACTTACCATAAATCATTGTTATAAACTTTCTTCACTGCTAATTGCTCAACTAAATCGCCAGTGCAAACAACGACACGACCGGCCAAGTGCTATACAATAATGAAATACATCTAGATACAATACCAATCATTTTCAGTCTTTCATTCATAAACAATAAGTGTTCATTCACAAACATCATTCACTCTAGCTGTTATTTCTAGCGGCGACGAATGACATGCAACTGTGAATGTCATTTGGCTTACATGTACAGTGTAAGACTTAAATGGCCAGACACTAACCTGGTATTCAGTTTTTTCTGCTGACTTTACAATGTACATAAGCCGCGAAAAAATTATCGCAGTTATTTTTTTAAGTAATGTACACAAAAAAAGAAACGTAATATTAAATAATTGGGCAAAGATACAACACTATATTAAAAATGAAATAATAACATAACGTAAGGATTGTTAAAAAAATGTTTATAACAATTAATACATGGTAGGTTCAGGCGACATTAACTCTTAAAGCAAAAGCATAACTTCAAACCACATTTACCACATGTGTGGTGATTCTAAAGGCCCCCATACACGGACAGGGCAAACTGAACGGGCAAACCTGCGCCAGTTTGGCCTTATCGGATGCGTGCATACACGGAACAATCTCATTATAGTCCGTTTTTTAATCTCAGAGACTGAATTGACAGGCACAAATGTCAAAATTTAAAATAATGTACCAAAAATTTTCAAATTTGACATTTGTGGCTGTCAATTCAGTCTCTGAAATTAAAAAACGGACTATAGTTCATTTCGATGTGCTGCTACGGTCTCTTTAGTCAGGCACGTCGGCTTTCAGGTCAAAATACCCACACACGATACGAATTTTTATCCGGTAAGGCGAAACTGAAGGTAGAACTGTTCGTGTATGAGGGGCTTTAAGCTGACAGACTTTGAAGTGAGATAATAGTATGTAATAATACAACAGTAGCCATTTCTATACGGCCTTCACGCCGATTAGAATTAGATTCCATAAGGATATTTCAAAAGCTGTTGCACACCCAAACTACGGTATTCCTCCTTCATATCGTCACCGGAAAGCCAATACTACTTAAGCGCCATTTTGGCTAAAATGAGTTATGTATGTATTATATCGTTGGATTGGATTTTTTTTTCTGCGTCGATTAGTTGGGATTTCGTATATATTACGAAATCCCAACTAATTGACGCGGAAAAAATTCAATCCAAAGATATAATACATAACTCATTTTAGCTAACATGGCGCTTAAGTATTGGCTTTCCAGTGAAGATATTAACTTTAAAAAATAACTGCAATATAAACACCTATAAAACAAAAAAAAAGAAACAAATATTACAATAAATTAATGAATTTAACCTATGCAATCGCAACATGGAAAAGCTATTTGTACAAGGCATAGTTTATACAATAATCATTTTACACCTATAAGCTTGTCTATGGTTTTTCTCAAAAACCATGAATGAAATAACTTTTGAATGAAACCTTTGTAGTCGACAAACTATTCAATGTAACCGGTAGTCAGTAATGAAAGAATATAGTTTACATACAGTTGTAAAGATTTTTATATAGTTGTTAGATATTAAAATGACACATACAATGGATCTTTAAGATATTGAGGCAAGAATCCACTGTAAGCGAGTACTGTACTGCGAAAACTATATCCTCAACTTTCTAGCTTTGACTCAGGTATGTAGGGGCTTGAATGAAAGTACTCTTATTCGGTGTGTCTCACCAAATTTCTTACATATCCGTTTATACAGCGTGTTTGAGTGACGAAGCGATATCACATCGCTTGCAGTGGTTTCTCAACTCGTTTGCCCCATGTCTTTTATATAAATATAATCATACAAAAGGCTAGCCAGATGTCTTTTCCCATCGATATACACAAATCGTACTAATTACCGATAAATCGTCTAATCGATTTAATTCGAATCGTTTAATAGTGGTTAATATTGTAATATATAATTATATATCGCAACGCTATCATTATAGTACGAAGCTCACTCGATTATTTCATACACAAACCTCAGTCATTTCATCACAATTATTACACAACAAGTTATTACTGACCCAACACGAAATTTCTCGATGAAGTTAAAAATTAAAACTGTCGTTCAACCATGTCTTTTAAACACGTCAATTTAAAGCTAGGAGTAACGTCGGAACCGTTCACGGAGTCACAGTCACTCGGTCACATTAAGCACAGAAATATTCACAGATGTCCGAATACTTTCGTTTGTTGTAGGAGTGCGGCCTCGCCTTGTGCGGAGCGGCCGGCCATCACGAGGCGCGCGACGAGCACGACGTGTAGAACAGGATGTAGGCGGCCGACGACTTCACCTCCGACATCGAGATCTCCGTCACCACGTGGTCGTCGTACTTGTACCATCTGCGGACATACAAACCACTTACACTTTTTGTTTCAACAATAGTACTTACTAGCGACCCGCCCCGGCTTCACACGGGTGCAATGTAGATACTAATGTGGGGAATATAAACCTTCCTTTTGAATCACTATTGCTGAAAACTGCATTAAAATCCGTCAGACTAGACCCACTTTCTTTTCGTGGGCTGACACCTATGTCTTTTACGACTTCGACTTGCAGTTAACCTTCCAACATTGCAATAAATATATTTAATCTTGCAGTATACCTATTCAAACAATATAATGATGCCGATTATCTTGTTCACCAACTAAACTAAAATTAAACAATTGCTATCTTTTACTAACAGGTACTGCGAGAAGAGGACGGTGATAGATAGTTTACGCCTTGAACTTCACCTTGTTCTTAGTCGACACGTTCTGTTCTGACCCGTCGTCTAAATATGTATGAAAATTTTAGTTCAACAAAATTTGACAGCACTTATTTACGTCCGTCTCTTTCTTATTTTATCAGAATGAAAAAGATGGCAATAGCCTACATTAATGTTTTCAAACTTTCGCGATTTGTACACATTATAAAAATACTAATTGAAGAATTTAGATTGATTGAAACGATTGAAATTAAGAAGTACAAGAATTTCAATCGGGAAGATGGATACAAACTATCAACATCATGGAATCCAATCATCAGCAAGTGTTATCGTCGACGGGACGATTTAGGCGAGTGTAAAGACGTTGTTAGTGTGGTGTGTCGAAGTACCGACGATAATATTCTTAAAAATCAAGATCAAGTGAGGGTAGATGAAAATACCCTTGCTTCACGAAGATGACAATTGCTCCGCCACTTCAGTCTACCCGTGACCACGGCCGGTGAAATTCGGTCGAAACGTCGGGATAAATAAGTTATTTTTCTGCTTTATAAATTTTCTACGCGATTAGACCCGAATTAGTATTTTTATAAAGCCTACATTAAGTTTAGTATGTGCACTACAGAATTGGCCCCTTTGGTGTATAAAGTGAAATCTACTTACTTTCCATAAACACTGCTCTTACAATACGCGGTATAGTGTCCACCTTCCATGGATCCATAGTGATTAGACACCGCATACAAATTGTATGAATGATTGCTTGGACCATGCAGAGCAAACTGTCTCATATCGAGATCTTCTAGAGGGAAATCAATGTAGGTCTGTTTCTTCCTATACGCGTTGCACATGTACTCTTTGGGGTCCACATAGAATCGTTTGAAGTGTATCACCAGTACTGGCGGTAGACGGGATATGTCTAACTTCTTGACGGCATCCCGCTTCTCCTTGCAATTGGGACAGTTCCAACCTGGTATTGTTTCGCCGTTCAGGTAGAGTTTTAGACAGTCCTGTGGGTTTGAAAATGTTTGTTAATATTTGTATGGATCAGAATGTCATTATCCTCCGAGGATTTTTGTACACACGGCGGCAAATCACACTATATTTTTCCAATATAAGCTGATCTTTCATTGTACGAAAATTCCGTACACTAGAAGGTCAGCTGATACTGGAAACCTATAACTTCATTAGTCGTCATGTGTACTTCAAATTAACTGGCAAAAATCACAAGGTTACTAGATATCATTAATAGAACTAATTTAAATAAAAAGATACCTAAACTTTAGTTAATTAGATAACAAGTAAGGGGCCATTCAAGTATTACGTAAGCAGAATTTTAGTAATTTTTGACCCACCCCTCCCCCTTGTCAGCAAAAGTAAGCAAAGCTTTTACCCCCCCTTCCTATGCTTACGTAAACATTGGTATATTTTTTTTAACTGATCAGGTTTCTTTATTGTTATACATGAGCAGCAGTTTTTATATAATAAATAAAAATTGCTGATGTAATCATCATTTAAACCTCCCCCTTCCCCCATGTCATCAAAAATAAGGTAAGCAAAGACCCCCCTCACCCCCCTTTCGTGCTTAAGTAATACTTGAATGGCCTCTAACCCCGTTTCTCCAGTTAGTTCGACGTGATCATGTATACTCACACTCAAGGTGCATCTGTTAGCGTTGGCAGGCAGTTCCAGCGACAGGTTGGAGAAGGATTCATAGGTGACGCTTTGTTTGCCGCAGACAGTGCACCTGACCGTGGACTTGATCTGTCCGTAGAACAGCCGCAGTATGAGGCTCTCTTTAGACTTGGTGTACTCGTGCCACGCCTTTTCTGAAGGGGGTAGGCTGTCCTGCAGGAGGAATATAGATTCGTAATTCTTTGTCTAGTTGTTATACACACGACGACACGTTTTGTGCAGTGGCTGAGTGATCGGCTTCTGCGCTACGGGTCGTGGGTTCGGTCCCGCACGGAACAAATATTTGTATGGCCTACAGATCGACGGGTCCTACGTACAACCCGCAAAACTGCGAAATCCACTTTTCTACATCAATCACCTTCAAATCACCGATAGTTTACTCAATTTTTTTTTAAATGTAGTTAGTTATGTGGTTACACAAATTTGCAAACGAATGGAAATAACAGTATTATTTTATACGGGATATAATAAATATTTAAGATCTTTAAACCACTCTTCTATAAAGTTGTGTTTTTACACTTGCACCATCCATACTACCATTGTAGGACCCGTCGAGATAGTTGTTCCGGGTCTGGATGTTTGTGCGTGTGAAGATTTGTGTCTGTAAACGCACCCACGATACTTTTTATTATAAAAAAAAAACAGGCGTTTTCAGGATGGGGCAGATGTGGCGCTTGCCACACCCTGACACATGAGAGAATAGGTAACTGGTCTAGATTCAGTCAACTCGCCACCCATGTCCACAGAACAATTACCCAAAATAGGCAGACCAATGCCCGACTCCGTTTATTCTTATTTTGACCTCAAAAATAAGGTTATGGGGCAAAATTGCCCCATAATCCCATTCTGTACTTCCAGATTTATTGAAAAGATAAATATATACTGTCTGACTGAGTTTGGACAAAATCATGGCTACAACAATGTTATATCGTTTTTTTTGCCTATGCGAGCCCAGATTATCTGTTTCAAACTGCAATACATAAAAGTCTCATCCCGACCTTTTATAACTCTGAACATTCATTCATCAGCCACGGTTTGTCATCCAAAAAAAAAAAAAGTAAAATGTAGTGCAAAAATGGTTGCAATTATATACTGCACTTGACTTCATAAATATATATACATATATAAATAGGTTACCTTACATATTATAATAACGTATACATGTGGAGGCTTGTTATTAGCAATTTTAAGTATCATTTTTTTTTAATCATTTATGTAATTAGTCTGTAAGCCTTCTTTAAAACAATAAAAAGAAAAAGACCACGGCGGTAAAACACTGTGTGGAGTAGGTAACACTATTGTGATAAGGTGAAGTTATATAATAAGAACAGTATAATAGAGGTCTAATTTGCCTGGCCGGATTTCACTAGCATCAGAGAAAATCTTCAGAGAATTTTTAAAGACTGGGTTCGTTGATAGGCTTCTACATGAAAGTATCATACGGAGCCACAGGCACCACACCACATCTGTTATTATTTCGTTGCCGTGGCAACCGAAATATCTATGTGATATTTTATAAAATTTATTTTTTGCGTATATATTTTTACTTTGAGAAATTTGTGAGTTATTTTGTCGTCATGGTCGTGAACGGTATTAAAGTCAAGCTTGGTGCATAATGTCAGCAAGCACATTGGGGCACCCGCGTGACTGCGCAACGAGTATTCCCAAGGAGGGTTGATGTTAGGCAGGCGGCCGGTCATAAAACAATAAGCCAAAACCTCTAACAACATGGATTTATGAAATACATATTGTGCCGACCCCACCTAGTGTGGGATAAGGGCAGGGAGAAGAAGAAGACGGAGCCACAGGCAAGCTGCTAGTAATTAGTCGTACCTTATGTGGTGGTACGTTGATGGTGAACTGCAGATCCAGGTGCAGCCAGTCCATGAGGATGGTGAGGAACTCGTGCGAGTCCTGCTGCTCGCAGCCGCGGAACGCGCGCTGGTGCTTACCCACCTCGTTCTAAACGACAATACAACATAGTTTAATCTTTGCTGTTTCAACCCTCGATCCCAAGTTTTACGAACTAAGAGTTGACCCACATGTGTCAGCACGGAATTGCGTTTTTCATGCTCTATCCTTTTCTGTCGCTCCTTAAAGTCATTTAATAGAGCGAGAGAGACAGCGTGAGAATGCACAAGACCGCACACGTTGCGACTCATGCTGTCTTTCTCTCTCTATTAAATGAAGTTCCTGAGCGACAGAAAAGGATAGAGCATGAAAAACGTGATGCCGTGCTGACAGATGTGGGCCAACCTGCGAGCATTTGCTGCAATAACTTGCGCAATAAAACTTGCTATAGTCTGGCAAAAGAAAGTAGACACTCGAATTATTTGCAAACTTTTTATATGGCAATTATTTTTCAACAAAAACAAATAATTCTAAAGTATTAAATTAGGTTATTCCTTTGTTTTGGGGTTGCAATGCCGCTCTTTCTTTTTCAGTCTCCACTTTCGTTTGCCAGACTCTAGCGGATTTGGCGCTTTAGGTCCTAAATTAAAGTAATAATCTTGGATAGTATAGGTAAAGTTCTATGTTGACGTAACCAAAGAACTTAGTCAAAGACTTAAAACGCGAAGCTCTTGTCATATCGCGAGGGCGGCACGTACCCTCAGGTCCCGTGTGGCGATGAACCGGTACTGTCCGGACCACAGCGCGCGCACCACTGCCGCCAGCTCTTCTGCTATCGCGCCGCGAGTGCTGTGGGACCTGCACACAAACATTTATAGATAACATAAAACGAAACAACACCACGCCTGTATTCCCCGAAGAGTTAGACTGAGGTGTGTAACACCCTCATTTCGTCGTTGTCTAAGTCTCATGTAATTAGGGGCGAGCTTATTGTCATCAACCGGGCACAAGTCCAAACTCCGAGCTGCTGCTGAGGAATTTCACACGGAAAAACCCAATAACACTTTGCCCGACCTGGAGATCGAACCCAGAACCTCATGATCAGCAGTCGCGCTTGCGACCACTAGACCAACAAGGGAGTCAAAATAGCAGTATAAGCAGTTAATCGAAGTAAGTGCTACTTGTAGCTTCAATCAAAGTTTCAAAGAAGATACAAGAGTAAACATCTCTTTATAAATAACTAGCTGTGTCCTCACGGCTCCACCCGCGTAAGAAGTTTTATTCCATTAATAAATATAGCCTATGTTACTCAGTGATAATGTAGCTTTCTAACGGCAAAATAATTTTTGAAATTGGTCCAGTAGTTTTTAAGTTTATTCGTTACATACAAAAATACAAATCTTTCCTCTTTATACTATTAGTATAGAAAATTCATGACTTCCCTATCCCTTCACAGAGTTAATTTATCCACTTGTCCGCTCCATAAAAAAAGTCTGAAACCTAAATACACAAAGGTATCAAAATGCTCTATTTTAAGAGATACCTGTTGACATGTTCCAAGTACTGTCCATTGCAGAAGTAGGTGACGAGTATGGCGGTGTTGTTGAGGCACTGGATGATGGAGTTCATGTAGCAGGTGTTGCCCAAGTTCTTGAGGCCCGTCAGTCCGCGACCCTGGGTAGAACAGGTTAGTTAATCATCGTGTTGGACCATGTTGGAACTTCTAGAAAAGTGATCAATATGACCGAAGCTCAGATAACACATTTTTCTTATGAGTATCCAAGGTGAAATAAGAAATAAGGTATGGAGCCTCCATTGTTTCTACCCGGATAAATAAGTTTTTTTTATTTTTTCTGTTCGACTGCTTGTCTTGAGATGGTCTTGCTGACCGTTTCTACGTAACCGGGCAGTTATATGGCGAGACCTGAAGGGTCTCCAACCAAACAAATCAAAGTTATTTCCACTTTTCTAATAAGCGGATCTTAATTATGTTTTGTCTTGCCGTGGATGAAATAAGCTTAGTGTTCTGTTATAATTATTACATTAAAAGAATTCTGTTTTTGTCATTTTAATAGCCACATTAAAAAAGTTCATGCAGTTTGTGATAGTCACTTGTATGTGAAATGTGAACTCAATCGATCAGCGATCTCGGGTTACTGTTTCAAGAACTAATGTGTTTACATCCGTTCAAGGCAAACCAAAAGGGATCAAACGCACGGTACATCGATGGAATAAAACATTATTCTATTGTTTAAAGTAGTGTTGTAAAGTTTTTTAATAATAGAATTATGTATGTCGTTGGAGAATCAGAAAAATCGAATCTTTGCGATAATCCGAAGACGATTGCAAAGGACCGGATATTTGGAAACTAAGACAGATTTTCGTAATCATCCGAGCTATTTTAAGGATCATTGCAAAAATCCGGCTTAGGTAAGTCGCGAATACTGCTCACGTTATGAGCGCTGATTAGCTGATATGGTCGTTATCACTTTTATATGTCTATGATCTTTGTAAAGAGCTACGTTCTGACCAACCAGGATGAAGATGATATAAATCGACACAGAATAGCCAATCAGCGTTCATGTTTCCAATCCTCCTAAACAAACTGTGATTTTTGCAATGATCCTGAAAATAGCGCGAATGATTACAAAAATCTGTTTCGGATTCCAAATATCCGGTCCTTTGCAATCGTCCTAGGATTATCGGAAAGATTCGATTTTCCTGATTATCCTACGACATATACTGCGAAGCTTTTATATGCGTTTTTTTTACTAAGAACACCTACCGTAGAAACTACAATACCTTTGTAAGTTCAAAAAATATCTATTAATAAATAGTGCAAAAAGCTTGACTCCCAAGAATTTATACAAAGTCTGCTTAAATAACAGTCCCTTTAAAACCATTATATTTACCCTTATTTCTTGGCATATAAATAAAGACACATTATAGCTAGCCTCG
The DNA here is from genome assembly GCA_910594945.2 of Amphipyra berbera. Taxonomy (NCBI): domain Eukaryota; kingdom Metazoa; phylum Arthropoda; class Insecta; order Lepidoptera; family Noctuidae; genus Amphipyra; species Amphipyra berbera. Next base: position 1,265,600 of record OU343142.1, on the reverse strand, counting down.
ACCGCCGATTGCTATCGCACCCTAAGGTCGGAGGTCAGCCCTCAAGGTCAGGTTCGCTGTGAAACACCCGTTGTTTTCCTTACAGTTTAATTTACCAAGTGGGTGGGTAGGAGTTGTCTTAATATAGACTTGACAACTTGATCGGTAGTTTAACTTGTGAATATTTATTTTACGGAGTGCAGTTTCTTGATGGTGTATTAAAGATGATTTTCACGAAACGGCTCGCATCGCATCGGTTCGGATTTTATAATCTTTAAACGATATTAAATCGTGTACACAGTATTTAAAGTCTATATTACCAAACCGCGCACAGCAGCTTGACCATGGGCTTCTTCCGCGACACGCGATCGTAGCCGAAAGTATGCTGCGACGCGCGTACGGCTCTGTTCGCCTGTCGTCGTATCCGATCGGATCCTTTCGGCTGTCAATACGGTAGGAATGAAACTATTTGACTAAGCGTAGAAACGGATACGTTCGCAAGCGAGGGTACGGAGCTGATCGTATGCGTCGACATCCTGCCGGACGCGATCGGCTGTCGCCGCATCTGTTCGTATCCATTCCGATCCGATGCGATGTGTGCCATTTGGTGGAAATCATCCCTTAGAAGTAGTTGGTGTTGGATGTTGTTTTTTGCTGTCTATTTCTCCTTGCTGATGTAAACGACGACTGATTAGCAGGGCCTGATTTAGGGTATGAACCACCCCTAGGGTAATAAAACGCGGTATTGTTCCTGCAAGCGACGATGTCCTAGCTGCTTTTAAACCAGGATTTCCTGCAACGGTGCTACTAACAGATGAAGGACGGTACTACGCTACGATTTGAAAACTACTTTTCTGTCTTTTCCAAAATTCATTTTCGGAAAAGACAAAAAAGATTCACAGTTTTTACCGCTGACGATCGGTAAGATATAGAAACCGGGTATTACTTAGCCATATTTTACTACACTTAACCCTGGTTTCTAAAAGCATAATTAAAGTCTAGAGAATAAGCTTTTAAAGACCGAGGGTTAGAGGAAGAGAAAAGATGTTTAATGCTTCTTTACTTACACGTCGAAACAGCCAGACGATATGGTTCTGCGAGTACTTAAGTCTAACTTTCACTTTGAGCACCATGTTGGCGGTGTCCAGCGGGATGCATCGCCGCTCGTACCGAAGTATTTTGAATATGGCACTGCACTTGGTGATCGCAATCTCAGTGTCTTGGTGCTCCTTTTTAGATGGTATGGTGACGCAAGTGGCTTACAGTTTTGGTTTAAAAATATTATACTTCAATGTGTTCGCTGTATAGCTTCTTAAACTTGGTTGTAGCTTGTTTTACTGCAGTCGTTGCTTTCTCGACAATTCTTAACTCTCTATCTCGAGTTTGTTAGTATTAACAACGTCTTTCGTTTATTTATTATTCCCACATTTCTTTTGTAGGTGATTTTAAATGTCTTTAGTATCGAGAACTTTGTGTATATATTACGATTTAGTTTTTAATGGAGGCTAATTATAATAATAATAGTTTTAATGTAACTTCGAAGGATATCAAATCGATAATTGTTAATTATAGTTAATTTATAAGTCATTTATTTATATTATACTGTATTTTCACTTTTTATTCTTCTATATAAAACTCACGTTTATTTTTATGTCCCAGTAAAATATTCTGTTCAACTACACATAACTCCATCAAGATTTGAGAAGAATACCAATTGACAATAGAAAAACAAATGCATTCATTTATTTAGTATAATTATATTACATCATTTGATAAAATATGTCGTCGTCTCAAGATTTGAGTTTACAGAAAACAATTGTGATAGCCAAACAAAAGAGGTTTAGTATACTTAGACAAAGGAAACACTAGAATGAGCAACACTAATAAATAAAACATGAATATAGTTGATAAAATTGACGGCAGCATCAGTAAACACGCGAAATAACTTAATTTTGTTTATTGCATTTTTTTAGGTTTAAATATTTTTGTTTCGTTATTTGTTTATAAACATGTTTCGTTCGCGGCTCGAGCGTGCGGTCGTGAGCATAGTTGTGTTCGAACTGAGCTCACGTGGACGGTCGCCGTCTACGAAGGGTTGGTTGGGGGTGCAAGGTAGGGTGGCTAGGATTTGAGTAAGTTAGTATTAGGTGGGAATGTTTGTATTAGTGTACGATGTCTTTAATTCTAGTTTTTTAAATCTAAAGTTGGTTTAGTGAGTACTACAATATTATAAAGACGGTTTTCTGACCTACAAGGAGGGGCTCGTGGCTAAATAACAACCGCGCCGATCGTAAGATTTGCGAGGTTAAGCTGCGCTTGCCGCGGTCAGTCCGTGGATGGGTGACCATTTGTTACACATCGAGACCCCTCCATGCCTCGGAGAGCACGTTAAGCCGTCGGTCCCGGGTGTCATACGAATACCTATGACAGTCGTTACGGGTAGTCAGAAGCCCGAAATTCTGACAAACGGTTTAACCTTAGGATATCGGCATTGCCCAGTAACTGGGTTGCGGAGGTCTGATGGCAGTCGCTCCGTGTAAAATACTGGTATTCAGACTGACCCCAAGATAATTGGGAAAAGGCTCAGAGAGGTTTTCTGACCTACAAAAGAAATCTTAAAATAAGGTATTTATTGACTCGATTCTGGGCGTTTATTGAAGCTCGTTTTTATTATATTTTTGTCTATTAGTTCTATCTCAACCTGAAGAACGGTTTACCCATTTTATGTATTCAAACTCTATTTAATATAGCATTATACCCATTTTAGCAAGGAAATGTATAGAAACAACATGGTTGATTCCAGCAGGTATTCAACACAGTATTATGCTTTTATGAACCGGAAGAGTCCCACAGACTGCAGACTAAATTATCGCCCGACAGTTGGCCGATCCTCTTTTTATAAAGGAAACCGATTCGTTATAATGTGCGCACTTGCTTACTCTTCATAATGATTAAGAAACCGACTAAACTGTCGGCCGATAGAAAGTCGTGCAGTTTGCGGGGCCTCTGATGGCCAATCAAGATGAGCTGAAACTATATTTAAAGAAGTGGTTCACAAGATATTCCAGGCTTGGTGGGCCACTTATGTTTACATACATACATAAACTCACGCCTTTTTCCCATGGGGGTAGGCAGAAACTATAGAACGCCACATGCTACGACTCTTACATACCCCTTTCGCTTCATCCACATTCATACATCTTGTCATACACGCACGCCGGTTGAGAGTACTACGCACCTGACCTTTGTGAAGAACATCACCAATAACATCGATGTATGTCCTTCTAGGACGTCCTCTACCGGCGTTCCCATTAATATCCGCCTTATAAATTCCTTTTGTTAATCGCCGTTCACTCATTCTCTCAACATGGCCAAACCACCTAAGCATACTCCTTTCAATTTTTGTTACTACATCATCTTTTAAACCGTTAACGTTACCTTTTGTTTAATGTTGTATTAAATTTAGTATAGTTTATGTCTATTTTTAGCAGTGAATTTTGTGAGCTATGATGGTTTGTTGAACCCTAGCTCTTCGCCGCAGTAAACGAGTAAACAGTATTTTTTACTTAAATTAAATCATTGTACTGTATCCACTGAAACTGTTAAAGATATTATTTTTAAAAGAGTAACCATGGAGTTTCTTGCCGGCTCTTCTCTATAGGAAACGACTAATTGGAACCGTGCATCTAAATTCGACTTTTCATAAGCACCTGTATTGGTTTAAGTGAAATAAAAAAAATGATTTGATTTTCTATTAAAGCTAAGACTGTCCACAATTCTTTTGTCTATTGTCGCCCTATGCATAAGAAATGGCGCGTGTACTGTTTGATTAACAAACGTTCGTATGATTGATGGTCGACTGAACACAGGGCGAGACCGACGTACACCATGCCTTTTTGGAAAATTCTTACGATCTGCCTCGTTGGTCTAGTGGTGGGAAGCGCGCCGATCGGGAGGTCCTGGGTTCGATGCCCAGGTCGGGCAAAGTGTTATTGTGTGGAATTCGTCAGTACCAGCCCGGAGTTTGGATTTGTGCCCGCTTGATGGCAATACAGGCGAAATGAGGGTGTTACTATACACCTCTGCCTAACCCTTTGGGGAATACAGGCGTGATGTTATGTTTATGTATGTCTTACGACCTTATAACCCCCAATTCCTAAAAGGGTAGTTAGAGATAACCACCGTATGCTGACCCGGAGGTTATTTGGTACCATTTGACTGGGTTCATTTCCAGACAGTAGGATACTGAAAATTAACCATTTGTCTGAACGCGGAATAGAACACCAGGACGTCGCAATCTGCAGCCAAACTTCCAATAACCGTACTAAAAAGGGATTTATAAAGAAAATCATTGTAAGGGTAGCTGTGTGGTCTCTAGCTAATAAGTTATACCTACTCTTTACGTGGGTGTTGTGAAGGAAGGGATTATATATTATGCATAGGCTTCTCCGTACGTCAACTTTACCTGCACGCGATTCTCACTAATGCTGATTATAACATAATCAGCCCATTAGTATCCCACTGCTGGGCACGGGCGTCTTCTCACAATGAGAAGGGTTTAGGCCAGGGGTCGGCAACCTGCGGCTCTTTCGATGTAAAGTTGCGTCTCTCCAGTTCCATACGCAAAAAATAATTATTTTACTATCAAAACCCTTAAAATCGTGCAATCAATCTATAATTGAGTACTATAATATAGTATGACTGAGATATACTGACTATGACTGAGAGATGATATAGTAACTATATTTTTGTTTTTTTTTTTAACGTTAATTTGTTCTGCTAAACGCCATTTCAAGGTTATCCATTAATTACAGGACACCCTGTATAAGCAAATACTATAATATGGAAACTAAATTTTTAGTGGCTCTTTAAAAACGGTGAAATTTCGTAAATTGCAACTTTTGGCTCTTCCGTCTCTAAAGGTTGCCGACTCCTGGTTTAGGCCTAAGTCTACCAGGCCTGGTGTGAGTTGGTGGACTACACACACCATCGAGTACTTTTTTTAAACCCTTTTCGTTTTCTAACGATGTTTCCCTTCATTGTTAACGCAAGTGATAATCAAATTCTTATCCACAACATGAATTTTAAAAGACAGATGCGTGTCATTCTCTGCTATTTCAGAGTGTTATCCAAATTGTTCTGGATGGTGTTTCAAGTCCGCTAATCTAAACCAGGCTAGCGTGGTGGACTAAGGCCTACACCCTTTTGAGAAGAGGCCTTTGCCCAGCAGTGGGACAGTACTGGGCTGTTTATGATGATACATCTCGATACAAATGTACAATTTATCTTAAACTAGCGACCCGCCCCAGCTTCGCACGGGTGCAATGTAGATACTAATGTGGGGCATATAAACCTTCCTCTTGAATCACTCTATCTATTGCTGTAAACTGCATTAAAATCCGTTGCGAAGTTTAAAAAATCTAAGCGTACAGACAGCGGGAGCGACTTTGTTTTATACTATGTAAAGAAGATCAGAAAAAAATATGGAACAATAATACTATGTTCTGCGAGTGGTAGCTAAACTGTATCAACCTTCATTACGTCACCAAAAATGAACCATAACAGTTAAATTTAACAGCCTAACTCCCTGCAGGTGTTCTATAATAAAATGGAGTATATAAACTTATTTCTACCAAAGTCAAGGCCAGTGAAACAATTATTTAAATCACACACATATTGCGGCGGTGGAGGCGATTACATTAATCATGCTGACTGAAACTTGTTCCACCTGCGCTGGTCAGACGGGCTAATTAATCGGCTATGGATCTAGCTATTAAAGGTATAACCACCGAGGGGCTCGTGACCAACCGCTTGGATTATACGATTTGCGAGGTTAAGCTGCTCTTGCCGCGGTCAGTCCGTGGATGGGTGACCGTTCGTTAAACATCGAGACCCCTCCAAGCCTCAGAAAGCTCGATAAATAGTTGGTCCCGGGTGTCTATCGAACACCTATGACGGTCTTTACGGGAAGTCAGAAGCCAGGTTTGACAATTGGTCTAACTTTAGGATATCGGTATGGCCCAGTAACTGGGTTGCGGAGGTCTGATGGCAGTCGATCCGTGTAAAATACTGGTATTCAGCCACATCTGGTTAGACTGGAAGCTGACGCCAACATAATTGGGAAAAGGCCAAGAGGAAGAGATGTAGGTATAACCACCATATGGGCGCGGGGTAGGGGGTTGATCCTTTTTGTTACGACACGTAGTTTCTGTTGGATTGTATCTGGTACTGCCTCGTTGGTCTAGTGGTTGCAAACGCGACTGCTGATCGTGTGGTCCTGGGTTGGATCCCCAGGTCGGGCAGTGTTACTGGGTTTTTCCGTGTGGAATCCCACAGAACCGCCGAGAGTTTGGATTTTAGCTCGCCCCCTATTAAATGTGACTTAAACATAACGGCGAAATGAGGGTGTTACTATACACCTCTGCCGAACCCTTCGGGGAATGCAGGCGTGATGTTATGTTATGTATCTGGTATATGGTTGTATTCATCTGTGGTTTATGGGTGTACGCCAGTATATCGCTGCCTCTCCTAGGAATACAGGACCCAAAGTCTGTCACAAGGGTATATCTCGTCAGCAGTAAGAGCTAGCCAGTCTATTTATGTTCACAGAATGTTTTGTTTTGGCATGAATCTTGGTAAATAATAAAAAACTCGGCCAAGTGCGAGTCGGACTCGCGCACTGAGGGTTCCGTACAAACTTGTAGGAATGTAAATAATTCGTCGTAAAAAAACCTTTTAAAAAAGAATTTACGACTTTCAAATGTATGCCTTTACTTGTGCTATAAGACATTGCTTCTTGCCAAATTTCATGATTCTAGGTCAACGGGAAGTACCCTATAGGTTTTGATTCCTTTGAAAGTGTCCAAAAATACGCGGCAAAAACGGCCGTAACTTTTGATTGCGTTAACTTAGAAGTTTCATCTTTTCACGGCTCGGATGGATTGCAGACCTGAGTATTTGATATTAATTTCAACTTTATACCTCGACACATTTCTGAGGAAAAGGGTCTTGACAGTCAGACGGACAACGAAGTGATTCTATAAGGGTTCATTTTTTCCTTTTGAGGTAAGGGACCCTAAAAGACCCCCATACAAGAGTACTCTAAAATTGGCTATTTTCCAACTGTATACAGGGTGTAAACGAAATCATGTAATTCCTTCAAATCTCGTGATGTACTGCTGACATAGATTAAATAAAAAAAATTACATTACAGTGAGCCATTTTAGCGTCCCGAGTTAAATGACCGCGCGGCGAGCGATAGTCGCGCAATTCGCTAGGGGCGCTAAAATGCCTCCCGTTAAGAACACATGTTTACTTCTTGTAATTTATTTTTTTATTAAATTCAAAAGTATCCCACGCTGGGTTAATCTATGTCAGCAGTACAACACGCGATTTGAAGGAATTACATGATTTCGTTTACACCCTGTATTTTATATCGTGTTTTAACTGTTGACCAGTTACTTCTGCGTGTTAGCACATGACCTAACACGCAGCATATAATATAAATCATTCCTTTATATTTCCACGGCATTATGATTGAATGTTTAATGTGAAATTATTCTGCAAATGGAGAAATTGGCTTCAAAGGTTACAGGTCAAGTTTATTCTATACTCAGAAGTTTCTAATGCAGTAATTTCTCCACGTGTAAGTATAAAAATAATATCACGCCTGTATTCGCCGAAGGGTAGAGCAGCTAGACGCACCGGGCGCCGGAGGGCGCGTGACAATCTCCGGCCACCCTAGTGAGTGGCGTGCGGGCGGCGGGTGAGGGACCCGTCGCCCGACCAGTAACGGGCCCAGGGAGGACGGCGCGCCGTGTACTGCGCGCGTCTCTCGAAGGAAGTGGGGCAGGGGAACAATTGCCCCACCACAGGAGAGGTCCACCAGAAGAAGCTGGTGGACCGAGACCTGCCGGGGTCGCGGTGCATGCAATAGCGAATCCCGTGACCCCGGCCTTAGGTCAGAAGGAGGGACACCGTTGGTTTTTAGCCGGTAAGAGTCCGGCAGACCCCCTCGGCTTCCCCGGGCGAGGGACTTGAGGATTTTCCAACGCAAAAAAAGAAGGTGTATAATACCCTCATGTCGCTGTTATGTAATAGGGGGCGAGCCTATGCCATCAACCGGGCATAAATCCAAACTCAGGGCTGCAACTGAGGAATTCCACACGGAAAACCCCAATAACACTGCCCGAACTGGAGATTGAACCCAGGACCTCACGATCAGCAGTCGGGCTTGCCACTACTAGACCAACGAGGCAGTCGAGGTATAAAAATACTATAACATAAGATAATTAGCCCATTACTTTCCCACTACTGGGCACGGGCCTCTTAGAATGAGAAGGATTTAGGCGTTACCCATCACGCTGGCCTGGTGCGGGTTGGCAGACTACACACACCATCGAGAACTTTATGAAGCCCTCTCAGGTGTGCAGGTTTCACGATGATTTTCCTTCACCGTTAACGCAAGTGATAATAAAATTCTGATCCGCACGTGAATTCGAAAAGTCAGAGGTATGGGCCGGGATCGAACTCAGATCCTCCTGCATGGAAGGCAAGCGTTCAACCGCTAAGCTATCACTGCAAAATACTATATGTGCAAAACTTTACAGGACGTCGGCTGAAAAGGTGGTAGCATATTGTTTGTCGTGACCGACATACACGCGTACGTCACCCATAACTTATTAGCGATAGCTTAACAAACATGTGATCTATAATTATTGATAATTATAATCTTACAAATATTTTGAGTGCGCCGCGAAGCCTTTCAAAGAAGCGCGTCCGCACGCGACTCGGCATGTAACAGAATCAAATACGTATGTTTTTGGCAGGATTAAGGTGCCAAGACATTAGTCACGCTTCTTTTGGTGTGACTTCGTGGATTTGTTCGTGGGGTGATCAAAAGAAACGCCTGAAGAAAGAGCTTCCACGTGTGACGATACTAGAGTACGTCCAAAGTCCAAAACATCTAGTCAGCCCCGCTATCTCCCTCGCTGACATCTTTTGGGCGCTCGCCTTGGAGAGAGGGGGGGATGTTCAGTGGGGGGACAGACATTCTAAAGTCACTTTCGGGCTTCTGACTACCCGACACAACTGTCATAGATATTTGTATGACAACTGGGATCGACACAGTTTAACGTGTTCTCGTTTAATGAACGGAGGGGTCTCGATGTGTAACGAACGGTCACCCATCCATGGACTGACCGCGGTAAGCGCAGATTAACCTCGCAATCGTATGGTCCGCGAGGTTGTTATTTACCCATGGGCCCTTCCAAAATACTTATTGTCAAAGGCTGTATTGTGAGTGTTTTTTAAACATAACATAATATCACACCTGTATTCCCCGGAGGGTTGAGCAGAGGTGTATAGTATTACCCTCATTTCGCCTTATGTTTAAGTCCCATGTAATAGGGGGCGAGTCTATTGCCGTCAACCGGGCACAAATCCAAACTCCAGGCTGCTACTGAGGAATTTCACGTGGAAAACCCAATAACACTGCCCAACCTGGGGATCGAACCCAGGACCTCATGATCAGCAGTCGCGCTTGCTACCACTAGACAAACGTGTTTTTTAAATTACCATAAATAGCAATAAACTAAGAATAACAATGGTTATTAGCGTGTAATGGAGGCACGTTTGTTGATAGTTAGCGGGCGGATTAGCGCACGCGTTGGGATTCCTAGCCTTGACTCGGATGCTCCGATGCTCGTCATCACACGTCGCTACGATGCTTACAGTGTATAGGTCGCAGTAGGTATACTGATTGAACACGATGCCAGATGAAAAGGGAACGCAAATGGTTGAGGGCCAATATTACCACAGATAACCTTTATCCAAGAAATTTTGCAATTAAGGCCGATTTTTCAATCGTTAGATAACTTTTACCTGAGGAATATATTCGTCGTTTTGACAGCTTTAATAAATGATAAATGATTTTTATTTCTGTAAATAAATCTGTTACAGACATTTTTACAAGTCAATGTAATGTTTTTTTTAAAACTAGATGGTGCCGGTATTTCCTATATGACTACCTCTGAGAAGAAAAGTCGAAATAAACTCAGAGATCAAGGTCTCTTTTAAAGTCCACACATTGTGGTATAAAAACTATGTGAGTGTAACAATGTAGGGGTTGCCCTACGTTGCAGGTGGCCATTCCAGACGTTGGTCTGGAATGGCCTTTTTAGGAAAGTGCCATAGCAGGTATGAGTTGACCTGTCCTAACTGACGGTACGCATGCATCAGTCATCGCGTAGCTTAAACCTAATTTTAGGGAGCTAAACAACCTGACTGCCGCACGACGCTACCAATCAGCCGGACATTTGCGTAGGTCACAAAAAAGACTCAAAAACCTATAGAAAACCTATCAAAAAGTCAAATTTATTCCTCGGTTAAAAGATATCTGACAGTTGTAAAATCGGCCCTTAGACAGCAGAGCGATCTGTCAAAGATTTAAATTTATTCCTGAGATATAGATAGTGCCATCAACGAAGACGCACCCTACTCTTTGTGTATATCGCGTGTTCTCTGTCACTCTAAGATGAAGAGTGAGCGAGAACACGCGACTTGGACGAAGAGAGGGGTGCGTCTACCTGGATGGCACGTCGGTCCTAAGTCTTCTTTTGTCATCATCTCCCTGTCCTTATCCCACACTAGGTGGGGTCGGCACAGCAAGTAATTCGTAAATCTATGTTGTTAGAGGTTTTGGCTTATTGTTTTATGACCGGCCGCCTGCCCGACATCAACCCTCCTTGGAATACTCGTTACGCCGTCGCGCGGGTGACTCAATGTGCTTGCTGATATTATGCACTGGGTCTCAAAATGAGACAAGTCTCTAAGTTTTCTTGTGTATTTATTTTTAATTTTTTTACACAGTAAATCTTGTTAATTTTTCAATCAATCGATACCATATTTCCTTTCAATACTTTATATTTGGAAGACAGTGGCAAGTGGTATTTCTGTTGTGTTATATACCTTAGAAAGCATTGACGTTTTAATGAGTCACAAGTGCGTGCTCCCGATGGCTTACCGTATCAAAATGTATCTAGTGTTTTCTATGTGGAAATTTTTAATTCTTAAATGATGATCATTAAAGAATAATGTTTTGTAAGAATTCGATTTCAGATTGGGTTGTTAGTTTTTCGGCGTAACAATACCCGTCACCCGACCAGTAACAGGCCCGGGAGGATGGCGCGCCGTGTTCCGCGCGCACCTCTCAGCAGAAAGTGGGGCAGGGGGAAAATTGCCCCACCACTGGAGAGGTCTACCAGAAGAAGCTGGTGGACCGAGACCTGCCGGGGTTGCGGTGCATGCAATAGCGAATCCCGTGACCCCGGTCTTAGGTCAGAAGGAGGGACACCGTTAGTTTTTAGCCGGTAAGAGTCCGGCAGACCCCCTCGCCTTCCCCGGGGAGGGACATCTATGAGGATTTTCCAACGATAAAAAAAGGGGCTTAACAATAGGGTGGCAAGATGGGCAAAATGCCACGGGCCCCGGCTCAAGGGGGCCCTGACGTATCCGGGGTAAACAATGAACAAGCATGAATTATGGAAAAGTAATCAATGTATGAATTCCTAGATGCAAGTTTGAATTTATTATTACTATATGATTTTTTAAGTTGGTAAAACAATTATTTTTTGAGACATGCTATTTACGAGTGGTTTTGTGTTTAGTGGGCCCAAGTAAAATAAATTCTTTTTTTTATATTCGACTGTTTATAGCTGGTCTTGCGGACCGTTTCTACGTAACCGGGCAGTTATTGGCGAGACCTGAAGGGTCTCCAACCAATGGGGACGAGAGTAAAATACTTAACCTAAGCTAACTACTATCGGACATCGGCTTAGGGCGTTGCTGGCGAGAGGACTGGGAGGGAGACAGCTTGATGAGGGATGAATTAACGGTGTGACTGCGGAGTCAGGAAGGACAATCGGCTCCACGGCTGCGGTGGGTGAGCACGGTGGATCATGGACGGAATTTATTAAATTGTCAGCGGCCCCACACAATGTAGTTGCGCCACTGCTGTGTGTACTGTTTATTGACCCACAGAGGGTCAATGTTTGCCAAATACATAACAATAATCAAATATCTACGACTATATTAATTAAAAAATAAAGCTTTCCTTTTTTTCTGAGTTACGACATTACTAAGAAGTCGCGACGGCAAACTTCGTAAAACCGATCACTTTCGAACTGAGTGCGACTTCTAGACCACGAATTTTTATTAGTACTGCAGTAAAAATGATCTTTATGTTGACGCAATAAGTTTGAGTGGCGCGGAAATGAGCGACTCCCATTGGTTGTTCGATCAAGTTTGCCGATGCGACTTCTTAGCTGTGTCGTACTTGGACGTAGTTTAGTAGAAAGGACTCAATCCACATAATTGTCAAAAATGAGTTATTGGTATCATAATGGTCTATAAGATAGGGCCTTTCATTCAGCAAAAAAGATCCAAGAAATAAACAAAGGAAATACGTTTTTTGTGACAGGGAACCAAACCACATATTAGGCAGGTATTTTCTTTTTATTACCTATAAAGACCCAACCTGCTTAAATCATCCAATCCTATATTTTCCCAAGTGCTGAAATACACAATATAACCATCAACCAACTTATAGATATAAAAATACGATTGATTTTACCAAGGATGTGTAAATACGTAACAAAATCTGAATACAGCATCACTGAAGAAAACCACTTTGAACTTAAAACGTCAATAACTCAAAAGTGACTCTGTGTGGGTTGAGTCCTTTCTGCTTAACTACGTCCACTTGTATTCGTGAGACAAATGTTTTATCAGATATTTTGTGTTTCATTTATATTTGTGACCAGGGCAGGAAGATGATGACGTGCACCTAATTTGTGACTGCTTTAGAAGAATGGGATACCTATATTTGGCAGTCGGATTGGATATTACCGATGCTGTGAAACCACTTTATGTCTTAGTCGCCTTTTACCCTACTTATCGACGGTCGGCAGTGAAAATCACGTATGTGTAAAATACTTTTTTTTTAAAAAGATTAAAAAAACTGTCTCCTGAAAAAAAATGGCCGTTCAAATATTAATACAAGTTTGTCGTCGTACGTCAAAGATACCTTAGGGAACGTACCCATACTACGTGACCCATTTTTTACAACCTTTTACCCCCCTTCCCCCCTCGGTGACCACCCGTAGTATATGCCAATACCCCCCCTCCCCCTCTAGTTTTCACGTAGTAATTCATAAATATGGTGTTCATTTTTTTTTGCTAAAAGAAAATTATTTGGATCAATGTGCGCCAGCTGTGAGTTTAAAAAGCGCTAAACGCTGCGTGCCATATTTGAATATAGCTCGAAAAAGCGCGAGATTTCCCTAGAGGATATTGATCACGTGACGAAAATCTAAGCCCCTCCCTCCGCCCCTGTGACCAAGCGTGGTATTTTGAAGACCCCCCTCCGCCCCTGAACGGGTCACGTAGTATGGGTACGTTCCCTTAGAAGTATTTGAATTGAAAGTTTTTTGAACCAGTACGTGTATGACGAGTTTATCAATCTAAAGAACAAATAAAATGCTTTTGAAAAAAATTTGTTTTACGAGGTTTTCACTGCCGAGTGTCGTTATGGGAAAAGCTATTCTTCTTAGAGGTCTATCACACTAATATTATAAATGTGAAAGTGTGTGTTTGTTACACAATTCCGCATAAACGCCTGAACAGATTTGGATGAAATTAGGCACACAGATAGACCGTGTCCTGGATTAACACACAGGATACTCTTTCTCCGGGTACATGAAGTAGTTCCCCCAGGATGCGAGTGAAACCGCAGGCAACAGTTAGTAATAAAATAATTCGGACTCACCACATCTCCCCAAACGGGTTGAAAGTCTCTCTGGTGTAGGTCACTAGAGGGCGCCACTTTCGCCGGCTTAGTACTGCGGTCGAAGGCAGGCACACAAGGTTCCTCTTCATCCGAAGACACCTGACAGAGGGGGGAAGCGTTAGAAGAGAGGCCATTTTATAAGGCTGTAGAGGGATAGAGCCTCAAATTTTCATTTGCACTTCTAATAACGAGTTGCTTTGTCTTGAAAATAACTATTATAGAAGATGAAGGATCTCGTGGCCTTGATTGCCATACGGATACTTATGACAGTTACGGGTAGTCAGAAGCCCGAAAGTCTGACAACCGGTCTAACCATTCCGATTTACACGACCTGAAAGGGCGAGAAATCGTTGTGTGAATCTCAGAATATCGGTTTTACCCAGTTATTAGGATGCAGAGGTCAAACGGCAGTCGCTCCGTGTAAAATACTGTTCAGTCATATCTGGTGAAACTGGAAGCCGATTTCGACATATTTGGGAAAAGGCCAATGGCTCATCGAAACGACTTTGTCAACTCTAGCGATACTTTGCTTACAAAAGACATTTTATTAAGACTGGGGAAATTATTCTTGGCCGAAGCCCCAACGCAACCAACTTCGGCGTCGAAGAGTATACTGGGAACAGATTTTTTGCATATGGTAAAGAAGGGTTTTCCTTTGGTTATTTGATTGCTACATGATACTTATCCTCCATACTTCCGTTTATTTGTTTATTGATTATCAGCGGGCACATTTGTCACGGCACACGGTATTGTAACATGTAGCAAAGATTGCCATGTGCCCGATACTGCACATTACTATACTTATCGCGGTAAACGTCAAACGCCAAGTGTTGTACAAGGTGTAAATGCAAAAACTGAAAACCTCTTAAGGGCTCATTGTACTCATTATTATGAACAACTTCTAGTAGAGACAAAACCAGAAATAGCGGAAAAAGAAACTGGTGCTCCATACATTTTTGCATTTACCACCTTGTATATACGAATGTGAAAATCATATGAATGTGGATGGATATATAATTAGAGGTAGGCCAAAGAAACGATGGATGGATTGTGTGAAGAATGATATGGGTAAGAACGGAGTGAGTACTGAGATGACGGCTGATAGAGGAGAATGGACGAGAAATACGTGTTGTGCCGACCACTCTAGTGTGGGATTAGGGCAGGGAGATGATGATGCTATACATGTGCCCGGAAAGAAGATGTCCCGCGACTTGTGCCTTGTATACGTGTGGTTTACGTTTGGTTCACGGTTAAGAATTAGTGTTCCACACCCCCATTTCTTGTGGTTGTCGTAAAAGGCGACTAAATGATGTCTGGAGAATGAGTATTGGCTTCTTCCTTCTCGTTAATAGGAACTAGAGTTGTAACTGGTGTTGTTTAGCTGATGAAGATATCGGTTTTCGTGTGGACGAGGATACGGAAAAAAAAAGAAAATTGGTCCATTTTTTTCGGCTCAGTTGAGGTTATCTGGGTATAATGGGGGATATTAGAGTTGTTACCCCTAATAAGAACATATTGTGATTATTAATCTACCAGCCAAGCGTCTTCGATTTGGTAATAACCCTTACAGTAGTTATGAGCTTATATTCAGCATTGAATGTTGTGATGTGTGAAGAAGTGAGTATGTTTCATAATTCCATCATGAATGTCCTGGCAAGAAGAAGTATAAGAATACAAATATGCGAAAGACGAGTTGTGCTTACCTTGGCGATGTTAGGCGAGGAGTGCGACCGGTTGAGTCCGGCGGCTCCGGGACTGTCGGGCGACATCATGTAGGAGTCGCCGTCTTCATCCTGAACAGGGTGAGTTATGATGGGGTAATTAGGATAATAGTTCAGGTCAGGCGTCAGCTAGTTTACAATAAAGCAAGATATGTATGTACGCACCCCATGCGCGGGCTTCCCCAGCTCGGGCTTCCTCTTCTCGCGCGCCTGCGCCAGCTTCCTCTTCCGCTCGGCCTCCAGCACCTCGCGCGTGCGGTCCAGCTGGTCGCGCTGCTGGCGCACGGCGGCGATGCGCGCGCGGGCGGCCGCCACCTCCCGCGCGGCGGCCGCTGCCTCCGTCACCATGCGCTGACGCTCTGTAGAGGGAGCTTACATTGTACAAGGGGAACAGGGGAGGTGACTTCTTTAAAGAATGACCAAGTATTTATTGAAAAATACAGTTGAAAAAAAATTGGATCAAAAATGGAAGAGATACACGCTTTTATAAGAGTTTTTTCAGTCCTTTTCGTGCGAAGCGGATATTTTGTACGGAGTGATGTGAAGTTACTATGAAGTTAACAAAGTATAACGTTATCGCTTCCTAGTGCTGTCTCTGTCTAATGACCGATTAAAATAGCTTAAAATTTTGCGTTTTGATAAATATTTAATTGGTTTTGCACTATTGTCAATTTTTTTATGTAATTCTTTCGTAATATCTAATAAATAAATTTAAAATTTAAACAACCCCCAGCAGCAAAAAAAAACCTCTATAAAGTTATAAATAACATATGTTTGTTGGCCCTTTAACTTTATTATAAACTAGCGACCCGTCCCAGCTTCGCACGGGTGCAATGTGGGGCATATAAACCTTCCTCTTGAATCACTCTATCTATTGCTGAAAACTGCATTAAAATCCGTTGCGTAGTTTAAAAATCTAAGCGTACAGACAGCGGGAGCGACTTTGTTTTATACCATGTAAAGAATAAAATTATAATTATTAGATTGCATTGAGTTGAAAGGTCTTTGTATCCTGATTTAGATTTCCCTAAACTCGCTGTATTAATGCCTTATTTTCCTCTAATAACTATCAGTTGTATGGTTGACCGTATATTATAGTGTATGTCATGGTTATATCATGGTGTATGTCATAGTATAGGCACAGTATAAAGAAGTACAGTAGTGCGACGCCTTTCATCTTGTAGTAAATGCCGAAAACGTCTAGACAATGTCGCGGAAGGGTATAAAGGCTAGGGTTGTCACAACTCAATAATAGTCAATAATATAGTAAAAATCATTTATTTATGTTAGATACATTTTGAACTCTCATTCTTGTCTACTCTCCCATAAAAATCGGACGCCGTCTAAGAAGTTTCACTTCAAAAATAGTACCCGCCATCTTGGGTTTCAATACCAACACTCCACTTGTCCATAATCACGCGTTGCAGATTCACCAGGACTATTTTCGTAAACTAAAAGTAAAGCAATCGACATCGAGGTCATTTTATGGATGGGTGACCGAGAGATCAGCTTAGGGAGCCCATGTCTCCATAATCACGCGTTGCAGATTCACCAGTACTATTTTTGTAAACTAAAAGTAAAGCGATTGACATCGAGGTCATTTTATGGATGGGTGACCGAGGGATCAGCTTAGGGAGCCCATGTCGGGGGTTTCTTAAAGGGGACCAATATTTTGGTTATTTTTGATGTATGACTCACCGTTTCAAAGATATTATTAACAATTCATAAATTATTAATTAAATTACATATTGCATGGATTAAAATTACACTTCCATAGAGTAATACCTCTCTTAAATTCTTACTAGGCCTATATCTTACGCCCGCCATTTTGTTTACCTTGGTTATTTTTGCCTACTCGAATAATATAAAATAACATAACTACAAACATTAAAACATGCGCGCGACAACCCCTAAAAATATGTCCCGAGCTACTAACAAAATGGCGTGTGTAACTCGGGCTCGCTCTTCCCGCGTCTCGCCCCTTGCCCCCCGCACGATTGACCTGTCTAGACGTCTTCGTCGAACGACTGTATAGATTATTAGACTGTGTTATAGGTCATAGTGTACGTGTAATGATATGGTGTATGTCATGGAGTATGTTATAGTTTATGCCGTAGTGTATGTCTTAGTGTATGTCATAGTGTATGTCTTGGTGTATGTCATAGTGTATGTTAAAGTGTATGTCATAGTGTATGTCATAGTGAATGTCATAGTGTATGTCATAGTGTATGTCATGGTGTATGTTATAGTGTATGTCGTGGTTTGTCATAGTGTATGTCACAGTGAATGTCATAGTGTATGTCATAGTGGAATTCTTAGTGTATGTCATAGTGTATGTCATAGTGAATGTCATAGTGAATGTCATAGTGTATGTCATAGTGAATGTCATAGTGAATGTCATAGTGAATGTCATAGTGTATGTCATAGTGAATGTCATAGTGTATGTCATAGTGTATGTCAGTGTATGTCATAGTGAATGTCATAGTGTATGTCATAGTGTATGTGTTAGTTTATGTAATAGTGTATGCCATAGTGTATGTCTTAGTGTATGTCATAGTGTATGTCTTAGTGTATGTCACAGTGAATGTCATAGTGTATGTCATAGTGGAATTCTTAGTGTATGTCATAGTGAATGTCATAGTGTATGTCATAGTGTATGTCATAGTGAATGTCATAGTGTATGTCATAGTGAATGTCATAGTGTATGTCATAGTGAATGTCATAGTGTATGTCAGTGTATGTCATAGTGAATGTCATAGTGTATGTCTTAGTGTATGTCATAGTGTATGTGTTAGTTTATGTAATAGTGTATGCCATAGTGTATGTGTTAGTGTATGTCATAGTGCATGTCATAGTGTATGTCATAGTGTATGTCTTAGTGTATGTCATAGTGTATGTGTTAGTTTATGTAATAGTGTAATTCATAGTGTATGTCTTGGTGTATGTCATGGTGTATGTTATAGTGTATGTCATGGTTTGTCATAGCGTATGTCATAGTGGAATTCTTAGTGTATGTCATAGTGTATGTCTTAGTGTATGTCATAGTGTATGTGTTAGTTTATGTAATAGTGTATGTCATAGTGTATGTCATAGTGAATGTCATAGTGAATGTCATAGTGAATGTCATAGTGAATGTCATAGTGTATGTCATAGTGAATGTCATAGTGTATGTCAGTGTATGTCATAGTGAATGTCATAGTGTATGTCATAGTGTATGTCATAGTGTATGTGTTAGTTTATGTAATAGTGTATGCCATAGTGTATGTGTTAGTGTATGTCATAGTGTATGTCATAGTGTATGTCATAGTGTATGTGTTAGTTTATGTAATAGTGTATGTCATAGTGTATGTGTTAGTTTATTTAATAGTGTATGTCTTAGTGTCAAATCAAATCATTTATTTACAATAAATAGGTTTCATAGAATGGTGTTATATGAAAATACAATACAGATCAAGCCCATTAAGCCATTATTCCCGTTGTTGCAACAATTTTCATTTATGCTCCGCTCCTATTGGTCGTAGCGTGATGTTAAATAGCCTATAACCTTCTTCGATAAATGAACTGTCCAACTCAAAAAAAAAAACAATTTTAACAAGTAGTTCTTGAGATTTGCGCGTTCAAACAAACAAACTCTTCAGCTTTATAATATTAGTATAGATACTTACTAATATTTTGATCCGAACGTCGTCGCATCGGGGAACCACTAAATAAATTAACATTACCAATACTTTTTTTTCATATTTTTTTTTAATTTTATTTTCTTAGTGATCCCCCCCAATACACGCTTTAAACTTATAACACCTCTCTTTTTTGTCGGGGGTTAAAAAAATCGTATACTACCTTCTTTTGTAATAAAAAGTGCGAAACCTCCTCTCTCATTAGTATTCCTTTTACAAAGATCTCGACTACTCCTGGAATTGACTACTACTAATATTACCTTCAACGTCAGCCGTCTCCGGCTCCTCAGTGGCACTGGCGATGGTCTCAGCCAGTTTCTCAGCCTCCTCCCGCTCTCGCCTCTGATAGTCTTCAAGCTGTTCACGGAGACTTTGGTTCTCTTGTTCCTGGATTATAAAAAGTTTATTATAGTATTGTTATATGATGATTTTAACCTTTTGATCGCCCCAGTCGGATTTATATGACAAATAAAAATGTTTTCGTGCCCGCGTCTCCTTAGTCATATGTAAACGACTGAGGCGACACGGGCTCGAAAACATTTGTCGTATAAATCCGACTGGGGCGGTCAATAGGTTAAAGTTGATTCTTATTTAATTTTGCATCACGTGGTTACTGGTTTGGGGCACTTGGTTTAGTAACCCGGTTCTAAAAGACTGATGTAACGCGCTGCCCGAACATTTAGATTTGTACCTACTTAACTCGGGAAGCGGGAGAGCTACCCTTCCCCCGCTTCCGCACCGCGCACGCCCCGCGCCGAGCACCCGCGCGAGCGACAGTCGGCCCCGCTAGCCGTCGCGGGGCGTGCGATGTATCGCGTCGGCGACCTGCGCCCGCGACCAACAGTCGGCCCCGCTAGCCGTCGCGGGGCGTGCGATGTATCGCGTCGGCGACCTGCGCCCGCGACCAACAGTCGGCCCCGCTAGCCGTCGCGGGGCGTGCGATGTATCGCGTCGGCGACCTGCGCCCGCGACCAACAGTCGGCCCCGCTAGCCGTCGCGGGGCGTGCGATGTATCGCGTCGGCGACCTGCGCCCGCGACCAACAGTCGGCCCCGCTAGCCGTCGCGGGGCGTGCGATGTATCGCGTCGGCGACCTGCGCCCGCGACCAACAGTCGGCCCCGCTAGCCGTCGCGGGGCGTGCGATGTATCGCGTCGGCGACCTGCGCCCGCGACCAACAGTCGGCCCCGCTAGCCGTCGCGGGGCGTGCGATGTATCGCGTCGGCGACCTGCGCCCGCGACCAACAGTCGGCCCCGCTAGCCGTCGCGGGGCGTGCGATGTATCGCGTCGGCGACCTGCGCCCGCGACCAACAGTCGGCCCCGCTAGCCGTCGCGGGGCGTGCGATGTATCGCGTCGGCGACCTGCGCCCGCGACCAACAGTCGGCCCCGCTAGCCGTCGCGGGGCGTGCGATGTATCGCGTCGGCGACCTGCGCCCGCGACCAACAGTCGGCCCCGCTAGCCGTCGCGGGGCGTGCGATGTATCGCGTCGGCGACCTGCGCCCGCGACCAACAGTCGGCCCCGCTAGCCGTCGCGGGGCGTGCGATGTATCGCGTCGGCGACCTGCGCCCGCGACCAACAGTCGGCCCCGCTAGCCGTCGCGGGGCGTGCGATGTATCGCGTCGGCGACCTGCGCCCGCGACCAACAGTCGGCCCCGCTAGCCGTCGCGGGGCGTGCGATGTATCGCGTCGGCGACCTGCGCCCGCGACCAACAGTCGGCCCCGCTAGCCGTCGCGGGGCGTGCGATGTATCGCGTCGGCGACCTGCGCCCGCGACCAACAGTCGGCCCCGCTAGCCGTCGCGGGGCGTGCGATGTATCGCGTCGGCGACCTGCGCCCGCGACCAACAGTCGGCCCCGCTAGCCGTCGCGGGGCGTGCGATGTATCGCGTCGGCGACCTGCGCCCGCGACCAACAGTCGGCCCCGCTAGCCGTCGCGGGGCGTGCGATGTATCGCGTCGGCGACCTGCGCCCGCGACCAACAGTCGGCCCCGCTAGCCGTCGCGGGGCGTGCGATGTATCGCGTCGGCGACCTGCGCCCGCGACCAACAGTCGGCCCCGCTAGCCGTCGCGGGGCGTGCGATGTATCGCGTCGGCGACCTGCGCCTTCATTTTGTGATTGTTTCTGTAGCTCTTAAGTTCTAAACATTGTGTGCCTGATTAGACATTATTCCCTACCACAAACTTAGTTTTCTTTCGTTCGTGACACCCCAGTAGAAACTAATGTTATACTGATCAATTTAATCTGTTGTCGAATATCATATCAACGAATGTAATAGGTCAACCAAAATATTAATAGCCAATCACAGTAGGTACTTCACATGTGATTTGACAACTGATTAGTAAATTTTATGCGAGGATCAGCCTTTCATGGATATGACTTAAGTTCAGTTTTCTTGTCATCTGGGTGTCATCAAAGCCTTAACTGTTAGGGTCGAGTTACACTGTGTGGGACTTCAAAATGGTAAATTGCATTTTGAGCGCTATCCCGATGATGCGATTACTTCGATATTACGTTTATTATTATTTTCGCTCGTTAAAGTCGAGTTGGTAATTTTTATTTTTGGTAATACCTTTTCTTCTTTCAAGTTTTAACTTTCATATGACATAGTGGCGTTATCAAAAATGCAGCATATTGTAATGTATAATGTACTCACCATATCATATTGTTTATTTTCGAGCTGCATGAGCTGTGAGATGATCTCCTGTTCTCGTAACTTGTACATAGCTCGTACTTCATCTTGCACCTCCCCTTCTCGTTGCTCACGTACTTTCTCCCAATCCTAAGAAAGTAAATAGATAAATTAATAAGCGATAAAATATATAAAAAATATACGAAAATTAGTAGCTTAAATAAGTCCAATCGCTGAAAATAGAATCTAGACACGTTAGTGTGTCAAGCCAAGTTCGTACAATTATACAATCACCAAATTCTGCTTACAACAATGTGTAAATGTTAATAGGATTTATTGTAAATGGTTTGTCTATCTACCTGTAGGTTAGAAATATAAGCAGCTTCTTTACCAATTATAGCATAGGAAAAATAATGAGTCTGAATTCCAGATATTCACTTTAAATCTGAGTATTTTTACATCAGAATTTGTAGTGTGGGACTAATAGTATCATATTTATACCTATTATTTAGTTGATTCTCGATTTTTAGTAGGTTACATATTTGTACGCTACAAACTGCCCTTTATATTTTTAGTAGGTTACATATTTGTACGCTGCAAACTGCCATTTATATTTTTAGTAGGTTACATATTTGTACGCTGCAAACTGCCATTTATATTTTTAGTAGGTTACATATTTGTACGCTGCAAACTGCCATTTATATTTTTAGTAGGTTACATATTTGTACGCTGCAAACTGCCCTTTATATTTTTAGTAGGTTACATATTTGTACGCTGCAAACTGCCATTTATATTTTTAGTAGGTTACATATTTGTACGCTGCAAACTGCCATTTATATTTTTAGTAGGTTACATATTTGTACGCTGCAAACTGCCATTTATATTTTTAGTAGGTTACATATTTGTACGCTGCAAACTGCCATTTATATTTTTAGTAGGTTACATATTTGTACGCTGCAAACTGCCATTTATATTTTTAGTAGGTTACATATTTGTACGCTGCAAACTGCCATTTATATTTTTAGTAGGTTACATATTTGTACGCTGCAAACTGCCATTTATATTTTTAGTAGGTTACATATTTGTACGCTGCAAACTGCCATTTATATTTTTAGTAGGTTACATATTTGTACGCTGCAAACTGCCATTTATATTTTTAGTGGGTTACATATTTGTACGCTGCAAACTGCCATTTATATTTTTAGTAGGTTACATATTTGTACGCTGCAAACTGCCATTTATATTTTTAGTAGGTTACATATTTGTACGCTGCAAACTGCCATTTATATTTTTAGTAGGTTACATATTTGTACGCTGCAAACTGCCCTTTATATTTTTAGTAGGTTACATATTTGTACGCTGCAAACTGCCATTTATATTTTTAGTAGGTTACATATTTGTACGCTGCAAACTGCCATTTATATTTTTAGTAGGTTACATATTTGTACGCTGCAAACTGCCCTTTATATTTTTAGTAGGTTACATATTTGTACGCTGCAAACTGCCCTTTATATTTTTAGTAGGTTACATATTTGTACGCTGCAAACTGCCCTTTATATTTTTAGTAGGTTACATATTTGTACGCTGCAAACTGCCCTTTATATTTTTCTTAACAATTCTTTCCATCCAATGCTTGTCTGGAAGAAATTGCTTTCAGCGATAAGACCGCCATTTGTACTGTTCCTAATTATGTGTTTTCCTTGTTTTATTTCTTTTAGTATGCAATAAAGTATATCTATCTATCTATTTATTTATTGTCAATTTCCCAGACCTTCTTTATCTTCTATATAAATTATGTAAGTGAACATACTTGCTCAGCCTCTATACGTTGCATTTCCAGCGTGAGTGAGGTGTCGGCGATACGTTCTTGTTGTTCTAAGATGAGCTGCATGTTGCGAGCCCTTTCTGAGTACACTTGCACTGCCGCCGCCTGCAACAAATAGTATTTGAGGTACTCTATTACATATAATCATGTTTATTTTGTAAGGGGCTCGTGGCTAATTACCAATCGCGCAGACCATACGATTTGCAAGGTTAAGCTACACTTGCCGGGGTCGACCTGTGGATGGGTGACCGTTCGTTACACATCGAAACCCCTCCGTGCCTCGGAGAGCACGTTAAACAGTCGGTCTCGAGTGTCATACGAATACCTATGACAGTCGTTACGGGAAGTCAGAAGCCCGATTTCTGACAACTGGTCTAACCTTAGGATGTCGGCATTGCCCTGTAACTGGGTTGCGGAGGTCTGATGGCAGCAGCTCCGTGTAAAATACTGGTATTCAGCCGCTTCTGGTTAGATTGGAAGCTGACCCCAACATAGTTGGGAAAAGGCTAGGGAGAACATGTTTATTTTGTAACATTTTATAACTGGCAATGTCTCTGGAATGTGGTAAGCACATACAAAAGAAGAGAGATTGTCAGTTCTTAGTAATTCCATACAAAAGTGAATATGAATGTTGTAACAGGCAGGTGTTACCTTGCTGGTCCTGTCCACGACGGGCTCGGCCGGCTTGCCGCGTGCGGCGGGCGGCGCGGCGCCGGAGGGGCTCAGCTCCGACCAGTTGGGGTAGTCGATCTCACCTGTTGAACAGTCTAATGTTGTACATGTCCTCTCTAATGTCAATAGCAAGCCAAACTAACGTGACAAGACACTTGTCGTGAATTTTCTCGAAACTTAAGATTTCTCATATTTGTTTAAGATTCGACAAAATCCGTGAGTCATAGGCCCGTATTAATAAACTCCATTCATCATGGCGGCCTGAGAATAGGATCCCAAGAGGAGCTGTCTAAATATAAAAGTTATCTTATATTCTTTTCACTCTTATCTAGCAAAATAGTACAACCTGATCTGATTGTCCTCGTTAGAAGGCTTGGCTAAGTTGAATATAATTGAAAAAAAAAGCGATTTAGTTTTGTTTGCGCCGGATTGCACCGGATCTGGGTTTTTTTTAATGGATTTATTGGCAATCTCCTTCATTAGGTATAAAAAATGGATGCTGCAGCCTATTCTTCTGATAGAAGATTTTGTCTTTTACGTTATCTAAGATAGAAAAGATGTACATTTTTTAGTCAAGATCACATTGTTATACGCGTAACTGTAAGAAATTTCAGTAAAACAGGTTCTTACTGAGCATGTCGTCCATAAAGTCCTCCTGTCTGGGCGGTACGGCCTGAGGGTTGGTGGTGAAGGCTGGGTACTTGAGCAGCCAGTCCTCATACCCGCCGTGCAGCGCCAGTGGGGGCCGCGAGTACTGCACTTTGACGTCCCACTATACAACAGAAAAGGAAGGTAACGAGACTGTCCCTTTTAAAAAAAATTGTTTATACCAAGACTTAAAATATACCCATCACTTTTTATTTATAAAAATCAAAACTAACTTTAAACTGGACTGAAAATCAGTACTTTTTAAACGTCAAAATTACAATAGACAGCCCCCAAACTCGCCCACCCTTCACTGCTAATATTTATGATGGGAAGAAAAAGCGGCGCAACAAACTCCCCAGCAACACGTCTCTATCTGTTAAATTAATTTATAATTTGTTTGTTTGTAATTAACGTCATAATATAACAAATAGAGACGGTGCTATTCTAAAACCTGGGTTTTTCCTACACAAGAGGGAGTTACTAAAGTATCTGGCAATTTGGCTTGCGGCAATTAGAAATAAATCATACTCGTCCCTGGTTGTCGCAAAGTTTGGCTAAGATGTTTTGTACTAAGTTAGTTCAAAGCTCATTTTTATATTTCAAATAGCATAGTACGTGTTAAGAAAAGTTTAGAATTTAGTGGCATGGTTACAAATAGTTGGAAACTCCATGAATTTTCTTTTAAAATTATATGTAGTAGTAGGTAGAGTTGTTTATGCAGTCTAACTCATATAGACCCCTGAAGTTCACATCCAAGCAGTGTTCCTGAGGTTTCACGATAACAGGCACGATAAAGTCATACCTTGAGCAGTATAGTCTTTAGCAGGTGCAGAGTCTTGCCAGGTATGACGGCGGTGCTGCTCCAGTCCAGCATCACGATCAGCTCCATAGTGGCGCGGTCCGCCCACACCGGCCGGGATGCTGACGGGAGATTCTGTTCTAGGACGTTAGCCGATTGACTGCAAAACACATTTTTCAATAAGTAAAGGAGAACAGTACTAGGCTCATAAGAATTGTTAATCTCCTGAGGTAAGATATGTTGCAATATTCAGCATATGACGCGCTAAGAAAAGATAACATAATATCACGGCTTGTATTCTCCGAAGGGTTCAGGCAGAGGTGTTTTAGTACACCCTCGTTTTGCCAGTAATGTTTAAGGCGATTTATACACTGCACCGCATCACGCAGCGTAGCGCGGCAGTGCGTGTTCTTACGTTGTTTGCAAGTATCTGTGTTTGTATAGAAAACACGCGTAGTGCAACACACAGAAAACGTATTCACGCGCAGTGTTGTGGCTCCGTCGCCACGCACCCCGCAACGTAGTGCGGGGCAGTGTGTGTTTCGCCTAAGTCTCTGTAATATGGGGCGAGCCTGATTTATAATTTGAGATTTGTCTAGCGCCACAGACAACACACATGTAATATAGTTGAATCCAGTGAGATTATAAGCTCTTTTGCACAGATTGCTACAACTTCTTTTGGGATACTACATAATGTGTCATGCTGAGCCAGTAGATTGCTCATGGCCATACTTTTTAGTAGAACCGCCACCAACACCATAGCCAGAAATTTTGTTGGTGGAGGGGGGGGGGGGGGGGGTTGAACAACCCTGGCTACGGCTTTGGGCGCCATTAAAAATACTGATTTTAATTGTACTCACCCAGGAGATATACACTCTTCCGGCACACTGATACAAGCCGGATAATTAATATGCGAGTCCACAAAATCCTTGCCAGACCTCGCGTCCAAAATCATCACCTTCAGCTTACCACTCTTCAGAATAGTGTACAACTGTTCACTCTTGATTGTCACTTCATCTGGACCTGGAAGCAAGGAACTCAATTTAAGGAGGTTGAATGTGTCCAGGAGATATTCTTTTAGTCACCTCAATGGTGTAGCAGGGCTGCGAATGAGGTCTTGGGTGGGTCCAGTGTTGGGCAAAAAGTATACCTATCGGGAAAATAATCAATTAATGCTTGGAATTAGGGATTTGCCTCCATAAATGGCTTTGCAATAAAAGTGTTATGGCATGGGCATTCCCTTCTCTCGTGTTGGTACAAGCTATACGAGAATTGCTAATGCTGTGGTGAAAAGATTAGCTAGTCAGCAAGGTTGGTAGCGGGGCTGACAGCCCAGACAGATGTACTTAACCCCTCGTTTACACCTAGGTATAGGTAGGTATAGGTATAACGGGCTGGTGTCCGCAACTCCACGTCTGAGCGCGTATTTTGCGTCACGGGTGGTAAGTATAGTTACTCGATCCACCCTAACTCCTCGAAAAAGGCCAGCACACCCTTGATGTTGCTGACGATTTCTCGGAGAGTACCTGGGTTTCCGAAGTACTTGGCCCTGTATGTGGCGACCTCAGGGCAGTTTAGTAGCACGTGGGCTGCCGTCTCATCCTCCTCCATGCATGCTCTGCATGGTATAAACCTAGGTATAAAACATGTAGTCTACATGTAACAGATATTTTTTCGAAAAAATTTATACAAATATGCATACTTTAAGTACCAAACAAGTATGTAGATCTTTAAAACACTTGTTTGAAATATTTTACACATGGTCATTAAGTGTTAAGACCATGTAATTTCTTTTAAAAAGACCTTTACACAAATTATGTTTACAACTTGTTTTTAAGTGTAAACGGGGGTTTAGTATTGTTACTTGTGAAGGGTCTTTTAATGCGCGAGATTTTTACGGGAGATAAAATAGGTAAGCACTCAAAAAAAATTGTTACCCTTAATTTTTTTGTTTGATATGGGTTTGCTCTTGTCTATGTCGGAGGTGACAGAGACAAAGTCTACGATGGAGTGAGCTTACCTAGAAGCCTGTTCACTCTAACTTTGAACAGATTTGGGTTGTATGCGTTCGGGAACACAGACGCAGGTAGTGAGTTCCACTCTATTAGTCATAATTTTTATAACGTAGTGGAATAGTTCCTAACTTCTCAATGGCTAACAATCAATGCCTATATATAAGCTATTTACAGCTGCACGGCTCAGATTTGCTATGTTAATTATTATTTGGCCAGTTTTGTCGCAAAATAGTCATGGCGGAATAATAAAAAGGGGGCATCTTTTAAGATGTAAAGGTCGATTACTTAATTAATCTAAATCTGACAGTAGTTATTAACCTGTCGAATGATCTTAAAGTACATCAAACATAAGCTATTGTGTGGGAACCATTAGACTGCTAATGCGTTTATCAATGATGGAACTGATAAGAGCATGATAGAAAAATGAAACGACTCTTTGTTGTCATAAAATCAGGGCCATAGAGCTCGGATAAAATGAAGAAATAAGAAAAAAATGTGATTATCAATGTAATACCACAATGTAACTAAATATAACATCACGCCTGTATTCCCCGAAGGTTTCGGCAGAGGTATTTTTAGTACACCCTCGTTTCGCCAGTTATGTTTAAGTGCCATGTAATAGGGGACGACCATATTGCCATTAACCGGGCACAAATCCAGACACCAGGCTACTACAGAGAAATACCTAATGGAAAAACTCAATAACACTTTGCCCGACCTGGGGATCGAACTTAGGACCCCATGCTCAGCAGTCGCGCTTGCGACTACTAGACCAACAAGGCAGTCAACTTTGAAATGTATTTCCTTTATAAAAACATTCCTAGAACCTTCTTTTAATTCCTTATTTTTTATATCAGCATCAGTTTAAGTACAGCTCCTTCTAAATCAGGTTTTAATAAACTATTTTTATTTCACACTTATTTATATTGAATACAATACAAATATAGGGTAAATAATAATGCATCGATTATTGTTTTAGGAACAATAGCAAGGAACACTAGATGGGCATTTGTGAAGCACTTACATAGTACTTGCACAAAACAGATAGGTACAGAAGTCAATCTACATACAAGTGCGCTCGAGCAACGCACAGATAGACACTGCTCATGGACACGATATCTCGGACCGTTTGGGACCAGAGTGCGAGTGCCATGCGCTTGAGAGAGATAGATATATAGATAGAGCGACCGCCGAGCGTAGGTATGAAAAGTGAAGTACATACATGTGATTGACTTCTGTACCTATCTGTTTTGTGGTACTTGTTTAATTATTTTGTGACAACAGCCTGATAATTAACATTTCACATCCTTATAAAATTGTTTATTTATGGTCCAATTGTTGCATTTCTATTTTGCGAATGTTTAAAAACACAAACTCTATAGGTATAACATGGGACTAGATCCCATCAATGTGATGTCCAAGAATATGCTTCTGCCATTGACATAATCTGTACTTACATACTAGATGTGCTATTTAGAAGTATAATATGGTATCATGGTATCAACGAGTTATGGTTCCTCAACCACAGTGCCACAGAACTTGACAGCTGTTTAGTGGCAGTTTGAACCTTATTGCGTCAATGCATTTGGCACATATTGCCTATGAGATAGTGTCTATTTATTTCAATGTCGTTGGCATCTGCTGATCCCTTTAGAGAATATAGATATATTATATCGGTTGTCCCATTTTCAGCCTTCAAGATGAACAAAACCCATAATTTCCAAAAGAATATTATTCTTTTGTTATGCAATAAGTAAACATTGTGTTCTTAAAGTGAGACATTTTAGCGCCCCGGGCGAATTACGCGGCTATTTAACCCGGGGCGCTAAAATGCCTCACTTTAAGAACACATGTTTATTTATTGTAATTTTTTATTTATTAATCCAAATGTACCTCATGCGGGGTTAATCTATGTCTGCAGTACATCACGAGGTTCGAAGCAATTACATGATTTTGTTTACAACCTGTATATGATAGTCTTTTATAACGTATCACTGGAAATACGAAAACAATTCTTTCCACAACTTAACATTCCTAAAATAAACAGTGCAATAAAGACACACTTACGCTACTCTTGTAAAATTAAAAACCCATATTTTCAACGCTTGACTGACTGCCTTTTTGGTCTGGCGGTCGCAAGCGCGATTGCTGAGCATGGGGTACTGGGTTCAATCCCCAGGTCGGGTAAAGTGTTATTGGGTTTTTCCATTAGGAATTTCTCAGTAGCAGCCTGGAGTCTGGATTTGTGCCCGGTTAATGGCAATAGGCTCGCCCCCTATTACATGGGACTTAAATATAACTGGCAAAACGAGGGTGTACTATAACACCTCTGCCGAACCCTTCAGGGAATGTAAGGCGTGATGTTATGTTCAACGCTGGTTACCTTCAAAATATAATCAGCTGAAGCTGGCAACCTAGATGTGATGTGTGGAGTATAAAATATTGGGTAGTATTTAAACAAGTGACTGTAAATTAAAGTTTTAAGTGACAAAAATAATTAATTTACGTTATAGTATTACTAAGTGAGTGACTGACTGCGAGTGACGAGAAATCAACAGAACAGCAACTTACAAACACTACTTTGAGTTACTTAATATACAAAATGAGAAGCTTCATAATATGTGAGCGACCTAATATTTGCTTGAGTGTCAACGTTACGTCCTGCATTTTTTTAAATATTTGCCTTTGCAAAAGAGGAAATCTGGCGTATGGCGGCCGCTGCCGCGGCACGCTCGCTTCGCTCGCTCGCCTTCGCGCGTTGCGTGGTCGCGGTTCTAACCTAACCTAGACGTTACGAATTTGACAAACTGTTTATAATATTGAAGTTGCCCTTTCTGTATTTCTAGTCGCTCACTTAGTAATTCAGTCGCACGGCTAGAATTTTAATATCTGAAATGGATTAATCACAACCCACTTTTTGTAAGGTTGTTCCGGATTTTATTATTAATCAATATTTGTTGTTAGTTTAGTTAATTTTTCGCTTACTCAAATTCATACCGCTCAAGTTATTAAAACAGTATCTCATCATCAGTCGCTAAGTTTTTTTTTATTCAATCGGTTTATAATTCCCCTTAAATATTTACCTGGTAATCCCAGAGGCTGTGGCGGTTCAATGACCGGAGTAGTCTCGGTCGGTTTCTTTCTGTTCTCCTCCATCTTTTGTTTAATTAACTCATTCTCTTTTATGTCATTCAGTCGCTTTGTTTTTTGTTCTTTCTGGTATCTAGAAAGTAGGCGAAGATATTTTATTATATGTAATACTAGCTGGTGTCCTCACGGCTCCGCCCGTAGCCTATGTTATTCAGTGATAATGTAGCTTTCTAATGGAAAAGATTTTCTGAAATCAGTCCAGTAGTTTTTAAGTTTATTTCTTACATACAAAAATCCAGAAATAAAAATCTTTCCTCTTTATAATATTAGTGTAGATGAAACTATTATCAACATCCTATTTCAAAGTTTATTCGGTTTTCAGAATAATCATATGCAGCAGGATCCCAACATATTGACGGCCAGCACTGAATACCACTTATGTGTAAAATACAAAATTTTACAGGAGATAGAAATTACTGTCTCCTGAAAAAAAATGGCCTGTCGAATGTTTATACAAGTTTTTCATTGAATGTCATAGATGGTGTTAGAAGTATTTGAATTGAGAGTTTGTTGACCTAATATGTGTATTACGAGTTAACAATCTAAAGAACAAATAAAACGCTTTTGAAGAAAATTGGATATACGAGATTTTCATTGCTGGGCATCAATATGTATGTATGGCTCTACTTCCAGACAGCCAAATCAATATACATACACAAATGACATAGCAAAAATAAAAAAGCTAGTCTTATGTCAATTTGTGTTTTCGAAATTGCATGCAAGCAAAGCATTACTAACTTAAAATTAATCTATTGAAGTAGTTACAGTAGAAATCAATTTATTTGATTTTCATAGTTTCAAGTTTCCTTTTTGCATAATTAAGTTTAAATGCTAACATTTCTTTTAGCAGAGTCATCACTGACAGAATATAATGTATTTAAACTTTATTTATATAGTGACTCAGTAAACTTATCACTTAAAGATAAGTAAGGTACTATGCAAAGGGCAAACAGTAGCATAATCAAAACAATTCTTATCATAAACAACTGGACTCAAGTGTTACCTGTCTATGAGGCTGTTCTTTAGTTTCTCAGCATGATCTATAGCCTTATTGGGGTTCTTAGGTCCCAACATGTTGTTAAAATAAGACTTGTCCTTCAAATACTCCTTGTCTTTGCTGATATACGCTATCACTCGAAGATATTTCATATAATAAACATAAGAGTACTCTTCATCTCCCTTTTCGCGAGCCTCTTCCGCACTTTCGAATAATTTTTGAGCAGTTTTGCATAACCTACAAGACAAGTAGTAATTAGACACTTTTTTTTCAGATACTGACGACAATTTTGGCGTAAAAATGGTGGGATTACTTACAGAGTAGCCCTTTTAGACTTCAAATCTGGTACATTGTGTAATTTGTCCAAATCCTCTATACATTTTCCAAGGTGAAGTTGTATTCTTCGCGTTTCTGTCATGATGAAATTTTGCTCACCCTCACGTCTTATTCGAGGTATTACCGTAATTTAAAGTCTCCGGGACTACGGAATACTACATTTGTTATATAAAACACAGGGATTGTTGTAAAAATTCACTGCAAACAAAAATTGTGAATCAAATCAGAAAATGTCAAGTTTTTTTTTAAATTGCCAGTTTTCAATACAGATTAAAATTTACCAATGCGCTCCGTTCTAAGCTAAAATGTTTTTTTAATCGTGATTTAAATGTTTTCTTGAAACAGAGATAGTTGTATCCCTATCTGCTTGTTTTCATAATTATATTAGGTATATACTATTTATTTATGTA
This sequence comes from Amphipyra berbera, assembly GCA_910594945.2. NCBI lineage: Eukaryota > Metazoa > Arthropoda > Insecta > Lepidoptera > Noctuidae > Amphipyra > Amphipyra berbera. The sequence goes on along the minus strand of OU343142.1, from coordinate 1,232,894 downwards.
GGTTTATTTTATTTGGACGGATTATAATGCGTGGTGTAATTATAACATAATAATTATATGACTTCTCGCAAGGAATATCTAACCTTTGATTAATTAAACTCATTCAGTACTTAATCACTAACTAAACGAGATTCAAAAGTTTGGTAGTCTGTGCTTTGACATATTTTTGACGTAAACAGTGCTACCCTCAAGTCAATGTCATACGTTGAAAACTTTGCACGCTATTTTTGCTCTTATTTGCAATCAGATAAACGCTAGATTGGCATTGAACGCCTCGTTGCTTTGTGTGGAAATATGTACATGGCGTAAATAGCGCAGGAGCGCAAGTTTTCATGCGCAGTGGATTCTTCCTCATTTTCCCTGGTCGATCGTGGTTTTCCATTTAGTTTTTCAGCTGATCACGCTTTCTACAGCCGCATAGCAGACCGTCCGTGTCGTGGGTCATGTGCGAAACTGTCGCAGCGTAGTGAATTCGCTGAGTGATTGTGTTGTGTAGTTGTTTGAATAGCTAGTGCCAGTGAAAATGTTTTCAGGACTCACTAATCAGGTCAGTTCGTGGATGGGGGCTGCTAAGGGCGAGCCCCAAGATGAGGAAGTCCCAACCCCTACGAAGGAAGCCACTGGCGAAGCAGCAGCAGCGGCAGCAGAAGCTGAAAAGCTAAGGTATAGGAATTTTATTGTTTACATTCTTCGTACCTTGATATTATTTTGCGGATATCCGTTGATTAATAACTTAAATATAAAAACTATATTCCATTTACGTAAATTGGCATTGACCACAATGCGACATAGGTATATTTTTATTTTTGAAGTTTTGGTTAGTTTCTACCTTCTATTATGCTCAAGGAATTTTTTATCGTTGTTTTTCCATATCGCGAATTTTTTTTACCGTTTATAATTTAACTAACCATATTGTAAAGTAAAGCTTACTTAAAATTATTGATTTTTACCTATAATAAATTTCAAACTAGGTCAAGTACTTTACCCATTGCATTCAATTTGGAATGGAAATACCTTGTTTAAGTTTATTTCTCTTATAAAATAGATTTATTACAAACTCTATACCCAATTTATGTTAGAATAAAAGGATTATTACAAGAGATATTTTTGATAAATTCTTTTTGTGAAAATTATTTGCAGTTATTTGGGGTAGGGCTAAACCCTAGTTATTAGGAGTTAAAATTATGTAATACTCCAGACAAAACAAGACATTGCAAATTAAGGAAATATAGATACATAATTATGTAACAATTAAACAATTATATTTTTTTTAAATACTTTATTTCTTTTCTAAGGATTAAAATTTCTTTTAACACATCATATTTTTCACAGTCCAACAAAAGGAGGCAGTAAGCTGGATCTCATCACCAATGTTAAGTCACAGATGACCGGATGGCTTGGCTCCGGTATTCCAATCCCTGGTCTTAGGAAAAATGAACCAGCTCCAGCGGAACCAGAGCCAGTCCCCGTGGAACCTGCTGAGGTTGCGGAACCAAGAACTGAGGGCAAAGATGATGATGATAATTCTAGGTATATTAGGTACGAGGGGTTGGCGGATGTAATGAGTTGGAGCGGAGTTTTGTTCAGCTTTTTTATTTCGGTTCTCGGTTGGTGTGTTGATTCTGATAATTATGTGAGATTTCAATTTTGAAATTGCAGTTTTTGGGGACTTACTTTTTATAAATTTTCATTCTGTTACATTTTATAGTATAGATGTTTCTTGCATTTTAATTAATATCTTATAAACTAGCTGTGTCCTCACGGCTCCGCCCGCGTAAGAATTTTTATTCCAGTAATAAATATAGCCTATATTACTCAGTGATAATGTAGCTTCCTAATGGCAAAATAATTTTTGAAATCGGTCCAGTAGTTTTTAAGTTTATTCATTACATACAAAAATACAAATCTTTCCTCTTTGTAATATTAGTATAGATAAATTAACAAGCCAAAATAAATTGGTTTATCCCACGAGATAATAATCTATTGAAGCTGAATATGAAAATATGTAATCTTACTGGATACTACTAATTAAAACCCTTATCAGTACACCATAAGGTAGCTAAAAAGCCAGGGGGCACTTTGATTAGATAAAACAATTAATATCTTGATTGGAAATACTTTTATCAGTACCAACACACCAACCCCACTATTGATATAATTTAAAAAGTTACAGTTATATTTGCAACACACAATTGTATGCTCATGTATTTTTTAATAAGCCTTAATATTATGACACAGGGATGCTTTGGATACGGCACATCAAAATTGTATTATAAACAAATTTGCTTCGCTTATTTTAATCACTAATTTATTTTCATAGCTTTTTGGCACATTTCACTTTGAATTGAGCACTTTATGAATATTTATTTCTCGAAATATTTCATAAAATACTACATTATATGTTTTTACATGAATTTGACCATTTGAATTGGTCTTTGTGACATTAACACTTACTGCATTATTAATTTAAAACACAATAACATCAATTTCAGTTTTTAGCAGAATTAGGTATGTACGTTACATACATTGCATAATGTAGGGACAGCTACTTCTTGAAAATAACTGATTATCTTATATCTTAGAACATTATTAGAAGAAAATCACAGAATTTGGACATAATTTATTATTATTATTAGATGCACATGCAAACTTTACAAACTCATTTATTCTGCTCAAACCCCATTTTTAATTTCTCATTGTTGTGCATTCTCTTAGTGTACTGTTTTTCAATAATCTATGTTTTGGTCTAGTCACATTCTCAGATTTAAACGTATTCTTTCTTTTCGTTCAGCCGAAATAATTTATTTTGGGTAGAATCCTGTTAGAAAATGGGTGAAATATAAAAAATTCAAACTGATCTGAAGTGTATTATACAATTATTTTTTTCATATACGAATTTGGCTAGACTGTAACGAACCTTACATAGTTATAGATAAGGAGTTTACTGCGCATTAGTTAAACCGAGTTTTTATTTCGTTTCCCTCGCTGTAAAATCATGAAACGCGTGTAGATGACGAATTATTTGCGTTTCAACATGAATTAAAGATTGTTTGAATCAGCTGATAATTATTGTTCCAAGATAATTTTATTTAGCTTGTAAATATGGGTATTTTTTCTATACATTTTACGTAGATAAGAAGTTTTCTATTCTCACAATTTTGTGTAGATAAATATAATATCCAAATCCCAAGTTCTTTCACCTAAAATCTAGCTACAATCTTTTATTGAAATGTATCAGTTTTCTGTGAAATATGTCGTCAAAAAGGCGTGATTTTTCAGCCGATGAATCACGTAGAAACCATCGACCAACGTCTCCGTCAGCGGGGAGGTATTACGTAATAGTTGAGGGGTTACTGTTCGGATCATTTGCTTCAACTCTGTGCTTAGCTTGCCAGATTGAGGTCGCGAAAATATCGAGCGAAAGAGTCAGAACCGTGAATATATTAGTGCTATTGATTTTTCCGTGTAAGCTTGGATTCGGAGTAGTGGGTGGTGATTTCTTTGTAACGTAAAGCTTCTTGGGAATTTCTTAGTTACGAGCTGTTCTTACTAAAAATAGTTAATTATTTAAGTTCTAGTTATACCTGAAAATAATTTTCTTTCATTAAGATTTAAGTATATTTCGGTTTCTGTCTATAACCGTAGGTAGACTTAGATCAACTCCCAAATTATCTTCATAAATATACCTACGCGTATCTAAAGACCAATATAACAGTAGAAATCTAGCACCATAGTCTACAACACTCCAATGCTGGAAATAAGGCTCCCACTCCCAGTTGCGCCAAACTCCGTAATGCCCCTTGATGTTTTTCCAAGACCCAGATATCACGTCTAGGCTTGAGCATTCCATGAATGTTAACTAAACTTGATGTGCTTGGACGCAGCGCTACCGGTGGTGCGGACAGCAGACCAGCTTCAACTGGAGGCACCCCTACTGAGGAGCAGCCCGGCGGCGTTGGCAACGGTATGTATCTGCTGATTTTGCTAGAATTTTAGACTTACTAGCTGCCCGGTGAACTTTCGTGCCACAAATATTTTTATTTTTCCTAATTTTCCTTTTTAAACCAGTGGTGTTGAGGTGAACCAAACAAAAAAATAATTATTAATATCGGTCGAGCTATTTTCGAGTTTTTGCGAGACTAACGGCAATTGATTTTTATATATGTATACTATAGATTACTCCAGTCAACACATCGAAAAGACGGAGGTATAATCATGTGTTATATCTAGTTGTTAGATGAATTTTCTTTTTTTTTTCTTCTGATTAAAACTGTTTTGGGAAAGGAGGGACCCGAGCCGACATTCCAAATTAAAACCGAATCGTAATTAGGGAAAGTACAGACACTACGAGACCCATTTAAAAAAAAATACCCCCCTCCGTGACCACCCGTAGTATATGACCAAGTGCCCCTGTGACCAAGCGTGGTATTTTGAAGACCCCTCCCTCTGAACGGGTTACGTAGTATGGGTACGTTCCCTTAATATTTTGTGCTTCAACAGTTACCTTAGAAATCTAGTAAGTTGTTCAACCAAAACGAACGGTTGATTGACTAGTTGACTGTATTAGATACAATGTAATAGAGCTCGTTCCCGTCTCTAAGACCTTCGGCATTCCGAGTTTTATTATTCATTCGCGGTGTATTTTCAGCACTGGATACTACTCTTGACATATTTTGATGAGGGGTCAAAAGGATATGTCCGGGAAACATCAATAAAAGGACTGTCATATCGTTATTTTCCGGAACATAGCCCTCAAAGTTCCGCGATGACTTATTTTTATTTTTTATTTGTTTTTGTGGAAAGCTAACAGACAAAACGTGTACTATGCGTGTCAAATAAGAGTAGGATCGCGTTTGCTACAACTTCACACGATAGTTGTCAAATTAGTACAGACAGCAAAAAAAAAGCTGTGAAAAGAAAAATGTTATATTTTTTTATTCATAGATTTCATTATTATATATATTCATTTTTATAAAATGTTATTTCTTGAATTCCATAAATAGATAATTTTGGATAATTTAATAATATTTGAAAACAGTATTCATTAAAGAAATGAACCAATACATATAGTTAACTTCACGAAATGCTACTGGTCACCCTAATATGTCGCCATAATAATAATATAATTATTGTACAATTAATTTGACGTAAATTGACTAGAAATACCAAAAAAAGTGAACTAAAAATAATTAAACTGAGTATAATTTATTTATTTGCACACCTTACGCTTTGGTAATGAAGTTCACGAGTATTGCGGAACAAAATGGCGTCTTGACAGTGCTATTCTTATTTGGCACGCATAGTATATTATCTGAGTTCCTGAAGGTACACAAAAGGAAAGATAAAAAATATTATATTTTGTCTTTTGGTATTTTGTTTTGTTTTTTATCTTTTTAGTTTGCTAATTTTGTTTTTATTCCCCATTTTTATTTCGCACATTTTCAGATGGCCAGAGTAGAAAGTTGTTTACAGTTGATGCTATCGAAGTACCTGATATGCAGGAGTGTTAGTAATTTTTGTTTTTATTTTATTTTACATTTATTGGTTAAAATAAAACTGGTTTTACTGTGACTTAAAGCGCATATGTGGTTTAAGCTTACGTTTTGTTTTGTTTCTCGTATGCGTGGTGCGCTTTTTGGCGTAAAATTAAAAGATAAAAATGTAAGCTAATATTGTTCATGCGGTTTAGTCTTATTTTGTTTTACCTTTTAAGCATTGTTTAGCACTTGCGGTCGCGTATACAAATGTAAAACTATTTTAATTTCAACTTTATTTTTATGTTTGTTTTTTTATCTTTTAATAGAGATGGATTTAAAATGTTATATTCCAAGACAAATTGGTCCTAAAAGCCTTGATTCGAAGACGTTCTAAAACGAATGCAAACTAAATTCAGCGTCACTCAAGTGCTTTGAAATTGCCTCTCATCCTTCAACACAAAGAGATGTTTGCTAACCCATTACAATTCAACACTGTGTTGAATCTCTTTTCGTACTTCTAAAACGTTTAGTCTATATTAAGTTGTTCTAAATGTATGTTTTAATTTATTTTAGTATTTATTAGCTCCAAAAATGTGTGTAACTATCGCAAGTTTTCTGCTAGTCAGAAAAAGTTACCCAAAAATTCTGAAGAGGAACCACTTTATGGTCGAATCTTCCTCCAATTCCATCTTGAGCGTCTTTTCCAAAATATCTTCAACGTAAATTAATTACACAGTGACGACCAAAGCGGTGGCCGGAGCCAAGTCCCTGGGCAACTTCCTGTACTCTGCCGTGAACAAGGCCGGCGCTAAAGTGAGCGAGGCCAGCGCCAAGATCAAGAAGACCGTCGAGGAAAACGTAAGTACTTAGTACCTAAGGACCAGTAGGACCAATATCTTATAGTTAAGAAGCAGTAGGACCAAAAACTATACAACCTTATTTTTTATACGTTTACTACAATTTTGTCGAGTTATGTGAACACAAATGTAGGGAACAGCAGATTTTATTTTCGTGATTTCGAGGTTGTTCTGATTATCTAGTTTATTTTCGTCATTGCCCTGTAACTGGGTTGCGGAGGTCTGATGACAGTCGCTCCGTGCAAAATACTAGTATCCAGCCGGATCTGGTTAGACTGGAAGCTGACCATAACATAGTTGGGAAAAGGCTAGGCAGAACAATTGCGACGTTGGTCCTATAGTATAAGTTGTTCGTAATGATGAGTCCCCTTTTCGAGTTTGTAGTACATAAAAAATAAGGTTGTGTAATCCTTAGTGTAGTCTTTGGTTTTAGTGAAAAAATACAGGAATATATTTCGTCTAAAGCTCTAATCTTGTTCTATTGGCTTTATATCTTAAATTGTCTCCAATGTTGCGCACACAGTCCTTCCAAATGGACTGCCGTTTGCTCGTTAAATGTAATAAAGAACAGCAAATTGTATTAAACTATCGATAACGCAATCAACATCGTAAATGCAGCAGTGGTCGTCTGCACCGAGAGTTTAATTAATCGATTTAATATCCATTATCTGCAGTTCTGCACGAGTTTGCAACCAAAGGAGTTGTTTGTGATTTTGTGTATGCGTATTATTACGGCCACATTTATTATGAATTGATTTTTATTTATTTTTAACGTCCAGGAGCCTCGAATTACTCTTTAATAATAACATTTATACAATTTAGGACCTTACGATCTTTTCACTAAGACCGATTTCCCCGGGTCAAGATATGACAAGACCTGATGACATCTCCGATCGCCATACAGGATGTAAACGAAATCATGTAATTCCTTCAAACCTTATGATGTACTGCTGACATAGACTAACCTGAAAGGGATAATGTAGGATTCGATAAAAAACAAATAAAAGAAGTAAACATGTGTTCTTAACGTGAGGCATTTTAGCGCTCCGAGTTAAAGACCGCGCATCGAGCGATACCACGCAATTCGCTTGGAGCGCTAAAATACATAATTTGTAAAAAAATATTTATTGAATCCAAAAGTATCCCGTGCTGGGTTAATCTATGTCAGCAGTACATCACGAGGTTTGAAGGAATTACATGATTTCGTTTACGCCCTGTATATTTCCATGAAACGACACGTCGGCACCGCATTTTGTCTGGTCGTGTTGAGAGTCGTGGTAAACTACCAAACACCAACGGTTCTTTACTTAACATAGGAATGTGATTGTATGGAAATCCGTGATTGCGACCCCAAGGGTGCGATTATAGGCACCATGGGTTGTTTGGCTAAGTAAAGCGGGTTGATTGCTGTGATCTCGATAGATTACAGGACCGTGCGCGAGTTACTATGCCTTCATTAATGGTGCCATTGAGGCCAGGTCCGACCGTTACGTTTTATTTGAGGACGGCCAAAATTGTCGCTTGGGTAAGTGGTGGTTATATTTTATTTACCTAAGCTTGGTTATGTGCACCGAAATGGAAGAAGATCGAATTGTCCAAGTTTTTATCGAAGAATTTAAGATGTAGGTAGGATCTTATTCTTGGATTTGGTCGCGTTTCACCCTATCTGCACTTGATGGTAAACGTAGACAGAGTCTAAGATGGAGCATTCAAATCCAAGTAACAAAGATACAAGGTGTAAAAAGACCCTTCACGAAGCCGTCATCATGCATTCAGTACATCAAACTAAGTAACCCTACGCAAAAATAATCGCTGGGAAACGACTTTTGTTTTTGGGTGAAAAATTTCGTTTTACTATAGAGCTCAATGTAACGCACTCAAAACACTGTGCTGATAGATGCAATGATTAGTAAACGGGTAATGGAGGTATTTCAAGTACATTTGCAACCTTCAAAACTAGTATTTTTAAAAAAAGTTGTGAAAACGTTGGAACTTTGACCTCCAATATCTCCGTAACTAGAAGGTTCCCAGGCATAGTCCAGAACAAAAAAAAATCGCAATGACGTGGAGAATAAGTGCCATTCGGCTTCGTTAAGGGTCTATTTACACCGTTTATAGAGGGACTCCCCATATCCCTCTGGCCCTCACATACACACGACGGAACACTTTATTGTTCAAGTGGTAGTTAGCCAGGCGGACCGTATAGATCCTACCACGTCGCGTGCTGGGTTTTGTTGAATCTTACAACGCGTGTCTATTCCCAGCGTGCGGTGAGGAAGTTTTTTATTCTAGCCCGTCCCCACGCGGAAAAAAATATTTAAACAGAGTAAATAACTTGTTCGTCGTTCGTCAATATATGTAAATGATACATGTTTTATTATATACTGAACAAAACAGATGTTGTACCAGCATGGAAATTACAAATGTCAATTGTACTGTCTATTATCTGACAAAGCAAGCAGTGTAGAGTGCGCGCAAGATAACTCTGCGCGCGGCCAAAATCGGAACTAATCATGTTCCGCCATAGTGTTGCCGTTTTATTAACTTTGTCACTAGATCTACCTGATTTTAGGAATAAAAGAAAATATAATAATAAAGATTACCACATCAGACGATAATAATCATAATGCATTCTTATTCACTCACGCCACATTTATCAGCTTAGTTCTTTTCCTTTGCAAATTACGTAAAAATACTAATTAATTTAATTGATAGTTATTAAATTTAAACGTACATAACTTAGCTCAATTCAAATATAATAAACCGCAAGAGGACTGCCCAATTTTAATGCTCACGAATATATTACTTTTTCTTAAAAAGTAGGACTTTGTATTTTTGCGATCATGGCAACATTTGGCACGCCCTCCGTCGCGCGCAGAGTTATCTTGCGCGCATTCTAGAATAATAATTCAGCTAGTCTTGGCATACTTTATTAAACCATTTGCGTTTATTCAGCCGGTTTTTAGGCTAGACACAGCCTGACAAGATTAATAGACATTCTAGAAACAGCTATTCATGCTTTTCTGTCTTGTAAATAAATATAATAGTTGCTATACAGGCCTTGGTGAGACAGACGCATTATTCTAATTTATGTGTGTAAGTAGAAGTAGCCAAGTTAATACATTTGGCAACTTGTACCAATAAGGTTTTGGCAGACTAGAGTTAGACAACTTATTTATGCCAATGAATTGGCAAATTGGCTGCCAACTGGTCACTACTTATGTATGCAATTGTTTTATATTATATATATTGTCTAGTATGTTTTGGACACTGATTGTTAGCCTTCGTTACGTAATTAACATGTTAGGCAAGTAATTAATTGATCGTTCAGATTTTGGCAGAGTTAGGTCGCGTTCCCACTTTGTCGTGACGACAGATAGTCGTGTAGTTTTAAGTGTCGTGGCTTATACAAGGTTAGTCGGAAAGGGGGTACTAAGCCGAAAGGGTGTTAAACTTCCCATAATAAGGGATAACTTTTGTTCTACAACTTTTCCCAAAACTCGATTGTTTAAGAGAAATTGCTTATCAAAGATTTCGTATAAAATATGCTAAAATCTATTTGTCCATAGCTATGATCAGCTGTGTTTACAATTTAGGTCATATTTGGGTCACGGATTAGAAACTTAATATTCTGAATTTATAACTAAAGCAGGTATGTTTTTTTTAAACTAAAATAAAAATCATTTCGCATAATTTTTTTTATATCGAATTTTGAAATTTTAACACTTGTTTTAAAATTGCCATCAGTGATACTTTAAGTGGCCCGCGGATTAGTACCCTCTTTCCGACTAACCTTGTATATTTAAACGGAGGTGTTCACATATAAGACGACACGATTAACTGTCGTTCACGACTTGTTTTTGCAGTGACGACAGATTGTCAAGTCAATGGGAACGGCTAGCACGACAGTCGTAAAACGATAAGAAAACGTCACGACATCGTGACGGCAAATCATGTGTCGTTGGTACGACTATCTGTCGTGGCCACGATATAAATATCCTCTCGTCCTGTAGCTTGCTACTGATGTACAACCGGCAAAGCGATTGCCGTGAAACGATACAAGGTCGTCGCAATCCAATGGGAACAGCTAGATACGATAGTCGCTAAACGATAAAAAAAATTGACGACAAACAGTCGTTATAATGGGGACAGCTAGAGACGACAGTCGTCCAACGATGACGTAATCGTCACGATATAGTGGGAACGCGCCTTTAGGAATCATGCCTGAATTAGTAGGAACTTAGTTGATACAGTTAACACTATGAACGGATACAAGCTCCGTTTCTAAACTGTACTAGTTTCAATGAAATGAAATTCCGCTTGACTGACTTAGCTACAAAATGGCTTGCTGCTTCAAGCTGTGAATTGAATTGTTAATCTATACTAGTCTATACTAATCTATACTAATATTATAAACAGGAAAGATTTGTATTTTTGGATTTTTGTATGTAACGAATAAACTTAAAAACTACAGGACCGATTTCAAAAATTCTTTTGCAGTTAGAAAGCTACATTATCACTGAGTAATAAAGGCTACGGGCGGAGCCGTGAGGACACAGCTAGTTATTAATATAGTCGTCTTTAGTAATCAGACTTGTTAATCTTGTGGTCGCAAGCGCGACTGCTGAGTATAGGGTCCTGGGTTCGATTCCCAGGTCGGGCAGTAATATTTGGGTTTTTCCATTAGGAATTTCTCAGTAGCAGCCCGGAGTCTGGATTTGTGCCCGGTTAATGGCAGTTGGCTCGCCGCCTATTACATGGGACTGAAACATAACTGGCGAAATGAGGGTGTTACTAAAACACCTCTACCGGAGAAACCCAATAACACTTTGTCCGACCTGGGGATCGAACCCAGGACCTCACGATCAGCAGTCGCGCTTGCCACCACTAGACCAACGAGGCAGTAGGTTGGTCTACGTATTTTTGGTAATTGTTCTGTGGACATGGGTGGCGAGTTGACTGAATGTAGACCATTTACCTATACTTTCTTGTGCCAAGCTGGGGGCCCCATCTGCCCCACCCCAAATACGCCTATGATCTTTGATCCTTACTAGATATTGTAATAACAATATCCTAAAGTAATATTACGTTTATTTACGCTGTTGGATTTACCAAGACAAACTAAACGAGTTAATGAAACTTGCCGAAAGAAGCGTCCATTAATTAAGTTAGATAAAGTCATTACCGTGAACAAAAGTGAGGCTGAGGCGATCCGGATGAGTGCGTCGGGAGATAAAAAGTTTTGAATTAGTTCAGGCGGGCAGAGTTGAGTTATCGTGGATCAGTTGACGTGGGTTTTTATGATGTTAGATTTAAAGAGTGGAAGATTGTTTTGGTATACATTTGGAAGGTTTTAGCATACTTACTGGTATTCAATTATTTAAGCACAAAAATTTTAATATTTTTAGTATATTATTCTATTTTCTATAGACAAGACCAAATATTAAGACTGCCTTGTTGGTCTCACGGTGGCAAGCGCAACTGCTGATCGTGAGGTCCTGGGTTTTATTCCCAGGTCGTGCAAAGTGTTATTGGGTTTTGTCGTGAGAAATTTCTCAGTAGCAGCCCGGAGTTTAGATTTGTGCTCGGTTGATGGCAATCTGCTCGCCCCCTATTACATGGGACTTAAACATAACGGTGAAATGAGGGTGTTACTACACACCTCTGCCCAACCCTTCGGGGAATACGGGCGTGATGTTATATGTAAGATCAACTCTGTATGATTTTGTACAATCATATAAATCGAATCATAAATCTCAACGTAATCGAAAATAAATCGAATATAGAACCTCCTCCTTTTTGAAGTCGGTAAAAAATATTACTGTTTTTGCCAGCCCGCTGTGCATAGACAACAACTTGATTCTACTTATCTAAATGGATGAGGATAGCGATACAACATAATTGAATTTTTATAATCAAGCAAAATTTTGCTCAGTAAATAAGTGAAACTCAAAACAAGCTCATTACTGTCCCACTGCTGGGCACGAGCCTTTTCTCAGAATTAGACGAGTTTAGGCCTTAGTACAGTCACGTGTAATAATATGTATACACTTAGTACAGTCACGTGTAATAATATGTATACACTTAGTACAGTCACGTGTAATAATATGTATACACTTAGTACAGTCACGTGTAATAATATGTATACACTTAGTACAGTCACGTGTAATAATATGTATACACTTAGTACAGTCACGTGTAATAATATGTAGAATATAAAATATCTAGAATTATGAAATATTCTACACATAGCTTCTACAATAACATTCGAATAACTGTTTCGAATATTTCTAAATTACACATTATTCTCTAAAAGAAAATCGCTTTTTAGGTTCGCTATGTGTATACATATTATTAGACGTGACTGTACACCACGCTGGCCTGGTGCGGGTTGGCGGACTACACACACCATCGAGAACTTTATGGAGCCCTCTCAGGTGTGCAGGTTTCCTCACGATGTTTTTCCTTCACCGTTAATGTATCACTACTCCCAATAAATGCTGCTTCTAAACGTTCACCAGTTGACGGTTACCAACCATATAGTTCTGGTTTAAAGAAGAATACAAAGAAGAAGACATTTGTCTAAACTGTCATACTGCTTTGTTGGTCTAGTGGTCGCAAGCGCGACTGCTGAGCATAGGGTCTTGGGTTCGATCCCCAGGTCGAGCAAAGTGTTATTGGGTTTTTTCATTAGGAATTTCTCAGTAGCAGCCCGGAGTCTGGATTTGTGCCCGGTTGATGGCGATAGGCTCGCCCCCTATTACATGGGACTTAAACATACAGGCGAAACGAGGGTGTACTAAAAAAAAACACCTCTGCCGAACCCTTCGGGGAATTCACAAGGCGTGATGTTATGTTATGTCATACTGCTTGAATTGTTGAAAAGGTTTCCATTTAAACAGTAAATATTGAAACTTCAGTAGACTGCGGTTAACTTAATGCATAATAAAGCTAAGTTCAAGACTTGAACTATCCAGACTCGTTTATATTCAAATCAAGTTCAAAATAAATGAACTCTATAATTTAAAATTGCTTTAGATGTTCAGAATAGTTGGAATTCTAAGTGATTAACTTAACGCATTTCCTAAAATAGAGTGCATTTTTCATTGAAACTCTTAACTTCAAACGAAATAATTATTTAAATCAACATAACATAACCTCACGCCTGTGTTCCCCGAAGGGTTAGGCAGAGGTGTATTGTAACACCCTCATTCTGCCATTATGTTTAAGTCCCATGTAATACGGAGCGAACCCATGGACGTAACCAGGATTTTGTTTAGGTTGAGGGAAACTCAGTCAGAATATAGGGCAATTTTGTCCCATACATTTTTTTTGAGGTCCAAATAAGTATAGACGGAGTCGGGCATTGGTCTGCCTATTTTAGGTAATTATTTTGTGGATATGGGTGGCGAGTTGACTGAATCTAGACCATTTACCTATTCTTTCCTGTGTCAGGGTGTGGCAAACGCCCCATCTGCCCCACTCTGAATTCGCCTATGGGCGATCCTATTGCCATCAACCGGGCACAAATCCAAACTCCGGACTGCTACTGAGGAATTCCACACAGAAAACCCAATAACCAAATAATGTTTAAATCAATAAACTTTATATCCTAGACTATTCAAATTGCTTCAGGAAATATGGAATTCCAAGTGATCAACTTAATGCGTTTCTTGGAACCGAGTGAAATTTTCATCGAACCTACTTACACTAGTTGCTACGATAAAACACAGTGTTCGATTTCCTTTAACCGGTAACATACACAGTGTAAGTTTTTGAACAGTTGGAAAGTCTCATGAGTGTGTTATTTGGCTTAGAGCCAGGTCTGGGGGAATTAGGGCGAGGCATATTGCGGGTATGACGCAAGGGGTCTTTGTACCCCCAGCTTTGTGACAGACGGATGGACAAAGATGGCGGGGCGCGACAAAAGGTTACTCTTGTTAAATATTGGAACGATTCTTGACACTGTCACGGTTCATTGTGTTCTGTTTGACTAGTTACTGTATGCTAGGGGCGTTGGTGTGTCGTCAAAGATGGCTCCGTTTTATCGCTTAGGAAGTGTCAATAAACTATAGTTAGTTTGACAAAAAGTAAGGCGAACACTTAGACATAACATAACTTCACGCCTGTATTCCCTATAGGGTGGGGCAGATGTGTACAGACATCCTCATTTCGCCGTTATGTGTAAGTCCCATGTAATAGGGGGCGAGCCTAATGCCATCAACTAAACAAATCCAAACTTCGGGCTGCTACTGAGGGATTCTATAGGGAAAAACCCAATAAAACTTTGCCCGATCTAGGGATCGAATCCAGGACCTCACGATTAGCAGTCGCTCTTGCTATCACTAAACCAACGAGGCAGTTAGGAGAAACAGGTCCTAAAATATTCTGAACATGATTTTATTATTTGATTTATAAAACTAGTAGTTACTTTTTGAAGAAAAGTTCTGTTACATTAAGCTTGTAATATTAATGGAATAAGCTCATGTTTTAATGTAACAAAAGCTTATTTTCTTTTTTACATAAAAACATTTTTTACAAAAAATTTTAACCGACTTCAAAAAAATAGAATAAAATAATTAGGTACTATATAAAATTAACAGTTTCAGAAGTCGGTGCTGATCTACGCTGAACCAAATTGAAGGCACCGACTTCTGAAACTGTTAATTTTATATGGTAATTATTTTATTCTTTTTTTTTGAAGTCGGTTTAAATTTTTTGTAAAAATTGTTTTTATTTTTTTCATTTTAGTGGCCTTAATTAAAACTTGGTTGGACCTACTAATGACGCTGCTCGTAACATAATCACATCATCACAATATGCGTACTGTTCGTCATTGAGGAGTTTCATTGTCTATCTCCGAATTTCTTCATCAGATCTTCACCAAATTTAAATGGGACCAACTTCGAAGTATACCCTATCCATTAAAAAAAGAATTATCAAAATCGGTTCACAATAGGCGAAAATATCGATGAACATACACAAAAAAAAAGTTTTGCTGCTTTTTGGAAGTCTGTTAAAAATTCAAACTCTTCTTCCAACATTCCCATTTCATTTTCATTTAACCAAAACAGCCAAATGAAATGAGCAATGAATATGAAATAGCCGATGACGTCACCGCAATAGACTTAAGCTTCGTCTATTGGAATAGCGGTTTTCATTTACAATGGAATATTGTTTCGTTTTGATATTCAAATCTTCACCAAAGGTAAAAGGCACCGTTTCTCGCGAAAAGATTCACTGGAGGGGTACAATTTGATCGGATTATACGTGAATATCAAAGTCTATCGTGTTCCCAGAATTCCCTAAACATTAGAAATGGATTTCTGTATTTCTGAGCTCTAATTTTCTATATTAAGATATATTTAATATTTTCTGAGATTTATACAAGGTTAGTCGGAAAGGGGGTACTAAGCCGTTGGTCACTTAAAGTATCACTGATGACTATTTTAAAGCAAGTGTTAAAATATCAAAATTCGATATTTTTTATTTGCATGCAAAAAGATTTTTATTTTAGATTTTTCGAAAAAAAAATGATACCTGCTTTAGTTATGAATTCAGAAAATTAAGTTTCTAATCCGCGACCCCAAATATGACCTAAATAGTAAACACAGCTGATCATAGCTATGGACAGATAGATTTTAGCATATTTTTTACGAAATCTTTGAACAGCTATTTCTCTTAAACTATCGAGTTTTGGGGAAAGTTGTAGAACAAAAGTTATCCCTTATTATGGGTACTTTAACACCCTTTCGGCTTAGTACCCCCTTTCCGACTAACCTTGTATATGTAGACAGGAGATCAAGCGGTTTGTTCAACGTTTCCCCTACATTCGTAGTTTGTACAGTAGGGGCATGAAAATGTTATACACCTTAAGGTCTATTATTGCTTGCACAGTGCAAGAAACGAACTATTTTATCGACTACGTATTGCCAACATTTTAGAAATGAAAATACAAGTATTTTTTGACAAGATATTATCGTGACAATGTGACAGACAAGTAATGTCAATTTAATCATCGATTTAATTGATGTCACGGTTTTTACGACAAAACTCCTTAAATCAAATCAAAGACATTACATGGCTCTATACGTCATTTGGAGGCAAAAGGCAACTTTGATCTTTGCTACCAAATAATTAAACATAATTTTCCATGCATTGGTCTCTTCCGTTCAACACTTGAAAAAGTAACATGTGCCCGCGATGTGGGAAAAGAATGAATATGAAAACTGACGAATCTTGGTTTCCCTACTGTTCAACAATTTTGGAGTACTTGACTTAATCTTTTTATTTTGGGCCAAGATGTACAAGTCTTTATCCAGACATATCTCCATGATGGGTTACACATCTTACATAACATCACGCCTTGTATTCCCCGAAGGGTACGGCAGAGGTGTTTTTTTAGTACACCCTCGTTTCGTCAGTTTTAAGTCCCATGTAATAGGGGGCCAGCCTATTACCATCAATCGGGCACAAATGCAAACTCCGGGCGGCTACTGAGGAATTCCACACGGAAAAACCCAAAACTCTGCCCGACCTGGGGATCGTATCCGGAACTCACGATCAGCAGTCGCGCATGCCACCGCTAAAACAACGACGCAGTGTCATCAAGACAACTTATTTATTCCACTTAAGCACCAACATCGCAAGAGTCCCAGTAATCCCATATAACTAACAAACCGAGACAAGAAGGGTACTCTAAGCAGCGACATTTTCAGTAATAGGTCTCTAATTGAGTTTGATCAGGTATCCGAGTACTTCCGGCGCACTCAGCTCCTGGTTTATACAGATAATGTAAGCATGTACTTGCAATTAACTGTTATGTAGTAAATAATGGTGTAGGAAGCTTTTAGTGGTTGAGTTGCTGATGTTACTTTTTAATTTTGATGGGATATAGGATGTTTTAAGCGGTATTTTTTTAAAAAGACCTCTCTTTGTGCGTCATATATGTTCCGCCTAGCCTTTTCTCAACTGTTGGGGTCAGCTTCCAGTCTAACCAGATGCGGGTGAATACCAGTATTTTACACGGAGCGACTGCCATCAGACCTCCGCAACCCAGTAACTGGGCAATGCCGATATCCTAAAGTTAGACCGGTTGACTTTCGGGATTCTGACAATTTGCGTCATATATACATATTTTAAAAGAGTAACCATGGAGTTTCTTGCCGGCTCTTCTCCATAGGAAACCACTAATTGGAACCGTGCATCTAAATTCGACTTTTCATAAGCACCTGTATTGGTTTACCTTTTTTTTTTGGTTTTGATATATTTGCGTTATAAGTAAAAACAACATGTCTGTCTGTGGCACCGTAGGTCAAAAACGGATGAACCGATTTTAATGCGGTTGTTTCTATTTGCAAGCTGGTATAATCAGGTTGGTTTTTAGTCATTTTTGTTGAGAATTAGGTACCTACATCAGCTGCTTCGAAATTGGAGTTATTAATTTCATCTATTAATATATTATATCCTTTGGTTTGATAAAGCAAGGAGAGCTATGGATAGTTTCTGTATCTCTTAATTATATTATGACGACATGTTTGGTGCAGTGGCTGAGCGATCGGCTTCTGCGCTACGTGTCGTGGGTTCGATTCCCGCACGGAACAAATATTTGTGTGGCCTACAGATAGTTGTTCCGGGACTGGATGTTTGTGCGTGTGAAGATTTGTGTCTGTAAACGAACCCACGATACAGGAGAAATCCTAGTGTGGGGCAACGTTTTTTATTAAAAGAAATAAAGAATTTAATTCTCTAGGCACGATGAGTACTCAGAAATGTCTGAGACTACATGATAAATCGCTTTTGGCTAACGATTTCTTTTCTGTATATGATTTTATTATACAGAGAAGAAAGCGTCCAAGCAATGGAAAATACACACATCCTAGGAAAACCTTAGTCTTTATCATAAAATATGGAATATGAAATTCCCCAGATATATTTACATCACAAAGAGTCTTGTCTTAAATGTCTTCATGCATCTACATTCCAATTCACAATGCCTGAAGCAACGTTATTTCTATACTCGCTAACGTATTCAACAATATTCCTTCCGATTTGAGGAGAATATCAGAAAATATCGTCAAGAGAAAGATCTCGAACAATTGTGATTTTTAGACCGTGAAACTATTGGCATAAGATGGCGTCTGTGACGTCACGCGGATGCGAAGCTTTTGCGAAGGTTGCATTATTTGTTAGAGGAAAAACACGTTCTCTAGGAAATTAATTAACAGTGATCTTTCTCTTCTGAAGGCGTTGAATGTAACTACAAAGGCTGAGAATACAACCACTGTAAAGCGTAAATCCAGATTTACACTCACATTAGTCTTCTTATTTTCGTGTGGTTAGTGATTAACCTGGTGTCAGAGTTTATGCCGCCATGGGCCTCTGATTTGGCTTCACATGCCGTCGAGAAATATCTCGCAGGCATGCAGCTTTCCTCATGATGTTTTCTTTCACCGTTTTTAAGCAAGTGATAATTATACAATACGCACATGAATCCGAAAAGTCAGGGGTTTGTGCCTTCCGGGGTTGCGGTGCATGCTTTTGCGAATCCCGTGACCCCGGCCGAACGGTCAGGAGGAGAAACACCGTTGGTTTTTAGCCGGTCAGAGTCCGGCAGACCCCCTCGCCTTCCCTGGGCGAGGGATACCAATGAGGAATTTCCAAAAAAAAAGTGGTTTGTGCTTTTGGTAATGGGTTTGAATTCGAGACCTTAGTTAATTATCGAGTTGTGAATTGCCGATTAAGTGAATTTAGTTAAGCAAGTACTCAACTTAACGCCAATATACGTCCAAATGAGATTTTCTACTTAACTCGCCAATCGGCAGCATAACTCACCTACTTAACTAACGTGTGTACCGGGCCCCAACAATCCAACTTGCCAGTAAAGACCCTGGTTCGGTGACGGGCAGTAGCGTCAATCTTGCAAGAGAACTGTCATTGCAGTAACCATTGACTTGACCAGGTAGATAAATACGGGAAGTATGTCCCTAGTTCTTCTCTCTTGTCTGCACGAGCTATACGAGAATGGTTCATCGTGGTGAAAAGATTAGCCAGTCAGCAAGGTTGATAGAGGGGCTTACTGCCCAGGGTGAGCTGGACCTGCCGGGGTCGCGGTGCATGCAATAGCAAATCCCGTGACCCCGGCCTTAGGTTAGAAGGAGGGACAGTTTTTAGCCGGTAAGAGTCCGGCAGATCCCCTCGCCTTCCCCGGGCGAGGGACATCCATGAGGATTTTCCAAAGATAAAAAATCGTTCGTTGGACGTACGTAAGAGGAAATGCGGTTGGCATTTAGTCCATACAAACGTATTCCTCAGTTTCCTCGTTGGATAATGTCACTAGAGCAAATATTTTTTACCATATGATATAATAATATATCTACCACCACTATGTCCCTATGTTTTGTTATTGTCAATAAATGAATTATTAAAGAACTAGAAACGTTTAAATTTTACAAAAATTTACCGGTTTTACCACCGTTTTCAGACATCTGGCAAACAAATTTGACGAATATAAAAAATAAAAGAAAAACATACAGAAATAACCAGTCTTTCTTAAATTATTACAGAAAAAATATTAAAATCGGTCCAGATCTGAAGAAGGAAACGGGGAAATACGAAAGTACGATTTCGCTAATATTGCACAGGAGTAATCAGTCCGAGACGCAGTTGTCTCTTTCGCGTTCAACTGGGAAGGTTTGTGGGAGGGGTGGGACGGAAATATATCGCTTAAAAACCTATTCATGAAATATTATGCGGTCCGCATTTTCTCTTAACTATCGTCACTCGTGGAGTGTCTCTTCATGCATCCCAATATGTCCGTACTGGGAATGGCTTATGATCAGCATTGGACTGTGTTAGGCTGATGTCCCCGAAGGGTTAGGCAGAGGTGTATAGTAACACCATCATTTCGCCGTTATATTTAAGTCCCATGTAATAGGGGGCGAGCCTATTGACATCCACGGTGCCTAAATCCAAACTACAGGCTGCCACTGAAGAATTCCACACGGAAAAACCCAATAACACTACCCGACCTGGGGATCGAAACCAGGACATCACGACCAGCAGTCGCGTTTGCCACCACCTAATTTAGCAAAATCGATTTCACAAATCAACTGTAAATCGATTCTTCATTGCGACGTGATTTATATTGCCTTTTGGTTTAATGTTTAGAAGAAACTCCTTATATCCTCTTTATATTTCATCATGGTTATCCAATGAATAAAATTCAATATATTTATCGTGCCGTGTTCCGAGTAGGTGTCGGTATCAGACGACCCTTTTTTGACCCTTGTCAAAGACCTAATATCGGTTTTATATGGGCCTTTTTAGTGTGTCAGATATTTTACGTGGGGTTTGACTTTTGCCTACTGGGGAAGTTAATCGGTGCTAATGTATGTTGTTGACCTTATTTGGGGATAGTCTCTGCTATTTTGGTGATTTCAAATCCATCAGTACATTGGTCGTGATTAAAGGGGCTCGTGGCTAATTACCAACACGCAGATCATACGATTTGCGAGGTTAAGCTTGTCGCAGTTAGTCCATGGATGGGTGATCTTTCGTTAAACATCGACACCCCTCCGTGTCTCGGAGAGCACGTTGAACAGTCGTTCTCGGGAGTCATACGAATACCTATGACAGTCGTTATGGGTAGTCGGAAGCCCATAAGTCTGACAGTCGGTCTGACCTTAGAGTATCGGTATTACCCAGTAACTGCGTTGCGGTGGTCTGATGACAGTCGCTCCGTGTAAAAATACTAGTATTCAGCCGCATCTGGTTAGACTGGAAGCTGACCCCAACATAGTTGGGAAAAGGTTAGGCAGAACAGTGCATTGGTGAAAAATATGACAATTTGAAACCCAATTTACCCCTCCGTCGCCGGGGAAGCGAGTCATAAGTAGCATCGAACCTGACACCATTATTTTTTATCCAGTAAATGGCAATAGGATGGTCACCTATGGGACTTACCAGAGGCGAAACGTGGGTGTGTAGACTCTTGTAAGTTCACCTCTGCTTACCCTTTCGGAGATTACAGGCGTGAGTAACGTATCTATTATTTAAGAACTACACTGCTTTTAAAGACAGTCTTCAAGTATCTCGCAAAAAGATTACTCTAGTTCCTTTTGCTAAACAGAATCGCATTTCCTTGAGAAAGTGCTCATGACCTAAACGTTTACTAAACGTTTCTTGCTTCTTGTTGGTTTCAAGTCAACATGAAACAAGACATGTAGTAAACAAGATCTAAGATTAAATTATTAAATTGCAATGCGTTAGAATTCTATGCGCGCCACCCGACGACATGTAGGAATAGTAAGATTTTTTATTTATTTATAAACATTTTATTGTATACTTTTGATAAACATAACATGACGCTTCTATTCCCGAAAGAGTTAGGCAGAGGTATAGTAACATCCTCATTTCGCCGTTATGTTTAAGTCTCACGTAATAACGGGCGACGCTGTTGCCATCAACCGGGCACAAATCTAAAGCCAGGCTTCTACTGAGGAATTCCACCCAGAAAAACCAAATAACACTTTATAAATATTATAAACAATTTATTGTATACTTTTAATAAACATAACATCATGCTTTTATTCCCCGAAGGGTTGGGTAGAAGTGTATAGTAACACCCTCATTTCGTACATACGTATGTATGTATTTTGCGTAAATGGCGCAGATACTCCCCGTATCTTAATAATTGTTTCTTTAAGCGAAAGGGAATAAGATAGGAATTTCAATAAAACGTTAAAACAATTAGTAGTTTTTGCGATGTTTTCCTGGTTTTTTTCAAAAGACTACGCAGAAGGATCACAGATTATTAGTAAATTCCCATAGCGCGCACTACTCTTGGCAGAAATTCCCTTTGAAGTTGCACATGTTATTTTTAAGATTAGAAACGATCAACCTTTGATCTCAACCGAGAAATCTAAAATCCACTTACGGTATAAAAATACAAAGTAAACGGAAGGTAAAAATAAAAGGTTTATGTGGTTTTAAGGATGTATTTTCAAATCTTTATCTTCTTTACATAGTATAAAACAAAGTCGCTCCCGCTGTCTGTACGCTTAGATCTTTTAAACTACGCAGCGGATTTTAATGCAGTTTTCAGCAATAGATAGAGTGATTCAAGAGGAGGGTTTATATGCCCCACATTAGTATCTACATTGCACCCGTTCGAAGCCGGGGCGGGTCGCTAGTCTGTTATAAATAAACTGCCTCGTTGATCTAGTGGTGGCAAGCGCGAATGCTGATCGTGAGGTCTTGGTTTCGATCCCCAGGTCGGGCAGTGTTGTTGGGGTTTTCTGTGTGGAATTCCTCAGTAGCAGCCCAGGGTTTGGATTTGTACCCGGTTGATGGGAATAGGTTCCCCCCCTATTACATGGAACTTAAACATAACGGCGAAATGAGGGTGTTACTATACATCTCTGCCCAACCCTTCGGGGAATACAGGCGTGATGTTATGTTGTAATAAATTCTGTTGAGGTACAGAGCGGTGGGCGTCTTTATCGCTAAAAGCGATCTTCACTAGCCTTTGAATGGACAGGACTTGTTTGGGGGACTTATGAAATCAGAGCTTTTTATTGCCAGTAATTATATGCGTCCAAACTGAAAATTAACTACATAACAGAACTGTCTCGTTGGTGTAGTGATGGCAAGCGTGACCGCTGATTTTGAGGTCTTGGGTTCGATACCCAGGTCGAGCAAAGTGTAATTGAGTTTTTCCACGTGGAATTCCTCAGTAGCAGCCCGGAGTTTGGATTTGTGCCCTGTTGATGGCAATAGGCTCGCCCCTCTGCTCAACCCTTTGAGGAATATAGTCGTGATGTTATGTTAAAACTGAAAATTTTCAACAACGCTGACAATTAACTTAAACAAATTTACGCAGAACCAGCCAAAATAGTCGCCAAGATAAAAGACTATAAATCTTTTTGCCGTAGCAAACAAATTAGAAAGTCCCCGAAAACAAACAACTTTGTGGAGCAAGCACTTACAATTTACTGCGATACGAGCGCAGATCCATTACAGTCTATCGTGATAAAACGAGTGCTAAGTTGGCGAGGGCTTTCTGACAGAGCGCCTTTGTGGCTTCGGTGTGTGCCCAAGTAACCCATAGTCCTAGGCAAATTATTAATGCGATGATGCGATGCGATGCGATGCGACGGGATGTAAAATTATCAAGCAGTAGATGTTGCTACAAGGTAGAAAAATCATTTTGAGGAAAATCATAACGTGACATTAGGCCTGTATTCCCCGAAGGGTTGGGCAGGGGTGTATAGTAACACCCTCATTTCGCCGTTATGTGGGGGCGAGTCTATTGCCATCAACCGGGCACAAATCCAAACTCAGCTACTGAGGAATTCCACACGGAAAAACCCAATAACACATTGCCCGACCTGGGGATCGAACTCAGGACCTCACGATCAGCAGTCGCGCTTGCCGCCGCTAGACCAACGAAGCAGTAAGAAAATCAGTAGACAACAAAAGCCGCGTCAGTGCCAGTTAGGTTTTTAAGTGACTTGACATTTTATATCGTGTGTCTCGTTTCGCCATTCGCATCGCTTCGCTTTCGTCGCTCACGTAGGACGTTGTCCTATGGACAGTTTAACGCGATCCCTCTGAAAGTCAGAGTAACGACATTTATTTCTGCCGACGACAGACTGAGGGCGGTAATTGACTAAGTTAGTCTATCGACCCTCCCTTAGGAGGGTACTTTTGGCGCAACTACCCGGAGTGATGAAATCAATTTGGGAAACATTAATCCGATTTTTGTCCGAAAGCACAGGGCGATTGTTTTTTACAAGGGTCTTATTATATCATGCAACGTTATAATATACATATATCTTAATATAGCATTGATAGCCTAGTGGTGTGACCGTCGTACTACCAAGTCATATGTCTCGTGATAGAACCCAAGGCACGCACCTCTGACTTTTCAGATTCATGTGCGTATTGTATAATTATCACTTGCTTAAAAACGATGAATTTCACGGTGATATTTCTCGACGGCATGTGAAGCCAAGTCAGAGGCCCATGGGCGGCATAAACTCCACACCAGGTTAGACACTAACCACACGAAAAGAAGAAAGAAGATGCAATGTTAATTGTATAAGTATTGTTATTTGAAATATGAATTAAGACATAAACAATGACGTGTTCGCAGCTCATTGGCTACGGGATATATTACCCCATTTCTCTTAGCTGACTGCATATTTGCGGAACAAACAGCGGCTGTAGCGATGTTTTCATTCCAAAAGTGCGTTCTGCCTAGCCTTTCCCCAACTATGTATCTTGGGGTCAGCTTCCAGTCTAACCAGATGCGGCTGAATACCAGTATTTAACACGGAGCGACTGCCATCAGTCCTCCGCAACCCAGTTACTGGGAAATGCCGATATCCTAAAGTTAGACTAGTTGTCAGACTTTCGGGCTTCTGACTAACCCGTAACGACTGTCATAGGTAGGTATGACACTCGGGACCGACTGTTCAACGTGCTCTCAGAGGCTCTCTTTTCATTCCAAAAGTACATAACGAATAGAACTTTACCTAAGTCTTCTATCTAGAAATTCTTACACCGTCCAAAAATAGCTAAGATATTCTCGCTACAACCTAAAGTTATGAGAATGCGAGACGGATAGAATAGAGTTATATTTTGTCTTTATTACGAAGTTCAAACGATACGCCCACACCTCCAATTTACTAGAAAAGCCGTGCTTTAATGTTCTAGTGATGGGAATATTACATAAACATAACATCACGCCGTGTATTCCTCGAAGGGTTCGGCAGAGGTGTTTTTAGTACACCCTCGTTTCGCCAGTTTAAGTCCCATGTAATAGGAGGCGAGTTTAATGCCATTAACCGATCACAAATCCAGACTCCAGGCTGCTACTGAGAAATTCCTAATGGAAAAATACACAAACACTTTGCCCGACCTGGGGATCGAACCCAGGACCTCAGACCAACAAGGCAGTTAAAAGGTGATGGGAATATTACGTCAATAAAATCAGTTATCGAAATGATCGGAACGGGAAATTTCGCGAGAATCGATTTCGACGCCAGAACGGTTTGAGGCTATAAGTATTATGATTGTTTCATTACGTATTCTTGATTTGTCGTAACGGGTTTAAGAAAGCTTTTTCGATACATTTATACCACTTGCAAACACACACAGAGTTATTTTTATTGTTTAGTAACTATTTTTGTGTTAAATTATCATTTTTTTATAGTATGGTGAATTTCTAGAGTTAGGTGTGAGAGGTTTACAAAAAATGAGTATTTCTAATGGATTTCAATACAAAAAGATTTGTTTACCTTTTATATAACATTTTAAAGGATGGACTTTACAATGTTAGTCGGAAACGGGGTACTAAGCCGCGGGCCACTTAAAGTATCACTGATGACTATTTTAAAACAAGTGTTAAAATTTCAAAATTCGATAATTTTTATTTGCATGCAAAAAGATTTTTAGTTTAGATATTAAAAAAAAAACATATCTGCTTTAATTATGAATTCGGAAAATTAAGTTTCTAATCCGTGACCCCAAATATGACCTAAATTGTAAACACAGCTGATCATAGCTACGGACAGATTGATTTTAGCATATTTTTTACGAAATCTTTGAGAAGCTATGTCTCTTAAACTATCGAGTTTTGGGGAAAGTTGTAGAACAAAAGTTATCTCTTATTATGAGTACTTTAACACCCTTTCGGCTTAGTACCCCCTTTCCGACTAACCTTGTATATAGGTCAAACAAATACAGCAAAACTAACAATATATTTCCTACTTTAGTAACTCATATAACAACACCAACCTAGCGCTCATATTTCATGTAGAAACACCGAGTTATAATATTTTAGAAGCCCAAGTTTTACGTTTTATATAACTCAGTCGGGCGTTGAATATTATATGGAAACTGGGGTAACCGAACACTAAGAAAACCGAACAAACTAGGTACGAACACACCTGGGGCTGCCAGCTACATTTTATCTGTCCAGTTTCGTAATAAAATGTATTATCGTGAACGCCTCGGATCCTGCTAAGACTTTAAGCCGTTTAGCCGAGGCATTGAAATGAAAAGGCTTAGCTTGAGATAGATTTAGAATTTACGGTATTGGCGCCCAACGTGGGCCCTGAAAGTCTGCCAAAAAAGTTTTAATAAAATACATCAAACTAATAAATCCTTTCTAATTTAAAGCTTATAGAGAAATATTTATCGTTCAAATTATTCATTCATAATATCACGCCTGTATTCCCCGAAAGGATGGGCAGAGGTGTATAGTAACACCCTCATTTCACCGTTATGTTTAAGTCCCATGTAATAGGGGGCGAGCCTATTGTCATCAACCGGGCACAAACCCAAACTTCGGGCTACTGAAGAATTCCACACGGAAAAACTCAAAAACACTTTGCCCGACCAGGGGATCGAACCCAGGACCTCAGGATTAGCAGTTGCGCTTGCCACCACTAGACCAACGAGGCAGTTAAAAATAATCCAAATTATTAATGTAGAAAATAATTATAATATCTCATTCCCAAATGAAACATTCAATTAATTACATAGTATAGCAAATACTTCCAAATCTTTGAGCGAATATTTTTTATGCTGTGTGCGAACCCAAGCAAATACTCCAGGGAAATTGAGGCTCAACGACAAAACAGCATATTAAAAAGGTAAACCCAAGAAACCTACATTCTAAAAGCATTAAAAACTTAATGAAACGAATTGAAAAGGAAAGCCCCGAAAATTGAGGAAATACAATAATATACATCGCCCTAGCTCGAAAAACAATTCTTTTGTGTGAGAACAAGGATCTTATTTGTGTTGAATATTGTATTGTTTCGGTTCCTTTTCCAGTAAGAAAGCTAATTAGAGTAGATTTTATTGCTTTATTTATTGGGAGAAGCTGGGAAGTGTAATATAATTAGAATTGCTTATACATACAAAGCCAAGTGCCTTGTTGTATGTTTTCTAGAATAATGTCGCATTCATGACTGGGTGTCCTGCGTAAGCGACTAAAGCGACGCGGTGCGACGCGACGCGACACGACGTGGAACAAATACAAGTCGCGTCTTCCTACACAGGCCGCTATTAGGAAATGCCGTTGTCTTGATCGCGTTTGTCGCGTTTGTCGTGTTCGTCGCTTACGCAGTACACCCCGTAAGTGTAAAGGCTCAGGTCGACGAAATCGTCGCGTTGCCAGCCCGCCGACGCGCCACCAATATTTATTTCTATTATATTTGACTTTTTCCTTTGATTTTGCCAATGTCTGTACATATAGTATGCAAACACTAACTTCTTTTTCTTAATTTCATTCGACATGATCATCATCCGACATGTGCGATGTTCGTGGCTAGCAATGTATTACTACAAATGTACGGTGATGTGGCAAAATCAAGTGGCGACGGTGTGGCGGCGGCGCGACGACCGCGCGGTGGTCGCGCGGTAGCATCCAGTCTACATACAGTGGCGTAACTATAGGATGCCACCCTATGGGCTGGCAAAAGGCCACGGGCTCCCGGCTTTTGAAAATGTATTAGATATTTAACTAAAATGCACACAATATAAGTAATTCTCTTGGGTATGTAATTCAGTGATTTATTTAAATTAAATAAATCGTGACGATTTTTACTGGGGCCCCAACTAATACACTTGCCACGGGCCTCTGATGCTATAGTTACGCCACTGTCTACATGGTCTACACGAGCCCTTTAAGCGCCAAATCCATTAGCAAGTTTTATTGCGCAAGTTGACTTCTGCAACCGACTTGCGAACTGTGGATACACTCGCGGCGAAAAGACTTCGACTTCTGCAAGTTTTACGAACTAAGCGAGCACTTGCTGCGATAATATGCGCAATAAATGTGCTAGTGACTTTAGTGCTTTCGGTATGGTTCAGGGTTTATATGAATTGTTCTTGTTGTGGTAGGTTGGCAAATGACGGCGACATCTGACGCAATTGTCACCGCCGCCTTTACTGGTTGTTAAAAGTTTACTCTAAGAACTTTTCGAAATTCGCGACTTGTCAAAATTGTTTTTCATACAAGTCTTCTTCTTCCTCTTCCTGCCCTTATCTCACACTAGGTGGGGTCGGCACAACATGTATTTCATAAATCCATGTTGTTAGAGGTTTTGGCTTATTGTTTTATGACCAGCCGCCTGCCTAACATCAACCCTCCTTGGGAATACTCGTTGTGCTGTCGCGCGGGTGACACAATGTGCTGTTGATATTATGCACTGGGTCCCACGTAGACGGAGAATAGGGTCCCAAAATGATATGGTTGTCAATCTTCTCGCCGACAACTAAGTAGACTATGTTCTTGGTAGAGTATACTTAGTTCCTCGACCCACTCATTCAATTTTGCTAGGGACTTCGGTTCTGACACATCGTAAACTAATATAGCACCGTGAGCGTCTCTCTAAAATCTTTTTCATACAAGTCTAATATAATATTTTTTTTATTTGTTTGGAAAGTAGTAAAAAAATACGCGAATTTTGAAAAGTTGGTCTACGTAAGTTGTTCTGTTTCCGATACCGAGTAACTCCACAACATTCTTATTTAACACCTTATATACACATACGAAACTAAAAGGAGTTGCCAACCTCGCTTTATTGGTAATCTTTTCATAACGGCATGTGTTCTTCGCGTTTTGCTCCATAGACAAAATGAAACTATAAATAGTTTTTAATGACTAACGTGCAATATTTAGATATTTAATTAAACGAAACGAACGATCAGGGTGCGATCGATTTCGAAATTCTATTTCCTCCAAATTTTCACTCCTTTCATTCTAATTCCAGTTTGAAGTTCCATTTTTACAACGTACCTACATAGTGCGATGTGATAACACATTAACAACCAAGGATGCTTTAATCATGGTCCAAACAAAAACCATGGATAGTGGACTCCACAGGCTGTCCTGTAGACAGTTGCGGTGCATGCTTTTGCGAATCCCGCGACCCCGGCCGTACGGTCAGGAGAAGGAGCACCGTTGGTTTTTAGCCGGTAAGAGTCCGGCAGACCTCCTCGCCTTCCCCGGGCGAGGGACATCCATGAGGATTTTCCAATGAGAAAAAAAAGGCTGTCCTGTAGACCCCTATGTATGTTCCACGAAAGTTAATAGTTTTAGAGTAAATTTATTAAAATTTTTTTTGCTTAGTCTCAATTTTGAATCTCGATCTGATATTTTATTTTAAGGAACACAATAGTTATTCACATCTCGAAAAAAAAACTGTGCTCTAGACGTAATAATTCAGGCAGAATCTTTTTTGTAAATATTATTGGTAACAGCCTGGTTGGTCTAGTGGTGGCAAGCGCGACTGCTGATCGTGAGGTCCTGGGTTCGATCCCAAGGTCGGGCAAAGTGCTATTGGGTTTTTCCTGTGAAATTCCTCAGTAGCAGCTCGGAGTTTAGATTTGTGCCCGGTTGATGGCAATAGGCTCGCCCCCTTTTACATGGGACTTAAACATAACGGCGAAATGAGGGCGTTACTATACACCTCTGCCAACCCTTCGGGGAAAACAGGCGTGATGTTATGTTTTTGTTATTAGTAAGTCGTCAAAGAATCAAAAATGTTATTTACTCAAAAACTATTCACTTTCACGTAACATACATAGAGGTCTACAGAATAGCCCGTAAGGTCTCCAATCTATGGTTTTTGTTTGGACCAGGATTAAAGCGACACTCTGTATATTAGTTTGCAACAAGGGAGCAGACCCGAACAATTTAACAGAGTGCTCTCGAAAGTTAGTGTCTGTAACAAATACTATGGATTTATGGCGCAGAGAACTAATGCATAGTGCAGGAACGTAAAATAATTTAATTTGCAAAATAATTCAATTTGTCGGTGTATAATATAAAAAAAAATAAGAGTTGAGATTGAAAATGGCGATATCCATCATAGTCGAAAGAAAGCCGTATATCTCTACGTCTTTGGAGGAAAAAGGAATGACAAATAGCGGCAGGATTTGGAAAATAAATAATTATAATTAGTCTTCATAAGGGTCAGAAAACACACATAACAGTCGTTTCAGGTATTGCGAAACGCAATTTAACTTTTCTGCATATTGATCCTAAATCGAAAACTGCCTCGTTGGTCTAGTGGAGGCAAGCGCGACTGCTGATCGTGAGGTCTTGAGCTCGATCCCCAGGTCGGGCAAAGTGTTATTGGGTTTTACGTGTGAAATTCATCGGTAGCGGCCCGTAACAGGCTCGCTCCCTATTACATGGGACTTGAAACATAACGGCGAAATGTTTGTTACTATACACCTCTGCCCAACCGTTCGGGGAATACAGGCGTGATGTTGTTATCGAAAAATTGCAAAAAAAGTCCACAATCAATCAAAATGTGTTCGGTATCTAAAAACATTTTTCTTCCTACAAAAATAAAGCTCTCCCAAATAAATTCATTCTAACAGCTAAAAAAACCACACCCGAAAACCAAACAACAATAGAAAAAATATGCACCCATTCCATCTATCCGTCCCAAAACTGAAACTAGACGCCTTTTAGATGCTCCACCAAAATCGATTCCCTCTTCATTCCATCCATTATGTATCTGGGTCGTTTATTCTCTAAATCTCCAAGTACTCTCTACCCAACTTTAATATCACGAAGGTCCATTTAAAAATAAGGTCAAAAGCTAAACCGTGGGCCTCGTCCGTGGCTAAAAGCTATTTGATTCGTCCCGTGCTGATAGCCCGGTACAAAGGCAGTGCAATGGTGCGAGAAGGCCCAAAAATTAAATAAATATTCATTTGTAGAATGATTCAATTTGTGAATTTGAAAGATTGAATGGCAAAGGTCGAACCGCTGTAGTAACACATTATAATTGTTCTGTCAACAATACTTTTCTATTTCCATGGTAAAGCATGGTGTTTCTATCACATGAGTAAAGATCTAAATGATATAGGAATAATAATAAGCTTCTTCTTCTTCTTTTCGTGTGGTTAGTGACTAACCTGGTGTCAGAGTTTATGCCGCCCATGGGTCTGACTTGGCTTCACATGCCGTCGAGAAATATCTCCCAGGCATGCCGGTTTCCTCACGATGTTTTCCTTCACCGTTTTTAAGCAAGTGATAATTATACAATACGCACATGAATCCGAAAATCCGTGTGTGACTTGCGTTTGAACTCGAGACCTATGACTGTTACACAATAAACTAATTTAGACAAAAATCATTAAACAGATACTTTTTGTGTTTTTGGCAGCCAATTTTATTCTTAAGCACTAAATCCACAATTAAATTTTCGTATAACTTGACATGTACTGCAGACTTGCGTCATAAAACCTTTACAATAAAGCTCACACGTTCAATTTAATAATATTTTTTCATGCTTACATATAAATAGATACTCCCTTTAGATTTACATCGAATACGCCTGACGCGTTTGGACAATACGCACATAGGACACGCGACCGTCTCCCTGTCAGATCCCCGCAATGCGCCACACCTGATCGATCATCACTCGCCAAGCCTCTAATCCGTGAGATCGATAGCGTGACTCATAATCTCTTCTGTCACCCGAGATCTTGTCTATATGTTATCTACAGTCCGTATTAAAGCGGTTTGCGTAAACAATCAATACCGGTTCGGATAGATCTTGCAAATAAAATTTCTTGCCTTGTCTTAATTGTAGATGTACCTACCTCAAAATTGCATGGTTATGTGTTAGTTAAAGCCGTTTGTGAGCTTAGTATTTTAAGGCGCTTTCCGGAGCAAAGTGGTGCCGCCCTTAGTTAAAAAATAATTACTCTGTGAGTACGTGATTTAACGAACATTTTAAACGATGAAATTGAAGTATAGGTACTGTAGTTTAGAAACTATCAATTCAATAAAATATAGTTAACTGTAGTTATAAATCGAAAAATTGCGGAAAATTACCACTTTCGTTACTGTTTCAATTTCATCGTTTAAAATGGCGACACCACTTAGTTGCGGGAAGCGCCTTAAGTAATTTGGACTACAACAAGCACGATTACAAATATTTTTCCAGCATTGACAGAGCTGTTGAAACGTTCAATATATTTTGAACGACATTTTCAACCCCCAAAAACTCAATCAGACTCTTTAGCTCAAAAGCTTTAGTAAATCCGGTGTGAATGCCACAATTGGATTTAGCGTGATTCCTAAAGTGAGATGAAAGGTCCCTGCAAAATTAAATCCAAAAGCTCGTAAAGATTTATAAGTCCTGGGAAAATCAGTTATCTAGTCGTAACGATCTAGTGAACCTGTCTGCCAAAAGGCTTTAGACAGTTTATAGGTGCCGCAATGCGTAAAATAGAAGTCGTTAAAAATACGAGGGTAATCCAAAGTTTCGAACTGCGGCTATAGTTTTACGGTCTGCCGCAAAGTCACTGGATCCTCATCTCTCTCATAGGCCTACATAATCAGCCCATTACTCTCTCACTACTGGGCAGGCGTCTTCTCAGAGTAAGAAGGGCTTAGACCTTAGTCCTCTACGCTGACCTGGTGAGGGTTGGCAGACTACGCATATTATCGAGAACTTTATGGAGCTTTCTCAGGTGTGCAGGTTTTCACACGATGTTTTTCCTTCGCCGTTTACGCAAGTGATAATCAAATTCTGATCCGCACATGAATTCGAAAAGTCAAATGTACGGGCCGGGATCTAACACAGACCCTCCTGCATGGAAGACAAGAGTTCAACCGCTAGGCTATCATTGCTTTTAAGCATAGTATAATAAAACAAGGTATATTCTTCCTACGATGACCCATATTACGTCACCATTTGTAATATTTTCCCACCAATGACAACAAAGTTTGACAGAAGCCGAACAGAAACCGTAGCCACCACGTACGTAGTAACGTAGTAGGTTCACCAGTAGCTATGACGTAGATAGGTACAGTCACGTGATCAAGTTGTCATGGGAAGAGACCATCTTGTTTTATTATACCACTAGCGGCCCGTCCCGGCTTCGCCACGGGTGGACATTTTTCCTGTTTTTGCAACATTTTTCATTTATACTCCGCTTCTGTTGGTCGTAGCGTGATGTTATATAGCCTATAACCTTCCTCGATAAATGGACTATCCAACACAAAAATAATTTTTCAATTCCAACCAGTAAGTTCCTGAGATTAGCGCGTTCAAACAAACAAACTCTTCAGCTTTATAATATTAGTATAGATGTGTCAAACTAAACCGCAATCATTTTGTATGGTCTCTTCTTTCTGTTTAGTTTGTCTATTATCAACCTCAGTGCTTCTGCTTCTCAGAGCCCAACATAATAAGCAATAAGCCTTGGAGCCTTATTTACTCATATCATTTTGTATTCGAATAGAATATTCTCAGTATTTGTTCTTAACTTACAAACAACCTTATTTCCCTCATTATAGAGAGCTTTACTTATTTTGAGTAACTTAAATAAATCGTCTCCACTTGTTGGACATCTCAACGTGGACCTCAATTGCGGGAAATCAAAATCTCAAGGGAGAAAATATATTGATAAACCGGGGTCACTTTGAATCTTGGGGTAACTTTAATAAAAAAATCGTTTCGTAATAAAACTCAAATTGTACGAAATCTGAGTGCATTTTTCCTCTTTGTTTTTTACGATTGGCAGCATTAAACGTCACTGTTAGCGTGTGATTAGTCACAGTGGGTGGATCCTTGCCGGTTGATGAAAAATTATTAAAAATATGTCAGTAATAGTTTTGTGTAATTATTTATTCCTTATTGGGGTTACTTTCGAATTCCTTAGAAAAAAGGGAGGTATCAAAGTAACCCTAATCATAGTTTAACATTTATTACATACATTTATAAAAAAAATCTCAAAAAGTAACAAGAAAAAATATAATTTTATTCAAGAAGTGGTTATCATAAACAAAATCGATATTTGCATTTTTATTTTATTTTATTTGCTCTCATATTTCAAGAGAAAAATACGTTTCAATTTTGAAATTGATCAAAGTAACCCCGGTTTATGGTACTGTCGATGATAACAAAATAGTTTCCATTCTCTGTGACTTGTTTTTCAGCGATTGTCGAGTGTGCGAGTTCAGTGCCCTTTTGTTTGTCATTGCCAAGTTGTTTTGTCACGACCTTTTGGTTCAGAACATGCTTGTTAGTTGTTATAAATCAACTTACTTCAACTTTATGTGATGTTACGAATTTTCTTTTGTGGACTTTAATTCTAGTATTTGGAAAGTGATTTCATTTGAAGCTATTATTTGTTGGGACGTTTATTGATTGTACTAACTTCTGAAAATTATAAGTTATATTTGTTTTATTGTCAGTATTCTCGTATTAACTGCGTGGCAAGCGCGACTGTTGATCGTGAGGTTCTGTGTTCGATCCCTTGGTCGGGCAAAGTGTTATTGGGTTTTTTCGTGTGGAATCCCTCAGAAGCAGCCCAGAGTTTGGATTTGTGCCCGGTTGATGGGAAGAGGCTCGTCCTCTATTACATGGGACTTAAAAATAACGGCGAAATAAGGGTCTTACTATACACCTGTGCCTAACCCTTCGGGGAATACAGGCGTGAAGTTATGTTATGTTATCTTTATTCTTTTAAATTGAGCCAGCACACTCCTTGGCTCAGTTACGTGATAAAATGTTTTCACTAACTTTAAAAAAACCTACTTTTTTCACAAAATAATAAAACTGCCATAAACATAACATCACGCCTGTATTCCCCGAAGGGTTGGGCAGAGGTGTATAGTAACACCCTCATTTCGCCGTTACGTTTAAGTCCCATGTAACAGAGACCAGCTTATTGCCATCAACCGGGCAAAAATCTCAATTCCGGGCTACTAGTGAGGAATTCTATACGGAAAAACCAAATTACATTTTGCCCGACCTGTTGATCGAACCCAGGACTTGATGAACCAACTAGGCAGTTATAAAACCGCTATAATACCTTTTCAAAACCATATTTAAGGCCAACTTTGTTATGTAAACCGGATAATTACCCTCCACTAACGAGGTACCAAACTGTATATAAGCGATACAAAAGCTTTTTCCATCGCTGATTGAGTTCAGAAACTTTGATAAATGACGCGAACAATCTTTGAGTTACACTGTGGCCAGTTTAACTTGACACGCGGTGAAAAAGTGAATGAAATGTGAATGTTCCAAAGGAGAATAAGTGAAATGTTTAGAAGTTGATCTACTCCTCTAGCAATGAGTGATATGTCATTAGAAAGGTCTTTTTACGCGAAACATTTAGTACTACCACAACTATAGTCAATTATTAATATTTTTGGAGTTATAACAAGTAAAAAATCGCGTCAAAAAACTTTAATAATTATTATGTCAAAGATCCTATGGCAAAACGTGTAAAAAAATGTTTTTTTTTTAAATGGTTACACTTAATGAGCTTTAATTCCATAAATACTAATAATTGACAGTAGCTGTAATACAAAAAATGTTCTAGTTAAAATAACCTTTCTATTCATATATCACTACACGGGTAGACCAAAAGACCCATTCTCCTTAGTCTTGTTGTTGATATTTGCCTTCGCAAGCAGCGCGCCATAAAATGTCAAGATTCACTGGTCGCTCGGTAATTATTGTCGGAGAAGTTGGGTGGCAAAGTTGTAATAACGCCTTAAGAAGAATTTTAACGTTGTTTTATCTGAAGATTATGACGAAACACCTTATATTGAATTAAGTCGTTTAACTTTGACGGTGATTTACGTTAGAACTTTGTATGTGAGTTAATTATGGGTCTTGTTGTGTAAATTTTAATCAATTTTGAATTTAAATATTTACGTAAAGTGTGCCTAGGAAATACACTCATGTAATCCTTTGTCATCAAAGTTTTTTTAATCCTCTTTGTAAACGAAATGTCAGACTTGAAATTTTATTACCATTTGTGTTTAACAATTTTCCATAGAACTCTGAACACAATCCTAATTCATATTCCAATGAGCATAACTTCAAAAGCTGTTTCCCACGTAGGGTTAAATTCCGTTTGCCATAGACCTACACTTATTCCTTTGAACAATACGAGAATTATTGAGCACGAGTGGTGAATATGTACTTGTATGTAATAGGACCACATTCTGGGAATGATAAATTAAAATATTTGGGGATTTAAAGCTGTTGGTAGAATATTGGAATTATGAGTTCAATTTAACTCATTTTAGGTCCAGGTGGGCTTAAAATAAAGGTAATTTGAAATAAGAGGTAATTTAAAGGTACAACTAATTTGAAAATAGATGTAATTTAAAATTAGAGGTAATTTAAAAGTAGAACTTATTTGAAAATATAAGTAATTTAAAATTGGAGGTAATTTAAAAGTAAAACCAATTTGAAAACAGAATTAATTTAAAATTAGAGGTAATTTAAAAATATAATTAATTTGAAAATAATTTTAATTTAAAAATAAAAGTAATTTATAAATAGAGGTTGGTAATTTAAAAATAGAGGTTGGTAATTTATAAATAGAATTAATTTAAAAATGCACGTATTTTAAAAGTAGAGGTAATTTAAAAATAGAGGTAATTTAAAAATAGAGGTAATTTAAAAATAGAGGTAATTTAAAAATAGAGGTAATTTAAAAATAGAGGTAATTTAAAAATAGAGGTAATTTAAAAATAGAGGTAATTTAAAAATAGAGCTAACTTAAAAATAGAGCTAACTTAAAAATAGAGCTAACTTAAAAATAGAGCTAATTTATAGATAGAGGTAATTCCATACACCTTCAGTTTGTCGATGACGATATTAATCCTAGGGGCTGATGTCCCGATAGCCATTAGTTGGCACAAATCCAATTCCCAGCTATAACTAAAATTGCTTGTAACAGAAAACTCCCAATTATATTTTATCGATGTAGGGGATCAAAACCGTATTCATAGCCAAGTCCCGAAGTAGTGCGAGACTTTTCGGCGTCAGATTGTTTCTCATTATTGGTAAGTACTAGAATTTTGATAGATGCCTCGTTGGTCTAGTGGTGGCAAGCGCGATTGCTGATCGTGAGGTCCTTGGTTCTATCCCCAGGTCTGGCAAAGTTTTGTTGGGTTTTTCCATGTGGAATCCTGAAGGAAACTCTGGGCTGCTAATGAATTAGCAGCCCGGAGTTTGGATTTGTGCCCGGTTGATGGCAATAGGCTCGCCCCCTATTACATGGAATTTAAACATAACGGTGACTATACACCTCTGCCCAACCCTTCGGCGAATACAGGCGTGATGTTATGTTATGCTAGTAAAAAAGAAGACTCCTCACGAATTTTTTTGTAAGACTACATTTTTTATCAAATATTTAATTAATCACGCCTTAACGAACCGAGGAAACGTAATGAAATTTTGCTCAAAGGAATATTATCTGTGGACAGTACCTACCTAAGTCCCGGGGATAAAATCCAGTGATGTTATAATTCAGTTCACAACATTTAATATCAGTTAACTGTTCAATACCACGCTTCATTCTGCTATTTACGTGTTTTAGTAATCTTTACAACAGTGGTAGCCTTAGACTGCCAAGTCATAGGTCTCGAGTACGAACCCAAGGCAGGCACCTCTGACTTTTCGGATTCATGTGCGTATTGTATAATTATCAATTGCTTAAAAACGGTGAAGGAAACATCGTGAGGAAACCGGCTTGTCTGAGAGATATTTCTCGACGGTGTGTGAAGCCAAGTCAGAGGCCCATGGACGGCATAAACTTTGACATCAGGTTAAACACTAACCACACGAAAAGAAGAAGAGTAATTTTTCTTAGAATATCTTATTGTTCCATCAGTATTCATGAAATTGTTACTATCTTTAGAATCTTTTTCCATTTAACATAACATCACGGCTTGTATTCCCCGAAGGGTTTGGCAGAGGTGTTTTTTAGTACATCCTTGTCTCGCCAGTTATGTTTAAGTCACATGTAATAGGGGGCGAGTCTATTGCCATTAACCGGGCACAAATCCAGACTTCGGGCTGCTACTGAGAAATTCCTAACGGAAAAACCTAATAACACTGCCCAACCTGGGGATCAAACCCAGGACCTTATACTCAACAGTCGCGCTTGCGACCACTAGACCAACAAGGCAATATTCATTTCTATCTTTACTAATATTATAAAGAGGAAAGATTTGTATTTTTGTATGTAACGAATAAACTTAAAAACTACTGGACCGATTTCAAAAATTCTTTTGCCGTTAGAAAGCACATTATCACTGAGTAACAAAGGCTATATTTATTAATGGAATAAAACTTCTTACGCAGGCGGAGCCTTGAGGACACAGCTAGTATAATATATTCCACAAGTAAAACAAAAACCTATTTACGTAGCTGTCCAAATGTTTTATTAATGTGAATTCTTCGTAATATATAACGTTACCAAAATATATATACACTAAGTAGTCCAGACAGTACTCCCGGAGCGCGACGAAGCTAAAAGTCACATTTGTCATAAAATTACACAAGTTCTAACGTTTCCCTACAAATATTTGCATATAAATATCCTAGTTTTTGAACTCGCTAACTCGGTATATTGTTGGATGGCTTGTTATTTGACTTGGTCTCCAAGAAAGAAACAAGTCTCATCTTTGTGGCCAGTGTTGGAATGGAATTCTGAGAAATAGTGGAGCTATGTCGAATGCTCGTGAAGCTTTATGAAACAAAAACACTGGTTTGGGTAGGAAGACGTTTTCTAGTAAATTTTTCATCCGTTTTGAAGCGTCAAAAACAAAACAAGATCGTATGGTCATAACAAGGAGATCGTTCTGCCTAGCCTTTTCCCGACTATGTTGGGGTCAGCTAACCAGATGCGGGTGGATAACAGTATTTTACACGGAGCGACTGCCACCAGATCTCTGCAACCCAGATACAATGCCGATACACTTAAGAAAATCTGGACAATATAGTCTGAAATCACCAACACGCAGTGAGAAAGCGTGGTGATCATTGCTTGTTCCTTCTCTGCATTAAAGAGTGCTTTACCCTGCAGTTAAGGAAGTTCCCGGCTGGTATTACATCGGGTGTAAAAATACCCTTAACGAAGCCGAGAGCCACGTATTTTTTCCATCATTACGAAGATTTTTTAGTATTGGGCCATACTTGGGAACAGACTGGTTATGGAGATATTGAAGGTCAAAGTCATCATATTTTTTAATTATTTTCACGAAAACTAAGTTTAAATGTTATTACTAAACATTCTTCTATACAAACATTATCAACATTTTTGAAATTTAGTCACAGTCTGCTGCGCGCGCGCTTAAATTGCGCGCTACAATTAAAAGCTGTTTTTAATACATTTTTGTTGTATGTTACTTAGTTTGATGTACAGTATGCGTAGACTTCGGCTTCGTTAAGGCTATTTTTACACCCAGTATAGGATCGCAGATCCTATTACCATTTGCTCCTCATTATTCATTATCATTAGCCAACTGTATTGATGCCTAGAGGGCTCGTGGCTAATTACCACCCGCGTGGATCTTACATTTTGCGAGGTTCAGCTGTGCTAGCAAGCAGGTCAGTATATGGATGGGTGACCATTCATTACACAATGAGACCCCTCCGTGCCTCGGAGAGCACGTTGAAAAGTCGGTTCCGCGTGTCATACGAATACCTATGGCAGTCGTTACGGGATGTCAGAAGTCCGAAAATCTAACAACCGGTCTAACCTTAGGATATCGACATTACCCTGTAAATGGGTTGTGGTCGCTCCGTGTAAAGTACTGGTATTCAGCCGCATCTGGTAAGACTGGAAGCAGACCCCAACACAGTTGAGAAAAAGCTAGGCAGATAATTGATACTTAAATAAATCTGAAAACCATATCATTTATTTACATCACTACCAAACCCTCAGATCTTAAACCACAGGCAATTTTGGATTAGATTTTCTTATTTCCTGGATTATTCAGTAAGCGTCTTACCTACCTTCTACTTGAGGCCTTTTCATTTCTGAATCGAAATTGAGCTGACTCATTTTATAAACGCGACGGTATTTGGCGTATGAATTGGGCCATTAATTAGTGGTTTTATTTGCAACAGTAGCTAAAAATGTGGAAGGTACTGCCTTTTTTCTTCATTCCTTTTACGCGTTTGCAATTCTTTCGGGTACCTTTTTGCCGTTGTTCGTAGCTGGTTCCGTTTATCTAGCAAGATAATTGGTCTTATGTGAAATGTACATTAACATTTAGTACCATAGAATGGGGTGACTTTGATTCCTGGGGGTTACTTTGATCAAAACTTCGTTTCGTAATAAAATTCAGATTGTACGAATTATTCCGATTATTGTATACGGTAGACAGAAAGAAAGAAAGAAGAAAGAAAAAGTATTTATTTTCCGCCCACGCGGACGCATACGGATCCTTAAAATTAAAAATATAATGTTACTTAAAAATTAACACTTATATTTAAACCTATTATATTAAACAACACGGCAACCCAAACACACAAAAAAAAAAAAAAATCTATGGTTACATTTATTTAGTCTATGGTGCATGGGCTACCATAACCATAAATCCTCATGCATCATAAAACTAAGTGACAATAAGCAAATACAAACAATACAAACATATAAACATGTTGAATTTGTGCGTCGCATGGTGCGTGAAAATTTAGGTCATTGCTCAGCATTATGCTGAGGCTTCGGACGAACCTAACGCCAACAGCGCTGATTTTCAGCAACAACCTTCGTTCGAGCGACGTAACGAAAGCACCAGAGAGAACCAGTCGTACCGTGAGTATTTAACTATCTTAAAATAGGTACTAAGCGGTGTATAAAATCAAGTTAAAATACTGTGTAGTGTGTTGTGCCAAATATAAATACAAACATTGTTATTAAATATGTAACTAGAATTGCATTTCATAACAAGACATGACAGTCGCGTCAAAACAAAACAGAATTATGCAAGAAGGCGGGCGGCGGCCATTGTTGCGTAAGAGCATCATAGCTGTAAATGACGCCGACGCTCGCAATTGTCACGTGACTGTAATTAGTCCCGCTTGAAATGCAGACAGCGTTGAACGTCATTGATCATTCTATCGTAAATATTTCTAGGCTTAATATTCCATCTTCTTCTTTCTCGTATGGTTAGTGACTAACCTGGTATCAGAGTTTATGCCGCCCCTGGACTTGACTTCACATGCCGTCGAGAAATA
This sequence comes from Amphipyra berbera, assembly GCA_910594945.2. Lineage (NCBI taxonomy): Eukaryota > Metazoa > Arthropoda > Insecta > Lepidoptera > Noctuidae > Amphipyra > Amphipyra berbera. The sequence continues at coordinate 1,191,512 of OU343142.1, read as the reverse complement.
TCTCTAAGGCATGCATTTCGTTTCCTTACGATTTTTTCCTCCACCGCTTCTAAGCAAGTGATTATAATATACAATACGCACATGAATCCGAAAAGTCAGAGGTGCGTGCCTTGGGTTCGGACTCAAAGCCTATGACTTGGCAGTGCGACGGTCACACCACAAGGTGCTGCTGTTATACCATGCTTAAAAGGAGTGATAGCCTAGCGGTTGAACGCTTGCCTTCCATACAGGAGAGTCTGAGTTCGATCTCAGCCCGTACCTCTGACTTTTCGAATTCATGTGCGGATTAGAATTTGATTATCACTTGCGAAAACGGCGAAGGAAAAACATCGTGAAGAAACCTGCACACCTGAGAGGGCTCCATAAAGTACTCGAAGGTGTGCGTAGTCCGGCAACCCGCATCAGGTCAGCGTAGAGGACTAAGGTCTAAACCCTTCATATTCTGAGAAGAGGCCTGCGCCCAGCAGTTCTTGATATTCCAGTTCAAACTAATATTCTTCATAGAGTAAACGCGACGTTTCTAGGTAACATCTAATAACCCTCATCACACCCAACAAAGTTGTCAGCAACTTAATGTGGATTTAACCTAAATCCAGTGGGTATCCTTCGGTGTTTGTACAGTCATATTATACCTCATTTAAGGACGGGGGCGTCTTAGCTTATGACGTAATTTGTAGGGTCACAGCGGATTAAAATCTTTGAATATTCCAGAATTAATTAAAGATTTTAGTAATTCAACGTATCATTGGTTTATTAGTGGTAACCAAGCGTGGCTCCAAATGTGATGGGTCAACAAATCGATCAAAAATCGGTCGAATGGCAAGCGCGACTGCTGATCGTGATGTCCTGGGATCGATCCCCAGGTTGGGCAAAGTGTTATTAGGGTTTTTCGTATGGATTTCCTCAGTAGCAGCCCGGATTTTGGATTTGTGTCCGGTTGATAGCAATAAGCTCGCTCTCTATTACTTGAAACTTAAACATAACGGAGAAATGAGGGTGTTACTATACATCTATGCCCAATTCTACGGAGAATACAAGCGTGATGTTATGTTATGTGTATTAAAAGTGTACAATAAAATGTTTATAAATAAATAAACACTCTTACTAGTCCTCATGTCGTCGGGTGGCATATAGAATTCTAACGCATTGCATTTAATCCTAGATCTTGTGTGCTACATGTCTTGTTTCATGTTGACTGCAAACAAACAAGAAGCAAGAAACGTTTAGCAAACAGGACACGAGCACTTTCTCAAGGAAATGCGATTCTGTTTAGCAAAAGGAACTAGAGTAATCTTTTTGCGAGATACTTGAAGTCTGTCTTTAAAAGCAGTGTAGTTCTTAAAGAATAGTTACATTACTCACGCCTGTAATCCCGGAAGGGGTAAGCAGAGATGTTTTCCTATTACAGGAGTCTTGTACACCCACATTTCGTCTCGGCTATTCTTCTAGAACACTTTTGTTATTTTAAACAAAGGGTAATCAAAAAGTTTTTTTATAACTTCATGCGACTGCTGTTCGTTATTGAGAAAGTGCGTACTCTTATTGAACAGAAAAAGAGAGCTTAATCTTCTTCTTTTCGTGTGGTTAGTGACTAACCTGGTGCCAGAGTTTATGCCGCCCATGGGCGTCTGACTTGGCTTTCACATGCCGTCGAGAAATATTTCTAGGGCATGCCGGTTGTAACACTTTAGGAGTCAACCCTCAACTAGCATGTGCACATAAAATTTAGCAGGTGTGTACTTACGGGAGGATAAAGAATAACACTTGTAACCGTACACTAATATTTAATTAAGAATTACAAATATCAAAACGGGGCGTGGTTCGTACAATGTGAGGAGTCCAGGGCCTTCTTGAGCAGGTGTGGCACTTAACTGGGCAACTGCAGTGACGCGAGAGGGCCGATCTGCAGTGTGCCCGACCTTTTATAGGTCTGGACCCCCGCCAGTCAGCCACCACCCGTCGCACGGTTTCCTCACGATGTTTTCCTTCACCGTTTTTAAGCAAATGATAATTATACAATACTCACATGAATCCGAAAAGTCAGAGATGCGTGCCTTGGGTGCGGACTCGAGACCTATGACTTGGCAGCCCGAGCTTAATAATATTCAACATAATTTTAAATTAAACTTGAATATTTATGACGCCTGCCTTTTCTGAACAGGATCCTTTGAAAGATTTAGTTACCTAAGTTTAGCTTTAAAGGCATTTACTAGCCCGTATGGATCAGCTCATCAATATTTGCACCGTCGCCCAAAGCCACAATATCCGGACTCACAGAGCAATTACACGCTTCCAGTACAGAACCAAGGCAGTGTTTGATGGTCAGCTTAATACATTGAACACCTTGTAATCTAGGGCTTCGCTTTTATACAAGGTTAGTCGGAAAGGGGGTACTAAGCCGAAAGGGTGTTAAAGTAACCATAATAATGGATAACTTTTGTTCTACAACTTTCTCCAAAACTCGATAGTTTAAGAAAAATAGCTTTTGAAAGATTTCGTAAAAAATATGCTAAAATCTATCTGTCGATAGCTATGATTGGCTGTTTTTAGAATTTAGGTCATATTTGGGGTCGCGGATTAGAAAAATAATTTTCTGAATTCTTAACTAAAGCAATAGGATTAAAAAAAAACTAAAATAAAAATCATTTTCCATGCAAATAAAAATTAATCGAATTTTGAAATTTTAAGACTTGCTTTAATATAGTCATCAGTGATACTTTAAGTGGCCCGCGGCTTAGTACCCCCTTTCCGCCTAACCTTGTATAGTAGGTAGGTGGGAGACTGATTGACTTGGGTTAGGAAGAAGGCTGGTTAGTTTTGCAGTCTTGTAAACTTTGTTCTTGATTTCAGAGTAGGTTTATGTTTAAAACTTTGGATTCACTAAGGGTAATGAACCAACATGTCGCGGGACGTCTACGTGAATGTCTCCGGGATAATGTCGCAGAACAATTCGCTCGCACACACCTGGGCCCGCTCCCGAAGCGGCGGCGTCACGTAGACATACATAACATCACGCTTGTATTCTCTGAAGGGTTCGGCAGAGGTGTTTTTAGTACACCCTCGTTTCGCCAGTCCCATGTAATAGGGGGCGAGCCTATTGCCATTAACCGGGCACAAATCCAAACTCCGGACTGCTACTGAGGAATTCCACACGGAAAAACCCAATAACACTGCCCGACCTGGGGATCGAACCTAGGACTTCACGATCAGCAGTCGCGCTTGCCACCACTAGACCAACGAGGCGGTCGCCACGTAGAAATGTTGCATAATATTGGGCGCAACGTTGCGGGGTAGTGTGCAACGTTGCAGTGTCACGTAGACTCAATGTTATGTTGGAACATTTTGTCCTCTGGTGAAACCCGGGCTTAACTGAAACGTCGTCTCAAAATTGCAAGGTATTAATATAATGAATACTGCCTGATCATTCCTTGATTGCTAGCCCATTAGCGATTAACAGTAAAACAGTTTAAAGTCTTCACACAGATTCCAATCGACTTCTTATCTCGAGGGTGATTATTCGGTACTTGGCACCCAATCTTCCGTGACACTTACAAAAGTTTCGTCTCCGACCCTACGGTTCGAGTAGGTGTCCATTTTCAGGCACTCCACTTGATCGGTTCTGCAGATTGAACATAAAGTTGGGTACTGCATAATACTCTTTTCACTTGCCTTGAGTATCACATTCTTTTACTACATCCAGATAAATCCCCGTGTGGGGACGGGTTAAAATATAAAACTTCCTCACCACACACTGGGAATAGACCGTATTGTAAGATTCAACAAAACCCAGCACGCTTGGTGGTAGGTTCTATACGGTCCGCCTGGCTAGCTACCACCCTCACATTAAACTCCGGTGACAACCAGTTTACTGTGTTCCGTCGTGTGTATGTGAGAGTCAGAGTGGTATAGGGGAATCCCTCTATATCTCTGTTCCTTGGATTCGTGTGCTTTATCTGAGACCCTGTCTGCGCTTACCATCAGGTGAGACTAGGGCCAAAAGCGACCCAATCAAGATTAAAAATAAAAAACTAAAAAAAGCCTTGGATTGGAAATGGATATGAAATGGATTCTCGCACCGAAGGTTGCGGCCAAAGAATAATCGGTAGATTAGCCAGTCAGTAAGCTTCAGAGCGGTGCTGATTGCCTATGATGCGCCGAACGTACTTATATTAAGTAACTAGTCGAGGCTCCATTAATGCACCCCAATATGGAACTACTCTTCTTTCTTCTTTTCGTGTGGTTAGTGACTAACCTGGTGTCAGAATTTATGCCGCCCATGAGCCTCTGACTTGGCTTAACATGCCGTTGAGAAATATCTCTCAGGCATGCCGATTTCCTCACGATGTTTGCCTTCACCGTTTTTTAATCAAGTGATCATTATATAATACGCACATGAATTCGAAAAGTCAGAGGTGCGTGCGTGACTTGCAGTCCGACGGTCACACCACTAGGCTATCACTGCTTATAAAAACGGAGCTATAAAAACATTAGACACGAAGTCAAATAAAACTGCTGTAACACAGTTCCAAGGGTTCAGAGAAGACTAATATCATTTTCGGCAATACAATTACACCGAGTTTTCCAAATCGTATCCTCGCGTGTTTCTGCTCCATCCGTGATACGTTACCATGGATATTGACTGCTGTTATACTGAATTCTTTAGATCGTGTTGATGCTTATGTTCGCTTTAACGTGATATTTTGGAACATTGAATTTGATGTTTTTAAAAAAAGAAAAAAAAAAAAAAGAAAAAAGATGTTGTTTGTGTTTTTCTAATCTAACTTTTTGAACTATGTTTTTTGTAAGCATCTAGAATCTGATCGGAGATTTACGAAACATGGAGTTTAGTACTATGCGCGCCAACTAAGAATAGGATCGCGCTTGTTACAACTTTACACGATAGCTGTCAAATTAGTACGGCCAGCAATAAAAAAATGTGAAAAATATTTTTTTTTTATTCATAGATTTCATTATTATTTATATTCATTTATATAAAATGTTATTTCTTGAATTCCATAAATATATATTTTTTGTTAAATTAATAATATTTGGAAACAGTATTCATTAAAGAAATGAACTAAAATATATAGTTAACTTCACGAAATGCTACTGGTCACCCTAATATGTCGCCATAATAATAATATAATTACTGTGTAATTAATTTGGCGTAATTTGATTAGAAATACGAAAAAAGTGAACTAAAAATGATTAAACTGAGTATAATTTATTTTTTTGCATACCTTATGCTTTGGTAATGAAGTTCACGAGTATTGCGGAACAAAAACAATCTTGACAGTACTATTCTTAGTTGGCACGCATAATATGTAAATTTTCTATTTAGCTAGTAGGGGTACAGTTGTCAGGTCAGCAGGTGAGGTAGGTGTCGTCTGCCGCGATTCACAGTCACATTGTGCATCGTCGGAGTATTCTTCTTTTCGTGTGGTTACTGACTAACCTGGTGTCAGAGTTTATGCCGCCCATGGGCTTCTAACTTGGCTTCACATGCCGTCGAGAAATATCTCTCAGGTATGCCGGTTTCCTCACGATTTTTTCCTTCACTGTTCTAGTCGCTCGTTCGTTCCGGAGTATTCCGATCTGACTAGATTGCACTTGCAGCAGCCCATTTTAAAGCCAACACGTAAACATAGCTACCAATCGAAATAAAAACGTAAACGATATAGAAAACTATTGTCAAGAAGACGCCAGCAATAATAGTCAACTCGGAGACGGGAAATAACAAAATGCAATATTACTAGAAGGCTAGATGGCAGCGCTCCACTAAGCTGTCAATACTGCGTAAGAACCGGTAAAGTCAACACGATAGTACAGCACGACTTCTAACTGTTACGAAATGCACAGATGCTTCTGATAAAGGAATCGATACGTTCGGAAACGTAAAGAGTTAAATCAAAACGCTTATCAGCATAGAAGTTCAACGGGGCATGACATTCGAGCTGGCGTGTTCTGTTTTCTGATGTAGTGTACTGCATTTCCGAACGTTGGCATTTATTGTCTCTATCACGCAATAGAAATTTAAAAAGTCTGTCAATATCAAAAGTGATTTCGCTGTTCTGAACTTCCTCATTGGTCTAGTGGTGGCCTGGTCGTGAGGTCCTGGGTTCGATCCCCAGGTCTTGCAAAGTGTTATTGGGCATTTCCGTGTGGAATTTCTCAGTAGCAGCCAGGAGTTTGGATTTGTGTCCGGTTGATGGTAATAGGCCCGCCCTCTATCACATGGGATTTACGCGTAACGGCGAAATGAGGGCGTCACTATACACCTATGCTCAACTCTTCGGGGAATACAGGCGTGGTGTTATATTTATTAACTGATAGTAAAAAACTCGCCCAAATTGGTGCAAAAATCAATCATTTTAATGGGCGTGTCGTTAAAAAGCGCGCTGAAACGAAACTCGATCGTTAATGCACTAATTACAAACATCGCGTTCCACGGCCACGCTCTGCGCCAAACAGCGGGGTCGTATCGACCACTACATACCGAAACAGAAACAGACAGAAAACCTACTTCACATAACATTGAAAAAAAAACAAAACATCACTCCTTGTATTCCCCGAAGGGTTCGGCAGTGGTGTATAAATACACCCTCGTTTCGCCAGTTATGTTTCAGTCCCATGTAATAGGGGGCGAGCCTATTGCCACCAACCCGGCACAAATCCAGACTCCAGGCTGCCACTGAGAAATTCCTAATGGAAAAACCCAATAACACTGCCCGACCCGGGGATCGAACTCAGGACCCCATGCTCAGCAGTCGCGCCTGCGACCACTAGACCAACAAGGCAGTCAATAAAACGCTATAAGGAACTCTTTAATAAATAGTCGCCACAGTACAAGTATTATGTGTTCCAAAAGCTGTTAGAGCCGCTGTAGTTGCTGGTTGCTCGAATTTTATTTTCGTTCGTCGTCGATAAGCTGACGTGTACGTTGGTGGAACTTCGGTATATTTTCTTTTATGTGCCTTAATGCCCGTTCACACGACACTGATCTCTATTGATCCCGGATCGGTGGTGACCTCAGCGTGATATTAATTTCTTCGACGGAACATTAAGTTTCGGATATTGAATGTCGGTATTTGACGGCGGCTCGTCTCGCTTCGAGAATTTTGATACTTAAGGGGAAGCGATGATATGAATCAGCTTCAATTGAGTCTTTAAGAACAATTGATAGGCGTAGATGTATTTTTTATGTTTAAAAGATGGACTTGCTTTTTATGAGATTTCGTTGCCAAATCTAGACATGTTGTAGTTTGTAGTTCTTCTTGTTGTGTAGAACCTATCTTTTGGCAACGGTTACTGTAGTATTATGTGTTGCTGTAGGAGTATGCTTAGGTGGTTTGGTCATGTAGAGAGATTGAGTGAACTACGATTAACAAAAAGAATTTAAAAGACGGATGTCAGTGGAAACGCCCGAGGACGCCCTAGAAGGATATACATCGATGTTATTGATGACGTTCTTCACAAAGGACAGGTGCGCAGTTCGCTCAGCCGGCGTGCGTGTATGATAGGATGTATGAATGAGGATGAAGTGAAAGGAGTATGTAGGGATCGTAGCATGTGGCGTTCTATAGTTTCTGCCTACCACCATGGGAAAAGGACGTGAGTATATGTATGTGTGTATGTGTTGCCGGGTTAAGAATAGGGACTCCTTTCCTCTTGTCATGGGTGGCGTTAAATGTGACAGAGTTAATGTCAAAAGTTTGGGTAGAATCCTCTTTTGCGGTAGTAATAATACAGTGCGATCACCAATTAATTTGCTAAATGTGGCAATTACGGCTCTGTGTTCTCATGGCGATATTTTGAAAGCGGTTGATTAGAAGGGCCATTTTTAACTGTGGCTATGTATAAATTGATGTGTGATTGTGATTTTAGGGTTTTGGACTTACTGAATACCACGTGTTAAATAAATAAAGCAAATTCTGCGAGCAGTTTATTCAGAATCAAGAGTAGAATCGATTTAACTAATTTTTAACGTACATAGGTTATATTTTTCAAATAAATATATTTTCATAAATTCTAGCAAATTACGCGCACTATTTGGATACATTAAAATTCAATACGTAGGCTTATAATACTGGGACGAGGCTGGGGGAGTCCTCCGATCACAATATTCAGATTAGAATATTCGAATCAGAATATTCAAGTCAACAAAAAATACAAATGTTTTCTAGAATAATGTATGAAAATAAATTATTTATAGCTGGAACAATTGATTATAATTAAAATCAGTTGGTCTGTCTGTGGGATTGCGTTATTTCATTAAAACGTCGTATATCTGTACCTACCTACCTTTGTTTTTTTCATTTTTTTATCATTGGAAAACCCTCATGGATGCCCCTTGCCTGGGGACGGCGAGGGCGTCTGCCGGACTCTTACCGGCTAAAAACCAACGGAGTTCCTCCTCCTGACCGTTCGGCTGGGGTCGCGGGATTCACAAAAGCATGCATCGCAACCCCGGCAGGAATAGTACCTACCTACATACCTACCTTCTACTATATTTGAGTTCAACTAAATGATTCAATAGTAGGGTTTCGTTTATTAAACTTGGGCAAGAGTTATGAATTCACAACCACAGTTCCCGCTTGACCGTGAACTTTGATTACTGGTTACCGATTCGTTGCTTTAAGTTTTCGGTGATCAAAAAATCATAAGTTTAAAAGTTATAATTAATACGATGTATAATTTTGATATTGAAAGTAGGATCACGTTGTATATTATAATATTAGTAGAAAAAATATAACGGAGAAGTAGGAAGAATAAATGTATTAGTAGGTAGGATAATTAATATATTACATCCGGCTCGAAGGACCAAATTTATGATGTGTTGGGTCAGAAGATTATATTATAATAAAAGATTCAGAGACGAATGGATTCTTAAAGAAAAATGAATGTTCCACGATCAAAGGTTTGTTTAAGTTTTATACAAAATTGAAATGGCTGGGTTATAAATTAATGTGGACGAAGCAAAAGGAGTGTGGATCCTGTCACGTGGCGTTTTTTAATATCTGCCTACCCCCCCTCGTAACAATGCGTGATGGATTTATCAATCAACGCTCTATCCCATTCCGAAAATTCCTCTTCAATATCTGAATCGCGTCCCAACCTTACGTAACGTACTTCTGGTCCTAAGCCCGCAGGTTCCCATATAGTATGAAGTTATAACGTCGGCGAGTGGGCGTGTGGCAAATACTCATAAATTATCTCGCCTCATATAGACTTCTCTGGATATAAAGAGGAGGATTGTGAGAGATTTTTTATAGAAAGATGGCGTAACCTGAATACCACGAAGGGTTAGGGTACTACATCACAGCCATGTAAATATAGTCTGCGAGACAATATTAGACGCCGCGTATGTGAGAAGTGAGCGCAAGACTTTTGAATTAAGCCCAAGGTCTCCACCAATTAATTTGCTTAAATTGTTTTTTTTTTAATTAATTTTGAAATTGATTGTCCGTTGAATCAGGTAAGAAAAAGTTAGTTATTGGTAACGAAAAGAGTTAAGTTTAGTTAGAATTATGTAGAATATTAAAAAAATATTTTTATCCTTTTAAACATAACTCAAGGACGCTATTAAGCGGTAAAAAGCACGTGCGTTGTCAAAATACCTTTGAGCGCATCCTCTTGTCGTGTAACGAGCCGACAAATCAGAGGCCGCCTCGCACCGAACGGCTATCAAATTAAAATTAAACCAGGCGCCGTGATTGGTCGGCTGGCGGCGTGCGCGAGTGCCCGGGGAGGGGGACGCGATCAATACGAGACGCGTTACGTAACTGAGGCAGTCGCCGCCTTAACAGACAACACCCTTCCGTGCCATTATCTAACCTATTTACAGGCTCGTAGAGGTTATTTTAGCGTGCTGACATTTCTCGTCCTCTCGGCGCCATTTCTCCATACATCGGACACAAGTTTAGGGAGTTGCGTTTCCGGAGACGATCAGTTTACATTGTAGCTTGCGAGAATTTTCTGATACCAACTTTGGAATGGAAGATTCAAATTAGAGGATTTTGCAGGCTTTTGTGTTACTTGTAATTCGAAATGTTTCTGTTAACATTACGAATTGTTATTATTTTTGTCCGTTATTGTTTGGCATCAACTTTAGGCAATTATAACTTTAAGAGACTATTTAAAATATTGACAAACGATCCATATCTTTAAAAGGATCCTTAGTTTTGATTGTGATAAATAAAGAACAAAATAAATACATTATCACAGTACCTGAAAACCAAATCTATTCAGAATTAGACTCATGGGAAACCAAAGCTGCGTGATCCTTTATTTACACCGGTAGACCTGCATATCACGAACAATTTATGGCCAAGCACACCCTTACTCCTATTAATTATTTAATCTATTCGTGAGACCAGCGATAGGAAGCTCCACCCGACAAATGGAACATTCATTATGTACAACAGGGATATATCGGTTGTCATAGCATTTACCATAAACAATCGGAATCTGATTCTGTATCTCTGCATGTTTTTATTGGGAGATAAGATTGTATTTTACACAATGAAGATAAAGGATATAGGTAATCGAAGGGAAGATGATTATGTAAATTATGTTTACAAGGATCATGTTTAACAAAATACTCGACTACAGTCAATAAATAAAATCATTGAAAAATCTTCAACTCCGGAAAATATATTCTACCAAAATGTAATAGCTGCCCTTTGAAAAATGCGCGATCATGCCTGTTCAGAGGCTTAACTCCACAGTATTCAAATGTCCGCCTCCGTAAAGATTTGAAAGCTGATAGAAATTGCGAATAATAGAATGTCTGGAGGGTCCTTGTAGCTTATAAATTCTGGATTCGTTGTCTGTGTGTAAAGTCACTATCGTTTAATCTTGTCACAGTGTATTGTTTACTTAGAATATCTGATTTATAAGTTTGCTCTTGCGTAGGATGATAAGAAAATCCTTTAGTTATATTTTTGTTATAGATAGGAATAGTATCTCTTCGTGGGTGTTGTTTGTGTTCCAAACTTCTCTTGGGAGGTTCTCTGTCATCTTATCTAAAGTTATTCAAGGAAAGTTCGTTTACATAAGTAATGTTGATTGTGCTGAACAAACATGAAACTATTCTTAGTACTTTACATAAATTGAAAGTTATGAGACAATAAATTAAGGTAAATAAGCTGAAAATAACCTAGATTCTGATAAAACCTGGATCACTGTTAACTCTAAATTACCCAAACACGCCCTTACAAAAGGACCTTTTATATTTTTTGCTCCCATCAACGTCGGGGTAATGAAGATTGATGACAAATGGACCTCCATGTATGAATAACAGAGTATTAATGTCCTGCCACCGTGTCCTGCATTATATCGTTAACATTTTTGCGCAAAAATACGTAATTGACTATGATTTATTCGGTGATTTATAAAAGTTATATCTGATGAATGATACGGCTGAATCGGTCACGTATTTCGTGATAAAAACATTGGTTTCGACAGTGAATCATGTCGTAACAATGATGTATCTTTCTCAGTTTCCAATTTCATCTTTTCATACGACATCAGCCTAAATTCATTTGAACCCTCAAATAACATAAAAAATATATCCGATAATCTGTAAAATAAATCTTGATCCTTTTATAATAGTTTAACTTGATCAAAACTAAACGAAACCACTGCCAAATTGCATTTTCAAATGTTTATTCGCCTTGGTCGAGGGTTGTGACTTGTGTCAGGTCAAACCAATAGGTACTCAATTGATCGCATTTGCGAAGTAAAGATCTTCACGGTCCCAATACAATTTAGATATCGGTCCCAAAGTAATTTAACAGATTTCTACTACATTTAGATCTGCCTACGTTTGAACCGCGCCCCAGTTGGTACTTAGAGTTCGAGGTTCGTTTTTGATTAAGCTTCACCGATATCCTATCATTTATGATTTATTTTAATAGAAGTGGCGTAGCAAGCTACCATGCTATTTCTTTTTCAAGAATTTTGTCTTTAATTGGGAACTATCCTTGCAATCATATCATTCTGAAAATTACATATTTGGTTCCTGATATCGTTGGAATGTTTGTTGGCTCAAGAAATTGGTTTGTGTTCAGCAATTTCTTAATAATCAATAAATAAGATTGGTTACGTGATAATTCGTCATTAATTCAATTATGGTTGACCAGCTGAAAATACAGCAGATTATTTTTGTATTGTAATGGCTTTATCACAATTATATTTACATCAATATTACCCACTACATTTATAAATTTCGTTTATATTCGATTTATCTATTTCTATTTATTCTTTATTGTACACAAGAAAAATTACAGCAATAAAACTACAATTTAGTGAAGTTATGTACAAAGGCGAGCTTAACTCAAAAATGAGTTAAGTTATCATAATAATTACGTAATTATGATCATACTTTCCCTTCCTGGTACTAAGTATTTTCTTTTATCGGACCTCTAAATAAAGTCATTATGTTAATAGCCTCCTCTTTTCACACTAGAAGTATTTCAGAAAGATTACTTGTGAATATTTGCATAAGATAGGTCGTAAGCACGTTTAGCATGCTCATAAAAATCTCTTACGTAGACCCTAGACGGGACTCATTTAGCTCAGAATGATTCATTTTTATTACAACAGTATATAATCACCCTGACTTAATGTATTTGCTTGTGTAACCCTCACTTCTATTTATAGGATATGGAAATGAAGGAATTACTTTTTTCTCTCTAAATATACGAGTTTTTCTAGGTCGTGACAAGGTTCGTTAATTTTATTTATTGCTATGCTTCATAATTACTTTCAGACTGTTATTTTTACAAAGACTTGCTTTAAGTGAGACGTTTTATAAATCGATTGGTTCAACTTGGTAATGGTTTACGTTTATAGCACACTTAAACGCATGCATACTGGTTTGATTTCTTGCTAATTAAACTGACAGAATGTGCAGCAGAGGACTTTTATAAATATGCTGTAGATGAAAATTTTAAAAATTAAGCACTGTTTAAAAAAAAAATGTATACTAATTTAAATTTTATATTGTTTCAGGTAAGTGTTTATATTCACAAAATTCTTCATCATCAAAAAGTAATTCAAAATTACGGTAGGTTTACCACTAGTTCTTATATCATAAAGGCAGTTTAGTCTGTGCTTCAGAGACGTACTCAACCCTGACACGGCGGGAGCCAATTACGGTTGTCTGTGACGACGACGCTTAAACATTTCAAGTGTTGTTTGCTGAGGCCCTGATGGGAGGTTTGAAGACCAGAACTGCTTAGATGATGCTTTGCACAAAGTATTTTATGATTACTTTGATGGTGGCATAAAACGTAAATTCTTCTGAAGTATAAAGGCATAATAAAGGTGCTCTTAATAATATAATAATTGGAAGAGTAGACAGAAAGAAAACGGCATGAATAAGCTTTGGAAAATAGAAAGAATTATCAATAGTTTCCGCTGCTTAGATAACTAGTTTGGTATTGGTTTTGTTGTGAATCCTTTGTTTGGCTAGGAGCCACTAGAAGCTAAATTGAATTGGAATGGAATTTACTACTACTGATAAAACTCAGTTTTGTATTTCCCTCGCGAAGTAAGTATAAAATGGTTACCAACTACTTATTCTTTATTTCGTTATTTCGTAGACAAGAATAACATAAACCCCTTTACATACAGTATTCGTTTAGAAAGATGTTCTTATTAATGTTTATGGACGTCGAAAGGGGAGCGTTACTCCGACTTCTTTTCTAAAAATATGTTTTATACATCTCCATAAAAGACATCCGACGTTATTAGCGACTGTCGAGATAATATCCACACTGGAAGCAGACGGGAGGCCAATAAACACATGAGACAATAAACCGACCCAAACAACTATGTAAACTGTTATTGCTGGACGAATTGCTCTCTGTCCAAATTAGCCGATAAGTTAGGTAACCAACAAATGAAGTTGGGATATATAAGTAAAGTGAGGACGCTAGCTTCGGATTTGTTAATTGTGATTGGAAACGACGTTGGAATTACAGTTTCAAACACTAAATAGTTTACTGTTACTTATCTTTATACCTGTTATTAGTACTGTCACTTGGTTAACTTTGTTTAGAACTATGGTTTAGATTGCACGGACTCGAGCAAAATTTTAATTAAATTGCAGTAATTTCGTAAAAGCTGTTGAAGTTTAGCCTTCTCTGGTATTTATTTTCTCAGAGAAGTGTACTAGTACTAGAATAAATAGCTAGAGTAAAGCACGTTCGCAATTAAGACCTCTGCTTTGAGTATTTATGTTTGTTAATTGAAATGTTGATGTGAAAGCTAAATTAACTGAACAATATCTCGAATATTTACATAACAAAACGATGCTGAATTTCTCGGCCTACGAAATAAATCCTTTATAACACAAAACAGTTCTATTATTATTATAAATTGACGAACGGTTTAATAACATCCATGTTCCGAGAAGAAACAATGTACTTTTTACATCTTCGCTTAGATCTTGCTTATAGCTTCCATCAGTTGCGTAAGTTTCCCAAGTTATGACAATCGTCGGCGCCTTCAGCATATTACAAGCGCTTAATGTTTCAATTTCAACAACCATGCTAATGGTGACTGTTGCTGCCAAGACTAGATTTTACTATCTTGTTTTTGTGCTGACTAATACTTAGAGTTTACTTGGATGATTTACTAGTTATGCTGTATCAAATTACAGTGTCATGAATGAATACTATAAAAGGGACCTGAAAGTAAATGCAAACGCTCGGGTAGAGACTTAAAGTGTATTAGAGCTGTGTTTATTCGAACGAAAACATTTTAACGAGTTTTCAGATAATTAAAATGTGTAAGCTTACAAGTATAAGCGTTTTTGTCCAGATGTGCTAGTGCGTGATATTCTAGTATCTACGGAAGACTATTATTTTTAAATTCACGCTGTTTCGTTCATTTGTTGATTAAGGTTTAAAAATTACCATTATAAATGCCAAACAAGATGAAACATCGACGCTATTAAAACTTGTAAGCATATATTATTATACAGCGCTTTATTCAAAAACTTATATTTCATATAAACTACAACAGGCTACCATTACACCGTCCTAGTTAGCAACTGTAGCGGTCCGCTGAAACTTTATTAAATTTGAACGCAGCAGGTACATTATAACACGTTCCCCGACATACATGCAATTTAGTCACTTCCCGGTGTGCGGAACTTCCCACATTTGCTCTATCGACCTTGCGGGGTAGTAATAGAATTTCTGAAGCTTTGTTGGGCCGTAATGTAGGTAGATAGAGATAGGTAGGTATCGTTACTGCAGCAACAGTTAATTAAGCCTTTTGTTCGGCACATTTGCGGCTTGCGGCGCAATTGCCTTTGGATGACACGGCGGCTTATAACTTTGACGTTTACAGAAATTGTTGATTGATTATTTATGAAATAAAATAGTCATAACAAAGTTTTTTAATAAAAGAGTGATATACATGCTATTTTATGACTCGCTGAAAGCAGATGTCAGAATCCTGAAGTTGAGTCATAATCATCATCTTCCTTATCCAAATTTATTTGGTGCAGGGGCGGCAGGTCTTTATCTTCCATACATCTATCAGCAGTCATCTCAGTGTCACTTCTTTCCTAGCCATATCATCTTTCACACAATCCATTTTTTTTCTTGATTTGCCTTTTTCTTTATAACTATCTACATTCATAGTTAAAATCGAGTATCATCATAAAAAGCGCCGAGCAGGTTGTGGTTAAAAAGGTCACCTCGTAAAATGTAAAATATAATGTACATGTGTAGTTCGTTGTGATCAGTTTAGCATCATTACTGCATCATTTGTTAAACTTTATAATTTTCAATACTAAATCTTACCTATCTACATCCTATTGTATAATAATAAAAAGGTAGTTTTGTATCTAAGTAGCGTAAGATCTAGTTACATTAAACTTTATTTACGTAGAAATTTTCTCGCCGGAGGAAGTGGCCAATCCGCTTTAAGTTCGCAACTTTCCACAAGCCCGAACGTGGAGGTGCAGACTTACGTAACGAAGTAGATATTTTTTAAATTAGATTCTTAGCTGAAGGTTAGAAATTCTCCGTGGAATATGGTCCGGGTAATTATCAGCTGTATTACGATAGTTGGTTTACTTAGATGATGTTATTATATTTGTGGTAATTTTGAAATATGAAAACGTAATAAATGTTTGTTAACTTATGTATTAATCAAGAGCAAAAATATTCTAAATATAAGTTTATCTGCCACACATGTTTCCTTATGAGATAAAAGCAGAAGCAAGGAAAACGAAGTCAATGTCGGCTGACAAAAACGGATTACAGGGGTATCTTTTAAGATACTTTCGTAATCCGTTTCTCTCAGTTGACTTACGATTTGTCCGGAATGATAAGTGAAGTTTCCAACGAAAGAAGGTTTTCTGTATTACTTCATATAAGTATTATGAATGTTTATAATGTGTCGTTGGCTTCTTTAGTATAAACATTAAGGCTACTCAACTGGTCCTAATCTATTTCTAGACATAGGCCTTTTCCACGTCAATGCCAATAATCACCTGGCAGGGCTCAGATGGTTAGTAAGAAGGGTTAGTTTTGTCGTGTCGTTTCAACGATCAGTAGCAATTAGACCAGTAAATACTTACATTTGTATTCCGTCCACAACACTCGTAATAAGTAGCCAAGATACGACTCGCAATTACGACTTGCGGAATTTTAAGTACTCGTAAAACCAAACATTTGCGACCCAAGCAACCTCAACATTTTATTAGGCCTTTGTAGACGCAGTTATTATAACTGATAATTATTTCATCTGTAATAAAACCACCCTTGGCTCTTTTCTCAGAAACATTTCACGATGTTTTATTTGCGACACTCTCTCAGAAGTTTAGACCTAAATTTTCACCAAATTTTGTACAGATAATGTTGTTTTGTTTGTACAATGTTATAGCTAATTAATTGGGGTATAAAAGGTAAACATAAAATGGATTAACAACAGCTTTGTATGTTTTGTAAGTCACCCGAAGTTAAATGTCACGAGGGTATCTGCTAACCATAATATATTATTTTAGACTAGTGTCTTCATAAGACTGTTTATTCTGCACTTTGGTGGATAGTGTGATGTTTCATCATTCAAATATGTGCTTACATAAATTCACATCAAATTAATCCACATAAGTTACATTACTTAACTAGCCTGGACACTAAAAATTTAATTACATAAGTGTATCTCTGACGCGTGTTTCCAGCCCGTCACCGATCGTATCTTCTCGCTCAAAGTGGATGAGTTTATCAGTTTTTCCGCAAAGCCTTTGTTTCGGTTTTCATCATAAAGGTTTGGAACAGTTTCCGTATATCTAGCTAAAAAGTTATACTTTTAGCATGATCAATACCCCACTCAATGTCAACTACAAAACTTATGTTTATTGTACCGTCGTAACACCTCAGAATTTGGATCGAGGCCAATTTGTTAGCACTTTGTACTCGCTTTATCATTTTCCAGTAACGAGTGCAGTTTGCCCACTCTAATATATTGCTTGCAACTTATAAATGTATCCTATCCATTCCGAGAATGTAACTATACAGAGTTGCGATGCGCTACTTTTAGTCTTGAAAATTGCGAATTCTTCTTCAGTTCTGGCATTTGCTGTTTCATGTACTGTTTAATTGTTAATTAATACTTATGGGCTTATCTGCTTAATTAGAAATTATCTGTGTAATATTGTGGCAATTCAGGTGCCAATTAGATATCGAACTTTGATATATTTTACTTCGATATAAACATTTTTTCTTTCTTCTATCTCATTGTCTTCATTAAAATTTTCTAAACAGATTAGATTATTCTTATGTTTCATGCTGAAACCTCATATAAAAGCAGAATCAAGATTCTTGAAACCTTCTTACTAAATAAATACCTTTCGATTGTTGGCAATTTCCATAAAATTGGTTTAAGTTAACCCAACTTAGCTGAGATTTGATAGCTTTAATGGTACGTTTACATAATTATGTAATAATAATATAATAATAGTTAATTAACTAGGCCGAAAATTGGTTATTTAAAGTAAGTCAATTAGGTACTGTTGGTTAACTAAATAGGCCATTAATTTTCTAAAACATAATATTTGTGTTCGAAGCCTCTTCACATATTGTTATTTAGTTTTGAATTCAATGAGAATACACTACAATTTCAACAACACAAGCAGTTGAATATTTAATTCCTTTCGGTTTCTTTCCTATTCCCTGTCTCACTGTATCAACTATTTTTTTTCCTTTTAGTAATTGCTTCCATTACTCTCTGTTCAGCGAGTGGGCGTTCTCCATTTCGCCTAAGAATGTATACTCTGTTGTGTTTTTAATTAGTTTTTGCCTTGAACGTCGCACCTTTTTAAAATATCGCTTAGAGTTCTTGTGAAACTGTTGCTTCTTGTTTATTTATTGTAGGTCACATTTAATTGGGACCGTTTAAATGTCTTCTTTTCTTCGCGTTATTTGAACAAGAATAAAAAAGAAATAAAGCTCGATGTTTTTTTAAAAGTTAACGTTCGACCTTTAGAAACCTTTCTTCATTTGTGCTATTCTTAACACCTGCCTGCTTATTTATTTTTGCTAGTTTATATGTAAGATGTATACTTCGTAACAATGTATCTTTTAAAAGAACGGTAGTACGCATAAGCATACTATTACTCACCCCTTTCGACCACGTCGTTTCTCGCACGGCATTATATAAACGACGATACATACATATTCCTAGTAGTGTCGCCATTTTGTTCTCAGCTTGGATTCTCTACGCAATGTTTTGTGACGTCACTATTCCTCTTCATTAGCTGCCATTGTGTAGCTACGTCATACTCCTTATGCATGTCTACTACATAGCTATGATTCCGCTCCGTTAAGCCGAACAGCAAAATTATTCGTAGCGTAACGACGACCCTGCTAAAATTGATGATACTGTACTATGTGTAACATAGATCAGATTATGATTTATGCCAAGCCAGTTTTATCTAACACAAAACACTGGAAAATAAGTGAGCTTTTTTGTTTTCAAGCCTATGTATTAGTGAAAAATGACGTTTGAAAATATGACCAGATTTTTAAACAAAGCAAAAAAATAAATTTTCTTCAATACCTTTACTTGATTTTATTTGCATATTTGTTTAAGTCTGCATAAAGGGGTGTAAGAAAAAGAGAAAAAATAAACTGTTTGGGAATCAAAAATTAGAAGACAGCGGCTGACATTCAGCATTTTTCTCAATATATTTCATTATCAAGTGCATGCTGACCTAAAATAATTTCTTTTAACATTTTTGAACCCCTTTCCATAATACGTTAGCGTGTCGCCCCACCCTTACTAAGCGCGATATCCCCGTGAGAAGAAGTATGTATACATCTTTTGTATTACGAGCTATTGCCCATGATGGCTGTGCCATATCCGCCAATGGCACCATTCATCCATATATTTTGTGACACGCGATATTTGATAAAAAAAGTTTGTGTCATGCGACGTACCAAATTGTTCCCGAATGTTTCAGGAATGTTGGCTGTTCATTCTGTATTGTAAAGAATAACTCGTTAGGCGTTAGAATATAGATAACATTTGTAGGACAAAAATGTATGAATATAAACTCTGAAATATCCAATATTATGTTGACACCATTAAAAAAGAGAAAACCTCAGAATCAATAGCAACACTCGTATCATGTATAGATCATTATCCAATCCGTTCAGATAGCTGAACATTGTAAAGTCAGTAGAAGCCGTATCATGTTCATTATGTAATGGCAATGGAGGATTAAATGCACGTCCGTATATAAGCTACATGCATGCTCTGCGTTGGCATGAACAAAATGTGAAATACAATTCTGTGGCGGAAATTTGAAATGTTGCATTAACTGACCACTACCGATTTCATACGCATCCACATTATTGATATTTATGAAGTTCGTAAATGCAAAATTAATTAATAAAGCCAATAGTATATAAATATATTAACTAGATGATAATATTAATAGTGTTAAAGTGGCTAATGAGATTGAGATTTAAAAGCTTACTATTCTAGTCACAATGATAATAGTAATTCACTAGTAGTTAACAGATTGTAGTATTAAGAGACAGGAAACAGAATTAACGCAATCAAGTAAAGTGGTATTGAATTAGTACGGAGAAGCTACTTCTTTATTACCAAGCGAAGATAACGTGCTGCTTTGATACTAAATATAGAAAGGTCAACGACTAACTGACAAGGAAAAGGTTCTTCCAAATGTAAGCATGTCTATCTTCTTGATCACATTTCATTGCGTGAAATTGGATGACTACTAAATCAGCATCATTGATCTCTCAAGGAAAGGCTTGGCTTTCAGTTCTAAGTAATCTTGCTGGAGACTTAGAAGGACTTGAATTTAATTTCTTCATTAAACATCAGAACAGTTTTACAGGTTTACGAAATTTTAACATAAAAACCCGGAAATTAAACAGATCCTACTCCAAAATGTTTACAGCGCGCAACTTTCAACCTACGTATTTCATCCCATTTTCACCTAATGCCGGGCATTTATCACGGCTCTCTCACTCATTAGGTCCCGTCTCGCTTTCGCCTCCGAACATCCGTTATGCTACATGCTCTGTAAGTACTCATGTTTATATTGTAGCAATGGTGATCAGTTTGACTTGAGCTGTGACTTCTAAAATTCCAAAAATTACTTAAAGTCTCCTGGTTACCTTGCGTTCCCTACACTACTACTAGCATACGACGCATTTTCGGTGTTTCTGATGTCACTACTGTATTGTAACTGCAAAATGTAGGAATTTCGTAAATCTAGAACCTAATGAAGCACTGAAGCCTGAGATTTAAAATTTGCATCTCATCTGCAACGTACATATTTCATCCTATTTGCAACTAATGCCGGGCCTTTCATAACTTTACTGGCGCACTCATTAGCTTTCGTCGCTTCCTCGTTTACATACTTTAATATGAAACGATGCCCTTTGAAATGATGTAGAAGTTTATTTTTAGCTTGAATTTAAAAAACTTTAAAACTACTTAAGTGAAGATTCTTGCTAGTATTTACATTTTGAAGCGATGAAATGCATCTTTACCCTATTTCACGTAATACGTTTTGGGATTTTATACAGAATGTAATGAAACGATAAATATCAAAATTATAATCGCAGAAAAGTTAGCTATATCACGTTTACCAATAAATGTATTTATGTAGTTTAGATTGTTGCTAACCCCTATGATTTACGAAATAACAACTATCTAAGGACTAATTCTTTGTTACAAACAGTGTATGGTACTACAGACTTTTGTCTAATGCGTAGCATTCATCGCACGACACTCTACTCATTACTCCCCTTCGGTTTTTACGTCGAGTCGTGTTTTACGTCACGCGACACAACATGACGTCCTCTGGGGTGTACTGGGGTAGCCGAAGTGACAATGGCTTTGTCGTAGCTTAAGGAGTGATAATGGCTCCCGTAAAATATTGAAGAAACGAAGACAGCTTGGTTTCGATATTGTTGTTACATTTACGAGACATGTAGTAAAATGTAGTTGGATGGTGAGGGTCAAAATGTGGAGTAGAACGGCTTAATAGCATGGAGCTATGTTGCTTAAAATAGTGCTTGTGGGCGTTGACTTAATCTAGTACTTGTTCGCAATTACTAGGTTTTTAGTGGTCCCAAAGTACTTTTATGTAATGGCTTGTAGTTGTGTCCTGAAAGAAAATGTTATGTGCAACTAATATAACAAACTAAGAGGTGTTTCTAGCAAAGGAAATGTTACGTCCACCAATACAGGTTAACTTAAGAGGGTTACTAGGGATCTTTAATAGAGCACATTCAAATATAAAGTAACCCTATATAATACCTAAATCATAACCGTTTTATAGTTTAGTTACCTAATAATATATATTTATCGCTCATAATTCTGCAATCCTAATTAATTAGTTTAAATCACGTTTCGAGTCTCCCACAAGACTAAGCTTCGTCAGAATTAATTCTCATCAGCCTCCCGATCCCCTCTGTTATTAGTGATCCCTCATCACGTCTACTTAAACACATCTCCTCGCATCAGGATGACGCCATGATATGTTGTGACAGCGGGATGCAAAGTGAGCACATTTACGTATTATGGAAATTTTAGCATTGATGCCGAATTTGATATTTTTGGAACGTTGTAAGTGGAATTTTAGCGTGCTCTGTATTTTTTGTGAGGATTTCGTTTGGTTTACCTTCAGTAGCATTGATTATTCCAGTTGCGATCCTGTCAGAGAGATAAGCTGGTTACCTTCCATACTTATGCTTTTGAACCTTCGTGTTTTGAACTTTTTGGAATTCCTCAATTACAGAAAAAAAGTGGAACGTTCCGTTTTTTAGAGGTTTGTGTAAAACACAGCTTCGGTGTACAATAAATAAGGAGGAAACCATGTCACCTAGACAACTTACATAATATAGTATCTGAAGGTATCAGACACTGCCTGAAGCTCTGAGCTTCTATTATATACTGTTCCCACGAAACAAACATTATATTAAAAGCACAGTTCAACCATAAGTAGTGGACCATCCATCACAATGAAATCAATAGTACCATCGTCGTCCTTTACGAGTTCAGTGCAAAACAATAAAATGGTCACATTACGACCGGATAAAGGAGGCTGGGAATAAAAATCTATGCCGCCATTAAAAAGCGTTTGCTTTAGCTACACGTACGTGGCTTAATAACACTTGTGTTGCTTGCTGTAAAGCTTGTATATGAGACAAGTACGTGGATGTATACTCGGTAGCTGAGGTTTTGTTTAGAGATTGTTTCTTCTTCTTCTTCTTCTTCCTGCCCTTATCCCACACTAGGTGGGGTCGGCACAACATGTATTTCATAAATCCATGTTGTTAGAGGTTTTGGCTTATTGTTTTATGACCGACCGCCTGCCTGACATCAACCCTCCTCTCTCTCTTGTTTAGAGATTGTTCTGGTGTTTTAATTGATGAAATACAGATGTTGCACAAACACTTTGAATTTCTCCTGTATTGTGAGTGCGTTTACAGATACCAATTTCTCATGCATAAACACCCAGACCCGGAACAACTATCTGTAAGCCATATAAATATTTGTTCTATGGAAGAAAGAGGTATGGTGTCCCTCCAACGAAAAGGAAGGATCCTCCAACGATGCGAGTCTTATGCCTAGTGGGCTATTGCCCAACGGTTGATGTTGGAAAGTTGTATACAAGATTAGTCGGAAAGGGTGTTAAAGTACCTATAATAAAGGATAACGTTTGTTCTACAACTTTCCCCAAAACTCGATAGTTTAAGAGAAATAGCTTTTCAAAGATTTCGTAAAAAATATGCTAAAATCTATCTGTCCATAGCTGTGATCAGCTGTGTTTACTATTTAGGTCATATTTGGGGTCACGGATTAGAAACTTAATTTTATGAATTCATAACTAAAGCAGGTATGTTATTTTTTTGAAAAAACTAAAATAAAAATCTTTTTGCATGCAAATAAAAATTACCGAATTTTGAAATTTTAAGACTTGCTTTAAAATAGTCATCAGTGATACTTTAAGTGGCCTGCGGCTTAGTACCCCGTTTCAGACTAACCTTGTAAACATTTGTAATGTGGTGGAACGAGCTATGCTGATCCTCCAACCAGGTGAGTCTTATACCTGGCGGGCTACTGTCCAACAGTTGATGTTGGCAAGTTGTACATCTACTATCTGCGTGTCAAATCTTGATACAGCGATGCAGGATTTGTGACGTCATATTTGGGAGTTGTCATTATTTTCGCTATAGTCTGCTACACAATCGTCGTGCTCCGTAGTTTGCATGTGGTTAGGTAGATGCCGCCACAGTTCTGTGCGGGAAACGAACCCGTGACTCAGCCACTGCGCCAATTGTGTTGTCACGTTGTTTACGTCAGGTTTGTTTTAATGTCTT
The DNA here is from genome assembly GCA_910594945.2 of Amphipyra berbera. Classification (NCBI taxonomy): domain Eukaryota; kingdom Metazoa; phylum Arthropoda; class Insecta; order Lepidoptera; family Noctuidae; genus Amphipyra; species Amphipyra berbera. The sequence goes on along the minus strand of OU343142.1, from coordinate 1,167,624 downwards.
CGTTTATCTAATAAACTTCTTCCATATTGTCTTGTTTCCAGCGATTGTCAGAGTTGTAGCAATCTTCCTTTTATTTATCTTCATCTTTTCAATCCTACGGAGCTTGTCATGTAAAGGTCGAAACCAGTAACCGATCTCAAGCCAAAATCTCAGGATTTATTTACATTAAATTTATGTGTAACTGCCTCATTGGTCTAGTGGTAGCAAGCCCGACTGCTGATCGTGAGGTACTGAGTTCGATCCCCAGGTCGGGCAAAGTGTTGTTGGGTTTTTCACAGACAGGAGTTTAGATTTGTGCCTAGTTGATGGCAATAGGCTCGCCCCCTATTAGATGGGACTTAAAACATAATGGCAAAATGAGGGTGTCACTACACAACTCTGCCCAACCCTTCGGGGAATACAGGCGTGATGTTATCATGTTATGTTCCATTGAATTTCTGTGTGTGATTTTAGATTGAGATCGGTTCTTAGTTTCGGCCGTATATCAATAGTTATATCTATAATATTTCTGGATCGATCAAACCAGTCGCTGACGTTTATAAATGAACTTGGTTCTTCCTTATAAGACTACGAAAAGCTACTTCAGTTTTTTGGAACAAGTTTTATCCAAAAAATACGTTGCCTCTTGTCTTTTCGTCAGTAAATAATGACAACCTTTGTTTGGTGAGAGCGAAAATGACGGACAATATATCATTGAGGATAAGGGAGCAGCGAAAAGTCTCATTTCTTTCAGACCTTCCTTCAGGCGTTATTGTACTCGCAAAGGTCCCATCATTGACCTTTATGATCCATGGAGGAGCGACGGTTCTTTGTTATAGGTAGATATACAGTACCTAGTTTGTTTCATAACCAATTGTTATGTAGATACAACCAGCGTTATCGAATTTATGATAACAAGCACGGATTCGTGCTTTGGAAATCTTAGTTTCGGTTCAGCGTCGTTATATAACATCACGCCTGTATTCCCCAATGGGTTGGACAGAGGTGTATAGTAAGACCGAAATTTAGCCGTTATGTTTAAGTCGCGTGTAATAGAGAGCGAGCCTATTGCCATCAACCGGGCACACATTCAAGCTCCGGGCTGCTACTGAGAAATTCCACACGGAATAACCGTATATCACTTTGCCCGACCTGGGGATCGAACCCAGTATCCCACGATCAGCAGTCGCGCTTGCTACCACTAGACTAACAACGCGTCGTGTACACTCCTAAATTGTAATGGGTTCTTGCATAGCACTCTGAAAGACTTTGCGCGCGATTTGATTCAATACTTTGTAAGCCTACTTATTCCAAAAAATTCTAACACCGTTTTCGATTTTTTCGATTTGACTTATTAAATTTCGATTCCATTTACCTTAAATTCAATCATCGTAAATACGAAACAGCTAATTCGCAAAACGTATACTTTATACCTACACATACCAAAAAACATTAATTCCTTAGGAAAAACACCAGAAGTCAGTATTACGTATATAACTACCCTCTATAGTGCACTTTGCAACGCCTTACGACGCTCCTTCGGGAATGTTACTTATGTTCGGGGTAGTTTACGACGGCTGGTCTGCAGGCTCTGCAATCGCTTTCACAGCTCGTAATGGGTCATGAAACCGTTGGTTCTTGATGTGTCTACACCGTTCTCGCATAAAAACGTTGATGTGGATTTCCGATCTTTTTTCTTTTGGTTAGGTGATGTGAAAAGAAGTAACGGCCTTATTCTCAATCGGCGCGCGTGTATGACAAGATGTTTGAATGTGGATGAAGCGAAAGGAGTATGTAAGGATCGTAGCATGTGGCGTTCTATAGTTTCTGCCTAACCCCATGGGATAGAGGCGTGAGTTTATGTATGTTTACCCAAATCACTTGCGTTATCGGTGTAGAAAAACATAGTGAGGAAACCTGCACACCAGAGAGAGCTTCAAAAAGTTTTCGATCGTGTGTGTAGTCCCCAACCCCCACCAGGCTAGCTTGGTGAACTAGGGCCTTAACCCTTCTCATTCTGAGAAGAGGCTCTTGATCAAGAGTGGGACAGTAATGAGCTAATTACAATTACTTGTTTGATGACATTTAATTATGTCAATTGTTTTATATAGTTTAGCTTCCTTTTCACTTTTGTAAATGTGAGAACTTTGTGGACCTGCATCTATAAATTTGTAAATTACTACAATATTATTCATATTACTTTTTTTAAAATTTTATTTTTGTTTGTTAGTTTTTGTACTCAAGTCTTTTAGTACTATATTACTCATTGGTCTGTGGTCAGGACCTCATTGTTCTCTCACTATCCTAAATCATTGTACTGTATCCACTGAAATTGTTAAAGGTATTATTTTTAAAAGAGTAACCATGGAGTTTCTTGCCGGCTCTTCTCCATAGGAAACAACTAATTGGAACCGTGCACCTAAATTCGACGTTTCATAAGCACCTGTATTGGTTTATGTGAAATAAAAATTTTTGATTTGATTTGACTTTATAGGCTTTTAACAGCACTACTCTTTACTAAAAAATTATCCCTAATTATGAAATGTAAATTTTGTTCCGCTAAATTCGAAATGCCAGCTTAATTAAGATAATCTTAATATCTCCGCGGTTCCCGCTGAGCGGTTTTGGATTAGCGTCGGTTTTACGTGAATATAACGTTGATCGAAGTACTGTTTAGTCTGTAATGGCGGTGTGTATGTGCGGCAATTCAGCTTTAGTTTAATTAATGGGCAACACTGCAGCAGCCTCCACTTCAGGACGCATATATAACATCACTCATTGAATTCCCCGAAGGGTTCGGCAGAGGTGTTTTAAGTACACCCTCGTTTCGTAAGTCCCATGTAATAGGGGGCGAGCCTATTGTCATCAACCGGGCACAAATCTTAACTCTGGGCTGGTACTGAGAAATTCCTAATGGAAAAACCCAATAACACTTTGCCCGACCTGGGATCGAACCCATGACCTCAAGCTCAGCAGTCACGCTTGCGACCACAAGACCAACGAGGCAGTTATTATGTATTAGAATACATTTATAACAAAATCGCGCCCTTATATAAGCAATTAGCGACCCGCCCCGGCTTCGCACGGGTGCAATGTAGATACTAATGTGGGGCATATAAACCTTCCTCTTGAATCACTGTATCTATTGCTGAAAACTGCATTAAAATCGGTTGCGTAGTTTTAAAGATCTAAGCGTACAGACAGCGGGAGCGACTTTGTTTTATACTATGTAAAGATTTTCTTTTTTCATGGCAAAAAAATTAATAAGAATCAGCTATCATCGCATGAACACGCCACCTTGATCCAGAAAAACATCCCAACGTATGGGGTATCTATGGTATATATCTGCACCAACAACAATATTTATTTAGGGAAATATCCTCCAATAAATATCGATTGCTTGCACAAATATTAAAAGCAATATCCTTTATTATATTAATATTGAAAAGCCAATGTTGTTCTACATGTAACGTTGATGAAAATTGTTAATTTAATGTACAATATTAATTATGAAGATGGGTGAAATACAAGTGAGTGGTACTTTATTACTCACTAGCTGTGCCCTCGTTACTTATGTGTAAAATTTATTGCAAAATTATGGCAAGCAAAGAAGATTATTTATTCTTTAATAGTATTCCGGAAATTTCTACCACGAGTGCGAGTTATAGTTCAGGCTTTGGCTGGACATGTTAGACTTTTTCGAGTTCGGCCATATGTCGCCAAAGCGACACCGCAACCTACTTGGCCGCTACATCGAAGGCTACCCGGCATAGCCCCGACGAGCGGCCCCGCCTCGGGTTCCTCTTCGCTTCAGCGTGGGGTTATACTCCACGGCTTGAGCCCCCTCGCAACGACAATGCGGGAATCCACCGGGGGGGATAACAGCCTAACCTAAGATAACCTAATCTACAAAATTATACCGAAATAATATAGCGAAATGATAGTTATGCATATCTAAACAGTATGCCAAAAAATATTATGTCTAACTATTATTATGCCATTAAAAGTTATGCCAATATAGATTAGGAATTAAAAAATATGCGAATCAAAGGGAACACTATTTACATAAATGTTTGGTCTGTCTTCCGTAAGGTCTCTTTCCGTTACAATGTATCATACCATGACCGTAATAGGAATATGACAAAAACCGCACCGTACACCACAATGCTCACTGCACCGGATCAACAGATTTTGTCGTATCTAGCCAGTTAAATCGACGATATTCCGATAGTATTCCGATAATACTATTTTCACACTAACATAATGCAAGTATAATATTCACATAAACATCCCAAGTTATTCTTAACATTTTACTCACGTCTTTCTTCACGTTCGCAGCTTCAGCATCCAATCTCAACGGGGTTACGTAAAGTATTTCTCCTAAGCTTCATTTCATGAGAAAATGTTATTATTTTTGTTATTTTCTTAGGTGCTTTTCGTCTTTATGAAAATTATTATCCTTGACGTACTGTATAATTGAATACTTTGAAGATAAAATGAAGATAAGTTGAATAGCCAATCCTTTTCTTTGATCCAGTAGAGTTGTCGAGAGTCAAGTTTCTTTCACAGATTTAACTTTTCGGTTCTTCAGGATTTACCTTTTGCCATTCCACCAATTCGCACTAAGCGCTTCCAAACATCCTTCCTAATGCGTACGGCAAAAGAGTGGAACTCACTACCTGCGTTTGTGTTCCCGAATCTTTTCAAAGTTAGAGCGAACAGGCTTCTTCTAGGTAAGCTCACTCCATCGTAGACTTTGTCATCTCTGACCTAGACTAGAGTCAAGAGCAAACCTACCCAAATAAAAAAAAATGCTTCCAAGTTTATGAATTTTACCCAGTAACTGCAAAAAAGCTTGATCTCTCTTACATGGTCCATAGTACCAAATACCTTTATATTTATGACAGTTTACGGTTAACTCAATTGGGGTTCGATTTACAACCTCACCGTGTTTAGCTTCAGATTACAGGCTCGGTTTGGGTTCAAAACCACTCGGGCTATCCCGATAAATGTACGTGGGTAAACCGTAAGCAATCTTCAAATATAAATGTTACATGAAAGTTACAATAGATTTATTCGGAAAATACAGATAATAAATATAACACATGATGTCCAGCGTTTTAAACTGAATGAGTGGGTCGAGGAACTTCAAGTATACTCCACCAAGAAGAACATAGTCTGCTTAGTTGTCGGCAATGAGATTGACGAGCATATAATTTTGGGACCTAGTGCATAATATCAGCAAGCACATAAGGTCACCCGCGCGACGGCGCAACGAGTATTCCCAAGGAGGGTTGATGTCAGGCAGGCGGCCGGTCATAAAACAATAAGTCAAAACCTCTGACAACATGGATTTACGAAATAAATGCTGTGCCGACTCCACCTAGTGTGGGACAAGGGAAGGAAGAAGAAGATGTCCATTGTTCAAAGGGTTACGTTATCGGGGAAGCACGAACCATGAGTAACAAATTACAGAGCAATTGTAATCTAGTCAATTGTTTGAAACATTACGCTCTTTAAAAGTTCAAAATATAAAATTACACAATATCACAGCTATCTTCTTTCGTGTGGTTAGTGACTAACCTGGTGTTAGAGTTTATGCCGCCCATGGGCCTCTGACTTGGCTTGACTAGCCGTCGAGAAATATCTCTCAGGCATGCCGGTTCCCTCACGATGTTTTCCTTCACCGTTTTTAAGCAAGTGATACTTATACAATACGCACATAAATCCGAAACGTCAGGTGCGTACCTTGGGTTCGAACTCGAGACCTTGCCGGCAGTCCGACGACGGTCACACGACTAGGCTATCACTACTGGTAAATAAATGAATATAGACAATAAAAAACCACAATGAAATGCTTTGTCAAAAACTGTGCACGGACTGTCAACAATATAAAAATATCTTCACCATAAAACTTTGCATACACAATAAAACAAACCAACAAAGAAAGACTAAAACTCGTTTACAATGGGGACGTTATCAAATTCAGTCTGTGGTGTATTTGTGTATTCAAATCCGCACTGTTTGGTTTGTCGCGGGACGTCGATTGCCGGTGGTAACGTACATATTTTATAGGGAACGAACGCTTCGTACGTTGTTTACAAGGCTTTGAAAATACAGCGCATAGAATTTTAGAGTATTGGATTTGCTGGTTTCTTGCTAGGTATATTAGTCTCTTATAACACGGGCTTATTAATTACCAATCGCGCGGATCATATGATTTTTGAGGTTAAACTGCGCTTGCCACGGTTAGTCTGTAGATTGGTGACCGTTCGTTACACATCGAGACATCTCCGTGTCTCGGAGAGCACGTTAAACAGTCGGTCTCGGGTGTTATACGAATACCTATGACACTCGTTACGGGAAGTCAGAAACCCGAAAGTCTGACAACTGGTCTCCAACCTTAGGATATCGGCATTGCCCTGTAACTAGGTTGCGGGCAGTCGCTCCGTGTAAAATACTGGTATTCTGCCGCATTTGGTTAGACTGGCAGCTGACCCCAACATGGTTGGGAAAAACGAATGTCATAGGTATTCGTATGTCACCCGGGACCCACGTTTAACGTGCTCTCCGAGGCTCGGACGGGTCTCGATGTGTAACGAACGGTCACCCATCCACGGGCTGACCGCAGCAAGCGCAGCTTAACCTCGCCAATTTTATGATCGGCGCGGTTGTTAATTAGCCACGAGACTCTTTGCAAAAAATCAGCAAGCACATTGGGTCACCCGCGCGAACGCTCAACGAGTATTCCCAAGGAGGGTTGATGTCAGGCAGGCGGCCGGTCATAAAACAATAAGCCAAAACCTCTAACAACATGGATTTATGAAATACATGTTGTGCCGACCCCACCTAGTGTGGGATAAGGGCAGGGAGAAGAAGAATTCTTTGCAAAAAAGTAAACAGATTAGGTTATTTTAGGTTACATAATCAAATATTCAGAGTCCTTACTCTGTCTACGTTTGGTATTAGCGAAGTTATTTTTAGGATTCACATTCAGCTCTGGAGTGTTTTAATATTAATGTCTGGTTCTCGAACGAGCTTGTTGTCCCGAACGAGACAATGTTAGAATTAGGTTTTAGTCTGATAGGTAATGAGGTGTTTGCTATATTTTCGATTGGAGTTAATTTTATAGCTTCATCTAAGCTATTTTGTGATTGAATAACCTTAATAAAATTGTGGTCCTTTGAGTTATAGTTCGCTAACGGAGAGTTTATGAATTATGACTCAAAGGACCAGTTAATTAACCCGTCAAGAGTCGGGCGTACATACGGGTGTGCGTAAGAAATTCGGGCACGAAGTGTCGGAGGCACACACGGGTGTGCGTAAGGAACGCGCTCCTATAAATTCGGTTCGTGTAAACAGTAAAATAAAACGTACAAAATCCGCTACCATAGGAGCGCGTTCCTTACGCACACCCGTATGTGCGCCCGACACTTGACGGGTTAATTGAAGTCCATTTTGTTATCGTTAAACCAATGAAGTGTCTCCTTCTTCTTCTTCAGTCTATCATCATCTACTGCTGCGTATTGAATACTCACGCCGTTTTCCTCTGTCTCGCGCTATTCTTCTCCATCTTTTCTAAGCTAGTTTTGTAATGATATTGATTTATATTCTTTTTCTGCCTAGTCTTATATCCCTGGGTTCCAATTTCCTCCATCTTGCCCAGCCTTCTACCTCTTTTCAATCTAATTTTAAATAATTTCCTAACTACAACATTATAAAAGTTTGCCGTCAGGTAGGTAAAGGGTGTTTTTTTAGAGGTTTGATTTTTAAATTGCCAATACTTTTTCTAGTGACTGTCAATTTGACAGTTGACAGTTGATTTATGGTCAGTACATTTTGCCATTTCACAATGAATAAACTTACTTCAGAACAACGCTTGCAAATTGTGCAAATTTATTTTGAAAATCATAGTTCAGTAAGCCAAACTTACCGTGCGCTGCGTCCATTTTACGGTCGACATAATCGTCCATCCGAGCAAGTTATTCGGAAAACCATGGATCGTTTTCCCACCACGCATACTCTAGTTGATAATACGCATCCACAAAGACGCCATACAGTGCGCACAGAAGAAGTTATTGCTGCTGTGGAGCGTAGTGTTGAAGAGGACCCGAATGAGTCGATTCGCCATCGTGCACAGCAATTGGGGCTGTGCTGATCCACTTTGTGGAAAATTTTACGGAAAGATCTTGGCTTACGAGCTTACAAGATCCAACTTGTGCAAGAGTTGAAACCGCGTGACCATTATGCGCGCCGTACGTTCGGTGAATGGGCCGAAAACAATATTCAGCTTGATCCTCTTTTTCCATGCAAAATTTTGTTCAGCGATGAAGCTCATTTTTGGTTGAACGGCTACGTCAATAAGCAGAATTGCCGAATTTGGTGTGAAGAAAACCCAGAAGACTTTGTTGAGATTACATCCATTAAAAGTCACTGTTTGGTGCGCTTTATGGGCAGGTGGAATCATTGGCCCATATTTTTTAAAGATGATGCCGGCCAGAATGTTACCGTCAATGGAGAGCGCTATAGAGCCATGATTACCGACTTCTTTGTTCCTCAGTTGAATGGTATTGATGTGGCAGAGCTTTGGTTTCAACAAGATGGTGCAACATGCCACACAGCGCGTGACACCATCAATTTATTGCGGGAAACATTTGATGACCGCATAATTTCGCGTAATGGACCTGTGAATTGGCCTCCACGATCGTGTGATCTCACACCTATGGATTACTTTATTTGGGGATATGTGAAGTCACTCGTCTACGCAGACAAACCACAAACGTTGGACCACTTGGAACAAACATTCGCCGCGTTATTGCCGATATACAGCCTCAGTTGCTCGATAAAGTGGTCGAAAATTGGACTTGCCGATTACGATTCATTCGAGCCAGCCGTGGCGCCCATATGCCCGAAATCATGTTTAAACACTAATGGCATAAGAATATCTTTTAAACAAAGCCAATACCATGGCGATTAAATTTATTTTTACGTGTTTTATTTCATTTTAAATTTGTATACCTCTAAAAAAAACACCCTTTACATTATGTCATGCTGACATTTTAATGCATTCATACAAAAATAACAGTGTTGAACAAAAATAGAGAGAGTGACGTGTGTTGTGGGTAGGATGGTAACAAAATGGCGACCACACAAAGCACTTTGTAACAGTGTGGCATGTTGTGAATAGTTGCAATGTTGCACGTTGTGTGTTGGACCTGGCTTTTTAATTTTTATATTCCGCACTAAAAATGACTTTGTGTGGGAGTTTATAACTTAACTGCGTCACTGTTGGTTGAAGCAAGGAAGGTAGTGGAAAAAGGATTTGATCTTCAAGGCCACGTTATGCGGTTTTTCTGTTCGAAAAGGGTCAATTTCTGGACTGAATTCTAACTTTGGGTTTGGTAAATGACACGAAGATCACACCCAGCACCTGGGTACATAATAAAAGTGTCTACTCAGCTAACGGCGTGTCCCAAATTCGGAGCGAACCTCTGTTCGCGTGCACATTGCAAATACGATTAATGCGTTTGCAAGGAGATCCCGTGCTGTTCGGGAACAGTTTGCAAACGCGTTCACACTACTTGCTCGTAAGATACGCGGTTCGCTGCACGTGCGCAAGTGTGGATACAACTTTATACAGTACTAGCGACCCGCCCCGGCTTCGCACGGGTGCAATGTAGATACATGTGGGGCATATAAACGTTCCTCTTGAATCACTCCTATCTATTGCTGAAAACTGCATTAAAATCCGTTGCGTAGTGTAAAAGATCTAAGCGTAGAGACAGCGGGAGCGACTTTGTTTTATACTATGTAAAGAAGACACAACTAAGAAGTCGCATCGGCAAACTTTATCAAACAATCAATGGCAGTCGCTCATTTACGCGCCAGTTACACTTATTGCGTCAGCGTAACGATGTTTTTTTACTGCAGTACTAATAAACATTCGTGGTTTCGAAGTCGCACTCAGTTCGGAAGTGATCGGTTTTACGAAAATTGCCGATGCGACTTCTTAGTTCTTTCGTACTAGACCGTCACCGTATTTTGGGTTATCGACAGCTCAGTTTCTGCTTTTACACATTAGTTACTCAAAGTCACGTGTATTATAAGTGCCATAATCCGTTACTTATACCACTTGCTACCAACACTACAGATGATAACTCATTGTCTAAAAGGACCGCAATAATTTCTTCCGCTTTCAATAGGCTCTTATATGAAGCGTGATAAGTGGTAGTGATAAACTCTTATATAACTCTCGTCCTCATTCGCGGAACCGATCATAGAAACCTACGTCTGATGTTAGAAGGGATTATTAATCTTTTGCCATTTATCGGAGACAATAAAATCCTTGCCTACACCAGTTTTTTTTGTAGCCTGTGGAATGTCCCACTGCTGAGCAAAGGCCTCCCCTTTTGCCTTCCAAACCTCTCTATTTTGTGCCGTTTCTAACCACGTGAGCCCCGCAAACACGTCGTAAATCGTCACGTCACCTACGCCGCGGCCGACCTCGACGACGATGTCCTCCTTCAGGCGTCCAATTAGTGACAATCTTTGCCCATTGATCCGGGTGCATTCGGACGACATGACCGGCCCACTCCCACTTAAGCCTGGCTGTTTTTTCTCCAACATCTGCTACTTGCGTTATGGAGCGCAGGGTGGTGTTTCTAACACGATTGGCTAGTTTAACACCTAGGATACTACGCTCCATTGGTCGTTGGCAAATCTTGAGTTTGGGCTTTTGATCTTCAGTAGGTAACCAAGTTTGAATACCCTAGGTTAGGACGGGCAGGATGCACATATCGATGAGATTACGTTTTAGGGTTATTGGAATATTGTCCTTCATGTGCTCTTTTAGGCCATAAAAAATATATTCTTCAAATAACAAAACGCGCAGGTGCTTCGGTTTTTTGTTTATATTCAAATGACCACAATAACAAAACCTTCGTTACCCATTCCCCCTTTTATTTAAATGGGGGATTTGTAAAAAGGGATAATTGCCGTTTTATGTAAACATCCTGCCCGGGCCGCTAGATGTCACCCCACACGGGACCACGCGTCCGGAGCCCCGCATAATAAATGATCACACGACTTTTCCCCAATTTGCTTCAATGTTATATGACCGTCATGTTTTTAATCCTCACAGGGGTTTCCAAAGCTGTTCTATCGTACATCCACAGTGTGTCTATGGCGGTATTAAGTAGTTCATTAATTCATGTGGCATTGCTTAAATTTTAATTGTAATTGTATATTTTCAAATAGAAAGTCCTAGAAGGACATACATCGATGTTATTGGTGATGTTCTTCACAAAGGTCAGGTGCGTAGTACTCTCAACCGGCGTGCGTGTATGACAAGGTGTATGAATGTGGATGAAGTGAAAGGGGTATGTAAGAGTCGTAGCATGTGGCGTTCTATAGTTTCTGCCTACCCCCATGGGAAAAAGGCGTGAGTTTATGTATGTATGTATGTAAAGCCCTATAAGTGGTTGGTAGTCTGCAGTAGGGCTCGGTCTTATCTGGTAAAGTTCTTGTACATTCCATTTTTTTAATTTCGTGTATCGTTTTTTAATAAGAACACGATCTTTATGGTCCTCCGTCTCAATTTCAACTTACAGCCATTTTCCATATTCTTATAGAAATTTAACATTAGGTCCATTATAGAAGTAACTGAGAACTACCTCTCTCTTTTTTTTCTTACACTTCATGTCCATCCAAAGGTTGTCTGGAAGAAATCGCCTAGTGCGATAAGACCGCCCATTGTACATCTCTATTTTTATAGTTATGTTTCTTGTTTGTTTTGTGTACAATAAAGAGTATTGTATTATATTGTATTGTAATGTCAAATTTCTATATCTTGTAGGCAAACCGTTAAATATGTTATTGAAAACGGCTGTAAGTTGAAAGTAAGACGTAGGACCACAACAACCCTGTTCTTTTTCACGAACGAAAAACTAAATTTTAAACAAATTGGGTTAACCAACATTTCTGATTCAAACCACTCTTTTTCCTCATTTTTCTTGAAAGTCTTGGACCGAATCTGGGTCATTAATTTAATTTACACAAAAGTTGCTTTTTTTGTAACGCCTAGAAAAAAGGGGCGTTCGAACTTTATAAAATACGTGTTTGGGCTTTGAATTTATTGATAAGCTACTTAAAAGGTTTTTTTATAATGGTAACAAACAGGTCTGCTTACACGATGAAAAAAGATTTACAAAGTAATCTTGTGTTAGTAGTTGATATGCAGGGTGAGTTCTTGAGATAGGACTCCAGGGCCAGATCCGAAACTATTAATGATAGACAAGAGCCAACAATGGAGTCGTCTACTTCTTTTCGTGTGGTTAGTAACTAACCTGGTGTCAGAGTTTATGCCGCCCATGGGCCTCTGACTTGGCTTCACATGCCGTCGAGAAATATCTCTCAGGCATGCCGGTTTCCTCACGATGTTTTCCTTCACCGTTTTTAAGCAAGTGATAGTTATACAATACGCACATGAATCAGAAAAGTCAGAGGTGCGTGCCTTGGGTTCGAACTCGAGACCTATGGAGTCGTGAGATCGACACTACACTGCACCCATACTATTCAAACCAGAACATAGGAATGCTACTTGACAGCAGAAATATGTAATAGATACTTTCCCGGACGAACTCATTCTCAAGGAGCTCTACTACATACATACATAAGCTCACGCCTTTTTCCACTGGGGGTAGGCAGAAACTATAGCTACATGCTACGATCCTTACACACTCTTTTCGCTTTATCCAAATTCATACATCTTGTCATACAACGTCGGTTGAGAGTACTGCGCACCTGACCTTTGTGAAGAACATCACCAATAACATTGATGTGTGTCCTTCTAGGGCGTCCTCTACCATTCAGAGCTATACAAAAAAATATTCAGGGCATATCGTGAGCACAGGTGGTAATCTCATAGCATATTTATGAAAGGAATCCCGATTCGTCTGGCCGCCATCTTGTCTGATCGGTTGCGCCCACGAGAGTCCTTCTGTCCGAATGTCCGGATTTAAGAGCTCTATTTAATGTCGTTGATATCGAAGATGTTTTGAGAGGGTTTGTGATAAGGATGGTTGTTTTGTATAGGCAGGAAGATAAAGCAGGTAATTAATGGTGGGGTAGGAAATCGCCCTTAGAAATAGCATTATTGGACAGGCGATTTCCTCGACTACATATGAATTTGGGACGATAAAAAAAAACGTGTGGGTCAACATACAATGCTCTGCATTATATGTATTAATTAAATCGAATGAGTCTAATTCTGCATCATGTACAAATCTGATTTCACTATGTCCATACTATCGAAAACTTAAGGGCGATTTCTTAAACTAAAAATGAATTTGGGCCAATAAAAAAAAATACGCGTGGGTTATATTTCAATGCTCTGCAACATATCTTAACACGAATAGGAGCTGGACACCTGGATACCTTTCCTTGTTAGTGTGTTGTTCATCAATCTATACTAATATTATAAAGAGGAAAGATTTGTATTTTTATATTTTTGTATGTAACGAATAAACTTAAAAACTACTGGACCGATTTAAAAAAATCTTTTGCCGTTAGAAAGCTGCATTATCACTGAGTAACATAGGCTACGGGCGGAGCCGTGAGGACACAGCTAGTATGATATAACCTCACAAACATGATGACGTAAATGAGTGTGCTAATTAAAGTCTGCCAAGCGTGATTTTTATAGCAATTTCCCCTTTCCCCGTTCATTATGGCAATCTTTGGGAAGCCGATGTTTACCAGTGACGTTTACTGCAATGATGATGATGATGATGATGTTATATCAGCCGGATGAGCCACAGCATTGATCCGTGACCCGTAAACTGGAAACATCAAGTTTCAACACCAGTTTAAAACTGAAACTCGCTTTAAAAGCAATCTCCAGTGCGTCTACCACGCGACAAAATTATTTAAACAACGCAGACGCTCTGGCGGGGGAGAACACTAGAACGTGGAACTTTCTCGATCAATACGAATAAGCACCACATTCATTCCAGTAACTCGAGCGCCGTTTCCCATTCTCCATTCAGAGCGGAAGTCGTATATACGTCTCACGATTTTATATCGCGCGAAATAACATGGCGGTGTTATTGCGACAATTTCCCTGAATTATACTTTTCGCAATTTTCTGAACGAGACGGCAATGATATCTTCGTTTATTTAATAAGCTAATTTGGGTGATGGGAGAAGATTTCTGTTGCTTATTCAATTTACTGCCTCGTTGGTCTAGTAGTGGCGACCGCGACTGCTGATCGTGAGGTCCTGGGTTCGATCCTCAGGTCGGGCAAAGTGTTATTGGGTTTTTCCTTGTGGAATTCCTCAGTAGCAGTCCGGGGCTTGGATTTGTGCCCGGTTGATGGCAATAGGCTCGCACCCTATTACATGGGACTTAAACATAACGGCGAAATGAGGGTGTTTCTATACCTCTGCCCAACCTTTAAGGGAATACTGGCGTGATGTTATGTTATTCAATTTACTTGAACCTGATAAATGTCTAAATATTTATGAACATAAAGTACTTCTGCGTTAGTCTGTAAGTAGAAAAGTCTGTTTTCTGTTTCCAGACTAAATTATTTACTTAGGTACAGTCGCAAATAGACTGATATATTTAACCATCTCTGACATTTGCCTACAAGAACTTAATTCATTGAAACAGAATCACCTTTAATAATAATATATGTTTGGTGAATAGGATATTATAGCTATTTCAATATTGAAATTATTTTCAGAGTTCATTAATTCCTAGATGTCTTCCTCTTAGCCTCTTCCCAATTATCTTGGGGTCAGCTTCCAGTCTAACCAGATGCGGCTGAATACCAGTATTTTACACGGAGCGACTGCCATCAGACCTCCGCAACCCAGTAATTGGGCAATGCCGATATCCTAAGGTTAAACCGTTTGTCAGACTTTCAGGCTTCTGACTACCCGTAACGACTGTCATAGGTATTCGTATGACACCCTAATATTCCTAGATATAAGGGTATATTTTTGGATAAGTACAGTCAGAAGCAATAATATCTGCCTACCGGTGCTGAAATCGCTTTCACCAGGCATGCACAGACCGCGGCCCGCGGGCCGCATGCGGCCCTTCGTCAATATACGTGCGGCCTGCCCGCGAAATAAACTCTTATGCGTTCGTATGAAAATACCGCAATATTTTAACAATAGAGGCCAATTTAAGATCACTGAATAAATAATTTGAATTTTTTTATATGCCTTTTCTACGTTTTTTGTTTTTTTTTTTACAATAAACTTTATTTCAACTTTTTTGGTTGTTTTTAATTATGTTGGCCCACTTTTATCTCATAGTCTGTGCATCCCTGGCCTACACTAACAATCTGAATATGGATAAAACGGATCTTCTACTTTTCGTGTGGTTAGTGACTAACCTGGTGTCAGAGTTTATGCCGCCCATGGGCCTCTGACTTGGCTTCACATGCCGTCGAGAAATATCTCTCAAGCATGCCGGTGTCCTCACGATGTTTTCCTTCACCGTTTTTAAGCAAGTGATAATTATACAACACGCATATGAATCTGAAAAGTCAGAGGTGCGTGCCTTGGGTTCGAACTCGAGACCTATGACTTGGCAGTCCGACGGTCACATCACTAGGCTATCACTGCTGTTAAAACGGATAAAATTGCGCCTATGTAATGACGGATGGCTGTACCATCCATACTCACTAATCTATTCTCTTGTCTAGGGTCAGCTAGGTATAGCCGTTTCTGAATCCCTCAGTAGGCAGTTTTGCTTCTAACTGTACACAAGGACCACAATATTTTTTTGATTTTCATCTGACGTTGTGTCCTTCAAGTACCAAACGAGAGTTACATACATTTGATGTCCGAGGTAGTAAAAGTTTTAATACAGAGAGTGCCTTTCAGGAGACTTTCAGGCTTTTAGCAGTTATAAACGATGCTCCTACGGAAAGATAAAAGTTTTCTAAAGGTCAGTTAGGTTTGTCCTTTGTAGTGAGTTTACGCTATGTGTGATAGACTGATGTACCTAAGGCATCGGATGATATAGACGTGACGATCTTTATACGCATATTTTTTTGCTATAATAGTACAACGCTGATTGTGAAATGCGACAATTGATCCTCTACTTCTTCTTTTCGTGTGGTTAGTGACTAACCTAGTGTTAGAGTTTATGCCGTCTATGGGCCTCTAGTCACACCACTAGGCTATCGTGCTTTTGATCCTCTACTAGAAGTAGTCTAGGTGATTCTTGACTTTTTCTTATATCTCAAGTTAAAGTGAACTCTTTTTTTTAAAGTAATACTTTGAGAAGTAGGTTGACAGCCCATCTGATGGTAAGTGGTTACCGCTGCTCATAGTCACATACAACCCCAGCAGCTATGCCGATGAGTAGCCAATCTTAGAGACAAAGCTGAAAAGTTTCATATGCCTAGAACGTCACCATCCTCCATACCCATCAAATCGGAACACTGCATTGCTGTTTAGCGGTAAAAACAGCTATGGTGGTAGTCCTTTCCCTGACAAATTCTTTTCAAGGAGCTGTGCTATTTCTAATAAACTACTTAACATCACGCCTATATTCCCCAAATGGTTGGGCAGACGTGTATAGTAACACCCTCATTTCGCCGTTATGTTTAAGTCCCATGTAATAGGGGGCGAGTCTATTGCCTTCAATCGGACACAAATACTAACTCCGGGCTGCTACTGAGGAATTCCACACGGAAAAACGCAATAACAGTTTGCCCGACATGGGGATCGAACCCAGGACCTCACGATTAGCAGTCGCGCTTGCCAACGAGGCAGTCCGAGATCTAATAAACTACACTTACTTAATTGAGCTAGGAGTGAGTTCTGCATCGGGTGTCGTCCGAACTCACGACCACTCAATTTCCAATTCTTGCCTTTACCATATTAAGTTAACTAACCGTGAAACTTGGGTTTCAAGTTCTGTTTCATCACTAATTAAACTCTTGGGAGCAACCAATGACACCACAAACGTACATAACGCTGTGTACACACGTTTATGTACGTTATCCCTGACCCAGTTTACCATCAGCCTGGTTTCCCCGAGTAGGTTGGGGTCAGCTTCCAGGCTAAATGTATCTGAATATCGGTATTTTCCACATTGACCTATTTTTTGAACAGCCACTACTTGGGCAGGTATCACAAACCATGATAAATATAAAAGGCATTCAACAGAATCTTGTAGGGGTGAATCTATCATTACAGTTATAGCTAATATCAGTATGTCAGGATTGGGAGCATGGTAAATAAAGTAAATGAAACCAACATAGACTCTCCACCACTGAGAGTACTTTTAATTGGGTTAGTGATCTTGACTACTTTTAATTGGGTTAGTGACTCTTAATCCAGTCGATCATGGCAAGGCAAAGAAAAATATAAGTTTAATATAAATTGAATGAAGTGGTACTGATTATGTAATTGGTAGATCGCACAGAGTCTACTCAGTAAACAGTAGATCTTTCGTCCAATCAAGTTGGCCACCCCTGGTCTATATAGTCTTTTACGACACCCACAGTTGGAGCGAGGCTGGTTTATTCTTTGTCGATAACATGTGTAGGTATATCTATGCAATAAAGGTTTCAATACTCATTTCACACACTAACATAAAACGAACGAATTTAATGAATGGAACCCCATACGCGATATAATAGAACCTCATTAACCCACCTCCCCTCCGCTCCCGGAAGCGGGCCGGATATCCGGATCAATCGGCCGGATTATACGTAACTTGGGACTTGTATAATGTGCGGTTGAGGGATTTACTTCCTATACGGTTGTAGGTCGTTGTGTTCTGTTGCAGTGATATAGTATTGAGTAGAATGGGACGCTTATGTAGATGTAGTGGCGTAAGTATAGGGCCCCCGGCCCGATGGGGCCCCCGGCCCGAGAGGCCGCGAGCTCAGAAGTAACCTAACATTTTTAACAAGTTTAAGTAAAAATTATCTTATAAACTAGGCATCCTAAATAGAGTGAAGCGATACTTTACGCCTGGACAGCTTGTGACTCTTTATAAAGCGCAAGTCCGATCCTGCATGGAGTATTGCAGCCACCTTTGGGATGGCTCAGCAAAATATCAACTTGCCACGCTTGACTCAGTGGAACGCAGAGCTCAGAGGCTTATTGGCGACGAAAAACTGGTGGATGCCAAGCTTCACAGCTTGGCTCATCGTCGCAAGGTTGCCTGCTGGTCGGTCTTCTATAGACTGTACTTCGGAGAGTGTGCTCAAGAACTCCACAACCTCATCCCACCGGCCCCCTTCTACCATCGGACATCTAGACGCACTGCAAGTTACCACCCATACTTAGTTGCCATTCCACCAATTCGCACTAAGCGTTTCCAAACATCCTTCATAATGCGCACTGCAAAAGAGTGGAACTCACTACCTGCGTCTGTGTTCCCGAACGCATTCAACCTGAATCTCTTCAAAGTTAGAGTGAACAGGCTTCTTCTATGTAAGCTCACTCCATCGTAGACTTTGTCTCTGTCTCCTCTGACCTAGACTAGAGTCAAGAGCAAACCCAATTAAAATAAAAAAATATAAATTTGTAATTCTGTTACAACGTGACGATTTTTACTGGGGCCCCATCCAATTACACAGTATACACAGTGTATACAGCTACACAGTGGCCTAACTATAGTTAGGCCACTGTGTAGATGCATGGTTAGTTTATCTGTGGTAGGAGTGTGGTTTTGGTAGTTTTTTATCTGTTATCTTAACACGTTATTAAGTCGTTGATAACAACTTTTGTTACTTACATTTTTTATTCTAGGAAATATTAAAGTCAAGTTGGCATCAAGATGTATGAATGTGAATAAAGCGAAAGGTGTAGCCGTGGCGTTCATGTTGTTCGTAGTATGTGGCGTTCTATAGTTTCTGCCTACCTCCATGGGAAAAAGGCGTGAGTTTATGTATGTATGTAGTTGGCATCATGTCCGAAAAATGACAAGAGTCTTGCTCCTTATTAGTAAACAGTTTTGGTGATAGTAATGTATATATATATATATACCTATATGTAAGTATTATGTCTATGTATGGTGTGTAGTATATATTTTGCAGCAGTACACCATGGACTACCCCCTCTAACTTATTCATTGACTTCCTGTTCATCCAAAGGTTGTCTGGTAGATATCGCTATCAGCGATAAGACCGCCATTGTACCCTTTAATGTTTGTTATTGTATAAGAGCTGTGTTACAATTTTGGTGCACAATAAAGTATATTCTATTCTATTCTATAGTGAATTTATGCCGTTAGTTAGTAAAGTCTCGGTTTAATGGAGAACATAAGCACAATATAATCAGCCCATTACCGATCCACTGCTGGGCATGGGCCTAAGTCCACCTCGCTGGCATAGTGCGGCTTGACGGACGATTTTTTTTAGAGCAGTCTTGCCCTTTTGTTTCATCCCAATGTTTTCTTTCATTGTCAACGCAAGTGATAATCAAATTCTGATTAGCATATGAATTGGAAAAGTCAGAGGTACGGGCCAGGATTGAACTCAAACCCTCCTGCATCGAAGGCAAGCGTTCAACCGCTAGGGTATCACTGCTTTATGCTAATGGCTTACCTGTATAGAAAATCATATCCTTCTTCCCATCTATCCCTCTCACATCTATCTAATCAATCTCTTTGACACTGTCACAAAAGGTTTCAAATGATCGATGCGGCCTGTTGAATATCACATCATGAAACAAAAGTCTTCACAAATATACTACGACGAAAAAAATCGGAAAATTGGAAAGGAGAATTTGAATGTGACCTACATTCGAATATTTTATGAGGTACACGGAGTATACGTTTTGTGTGAGAAATACTCGAATGCTTTCGTTCGTAAGACACATGTCCCACTTACGACACAACGCTTGAAGACTGTTGTTAACGTATCCAGTTTTTAGTAGGCGAACAGTGAAAACAACGGGCTTAGTAATAGTAGTTAGTCGAGTGATTGTTTCTCCGATTACATAACATCACGCTTGTATTCCCCGAAGCTTTGGGCAGAGGTATATAGTAACACACTCATTTCGCCGTTGTGTTTAAGTCACATGTAATAGGGGGCGAGCCTATTGCCATGAACCGAGCACAAATCCAGATACCGGGCTGCTACTGAGAAATTTTTAATAAAAAACACAATAACACTTTGCTCGACCTGGGGATCGAATCCAGGACCTTACGATCAACATTCGCGCTTGCCACCATTAGACCAACGAGGCAGTATTTTTACAGCTTTCAGTAGTAACAGAGCTCCTACGATTCGGTATGAGCAGAGTCTCGACGATTCGAGTCACTTTATTAAGTGTTACCAAAGTTCAAGTTCAAAGTATTTTATTTCAAATAGGCATTATCTATGGGTCAACTACACCAAGAGATCGCTAGATACCTTGCGCGTTCAATACAATAATGCTCTCAGGATGTTGTTGCGACTGCCCCGTTTCTGCAGCGCCTCAGAAATGTTTACCAATACCCACACAGGTGGCTTTCAAGCCATAATTCGTAAAAAAACCGCGTCACTGCTGAACAGAGTACGAAGTAGTCGCAACTATATCTTGAGAGTTGTGGCGGAGAGCTATACTCCAAATATGAGGCATTTTATGCGGAGGTTGATCAGGTAGGAAACATGTTTTCTTGTCTGATCGTCCTCTGCGTGAAATGTGCATTATTTTAAATATTATATCAGTAGTACTAACACTAGAATATAAGTTGTTTTATAATACTAACACAATATGGATCACTGTTGTCCGAAATAAATGAATTTGAATTATCAGGCACTTACGCAACGTTATTGAATTAAGTTGTACGGTTCTAAAAAGTTGGTCCTATGAAGAACAGCCGGCAAGAAACTCTATAAAAATAAAGACATGCACTCTGCTTAAGACATGTAAATGAATCTTGCAGCAGTGATAGCCGAGTGTTTTGATCGTCGGACTGAAAAGTCATAGGTCTCGATTTCAAACCCAAGGCACGCACCTCTGACTTTTCGGATTCATTTGCGTATTGTATAATTATCACTTGCTTAAAAACGGTGAAGGAAAACATTGTGAGGAAACTGGCATGCCTGAGAAATATTTCTCGGCGGCATGTGAAGCCAAGTCAGAGGCATATAGGCAGCATAAACTGTGACACCAGGTTAATCACTTACCACTCGAAAAGAAGAAGAATGAATCTTAAGCAATGATTATCGATAAGCGATTGAGAGCTAGCACTACTCGTACTGGTTACTTGATCATGGTAAAATGAATCCGCAACTACTCGACTCGTCACCGAGTATCACTTAGAGAATCTTCTTGGCAAAAGCGAGTCGAGCGGAATAGACGAGCGATTTCGTTTTAAGTTCGCTTTGATAGCCCTCTTCGCTTCAAACAGAGCGAGGGCCCTCGATAGCGATGATAGTCAACTATCAACTTGTATTATGTATAGGTACATATCGGTTTTACTTACCCATATTTATACAGCTTTTAGTAGTAACAGAGTTCCTTGTGAAAGAGTTCGGGAAATATTAAATACTAGCGGCCCGTCCCGGCTTCGCACGGCTGGACATTTTTCCCGTTTTTGCAACATTTTTCATTTATGCTCCGCTCCTATTGGCCGTAGCGTGATGTTATATAGCCTATAACCTTCCTCGATAAATTGACTATCCAACACAAAAATAATTTTTCAATTCCAACCAGTAGTTCCTGAGATTAGCGCGTTCAAACAAACAAACTCTTTAGCTTTATAATATTAGTATAGATATCTGTCGCCAAGCAGCATTGCTGTGTGCCGGTTTAAAGAGTATGGGTGGCGATGAAATTACAGGCACACGGCTCTAAACTTGGCAACGCACCTATTATCCTCTTGGTGTTGTAGATGTTTAGGTATAGACTACGGTAGCCGCATGGGCCGTCGTCGGCCTGATCGGCAATATAAAATTATTACATACAAAAATGGTACAAAGTTTTTCAGTGACGAAATAGTTGATTCCCGTTAAAACCATTGTCTTCTCACTTTCCTCCTTGGATAATGTCACTAGAGCAAATATTTTTTTACTATATGATATCTATCACAACTATGTCCCTATGTTTTGATTTTGTCAGTAAATTCATTATTAAAAAAGAAATAGAAACGTTTAAATTTTACAAATATCGACCGGTTTTACCACCGTTTTCAAACATCTGGCAAACAAATTTGAAAACATACAGACATAACCAAAGTCTTTCTTAAATTATTACAGAAGAAAATATTAAAATCGGTCCAGATTTGAAGAAGGATACAGGGAAATACGAAAGTACGATTTCACTAATATTGCACAGGAGAAATCATTCCGAGCTGCAGCTGTCTCGTTCGCGCTCGGTGGCGCGGGGCATAGCGCGTGGCGCGACAGCAATAGATCGCTTAAAAACCTATCCTTCAAATATTTTGCAGCCTGCGTTTCCTCTTAACGATTCATGCAAAGATTTTGCATTCATACCTCATTCACCCTATATGTGTCCATTCACCCTATATGTGTCCATTTTCACTATGTATATCCTGTTTCAAACCACTGTCTTTGTCTGTTGTGCACTTAATAAACGTTCTCTTTCCACTTTTTCCATGCTAATCTGGGGATAACAGAAAAACAAGACTGTAAGTATGAGACACCTATCAAATTGTCGCATTTGTGAGATTATTTATTTGCCTCTTCATTCATATCCTCATATTACAATTCTTTGTGCTGTGAATGCCATTACTTTCATAAATAACATAGGTATTATAAGTATCTAGAATCGGCACCATATAAACCCTCCCCTCAACATGGCGGCCTATGAATTGCCTATTGAGAGGAGCTGTCAAAATGTAATCGTCGTCTTTATTTCATACAATTGACTACGTTTTTTATTTATTTATCTAATCAGCATCTCAAGTGATATCTAGATGACATTTAAGTTCAATCATCTTTGGACATCAAATCGTTGCGGTTCGGTTCCACGAACAGTCATCTGAAAGAAAGTCATCATCATCACATCAGTCCGGAAACTTCCTTTGTTGTTCTTGAACCTTCCAATGACCGCTAAAATCAATGGTCATTGCCATAATGTCAGAAAATGGCAACCAAAGAATCCTTGCCACCAAGGACCAAAAAATTCTTATACAAGAATGCAAACTTTTATTTGAATATTCACTATGCAGTTATACTATCATTTTATACTTCTCATACAACTGGAGAAATATTTACTACCAGTATAATAATTATGCACTTGCGATTTTGCGAGCTTTGAAAGTGCTTGAAATGGAAAGCACCGTAAAAGTAGAGAAGCATTTCGTAAAACTACCTTCATTTCAATGTTTAATATTTGCGTTAATGTTATGATAGCTTTTTGTTCTACCCGGTTCCTGGGGTCTATTTTTGAGATAACGATTTTCCATTTAGATTCGGCTACACGCTCAATTTGCACAAGTAAGCATGTACGCGATGACGGCAAATCGGTATACCATGCAGTACTGATAATACTGTTTTGTTTGCGCTTACAAATAGCTGCATGTAGCCGGACCATTAGAAATCATACACATCTATTTTATTATTTATTAGAATAATCATAATACTACTTTAACCATCGTCCACACTATTATTTACTTGAAAATAACTGTCATTCACTAACCGACAATCAAGTACTTGCATGTCTCTTTGTTCTAAATGTTCGCCTATTCTCTTTTCTTCACCAATTGGCGTCATGATAATGTTTTCTGCATTTGCTGATCTATTAGTAGCCACCACACAGAATTTACCATCTCCAACATGTAACAATCCTCTACAACAATCCGTTCCAATACTTGCTTTGATCGAAACTATGAGGACTATACAAAGGGCATTCACGCGTTAAACCTTGTCAACGTCAGACACTGCATGCAAAACAAGCCCAAAGTGTATAGCAACGCGCGTGTTATCGACACCAACCTGAGCGTCCACAAAACGGAACGTGAACGCGTGCGTTATCGACACCAACCTGAGCGTCCACAAAACGGAACGTGAACGCGTGCGTTTTATCGACACTGAACCAAACGTCCACAAAACGCAACGTGAACGCAACCTTTACCTCTGTTACCGAGTATTAATCGATACGGATTTGTATTCCGTGGGAGGCCACTGCGTTGTTTATTCAGGCAGTATTGAAAATGATTTTGCTACATGTGTTTGTGACTGTTGTAGTTTTATTTTTATTTGGCATGCTGTTTCTATTTCCGTAGATTTTTTTTATTCATATTAAACTTTTGTCAGTTATTTCGTATGCAATGGTTTTTCAGAATTCATTTTTACTAAATATTTTTTTCCTAGATTAATAATTTGTAGCAATGGAAGCCCGAAGTAGTCAATAACAGAAATTCGGAATCAGAATCTTTTTTAATGTGATTTTGCTTCTTAAATCTAATCATCTAAGGGAAGGCATTCAATAGTGTATGACCAAGAGTTACTAGAGTAGGTGTATTAGTATATAGTATATTCCTCCTTATCGATTTCGATAACGACGACCCTAAAATAAATTACTTCCTAGCATGAGCTCTAATATGGCTCGCTAGATCGAACTTCGTTAAATACTCGATCACAATAACTGCAATAAAGTTGACCTCCAGAAAAGTATATGTGTAGGAGGGTTTAGGTCTCTCTTTACGTATTTGGCGTTTTTCGTCAAGTGTTACGAGTTGATTTGCTAGTAGTGTGCACACATGCCTACCTACTTCAAAGAATCCTTCTCTTTCATACACATAATGCCTCACAAAAATGACAATGCCTGTCCCACCCATTTATAGAACCTTATTGATTGGCCCAACAGATATAGAGATTACATCTCCGACCGGTATTAATCAACTCGGATTGATATTCCGTGAATGGTTTCACCGTTCATTCGTACATTCATTCGTTTAGGTTAATCTTACTCGGATAGGTTATTACTGGAGTAAATTGCTTGTGTAACAAGAATTCTGAATGCATACTTGGCATGCGCCATATTGCTCTTCTAGACATTTCACTCCGTGCTAGAATTTGCTTGGAATTTAGGCATATGCATTCAACAGCGAGATGGCAAAATGGTAGTGAATAGTGAACATTTAGTTTAGGAACGAATTAATAGCATGGGTATTAGACATGTGAGAATTTCAATCATTATTATTGTCATAACATAATATCACGCCGTGTATTCCCCGAAGGGTTCGCCAGTTATGTTAAAGTCTATGTAATAGGGGGCAAGCCTATTGCCATTAACCGGACACAAATCCAGACTCCGGGCTGCTATTAAGAAATTCCTCATGGAAAACCTTATAACACTTTACCCGACCTGGGGATCGAACCCAGGACCCCATGCTCAGCAGTCGCGTTTGCCACCACTAAATCAACAAGGCAGTCATCATTATCATACACAGCTTTTGTCAACCCACTGCAGAGCATAAGCCTCTTTAAGAAGATATGTTTTTGCTAAGGGTACGTCATCAAGAGGGTTCCGCTTTGATGACGTAGCCTTGGCAAAAAGCTTTACGCAGGCCTCTTCGTGGGTCATGCCTCCTCCTATTTACGACACTTTTCCCAATTGATATTAATCTACTTTGTGTAAACATAAGCTAATAAACAAATGAAAACGAAAATACAATTACTGATGCTTTCGTTACATATTTCGATAATAATTAAATTTCACCGAAATCAAAATTAATTGGAACAGTAATTGTCACCAACATTAAGGAATCATGTTTGGTAGTCATCGCGGAGCACTGAACATTTTTAATGAGCCCAGAGTTAATGTTTGTATTTCGGACCGTTGTATTTTTATTTAACATAACATGACATCACGCCTGTATTCCCCGAAGGGTTGGGCAGAGATGCATAGTAACACACCCTCATTTCGCCTATTTAGAGGGCGAGTCTATTGCCATCAACCGGGCACAGATCCAGACTCCGAGCTACTGAGAAATTCTACATGGTAAAACCCAATAACACTTTGCCCGACCTAGGGATCGAACCCAGGACCTTAAGAGCAGCAGCCGCGTTTGCCACCACTAGACCAAAGTGGCAGTTATTTTTATTTAAGCAACAGAATTAAATTAAAGTTCTTAATTCCTTATTAAGTCGGACGTCTACAAGGCGTGTTAAATAAGCAAATGGATTCTGGTCCTCCGAGTCGCCCTTCGCGGGTTTATGGTTGTTCTCAGAACGAAAACAACATTCTTGTCACTTTACCTAATTTAATGTAAGGGAAGTTTTTGGAGGGTATTTCTTTTTTATTAGTCTTATGAATTTGGTTACCTCTTGTCCTTCTAAGGAACAAAGACTTAAGTGGTACTTTGAATATTTTTATGAGGCTTGGTCAGTCTGTTATTATTAAAACCATTATCTAAAGTCTCAAGGTTTTTCCGTCCTATTTTTGGGTGCCCATCCTCATAGCCTTTATGTGGGAGGGTATCTTGGGAGAAGGTGCAGCGGCATATCAGATTCTTGACGACTAAGACCAAACAATGGCTGTCCTCAGCACATAAATATGAGGGCTCCAGAATCTTCAGTAAAACGCCCCGAAGATCTTCATCGTCCTAGCATTTATTCCTACTTTACTTATCTATTGATAAAATGTATCAACCTAGAGCAGTCTACTGCTGGACACAGGGCTCTCTCTCTCGGTCTCTCGTCCAGCTGTTACCAGCCACCATGGGAAGATCCTCGCTCCACCTAGCCTAAGGGCGTCACACCCTACATTTGGTGATTTTCGGTCTCCACTCAAGAACAGGTCTACCCCAATGATCATCAGCTCTTCGGATAATATGGCCGGCTTACTGCCACTTCATCTTGCTTATCCTGTGGGCTATGTCGTCTACTTTGATTCTCTGTCGGATCATCTACTATTAGACATCAACTCCTGCACATAATGCGTTTCATAATTTCCATTAAAAACGTTCGTATCGTACAGTTCCCGCTATTGTTAGAATCATGACATAATTAATTCCATGGATAAAATAGTTAACGTCAGCTTGATTGGATTTCAACGGAATTGTCGTACAAATAATGAAATTATATTTATCGCTGTCATGCATAAATAGTTCACGTATTTGGGGTGTTGTATATTTCTATCTATTGGTTAATGTAGGCTTACTTTATTACGTTTTTCATTATTCAAGCACAATTTAAAGTAATTTCTAACTCCACCTTTAGAATACAGTTGTTGTTCTTCTAAACCCCCAATGTTTTAAGGTCTGGTCAAACAGCGTGGCTGGGTGTAATATTTACGTCGCGTGTTGATCGCGTGCTATTTGCGTGCGAATTACTATGACAATGTATGGAAGACGCCACACAGAAACACACCACACCCAGCTACGATGTTTGACCAGGCCTTTAGGCATATAGCTGGGGCTTAGGAGAATCTGGTTTTGCCATCATGTTTAAGCATAACTAGCCCATTACTGTCCAACTGATGGGCACGGGCTCCTTCTCAGAATGAGAATGGTTTAGGCCATAGCCCACCCACACTGGCCTGTTGCTGATTAGCGGAATAGACACACCATTGAGAACTTTTTTGGGAACCTTCAGATGTGCAGGTTCTTGCCTAATACCTTGCATTCTCACTTAAATTATTTTGCGGGAGAAATGTGCTACATACCAGGGAGATTTCCATCACTCTACGGTGATACTAGCATTTTTAATTTTTATATTATTTATATATAATTTATAATCGTCCCTAATGTAATTAATCTTGCTTTGTGATTTCCATACTTTCGTTTGCCAGTCATTATAATTATATACATTTTCACATCGTTTATACATTTTCCTTCCTTACTTTATTGTTCGTTTCCATAACAATAATAAATTGTGTTCAAAGTTGACCCAGTTCTTGCACAAACGAACCTCCCCCCTGTGACCCCCTCAGCGCGCCCGCCGAGGTGCTAATATGGAATTTAATTTGTTTTATAGCTTTTGTTGTTCAGCTTACCCTGTTATAGTATTTCATTGAAGTTTGACATAGATTTTTGGTATACAATATGCTACATATTGTATGTTTATAGAATAAATAATATTTCATATACTGCCAATAACCCTCGGTCTGCCTATCCTTTTCCCGACTATGTTGGGGTCAGCTTCCAGTCTAACCAGATGCGGGTGAATACCAGTATTTTACACGGAGCGCCTGCCATTAGACCTCCGCAACCCAGTTACTGGGCAATGGGATCCCAGTTACTGGGATATTAAGGTTAAATCGGTGGTCAGACTTTCGGGCTACTGACTTCCCGTGACGACTGTCATACGTATTCGTATGACAGTCGTCTCCGAGGTACAACTATATAGGAATATTGATTAAAACATACTTTTTTATTTATAACGTGCTTACTTAACTTATTAAATTCGAAATTTTTAATCTTAGTGAAATTAAAATAATATCATAAAATAACACAGCTATAAAAATATCACGTCCCTATCCTGGCTAAAAACTAAGTTATGCAACAAACGTACATAATAAATATTAATAATATACTTAAGCCTAAGGGTACATACACAGGACCGTACGTACAGACAGGCTGTGGGCTAGCGTTCTGTGTTTTCTATGATGTTTGCATCGCGATTTTGGATCGTGATATTTATTAAGCGTTTGACAACCAATACATTGATCTAAACGCTCAATAAATATCTCGATCCAGGATCGCAAACCAAATATTTCGATAAATATTGAACATGTAGCATACGTCTTAGGTCTTAATTGAAAACTGCCCTCAGATGGCTTGCTGCATGCATCGTTTCTTGTAATTACGTAATAGTTCGTTACCTATAATGTATAACTTTTTCAAACAGAGTATTCATATTTGTACCAATTACAAACATTTCATCCGCTAGATTATGTAACTCACTTGTGAATTTAGTTTATGGTCGGGCTATACGCAGCGACTTGCAAGCATAAACGGTTTATGCAAACGGTATTGTCGGTAATAAAAATACCGGTTGTGGATTCATTTTGCTGTCTTAACGTACACACTTGTGCAAATTAGAGTTTGTTCAAATAAGAATTTGGTTTTTTTTTTGACGCTGCAAAGGAAAATAAGTCTATCTCGGCACGCTAAGCCACATGATCTGCCAAGGTCTTTCCCCTAGTCTCAGGCAAAAAGAAACATATGATGGCTCCAAGTATTGGCACCACGGCAAAGGCAACTGGAGGTAGCCACGCAGCGAATATTGTTAAGCCAGCGACGTATGGGGCCAGCATTGAGCCTGCCCTGGAGACGGTGGATGAGGCACCCATAGCCATGTTACGAGCTACTGTTGGGAACAGTTCTGATGTGTACATGTATCTGGAAAAAGAGAAGGAATATTTTGAATACTGGTTTAATTTAATAATGTTATAAGATTAAAAAGTGAGCGTGTTGATGCCTTTCAAAACATAGAAAGACTTTAATAATAATCGATTGCGAACCAGAATTTTCGACCACAGGCAAAGGTTCGAGAAAGATTTTTTACTTCAAATTATTTTATTATTTTGTTTGGAGTGGAACACTCACTTGGCCTTTACATTTCAACGAACGAAGGACATACTATAATCCGTCCATTTAAATTTTGTATAAAAGGTAAACAAACATAAATGATAAGATGTATGAATGTGGATGAAACGAAAGGAGTGTGTAAGAATCGTAGCAGGTGGCGTTCTATAGTTTCTACCTACCCCCATGGGAAAAAGGCGTGAATTTATGTATGTAAACAAACCTTTGATCGTGAAACATTTATTTTGCTTTAAGAATCCGTTAAACATATATACTTATTTTTCAATCATTTTAAAATGGGTACTTTTAAACGATTCTTAATGATCAAAGATTTGTTTACCTTTTATACAAAATGTAAATGCCCGCACTGTAGAAGCCTTAAATCACTTATTATAGGTTCTTTCTCTATTCAAATTAAATCTTCTTTAAATTGTAGTTATCATCATCAATACTCACATGGTAGCAAACGCTCCCGAAGCGCAGCCCACACCAATAGCTCCCATCGTCAGTCTTACAGCGAACCAGTCTTCTGGCACCACTAAGAACGCGTTGCTGGCCCCACACACAACGAAGAAACTGATCATGGTTATCTTTCTCCCGAAGTATTTGCACAGCACACCGCTCAGCGTGATGCCTGGAACCTAGGAACAATAATAGATGTTAAAACCAAAAAAGTGCTTCGAAAGCGAGATTAATGCTTCTATTGAAAAGAGTACTCCAGTTAAAATTAATCCGGAAGCTCTTAGCATAATCAGTTATAGTTTTCATTCCATAGGAAAATAATCTTCTTCTTTTCCTGCCCTTATGCCACACTAGGTGGGGTCGGCACAACATGTAGGTATTTCATAAATCCATGTTGTTAGACGTTTTGGCTTATTGTTTTATGACCGGCCGCCTGCCTGACATCAACCCTCCTTGGGAATACTCGTTGAGCGTTCGCGCGGGTGACCCAAAGTGCTTGCTGATATTATGCACTGGGTCCCAAAATGATATGCTTGTCAATCTTATTGCCGATAACTAAGTAGACTATGTTCTTCTTGGTAGGGTATACTTGAAGTTCCTCGACCCACTCATTCAGTTTTGCTAGGGAGTTTGGTTCTGACACATCGTAAACGAATATAGCACCGTGAGAGTCTCAGTAAAAACTTAAAACTTCTCGTACTCCGTATTCGACATCGTGTACAATAGAAATAAATGGAGATTTAATACTAACAAAATCTAAAGAATTTAAAAATACTCGCAAAAGAAAATTTATAAAATATCATATTGATATTCGGTTGCCACGGCGATGACATCCATCGTTTCTTTGGTCTTCCTCTACTCTTACAACCATATTTAAAACTCGATAGGAAAATAATGACAGATTTTATAAGATGAACTTATTTAGAGCAAAAATAAATTTCAGTAAAGTGTCGTATTAGTGTAGTGGTGTACCATGCCGAAAATAACGCGGCACAATTTCTTCGTGATTACGTCTGCAATGGTTTTTAAATTACTCGTGACAAACCAGGACATACTAGGCTGAAATTACGTCGCGTCTTACCGATATAAAAACATAGCCGCTGAAGTTCGGTCGTGTAGTTTCGGCGTAGTGTAATGCTACACTTAAATAAGAATATTCATGAACAATGATAAAAATTTTGCAATTCGGCACACGCAAAATACCAGAACAATTGCAATGTTGTTAATTGCTTACATAGGTACTTATCTCTTTTCTTCCGTAAGTACTTCAGTATGATAAACCTATACAATCATAATGTGTGAGGTGATCTAAAATACTCAATACCTATATATTTATTGCTTTCCTTAATGTAGTAGGTACCTAGTAGGCTTAAAACTATGAGTTCATTATGGACCCTGTCGAGCAGTATAGATCGCCTTTTATTAATTAGGTCAAATTATATCAAAGGTCCCAAAGACTGATCAGTCTTATTATGACTACTTAAGATAACAATGACATTATTGATATAAGATAATAATGATAAGTCCAATTACTTGTAACGCTCCAGCCAAAGCAACACTGATGAAGACGTTTGAGCTTGTCTGTCCAACGTATTGGTTGCTTCCGTAGTAACTGATGCCGAGGATGAACCAGATGGTGCAGGTGCAGAAGGTGTAGATCCTGAGCGCCCGGGTCTTGAGCAAGTCCATATAAGTAGCTTTCCGTTGCTGGGAGTCTTTTGGGTTCACGTTGTCACTTGCTATACTTTTAGCTACGTCCATCATGTTATCTGATGGTAAATTATTCCTAAAATACACAAAGATAGGCTTTTAGATAAAAATTTAAATGAATTGAAGAATGGAATAAGTAAATCATTATTCAAAGATTTGAATCAGTAAAAATTTTTTGATGCTCACCATCTTGCTGCCTGCGTCATGACCTTACTTGCCTCTTCTAGTCTCCCTACGGAAATCAACCATTTCGGTGACTCGGGCATAATAAAGAAATACATCAGGTACAACAGATTTGGAATCGCAACGCCCAAACAAAATCTGTCCCAACTTCTTAAGTAGTACGCGAAGAGTGGCATTAACATCTGGCCAACTGGTAGTGGAAGTGCGCAGAGGCAGCTCATAAGCTCTCTTTTTAGAGGTCCGATGATTTCCATCATGAGGATGAAGGAACACAGCATTGTCCCTGCTGTAGATGTGCCGATGAGAAACCGGACTGTAGAGAATAACCAGTAGGTTGGGCAGAACGGCTCTACAAGACTTGTGACTAGTTGTAGCATGCAAGCTATCAGCAATGCTTTACGTCTTCCATATCTGAAATTAATTTTATAATTTGGATTACGTTGACATTTAGATAGTGGCGATCTATGCCTGAGGTTTTTTTTTAGTAGTAAAGGCTAAGAGAACCACAGTTGCCTAATGGATTTTGTTTATAGTCGTTAATGATGCAAGTAACAGAGCCACAATGGCCTAAAAGTTATTCTATAATTTTTCAATAGATGACACCACTCTCATGCACACTTAAGCCATTGTGGCTCTACTACTATCATCATTAACGACAAAAAAAGTTAGGCCACTCTGGACCACATGGTCTCTATGTAAGAAATACTTAATTAAAATTTAATATAATTCAAAAAATTATCATGCGCTCACCTGTCAGCTATAAATCCGAAGACAATACTGCCGACTAAAACACCGAACATGCACAACGTCTGCGTAAAGTTTGCCAGCCAAGCTCTGTCGCAGATCAGCCCCCATTCCGAAATTATCGTGTTCTCGAACTCCGTGTAATAGTCATACTTCACACAATCACTGTAACACGTCCCTGTTTCTATGCTGTCCGTTAGATTCGTTTCTGTGCACAAGAACGTCGTGCTTGGCGCGATGAACACTATCCCCATTTGTTGCCATGCCGCTGAGATCTTTATAGGCGATGCTATTATCAACCACAGCATCAACTGCCATTTTCCGAATTGTCCTATCGCCTTTACCATTTTGTCTGTCCCTTCGTCTTTGTTTTCCATCTTGGCGTCCTTCGTGTCTACCTTCATATTTGATTCTGTATTGTCCATTTTTATTTTTTATTTTGTTAATTCTTTCACTTCACTCACTGTTTCATTGCAGTAGAAATCTAAATGAATTATACGTACTACAGCATTTACACAAGAATAAAGTCTTATCTTGAGTGTCACAGATTAAATATTATAATTGCTTGTATTCGGATGCTTATATTTTGATTGCGCTTATATTATTAGTCTTAGTTTTATCACTTGGGATTGACTTTGCGTCTACTAGAATGAATTTTCACCTGAGACAGTCTTCGGAAGTTCCAAACCTGCAACAAAGATAGATAATTAAACTATTTTGCTGTAAAAGGATTCCTAAGGTTTAGCTGTACTTATTAATTTAATTAAACTAGAGTATGATCATAATAAGGTCCTTACAATCAAGAAAGTTCCGTTAACGTAGTCTTTATGGCTCATTTAATATGATATATTATTAATTATTTTAGGAGTTTCTGAATTCGGGGCAGCGACTGAGATAATTGTAGTCGTATCTGCATTGTTAATTAAAACTAAGTACTTAATTAAATTAACGTTGTTCTGTCTCCACGCTAGAACTCTGAATGCTGCAGCGTTGTGTTCTCGTGATATCTTGACTTCATTGATAAGTGATTCAATTAGTGGGAGCATATCAAGATACGCATTATTATGTTTACGACTTCAAACAATGACTTCTGAGGAAGTTTTCCGATGCTTATCCTACTAACTACCTATAATGGGATATTAAGTAGTATTTTATAAAAATAGTAGGTCATGCAATATCTGGAAAATCTGCATCAATAATAAAGGTACCAATACAGTACATGAATAGTTTGTCCAAAAGGAATTTGGTTGCAATTTCAAAAAGAAGATGCTAATCAAGATTTGGGCTGCCCTGGAAAAATCTAGGAAATTAAAAGTTCATCTAAAGCGTGAGCTCTGTTGATGACCAATGACGTACTACGTCGTATTCGTAGCTTGATAATGTAATATTGTTACACTAACAACTAAGATGTTGCATCGGAAAACTTCGTAAAACCGATCACTTCCGAGCCGACTTCAAGACCTCGAATGATTATTAGTAATGCAGTAGAAAATGATCTTTACGCTGACGCAATACGTTTGAATGGCACTGTAATAAGCGCCTGCCATTGGTGGTTTGGTCAAGTTTGCCAATGCGACTTATAAGCTGTCGTACTATACTTGTCGCCCTAATGTATAAACATATTTCTAGTCGTTATACAAAACAAATCGAGCGTCTAATTGGAGCTCATAAATTAATTATTTCGATTATTTAATATGGTACAGTAGAACTTTATTCTTGGGAAAGTAAACAATAATATCAATTGGCCTACTTCAACAATCAGGACGTTTAATTTATGTAATTGGTTAAATGTGTAAACAAATAAATAACAAGTAGCTTACAAAGTCAATAGGACTTGAGAGAAATAAGTTTTTAGCAATAAAATAAAACCAACTGCGAAACAAATATTTAATTTGGAAAGTTTCATAGTTACTATTAAAGAACTTACAGAATCTGGAATATTGCCAAGTGAAACATTCATTTTACAGTAGTCTTTACTATACCACAAAAATAACTTGGCACTCGCTGAACTAGCTGTTAACTATATTTAATTTTACAGAATCCTTACAAGTTTTTAACTTGATAAGAATCTAAATAAAAGAAAAATGCTTCTAGGTAAGCCAATATTCAAATAAGTATTATTCAAATTCAAATCGTTTATTTGCTAGAACATGGTATATACAGTGATCTTGCAGTGTTATAGATTCCGACATATTGTGCCATATTATGCGGCGTGCAAATTTAAATGAAGTTAATAATAGAGTAATAAGTTAATAATAGAGTAATAAGTTAATAATAAAGTTATTAACTCTTAATAAGGCAAAACGAATATATTACCCACCAACGTTTTTGGAAGATGTCGCGAAAACCTTCTTGTTATACTTTTATTTTTAAACCTAGATTTTCTTTATGACTTTTTGCTTTAATAGGAAATAAAAAAAATTGGTAACTACATTTTTTTTAAAATAAAAAATAGCCAATTGGTTGTTATTTACTATTCTTCAAACCTTAGCCCTAATTAGGCTGGTTTTAGAGCCACGCTGACCGACGGCGCTGACAGCCGAAACGTATGAACTTCTAGGAAGCGTTTTAGAATAACGTGTAGCTATCAGCGCGTGCGGTGGTCAGCGCTGACGGGGAAGTTCATACGTTTCGGCTGTCATCGCCGACGGTCAGCGTGCGGTCAGCGTGACTCTAACACCAGCCTTAAGGGTTAACAGTTGAAGATAACACCTGAACAAAGTACAGTAGTCTACTTAAATAATACGCAAAATAAGAGCAAGGGGCCACCCACTATGCTGTCACATAAAGTTATACACAGTTAAAAGATTACAATATCATCAACTAACTCCTAAAGTTAAGAATTTGTAAGTTGAAATTGAATGTACCGAAAACACAAGTATTAAAATATATAATTCACAAGATACAATGTTTCGAGGTCAAAATATTAGAACCTTTCACTTACTTTAGTATGTGTGTTACGATTCAATACACATGATAGACTGAATTCACTTCATAGACAAACAAGATCTAATGCTGTAACTAAAAAAAAATACTACAAAATAGTGCAGTGTTTATTTTTTCCTTTAAATGATAAAAGTTTACCGTTTTCTTTTTTCTATGTCGGCAGTAGAAAATAAGATACCTTAAACAATAAGAAATTAAAACTCTTTGTATCTTTACCAATAACGGAGTAAGTACTCCATTAGCTTTGCATAGTCGACCTTCTTATACGTTAGTAGCTATCACAAGTAAAACTGTTACGAGTCAATTTATATGCCTAGTTGGGCAATAAGAAATGCTACCATTGATAAGCAAAACGGTTCGTTTTTGGCCATAGGAACCGGGTTTAGTCTAAATAAATTTAGCTAATGAATTCAGGTCAACGATTATAATTAGGTATATGTAGAATATTATTTGTAGATATACAAGCCTAGTCGGAAAGGGGGTACTAAGCCGAAAGGGTGTTAAAGTACCCATAATAATGGATAACTTTTGTTCTACAACTTTCCCTAAAAGTCAATAGTTCAAGAGAAATAGCTGTTGAAAGATTTCATAAAAAAATACGCTAAATTCTATCTATCCTCAGCTATGATCAGACGTGTTTAAATTTTACGTCATATTTGGGGTCACGAATTAGAAACTCCATTTTCTGGATTCATAACTAAGCAGGGTTAAAGCAGGGTTGAAGAATTTTTGAAAAAAATGAAATAAAAAGAATTTTTATGGAAAAAATATTAATCGGATTTTTAAATTTTAACACTTTCTTTAAAACAATCGTCAGTAATATGTTAAGTGACCCGCGGTTTAGTACCCCCTTTCTGACTAACCTTGTATAAAATAATGAATGGTATGAGTGTAATCATGGCAGTTCGCCGCGGATGAAACACAGCAGACTAGAGCTGGTTGATGAAAGGAATACAGGCTTATACAACTCGATTACATAAAGAATGCCATTGAAAATGGCGACGTTTCATTTCCATCTCACTCACGCACATTCTCTGTGAGCAATGATGATGATAGCGTTATTTCATTACTGAGTGAAGAGTTTTTAAATCGATGGCAGCAAAGTAAAAGAAGACATCTACAAAATCGCAATTTTACAGGAGAGCATATTTAGTAAATAAAAAACAGAGGCCATTTTGCTGCGATGTTTCTTAAAATCGAGTGTAGATGTCTTCATTTACATGCCAGATTTTCTTCATTATTTTGAAATTTTAATACAGACTTGTAGATAGGGTTGATTTAAGCTCATTTTTGTAAAAAATGCATTTAGTAAAAATGTAGATGTCCGTATCTACTTTGCTGCCATCGAAATAGTAACTTTAGTCAATGTTATTCTTGTCTGTAGTGATAAGTTTACATGAGTAAAGACGGTCCTAGTTGGAGCGTACTCACGTAAACTTTATCAGGGTTACCCGGCTTAATTTTGGATTCAACCGGAGCCTTTAATCATCGCTCTTCACGTGCCGAGCGACGCGACCTCGCCTCATGCATGCCCTACCCACTTCCATATAAATTTTATTAATAGGCCTAACCAAACCTGTAATCTTACTTAGATTAGGAATTTATTAAATAATATTATTACTATTAACTTTTATTGGTGCAAATCAATCCCATTCATATAAAAATTATGATAACGTTTTATTGTGTCGAGTAATATTTAGTCATAGTTGGTATTTTTAACTAAATTTATCCTCATTATATGTATTTGTCCTGCAGAGCATCCTGGGCGAGTTCAACCGCGAGCAGGACGCGTTCATCAAGGGGCAAGAGGGCCGTGGCAGCGCCGCCGCCGTGCCTCCGTGGGTGGGTGCTCCCAACGAGCCTGCACTTAAGGAGGAGTGCCTCTCTCTATCTACCGTGAGTATTTACAGAGGCCTGCCAGCCTAAGCTCCATTCTAGAATGTACTAACTTCTGGGCAACGAGAGACTTATACTGGAACACGAAAGAGCAATAATGCAACGGCTATGTTCAGACTGGTCGACGTGTTGTAACTTTGAACTTCCTGTTACCTATTCTGGTGAAGGTGAACCTACTAGCACAAGTATAATATCTCACTTGCTCTGGGGCAAACTCAGTCAGACAGTAAATATTTGTCTTTTCAATAAATCCAAGTGCAGAATGAGATTATGGGGCAATTTTGCCCAATATATTTATTTTTCAGGTCCAAATAAGTATAGACGGAATCTGGCATTGGTCTGTCTATTTTGGGTAATTGTGCTGTGGATATGGGTAGCGAGTTGACGAATCTAGACCCCACCCTGAATACGCCTATGCACTTGCTTTACTATCCAAAAACAGAGTCCACACACTGATGTCCCTACAGTAAATTCTGTCAGAATCGCCTTACTGGTGTGTCGATGTTTATTTATACAGCAAATAATCAGCCGAAGTGGGCAAAGATAAATCCTCGTAAAGCTTCATCAATAAAGTTTTAATCCCCAGCATTAAGGAGCTTCTTAGTGAAGATTAGGAACTTTGAGACACTTGATCTGTTGATTCTTATGAGTAATCACTGTGGATACATCTTCTTACAATTCTATAGAACTT
Source organism: Amphipyra berbera (assembly GCA_910594945.2). Taxonomy (NCBI): domain Eukaryota; kingdom Metazoa; phylum Arthropoda; class Insecta; order Lepidoptera; family Noctuidae; genus Amphipyra; species Amphipyra berbera. Next base: position 1,129,549 of record OU343142.1, on the reverse strand, counting down.
CCAAGTGTGCCTTTTGTGTATCTACAAACATTCCTCATCTACCTAGCCTTTTTGAGGTCGGGTTCTAGTTTTACCAGATACGGTTAAATATTAGTATGTTACACGGAGCGACTGCCATCAGACCTTCGCAACCCAAATACTGGGCAATAACGATATCCTAAGTTAAGACTGGTTGTTAGACTTACCCGTAACAACTGTCATAGGTATGCGTATGACAACCGGGTCTGACGTGTTAACGTGCTCTCCGAGGCACGGAGGGATATCGATGTTTAAATATTGGTAAAAAAATCTGTCCACTATGCAGGGGATATTGATATTGTCAACGTAATCATTTGATATGCACAAGACACACTCAAACAACTGACAGTTAGTTGCCTGCACATTTAGCAATTTTGCCAACTGTACCTAACATAAATTGTAGTCGAACAAATGATTCTTCTTTCTTTTTCATGTGGTTAGTGACTAACTTAGTGTCAGAGTTTATGCCGCCCATGGGCCTTTGGCTTGGCTTCACATGTCGTCGAGAAATATCTCTCAAGCATGCCGGTTTCCTCACCATGTTTCCTTCACCGTTTTTAAGCAAGTGATAATTAATTATACAATACGCACATGAATCCGAAAAGTCAGAGGTGCGTGCCTTGGGTTCGAACTCGAGAGTTATGACTTGGCAGTCCGACGGTCACACTACTAGGCTATCACTGCTATTACAAATTATTATCTTCATTTGTTTCCAGTCTTCCTAGGGATCTACCTTATGTCAAAAGTATGTTATCCGCATCAACATTTTATAGCTAAACTTTTGACGAGGGTGCGTTGTATATGTTCCTAAGAGTTGGTATTTATGTAATAATCGAGGAAAAACTGGTGGATGCCAAGCTCACAGCTTGGCTCATCGCCGCAAGGTTGCCTGCTTGTCGGTCTTCTATAGACTGTACTTCGGAGAGTGTGCTCAAGAACTCCACGACCTCATCCCACCGGCCCCCTTCTACCATCGGATATCTAGACGCACTGCAAGTTACCATCCATACTTAGTTGCCATTCCACCAATTGGCACTAAGCGCTTCCAAACATCCTTCATAATGCGCACTGCAAAAGAGTGGAACTCACTACCTGTATCTGTGTTCCCGAACGCATTCAACCTGTATCTCTTAAAAGTTAGAGTTAACAGGCTTCTTCTGGGTAAGCTCACTCCATCGTAGACTTTGTCTCTGTCTCCTCTGACCTAGACTAGAGTCAAGAGCAAACCCATTTCAAATAAAAAAAATCGCTTCCTGTATACCTACAAAAAATAAAAGTATACAGGTTGTAAACAAAATCATGTAATTCCTTCAATGTACTGCTGCCATAAATTAAACCAGCAAGGGAAACATCTGGATGCATTAAAAAAAATTACAAGAAGTAAACATGTGTTTTTAACGTGAGACATTTTAGCGCCTCGAGCCAATTGCGCGGCTATTGCTCGCCGCGCAGTCATTTAACTCGGGGCGCTAAAATGCCTCGAGTTAAGAACACATGTTTACTTCTTGTAATCTTTTCTTTATTGAATCCATAATTATCTTCTTCAGGGTTAGTCTATGTCAGCAGTACATCACGAGGTTTGAAGGAATTACATGATTTTGTTTACAACCTGTATAGTTATTTTTTTCGTTCAGTTGATATTGGACGTGCTTGGTTTACGATCTGAACTTGATTGTTACTTGCGTTTACGGTGAAAGAAAACTTCTTGAGAAAATCTGCATACCAGAGAAAACAAAAAATAATGTTTTGATTGTGTGTTGTCTGCCAACCCGCATCAGGCCAGCGTGGTGGACTAACACCCATATTCTAAGACGTTCCTCCAAAACTTACTTGACTCATACTCGACTCAGAACGGCCTCGAAACCACCTTCAAAATTGTATTCTTAGTCGCAATTTCGAGTGAACTTTGAGGTTCCTCGATGGAGTCATTACGTCATAATTTGAATTATCTGCATCGCGCAAATAACGCCGTGATAAAAAATTGTAAGGATTATCGTAAGCATAATCGACAATCTTCAACATTAATTTTTATTACATACGAACTTTGACACTTCCTTCCTTAAGGTAGGTTCCGAGGTACCTTGAGTTTGACAGATGATTCTTTACCTCGACTGAGGAAAAATCTCGAGTCGAGGACGTTTATGTCAAGTCGAGGTGGATTCGAATCGAGTAAGTTTTGGAGGAACGTCTTAGAATATGGGTGTAAGTCCTTCTCATTCCGAGATGCCCATGCCCAGCAATGGGACAGTATTGAGCTGTTTATACTTCGCTTCCTATAATTTTAATGTCGTATATTCCAGGACCGGCGGAACTTCGTCCGTGCGCCTCCAGCGGGCGTGGAGTTTGACTTCGACTATGACAAGATGTACCCGGTGGCTGTGGCCATCATGGGAGAAGACCCTAACCTGGAGAAGATGCGCTTCGATCTCGTGCCAAAAGTGTAAGTTGATTAATATCTTTTTTCTCTAGACTAAAGGTATACTCGCATCAGTCACGTCAAAAAACATAGTTCAGTAGAAGTTGAAGAACGTCCATCTTACACGTCAGTCGCTGTCATGACTGGCGCGTCTCATTCAACCTCGCGTCACGGGCACATTCAAACGCTTAAGGCTGATTTCCACCAAACGGCTCGCATCGCATCGGATCGGAACGGATTTTATACAATCTTTAAACGATATTAAATCGTGTACACAGTATTTAAAGTCTATATTACCAAGCCGCACACAGCAGCTTGACCGCGGGCGTCTTCCGCGACACGCGATCGTAGCTGGAAATATGCTGCGACGCGCGAACGACTCCGTTCACCTGTCGTCGTATCCGATCGGATCCTTTCAAAAATTAGAACACTTCAACACGGTAGTAATTAAACTATTTGACTAGGCGCAGAAACGGATACGTTCACAAGCGACTGTACGGAGCCGGTCGTATGCGTCGACATCCTGCCGGACGCGATCGGCTGTCACCGCATCCGTTTGTATCCTTTCCGATACAATGCGAGCCGTTTGGTAGAAATCATCCCTTGTGGTCGCAAATGAAACATGGTGGCCGTTACTAGGACTGGCACCATTCACATGACACGTCACCTCCGTTGACGTTGACGTCACTGATCGGTGACTTGACGGTAATGTGACTGATGTGTGTGCGTGTGTACCTTTAATGTTTCGATAACTATGTACATCTTCTGACATTTGACTATCTGACAAGATAAAGCTCTATTACTGAAGATAATAATGAAAAGATAGTGTGGGTTTGTTTGTTTAGTTTACGTGGGGGTTATCCCGAAAACTTCTTGAATGATTCAGAAAATTTTTAAGATTTTGAAGACAAAGGCCCCTGCCGCGTCAGTCTGGACGTGCGCGATTTTGGAACAGTTTTCACGATAGATAAATAATCCACAGATTAGAATTCGGTTGCCAGAAGCCAAGTTGCGTAGTGAAAAACTTGCTAGTGGACTTGGAGCTTAAAGTCCTTTCATCGGATGGTCTACTTTACTGCCTTTTAATAAAAAACACCGTTGCGAAACATTACGTTTTTAAAACAGTACCAAAACGAATTCATTATATTCTAAAAAATCTTTACATAGTATATAACAAAGTCGCTCCCGCCGTCTGTACGCTTAGATCTTTTAAACTACGCAAACAGATTATAATGCAGTTTTCAGCAATAGATAGAGTGATTCCAGAGGAACGTTTATATGCCCCACATTCGTATCTACATTGCACCCGTGCGAAGCCGGGGCGGGTCGCTAGTAAAATATAAACACGTAATACTGTTGGTATTGAAACTCAAAAATAATACCCAGACCAACTTAATAGGTTATATTTTATGTTAAATATTTATAAAAGCAATGCCACTAAATAATGGATACAAATCGCATTTGACAACTTGTTCCCTCTCACTCATAATGTATTCCTATCTTTCTTTCGCCCCGTACGGTGTGGACATTTATTAATAATATAATATAATATATATACAAGGTTAGTCGGAAAGGGGTACTAAGCCGCGGGCTACTTAAAGTATCACTGATGACTGTGTAAAAGCAAGTGTTAAAATTTCAAAATTCGATCATTTTTATTTGCATGCAAAAATATTTTTATTTTAGTTTTTTCAAAAAGAAAACATACCTGCTTTAGTTATGAATTCAGAAAATTAAGTTTCTAATCCGTGACACCAAATATGACCTAAATAGTAAACACAGCTGATCATAGCTATGGACAGATAGATTTTAGCGTATTTTTTTATGAAATCTTTGAACAGCTATTTCTTTTAAACTAAGTTTTGGGGAAAGTTGTAGAACAAATGTTATCCTTTATTATGGGTACTTTAAAACCCTTTCGGCTTAGTACCCCCTTTCCGACTAACCTTGTATATAATATAATTAATTCAAAACAAATGGAAACTAAACATTAAAAAATACAAGACTTTAAAATATGTATATTAAAACTTAAACAAAATACTTTAATGATATTAGCCATTAAATTATTTGCCAGATTTTTAAACTTTTTATAATATAACATCACGCCTTGTATTCCCCTAAAGGTTCGGCAGAGGTGTTTTAGTACACCCTCGGTTCGCCAGTTATGTTAAAGTCCCATGTAATAGGGTGCGAGCCTATTGCCATTAACCGGGCACAAATCCCGACACCGGGCCGCTACTGAGGATTTCCACACGGAAGAACCCAATAGCACTTCGCCCGAACTGGGGATCGAACCCAGGACCTCACGATCAGCAGTCGCGCTTGCCACCACTAAAGTAACGAGGCAGAGGAACTTTAAAAAAATGGAATGTAAATCACAATAATGATTTTGTTTTGCTAACCACACCATGCATTTTATAAGTACCTACCGCCATTCTTATATCTATTATTTATTAGCGCCCGATAATTAAATAAACAAAGCGATGGAAATTGTGTTTAAGGAGAAGTTTTGTCCAGCACTGGACTAAGTCTAAATTAATGTATTGTAAAAATAAACACATATTTAGTTCACTGTTTAGCAATACGCGCAGAACTGAGAACCTCTTTTTTTCAAAGTCGGTGAAAACCTTACCTGCTCTGTGCTCCAGTAAAGTCACTGCACCAGTATTGGCAAAACTAACGCAACACATAAGATTACTTTCATATAAGAAGGCTTCTTAATGTAATAGCTTATCGGTGTCCAGATAATACTTAACGTGCTTTATGATGCTATAGTATGTCGGATAATTGTGTTTACATGGCTCCATCGAACTTGATCGTTCTCCTTTTCGTGTGGTTAGTGAATAACCTGGTGTCAGAGTTTATGCCGCCCATGGGCCTCTGACTTGGCTTCACATGCCGTCGAGAAATATCTCTTAGGCATGCCGGTTTCCTCACGATGTTTTCCTTCAAGCAGGCAAGTGATAATTATACGATACGCACATGAATTCGAAAAGACTCGAGATCTATGACTTGGCAGTTCGACGGTCATAGCACTAGGCTATCACTGCTGTTGGTCGAACTCTCACAACTACATACACACACATACTATGCGTGCCAAATAAGAATAGGATCGCTCTTGCTACAACTTCACACGATAGCTGTCAAATTGGCTACTGCCAGCAAAAAAATACTATGAAAAAAAAATGTTATATTTTTTTATTCATAAATTTCATTATTATTTACATTCATTTTTATAAAATGTTATTTATTGAATCCCATAAATAGATAATTTTGGATAATTTAATAATATTTGAAAACAGTATTCATTAAAGAAATGCACCAACATATGTATATAGTTAACTTCACGAAATGCTACTGGTCACCCTAATATGTCGCCATAATAATAATATAATTACTGTGTAATTAATTTGGCGTAAAATTGATAAGAAATACCAAAAAAGTGAACAAAAATAATTAAACTGAATATAATTTCTTTATTTTCTTTTTTGCACACCTTAACTTTGGTAATGAAGTTCACGAGTATTGCGGAACAAAATGGCGTCTTGACAGTGCTATTCTTATTTGGCACGCATAGTACCTATTAACATTATCGACACCCATTAACTGACGCCCGTTGAGTAGATACAAAGGGTCCAGATGAAACCAGCGAGCGCCGAGTACTTGAGCTTGATGTTAAGCTGATCTGGTCCTGTTTGGACCAGCAGTGCCTCTTATAAAAGAATTCGTTCTGTTTTTAATTTATGTTACATTGTACAGAAGGGAAATGAAAAGAGTCGTCACTTTTCAAATTCTTTCCTTTCCCACATCGCGGGCACATGTTACTTTTTCAAACTGTTGAACGGAACATACCAATGTATGGAAAATTATGCTTAATTATTTGGTAGCAAAGATCAAAATTGCCTGTTGATCTTTAACATTCGCCCTACACACCAGTCATAATTGACTAAAAACCGTGTTGCCAAAACGCGATTTTTTTTGTTAAGCTTTTACTATGAAACCTCCATGTAACCACATTTAATAAACATACTACATTTTCATTGATAAGTGATACATAAATAAATTCGGATTTGACATAACACGATATCCTCCCTGAGTTTTCGGCTTACTTTAATCTTTTTACTATTGAGTAGTTAGATAATAATAAGCCCAAAACTCACATTTATTTACCTTGGTGTTGGACAGGGATGGTTTGTAAATAAATGTGGGCGATAAGATTACGGTTGTAAATATATAAAAATAAAACGTTCGTCACACCAAACGCGGGACGCGAGCAGGTCGTGTTGTTTGCGGGCTCGCGTGTTTGTATCAAAGGATGTTTTAAAGGTTGTTTTAGCAGTAATAGCCTAGTGGTTTGAACCACGGACTGTCAAGTCATAGGTAGTTCGAACCCAAGGCACGCACCTCTGACTTTTCGGATTCATGTGCGTTTGTATAATTATCACTAGCTTAAAAACGGCGAAGGAAAACATCGTGAGGAAACCAGCATGCCTGAGAGATATTTCTCGACGGCATGTGAATCCAAGTCAGAGGCCCATGGGCGGCGTAAACTCTGACACCAGGTTAATCACTAACCACACGAAAAGAAGAAGATCAAAGGATGTTATACCAAAAGCTAGTGTAGGCGCTCCGTCGACGACACGATCCGCGCGCGCCCCGCGTTCGGTGTGGCGAATACTTAACTGCGTCCTTGCTTGTGATCGCCGAAAGTTAGTTTAGTTGAGGTATTGTATTCCTACTGTTTACCGGAATTAGCACATTCCAGGTCGACACATCACGTTTAGGCTAGCATGTTCTGACTTTGAATATTTATAGTTTTATATCGTCATAGGACTGTTTGATAATACATGTAATAAATCAAAATGATATTAGAAGTCTATGGGCCGTATTGATACATAGCCATAACATCAGAGCTTCCTCTCTTTTAATTAAAAAAAAAGAATATGTCGTCATATGTATGAAATTACAATGACTACATTTTGATAGCTTCATTTACGATGGTGCTCCCAGACCGCCATGTTGTTAGTGGTTTATTAATATGGACCTAGATCAAGATCTATCAAAGACAAAAGAGATGAACCTGGTTATGAAGTATGTAGTCTACCGGGTGTAAGGGACGGTTTATCGAAAACTGAAACAGCAAAATCAGCTCATTATTCTGATTTGAAAATAGGTGGCAATTTTTCTCGAAATTTTCCGAATTTACTGGAGATGTCTCGTTGACCTATATTTTATTGTATTTTAATTACATATTAATATCTTAAACTACGTGCCAAAGACAGGTTAACGAAAATTTTAACAGTGAATTTAGCTCAATATTTTGAATTGAAAATCAGTGGAAAGTATCCAAGGACGGTGTTTTCCGAATATACCGTTTAAAAAAAACTTTTTTTTTTGCAAAATGTGTCGTATCGTAATAGCATAAGTTAGTTTACATCAGAGAAATCTAAAATGATTTAAAAAACTAATCGGAAAATTCTAAGACTACCTACACTCATTTTCAATTCAGAAGAATGCGCTGTTTGTTTCCGGTACACTACACACGGTATATATAGTGACACTGCACAATTAGACGCCATGCAGTGAAGGGCGACCTTATCCAATTATCTGACAAGGTGCGGCAGAAGCGCTGATACGATATCGAGAAAGCCGATACGTCATAGTAACTGTAGAGAAGGCTTAACTTTGTGGTTATTATAGCAGCCGGACTGCCTCGTTGGTCTAGTGATGGCAAATTCGACTGTTGATCGTGAGGTCCTGGGTTCGATCCCCAGGTCAGGCAGTGTTATTTGGTTTTTCCCAGGGAAATTCCTCAGTAACAACCCGGAGTTTGGATTTGTGCCCGGTTGATGGCAATAGGCTTGCCCACATGGGATTTAAATATGACGGCGAAATGTGGGTGTTACTATACACCTATGCCCAACCCTTCGGGGAATACAGGCGTGATGTTATGTATGTCGTTGGAACTCACAAGCCTGGTATTCAGACAACTGATCTAAACAGACACACGAAACTAACTCAGAGATCAAGGTCTCTTTTCAGACATTGTGGTATTTTAAACTATATGAGTGTAACAATGTAGGGCAACGTCTGGAATGGCCTTTTGAGAAAAGTGCCGTAGCAGGTTTGAGTTGACCTGTCAGCCACAGTATTGCTCAACCTTATTTTCGGGTGTGTAGTGAGAGTAGTAGGTTTCCTAAAAGGCTGGTAATTTTGTTTAGTTTATAAGCTCTCTCCCGTATTTTTGAAGGTTTGGATACACAAAGGTTACTGTTGTCCAACCACTGTTCCCCGATGACCAGTTACTCTATTCCGATATCAATTCTCACGAAATAGAAGGCGAGTTTTAATACCTTTTATCGAGAGCAAAACCAAAAATGGGTTACTAGTTTAAAAAAAAGTATAACACTACGAATGTTGTTCTGGTTAGTCTTTTCCCAACTATGTTGGGGTCAACTTCCAGTCTAACTAGATGCGGCTCAATACCAGTATTTTACATGGAGCGACTACCATCAGATCTCAGCATCCCAGTTACAGGGTAATGCCGATATCCCAAGGTTAGACCGGTTGTCAGACTTTCAGACTACTGGTCACTCGTAACGAGTGTCATAGGTATTCGTATGTCACCGGGGACCGACTGTTTAACGTGCTCTCCGAGGCACGCAGGGTTCTCGATGTGTAACGAACGGTCCCCCATCCACAGACTGACCGCGTCAAACAAGTATGATCCTCGTGGTTGTTAATTCGCCACGAGCCCCCTAAAACTGCGAATGAAACCTAGAAATACAGTCAAAAGTCAAGCTTGCAATACAAGACCAATCAAGTGATAACTTAAATGATCTTTTATATCTTTCCAGCATCACGGAGGAGAACTTTTGGCGGAACTACTTCTACCGCATGTCGCTCATCTGCCAGGCCAACGAGGCGGACGCGGCTGCCGGCCGTCAGAGCAGCGCCGACGACTCCCAGGGTATGCATACCAGACAATAATACATCCATTGACTCATACACCCATTATAAAAAAACAGAACTTCCCATGAAATGTCTACAATAGGTAAAGTTGATCATGAATAGGATGATATATTTTTCAAAAATATCTGACTGGGTTATTTTCAGAAACTAATACAGAATATGGGATGTCATTCAAAATATTCTTACTTTACTACGATGAAAAGACATCCCCTGAACTGAAAAAAACTTTAAATTAGTTCTCATAATATGTACATCAATTTTAGGACTCAAATTTTTGTATTCATAATAATAGTTTTAAATATTACTTCGTACATTAAGTTCATCATTCATTTAGGTTTCATCTTTTTTTGTTTTTTTATTATTTGGATTTCTTTTATTTTCTTCCCAAATCAGACGATGATAAATCGGCAAGCGAGAATCTGATTGTCAATGAGAAATCGTCGCAAGAGTCGATTGATGACGTCAAGAAACGAATAAAGTCTTTGAAAGTCGATAGAGAAAACGAAGATGGTAAGACTTGATTTTGTTTAGTCTTTTTATTTACAGTTTATTTATTACTAACAAGTATTGTTATTTAAGTTAATGAAAGTATTTTAAGGTCGGGTAAGGAAGCCACAGTTGCAAAATGCTGTGAATATCTTGCACAATTTATCTGGTTTTTCTTATTTAGGACAACTTGGAAAAGTATAGAGTTACGTCTTTAATTTCTTATTTCATTTATGTTATCTCACACATGGCCATATTATTTAGTTTTAATTTATTTGATTTTCATTAAAGTCATATCGACATTAGACCTGACATAAACGTACGTATCGTCGCGAACCGCGAACCATCCACATTATAAATCTGAACCAACTTTGAGGAATATATTGCATTGCATGCTCTCTGTATATATAAATATTTGTCTGGCTATAACACTTTTAACAACCCACTTTTTACTAAAACCACTTGAAATAAATCCTCTACTATTGCTAACAAATTTACCAAAACATACTGACAGTTTAACTTGACAATCTGAGTATTAAATCAATTTCATGAGTAAATGTAACTTGTTTTTATCAACTATAATTGCCATAATCATTATTAACAATTAAATTAAGACAATCAGTCGAAATAAATTTGGATCCATTAACACCATCCAAATATCATTATGCACTAATGATTACGAAATGGTATACTTCAATATTAACATTGTTGCTAAACGCATATACTTTTTCTTTCTCCCTGGAATGCAGCTTAAAGGACGTCTTAACATCCACAGCACACAATATTATAACACCACTGTTCTATATATTATTCTCTAATTATATGGTCTAGCTAGACATTTACTAAGGAATCTAGTGTATTTTCCGTGATTCTCGTTACTATAATTGAAGTTTAATCTTAAATTGCATTGTACCCATCATTCGTGTTGCCTCTTTGACCACATTTGTATGAATGAAAAATCACGACATTGGTACTGAATTTCTGAAGATTCTAGCAATTGTAGGCCGTTTGAACGCCCTTAGGTATTAGGGGTGGGTAATGTATAGAACAGTAAATATCTAGTCGATACGATGCTTGCATCAAAGAATGTACTATGCTATTATCTTCATGAGAATTGTTTCAATCTTGATAAAATAATGCCATCACGATCTAGCTAGCGGGTACGCACATGTAACGATAGAAAATTAATCATCGGTATAACTGTTAAAATTTTAACACTTAGCTGTTATTTCGCTGTGAGATATTTAAAATGGGTTGCAAAGTGTCTCCGTATGTATGAACTTTTATTACCTAACCTATCCTGCCCACTATGTTGCCTGAAGATATTCGTTTACCTCGATGATTTTATTATTTTTGCTCTGATACTATAAGCTTGACAGTAAAGTCTTGGCATTATTGTGTCAAGCCCACATCACTGTTAATCCTCTCACACATTATAAATATAATTTCAAGCGTTATTACTTATATAGAATTTATCGCTGTTTGCATTATTATTTGAACTTTTAAAGATATATCACTGTGTCATATCTTCATCCTTGTTGTTATCTCGTGTGTCGTATATATATACAAAGTGAATGTTATATGACAATATAGCTTTTCTGTCCTTGAATTTAGGACTATAATAACTGTATATATAACCATGTATTTATTTATAATCTGTTGTATGTCACTGGTAGCACATTGGTCTATATTTCAATAGCTTGTAATATCTCCACGGATTCGAACGATTTCCTGTTCATGATTTTGCTATTGACGTAGAGACCACTACGGTTGAATTGTATACTTATCTATAAAATAATAAAAATCAAATAAAATTTTCTCAATGGAACCTATTTTAATGTCTACTAAATGTTATATATGTCTAAGTATCGATTAAGGTTATATAGCTGATAATATCACACAGTTCATTAAAATTCGGCTCAGTAGCGTTAAATGTAAGTATATATTGTTCAGGTTTTGACATTGCTACTTGTATATCAACCTTGTTACTTAAGCTTTATGGTCTATCATTGCTTGTTTGTCTTGTGTTTTTATTTATCTATCTGCTTATATATTTCTCAAAGTTGGTCGTTACCTCTTGGCGTTTGTTTCTCACTGCCTTTAAACTGTTTTCGCCGTAGCAATGTTAAAACTTTAAATCTTTTTGTACATAAACTTGTGTTGTCAGCCTATCTGAAATCTTTCATCGTATTATAATGATTTTAAAACCACATTGGACGTGCAAATGACAATTAACTTTCATTCGTAAAGATCTTAAAGGAAAATACAAAAAAAGGTCTAATATCGAAATTATATATTTATAGAATGATCAGATATCTATCAATTGATAATTAAAGATAAAATTGTTGTTTGTACTAAAAAAAGAAACATTGCACAGCCGCGACATATCACTTATGGGTGACAGTCAATTATGAATCCATATTAACTGCCGTCTTCATAACTATTTGGAAACTTTACTGACAACACAGTACTTCCCCGTTTGTTTTGTAATTATTTACAATTAGCATTAGGTCTATATTAATCAGGAGAATAATCCAATGTTATAAAAGTTGTGTAGATCTAGGTGGACTCATTTATGATAGAGTTTGAAGGTTGAATCGATTGTGACTACTGGCCTAGTATGCTGTCGCCCGGGTTTCTTTGTTACTGATTCTTGTTAGTGCTTTTTTGCTAGAGGTTTGGTGTTGGTCGAAAGAATTAATCTCTTCACCTATATTAGCATCGTTTGTGTAGAATTCTTCTGATAAAAACGATTGTGTAACAAAAGTAATACTTTCAACAGTGCTAATTTAGTAGTCAGTGACATCGCTGCATTTTCTGGTGGTGTTTTTATTAAAAGAATCGTAACAACATCAAATGTACATTGATGTGTACACGTGTGAAATGTGCATTTAAATGACGTTTTAAGGACTGGAGTCAAACCTACTGTACTATACATTCCACTGGCTAGTTCTACGACTTCCAACCGCAAGCCTCTTGCAAATCTAATAAAGTGTTGAGCAATAAATTAGTCGTGATTATGATCGTTATTCGGTGTCCATTTAATCATAGTCCCGATATATAACTAAATAATTTGGCTATATGTGTGTCTTCGCGACTCTTCTCCAAATTTTTATTATCTTTTTCATGATTATTCTTGAAAACCCTGGCTTGCCCTAGCCTGGTATGGTCTGCTTCCCCCAGTAGGGTCCCTGACCATGTACCACATGTAACTAGCGACAGTATATACTTTTCAACACTCGAACATTGTTTAGTGAAATTACGACGTATAGTTAAAAATGAAAAATTGGCATTTATAGTTAGTTATTATGAATTGAAATAATTATATTATTCTAAAATAATATTGGTGTTGTTATTTTACGGATTAGTTGTAGATTATATACCTACTGCTACAAAATAAAAAATAACTGAGAAAATTTAAATGCCAAATTGATAATCTGTAATTTTGATTGAGATAACTAATTTCGATTGAAAAATTCTGATCCTATGATACAAGAGAAAAGGCCATACCCTCTAGATTAATAAAGGTTATGACAGAGTAAGTATCTGAAGCTTCTATAAGGAAGTGTTTGTTGGGGAAATGAAGAACTATTTATCCCATATGTACAAGTAAGTATATTGGCACTTTTGATGCGATTACGCGACAGCGGATGCTGCTGCTGCTAGCGTAGACGCAGCCTTAGTGACAATTCGAGCCATAGGGTCGATAGCAGCTCTACAATTTTATAAGGGATCGCAATGGAGCCTGTGATAGTAACTGTTTGTACTCGCGGCCTTCGTTGTCGTGAATATCAGTATGCAACAAGATGCGTCTCGGTGCGATTTTGTTGATATCACTAATTGACAACCAGAATATTATATTTTGGCTTTTGAATGAAAATTACCTTAATTGAGCATCATTTAGGCTAAGCCAGATACACACCTCTGTAAGAATAAATACTTATTCAATTTAAAGAAACTGAATAAGAGATTTCATGGCGGTTTGACAGTTTCTCTACAGAAAATCTGCCAAATCGCCATATTTATTTTCCAGATAAGAGTTCTCCAACGATTGTAAGACAAGCCCTATGTTTCAATAACGTTTTAATCCAACTACATACTAATTCTGTAAATTGACCTGTTTTAGAACAATGGGAAAAAGAACTGGAAGCTGAACTGAAGGAATATGAAGTAGTAGCAGACAAGGCTGGTGACGACAAACAGTGGGAGAAGGAATGCGAGGATCTGTTGGGAGATGACGTAGACCTTAAGTAGACCGAGTAGACCGGAGAATACTGAGTAGACCGAGGACTTACGAGGCTGCACTAAGGATATAGACATGCCCCTTTGAGATAAGATGGTTTTGATATTATTTTTTAATTTAAGAATAGTAAAAAAAGTTACGTTTTTGTTTTAGGAATTCAATTAGTCATTATTTCATTTTCAGATGCAGCTGTTATGAAATCGATATTATTAAATATTAATTACATTTTTAATTTCATTAGATTTTATATTTAATTTTTCTACTGTCCTTATGAAAATATAATAATAGGTTCGATGACAATATTTTACTATGTAGTCTATATTTTGTTTAACGTATAATTAAATAATAATTTTAAAGGGGCGGGTCTCAATCCAAAGTTGGCACACGGAGCTCAATTAAATTCTTATGATGACGTTAAGGGTGCATTGAACTCTCCATGCGACGCTTGTGTGTATATGCTTGCGATTTTACGTTTGTACATGATGGGCCATGATGGCGATAGGCATTTTGTAGGGGTAATAAAAGTTGGACTTGAAAATATACTAGGATTGGCTGATTAGATTGGACAGTTGTGTAGGGATAGTAGCAAGGGTAGGTTGTGTAGTATACCCCGTTCCAACTACGTCAAATCGGCACTTAATTGAACGACTATTGTCGGAATTGTGTCGGAAATCCGACATAATGGGAAAAGAATTCCATGTCGATAATAGCGATAATTAGAGCGGGGACCGTTCCAAAAGAGAATTGTAGAAATACAAATAGCATGGCCCATTTAGTACAGGAGTTTGGGCCTAAAGCTTATGTTACAAAAATGTTAACAAATTATTAATATAATTGATTAAGTATAAGAGGAATTTTAGCTATATTTCAATTATAATAAGAACTAATGCAGTTCGTCTTACTACATTTAGTTTTACTTGCTAATATTAGTCATCCAAAAAAAACTACTCCGTCTAATGAGCACGGAAATAAATTATAATTATTATTGGTTATACATTAACCTTTACATTCCGTCAGTACTACATGATTTGCAGATTTTTTATTAAAAGTTTAATAACAGAATTTAGAAAAAGGTAGGTACATATTACTGTTAAATCTGGAATAGTGTTAAACCTTTGAAGTTACGTGTGAATACTAAGATTTTTTACACAAGAATTGGTGAATGTAATTGCTAGGAAAAAAATAGTTCCAGTTAGTCTGGGCTAGTAGTGTATAGCCTTCAATATTGCAATGCTTGAAAAAGGCCGCTCAGTTGTAAGTATAGTACTACACAACAAAGAAGTCGCATCAGCAAACTTGATTGAACAACCAATGGCAGTCGCTCATTTTCGCGCCACTCACTCTTATTGCGTCAGTGTAAAGATCATTTTTTTTACCTACAAATAAACATTCGTGTGCTTGAAGTCGCACTCAGTTGGGAACTGATCGGTTTTACGAAGTTTGCCGATGCGACTTCTTAGTTGTGTCGTACTGCACAAAAATATATTACGTGACACCAATTGTGTACGCTTAACCCCAGATTCTAAAAGGTTGATTAACCCAAAAAATGACTAACCACCTGTCTAATCTAAAGTCAAGTGTTGTGATTGGTTGTTATTATTTTGGTTTACCAATCACATTCGTTAATATGAGAATTTACAACAGATTAAATAGATCAGCCTTTCTGAAACTGGGGATTAGTATGCAATAAATCTTTGACTATTCAACACAACAAAAGAAACACATTAAAAGTCAAAGCACACATATCAAATCGGAAAGGGATCGTCACCGTATCCACTCAAGCCGTTCAGTATTCATTGTATGAAACTCCCTACTGCAACGCACACTAATCGGAATCGTAACGTAATCGCCTCGCCTCGGGACAAGCTCACGAACCGCGGTGCGGTGAGGCAATACGGTTACGATCCCTTTCAGAGTTGATATGTATGCTTTGACCATTAGGCTCAGTTGCACCAACTATACCTGTTAACTGTTATATTTATGTCTAACTAGCGGTTCTCCCGCGACTGTGCCCGCGTAAATAATTTGACTTCAGCGCCATCTATCGGATTCCAGCATAGCTACGAACCATCGAATCGACAAAATAAATATATTGTGTAAATATGACCTCAATCAGTAAAGACGTTCTCAAGGTATGGCGTGACCAAGGGAAATAGGGATTCATTTTTATAATATAGATTTGTACTGGTGTGACATACATTTTGATATGGTTACGGTTATACTTAGTTGATGCAACTCAGCCGTAGTGCTTGTGCTCGGCTAACTGAAACTAACCTCGGCAAGTTTGAAAGAAATACATATCCTACTTCTTCAAGATTTACGGTATGGTGTCGAGAAAAGGAGGAAAATAAACAATTATATTACTACCTTTTTCTTAAATCTGTAATAGTAGGTATTTACTGGGAATATCTTGGGATTAACAATTGTTAAGGAAAAATGTACCTAACAGAAAGATAAAATGTATTTTATTTATAATGGTCGTAAATAAATATGAGCATACGCAGATATAATTATAAAATAATTCGATATAGATTAAAGTTATTTCTTTTTTTAGATTTGCATTCCATATTTACTACTGGTTTTGGCTTGATTGGCGGAATTGCGCTTGGCTTTGTGCGTTAGAGCGCTTGCGCACCTGCACTGTGTCCGATCCGAATCCGAGATAACACGATCCGAGTCAATTCAATAATAAATCTATGATGACAGTTCGAATCCGGATCGGATGCAATTAGAGTCAGGCAAGCGAATAAATACTCGGATAGTAAATACTTGATAAAATAAAAATTTAGTTAATGCTCGAACTTATGTGTTAATGAGTTTTTTTTTACTCGACCTGGAGTATTAATCCATCTATAGACGCAATGCTTGAGTTCTCATATAAATAGTACTATAGCTAGTTCGGACCATGTTTTCTCGAATTTGGAACGGACGCAGTGCAAACGTTTGGGTTTAGAGACGGGTTCTTACTCGGATAAATACTCGAGGTCGAGTACTCCTAAACACGATAGAGTAAAAATGAGTATTTTCTAACTTTTTATAATTTATCGAGTATTTACTATTTAGTAGTAATCCGCTTACCGAGTTTGATCCCCGCGTGGAATAAATATTTGAATGATCTGCAGATTCTTAGTTCGTGTATGAGATTTGTGTCTTTATAGCTTATGCATACTACTAGAAGAAATCCTACTTTGGTGTACAAAATATTAATGAAAAAACTGCCGTTTATTATTATCTTATGAATATTTTTTTTCAGTCTCTTAAAATTCAAATTTTTGTGCTAGTGAATATATTTAGTTTTTGTAAATATTGTATAGAGATGTTTTAGTTTGAATGGTACCATGGTTAAAGCCTTGAATTATTATTCATGTCCAGTTTGAGATTGCTACCTAACAGTTGAAATAGATAATAAAAAAAGTTTTTTGCTTTGTTGCATTGTTATGAGAAAATATTTAAAGCGCCAAATCTGCTAGCAAGTTTTGTTACGCAAGTTATATTGTTCTCCGTTGTTGACTTACCCTCGCACCAGTCCAATACAATTGTGCGGGTTACAAGATCGCGTTTAGCTCATCAGTTTTACGTGCTTTGTGGACAGGCCAGTGTCGAACGATTGAGCGGATAGCGATATGAATCCGGATTTTTTTCTCAGATTCGTAATCTACAACTCCAAATTAGCTAGAATTCGTTCTCAGAATAACAAGTGTCGTCGTAGCTTGCGCCCGCGCCGGTCCGAAAGCGATAATTCGTAAAACTTGCAGAAGTCAACTTGCGCAAGAAAATTTGCTAATAGATTTGGCGCTTAAGGGTTGACCCATATCTGTCACCACGGAATCGTGATTTTTCATGCTCTATTCTTTTCTGACGCTCAGGAACGTTATTTAATAGGGCAAGAAAGATAGCGTCAGTGCTATCGCGTGCGGTCTCACAGATGACAGACGTTACCACAGGACAGATGTAGGTCAACCTTAATAATCGTTGTAATAAGATTATATAATCTACAAAACACTGGATGGTTGGACTTTAATGTAATCTTCATGGCTACATCCATGGTACCCATGTATTTATGTTACGAGATAATAAGATGAAGTTTACTTTTTTTATAAACCTTATGTATGTCCATTCGCCCAAGCTGAACGCATATGCACACGTTAACAATGGGTTTAGGTCAATAGTGCATCGGGTGGGGTTCGAACTGACGACGCCTCCGTCGCCAGTGGGAAATGTTATCCGCTGTACTATTGCCACTTTAATATTTTTTGTTACTTGCGAGTTTCTTTTTAATGCTATGTAAACATTAAATTTTAAGTTATTGTATAATTATTGTAAATACCTTTATTAAAACATAAATTGAGTTTAAAATGTGGGAAATTATTTTATCATTTATTAAATTAATTCAAAAGGGTTTTGAATTAATTTATACATATGCGTCATAGTGTCAAATAATTTAATGTTTCATTAATACATGATAACATTGTTTGATTTTTCGTTTCATTATTATCTTTACATAGTATAAAACAAAGTCGTTCCCGCTGTCTGTACGCTTAGATCTTTTAAACTACGCAACGGATTTTAATGCAGTTTTCAGCAATAGATAGAGTGATTCAAGAGGAAGGTTTATATGCCCCACATTAGTATCTACATTGCACCCGTGCGAAGCCGGGGCGGGTCGCTAGTATCATAATAATATAGATTATGCTAGTTGTTAATCTTTATTACTGCAATAATAGCACACCTTAAAGAAAGCATTTTTTAATGACTTACCGGTTTTTACATACCTAAATGCCTCTTGAAATACACTCTTACGCAAATTACCGAAAAACGCAAAACATGATGCAAAAATTCACTTCATCGACTGATTATTTCACATTCACTGACACATGACATGTTTTTAAAACTTAAAGTAAATATTAAATAATAATCTTATTCACTTGGTAAAACTGGGTATTGTTTCATTGCAAAAATTTAAATATGGATTCTGAATTTTTTTCTTAAATTCTGTCTCAACTATTGCTATTATTATTTTATTATGATAATTTTACAAGTGTTTTTAATAATATCATACACGGTGGAATTTATAAAATAGAAAACTAAAATTTTAGTCTGGTAAAGATAAATTACTTACTACAAATAAATCTCTTGAATCTTGAATGTTACTTACCTACTCTATTTTAATCCAACCAGTTTGAAAATTTACAAAATAAACTAAACATGTAGGTAGTCTTATAAAGTTATGTATAACAATAACTAAATCCAATAATTTTGTGTTAAATCCTATTTAGCACGAGTGTGTAACATTGAGGAAAATTGTTTCTATTGTTGAGATATGCAAATTCATACTACCTATATATATATCTTGATTTGAATAGTGCATTGTTAATAATGGTTCCTGTCCATTAAAAAAAACTATTAATTAAATAAAAGAAACAAAAATTTTAATAAAAATCTAAACAAATTATTTGTCAGTAATATATTTAGCTATTTTTATTTCAAACATATACGTTCACATAGATAACCTAACGCACATAATGATATTACGACTAGCTCAGCAAATCTCCGTTTTCACTTGACGCTGTGAGACCGCTTATGCATTGCGTCCGATTATCCTAATCGAAATAATACGATCCGAAGAAACCCGACTGCAATTCTATGAAATTCGGATCGATGCAATGCACAGCCGTTCATACCGTATTTTTTCGGATTCGAATCGGATACAGTGTACAAGGGCTTTGATTGTGATAACCGACGGGGTGTCCTGCGTAAGCGACGAACGCGACGCCACCAACGCGATCAAGACAACGGCATTCCCTACTAGCGGCCTATGTAGCGAGACGCGACATAACGCGTATTTGCTGACGTCGCGTCGCGTCGCGTCGCACCGCGTCGCGTTTGTCGCTTACGCAGGACACCGTTATACTCTATGCAGTGTAGCATGCTGCGGGTGACAGCTGTAATATTTACAATTATTTGTAGACAATATCATTTTGGCAGGGTACATTTATTTCATTTACTTCGGTTATTAATGATTACGTAAATTAAATAATCTTTACCTTGCCAAAATGTTATTGTCTACGACAAATCAGCAAATAATAGAGCTGTTACCTGCACCATGCTACCCCGTACAGAGAGTAGTTCAGGTAGGTATTCTTAGCTGTTTCATTTTTTTGTATCAAATATTTATCTCAATCATTAATGAAATATTTTTAATGGTCTTCCCATCAATGCAAGCATAATAAGTCGCACGCTAATTATTATTGTCATACGAATTTGCAAAAATAATTTGTATCCAAAAGGATACTCTAAGAAAATTGCACGATAGTTTTAAACTGTAAGGCTCCTCGCCCACGGCGACTTTTTGAAACGATGCTGTCGCGCGTTCGCATCGATACAGTCGCGATGCGGTCGCTAGCTGTTTGCCCTCGCCCACACCACGATTCTCAGTCGCGATGCAAACGCGATACTGTTGCGCTTCTGTCGCGATGCAAACGCTCGGTTCTCCACTCGCGCGCCACCTTCCCTCCGTTCTCTCCCCGATGTCGTCCGACACGGTCGCGCGTTTGCATCGATGCAGTCGCGATGCTGTAGCGCGTTAGTAGCGCATTGGCATCACTTCTGTAGCGCGTTGCAAATGCGACTAACGCGCGTTAGTAACGAGCGATGCTATCGCACGTTTCATAAACGCGCGACAGCATCGCTACAAAAAGTCGCCGTGAGCGAGGGGCCTATGTATTTCCAATCACAAGATTTACCTGCGATTAATCTCAGAATATATTTGACAATAAATTGAAAGGTGTATGACACTCAACCCATCTCATCATACAGATCTTTACACTGCAGATTACTACAGATTTTATTGAATTTTCCATACAAAATTCAAGACACATGTCTTGTCACAGTTGTGTATAATACACTAGGAATCATTGCGAGTTGATACTTTGGTACCAAAGTACCGTTGGCATAGTGTTGCTATAATAAATTGTATGTAGATAATATAGCGATACGTGTTCTTTATATTGTAAACATTCCTATTTAATTGAAATTAAAATGAGTGTTCATCTCAATGGTTGGTGTTTTTTTTGTTATATTTTACCCTTTGACCACTAAAGACGGCACCGTCAATTGTCATACGCCCCAATGACGTCAATAGTCGTTGAGAAAATGTCTATACAATAAAGCCAATTAAATATTTTAAAATCAGTAACAATTTTTTATTTATTTCCTTTAATTCATAAATTTTAGTAAGTACCTAGTAGTACTTCTCCTTGGGAATGCGCTCTCTGGTCAAGTACTATCACTACCTATTTCTACCACCAAGCAGAATTATTGTATGTAAGGGTATGGGTGCCGGTGAAAATACAGGGTTATGAGATTTTCCAACTTTGTCTCTAAGGTGGGCAACGTATCAGCAATCCTCTTGGCGCTGAAGGTGTTTACAATATGGGTGTATAAAAAAAATCCTGTCCGATCCGAAAGGGGTATAAAAGTACCGCAATAACATTAGGTACTAAAAATAAATAAAAAACACATTATTAATGAATATAAAAATGTTATTGTTGTTTAAAATGCACGTAATTTCAATAAAACTTCAAATTCTCAAAATTTGACAAAAACTAGTCGGTGACGGTGCTTTTGACCGTGTGTTTTAAGGAAATTGGGGTAATTTGGGTACTCAAAACGTGCATTTTAAATAACACTTTTAATATTCATTAACTACTTATGTTTTTTTTTTGTAATATTATTGTGGTACGTTTGTGCCCCTTACGGATCGGACAGGTTTTCTTTACATTGTACCATGTAACGGAGTGAATCGGGACGAAACTTTAAAAGGGATTTTAACATTGAAATAATATAGTTTGTTGCTAACAAGGACTCTTAATCGTTAATTATAATACAGTAAACACGTTAGAGTCCTTTTTGGCAACAAACTATATTATTACAATGTTAAAATTCCTTTTAGGCCGTGGCCGCACTGGTACGGCGAAAGCGACGCGACGCGGCGACGGCGATTTCGTGAAAATAAACTCATATAAACAAATGTCCGTGGCCGCACTGCAGAAGCGACAAGCGAAATTTATTTCTTCACGAAATCGCCGTCGCGTTGCTGTCGCCGTACCTACCAGTGCGGCCACGGCCTTAAAATTTCGTCCCGTTTCACCCCAGTTTCCCTATTCACCCCATTTTACGGTATAGGCGGCGGTAACCATTTTCCATCAGGTGGGTCGTCGGCTCGTTACCCAAACTATTACCTACATTTAAAATAATTAAACCGTTGAATAAAAAAACGATTGCAATAATTTCCTCAACGACGTTATCAGGAGTCCTACGCCGCGGCCGCACCCATCTTTAACACTGGTTAGTATATTATGACGTAAAACGAAACTATTTATCAGATTTCCCGTAAATCGAACCACATTTTAATTTTATGGTTTTATTAGATTGAGACAAATATCTTAATTGTCGGTATTAAACAAATAAAATGTTATCTACTTACACATTTCTACAATCGTAATATGTGCAAGTAAGTTTAGTGTAAGTATATGAATGATACGAAGATATTCAAACGTATAATGATATCACAAAATATGACTGAATAGGAAATCAATATCTAGGATTAAATACTTTTGGATTACGTTCTAACCTACGTGTTGACTCAATCGATCGATGCACTCGGGCGATTGCTTGAGGTATGTGAGGGGTAGGTACGCTGCAACTAACGGCCTCCTGTACCTACAACGTTGGGAAAAGCGAATGTGTTGTATTTGGGGTACGTACAAAAAATCACAGAGCGGTGCCACCGCTATATCTGTATGCTGTAGCTCTTTCTTTCTTTGGAAAAGAAACGCTAGGATTTCTCCTGTATCGTGGGTGCGTTTACAGACACAAATCTTCACATACACAAACGCCCAGACCCGGAACAACTATTTGTAGGCCATACAAATATTTGTTCCGTGCGGGAATCGAACCCACGACCCGTAGCGCAGAAGCCAATCGCTTAGCCACTGCACCAAACGTGCCGTCGAGCTCTAAACAGAGTGTCGTGTTTTAAGTACTTGGGGTCATAATATAGTATATTCACACAACTATGTGTAAGCGCGCAGCGTCCTTGGTACGCAGAGTACGGGCCAGCTCCAACACCGTGTTGGCGATGATTGGAGGAAGGCTGGATTGCCCTTTCATTCGGCATTGTTCCGGCAGACATGTCGCTGTACCAATGCCGGAAAGAAGATATTAATTTAATTTGTTTATTATATTGTTATTTTTATTTATTTTATTTTGTAATTTAATTGTTTGATTTTGTTTATGATGTAAATAAGGGTGTAAATTACCTGATTAAATGAATTTTGATTTGATTTGGTTTGATAGTGACTAAAGATTTAAATGATGACGAGGATATTGAACGGGAACAAAGAGCGTTGTCGGTCCGATGTAATATGCTTGCTCGCAGGTTTGCAAGATGTGCAAGGCCTGTGAAGATCACACTTTTCAAGGCTTACTGTCAATCCTTCTACACTTGCAGCCTATGGGTTAGACATACTCAGAAGGCCTACAACGCTCTCTGAGTCCAGTACAATAACGCTTTCAGGATGTCGTTGAGGCTATCGCGGTACTGTAGCGCGTCAGCCATGTTTGCTGAAACGGCTACGGATAGTTTCTCGGCAATCATGCGAAAAATATCGGCATCCTTGCTACGCAGGATTCGTGAGAGTGCCAATAGCATCCTGAGAGTGATAGGGGATAGTCCAGACTGTGCTTTCCTGGAGTATTGGACCCGTATGCATAATTGCTATGCCGATGCTGCAGGGAAATACAAATATTTGTTTAGTGAGAGAATCTAACCCACCTAACACCATCCCTATCTGCCTAGCCTTTTCCCAACTACGTTGGGGTCAACTTCCAGTATAACCAGATGTGGCTGAATACAAGTATTTTACACGGAGCGACTGCCATCAGACCTCCGCAACCCAGTTACTGGGCAATGCCGATATCTTAAGGTTAGACCAGTTGTCAGACTTTCGGGCTTCTGACTACCCGTAACGACTGTCACAGGTATTCGTATGACACCCGGGACCGACTGCTTAACGGAGGGGTCCCATCTCGCCTAACCGTAGAGCAGAATTCAATCGCTTAGCTACTATACCAGCTGTGCCATCATGCATTTTTAACCGACTTCCAAAAAAAGGAGGAGGTTCCTCAATTCGTCAGTATATATATATTTTTTTTAAATGTTTGTTACCTCACTACACCCTCATTTATGAACCGATTTGAAAATTCTTCTTTTGTTTGAAAGAGTATTCTTTCGAAATGGTCCCATTTAAATTTGGTGAAGATCTGATAAAGAACTTCGGAGATAGACAATGGAACTCCTCAATGACGAACAGTACGCATAATGTGATGATATGATTATGTTACGAGCAGCGTCTTTAGTAGGTCCAACCATGTTTTAATTAAGGCCACTAAAATTAATGAAATAATTTTTTTTTAACAAAAATAAAACCGACTTCAACAAAACGAAAAAATAATAAAATAATTACCATATTATAAAAGTAACAGATTCAGAAGTCGGTGCCTTCCATTTGGTTCAGCGTGGATTAGCACCGACTTCTGAATCTGCTACTTTTATAATATGGTGATTATTTTATTATTTTTTTCGTTTTGTTGAAGTCGGTTTTATTTTTGTTATTAATTCTCTACTGGATATTATAGTAGGTAAAATTAGACGCCATGCAGCATACCAACATTTTATAGGTTACTAAAGTATATCCACTTAACGCAAGTTCGACGTCAATGACACGACCAAGGTGAACTCCCGATAATAATGCAGACTCATAAACCAATTAAATAAGATTACTAGTCAATATAATACTATAGAGTAGATATTACAAATATGTACATACTACATTCTGCCTGGCACTTTATCTTGGCAGATCATAGGTAAAAATCAGCACTGGCAAGATCTGTATTTTGCAGTCTGCCGAATTATAAACATAACATCACGCCTGTATTCTCCGAAGGGTTGGGCAGAGGTGTATAGTAACACCCTCTAGGGGGTGAGCATGGCATGGTAAATAAAGGCCTGCCTACAGGCAGTTGTTCCTGGTCTGGGCTTTTGTGCATTTGAGATTTGTGTCTGCAAAACGCACCCACGATACAGGAGAAATCCTAGAAAGGGGCAAGGTGTTTTTTAAAGAAAAGGAAAGATTTAGATATTGTTGATAGTATAGAAAAACACTATTTGGATGCTAGTCTTACTAACTACCTCGTTGCTCTAGTGGTGGCAAGCGCGACTGCTGATTGTGAGGCCCTGTGTTCGGTCCCCAGGTCGGGCTAACTGTTATTGGGTTTTTCCGTGTGGAATTCCTCAGTAGCAGCCCGGAGTAGGCTCGCCCCTATTAAATGGGACTCAAACATAACGGCGAAATGAGGGTGTTACTATACACCTCTTTTTTTTTGACGTGGGTTATTCAGACGGGGGGGGGGAGGTGTGCCGGACTCTTACCGGCTAAAACCACCACGGTGTCCCTCCTTCTGACCTAAGGCCGGGGTCGCGGGATTCGCTATTGCATGCACCGCAACCCCGGCAGGTCTCGGTCCACCAGCTCTTCTGGTGGACCTCTCCTGTGGTGGGGCAGTTGCTCCTCTGCCCCACTTCCGAGAGGCGCGCGCGGAACACGGCGCGCCATCCTCCCAGGTCTGTTACTGGTCGGGCGACGGGTCCCCTAACCCGCCGCCCGCAGGCCACTCACTACGGTGGCCGGAGATCGTCGCGCGCCCTTCTGCGTACTATACACCTCTGCCCGACCCTTCGGGGAATACAGGCGTGATGTTATGTTATGTTAATCTCCGACACCAACATCAAGGTTTCTACGGTTAATTGCCCTCGCTCCATTCACACGCTCGTGTAAGTATGTCTAAGCAGATTCAATATTAGTTAACATGTAACTATGTTTACGAGACAAACATCAATACATTGTCCAAACTTATTCGTTCCACGTGATGTTTGGTAAACAAAAATGATAATAAAAAGAATTATAACAGTCATTATGATCTTCTTTTTGTGTGATTAGTGACTAACCTGGTGTCAGAGTTTATGCCGGCCATGGACCTCTGACTTGGCGTCACATGCCCTCGAGAAATATCTCTCAGGCATACCGATGTTTTCCTTCATCGTTTTTAAGCAAGTGATAATTATACAATACACACATGAATCCGAAAAGTCAGAGCTGCGTACCTTGGGTTCGAACTCGAGACCTATGACTTGGCAGTCCGAAGATCACACCACTAGGCTATCATTGCTATCAAAGTCATAATTACATAATACATAATTAATGATAATTGGTCATTATTAAAATCATCAGTCATACTATACTGGCCTGCAAAAATAAGTATCACACTTTTAAAATTGCAATAACTTTAAGTACACAAGATATATTTTCGAAGCAAAAAGGACTCAAAAAAGAGTTTAACTTTGTTACTATAGTTTCAAAGAAAGCTGATAAAAATTGCTATAAAACGTTTTTTATTTTAAATCTCTAACTTCTATAGTTTAGAAAAAATTGAAATTTTAAAAGTGTGATACTTATTTTTGCAGGCCAGTGTAGATCAAGCGTTGTTCCTCTGCTAAGGACATACTCGCCAGTCTCTTTCCACGGGTGTCATATGGGATAATGACTTAGGCCGACATGGGCGTAGCCTTAATGGGGCGGGTGAGGCGTTTAATCTATCCTGGCCACTTCGGCTGCAATCAAAACTAAATTTAAAAAACAATAATAATTTTTCTATAGAAATCGTTTCCAAATAAGAGCACCTTTTTACGTAACCACGCTTCTTTTTGAGACATTGTATCTATTCAATTTAAGTATTTTTGCAGTCTATGACATTCAATGATTAACTTATTTACGAATGCGGACGAAGCGACCCCGACACAAGGAAGAATAGGTACCTAAAAAATCTAGGTTCAAGGTTCCATGTTTACTAAAATAGGCGGACCAATAGCCGGCTATATCTATGTGGCGGCATCTATCACGCCACATAAGAACTACGCAGCACGACGATTGTCTAGCAGACTACAGCGACAACAATGACAGCTGTCAAATGGAATGTCACAATTCCTGCATCGCGATATGAAGATTTGACACGCAGATAGTATAACTATATACAACTTCCCAACATCAACCGTTGGGCAGTGGCCCGCCAGGCATAAGACTCGCCTGGTAGGAGGATCCTCGCTTTTCGTATGAGGAACACCATACCTCGTCCCTCCACACTTATTTGTGCCATAAAAAGTTGGGCATAAGTAAGTACTTATGGTTTTACCCATTAATATTTCTTTTCATATAGGTACCTACTTCCTTATATTCGTAGATATTATAATATACCTACGAGAGGTTGATTTATTGTTTCAGAAGTTTTATGGCTACTTATTTGTTAATCCATTGATGTCTGTCTAGGTGTGGCCTGATTATCTAGATAGATACGTGTTGAAGCGCAGTTTTCGAAACAGTTGTAAATTCCTGAAGAATCACCTACCTACTCAAAAATTGTAGGTACCTGTCACCGTGTAATCATCATTAACTTCAAAGATAGAGGCAACATACTATATCATAATGACAGGGATTGGTGAACGGAGACACGATCATATTTTTTATGTAATAGTCTAGTTAACAAGCCGAAAATTTATTTTTCGCTTATTTTTTTTACATTTATTAATTGTTAATTATTTTATTGGTGAGTGCGGTGTGGGTAAATCCGGCATAATCCTAGCGTTCATAACGGGATACTACAATCCATCATTCCTAGCTACAATCGGAGTCGACTACAAATGTAAAGTCATGGACGTGAACGGTGTTAAAGTCAAGCTTGGTATTTGGGATACGGCGGGACAGAACGATAAATCGATAAAGAACATTAACAGCAAGTTTTTACAGAGAAGCTAACGGTGCTAAGATTTACGATGTGTCAGAACCGAATTCCCTAGCAAAATCGAATAAGTGGGTCAAGAAACTGCAAGTATACTCCACCAAGAAGAACATAGTCTGTTTAGTTGTTGGCAATAAGATTGACATGCATATCATTTTGGGACCCAATGCATAAAATCAGTAAGCACATTGGGTCAACCGCGCGACGGGCGCAACGAGTATTCCCAAGGAGGGTTGATGTCAGGCAGGCGGCCGGTCATAAAATAATAAGCCAAAACCTCTAACAACATGGATTTATGAAATACATGTTGTGCTGACCCCACCTAGTGTGGGATAAGGGTAGGAATAAGAAGAAGAAGTCTAGTTAACAAGCCGACAGCCCATCTGATGAAAGCGCCTATAAGATACATATAGTATAACATAACTAGCCCATTACTGTCCCACTGCTGGGCAAGGGCCTCTTAGAATGAGAAGGGTTTAAGCCTTAGTCCACCACGCTGGCCTGGTGCGGGTTCAAAATCAAAATCAAAAGTTTTTATTTCACATAAACCAATACAGGTGCTTATGAAAAGTCGAATTTAGATGCACGGTTCAATTAGTCGTTTCCTATGGAGAAGAGCCGGCAAGAAACTCCATGGTTACTCTTTTAAAAATAATATCTTTAACAATTTCAGAGTACAATGATTTAGTATAGTGAGAGAACAATGGAGTCCTGACCACAGACCAATGAGTAATGTTGTACAAAAATTAACAAATAAAATAGAGTAAAAACTATATGAATAACAGTAATTTACAAATTTATAGAGGCAGGTCCACAAAGTTCTCACATTTACAAAAGTGATAAGGAAGCTAAACTAAAAAAACAATTGACATAATTAAATGTCATCAAAACTTAGCTAAAAAAATCATTGTAAAATAAGATAAAGATATCTTGAGAGTAATGATACAAATAAAAAAAATAAAAATAAAATAATCATAATTGAGGATAGTTAATAGACATACACATAATTGCTGTTAATGAGGTTCCAGGGAAGCCACATGTGCAAGAACTAAAGCCAAACATCCCTGTCGTCAACGTAGCGGTTGGCAAATAACACACACCATCGAGAACTTTATGGAGCCCTCTCAGTTTCTTCACGATGTTTTCCTTCACCATTAACGCAATCGATAATCAAATTCTAATCCGCACATGATTTCAAAATGGTGCGGACCGGAATCGCAATCAAACCCTCCTGCATGGAAGGCAAGCGCCCAACCGCTACGCTATCACTTATTAAGACGAGTTCTATATTTAACTCCGAAGCTTACCAAACCGTACTCATATCAAAAACTAGTAAAAAAAACCAATAAGATGCAAAGAGCAAGGATTATGTAAATACATAACTACATACCTACCTGTTGAACCTCAGTATGACAGAGACCTTACCAGTCGTCCTGCACTCGCCCACCGGAGCGAGCGTGAAGCATTGTGAAAAAAAAACTTGTTTAACATGTAAAAGAATTTTCGTTTTTATTAATTTTATATAGTTACTCAGTTCTTGTTTGAAATGAAGTTTTTGTTGGTTATTTTTGTTGGTATGTATACCGTTTTTGTATCAAAGTTAACTAGGATGTGTTTTTATTTAATTATGTAAGCAATTAAAAGCTCTATTGAATGTTTGAACCCTGGCTAAAACTGTTCTCTCATGTTGGCACGAGATATAAGCAGATAGCTCATACCGTGATAAATAATAAATCTTCACATAGTATACAGCAAAGTCGCTCCCGCTGTCTGTACGCTTAGATCTTTTAAACTACGCAACGGATTTTAATGCAGTTTTTAGCAATATATAGAGTGATTCAAGAGGAAGGTTTATATGGCCCACGTTAGTATTTACATTGCACCCGTGCGAGGCCGGGGCGGGTCGCTAGTCATCTATAAAAAGATTAGCCAGTCAGCGAAGATGGTAGCGGAGCTGACTGCACCGGAGACTCTTTTAAAGCTTCTTAAAACTTAAATCCCCTGTTGTACCTCTTACTGCACTTTGTAAAGCTGACCGGCTATATGGTGTAAACGAAATCATGTAATTCCTTCAAACCTCGTGATGTAGGTACTGTTGACATAGATTAACAATGCACGGGATACCTACTTTTGGATTCAATTTAAAAACAAAGAGGCAATAAATATGTGTTCTTAACGTGAGGCATTTTAGCGCCCCGAGCGAACTGCGCGGCTAACGCTCGCCGCGCGGTAATTTAAATTGGGGCGCTAAAATACCTCACGTCAAGAAGACATGTCTACTTCTTGTTATTTTTTAAAAATTGAATCCAAAAGTATCCCGTGTAGGGTTAATCTGTGTCAGCAGTACATCACGAGGTTTGAAGGAATTAGATGATTTCGTTTACACCCTGTATACCTTATCTGATAGATTAAAAGCTTGTTTCTAGACAGCCTGTCTAAGCGAATACCTAGCCAAAGGGAAGAACATCACAAACACCAGGTTAGGTTTACCTACGAGCTAATAACGTCATGTTATATGTTGGTGAATTATATTTCGTTCATATCAGAAATGAATTTGAAAGGGCAGACGGACTGCATCCCGATCGCAACTTCAACTGTCAAATGCAGTTAAGATGAAGTCAGTGCAACTGCGTGTCAACTGCTGACTGGATGTGCAGTTCAATTGCAGTTGCCATGCGGTATCAATGAACGACATATTGAACAGAATCGTGGCCATTTAGTTTTTGCATTGAACATCTAGGAAATTGTGTAATCCCTATCAAATGTGATTGATTTAAGATTAGATAAACTTTTAGCGAGATCGAATTTAAACCTAGGTGTTCGTAGTAGATGGTTAATGCGCTATGTTTGGGCTATCCCCGTCTATAATGTTGACAGCAGTGATAGTGACTGGTGTGATCGTCGGACTGCCAAATCATAGATCTCGAGTTCGACCCCAAGACACGCACCTCTGATTTTTCGGATTCATGTGCGTATTGTATAATTATCACCTGCTTTATAACGGTGAAGGAAAACATCGTGAGGAAACCGGCATGCCTGAGAGATTTCTCGACGGCATGTAAAGCCAAGTCAGAGGCCCATGGGCGGCATAAACTCTGACACCAGGTTAGTCACTAACCACAAGAAAAGAAGAAGATGTTAACTGATTTCCCACAAGTTTTCGTTCCTCCGATCACCATTTGACCTGCCAAAAATGGTGATTACGGCAGCGGTGAAATGCTATAATGATAATGACCAATATGTTTTCATGTTAATCCAGGTCAGCACCCATATCGACAAATAATAACCCCAGTTGTTATTATTACATAAATGTTTCGTAAACATATCGAAATTCTTAATTTTGTACGGCCATAACTTTGCCATACATAACGGACATTTGTATCAATTAATTAATATGGTTTTGAAGACTTTATTTCACTTTCTCCAGTAATTGGTGTATTTCCGGTTCCTATATTCAAAATACGAATCGTTTTTCTTAACTTTACTAAGTATATTCCGTTAAATATAGGAACTTGGCTCTAGTTTATTATACTTCTGATATTATAAGAGGAATAATGGCGGATACCTACTTACCAAGCGTTATTGGTTAAAATTATCTCGATCAACAATGAAGTAAAGACTACATAGCTCAGCTTTTTTAGAGTTTGGCTATAAAAAATGCTATCATTGGTAAGCAAAGCGATTAGTTTTGGCCTTATGAACTGGGAAGTTTGCGGAAGTTAGACGGATGTAGTTTCATATGTTAAAACCAGAAACTTGATCTATGGAAATATAAAAAAATGCGCTTATTATTTGAGCATATAATGTGACCTCAGTAGACAGGAAAAACGCTAGATCAGGAAGAAGATAAGCCAATTAAAAGATTATCGCTTTAGTTCTCACACACGTAAAACACATCATCCTCCTTCTAATATCTTACAATACAAGCCGGTTCGAGGTAAACGTGGTGTTGCTTTATAAGTATAAATTATATGAAATGTTGCAGATGGCAGTCGACCGTGGCTCACAATTCCAATGTTAACCCATAATAATTATTCTTATAGGTTCTATATATTATGGTGAAATTACTTCGTAATGTTACCGCGAATTTCAAGAGGAAAGATCGCATAATATTACTGTGCTTTACAAACTTCAACAAGACACTTAATTAAGTGGATGCGATCAGTCGGCCAGCGAATTTTTTTCTTTTGAGTTATTATTATTTTTTTACATAAAAATTTACAGCATAAAGACATGATTATATTAATTGCCTATAGGTAGGCACCTAATATTACATTGTAATTTATGTGTGTATTAATTTACCTTTTAAAATGTCAGATTGTACTGTATTTTTGTCGAATAAAAAAACATTCACCATGTCATCATCATCCTGCCCTTATCCCACACTAGGTGGGGTCGGCACAACATGTAATTCGTATATCCATGTTGTTAGAGGTTTTGGCTTATTGTTTTATGACCGGCCGCCTGCCTGTCATCAACCCTCCTTGGGAAAAAAAAACATTCATCATGTACAAGTAAAATATTAAAAAAATATTGAAAAAAGTTGAATTTGGCGGGCTGACTGATCCAATATTTAATAACATTTGCGCCATTCTGGAAGGAGTTCGCCATTTGCTAGGATTCCACCTGATCTGACCAATCTTGTAGCTAAAATATAGTTATGTTTGTATTCAAGTGGCGCTGTCATGTGAGGGACAAAGGCCGCCCTCTCTGCCTCTGACTCCGGACAGCCTCCGAACGATAGTGCGAGGATTTAGCAGTAAGTACATGCCCTGACACCATAAGCAGAAACCACAATTACACAGTCTTTGCTGAGCTGTGGGTATACAAATATACAGCTCTATTTAATTTTTTATTAAGGGTGGATGGTACAGGTATTTATAATTAGGATGATCTAAATATTGAGGTTTTGGTAAAAAAAAGATTACAAAGACATTCATTATCTACTAGTAGCTAATATACAGGGTGTAAACGAAATCATGTAATTCCTTCAAACCTCGTGATGTTACTGCTGACATATATAACCCCGCACGGGATTCATATGGAATCAATAAAAAAGAAAATTACAAGAACTAAACATGTGCTCTTATGTGAGGGATTTCAGCGCGCCGAGTTAAATGACCTCGCGGCGAGCGATAGCCGCGCAATTTTTTTTTATTGAATTCAAAAGTATACCTTACAGGGTTAATCTATGTCATCAGTACATCGCGAGGTTTGCAGGAATTACATGATTTAGTTTACACCCTGTATAATCTCTTTGATTGATTAGCAATGCATGATCAGTGCAGAGATTTGCGACAGTAAGTTGAAAGTGATCACCTCTAACTTAATCCAACCGAGTCGACTGATTTTAATTTTGTGAATCATTTGCGATTACTTCCCTTATCTATGGAAAAAATTACTAAATTAAATTACTTACCTGAATCCGTTTTTTAATGGCTTGAGCTGGATTCAACACAGAGTCAATGTATGATATCGAGGTATTCTTTATGTACCTACGATTCAATGCTATGTAGCACAAAAGCGACAGACGACAGCGCTATAGTTTTGTTGTTAAACTGGACTTATGTAATAATACAATATCTTATATAAGTAGGTACGTACAGAAGGGCTTGGACACATGAATGATTTGTTGAACAACAACTTGACACCATCGTGTGCCTTCCTGTCGGGGTATATCTAACCCTTCACTACAGACACACTCAGTATGTGGATAGGGACGGTAGAACCCACCGATGAGAGATTAATTCTAAAGGTTCTACAGGGGCCAGTTCTTGGTCCTCTTGTGGAAATTCTGCTGCCTAAATAGGGCTCTCGCTTCTATGCGGAGATCGTGCGATCATTGACATTGCAAGGTGCCTGTGTGATAAAGAACACCGCATGCATCAACTGTTTTGACAAGAAGCCGCTTGTCAAAACAGTTGATGTTGATAGCATGGCCTAAAGAACAGTTTAAAGGCGGCAACTGACCTGTATCATGTTCTTGTAAAGCTGGGTACAGATTATTTGCAGCACAACATGTAAGGTAACATGCAATGCAATATTTTCCATACACTTTAATGACTTCGCGAACGCCCTGCGCACGCACTGCGCTTGCGAACACATTAAAATGTATGGAAAATTTTGCATTGCATGTTACCTTACATGTTGTGTTGCAAATAATCTGTACCCAGCTTTATGTGACATGTTACAAAGTGAGCATTACAAAAGCGAGCACAGAGTTTGGAACGAGCACCGGGTATGCATGAACGAACACGAACATCAACCACGACACTATGAACGTGTTCGCCGAACGCACTGTTTGTTAATGGTACGCACATGCGAACAACGTAGTTACGTATCATGCAGCGTAACAAATTTGTTCGAAGGTGCGTAAACGGCTTTATTATAGCAGGCGACGTAACGTACAGTGCGTGTCAAAACTAGAACCAAGATAGCGTCGACTGCCAAACTTGAGGGGTTTACTAGTAGCCACTGAAGAGTTCCACTATCCGCCTCCTAGCTCCATCATCAGAGCCTGAACACCAAGTGCAATCTATTGGAATCATCAAAACGAATCTTATGACCCGATCCTCACATAGATCACACAGTCGAGGCCATCTTGGTTCAAATTATTTGTCGCGCACTGTAACAAGCTCTCTGAGAATGTTACATTACGATTGGATACTCCAGTCGCCACCTTAATAAATTTCTTGACTGTCTGCAGTGGTGTAACAATACCATCAGAGGCCCGTGGCAAATTCATTGGATGGGGACCCAGTAAAGATCATCATCCTCCTGCCGTGGTCCCAAGTTACTTGGGGTTGGCGCAATATGTTTTTCTCTTCCACTCTTCCCTGTCAGCCGTGTCATTATCATTTACTCCCTTATCTTTCATATCCTCCCTCACACAATCCATCCATCTTTTCTTAGGTCTCCCTCTCCCCCTCCATCCAGCAACATTCATATTCATCACTCTCTTAGTCACATGTGTTTCATCCCTCCTCATCACATGCCCATATCGAGACAAACGCTTTCCTTTCAACTTTTCTGTCACCGGCGCCACTTTCAAACTCCCTCTAATATACTTATTTCTTACTTTATCCATTCGCGTCCCTCCACACATCCATCTCAACATTCTCATCTCCGCTACGTGTAATCTTCTTTCAATTATAGTAAAGATCGTCACGTTGTAATTTAATTCTAATAAATCACTGAAGTAGTTACCCAACAGAATTACAAATTAATTTTGTTGAAAATTTTAGGTTAGGTACTTCTGAGCTCGCGGCTTCTTGGACCGGGGGCCCCGACGTCGCGTCGGGCCGGGGGCCCGTGGCATTTTGCCAGCCCTGCCACCCTATAGTTACGCCACTGACTGTCTGCCTCAACCCTAACAAAACATTTTGTTTTTCAGTGATCCCCGGTCGGTCTCCAATTGTCTCCGACATAATCATCCGACATTACAGGTAGGACAATTGCGACAAACTAGCGTTTGATTACTATAATACATGATTGTTTTCATTGTCTTGGGTCAAGCAGTCTCAAGTGCTGCGTAATAATATAAGTAGATAATTTGATGGTTCTCATTTACAAATTGGACTAATTTGTTTTTTCTGTGGATTCTTACGTGATAAAAAATTACGTCTTACAATACACTTTCTATTTGTCAAGGACACAGAAACGTACTTATATTGCAGTCTACTAAAACTCTCATTTGCATAATCAGCCCATATTGTCCCAATGCTGGGCCTCTTCTAAGAGTCTTCTTCTTTTCGTGTGGTTAGTGACTAAGCTGGTGTCAGAGGCCCATGCCTTGACTTGCCTTCACTTGCTGTCGAGAAATATCTCTCAGGCATGGTGGTTTCCTCATGATGTTTTCCTTCACCGTTTTTAAACAATGATGAATGAATTCGAAAAGTCAGAGGTGCGTGCCTTGGGTTCGATCGAGACCTATGACTTGGCAGTCCGACGGTCACACCACGAGACTATCACTGTTGTTCTTCTCAGAATGAGAAGGGCCTTTAGTCCATCACACTGACCTGGTGCAGGTTTGCGGACTACACACACCATCGAGAACTTTTAGAACTTTTGGTTTTCCCCACGATGTTTTCCTTCATTACAATGATTCTTTTATTTTCAGGACAAATTTAACATCACCAACATCTTACCGCATCGGCAATGCCAAGTCATTGCTCACAGACCCTAACTTCGATGTTAAACGACCTACAGTCTTGTATGGACATGGGTAAGTGATACATACATACATAAACTCACGCTTTTTTCTCATGGGGGCAGGCAGAAACTATAAAAAGCCATATGCTATGATCCTTATAAAGTGATGATAGTATTGCAGATGTTTTTTATGGCGTATAATTACGTGCCAAGAACAGGCCAGTAGGTACACGGTAACTATTTAAAAGGTTTTATTCAAAAATATAGGCGGTAAGTTGACTGCCTCGTTGGTCTAGTGGTGGCAAGTGCGACTGCTGATTGTGAGGTCCTGGGTTCGATCCCCAGGTCGGGCAAAGTGTAATTGGGTTTTCCATATGGAAATCTTCAGTAGCAGCCTGGAGTTTGGATTTGTGCCCGGTTGATGGCAATAGGCTCGCCCCCTATTACACGGGACTTAAACATAACGGCGAATAAGAAGAACGACGAAATGAGGGTGTTATACACCTCTGCCTAACCCTTTGGGGAATGCAGGCGTGATATTATGTTAATATTGATTTTTCCAACCTCTATTCTCCATCCAGTTCAAACCATTCAACTTTAACTTCCAGCTACTTAAAGTTAACACAAATTTGTCTGATAACTTTCAGGTACGTGGAACTGTCAACTGACGAGAGCATATCAGTTGTGGTAAGCGCTTACCTCCAGCGAGGAGGCTACAACGTGCTGCTGCTGGACTGGTCCAACATCGCGTTCGGGAACTACGTCATCATCGCGAAGACTTTGCCTAATGTACGGGTGATACCAAGTTTCTACTATCATAGATTAGGAGTATCATAGCCTGTGGGCGTAGTTGCTCCACGGTTGTCAAAGCGTATACTGCAGTCTTATCTTCTTTAATTGTTATAAGAGGTTGTACTTCCTTGTGAAGTGGCACCAGTGACAGAAAAGTTGAAAGGAAAGCGTTTGTCTTGGTATGGTTATGTGATGAGGAGGCATGAAACACATGTGACTAAGAGAGTGATGAATATGAATGTTGATGGATAGAGGGGGAGAGGGAGACCTAAGAAAAGATGGATGGATTGTGTGAGGGAGGATATGAAAGATAAGGGGGTAAATGATAATGAGACGGCTGACAGGGAAGAGTGGAAGAGAAAAACATATTGCGCCAACCCCAAGTAACTTGGACCAGGCCTGGAAGATTATGATGACTTCCTTGCGAAGTATGCGCGGTGTAACTTTGAGTGATAGATTGAGGAATGATGTGATTAGACAAAGCTGCGGCTTAAAAGATGATGTAGTGATAAAAATTTAAACGAGTATGCTTAGGTGGTTTGGTCATGATGAGAGAATGAGTGAACGACGATTAACAAAAGAAAATAAGGTGGATGTCAGTGGAAACGCCGGTACAGGACGGCCTAGAAGGACATATATCGATGTTATTGATGATGTTCTTCACAAAGGACAGGTGTGTAGTACTCTCAACCGGCGTGCGTGTACAAGATGTATTAATGTGGAATAAGCGAAAGGAGTATGTAAGGACCGTAGCATGAGGCGTTCTATAGTTTCTGCCTACCCTCATGGGAAAAAGGTGTGAGTATATGTATGTATGCACTTAAGGGTTATGGAAGTCGAAAGGGGACTGTCTTGCTTCTGTCCCGTTCAAAATCAGAATCGCCATATTGTTGTGAAAACGAACAGTCACCAGCAAAGATACGCAGTGTCCTCTTTGTGTATTTGGCTGAAAAACTGTTCTGAACTGATTAGTACTTGTTATCCTTATTATTCTGCCTAGCCTTTTCCTAACTATGCTAGGTCAGCTTCCAGTCTAACCAGATGCGGCTGAATACCAGTATTTTACATGAAGCGACTGCCATCAGACCTCCGAAACCCAGCTACTGGGCAATGCTGATATCCTAAGGTTAGATCGGTTTTCAGACTTTCGGGCTTCTGACTACCCGTAACGACTGTCATAGGTATTCGTATGACACCTGGGACCGACGGTTTAACGTGCTCTCCGAGGCACGAAGGAGTCTCGATGTGTAAGGAATGGTCACCCATCCACAGACTGACCATAGCAAGCGCAGCTTATCCTTGCAAATCATATGATCCGCGCGGTTGGTAATTAGCCACGAGCCACTCACAGGACTCGTTATCTTTATCAGTGCAAATTATAAGGTCTGGCACACATAACTTTTAGGCTGGCGAAAACGTCGGCAAGGCACTTCTGAAGCTGCTGAAGCGAGGGCTACCAGTTAAGGGTCTGCATCTGGTCGGACACTCTTTGGGCAGTCATCTAATGGCGTACGCTGCTAGGTACCTCTCCTCTAGAGGGTTTAAAGTACCCAGGTAAGTCTATAAAATTATGAACAATAGATTAACATCAGTTCTTCAGCCAGATGGCCCAACGGCTAGTGCTGGTAGTCTAAAAATCGAGTGGTGTGGCGAAACTGGGGACAGGCCCATGGCAGTAGACAGTGATATACTGATTAAAGACCAACTAAATTCTTGCTTTTTTTATTTTTTTTAAATTTGAGATTGGTTTGCTCTTGACTCTATCTAGGTCAGAGGAGACAGAGACAAAGTCTACGATGGAGTGAGCTTACCCAGAAGAAGCCTGTTAACTCTAACTTTGAAGAGATTCAGGTTGAACGCATTCGGCAACACAGACGCAGGTAGTGAGTTCCACTCTTTTGCAGTGCGCATTATGAAGGATGTTTGGAAGCGCAAACATCTCTTGATCTTTCATACATGTGAACATTGTGCCTATTTGGAATAAACAACTTTAAACTTAAAAGCTCAAGAATTGCCAACCCTTCTTCTTCTTCCTGCCGCTATCCCATACTAGGTGGGGTCGGCACAAAATGTATTTCGTAACTCCATGTTGTTGTAGGTTTTGGCTTATTGTTTTATGACCGGCCACCTGCCTGACAACTCTCCTTGGGAATACTCGTTGCGCCGCTGCGCGGGTGACCCGTTGTGCTTGCTGATATTATGCACTGGGTCCCAAAATGATATGCTTGTCAATCTTATTGCCGACAACTAAGCAGACTATTGGACTATTGTGCTTGATAAATGGCGACACAACTCCCGAGTATCGCTTGGCATTCATACAGTCTTCCGTAAACTTCCGTGGTCACAGATTTATAAATAAACAAAGAACAACAAATCCTAGGAAATCTTTGTGTTCGCTCATTAGATTAATTAATTAGATTCATGCTGCACCGAGCTGAGGATATCGACCATGACATCAGCGATGCATCGGAAAATGACACGAGACAGGTGTCGCCTGCGATCACAGCATGCCAATTACGTTGACATGAATTAATTATAGACTATTGATCAGGTTAAGAGTCAGGGTTATCCTAGAGTTATACTGGAAACATAATTCGAAAACAAAATGCGTTCTACTAAATTCGTTCTTTTTTTTATCGTGTAGAAATGCACACGCATACTGCACTACCACGGGGAGATAGTGCAGTTATGTGGGATTCAAACCCATTAAAACTCCACGGTGTCCTCCTCTGCTGCTTATGGTGGGAACACGGGCACGCGTAAGCACTCATCCGCGAACCCGCCGCAAATTCGTTCTGCCTAGCCTTTTCCCATCTATGTGGGGTAAGTTTACAGACTAACTAGATGCGGCTGAATACCAGTATTTTACCCGCAGCGACTGCCATGAGACCTCCGCAACCCAGTTACTGGGGAATACCGATATCCTAAGGTTGGACCGGTTGTCAGACTTTCGGGTTTCTAACTACCCGTAACGACTGTCATAGGTATTCGTATGACACCCGGGACCGACGGTTTAACGTGCTCTCCGAGGCACGGAGGGGTCTGAATGTGTAACGAACGGTCACCCATCCAAGGGCTGACCGCGGTAAGCGCAGCTTAACCTCGAAAATCGTATGATCCGCGCGGTTGGCAATTGCGTTCTACTAAATTACACTGTACAAATTAAATGTCATCATTTTAATAACGAATATAGTCTGCTTAGTTGTCGGCAATAAGATTGACAAGCATAATTATCACTTTGGGACCCAGTGCATAATATCAGCAAGCACATTGGGTCACCCGCACGACGGCGCAACGAGTATTCCCAAGGAGGGTTAATGTTAGGCAGGCGGCCGGTCATAAAACAATAAGCCAAAATCTCTAACAACATGAATTTATGAAATACATGTTGTGCCGACCCCACCTAGTGTGGGATAAGGGCAGGAAGAAGAAGAAGAAATTACACTGTACAAATTAAATGTCATCATTTTAATAACAAATTTGACCGTTTTTAGAAGTAAAAGCTTCCAGCGAAACTGAACTTTCCTGAAAATTATTGCAAACTCGTCAGAACTTGGTGTTGTGCCTGAATGTTAGTGTGCTTTGTGTATCTATTCATATAAACATTAGCCAGTACACACACACATCACTTAATTATGATTAATGTATGTAATGGCATACACTACAAAAATATAGGTAGCCATCTTAGTGAAACCTAGGACAAAAATCTGATATTTGCCTTCACAAGATTCAAACCTTCAATCTGAGCGAAACTAACTGTACGCCTGTATAAGTTTGAATAGCAACCTGCCGATTCACTACTTGCGTCTATAAGTATTAGTTTGTAAATAAATTAGAAATCTACTCTTACATTCTTGGAAGAAAGTTCTTCCAACAAGATAAAGCTGCTTGGCATCACATAACATAACATCACACCTGTATTCCCCGAAGGGTTGGTTATAGGTGTATAGTACTAACACTCTCATTTTGTCGCTATGTTTTAATTCCCATGTAGTAGGGGGCGAGTCTATTGCCATCAACCGAGCACAAATCGGGCTGCTACTGAGGAGTTCTACAAGGAAAATCCCAATAACACTTTGTCCAACCTGGAGATCGAACCCAAGACCTCACGATCAGCAGTCGCGCTTGCCATTACTAGATCAAAGAGGCAGTCATAATGACCTGCTTGACATAATGGCTCACGGAGTAAATAAAAAGAGGAGATAGCCTAAGCAATTGTGCACTATTATTATTGTGTTATTCTCAACTAGGTCCTGACGTCATCATGTAGGCGTGGCCTTAGTGTATTGTTGGCGTTCGTCCAGGTAGTGGGTATAAATTCATATAATTTATGTGACTCACTTTGCAGGCTGACCGGTCTAGACCCAGCATACCCAGGCTTCTACCCGCCCCTCGCTGCGCCCCCCATGGAGGCATCGGACGCGGCCTTCGTGGACGTCATACACACGGACGGGGGCGGCTACGGGACACCCGAGGCGACCGGCCACGCGGACTACTGGCCCAACGGGGGACAGGCCAAGCAGCCTGGCTGTCTGTCCGCTACTATACCGCTCACTAATGAAGGTAGGGTCACTTGAACATCTCCTTTTAACGACATTTTAAACATGAAGATAATCATGTCTTGGCGTCTCATTGAGGTTTACGTGAGTGGATAAAAAGATGCAGTTAATTTCTAGCAGTCCATAGAAGTCGGACTTATTTAGTCCTGGGTTGTGGCTTGGAACTGGGATGG
Source organism: Amphipyra berbera (assembly GCA_910594945.2). NCBI lineage: Eukaryota > Metazoa > Arthropoda > Insecta > Lepidoptera > Noctuidae > Amphipyra > Amphipyra berbera. The sequence continues at coordinate 1,087,828 of OU343142.1, read as the reverse complement.
ATCCGAAATAGACAAATGATAAATGATTTTTATTTCGGTAAATAAAATTATTACAGACACTTTTACAAGTCAATGTAATGTTTTTTCTAAGACTAGATGGCGCCGGCGTTTCCTGTCTGACTAGCTCTGAAAAGAAAAGACGAAAAAAAAAATCAAAGATCAAGGTCTCTTTTAAAGTCCAGACATTGTGCTATAAAAACTATGCGAGTGTAACAATGTAGGGCAACGCCTTTCGAGGGAAGTGCCATACCAGGTTTGAACTGACCTGTCCTAACTGACGGCACGCATGCATCAGCCATCGCGGAGCTCAAACCTTATTTTAGGATACTACTAGACTAGTTTGACGACGCAGTAAATATAGACATATTATCCAATCCCTTCCCAGATTTCTGCAGCCACTGGCGTTCGTGGGCGTTCTGGGCAGAGTCGCTGACCAGTGACGCGTTCCTGGCGCGAAAGTGTCAGGACTATGACTCGTTTCTAAGAGGACAGTGCATGGAGGAGCCTGTCGTGTTCATGGGCATCAGAGCGACGCCTGAGTGAGTTGTGTTGATGTTACTTAGTGCTGACCCAAGGACAGCTTCTTCAAGTATCAGCTTCTTTTAATTATAAAAAACTGTCTTACAAATGGTCCAACGGTATGCGGTGCTGATTAATTAAGTTTAAATATGACTAATTACCATCGCCGATCATACGATTTTCGAGGTTAAGCTGCGCTTGCCGCGGTCATTCTGTGGATGGGTCATCATTCGTTACACATGGAGACTCCTCCGTATCTCGGAGAGCACGTTAAACCGTTGGTCCCGGGTGTCATACGAAAACTTATGACAGTCTTTACGGGAAGTCAGAAGCCCGAAAATCTGATTACCGATCTAACCTTAGAGTATCGGCATTGTCCAGTGACTGGGGTTACGGAAGTCAGATGTCAGTCGCTCCGTGTAAAATACTGGTATTCAGCCACATCTGGTTAGACTGGAAGCTGTTAGTTGTTAGTTGGGAAAAGGGTAGGCAGATAATGGATATCACAACTTGTACTAGACTTTCCGTGTAGATTAAATATTGAATTGTAGCTTACAGACAGTATAATAATTGTCTAACTATACCTTTCCTAATGCCATGCAGATAAAATATCAGTAAGTGAAATATTGAACCTTATGCGTCTGCGTGTAAACCAATAATAAGGTTCAATATTCTATATGCAAAAAATATCACTTACTGCTCTTTAAGCTCTGTATAGCAGTATAAACCCTGCTGATTACCAGACATAATTACCAAATATATACAAGGTTAGTCGGAAAGGGGGTACTAAGCTAATTGGAGACCGGCCGGGGATTACTGAAAAACAAAATCTTTTGTTAGGATGGAGGCAGACTATCAAATAATTTATTCATGTGGTGACTGGAGTATCCAATCGTAATGTAACATTCGCAGCGAGCTTGTTACAGTGCGCGACAAATAACTAGAACCAAGATAGCGTTGACTGCTTGATCTACAAGGTTAGTCGGAAAGGGAATACTAAGCCAAGGGCCACATAATGTATCACTGATGATTGTTTTAAAGAAAGTGTTAAAATTTAAATATTTAATTTAAAAAAAAACTATGTCAAATTATTTTTATATTCGTTTTTTTCCAAAATTCTTCATGCCTGCTTTAGTTATGAATTCAGAAAATGGAGTTCCTAATCCGTGACCCCAAATATGACGTAAAATGTAAACACGTCTGATCATAGCTGAGGATCGTTTCGCGCGGTAGTGGCGCATAATATATATATTTCCGTGCCATTAATTTTATTTGTATATATACTATTTCGTTATTGTTTTTTTGGGATTATGTAAAAAAAAGAAACTATGCGTCACTTTCACGTGAATAAACGGTTTTTCTTTTTTTCTTTAGGATAGATAGAAATTGGCGTATTTGTTATGAAATCTTTGAACAGCTATTTCTCTTGATCTATTAACTTTTGGGGAAAGTTGTAGAACAAAAGTTATCCATTATTATGGGTACTTTAACACCCTTTCGGCTTAGTACCCCCTTTCTGACTAACCTTGTATAGTTCTAATATATTTCTTTCGGACCTATTTCATTGGTACTCCGGCAACATGAATACAGGTTTGTTCTGCCTAGCTTTTTCCCAACTATGTTGGGGTCAGCTTCCACTCTAACTAGATGCGGCTGACTACCAGTATTTTACACGAAGCGACATCAGATCTCCGCAACCCAGTTACTGGGCAATGCCGATATCCTAAGGTTAGACCAGTATTTAACATGAATATAGTTATTATTTCTAAAAGATAAGTAAAACAAGACTGCTGAAGTAATATTCCATTTTCTCATATTTTCAGTTTACGCGGAAATTACTACCTGAGAACTGGAGCAAAATCACCGTATGGACTTAACTTGAGGGGGGCGGGATGATGATGGAGCCTGTAGAAATTCAAAATTGAGCATTGGCCTTCCCCTTCATCGTCTTCACTATCATCAATCATGCAACAGAAGAGATGCTGCTGATCCAAATTATTATCAATCATCTTAGCAGGCAAGACAGGTACTACTGATCCTGAAAATACTGCTTTGTAACTAAATTCCTTTTATCCACGAGCAAAGAGGAAGTTAGCCTATTTAGAATAGGTTATAGTTAGTAAGCTGGTTATAGAATACAGGATGTAAACGAAATCATGTAATTTCTTAAAACCTCGTGATATAACTGCTGACATAGATATATCCTGCACGGGATGCATTTGGATTCAATAAAAGTAAATTCACAAAAATAAGTCATGTATTCTTAACGTGAGGCGTTTTAGCGCTCCGAGCGAATTGCGCGGCTATCGCTCGCCACGCGGTCATTTAACTCGGGGCGCTAAAATGCGTCACGTTGAGAACTCATGTTTATTATTTGTATTTTTTTTATTGAATCTGAATGTATCCCTTGCCGGGTTAGTCCATGTCAGCAGTACATCACGAGGTATGAAGAATTACATGATTTCGTTTACACCCTGTATAATGCTTGGCTATGAATAGGTCTCTTGGTTATTAAAATTAATTGTTACCCATAAACTCGCATGGATTTCGAATTGCTCCTTGAAAACCATGCGGGTAATGTAGATAAGGGTATGTACTTAAGTACTGTAAATATTACTAAAATAGTTATAGTTTAGAAACTAGAATTAACGCTATGGAAGTAGAGATCGTCAAAATTAAAATGGCGAGCTGCGAACATGCTTAATATTATCACGATATTTGTATCGCGATCCTGGATCGTGATATTTATTTAGGGTTTAGATCAATGTATGTATGTCTTCTTCTTCTTCCTGCTCTTATCTCACACTAGGCGGGGTCGGCACAATATGTATTTCATAAATCCATGTTGTTAGAGGTTTTGGCAATGCTTATTGTTTTATGACCGGTCGCCTGCCTGACATCAACCCTCCTTGGGCATACAATAATATTATAACTTAATTAGCTTTACAACATACCATAAGTTACTGGCTAATGTATTTCTCAGAATGAGAAGAGTTAAGTCCTTAAAACACCAATTAAATCAATGTATGTAATGTAATGGATTTGTGGGAAACGAGGGATGGTATTCCTCCAATCAGGCGGGTTTTATGCCTAGCGGGCTCCTGCCCAACGGTTGATGTTGGGAACTTGTATATCTGCGTGTCAAATCTTGATATCGCGATGCAGGATTCTGTGACGTCATATTTGAGAGTTGTCATTATTGTCGCTGTAGTCTGCTAGACAATCGTCGTCCTGTACGCAGCACGACAATTGTCTACCAGACTACAGTCACATAGTTCGCACGTGGCGTGATAGATGCCGCCACAGGTTAAACGCACAACAAATGGCTAACCTGGAACTAAAGTGGTCTATGTAACATTTTTGGCTAAATCCATCTATGAGCATCTTTGAACATAAAAACGATAAATAAATCCGGGAAAAAAGTGGACTATGTGTCATTACGTCATCAAAATAAAGTTATCATTAAAATACCACTTTAAGAATTTATTTGATAATTTAAAATTTCTAAAGTGGATTTTTCGTTTGTTATCTGAAAATGTTTATTTTGTATCATAGACCACTTTAGTTCCAGGTTAGCCAGATATCATTATAGGATCGAGTTACAAATATTATCATGACAAATATTTTGCGTGTAGTGTGCGTCTATCGTATTGACGGTTCCATAAGAATCATAGTGTCTCTAGGAATAATGTTTCAAATTGTAAATAAATAAATTGTTAAGTTTCAAAGCATTTTTATTAACATATTTTTTATCCGTCGTCACAAGTTTTCATTTGGAGTGTGTGTATTTAAGAATATTATGAAAAATGTTGGTCATCCTACCGTATTGGCGATTATTGTGGCATGACGCCAACAAAAAAAAATCTGTCAGAATAATAATTGGTAACAAAAATAGTTAACAAAACAATTGAAAATTTATTTATCACTGCAACTATTAAACTTACCTAATAATATCACTTATGGTTATCACAATAACAACAGTAGTTCACGTTCTTCAATATAGTCATAAATTGGTTACACAAAAATACATAACATTACGCCTATATTCCCTGAAAGGTTGGGCAGAGATGTATAGTAACACCCTCATTTCGACGTTATGTTTAAGTCCCATGTAATAGGGGGCGAGCCTATTGCCATCAACTGGGCACGAATTCAAACTCCGGGCTGCTACTGAGGAATTCCACAGGAAAAACCCAATAACACTTTGCCCGACCTGGGGATCGAACCAGGACCTTACGATCAGCAGTCGCGCTTGGCACCACCAGACTAACGAGGCAGTTAATATATAATTTTTTAACTAATAATATTCAATAAACAGTTGCTCCATTCAAACTAATAGCTAGTTCACACAGAAACTGTTTACAGGATCCGTTTCAGCGGATCCGTTTTTATTTTGGTGATGGTGCCTGTAGTTGTATGAGCGAGTTCACATACACGACAGTATTCCGAATCCAGTAAAAAATACTGGATCCGTTATTTTTATCGTATCCTGCCTGCCAGATGCAACGCAGCTGCCATTTGTTTAACTGATCCGTCGACACAGATGTGAACAACACATCCAGTACCGACGGATCCGTTAAAACGGATCCGCTGTGTGAACGGGCTGTGACATGTGACCAAAATTACGTCAAATATTAATAAAACATAAATTATATACTAAAAGCTGTTTCCTTATTATTTCCTTATTTAGTAGCACGTGTTTTATACAAAAATAATATTTACAAAATTTAACTTATACGAAAAAAAAATTTTTAATAAGTACTTAGTTTGTGTGTCTCTAATAACGTAGTGGTTCCAGCATTAGATATAGTTGTCTATTCACTATTATATCGGGTGTAAAAATACCCTTAACGAAGCCGAGAGCCACATATTCTTCCCATCATCACGAAGATTTTTTGGTATTGGGCCATACCTGGGAACCGACTGGTTACGGAGATATTGAAGGTCAAAGTCACCATATTTTTGAACGTTTTTCACGAAAACTAATTTTAAGTGTTATTACTAAACATTCTTCTATACAAACATTATCAACATTCAACATTTTCGAAATGTAGGCACAGTCTGCTGCGCGCGCGCTTACATTGCGCGCTACAATTAAAAGCTGTTTTTAATACCAAAAAATAAAAGTCGTTTCCCAGCAACTATTTTTGCTGTATGTTACTTAGTTTGATGTACAGTATGCGTAGACTTCGGCTTCATTAAGGCTATTTTTACACCCTGTATAGCCTCCAGAGATATCGATGTCCCTAGATGTCCCAAGATAATTGCATAAAAAATTTAAAAGGTACTGAAACAAAAACATCTCCTTTTGTTCTAGGATCAGAATCACTAATCTCACACGTTATGCCCAGAGTAAAATGATCGCGCGGCGAGTGATACCGCGCAATTCGCTGAGGGCGCTAAAACGTTAAGAACACATACTCACTTCTTGTATTTTTTTTTATTGAATCCAAAAGTATCCCCTGCAGGTTATTCTATGTCAGCAGTAGGTACAACACGAGGTTTGAAGGAATTACATGATTTCGTTTACACTCTGTATATAGGAGAGGTATTTAGTCAGGGAACGCTAATTATAAATATCACATTTAGTACTGTATCACAAATTAGTAGCGTCCTTAATCATTATCATCATCAGACCAAGACCATAGCCAGGGGGTTTGGGGGGTTCAACCCCCCGAAACCACAGACAATTAAATTATTTTGAAATTGTATATACTCGTTATTGTAGTTGATTTTCTTGTTCATGGTTCAAACCCCTCGAACAAAATTCCTGTCTACGGCCTTGCATAAGACCTATCACTTCCTCTGATCACTATTGTCACTAGCCACATAACAGGGCTCAGTAACATTGAACATATTTACAGTTACACTAAAACTAGTAAGTTCTACTCAATCAACGCTTCTTATATCTTCTATACTGTCAGGCAAACTCCTGCCTTTCGTCTCTGGAAGTAACAAACATACCAACCCAGCCACAATAGGAGCTAGCCCAAAGATTGCTGTAGGTAACCATGGAATAGTCACTGAAGTATTAGAAATAAACGGGGCTGCCATTGAGCCAATCCTCATGGACGTGGAACAGGCTCCCATACCCATATTTCGTATCACAGTTGGGTATAACTCTGAAGTATAAATGTAGATGGTTGAAGCAACGATGGCAGCACAGCTGACTCCTAAAGTACCGAGGGTGAGGGTCACTGCGAAGATCTGGGGCACGAAGTAGAGAATGATGACGAAGACTCCACCGAGAGTGAAGAATATGGAGGTGGTGAGTCTACGGCCTAGCTTCTTGATCAACCAGATGGAGACGAGGTTTGAAGGTATCTGGAAACAGGAGAAAATAATTGTTAGTCTTATGCATACATGAGAGAAGATGGCAGTACAATTAATGAGCCCTAAGATCTGAAAGAACAATTACCTGTATAGCTCCAGCCAAAGCAACGCTGACGAAAGGATCCGGACTGGTCTGACTGATGTACTGGTTGAACCCGAAGTACGTGACGCCGGTGATGAGCCACATGATGCAGCAGCAGATAGTCTTCAGCAGCAAGGACTTTTGGAACAGCGCTGTGTAGTTCAGCTTCGGTTCATCTGCTTTTGCGCAGATTTCTTGCGATAATTGTGTTAATGTTTCCTCGATCTTCGTGGTTGGTAGGTTGTTTCTGAAATCGAAGAGAGTTTTCTTTTTACGAACAATGATTTTAAATAATGGCACTTTTTGAGTGACCAGGTTGTCAAAATCGAATTTAGTTTGGTTAATCATCAATGAGCTCACGATCTTCTTCTTTTCATGCGGTTAGTGACTAACCTGGTGTGAGAGTTTATGCCGCCCATGGGCCTCTGACTTGACTTCACATGCCGTCGAGAAATATCTCTCAGGCACCGGTTTCCTCACGATTGTTTCCTTCACCTTTTTTAAGCAAGTGATAATTATACAATACGCACATGAATCTGAAAAGTCAGAGGTGCGTGCCTTGGGTTCTAACTCGAGACCTATGAATTGGCAGTCCGACGGTCACACCACTAGGCTATCACTGCTAGCACACGATAGGATTCAGAATTAGTATGGGTTGCTATCATTGGAAACGGTGAAGAGGATTAAACAAACATCTTGCTGCAATATAAATAGCAGGTAGGTATTTATTTAATGTACAATGTGCACACAGTTATTTTTATCTTGCTGAAGCACGTTCTTTAAAATGAAAGGCAAATAGAAAATCCGCCATTTTCAATCCAATTCTGTTGTATGTTACCTACCTATGTTATATAACGACATTATCATTTTCGAATAACAAAAGTGGATCAGATTAATACAAAAACAAGTAAGCCGTCGCGTCGTGGGACGTTGGCAGATGTGAAACATCGAAAGAAACTTTGTAAAAAAAACTGGTCGTATCAAATCGAAGACAGCCGACAAATTACGAAGGTCCGGCTATTCTGTGTCTGCCATCGCGAGCGTCGCCACGGGACAGCCGCAGCATTAGATGAATTACACCAAAAACAATGAGTGTACAATTAAAATGTGTATCTAATGCGCGTATGTGTATGTGTATTTTACGACATAACAAAAAATTAAGATGTTCACCAACAACAAAACAATATAAACTGACTGACATGACGTCTGTTTCGTGAGAACGTTTCGCAAAATGGCGCTTTGAATAAGATGAACCATTAATCTCAAGGTAATTACTCAACTCATCCTAACATTGGAACTAGGCCACATTTCTATTATTATATTTCTACACTTACGAAGTAGTTTCTTAAGTTATGTTTGATGCCTACGCTAAAATTTACATAATTTGCCATCATTTGAATTTTGATGAAAAGTGAATACATAACAACATCACGCCTCGTATTCCTCGAAGGGTTCGGCAGAGGGGTTTTTGGTACACCCTCGTTTCGCCAGTTATGTAATAGGGGGCGAGCCTATTGCCATCAACCGGGCAAAAATCCAGATTCCAGGCTGCCACTGAGTTACTAATGGAAAAACCCAATAACAATGCCTGACCTTGGGATCGAACTCAGGACCTCATAATCAGCAGTCGCGCTTGCCACCACTAGACCAACGAGGCAGTCAGTTGCGTTGAAGTGGGATCAAATGGGGAAGGCAACGCAAAACGAAAGCAGATGGCAGCACCTCCATACTTAGTTATTTGAACCAATCAGAACCATCATATTCATATTAGCAATAATGTCAAACACATTGCAACCAATAAGATGGCATAGGAACAATCGAAAGTGGCGCCATTAGTTCCACAGTTGCCTATGCCATGCCATTCATTATGATCAGAAGCCAATTGACGTAAATATTTCATTCAAACGGTATTAATTAATATATTTATATTAATATATTCAAGATGATATTTATAAAATTTCTATTCGCGTATTTTTAATTTTGATTTGTTTAATTGTGAAATATTGTAAACGATATCGAATACGGATTACGAGCGGGACAGGAGCGATACAGAATATTGACATCAAGTATACTCCACCAAAAAGAACATAGTCTGCTTAGTTGTAAGCAATAAGATTGACGAGCATGCAGCACCCGCAAGCCCGAGATGGAATAAGATCGTAGGTGGTGCTTGCCACCAGCAAAAGCATTCCCAAGGAGGGTTGAAGTCAGGCAGGCGGCCGGTCATAAAATAAAGCCGAAACATTTATGCAGTATGATATTATGAGACATACAGCGCCGACCCCAAATAAGTTGGGATAAGGGCAGGAGGATGATGATGATGATAATTTCATTCAAACGGTAGCAATAATACCTAGTTAAATAATATATGCTACTTAGGCAATGACCTCTAGCCAACTATTACATATTCATGACTGAGATAAATCTAATGATATACGAATGAGACGTGATCAGTTTTTGCAACTAGAAACCATTCGCTGTTCACAGTCGGCAAAAACAGAGTCAATTTTAATTTTATTGGCCACTAATTCCTTCTCGAGGGTATAACTTGATACTTTTAAGAAGTTTTGTAAGAAAAAAAGAACATGTTTCTAACTTGACTACTTCGTCGGTCGGCGCTAATTTTGGCAGTGTAGTTTTTCATAGACTGCTATAAAAACCAATGGAAGGTTTTCCTTAATCAGCCAATGGGAGGTATTTCTCAGTTTTAAGTTAATGATACGAACTGCCTCATTGGTCTAGTGGTGGCAAGCGCGACTGCTGATCAGTGAGGTCCTGGGTTCGATCCCCATGTCGAGCTAAGTGTTATTGGGATTTTTCGTGTGGAATTCCACAGTAGCAGCCCGATTGACGGCAATAGGCTCGCCCCCTATTACATGGGACTTAAACATAACTTCGAAATGAGGGTGTTACTATACACCTCTGCCCAACTCTTCGGGGAATACAGGCGTGATGTTATGTTAATGATATTATAATTATTAGTTTCGCACCACAGCAAAAAGTCTATAGGTCTATTTTAGCCTACCGCCAAAGCCATACAACATAATATAGCATAATAAGCATAATCGGCCTTTTACTGTCCCACTGCTGGGCACGGAAATCTTCTCGGTATAAGAAGGGTTCAGGTTTTAGTCCACTGGCTTAGTGCAGGTTCATCTTCTTTTCGTGTGGTTAGTGACTAACCTGGTGTCAGAGTTTATGCCGCCCATGGACCTCTGACTTGGCTTCACATGCCGTCGAGAAATATCTCTCAGGCATGCCGGTTTCCTCACGATGTTTTCCTTCACCGTTTTTAAGCATGTGATAATTATACAATACGCACATGACTCCGAAAAGTAAGAGGTGCGTGCCTTGGATTCGAACCCGAGACTTATGAGTTGGCAGTCCGACGGGCACACCACTAGGCTATCACTGCTGTTAAGGCAGTGCAGGTTGACGGACTACACACATGATCGAGAACTATTTGGAACCCGGTAGGCGAGCAGGTTTCCTCACCTTGTTTAATATAAGCGGTAATCAAATTCTGATCCTCCCATGAATTTGAAAAGTCAGAAGTGAGGGCCGGTTTCGAACTGAGACCCTCCTGCCTAATAAAATATAACATATCAGGTATAAAAATACCCTGAACGAAGCCGAGAGTCACATATTCTTACCATCATTATGAAGATTTTTTGGTATTGGGCCATACCTTGGAACTGACTGGTTATGGAGATATTGAAGGTCAAAGTCACCATATTTTTGAACGTTTTTTACGAAAACTAAGTTTAAATGTTATCACTAAGCATTCTTCTATACAAACATTATCAACATTTTCGAAATGTAGGCACAGTCTGCTGCGCCCGCGCTTTCATTGCGCGCTACAGAATTAAATATCGTTTCCCAGCAATTATTTTAGCTGTATGTTACTTAGTTTGATATACAGTATGCGTAGACTTCGGCTTCGTTAAGGCTATTTTGACAACCAGTATAAAGCATGTAATTTAAAAAAAAAGGCACCAAAACTCACATCAAAGCAGCCCCCTTCACGATCCTCGTGGCCTCTTCCACCCTCCCCACGCTGACCAGCCACCTGGGCGACTCGGTTAGCACGAAGAAGTAGCCCAGGTAGATGAGAGGCGGGATGCCCAGCGCTAGTAGGTACGTGTTCCAACTCCTGAAGTAATAGGCGAAGAGAGGGACCGTCATGTGACCTGGAAGAGGGAGAATGGGTGGTAGATGTAAGGCTTTAAAAACAATCTGTCTGGTTCTGATAACGCGACACTTTTGGGCTCTCATTACTAATAGCTCTCATTTGAAACACCTTTTAATCTATATAGAGATGTAAAAAATATGTCGTCAAATGTGAAATTTAGATGACGTTTAGATTTTGACAGATTCTACTCCCAAGCCAGCATGTTGGAGTTAGAGTGGTCTTTTAATACGTACATAAATCAATGCAATGCAATGAACAGCTCATTTGTTAAAGTCAGTCAAGCGCCTAAATCACTGTTTTCAATATCCTATCTTTTTAGGAAAAACAGCCAATAGATAGGTTTTTACCCGACTGCCAAGGAAGGGTTATGTTTTTTGCGCGTATCTTGTAGGTATGTATAAGTATTTGTTTGTAAATTTCTTTATTACCTCGTATTTTCCAAACGGCTGGATGGATTTCGACAGTTAAGGTTCGTTATATTCTTCTTAAAAACTCGAGTGTCTTTAGATAGGTGTTTGAAAAAGAAATGGCGGGTTTTTGGATCGAAATAGTAGGTAATACAATATATAATTGATATATATATATATATAATAAATCTTAAAATTATTTGTAGTATATATACTGTGGATAACGGTGTGAGTTGCACATTTACGTTATTTTTTGTAATGATTATTTTTTAACTAATATAAAGTGTGTAGCTGTTTGTTCATCCCTAATAAATAAATAAATAATATTTAAAAAAAAACCAAACCTATCGAGTAGGGTATCAAAATAAAGGGGATTACAAAAATAAATATAATTTAAACATATAGGTATAGTTTAAATTTAATTAGGAATAATAAATTGGTTTAAAAAGTTTTTGATAGCGTAAATTGGGCCATGTTTGTGTCGGATCTCGTGCTACCGCGGGACACTAAAAAGTCTAAAATAAAATAAATAATTTAAAAAAACTAAAATCCGAGTGCCATTTTTTTTTTAATTGTTGCACAAGAAAGACCGAAATAGATTGATTACTTCGTTTATAGTTTATTTTAATTTTGTTTTCTATTCTCAATCTTGTTTCGGTCTTTATAGTGCATTATTTTAATTCTAAGGGTGGCTTGACAAGATGGTAAGCTCAGAACACCAAGAAATAAAATGTTTGCGATTTACATTTCCGACACAAAGCAATATCGTGTCGTAATATTTGAGCATTAGCATAATTTATAAAATATCTATGTTAGTAAATTACTTTATTAATATAAATGTCAACAGCCTAGACTAGTCCTTAAATATGCAATAAATTATATTTATGTCTGACACTTTAAATAATAATAAGGAATATATTTAATATAAATAATAAGTCTTTTGATCGCATTAAAAAGAGATTTATAGCTAATAGCTATAATCGTCGATCAAAAAATATTTAAAAAATCAAAAAGTATAATTTTTATATAAACGTTAATTATTATATTATAGGTACTTTAGGTGTATATGCTTTTATTCATAGTTTAATGCAAATAAATAGAACTAATGCAAATCAATTTATACCTAAGTACTAAATAGTTTATTAAACAAAATCATTAACATCCTAGTTGAATGTAAATGTAAAAGTAGAGAACATCTATATATATGAATATATAGATGTTCTCTACTTTTAGGTACATACAACTATACATTGTTTGTTATTCTTAAATTTTAATACTTTAAACTTAGTAGACAATGTAGACATTATAATTATAATAAGTACCTACTGCTTGATAACATTGTGTGTTTTCATATCTGAGTTCGTACTTCCACACGAGTAAGAAAAGAACTGCTCACGATAACTAACGATGTAAGGGGCTAACATTCCATTAGGAATTTCGCAGTAGCAGCTTGGAGTCTGGATTTGTGCCCGGTTAATGGCAATAAGCTCGCCCCCTATTACATAGGATTTAAAAATAACTGGCGAAACGAGGGTGTACTAACATCACCTCTGCCGAACCCTTCGGGGATTACAAGGCGTAATGTTATGTTATCCAGAATACTATCAATAGATGCAACGGGGTTTAGGGTACGATTAGGTACTTATTTTAACCATGAGATTAGTTACTGGAGTAAAGGGACTAACACCCATATTCTAAGACGTTCCTCCAAAACTTACTCGACTCATACTCGACTCAGGACGGCCTCGAAAACACCTTGAAAATTGTATTCTTAGGTCCGTATTACAGAACATTCCTCAAGTCCAGTTTGATCTTCAATCAGTTAATCCTTGTTTAAGTATAGAATCAGTAGATACTTGAGAAAAGGTCTTATTCCAGAACGGCAATCAATCTATACTCAGATGAAACGAGACTCAAATCGAGCCGATCGATTGGTTGATTACAGATCAAATCACTGCTTGGGGTCGAATCTACGAACTGAGTAACGATCTAGAATAAAGCCAAACTCAGCTGAACTATGATCAATGAATCTATGCTTGAGGAACGTTCTAAAATTAAAAGTCTACTCAAAACTAGTTTTAAACAGAGATTAATGATTGAGTTTCGTTCTGTAATACGGACCTTAGTCGCAATTTCGAGTGAACTTTGAGGTTCCTCGAAGGAGTCATTACGTCATAATTTTAATTATCTGCATCGCGCAAATAACGCCGCTATAAATAATTGTAAGGATTATCGTACGCATATTCGATAAAGTCTTCAAAATTCATTTTTGTTACATACGAACTTTGACACTTCCTTCCTTAAGGTAGGTTCCGAGGTACCTTGAGTTTGACAGATGATTCCTTACCTCGACTGAGGAAAAATCTCGGGTCGAGGACGTTTATGTCAACTATAATTACCGATGGTAGTGAGAAAGACTGAGTCGAGGTGGAAACGAGTCAAGTAAGTTTTGGAGGAACGTCTTAGAATATGGGTGTAAGTATTAGCAACAACAAAATATCCACAAACAACTCACCAATAATGAAAGGAATCTGGAACAAGCAGCCAGTGACCTCCCTGTACCGAGGCCCCACTGACTCCATCACTAATACGAAGGACACCACCATGGTGCCAGAAACCGCCACGCCGAGCAAGAACCGTAGTAACGTGAACACGAAGTAGTTTGGTGAGAAGGGGACTCCGAGACCAAAGATTATTAGAGACGTTGTGGCCACCAGGAATGTGTATTTGCGGCCGAATCTGGAAGGAATAGAAAATAAGGTAAGTAGGTACATTATTTGTTGGTCCTTTGATCAAGAATGTTATAGGGTAACATGATATTTATAGGGTGTTCGATCTAAGAAGCAACAGACATCCGTTGTGAACGCTGTTGTAGTGTTACAGGTGATACACGACTAGATTGGTCCTGTATGAACATCATCTAGTTCAAGCCACATACACTAGCACCCAATATGGGTGCTAGTGTATGTGGAGACGTTCTACGCTAAGACGTTCCTCCAAAACTTACTCGACTCGACTCCACCTCGACTCACTACCATCGGTAGTCATAGTTGACATAAACATCCTCGACTAGAGATTTTTCCTAAGTCGAGGTAAGGAATCATCTGTCAAACTCAAGGTACATACCTTGGAACCTACATACGTTAAGGAAGGAAGTGTCAAAGTTCGTATGTAATAAAAATGAATTTTGAAGACTTTATCGAATATGCTTACGATAATTAATCCTTACAATTATTTATCGCGGCGTTATTTGCGCGATGCAGATAATTCAAATTATGACGTAATGACTCTGTTGAGGAACCTCAAAGTTCACTTGAAATTGCGACTAAGAATACAATTTTGAAGGTGTTTTCGAGGCCGTCCTGAGTTGAGTATGAGTCGAGTAAGTTTTGGAGGAACGTCTTAGAATATGGGTGTAGGAGCGTCTTAGCCCTCGACAGGATAACGCGCTTTTTTCGATTCAAAAAATCTATGAACGGTCCTATGCTCTTCTTGTTACTCTGGTCATAGTCATGAGTGACATATGAGATCAAAGATGAGTGATCAGGTGTGGCCGAGTTGTACAGTGCTGTTTGTTTCTGTTTAAGGTCCAGAGGTGACACTGAAGTTAAGCTTTGATGTACAATCTTGACAATGGAGTTTTTGGTGGGCCTTGATGCAGGTCTGATGCTGGATTTTGATGCAAACCTGTTATTGCGTCAACCACCAACATACGAGGACGTATGTTTTGCAGGATGGCTGTGTTATCGGTAGCTGGTAACACTGGACAATTTTAATAATGGAGGGTAGTCGCCAAGATGAATCAACGTATCCGAAGTTATAAAAACAGTGGTCATTCGACGGAGCAGAGGATTCTACCGATTCGAACCGCCGAAGAAATAATGACATTTTATATCTGATTAGCTTGTTCTTATTTTCTGATCTTGTGTAAATTATTATATTGTGATATATAGTGAACTAGCTTCTGTAAGTAACCACTTACCTAAGTACTCTCAGTGGTGGAGAGTCTATGTTGGTTTCATTTACTTTATTTACCATACCCGCAATCCTGACAGACCGATATTAACTATAACTGTAATGATAGATTCACCCCTACACGATTCTTTTGTTTATATTTTTAACAGACTTCCAAAAAAGGAGGAGGTTCTCAATTCGTCTGTATGTTTTTTTTTTTATTAGTGTTTGTTACCTCATAACTCTGCCATTTATAAACCGATTTAGATATTTTTTTTATTTGAAAGGATATACTTCCAGATTGGTTCCATTTAAATTTGGTGAAGATCTGATGAAGAACTTCGGAAATAGACAATAGAACTCCTCAATGACGAACAGTACGCATAATGTGATGATGTGATTATGTTACGAGCAGCGTCTTTAGTAGGTCCAACCATATTTTAATTAAGGCCACTAAAACGAAAAAAATAAAAAAATCATTTTAACAAAAATAAAAACGACTTCAAAAAAATGATGAAAGGAATAAAATAATTACCATAAATTTTAAAATTAACAGTTTCAGAAGTCGGTGCCTTCAATTTGGTTCAGCGTGGATTAGCGCCGACTTCTAAAACTGTTAATTTTATAATTTATGGTAATTATTTTATTCTTTTCATCGTTTTTTTGAAGTCGGTTTTATTTTTGTTAAAATGTTTTTTTTATACATGGTATAATACCGGCCTGTAATTGTTCCACTTCAGAGCTAACACCTCGTCTCATACAAAGAAGGAACGAGCCTTGATCACCACGCTTTCTTACTGCGTAGATTATTAAGTTCAGGTTTCCACAACATGTTTTTCCTTTATCGTAATTCGGTGGGGTAACCGGGTCTGTTAACCTCCGGGGGCCGCCATGATATGTCGGTGGTATGGAGTTTATTCTGTTATTTATATGGAACATATAAAGACATATTACTGCGTCTTTGGTCTAATGGTGGCAAACGCGGCTGCTGATCGTGAGGTCCTGGTTCGATCCCCAGGTTGGGCAGTGTTATTGGATTTTTGCATTAGGAATTTCTCAGTAGGAGCCCGGAGTCTGGATTTGCGCCCGGTTAATGGCAATAGGCCCCTATTATATGGGACTTAAACATAACGGCGAAATGAGGGTGTTACTATACACCTCTGCCCAACCCTTCGGGGAATACAAGGCGTGATATTATGTTTTATGTTCATTACAATGATGATGAATTAACTATCAGAGTATCATATTACAACTTCCAAACTTTTTTAAATTGCCAATTTAAACAACCAAATAAGATAATATTAGGTATCATAAAAGTGCCGAGACAATAATACGCGCGACCACACGTTTTGTCTGTCATAAGTATTAAGTTCGTTACACATTATATAAAACCAATAAAAAATACGAGTATTGCGCATAAATTTCACATTTAAAATTCTAGTTAAGTCAGCACCTACAAAGTCGTATAATAAGGTGCTTAAGGGTGATTATGAACATGGGAATATTCCGAAAATAACGAATTACTACTAAACCAGGAAATATTTTTTCTCTGACAACGTAATAATGCTACAATGTGTAATGCAATGTTGCTAGAGCAAAAAATATTGCCTAGCTTAGTACTAATTCGTAATTTTTGGAATATTCCTATGAATGTAATAATTCGAAAGCAAATACCTCTTTTGTTGATAATTGGCATGAAACTGGATAGAATCGTGACAGATGGAAGGAATGGAGGGAGGCCTTTGCCCAGCAGTGGGACAATACAGGCTAATTATAATAATAATAATATAATAATAATAAATACCTCTTTAAAAAAATGGTCCTGTTATCCGAATGCACTAGTATTAAAACTGACGAGAATCGCAGAAAGAAGGACATAAAGTATATTTAATTTATTAAAATAAATAACCGTCTACGTCCTTCAGTTATTTACACACAGTTACTTACAGTACAGTTATCTTCAAACCAAGGTTGGATTTTATAGTTAATGAGCGCTCGCGCTCTTATCATAATTATTACTGAACTTGGAAAAAAATGCATGTGAAATTGATGAAGGTGCGTTCTCATTGGAGAACGAAATGATATTTAAATGTTAATTGTGAAAGTGTTCATAATATTAAATTAACAGGACACAAGGGCAACAGCAAGGCTGACAGCAATCAAGCAAGTATATGTACCTTAAAGGAAAGTACCTACGATGTTATACAAGGTTAGTCGGAAAGGGGGTACTAAGCTGCGGGCCACTTAATGTATCACTGATGATTGATTTAAAGAAAGTGCTCAAATTTCAAAATTCGGTAAAATATATATCCAAGCTAAATAAATTTTATTTTAGTTTTTTCAAAAATTCTTCATACCTGCTCGAGTTACGAATTCAGAAAATGGAGCTTCTAATACGTGACCCCAAATATGACCTAAAATGTAAATACAGCTGATCATAGCTGAAGATACATAGAATTTAGCGTATTTTTCATGAAATCTTTGAACAGGTATTTCTCTTAGACTAATGAATTTTGGGGAAAGTTGTAGAACAAAAGTTATCCATTATTATGGGTACTTTAATACCCATCCGGCTTAGTACCCCCTTTCCGACTAACCTTGTATAATAGTAGGTAGGGAATTTTTAAATTAGAATTTGTTCTATTATTGATATGTAAGTAGCTGTGAAGGTTCGCCAGTTAATTCGAAGAAACCTTATATGAGAATATGTTGTCTGCCTTTCAGATACTTTCAATTAAAAATCAAAATGCCGCAGGCGGCGTTTTGCCATTGCCACTCTCAAGTTGGGCCCGACTGCTCATTATTATTATAGCATAGCTTAGACAGTACTATTACTGTAATAATGTAATAATTATTCATCTGTTCGTCATTTGTTTTACTATGATGTAAAGTTTACTATGTAACATGCTGTGTAACACCAAAATGTAATGTTGCGTTATTTTTAGAAACTAGTGTAGTTACTTTAATTGCGGTTAGATTTTCAAACCGTCTCTTTGGTTTGTTCTGGGTGCTAGAGGGGCTGTCTATCTTACGAGGTCCTATATTTGATAGGAAGGCGTATTCAGGGTGGGGCGCTTGCCGCACCCTACCACAGGAAAGAATAGATAAACGGTCTAGATTCAGTCAACTCGCCACCCATGTCCACAGAACAATTACCCAAAATAGGCAGACCAATGCCCGACTCCGTTTATATTTATTTGGATCTCAAAAATAAGGTTATGGGGAAAAATTGTCCCATAATCCCATTTTGCACTTTCAGACTTATTGAAAAGACAAATATTTACTGTCTGACTGAGTTTGCCCCACCATGGACAAAATCCTGGTTACTCCCATTTGATACAGTGCTGTTGATGGAGGGTGGACTGGTTAGAGTTGTTGGATGTCCTCCCCGGAGGACACAACCAAGGGACTAGACTCTTTCTTTCGTGTCTCATGCAACGCCGTGGTAAAAAGTAATCTTTTAACATAACATAACATCACGCCTGTATTTCCTGAAGGGGTGGGCAGAGATGTATAGTAACACCCTCATTTCACCGTTATGTTTAAGTCCCATGTAATAGGAGGCGAGTCACAATAGACTCAATAGAGTTTGAATTTGTGCCCGGTTGGTGGCAATCCACCAACCGGGCACAAATTCAAACTCTGGGCTGCTACTGAGGAATTCCATACGGGAAAACCTAATATCACTTTATCCGACCTGGGGATCGAACCCAGGACCTCACGATCAGCAGTCGCGCTTGCCACCACTAGACCAACTAGGAGGTCTTTTAACTAATCTATACTAATATTATAAAGCTGAAGAGTTTGTTTGTTTGTTTGAACGCGCTAATCTCAGGAACTACTGGTTGGAAATGAAAAATTATTTTTGTGTTAGATAGTCCATTTACCGAGGAAGGCTATAAGCTATATAACATCACGCTACGACCAATAGGAGCGGAGCATAAATGAAAAATGTTGCAAAAACGGGAAAAATGTCCACCCGTGCGAAGCCAGGACGGGCCGCTAGTGATTAATATGACTAATTGTAAACAAGGTACATAGTGAAGCTGACTGCTTACTGGTGTGGAGCTGACTGAGATGGACTGGACGTACTCAAGTATCATTACTTATGAAAGCTATTTAAATGCACCCCTTAGGACACTACTTGCTATCAAATATGATATGAACTATTGTAGCTGATGGAAGCTAAAACCACCAGGCCAATTGAGATAGATGCCAAATAGATCGTAATGAGATATTTAATAATGATAATCTTTACATAGAACACGTTTGGTGCAGTGGATGAGCGATCGGCTTGTGCGCTACGGGCTGTGGATTTTATTCCCGCAAGGAACAAATATTTGTATGGCCTACATATAGTTGTTCCGGGTCTGGATGTTTGTGCGTGTGAAGATTTGTGTCTGTAAACGCACCCACGACACGGGAGAAATACAAGTGTGGGGCAATGTTAAAAAAACATTGTATAAAACAAAGTCGTCTTCATCTTTATCTTTACACAGTATAAAACAAAGTCGCTCCCGCTGTCTGTAGGATTAGATCTTTTAAACTACGCAACGGATTTTAATGTATTTTTCAGCAATAGATAGAGTGATTCAAGAGGAAGGTTTATATGCCCCACATTAGTATCTACATTGCACCCGTGCGAAGCCGGGGCGGGTCGCTAGTAATAGATAAAACGAATTGTCTGATCCCATAAAAACATAACATAATCAGCCCATTACTGTCTCACTGCTGGACACGGGCCTCTTCTCAGAATGAGAAGGGTTTAGGCCTTAATCCACCACGATGGCCTGGTGCGGGTTGGTGGACACACACCATCTAGAACTTTATGGAGCCCTCTCAGGTGTGCAGGTTTCCTCACGATGTTTACCTTCACCACGCTCAATTAAAATTTATATCTTTAGCTTATTACAAAATTGAATAATGTAACCGCAATGTTATCGCAGCTTGCGCAAATGCCAAATGTTGAAAGCATATCATCATTAAAGTTACGATAACGGTCTTTATTAAATCTATACTAATATTATAAAGCTGAAGAGTTTGTTTGTTTGTTTGAACGCGCTAATCTCAGGAACTATTAATTGCAATTGAAAAAATATTTTTGTGTTGGATAGTCCATTTATCGAGGCAGGTTATAGGCTATATAACATCACGCTACGACCAATAGGAGCGGAGCATTAATGAAAAATGATGCAAAAACGGGAAAATTCTCCACCCGTGCGAAGCCGGGACGGGCCGCTAGTTAATTTATATTCACTCTGGTCATAAATCTAACCGTTCGGAAACAGCGGAGAGTTTAATCACCTGCATAATTTAATGAAGGACGCATTTGCTAAAGAGCTATCAAGTCTTATTACTACATGTGGGCGATTCAAGTTAGCACAATGTAACTCTTTGTTACCGTAAAGGGATCTATCTGTCCGCGTTTCGATGCTGTCAAGCAACACCGAGTTACGATGATGGCCGATAACACAATTGCCCAAGAGAGCAGAGTCGGTAGGTATGTAGTAAAAATACAGCTCTCGTTTTTGGTTGATGTACATTTACGTAACATAACATCACGCCTCGTAACTCCCCGAAGGGTTCGGCAGAGGTGTTTTAGTACACTCTCATTTCGCGAGTTATGTTCAAGTCCCATGTAATAGGGGGCGAGCCTATTGCCATCAACCGGGCTCAAATATAGACTCCGGGCTGCTATTGAGAAATTCCTTATGGGAAAACCCAATAACACTTTGCTTGACCTGGGGATCGAACCCAGGATCCCATACTCAGCAATCATACTTGCGACCACTAAACCAACGAGGCAGTCATGTACATTTAAATTTAAATTATATAGATCTGCTAATGAAAGGTATTTTATTACTGAATAAAATCTTGGATTTTTTGAGAAATACGTACCAAAACTCGTCCAATTTTTGCTATTTTTGTGGGAGGAGTATATGGAACATTTATAATATAGACATATTAGACTCACCTGTCAGAAAGGAATCCAAATATCGTGCTGCCAACCAGGACTCCGACTTGTAGCATCATCTGCGTGAAGCTGGCCAGCCATCTTCTGTCACAGATCAGATCCCACTCCGAAACTATAGTGTTCTCAAAAGGGCTCGTATCATACACGTACTCCACACAGTCTGAATAGCACGTAGAATTCTTAATCTCCACCGTCGAGTTCGGCAGATTCATACAACGAAACGTCAAGTTTGGGGTCAAAAATAAAATCGCCATTTGAACCCATCCTGAACTCAATTTCACCAGAGACACCGTTGCAAAAACGAGAAACTGCCATTTTCCGAAGTCACCAAGTAGCTTTGCAAAGCTGTCCTCCTTTTGCGCACTGTTGGTCAACTGCTTTGCGATTTTGACCACCATTTTTATTTCTCACGAGCGCGTTTGTTTTTTGCCGTCGTATTTTTTGGTCGCGCTCGAGACGTGCGTCCGCGCCGAACGTCTGCGTCGTTTTATCTGTCGATGGAAGCATTCGCTTAGATTAACACAGATTGATATGTTTAGAGGTTATCATTTGTAGTACAATCGTTGGGGATTAGTTGTTTTATAGTTTGCTGCTAACGTATAGGCTGTTGAAATTTGAAACAGTAAAAAATATTATATAAGAAAACTAGCTTTTGCCCGCAGCTTCACTTGCGTGATTTTTTTTACCCCCTTAGGGGTTGAATTTCGAGAAATCCCTTCTTAGTGGATGTTTACGTCACAATACTGTCAAAATTTCAAGTTTCTAACCCCAGCCGTTTAGGCTGTGCGTTGATAGATCAGTCAGTCAGTCAGCTTCTCCTTTTATACATATATATATATATAGATATATATATATATACACATACCACATATATATATATATAGATTAAAATCATGTTCCGATATGGGCTTTTTTCTTATTTATAAAAATCGTAGAACAAGAATATAGAAAACTTGTTTTGAGGACAATTTCTCAATAGTGTGCGTATTTCGTCTAATCAGGCTAGCGTAGTGGCCTCAGGCCTAAATCTGGCCCAGTAGTGGGACAGTAATGGATTATGCATAGGCTATTTATTTTTTCATCATAGGTATAGTACTATTTTATTACAACGGTGTGAATGAACTCTATGATTTGCGATGTTAGCCACACTGATTTCAATATTGTTTTGGTCCAAATATTGCCTCCATACACTTTTTATCATATAGAAAAGTATAAAGGGTGTGAACAAATTCGTCTTATTCCTTAAAATCACATTATCTATTACTGGTATCATAGATTAAACAGTCGAGGGATTTTGCTTCATTAAAAATTAACATAACATCAAATAACATCACGCCTATATTCCCCGAAGGGTTGTGCAGATGTGTATAGTAACACACTTTTTCACCGTTATTTTTAAATCCCATGAAATAGGGGGCGACCCTATTGCCACCAACCGGGCACAAATCCAAACATTGGGCTGCTACTGAGGATTTCCACACGGAAAACCCCAATAACACTTTGCCCGACACAGGACCCCACAATCAGCAGTCACACTTGCCACCACTAGAACAAAGAAGCAGTTTTTTTTATCATGCGTTAGTAGTTCATTATTGATAGTATCGTAATCATCTGATAAGAATAAAAAATTGAATTCAGATACATCCTGTATTTCAGTCATATGTAGGTGATAGGACAGTAATTCTTATAATCGTAGGTATAATATAGTCGTTCATTGTTCTACTATTAAATAAGATTACTAGATAAGTTACTGTTAACTGTTTAATTGGAGATAACTAATGCAAATCTAGTTCACAGTCGCTTAAACCAAATTGCGTGCATTTTATTAATTTATTACGGTTAACTAACCTAGGGCAAGATAATCAATCGCGTCTATCACCTATATTTGACGACGTTCCTCCAAAATTTACTCGACTCGACTCCACCTCGACTTGATATAAGCGTCCTCGACTCAAGATTTTACCTCAGTCGAGGTAAGGAATCATCTGTCAAACTCAAGGTACCTCGGAACCTACCTTAAGGAAGAAAGTGTCAAAGTTCGTATGCTAATATGCTTACGATTATGCTTACGTTAATCCTTGCAATTATTTATCGCGGCGTTATTTGCGCGATGCAAATAATTCAAATTATGACGTAATGACTTCGTCGAGGAACCTCAAAGTTCACTCGAAATGGCGACTAAGAATACAATTTGGAAGGTGTTTTCGAGGCCGATCTGAGTCGAGTATGAGTCGAGTAAATTTTGGAGGAACGTCTTAGAATATGGGTGTATGACTGAACTGAAAAAATTTGAAGAGAACAACGAGATCTAAGTACAGTCTTCTTTTTCTTGCTGACCTTATCCCACACTAGGTGGGGTCGGCACAACATGTATTTCATAAATCCATGTTGTTAGAGGTTCTGGCTCATTTTTTTATTACGGGCCGCCTGCCTGACATAAACCCTCCTTGGGAATACTCGTCGCGCCGTCGCGCGGGTGACCCAATGTGCTTGCTGATATTATGCACTGGGTCCCAAAATTATATGCTTATCAATCTTATTGCCTACAATTAAGCAGACTATGTTCTTCTTGGTGGAGTATACTTGAGATCTAAGTACAGTCAACATCAAAAATAATTGATGATTGTTCAAAGTTTTAAAATTAAAACTAAATGAAAACTATTGAATTGCCTTGGTGGTCTAATGCCGGTAAGCGCGACTACTGAGCATGGGGTTCTGGGTTCGATACTCAGGTCGGGCAAAGTGTTATTGGATTTTTCCATTAGAAATTTCTTAGTAGCAGCCTGGAGTCTGGATATGTGCCTGGTTGATGGAAATAGGCTCGCCCCCTATTACATGGGACTGAAACATAACTGGCGAAACGACGGTGTTACTAAAACACCTCTGTTTAACCCTTCGCGGAATACAAAGCGTGATGTTATGTTATGTATAACTTGTTTAGTATATGTATTGTCCAACCTAACCATATTTCCACTCTTATTTGACTTGTCACTGCTTAATGTTGATCGCATTGTCTTTTTAGGGTTCCTATTACTAAGACTCCGCTGTCCGTCCGTCTGTCACCAGGCTGTATCTCATGAACCGTGATAGTTAGTTGAAATTTTCACAGATGATGTATTTTTGTTGCCGCTATAACAAAAAATACTAAAAAACAGAATACAATAAATATTTAAGGGGGTTCCCATACAACAAACGTGATACTTTTGCTCGATATTGATAATAGCAACAGGTAGATGCTTGAAATATTCACAGAATATTTAGTTACTAGCTGTGTCCTCACGGCTCCGCCCAAAGCCTATGTTACTCAGTGATAATGTAACTTTCTAACCGTAAAAGAATTTTTGAAATCGGTCCAGTAGTTTTTAAGTTTATTCGTTACATACAAAAATACAAATCTTTCCTCTTTATAATATTAGTATAGATATATTCACTTTAAAAATAAATAATTACATTAAAATAAAACAAATATTTAAGGGGGGCTCCTATACAACAAACGTGATTTTTATTGCCGTTTTTATAGATAATGGTACAGAACCCTTCGTGCGCGAGTCCGACTCGCACTTGGCCGGTTCTTTTTTAATATAATTCTTTCTTCTGCGATGATACAGCGAATTTTTGTGTTACGAGGCATGTCCGTGTAAATTTTATATAAGTTGAAACATTAAAACAGTCGTTTAATTCTACTGCAAGTGCATCCTTGACTCGTATTTAAAACTGGTCTTATCCAAACTCTTGCGCATTATATGCATTTACATGACAATCTTGTTTGTTGAAAATATGTCACATTAAGTACGAACTTTCTACTTACATTGAGTCAAGAAACATGATTTTAATACAGTTATATACAGAGTGTAAACGAAATCATGTAATTCCTTCAAACCTCGTGATGTACTGCTGACATAGATTAACCCTGAACGGGATAATAATAACGGGATAATAATACGGTCATAATAAGACCATATGCAGGGCCGCTAAAGAAGCCTGCAGCTACTGCAGCGAAGCACACAATAGCGTGGACTGCTCCGCCCGAGCGGCGGGAAAGACACCGACGTGCATCAACTGCAAGTCAGTCCACAGAGTCGGCAGCGAACTGGCACACGTAGCTTTCAGCGACGAATGCCAGGAACGCCAGAAGTGGGATAACATAGCCAGGTCGCGTATCTCCTATTGCTAAGGGCGACCAGGAGGCACCACACACCATCACACCAGCAAACCCTCAAATCTCCAGAGGCCCGACAGGCAGGTTGCACTTCATCCAAGCAAACCTGCAACGCTCCAAGCTAGCCACAACAGAACTACACTTGGCGGCCCAGGCAAAGGGAGTTTCAATCGCACTTGTTCAAGAGCCCTATGTAGGAAGAACAGGTGTAATGAAACAACATCCCGGCACACAAGTCATCCAGTGCACCCTGAATCGCCAAAAACCAGTTAAGGCGGCAATCGTGGTTTTCGGTGACAACCTGGAGGTCATCCATGATCCCCAGCTAGTCACCGAAAACGTCGTCTCCGTTTTACTGAAGGTCGGCCAGCTAAAGTTGGGAGTGCTGTCGGTCTATTTCGAGGGGAACCTGGATATAGACCCATACTTACAAACAACACAAACATTCATCAACACACTTACACACAACACACCACACATTCTAGTGGGGGGAGACGTCAACGCCTGGAGCCAGTGGTGGGGAAGCATTTCGGAGAACCACCGTGGGGCTGCGTACAACGCCTTTCTCAACGAGCGGGATCTCCAGATCCTCAACATGGGCCAAGTCCCGACTTTCGAGACGTATAGGGGAGACAGGAGGTGCACGAGCATAGTCGACGTGTCGGCATGCAGCCTGTCGCTGCTAGGCAGGATCGAGGAGTGGCGTGTAGACAGGAGTCTCACAACATCCGACCACAACGCAATAACCTTCTCGATGCGCTTAGAGAAAGCCTTGGAACCTCTAAGACCAGTCTCAACGCGCATCTACAACACCAAGAAGGCAAAGTGGTCAGACTTCAGGACGCACTTCAAGGCCAGCCTGGCAGAAAACGCATTAACACCCGCTCGCGTCTCGGAAGTCTCAAACCCAGAGGATTTGGAAACTTTCATCACCACATACACACACAACATCCACCGCTCGTGTGAGAACGCGATCCCAAAATTAGGGTCAAACAAACGCGCCGCAAAGCCCCCATGGTGGACCCCCTCTATAGATCGTCTAAAAAGAGACGTCTTGACTAAAAAGAGGAGGATCCGTAATGCAGCCCCTAGCCGGAGAAATCACACCATCCAGGAGTACGTGCTGGCTAAAGAAACATACACAAAAACAGCAGCGGAGGCAGCCACAAACAGCTGGAAGGAGTTCTGCTCGACGCAGGATCGAGAGAGCATGTGGGATGGTATCTACAGGGTATTAAGGAAAACAGCCAGAAGACAGAATGACATGCTTCTGAGAGGCACCGCGGGCGAAACACTCAGCCCCGAACAATCTGCGGATCTTCTAGCAAAAACCTTTTACCCCGACGACACAACGGATGCCGAGCAGCAACACCACGCGTCACTACGGAGACTCACAGGTGAGAAGGACCCGCATAAAATCCAGGGTCTGTCCGCCGACGATCCACCCTTCACAACCGCGGAGCTGGAAATGGTTCTCCAAAACCAAAATCCGAAAAAAGCTCCCGGTCCCGATGGGTTGACGGCGGACATATGCACAGCTGCGATAAACTGCGACAGGGAGGTGTTCCTGGCGATGGCTAACAAGTGCCTATCGCTGCCGCACTTCCCCAAGCAGTGGAAAACAGCCCACGTATGCATACTTCGGAAACCAGGCAAAGATGACTACACCAACCCAAAGTCATACAGACCAATAGGTCTGCTCTCGGTCCTGGGAAAAATCGTCGAAAAATTACTGGTGGGCAGACTCCAGTGGCACTTCCTCCCGACACTCAACACACACCAATACGGGTTCATGCCGCA
Source organism: Amphipyra berbera (assembly GCA_910594945.2). Classification (NCBI taxonomy): domain Eukaryota; kingdom Metazoa; phylum Arthropoda; class Insecta; order Lepidoptera; family Noctuidae; genus Amphipyra; species Amphipyra berbera. The sequence goes on along the minus strand of OU343142.1, from coordinate 1,060,408 downwards.
GCGCGGGACCGAAGACGCCCTCTATGCCCTAGTGGGGCACCTACGTGCCGAAATCAAGCCAAAAAAATTGTGCTTTTGATATCACTGGACATAGAGGGGGCCTTCGATAACGCATGGTGGCCGGCCCTCAAAAGACAGATGACAGTTAAAAACTGCCCCAAGAATTTATACGCTCTCGTCGCATCATACCTGGAAAACCGTAACATCAAGGTCAACTATGCCAGAGCGTCTAGCGAGAAGGGTACCACGAAAGGATGCGTCCAGGGCTCAATAGCCGGACCGACGTTTTGGAACCTTATCCTAGACTCTCTTCTTCACAAAATGGCTAGTATGGGGGTATACTGTCAGGCCTTCGCAGACGACGTCGTCCTTGTTTTCTCAGGCACTAAAGCCGGTCCCTTGCAGCAATCAGCCGACAATGCATTACAGACGGTATCAGAGTGGGGCGTCCAAAATAAGCTACGTTTCGCCGCGCATAAAACAAATGCGATGGTGTTAACGAGAAAGCTGAAATACGACGTCCCGGTAATCCATATGTCCGGCGTTCGGCTGAACCTAGTTCAAGAGGTAAAGCTGCTGGGATTAATAATAGACTCTAAACTCACCTTCAATGCGCACGTGACTGCAACTTGTAAAAAGGCTGCAAACATCTACAAACAGCTAGCGTGCGCGGCTAGGGTGACCTGGGGTCTAAACGGAGAAATAATAAGGACGATATATGTATCGGTGATAGAGCCCATCGTGCTGTATGCAGCGAGCGCGTGGGCCCCGGCGGCTGAGAAACTGATGACAAGGAAAAAGTTTGACTCACTGCAGAGGGGCTTCGCGCAGAAGATCTGCAAAGCATACCGCACGGTATCTCTGACATCGGCACTCATTCTGTCGGGGCAACTACCTCTGGACCTCCGGGTTCTTGAGGCGGCAACCCTTTTCAACATCAAGAAGGGTCATTCCCGGGAGATCCTCCCACAGGGCAGCGAACTAGAGCGCAAAGTGGATTTTTCTCAGAATCCCCATCCATCGCTACTCATAACAACGGAGTACGCGCGCCTAGAGGACATGGAACCCGAAACCCTCACAGCCAACCAAGTAGTCGGTCCCCAAATATACACCGACGGCAGCAAGATAGAGGGGAAAGTCGGAGCTGCTTTAACTTGGTGGGAGGACGGCAGGGAATCCACGTCTAACACCTTCGGCCTGGAGCCTCACAACACTGTCTTCCAATCGGAAATGTACGCTCTCTTTAGAGCTGTCGGGATGGCAAGAGAAACAAAGGCGGCCTCCATCAACATTCTGAGCGACTCAAGATCGTCGCTCGATCTGTTGAGGAGTCCGTCCGTCACTCACCCCCTGGCACTCGAAATCAAGAGATGTGTGCGCGAGATCAGAGAGGAGGGCAGAGTTGTGAGACTCTTCTGGCTCAGGGCCCATGTGGGAACGGCCGGGAATGAGAGAGCAGACGAGCTAGCCAAGATGGCAGCTCTAAACACATCCGCAGACAAAATTACACATTACAACAAGGTCCCCATATCGTTTGTGAGAAGACAGATACGGGAGGGGACTATCAGAAAGTGGCAGGCGCGCTGCGAATCCTCCAGCACAGGATCGGTCACTAAAGTGTTCTTCCCAGACGTCCTAGCGGCGAAGAGAACACTTAGAGACGTCAAATTAACACCTGTCCATGTGCAGGTCCTAACAGGACACGGAGGATTCTCAGCATACCTCCACCGCTTCCACCTCAAAGATAGTCCCTCATGCGTCTGCGATCCCAGCTGCGATGAAACGGTGTGGCACTTGCTCTTCGAATGTCCAAGATTCGGCCTGGAAAGGATGGAGCTGGAAATCAAGATCCAAACCCAGCTCAACCAGTCCACACTCCATAAAATCATGGAGAGACTGGACACCAGGAAACCTTTCTTGGCATTCGCGAGCAAAGCCGCCCTAGTCGCAGCAGCAGCCAACAAAACAGGCGCAACCCATCCAACACAAACCTTGACACAACTGCCATCTGCAAACCCAAACCCAAACCAAGCACCAACAGCAACACCACAAAACGCAACCCACACACCACAAACAACACTCACCACAACACTAACCACAACACAAATCACAAACACTATACAAAACACAAACGTAAACAGCGGCCAAGAGCCAGTAGCACCAGCAGTCAGCCAACAACCAGCTCCTAGCACCATGCCTATAACTCAACTCTTGGCATGCGGAGGGATCGGAGTCCCTGGCGTCAGACTGCGAGGCGTGGCCCTGTTTATGAACAGGCAGGAAGAGAGGCTCGGCTTAAGCTTCTGCATAGGCACCCGCCACGTCGGAGCCCGTCAACGCGTAACAATATCACCAGGTCTTGCCGCTCTGATAAACGGGAGCACCACAAAAACGAGCATGACAGCCAGCAAGTATACTGCATTGCCCCAAGTGGAAGTCGCCAATCACCGGTGCCGTCTAGTGCGATCACAAGAAAAGACGATCGCACTATTCGAGTGGGGAGAGGAGACTCCTTTTGCTCAGGCAAGCTCAGTGCTCCAACAAATCAGAGAGGCAGGAGAGGGCACGGTAGTCACAGCCCGCACAATAAGCGTTGACGCAATGATGGTCGGGGGGGAGAGGGGGGAAGTCACAGATCGTTTCGGCTGTATAAGAGCCTCGGAACATCATGAGGTGGTCGTCTACGAGGACAGGGGGGAAACTCTGAGTTTCCTCAAAGTTCCCAAGGACGATACAGTCGCCGCGACAAACCCGTCAACCAGCCCGGCTACTCAGAGTGGCTCAGAGAGGCTGCAGCAGAAGGCGGCAGCCGAAAAAGCCGCAGCCAGCCAGCACAGCATCAGCCCGCAGGAGAAGACACAGTCGAGGAGTCGCCTGAAAGCATTCGGCACTTTCCTCCAGGCATTGCTCCCAAATCAAAGCAAACCATCAAGGCAGGAGTCAGCCACGGAAAGCTTCTTCAGAGCGCGCCCAAGAGAGATGAAACAGCAGGAGCCCATCCCAACAAGGGCCGATAAAGGGCAAGTCATCCCACCATCTCTCGCACCTACGTCGGGCCCTACGGACCACGTGAAGAGCGCCTTCCTCGAATACCTTGCAATAGTGACAGCGACCAGGGAGGTCAACCTCACGACTTGCAGGAAGATCCATCAGTCCTTCCAACTAAATATTGAAGGACTGTTAAGGGTAAGGCTAGAGGAAGCCGAGGCAGCGGTATATGACAACGTCAAATCCGAAGTCATTATAGGAAAAATGACGGGGTCATACATGGCAGCCTACAGCGCGTCAAGTGGCTTCGTGGCCTTGAATGAAGTGGAGACGGAGAGCTCGGGCAAGCCGAAGTTCAAAACACCCGACGACGACCCGATAGTGGTTACCGCCAAATGCACCAGAATCATGCTGGACGACAAGATCCTCAAAATGGCGCAATCCATTCTGGGGACCTCAGATGTCGCAGCATCAGAGGAAAGTTGGGCGGTACCCAGTATCAGGTGGATAAACGGAGTCCCGGGATGTGGCAAGTCAACTTGGATTGTCAAAAACTTCGATGGGGAGAAGGACGTGGTAGTCACCACCACAACTGAAGCCGCTAAAGATCTCCGAGAGAAGCTTGCGCGCCGCTTAGGAGATCTCGCAAGACTCAAGGTGCGCACTATGGCCTCAATCTTAGCCAACGGGTTCAAGAAGTCAAGTAGGTGCTACCGCCTCACGGTAGACGAGGCTCTTATGAACCACTTTGGGGCTATAGTCATGGCGGCAAAGTTGTCTGGTGCAAGCGAGATTGTCCTCATCGGAGACGTAAACCAGCTACCATTTTTGGACAGAGAGAACCTCTTCAAGTTAAGGTATACCCGCCCAAATTTGGTAGCCACCATCACGCAACAGTTGCCTTGTACACACAGCTGCCCGATGGACGTGGCTTTTGCTCTGAGCGAGATATACTCCGGTATATACTCCTCAAAGTCGACACTGTCGTACGCTCACTCCCTGAAGGTGGAAAGGTTCACAGGTGCGCAAATACCGCATATCGCCCAAAACACCCTATTCCTGGTTCACACACAAGAGGAGAAGTCTTCTCTTGTAAACCAGGGATACGGCACCGGCGAAGGGTCGCGCGTCTTAACCATACACGAGGCTCAGGGACTGAGATACGACCATGTCATTGTCATAAACACCAAGACAAAGAGGCTCAAGATCCACGACAGCGTTTCCCATGCGGTAGTGGCGATATCGAGACACACAGTCAGCTGCGTCTATTACACCGATGACGCCGATGACGCCACAGGCCGCTTCGCAAAACGAGCAATGGGTGCACCAACCAAAACGGTCGTCGACTACAATCTAAAGACGGCCATGCAGCACCGAGACGCAGCAGTCGTGGAAGCTCTGCTCAAAGCCGCGAAATCCCTGGCTGGCAAATCCAAAAATCCCTAACCGACACCTTGTAATAAAAATGCCTAAATACCAACTCCAAAAACCTAAATGTGTAAAAATAAAAATAAAATTTGTAATAAATGTAATAATGCCCTCAGCATCCCGGTATCTCCATGAGAGATACCAAGAAATCAAACAAACCATAACATAATTATGTTGATGATGCATTCTGCGTTATCAACTATAGCATGTAAAATTAAAATCATTAAATAATATTTATAGTAGTAATATAGTCTTAAGTGTGTGTGCTGATGCAGGCATCGACTCTATTGAGTCGGCGCATGCATCAGCGCATAGCTAAGTTATACCTGCATGTCAAAATGATGCCTGCCGGTACATGCATCGACTTTATTGAGTCAATGCATGTACCACCAGTATCAACGAAATAATGTAAATGTGTATATTATAAGAAAAAAAAAAAAAAAAAAAAAAAAAAAAACAATAATAATAATATTAAATAAGTAAACATATATATAATGTGATGGACTCGCATAGCTTAAGTAGAATAAGTAATATTTATAGTAATATAAATAATACATGTTGTATTTCCGATACAGGAGTATCAAATAAGTAAAATAAAATAAAAAGTACCTAAACAATTAAATAACAGCAAAAAAGAGCGCGGACGAAATGTCTGCGGTGAATAAACTCATTTAAAAAAAAAAAAAAAAAAAACCTTGAACGGGATACTTTTGGATTCAATAAAAAAAAATTACAAGAAGTAAACATGTGTTCTTAACGTGAGGCATTTTAGCGCTCAGAGTTAAATGACCGCGCGGCGAGCGATAGCCGCGCAATTCGCTTGGGGCGCTAAAATGCCTCACGTTAAGAAAACATGTTTACTTCTTGTATTTTTTTTATTGAATCCTTATGTATCCCGTGCATGGTTAATCTATGTCAGCAGTCCATCACGAGGTTTGAAGGAATTACATGATTTCGTTTACACACTTTTTTTATCGTGGGAAAATCCTCATGGATGTCTCTCGCCCGGGGTAGGCGAGGGGGTATGCCGTACTCTTACCGGCTAAAAACCCACGGTGTTCCTCCTTCTGACCGTCGGCCGGGGTCGCAGGATTCACCTAAGCATGCACCACAACCCCAGCAGGTCTTGGTCCACCAACAGCTAGTGGTCCTGAGAGGCACGGGGAGCACCCCACATCACCGGCGCACCAGAACACATGGCACGCCGTGACCACCCCGGGGACCAAACAAGCACATGGGCGCAAGATTATTCGTTTATACCCTGAATTTTATTCGTTACTTATATCTCGAACTGGGGAAAAGGTTGCGTCTGCATTGCAAAATGAAATACTTAACACAGAAACATTTTTCATAACGCACCGTGTAAATTGATGTATTTGCGCGTGCGCAGTTTAGTGGTCACGCAGCAATAACAACATCAAATTGTGCAAAAATGGCAACTGGTGGTGTGAAATTTATTAATGGCTACGATTAGAATTTCGTTCGATAACATAACACTACGCCTTATATTCCCCGTAGGGTTCGGCAGAGGTGTTTTTTCTGCACCCTCGTTTCGCCAGTTATGTTTAAATCCCATGTAATAGGGGGCGAGCTTATTGCCATTAACCGGGCACAAACCCAGACTCCGGGTTGCTGCTGAGAAATTCCTAATGGAAAAACCCAAGAACACTTTACCCGACCTGGGGATCGAATCTAGGACATACAATACAGGACGTACAATTTGTTGCTTTGACTTGTATGTTTTTCTTTCTTTTCGTGTGGTTAGTGACTAACCTGGTGTCAGAGGTTATGCCGCCCATGGGCCTCTGACTTGGCTTCACATGCCGTCGAGAAATATCTCCCAGGCAGGTTTCCTTACGATTTTTTCCTTCACCGTTTTTAAGTCCCATGTAATAGGGGGCGAGCTTATTGCCATCAACGGGACACAAATCCAAACTCTGGGCTGCTACTGTGGAATTCCACACGGAAAAACCTAATAACACTTTGCACGACCTGGGGATCAAACCCGGAACTTCACGATCAGCAGTCGCGTTTGCCACCACAAAACCAACGAGGCAGTTCCACCGTAAACTTAAAAAAAATACTGATATAGTTATATTAATGCTGTTGGCGTTAATAATATTATAAAGAGGAAAGATTTGTATTTGTGTATGTAACGAATAAACTTAAAAACTACTGGACCGATTTCAAAAATTCTTTTGCCGTTAATAAGCTACATTATCACTATAGGTAAGTAACATATGGTATATTTATTACTGGAATAAAACTTCTTACGCGGGCGGAGCCGTGAGGACACAGCTAGTATTATCTATTTCTGTCTATCTACGTACAGGAAGGCTAAGGGAACGTACCCATACTACGTGACCCGATTAGGGGGGGGGGGGGTCTTCAAAATACCGCGCTTGGTCACAGGGGGGGGGGCTTAGGTTTTCGTCACGTGGTCAATATCCTCTAGGGAAATCTCGCGCTTTTTCGAGCTATATTCAAACATGACGCGCAGCGTATAGCGCTTTTCTAGCCTTTTCTAGCCTAGATACTTCAATAAATAAATAAAAATATATACGGTCGAATTGAAAAACCTCCTTCTTTTTTGAATTCGGTTAAAAATTACTTACCAATTCCTTCCTCTCTCCTAATATTTTTGCGTGCCCAACAGGGTCCACGATGTACTATATATATTTACTCACCATCTATTAATACCATTGTGGAAAGCAAATAAAAGTTTGAGTTTGAGTTTGAGTTTTAAAACTTAAAACTCACAGGTGGCAACATTGACACACATTGAGCCAAATAATCTTCTTTTTTAGCAACAAAATAGTATTTAAAACCATATTTATGAATTACTACGTGAAAAGTAGAGGAGGAGGTATTGGCATATACTACGGATGGTCACCGAGGAGTGGAGGGGGGTAAAAAGTTGTAAAAAATGGTACGCTCCCTAACGTAGATGCATTTCAAAAACGGAAGCTATCTTGACTATGTGCAATGAAACTGCGTGCAGTCAATGGTGTCGATTCTGTTGTACATAAGAAAGAGACGGACAGAAATTAGAGCTGTCAAAAATTGAACTAAAATTTCCTTACTTTAAAAACACAGTGAAGTTCAAGGCGTAAACTACACTGGCCTGCAAAAAAAAGTATCACACTTTTAAAATTTCAATTTTTTCTAAACTATAGAAGTTAGAGATTTAAAATAAAAAAACGTTTTATAGCAATTTTTATCAGCTTTCTTTGAAACTATAGTAACAAAGTTAAACTCTTTTTTGAGTCCTTTTTGTTTCGAAAATATATCTTGTGTACTTCAAAAGTTATTGCAATTTTAAAAGTGTGATACTTATTTTTGCAGGCCAGTATAGTTTGGCATCTCTAATTTAGTTTTTATCTATCACCGTCCTTTTCCCGCGCTGTCTGTTAGTAAAATATAATAATTTTCTAATTTTAGTTTAGTTTGTGAATAAGAGAATCGGCACCAATGCCTCCTAATTTAGATTGCTAAATAAGCACAAAATTAAAACAAAAAAAACACATTCAGAAACTTCCATAAACAGAAAATAGTTTTGATTACATCAATGTTGTATACATTTTGGCTTCAATGACAACACTTATGCTACATACGGATGTTACCTGTATTTTATAATATCGTAATCGACCATATTTTGGTCATTGACCCTCCTACGCTTGGCCCTAAATGGTCATATTTATGCAACATCGTTCCGATGTTGAAGGCTTGCTAATATTGCACACTGCCTCTCGAATTTTATGACCTAGGCGCAAGACCAGCTACATACACCTTAATTGGATTTCCCGTTTGCAATAACGTGAAATTAACATACCTACTAGTACTGATAGCCTAGTGATGTGACCGTCGGACTGCCAAGTCAGGTCTTAAGTTCGAACCCAAGGCACGCACCTCTGACTTCTCGGATTCATGTGCGTATTGTATAATTATCACTTGCTTAAACTTAATAGTGAAATGAGGGTGTTACTATATGCCTCTGCCCAACCTTTCGGGAAATCTAACGAGGCATTTAAACCTACATCAATACATAACTTTTCGATTGAAATGTTATTGGTTTCGGCAGTAAATCAATTATTATTCAATCGACAGTCCAATCCCTTCGCAAGGTTCATGATAAATGAAACACCATTATGTATTGGCATTTAAGTTACATAATCCCAAAGCGAAGTGCATTCACTTAATAATAAATAACAAAACATCAGCCAAGTCCTTCACCTAGTAAAGTTCGAAAAAAGGTGAAAGGTCGTTTGTTTTCGGCCTACGACCTTCATGGAAGATTACTTGTGGTTAGGTTGGTAACACCTTGAGTATTGCCTTTATTGATAGGTTAGCTGTGTCCTCACGGCTCCGCCCGCGTAAGAAGTTTTATTCCAGTAATAAATATAGCCTATGTTACTCAGTGATAATGTAGCTTTCTAATGGCAAAAGAATTTTTGAAATCGGTCCAGGGGGCTTAGACAAAGTAACAATTTAAAAACGATAACGAAGTTAGAAAAGACTAAAACGTATGGGATTGACATAACCCACGTTAAGTCACGTGGTCAATCGACATCGTTATCGCAAGTTGGTAGACAATGTTATAATTCGTAACGAAACCATAAAGTAACGAATCGTTATCGTGTTTATCCCATACAAATACGTAGACAAGCAGCGCTTTCAGTGTTCGCTTTCGCCTCGATCGTGATCGCCAAAAAAGATAACGAAACGAATGTTAAAACGTTGTAGTTATTGAAACAATATGGCCGGAGTTCATTCAGCAGCAGATTTTTGACACTGAGTGATTACATACTCTTAGGTATTTATTCTGTGCTAGAGGCATTATTGCAAATCGAATAAACTATAAATTATAATCAAAAGCGACTAAGACAGCGACGGCAATTGGAAACAATTGAAGATATGCCAGATTTGTTGTTTATCCAATATTTCAGGCTTAATAAAAGAACTTTTAGGAAGTTATGTAACGACCTAAAAGGTCATGCCGGATTAAAAGGTTCCCCTGAAATTAACCTGGAAATAAAGGTAAGAAATTTTACATTAATAAACCAATTTAATATTTTATTATAATTTGCAAAAGATTAAACGCAACACTCACTTATTCATATATTGAAATTTTAAAAACAACAAAAATGTTCGCGGGTTTTATCCGTTTTGACACTTCTTGACTGACACTGACAGCTAAATTTTCGATACCATAACCAATATTTTTGTTTTTTAACGAATAAACAATTCGTCACATCGATCGCGACAATAGATATACATTGGCTATGAAATGTTTATCGATATCTCAGAGACGATGACGAATTTAGATATGGTTGCGCTACGAAGCGGTGTTACTTTGTCTAAGCCCCTACTTTTAAATTTAATCCTTATATACAAAAATACAAATCATTCCTCTTTATATTATTTGTATAGATATAGTAATAAGTAGTATATACAAGGTTAGTCGGAAAGGGGGTACTAAGCCGAAAGGGTGTTTAAGTACCCATAATAAGGGATAACTTTTGTTCTATAACTTTCTCCAAAACACGATAGTTTCAGAGAAATTGCTTTTCAAAGATTTCGTAAAAAATATGCTAAAATCTATTTGTCCATAGCTATGATCAGCTGTGTTTACAATTTAGGTCATATTTGGGGTCACGGATTAGAAACTTAATTTTCTGAATTCATAACTAAAGCAGGTATGTTTTTTTTAAAAAAAAACTAAAATAATAATCTTTGTGCATGCAAATAAAAAATATCGAATTTTGAAATTTTAACACTTGCTTTTAAACAGTCATCAGTGATACTTTAAGAGACCCGCGGCTTAGTACCACCTTTCCGACTAACCCTGTTTATACTAGTATAAACAGTGTAAAAAGACCCTTAACGAAGCCGAAAGGCGCTTATTCTCCATGTTATTGCGATATTTTTTTTGTTCTGGACTATGCCTGGGAACCTTCTAGTTACGGAGATATTGGAGGTCAAAGATCCAACTTTTTCACAACTTTTTTTTAAAATACTAGTTTTGAAGGTTGCAAATGTACATAAAATACCTCCATTACCCGTTTACTACTCATTGCATCTATCAGCACAGTGTTTTGAGTGCGTTACAATTAGCTTTACACTAAAACGAAATTTTACACCCAAAAAAAAAATCATTTCCCAGCGAAAATTTTTGCGTAGGGTTACTTAGTTTGATGTACTGAATGCATGGTTAACGGCTTCGTGAAGGGTATTTTTACACCTTGTATAGTATAGATATCAATTAAAATACGATGCTTTGTGGACTAATCTGGATGTAGGTGTGGTCAGGTAAGTCAGTAACATAAAAAACATAAACATAACATCACGTCTGTATTCCCCGAAGGGTTACGCAGAGGTGTATAGTAACACCCTCATTTCGCAGCTATGTTTAAGACCCAAGTAATAGGGGGCGAGCCTATTGCCATCAACCAGGCATGAATCCAAACTCCGGGTGGCTACTGAGGAATTCCAACAGGAAAACACAATAACACTTTGCCTGACCTGGGGATCGAACCCAGGATCTCACGATCAGCATTTGCGCTTGCCACCACTAGACCAAACATAACCTGTTGTTTTTGAACATGGGTAAATCTTCATGGATACGGACCGCCAAGGGATATGTTATTCTCATAATGAGAAGGGTTCAGACTTATGTCCAACACCCTGGCTTGGTGTGAATAATAATGGGACGAAGTTAAGCAGAAAAGACTCAACCCACACAGAGTCACTTTTGAGTTATTGACGTTTTAAGTTCAGAGTGGTTTTCTTCAGTGATGCTGTATTCAGATTTTGTTACGTAATTACACATCCTTGGTAAAATCAATCGTATTATTATATCTAAGTTGGTTGATGGTTATATTGTGTATTTCTGGACTTATTTAGGAAAATATATGATTTAAGCAGTTTGGGTCTTTATAGGTAATAAAAAGAAAATACCTGCTTATATGTGGTTTGGTGCCCTGACACAAAAAACGTATTTCCTTTGTTTATTTCTTGGATCTTTTTTGCTGAATGAAAGGACCAAGGACCAAGGACCTTATAGACCATTTTGGTACCGATAACTCATTGTTGTCAATTTTGTGGATTGAGTCCTTTCTGCTAAACTACGTCCATTATGATACCTATTAACCCTGGGAAGATCTGCCAGATAATTTGAAGTAATATTCTGCGTAGTTCTGCGCCCTTTGCTAATTACTAACCATGCGGATTATACCAGTTGCGAGATTACGCTTGCCACGGTCAATCCGTGAATGGGTGAGCGTTCGTTACACATCGAGACCGCTGCGAGCCTCGGAGAGCACGTTAAACAGTCAGTCCCGGGTGTCAGAAGCCCGAAACTCTGATAACTAGTTTAACCTTAGAATATCGGCATTGCCTAGTAACTGGGTTGCGGAGTTTTAATGGCAGTCACTAAGTGTAAAATACTGGTATTAAGCCGCAACTGGTTAGACTGGAAGCTGACCCCAACATAGTTGGGAAAAGGCTAGGCAGAATATTCCGCGTAGTTTTTCACAACTAGTCTTAATACTAGATGCTGTTCACCTCGGTAATCAGCATGTTTTTGGTATCTCTGTGTTTCCTTATCAAGTTCCCAAGGCGACACAGATAATAATAATATGATTATTTTTATCTGAAGTCAAATAGTCAGTCTACCTAGTTCCGAATTCTCATTGCAAAACGGAAGTATAATAAAATACAAGAACAATACATCATATTTTTGAATTTTTATGCATTCAATAGTACAGTAGTAAAGAATATGCCGTTAGATCTCAGGGTCAAAGATTTACCTAATTGAAATTATTTTGTATTCCAAATACATTTAAGGTAATCTAATCATGACTAAAATCTTAGTGGTGGGATATGACCTCATCTATGGCCGATTTCTATAATTAACGGAGCGTTATTGGTTAAAATTGAGAGTCTGTATCTTTACTAGTAATGAAGGAAATACCTCATTGCTTTGTATAGTAGACCCTCTCATATGGAAATAGCTATCACAGGTAAAATTAGCTTACGAGTCTATTCTACGTCTATTCGTGTGGTTAGTGACTAACCTGGTGTTACAGTTTATGCCGCCCATGGGTCTCTGACTTGGCTTCACATGTCGTCGAGAAATATCTCTCATGCATGCCGTTTTCGACACGATGTTTTCCCTCACCGTTTTTAAGCAAGTGATAATTATACAATACGCACATGAATCTGAAAAGTCAGAGGTGCGTGCCTTGGGTTCTAACTCGAGACCTATGACTTGGCAGTCCGACGGTCACACCACTAGGCTATCCTGGCTATCAGTGCTAAATTAACAATTAATTTAACAATAAGCATTGCCTTTGTACTCCACATCCCTATGTGAACAGGGGCCCGGCAGTGCTCCCGCCAAGTCGAGCAAGCACCACCATATTTCTATTTGTAGGTACATAAAATAATTAAATTAGACGGTATGTTTTTCTCTACAACCAAGAATATCAATACCGTACCATGTAATCTTATAATAAAATAATAATAACTAAATTGGTTTAGATATAAATTGATTCATGTTTAATGACAGGAAAATCCGACAGAAAAGGTATAGGTATACCTTGACCGCCTCTTTAGTAGTGTACATAATTAAATATTATCTACTCCATACGAACGATGCTGTTAGGTTAGATACTCTAACAACGGGAGGTTTTATTTTTTCTCCAAGGCTTTAAACATTCACAGGTGTATGTCTTCTTTGGCTAAGTTTGGGGGTCTCAAAAGCTCAAAAGCAAATCGAAACAGGATTATAAACAAGTCTTTTACACACTAGCTGTGCCCTCGCGGCTCCGCCCGCGCAATAAGTTTTTTTTTCATATAAATTATTTGTTGAAAATATTCTATCGCCTATGTTCATCAGGGATAACGTAGGATTCTAATGGTGAAAGAATTTTTCAAATTGGTCCAGTAGTTTCAGAGCCTATTCAATGCAAACAAACAATCAAATCTTTCCTCTTTATAATATTCGTTTTGATTAGATAATTACAACACAACATCACGCCTGTACTCCCCGAAGGGTTGGGCACAGTGGTGGCAAGCGCGATTGCTTATTGTGAAGTTCGATCCCCAGGTCGGGTAAAGTGTTATTGGGTTCTTCCGTGTGTAATTCCTCAGTAGCAATCCGGAGTTTGGATTGGTGCCCGTTTAATGGCGATAGGCTCGCCCCCTATTACATGGGGCTTAAACATAACGGCGAAATGAGGGTGTTACTATACACCTCTGCCCCACCCTTTGGGGAATACAGGCGTGATGTTATGTAGGTATTATATTCTTGTTTTATCAATATTTCTTTAAAATTTATTATTATTTATATCTTTTCATGAATTTCTACGACTATTATAATGTTAAAAACCTAGTATTACGATCAGAATTATTATATTAATTGAGGAGATTTGGAACAAAAAGTGACGTTTACGCTTTTCATTTTTGTTAAAAAATTGAGATTTTTCTTTCACGATTATCGTCGCTGGGCAGTGAAAACCTCGTAAAGCACAAATTCATATTTATTTTTCTTGTTATTCATTTCTTGGGTAAAAAACCTTGTAATGCATAATTATTAAGACCGAACGTGCACAGCTCTAAGATGAAATAGATTGATGAATAGATAATAAAACAGAAGAATCTTACATCTACACTTCATACTTTTTTTAACAGGCATTTATTATCTGCTCCTGTAAAATTACGTTCATTGCAATTACGAGGTTTTCACTAGGGATGGGCCGAATATTCGTTTTATGTTCGGTATTCGGCATATTCGGCAGGTTTACGGAACATTCGTATTCGGCCGATTATTCGGCAAAAATTCCGAACATTCTACCGAATAATCTTGAGTTAAAAAGTTGCCTCTATGCTTGTATGAAGTAGTATAATTACATAATTGTATCCATATCAAGTGTGTCTTAATATTTATCGTCAGTTTCACAGAAAAATGTCCAAATGTTCGACCTTTTCCTTCCACTTATTTCATTGTTTTTTTGGCAATTTACTTAGTTAAAACGATTTTGTACTCAAAAAAAACGCACATCCCAATGTTTTGTCGCTAGCTAGATGATGATGACGTAATAACAGTCCGACATGTATACCTAAACTTGAATTTTTGCAATGCACAATAAAGCGCGCCATATCCTGCCGAATATTCGGCCGAATGTTCGGTTCGGTTAACTTTTAACCGAACATTCGGCCGAATATTCGTATTCGATGAAACCTTTATTCGGCCCATCACTGGTTTTCACTGCCCAGCGACGTTATGTCTGTTTGCCTTTCAAATGTCACTTTTTGATCAGGATGCGACTTGCGAGGTGCTATTTTCTCTTCAATTTGGCACTTTTAGAACCAAATCTCTTCAGAAAATGATAAAATCCAAAGCTTTGAGTCCAATGAGAAAAAAAGCTTCATACCTAAAGTGTAAATGACACTATTTGTTCCTCCCCTCCTCAATTATCACATTACATATTTAAAACACTACTTTTGATTGCTGATCTTGTGAAGAAATGATGTATGAAGAATATTAATAACTAGCTGTGTCCTCACGGCTTCGCCCGTAGCCTATGTTACTCAGTGATAATGTAGCTTTCTAACGGCAAAAGAATTTTTGAAATCGGTCCAGTAGTTTTTAAGTTTATTCGTTACATACAAAAATACAAATCTTTCCTCTTTCTGTGAATGTATGTAATTTTGCTTAGCCTTTGTTTCTTTTAGATGTAACGAAATGAGAATGAATCAGTTAGGGAAAATATTTTCATACGAGGTATACATAATAATAGAAATTGTTTCATACTCTTTTAGTGTTATAAGAATGTTGAATCCATTTTTGTGTGATTAGTTTCACAATATTGTGGTTGTTATTTTAGGTCGTTAACAATAACAAAATGACTCACAATTTTACCCCGGTCACTCACATGCGCGCAAACACGCGTACATTGTACGAATGTTTTCCGTTTTGTATGGAAAATGTTCGCATAGTCATTGCGAATGTCTGTACCACACTTGTGGGTTCGTGTATTCGTGACCCGTATTAGGTGTGCATTCTCAAATAATACATTTGTGAGACTATCTTAGGGCTAGCCCGCACTGCCTTGCGTTTTGTTAACGTATAATCTGTGAAGTATGGAGTGCCACAGAAGAGTGCAAACTGCGAATTATTCACCGCATAATGATTTACTTGTATTTATTTTATGCGTTGCGGTGAAAAAAATGCACCGCAAATGACCGCACCGCAGTGCGTGTGCGCTAAAATGTTATAATATACAGCTCTCATTTGAGAGATCTCTTAATAAAGCTATCATAAATTAGAATTTCATACATATGAAACTTTTGTTTTAGGGTGAATATTCGAAATTTTTTAACATTATTTTAACAAATCATTCTTCTCCCGGTTTGTTAACGTTATAGTATTGTCAGATTGTTTTTATTCTTGTCTTATTGCTTGACGGCAGCGGTATAGTTTCAGCTTTCATTATCATAGTTATAGTATTAAACATCTGCATTCTTAACTTTGGGATGATGCTAATGACGTTCTCAATTTTTGTTAATATTTTTTGAAGAATGCCCCTTTAAATTCATCTCAATCTCATGTCATGACGAAACTACACTTAAGAGAGACTCTCAAACGAGAGCTGTTTATGGATGTGGACATAAGAGCTAGACAGACTGATCGTACTTAACTATTATTTAGACTAAAGAGGGCTTAAACACCTTTTTTGTGAATGGAGTTTTATATTTTACTGTTTATGTATCGTAATATTTTTATACGCTGTATATTGGCAAAGCGTAGTGACCCTTTTTGTTTATAATATCGTATCTTTGTATTGATTGATTGATTAATTGCTGCTGATAACAAATCTATTTTATTGAATCACGGATAGATAATAAATTACTTATCATAATTAGCAAGTTTTCATTCATAAAACACTTTTGAAATTCTGAAGAATAAATAGTCACTTGTTTTTGGTGGTGACTGTACGAAGATTTTAATTTGTGAACAAAGGAAGAGCTATTAAAAAAAAAGGTGATTCCTTCGATCCGCCCGCGCATCACATTTTTTGAAAATTCTTTAACTTGGTGGCGTTTGGACAGTTATGGGTTGATTATGATTAAACTAAAAAGTAATTTAATACAATAAAACTCTTTTCCTTACACACACGACAACAATTAAATAATGCGCGAGCATACCAATACTGTTATAGTAACTATTACCTACCTTATTTAAGTGTTTTCATATTTCACAATAAAAAATTGTATTTAAAAAATATATTTAAATCTCGAACACCACTCCTTAATGACTTGTTAAAGTGACAGCTAAACAAATACTGAGAGGAAAATGAATGAGTGCGACAACGTAACTACAAAGTTAGTCTTTATGCAAAATGTCCGGGTTAGTTTTTATGTTGTAATTAGAATTTTATTGTGTTTTTATAGTATAGGTACATGTTCAATTTTAAAAAAACTTATTAAAAATTTATGATATATCATCGTATCATTATAAGCCGTGCGGTTTCTGGTAAAGGTCACCTCCTATTTTATGTGTGTGTCGTCAAAGGTAATAGTGGATTATGTCCGGAAATTGGGTAGCAGTATCCTCCTCGTAGTGTTAATATAATAAATAACATTCTGCGATCACTAATAATTATAACGTTTTTATTAACCTTTAACGAGACAAGTGATTAATACAGTGATAAACTGGTTTCAGAAACTATTAGTACGATTTAAATTACCAACCGCGCGGATCATACGATTTGCGAGGTTAAACTGCGCTTGCCGCGGTTAGTCTCGTAGATGGGTGACCGTTCGTTACATATCGTGACCTCACCGTGCATTGAAGAGCACGTTAAATAATCGGTCCCGGGAGTCGTACGAATACCCATGACAGTCGTTACGGGAAGTTAGAATCCCGACAGTCTGACAACCGGTCTAACCTTAGAATATCCGCATTGCCCAGTAATTGGGTTGCGGAGGTCTGATGGCAGTCGCTCCGTTTAAAATACTGGTATTCAGCCACATCTGGTTAGACTGGAAGCTGACCCCAATATAATTGAGAAAAGGCTGGGCAGAACAGTACGATTTATTTGCATAAACTTGTACCAGATATGTATAAGGCTACAAGGTTGCAAGGCTGCAAGGTTTCAACTGATCTTGCCGCAGTCAGTCTGTGGATGAGTGACGATTTATTACACCTCGAGACCGAGCCGGTCCGCAGTTACACCGTTAATTCAGCTCTCATCAAGCTGTCTCCCTCCCAGCCCTCCCGCCAGCGACACCCTAAGCGGTCCAAGTCCCATTAGGGGTCGCCCTTAGTGCTGTTATTGCTAGTAGTCATGATGTTAAAGTAGTAGTTAGCTTAGGTTAAGTATTTTACTTCATCCCTATTGGCTGGAGACCCTTCAGGTCTCGCCAATAACTGCCCGGTTACGTAGAAACGATCCGGGATCACCATCTACAAGCAGTCCAATAGAAAAAAAGAAGCCATGCAGTCTGACGACCCGATACTGATATTCAGCCGCATCCGATTAGACTGGTAATCGTCCTAAAACATAGTTAGATAAAGGTTGGGCAGATGACAATGTAAGATTATAGACACTAGCTAGACACACAGCTAGGTATTTTTTTTGTCTGTTATGATTTTTTTGTGTATCTGACTGCTTTCGTGCCAATATTTTTTTTTCTTTCTTTCTATTATCACATCGTCCGATTCTCCAGTCTGTCCGCGACATATCGTGACATTGAACGTAAGCTGCTCCATTCTTAAGGCCGATGTATTGTGATGATGTTCCTATACAATACGTGCTGTGAATGGCTTTCCTTAAACCGGTAAGTATTGAAGTTTTGTATCAGTCGTGAGCTCGTGCTAAATAAATACGCAATAGTAATTAATGTTTTCTTTTTAATAGTAAACCAGTTTCTGTGTAGTACTCGATAAAGTATTCGAATAGGCCTCATTCTGTCTTCTCTAAAAGGAAAATATCGAGAGGATGGGCAACACGATTCTCTTGTGCTGCGGTGGTTATATCTTCTCTATTAACTGCCTCGTTGATCTAGTGGTGGCAAGCGTGACTGCAGATCTTGAGGTCCCCTGTTCGATCCCCAGGTCGGGCAGGGTTAATTGGTTTTTCCGTGTGGAATTCTTCAGTAGCAGTCCAGAGTTTGGATTTCTGCCCGGTTGTTGGCAATAGGCTCGTCCCCTATTACACGAGACTTAAACAGAACAGTGGAATGAGGGTGTTACTATACACCTCTGCCTAACCCTTCGGCGAATAGTATGTTACGTTTTCTATTATTTCTTCTAGCAGACCATTCATTTTGGCCGCCTACTGAGAATCCCATAGTACAGCAATAAATGTTTTAAATGATGACCAACGTAGGTAGGTACTTATGCAAAAAACTAGTTATACAACAGATTGGAATTACTAAAAACGTTTTATAAAGATCAATCAAATGATTGTTTTCTAATCATAATCTAAACCCGGATATGGTATTTTGCCTCAAGATAAAGGGTTCTGTTTATTCGATTTAATCAGTTCAGTATTAAAATATCACAGGTACAGACAGTAGGCACAGTGAATTCATTTTGATGTCATCACCATTCACTAGCCTTGCCTTTCTCAAACCCAACTAAGAGTGCCAATACTGATATCCTAAGGCTACACCGACAGTTTAAGAACAACATAGTTTTAAGAAATCGGTTAAAATAAAAGATCCCACAAACAAAAAAAGGAAGCCGTTGCAGGAAGCCTGGCAGGTGTGAAAAATCGAAAATTATTACGTAAAAAAAATACTGACCTAATCAAACCGAAGAGAGCCGAAAAGAAACGAAGGTCTGCCGTCGCGTGTTTGCCATCGCGAGCATCGCCACGCAACGGCCGTTCTCGTTAGATGTTCTATACCAAAAAGAAAAATTAACACACCGTATGGCTCGGCAAAGAATAGTCACTCTCTCTTCATCTGCGCGTGTTACAAAAACGACTAAGGGTTTATGTCAATAGGATGGGCAGAACTGTCATCCTGTCTGCTAATTGTGTCTGCGACACGTTTGGTGCAGTGGCTGAGCGATCGGCTCCTGCGTTACGGGTCGAGGGTTCGATTCCCGCACAGAACAAATTAATATTTGTATGGCCTACAGATAGTTATTCCGGGTCTGGATGTTTGTGCAGGTGAAGGTTTATGTCTGTAAACGTACCCTCGTTACAGGAGAAATTCCAGTGTGGGGCAAGGATTTTTTAAAAGAAATAGAAAAAAAATTAAATTTCAACAAACTGCGATCACGACACCGTCTGCAAAAGGGTAACATCCCTATGATCTTATATCTCTGATATGGTCTTTGGGAGGACTGCAATAGATAATTTAAGTAATGATGACTTTAAACACTGTTCCGTTCCAACAGCGATTTTGAAAGTTCCAAAGACCTTTTCTGACAGTTAGAATGCATTTTGTTTTGTCATGGCGAATGCATTATGTTTGCACAACGCAGCAATTATGAAGAAACGCGTTACGTATGCATGCATCAGTTACGATTGCGACTAATATATTTTTTCTTTTTTGGATTTGACAATCTGTAATCAACTAGGCTTGTTTTAAAAGGTCACATCGGTGCAAGTTACAATAATGTATCTTTATTTCTATTTTTATATTAGAGAAACATTAAAACCGACTGCGCAAGCGTGCCGTAAGAGTGTTGCAAATGCACTCTGTGAGACTATTGCATAGTTACATTACTAACTTATAAAATAGGAGGTACCTATGGGACTTCCAAAGTCACGTAAAGTGCACTAAAGATTCGAGCAAAAATAGAAAAAAACGAAGAACTCCTTTTGGATCACTTTTTCATACATTTAGGTAAAAGGATGGGCTGCGTGTTTTATCTGTCAATGAAAAGAACCTATAATCACCACCTTTGAACTGCCTGTTTGGTCTAGTGATGGCAAGCGCGACAGCTGATCGTGAGGTCCTGGGTTCGATCCCCAGGTCAGGCAAAGTGTTATTGGGTTTTTCCTTGTGAAATTCTTCAGCAGCAGCCCGGAGTTTGGATTTCTGCCCGGTTGATGGCAATAGCCTCGCCCCGGACTTAAACATAACGGCGAAATGAGATTATTACTATACATCTCTGCCCAACCCTACGGGGAATTCACGTGTGATATTATGTTATAATCACCAATCCGTATGCCAAGCGTACTGATTATGCCAATTTCCGCACCAGACTACAACAGTTCATTGTAGCGGTCATTTGTGGTTCCTATGTTCAGCAGTTGACGTTTACGAGCCAATATTGTGAGGCCCAGCATTGTAATAAAATGAGCTATAGGGTTTTTACTATTATTTACGCAACTCTAAAAAGAACAAAGACTTTATTAGGCTACGAATATTATGTAGATGCGTATCTTAAACTAGTTTTCTCACAAATAATAATCAAAATTGAACTTCGACATTTCTAAAAAGTTTAAATGCGCAGACATGTGACGGATGTTTCGTTTTTTTTTATTGTCTAGAACCATTTTCTTGAGTTTTTTAACAATAAAATCATTTTGGTTTATTAAATCATTTAAAATGCTACATGTCTTTTTGAATTATTCTCGTGATTTAGTTAAATCTGTTAATTCCCGAATTTTGCTACATGACTGCGACATATGAAACCAATAATTTAGTTACACGTGTGTCAAACACGTTAACATTTGTCAAAGCATGTGAATATATTTAAATACTGGGTATGTTCAATGCCAAACACTATTATCATGGTGATTTGCATTGACAGCTCATAAAGAACCCAAAAGCCAATAAAAAGGGTTGTCTGAATTTAATAGAGGTTAAATTTAACACCGTCTTCTCTTCAGTCAGCTCGTCCAGCAGGGCCTGCATCAGCTAGCGACGCGCCTTCTACACGGAATAGGTAGTTTAATGTTAGAAACAGTACTTAGTTTACTAATCATCTTGACTTCTTCTCCCTGCCCTTATTTTATTTTTTTGTGATAACATCAACTATGATTACCTACTATAATATAATAAATAAACGTTAAATATATCATAAAAATAAATTTTATTTATCTACAAATTGTGATATTACCGAAAGGAACTCTCAACATCTACATGTGTTATTTAATATATTTATTTCAGGATACTTATCTCGAGGACGAGGTGCGAGTATAATTTATGATTAAACGAACTTACCAAGTGAAGTTCTATCATAATTATACGAAGCACCTCGTCCGAAGAGATAAGTATCTCCCTCCCAACCCCTTCAGTTCTAACCCGTGTAAGCATCCGGTAATATCACATTATCTTATCTCTAAACTAAATGACAATACAAGCACAGGATACAAAATGAACGACTGGTGGTGTTGCCAGTGTAACACCGGGGTGACCAGTACCAGAACATATTTTTTCCCTATTAATAATTTACTCTCAACTAATGTGCAACGAACGGTAGCACCTGGCGATACTACTAGGTGGAGTCGGCACAACATTTATTTCATAAACCCATGTTAAAGGTTTCAAACCGTTCAAACCGTTGTTAGAGGTTTGTTTTATTACCGGTCGCCTGCCTGACATCAACCCTCTTTCGGAATACTCGTTGCGCCGTCGCGCGGTTGACCCAATGTGCTTGCTGATATTATGCACTGGGTCCCAAAATGATATGCTTGTCAATTTTGGCTGTGATGGACATAATGATCAATGACTTTAAGTAGGGCTACTAAGAGTGCGAGCTCACTGTGATAATGAGAAGACGCCATATTTAGATAGGTACTATGAAGACGTAGTAAAAACTAGTTTAGAACCAGTTGCTATATCTCATTTTAGTTTTATAGCGGTTTGATAAATACCTGTTTCGGTAACCTAATTTTATTATCAAACAATAAAATATAATTTATGTAAATAAAATGTTTGAAGGCGACAGTGTCGCGAAATAATATTCAGGTCTGTTTTTTTTTAATTATCTCGTTAGCAACGTTGGTAGTGAGGCTGGCTGCACACGGTGCGATGAAAGTACCTACTTAGGTAAGTATGTAAGTATCATCACTCGTGGTGCACTTTTGTTGCACCCCTAGCTCACTTGTCAATATCGATTATCCTAAAGCTAGACTACTCTTAAAACTTTTCGAGAAATAACATAACATCACGCCTGTATTCCCCGAAGGGTTAGGCAGAGGTGTATAGTAACACCCTCATTTTGCCATTATGTTTAAGTCCCATGTAATAGGGGCGAGCCTATTGCTATCAACCGGGCACAAATCCAAACTCCGAGCTGCTACTGAGGAATTCCACAAGGAAAAAACCAATAACACTTTTCCAAACCTGGGAATTGAACCCCGGACCTCACGATCAGCAGTCGCGCTTGCCATCACTAGACCAACGAGGAAGTATTTCGAGAAATAGGTATATTGTGAGGATAAAATAAAATAATTGAAATATGTTATTTGAAGTAAACATATCTCCTAACGCCATCTACATCGAACCTTATACACTAACAAATACATAGTTTCGACTACTTACCACCAGATGTCGCAGTATGGATCAAGTTAGGTTATTTATAAACATGATGGGAATCTTGTAGCTTTGGCTAGCTAGGCTACACATTAATGTCTATTTTAGTCTAATAAGTTAGCCTAGAGCTAACTAAATCGCTGTCGCAGCTACACTTCACTGGGCTATTGTTTTAACCCGGGCGTTTTTGCGCAAGTGGGCCTGATAGGTACTTAACTTAAGCCACTTAAAACAGGTAGATATAGGGGTTCTATTTACTTATCGTGCGACAGTTTTAAATCTCGTTATCATGCGCATGTCGCAAGAGCAAGCGTCTGCGCAGGTCACGATTAAGACAATAAAAATCTGATAGACACACCGATTGTTTTAATGGACTCACTCAGATGAGGGATCGTTCTACAAAAGCAGAATCTCGTTAACAACCCATAATAGGCTAACACCATATTCTAAGACGTTCCACCAAAACTTACTCAACTCATACTCGACTCAGAACGGCCTCGAAAACACCTTTAAAATTGTATTCTTAGTCGCAATTTCGAGTGAACTTTGAGGTTCCTGGACGGAGTCATTACGTCATAATTTGAATTATCTTCATCGCGCAAATAACGCCGCGATAAATACTTGTAAGGATTATCGTAAGCATATTCGATAAAGTCTTCAAAATTCATTTTTGATACATACGAACTTTGACACTTCGAGGGGCTCGTGGCTAAATAACAACCGCGCCGATCGTAAGATTTGCGAGGTTAAGCTGCGCTTGCCGCGGTCAGTCCGTGGATAGGTGACCATTTGTTACACATCGAGACCCCTCCGTGCCTCGGAGAGCACGTTAAGCCGTCGGTCCCGGGTGTCATACGAATACCTATGACAGTCGTTACGGGTAGTCAGAAGCCCGAAAGTCTGACAAACGGTTTAACCTTAGGATATCGGCATTGCCCAGTTACTGGGTTGCGGAGGTCTGATGGCAGTCGCTCCGTGTAAAATACTGGTATTCAGCCGCATCTGGTTAGACTGGAAGCTGACCCCAAGATAATTGGGAAAAGGTTAAGAGGAAGACGAACTTTGACACTTCCTTCCTCAAGGTAGGTTCGGAGGTACCTTGAGTTTGACAGATGATTCCTTACCTCGACTGAGGAAAAATCTCGAGTGGAGGACGTTTATGTCAAGTCGAGGTGGAGTCGAGTCGAGTAAGTTTTGGAGGAACGTCTTAGAATATGGGTGTAAGCTTTTCAGGTACAGTAGTCGCTGAAAACTTTTCTATTGCTTAAAATTACATTGTATCTATGTGCTCGTGGCTCGTGGCTCATTCGCAACCGCGCGGATTATACGATTTGGGAGGTTAAGCTGTGCTTGCCGCAGACAGTCTGTGGATGGGTGACCATTCGTTACACATCGAGACCCCTCTGTGCCTCGGAGAGCATTTTAAACTGTTGGTCCCGGGTGCAATGGAAGCCCGAAAGTCTAACAACCGGTCCAACCTTAGGATATCGGCATTGACCTGTAATTGGGTTGCGGAGGTCTGATGGCAGTCTCTGTTTATTGGTATTCAGCCGCATCTGGTTAGATTGGAAGCTGACCCCAAGAAAAGGGAAAAGGCTAGGCAGAACGATATTGTGTGTATGTAATTTGTTCAATAGGCATCCCTAGTACGAGTTCGCACATTACGAAAACGGCAATAGTTTTTGAGAGCTCGTTAAACTAAATAAATATATTTTGTTTGTCTCTTTCTTTTCCTGCCTCGTTGATCTGGTGGTGGCAAGCGCGACTGTTGATCGTAAGGTGCTGGGTTCGATCTCTAGGTCGGGTAAGTGTTATTGGGTTTTTCCGTGTGGAATTCCTCAGTAGTAGTCCGGGGTTTGAATTTGTGCCCGGTTGATGGAAATAGACGCGCCCCCTATTACGTGGGACTTAAGCGTAACGGCGAAATGAGGGTGTTACTCTGTACATCTCTGCCCAACCCTTTGGAGAATACAGGCGTGATGTTTGTTTGTTTCTTTTTTCTTGGGTGTGTGTAAGACAGATACGAGTTTAGTAAACCCGTGCTAGTGGTACAGAGCCTAGTGCGGTTTGCTGTTCAGCGCTATACGAACTTCATTCTTCTTTTATATTCTTAAAAAAACATCAGAATGTTCCACCATGGCCTCAGCTGCGTAGTACTACGAAAAAGCACACTATCACTTCGAGAAGGTATATCTTAAACTAGCTTTTGCCCGCAGCTTCGCTTGCGTGATTTTTTTCACCCCCTTAGGGGCTGAATTTCCAGAAATCCCTTCTTAGTGGATGTTTACGTCACAAAATGAACCTACTGTCAAAATTTCAAGTTTCTAACCCCAGCCGTTTAGACTGTGCGTTGATAGATCAGTCAGTCAGTCAGCTTCTCCTTTTATATATATAGATGATGAATGTAGGTAGGATAGCTATTTCCAGGGCATTCCATTTAGCGCATCTATTTGAATAGCACCAAGGAGGGTTGACGTCAGGCAGGCGGCCGGTCATAAAACGTACCCAAAACATTTGTGCAGTATGATATGAGTGAAAAAAGAAAGGAACATGTCGTGAGGAAAGTTTTGAGTATGAATGTGGATGGTTGTAAGAGTACAGGAAGACCAAAGAAGCGATGGATGGATAGTGTGAAAGATGATATGGCTAGGAAGGGGGTGACTACTGAGATGACGGCTAATAGAGATGTATGGAAGAAGAAGACATACTGCGCCGACCACAAATAAGTTGGGATAAGGGCAGGAGGATGATGATGATTTGCACCAATTCGAACTACACGAATTGTATTCTTATTCCTATTGGTGCTCTAAATGGAATGCCTTCTATATCCTACTAAATTAGTTATATCGTACCCACGTAAAGCTAAAACTAACCCTCCACTCTGAGTACGCCTGAGGGTTATATCGGACTCCTACTGACTAAAACAACCACGGTGTTCCTCCAAGGCTGGGATCGCGGGATTCGCTAGTTCATTCACCACAAGGAGTGATCCTCAGAATCATCTGGTTCCAGTTCTATGAGGCCCATGTTCCAGTGGTCGTATACGTGTGTTTTGACGAAGGAAAGTGTGTCGGTGTGGTGACCGTGGGTGGTGGACTACCGACTACGCTACGTAGGTATGTGTCAATATTTCTACGTCACTTGTTTTGCTATAACCACGGATATGGTCAAGGGCCAAGTATGGTTTTATTACTCAGCGTCTTATAGTTTTAGTGACCCGGAAGTTTTCTATATACAACTATTTGGAACTACATAAACATAGAAGTAGATAGAAGACTGCCTTGTTGGTCTACTGGTCGTCAGTGCGATTGCTGAGCATGGAGTCCCGGGTTTGATCCCCAGGTCGAGCAAAATGTCATTGGGTTTTTCCATTAGGAATTTCTCAGTAGCAGCCCGTGAACTGATTTTGTGCCCGTCGCTCGCTCCCTATTACATATAAACACAACTAGCGAAACGAGGGTGTACAAAAAACAGCTCTGTCGAACCCTTCGGGGAGTACAAGGCGTGATATTATGTTATTTTTATAAACATAGAAGGTATTCCGTGTTGCTTTTTACTGCTGTGGAAGGATTTTATCCTCTACTTCGCGCTATTAATTCTTATGTAGGCTGCGTCAATTGGGTACCGCCCGGAAAACTCGTGGAAACTGCTTCAATGCATCCTAGTACTTCTTGTAGATACAATTTTATGTGTAAAGGCCAACATTAATCGCTATTATATTGAAATGATCCAAAAATCCGGTATCATTTTAGTTAGTCTGGATATCGAACGCTTAGCAAAAGAGAAAATAGAAAATAATAAGCAAATATTTATGACAAAACAGCTTGTAGACACAATTGAATATTATACTGTTAATGATAGTAAGATACGAATTAATTAGTACTAGGTAGCTGTGTCTTCACGGCTCCGCCCGTAGTCTATGTTACTCAGTGATAATGTAACTATCTAACGGCAAAAGAATTTTTGAAATCGGTTTAGTAGTTTTTAAGTTTATTCGTTACATACAAAAATACAAATCTTTCCTCTTTATAATATTAGTATAGATGAAACCATTCATGAAAGCATAGATCTGGGCGGGGCACATATAGCTCGTAGAACTGATGGTCATTGGGACACAAAGGTTCTAGAGTGGAGACCACGCACCGGAATACGCAGCGTGGGACAACTTCCAGTTAGATGGACAGACGACCTGGCAAAGGTTGTTGAGGAATCTATAGGAGGTCTTTGTTCAGCTCTGGACGTCTTTCGGCTGATATGATGATGATGATAGATCTATATCTCAGTGTCCCCATATGTACACACCTTTACATCTAACACCTAAAGTCCAATGAGACTTGTCTGTCAATCCAGTCTGTCACTAGAGTGGTGCGTCCACGAGTCCGTGCGCCTGTCAGCCGTCAATAGAGTTGCCCAACGATTCTCGTTAACCGATAAATATCGATACCGGCCCAGCGGGTTAGTGATGAAACTATCGAGTATCGATTCTCAAGGTCAATGTGAAGCTTTGTTCTAATTTTTAAGTCGTGTGAGGATTGTGAAATTTAAATGCCTTTGGTTGGATAGATCCTGGTTCAGTGTGGTTAATTAAAATAATTGACGATTGCATTTAGTTTATAAAAGTGTAGTAGGTACTTAGTTCTCCTTAGAGCTCCTTGAAACAGTTCGTCGGGGGAAGTACTACCACCATTCCTATTTCTGCCGCCAAGCAGTATTGCCGTGTTCCGGTTTGCAGGGTATTCTAACTTTGTGTCTAAGGTTGGTAACACATCAGCAATCCTTTCGATGTTGTAGGTGCATATAGGCGGCGGTCTTTTTCTTCTTTTCGTGTGGTAAGCGACTAACCTGGTGTCAGAGTTTATGCTGCCAATGGGCCTCTGATTTGGCTTCACATGCCGTCGAGAAATATCTCTCAGGTATGCCGGTTTCCTCACGATGTTTTCCTTTACCGTTTTTAAGCAAGTGATTATTATACTCGAACTCGAGACCTATGACTTGGCAGTTTGACGGTCACACCACTAGGCTATTACTGCTGTTTAGGCAGCGGTTACAACTCTCCATCAGGTGGGCCATCGGCCTGTTTGGCAAAACTTTACTTAAGAAATCTTTTATTAAATTTTCCACCATACACGACTCCTAAGAATGTCGTAAAATAGTAGTTTTGAATGAATGCGCAATCATCTTTCTAATATTCTAATAAATAAATAAAATTCCCAATATGTATTAGATAATAACTGCAATAAAAATCACATACACATAATATTAAAAATCAACATAGTTTATCATGTATTCAAATTATGTATTTATTTTTAACTAGCTGCCCGGACAGATTTCGTTCTGTCAAAAGTGATTGGCCTGTAGTGGGAAAAGAAAAGTGTTGTTTTTACTATTTTCCACGCAATTTTTGTTTTTTTTTCTCCATAAGAACTTTCCTTGTGCCTTAAGGAATATATATAAATAAAAAATAGCCGAATTGGTCCTACCGTTCTCAAGTTTTGCGCTTAGCAACACATTTGGCGTTTTATTTTTATTTATATAAAAGCATGATTAATAATAACACAGTGATAGCGTAGCGGTTAAACCAGTATTATAAGTGCTCTGTGGGTTGAACGCTTGTCATCCACGCAGGAGGGTCTGAGTTCGATCCCGGCTTGCACCTTTGACTTTTCGAATTCATGTGCAGATTAGAATTTGACTGCCTTGTTGGTCTAGTGGTCGCAAGCGCGACTGCTGAGCATTGGGTTCTGGGTTCGATCCCCAGGTCGGGTAAAGTGTTATTGGGTTTTTCCATTAAGAATTTCTCAGTAGCAGCCTGGAGTGTGGATTTGTGCCCGGTTAATGGTAATAGGCTCGCCCCCTATTACATGGGACTTAAACATAAGTGGCAAAACGAGGGAGTACTAAAAACACCTCTGCCGAATCCTTCGGGAAATGTAAGGCGTGATGTTATGTTATCAGAATTTGACTGAATATGATTATCACTTGCGTTAACGGTGAAGGAAGAACATCGTGAGGAAATCTGCACACCTGAGAGAACTCCATAAAGTTCTCAATGGTGTGTGTAGTCTGCCGACCCCCACCAGGCTAGCGTGGTGGACTAAGGACTAAACCCTTCTCATTTTGAGAAGAAGCCCGCGTCCAGTAGAGGGAAAGTAATGGGCTAATTATGTTATGTGTATATTATGTATCTTTACATAGTATAAAACAATCCCGCTGTCTGTACGCTTATCTGGTCAATAAAGGTGATGCGTGTGTGTGTGTATGGTGTTTTATATATATTTTTTTTGTATGTTGTTAAATTTTATTTTATTTATATTATAATTTGTTTGTTTTGTAACTAGCTGAATGTCCGCACGTGTTTTAGGTGATCACTGAAAATCAGCGCTGTGTCTGTGGCCCACGCCATAGCACAGCATTATGCTGAGTGGTCACCTTTTTGTCACAGTTGTCTTTTATTTTAATATTATTATTTTTATGCTATCATGTTTTGTGTATCTGTGACAAATAAATGTTTTTCTTTCTTTCTTCTTTCTAGATCTTTTAAACTACGCAACGGATTTTAATGCGGTTTTCAGCAATAGATAGAGTGATTCAAGATGAAGGTTTATATGTCCCAACATTAGTATCTACATTGCGCCCATGCGAAGCCGGGGCGGGTCACTAGTGTATGATAAATAAAATAATCCTTGCCAATTAAAAAAAAACAATTAAATAATTTTCAAAAGTCCTAATTTGCACTTAACTATATGTACCTAGTTAATTTTAAGCTGGATTTCTACTAATTCATTATTAGTATTAATATTTATTTTTTCAAGTAGGTACGTAAATTTGTAATATTCGTTGTTTTGTTTTGACCAGCCACAGTTCCCACAGTGCACTTGCTATAAGAATTATTTACACAACAGATAATAAATAATAGGGTTAGGTTAGGGCATTAAAATGACGCATGGATCATGCGTAATCTTAAGGCTCATGAGTTTTGGCGAGACTCTGATTTTCGGAAGAAGACAACAAGCAATATTGCGTAAAAAGTGAGATTAACGTGGGCGATAACATATTATTACAGTACCTATATTGAGGTGATATGACATCATCACATACCATCACGCCTTGTATTCCCCGAAGGGTTCAGCAGAGGTGGTTCTAGTACAACTTCGTTTCGCCAGTTATGTTTAAGTCCCATGTAACAGGGAGCAAGCCTATTGCTATTAACCGGGCACAAATCCAGACTCCGGGCTGCTACTGAAAAAACCTAATAACACTTTGCCCGACCTGGGGATCGAACCCAGGACCCCATGCTCAGGAGTTGCGCTTGTAAACACTAGACCAAGAAGACAACATCATGACATCATTATCAAAATTAAATGTTGGGTACAGTGCGCGGCAAATAATTTGAACCAAGATGGCGTCGACTGCGTGATCTATGTGAGGTTCAGCTCATTCGTTTTGATGAGACCAATAGAAGAACATAGTCTACTTAGTAGTCGGCAATAAGATTGACAAGCATATCATTTTGGGACTCAGTGCATAATATCAGCCAGCACATTGGGTCACCCGCGCTCAACGAGTATTCCCAAGGAGGATTGATGCCAGGCAGGCGGCCGGTCATAAAACAATAAGCCAAATCCTCTAACAACATGGATTTATGAAATACATGTTGTGCCAACCCCACCTAGTGTGGGATAAGGGCAGGAAGAAGAATAAGAAACTCCAATAGATTGCACTTGGTGTTCAGGGTCTAAAGATGGAGCTAGGAGGTGGATAGTAGAACTCTTCAGTGGCTACTAGTAAACCGCTCAAGTTTGGCAGTTGACGCCATCTTGGTTCAAGTTATATGGACCTGCTAGAAGTGACGTGTATGCACAGATACTTAACTGTATCTAACCACCTGAAATGCCAAACCCGGGTTTCTATATTTGACCAGTCGTTATTGTATAATGCAGCATTGTCACCGATGTGTAGTACTTTACCTTTAGTAGCGTTTTCAGGTAACATTGGCTCAGAAGTAACAAATATTTTTTAATAACAGTTTGTCATTACCAATGCTATCAGTCCTTAGTGAAAGCATTTGATCATCTGTCTCTTATTATGTTTCATATATTTTTTGCCGGTCAAACCGGTTTAAAATTTACGATATAATGCGTTATTTTTAGATGTACGTTACCTATACATAATATAGCTATTTATATATAAAATACCGATATAAATTCTTAATTTTGTAAATTCTTTTTCTTTTCGTGTGGTTAGTGACTAACCTAGTGTCAGAGTTTATGCCGCCCATGGGCCTCTGACTTGGCTTCACATGCCGTCGAGAAATATCTCTCACGCATGCCGGTTTCCTCTAGATGTTTTCCTTCAACGTTTTTAAGCACGTGATAATTATACAATACGCACATGAATCCGAAAAGTCAGAGGTACGTGCCTTGAATTTTGTAAATAAACAATACGCAAAAACGAATTTTTCAAAAAAAATCCCCACTTTCCTTTTCATTCGTGGTTTAGATTTAGATAATTAGACGTAAGTAACATAATTATTATTCAACAATGACCATTTTGAACAAGGATACGCCATGTCGGGTGGTCGTTACCCTTATTAGCAATGCATAGTGGACAACTTTCGTTGGTGATCGCACAAAGTGAAATTTTTCATTTTTGATCGCATTTGGACTTAAGAGCTTTAAGAAGTTAGACTGTTTGTGAGTGTCAAGATTTAGAAAGTAAGTCCAATATTTTATTATATTATTTAGTTTTAATAATGTGATATTAGGAGTTGTGGTATAGGTTTTTTTTATTAATTGCTGAAAACAGTAAAGTGACAATAAGGCTGAAGCGTTAACCGAAGTGGCTGAGCGATCGGCTTCTGCGCTACGGGTCATGGGTTCGATTCCCGCACGGAACATATATTTGTATGGCCTACAGATAGTTGTTCCGGGTCTGGATTTTTGTGCCTGTGAAGATTTTTGTCTGTAAACGCACCCATGATACAGGAGAAGTCAATAATTTAAAAAAAAAACGGTTAAATAATAGTAGTGAACCCACAGTACAAACAGGTCGTCTGGTTTGTTTCGCAGTAACTCCCTAAAAGGTAAAATATTTTTCTTTACAAATACGTAGTCAATGTGTGGTGAGGTCCTGGGCTGGATCCCCAGGTCGGGCAGTGATATTGGGTTTTTTCGTGAGGAATTCCTCAGTAGCAGCCCGGAGTTTGGATTTGTGCCTGATTTGAATAGAATAGAATATCTTTATTTGCACAAAATGTAGGTTACATAAAGATGGATAATTTAACAATTAGTGCCAGATACATTTTATCGCTTTACGACATGCAAATCTTAAAATACTAAAATACAATAATTCCGCTCATCTTGCATGCAAAAGGTAATTTAACTTATTTAAATAATTCTGATGTGTTAATATTATCAGGTATGATATTAATTATTGGATTGATGGCAATAGGCTCGTCCCTTATTACATGGGACTTAACGGCGAAATGAGGGTGTTACTGTACACCTCTGCCCAACCTTTCGGGGAATACAGGCGTGATGTTTTGGTATTTTATGTAGTCAATGTATCGTTTTGGCGCTCATATAATTTGTTTAATTTCTTTTGTGTTTTCGCTCATTTGGTGCAACAATGGCATAATTACACTTTTAGAAATTTTACAGGAGAGTTTCTCCCGATGTAAATAAGTAGTCTTTCCGCACAATTTGAAATATTTTAACTTGTTTTTTAAAAAAGCGTAATTATGTCATTGTTGCACCAAATGAGCGTTTTGTTAATAATTTTATTTATATGCTGTCTGGGTGCGCTAGGTATGCAAAAAAACCAGGCTTATGCTAAAAGTGGCTAATTGTACTTGTGTGTCCATAATTATTTATTTTGCATAGTAAATAACCAGTCCACTAGTGTCCCACTGCTGGGCAGCTGCTGCAGGCCTCTTCTCATATTGCCGCAGTGCATCTTGGCCTGGAGTGAGTTAGCAAACTACACAGACCATTGAGAACTTTTATTTGAAGTTTTTGAAAATTTATGTTGTGCTTACTTATCCCCCTTTTAATGACGTCATATTGGGTTTTAATAGGACTTTACGTTTTCAATAAGTTTCGTACTTATAGCGATAAGACCGCCCTGACTGTTTCTCTGGATGTATTAATTTTATCTGTTTTATTATGCGTGTACTATAAAGAATATTCTATGAGATCCCCCAGAGGTGCAACGTCCACCCATCGATGTAAATACTAACATAACTTAGTAGCATATTAGAGAAACATCAAATCGGGTTCCCTGACCTACGCCACTGCCGGCAAGTGTTCAGATTACTTGGTCAGTTCTAGTTAGTTCACTAATAACATTGGTTTTTGCTTTGATGACAATGCTATTACTGTCCTCCGAACCATTACTACATAATCCTTGGTATCTTCTTCTGAATCCTATACTAAAGAGAAGGTCTCAACATGTCCACCATACGTTGTTTTTTGGCTTTTCGAATCCAACCTTTTACTGGTATCTTAGCCATATCATCAATTTTCTAAGTTTCGTCGTCAACGGTGAAACTTGATGTTCGTTCTGCCTAGCTTTTTTCCCAACTATGTTGGGGTCAGCTTCCAGTCTATCCAGATGCGGCTGAATACCAGTATTTTACACGAAGCGACTGCCATCAGACCTCCGCAACCCGGTTACCGGGTAATGCCGATATCCTAAGGTTAGACCAGTTGTCAGACTTTCGGGCTTCTGACTACCCTTAACGACTATACTATCAAAGGTATTCGTATGACACCCGGATCCGACTGTTTAACATACTCACCGAGGCACGGAAGGTTCTCAATGTGTAACGAACGGTCACCCATCCACAGTCTGACCGCGGCAAGCGCGGCTTAACCTCGCAAATCGTATGATCCACGCGGTTGGTAATTAGCCACGAACCCGATACGTTAGTAGCTATTCCAGGTAAAATTAGCCTACGAGTCTTTAAAAGCCCAATTAAAAATAAAATGCTACCATTAGTAAGCACAACGATTAATTTTTGTACACAAGAACCGAACATAATATTTTTTAATAGGCAGTTATTTCCTTTATTTATTTATATACATATATGATTACATTTTTAAATATTTTCATATAAAAAAATAAAAACATTTAATAATATAAAAAAATACTAGCCCACCGTCATCGGGAACAGGGTCCAAGCTACCGGTAGTCAGGGCCTCAGAGGGAGGAACTTCCTGACAATACGTGCCGTGTCCAGAAGTACCGTTTAATAGATTAAATAATAATAATAATTTGACATAATAGTTTTGAATAGGTAGTTATTTACTATTTACTTAGTTGCCATTCCACCAATTCGCACTAAGCGCTTCCAAACATCCTTCATAATGCGCACTGCAAAAGAGTGGAACTCCGTCCTGCGTCTGTGTTCCCGAACGCTTTCAACCTGAATCTCTTCAAAGTTAGAGTTAAGAGGCTTCTTCTGGGTAAGCTCACTCCATCGTAGACTTTGTCTCTGTCTCCTCTGACCTAGACTAGAGTCAAGAGCAAACCCATTTCAAATAAAAATTAAAAATATTATTGCTACTTGACAGCAAAAATATTTAGCGAAAGTTTTTATTAATTTAAATTCAGCTAATTAAACATACGACGTAACATTTCTAAACAGGTTGCAGAACAAGTTAGGTGTTGGTCCTTGCAAACATGGCGCCTGACCGTCATCTCATAGCAAGTTGTCGCCGACTTGCTAATTGCCATAAGATTTTTCAGGCATTCTTTGTAAAGTGAATGGAATCAATTAATATTGTCATTCATATTACAGATTACACTACACCCAACATGCTACACCTTACGTACCTACATCCTCTCACATTCATCCCCTATACACTCGCTACACATAAAGAGAGGCACACGACACGACATGATTGTTAAATTCTGGTTAAGTTAGATACCCTGTAACTTTATTTGTTTTCGCGAGGAGGACTGATGCTGAAACGCTGAAATACAGGGTTTGCCCAGCTCGGCTTCAGCAGCTATAACTCTTTGTGAATGTACATTAGTTATTATAAACTTAAGCATTAAGAATCTTGCTCAATGTACAAATTTGAGAGAAATAAAGATTTTTATTATTTATTATTATTAATATATAGAACAAAAAATATTTTTAATTAGAAAAGGTTACATGTTGTATAATGACGACACGTTTGGTGCAGTAGCTGAGCGATCGGCTTCTGCGCTACGTGTCGTCGGTTCGATTCCCGCACGGATCAAATATTTGTATGGACTACAGATAGTTGTTCCGGGTCTGGATGTTTGTGCGTGTGAAAATTTGTGTTTGTAAACGCATCCACGATACAGGAGTAATCCTAGAGTGGGGCAACGTTTTTTTTAAGAACATAAGAACAAAATGCAGTTGTAAGCATTACGCCATATTTATTATCTCTTGAATAAAACAATTATGCATGAACATAATCACCAAGCTTATGGTCTCTGAAAAGACAGAGGTACCTACACCCGCAGTTTGCCATTCCCTTCATCATAATTTGCTCATTACTGTCCCACTGTTGGGCACGAGCCTCTTCTCAGAAAGAGAATTGTTTGGGCCTTACTCCACTACGCTGGCCTGGTGCGGGTTGCCGGACTACAAACACAATCGAGAATTTAGAGATGCGTACTGGTTTCCTCACAATGTTTTCCTTCACCGTTAACGCAAGTGATAATACAATAATTCTAATCCGCACATGAATTCAAAATGTCAGAAGTGCAGGGTTCTAACTCAGACCTTCCTGCATGGAAGGCAATTTTTTATCTACTATCACTTCAATTTTGAGTTTCATAATTTATTTTTTATTTTTGGATTGCCTTGTTGGTCTAGTGGTCGCAAACGTGGCTGCTGAGCATAGGTTCCTGGGTTCGATCCCCAGGTCGGGCAAAGTGATATTGGGTTTTACCATTAGGAATTTCTCAGTAGCAGCCCGGAGTCTGGTTTTCTGCCCGGTTAATGGCATTAGGCTCGCCCCCTATTTCATGGGACGTTAACATAACTGGCGAAACGAGAGTGTACTAAAACACCTCTGCCTAACCCTTCGGGGAATGTAAGGCGTGATGTTATGTTTATTTAATTATTTTCTTTTTATATTTTTTTTAATTTTCCAGACTTTAACTATGGTCCGTTTTGTAATTAAAAATTGGATCAATTAATGCTCATTGGAAAACACTAGATGACTAGAGCCAATTCCTTTTATTCCTTCATTCATGATCAGAACTTCATAATCTTCACTGACCTAACGTAGATCCTTAATCTCTCATACAGCACCATCACGAGGAGTTTGTGATTCTTGTTCCAGAATTTCAGAACCCAGGATGTGTAAATCAAGTCCATAACATTTAAGTGTCTCTCATTTTCGATTTTCAGAAAATAAAACATGAGAATATTCATTCTAAGTGCAGTCATCGTGGTAATCATGACAAACGACTCTTGCGCAGACGACCAGACTAAACAAAATAATTTGATTACTACTTACGACCCCGGGGAGGCCTCGTAAGTATTCATTTATGTACTTTTATTTATTTTGCATTAATTAATGACCTTGCTTTTGTTTGATTTGAGATAAAATAAAGCTATGGTAATGTATCACTGCATGAACACAACTGTCACTTAAGGAGTTTATTCTTTATTTATTGCAGACAGTGATATAAAACTGTAACATAACATCACGCCTGTACTCCCCGAAGGGTTGGGCAGATGTGTATATCACCTTCATTTTGCGGTTATGTTGAAGTCCCATGTACTAGGAGGCGAGCCTGCCATCAAATGCGCACAAATCCAATCTCTGGGCTGCAACTGAGAAATTCCACACGGAAAAACCTAATAACACTTTGCCCAGCTTCGGGATCGAACCCAGGACCTCACGATCAGCAGTCGCGTTTTCCACCACTAGACTACGTGAGTTCCTGGGTTCGATCCCCAGATCGGGCAAAGTGTTGTTGGGATTTTCCGCGTGGAATTCCTCAGTAGCTACCCGGAGTTTGAATTTGTGCCCGGTTGATGCATGATGTCAATAAGCTCGCCCCCTATTACATGGGAATTATATAACGCCGAAATGAAGGTGCAACTATACATTTCTGCCGAACCTTTCGGGGAATACAGGCATACTGCAACTTTTACGTGAAAATAAGTCAGTTTAGAGACTGATAAAAATGACACAAATAAGTACAACAAAATTAATTAAATAATTATTTGATAAAATCTGTAATATTATTTTGCTAAAATTTTCAGGGAAACGCCAATTGGTCCTCGTCTACCAAGTTATAGGCAGATCAGAGCCGACGACCAGCCTGATCATCACGGTCATATAAGGTTTAGAGATAAAACTTCTCATCGACCCCTCAAATTCGAAGACGACCCGAAGGAACATAGGTATACTCATATTGACAAAGCTGACTCAGATTCTCTTCTCGTAGACCTTTCATTCGACAATGAAGGAAATTCTGATGAAAATGATCGTATTCTAAGAACTGAAGAATACGAAGGTGAATCTGACAGTGAAAATTCTAAAAATAAGATTAAATTCGAGGGAAACAATGAAGAGTCCGAGAGTTCTGATGACCGAGAAACTGATGATGAAGATGATGATCCTCAAAGTGATACTAGCCCAGTAGTGTTTGAAGGCAATGTTCAATCTGACGAAGATGATTCTGAGTATTCCGATGACTCTGATATTGAAGAAGAGACTTCTAACAAACCGATTAAATTCGAAAATAATAATGATGAATCTAATTCTGGTACCAAAAATCTAGATTCGGAAAGGAATACTGTAACTGAACGAGTTGCTTTTGTAGATGATAGTAACAGGAATCAAGAACCAGTCCGGAAGAAGAAAAGAAAGCCTAAGAGGAAGCCTCGACTCCAAACATCACAAGAAAATCCTGCACCAATAGCGCCAAACTCACCTTATCCTGGCTTAGGTTACCCTGGATACCCAGGAGCGGGCTACCCAGGTCCTGGATATCCAGGCCCAGGGGATCCGAATGCAGGATATCCAGGCTACCCAATGCCCGGTTATCCAACCCCCGGCTATCCAACATATCCTGGTTACCTCAACTCATACCCAGGCATGGCATATCCAACTTCTGGATATCCAGGATACCCGCCATACCCTGGGTCACCATACCCAGTAATGAGTCCAGGTTACGGTGTATATCCAACCCCAGCGTATCAAGGTACAGGAGATCAAAGGCCTCCGGCGAATCCTGTTACATATCCAAATCCTGGACAGAGTGAACAAATTGGGCATACTGATAGAAGATACCCTAGCCAACAGTATTCTGAGGCTCCATCTTCAGGGGCCACTCAAAGTGGAAAGCCAGAAGCGTCCAATCCGTATCCGGGTCCAGAATATCCATATTATCAAGGATATCCAGTACCCGGATATCCTCAAGCTTATCCAGAAGACCCGAATTCTCAGCGTCCTGTGCAAAGTCAGGCTCAGTATAGACCTCCAGTACACCCAGGGGCTCATCAGCCAGGATATCAAAGTGGATATTATAGTGAGTACTATAAATATTTATTAGAAACTTTATCGTTTCTTTAGATACATGATTTAATAATACACGTAGTAGTAATAGTATGAAACAATTTAGAAGTCGCATCGACAAACTTCGTAAAACCGATCGCTTCCGAACTGAGTGCGAGTTCCAGATCACGGATATTTATTAGTACTGCAGTAGAAAATGATGATTACGTGGATGCAATAAGTGTGAGTGGCGCGAAATTGAGCGACTGCTATTGGTTGTTCGAACAAGTTTGCCGATGTGACTTCTTAGTTGTTTTGTACTACGTTTACAACTGTAAAATGTTTAGATTGTTGCAGGTGAGTCTGAGGTTCTTTAAGTTTGTTTCGACTTCAGCAATTTTGCCCTTTTTATAGATTTAAATACCTAATTGCACTAAACTGTAAGTTTCATAATTATAATTAGGCAATTTTTGATTTAATTGTATTACAACAAGATCTTTTTAAAAGAATTAAAATCTAGCGCCAAACAAGTTCTTGATTGCGACACTGTAATTAAAAATAGATGACTAATCTAACTCCATAAATTCCGATGGAATCTCACTTAAGCTTTCGCATAATAACAATGCACTAGTTTACACACGCCTCGATGTCGGGTCGCGGTCAACAGGCAAACTCGATAGAAACAATGCAAAGGTGAGAGGTGCAAGCGGTCAGCGGGTGACTAAGTGACCCAGCAGGCTTGGAGCTAAGATGTCGCGGATTGATAAGCAATAGTATTAAGAACTTGATTTAAGATTTAATAAAAGTACTGATTGGAATTATTGATCATCAAGCAATTTTATTGACATCAATGCTTAAGTTTTACTGTCATTATTTGAAATGATTGATCGTTGTCGAGTTCTATGGGATCCCAAGGTCAGTAGACGTCTACAAGTGGAGAGGTTCAATAGGTAGTCAAGATATAAATTAAATTGGAGGCATTGTTGCGCCCACGACAATAATTTGTAGATTGCGCACAATTTAAGCTAGAATAGGTTAAGTACTATATAACTTGCTCGAAATAATGAGAGATGTACCTAATTTAATCTTCTATTATTTTAGGCAAGGTTTTGCAAAACGAAAAACGACATATATGTTGAACGAAGAAATGAGTGTGTTACTATACACCTCTGCCGAACCCTTCGAGGAATACAGGCGTGATGTTATGTTATGTTAAAAACGACAGATTTTATTTTCTTTTACTAATTCTTCAAATATAATTTCTTTATCTTTAATATGATTTACCGAAGGCTCATCTCATTTTATATTTTTTTTTAATTTCAATTATAAATAATTCTTCAAATATAACTTCTTTATCTTTAATATGATTTACCGAAAGCTCATCTCATTATATATTTTTTTTTAATTTCAATTATTCTAGTACCTTCCCGACGGCCGAAGTCCTTGACTCAGCGAGCAGTATCTGCAGTAGCCGAAGCCTTGACATCCATAGCCTTGTATGATGATTACCAGTGCGTGCCGAGGCTGCTGTGTGAAGTGGCAGGAGGTAGTGCAGCATCATCACCAACGCTGCTGAAAGCCACTGCTAGTTTGCAGCCCTTGTTATCGTAAGTCCAAGTTAAATCTTTGAAAATTCATAGATTTTTTGTTCAACATTTCTATTTAGTGGTTGAATTTCACAATTTCCACTGACGAATTAGGATTGTAGTCGACAATTCATCACTGAAAATAAATGGAAATATTTATGTTTGATTTATGTATGTGGTTATTCATAGACCGTGTTTTAATTTATTTCGCAATCCTGGTTTTGCAAACAAAATACATTACTTAATTTATAATTTCCAGGGTCCTCCAGACATACAATGGAGTCAGTACTTCTCCACTCTTCCTGTTCGGTCACGCCGCAGTCACTGGTATGACCGCCAAGGGAAACCCGTCAGCCTGCATCCGTGCCTATCCTAAATGTCCCAATGACCCTGAAAAACTCATCGCTTATCTTAACAACCATAACGGTGGCTTCTTCAGGTTTTTTGGCCAACCGGAGGTTGCCCAACAACCACAGAATTTGGAGCAATTTTACAACTATTTATCTGGGCAATATGGTTTCCAACAGCAACCGCAACAAAACTACGCATATCCGAATCCGTATGGTTATGGTTTACAATCCCAAAATCCTTATGCCTATCCCCAAAACTACGGAGGCAATTATTACCGTGAACAAAACAATTTTAGAAACGCAAAAAATATTGAAAGTGATATTATAGAAGGACGGATACAAAACAAACCAGGAATAAATATTTTAGAAAATGAGAATGATTCAGGTTCTATCGACGATCAAGATAAAGGTTCTAAATGGTCGTTCCCGGATGAAGTAAGTACCAAAAAAGGCAATGAAAGACAAAAAACCAAAAGGCAACAAGAGAGACCAACTAAAGTAAGCAAAACTTTGAAATTTCCTGATGACAGATCAGATGATAGGCGACCAATTTATAAACCAAATTATTATGCAAGGAAAGAGAAAAATATATTTTTCCCCGGTGAAATTCATTTACAATTAAAACCGAACTATCCAACAACTAGTCCTGTAAATCCTCAAGAATATGTGTTTGATCATAAACATAATTTCTATGTTAAAAGACCTAAAACTGTGAATAATGATGATGTTGTGTATGTTGTT
Source organism: Amphipyra berbera (assembly GCA_910594945.2). NCBI lineage: Eukaryota > Metazoa > Arthropoda > Insecta > Lepidoptera > Noctuidae > Amphipyra > Amphipyra berbera. The sequence continues at coordinate 1,019,314 of OU343142.1, read as the reverse complement.
AGAGGCAATGGTGATCCCAACCATCCTGAAGTTGTGAAAGTAAGACCTGGACAAAGCATTTGAAATCCAAAAATTCAACGTGTAATTGAATGTAATTACAACGTATTTAACATAAAAAAAACGGATTGTGTTTTGTACTTCTGTACTTACATAGAATACGAAAGTTAGATGGAAAGGTATCAAAAGAATAATGTTATTGTTTCTTAATCGTCTTTAATCAAGTCATAGCCTACTTATAAAGTGTAATCTAACCAGGATCTCTGCTTACACTAAACTAACAGTTGTGTAACTTATTGATTGCTGTTTTGTAGATTTTTCTGAAGCATCTTACTCGATAATACTTTTAGATGCAGTTTATACTGCAGAATTTTCGTGTTATTTTTATTCTGCATGCTCCATGGACCTAATTATTATTTAAGAATGAATTGATTGTTTCTTCCATTTATATCTGTCTTTTGTTTTTGTTTATAGATTTTCGTAGTGTGATCGATTCGACTTTGTAATAAAAATTAATTGTCAGCTAAAATACGATAAATTAACGATTCTTCAGTTAATTTATTTAATGTGAATGGTCTTTATTGATATTGTAATGCATATTAATTTTGAATGTATACTTTAAGTGAAATAAGTTAATTAAATTATAGTAATTTATTAAACAACATGGTTTATTTTTACTTGATATTATCGTTACTCATCGATCATCTCAACCTTTCCCAGATTCCATATTTATGTTTCAGATTCTGAAATTGAAACTATTTTTTTGTCAGTATAAGATTTGTTATTTACCTTTTATAGAGATTATTTTAAATTCCAGGGAATGAAAGGCAATGAATTGAAATGGCAGCTTTAGACACTGTGATTTTCGTTTTGCACAATGTTATAATTTGATTAAGAAACGGAGTTTATATGCCATGCTGGTTAAATAAGCAATGAGGTAGAAATTTGTCATGTTATGTTGGCATACGGGTGCCATTGAAAATTGGCAACAGTAATCATGATAGCACAAGATTGCCACCTTTATGAACTTGACCAAAAAAACCTGAACTTTTCAAATAAGGATCTTTACCATAATTTCAACAATGCACCTTACCCTTCTTCCCGACCTCCACAGAGCAACAATTACAGTGCAACACATGACAATAAAAGTCAATACGCTGCAATTAATGTAATGTCGGCCTTAACTTTATTTTTACACTGTGAGATCGTTCACCTTATTGCATGTCGTGGACCCATTTATATCATACGATACGATTTATTTTATGATTTAATTGTTTTACTTAAATGGTAGTGCGTGACAAATAACAATTATTTATCTATTGTTTGTTATTTTTGGTTTTATGTAATTGTCTACTGAGCTTCGTTGACATTTGTGTCTCCTATCGCTGTAACAAACATTTTAATTAATGACATAATATTTTCATTTAGAGGGGCTCGTGGCTAACTACCAACTGCGCGGGTCATACGATTTGCTAGGTTAATCTGCACTTGCCAAGGTCAATCCGTGAATGGGTGACCGTTTGTTACACATCAAGAGCCCTCCGTGCCTCGGAGAACACGTTGAACAGTCAGTCCCGGGTATCATACGAATACCTGTGACAGCCGTTAGGGCAATTCAGAAGCCCGAAAGTCTGACAACTGGTCTAACTGTAGGATATCGGTATTGCCCAATAACTGGGTTGTCGAGGACTGATGGCAGTTGCTCCGTGTAAAATACTGGTATTCAGCCGCATCTAGTTAAACTGGAAGCTGACCCCAACATAGTTGTAAAAAAGCTATACAGAACGAATATTTACATTTAGATCAGGATATAATAGGGTGATGCGCAGTTGACCACTACCGTATCAGCCTATAATCGTACCCGGCTGAAATGGGACCTCCAATTTGATTGCTATTTCAAGGAGTGTTTGTTTTCTTATAACGATGACTTTTTCTTCTCTCGTATCGTCATGAGTTAAATGAGAATAGCTGATGCTATGGTCAAAAGATTTTCTGTCAGCAAGGTTGGTAACGAGGCTGACTACCAAGGGTTCACTGGACGTACTTAAGTATCGTTACTCGTAGAGGTTCTTTTAATGCGTCCTAATACAATAACTATAATGTACGGCTGTAATAGAACATTATGTTTGGATTTTGTTGCTGCCCATTTTCTAGACATAATTCCAAGGTCGCCTTTTATGACAAATCCTACACCAGAATAACATAACATCACGCCTGTATTCCCTGAAGGGTTGTGCAGAGGTGTATAGTAACACCCTCATTTCGAAGTTGTTTAAGTTCCATGTAATAGGGGGTGAGCCTTTTGCCATCAACCGGGAACAAATCCAAACACCGGGCTACTGAAGAATTCCACATGGAAAAACCCAATAGCACTTTGCCCGACCTAGGGATCGGGCCCGGTACCTCACGATCACTAGACTAACGAGGCAGTTCGAGGTAGTTCTTACACCAGAATGGGGTGAGATATTCTTTGGGGACCAGAAGAAACAGAAGTCAAACAATCAAATACGTTACTTTACTTAGGAAACTTAACTAAGTAATCAGTTGTTTATCCAGCTCATCAGCATGCGATTAGTCAGAGAACTTGCATTCAGCATGCGGAAGAAGCTAATGAATGCGCAATTAACGGATACAGACAAGGCCGCGCGATTAAACTAGTCTAATGCCTATATTATTGCGTATTTAGGTCGGATAGTGGATTCTTAATTGTTGTGTAAGGTATTTCTGTAATGTGAAATGCAGGTACTGTAGTAAGATATAATATTGTACATAGAAACGCATTATCATGTTAGAGGTATACTTAAACGATGAGAAGATCTGAATAGTATGCATGCAGTTTAAAAATAACTTTTTGCATTCACTTGCTGTCCGAATTTGAATATCACTTGCGTTAATGTTGAAGGGAAACATTGCTAGGTAACAGAGAGAACTCCACAAAATTTTAGATGCTGTGTTATCCACCAACAAAGCCAGCGTGGTGGACTAAGGCCTAAACCCTTCTCATTCCGAGGAGAAGCTCATGCCCAGCATTGGAACAGCAATGGGCTGATTATGCTATTATGATAATGGAGATTTATGCAGATTTATAATGTTTAAATAAACATGAAACCAATACATTGAGAATCAGTAGAAATATAATCGTAGCAGTGATAGCCTAGTGGTGTGACCGTCGGACTGCTAACTCATAGGTCTCGAGTTCGAACACAAGGCACGCACCTCTGACTTTTCGGATTCATCTGCGTATTGTATAATTATCACTTGCTTAAAAACGGTGAAGGAAAACATTGTGAGAAAACCGGCATACCTGAGGGATATTTCTCGACGGCATGTGAAGCCAAGTCGGAGGTCCATGGGCGGCATAAACTCTGACACCAGGTTAGTCACTAACCACACGAAAAGTAGTAGTAGAAATATTTAGATAGGTAGAGGTACCTATTGTAAATATTATTGGAAGCCCAAGTACAATAGATGCTTTACATTTAATGTTTACTAAAAATGGTACAAACGGCTGTAATAAAAAGCTACCCAGTTGTTCAGAGGGCGATGGTGTAGGTATATCACGTACGTACATTTCCGTGCTATGGTCAGGCCATTAAGCAGGATTAATGGGTACAATAAATTAACAACTTGTCGATATTTAAATTAATTATGTGCAATTCAAATCTAGATAAGTGCACTGTAGATCTATTGTGAATGGATCTCGCGTTTATGTCGTTGGAAGTGTTACTTGCCTTAATCTAAGTGTGAGAGATTTATGAATGGATGGACACGCATACTTAATTCTAATACCCATATTCTAAGACGTTCCTCCAAAACTTACTCGACTCAGGACGGCCTCGAAAACACCTTCTAAATTGTATTCTTACTCGCAATTTCGAGTGAACTTTGAGGTTCCTCGACGGAGTCATTACGTCATAATTTGAATTATCTACATCGCGCAAATAACGCCGCGATAAATAGTAGTAAAGATTATCGTAAGCATATTCGATAGTCTTCGAAATTCATTTTTGTTACATGATCTTTTACACTCTTAAGGTAGGTTCTGAGGTACCTTGAGTTTGACAGATGATTCCATATCTTGACTGAGGAAAAATTTCGAGTCGAGGACGTTTATGTCAACTTGAGGTAGAGTCGAGTCGAGTAAGTTTTGAATTTTGCATTTTCCTAGCCCATTGATAACAACCTTTGCACGACCACTTTAAAGCGATAGAATTAGCTCCAAGGAAAGATGTTATCCTGGTATCTGAATAGGTAAGAGTTTTTAGGCTTTATAATGTATGTAAAGCCTTTATGAATCACGTCCACGACTCGTCGACAACGTTAAAACGACATCCAAAAAGTCGTACAGTATAAACAATCCCGCTCCGGTTATGTTCATGACATTATGCCGTTTTTGGGAAAAGCAAGAATTTTCGCGACTCCGGCAAAATACACGCCTTGAACTTAATATTTTTTGTTCACGCCTGATATTTTTTTAATAGTCTTCCGTGTTCAAATTAATAATAAGGGTATTTCTTCTTTGTCTTGGTGTCCTAGTGTTTCTTTAATCTTTTAGTGCAGGCTACAATGTTAAAGCAGCAGTGTTTGGTTCTACTACATCAAGTATGCGACCCGCTTCTTTATCCATGTCGATTTTACGCTGATCGACATCTTCAATGTTCGACTAGAGTATTCAATTCTATATACAGATACAAATACAGGTGCAACAGTATCCACTTGAGCACAGGACTCTGGATGACTTATGGACTATGAATTGGTAAAATTTAAACCATTAGTTTAAGAGATGGAGGGGTCTATTTTTAGCCGTGAACCGGACTGCAGTCTGCTGTATTCTCTTATAAAATCTTAGTAGTATTTATCGTTACGTTTACCAATATAACTGCTAATTGCACTTGGCAATATGACATCGGGATCTTTAGTTGCTGTTATGTTAGGTTCGTGTTGAGTTATAAATATTTCTGGGTTTTCAATACTCTTGTTTTCAGTTTATCGTATTTCATAGTTGGGTTCTTATCAATCAAGTTCACGTATATAAATCTCTATTTCTTAATGAGAGCTGTTTATTACATGTTGCTTAACTTAGGTACATAAATGTCAGAATCATTTCTAATCTATGATGAGTTCGTCATTGAAAAGTCAAATATCAAAGCAATTAAATGGTGTCTCATTTCGTTAGTCTAATCATATTGTGATCTATTTGATTTGAGTTAATATTGAAAGTTTCATTGGTCCGACATTATAATTTTTAAAGACTTTTAATTATTATTTGGTCTTTTGGTACCACCAATTTTTATTAAACTTCCATGTAAAACAAGTGTCTAGGCTGGGTGAAAGCCACCTTTATTGCAGCATTAGGTCCTGATCATCATCTTATTCCAGTCTTCCGTTGATCTGGTTAGGATGCGAACTATGCTTCACTTGCTGGTTCATGGTCTCCATTTAGGGACTCGTCTTCAACGGCGCTCGTGAATTCTGTAACCATAGACAGGCCTTTCAGTGATTCCAACTCTGTTCTGGCTTGTCTCATTTTGGATCTTAAAAAGCAACTCTAAGTGAAGTACTTTTTTGGGCTGTATTGTGCGTTGTTATATTTTAAATTAACGATGGATAAAGTACTTTCAATAGTAAAACAGTAATTTCCTGACAATCATCACGTGCTGTGCACACTTAAGTAAATTGTGTACAATGCCAACGACAAGGTTGTACTATAAAATAAATATTTTGCGGTTACACCTACAACTACAATACATACTTGATACAATTTATAATGCATTACCAAAGGAATTTGTAGTATTTTTAAATTAGTTCTTAACGTACCTACACTACATCATCATCACATGCGGAAGTAACACCTGTAAGCTCTGATTTAGATTTGGAGTCTTTGGCCTTAGAACGAGATAAGGCAAACCTTTAGCTATTCTAAAGGAAAATAATTTTCACTGGAAGACTTAAAATAAACCAACCCGGATACTCCTGACCTGACCAGAATAACCCTGAAAAATATTAATCTTTCGAAATGTTTATCGTTTTCTAATAGACTTATTGTGGGCTTGCGAGTTATTATATTTCATTGGAATATAATTATATTCTAAGCTTTTCATCCGCAAATAATGTAAAAACAAAAGTGTGACTCAATTTTCCGATAGCACACAACGCACAATTTTCTCGTCTAGCACCGAATCCTTGAAGGCGGTAGATTAGCACATCCAAAGTAAATAAACAATTAGTCCAAGGCGGCCATAAATTTAAGATAAAATCTTCCTCGCCCGAGGAAAATTCTAAACAAAACAACTGCAAACAAACTTCACATTATGCAAGTACCGCACCCTCGACAAAAGGACCAGCGCCATGGAATAACCGACCATTTCAAATATACTAGGAGCAAGAACGGAAAACAAACTATTAACGACAATTAAAATAGGTAGTGTTATAGTATTATCATTTGCAGTGAAAGTCGACGGCCGAAGGACGCGGGACGCGGCGCCATCCAGTGCGTTGCCGACGCTCGACCCGCGAGCACGTGTCACGTCTAACAAACGAACTCTTTACGCGTGTGTTGTGCTACGATTTACGATATTGAATGGAATACGACAAAAGTCAACTGATTTAAGTATGTCAGTTTTATTTTGTTGTTATTATTATGTAATTGTTGTTCCGGAAGTTGTTGCCGTGTGTTGTGTTTTGAATTTAACGGTTACCGTCGCGAATCTGTTTTGTCGCCGTTAATATGGCCTCAAGGCGTGCATACATTAGGCTTTCGGCAAGTTAATGTTTACCTTGACGGCCTACTTTTGGCTAAATATTTAAGGGAACTAAATAAGCATTTTTATCTTCACATTATTCAATATTTTTCAGGGCAGACAGCTCGATTCTCTGCATCCTAAAAACGCGCGAATCGCTATCGCCATGCGTTCCATTTGCTATCGGAAAATCAGTATGAAAAAGAACTATAAATTCTCGCAACTTTCCTCTATTTTTGGATATTGATTTACTTTGAAAATCTATATCTAATAGATTTTAGATATCTAGGCATTCAGATTTTTTTAAGATATTTTCGATTGATTTTGATTCAAATAAATGTGCGAATGCCTACTACCTAAAAATCTTCTAGTGTTGTTTCTAATTTAATTAGCAGAGCAATCACCAAATCCTTATGTTTTTATTCTAAAACTACTCTATATTAAATTAATTAGGTATCTACTATTTGTCGAGGAACTAATAAAATACACATATGGATGTATAGTAATAAAGACCTTTGCCATTTACCATTAATTGAAACTGATCATTAATTATTTTTTATGAACTAATTAACATATATTTTTAGCTGATAAATATTAATTATAACGAGACTGCTCACAGTTGGTTGCTATAATTAAAAAAAACACCTAAATAAGCCAGTAGCATATTAAAATTGAAAATCATTAATAAATAGAATAAAACCTTACTAAAACTTCTTAAATAAAATGCTTAAAATCTTTACCAAAAGGTGATTTTGATTCTATTAAAAGATAATTTAAAAATACTACTACCAGACACAGAGGATCTCAACTAAAATGAGCAGCAATTAAAGGCATTAGACATCTAAAAGACCATTCTATGACTAAAGTATGTCTATATTATAGGCAACAATCTGCAAACAAGAGATCAAAAAGACGTGGGATTTTGGTCAAGGGCAAGCATTGAGGCCAATAGGCGCAATAAGGGTAAAGACCATATTTATAATGCCCAAGATCTGTTATCAGACTCTAATAGGGAAGATAATAAAAAATAAATCATCAAGATAATTCAGCAGCCGATTATAAACGACAATGAAAACCAACGCTACCTGTATTTTTATTTTATTTTCGTCTCAAAGGACAGTGGAACTTAATGTTTACTACCTGAAAAGACAAGGGCGCTAATTTATTGCGTTGATAAAAGTGTTAAATATAAACCTTCTACACTTAATTGTATTAAATTATAAATTTTCGTACAGAAGGACCAAATAAATGTTGACCTTTAATAAACTAGTAGGTACTTACGCGTTTATAAAGTAGAGACAAATAACTAATTTGTCATTAATAATAAATTAAGGATTATGGTAAAACCTGATATGCTAATTTCGTTATAAAGTTTTAAAGCTTCCTTTTAATTAATTCCAATGATCAGTTATTTTATCATCAATATTATGATCCAAAACGACTGTTATTTATTAATAAATTTTAGCATTATGATCTTAAGAAGATTTTATGTAGGCGATTAAGAATTTCTAATTTTTGGTAATAGTTTTGGACCCATTCAATTTTTTTTCTAATATTTATTTTTAAGGGCATCTGAAGTCTAGTAACAATCGGCAACGTCATTCAGTACCACATCATTGGAACCCATTGCTCTAAATAAGAGCTTCATCCATGAAATTCATCCATCAATATTATTTAATATTATCTTCGAACATTGCTAACATTATATCAGCATCGTCATCATAATTCAGTTTTAATCTACTCAATGTTCTGTAAGGTCTCTATTTACTAATTCAACTTTTTTTGGTCCTGTAATCCCTTCCACATACCCACATAATTATTTATGTTACTTCTCAAGAAAACTAACAGGTAAGATCTAATTATGATTTGCAATTTTCATTGTATCAAATCCATTGCAATTTGGACCTCCCACGCTACGTTTTCCATTAAATCATACACATACATTATTCCTGGAACCCTTTTTTTCCAGAACGGGTCTGGTTTTTATAATTTATAACCTGTTGTTGTTAACGTCATGCTCAGATTGGAGCGATTTCAATGTCGGTGATTAGCGAAGCTCAATGCCCTTTGATGTGGTCTAATTACCAGTGTTAGGTTGTTTTTATCATCTTCAATATAGTCTTAAGTGAATCTCCTCAGATGTCTTAAACCTACTATATTACCAGTAATTTTCTGATATCAATTGCCACAAAATTTTGACAAAATGCATAATATAAACTGAAGTTGTCAGCGTAGCCTCAGGATACAGCGGATTTTAGAAATTGACCCAAAACATTGGTTCTAAGACTTCTGCAATCATATTAATTGTTGTTATCTAAATCGCATTACTGAATAGTAAAATGATTTAACTTTAAACCAGCACTTGTCTACTCGGAAAATGAACTCAAACGTTATTCCTAAGAGTGCTATATTAGGACCTACTTATTACTTTCGTTACAGTTATTAGTTCTAAGAGACGATAATACAAATATAAGAATTTCTACCAAATTAATAAAGTACGATGTAAGAGCTACACGAAGAATATTTTAGTTTCTACCTCTTAGTAAAATGCAAGAGCACTACCTATTAACTTCTAAACAATACCCATAAAACAGAAAACATTAAATAAATTACCTTGACACATATTCTTACTCAATAATAGTCAGATTATTTTGTCACAAATACCATTAATATACACACATTACCAACTCTCTAAATACCAGTAATAGATTTATTACATTACAAGTGAGAAAGTAAAAAAGATGTCAACTTTCTTTTACATAACAATAATATATCTGATAACACATTTAGAGACCTGTTAACCCTAAAACTATATCCGATTTGTATAAAAAAACAAACTGTTAATGAATTATTCATGGGCCCTTCGAAGTATCGGGATCATCGGATGCTTGGGCTAGAACTCGACTGAATTAAAATGTACAATTTCTCATCTCTAGTGCGAACGTTTTATTGACGTTTGAAAATGGTTGGGTTGTTCTAAACAAGTTTTGTAACCGTGTTCCAAGATGTCACAGCTTAGGGTCACCTAGTCGACGTACTGTTCGTATTTGATTTTGGTTGATTGTATATATTTATTATCTTGCTCTTTTCCCTTTTGGGATTAGTGGAACTCTGGACTTACCAAATAAGAACGGTACCTACCAAACGACTTATGAAAAAAACATGCCACACCATTATGCTGTTTATGACGGTAGATAAATTATATTATTTTTAACCACATGCTGAATGATTGGAAATTATTTCCAATTTTTTGGTCTTTCAGACCGAACATGTTGCTTTAACAACAATTGCTGCAGGGAGTCCTCAAGTTTTATATTCATGATTACCATTATCGTATCCTCTAATCTACTGCCGATTTTAACAGGTAAATACCTACTATAACAATATAATTTTGATTTGAATCGCTTTGATTTCGCATTATCAAAAGCTACTAATATCTAAGAACCAGTAAATCGTGACGCGTCTGCTATCGGCAGGATCATATTAAAATAATGATTTTTTTTTAACAACGCTCTTGCCATTTTGCTACTTAGTGTGGGTGTCAGGCCTATTCGTGATAAAATATGATAATCAAGATAATACAATCATAAACGTCATTACGAATTTCCAAAGTGGTCTAGCACGAAATAATATAATTGTATTCGATGTTTATCATATAGCGCAAGTTAGACCTAGTCCAGATGGAGCGGCTGGCGAAGTGAATCGCGCGAACATAACTATTTAGATGGCGTCCAAGCTGCGACAAGTTTCCAAGAATTTGGGATAGGAAGCGATTAGTATTCAATAGGGAGCTGTATTCAAGGTCGAGCTTCGCGTGAATTAGACGCACATGACGATTGTAGCATCTTTATTCCCGCACTTTACACAAGGTCTTAGGATCTTACGAAATTAACACGAGGCGCGAGAATATTCAATTCGTGCGATATTTGTAGAAGAAATGTATTTATTGCCTCGTCAATTCCTTCGTTCTTCTTCTTCTTCTTCTTTTCGTGTGGTCAGTGACTAACCTGGTGAGAGTATATCCCGTTTATGGGTCTCTGACTTGGCCTCACGTGCCGTCGAGAAATAACTCTCAGGCATGCCGGTTTCCTCACGATTTTTTCTTCACCGTTTTTAAGCAAGTGATAATTATACAATACGCACATGAATCCGAAAAGTCATTGGTGCGTGCCTTGGGTATGAACTTGAGACCTATGACTTGGCAGTCCGACGGTCACGCCACTAGGCTATCATTGCTATCAATCCTTTCTCCGTTGATTCGCGCGTAATGCGCCTTATGTCAACAAGCTCTTCGATTGAATTCAGTAAGACGGGTAACTTAATAAGTTCAGTGGGCGGTGGATTAGCCAGTCTGAATGTCCAATTCTATCTGTACTATTGCAAATTATTTAAATCCATGTTATTTCTGTATACTGACCAAACTTCCAGACACTGATATCACTGGTATACCCACCGCCTTCCTACACCTTATCTACTATCTAGGTGAAAAATAAGACAGAAATATGTTCCCATTCAGAATTTATGTAAATGTGATTCTTATTCCTAAAAGTACCGATGATACAGGAAGACGTTGACAAAGCCTAGGTGTCTGGACTTATCCGTGATTTTGGACAGTTTATGATGTGAACTTTAATTCGTTAATTCTTGTCTTCTTTGAGTCTATTGCTAGCATCATCTTCTGCATTTTGTGGCATCCTCTTCTCCTCTTGTTTTTGTGAACCATCTCATTCACTAATGAAAAATACACGTGAAAATTGATTTAACTTTGAAATATGCAAAAAATATATTTTATTCTATGTAACACTCAATGTAACTTCTAGATAATTCACAATAACTCCAATAGCAAATACCCAACCGGTTCCTCCATTCATAACGTGACTAGTTTTCTGGTTTTGAATATAATACACATTGCATTCATGAATAAAAATGTAGTTTATACCTGGTACGTCAGTAAACACAACATGAGATTGTGGCAATTACATAATTACTCCCACTTGATACTGTTTTATCTTAGATATGTAAATTGTACGCCTCGTATCTTGCGTTTTATCTAGTTTTCTACATCTTAATAATCCATTATTTACTTATTATCTGATATGTGTACTGGACCGGCCCACTTTATAATATTGCACTTTACTGCACAAGACAAACTTGTGCGTTGGATTGAAAAATTCTTATTTCAAGTCAGCTGATATAGTTTCTTAAATTCGGACTTTATTTAAAATGTTATGCATTTTACGATAAAGAATGTTTGGTAATATTTGCATTTCAATAAATAACAAATATACTTCTACTGGATAATGGAGTTACTTTGGTCCTTGGATTCTTTTTGTTACTACTTCGTCACCAGTAAGCTTTTGATATCAAACTTATCAAAGTTAATAATGACAAATACACTATGCAAATTTTATATCGAATATCTAATAAAGTGCATTGAACCGTCAACATTCTAAAACTGCATTTTAACTAGAATATTCAAAGCAACAAACAGATTGTTGTTTTGAACGTACGCTTAGTTAAAATTCCAAACGGATTTAGAATACATGGAAAGCCGGAAAATGCGCGGAAGGTGACCGAAACTAAAAAAAGTAAGACATTTCGGTCGCGAAGTCTCGGCTGCTTCCTCGTCGTGAAATAGATCAAAGATACGCATTCACCAAGAGATTAATTTTCACCATAATTATGCTTAATAACTTCGTAATAACTACACCTATTCACGTTGCGTTTCGTAACATTGTGGCGCCATCTTACGGTGCTTTATGGTGTGTTGTTACTTTTAAGTGCCTTTGATGTTCGTCAGATTTTTTATGGTTTTCGGTAGCATTTTTTTTGGTATGTTTGTGTCGTTTCTCTAGGCTGTGTCAAGTTGTTAGAATAAGCTGATATGATTTATGGCGCCGCTTCTGCGAATGCGCTAGGTGTCCAAATTCTATAAAAACATGGCATTGATTAATATTATTTAACTTGATTTAGCAAAAAAACATTTTGTTTGATTTCAACTGCCAGTCATTCAACTTTTTTTATTCATAATTCGAACAATGCTGTGTCCGAAAAAAAAGTTGTTTAATTTCAACAAAAAAGAGTTCCAAAAAACTTAACAACCTCTTTTCTCAAACCAAAAAACTTAAATAGGTGATTGGAATTTAAATTTCATAAAAAATAATAACAGTTTAACGGTATGGGGGCTAATTAATCCCCCTAATTCTGTCCTCGTCACGGGTTCACCCAATTTCGCGGCATAACTGTTTTTATTTAGACATGGCGTCGTGACACACACTTCCTGGATCCAAAATGGCGGCGATTCAACTGTCACACACAATTAACAACCGATTTTAATCTCTAGTCCGTTATCGTAGGACGCTGTTCGAATAAAAATGGTTTCAAAATAAAATTTTAAGTATAATTTAACTGTCTGGATGAGTTAAAAATAAATTATGAAGGAATCTTCGAGTCGTTTGGGAAGTTGTATGATGGAATGCATATTGCATTTGCGATTTAGGTTTTTATAAAAAAGTGTTTTACATGCAGCGACACATACGTTTTGATGATGTGTTATTGAATTTTGTTGAATAACTTTAACGTATTTTTCTTAGCAGAAATTTCTTGTAGCAGTTTAGATTAATTTGAGAATATCCTAATGTCATTTTACATGATTGTGGTATCTGGTTTTAGACTAAGAATACTGTACACAGTAGCTGTCTGCACCATCAATGGCTGTCGATGTATCAACCGATAGCGAACCATTGTTAAAAGGATTATATTACCCACTAATAATCATAACCGTTTAAGATCGTTTTAATTAAAGTAAAATAAATAAATAAATAACTGTCTCGTTGGTCTAGTGGTCCTAGGTACGATCCGCAGGTCGGTCAAAGTATTATTGGGTTTTTTCATTAGGAATTTCTCAGTAGCAGTTTGGAGTCTGGATTTGTGCCCAGTTGATGGCAATAGGCTCGCCCCCTTTTACATGGGACTTAAACATAACTGGCGAAACGAGGGTGTATTAAAACACCTCTGCCAAACCCTTCGGAGAATACAACGCGTGATGTTATGTTAAACATAAGTAATTGACTTGAGTTTACTATAAAGACAGTTAGCTTATAGAATCCTCTTAGCCTTTTCCCAATTATCTTGGGGTCAGCTTCCAGTCTAACCAGATGCGGCTGAATACCAGTATTTTACACGGAGCGACTGCCATCAGACCTCCGCAACCCAGTTACTGGCCAATGCCGATATCCTAAGGTTAAACCGTTTGTCAGACTTTCGGGCTTCTGACTACCCGTAACGACTGTCATGGGCATTCGTATGACACCCGGGACCGACGGCTTAACGTGCTCTCCGAGGCACGGAGGGGTCTCGATGTGTAACAAATCGTCACCCATCCACGGACTGACCGCGGCAAGCGCAGCTTAACGATTATTTACGATCGACGCGGTTGTTATTTAGCCACGAGCCCCTCAGTTAGCTTATAGAACACGTCGTCAATATAAACAGTTAACTAACTTTCGTTCTAACTATACAATATTACGTTTTCAGTTGTTCTAAGAAAACTCCTGAAAGTTACTAACCATTATTTATTTTTCTAAACTCTATTTTCTCGTGAATAAGGCTCGATTTCCAATAACTTTGGCTTATGTCATTGGCATGGACGGCAGCGGTTGACAGTTGACACCTGATGTGAATAAATAATGCTGTTTTTGAATGATGGTTCAACGTATTGATGTAATAAAACGGACGCATTGTTCTGTGTAGGCCGGGAGACCGACTGCACAAAAGATGGTTAGTTTAGCAAGTAAAATATTACTGTTATAAGTCAAAATATAACTGTACTGGGTAAATTAATAAAATCTGATACTAAACTATCTTAAAAGTCTTATACAATATGTAACATAATTAACACATATCCTGAAAGTGGTTTGTTCAGAATCGTTTACTGAATCGATTTCTATCATTTTTAATATAGGTAATTTTTTATCCCAAAAATAATTAAAACTACGGAAATTAGTCACATTACCGTTGAACAGTCAAAACAAACTGAAATGGACCGTAAATCAAGGCAAAAAGACTTAAAAGTCCATTATTATTTGTATTATACAAATTCCGTCATTCAATACAAAATAAACCTTATTTCAAGAACTTTAATTTAGTAAATAACGATGCATATACATGTTAAACTAAAGTTTCAGTGTATGGATTATAACATAATATTCTAATTGGGGTGTTTGAGGGTGTGCGTTAATTACGTTACATGTTGTATACAAGTTACAGGTAATTTAATTATTTGTGTACAGTGTTTCACAACCCGTGAGTATCTAAAGAAGTTGTGCAAGATGAGGTGCAAAAAATTTAAAATTATAAGAAATGTATTAGTGGCATTTATTTTAATTTATGTTATTGAATACAATTTTAGAAAAATCCATAGCAATCATCTATACTTAATATTATAAAGCTGAAGAGTTAGTTTGTTTGTTTGAACGCGCCAATCTCAGGAACTATTGGTTGGAATTGAAAAAAATCTTTTTGTGTTGGATAGTCCATTTATCGAGGAAGGTTATAGGCTATATAACATCACGCTACGACCAATAGGAGCGGAGCATAAATGAAAAATGTTGCAAAAACGGGAAAAATGTCCACCCGTGTAATTCGGGACGGGCCGCTAGTAACATAATAATTATTACGCATAACTTATTTAAAATTGTTTTTTCTTTTTACAAAAATGGTTTTAAATATGTCCCATTGTTTAGGCTGTTAAAACTGTTTTTATCGAGTTTCCTTTACAATAATGAATAACCGGATGTTTAATACTTATTATTAAAAAAAGGAGCAGAAATTCATAACATTGCTGACTTGAAATGAAACTGACTCACTTTTCATAAACAATTGCTTGAAAGCTCAAAATCACTACCTTAATATAACAATGTGAATAATCGTACAAATCACAAAAATATACTTATTCCCGTTCCTATATCCAAAAACCAATAATTTGGCTTACTAAATATTTGGAAAGATTCATAAGCCAATATCCACAGCGCACGCTACTAACGGATGGGAGGGTCGGTTATTAGTAGACGACAAATTATAAAGACTAATCAAAGAAACAAGAGAATTAGTTTTTAACCGACTTAAAAAAGGGGGAGGTTCTATGTTCGACTGTATGTTTTTTTATGTATGTTCATCGATTTCTACGTCAATTGTAAAACGAATTTAATAATATTTTTTTGTTTGAAAGAGTATTATTTCGAGTTCCTCCCATTTAAATTTGGTTAAGATTTGATGAAGAACTTCGGATATAGACAATAGAACTCCTCAATGACGAACAGCGCACATAATGTGATTGGGTTACGAGCAGCGTCTTTAGTAGGTCTAACTATGTTTTAATTAAATTGAAATAACGGTCCGTAAAATATAGAAATCGAACATTATTTAATCTTGATATTATAACATTTTCCAACTATTAAGGTCGCTGGCTCCGGAACTATCGTGGAAGTAACTTCAACAATACGTTGTCAGACAATGTCGACGTATTTGATTGATGTTGTGGCACCGAAAGACGGACAGGTTTTGTTATATTTTGATCTTTCCTGATGTATCGATTTGAGATCGAATTCTTTTGAGGCTACATCATCGATTGATTATGCTTGTAAGACTGCAATGACGTATTCTTTGGGTCTGGTGGATCTCGACAATTTGTAGGCACTTCAGTGAAAATTCATGACATCACTCTTCTTCTTTTCGTATGGTTAGTGACTAACCTGGTGTCAGAGTTTATGCCGCCCATGGGCCTCTGAATTGGCTTCACATGCCATCGAGAAATATCTCTCAGGCATGCCGGTTTCCTCACGATGTTTTCCTTCACCGTTTTTAAGCAAGTGTTAATTATATAATAAACACATGAATCCGAAAAGTCAAAGGTACGTGGTTGGGTTCGAACTCGAGACCTATGACTTGGCAGTCCGACGGTCACACCACTAAGCTACTGCACTCTACATCACTAAAGTTTTTGGAGTTACAACAAATAAAGATGAACCGAAAAGAAACTCTTACAATGGATACCAGCAAAATTCTTCTAAAAGTATTATCTTAGAAAGTATCATAGGTATCAACACAATAATATAAGATGATGATATTAATTAGATAATAAAATAGCTACAAGATTATTTTTAATAGAGATATCAAATTAATACGATATTAAATTTTATATGCGCTGGTTAGTTTCGCACGGCACTTTCCTTGACTTAATTAATCACCGGTAGAAATCGGTGATAAAGTTTATGATCGATGATCCGTTGATAAACAATTCAAATAACATCACAGACACCGACGCTAAATTTTATGCTGTGTATTCATAATACGAATTCTAGGCAATTTTGGTTGATGCAAGTCTACGTTGCCAGTTCTTCAAGATTTTTGGTATATTTCTGATCGACAGTTATCTCCAAACTGCAGGGTCATCACCCCCCTGCCCTTATCCTATACTAGGTGGGGTCGGCACAACACGAGCTCCTCTTCCATTTTCTTCTATCAGCAGTCATCTCAGTATTCACTCTTTTCTTACCCATGTCATCCTTCACACAATCTATCCATCTTTTCTTTGGCCTACCTCTATTTGTATATCCATCCACATTCATATTTAATCCTCTTCTAATAACATGACTTTCTACCCTCCGCATGATATGTCAATACCACGCTAACCTATTACTTCTCAACTTTTCAGTTACTGGCGCTACTTTCAAACTTGCTCTGATATACTTTTCGTTATCTTATCCATTCTTGTCACTCCACACATCCATTTCAACATTCGGATTTCCACTGCATGCACTTTTCTTTCATCTGTCGCTTTGGTGCTCCAACACTCAGATCCATACAATACGACGGGTCTTATGATTGAATTCCAAACTGAAGGGTCTACCATGAAAATTCTATGGGCATCGTCATGTAAAGACAAAAAAAAGATCCATTGCCACGAAGGAATATAATTTCTAATCGAAATCAGATGCAATAGCCAAGCTTAGCAAAAAGACCCCTATTAAATTAATTATGACTACAATAGAAGGAAACATGAACATACGCGTTGAATGTGAGGGCAAAACGAAAGCAGTTCGTTCATCTCCGTTGGTACCTATTACAACCATTCAGCACGATTTAAATTGACATTAGCAAAAAACATCAACACATTTTTAAAATCCAATGAAATTGTTTTGTTACCAACGATTGGCGCCATGGGATCTCCAATTCGTCTCCCCATTAGGAATCTTATTTGTGAGGTTGTGAAAAGTTTTGCAACCTATTCGGTTCTATTTTTGGCGACGTTGTGCGATATTGATAACCAGGCTGTCTCAAGCATCATATTGCTCGTGGTCATCTAGTGTATGCTCAGCTGTAGGAGTAACATCCGCCATATTATTTCCAAAAACTGTATCACTAACGAGTGAAAGTGTATCGTCAGCTACCGACCTTGCTTCAAATAGATTCACTTTCTTTGCATCACAATAGATTCCAAATTAACTACTTAATGAGGTTTGCTGTCTTCGAGGCTCGAGGCCGGATGAGCTTTTAAGGCACGTGCCAGTCAAAGAAGAGATGCTTGTTTTGAGAAGAAGTAATAGTCTGAACTATTATTAGAGCTAGGTCAACAAATTCCTTTTCCTTTTTTAGCAGTGATAGCCTAGTGGTGTGATCGTCGGACTATCAAGTCATAGGTCTTGAGTTAGAACCCAAGGCACGCATCTCTGACTTTTCAGATTCATGTGCGTATTATATAATTAACACTTGCTTAAAAACGGTGAAGGAAAACATCGTAAGGAAACCTGAGAGATATTTCTCGATGACATGTGCAGCCAAGTCTGAGGCCTATGGGCGGCATAAACTCTGACACTAGGTTAGTCACTAACCACACTAAAAGAAGAAGAACAAATTCCTTGTACTCCTTAAGGAACAGGAAGACGTAATACATTTATTGATGGTTGAAAGTACATATCGAGAGGTGTGAGATAACAATTAAGCGAAGAATATAGAAAAAACTTTAACAAATTTCAAAAATTCTTATAACTGGATGTATTATTATTAGATACTTAATGTACTTAGTATTACGAGTACCACTTCAAAGAGCATATAAAAATACAGTTTAATCAGTTAAAAAAAAAAATCATCAGATGTCGTGAGTGAAATAATCACCACATCCAGAAAATGGATGGGTGATCATAATTACGTGTTGTAATTTGTAATGTTGTATAAGTGGATGCTTTTGCTCACCTTTTATACAAATTCCCCTGGTTACCTTTTACGCCACCCATAGGAAAAGAGTCAGTTCTATGCCAGGAACTCCACGGTTTTGACCTAGGCCTCTTGTGTCCGCATTGATTGATCAAACTGGTCACGTGCTCATTAGCAATTAAACGAGCATTTCCTTCATCTGCGACACCCGTGGCGATTTTATAGTCTCTAATTAACACTACTGCATTCATTATCGTGGGTTTTTAGTGAGACTCATTTAAATATTCTTTGACTGTCGTTCCACCTTCTGAACTTTATAGGAACTTCGCTAAGCTATGATTATAAGTGAACAGATAAATATTAATTTTTATACGCGAAACTGAAA
This sequence comes from Amphipyra berbera, assembly GCA_910594945.2. Taxonomy (NCBI): domain Eukaryota; kingdom Metazoa; phylum Arthropoda; class Insecta; order Lepidoptera; family Noctuidae; genus Amphipyra; species Amphipyra berbera. The sequence goes on along the minus strand of OU343142.1, from coordinate 999,979 downwards.
AAAAATGGTCATTTTTTATGAGTGAAATGCGAATGTTTGTGTGTTTAGTCCCAAATGGCCAATTCATATAACTTACGGAGCGTTATTGGTTAAAATTGAGACTATTGTATCTTTACCAATAATTAAGCAAATACCTATGCATATGGAAAGAGATATCACAGGTAAAGTTAGCTTAAGAGTCTATTTATATACCCAGTTTGGCAATAAAAAATGCTACCATTGGTAAGCAAAACGATTCGTTTTGGCTTATTAATGAAGAAATCTAAGGGCACTTTTAATTTAGACGGTTGGAGTCGGATTGCAGCCGTGCCGAAGCGGTGTGGCTGTCGTGTTGAGCACGGGTGGTTGTGTTTTATACAGTTGACGCGACGAGAGAGCAGTGTGTCGCATTACTGCTGCCGTGCTTGGGCAGCACGACAGCCGCACCGCTGCGGCACGGCTGCAGATCGACATCAACCATTCAAAAGCGCCCAAATATACAAGGTTAGTCGGAAAGGGGGTACTAAGCCGCGGGCCACTTAATGTATCACTGATGATTGTTTTAAAGAAAGTGTTAAAATTTCAAAATTCAATGCGAAATGATTTTTATTTTAGTTTTTTCAAAAATTCTTCATCCCTGATTTAGTTACGAATTCAGAAAATGGAGTTTCTAATCCGTGACCCCAAATATGATACATGAGGATAGATAGAATTTAGCATATTTTTTATGAAATCTTTGAACAGCTATTTCTCTTAAACTATTGACTTTTGGGGAAAGTTGTAGCACAAAAGTCATCTAATATTATGGGTACTTTAACACCCTTTCGTCTTAGTACCCCTTTCCGACTAACCTTGTATAAAAATTTCAAATCCTTGATCATATTCTTACTTCAAAAACCTAAAACAAAACCTCAAATCCAATATTCTGTATCAATGTGCCCCTTTTAAAACATATTGCAACTAATGAAACAGTATTCCTTCATGAAACTCCACTCCATCGCAAACCCCACCTTTCTGCCCGTGTAATAAGGTCTATATTCGCATGTATAGTAGTAGTGGTCCTATATGGAGTTCGACCGTGAGTCTGCCTGTGACTAATCGGCCGAGGTTCTGTTCCGACCTTACTTGCTCAGCTGCTCAACTATTAAATAATTTTGTGCCCGATGTGAGTATTGAAATAAATGTTGTGTCTTTGATTGTTTTGTATGAGTATCATGTCCTTTTGTGTATGGAAATGTAAGGTGTATTGTTGCTTGTCCGTCGGTAATCACAGAAAGAAGCGAAAAATTCTGTTGACAGATATAAGAATTTTATATTAAATGCAGTGTTAAAAACGTTGTCGCCTTTATAATTGCATTTTCACGCAAATAGAACGCGGTATTTCTTAAAATTCCTAAGCCATATTTCTTTTCACAAAGCCAAAAGGAAGTAATTCGATGAATCTCTATTACTGGATAGTTGTAAGCAAAATGAAGTCGTCGCTGCGCTAGAAAAATCCGCTATGTAGGTACCTACATTTCTGCTACGTATATTTTTTTGAAAATCGGTTTTTGATGCTACGTTATAATAATTCTCGAGCCACGTGCGCCTGTGAAATCCGTTTTCTAATAATTTATTTGGTTAAGGAGATAGCAAAATCAGCTATGTAATTTTGGTCAAAAACGGCTTGAGAAATCCTCTATGTGTGCAAATAGACACATAACGTATTATTATTTCAATGCGCGCCTCTTAGCCTTTGGCTAGACTGCAAACGCGGGCGCGGGGCGGGCGCGGTGCGGCGAGTTCAAACAGAAGAACTTCATTTGAGTGTCCATAGTGGGCACGCGGGTGCGGGAAGCGGCGCGGGCTACTTGGCGCGGGGAGCGCGCGGGTAGCTCACGCCATAGCTCGTTCATACAAGTGGCCGCAGTGAGAACGCTCGTTTCGCCAGTTATGTTTAAGTCCCATGTAATAGGGGGCGAGCCTATTGCCATTAACCAGGCACAAAGCCAGACTCCAGGCTGGTACTGAGAAATTCCTAATGGAAAACCCCAATATCACTTTGCCCGACCTGGGGATCGAACCCAGGACCCTATGCTCAGCAGCCACGTTTGCGGCCACTAGACCAATAAGGCAGTCAACAATCTTTAACTATTACTATAAATAAAATAAGCGTGTATGGCTATGATTTCTTTTGGTCAGAATCGTATTGAAATGGGCTTAAGCGTACGATTGAAAGGCGACATCGCTACTGCCTGCCTACCTAGTCCGAAAACCAATGCACGACACTGACTATGCAAAGCCATGACATGAAAGATCTTTGCTTCCATTATTGGTAAAAATACCACAGTCTCAATTTTAGTGAATAACGCTCCGTAAATTATAGGAACAGCCATTTAATCCTTCAGTTAATATTGTTGCCAATGTGTCCTAGTTTTACAACTAAAATGACGTCACGGTTACTAGTCATCACATCACGACAATGTAAGCATTACAATAACTGCTGCGTGCTGAATAAAACATTATCGAAATATTGTATTGTATTATACTTAGTAATCATACATAATGTACACTTCATACATAAAATATTACAAAGGGCCTCATTAGTTTGGTGGTAGTTAGCGCGGCTGTGGATCTGTGGGGGTCTGTGTTTGATTCCTAGTATAACAGGAAAGTGTAAGCCCGGCCGCACATTACTTGTCATAAATTTTCAGACGCGTGCACAAAGGTTCTGTGCACATACATTTTGTAGGAGGCTTCGTAGTGTCGAATTTAGAAAATTCGGATAAATGATTTTTATTTCTGTAAATAAAGCTACAGACACTTTTACAAGTCAATGTAATGTTTTTTTTTAAGACTAGATGGTGCGAGTAGTCTACTATCTAGTACAAAGTGTACGCGAAGAGTGCCATTCAGAAAATTTCTGACATACATTTTCTTATAATGTGAGGTCGGGCTTAATAGTTATCTCTGTTAGGAACATCTTACATTTTAAGTTGGGGGTTAAATTTTTAGAGCAAACTCAGAGATAATTATGGCATTGTGCCATTGAAGAAAACTAAATTTCGAGCTAACACATTAATCCAAAATGGTTATTAACCCTACTACTCAGCAAAACTTAAAATAATACAGAAGATATATTTTTTCTTGTCTTGCTCGCCTTTATCCTAGTCTCACCTGATGGTAAGCGCAGAAAGGGTCTAAGATGGAGCACACGAATCCGAGAAACAGAAATATAGAGGGATTCCCATATACCCGTCTGGCTCTAACATACACACGACGGAACACAATAAACTGTTTGGCGCCGGACTTTAATGTGAGGGTGGTAGCCAGGCGGACCGTATAGATCCTACCACCAAGCGTTAAGCGTAAGAGCCCGTTCACACAGCGGATCCGTTTTAACGGATCCGTCGGTACTGGATGTGTTGTACACATCTGTACGACGGATCAGTTAAACAAATGGCAACTCGTCACATCTGGCATGCAGGATCCGATAAATAATACCAGTATTTTTTACTGGATTCGGAATACTGTCATATATGTGAACTCGCTCATACAACTACAGGCGCCATCACCAAAATAAAATCGGATCCGCTAAAACGGATCCTGTACACAGTTTTTGTGTGAACTAGCTGTTAGAGTTTAGAGTTAAGCGTTATTATACACAATACATAATAACAACTTAATTTCCAGTAACCAGCACACCATAGGGCCTTGAGTCACTAACCCCGTAGCCCTATGATGGATGGTATTGATAGGTACCACGTAATTGGTGTATAGCGTGCTGTTATTATTTCCTATGGTGTTTTGTGTAATAAGCTTGACATATCTAGATGCAACTTTATGATATTGTTATAAAACCCGATGATAAAATTAATTTCAGGGGTCTATAAATAACCCTAAGGTAGCCACTAGTCAATTTGGAAGGTAAACAAACCACAAGACTAAGCAAAGTTGCAGCGGTCAAAATTAAGATGGGTAACCGCTGTTGATAGACGGAGGATCCTTCATGTCGTACCGGCTGTAATGCGAATATTTTTATGAAAGTTGTACAGGCATGAAAAAATAACAGATAAGATAGATTCGATGTTTTTTTCTAACATTCAGTTAGCAAATCATGGGATTTTTAGAGGGGTTTTAGTAAGCAAACAACCATACCCCGTCTTCCCTAAGAAATCGGGTAGATTAAGGAGGAAACCCCTTTGATGAAAAAAGTTTCCGAGGCATATGTTTTGGTCAGTTCCCACAAATAAAACAAAAACAAAATTGAGTTACATACATACTTTTTCCAAATTCAATAATTCAACTTAGCATGTTAATCATCTCAAAGCCGCGAGCCTAACAGCGAATGGCGTCAAAATAACAAATGGCTACAATAAAGAAATTCAACACTTTCCACCATAATATTTGTTTTAGAAGTGAAAAGCTGTTCATTTATATGGTAATTTTTATGGTTAACACGGTATATTTATGGTGCTAGTTAACAAGAGGTCACGTTAACGAATATAGGTATGTTTGCCATGACTTTTTCTATTACGTACTAGCAGGGCGCCCAATACTTGTCAGTTCGAGCTATATTTTGTTGTCAATTCGTCAGATTTTTATTAAATGGTTTTTGAGTCAGGCCAAACTAACTCTGCAGAGGAATTATGGCAAGCAACACTAGAAACAATTACTGTAAAAATCTTTGCAGTGCTGCCATTACAATTCTAATGCACAGTTAGCTTGGCCTGACTAATTAGCTTCACTTCGTATATTTGTTTGTTTCAAATCTTACGACAGATTTTTCTACTACTTCTGCTTAACCAATTCTCTTGAAACTTCGCACACAAATTTAATCCCATGACAATACAACATTATAATCTTCAATATATCATTTCAACCTTCAATCCTCAGATCCTGATGCTGCAAAGATACTGCGAGATAAAACCGTTTTTCCTAAAAGTGTTTTATGGGATTATTTTGTTGTAATTTTTTAGAGATTAAATTGTCTTTTTCATCTTTTATTGTCTAGTTTATGGTAGTGATAGTGGCAAAACGCTTGCGAAAAGCAGCTTAGCAACAGAAATTTGTTTTTACCGTTTCTGCTACTTCTCTACCTTCTTCTATGTTTGTTCTTAATATTGATGCCTATTCTATAAGCAAATCTGAATTGAAAGCATCTGAATTGAAACATCTGCTGTTAAAGTATTTTCTTCTAATTTCATTTCTTCTTCTGTATTTTTTGTCATCAGTCTCTTTTTAGATTTACTAAGTTTATCAATAACTTATCAATAATTAAAATCATTCAATTTCAAATACGTTCGTCCATCCTTCGCTTCGATCTCGGAAACCTGCCGCTCGTGGCGACATTCGCTAGCCCAAGGTTGCGCGTGGGCAAGCCGCACCTACCAACCTGTACCTACGAGCTACGGCTTACATCCACATACTTTCCGGTTCACGGTTTATATTTGATGAAAAGGTTTCTTTTATTGATTTGACTTATTAACCTAGCTTTGATTCAGGCCAGCAATGTGTCCCAAGTGATGGGAAAGACACTTGAGTTGTAGAAAAAAGAAAAAAAAGTTTAAAAAAAGGTTGTCTTTGTCTAGTGGTCACTTTTATTAAATATCTAACGACACGAGGCAGTGTTATAAAAATTTCTATAGTTTGCAATATAAATCTATACTAATATTATAAAGTTGTAGAGTTTGTTTGTTTGAACGCGCTAATCTCAGGAACTACTGGTTGGAATTGAAAAAATATTTTTGTGTTGGATAATCCATTTATCGAGGTAGGTTATAGGCTATATAACATCACGCTACGACGAATAGGAGCGGAGCATAAATGAAAAATGTTGCAGAAACGGGAAAAATGTCCACCCGCGCGAAGCCGGGACGGGCCGCTAGTTATATTTATATAGTTTTTTAAATGGAGACAATGCTTTAATTTACCCAATAACACTTTGCCCGACCTGGGGTTCGAACCCAGAACCTCACAATCAGCAGTCGGGGTTACCACCACCAAGAGACCAAGGACCAAGGAGGCAGTTATTAGTTCTTATTTGTTTGGCCCAATAAATTGCGATCATCAACCCATTTGCCAAAGGAGTTGATTATGGCAGTACTCATTCGTGACGACTCATTGTAATCTTTGGGGAAACTGAGAAACCATGTACAGTCAGTGGATGATTACGGACTGATGTAAACGATGACTGTACTTTTAAATTGTTTGCAATGCAAGTTCAATCCTTACAAAAATTTATTAATAAAATAATAAGCAATCATTATTCCGCCCACAAACCATAAACAAAAAACAATCTTAAAATAATTTTAGCAAAGCATACGTTATCTGTGCGTGCATTAACCACAGATAATAAATGTAAGGGCTAACTAGTGGAGTCTTTGTGGGAGCCGCTCTCAGAAGTACGGCTATTTATAGCCAGGATTTGATAAGAATCGACTTAGTCATTCCTAATGGACTCTGGAAGGGTCGGGGTTTGATGCAACAAAGGATTTGCGATATGTCTGTTATTTTAAGTTCGATTGTTAGGATATTTTGATGCTACAAAAAAATAAAATGAAATTTAGAATTTAGAATAGCGTTCGGGCGACATTTTGTTAATTTCAGAACTTTTTAAATTTGATATTGGCATATCGAAACTCTACGAAGAAAACAACGGATTTTACAATCATTGCCAAGATCCCTTTAATTTGAGGAGCAGATAGATTGCAAAATTAAAGAAATTGTAATATAGGTTTAAACATTCTTGCCAGTTCGCACGTAGATGCAAAAGAAAATCAATAACCCGTAGACAACAATGAGGTAATACAAACAGTACTTAATAACCCAGTCAGTTACTCGGTCAAGTAACATTCTTACATTAGGCCTAAGTTTAAACCTAAGTAGGTAGTTCAAATAGCGCTAATCGTCTCTAATCTCTAGGTCAGTAAAGTACTTGAAAAGAGGCCAACCGGTGGCGAGGCAGTTTTACGCATTGTTTTGTATTGAGTTAAGAAATATCTATCGCGCAGTCTTCGAATTAGGATAGGCTACTACAGTCTTCACGCTATCCCGGGGTCATTAGAGGCTAAGAAATGATGTAGGAATGTGCAAGAGCTTGAATCCCTTATTCATTGATAGGCTGGTAATTTGGTTTTGGATTGCAAAACCATTAGTCTTCTATAGCCTTTTGTGACACCCATGGAAAGAGATCAGCATATTAAAACCTGAGAATAGTATTAATGCCTCTTGGTATTAAATGCTCATATACTCGTTTTTGTTTGTTTTCTCAACCCAAAAATATAAATGTATCTCACATTTAGGAAACGCTTCAATATTTTCCTTTCAAACCTTCTTTCTGCAATTTCAAACCATGTACTTAATAACTTAGGTACTTAATTTTTATTTTGTTTTGTTTCAGGTTTATAAAAACTTATGCCCAGTGACATATTCCAGTTGAACCGATGGCGATGTTTCGACAATGCCGTGACTATTAACAAACTAATAACGAATTGATTACTAATTATTATTAATAATAAGTGAGTGATAGTGACAGTGTTGTGATAAGTGCCCATGATATCGGATATTACTGTTTTGGTGAGTACAGCTTTTGATTTATAGGTTTTAATACAAAGACTGCACATACGGTACATTCAGAAGATCAGAAGTTCTTACGGCATGATTTGTGTGATCTACCTAAGCCTTTTGATTCCGTGGATCACAATACGCGCATTTGTAAATTAGGAACTTTACAATTTTTATGCACAACCGCTTGAGTTTTTATTAACCTACCTTTTCAAGAGACGACAATAGTAAGCACAATGGTATAACATCCTTTAGGGTCTCCTGAAAAAATGGACATACCACAGGGCTCAATTCTGGGCCCTTTTCTATTCTTAGGCTGTACCTTCCATGTCATAACATGATGTTGGAATTATCGGATACTATCTCATTACGGAACACATTTTAAAATTAATAGGAAAAACCGAGTACTCGTTCACGTTAATGACAGCTTATCCTCTATTCTTAAACAGTTTGCTGCAAATAATATTTCATTACATGTATTTTTTATGTAACATTTAAAAACTGCAGGCCTATCAACTCTTAGATTGGGACGTTGAGTGAATAGGCAAATTGAGACAACTAATTTCAAAGTCGAGAATCGATTAGAACCAATTTCACGTTCAATTACATTTTAAGTGTGAAATTGGGACACGTGTAGACAGATTTAAGAACCACCAACTTTTTTATGTTCGTTCTATACGTAATAACATCTTCAAACCCAATAACAATAATTTTGACCCAACGGACAGCGACTAGCCCTTCGAAGTGGTTCTATGTGTGTCAATAGAAAACGTTTACATGTAGGTCGTCCTATGCTTATGACATGCGGCTGAAACGTGGGCGATATTGGTTTCCATGTCATATTCCAAGTTATGGAATCCATTGAAGATTTGACGTTAATCCTAATTTTTGTTTGACTCCAAATGTAAAGTTGTCAAATAATATCTGAAATGTTAATAAAGTAGAATAGTTTGTGGCACCGACTTTAATATAGTTTGTGTTCATTAATTTGTGGTGGTTTAAATTATGGAGGTGGTGATTTATGAGGAGGAGTAGAAGTCAATATAATGGTTAAAATTTTTTGTTCATTGGCGTCTAAACATTTAGTGATTAATGTAGTTGAGGATCGTGTGAAGATCGACGTAAAAAATATATTAAATGATTCAAAAGCAAGTATCAGATCAATCAGTGATTCATTTTCAACGATTTGATTTCAGTTCGACTCATGTCCAACGCCCCTTCCATTTTTACTGAGCCGTCTGTCCATCAGGTAATTTGTCTCTAATCTCGACTTAGGGGTTCCTTCCTATTCGCTATTGTCGACCCTTTCTTCCACACCGTTTGTTACATCTGAAAAACTTCAATGTTTGTTTCTTCTTAATTTTAAAATATGTATAATTAAATATATTGATCATTTATTGAACAGACTCCAATATATCACCATACTTCCCGTTGAACACAAATAGCCTCACTATTTATAATAACAGCACATAATTGTGACTGTCGCCTCTTTACAATCAATTACACATCGCTCCGATTGATTGGCATTGCACAATTGAAGCCGGTTAGCGCGCTGATCGCTGAGAGTGGTGTAAGGAGTGAGCTTACAGCGGGCTTCAGATAGTAAGAAAAATATTTAAGTATTTCATTCACGTTGTATATCACACTATGCTTCGGGACTCGTTTGAACATGAACTGCTTTAGGATGTTTTTAAATTTCTTGATAAATATTCTTATGAACTGCCTCGTTGATCTAGTGGCAAGGGCGACTGCTGATCGTGAGGTCCTAGGTTCCATCACCAGGCCTGGCAAAGTGTTATTGGGTTTTTCCGTGTGGAATTCCTCAATAGCAGCCCGGAGTTTGGATTTGTGCCCGATTGATGGCAACAGGCTCGCCCCCTTACATGGGACTTAAACATAACGGCGAAATGAGCGTGCTATTATACACCTCTGCCCATTCCTTCGGAGAATACAGGCGTGATGTTATGTTATATTCTTATTTATTTAATTTAATACTTCACTCGCTATAATTTGCAAATGTTTATTTAGTCTTCAACTTACTTATCGTGGTTTCCAAGAATCCCTTAAACTGAATAAGATGCTGTTTTAGCTTAAAATGTTTTTGATCCAACTCTTCCAGTCTCTGAATTTGTATGACCACCTGGTTTTAAGCACTTCTTTGTATTCCTTATTGAACTCATATTTTTACAATGCGACAACAGGTCCGCAGCTAATTGTAACTCCCATCTACTTCCTGTTTTTATCACAAGCTTCTTCACCTTCTTGGTTGTCTTTGGAAACTGACGATCATTAAATTACACCTTATCGGGAGGTCTTATCATTCCACTCGTACCTTGCACCACTTCCGAAGTTAGTGTTAAACAAATTGGCAACGAGTGAAGTAACACAAAGTATTAAACTAATTGACTTATAGCTTTCTGAATAGCAACATATGTAGGCATTGTGCAGAAGGTTTATTAATGAGCTCGCTTTTACAAATAACACATCGAGAATATCAAGCAATACCACTTTCGTCGCAGACGCTATCTATGTCTACTCAACTTTTTGCAGTACATTCTGCCAGTTGTAGATTTAATGCAGTTCTCGCAACATTTCTCAGGTCTAATCGCGTATTTGACAGGACACACGTGTATGCAGAGGCCATATAATTTTTAATTCTTAATATAATGTTTGAGGAATAGAAATGTGACGCGCTATCTAAGCTAAGACATAGTCCGCGTCGAATACTTTTTCGTTCCATCCGGTACATAAAGTTGTGGATTGGACGCAACGCAATGATGAGTGTTGGATGCAACGCAACGTTGTATTGGACGCAATGCAACATGTGTTTGACGCAATGCAACGTTTGTTGGACGCAATGCAACGTGTGTTGGATGCAACGCAACGTTGTATTGGACGCAATGCAACATGTGTTTGACGCAATGCAACGTGTGTTGGACGCAATGCAACGTGTGTTGGACGCAACGCAACGCTGTGTGTTGTGTGAGGGTGTGATTTTCAGGCTTTTAACAAAGTGATCCTTCTGTACTTCTCTAGTTTGCGCTAGTTACGTCTAAAGACAGTGACATTGGCGCCTCTCCAGTAATAATGATTGAGTAGCGCATATTAACATTTATTAGAAAATGATTACAATATTCGCTATCGTCTTGTATACTTGTATAAAAAATACTATGATTAGGGTTATGATGGGTCAATGAATAAATATTTTGGTGTTTCAGATCGATATTATAGTAGCTTTTTATTACGTACTAGCGACCCGCCCCGGCTTCGCACGGGTGCAATGTAGATACTAATGTGGGGCATATAAACCTTCCTCTTGAATCACTCTATCTATTGCTGAAAACTACATTAAAATCCGTTGCGTAGTTTAAAATATCTAAGCGTACAGACAGCGGGAGCGACTTTGTTTTATACATGTAGATTAATAAAAAAAATACTGGATATGCATACTCTTTTCTTGTAATGTAATATCATGTTGGGCCATACCGTATCGTGCCGCCGTGTACAAGGTTCCCGAGAATTCCCATAAGGTATATTGGTATTTAAAGAACGTTGGAGAAAAAAATCTATACCTATATATAAAAATCAATCCCTATTTCCCTTGGTCACGCCATAACTTGAAAACTACTGTACCGATTGAAGTCATATTTTTACACAATATATTTGTTTTGTCAAGACGATGGTTCGTAGCTATGCCGAGATCTGATCGGTGGCGCTGTAGTCTAATTATTTACGCGGGCACAGCCGCGGGAGAATAGCTAGTATAGAATAAAAATAAGAACAACCAGAAAAAAAAACAGCTTAGTCCAAAAAGAGTCTTCACAAAACTAACTCAAATATACCTATACTTCCGTTATCCACAGCCTACCTTCTGAACAACAAGGTATGAAGATACAACCAGTAGGTAGGCAGCAACCTTCACCACTGAACATCTGTTGACGGGAATGTTAAGGTGTCGTTTCGCAACCGCTCCTTTATAAGGAGAAACAGGTCATTGCTATTGGAACTCGACCTTAAGCGCACGTCGCGCACTCGTGTTTATTTTACTTTGATTTGATATATTAATTGTTTTCTACTGTTGTTTTAACAGTTGGAACATTTTCTTTGCAGGTTGTATGAAAAGGGTTTAGTTACGTAATTTGAACTGTAAGTTAAAAGTAAACTGCCTCGTTGGTCTAGTGGTTGCAAGCGCGACTGCTGATCGTGAGGTCTTGGGTTTGATCCTCAGGTCGGGGAAATTGTTATTGGGTTTTTTCATTAAGAATTTCTCAGTAGCAGCCCGGAGTTTCGATTCGTGCCCGGTTAGTGGCAATAGGCCCCCTAGTACATGGGACTTAAACATAGCTGGTGAAACGAGGGTGAACTAAAATGACCTCTGCCGAACCTTTCAGGGTATACAAGGCGTAATGTGATGTTATGTTATAAAAGACTAGCTTTTGCCCGCAGCTTCGCTTGCGTGATTTTTTTTCACCCCCTTAGGGGTTGAATTTCGAGAAATCCCTTCTTAGTGGATGTTTACGTCACAAAATGAACCTACTGTCAAAATTTCAGGTTTCTAACCCCAGCCGTTTAGGCTGTGCGTTGATAGATCAGTCAGTCAGTCAGTCAGTCAGTCAGTCAGTCAGCTTCTCCTTTTATAAGTAGAGATTCTCCAGCGACGACAACCTGTACAATCAGCTCCGCTACTATACGTTTGCTGACAATAGTTTTAACATTCTTCTAAAGCCCAAATACTATATAAGCTAGTTTACATCTACTAATTTGGCAAAGCAGAGGCTTGCTTAATTCGCTCGTATATTTTAGAAATACCAAGCTTGTTTAATAATCCAAAATTCTTTCAAAATCTTTTCAAGTAGGTTTTGTTTACTTTGTGTGCTGAAGGGCTCATGGATAATTACCTACGGCGCAGATAATTTGATTTGCGGGGTTAAGCTGCACTTGCCGCGGTCAGTCTATTGATGGGTGACCGTACGTTACACATCGAGACCCCTCCGTGCCTCGGAGAACACGTTAAACAGTTGGTCCCGGGTGTCATACGAATACCTATGATAGTCGTTACGGGAAGTCAGAAGCTCGAAAGTGACAACCGGTCTAACCTTAGGATATCGTCATTGCCCAGTAACTGGATTGCGGGGGTCTGATTGCAGTCGCTCCATGTAAAATACTGGTATTCAGCCGCATCTGGTTAGACTGGAAGTTGACCCCAACATAGTTAGGAAAAAGCTAGCCAGAACAGTGCTTACTGTAAAAAAAACTACGCACAATTTACTATAGCTTTTTTGTTTTACGCACTATGTTAAACAAAGTCAATGTTTGTTTTCATTTTCACCCAAAAATAAACAAGATACCAAAAAAAAAACTCGCTGTATTGTAATATTTAACACGGCGACAACGAAAACAAGAGTTGTAAGCATCGCTTACACCGTTGACCTTGACCCGAAATGAGTAATAATTGATGTGAACACCTCGCGGGCGTAACTTGATGAAAATTATGGTTTATGGCGAATTTATCGGCTGTTACGTCATCTGGCGCCTGGGTGTGACGTTGAGGAATATCAGGAAGGCGCACATGAAGCTTTAAGTTGGGTCAAAAGGGGCGTTCCAAATTTTGCTGATACTGTTGCTGAACTGCAGGCCAATGAATAATGTAGTACTAAAAGACTTGACTACAAAAATAAAATATAAAAAACAATATGAATAATAGCAATTTACAAATGTATAGATGCAGGTCCACAAAGTTCTCACATTTACAAAAGTAGAAAGGAAGCTAAACTATATAAAACAATTGACATAATTAAATGTCGTCAAAAAAGCTAAATAATCATTGTAAAATAAGATAAAGATATCTTGAGAGTAATGATAGCAATAAAAAAATAAAAAATATATAATCATAATTGAGGATAGTTAATAGACTTACACATATGTCGTTAATGAGGTTCCAGGGAAGCCACATGTGCAAGAACTAATGCCAAACATCCCTGTCGTCAACGTAGTCCTTAGTCTTGTAGTATGCTTTTTGAGTGAGGACACGTTTAATATGGCTTTTGAATTTTCCCTCGGTAAGATCTGTTACAGATTTCGGCAGCTTATTATAAAAACGTACGCCATTACCTAAAAATGACTTACTAGTTTTACTTAATCTAATTTTAGGTACCACAATTTTATGTTTATGCCGCGTGTTTTTATCATGAAAATCGCTCCTAACATTAAACAAATGCAATTTTTTTCTAACATACAATATATTTTCCAAGATGTAGAGTGACGGCAAAGTTAGTATGCTAATTAATATCTTTAAACACGTTTGTAAACGGCGACTCCATTTTTAAAGGTTTTCTTAGAAAGGATTATAATTTGAGTTGGGCAGGAAATCTTGGGACCTTGACCTAAATGAGTAATAATAAATTGAAGCGAACCACTCGCGGGCGTTTAATAAGGAAAATCATGAATGGTGAATTTATCGGCTATGATGTAAAGTGGCGCCAAGCTGATGACGTATCATACGAATACCTATGACAGTCGTTACGGGAAGTCAGAAGCCCGAAAGTCTGACTACCGGTCTAACCTTATAATATTGGCGTTGCCAAGGAACTGGGTTGCGGAGGTCTGATTAGTGATTGCAGTCGTTCCGTGTAAAATACTGGTATCCAGCCGCATCTGGTTAGACTGGAAGCTGACCTGACATAGTTGGGAAAAAGGGTAGAGAGAATATGAAGTTGTATGTGATAGGCAGATATGCAACTTGAGTCGATAATTTGTTGCAATACCGTTAGTTTTTATCTTGTCTTCGTAGTTTTCATTTTGCGTGACTATGGAAGCCTCATAAGTACCTCCTATAGTAATTGAAATCATTTTTATTTTAGTGTTTTCAAAAATTCTTCATCCCTGTTTTAGTTACGAATTCAGAAAATGGAGCTTCTAATCCGTGACCTAAAATGACCTAAAATGTAAACACAGCTGATCATAGCTGAGGATAGATAGAATTTAGCGTATTTTTTATGAAATCTTTAAACAAATATTTCTCCTAAACTATTGACTTTTAGGGAAAGTTGTAGAACAAAAGTTGTCCATTATTATGGGTACTTTAACACCCTTTTGGTTTAGTACCCCCTTTCCGACTAACCTTGTATAGTAAACAAAAACGAGTAATTTTGCTTACCAATGGTACAATTTTTTATTATCAAACTGGGCATATAAATAGACTCGTAAGCAAATTTTATCTGTGATAACTACTTCCATATGGGAGGGTCTACTATGCAAAGCCACAGTCTTTACTTCATTATTGGTAGAGATACAAGAGTTACAATTTTAACCAATGACTCTCCGTAAATTATAGTTGACTGCCTTGTTGGTCGCAAGCGCGACTGCTGAGCATGGGGTCCTGAGTTCAATCACCAGGTCGGGCAAAGTGTTATTGGGTTTTCCATTAGGAATTTCTCAGTAGCAGCCCGGAGTCTGGATTTGTGCCCGGTTAATGGCAATAGGCTCGCTCTATTACATGGGACTAACTGGCGAAACGAGGGTGTACTAAAAACACCTCTGCTGAACCCTTTGGGAAATATGAGGCGTGATGTTATGTTTAAATTATAGGTATCGGTCCCTTACGGAAATCAGTTTAAAGCCTCAACTTATCGTCTTCCCCCTCATTCTTTCTCAGAGCTCGTTCTCACAATGTTAACCTTATTGACTGCATGTTATTTTTCTCGGTGTTCAAGCCTATGACATCATTTAACTTGAAATCCAGACCCTAACTTACGAATTCCAGCAAGTATATTACACTGCGATCTATATTCAGAGTGACCACTAAGCACTAAGTCACGTCTAAGTTATAAATAAACATTTTTGTTCCATCACTCACTTACTGAGCTTCTGAGAAACAATAACTTGATATAGTCAAGTTGTGTGGGATGATTGTTACTGAGTCAGTAGCTCCGTGTGCACTGACCGCATGCTGTAGGTTTTTAACTTTTTAGAAGGGGAAATTACTATGTCATACTTAATAATAATTAGTGAATGAATCCTTATTTGAAAGAAAAAAATTGGCAACTAAAAAAAAAGTTTTTATTTTCTGTTAAGTAAAGAAAATAGTAAAAAAATACAATATTGCCATGTTTAAAAATAAAAATAGGCTATATAATAAAAACAGTCACGTCTGCCGCATGTCGGACGAGCTGTGGGCAAAACTCATTACCGAGTGGAGCCCACACAACGTCAGACGACTTCGCGGCAGGCCCAGAAGGAGATGGCGGGACGAGCTAGACACTTATTGGAAGGATTGGCCGCAGAGAACCTTAAACCGAGAGGAGTGGAAGAAGGCTAGGGAGGCCTTTGCCCTGCAGTGGGATGATCATGGCTGAATAATAATATGTAATAGAAGTAGGCTTTCGCGGCATCTTTAAAAAAAGTTGGTGGGAAAATTCCTTTTGTCTTAGGATGTATGTACTTCAATGGCAGGACATGGTACACTCATACCCGTAATCCCCAAGGGGGTAAGCAGAGGTGTTCTGTTATAGGAGTTTGTACTATACACCCACGATTCGCCTCTGGTATTAAGTCCAATGTCAGATGGCTTGCCATTTTTGAGCACCATTTACTGATTTTAGGAGAGCAGATACTGGCTGATCATGTAGATCAGATCTTGTTGTTTGGCTTGATCTTTTTGCTTGATGGTAAGATTTATGCGGTCCGCCTGGATAGCTACCACCCTCGGTACCAAGCAGTTTACTGTGTTCCGTCGTGTGTATGTGAGAGCCAGAGGGGTATACGAATCCCTATATATCTCTGTTCCTTGGATTCGTGTGCTCCATCTTAGACCTTATTTGCTCTTACCATCAGGTGAGATTAAGATCAAATGAAACCAAGACGAGAATAAATAAAAAAAAATAGTTGCAATTATATTAGTAGACATATGGCCCCCATTTGAGATACATAACATTACATCACGCCTCGTATTCCCCGAAGAGTTGGGCAGAGGTGTATAGTAACACCCTCATTTCGCCAGTTATGTTTAAGTCCCATGTAATAGGGGGGTGAGCTTATTGCCATTAACCGGGCACAAAGACAGACTTCAGGCTGCTACTGAGAAATTCCTAATGGAAAAACCCAATAACAGACTAATAACCCATTTGAGATGCCCTTTTAATTGTATTCCAGAGCGATGACTTCATGTTCTTAAATTACATTGTTGTTTAAGAATTCTCTAGACTACATATTTGTATCGGCATTAAGCTTAGACGCTGATGGAGCATTGTGTTACGGATCGGGCATCAAGCGACATGGGCCCAAGTAACGCCACAAAACTTGGTATACCGGCTTCCGCATCTAGTATACGCCATGTCCATTCTGTTTAAAAACATTAACTAAGAGCCCGTTCACACAGCGGATCCGTTTCAACGGATCCGTTGGTACTAGATGTGTTGTTCACATCTGTACCGACGGATCAGTTAAACAAATGGTAGCTACGCCGCATCTGGCAGACACGATACGATAAAAATAACGGATCGTTTTTTTTACTGGATTCGGATTACTGTCGTGTCTGTGAACTCGTACATACAACTACAGGCGCCATCACCAAAATAAAAATGGATCCGCTAAAACGGGTCCTGTAAACAGTTTCTGTGTGAACTAGCTGTTAATTATAACTTTTACAACAAGATGACAGCTAAAACTACAATTTTTCTACCGCCACCCCAAAAATGGGTATAAAACCCAATTATGTTTAAATACCTATCGTATTTGGACATAACCTTTCTATAACCAGATAGAAACTGGTCCTGACCACCGGGCACTGATTTATCACCAGAGGTTCCGTCGTCTGTCACTTTGTATGTATTTTTAGATCTATTACCGTGTTTAGAGAAAATTATTGGCGAGAAAGTACTTAGGATTATAATAGTAGAAATGTGAAAAAGATTTATTCGTTTCTGCAAAATATTTATCGAGTTTTTTTGTAGACTGTACCTAGGTACGGTCAACAACGAAAGTTGGTTAACACTGTTACTTTTACACAACATCTAAAAGACACAAAATTATTCGATACACTGCTTTTCAGAATTTCATGTAATAGTCAAAAGTTTGTTTTATGTTATTGTTACAGGTGTTCCGATTAAGAACATTATTGTGTACAGTTATGATTTAAAAAAAACTGAAGTGTTAATATACTTCTGTTGCTGACTGTACCTACATATAGACGGTACAGTCCCGATCTTGTATATTTAAATACGTATCATTTTGAATGCCATCAACGTCCATAGCCGTCAAAAAGTACGATGAATTTGAAGCGTGGCGTGGAAGGAAGTGCTTATTACGTCAATAGCCGGGCAATCAAAAGATTATAGTTGCTAGACCGAGCCATTGGTCTTCTCATAATCAGCCCATTATTACTGTCCTACTGCTGGGCACGGGCCACTTCTTAGGGATGATTTCTACTAAACAGCTCGCATCGCATCGGATCGGAAAGGATACGAACGGATGCGGCGACAGCCGATCGCGTCCGTCAGGATGTCGACGCATACGATCGGCTACGTACAGTCGCTTGTGAACGTATCCGTTTCTGCGCCTAGTCAAATAGTTTCATTCCTACCGTGTTGACGAGTTCTGATACGATACGATGACAAGCGAACGAAGCCGATCGCGCGTCGCAGCATACTTTCGGCTATGATCGCGTGTCGCGAAAGATGCCCGCGGTTAAGCTGCTGTGCGCGGCTTGGTAATATAGACTTTAAAAACTGTGTATACGATTTAATATCGCTTAAAGATTGTAAAATCCGTTCCGATCCGATGCGAGCCATTTGGTGGAAATCATCCTTTAGAATAAGAAGGGTTTAGGCCGTAGTTAACTACGCTGGCTTAGTGAGGGTTAACTACTCATAAAAAGAAGGTACAATAATATTATTTTAATACTTATGTCTAACTGAAGATTCCATTATTAATTATAATACTTCAAAAACAAATTGATTTTAATCTTGACCTACCCAAACGTCCCGTTTCCTTTTGAGGGGATTATAAAAGGTATTTTTACCAAGTTTATGAGGGGAAAGATTGAGTCCATTTGTGATGATAAATAGTTATCTTTTGTGAAAGGAATTAAGTGATAATTCATAGGTTTATAGTGTTTTGAAGTTTAAATTCTTTCGACTTGTCGTATTAAGTAGATATTGAAATATTATTTAGGTACTTATTTGAATAGATTTTGTAAAAAGTTTTCTATTGTTTGGGTAGGTGGTCTTATAAACGGGAATGTGATTTTGAAAAATACGTAGTACAAAGGAGATGTTTCATTTTTGTATGGGACTCCGGCCATAACGTGTACCTTTTAGAAAAGCTGGGCAACTAAACCCTGAATAGCTTACAGTAACATTTTATTTCATAATATCAAATGTTTTTTATGCACAAAATAAAAGTTAAAAATGTTTGACGTTTGTCGTGAGAGTTATGACAGCCGTGAGAGGTTGTAAAGATGACGTTTACCTAACCTAGAAATTGATATTTGTTAATTACTGACTGACTGTGACCTGACATTTTGAATTTTTCGTTCAGAAGTACACGTCAAAAAAGAAGAATAAATATATTTCTAACGATGAAATCGTCACACTAGCTTAGAATTAGTCGAAAAAGATGGCTAAGAGAATAATAATTATTATTAAATGTACAAGAACACATACCTTTCATATTTAACGTCTACGTGAATTATGTTTTGATTTGACATGATTTCAGAACGAAAGCAGGCTATGCAAACTATAGGACGCCATGTTGAATAGAATATGGCAATAATTGAAAACTTATTATATTTTGTGCACATCAAATCAGGTTTAAATTCACGAAAGAATATTTTTCCTCAATTCTTGGATTTTTTTCCCCATTTTCGATAAATGTACATCTTATGGCTGAAAATGAAACATCTCCTTTGATTCGTTACTGCGTATATTAAAAGCACTCGTATAGTTTTCGATTGATTTTTTCAGGTCATTTGAACTCGGAAAAATAAAATAATTAATTAATCATATATATTACAATATTTATAAATGTATATATATATGTATACCTATATGTAAGTACTATGTCTATGTATGATGTGTAGTATATATATTTTGCAGCAGTACACCATAGACTACCCCCTCTATCTTATTCATTGACTTCCTGTTCATCCAAAGGTTGTCTGGTAGATATCGCTATCAGCGATAAGACCGCCATTGTACCCTTTAATGTTTGTTATTGTATAAGAGCTGTGTTACAATTTTGGTGTACAATAAAGTATATTCTATTCTATTCTAATAATTGTTCCGTCTAGCCTTTTCTCAACTATGTTGGAGTCAGCATCCAGTCTAACTAGATGCGGCCGAATACCAGTATTTTACACGAAAGACCGCGATCAGGCCTTCGCAACCCTGTCGATGTCCTAAGGTTAGACCGGTTGTCAGACTTTCGGGCTTCGGACTTCCCGTAACAACTGCCATAAGTATTAGTATGATACTCAGGACCGACTGTTTAACGTGCTCTCAGAGGCACGGAGGAGTCTCGATGTGTAACGAATGGTCACTCATCCACGGACAGACCGCGGCAAGCACAGCTTAGCCTCGCAAATTGTATGATCGGCGCGGTTGGTAATTAGCCACGAGCCCCTTTAAGGACAATAAATAATTATCGGTAAAAATAATATTTATTATTGAACTTACGATTCTACTATTTGAAGTAAAAGTGAAAATAATAAGTGTCGTCAATTTGAATAATACACACGTTCAACTGCGGATTTAAATAAAAAAATATTAGGTACCTACTATTGATTTGTATAATATTTTTCCTTTTTTTATATGTAAGTATAATATGATAACATCATGCCTTATATTCCACGAAGGGTTCGGTAGAGGTGTGTAACACCCTCATATCGCTGTTATGTTTTAAGTCCCATGTAATAGGGGGCGAGTTATATTTTATATTGCTATGAACCGGGCACAAATCCAGACTCCGGGCTGCTACTTAGACAATCCTAATGGAAAATCCCAATAACACATTGCCTTATCGAACCCAGGACCTCACGATCAACAGTTGCGCTTGCCACCACTAGACCAAAAAGGCAGTATGATATATTTACGATCTTACAGCTAGTTCACACAGGAACTGTTTACAGCATCCGTTTTTATTTTGGTGATGGCGCCTGTAGTTGTATGAGCGAGTTCACATACACGACAGTATTCCGAATAAAGTAAAAAATACTGGATCCGTTATTTTTATCGTATCCTGTCTGCCAGATGCGACGCAGCTGCCATTTGTTTAACTGATCCGTCGGTACAGATGTGAACAACACATCCAGTACTGACGGATCTGTTAAAACGGATCCGCTGTGTGAATGCGGCCGAATGATATTACAGTATTATTAATTAAAATATTCCTTAATAGCCTAAAAACAATACAATACAATACTCTTTATTGTACACAAAACAAACAAAAAACACTATTATAAAAATAGAGATGTACAATGGGCGGTCTTATCGCACTAGGCGATTTCTTCCAGACAATCTTTGGATGGATATGAAGTGCAAGAAAAAAAAGAAAGAAGTAATTCTCGGTGTAACAATAAATGAGGAGACATTAAATTATGTACTTTAAATAAACCTAAATAAATATAGAAAAATTAATATAAATATAAACCTTAATAGTCTAAAAACTACTACTTACAATAATATTTCTTATTGCGGTTACCAGAATTTTATCACCTTTATGTAAATTAGTATAGTTATTAAGTATAACATTATGATGCTATCTAGGATTGAGCTAATAAAATATATTCTAAGTCTAAAACTGTACACTTAATATTCCGAGAACAATGTGACTTATTAAACACTTTTAGAATGTTTTATTCGGATGTGTTCGCGTTAAGGTCGATGTATTCAATGCAAGTTAGCCGAATAAATTCTTCTAAATACGTGAATATTTTTTATTTTTTTTATATTTAAATTTGGCACGTTTGGTGCAGTGGCTGAGCGATCGGCTTCTGCGCTACGGGTCGTGGGTTCGATTCCCGCACGGAACAAATATTTGTATGGCCTACAGATAGTTGTTCCGGGTCTGGGCGTTTGTACTTGTGAATACTTGTGTCTGTAAACGCACCCACGACGATCCTAGTGTGGGGCATACGACTTAAGAAAAAAATTGGCGAGAATTTACGGGACTGAATTAAGTTCAGCCTCGTTGGTCTAGTGGTGGCAAACACGACTATTCGTGAGGTCCTGGTTTCGGTCCGCAGGTCGAGCAGTGTTATTGAGTTATTCCGTGTGGAATTCCTCAGTAGCAGCCTGGAGTTTGGATTTGTGCCCGGTTGATGGCAATATGTTAGCCTGCTATTACGTCGGACTTAAACATTACGGCGAAATGAGGGTGTTACTATACAGCCTGCCCAACCCTTCGGGGAATACAACCGTGATGTAATTAAGATTGGAACACTTTTGGAAATGGTTCTAAATAAAATAACTAGTTGTTATCTTTACTTGAATAATTACAACATAGTGTTAAAGTACTGTACTGTCTTCTTGGTCTAATGGTCGCAAGCGCGACTGCTGAGCATGGGGTCCTGGGTGCGATCCCCAGGTCAGGCAGTGTTATTGCGTTTTTCCATTAGGAATTTCTCAGTAGCAGCCTGGAGTCTGGATTTGTGCCCAGTTAATGGCAATAGGCTTGCCCCCTATTACATAGGACTTAAACATAACTGGCGAAACGAGGGTGTTTTAAAACACCTCTGCCGAACCCTTCGGGGAATGTAAGGCGTGATATTATGTTGTTATGTGTTAAAGTACCTATGTAAGAATTGAAACTTTTTTCTGCGACTGGATTGGTTTGCGGCGGGTATAATAAAAATGTTATAAATGCTAAACTACATGGCTACTTACTATGTATTATCTTCACAATGAATCTTGGTTCGACTGTTGACGTCTGCAGGTCATTGATATTTAAATTAAAAGAAAACAATGTTGATTCATCGTCGTAACTCTTTTGACGTACGCACTATTTTAATAACACAACCACAATAATAAATAGTCTGCTCAGTTGTCGGCAATAAGATTGACAAGCATAATGCATGCGTTGCAACGCGTGCTGTGGCCGTCCCTGCCTCGACTCAGGTGGAGACAACGGCGTGTGTAGGTTCGTCGATCGCCAAAAGAGCCTACGCAGCAATAGTAGCCGCTTACAAGCCTGTTGAGCCGCAAAACTCGCGGGTAAAAGTAGCGGAAAAACCGAAAAGGGGTAAACGGAGCCGGTCGATAACCAACGAAGTGTTGAAAAGGCAGGGTCCAGAGAAGCACACGTGCGACAAGGATGGTTTCATCAAGGTGGAAAAGAAGAAGAAGAAGAAGCCTCCTTGTCGGAACCAGTGCGGCACCGCGCAGGCAGGACCCGACATGCTGCTGCGTCCAGCAATCCCGTCAACGCTGCTGTACGTGTCCAGACTGCACCACTCCACGAAGGTTGAGGAGATCATGGAATACGTGCGTGTGAAGACTAACTGGACTTTGAGGGTAGTGAAGTTGGAGTCGCGTCTCAACACGAACTTCAAGTCGTTCGTGGTGCGTGTCCCGACACGTCACCTCGACAAGTTCCTCAAGGAAGAGTTCTGGCCCGAGGGTGTTGTGTTTCGCCGGTTTCGTGGCCAGCTACATGACACCAGTCTGCGTAACACGGCGCAGACACTTCGTGTATGTTAGTTTTAATAATTATAATGGTGTATGTATTTATAATATTTATAAGTTATTTTAATATTGTATTGTATGTGTTTATATGGGCCTTGATGCCTGAAATAAATAAATAATAATAATAATATCATTTTGAGACCCAGCGCATAATATCAGCAAGCACATTGGGTCACCCGCGCGACAGCGCAACGAGTATTCCCAAAGAGGGTTGATGTCAGGCAGGCGGCCGGTCATAAAACAATAAGCCAAAACCTTTAACAACATGAATTTACGAATTACATGTTGTGCCGAGCCCACCTAGTGTTGAATAAGGGCAGGAAGAAGAAGAAGAATAATAAAACCTGATTTTTTTCTGATAAATAAGGTGTAGTCATTTATATTACTCATAGTTGTTGTTTAAATCTGAATCAAACTTTTTATTATTTTAAATACTTAGAAACGATAGCCATTATTTTGGCAATCAACATTGTTATGTGAGTCAAATCTTACCCCGTTAAAGTGAACTCACTTCTAAAAGACAAAGAATTTAATATCACTTACGATAGGTACATAGCATTATATGTGGCTAGCGGCCCACCCCGGCTTCGCACGGGTGGACATTTTTCCCGTTTTTGCAACATTTTTCATTTATGCTCCGCTCCTATTGATCGTAACGTGATGTTATATAGCCTATAACCTTCCTCGATAAATGGACTATCCAACACAAAAATATTTTTTCAATTCAACCAGTAGTTCCTGAGATTAACGCGTTCAGACAAACAAACTCTTCAGCTTTATAATATTAGTATAGATTTAACAATTCAACAACATACTAATAAGTGCATAAAATTCCAAAGAATGCACTTCTTAATTAACACAACAAGCAATTAATAAATCAATGAGCGTTGAATGCGGCGACAGCTACGGGAGTGTGCGATCTAAATGCGCGGGCGCTTCTCAGAATGCGACGTGTCGAGTGACCGCGACTTGAGGTATGCCAGTATTATTGTCATTCTACGTGATAGAGTACTAGCTGAAGATTATTCTGCTTAGCTTGGTTAGGAGAGGACAGATTACCTACCGAGGCTACCGATTAATCAATGAAAGAGACGACTGCTAGGGTAAAGACTATTTTTAACCGACTTCCAAAAAAAGGAGGAGGTTTTCAATTCGACTGTATGTTTGTTCCGCGATATCTTTGCTAATTGTAAACCGATTTTAATGATTCTTTTTTTGTCTGAAAGAGTATTCTTTTGAAGTGGTCCCATTTAAATTAAGTGAAGATCCGATAAAGAACTTCGGAGATAGACAATTTGAAGTCGGTTTTATTTTTGTTAAAAGTTTTATATAAAATTATCTTATTAATTTATTTATACATATGTCGCCGGTGCAAAGCTGGCCAAGTCTACGGCCATTAAAGCGATTGCCAAGCTTAGTGTATTTCTTTTGCAGAAAACAGGCCTATTGTCAACAATAGTATTGAATAGGCTAACTCATTAAGTTCGTAACAATCTTCCTAGCCTAATCCTGGACGTGTTGAGGTTAGCTTTCAGTGTAAAACATTTGGAAAAGAGGCGGAATATCCGCAAGTCGTTTACTATCTATACTAATATTATAAATCTGAAGAGTTTGTTTGTTTGAACGCGCTAATCTCAGGAACTAGGTACCTACTGGTTGGAATTGAAAAAATATTTTTGTGTTGAATAGTCCATTTATCGAGAATGGTTATAGGCTATATAACATCACGTTACGACCAATAGGAGCGGAGCATAAATGGAAAATGTTGCAAATACGGGAAAAATGTCCACCCGTGCGAAGCCGGGACGGGCCGCTAGTTTAGAATATTTGTGACATAATAATATATTTGCACAAGTATATACTGCAGTCTGCTATGCCAGTAATAGGATTTAACTAAGTGAAATAGGTCAGTAAGAAGTACGATGCCTACTTTGTCACTAGTAGGTATACAATATTGCGGTCCTAAATCACTGAATATTGCAGTGTTGAGTAATATTTTGGTATTTAGGAACATGGCTCTGGATTTAGAATCATGAATCTCTTAGCACAAAGTCTTGGTACGGTCAGCAACAAAAGTTGCCGAACATTTTAAACTTAATTAGAGAACTATATTCTGCCTAGGTTTTCCCAACAATATTGGGGTCAGCTTCCAGTCTAACCAGATGCGGCTGAAAACCAGTATTTTACACGTAGCGACTGCCATCAGGCCTCCGCAATCCAGTTACTAGACAATGTCGATATCCTAACGTTAGACCGTTAGTCAGACTTTCGGGCTTCTGATTTCCCGTAACGACTGTCATAGGTATTCGTATGACACCTGGGATCGACTGTTTACCGTGCTCTCCGAGGCACGGAGGGGTCTCGATGTGTAACGCATGGTCACCCATCCACAGATTAACCTCGACTACGGTTCCTTTACAAAATAGCTAATAGTATTTTTTCTTACATACGTACATAAACTCGCGCCTTTTTCCCATGGGGGTAGGCAGAAACTATAGAACGCCACATGCTACGACCCTTACATACTCCTTTCGCTTCATCCACATTCATACATCTTGTCATACACGCACGCCGGTTAAGAGTACTACGCACCTGACCTTTGTAAAGAACATCACCAATAACACCGATGTGTCCTTCTAGGACGTCCTCTACCGGCGTTTCCATTGACATCCGCCTTATAAATTCCTTTTGTTAATCTCAACATGACCAAACTACCTAAGCATACTCCTTTCAATTTTTGTCACTACATCATCTTTTAAAGCGCAACTTTGTCTAATCTCATTTCTCAATCTATCATTCAAAGTTACACCGTTTTTTCTTACTTCGAAGTCAATATGGAAATCCAATCCTACCATTTAAGGGAATTATAAAACGTGGTGATTAATACCACACACCTAACCGCAGTCAAGTCGACAGCCTATTATTAACGATACCGGGGCTCGAACCAAGGACGCCCACCATCGCATCGCGACGTCTTGATGTACGGCGTTCATTAATTACTGGCCAATGTTTAGCTATTGTCTAGAGATGTACGTCTTATTGGTTTGTTTTAATTATAAGAGGTACCTACATGGTTCATTGTATTTTATGCTATAATATTTGAACGTGATATTATAATGTGCGACTGCTGATCGTGAGGTCCTGGATTCGATCCTCTGGTCGGGCAAAGTGTTATTGTGTTTTTCCGAGTGGAATTCCTTACTAGCAGCCCGGAGTTTAGATTTGTGCCCGGTTGATGGCAATGGGCTCGCCCTCTATTACATGGGAATTAAACATAACAGTGAAATGAGGGTGTGACTATACACCTCGGCCCAACCATTCGGGGAATATAGGTGTGATAATACTAATTCGGGTCTAATCGCGTAGAAAATTTATAAGGCAGAAAAATACCTTATTTATCCCGACGTTTCGACCGAATTTCACCGGCCGTGGTCACGGGTAGCCTGAAGTGGCGGAGCAGATTGTCGACCCGATTTAGTATTTTTATAATGTGTACAAATCGCGAAAGTTTGAAAACATGTATTATAATGTCTAGGGGGATGAGCTGATAATAACAGATAGCACAAAAGTTGCCTAGGAAAATTTTTATTTATCAATGATTTATTGATAAATATTGGTGGAAGGTGCGGCAGGAAAAGAATACATTGAAGAACTTGGAGGAGGCTTCTGCCCAGCAGTGGGATAGGATAGGATGACATAAACAATGATTTATCTATTCTGTTTTCTTGTCAAGAAAATCTATGTTACCTAGTCCAGGGTTAGATACATCGTTAGCTCGCCTATAAATTTCATAGAACTACTACAAGATGAGTAGATCAATGAGGTAGCAAAATAATATACAGGTGGAAGTAAAATATTCATCAAAAATATCCGAACTGATTAAAATTTTACAAACATGTAAGAAAAACCCAAATCATCATCTTCCTGCCCTGGTCCCAAGTTACTTGGGGTCGGCGCAATATGTTTTTCTCTTCCACTCTTCCCTGTCAGCCGTCTCATTATCATTTACTCCCTTATCTTTCATATCCTCCCTCACACAATCCATCCATCTTTTCTTAGGTCTCCCTCTCCCCCTCCATCCATCAACATTCATATTCATATAGAAAAACCCAAATACAGAATATTATTTTGATCCAGAAATTAAATGTTTTACAAAGAAATTGCCCACCCTGTATAAATTACTGTTATGCAATCTGGTACAAATAATCACGAAGATTCAATAAAATTACAACAAACAAACATCAAACCCTATAGGTACTTTTTAACTACAACACTAACGATAACTTGATAACCTTCACCTCATGGTACATGATTCACCGATACTAGCAAAAAGTATTATTGTAGATACATAATAACTTGACAACGCAATACAAAAAATAATGAAGAATAGTTCAACATTGATTTGTATGTTAAAACCGTTGGCATGTCAAATGCTTATTTATAATATTGATTGATAGAAAGGGTAAACAGAAAAGCCGGGTCTCTTGCGACTATGTTTTTGTTAGAAATAGGTAACATGTTTTTCTAACAAAATAAAGGCGTGGCCTAGACTCCGGGCTGCTGCTGAGGAGTTCCTCACGGAAAAACCCAATAACACTGCCCGACCTGGGGATCGAACCCAGGACCTTACGATCAGCAGTCACGCTTGCCACCATTAGACCAACGAGGCAGTTGCCATACTTGTTCCTCAGATAAAAGTTATCTGACGGTTAAAAAAACGGCCATTTATTGTTTACTGTTATAATGAAACTCAACCAATCAGCGAGATAAAAGACAGAACCGCAAAACACACATCCTTCGATAATCTGCATTTATTCCAAATCGTCTCTAAAACAACTCAGCCACCCATCACCTTCCAGACCGCGTGACAACTGCAAGCAAAACAGTTACAAATAAACCACGACCTTACCGTTCGGCGACAAATTCCATAGTTTTATGACCGGTCGACGACTTAAAGCTTAGTTCACAACTGTAAACCTTATGTTTAGACATTAACACATGCATAACGAGCTTAATAACTGCTTCTTTTAGTACTTATGAGGTTGTGACGTCATAATTTGTCTAGAACTACTAAAATTCTTTAAAAGTCTTTTATCTTATTAAAAAAACGTTGCTCCACACTAGTATTTCTCCTGTATCGTGGCTGCGTTTACAGACACAAATCTTCACATGCACAAACGCCCAGACCCGGAACAGCTATCTGTAGGCCATACAAATATTTGTTCCGTGCGGGAATCGAACTCACGACCCATAGCGCACAAGCCAATCGCTCAGCCACTGTACCAAACGTGTCGTCAAGTTTTTAGGGCATTAGAATTAGAAGGCAACTGCCTCATTGGTCTTGTGGTGGCAAGCGTGAGGTCCTGGGTTCGATCCCCAGGTCAGGCAGTGTTATGTGGAATTCCTCAGTAGCAGCTCGGAGTTTGGATATGTGCCCGGTTGATGGCAATAGGCTCGCTCCCTATTATTATATGAGACTTAAACATAACGGTAAAATAAGGGTGTTATATACACCTCTGCCTAACCCTTCGGGGAATACAGGCGTGATGTTATGTGGTTTACCAATTAACATTTGTGTTTTAACAATTACTCAAAACAGGCAGACCAATGCCCGACTCCATCTATACTTATTTGGATCTCAAAAATAAGGTTATGAAGCTGAATCCTTACTTATAATATAATATAATATATATATAATATATTATAATTATAATATTATAATTATAATATTATAATTATAATTATAATAATATTATAAACGCGAAAGTTTGTATGTATGGATGTATGGATGGATGTATGGATGTTTGTTACTCTTTCACGCAATACCGGCTGAACAGATTTGGATGAGATTTGGCACACAGATAGACTATGCCCTGGATTAACACATAGGATACTTTTTATCCGGGTACATCAAGTAGTTCCCCTAGGATGCGGGTGAAACCGCGGGTAATAGTCTAGTTGCCCTATAATCCCATTCTGCACTTCCAGATTTATTGAAAAGACAAATATTTACTGTCTGACTGAGTTTGCCCCACCGTGGATAAAATCCTGACTACGGCCATGTTGATTGAGTTAACTGTACATTTTTATCACATTGAATCAATTGTCAAACAACACGATAGAAATAAACACAAAGTTGAGTCACTCGTGCGCATGAACTTGGATATTTCTGCAATAATAAATAGTAAAGTTAATAAAAAAAACTAGTTGTTTTCCCCGTACGTTTCCGCCATTGTCCATTATTATTGATAATAACTGTATTTTTCAATTTAAATCGCATAATTTTCAATATAAAACGAATAGTCATTTAGTATTTACATTATTACTTGTAATAAGATAGGCTGTTGAGTATGAGTTATTATTAAGTGATAATGATCATAACGTCAGACTCAGGTTTATTTTAGTTTATAACATCCACGTTACATGATAAACACTCTAAGAATGCATACAAATGACTTATGGTTAGCGTTTTTATAGGGAAATAACATAACATTACGCCTGTATTCCCCGAAGGGTTGGGCAGAGGTGTATAGTAACACCCTTATTTCGCCGTTAAGTTTAAGTCCCATGTATTAGGGGGCGAGCCTATTGCCATCAACCGAGCACAAATCCAAACTCCGCGCCGCTACTAGGGATTTCCACACAGAAAAACCCAATAATACTTTGCCCGACCTGGAGATCGAACCCAGGACCTCAGGATCAGCAGTCGCACTCGCCACTACTAGACTAACGAGGCAGTCAGTTATAGGGAAATCTTCATGGGTATCCTTTACCCTGGGTAAGGCAGACGGTTATGGTGGACTCTTCTCATCTTAAACCACCACGGTGTTCTACCGAGCATGTGGCCGGTATCGCGGGATTTGATATTCCATTCACCGCAACCCTGTCATTTGGGTTTTAAAAGCTTCGTTCTTTTTGATGACTACGACGGCTTGCAGAAAAGTCCTCTGAATTCAAGTGTCATGCATCCTTTTGCCATAAGCAAAGTCGCCCTTGACCTTGTTTTACTGAACAAACATGTTACTCCTGTTTATATTACTATAATTAGATTTACCCCGAAATTCACATCGTTAATTCAGCCCTCATCAAGTTATCTCCCTCCCAGTCCTCCTGCTAACAACACCCTAATCTGAGGTCCGAGTCCCACTAGGGGTCGCCCTTTGTCGGGGTTGCGGACCTCGGCCAAATGGTCAGGAGGAGGAACACCGTTGGTTTTTAGCCGGTAAGAGTCCGGCAGACCCTCTCGCCTTCCCCGGGCGAGGGACATCCATGAGGATTTTTCAACGAGAAAAAAAAAGGGTCGCCTTAGTGCTGCTGTTGCTAGTAGTCATGTAATCATGTTGTTAGAGTAGTAGTTAGCTTCGGTTAAGTATTCTACTTCGTCCCCATTGGCTGGAGACCCTTCAAGTCTCGCCAAAACTGTCCGGTTACGTAGAAACGGTCCACAAGGACCATCTACAAGCAGATAAATAGAAAAAAGAAAACACTCCGAATTTTTGAATCCTAGTTTATACTGTCAATGTCGACACTAACATAAATCACGCTCTATCACGGTTCGCACGATACCTTAGTACCTGGCTGTACCAGGTAAACTATTTTAAAATTTGTTAGTTTCACAGAGGGTAGTTTTCCCCACCAGTCTGAAGTCTGAATAATAAAGACGGTCAGGCGAAACTTCCATCAAATTTTTTGCAAATGTGAGGAATACTTGTTTCAGTTCTTTCATTTCTTTATACATACATACATAAACTCAATTATTTTTTCCATGGGGGTAGTCAGAAACTATAGAACGCCACATGCTACGATCCTTGCATACTCCTTTCGCTTCATCCACGTTCACACATCTTGTCATACACGCACGCCGGTTGAGAGTACTACGCACCTGTCTTTTGTGAAGAAAGAAAGAAATTTATTTGGCACGAAAGCAGTCAGACACACAGACAAAAAATTCATAAGAGACAAAACAAAATAAAAATAAACAAAAAATAAAGTATCTGTGTGTCTAGCGGCTGCGCCAAATAGGTTCAGTTCAGCATAAATGTCAGACTACTAGTGCCTGACGCTGGTTTTCAACTGAACCCAACATCATCAATAATATCGACGTGTCCTTCTAGGGCATTTCCATTGACGTCCGCCTTTCTTTATCATATAGTGTCATGTAATTTTCTTCTTTCCGGATGTCTTCTCCCTCGTTTTCTGTATTGTGATCATTTTACCTCTTCTGATCTTCATATATTTCAGATTGTTTTTTATTTTTGCTTTTTGCAGTAGGTACTTTGCGTTTATTGCATCTCTGTCCAGATTATTATCTTTAAATTCTTCTTTAGCACCAAAAATGTATGTTCTTTGATGCTTTCTGTACCTTTTTGAGTCATTGTCTACTTTTCACAGACGTACGTTTTGACCTAAGTTTTTATTTCGCAATTCAAAATGGATGTCTCTCATACTCAAAATTAATTGAAATTTGTTCTGTAGATAGGTCTTTTAAAACTCCTTTGCATGTTAAGTGTTTGGTTACAATCATTTGAACAGCTGTTTCGCGATATTTATTTAATATAGAACGAATTTCATGAAACGCGTCACTGGAATTTCCTCTTTAACTGAAGTTTTTAAACAAACTCAATATAGAAGCTGATGACTCAATCAAGGAATGTAATTAGTCAGATTCTGAAAAGTCTAAGCGTTTAGCTCATTGCAGACTGTTGGAGTGATGTTATTTTGGATCACTTTACATTTTATCTATCTATATAAATAAAAAAATTGAAAGCAGTATGCTTAGGTGGTTTGGCCATGTTGAGAGAATGAGTGAACGGCGATTAACAAAAGGAATTTATAAGGCGGATGTTAATAGGAACGCCGGTAGAGGACGTCCTAGAAGGACATACATCGATGTTATTGGTGATGTTCTTCACAAAGGTCAGGTGCGTAGTACTCTCAACCGGCGTGCGTGTATGACAAGATGTATGAATGTGGATGAAGCGAAAGGGGTATGTAAGAGTCGTAGCATGTGGCGTTCTATAGTTTCTGCCTACCCCTATGGGAAAAAGGCGTGAGTTTATGTATGTATGTATGTATATAAATAAAAATTAATGTTTGTATGTTTGTCCTGTATGCGTTCCTAACCAGTGCTCAGATTGTGATGAAACTTTGGTAGGGTCTTCTGAGGACGCCCACGAGAGTTTCCTGCCTCAGGTAGGATAGGTAGGTAGGTACGTAGATAGGATAGGTAGGTAGGTGCGCCGTAGATACTTTGTGCTACCCGTGCGAAGCCGAGCCGGGTAAAGCTACTCCTGTATAATTGTGGAAGATGATTTTCATATTGTGAAATATGACAAGAAATGAATATTCTACTCCTTTTATCATCATCATATTATCCATAATAGGCCTTTTTACAGACTTTTATATTGCCTGTCTAACTACTGTTACGAATCAGTGTTGATAATATCTACCTACTAAAGTATTAGGTCCCCACCTATGAAATTGGCGTTTTTTTCTCACAAATAGAGAACCTCGTCACTTCTATGATTTAAAATATTCATCAATTTCTTGATATTATATCGAATAATGACCATCATAGACAACTACCAATAATTAAAAAAACCTTCTTACTTATAGTTTTCTAAACATAAAAAATACCTTAAAAATGACTCTTCTTTTTGTTAGCAGAAATGGCCACTATTTTTGTTTTAACTTAGCCAAAACTTATTTTTGTCGCATAATCTAAGTGGCATACGTTATCTTAGTTTTTAAACATTAGTGCATAAAAGTTTTAAAACATTAGTGTTCATAGTTGTTAAATAAATTAAGAAAATGTTAGTATGAAAAATGCAACTTCTTTAAAATTCTCCATACAAAACGCTGATTTCATAGGTGGGGACCTAATATTTCAAAATTACTTGTACAACAAAAATACATCCTCTCATAAATTCCCCGCCTATTTGCCAACAAACGTATTAGCGGAAACATTCGAAAAAATACAAAAAAGTGCGCCGGAGTGCAAGTGTCACGATCCCTGAATGAGTGGCGCGCGTTATATCGGGAAGGTAAAAAAATAAAAACAAACGCGTTCGGCCACCATCGTGCACCTTCGGCGGTGGTCGGCCCCGCTCGGGCGGTCTCGCGCACCTGTCGCGTGCGCCGGTATTCGGAACTTTTTTGTTCTTTTCGAGTTTTGTTTACATTGTTGGCTGTATAAACATAATTGATATAAGTGGAGGTGCTTACAATTCTGTTAATATTATCAAATATGTACGTTTTTTCTTGTAAGCTACGGATGCGTTGAATTTTTGGTTAAAAATATCTTTAGGTGTATTTGTATGCTTGTTTTCTTGAATAATTATTACTAGCATTAAGAAATACTTGATTTTATGCGCATAATTTGTTTAGAAAACAATAGAAAAAATGGATATTAACATTCACAAATCCCTTTTCACTTTCATTAAGATAACGCCTCACTACCAAAAGATGTACCAACAATGTTCATAGCAAGTGTACCAACAAAGTGACGATTGGTATCGTACTGCAGTCGTACGTACTCCTCTCTCCTACTTTGCTGTGCCCAACAGGGTCCACAATTGTAACATAATTTTCTATTACTACCACCTAAGTAACATTGTGGAATACGCAAATAAATATTGAGTATTGAGTATTGAGTATTGAGTCGTGCCGCAGCAATGCGGATGTCGTGCGGCTGTCGTGCGGCTGTCGTGCTGCAGTCGGGTGGTTTGGTTTTTTAATCGACTTCCAAAAAGGAGGAGGTTACTATGTTCGTCTGTATGTATGTTTTTTTTTTGTGTATGTTCATCGATATTTTCGCCAATTGTGAACCGATTTTAATAATTCTTTTTTTAATGGATAGGGTATACTTCGAAGCTGGTCCCATTTAAATTTGGTGAAGATCTGATGAAGAACTTCGGAGATAGACAATGGAACTCCTCAATGACAAACAGTACGCATATTGTGATGATGTGATTATGTTACGAGCAGCGTCTTTAGTAGGTCCAACCAAGTTTTAATTAAGGCCACTAAAATGAAAAAATAAAAACATTTTTTACAAAAAATTTAAACCGACTTCAAAAAATAATAAAATAATTACCATATAAAATTAACAGTTTCAAAAGTCAGTGCCTTCAATTTGGTTCAGCGTGGTTCAGCACCGACTTCAGAAACTGTTAATTTTATATGGTACCTAATTATTTTATTCTTTTTTGAAGTCGGTTTAAATTTTTTGTAAAAAATGTTTTTTCATACAGTTGACGCGACGAGACAGCAGTGCGTCGTCCGTACCGCGCACTCACGGCGGCAGTACGGTTCACGCTCTGCTCTCTCTTCACCTCAGAACTCGTCTGCAGCACGACATCCACACGACTGCGGTACGGCGACAGTACGATACCGACCGTTTAAATTGAACGCGCCCTTAATGGCTATTTATCCTATTTAACTGGTTCCCATGGTAATGGGGCCCATGAGAAAGGGCCCGCCATTACCCATCAGTGTCATTGATATTTATGTGACAGCTTGTACCATTCAATTGGATAATACTTTAACCAGCGGACATGCTAGCTACTGACCAATTAGTTACGATATTGCAGTTTTTTTTTGTTTGGTGTCTTTGGTCAGTTCTTTGTTAATTCAAGTTCTCCGTTAGGAAGGTTCCAGAAGTCTGGCAAATTATAAATGAACAGGGTAATCTGTGAAATGTGTCGGGATTAGTAGGGCAACTATTTCTACATCTATAACCTTTTTACGATTTCTGTACCGAAAATCATCGACTGATGAATGAATCATACTAATGAAACATTGATGCTATCTGGGACTTCATAGCGAAGGATAGGGTGACGCAGCGGTCCCTCAAAGAAAACCCTTATTTATAAAGGTTTAGGTACCGATTTGACGACACGTTTGGTGCAGTGGCTGAGCGATCGGCTTCTGCGCCGGGTCGTGGGTTCGATTCCCGCACGGAACAAATATTTGTATGGCCTACAGATAGTTGTTCCGGGTCTGGATGTTTGTGCGTGTGAAGATTTGTGTTTGTAAATGCACCCACGACACAGGAGAAATCCTAGTGTGGGGCAACGATTTTTAAAAAAAAAAGAAAAAAGAAAGAAAAATAAAAGAAAGAAAGAAAGATATATACCGTTTCGCATTTTCAGACTCTACTTTTCGGTACCGAATTATATTTAATTATCGTAATATTCAGGTAATCAGAATTTAGAGGTAGACGTCATACATACTTTAAAGTTACTTATCTTAATCAAAAACCCTAGTCAAAAACCTACGTCATTCCAGAAATTTTGGATAGAGATTAATTTTTTAATTAATTTTTATCGGCCATATATCGATGTTTTGATATCCTACAGGTGTATATTGTGGTGTAATCATTTTAGTTTGTTTAGTACACGTGACTCAGCCATAGCAGGAGTTTCCCTAAATATAACCATTTGCCTTATAGTGACCTCACATGCAAGGTCGTAATATTACCGACAATAAAACGTGAAAAAAATGCATACTATGAAATCCCTTAATAAGTAGTGTACCTAACTGTACACTCCATTTTTCGCTTAACGTTCTAAGTATGATTCACACCTAACGAAGCACGTCGGAGCGCATCGGCGCGCTGCGCAGCAGACGGTAGCGCATTTTATAATGCAATAAAGAGAATTGACATGTATTGTATATTTATTACATAGTATAAAACAAAGTCGCTCCCGCTGTCTGTACGCTTAGATCTTTTAAACTACGCAACAGATTTTAATGCAGTTTTCAGCAATAGATAGAGTGATTCAAAAGGAAGGTTTATATGCCACACATTAGTATCTACATTGCACATTTGCGAAGCCGGGGCGGGTCGCTAGTCTATGTATAATGACTAAAATTCATCGTTTTGCTTTCTGCCTGATTTTTCCTAATTGTGTTGGGGTCAGATTTCAGTCTGACCAGATGCGGTTGTATACCAGTATTTTACACGGAGCGACTGCCATCCGACCTCTGAAACCCAGTTACTGGGCAATGCCGATATCCTAAAGTTAGACCAGTCGTCAGACTTTCGGGCTTCTGACTACCCGTAACGATTGTCATAGGTATTCGTATGACACCCGGGACCGACCGTTTAACGTGCTCTGCGAGGTACGGAGGGGTCTCGATGTGTAACGAATGATTACTCATCCACGGGCTGAACACGACAAGCATTGCTTAATCCACGAGCCCCTCAGTAACTAAAGTTCAGATTCACATATAAATTATTGCGGTTCCATCCGCTCTGATGCGCTTCGCTAGGTGTGAATCATACATTATTCCCTTAATTTGTCCATTTGGGATAAGGATGGCTGAAGACAGCCAAAACCTCTTCTTCTTCCCCCCTGCCCTTATCCCACACGAGGTGGGGCACAACATGTAAAGACAGCCAAAACCGGTAATTAATAATCAGAGCTCTTTTAAAATAGTTACTGACTTCCCCGTATAATAAGTCCACGTCCTTTCAGGTAAAAATCAGTTTCAAGTAAAATCAGTGCTAGGAGTGTTTTTTTTTGTTAATATCACCAAAACTTCTTATGTCTTATCCGCAAAATCTAGGTCAGATATCTCCTAAACACACAAAAAAATAACAGTTTTAATAAGACTTAGTTTAGAGAGAAATTAGGCGATAAGATCAGCCAAAACATGTTAATATGGTCTGTGGTACATGTTATATGGTCTGTGGTACATGCCACGCTAGTTATGGTGACCATGTATGGGATGGGATTAATGATATTAAGGATTGACGCACAGTGGGACTTGAAAACGTTTTAAGTGTTTGTTTCCTTTTTGTTTAGACATTTTTTTTTGTAAATTCGAGTTTTTTTAGTCAGATTTTTATATTTTTTTGTATTGTGACCAGCAATTTAAATTGCTTGTTTTTTTAAACATAGCATTACGCCTGTATTCCCCGAAGGGTTGGTCAGAGGTGTGTAGTAACACCCTCATTTCGCCGTTATGTTTAAGTCCCATGTAATGGGAGGCAAGCCTATTGCCAACAATCGGGCACAAATCCAAAGTCTCGCCTGATACTGAGGAATTGCACAAGGAAAAACCCAATAACACTTTGCCCGACCTGGGAATCAAACCCAGGACCTCACGATCTGCAGTGGCGCTTGCCACCACTAGGTCAACGAGGCAGTGTTTTTTTTTAAATGGTGTCAATTTTAGCTTGACTGGAATTTACTGTGTTCCGTCGTGTGTATGTGAGAGCCAGAGGGGTATAGGGAATCCCTCTATATCTCTTTCCCTTGGATTCGTGTGCTCCATCTTAGACCCTGTCTGCGCTTACAATCAGGTGAGACTAGGGCCAAACGCGAAAAAGTAGCTTTTTTGT
Source organism: Amphipyra berbera (assembly GCA_910594945.2). Lineage (NCBI taxonomy): Eukaryota > Metazoa > Arthropoda > Insecta > Lepidoptera > Noctuidae > Amphipyra > Amphipyra berbera. Next base: position 962,428 of record OU343142.1, on the reverse strand, counting down.
TTTTTTTTTTTTTTTAATAAATACGTCGCCCCACACTGTGATTTCTCCTGTATCGTGGGTTCGTATACTGACACAAATCTTTACACGCACAAACATCCAGACCCGGAACAACTATCTGTAGGCCATACGAATATTTATTCCGTGCGGCAATTGAACCCACGACCCGTAGCGCAGGAGCCGATCGCTCAGACACTACACCAAATGTGTCGTCAAAAAAACTCCTAAGTAAATCTTTCTTTGATTAATTCTGAGTGCATCTTTTTAACCGACTTCAAAAAAGGAGGAGGTTCTCAATTCGATTGTATGTTTTTTTTTGTATGTTTGTTCCGCGATATCTTTGCTAATTGTGAACCTATTTTAATGATTCTTTTTTTGTTTGAAAGAGTATTCTTTCGAAGTGGTCCCATTTAAATTTGGTGAAGATCTGATGAAGAACTTCGGAGATAGACAATTTGAAGTCGGTTTTATTTTTGTTCAAAAGTGATTATAATCATTAAATAGACCCAGCTGTTTATGTAATTAAAATTTACCATAATCAATTGTTTAATCTCCATCGATCATGTTTTAGCTCAATGTATCTATGTAACAAGATAAATTATTGAAGGTTAGTCACGATAGGCCTACATCAATCAAATTATTGTTTTAATATTGTTTGAACTATCGGTCTATTAGCCAATATACATTATATTAATGAATCTCTATAAGGTCATTATAGAATTTACTATAGCGAAGAAAGTATTTTTGATATTATTGACTCTATTCATTTAGGTACTAGGAACACTATTCCAGGGGTGATTTATTACAAGATATTTACCTACTATTGTACGCGGTGTAAAGCTAAAGATGTTTGTTTTCCACAGGAAAAGTGAAAACTACATAGATTTATTTATTTATTTATATGTTTGGAAAACCAATAGCAACAATAATACATTTTACAACTAATTTAAGCACCAAACAGCCAATTATAGGTCGCCACTTATAGCTGTAGTATAAACTTGTGTGGAAAAAAAACGAATCTTTACATAGTATAAAACAAAGTCGCTCCCGCTGTCTGTACGCTTAGATCTTTTAAACTACGCAACGGATTTTAATGCAGTTTTTAGCAACAGATAGAGTGATTCAAGAGGAACGTTTATATGCCCCACATAGTATAGTATCTACATTGCAACATCACGCCTTGTATTCCCCAAAGGGTACGGCAGAGGTGTTTTCGTACACCCTCGTTTTGCCAGTTATGTTTAAGTCCCATGTAATAGGGGGCGAGCCTATTGCCATTAACCGGGCACAAACCCAGACTCTGAGCTACTACTAAGAAATTCCTAATGGAAAAACCCAATAACACTTTGCCCGACCTGGAGATCGAACCGAGGACCCCATGCTCAGCAGTCGCGCTTGCGAATACTAAACCAACAAGGCAGTGGCATAATATTATGTTATAAAATTAATGATTCTAATCAACAAAACAACATAATCTGTGAATTTCTTCAGCCATGTCCGACCTTGTTCATATTCGCACATAGTCGCTACTTAACATAACTTGGGTTGAACTTAGTGCTTATTTATTTGACATTGGCATTTATTACTCTTTCTCCGCTTGCGAGACAAGTAAACATGTCGTAATGCCTCTAAACCAAACATAACCTAATTCTTGGCAGTCGGTTAAGATAAGTTGACATGTGAAGAGGTGCATTGTGCAGTGAATTAGAATATTTTGCAATTTTTTTAGAAGAGATTTTTGTTTTTTTTAATAATAATACTAGGTATTGTTTTGGAAGTTTTGGTCGGACATTTTTTTAAATGTTTTTCTTCGCTTTTCAAGTGTTGTGTTTAGGTAAAAGGTAAAGGTAAGGAAATGGTTTATTTTTATAAAATTATACCTACATAGGTACTTATTTGTATTCGTAATTTTTCAATAGGAAATTTTAGTAATCCTATACATAAATTCCAATTAAATGGTTAATTACCTGAATTAATTAATTTATTATTAAGTAGCTACCTATTTTTTTTTAACTCTTAATACCTTCCGAATAATTCTAGTTATTCCTTACCATTTTTAAATTACAGTCAATTTACTTTGCTCACTGTGTCATTAATGGACAATAAAGTAACGACCTTAACAGCTCGTGACTACTTTAGGCGACTTTAGATCGACTAAGTCTGATCCTAGACACTTTTCTTTTTATCCTAACTATCCTAATTGCTATTACGTAGGTACTCGTGTGTAAAATGAAAGTGAAGTTTCTTTGTTTCATAGTTTCACTTTCACTGCATTTCAATAGATCTTTGTTTTTTTCGGACATGAAAATAAATATAGATTGATTTCGATTCAAATTCTAGGGCCCTTCCCTAAATATAGTAAAAAAAATATGTTCTGCCTAGCCTTTTCCCAACTATATTGGGTGCAGCTTCCAATCTAACCAGATGCGGCTGAATACCAATATTTTACACGGAGCGACTGCCATCAGACCTCCGCAGCCCAGTTACTGGGAAAACGCCGATATCCTAAGGTTAGACCGACCGTCAGACTTTCGGGCTTCTGACTTCCCGTAACGACTGTCATAGGTATTCGTATGCCACCCGGGACCGACTATTTAACGTGCTCTCCGAGGCACGGAGGGGTCTCGATGTGTAACGAATGGTCACCCATCCCCAGACTGACTGCGGCAAGCACAGCTTAACCTCGCAAATCATATGATCCACGCGGTTGGCAATTAGCCATGAGCCCCTTACAAAAAATATAAATCATATAAAAAAAACAATTTTCAAAAATGGAACTACTTATCGGTTACCCTAAAAGTTATAAAAGACCCCAGTGTGTGATCAACCTTAGCGCCAATCGCGAAAACTGACCCAGATGTTATTACAAGGTGAATGACATTCAAGCGCGGGTCACTGTATGCTATTTGTATCAAGTACCCGCATCCTGTGAAAAAATATAAAATATAGGTGATGTAACTGGGACGGATCGCCAGTTCGATCCGGTGCGGTCGCGGTTTAAGAACTATTTTCGTTTTTTGATAGTTTTATTGGTTAAATCAAGTTTGGTTCTGTGGGGTAAGCAGGACGCTGGGCAAGCAGTTTGCATACCGGTCTTCTTCTTTTCGTGTGGTTAGTGACTAACCTGGTGTCAGAGTTTATGCCGCCGATGGGCCTCTGACATGGCTTCACATGCCGTTGAGAAATATCTCGCAGGCATGCCGATTTCCTCACGATATTTTCCTTCACCGTTTTAAAGCAAGTGATAAATGTACAATACGCACTTGAATCCGAAAAGTCAGAGGTGCGTGCCTAGGGTTCGAACTCGAGACCTATGATTTGTCGGTCCGACGGTCACACCACTAAGCTATCACTACTGTTTTATTGGTTAAATCAAGTTTAGTTCTGTGGGGTCGGCACGTAACAGCTAGTTCACACAGAAACTGTTTACAGGGTCCGTTTTAGCGGATCCGTTTTCATTTTGGCGATGGCGCCTGTAGTTGTATGAGCGAGTTCACATACACGACAGTATTCCGAATCCAGTAAAAAATACTAGATTCGTTATTTTTATCGTATCCTGCTTGCCAGATGCGACGCAGCTGCCATTTGTTTAACTGATCCGTCGGTACAGATATGAACAACACATCCAGTACCGACGGATCTGCTGTGTGAACGGGCGGTCACCAAGATACTTAGTACCCAACTAGAAGTGGCAATCGGAAGTCTATGATTAAAGATTACAAAACACAGCTCCTTGCAACTCTCTTATAATCAAAATCGTGATAGCACACACCTTCAAACAACATTCATCAGAAGGTCGAACATTTAACGACTATTAAGTGCCGAGTTCACCAACATAATTCTCTGTTTAATCAACCGATTAAGCGAAAAATATACTACAATTGTAGGTAAACGGTTGTGTAAACAAAGAATTAATGTAGGAGGCTCGTGGTTAACAACCGCGTCGATCATACGATTTGCGAGGTTAAGTTGCGCTTGCCGCGGTCAGTCCTTGGATGGGTGACCGTTTGTTACATGAAGTCCCCTCCGTGCCTCGGAAAGCACGTTAAACCGCCGGTCCCGGGTGTCATAAGATTACCTATGACAGTCGCTACGGGTAGTCAGAAGCCCGAAAATCTGACAATCGGTCTAACCTTAGTATATCGGCATTCCCTAGTTACTGGTTTGCGGTGGTCTGATGGCAGTCGCTCCGTGTAAAGTACTTGTATTCAGCCGCATTTGGTTAGACTGGAAACTGACCCCAAGATATTGGGAAAAGTCTAGGAGGAAGAGAGAGAGAGAGTGTAGCCAGATAATTCAATGTTGATAACAGCAGTGATAGCCTAGTGGTGTGACCATCAGACTGCCAAGTCATAGGTGTCGAGTTCGAACCCCTAGCACGCACCTCTGACTTTTCGGATTCATGTTCGTATTCTATAATTATCACTTACTTAAAAACGGTGAAGGAAATTATCGTGAGGAAACTGGCATGCCTGAGAAATATTTCTCGACGGCATGTAAAGCTAAGTCAGAGGCCCATGGCGGCATAAACTCTGACAACAGGTTAGTCACTAACCACACGAAAAGAAGATTAAATGTTGGTGAAGTCCAGCCTAAGTCTTCTTCTTCCTGCCCTTCACACTAGGTGGGGTCGGCACATGTATTTCATAAATCCATGTTTTTAGAGGTTTTGGCTTATTGCTTTATGACCGGTCGCCTGCCTGACATCAACCCTCCTTGGGAATACTCGTTGAGTGTTCGCGCGGGTGACCGTTTGCTGATATTATGCACTGTCCAGCCTAAGTAGGTATTACAAAATATTAAACAACACTTTATCAGTGACGCAACAGCTAGGTATCAAATCAATAATAATAATAATATCAACAGTGTTTATTACTTGCACTTTTTATTGGTATAATTAGTATAATCTGAAGATGTTATCCGGGTATTATCGAGCAAAATGGTAGAGAGAACACGAGTACATGATTTTGTGCATGTAGATATACCTATAATATGCATATGGTCGCTTAGTTACTAACAGCGCGTAACTCAAAATAGTTAACATTTTAGGAGAGCAAAAAATAGATGTTTTTCTACTTATCATATAATTGTTTTTAATCTACAATATTCTATTTTATTTTGGTTTTTTCGACGGAGCACTTTCGTGACACGATCCAGTATGGAACTCACCTGACTTACACGCTGTTTTAGCGGTTTATAGGTATATAGCTTGATGGAAAAAATATTAGATGGGCGGTGAATTTTGTTAGATGGGCGGTGAAATAACGCGTTGCTGTTGGATCTAACCATTGATTGTGATTGGTCAAACGATGCGTTTTTCAATTCCCTATCGAATGACGTGCGTAACTCAAAACTTCTATTTTTCGAGTTACGCGGTGTTAGAACGTAAGCGACGATATGCATATAGGGACTATTGTTAAGCGTACAGCAGTGTTTAGAGTTCTGCGCTCCTTGTGGAAGAACTGTCTCGTTGGTGTTCGTTGGTGGCAAGCGCGACTGCTGATCATGAGGTCCTAGGTTCGATCCCCAGGTCGGGCAGTGTTCTCGGGTTTTCGTCGTCTGGAATTCCTCAGTAGCAGCCCGGTGTTTGGATTTATGCCCGTAAATATGAGCCCCGTAAAAACGTCTAGAAAACAAAAACAACTAAAAACTAGTCACAAAAATAAATAGAAAGTAGTCTATGTCTGCCTCATGGTTGCGCCAAATAGGTCCAGTTCAGCGTAATGTCAGACAGCTACTGCCTGACGCTGGTTTTCAACTTGCTGTAATGCAGGTGTCCATAGGAGGTGGTAACCTTTCCATCATCAGGTCGTCGAAGGACCACGTGACCACACGGCTTCCAGCCATGTAGGTAAACTTATGAAAATTACAAAACAGAATTTAAAAAACAATTCTTAAAAATATTATCTCCCAATTTAATCTAGATCAACAACAATTAAAACATTGTAAAAAAGACAGAAAGGGACTTTAAAATAAAATGTCGCAAAACTGTGGGTTTCAAAATTAAGGCCACTTTGAACGCATGCTAAATCAATTTGACTCATGCATTCCACTGCGTGCGTACCCCGTTGCACTGGCTTATGCTTCTACATCTATTGTTATAAAGATCAGTTTGCAGAAGCGACGTTGTTCGAGGGGCTGGTGGCTAATGGCTACTATTGTTACACTTTAGGGTGGCTTTAGGAGTCAATCCTCAACTAGCATGTGCACATAAAATTTTGCAGGCGTGTTCTTACGAGAGGATAAAGAATACCTAACACCTGTAACCGTACACTACTTAAATATATATTTAATTAAGAATTACAAAGAGAACAACAGGGCGTGGTTCGTGCAATGCGAGGAGTCCAGGGTCTTCTTAAGCAGGTGTGGCACTTAACTGGGCAACTGCAGCGGCGCGAGAAGGCCGATCTGCAGCGTGCCCGACCTTTTATAAGCCCGGACCCCTTCCAGTCACCCACCACCCGTCACACTATGAAACTCAACCTATCTGCGTGGTAGCCATTAGCCATGTCAGTCGTTTGATGACTGACATTTCCATACATCGATTCACCGTCGTGTTTGTCGTCGTCGAAAACCTATAACAGCATCCTGAAAGTCTGACAAGCATAATCCGCCCATTACTGTCCCACTGCTGGGAAGAAGCTGAGAAGGTTTTTAGGCCTTGGTCCACCACAAACAGTCCGCCAACCCGCGCCAGGCTTGCGTAGTAGATTAAGGCCTAAACACTTTTCATTCTGAGAAGGTGCCCGTGCCCAGCAGTGGGACTGTAATGGGCTGATAATGTTTATTTAGGCTCATGCATAAAATGTATCTAAATTACGCATCTTCTTCTTCTTTTCGTGTGGTTAGTGACTAACCTGGTGTCGCAGTTTATGCCGCCGATGGGCCTCTGACTTGGCGTCACATGCCGTCGAGAAATATCTCTCAGGCATGTCAGTTTCCTCACGATGTTTTCCTTCACCGTTTTTAAGCAAGTGATAATTATACAATACGTACATGGATCTGAAAAGTCAGAGGTGCGTGGTTTGGGCTCGAACCCGAGAGCAAGTGAATCGTTTCGGAAATGTGTCAATATGTTTATAAATGTTATGTGTTGAATTTGATGTGTCATGTTTATTGTTAATTATATTGTTTTTTTGTATACATCGCGTACGTTTTGATTCTATTGTGATAGTTGTATTGTATCTATTTACAATATTATTGTAGGTTATTTCCTTAATAATGCAGGAAAATGAACTATGAACATCTGTGAACTTTTAACACGGTGTGAAATAGATATACCTATCAGGAATATTACTGATCGTCTATTAATAAAGAAATATTAATAAATATGTAAACCAGTATGAAAATATGGAAACTGATTTTCCAATAGATATTATACATAATATACCTACACATACATATAACATAACATCACGCCTGTATTCCCCGAAAGGTTGGGCAGAGGTGTACAGTAACACCCTCATTTCGCCGTTATGTTTAAGTCCCATGTAATAGGAAGCGAACCTATTATCGTCAACCGGGCACAAATCCAAACCCCGGGCTGCTATTGAGGAATTCCACACGGAAAAACCCAATAACACTTTGCCCGAGACCTGGGGATCAAACCTTTTTTTTTGTCGTGGAGAAATGAACACGCATACTGCACTACCACGGGGAGATAGTGCAGTTATGTGGGACTCATACCCACTAAAACTCCACGGTGTCCTCCTCTGCCACATATGGCGGGAACACGGGCACGCGTAAGCACTCATCCGCGAATGGGGATCGAACCTAGGCCCTCACGATCACTCGTCGTGCTTGCCACCACTGGACCAACGAGGCAGTTAAATAAACAATATATGTCCCTATTATTATTGTTTTTCTACTTTAACAATCATAAATAAACAAGATAAAATAAAATAAAATCTGGTCTTAGTAGAAATAGTAAACATACTCCAATATTCCAAGTTTAAACACTTTTGGAGGTACTTAAAAGTTTTATTTGTTCATTTGCGAAGAATTAAAGTTGATGAGTATAAAATGTAAATTAATTAACCTTTTATAACATTAAAATTATATAAGCAATTCTAAATTCCGATAATTGATCTGATATTAAATCAAACAAAATGTCGCATCTGTTTTATGCCTCGTTCAGACTCTAATTTTAGTCGAGTTAATACGAGTGAGTAATACTGATCATAAGCTATGACGAATTGTATTGAAACTCGTAATCCAATGGTTTTAAGTGGCCAAGAGATGCTGTTATTTTGGACTTGTAAAACATTTATTTAGTAGTCTTGTCATGAGTTTATGAGGAAATAAAATGGGTAGGTATACCTAAGTGTGTTTGGAATGGTAAAGGTGGCGGTTAACTTTGAGGGTATTTTTATTATTAATAAATTAAAATAAGGCGGCGAGACAAAAAGTCATTCATATATCTATGTATACAGGGTGTAAATGAAATCATGTAATTCCTTCAAACCTGGTGATGTACTGCTGACATAGATTTACCCTGCATGGATAACCTTTGGATTCAATAAAAAAAAATTAGAAGATGTAATCATGATGTGCTCTTAACGTAAGGCATTTTAGCGCCCCGAGTTAAATTACTGCCCGGCGAGCGATACTGCGCAATTCGCTCGGGGCGCTAAAATGCCTCATGTTAAGAACACATGTTCAGTTCTTGAATCATTTTTTTTTAACCCAAAAGTATCCCATGCAGGGTTAATCTATGTCAGCAGTAAATCACAAGGTTTGCAGGAATTACATGATTTCGTTAACACCCTGTATGTTAGTAGGAAAGGGGTACTAACCCGAAAGGAAGTACCTATGATAATGAATCATTTTTGTTGTACATACAACTTTTCGCAAAAGTCAATAGTTTCCGAGAAATTGTTGTTCATCAGCTGTGTTTATTTTGTTGTGGAAGGAGAATTAGTAGTCCATTAATTGAATACTTAACTAAATTACGGTTGTTGATAATTCAAATATTTAATGTAGAATGGAAATAAAATTAAACGTTTTGTGGAGGAATGAGGTATACCCATATTCTAAGACGTTCCTCCAAAACTTACTCGACTCATACTCGACTCAGGACGGCCTCGAAAACACCTTCAAAATTGTATTCTTAGTCGCAATTTCGAATGGACTCTGAGGTTCCTCGACGGAGTCATTACGTCATAATTTGAATTATCTGCATCGCCCAAATAACGCCCCGGTAAATAGTTGTAAGGATTATCGTAAGCATATTCGATAAAGTCTTCAAAATTCATTTTTGTTACATATGAACTTTGACATTTCCTTCCTTAAGGTAGGTTCCGAGGTACCTTGAGTTTGACAGATGATTCCTTACCTCGACCGAGGAAAAATCTCGAGTCGAGGACGTTTATGTCAAGTCGAGGTGGGGTCGAGTCGAGTAAGTTTTGGAGGAACGTCTTAGAATATGGGTGATAGTGTTCCTCCAACGAAAAGAGAGGATCCTCCTACCAGGCGGGTCTTATGCATGCGGGCTACTGCCCAACTGATGGTATTGGGAAGTTGTATAAAATACTATCTGCGTGTCAAATCTTGATATCGCGATGCAGGATTCTTGTGACGTCATATTTGAGAGATGTCATTATTGTGGCTGTAGTCTGCTAGAAAATCGTCGTGATGCGTAGCTCGCGTGAGGCGTGATAGATGCCGCCACAGTTTTTTGAAATTTGCTGTAAAACAATCTTCAGTGATACCTACTTTAAAATGGCCTGCGGCTTGGTAACTCCATTTAGACTCACCTGGTATAAAGTACTTTAATTACAAATTTAACCCTTCCAGAAGTACAGGTACCTATGATGTGTTATACAACATGAATTAATGATTGAGAATTTATAGAATGTCATAGTGTATTAGTTTTATTATAGTTGCTAAAGTGATCAGAGCATAAAGCGATCAGATCTTGATCACAGACAATGGATTAGTCACGCGGCACTGGTTTGTGCATTAATGTCATAAATATTATTATTTTCTATTTAAAGTCTAAATCTACCAACGGACTTTGATGAGTTGTACTAAATTATTTTTTTCATGTATCGGGTGGCAAGCCTATCGTTACACATCGATACCCCTCCGTGCCTTGGAGAGTACATTAAATCGTCCGTTACTGGTGTTATACAAATACATATGACAGTCGTTACACGTAGTCAGAAGCCCGAAAGTCTGACTACCTTTCTAACCTTAGGATATAGGCATTGCCCAGTTAATAGGTTGTGGAGGTCTGATGGCAGTCGCTCCGTGTAAAATACTGGTATTCAGCCGCATCTGGTTAGACTGGAAGCTGACCCCAACATAAAGGCAGGAGGAAGAGAGATTGGTGAGCCAGCCGTCGCGTCGGCCTGAAGGAAGGTGGTTGCAGCACCAACAATACTAAGAACTTGCTGATACGTTGCAAATCTTAGAGACAAATTTGAAAAGTCTCATGTGCCTCTAATTTCACCAGCACCCCATACCCTTCAAACTGGAATACAGCAATGCTGCTAGGTGGTAAGTTTTCCCCTTAAGAGGAAGATCTATAAGTTATTTCGACTCTCTCATTCTAAAGGCTTTCCCCCCTCATAAATAAACCCCATTCAACATGGCGGCCTTTTTTTTATCTTCGGAAAATCTTCATGGATGTCCCTCGCCCGGGGAAGGTGAGGGGGTCTGCCGGATTCTTACCGGCTAAAAATCAACGGTGTTCCTCCTCCTGACCGTTCGGCCGGGGTCGCGGGATTCGCAAAAGAATGCACCGCAACCGAGAGCAGCATCTCAAAAAGAGCAAAATGTAAACGTCATCGGAATTTCATACATTTGACTAATATCTTTTTATACCATATCAGCGTCTCAAGTGATATCAAAACGGCACTTAAGAGGAAGCTCTCAAATTTGAGTTTTTCTTTTATATGGGCCGTAGATTCAATTCTGCTGAAGAGTCTAAGAACTTATTCTGAATTCCGTACCTACTTACTTTTTTGAGTTAGTTTTACAAAATATTTTTGTAATTAAAAGAAAATATAATTGTTGATATCTTTAGCAATGATTATATAATTATGTTCGTAATTATTTTTAGCCACTCAAGTTTAAACAATTGTAATGAACAAAAATTATGTAAAAACACGTAAATTTTCTCAACAGTCTCAAAATATTAGGCCAAGGTTCGACGAAAGGACAAATACGAACTGTCTCATCCGCGCATAACCAACTCATGCGCCGGGCATTGAACCCGCGATGCGCGCGAGTTGACCGACTAACTATATTTGTATTTGGACCATAGTGCCACTATTATGGGCACGGTTGCGATTAAGTGCTTCTGATTATACTTTTAATCGTGGCGTTTGGATCTTAAGAAGGTATGCGTGAGGGGGGTGTTTTATTGTTTTACGGTGTCAGAATAATAAGTGATAGGTTATTAAATACTAGGAATTGAAGGGTCAATATCATTGAGTGTTATACAATAAGAACAAACAGTCGAACAACTAAGGTGTTGAATAACGTTATTAGATCATCTTAATTCGTTGAATTATTATCACAGAATCTAATTAATACTACTGGTATTGTTGTTGCCTTCGTATTTAAAGATAATATTCTCTGAGGTCACAATTATTACCATAGTATGCAGTCAATTATAACAGCTATCTTAAAACATAGCATCACGTCTGTATTCCCCGAAGAGTTGGGCAGAGGTGTATACAAGGTTAGTCGGAAAGGGGGTACTAAGCCGCGGGCCACTTAAAGTATCACTGATGACTATTTTAAAGCAAGTGTTAAAATTCGATAATTTGTATTTGCTGCATGCAAAAAGATTTATATTTTAGTTTAAAAAAAAACTCTGCTTAAGTTATGAATTCAGAAAATTAAGTTTCTAATCCGTGACCCCAAATATGACCTAAATTGCAAACACAGCTGATCATAGCCATGGACAGATAGATTTTAGCTTATTTTTTACGAAATCTTTGAAAAGCTATTTCTCTTAAACTATCGAGTTTCGGGGAAAGTTGTAGAACAAAAGTGATCCCTTATTATAGGTACTTATACAGCCTTTCGGCTTAGTACCCCCTTTCTGACTAACCTTGTAGTAACACCCTCATTTCGCCGTTATGTTTAAGTCTCATGTAATAGGGGGCGAGACTATTGCCATCAACCGGACACAAATGCAAGCTCCAGCTGCTATTGAGGAATTCCACACGGAAAAATCCAATAACGCTTTGCCAAACCTGGGTACTGCTTGGACATAGAGCATAATAGATTGAAATACTTAAGGCATTAGCTTCGGCGTCCACAAGTCTCGTAACCTGGCGTACGTGAGTCCTGACAGTATGACCAATACGTGAATCAGTCTTATCGATAGCGATAGCGCCTTTAATAATAGAAATGTCGTGTAAGTAATATTTTGTTTTATAAGTGTGACCAATAAATGAGTTCAGCGGCTAATGTTTATGAATTTTCTTTTCTACGTCATCATCGCTGGGTTGAACATTCTTGGCCAAAGAAGTAATGATGAAAGACTGTATGGATTAGACTTTGCATGCAAGCTTTTAAGGTGCGATTTCGCAGGTCGCGGCAGACGGCGACGGCATGTGCCGCGACGGCGAACGGCATTACTTTGCAGTATTAATTTGTATGAGACCGATTCAACTACAACTGCCACGCGACAAGTCGTGACTTGTTTTGACGCGTAGCGGCAGACGGCACTGCCGCACAAACAGTATTGCCGTTGAAGTTCGACATTATAAACGTGTTGATAGAAGATACCACCGCAAGTTAGTAATGCCGCGACGTAACTGCAGTGCCAGCTGCCGGCTTCAGAATCTATACGACGGCAACTGAAGCTCAACAGCATTTGCTTTCAGCAGCCTGCCGCGTCACGCGAAATTGTACCTTCAAAAGAAACGAAAATTGTGTTAATATGCGGATGTCAATCAAAACGCCGGTAGAAGACGTCCTAGAAGGACATACATCGATGTTATTGGTGATGTTCTTCACAAAGGTCAGGTGCGTAGTACTCTCAACCGGCGTGCGTGTATGATAAGATGTATGAATGTGGATGAAGCGAAAGCAGTATGTAAGGGTCGTATCATGTGGCGTTCTATAGTTTCTGCCTACCCGCATGGGAAAAAGGCGTGAGTTTATGTATGTATGTAAAGTAAACCGCGTGCATCGGATAGCACGTTAAACCGTCGATTTTAGGCCGTACTCCGAAAAACGAAACGCCTTCCATCCTAAGGGTCTGAGACCCGCACCTCCGACATTTCGACTTCTTGTGCGGATCAGAATTTGATTATCACTTGTGTCAACGTTGAAGGAAAACATCGTGAGGAAATCTGTACACCTGAGAGGGCTCACAAAAGCTCTCGATAGTGTGTTTCGCCACCAACCTGCACCATGCCAGTGTGGTGGACTGAGCCAAAACCCTTCTCATTCTGAGAAGAGGCCCATGCCCAGCAGTGGGACAGTGATGTGTTTATGGTAGCAAGTATTTTTTATTGCGTTTGAAATTTCCCATGATTGACGTTGATATCCGTTTTAACATCGACAATAAACATTCTTTATAATAATCCCATTCATTGATAAAATCACTAATACCTACTGTTTTATTAATCTAGATATGTCTTATATGATCGATAGAATATTCATTTGATACACTAGATTCTATACTTGACAATAATCTCTAGTAGCTAGTGCTACTTACAGACAATAGCGTAGATTAGCGGTAGTAAGCGCGACTGCTGATCGTGAGGTCCTGGGTTCGATACCCTCGGGCAAATTGCTATTGGGTTTTTCCGTGTGGAATTCCTCAGCAGCCCGGAGTTTGGATTAGTGCCCGGTTGATGGCAATAGACGCGCCCCCTATTACATGGGACTTAAATATAACTGCGAAATACGGGTGTTACTATACACCACTACGTACTCTTCGGGGAATACAGGCGTGATGGTATACGTATACAGATGGTGGACGTATACAGACTGACATAATGATGTATTGTCACGGAAATGCGGACTTTACCTGAAAAGATTAAAAAAATATAATTACTTAATTAACCAAAATATGATTATTATCACTATGATATTGTTATCAGTACGAAATGCCTGGGAAGGTCGTTTGTTATCACTTATCTGTTATCAGTCATATACGTGATGGTAGATAGAGGACCTAATTTACTTGTGTTGATTTACTTTCATTATGTTTTGTAATAGTCAGTGTTGTTCCGCAACTTGCCGGCACCGGACAGCAATAGGCTCGGCCTCTTTTTCATAGTGGACAGTGATAGGCCGAATTTAAAGTGGAATTATATAGAGTTGCTACAACAAAAGTATTTTTATTCTGTTTTGTTTTATCAGTGTGATTGAAGTGATTAGTATTTTGTGTGGTTCGACTTGTCTTCAGCTCATGCTTAAAGGTTCCGTTTAGACCTGAAACTAGTCGGGCAATCCTGAAAAATGCATGTTAGGTAACCGTAAATAATCACAAATATGAATGTGTTTCACGATATTTATAATTATAATACAAAATATAGAATAAACTATTTCATAAAAATTACGCTGTGCATTGTGTGATTTAGTGAAAATATATTGTGTGTTCTGTGACTCAGTCGCATCTAGTTTAAAAAGAAATTGACCACAATTCAGAATACGATTGGAATGTTTAAAAATGGCGGAAGAAATGAAAGAACGTTTAAAATCTATACTTCAACAGTAAGTAGGTAAATATATTCTAGTTAATAAGTTCTAAATTTATTTTTAGATTTTTCTATACAACGTGTTACATAATTCCCCATGAAAAATGTAAATAATCAAGTAGTCTTTTATGGTTGTTGTCGTTTACCTCTCAGAGGAAATTGGGTAAGAATGTAAATAACTTTTTGGGTAGTCTACTCTTTAGTTTTGTTTTCAGGGTTGCGTTTCAATGATGATTATTTTATGTAATATCCAAAATTTTGTTTTGCATAATGCTACGGTTTTCAAATATTGCCAATAGACTCTTTACAAGAGACCTTTTAACCCCCTTTCGGCTTTAGGGGTATTTTTGTAACACGTTGTATATTATTTTCAGACTAACCTCTGGTTACTGGTAGGTCAATCAAAAATTAACTAATCAACTTTCAAATCTTATGTCAAGTGATGTGATTGGTTGTTAGAATTCGACGAATCACATTCGTTTAATAAAAACTTTTTTACAAAAAAATTAAACCGACTTCAAAAAAGAATAAAATAATTACCATATAAAATTAACAGTTTCAGAAGTCGGTGCTGATCCACGCTTGACCAAATTGAAGGCACCGACTTCTGAAACTGTTAATTTTATATGGTAATTATTTTATTCTGTTTTGAAGTCGGTTTAAATTTTTTGTAAAAAAGTTTTTATTTTTTTCATTTTAGTGGCCATAATTAAAACTTGGTTGGACCTACTAAAGACGCTGCTCGTAACATAATCACATCATCACAATATGCGTACTGTTCGTCATTGAGGAGTTCCATTGTCTATCTCCGAAGTTCTTCATTAGATCTTCACCAAATTTAAATGGGACCAACTTCGAAGTATATCCTATCCATTAAAAAAAGAATCATTAAAATCGGTTCACAATAGGCGAAAATATCGATGAACATAAACAAAAAAAAAAAAAAACTCCTCCTTTTTGGAAGTCGGTTAAAAACAGATTAAATTGTCTTTTAAAAACCTGTGGGTATGAATTAGAAGTGTGATCACCAATCTGGTGGATTGCAGTGAATGTATTAGCGAATCCCGTGACCCCGGCCATTGGTAGTTGGAGGCACACCTTGGTGGTTTAAATCAGCAAGAGTATGACATAACCCCTCGCCTTCCCAGGGTGGAAGGGATGGATGAGAATATAGTTAGGTAGGTATACGAATAAAAAAAAATAAAAAAAAACAGGCTATTTACCTGACTGCTGACTGCTGAGCATGGGGTCGGGCAAAGTGGTATTGGGTTTTTCCATTAAGTATTTCTCAGTAGCAGCCCGACGTCTGGATTTGTGCCCGGTAAATGGCAATAGGCTCGCCCCCTATTACATGGGACTTAAACATAACTGGCGAAACGAGGGGTACTTAAAATACCTCTGCCGAATCCTTCGGGGAATACAAGGCGTGATAATGTTATGTTATTTACCAATATTTTGATAAAATGGAGTCGAGCAATATGGCGGGAAATTCCACAGATATTTAATTTTTTCCTCCAACATCTATATCTATACTAATATTATAAAGAGGAAAGATTTGTATTTTTGTATATAACGAATAAACTTAAAAACTACTGGACTGATTCCAAAAAATCTTTTGCCGTTAGAAAGCTACATTATCACTGAGTAACATAGGCTACGGGTGGAGCCGTGAGGACACAGCTAGTATGTAGATAAGATGGAGTCTAGCAATATGGCGGGAAACTCCACAGATGATTAATTTTTTCCTCCAACATAGTTTATAATTTAAAAGATCATGATATTTGTTTAGCGCTGACAAACGAACAGCACGTGTCAATCCACAAATAAACCACCAGCTGTATACATTTATTGTTTCCAGATCTCTAGAATAACGTATAATGAGTTCAATGTAAATAACACTCAAGTATGCATTGTCCAACGGTTTGAACCATGGTTTTAACTGTCATATTGTCGCAATTTCTACAGAGAAATTCTTGAGCAAACCTTCTTTATTCCCTTAAACAATATTAAAACATGGTATGTGAAGCCAGGAAGGCTTGGAATCGTGAAGATCGTGACTTGTATACAGAGAAACATCATTACATAATGAAAAACATGTAACAACATACATTGATCCCTAGTTGTAAACAAAAAGTTTGCTGTAAGAGGTCTTCTTATACTGGTCGTTAACCAGTCTAAGTTGACCTCTCCTACTAATAAGTTTGTTTGAAAATTAATATAAAGTAGTGGTCTACGTTAAATGGTTGTATAGTTAACGTCTTTAAAATTATGTGCATACTTAATAATAACAATAGTTTGTTAGGTTGCAACTACACTGAATGGCGAAGCGATGTGACGCGAATAATAAGCTTTAACTAAATGTATTTGAGTTTAGTATAATGATTGTAACTGGTTTGTCTAGGTCTTTCCTTATGAAGGTGATAATGGTCGAAACGATGCCGACTAAGGGCCTATACACAAAACTGCGACTCGACGCGATGCGAATTCGCGACGCAGAAAACTGCGACGCAAATTGCTGCAATGCGATTTCGTGCGGCAAGGCGTCTTCCTTTCAAGGTTCGGGTGACCAATCCCTCGAAGATCGTCAACTGTATTGAACGTTTTTTATACCAGGTAAAATAAATTTGCGTAAAAAAAATTGCGCACTGCTGTTACTGATAAGAAGATATAGGAAAAACCAATTACGCCAATCAATTCGTAAGTTCTTGCCATGCGACGTCGCATCGCAGTTTTGTGTACAGACCTTAAGATTTATTTATGCAGTTTACAGTAATATTGCGAAAATTTAAATTTAGATTTCAATCTCTTTTTTCAAAGGTCCTGCACTTCTTATTTTCGTGTGGTTAGTGACTAACCTGGTGTCAGAGTTTATGCCGCCCATGGGCCTCTGACTTGGCTTCATATGCCGACGAGAAATATCTCTCAGGCACGTTTTTAAGCAATGGATAATTATAAAATACATGAATCCGAAAAGTCAGAGGTGTGCGTGCCTTGGGTTCTAGCTCGAGACCTATGACTTGGCAGTCCGACGGTCACATCACAAGGTTATCACTGCTGTTAAGCAAAAACTATAGCTAACAGCAAAATTTAGGGCCTATAGATCAAAAATCTATAGAAATACCACACAAATGTCCTGTTAATGTATCTATCAAATTAATTTTAAAGGTAACACTCGCGATACAAACCGCGCTTCCGCGGTGCTCTACTTTTTATTAAATTAATAGCTATAAAAACTGGACATCCTTTCGTCTAGCAACTTTACTCGTAAATCCAACTATGAATTAAACTTTTCCTACACACATACTGAACATAACATAAAATCACGCCTGCGTTTCCCGAAGGGTTGGGCAGAGGTGTATAGTAACACCCTCATTTCATGTTTAAGTCCCATATAATAGGCGGCATATAATATATTGCCATCAACCGGGTACAAATCCAAACTCCGAGCTGCTACTGAGGAATTACATACGGAAAACCCAATAATACTTTGCCTGACTTGGGAATCGAACCCAGGACCTCACGATCAGCAGTCGTGCTCGCCATCACTAAACCAATGAGGCAGTTATCAAAATTCGTACAATTTCGGAAATACGAACATTGCCGAGACGCATAACTCATGTCGTACTACTATGGTACGGATTTTATACGTCCAATTATGGACGTAGCCAGGATTTTGTCCAGGGTTGGGCAAACTCAGTCAGACAGTAAATATTTATCTTTTCTATAAATCTGGAAATGCAGAATGGGATTATGGGGCAATTTTGCCCCATAACCTTATTTTTGAGGTCCAAATAAGTATAAACGGAGTCGGGCATTGGTCTGCCTATTTTGGGTAATTGTTTTGTGGACATGGGTGGCGAGTTGACTGAATCTAGACCATCTACGTATTCTTTCCTGTGTCAGAGAGGGACAAGCGCCCCATCTGCCCCAACCGGAGTACGCCTATGCGTCCAATAATGACATATAATTCAATCTGCCTAGCCTTTTCCCAAGTATGTTGGGGTCAGCTTCCAGTCTAACCAGATGCGGCTGAATACCAGTATTTTACACGGAGCGACTGCCATCAGACCTCCGCAACCCAGTTACTGGCCAATGCCGATATCCTAAGGTTAGACCAGTTGTCAGACATTTCGGGCTTCTGACTTCCCGTAACGACTATCATAGGTATTCGTATGACACCTGGGACCGACTGTTTAACGTGCTCTCCGAGGCACGGAGGGGTCTCGATGTGTAACGTAGGGCACCCATCCAAGGACTGACCGCGGCAAGCGCAGCTTAACCTTGCAAATCGTAAGTTCTGCGCGTATGGTAATTAGCCACGAGCCCCTCTTAATGACATATAATTATGTATCCCATATTTCTTCACACGCCCTACAATTTGATCACCATATACACAAAACCATTATTTTTTATCACAATATCGTATCAAAAGTAACAGGTTATAGCTTTCGTTGCTATATAAGGCGAGAGCAATCACTGTCGGTGTGTGAGTACCTTTATGGCGGACGTATAAGGGTGCTTGGTTGGGCAATGGGAAAGTTGAGGTTTTTTGTTGCAAGGCCATGGTATGGGGCACTGGTGTTATTATTTATGGGTAAAAGTGAAGGTTAAATGGAAAAAAATAGTGTCAGTGTTGGTAAACTGGCTAAAGTTGTGGGATCTCGATCCACAGACAAAAAAAAGCATTATAGAGTACCTCTCAATCTTGGGTTGTCTCTCAACAACCATACCAAAACGTCGTATCGTTCTCCTTTCAGAAGATTTCCATTGCGAAGCGAAGAATACTTTAACAAGAAAATAAATGAAAAGTTGCCCCACACTATGATTTCTCCTGTATCGTGGGTGCGTTTACAGACACAAATCTTCACATGCACAAACATCCAGACCCGGAACAACTATCTGTAGGCCATATAAATATTTGTTCCGTGCGGGAATCGAACCCACGACCCATAGCGCAGGAACCGATCGCTCTGCCACTGCACCAAACGTGCCGAAATTTACACGGTGGTAATAAGACACAGCTTGGCGCAGCTGAAGCACCTTTCTGGAGACTGATTCATACAGCTTTGCTTCCAGAGGCGGGCCAGCAAGAGTCAATTCCTAGAAAACTTAAAAGAAGCTGGTTTTGAGACAGGAGACTCAGGCGACTTGTTTATCATGAGTCTGAAAATATCCGTTTAATTGAGCCATTGTGTTGCAGGTACCTAGAAATAAAGCTATTCTCTACACACATGAAGTCATTAAAATCCTCGATACTATAAGAGCAATTAACATTTTTACGTAATATAAAAACCCTATTTTGTTTAGTTAGCGCCATTACTGCATTTGCGTTATTCATGACCAATCGCAAAAACGTAAACGCTGTAGTAACGTCATTAGTTACCCACAAAACACACTAGGGCCTCAAAGTGAAATAACGTGTAGAGACGCCGTAAATACTATAATACATACAAAACCGAGGTGCGGGCGCAGGTGT
The DNA here is from genome assembly GCA_910594945.2 of Amphipyra berbera. Taxonomy (NCBI): domain Eukaryota; kingdom Metazoa; phylum Arthropoda; class Insecta; order Lepidoptera; family Noctuidae; genus Amphipyra; species Amphipyra berbera. The sequence continues at coordinate 942,283 of OU343142.1, read as the reverse complement.
ATCAAATCGGCAAGTTTTCTCAAACAATTCGTCTTACTCGCAATACCGTTTACATAATTACGTTCATATTACTAAACGTTGCTTAATACCACGGAGGAGTGTATAAATGGAGTGTTTATATGCAAATATCTCTGTCCTATCAAGGTCCGTAAAGGGATACATCCCCTCTACTCACGTGAGCATCGACGGCTACTGGTGTGGTAAGGAAATTCTGCATTCACGGATCACTAACCCGTACACCAAGTTGTGACTACGGTAATAATTATTCTTATCTCGTGCCGACACACGTTATATGAGAATAACTCATACCATGGTGAAACGATAAACCAGTCGGCAAGGTTGGTAGACGCTGACTGCCCAGTGCAGTGCAGGCGCGGTCGCAGCCAAATACGGGGGGGGGGGGGGGGTGATATTAACCGTAAAATAAGTTGAGCTCATTGGAATTTAAGGCAAATTTTTTTTGTTATATTTCTATTTGGGGGGGGGGGTCATGACCCCTACGACCCCCCCTTCGGATCGACACTGGCCCAGTGTACGCCGAATGTAGTTAAGTATCATCACTCGTGGAGGCTACATAGTCCTGAGGATGACTGTACATTGTAGGACTAGACAGTTACTAAAGTTAAAATAATCGTCTGTCATTAGACAACCGCTGACGCCATGTCACTTATTTGCGATTGTTGATTGTTGCTGTGACAACAGATTACGCAAATTCACTTTTGCGTCATTCGCCTTCACATTAACACTTCATTGCTTACTAATCTGTGTTTCAAACATACACTTGCTAATTCTCACGGTGCGCGGGAGTAGATTTTTGGTAGACGATGTAGTGGGCCTAATGTCACTAAACTATAAGTGAGTGAAAGTATGATTAGAATGGTATCGGTAGACGTTTGAGATGATATTGAGATGTGTTAAGAGGTCTGCGAAGAAAAAATATAATTTTTAATTTGACATTTTATATTGTTGATATTTGCGGTTACTTCAAGATATGTGGTGGGTGTACGTTAAGCTTTTATATTGCGCAGGCGCACTTCATATTATCAGGTTTTATTTGATAGGGTATTGTTGAAGAGTTTTATCAGTAGTTTAGTGTCAGAGTAGAGATTCTATATATGGAAACCGCAACTTTTAATTGCTCTCTCAAAAGTATTTTGACAACAATGCCAATACTTAAGTACATAATTATTGTAATTACATACCTACAATATTATGTGAAAGTTGGGGAGTTAGTGGCGCCGTTTCTAAGTATACTCGGAAAATAATTATTTAGTTCAGATTTTTATTTAAACCTGCACGTTGGTTTGTTGTTGGCAATCGCAACTGCAAATCGTGAGGTCCTGGGTTCGATCCCCAGGTCTGGCAAAGTGTTAGGTTTTTCCGTGTGGAATTCCTTAAGTACTGTAGCAGCCTGGAGTTTGGATTTATAGCCGGTTGATAGCAATAGGCTCGCCCCCTATTACATGGGACTTAAACATAATGGCGAAATGAGGGAGTTACTATACACCTCTGCCCAACCCTTCGTGGAATACAGGTTATGTTTATTTTTTTAATTTATTTTGTTTATTATACGGTTTAAATACTGTCACCTTAGAGCGTACATACATAACTTTATTTTAACTTAAATACGTTTCTCTGCGACCATATTTACATAGAGGCTCTTATCCTCTGCCGATCCCTAATACAGCTGACCTACCGTGTTGCAACTTCACACATCTCGGACAAAACAAACATTGCAATTTGTATCTAAACAGTATGTTAGTACAGTGTCACATAGCAAGCTATAATATCAACTATATTGAAGCTATAGATAAAATACAATGACTTCAAATAAACAAAGTGTATAGCTGAAAAGTAAAATAATAACAACATCACACCTGTATTCCCCAAAGGGTAGAGCAGAGGTGTATAGTAACACCCTCATTTTGCGGTTTTTTAGAAGTTCCATGTGATAGGGGGCGAGCCTATTGACATCGACCGGACACAAATCCAAACTCCAGACTGCTACTGAGGAATTCCACACGGAAAAACCCAATAATACTTTGCCTGACTTGGGGATCGATCCCAGGACCTCACGATCAGCAGTCGCGCTTACCACTACTAGACCAACGAGGCAGTTTTGTTTCCTATCCTATTCATATGAGCTTTTTAATCATAATAAGCAAATCTTCGCAATCGTAAGAGATATACGCGAGATGGTTGCTATAGTAATGCACTAGATAAATAATAACTTGACTTGAAAAGAACTATCTGTTCTTCTCTTTCTTTTCGTTTAGTAAGTGACTAACCTGGTGTCAGAGTTTATGCCGCCCATGGGCCTCTGACTTAGCTTTACATGCCGTCAAGAAATATCTCTCAGGTATGCCGGTTTCCTTCACCGTTTTTAAGCAAGTAATAATTTTACAATACGCATATGAATCCGAAAAGTCAGAGGTGCGTGCCAGGGGTTCGAACTCGAGACCTATGACTTGGCAGTCCGACGGTCACATCACTAGGCTATCACTGCTTAACTACCCGTTAGGTACAGTGAGCTAGCGATGGTATACCATCGCTATAGCGTCGCAATAACTGCAGCTGAACTTTACAAGAGTTATGTACACTGTCACAACGCTCGGCGAATTGTTTCGCCTGTCAAAACTCTTGGATAGGTACGTCACAGTGTACGCACCTGTCTTTACATACTATTGTAATAATGATAGCCTATTAACGGCCGATTCCTATAAGCTACGGAGCGTTATCGGTTAAAATATATACAAAACATCACGCCTTGTTCCGTACCCGGAAGGGATAGGCAGAGGTGTTTTAGTACACTCTCGTTTCGCCAGTTATGTTTAACTCCCATGTAGTAACGGGTGAGCCTATTGCCATTAACCGGGCACAAAACCAGACTCCGGGCTGCTATTGAGAAATTCCTAATGGAAAAACCTAATATCTCTATGCCCGAACAATTTTTTTTTTATCGTGGAAATATCCTCCTGGGTGACCCTCGCCCGGGGTAGGCGAGGGGGTCTGCCGGACTCTTACGGGCTAAAAACCCACAGTGTTCCTCCTTCTGACCGTCGGCCGCGGTCACGGGATTCGTCTAAGCATGCACCGTGATCCCGGCAGGTCTTGGTCCACCAACTGCTTTTTGATAAGATGACTAAAACAATCATGAAAATTATCGTATTACACTACAAATAACAACGATATCTTAAACTTAGTTTAATGGAAGCCATCACATGTCAACAAAGCTACCTCAAGTTTCTCCAGCCACGTGAACAAACACTAAGGTCTTAGGCCAGCAGGTCATAGACAACACAGCTCACTTTCTCGAACCCCCTGTATATGATGTACATGCATCATACTGTATGATTGAGGCGCGTTTTGGTGAAGGAGGCGGTAGAGAGAGGTTCGAAATATCAAAAAAATTATGGAATATGCATAAATAGAGAATAGAGATTTATTATGTGTGTACATGGTCTATACTTCGAAGCTTTTTGTCTCTGTTTTGCTAAGCAAAATAGAAGAGACCAGACGGCCTAACATTGTAACCCGGCAACTCTCGTCGCATTATCTCGTGCCGAGACGAAATAAGTCATAGGTAGTACATGTTCTCGTCGTATTGCGCATGTTAGGTTTGCAGAAGTAAAATCGGTTTTCATTGATCCTTTCTAATTCTTCTCTTCTGTCTTCTGTTTAATTTCTTTACGGTAGCGAAAATAGCCAGGTCAATGTCCTGGGTCGTGTTGAGCATCGCTGTTCAGTGTTTTCATTTGTGGAAGTTGGTAGTCTTTACTTCAAGAAGGTTTTACAATGGCGGGTGTGTAGAGCGACCTCTTCTTATCCGATCAAACGGTCACAGGTAGAAAGACGTGTAATTATTTTTTTCTGTATTTAAACAAAACACTGTCCCACACTAAGATTTTTCCTGTATTGAGGGTGCGTAAAGATAGGGGTTGCCATATTTTTTCTAGACCCTGTCGGGACTCGTTGGCAAAGGGTGGTTTTATAAGAAAAAAAAACAAAAAACTGATCATTTGGGTTAAAATTCTGACACAAATGTCATATGCAACCAGAACAGTTATTCCATGCTGGAATCAAACCCGCGGCTTCCAGCGCTAAAACCAGTCACTCAGCCACTGCCAAATGTCAATTTGTCGTCAATGTTGATTCACGGAAATAAATCCAGTTAACCTTTAACATTAATAGATCATATCTACACGCTTGAACTGTGTTTATGAGTTGTGCCCTGAAGCAAAAAACTAGAGCAACATGTTAAATATAAAACATGATTCTAATTAATTACTGTCACATATAATTATAAACGTTACGTCGAATGTTAAACTGTTAAAACCGCAATGGTCATGACCTGTGACGAGAATAGAGAATTAGTATTTACTTCTAGTTAATTATTGCGCGGTTTTGTGAGTAATATTTTTATTGTTTTAATTGGAACAGGAAAAAAGTCTTGTAATTTAAGATGTTCTGCCTATTCTTTTCCCAACTATGTTGGGGTCAGCTTCCAGTCTAACCAGATGCGGCTGAATACCAGTATTTTACACGGAGTGACTGCCATCAGACCTCCGCAACCCAGTTACTGAGGAATGCCGATATTCTCAAGTTTTCTAGACTTTCGGGCTTCTGAATACCCGTAACGACTGTCATAGGTATTCGTATGACATCCGGGACCGACGGTTTAACGTGTTCTCAGAGGCACGGAGGGGTCGCGATGTGTAACGAATGGTCACCCATCCATAGACTGACCGCGGCAAGCGCAGCTTAACCTTGCAAATCATATAATCCGCGCGGTTGTTAATAAGCGAGCCTCTTACTTGTAATTTAAGATGGAACACCAAATTGTATGTTTTTGGTTCGTTCTTTCCTCTAAAGACTTCGGCTAGAAGTACCTATAGGTTTATGTTATGGTTGTTTTTCTATGGGGTACACTTAAAACCTATTTTGGAACTTAATAATTTCATGTTTACATAATCCGGCTGTACACAAATAGAACAAATACACTAAAAAAATTAAATGCAAAAATAAGTTGAAAACCTCCTTTTTTGAAGTCGGTTAAATATCGATATAGATAATTCGATTTTCCTAATTGTGCAGGACTACTGTTATATTACCTTTGTGTAAAACTTGCTATTATATAAAACAAAACTCGCCATTATATTACTAGGTATTTATGGCCATAAAAAAACTCAATATGCGGTAATGACCGCAACAACCTTTTTTTCGTAACCCTACCAATCGGCCGGGAAATCGATACAATCAAACCGAAATCGATACAAAAACGCCGACAATTTTTTGTAAAGAAATCGATCTCCCAATAAGTCGTCAAGAAAAATAAAGATACATACTTACTGACAGATAGACAAAAGACGTACCTACCTATTAATGACGTCACTGGCTCTTATTTGGTCGCTATCAGAGACCACGATCGGTACCCCGATAAAAGGAAGTGTCGGCACAAAACAACGTATTGAATTACCATCGGCACTCACAGGAAGTTAGTGGCAGTTGTGTCACGCCTTAGTTATAGGGCTGTCCGTGATAGTGTAGCGATATGATTGATTGATTATTATGGATGCAGGAAGCTAAGAAAGTGTTATGTAGAGAGATTTGATTACTGGCTAATGGTTATTACGCCTTTAAAGGTATCCAGTTTGGTGATAAAGGACACCAAACTGGGTGTCTTTAACTGGACGTCGACGACGACAGGACTTATGTCCAGCTGTGGCCATCAAGAGATTTTTTAAGTTAATTATAGAGATCTTTCCACTGTCTGCCTTGTCGGTCTGAGCATGGGGTCCTGGGTTCGATCTCCAGGTTGGGCAAAGTGTTATTGAGTTTTTCCATTAGAAATTTCACAGTAGCAGCCTGGAGTCTGGATTTGTACCCGGTTGATGTCAATAGGCTCGCCTCCTATTACATGGGACTTAAACATAACTGGTGAAACGAGGCTGTACCTACTAAAAAACATCTCTGCCGAACCTTTCGGAGAATACCTACAAGGCGTTATGTTATCATTCCATTTATTTTCTCTATTTTACTTCGCTGAAAGAGATTTAAAAAAATGATAATTTGAGATTAAACAATGTGATGCTGTTTGTCATTTCAAATTATTAAAATGTGAATTAAATGTCAAAAAAACTTGTGGTGATCTTAAGCCTCAATGTCAGCAGCAGTCGCCGACGAGCAGTTGGCTCTGTCGACGGTAAAGAGCTGCTCGTGTGTTAAAGGTCTCACAGGCTATGGACCAGCACAAAACTAGTCGTAAGTCGTAATCCAACTGCCCATAATAGACTATTAAACACACACGATCATAAATATTTATTGTTGTCATTTCTAAATCATTATAAACCTGACGATGTGTTAATATAATTTCCATACAAAACAATGACAGAAAGCATAAACTTTCCTCTAATCATAATTCAGCAAACATACAATTTAAACAAACCCTAAGTAATCCTAATAAGTTATTATAAAACCGATTCCACTTTCACCAACCCTACGTTACATAAGGGCGTGCACAGAGGAACGATTTAAAAACGCATTACGTTTGGACGCGCGATGCATTCGGTATAATAGAAATGTGGCACGCCCTTGCATTGTGTCGCTTTCTATGCTATTATTCATAGCTAAGTGACGGTAGTTGCTACTGAACGTTACTTAAAAAGATAAACGGTTGGTAAGTGATTAACTTTGTACTGAATGGGCTTTTGTTACTTTACACGATACGGGAATGGTACTGTGCTACGTGTCGCTGCTTCGATTCCCGCATGTAACAATCATTTATAAGGCCTACATATAGTTGTTCCGGATCTGGGTGTATGTGCATGTGAAAATTTGTGTCTGTAAACGCACCCACGATACAGGAGAAATGCCAGAATACCGCAACGTTATATAAAATAACTACGGACCCGCCCCGGCTTCGCACGGGTCCAATGTAGATACTAATGTGGGGCATATAAACCTTCCTCTTGAATCACTCTATCTATTGCTGAAAACTGCATTAAAATCCATTGCGTAGTTTAAAAGATCTAAACGTATAGACTGCGGGAGCGACTTTGTTTGATACTATGTAAAGATAAAACATAAAATCACGCCTGTATTCCCCGAAGGGTTGGGCAGAGGTGTATAGTAACTAACACCCTCATTTCGTAATAGGGGGCGAGCCTGTTGCCATCAACCGGGCACAAATCCATACTCCGGGCTGCTACTAAGGAATACCATACGAAAAAACCCAATAACACTTTGCCCGACCTGGGGAACCCAGGACCTCACGATCAGCAGTTCCTTGCAACATTGCTGGCTGCAAACAGTTGCCAAGACAATTACAAACTGCTCAGCTATCCTTAACCTAAAACTTAAATGACACATAGGTGATAAAAATAATTATTTATCGATGACAAATAATACATAAAAGTTTTTAATATTATTCATTATATTAAAGGTCCATAATGAACAGCGCCATTATGTTCTATCAAGGAAGCTGAATGGACCTATTCATTGGCTGCCAAAAGCGACGCGAATACGCGCGTGCGCAGGTTTGCGTGCTACATAAATTAACACCGTTATTGTTATTAGGGACTATGATTTAGTTGCGGTTTTGCTTGTCAAGGAGCAAGTGTTAACTGATTGATTTATTTATAGCCGATTCCTATGATTTACCGAGCGTTATTGGTTAAAATTAAAACTCCTGTATCTTTACCAATAACGAAGCAAAGACCTTTATAGCTTTGCATAGTAAACCATCCCATACTTTAGTAGCTTACACTCGTAAAATTATCTAACGAAAATATTTTTAAGCCCGGTTTGGCAATAAAAAATGCTACCATTAGTAAGCATAACGATTCGTTTTTGACCTTAGGAACTGAGCATTCATCACAAAATCCACAGCTCTTAATAATTACAATTTCTCTCATAGACGAATCTTACAGCCAATTATGGATTAATAAATTTGTATATTTTATTTAAGTATTTCATGAAACAGAAAGAGGATGATATACCAATTACCATATACACTGGCCTGCAAAAATAAGTATCACACTTTTAAAATTTCAATTTTTTCTAAACTATAGAAGTTAGAGATTTAAAATAAAAAACGTTTTATAGCAATTTTTATCAGCTTTCTTTGAAACTATAGTAACAAAGTTAAACTCTTTTTTGAGTCCTTTTTTTTCGAAAATATATCTTGTGTACCTAAAAAGTTATTGCAATTTTAAAAGTGTGATACTTATTTTTGCAAGCCAGTATACATGTATGCATGAGTGTGTGCGACTGTGTGTGTGTTGAAGTATAGATGAAAACGTATAGGGGTGTGTGTATAAGCGTAGGGGTTTGTGTATAAGTGTAGGGGTGTGTGTGTGTAAGTGTAGGGGTGTGTGTATGTGTTAGTGGAGTGTGTATTGTAATTTTCTTAGTAAAAACCAAACGAAAAATAGAACCCAGTTATTTTCGATTGCTCGTTCCAAAGATTGTCCACATTACATTATACAATAACTAAAACACATAAGTACATATGTACTACATAATGTATGTGATTGCGTCTGTCAGTGTATGGGCTGCTGTTAATTGTGTGCAAATAACATTTGTTTTAGCGAATCATTGCGGGGGAGGCGATGGGGGCCGAGCTGTACCAATTATTTATTCATCGCTATGCAATAAGTTATGCTGTGACGACGTGGGGAAGGTTGTTGGTGTCAACTGGATCGGAATCTATTAAATGACAGTTGATTCCAAGTTGATATTTCAAATTTCTTGCACAAGATATTAAAAAAATTGTCAATAAAATACCTCACTTAACTGCCTCGTTGGTCTAGTGGTGGCAAGCGCAACTGTTGATCGTGAGGGTCCTGGGTTCGATCCCCAGGTCGGGCAAAGTGTTATTGGGATTTTCCGTTTGAAATTCCTCAGTAGTAGCTCGGAGTTTGGATGAGTGCCCGGTTGATGGCAATAAGCTCGTCCCTTATTTCATAGGACTTGGCGAACTGAAGGTTACGATACATCTCTGCACAGCCTTTAGGTGAATATAGGCGTGATGTTTAGTTATTATATTTTTTTAATAAAATTTCGAGTGATATGAATATAGTTGGACTGTTTAAAGATAAGTTTCACTTGCGTTAACGGTGAAACAAAACATTGTGAGGGAACCGACACCTGAAATGGGTTCAAAAAATTCTCAGAGGTATGTAGACTAACCACCGCCAACCCACACCTGGCTAGCGTGGTAGACTAAGATCTACGCCCTTCTAATTCTGAGAAGAGGCCTATGCCCAGCAGTGGGACAGTAATGGGCTGACTATGAACCTATTCGGTCACCGGAAGAGTATTTCGAGTTTTTTGACTAGCTGGGACTTGCAACCATGTTCTCTCGCATTATTTTATATAATCGTCCGTAAATATAATAGAAGGGTGAATATTCGAAATTTTTTAACATTATTTTAACAAATCATTCTTCTCCCGGGTTGTTAACGTTATAGTATTGTCAGATTGTTTTTATTCTTGTCTTATTGCTTGACGGCAGCGGTATAGTTTGAGTTTTCATTATCATAATTATATTATTAAACATCTGCATTCTTAACTTTGGGATGATGCTAATGACGTTCTCAATTTTTGTTAATATTTTTCGAAGAATGCCCCAGAAAATGTACCTCTTACAATTTTCCCTTATGCAATATAAGTAAGGTAGGTACTACAAGTGACGGCGGCTCTCAAAGCTAAGTGATACTTGTAACTTAGGCCCCTGCTTACCCAACAAAGTCCTCATTACGCGTAGTAAGTTGACTCAACTTAATTGTTTGATGTAACTCGCTAAGTTAACAGGAAGTATAACATAATTATGCTTTGTACTATGGTGTACTGTGTGTGTCATTTTATGTGCACAATGTGGAGTGTGGTATGAACAAAGGTGTAGACCAGGGTCCCCAAACTTTTTTGTCTCATGGAACACTTACTATGTCTTTCAGTTTTGTTAGACCCCTACTCGGCAAATTCATTGACTTCAAATGTGTTTTTGACTGATTTCTAACTGTAGTGAGGTGTAGAGCGAAAAAACAATAAAAAAACCTTATTAAGCCTATGACAGTCCCTACCTACAATATCACTATCGTCGTCAGTCTGTTACGTTTTCAAATAAAAACTAAGCAACAATACATCTGTGTATGTGGGTTATTCCATTAATGGAAAGTCAAAATTAAAATCACAAACTGGTTAAATGACATCCACAATCGTGAACCCCCGTTTACATATCACAGATCCCTAATTTTTTTTCGCCCACATGGACCCCTTGTAGGTCGTCGTCGACCCCTGGGGTCGATATAGACCGCTTTGGGTATCACTGATGTAGACTATGTGGAAATTATATCAATACACCTGTAAAAGACATGAACAGAATCGTCTTGGGGTGAATCTATCATTACAGTTATGGTTAATATCGGTCTGTCAGAATTGTGAGGATGGTAAATAAAGTAAATGAAACCAACATAGACTCTCCACAACTGTGAGTACTTATGTTTGGGTTATTGGTTAGTTAGAGAAGCTATTTCATAATATAATAATTGGACCTACTTATGCAAAAAGGAACCAATCCACACACATGCCAAAATCGAGTTAAGTATGTAGAAAGCTTTAAAAATGCACCTTCTATCGACCCTGTAAGGATCAAAATGATCTTAACTTTGACAGAATATGTGCCAAAGCTGTCAGATCATTTTGATCTTTACAGGGTCAATAGAAGGTGCATTTTGAAAGCTCTTTTACTTAGCTCGATTTTGGAATATGTGTGGATTGGTTCCTTTTTGCATAAGTAGGTCCAATTTAGACAAGATCATAAAATAAGGACAAGCAAATCAGATATAAAAGATCAGACTACTTCGGCTGTTCGACATGGAATCCCGTGCTTAGTCGAATAACCAATGCTTTTATAACCTCGGGTACGTTGATTCATCTTGACGATTACCCTCCTTTATTTATCAACATTGTCCAGTAATATTTAAAGAGGTTAGTTAATCAATTCACGTTACAAGGTATTTCTAATCTAGTTGTGACCGACTGCACGCTGAGGGCAGTCGTTTTGGAGTAATACCCAATGGAGAAAGGTCCCTTGATGGCTATCTGACTAGAAGATGACATGGCAACTGTGCTGAATAGGTATGCTTGACCGCAGGTATTAACTACGAAGCCAAACAAGAGCAAGAGGGATATTGCAATAATGGGCACGTTTGGCCGGTTATTTGATGAATGCAGTTTGTCGTTGTTAGATTTAGATCACAAATGGACTCACGAATCCCCCTTATTCAGTTATATTACGTCACCCGTGACTTGGTGTAACCTATTTTTAGTCAAGTGTTGAAGTGGGGAAGGTAGGTATGTTAACACCTGGTCCATATCCATATAGTCTTACTGACCGTTATCGGTTAACGCTTATATAATCAGACCATTACTGTATCCGTGCCTCGGAGAACACGTTAAACAGTCGGTCCCGGGTGTTATACGAATACCTATGACTGTCGTTACGGATAGTCAGCAGCCCGAAAGTCTGACCACAGGTCTAACCATAGGATATCGGCATTGCCCAGTTACTGGGTTGCGGAGGTTTGATGGCAGTCGCTCCGTGTAAAATACTGGTATTCAGCCGCATCTGGTTAGATTGGAAGCTGACCCCAACATAGTTGGGAAAATGCTAAGCAGAGTTGTAGACAAAATATTGTAGTTTAGGTAACATGTTCCGGATTCAGAATTGACTAGATTTCTGTATTTAATTCTTCGACAAGTCAATTTTCTGATACTGTGAGCCGTCTACCGAGCCTGGTAGAAATAAGCTTCATATTCTAATGTTTACGAACTGATAATTATGTACCTGACAATGATTTTAATGGAATAAATACACTTACTAGTAGTAACTACCTCGGTGGTCTAGTGGTGGCAAGCGGGGCTACTGATTGTGAGGTCCTGGGTTCGATCCCCAGGTTGGGCAGTGTTATTAGGTTTTTCCGTGTCGAATTCCTCAGTAGCAGCCCGGAGATTGGATTTGTGCCCAGTTAATGGCAATAAGTTCGCTCTCTATCACATGGGACTTAAACATAACGGCGAAATGAGGGTGTTACTATACACCTCTGCCCTACCCTTCGGGGAGTACAGGCATGTTTAAATTTTGTAAGTACACATTTGTTTAATTTTTTTTTTCAGCAGCCCTTGCGACCTATGTTACGATTACGTGTTATTTCTACCAAAAAGTATTTATTTCAAAGTAATTCCAACTAAAATACGAAATGATATCTTAATGATATTTCAAACCTTGACATAACTAAACTCAGGGGCGATTTCTACGCCATAAAGATGTCTAATATCATCAAATCTATGTAAATGAGATAACTACAAAGATGCCGCCCACTCAGAGAAATCAGTAAGACACTGTGACCTACTGGTACACTAAAGTTTTACGCGATTTGGACCAGCATGCGAAGGGCGGTACGTTTTTACGGATAAATTATCATAAAATTGATTTAGAGATTTGTAGATGTTAGTGTTTATGAATTATGTAGTCATTTATAAAAATATGAGTAGGTAGTCGGTTAGATTATGTACTTCTTTTTCTTTGTTTATTTTCTTTAGGTAGCGTGTTTAACATTTTTTTTTTAATATTCATATAAAAATATTAATAAAACATTTTTAAATATAAACATAACATAACATCACGCCTTAAATTCCCCGAAGGATTCGGCAGAGGTGTTTTTTTGTACACCCTCGTTTCGCCAGTTATGTTTAAGTCCTATGTAATAGGGGGCGAGCCTATTGACATTAACCGGGCACAAATCCAGACTCCAGGCTGCTACTGAGAAATTCCTAATGGAAAAACCCAATAACAGTTTACCCGACCTGGGGATCGAATCCAGGACCCCATGCTCAACAGTCGTGCTTGCGACCACTAGACCAACAAGTCTGTTTTTTTATTTTTTTATTTATTTACTTCAGTATAATAACTGTCTCGAGGGTCTAGTAGGGGCAAGAACGACTGCTGATCGTGAGTTCCTATGGGTTCTATCCCCAGGTCCGGCAAAGTGTTATTGGGTTGTCCGTGTGGAATTCCTCAATAGCAACCCGGAGTTTGAATTTGTGCCCGGTTGATGACAATAGGCTCGCCCCCTATTACATGGGACACAAACATGTGATGTTATGTGTCCATACTTCATTATTACCGAGTATTTTTACTATAAAAATGCAATTCATATAAAACCATATGAGTGACACCATACAAACAATCTACTTATCTCTATAAGTACCCCATAGAAATTCCTCACCTATATCGTCCTCATTACGAGCTGGTATGTCCCCATAACAGCATGGGATTCTTCCCGTATTACGACATGGGAGGTCGGTGAACTGGTCCCATGCTTTTATAGTGTTATCAAATAAGATATTACGTAACGTAGGTGAATGTACTTACTGTACAATTGATAATTATGAAGCATTCTTTGTATAATCCGGCCATTCAAATTATGTATAAAATGTAAACATACCTTTGATTGTAAAATTTTCATTGTGCTTTTAGAATCTATTAAACATACACATTTTAAGAAAACTTTAATTATTGTCGACTGTCTTGTCGCAAGTGCGACTGCTGAGCATCACGCCAGTATTCCCTGAAGGGTAGGGCATAGGTGTATAGTAACGCCCTCATTTCGCTCTACCCTCAGTCCCATGTAAGAGGATGCGAGCCTATTGCCATCAACCAGGCACAAATCCAAACTCCAAGCTGCTACTGAGGTATTCCACACGGAAAAACCCAATAATACTGTCCGACCTGGGGATCGAACCCAGGACCTAACGATCAGCAGTTGCGCTTGCCACCACTAGACCAACGAGGCAGTTAATAGATTTTCACTTACCAAAATCTTACATTTAGGTAAGGAGGTAACCTTGTATTTACCTTTAGATGAAGTTGGTATCACCGTAGATAACAGTTAATTAAACCAAACAATAGAGAATTATATTCAGTGCAGTATTAGTTCACTGAAGCACGTTACTGCCGCACGTGTCGCCAAGTGGCTCACTAAATGATAAGGTAATTATTGTGTCACCAAAATTAAGTGGGATAAGTGGGCACTGTTGCATTTCAGTCCGAGGAATTTACCTATGAAGAAAGATGCGCACTAATCCAGACTCCCCTAACGAGTGTCACCCAGGCTCTGGTGACACAAATGGTGGGATCGCCGTCAAATTTACCAGTATACAACTCATCTCCGTCTTTCAGCAAAGTGCGTCTGCAGGGTTAACATTGCAGGGTTGAAATGCAACCAATTTAAGCCATCAAAATGTTCTACCGAAATTCAGTGGATATTAAGCTTTTTTTTTAATTTTGTATTTTAATATTGACAATGGTGTCGATTCTGTCCCGCACTTTGACAGGACTAAACTAAAATAAGGGTGTTTGTCTCCTTCTGTTTCAATAGAAAAAAAAGTGACAGTTGTGTTTAATCTAGTTTGATATTGTCAAAATGTGCACCATTATCGGCATTGTCCAGTAACTGGGTTGCGGAGGTCTGATGGCAGTCGCTTCGTATAAAATACTGGTATTCAGCCGCATCTGGTTAGATTCGAAGCTGACCCCTACATAGGAAAAAGGCTAGGCAGAATCTGTATTTTAGTATTGACTTTTTATGTACTTCGAAATTTTAAACAACTATTTGGACGAAATTCAAACACGATAATTCTAAACGACATTGTATTTGTTCACGATATGCAAAATTTAAACTGATGCAACCTTCACGACGTCTAACTAAGGTCGCCGGCTGATGTTCCGCGTTCTAACCTCAAACTGTGTTAAATATATTAAATATATTTGTCAAATATATATATTAAGTATTGTAGTATATGAAATTGAACAGACTATACTTCCGGTGATATATTTTTTGACAAATATTATGTAAGATAGGTAATTGATTAATATTATGTGATATTGCGTCTCTATAAAGATTGACAAGCATATCATTTTGGGAACTAAGGCATAATATCAGCAAGCACATTGGGTCACCCGCGCGACGGCGCAACGAGTATTCCCAAGGAGGGTTGATGTCAGGCAGGCGGCCGGTCATAAAACAATAAGCCAAAACCTCTAATAACATGGATTTCATAAATACATGTTGTGCCGACGCCACCTAGTGTGGGATAAGGGCAGGAAGAAGAAGATTGCGCCTGTATAGTACAATATTAGTCGGTAAGGGGGTACTAATCCAAAAGGGTGTTAAAGTACCCATAACAATGAATAAATATTGTTCTACGAGTTTCCCTAGAAGTCAATAGTTTAAGAGAAATAGCTGTTCAAAGATTTCATAAAAAATACGCTAAAATCTATGTATCCTGAGATATGATCAGCTGTATTTACATTTTAGGTTATATTTTGGGTCACGGATTTGAAGCTCCATTTTCTGAATTCGCAACTAAAGCAGGGATGAATTTGCATTTTGCATGGAAATAAAAAATGACATTTTAAGATTTGCTTTAAAACAGTCATCAGTGATACATTAAGTGGCCCGTGGATTTGTACCCTCTTTCTGACTAATCTATAGGTATACTAATTATTATAAAGAGGAAGGATTTGTATTTTTGTATGTAACGAATAAACTTAAAAACTACTGGACCGATTTCAACAATTCTTTTACCGTTAGAAAGCTACATTATCACTGAGTAACATAGGCTACGGGCGGAGCCGTGAGGACACAGCTAGTCTTGTATAAAATCACGTGCAGTGTGAAGAAATTAAGTACAATATTAACAACTCACGTAACGTAATCACGAAGTCTACTATTAAAAGTAGATGAAGTTGGCGACTGAGTTTACCCACAGTCTTACTTTTTTTTATTTGAATAAAAAGATCAAGGAAATAGGAACTTCCAGCGACCCATCCCAGTTTTTTCGTGCAAACATGTTCTGTCCAGCCTTTTCCCAACTATGTTGGGGTCAGCTTCCAGTCTAACCAGATGCGGCTGAATACTAGTATTTTACACGGAGCGGCTGCCATCAGACCTCCGCAACCCAGTTACTAGGCAATACCGATATCCTAAGATTAGACCGGTTGTCAGACTTTCGAGCTTCTGACTTCCCGTAACGATTGTCATAGGTATTCGTATTCCAGGACCGACTGTTTAACGTGCTCTCCGACGCACGGAGTGGTCTCGACGTGTAACGAACAGTATCCCATCCGTGGACTGACCGCGGCAAGCGCAGCTTAACCTTACAAATAGTATGATCCGCGCGAATTAGCCACGAGCCCCACTATTTCGTGGAAATATAAAACAAAATAATTCAGACACCATAATTCCTGACACCATCAGCCACCGTGACCATCTGTAACCATAACCTGATTAATGAACACAAAACCATGCAAACAAGATCACTTGAACCATCCCTGTCCCCAAAAGGACATACTTCAAACTTAGCCTATCATTAATCATTGAAGTAAGTGCGTATGTAAGTAACCATATAGCAGAAATGTTGCAGAAGACCCACTAATATAAATTCAAAGACCAATGACAATGTCACGCAAACACAACGCAAACAGACGATTGGACGTAATAAAAATGTCGGTATAATGCGTCTGATTCAACTGCTGTTGTTTGTGACGTAATCGATAAAGAGAAAGAGATAGATAATGGTCTCAGAGATAGTCTAACCACATCCCGCTTCTTCAACTGTCAATTTCATCTGCATGTAGTGCACCTTCCATACGGAAATACCCAATAACACTTTGCCCGACCTGAGGATCGAACCCAGGACCTCACGATCAGGTGTCGCACTTGCCACCACTAGACTAACGAGACAGTTCGGCCAAGCTAAGTCATCATCATCATCAGCCTGAAGACGTCCACTGCTGAACAAAGGCCTCCCCCTAAGTACTCCCCCCAAGCTAAGTACTACGTTTAATTTTCTACTACAGTGATTAGACACTTTTCCGATTAACCTATGCCAAAGTGGCATGTGAGCTTTCGTGCGTTTTTTTGGAATGGGCCTTCTAAGTAAATTTTATAGTTGTATCTTCAACTAAACACATGTTTGCAAGTGGGTCAAAACCGCGTCTCAGGGCCACTGAGACAATTGTTCACAGTGATATATGGTGGTAAGGATACGCGGATAATATTCAGTTTACATGCTGAGGAAATATAGAAATAATTGTCATTGTAAACATAACATCGCGCCTTGTATTCCCCAAAGGGTTCGGCAGAGTTATTTTTAGTACCTATACCCTCGTTTCGCCAGTTATGTTTAAGTCCCATGAAATAGGGGGCGAGCCTATTGCAATTAACCGGGCACTAATCCAGACTCCGGGCTGCTACTGAGAAATTCCTAATGGAAAAACCCAATAACACTTTGCCCGACCTGGAGATCGAACCCAGGACCCCATGCTCAGCAGTCGCGCTTGCGACTACTAAACCAACAAGGCAGTCATTGTATTAACTTCAAATTCGTTCCGTGGGGGGACGGATTCAGAATACAATTCCCCTCCGTCGACGGGCAAGCTAGTCGTAAGAGGTGACGAACTTGGCACTTTATTGTGTTCGTTATTACGGAAACACGAAAATGTGATGGGTGAACCAAAACCTATGTATTTAAATCCTCTTTAAAAATACTCATAAACATAATCTGCCCATTACTGCTCCACTGATGGGCATGGGCCTCTTCAGAAAGGTTTAGGCCGTAGTCCACTTCACTGGCCTGGTGCGGGTTGGCAGACTACTCACACCATCGAGGACTTTATGGAGCCCTCTCAGGTGGGCAGATTTTCTTACGATGTTTTTCCTTCACCGTTAACGTAATTGATAATCAAATTCTGATCCGCACATGAATTCGAAAAGTCAGAGGTACTGGCAGGGATCGAACTCAGACCCTCCTGCATTTCAATCGCTAGGCTATCCTGGGCTACTACTTACCCCAAAAATGAAGAGCATAATGTTATTTAACCGACACCGATAGGTATATCAGGTCGCAGCTGGTAAAAGAAATCATAGATAAGTCACGGAAACTAACATGGAAAGTGTTCCTATATCGTATACAACGAGTCCTCTTTACACGACACGACTAATCGTAACATAACAACGACTTGGCAGAATCGTAGCCTTTTTTCATCGTGTCAGTATTTTGCACGAACCGACTGTCATCAGACATCCGCAAAGTTTTTTTTGTTATATAAACAAAAGTAGACCATTGACATAATTGTATAATATTTCTATGAAATGCTAATTCGTGTCTAGGATGTATTTAAATTGATATTTAAGATAAAGATCGCGAATTTGCATCATTCTGAGATCACTATCGTAGAATTCACAAACGTTTTGATGCATTCACAGCCGCATTCGTTTTAATATGATTTCATTGATAACTATTTGATACCGGTTAGAACTGTTTCTTTGTTATCTATAGAATCTAGCATTTTATCTGTAATTGATTGTAAATATCCGCTGCTAAACATCTCTGAGATATGTCATCTCTGCCATAATTATACGAGTTTCAATAAACATTCCCATACAGAAATAATGTTGTAATTACTAATTGCCATACTTTGCAGGAGTTAAATAATTGTAGTTATGGTATTATCTATGCAAAGATTTTTAATTATGATTATTATAGGTAACCGTAACCAGACCAACATTTCTGTCTAATCCTATACTTGATATAAATATGGTGTAGTTACGGTTATGGTTAGTTGGTGCAACTGATAGTTCCTAAAACTACATTTTTCTAACTTACCGTTATCTGGCTACCCTTCAATGACAGACAAAATAAATCTATACTTACTAATATTATAAAGTTGAAGAGTTTGTTTGTTTGAACGCGCTAATCGCAAGAACTACTGGTTGAAATTGAAAAAATATTTTGTGTTGGATAGTCCATGTATCGAGGAAGGTTATAGGCTATATAACATCACGCTACGATCAAGCGGAGCATAAATGAAAAAAGTTGCAAAAACGGGAAAAAAGTCCACCGGCCGCTAGAATCTAAATAAAGATGGCAGAAAACTCTCTTTAAAAAAAATTACCTTTAATCCCTTTGAACTAAATTAATATCGGATCGTGTAAATGGGAACCTATTTGAACATAACTTTTTTAAAGATACGCTGTAATTGAGAATGAATTATCAGCTATTGATAATGCTTGTGGACTACCGAGAGTTTGATGCTATATGCAGACAAAAAATAATATCTCAAAACCCTTTTGGTCCGGCTTATTACACGCTCAATCTTATTTGCGCAAGCAAGCATGTACGGCAAACGGCTTGCACAGATTGATTGCGTATGCAAGTTGCTGCGTGTAGCCGGACCATTATGAAGACAGTTATTGATGATAAACATCTAATGCGGCGGTCCGGGTTTAAGAGCCGCTGTTGCGTGGCAACGCTTGCGGTGGCAGACCTTCGTATCTCGTCGGCTCTCCTTGGTTTGATGGGCCAGTTTTTGTTTTTTACAAAATGAATTGCGGTGTTTCACATCTGCCAGTGACCCGCGACCGGGTTAATTTTTTTTTCACAATCCCATGATATTTTTAAAACAACGCAATGCTCATACACTTTATCGCTAACTATTTAGTATAGTATCTCTTGCAGTAGAACCCAGTCTTTACCAAGTACACGTATGCAATCTCGATCCCTACCGTCATGTCGCCCACTGCCGGCGTGTACCTTTGAAGTCGCCGACATGCGCAGGAGTCGAGATATAACCACTTATCGGTTATGTTAGTTGGAGTCGGTTTCCAGAAATATGTTGTTTGTCGATTAAAAGGAAGATTTGATTTTTCCTTGTAGGTATACTTATCACAGTAATTATAATTTTAACTTTATCATTGTTAAACATAAAACTCCACTAAACATATGATCATTACCAAGAAAACCTAGGAGGTTCAAATAATGGTGGGTAGTTATTTTGATTTTAGAATTTACCACATTATAGTAAGTTTGATTTATTTATTTAGTACGGTAGAACCAATTACTCTATACAAGGTTAGTCGGAAAGGGGGTACTAAGCCGCGGGCCTCTTAATGTACCACTGATGATTGTTTTAAACAAAGTGTGAAAAATTTCAAAATTCGATTAATTTTTTTTCCATGAAAAAATATGTTTTAGTTTTTTCAAAAATTCTTCATCCCTGCTTTAGTTATGAATTCAAAAAATAGAGTTTCTAATCCGTAACCCCAAATATGACCTAAAATGTAAACACAGCTGATCATAGTTGAGGATAGATAGAATTTAGCGTATTTTTTATAAAATCTTTGAGCACCTATTTCACTTGAACTATTGACTTTTGGGGTAAGTTGTAGAACAAAAGTTATCCATTATTATGGGTACTTTAACACCCTTTCGGCTTAGTACCCCCTTTCCGACTAACCTTGTATATTTATACATATATACAGCTTTGGTGTAAATAGTGATTCAACATATTATAGGGATCCACACATCGTATATTCATCCATCACATACAATCATTTGAACATTTTTTTTACCTTTGGTCTCAGTTTTCTTTTTTTTTTATATATTCACATCCTTTATATCAATTGCCGTGCGTTACTCTCGCAAAAACTCAAAAATGGCTCGACTGATTAGATTTTTTTTGTTTGTTTCAATACTGGCGGGGGTATAGGAAAAAAGAAGTTATACTGTAAATTAACTTTGTTTCTTGATTAAATTACTATTTCGAAACTTTATAACACATAAAATACGTAGTAACTTACTCTTATCAAACGTATGTTTGAAGTATCGTCGGTGACATCAAAGAGGACGGTATGCGGTACAGGACCGGAAGATTGGTAGCTGTGGGCACTGCGGCAGTGTGGAATAAAACCCGAGAACTGATTTGTACGTGAAGTTATGTGAAATGTGCATCTTTTTCATAACTAAACACCAGCCTTATTTTTGAAATACAGGGTGTAAAAATACCTTTAACGAAGCCGAAGTCCACGCATACTATACATCAAACTAAGTAACATACAGCAAAAATAATTGCTGGGAAACAACTTTTATTGTTTGATATTAAAAAACAGCTTTTAATTGTAGCGCACAATGGAAGCGCGCGCGCAGCAGACTGTGCCTGCATTTCGAAAATGTTGATAATGTTTGTATAGAAGAATGTTTAGTAATAACATTTAAACTTAGTTTTTGTGAAAAGCGTTCAAAAATATGGTGACTTTGAACTTCAATATCTTCATAACCAGTCATTTCCAAGTATGGCCCAATACCAAAAAATCTTCGTAATGATGGGAAAAATACGTGGCTCTCGGCTTCGTTAAGGGTATTTTTACACCCGATATGTACTAAATCAGTATTAACGTATTCATGTTATAAACCACTCTATATTATTATTTAAATTTCCTATGTACATGGAAGAAAAATGTGATCTTTCAACTCACATATTTTGCACACAACGTTCCGGTGTTGTTGTTATTTATATCAATAAGTTTTCTACCTACCCTACATGGTAATACAGGATTGAACATAATTACCTCCTGTCAATACACAAGTTACCATAGAAATAAAGTGATATAATCGTTTTTGTTTATTATAGAATACATTTTGACTGTTACATTGATCTAGCAGTCGCACACGCAGATGCAGAGCGGGTCCTGGGTACCATTCTTAGGTCAGGAAAACTGTTAAAGGATTTTTCTGTTAGGAAAATAGTAACAGTCCGGAGATTGGAATTATGGCGGATAAATGACAATAGGCCCGCTTCCTATTAGATGGAACTACAGATGGGTTCTTACTCGGATAAATACTCGAAATCGAGTAAATACTCATAATCATAATAGTGTCGTCTTCTTCTCCCTGCCCTTATCCCACACTAGGTGGGGTCGGCACAACATGTATTCCGTAAATCCATGTTGTTAGTGGTTTTGGCTTATTGTTTTATGACCGGCCGCCTGCCTGACATCAACCCTCCTTGGGAATACACGTTGTGCTGTCGCGCGGATAACCCAACGTGCTCGCTGATATTATGCACTGAGTCTCAAAATGATATGCTTGTGAATCTTATTGCCGTCTACTAAGCAGACTATGTTCTTCTTGGTGGAGTATACTTATTACATATACATAAAATGAGTATATTATCCAATTTTTACATCGTCGACGCCGAAATTGGGGTATACATAATGGCTAATTTACATAAGGTCGGTGACCGAATATGTCGACCGAAGTCGGATTTATCGAATTTGTTAATAATAACAAAAGAATAATAATTTACACTAGTCGGTGACCGCAAACGGGCTGCGATCGAATACGGTCAAACTACTAACTTGACGACATGTTTGGTGCAGTGGCTGAGCGATCGGCTTCTGCGCTACGGGTGGTGGGTACGATTCCCGCACGGTACAAATATTTGTATGGCCTACAGATAGTTGTTCCGGGTCTGGATGTTTGTGCGTGTGAAGATTTGTGTCTGTAAACGTACCCACGATACAGGAGAAATCATAGTGTGGGGCAAAGTTTAAAAGAAAAATGCTATCTTGCCTAGCTTTTCATCTATGTTGGGGTCAGCTTCCAGTCTAACCAGATGTGGCTGAATACCAGTATTTTACACGGAGCGACTGTCATCAGACCTCCGCAACCCAGTTAGGTACTGGACAATGCCGATATCCTAAGTTTAGACCAGTTGTCAGACATTTGTGCTTCTGACTTCCCGTAACGACTGTCATAGCTATTCGTATGACATCCGGGTCCGACAGATTAACGTGCTCTCCGAGGCACGGAGGGGTCTCATTGTGTAACGAACGGTCACCCATCCAAGACAGACCGCGGCAAGCGCAGCTTAACCTCACAAATCGTATGATCCGCGCTGTTGGTAATTAGTCATGAGTCTTCTTCTTCTTTTCTTGTGGATAGTGACTAACCTGGTGTCAGAGTTTATGCCGCCCATGGGCCTCTGATTTGGCTTCACATGTCGTCGAGAAATATCTCTCAGGCATGCCGGTTTCCTCACGATGTTTTCCTTCACCGTTTTTAAGCAAGTGATAATTATACAATACGCACATGAATCCGAAAAGTCAGAGGTGCGTGCCTTGGGTTCGAACTCGAGACCTATGACTTGGCAGTCCGACGGTCACACTACTAGGCTATCACTGCGTGAGTAATATGGCCAAACTGAATAATGTCAATGAGCCATTACACTTAATACAACATTTCTTATTTTTACTGCATATTAAGTTATATATATTAAGTTGTTTATACAGCTTGTTAACTAACACCATTATATTGTTTATGATCTATTAACACTATTAAAAGTGACACATGTTAATAACAATGTTCTCTTGTTGCAGATTTCCTCATGTTATCCTGTGTAAGATAATTGTAAGTGCTTTAGTTAACACATGCGGTTAATAGATATATTAATATACATTAGATGAACAGATGGACGTGGCATGGTGCATAGTAGGTACTTACTTGGTTCTTTTTATAGGTATTTACTTAGCTGGCTAAGCACCTATACCACTTATAATAAGCACTTATTTGATACCTAGTTTCAAGTGTATAGCACTTGTGGGTTGCAGCTGAAAATCAGCATTGTATTATACACTTGGGAGCAATGAATCCGGATCACCAACATACATTTTTATATCTCGGAAAAAAATGTTAAACATTATTTAACATTTTAACATTATTTTATTTATGTTAGTGACCCGGATTCATTGCTCTCGATTGTAATACTACCTCCTGATATCATGGTAAGCTGATGGCTGTTGTAGCACATTTTTATCATTTTCATATAAACTTATTCCTTATTGTATTGTGTGTCAATAAGTATGTTATTCTTACTTTCTTCTTTCATAGAGGATCTCAGACTTTGATACTAAGGCCCGGTACTCGCCAACATTGTGCCATTTTCCGCAAATTGGTCCCTTGAAGAGCGCTTAGGTCTCAGGTTCACTGGTTTTGACATGACATAAATCACAAAAAAAAAAACAGGTAAAAGAAATATCCCTAAAGACCAGCGCAGACAAGGGGCAATCATCGGAGTAGGTACTACTTTTCACCTCATCTTATTATGACCTTACACGATCAAACTCAACTTGAATTATTGTACTACGGTACACCTCTACCTTGGTTTTGGTGAATGCACTACCGAATTCCGCGACGTCGGTCATAGGTCCTCGGAGGAGCACCATGGGGTTTTAGCCGATAAGAGTCATTCCCCTTCGCCTTCCCCAGGGCGGAGGATATACACTAAAATAGACCCAAAAAATAAACAAAAAAAGACCTCTACCATCACCTTTTAGGGATCACAGATGGATGTCACAATTTAGTATTTTTTTGACAAATGCCTTAAAAAGCTCTTAAAAGTCATTTCGCAAAACATATGGCGTTATAAAAACCAGTAATTAATCTCTGTGATACGACAAATGCGTCTTTTGTCCCATCTAGATCGCGGCTAGGAAGCGCGTGCGCACGTTCCAAATATGGCACATAAGTACTGTTTGTGTAAAACCTTGGTGTTGTGTGCCAGCAAAAACGTTGTTTTGCCTTATGTAGGTAGTTAAATGTGTAATAGATTTTTATTTAGTCGTTTATAAGGTTGACTGTTATTAATGGTTCCTGCCTTCCTGGTAGGGTCAGGTTTATAAATATATGTTTTGCCGTTATCTTTACTACGTCATCAAATTTCTCTCATAACAAATCACACTATGAAGATGTAAAACGTTCTAATCAAATCTTACGACCAATTATAGACCAGAGGATTATTGTTATAACAGATCATCACGCCTTGTATTCCCCAAAGGGTTCGGCAGAGGTGTTTTTAGTACACCCTCGTTTCGCCAGTTATATTTAAGTCCCATTTGACAGGGGGCGAGCCTATGGCAATTAACCGGGCACAAATCCAGACACCGGGCTGCTACTGAGAAATTCCCAATGGAAAAAACCAATAACATCGCCCGAACTGGGGATCGAACCCAGGACCCCATGCTCAGCAGTCGCGCTTGCGACTGCTAAACCAACAAGGCAGTCAAATTCTCGGATTATTGTTCTCTCTCAAGTTGTAGTATATACAAGGTTAGTCGGAAAAGGGGTACTAAGCTGAAAGTGTGTTTAAGTAACCATAATAATGGATAACTTTTGTTCTACAACTTTCCCCAAAAGTAATAATTTTAAAAGAAATAGCTGTTCCAAGATTTCATAAAAAATACGCTAAATTTTATCTGTCTTCAGCTATGATCAGCTGTGTTTACATTTTAGGTCATATTTGGTGTCACGGATTAGAAGCTCCATTTTATGTATTCGTAACAAAAGCAGGGATGAACAATTTTTGAAAAAACTAAAATAAACACCATTTTGCATGTTTTTTTTTATCGAATTTTGTTCAACACTTTCTTTAAAACAATCATTAGTGATACATTAAGTGGCCCGAGGCTTACTAACCCCTTTCCGACTAACCTTGTACATGTCCAACGCTAATATGACACGTTGAATCAATCGATAAAACCTTAAAAGACACTCATTCAAATCAGACAACGGAAGTTACAAACACCTATTACAAATAAAACCCACTAATCGACGCCATGACACATAATCAATAGTTAGAATCGTCTGGATGTCCGGTGATACAAGGGGCTCATCGATGGATGTCTGTTAATGGACAGCGTCCATAGATGGACATAAAGGCTTATTGTTTGAATGGAACGCTGAAGTGACAGTTGACGTAGGGTTGGCATAAAAACAAATAAAAGACTTCTCTTTTGAATAATAATTAATCTAGCTGCAGTTATTGGAATGTAACAAGCAGTACAATATTTTTTGTAAATATAAATAATTTAGGGGGCTCGTGGTTAAAAAAGCTGCGCTTGCCGAGGTCAGCCCGTGGATGGGTGACCATTCCTTACACATCAAACTCCTCCGTGTCTTGCAGAGATCCCGGTTGTCATACGATTACTTATGACACTCGTTACGAGTAGTCAGAAGCCCGAAAGTCTGTTAACCGGTCTAACCTTAGGATATCGGAATTGCCCAGTAACTGGGTTGCGGAGGTCTGATGACAGTCGCTCCGTGTAAAATTCTGGTGTTCAGCCGCATCTGGTTAGACTGGAAGCTGACCCCAACATAGTTGGGAAAAGGCTAGGCAGAACGAACAGGTTTTAAATCTTGCAACAGATTTTTCAACTACTTCTGGTTATCCGATTCTCCTGAAACTTCGCACACAAATTCAATTCCCATGACAATACAACAATGTAATAATTTCAACCTTCAATCCTCATTTTCTGATGCTGCAAGAGTACTGCAAAATAAAACCGTTTATAACTTACAAGATTTTAATTAAGGGATTTTAAATTTAACTAATTATAAACTTTTATAACCTCTACTATTTATACTAACAAATACAACTACTAAATATACCTGCCTCGTTGGTTTAGTGGTAGCAAGCGCGGCTGCTGTTCGTAAGGTCCTGGGTTCGATCCCCAGATCCGGCAAAGTGTTATTGGGTTTCCCGTGTGGAATTCCCCAGTAGCAGCCCGGAGTTTGGATTTATGCCCGATTGATGGCAATAGGCTCGCCCCCTATTACATGGGACTTAAACATAAAGGCGAAATGAGGGTGTTACTATACACCGCTGCCAACCCTTCGGGAAATACAGGCGTGATGCTAAGAAATATTTTTAAACTACCATCCCTGCAGTCGGACAGGAAGCGTCTACTTGTGCAGTGAGACAACGCTCAGGCCGGACACATCAACGACCTACACTACTGCGTTAATATGCACTGTGACAGCTTTATTGCTTTCATATCATTTGAAGACTCCCGACATGAACCGCTTTATTGTTTAAACAAATTGTATAAATAAATTGAGGAGTCATGATAGTCATGATTAGACATGAAATTTTAGTCCTTTCATTTAAAACAATCATCAGTGATACATTAAGTGGCCCGCGGCTTAGTACCCGCTTTTCGACTAACCTTGTATATTACAGTGGTGGCCAAATAATTAGTAACGATCATTACTACATACATCGTTATGATAAATACTCGCTATACATTTTTATCAGTCTATTATTAATGACTTTTAACGACGTCATTATGTAGGCCCATCAATTGTGTTTAATACATGAGGACATATTGAGGAAAACAACAAACTCCTAATAAAATGTACAATCTCTTTGTAAACAGAGGTGGCATTTGAAATGAACTGAGAGCAGGACAAATAATTAGAAACGACTACTACAAGGTTAGTCGGAAAGGGGGTACTAAGCCGCGGGCCACTTAAAGTATCACTGATGACTATTTTAAAGCAAGTGTTAAAATTTCAAAAATCGATAAACAAAATTGCATGCAACAAGATTTTTACTTTAGTTTTTCAAAAAAAAACATACCTGCTTTAGTTATGAATTCAGAAAATTAAGTTTCTAATTCGTGACCCCAAATATGGCCTAAATAGTAAACACAGCTGATCATAGCTATGGACAGAGAGATTTTAGCATATTTTTTACGAAATCTTTAAAAAGCTATTTCTCTTAAACTATCGAGTTTTGGGGAAAGTTGTAGAACAAAAGTTATCCCTTATTATGGGTACTGTAACACTCTTTCGGCTTAGTACCCCCTTACTGACTAACCTTGTATATCTTGTGTATATATAAAAGGAGAAGCTGACTGACTGACTGACTGATCTATCAACGCACAGCCTAAACGGCTGGGGTTAGAAACTTGACATTTTGACAGTAGGTTCATTTTGTGACGTAAACATCCACTAAGAAGGGATTTCTCGAAATTCAACCCCTAAAGGGGTAAAATAGGGGGTGGAAATTTGTATGAAAATTCACGCGGACGAAGTCGCGGGCTAAGTGCTAGTATAACATATATTGTATCTTCACCTATAATAATATACCGATCAAGTTCCACATCAACAGTACCGATTAAGGTGGACAGCATCGTGAAGCCGCAGGCTTACCTGTCAATATGTTAATCCATTTAATAACATACCGGTCATTTTCAAGGTCTCTGTCTTCTATAACAATAGACTGATTATAGGGGAATAGGTGGACATGTCTCCCAGATAAGTTGATACAGTAGCTAGCCAATCTATACCTTTTGCAAAACCATAGATCGCTAATTTATGCGATAGTTCAGGAACTGGATAATGGATGGAAATTGGACAAAAAAATATCTGTATACATTTTTGATCATTTTAATAGGAGAAGTAATTATTAAATGATACAAGAAACACATGTTTGATTAGCAAAAAAATCTACTATTAAAAAATCTGAGCACCTCGACTAGGTAAGATTCGATTAGAAGTGTGGTTATTCCTTTTTAACAATACAGAAAAGCTTATTGTTGAAAATCTGACACCATTTTCTCCGCCGATGATGCATCCTTGATCAATTATACAATTTCGCTGAACAAAACCTCAATATGTAGCTAGCCGTTTAAATGATAGTCATTTATGGTTACCCTCTAACCGGTGAAGAGGTGATACCTAATATCGTAAAATTATTAGGTATAAACATACATTCGTCTAAAATGCCATCATCTGTTATAAGCAGTAGCCTCAGATCACAACCGAATGATTTTATAAGAGTTATTGTTACCTATTAGATCGAACCCAAGACTTCACGATCAGCAGTCGCGCTTGCCACCACTAGACCAACGAGGCATTCAACCGGGTACAACTCCAAGCTCCGGGCTGCTACTGAGGAATTCCACACGGAAAAACCCAATTAGACTTCAACATAATGGCGAAATGAGGGTGTTACTATACACCTCTGCCCAACCCTTCGGGGAATACAGGCGTGATGTTATGTTATGTTGTTATAAGAGGTCCTAAATCAGAGTATTAAGATTATAATAATTCCTCTCTTCCTCTTAGCCTTTTCCCAATTATCTTGGGGTCAGCTTCTAGTCTAACCAGATGCGGCTGAATACCAGTATTTTACACGGAGCGACTGCCATCAAACCTCCGCAACCCAGTTACTGGGCAATGCCGATATCCTAAGGTTAGACCGTTTGTCAGACTTTCGGGCTTCTGACTACCCGTAACGACAGTGATAGGTATTCGTATGACACCCGGGACCGACGGCTTAACGTGCTCTCCGAGGCACGGGATGATTATAATAATTATGATAAATAAATATTATACTTGCAAGTACAATAATTTATCAGTCGCTAAGCATCGTGTGGCCGGAGGCTGAGCTGTCAATATTATAATCCGTTGCATAATACAATGGTCTGTTTCAAGGTCTAGTCCTCACATCGACGGGTGTAGCAAGAGACACATGAGCCTTAATTGAGACCTCTAACATGTCTCTTTTCTTTTCAGGGTTGGTAGTTGGTAGAGGTCGGTGTTCACCTGGACCCTCCAGTTTTCTTATCTTGTCAGGGTATAATTTCTAGAAACTATTGGATCTTCTTGCCCTGTAAAACATCTTTATTTTTAATTCCAGTAGTTTCTAAGTATCTTATATATTTTTTATGTCACCAACCAATCTGGCAATCCTTAAGAAATCCATGACATTCATGCTCTATTTTAAGTCACCCCTTAAAACTGTCTCTTCCTCCTAAAAAACGAGGACATCTTCCCTGGACTCCTTCCTAAGATGAAATTGAGGGATCTCATATTCCCATCTCAGTCTAATCCAAAAACGATTTGTAAAATTTTGATACCTGTCTATCACATAGTAACTTTTCCTCAAGAAACTTATTCAAGTCCACCATTAAATATTTTTAGAGCCAAGAGCGTCTTTTTTCATTTTGTTAAATGAGGAGCACTAACTGAATCAGCACCTAAATAAAAAAAATGCTCAAAATATTACTGTTAAAAAAGTTCCCCAACACTCTAAATTAGTACACAACATTTATCGTAATCTAAACTAATCTAAAGAGTACTAAAATACTTATCACTCTTATTATTAAAACAATAAATAAATAAACTCAGCTAAGATCGTCAGCGTGGCCGGAGGCTACTGTCAATATTATATCCGTTGCATAACACACCGGTTTCAAGGTCAGTGTCGATGCGCGCGCGCAGCTTGTACAGCTAATGGAGTTTTTGTTTAGATTGTCTTGGTATTAATTTATTATAGAGATTTTTATGTGCATGTGTTTAATTGTACAGTTGTTGGTTGAGTAAAAAGTTTTATTATTATGTCAGAAGTTCTGTAGGTGTATTATGAGGAGTCTCGTTGTTGAGTATCCACCATTGATAATTATGAATTTAGTTCAAATAACATAACATCACGCCTGTATTCCACGAAGGGTTGGGCAGAGGTGTATAGTAACATCCTCATTTCGCCGTTATGTTTAAGTCCCATGTAATAGGGGGCGAGCCTATTGCCATCAACCGGGCACAAATCTAAACTCAGGGCTGCTACTGAGGAATTCCACACGGAAAAACCCAATAACACTTTGCCCGACCTGGAGATCGAACTCAGGACCTCACGATCAGTAGTCGCGCTTGCCACCACTAGACCAACGAGGCAGTTTAGTTGAAATAGTTTCAGAAAAACGTTGATATCCTATCGATTGGGCGCTTACCTTCCATGCAGGAAGGTCAGAAACCTGCACAACTGAGAGGGCTCTATAAAGTTTTCGATGGTGTGTGTAGTCTGTCAACCCGCACCAGGCCAACATGGTGGACTAAGGCCTAAACCCTTCTCATTCTGAGAAGAGGCCCGTGCCCATCAATGGACCATACATAGTGGGCTGATTATGCTATGCTAGTTTCGGAATTACGTATGAAAATCACAAAGGTGATGGCACACCAGTTACCCTGAAGGGTAAGGGAAAGGTGTAGACAAGCCACCGCCTTTTCTCGAAGAAAAGATAAAGTTTTTTTTAAATATTATCATCGTTATTAGCATTAGAAAGCTAAAAGTTAGGTTACTTTACACACCATTCTTCTTTGGTCTGTGTCAATTTCACTAAGATCTTCCCTTGGATCTTTTAATCACCTGACTGCTGAAACTATCATCGTTTTAAATTCGCAACGCCCTAAGCAATCAAGCGGAACTTCAGAAACCTAAGTTTGGACAAAAACATGGGAAAAAATCCAATAGTCATTGTAAGTAAAAACCCAAAGATAAGTCACTTCCCCGCCATTAGTAGGTTCTACTTAGAATGAGCAATGACTAAGTAAAAAGCTATTTTTTTGACGTTAAGTAAGGTTTGGTACCTGTCTGGTGGTACTTGTAAACTATAAAATAACTACCTATAATGCTTTTGCCCAATTGCGACTTAAACGGTAGCTATAAGAACTAAGTGGTTATAACTAAATAGATTCACTTTTTTGGTGTTTGGAAGCTCATTTCTCACCTTACAAACTGCCTTGTTAGTCTAGTGGTGGCAAGTGCGACTGCTGATCGTGAGGTCCTGAATTTGGTCTCCAGGTTGGGCAGTGTTATTGGGTTTTTCCGTATGGAACTCCTCAGTAGCAGCCCAGAGTTTGGATTTGTGCCCGGTTGATGGCAATAGGCTCCCATTACATGGGACTTAAACATAACGGCGAAATGAGGGTGTTACTATACACCTCTGCACAACCCTTCGGGGAATACAGGCGTGATGTTATGTAGCTACACCTTTAAGACTACTTCCAACATTAATGATATCATAATTTTTAGTTTCATACGAATAGGGAATCTAGGAACCTCAATAACACACAACATCACGCCTTACATTCCCCGAAGGGTTCGGTAGAGGTGTTTTAGTATACCCTCGTTTCGCCAGTTATGTTTAAATCCCATGTAATAGGGGGCGAGCCTGTTGCCATTAACCGGGCAGAAACCCAGACTCCAGGCTGCTACTGAGAAATTTCTAATGGAAAAACCCAATAACATTTTACCCGACCTGGAGATCGAACCCAGGACCCCATGCTCAGCAGTCGTGCTTGCGACCACTAGACCAACAGGGCAGTCAACAACCTCAATAATTTTCAGAAAAATCTAGACAAGGTACTAATTAGTCTACTAAGAACTCTTCTTAATATGTACTCATATTTTGATACTTCCTCTTACTTTCTTCAACCCCTTTATGTTTATCCAAAGTTGAATAGTAGGTCTTCTCAATTGTCGGACTTTTTTTCAGCCTTCCCCACCCATACATCCTTTCATTTATAAACTTTAAGATTAGTGCGGCCGACAGACTATTTATAAGTTCTGATTCATACCAGAGATTAAGCCGTATCGTTTTAACTCATTCACAGTCCTACAACTGACAGCAACTAAATCCTTTTATAAACCCTCGATGTAAACAGATCTGTGGTATCACTCGTCCACGCTTCACTACGTTATATGAAAATAAAATTTCGATACAAAAAACTAACCAAAAAACTAATCTACACACAAAGAGAGACTGTGTTATTGTTTGTTTGATATGCTTAATTACAGTAGTCGGAAGCCCGACAGTCTGACCACCGGTCTAACGTTAAGGTATCGGCATTGCACAGTAACTGGGTTGCGGAGGTCTGACGGCAGTCGCTCCGTGTAAAATACTGGTACTCAGCCGCATTTAGTTAGACTGGAAGCTGATCCTAACATAGCTGCGGAAAGCTAGACAGAACAATGCTTAATTACAGGTGAAATCTTTCCGTTCTTCCGTAAAGTGCTGCAGTACAGAAGACTGGTCATAAAATTTAGATTTTACGTCAACTTTTTGGAAGCTACACTATGCAGAATTCACAGCTTCCACGTTATCCCTACGATGCCAAGGCCTGATGGTGAAAGATCTCTTTCTTCTTTTCGTGTGGTTAGTGACTAACCTGGTGTCAGAGTTTACGCCGCCCGTGGGCCTCTGACTTGGCTTCACATGCTGTCGATAAATATGTCTGAGGCATGCCGTTTTCCTCACGATGTTTTCATTCACCGTTTATAAGCAAGTGATAATTATACAATACGCACATGAATCAGAAAAGTTATAAGTGCGTGCCTTAGGTTCGAACTCGAGACCAACGACTTGGCAGTCCGACGGTCACACCACTAGCACAAAATAGATAGGTATAGAAGTCAATCTACATACAAGTGCGCTCGAGCAACGCACACATAGACACTGCTCACGGACACGATATCTCGGACTGTTTGGGACTAGAGTGCGAGTGAGTGCGAGCGAGAGTGCCATGCGCTTGAGAGAGATAGATATATAGATAGAGCGACCGCCGAGCGTAGGTATGAAAAGTGAAGTACATACATGTGATTGACTTCTGTACCTACCTATCTATTTTGTGCCACTAGGCTATCACTGCTGTTAAAGATGATTTTGCCATAAATTACCTACTCAATAACACAAGCAACGCCAGAGTAATAAACTAGTGTTACATTAAGCAGAAACAAAGCCAAACAGTCTACTCCCGTCGGATCATTGACCGCACCATTAGTTATCCGATCCTTTCATAAGTGGAATATGTGGGTAGTTGGACATTGATACCCCCTCGTTTAGTTTGAAAAACAACAGTTAACTGAGACAGTTTGTGATACTGATATTGTTGCTAACTGGCTTTTCCTGTGGCTAATGATATGGTGTAGATTTTATATTGATATGCTAGTTAAACACCGGGTCAAGTTAGATGGATTCGGTAGGCGGACTGTGGCAAAAGTCGTCATTCTTTCTACCAGAACTCTAGTGGCGAAATGAGGGTGTTACTATACACCGCTGCCCAACCTTTCGGGGAATACAGGCGTGATGTTATGTTATGTTAGAACTATAGTTTATTTCCTTCTCTAAACTGCTATAACGGCCTAGAAGTATACAAGGTTAGTCGGAAAGGGGGTACTAATCCGGAAGGGTGCTAAAGTACTCATAATAATGAATAACTTTTGTTCTACAGCTTACCCCAAAAGTCAATAGTTTAAGAGAAATAGCTGTTCAAAGATTTCATAAAAAATACGCTAAAATGTACTATCCTCAGCTATGATCACCTGGTTTTATATTTTAGGTCATATTTGGGGTCTCGGATTAGAAGCTCCATTTTTTAATTCGTGACTAGAGCAGGGATGTAGAATTATTGAAAAACCTAAAACTATCGAATTTTTAAATTTTAACTTTCTTTAAAACATTAATCAGTGATACTTTAAGTGACCCGCGGATTAGTACCCCCTTTCCGACGAACCTTGTGTAACCTGTTCTCCTCCAAATATTTCTTCTTTGTTTCTCTTAATTTTTATATCTGCTACGGCGTAATAGTTTTTGGAATAAGTAAGACAGCACAGTAGCATAGTGGAAATATTCTTTATGGTAAACTAGCGACCCGCCCCGGCTTCACGCGGGTGCAATGTAGATACTAATGTGGGACATATAAACCTTCCTCTTGAATCACAATCTATTACTGAAAACTGTATTATAATCCGTTGCGTAGTTTAAAAGATCTAAGCGTACAGACAGCGGGAGCGACTTTGTTTTATACATGTAAAGAAGAAGAAGAAAATTACGTCTAGCCTGCTCTGTTATATCGTACTTATTCAAATCAAATCTTTTTATTGTGGGCATAGGTTATACAGACAGGGTGTAAATATAAACTATAGTTCCATTACGTCCCGCCTAGTAGGCAAACAATAATTATTATTATAACATGTAAGATCGAAACATTTAATCTTCTTCTTTACATAGTATAAAACAAAGTCAATCCCGCTGTCTGTACGGTTAGATATTTTAAACTACGCAACGGATTTTAATGTAGTTTTCAGCAATAGATAGTGATTCATGAGGAAGGTTTATATGTCCCACATTAGTATCTACATTGCACCCGTGCGAAGCCGGGGCGAGTCGCTAATATTACATAAAACTTAACATTAAAATTCAAAATTATTTATTTAAGAAATCTTGGAGAAACACTGCAAGTCTTTCGTATTCAACTCCGAGTATTCAACATTCTTGAGCATCTAACGCGTTCTATTCTGTGCCCAGTTTTGGGCCCTCTATATCGTTGTCTATTTTCCAACCTTCGTAGAAATAAACAACCATCATA
This sequence comes from Amphipyra berbera, assembly GCA_910594945.2. Lineage (NCBI taxonomy): Eukaryota > Metazoa > Arthropoda > Insecta > Lepidoptera > Noctuidae > Amphipyra > Amphipyra berbera. The sequence goes on along the minus strand of OU343142.1, from coordinate 907,390 downwards.
AATTCAAAAAATAGGAAGCATTACATAACACAATATCCATTGTTTCCGAGGATTCAATTCCGCCATATTTGTGGCTGTGCGCACGCGGCGCTCGCGCATGCGCTGTGAGTGAAAGTGACCCGCGGCTTTGACCTTTCGCCGTTCGGTGTAAAGGGCTTACTCCTTGTGCAATACTGATCTATATTCAAGGTGTTTTACTCTTACTTGATGAAAAATAGATTTGTTTTTTGACATATTTGGGTCGATGAATGTTTGTTTACCTACTATGACAAAATAATTATGCATTTGATCAGTTCACCTATTTTGACAGAGATAAATATGTTTTTAAGACAATTGCATAACATAAACGTAACAGGCCCATTACTATCACACTGCTGGGCACGGGCCTCTTCTCAGAATGAGAAGGGTTTAGACCTTAATCCAGCACGCTGGCTTGGTGCGGGTTGGCGGTCTACATACACTATCGAGAACCTTATGGAGCCCTCTCAGGTGTTCAGGTTTCCTTACGATGTTCTTCCTTTACCGTTAACGCAAGTGATAATCAAATTCTGATCAGCACATGAATTCGAAATTTCAGAGGTACGGGCCGGGATCGAGCTCAGACCCTCCAGCATGGAAGGCAAGCGTACAACCGCTAGGCTATTACTGTTTCAGACAATTATTTAGTTTTATTTTGCTATGACGATATTATGGTATAGTGATAAACTAGCGTGGCTATTGAGAAAATATTAATATTTTGTAAGGACCGAGGTACTTATTTAGAAGTCGAACCATCCAACATGCTCACACCGGGTCGTCTGGCGCCCATGTGCTTGTTTGGTCCCCGGGGTGGTCACAGCGTGCCATGTGTTCTAGTGCGCCGGAGATTTGGGGTGCTCCCCGCGCCTTCAGGAGGTCCTGGGGTGGGGCCCCACTGAGGAGAGGTCCACCAGCAGTTGGTGGACCGAGACCTGCCGGGGTTGCGGTGCATGTTTAGGCGAATCCCGCGACCCCGGCCGACGGTCAGAAGGAGGAACACCGTGGGTATTTTAGCCGGTAACAGTCCAGCAGACCCCCTCGCCTACCCCGGGCGAGGCACATCCAGGAGGATTTTCCCACGATAAAAAAAATAAAGGTAGGGTTAGGTACTTTCATATGACGAAGAACATTGTTAATACAGTAGTGGTTAGCACTGCTTATTTGTTTTGCACAACAAATTGTTAAATACACTCCACAATTAACGAACATCATATTTATTTTCCATTTGACATTTTACCAATAGACGTAGAACACACATAGTTAAACCTTAAACAACAAACTTACTTAAACGCATTATCTATTACTAATGACATCTAATGTTTTCTGGTCAGCTGTCGCTTGTTTATTTTCTTTGTTGTACTGTGTCCTAAAATTCGATTAAAATAAAATCAGTAATATTATTTAGTTATTAAGAAGGAACGTGGTAATAGAAAATATACGCAAATAGTTCCCCTTTGAGAGTTTCTTTCTTTTACCTCGTTGCCACTTCAATACTTACAACATGTAGATTTCATTAATAGATTGTGATATAATGACGTGATTCGTTTTATGGTCTCAAAGGTCTAATACAGTTACAAAACATACAATTAATACAATTACAAATCTGTAAACATCGTAGTAAAACAAACCTGCTTTTTAATTATCCATTAGACATTTTTTGTTGCTTTTTTTGAGGAACCAATTTGGGTAACATTTTGCGCCTCTAATTAATTTGTTTTATTTCTTTTTACATTGCAATGTTTATTTGATTCTTACAAAAAAATTTATAGGTACTAGTTGAACAGGCGAACGATTTTTGATCACCTCTAGGCTCTATCCTACAACATAGAGCAGTGGAGCCATTTTGATCTCCAATTATGTACTTATACAATATGTAAAAAGAACCTGTCCGATCCGAAAGGGGTACAAAGGTACCGCAATAACATTACTAAAAATAAATAAAAAATACATTAACAATGAATATAAAAATATTATTGTTATTTAAAATGCACGGTTTGAGTACCCAAATTTCCTTCACAGACACATTCAAAGGCACCGTCGTCGCCCGCTAGGTGTTATCAAGTATAAAAAATTTGCAAAATTATATTTTGTCAGTTTTTTTTAATTTTTTTTTTTTATTCATTGTACCTTTGTGTCCTTTTCGGATGGGACAGGGTTTTTTTACATATTGTATAATGGAATGAAAAAAGTGTGATTCTATTTTAAAACTGTGACTCAAAATAGTACCTACATTCGAATACTTAAAATTTTCATGGGAAGAACCATAAGATCTTAGTTATTAAAATTTAAAGAGCTGTTATTTTGAAATGAATGTAGTACGTGACTGTTATAAATAAATAAAGCTGTAAAAATGTTTACTGCTGTACCGGATCATTAATAAGTCAATTAACTTACCCTAACGAAATTCACTACTTGACAACTTCTTTCCAAAGATTTTTTTATTTTTTCGAATTTATTTCGAGGCTTTAATTCGTTCTTTCTTTTATTAGGTACTTTATTTTATTAGGTAGGTACTTAAGAATAACATTAAATATAAAGAAAAACATACATAAAAAAGAATTTAAAAAATTTGACATCAGGGGACCGCTACACAATCGTACCGGCACGGATTCCTACAACAGAGGAATCAGTGTCACTCCCAGCCAACCCCCTACTTTCCAAGTTACGTCACAACATCCAATTCACAGCCATAACACAAAACAGATAGGTACAGAAGTCAATCACATGTATGTACTTCACTTTTCATACCTACGCTCGGTGGTCGTTCTATCTATCTATCTATCTCTCTCAAGCGCATGGCACTCGCGCTCGCACTCACTCGCACTCTAGTCCCAAACAGGCCGAGATATCGTGTTCGTGAGCAGTGTCTATGTGTGCGTTGCTCGAGCGCACTTGTATGAAGATTGACTTCTGTACCTATCTGTTTTGTGGCCATAACATGTCTCATTTTGTTATAACAAAATTGGCCTATCTCCAAACATAGCACCAAAAATTTCCACACCAAAGCTCACAACCCAGAACCTACTTGTAATCTTCCATTCGTCAGCCTATCGTCCACAGAGGCTGCGCATGTCAATGCTACTCGCCATAAGGGCACAACCCGTCGGCCTGACCAAATCAGGCAAGGCCAGTCCGGACGGAGGTCAGGCAGAAATATTCCAAGAGTTTTAGGCTCGTAAATATATCCGTAAATAACTGAAATGATCGCCGGTGATGATTCATTGGAGCTATTTTTGGATGTTAAGTGGCAAGTTTTTGTTGTTATATAAAAACTCTGACAACAAGACCTGAAATCTGTTATGCAGATTTTGTTGATACTTAAACCATTCAGGATGGATATTGTAGGTTAATTATTATTGACGAGTGTTAGCATATAAGGTTGAGAAGAAACTATATTTTACAACAAGCTCGCCACCTAGTAAAGTCCGTTCACACAGCGGATTCGTTTTAACGGATTCGTCGGTACTGGACGTGTTTTTCACATCTGTACCGACGGATCAGTTAAACAAATGGCAGCTGCGTCGCATCTGGCAGGCAGGATACGATGAAAATAACGGATCCAGTATTTTTTACTGGATTCGGAATACTGTCGTGTATGTGAACTCGCTCTTACATGAAACTAAATACCAGAGGCGAAACGTGGGTGTACATATTCCTGTAATAGGAGAACACGTCTGCTTACTCCTTCAGGGATTACAGGCGTGTGTATGTATAACCCCCCGCTACGTTCACCAGATTATCTGTCCATTTAGTGAGGGTCCTCAGAGAAAAAACCTAACAAATGATAAGTTAAACTTGAATACTTAAAAACGCATTAAACTTCCAAATTAATACTCAAAAGGAGTTCCAAAATGACGTCAGAAGAACGTCAAAAATCCAAAAAAGGCTAACTTAAGACAGGATGATCGTTAGCACTATAATCTTGTTATGAATCGCCTGGAGGATTTCTCGAAACTTCAATGTTAAATACCTTGTAATCTTCTATGGAATATTTCCATCTCAGAATCAAAGAAATATATAGAATACATTTAGCTTGATAATCAAGAATCTCTGTACCTATATGTTATTGTATTAATAATTGTATTAGTAATTCTTTCAAAGAAAAGAGGTCTACAAATCCGATTGTCTATTGTTTACTGTCACGAAATTCGACGGTCCCTACGTATACTCTCGAAACTACAAAACCTCAGTTTTTATTTTATTATGTATGTACACCAATTACGCTGAGATTTATGATCCGATTTACGTGATCCTTCTCTAGTTTGATGCGGAATAGTTGCCATTTGGTTCCATAACAATGTATTATTTTATAACCTTTAAGATAACATAATTTCACACATTTTAAGCAGATAAAATAAAAACAGATTTTGTAGATTCTATAGTATACGTAGGGACCGTCGAATTATTCGTTCGTTCCCCGTGTGGGGACGGGTTAGAGAATAGAATAGAATAGGTTTTTATTTGCAAATATAGGTAATACAAAAAAAGATGTTACATTTGTGATTATAGCTCAGCCATATTTCACCATTCGGTATGCAAATATTTGCATTAAATTATTTACTAAATTATCACATTGCATTACATTCTTTTGAGATTATATTTAATTACAATTCAGGATAATGTAAGAGAATATAAAACTTCTTCACCGCACGCTGGGAATAGACGCGTGTTGTAAGATTCAACAAAACCCAGCACGTTTGGTGGTAGGATCTATACGGTCCGTCTGGCTAGCTAATCACATTAAAGTCCGGCGCCAAGTAGTTTACTGTGTTCCGTCGTATGTATGTGAGAGCTAGAGGGTATAGGGGAATCCCTCTATATCTTTGTTCCTTGGATTCGTGTGCTCCATCTTAGACCCTGTCTGCGCTTACCTTCAGGTGAGACTTGGACCAAAGGTGACCAAGACATAAAAAAAACAATCGTCAAAACTTTTTTATTCGGTAAAGTATGACGTTCATTGACTAGAGATGGAGTTACGGTCTTCATGATCGATCGAAAAATTACACTCTATTACGGTGGTGGCAAGCGCGACTGCTGATCGTTATGTCTTGGGTTTGATCTCCAGGTCGGGCAAAGTGTTATGGAGCTTTTCCGTGTGGAATTCCTCAGTAGTAGCGCGGAGTTTGGATTTGTACCCGGTTGATAGGCTCGCCCCCTATTACATGGGACTTAAACATAACGGCGAAATGAGGGTGTTACTATACACCTCTGCCCAACCCTTCGGGGAATAAAGACGTGATGTTTTGTTATCTGTTATCAAGAGTCTGTATACAGGTAGTTAAATAAGAATTTCCTTAAGTAAACATCGCTTAGATAATACCACATAACAGAACTTTGTATGCAAGTTACGAATAATGTCGTAATCGTAATCAAAAGATGTTTCCCGCGCATGCGCAGGTCCACCCACCCGCTCATTACGATCTTCACTTATTCTAATAGCATTAACTGCCATCATGGTTATAAATTAACCATTAACCGTAATGGTTCGGCCTTGGCAACCGACACCTACACAGGAACGAGCCATTGAAATTACGTTTGCAAGCCTTCGATTAAGTTTTTGTGGCTTTTAAATTTTGGAAGAAAAAATGGATTAGTGTATTCGATTGTTTTTTAGTTGAGTTGAGTCTAAATAGTTCCTTAGGCTGAGCATCCACCAGAGCTGTGTTAAGCTGCGTAGCGAGGAATGTGTTTTGTAAGCACCAATAGAATCACTTCATTTACCTAGCTTCGCTCTGCGCAGCTCTGGTGGATATGGGTCTAGCAGTGCGAGGTTTTTGTTCATACAAAACAAGCGTGAAATGTGTTGCGAGGAATGTGTTACGAGGAATGTGTTGCGAGGAATGTGTTACGAGGAATGTGTTGCGAGGAATGTGTTACGAGGAATGCTATCCTCGCGCGGCTCATTTGTACACATTAACACATTACGCATTACACATTACCCATTCCTCGCAAAACTCTGGTGGAAAGGGTCACACCTTTACACATCCTCGCTACACATTTTCGCAGCGCACATTTTCCTCGCACAGCTCTGGTGGATGTCCAGCTTTATTCTGTAGACAAACGGCCTGTTTCTGATTTAAGAATTTTCTAAGTGCAAGATAAGTAACAATCGAGAATCGTTTTGTATGGGAGCATGACTTAAAATAATGCTCAAACCTCGCTTATCTTTTGCTTAGTGTTGAATACTTAATTCAGAAACCGGGTGGAAGGGTACTAACACATCAGTGCAGTGCGGTTCCGCAACGCATATGATACGCCGCAATTTTCTCCATCGTTTATACATTGTGGTCAAAACGGCGACAGTTGCGTTGCGGTTTTGAACCGAACTGGTGTGTCCTCAGGGCCGTCTCTACCCGGGAATGTAAGGGGCGCGTAGCACCCGGGCGCCGAGCCATAAAGGGTGCCTCGGGCCTCGGGTCCTGAGGTTTTGAGGGCGCCGAGAACTGTTTTTTTTTTGTGATCTAACCTCGCACCCCGGCGTCAGTCACCTAGAGACGGTCCTGTTTCTACCCGGTTTAACATTTGAGAGATCATTCCATACGAAGCTGAATACTTAGTCTAAAGAAAACTTAGATCCATTTAATTCAATTTCCACACCTAACAAACACTACAGACAATTAGCAAAAACCAAAACCAAAAACACGTTTTCACATGTCACCTCTCTGTCATCACAAATCGATTATTCATAATTAATAACTCCAAATAATCGATTACTATCGTTACCAGACGGTCAGAGGCGCAGGAGCATGTTATCGATCAACGTTTCAACAATGAGCCGTTGGCAAGGTTGGCGCGTGGGCAGACGAGGGTTAGACTGAGTCTGACAGAGGATTTAAATTGTTGAAGGAATGTACGTCCTGTGGATTAAAAGCTTACAATGTTTTTTATGGATTTGTATTAGCGAATTAAGATTTATTTATCTATACTTCTATACTAATATTATAAAGAGGAAAGATTTGTATTTTTGTATGTAACGAATAAACTTAAAAACTACTGAACCGATTTCAAAAATTCTTTTGCCGTTAGAAAGCTACATTATCACTGAGTAACATAGGCTATATTTATTACTGGAATAAAACTTATTACGCGGGCGGAGCCGTGAGGATACAGCTAGTTTATTATGTAGGTAGTTAATGTAGATAATGTCTTCCCATAACATAACATAACACACATAACGCCTGTATACCCCAAAGGGTTGGGCAGAGGTGTATAGTAACACGCTCATTTCGATACTATGAAGCGATAGGAAGCGAGCCTTTTGCCATCAACCAGGCACAAATCCAAACTCCGGGCTGCTACTAAGGAATTCCACATGGAAAAACCCAATAACACCTCGCCCGACCTGGGGATCGAACCCAGGACCTCACGATCAGCACTCTCCGTTGCCACCACTAGACCAACGAGGCAGTTTGTCTAGCGGTGGCAAGCCATATGTCTTCTCACCTTACATTGTTTGCCTAGCTTTTTCCCAACTATATTGAGGTCAGGTTCCAGTCTAACCAGATGCGGCTGAATACCATTATACATGGAGCGACTCCCATCAGACCTCCGCAACCCAGTTACTGGGCAATGCCGATATACTAAGGTTAGACCAGTGGTCAGACTTTCCGGCTTCTGAGTTTCCGTAACGACTGTCATAGGTATTCGTATGACACCCGGGACCGACTGTTTCACGTGCTCCCCGAGGCACGGAGCGGTCTCGATGTGTAACGAACGGTCACCCACCTACGGACTGACCGCGGCAAGCGCAGCTTAACCTCACAAATCGTATGATCCGAGCGGTTGGTATTTAGCCACCAGCCCCTCTACCTAGAGTCATCAGCCTCGTCTTCTCATCTTACATTGGCCGCTCTATTTCCTTATATCCAAATTTTTATAAAGTCCGTTACTTCAGTATCTTGTAACACATTTCAAGCACAATGTTTTGTCATAATATATAATTCTAAGTAATGGCCCATCCCGGCTTCGTACGGGTGGACATTTTTCCCGGTTTTGCAACATTTTTCATTTATGCTCCGCTCCTATTGGTCATAGCGTGATGTTGTATAGCCTATAACCTTCCTCGATAAATGGACTATCCAACAAAAAAATAATTTTCAATTCCAACTAGTAGTTACAACAAACAAACTCTTCAGCTTTATAATATTATAGTATAGATAAGTATTCTGAAGATTTTATTCTAACAACACACCCAGAATATTGTATTTGCACTTAAACTTTATGACAATAATAATTACAACATATTTTTATGCTTTCTTTGGAGGGGGTTGATTGGGTGTGTCGCTGATTCCTCTGTTGTGGGAGTCTGTGTCGGTGAAATTGTGTTCCCTGATGTCAATATTATATATTTTCTTGTTTTTTTTATGTATGTGATTTTTTTATATTTAATGTTTTTCTTTAGTATCTAATAATATAAGACATACACAATGAGGCTTGCATAGTCGTTGAAGGGCGAACTAATGCCTCGGAAAAATATTAGAAATACAAAAAAACAAAAAATAAAACATTATTTTTAATGGAGCAGAATGTCAAACGTGTAACAATCTGATAATGTTAGGATAATAAATAAACAGTGTAAGAATTGGGTAAGCTTATTTGATGATGTTTCTGGTTATCAAAAGGCCATCCCTTTTTTGTGTGGGCGTCGGTAAAAACGACCAAGGAATTGCTTCAAGAATTTGCCGGTGAAATTATAAGCATTAGAGATTTCAACTTTATCTCTAGTGTTGGCAACGCAACAGCGGTTATTGGTGTATATGGCGGCCGTAACCACACCCGCAGGTGGGCCAGCAGCCTCGTTGTCAATCTATAAATAATAACGATATATTGAAAAATAAATTGTTGTCAATGAAATTCTACATTTTTAAAGTTTCTGTTGGGAATTTTCTTTCAGACAGCTTTGTTCTGAGAAGTTTATTAGGGGCCTTAGGGTCTGTATCAAGTGAAATACATTACAGCATACTCCTGTTCACTAACAAGGTAATATTGCCATGATTGTGACCACTAATCTGCTAACCAAATTCAGTTATTATCATAACCATAGACACCTTGAAAACCTCAGATAATCCGCAAAAAATACAATCACTACAAATGTTTCTCACTTGTAATTCACATCTGACAATTGGGCATGATCAATAGTATCTTAGATCGTCATCTACTGATCTACGTCAATAGCAATAGAACTTATATTATCTATGTTAGATCAAGATTGATCAACAAGCTTAGTTTTTTTGCTATTTGACGTAATAAATAAATCCGTGAATTCCCCAAACTGCTGGACAGGTTGAAGCTTTTTGTAGACTGAAGTAAATGATAAATGATTTTTATTGATGTAAGAAGTACCTACATCATTAAAAAGTCAATGTTCAAGATATCTTAATTTTAGATAGAGTCGGCCTTCCTTTCTGAATATCTCTGAGGAAGACGCTAAAATTCACTCAGAGGTCAAAGTTCTCTTTTTGGGGTACAAACATCAATCAAATTCTGATTCGAATATGTAGTCGAAAAGTCAGAGGAGCGGGCCTGCCCTCCTGCATGGACGGCAAGTGTCCCATCGCTAGGCTATCATTGAATATCAGTTGCTATATCACAAAAGGATGCTTTTACGCAACTTGTTGAAGCCATTCCTAGTCACATTAGCCGACACCCACGAGAAGAGAAAACGTGGCTTATCTATACTAATATTATAAAGCTGAAGAGTTTGTTTGTTTGAACGCGCTAATATCAGGAACTACTGGTTGGAATTGAAAAAATATTTTTGTGTTGGAAAGGTTATAATAGGCTATATAACATCACGCTACGACCAATAGGAGCGGAGCATAAATGAAAAATATTGCAAAAACGGGAAAAATGTCCACCCGTGCGAAGCCGGGACAGGCCGCTGGTAATTATTATACCGGAAATCACACGGAAATCATAGAACATTGTACTATGATCAGATCTCAGAACTATCAGACCATAGGTAACAGAACATGACAGTTACATCATGTACCCACAACCTTATCAGTTGATCAATCTCCACACCACTTCTAAGAACTATCTGTATCATGATCTGAACTTGTCAACGCTCTGCATGTCAATCGGCACCAGGGTGTTAGTCATGCGCACTACGTGTTTTTCAAAGTGTACTGCGAAATTGTGGTTATTGTTTTTGCTTCCTGTTTACGAAGGAGAAGCTATCAAGTTGACAAGGGGCTAATTAACAACCGCACCGACCATACGATTTGCGAGCTTAAGCTGCACTTGCCGCGGTCAGTCCGTGGGTACTGACCGTTCGTTACACATCAAGACCCCTCCGTGCCTCGGAGAGCTCGCTCTGGGTACTGACCGTTCGTTACACATCGAGACCCCTCCGTGCCTCGGAGAGCTCGCTCGGTCGGCCCCGGGTGTCATAAGAATACCTAAGACAGTCGTTACGGGGTAGTTAGAAGCCCGAAAGTCTGACAACCGGTTTAACCTTAGAATATCGGCATTGCCCAGTTACTGGGTTGCAGAGGTCTGATGGCAGTCGCTCCGTGTAAAATACTGGTATTCAGCCGCATCTGGTTAGGCTGGAAGCTGACCCCAACATAACTGGGAAAAGGCTAGGAGGAAACTGCTTCGTTGGTCTATTGGTGGCAAGCGCGACTGCTGATCGTGAGGTCCTGGGTTCGATTCCCAGATCATGCAAAGTGTTATTGGGTTATTTCGTGTGGGATTTCTCAGTAGCAGCCTGGAGTATGGATTTGTGCCCGGTTGATGGCAAAAGGCTCTCCCCCTATTACATGGGACTTAAACATAACGGCGAAATGAGGGTGTTACTATACACCTCTGCCCTAACCTTCGGGGAATACAGGCGTGATGTTATGTTATGCTAGGAGGAAGGTACAGGCTCAAAGACGCCCCCCCATTGCTCTGATTTATTCGTCAATTCCAGATTGGAATGTTAAATAGTTACAAATAGTTCTATTTTAATACCATTACATTATATTGCACCTTATCGAAATTGTTCTAACTATTAGTAACCAGGTAACTAGGTAAACTTGTAACCCTTTGTGAGATAAAGGACAGACAGACAGATCATTCTTCAAGTTGAAGCACTCGGAATGCGTGGGTAGGCAGACAGCATGCCTGCGTAGCGAGGAACTGGGTGAGGAACAAGGAACAAGCAACGGCGATTTGAAATTATAGAATGATAAGCGTACTTCTTACTATTCAAGAGCGCGCTTGAAACAGTTGAATTTGATCCCTACGACAGTGTATATAAAATTCACGCTACGTTCGCACGTGAATTGTAAGAACTATACGATTTGGTAACAATATTGTTACTGTTTGCGCCATAAATCGGTAATCTTATGTCAATTTTTGAATTCCGAAACCTAAATGCAGGTTGCTGTAACTAAATTCTAGATTCCGTTTTTGTTCAAGAGATTATTTCGTTTTTTTGTGGTTCTGGTGATCAGACATTAGCTTCAGAAGGTCTTGTCAACAAAGTGGAGCAGAGGACGAGAAAGAGCTAGTATTCACTCTAGCGTTTTCCTAGTCTAAGGGGCAAGCCACATCTGACGGAAGATACGTCGCCGATCTTCCATTACGTAATTTACTCAAGGAATTTTAGTAACGCATCTTCGGTGAAATGTGTACGGTGTGAGATGTTATAGAATTATGTGTACCGGCGGGAGATCGGCGACGTATCTTCCGTCAGATGTGGCTTGCCCTAAAGCTTCAATTAAAAAGTGTTTTTTTTTTAAGATTTATGTGATTTCAATGGTGCCTGACTTCTGTAACCCAACCATAAAGGCATCAGTTTTTTAACAGCCTGCATAGGTACCAGTTTGCTAAACCTGTCAGAGTTTTAAGCTTTCAACTGCTTGTAACTTACGCCCTCCACCAATCAGTCTCTAAGCATAACTTAACGCCGTTAAGTTACAGCCGAGCTCGACCGTGCCCAGATAAAGTGCCACCGAGCAAATTGTATGAATACCGACACATTTTGTAATTGTAGCGGGACCGATCTGTTTCATTCGTTTTAACTGGAACATATTGCTATTAGACGTCCATTTAAATAGGAATTATATTCTGGAATGTCGTACGAATACCTATGACAGTAGTTACGGGTAGTCAGAAGCCCAAAAGTTTGACAACCGGTCTAACTTTAGGATATCGGCATATTAGGTTGCGGAGGTCCGATGGCAGTCGCTCCGTGTAAAATACTGGTATTCAGCCGTATCTGGTTAGACTGGAAGCTGACCCCAACATAGTTGGGAAAAGGCTAGGCAGAACATTCTGGAATGTCGTATATTTTGATCAGCCTCGTTGGTCTAGTGGTGGCAAGCCCAACTCGTGAGGTCCTGGGTTCAATCCCCAGGTCGGGCAAAGTGTTATTGAGTTTTTCCGTGTGAAGTTTCTCAGTAGCAGCCCGGGGTCTGGATTTGTGCCCGGTTGATGGCAATAGGCTCGCCCTCTCTTACACGGGACTTGAACATAACTGGCTAAACGAGGATGTACTAAAACCTCCTCTGCCGAACCCTTTGGGGAATATAAGGCGTGATGTTATGTTATGGTCTTCACTTCATCCGCAAACAACAAAATAACTATGTAGGTTACTGATTACACGATCAGCCAGTTACTGTCCCACTGCTGGGCACGGGCTTCTTCTCAGAATAAAAAGAGTTTAGGCCTTAGTCCACCACGTTGGCTTGGTTGGCGGACTACACACACCATCGATAACTTTTTGGAGTCCTTTCAGGTATGCAGGTACCCTTACGATGTTTTTCCTTCACCGTTAATGCAAGTGATAATCAAATTATGATCTGGACATGAATTTGAAAACTCAAGGTGCTGGCTTGGGCCCAACTTAGACCGTCCTGCACTGCTTCTTCCGCGTACCACTTAGCAAATCATCTCATAGACACGTTACTATTAATTATTGTTTGGGACCATCAGAGTACTACCACATTGAAGGTCACACCCATGGAACTACATTCTCAACCAAGTAACTCTCCTTGAGGCTACTAAACCACCATTAAAAATAACCAGTAGTGTTACAAAACATAGATATTGATCAGTGAACTTGGGTGCGCGGGCGCAGACGTGCTCGCGCAACGCGGCGCCGGATCATCGGCTGTCCCCCACAGTCCACCTTGGCATAGTAATGGAAGTGCTACTAGGGGTTCTAGAACTCGAAGATAAGTCGTAACGATTTTTGCTCTCGCCTTTTTTGGAAAAGGCTTAGTTAAAGTATTTTAGTTAAGTCGAAGCAAACGTTATCTATACTAATATTATAAAGCTGAAGAGTTTGTTTGTTTGAACGCGCTAATCTCAGGAACTACTAGTTGGAATTGAAAATTCTTTGTGTGTTGGATAGTCCATTTATCGAGGAAGGTTATAGGCTATAAAACATCACGCTACGACTAAAAGGAGCAGAGCATAAATGAAAAATGTTGCAAAAACGGGAAAAATGTCCACCCGTGCGAAGCCGGGACGGGCCGCTAGTCTAAAATAAGGTATGTTTGATTGGCACAAGAGTACTACCAACCATACTATTCTACCACCAACATAAATAAAACAATGTCAAAATGTTAAACAATGTTTAACAACATTTTCCGAGATATTAAGATTTATGCTGGTGACCCGGATTCATTGTTCCCGAATTCTCTTGCACAAATTAAATGAGAATAGCTCATGCTGTGGTGAGAAGTTTATTCAGTTAGCAAGGTTGGTAGCGGAGCTGACTACCCAAGGTTCCCGTCGCCTCCTGAAGGCTCTATTAATGCACCCCAATGATAAATGATAAATCATTTTTATTCCTGTAAATAAACCTGTTACAGACACTTTTACGACTACACGTCAATGTAATGTTTTTGTTGAAACCTGATGGCGTCGGCATTTCCTATCTGACTAGCTCTGAGAAGAAAAGCCGAAACAAACTCAGAGATCAAGGTCTCTTTTAAAGTCCGGACATTGTAGTATAAAAACTATGCGAGTGAAACGATGTAGGGCAACGTCTGGAATGGCCTTTTGAGGAAAGTGCCATAGCAGGTTCGAGTTGACCCGTCCTAACTGATGATACATCTGCATCAGTCATCGCGGAGCTCAAATCTTATTTTAGGGAGCTCAACAACCCGACCGCTGCACGACGCTATCGATCAGCTGGACATTTGCGAGGGTCACAAAAAATACTCAACAACCGCCAGAACTCAATGCTCAATGAAATCGAATAAAAATCATTTTAATCGAACAATTTCGAACTAAAAACATTCCAAATCAACAAAATTATCGTAGTAATATTTAATTGATAAAACCCCTTTCCACAACACGGCTCGCTCCATTCATATTATAAACGTGTGAAGTTAGGAATATGAGTCGATATCTTCGCGCCGCTATAAAATATTATTATAACATATAACTGGTGTTACGTCAGGTTTATTATATCAAACTATTTGGTATCATGTAACTTTGTGGGATTACTGTTTATTCGTAAACTGAGAAGATTGGCTGCCTAAGTGATTGTGGTCGTAAGTTCTGTTCTACCTAGCGTTTTCCCAACTATGTTGGGGCCAGTTTCCAGTCTAACCAGATGTGGCTGAATACCAGTATTTTACACGGAGTGACTGCCATCAGACATCCACAACCCAATTACTGGGCAATGCCGGGATTCTAGTTAGACCAGTTGTCAGACTTTGGGGCTTCTAACTACCCGTAATGACTGTTATAGGTATTCGTATGACACCCGGGATCGACGGTTTAACGTGCTCTCCGTAGCACGGAGGGTTCTCGATTTGTAACGAACGGTCACCCATCCACAGACTGACCGCGGCAAGCGCAGCTTAACTTCGCAAATCTTATGATGTGGGCGGTTAGTAATTATCCATGAGCCCCGATTGTGGGTCATAAGTGTGGCCACTAAAAGCCGACTCCTATTATTAATCAAGCGTTATTAGTTACATTGAAGTATCTTGTATCTTTACCAACAAAAAAAGACCTAGTTTTTTAAATTTGATTTGAGGCCCATGGGTGGCACCTAATAATCTCTGACACCAGGTTAGTCACTAACCACACGAAAAGAAGAAGATAGCTATAATAAGATACGGGAGAATCTACTATGACATAGTAGATTCTCCCGTATTCAGATTCAGATTCAGAGATTATTAGGTGCCACCCATGAACCTCAAATCAAATAAAAAAAAAAACACATTATCCAATACAGGTGCTTATGAAAAGTCGAATTTAGATGCACGGTTCCAATTAGTCGTTTCCTATGGAGAAGAGCCGGCAAGAAACCCAATGGTTACTCTTCTAAAAATACTATCTTTAACAATTTCTATGGATATAGTACAATGATTTAGGATAGTGAGAGAATAATGAAGTCCTGACCACAGACCAATGAGTAATGTAGTACTAAAAGACTTGAGTGCAAAAATTAACAAACAAAAATAAATAAAATTAAAAATAAAAACAATATGAATAATAGTAATTTACAAATTTATAGATGCAGGGCCTCTGACTTGGCTTCACATGCCGTCGATAAATATCTTTCAGGCATGCCGGTGTCCTCAAATGTTTTCCTTCACAATTTTTAAGAACGTGTTAATTATACAATACATGCATACATATAAATTTAATAGCTATCATAGGTAAAATTAGTTTACGAGTAATGTGCCCCAGTTTGGCAATAAAAAATGCTACCATTGGTTAGCAAAACGATTCGTTATTAACTATAGGAACCAGGTAGTCAATTATTCGATTGATTAAACAGCTTTTTACTCCAAAACCTGTTTTAAACTTCGATACATAAATACACAACTTGTTTATTACTTATTAACGAGTCTCTCGTCCTTACAAATAATTTATGTGATAGACAATTAACATATACATTGTAAACAAACGAAGTAAACAATGTAATGGGTACAAGGATTTGGCAGTACCACAAAGGGCCGGCTGACCTGACACCCATGAACGAATATAGGGCCTTCGTTTCCTTTGGACGGAATTATGATTACTAGGGTACCCTTAAAGTCAGATCTGTCGCGTGTATGTGAGAGCCAGAGGGGTATAAGGGAATCCCTCTATCTCTGTTACTTGGATTCGTGTGCTCCATCTTAGACCCTGTCTGCGCTTATTATTAGGTGCGACTAGGGTCAAGCACGACCGAGTTAAAGAATTTAAAAATAACTTTTACGGACTTAGTAGATATATCAGAAAATTCTAATTTCCCCGACGTGGGTACTGAACTTTATGAAATTAAAACGTATTCATGGAATTAAAAAATGATAATAATCACTTTTTAACAAAAATAAAACCGACTTCAAATGGTCTATCTCCGAAGTTCTTCATCAGATCTTCACCAAATTTAAATGGGACCACTTCGAAAGAATACTCTTTCAAACAAAGAAAGAATCATTAAAATCGGTTCACAATTAGCAAAGATATCGAGGAACAAACATACAAAAAAAAAACATACAGTCGAATTGAGAACCTCCTCCTATTTGGAAGTCGGTTAAAAATGTTTACATCATTTTGATTACTCTTAATAGAGAGAGATATTTTCTGTAAAATCGATGAAAAATTCTAAAATAAAAAGTGTTTCAAATAGATCAAATACATTTACAAAATTTATTTTTGTTAGAAATTAATGTTTCACACGACGCGTTTGGTGCAGTGGCTAAGCGATTGGTTTCAACGCTGCGGATCGTGGTTTCGATTCCCGCACGGAAAAAAATATTTGTATGGCCTACAAATAGCTGTTCCAGGTTTGGGTGTTTGTGCATGTGAAGATTTGTGTCTGTAAACGTACCCACGATACAGGAGAATAAAAAAAGTTATGAAATATTTTACAGAAAATATCTCTATTAAGAGTACTCAAATGTTGTATACATTTTATTTTTTCGTTCCGTGAATAGAGTATAGAATGAAGACTATCCCAAGCACGAACTAAGCACATGAAAACAAATTATCAATTTTATATCTATTTACTGTAAGCTCTTTATCTAATGTGTCATGTCCAAACGATATCAACACTAGAGACTATTCCTCGCCACGTGCATCAATAATGTATCAGATTACATTCAACACCACGTGCAGTAATTAACACATTGAGCTTAAACATCATAATATGTTCATTAATAGAGGCACGATCTACCACATTGGTCTAGTCTCAGTAGCAGCCCGGAGTGTGGATTTGTGCCCGGTTGAGGGCAATAGGCTCGTCCCCTATTACATCTGACTTAAACATAACAACGAAATGAGGGTGTTACTATACACCTCTGCCCAATCCTTCGGGGAATACAGGCGTGATGTCATGTTATGTTGTTATAATATTTTACTATCTTTAGAACTACATAATGTAACAGCAGCATTGCTTAGCACATTCAGTTCATTACTGTCCAATTGCTGGACACGGGCCTCTTCTCAGAATGAGAAGGGTTTAGGCCTTAATCCACCACGCTTTGGCAGACTACACACACCTTTTTGGTACCTTCTCAGTTGTACAGGTTACTTCACGAAGATTTCCTTCACCGTTAACGCAAATGGTAATCAAATTCTGATCCGCACATGAATACGAAGAGTCAGAGGTGCGGGCTGTCTTCTGCATAGAAGCCAAGTCAGGTATACTATTGTAGTCTTTAAGGCAAGAGTTGAACCGCTAGGCTCATGGCCGTAGCCAGGATATTGTCCATGGCGGGGCAGACTCAGTCAGACAGTAAATATTTGTCTTTTCAATAAATCTGGAACTGCAGAATGGGTTTATAGGGGCAATTTTGCCCCATAACCTTATTTTTGAGGTCCAAATAAGTATAGACGGAGTCGGGCATTGGTCTGCCTATTTTGGGTAATTGTTCTGTGGACATGGGTGGCGAGTTGACTGAATCTAAATTATTCTATTCTTTCCTGTGTCAGGGTGGGGCGAGCGTCTCATCTGCCGCACCCTGAATACGCCTAGCTATTACTGCTATGGAGGAACGAGGTGTGGTGTTCCTACAACGAAAAGGGAGGATCCTCCAACCAGGAGGGTCTTATGCTTGGCGAGCTACTGCCCAACGGTTGATGTTGGGAACTTGTATATACAAGGTTAGCTGGAAAGGGGTACTAAGCCGAAAGGGTGTTAAAGTACCCATAATAAGGGATAACTTTTGTTCCACAACTTTCCCCAAAACTCGATAGTTTAAGAGAAATAGCTTTTCAAAAATTTCGTAAAAAATATGCTAAAGTCTATCTGTTCACAGCTATGATCAGCTGTTTTTACAATTTAGGTCATATCTGAAGTCACGGGTTAGAAAATTAATTTTCTGAATTCATAACTAAAGCAGTATTTTTTTTAAAAAAACTAAAGTAAAAGTCTTTATGCATGCAAATAAAAATGATCTAATTTTGAAATTTTAACACTTGCTTTAAAATAGTCATCAGTGACACTTTAGGTGTCCCGCGGCTTAGTACCCCCTTTCCGACTAACCTTGTATACTATCTGCGTGTCAAATCCTGATATCGCAATGCAGGATTTATGACTTTTCATTTGACAGCTGTCATTTTGCTGTCGCTATAGTCTGCTACACATTCGTCGTGCTGCGTAGTTTGCATGTGGTGTGATAGATGCCGCCACACTGCTTTTGCATAAAGATACATATTTAGTTTAGCTCTTAAAACTTCTGCGGAAGGTAAACAACATTCCAAATCCTTACGCAAGAAATACTATCTCCTCAATAACAATTTAAACAATAAACAGTATCGTTAAAATAACCAGACAGTTAAGTTTCGCAACGTAATAAATATAATTTATGATCGGACATTATTGGCGAAGTGCGAACCGGTTTTAAATACCATTGAGAGCAAGATGCAATCGGGTCTTTGACAAATAACGTTCATAGCAGGTGGTCCTGCTTGCTGTGTCAATTGCAGGAGTAATTGGCTGAGCAATGTCTGTATTGCAATAAGATGATTATGCACAATTAATCAAAGGTGGAAGCGGTTAGAACAGATTCTGATTCAGATTCTTTAGTAGAAACACGTCGATTCTGCGGCGCTGCGTTCATAGCAAAGGAAAGAGAATCACGCTTGATTTTAACCTTCTGTAGGCTTTATTGTATAACAATAATATATGTATATACAATATGTTTAATAATTACCACTGATAACCTAGTGGTATGACCGTAGGACTACCAAATCATAGGTCTCAAGTTCCCACCCAAGGCACGCACCTCTGACTTTTCGGAATCATGTGCGTATTGTATAATTATCACTTGCTTAAAAACGGTGAAGAAAAACATCGTGAAGAAACCTGCATGCCTGAGAGATATTTCTCGACGGCATGTGAAGCCAAGTCAGTGGCCCATGGGCGGCATAAACTCTGACACCAGGTTAGTCACTAACCACACTAAAATAAGAAGAAGAATCGCACCTTCTAGCTTGCCTAGAACCTAGCTTGATCAACTGTTTGGCGGAATTAACACTAAATATTGTTATTGTATATTTGTATATCATGGATTTCCGCAAAGTAACTCCTGATTTCATTATTTATCTTATTTTATGACATAAGATTGAAGAATATTGGTAATATTCCATTAAAACAATGTTCTCCATTAACTCTATTCGTGAAAGTCCATCAACTGCTTAACTGCCTACAGAGAGATGTTCGGTAATGATAATTATGAAGACAGAATTCGTAACTCTAAATACATTTTATCATAATAAAATCTTATGGTTATTGTGTGAAATTAACATATTGCTAACTAACTTTTGACTTGACTGCCTTAAAATTCTAATTTAAATATCTATATCGATTGATATTGCGTCAGAGTTAACATGTCGACTTTGGGTAGGAAGAAAGAATACAACAGATTCTCTATTTCCAAAGGTTATGAGCTTATCTAAGGTTTCGAGAGATCTATTACCTGAATAAATAATTTCATCTCATTTCGAATCCAGACCATAATTACTTAGTTCCTTTTTATACGACAGTTTTTTAAAAGACAGCTCCCAAAATCTTCCTTCCTGTTTTCTTAGTGTTTATGCTGACACTGGTGTCGATTCTGTAGCACATTTTGACAATACTAAACTAGACTAAACGCAACTGTCACTTTCTTTTTCTATTGAAACAGAAAGAGACAAACACCCTTAGTTTAGTTTAGTCCTGTCAAAGTGCGCTACAGCATCATCATCATCATCAACAACAACATCACAATACGACGTGCCGACAGTTAGGACAGGTCAACTCAAACCTGCTATGGCACTTTCCTCAAAAGGCCATTCCAGACGTAGCCCTACATTGTTACACTCGCATAGATTTTATACCCCAATGTCTGGATTTTAAAGAGACCTTGATCTCTGAGTTTGTTTTCGGCTTTTCTTCTCAGAGCTAGTCAGATAGGAAATGCCGGCGCCATCTAGTCTTAAAAAAAATATTGTATTGACTTGTAAAAATGTCTGTAACAGATTTATTTACAGAATTAAAAAGGTCCATCCAAAGGTTGTCTGGAAGAAATCGCCTAGTGCGATAAGACCGCCCATTGTACATCTCTATTTTTATAGTAATGTTTCTTGTTTGTTTTGTGTACAATAAAGAGTATTGTATTGTATTGTAAAAATCACGAAAAAGCTCACGGTGCTATATTAGTTTACGATGTGTCAGAACCAATGACCCCAGCAAAACTGAATGAGTAGGTCGAGAAACTTCAAGTATACTCCACCAAGAAGAACATAGTCTACTTAGTTGTCGGCAATAAGATTGACAAGCATATCATTTTGGGACCCAGTGCATAATATCAGCAAGCACATTGGGTCACCCGCGCGAACGCTCAACGAGTATTCCCAAGGAGGCTTGAAGTCAGGCAGGCGGCCGGTCATAAAACAATAAGCCAAAACCTCTAATGGTGCGTCCAGACCGGACGAACGCGCCGCGAATGCGCCGCTCGCGCGCCGCTCGCGCGCAGCGCGCGTACCGTTCGCGAGCCGCTGGCGAGCTGCGCGTGTGTTTTCATGTTCGTACAAAGCTCCGCGCGGCGCGCGTGCGGCGCATTCGCGGCGCGTTCGTCAGGTCTGGACGCACGATAATAACATGGATTTATGAAATACATGTTGTGTCGACCCCACCTAGTGTGAGATAAGGGCAGGAAGAAGAAGAAGAATTAAAAATATTTTTTCATTTACGATCGCCAACCCGCCCGACAAGCAAGCTGATCATGGAACATCCCCTTTTGACTACCCTTTCCTTTAAAGGGCTCTATTCAATGACTAGTAGGATGTGGTGCATTCATTTAAAAGAGCCTCCATGAATGACGATACTTCCGTACGTCCAGCGCAACTTGTGCAACCTCGCTACCAACCTTGCTGACTGTCTAATCTTTACACCACGTCATATGCTATTCTGAACAAGAAGTACACATTTACAGGCCCAATTTGAACCAACAATTACTTAACTTAACTCCTCTAACTTCATCATCATCATCCTCCTGCTCTTATCCCAATTTATTTAGGGTCGGCGCAGTATGTCTTCTTCTTCTATACATCTCTATTAGCCGTCATCTCAGTAGTTACCCCTTTTCTAGCCATATCATCTTTTACACCATCCATCAATCGTTTCTTTGGTCTTCCTCTTATAACCATCCACATTCATACTCAAAACTTTCCTCACGACATGTTTCTCGTTTCTGCGCATCACATGCCCATACCATGACAACCAGTTTCCACACAACTTCTCAGTCACTGGCGCCACCTTCAGGCTTCCTCTTATATACTCATTCCTAATTTGCGTAATACTCCTCGAACTTGATGTTTATATTCTGTAAGAATAGAAACTTGATCTATATTTATCTAAAAATATGTAATCTACGTATCTAATCGTAGCAAAAACTGGCCTATGCTCTTTTTATGTCGCAAACTTATGCAAAATTCTAAATAAAGTTGCTCCATAGAAACATGATTAAGCAACGAACAAGTCACTAGCGTATAATTTTTATTAAAAACTTTACCTGTCGATACAGAAGAAAAAACGACCGTTTTATAAAATAAACTATTTTGTGACAAAAATTAACATAATCTAATCAGTTTTCTTAATATTTACTCGTAAACTATGTATTAAGAGAATATTAGGACTTTTATCGCTTCGTCCTAATAAATTATTGGTTTTTATTTAGTATACGAAAAGCTGTGTGCACACTTAATAAAAATGTACAGAAAACCCACTCTTAACAAACTTAGTAGCGTGGCATGACTTCACGCACACACACACACACACACACCCACACACACACCCACACACACACTAACACACACGCGCGCGCGCGCGCCGGACTAATGTGTTTGAGTTCTCGTCCGAAAATATTTCAAGGTATGGTTAAAGTCTACATGCCGTACGGTCTGCATTACAATGTATATCAATTTTACAAGCGTTAGCCCATTCAAACCTGCGTTAACCCAATTTTGCGTTCTCAGATTTTCATTGCAATTGCTCTACGTTGTTGAAAATTTACGGTTTTGAATGACATGCAGAATGTCTACTGCCTCATCCACACCGGGCGCAGGTTGCGATACATGAGCCGCTATTTGTATCGGGGACATGTTGCGATACATGTGCCGCATCGTCATACGCGGGCATAAATTGCGTGCGCCGCGACAGATATTATGTTTGGACGACGCGTAGCGATTCCTCTGTGTCGTTCGGCGTCAATGCACCTTCTGCGTGTATCTATTTCATGGTGTACTCATGTGTGTTTGCGCAATATTTATCGGTTAATGACTTGTCAAAGTAGAACAGGTTTATTCTCATAAAAAATAGGGGAAACCCGCACTGATCTTATTATCTAGTATTATTGTTTTACATTTAAATGCTAATCTATGTTCAAAAACGAAGAAAACGTAGAAAACGTTTTGTTATTTCTCCAAACAGTAGTCGGTCAAAGAATTTGTAGTTTTTCTTGTAAGTTCTTCTCCATAGAACCGATAGTTTAAAATAGTGCACCTGATGACGTTTCACGAGTGCTCTAAATCATAATAAGAGTTAGATCCATCGCCGTTACGTGTGGCAGGCGTGGCGAACAGATTGGTAATCTCAGAGCGATGTCATTAATATTCATTTATACACAGGTGGATTTTTGATCAACTGTAGGTATCTCTTCTTATAAATGAATAGTGATTAATCTTTCAGTTGGCTTTTGCGACACACTAGTGTAATATTAGCTCAATGGTATAGTGCCTTAGCGCTTAAATTTTCTGCGAGTTTTATCGCGTTTGATATCATGGAACACATTACATTTGAATGGTAGAGGTGGACTAGTAGAGACTGCCTAATAGAATTAATTTTAAAAAAAACCTAGTGTGGGTGTTTGTCAAGTGCATATTGTGTTTTTACTGTGCGAGAGAATGTGGGCCATCATTATTCTTTGCAATTTTTTTTTGCATAATCCGTAAATATAATCACCTTTCACGTGGAGAAATACTCTTAGTTACCCTCCACCTGAAGAAGACGAAGGGCCATGTTAGGCTCTAACCAACAAAAACCACCACGGTGATCCTCCTTCGGCCGGGGGTCTATTTGCTTGCGCAAACGTCGCCCCCACCAGGTCGCGGCTCGACAATTGTAGGCGAATCCCGTCCCCTGTGTCCAGCTTAGAATTACACTCATAATCATAATCCTAGCTTTTTCTAACTATACGACCTAGTATTATCCAATGATTTATCATCATCAAAATCCAGAGCGAAAATTCCAAGCCGCTGGGCATAAATAAGTAATTTACATACATTTCTTAGTAATAAGTTGCAACACTGTGCAATGCTCTTAGAATAAGTTTGCATATGTAAACGGTACCAATTGATTATGATGCTTATCTCCTCATGATGAAACCGTCAATTACAAGCTTGAATTAACTTATTGGTTATTGCATGGTTAATGCTTTTAAACTTGTGGTAAGGTTTTAATGATGAAGAAATCACTTAATAATACAAAGCTGTTTAAGGTTGGAAAGTCTTATCTAACCGTGCACACAGCGGATCCGTTTTAACAGATCCGTCGGTACTGGATGTGTTGTTCACATCTGTACCGACGGATCCGTTTAAACAAATGGCAGCTGCGTCGCATCTGGCAGGCAGGATACGATATAAATAACGGATCCAGTATTTTTTACTGGATTCGGAATACTGTCGTGTATGTGAACTCGCTCATTCAACTAGAGGCGCCATCACCAAAATAAAAACGGATCCAGTAAAATGGTCCTGTAAACAGTTTCTGTGTGAACTAGCTGTTATGAGCGATTTCACATACACGACAGTATTTCGAATCCAGTAAAAAATACTGGATCCGTTATTTATATCGTATCCTGCCTGCCAGATGCGACGGCGCAGCACGATATAATACAACGACAGAATTATCTCGCGCTTCGCATGTTACGAGATAATGTATAGCTTATCTCGTCTTGGTACGAGATAATGCGACGACAACATTATCTCGCGCTGCGCATATTAACCCGCCTGATGAGGAAGAAGGGAAATAAATTCGTTTAAAATAAAAAAAACATTATCAAATAACAATTATTGTCAAACAAACTAAAAAACATTGATTTACAATCAGAAAAACTGATGATTGCTGGTTCAACACCGTGTCCAACACACATTCGTTTTTTTTGTTCTTAATTATTATAATATCGATACAATTTAGTTATTAATAAATCTACATGGCCCCATCAGTAGTTTTTATTTTTCAAACGTGTTTTTTTAATTGCTATTTATGGTTTTACTGACTGCATTAATTTATTGTATTTTATTATTAAATATGGTATAGAAACATACCTACTATCTGCCATTGGTTCTGTACCTATAATCAACAAAACCCAGCACGCTTGGTGGTAGGACCTATATGATCCGCCTGGCTAGCTACCACCCTCACATTAAAGGCACCAATCAGTTTACTGTGTTCCGTCGTGTGTATGTTAGAGCCAGAGGGGTATAGGGGAATCCCTCTATATCTCTGTTCCTTGACTTCCTTGTATTCGTGTGCTCCATCTTAGACCCTGTCTGCGCTTACCATCAGGTGAGACTAGGGCCAAAAGCGACCAAGTCAATAATAAAAAATAGAAATAAACTTTTTCGGTCACGGTCACCCATCCAAGAACTGACCGCAGCTAGCGCAGCTTAACTTCTTATTTAATTATCACCTCCTCTACCACTGATCTACTGGATACTGTCTACTATGCTGCCAAACTTAATATTTAATTAAATAAATCACTACGATTTTGTTATTAAGTAGTTTATTGACATTGATCACATCTGCTAGGATTCAGCATCGTGTTTCTTTAATTACTATTTAAGTCTGAATCTGCATTAATTATCAAGAGACACAGATGAGTATTTTTTTGCTATGGTGCACGTGTGAAGTCTAGATCTTACACTTAATTTATTATTAGTAGTCGAGTCACGTTCTTTGGTGCATCAAAGCAGACTTTGTGTCTGTATAATGGATTTAAGAATTTCGATTTTGAATGATTATTTGAATAATAACTGAATACAATGTTTCAGTGTATCTGACATTGACAATCTTTAAAATTAATTAGGCAAGAAGCCTGAAAAATAGATGACGGATCCCAGTTAAAGATACTGAATACAAGGTTAGTCGGAAAGGGGGTACTAAGCCGCGGGTAATGTATAACTGATGATTGCGTTAAAGAAAGTATTAAAATTTAAAAATTCGAAAAAAAAATCCAAGGAATATTATTTTTATTTTAGTTTTTTCATAATTTCTTCATCCCTGCTTTAGTTATGAATTCAGACAATGGAGTTTCTAATCCGTGACCCCAAATATGACGTAAAATATAAACACGTCTGATCATAGCTGAGGATAGATAGAATTTAGCGTATTTTTTATGAAATCTTTGAACAGCTATTTGTCTTGAACTAGACTTTTGGTGAAAGTTGTAGAACAAAAGTTATCCATTATTATAGGTAGTTTAACTCCTTTTCAGCTTAGTCCCCCTTTCCGACTAACCTTATATAAAGTACTTCCCGGTGATTGAGTTATGGGGATAAGACTGCAGCCAGTCCTTGCAAAATACTTATCCGCATCAATTGATCTGAATTTATCGTCCGTGGGACGGGTAAAGACAAGATTAAGAATAAAATTCCCCTTTGTCACCGGGCAAGCGAATCGTAAAAGGTGAATCTGGCACCATAATTGTGCCCGTATCGCCAACTATTACATGGAACTTAGTAATAGGAGAATACCTCTTCTTACCCCTTGTGGCATTACAGGCGTAAGAATGTGTGTATGTTATCAGCATCTAGTTAGACTGGAATCCTTCTAGATCATAGTCAGGAAAAGTCTAGGAGGAAGATAACAAAGTATTGTATTATCTAATCGGACAAGAACCCACAGTACGTAAACGCATTCATGTATTGACTGCTAAGTATTTACCATAAACGCACCGACGCGGCCCGGATAGAATATCAAACGTTTACTACAATATATATTTTCCATTAACCATCGTTCGGATAATTCCTTACTCCTAAGAGCATATAAGCTTGACTACATCATCATTATACTGCATTTGAAGCAACGTCATGATCGTGTCAATACTCTAACTTAGTAGTTCAATTCAAGAAGTCATGATTTCCAATAATTATCGGACAAAAGAGATAAAATCGCTACTGTAAGTGACCTATTTATACATCAAAAATTATAATTAAAAGCAGTGATAGCCTAGTGGTGTGACCGTCGGACTGCCAAGTCATAGGTCTCGATTTCGAACGCAAAGCACGCACCTCTGACTTTTCGGATTCATGTGCATATTCTATAATTATCACTTGCTTAAAAACGGTGAAGGAAAACATCGTGAGGAAACCGGCATGCCTGAGAGATATTTCTCGACGGCGTGTGAAGCCAAATCAGAGGCATGGGCGGCATAAACTCTGACACCAGGTTAGTCACTAACCACACGACAAGAAGAAGATCGTGACTCTGCCTAGCCGTTTCTCAAATATGTTGGGGTCGGCTTCCAGTCTAACCAGATGTGGCTGAATGAATACCAGTATTTTACATATAACTCGTGCATATAACCAGATATCATATAACTCGTGCTGATGAGAGAAGTATATTGAAAAAAAAAGCAGTCATAGCCTAGCAGGTGAATGTTTGTCTTCCATGCAGGAGTCTGAGTTCGATCACGGCTCACACCTATCGACGGTCCCTACGAATAATCCCGTAACTACAAATGACAAATTTTACAGGAGAGCGCTTCAAAGTTTCAAACACGTGTACAACATGTTCTACTTAACGTAATGTCGTAGTTAGGATATGCACGATATCCTAACGTTAGCCTGGATGTCAGACTCGTGCTCCTGACTGTAACGACAGTTATCGGTATTCGTACGACACCCGGACCGACGGTTTAATAACGTTCTTGTGTGTTCTAAAATAAAAATAAAGTCATAAGTATGTATGTATTTGTCTCTAAGTAGATGTTTTGTTTCCAGTGAGGCGATGGAGAGTCGAGTGGGCCTGGACTACATAGTAGAACATGCGGAATACACGGGCAAGCTCGCAGCGGCGCTCACATCGCCAGCCGCGCCTGTCAAGAAACAGGTGAGATCATAGTTTTACTTGTACCCTGGGTTATAAGCAGGAAATCAACAACTTTAAACCTAACTTAAGTTTTTTGCTTAGTGATGGGATCTACAAGGTTAGTCGGAAATGGGGTACTAAGCCGAAAGTGTGTTAGAGTACCCATAATAATAGATAACTTTTGTGCTACTACTTTTCCCAAAAGTCATTAGTTTAAGATAAATTGCCTTTCAAAGATTTCATAAAAAATACGCTAAATTCTATCTATCCTCAGCTATGATCAGCTGTGTTTACATTTTAGGTGATATTTGGGATCACGGATTAAAAACTCCATTTTCTGAATTAGTAACTAAAGCAGGGATGATTTTTTTTGAAAAAACTAAAATAAAAAAAAAACCATTTTTTTTTCGAATTTTGAAATTTTAACACTTTCTTTAAAACAATCATACATTAAGTGGCCCGCGGCTTAGTACCCCCTTTCCGACTAACCTTGTATACGATCCGCCTGGCTATCACCCTCACATTAAACTCCGGCGCCAAGCAGTTTAGGTACTGTATTCCGTCGTGTGTATGTGAGAGCCAGAGGGATATATGGGAATCCCTCTATATCTCTGTTCCTTGGATTCGTGTGCTCCATCTTAGACCCTGTCTACATTAACCATTAGGTGAGACTAGGGACAAACGCGACTAAGTCAAGAATTAAAAAAAACATCTAACTACGTCACCGTCATCTACAAACGGTGCACCCTACTGTTTTGAGCCTTTATGGACACACAGATTGTGATCCTGGTAGCATCGCCATGACCAAAGAGCTTGCTTTGCGGTGTTCTGTTGGCAACGGGACATTACCTGTCTTTCTGATACAGACTCATGTCCAATAGTGAACTAAGATAGAGTGGTTCTATTTACTATATCAATTCACAAAGTATGAAATTTGACATATTCTGTAACTTTCAGGTGTTCGAGCTGTTATCGGCGTTGTGCGTGTACAATGCTGACGGCTACGCTAGAGCGGTCGATACCTTAGAAAGATTCAAGGTAAGAAATTGCATTTAATTTATTTTCTTAACATAATATCACGCCTGTATTCCCCGAAGGGTTAGGCAGAGGTGTATAGTAACACCTTCATTTCGCCATGTAATAGGGGGCGAGCCTATTGCCATTAACCGGGCACAAATTCAAACTCAGGGCTGCTACTGAGGAATTCCACACGAAAAATGCCTAATAACACTTTGCCCGACCTAGGGATCGAACCCAGGACCTCACGATCAGCAGTCACACTCGCCACCACTAGACCAACGAGGCAGTTCTTATTATTTATGTTCTTTGAATCACTGAACTCATAAACTAGTTCTTCAGTAACATCTTAATGCATTACCTAATACATCAGAACTTCCGACGCACCCTGGAGAGTCAGCCCTGCTGCCAACCTTGCTGACTGGCTAAACTCTTCACAATGGCATGTGCTATTCTCGTATAGCACGTCAGGAAAAGGAATAAAGTATTAGGAGCCGGTACACCTCAGACCCACATTGACGCAGTTCCCACAATATTCAAAATGTCATAAATGCAGAAGCAGAAAAACTTTACTCTTTTGAGAATTTCAAGCGAATTATCGACTGAGAGGGTCACTATTCCGGTTGGTCGATAGTACATTCCATCCCACATGCAACGTAGATTTTTCGGGTCTACTTGGCCGCATCTACTATTGGCTCTTTTTTTTTGGGAAATCCTCATGTATGTCCCTCGCCCGGAGAAGGGGAAATGGTCTGCCGGACTCTTACCGGCTAAAAACTAACGGTGTTCCTCCTCCTGACCGTACGGCCGGGGTCGCGGGATTCGTAAAAGCATGCACCGCAACCCTGGCAATCTACTTTTGGACCTACCTAGGTCCCTTTTGAGATTTTGTAAGATCGAAAATGCGTTGAGTTTGCCTTAATTCGTATCCTTTTATGGAGATAAAAAATAATCTTTATACCGTCTGCTTATTTATTCTGTGAGAACTCAAAGCTAAATGAATCATTTGAGGTAAACACTGCGGTGTTTGTGGCCGATGAAAAGCCAATGACCATATTAAGTAATAGATCGCTATCTTTTACTATAAATGCAGATTATTGATCTTTATCTCAGCACGTGGTTCTGTGTGACACATACATATTTACGTTGCGTTGATATCTCTCAAGGTCTTCTACTCCATGTCTTAGAGTTTCAACTTCGAAAATAACTTTTTTTAGGCCTCGATGTGGGACATCCTTGACTCTCCTAACAAGGAGTCCTTCCTTCTGGCTGCACTGTATCCAACACAAGCAATGCTTAACGTATTTGTATAGGTGCATCCCATTGCGCAGGCGTCTATTAAAGAGGTGTTGCAAATGCTTACATCTCGTATAATATCATGCATGATAACCTCTCCTGCTACACTTGCTGCAGCTGCATTTAGTGTATCCATTCTCATGATCTCGGCATTTTTCTCTGTGACGTAAGATTCATCTATACTTTTCTTTTATTCTTCTTATCATTCAAGATATTTTCTGGTATCCCTTTCCATGTTTTTTTAATAGGTTTCTGATCAGTTCCTTATTCTTCTTCCAGTCCTTGAAAGGTGAACGCTACCGCCTCAGCGTGGTGGTGGAAGAGCTGAAGAATGCGACCACCACAGACTACAAGACCGCGCTGGTGGCGTTCATCAACTGCCTCATCATCTCCGCACCTCGTCTGCCTGACAGGATCCGAGTCAGGAACGAGTTTATTGGTAAGTGGTAATTTATATACTTAATTATCTCTTGTGAAGGAAATAGGGTTTTTATAGAGTCGTCTATCCATTCTGATAATTGTCAATCTACATTTCTTTATTAAAAATCCTAAGTTTTGGTTGTATGCCTGGGTACAATTTAAAATCGAAACGTTATGGGAACCGTGAGATTTCTTTGTCTGATTTTGAGAGTAAAAATGAGTCTAATTCTGCCTAGCCTTTTCCCAACTATATTGGTGTCAGCATCCAGTCTAGCCAGATGCGGCTGAATACCAGTATTTTACACGGAGCGACTGCTACCAGACCTCCGCAACCCAGTTACTGGGCAATGCCGATATTCTAATGTTAGATCGGTTGTCAGACTTTCGGGCTTCTGACTACCCGTACCGATTGCCATAGGTATCATATGACATCCGGGACCGACGTGTATAATCAACATCGGAATCTAAATATTTATTTTCCAATTGAATATTATTATATCGTTTGATAAAACTTTACTTTTGTTTTCAGGGTTGGGCCTATTGCCGACATTAAACAACTTAAGGTAAGAAACATTCAATATCTTTACTTTACTGATCGGCAATCTACGGACATAATTATCTTTCAACCCATACATGTAGTTTGAGCCCAAAGAACTATGTGTCAGAATAAATGGTTATAGCAATGACTTTCTAGGACCGGCCATAGGAAAAACCCTTTTAGAGCTATGATAGGTACTTAATAACCGTAAGCTAAAGCCCGATACAGACTGTCGGACGCAACTTATAGTCGCGACTTAGTTTTATACACGGTTGTGTTAGTACGCCCACAAGCTCGCAAGATCACGTCCGCGACTTATTACCGACCGATAGTTTGCACACGCAGATGAATTAACACCAACCAGATTTATATCTGTCATCGGCTGCAAGCGCTAGCCGCGTCCGTAAAACGCGTCCGTAAGTTACGACCGATAGTATGTTCCGAGCTTTAGATTTCACCTTCCCGTAAAGGATCTGTTATAACGATAACAATAAAACATAAGGACCTTACAATACATATTAATATTAACATATTAATCTCTACGGAGCAGTGTGCAAAACGCATAAATCTACAACAATAAATCGATGTCAAACTAGAAGTTATATTCACCCATATAAAGTTACATCGACCAATACGTTACGTCGATATAAATATATTAACCGATTATATCGACACGGTTTTTTGTCGATCGGCAAACCGCTCGGTTGATCAAGCACGGTAACTTTACGGTTGAAACAAAAAATTGTGATACTATTTCGTTTTTGTCGATCGACATTTAGTAATATCGTGATTTGTGTGTGTTTAGTGAAGTTTTTGGATAAAGCCGTTTGGCTTAATGTACCGGATATAGATGTAAACAGTAGCTCGAAGTAGTACCGACCTACTGTAGTGTAGTTATTTATCTTTTTTTTTATTGTATCTTTAGCTATGGCTAATGTTTTAGATATAGATTTCTTGTTTTAGAAAAAAATATAAAACCCTCGTTGGACTAGTGATGGTTAACGCGACTGTTGATCGTGAGGTCCTGGGTTCGATCCCCAGGTCGGACAAAAGTGTGGAATTTCTCAGTAGCAGCCCGGAGTTTGGATTTGTGCCCGGTTGATGGCGATAGGTTCGCGCTATTACATGGGACTTAAACGTAACGGCAAAATGAGGGTGTTTACTATACACCTCTGCAGAACCCTTCGGGGAATACATGCGTGATGTTATGTTATAAGAGACAATTTTGTTTCTTTTTTGTATTGTTTGGCGTTTTCTTGTGATTGCTATTGTTGCTAAAAGTATGCCGCTTTTATCTCTGATTGCTCTGAAAATGTATTCATTACTAAAGTTCCAATTAAACTTATTTTGTTAGTTAACTAATTAAAATTCAGTAAAATATTAGTGTTCAGCTGTCAGCCGTGCATTTCTTTTTATAAATATTATAGTAGCACCTATTTAATTGCGTGTTAGTTAACAATCTGTCACTTTTAAGAATTATAGTCAGTATTGCCGATTGCCTAAGGTTTCAAAGCTCATCATAAGTTCATTGAACTCTTAAATCTAATTTCTGACATCTTATTTTTAGTCAAATACAAATTCATTTTTTTTTAATTTCATTTAGACCAATACAGGTGCTTATGAAAATTCGAATTTAGATGCACGGTTCCAATTAGTCGTTTCCTATGGAGAAGAGCCGGCAAGAAACTCCATGGTTACTCATTTAAAAATAATATCTTTAACAATTTCAGTGGATACAGTACAATGATTTAGGATAGTGAGAGAACAATGAAGTCCTGACCACAGACCAATGAGTAATGTAGTATTAAAAGACTTGAGTACAAAATGCACAAAAAAAAAAAAAAAAACAATATGAATAATGTTAATTCACAAATTTATAGATCTGTCTTTTTTTTGTTTCTAGGCTTGTCATTGACAGTCAAATTACTGAAGGTGATTTTTCGAACTAATAATAATCATACAATTAAAGTTTATTTAACCTATATGTAGGTGCCTTAATTAGTACAAAAACATTAAAACGATGTCCTTAACCACCATTACATTAATCACTGGTATTAAGCGTGTAAAAACAGTCTCAGTAATTGGGTTATGTACCGACACAGAGAAACACTGTGTCAATGAAGTGGTAAAAAGTTTAGGTGCCTGCCTAAACTTTATATTAAGAACTAGCTGCGCCCGCGACTTCGTCTGCGTAGAGGTCGGATGGGTTTTAATTTTTATGCGCAGAACCCTAATTCTTTACCTTTTCTAAAATAAAAGTAACCTTAGGTACTCCTTATAACATCAGCTATTTGCTAGTGAAAGTATCATCAAAATCGGTCCAGCCGTTTCGGAGATTAGCCGAAACAAACAGACAAAAAAATTTGTTATAAGTATCGTTATATACTTTGATATGCATTTAGTTAAAAGCTGTTATTTTGATATTACAAACAGACACTTTATTTATGTATATAGTAGACTAGCGACCCGCCCCGGCTTCGCACGGGTGCAATGTAGATACTAATGTGGGGCATATAAACCTTCCTCTTGAATCACTCTATCTATTAAAAAAACTGCATCAAAATCCGTTGCGTAATTTTAATTATCTAAGCATACATAGGGACAGACAGACAGCGGGAGCGACTTTGTTTTATACTATGTAAAGAAGATGAAGCTTATTATAGCATTTCAGAATACTTTAATACCAGGCACATTGCGCTTACTACCTATCTAGTTTTTGCTGAAATGCATCGTGAAGATAATTATTTAATAATTTTTAGTCTCACATGGTTAACTTTGAAAGTATAAAAACAGTTTGTTGACAACCATGAAAGCAATAAATACAATAATATGTGCTAAAGTTAATTGTTTCACATAACTAGGTACATTATATTTAACTCAGAACATAATACGGGGATTAAACTATAAATAGTTATAAAAGGAAAAATCGTTGGTATTTTTTTTGTGTTGGACATTACCACAAACATAATTTATTAACATTATATCAAAATAAGAACTTTTAACTCGAAGAAAGAACTTGATACTTTATCCCGTCTACCTGCAGATCCCTTCATTCTTAATCCTTTTATGCCAAAAGTATCACTTAAAACAGATCACAGTGTTCTCAGTTGAAAAACGAATTAAACCGTCTCGGGTGCGTAGGCGCATCTCGTGGTCCGCTCCTAATATGGCGACGTATCCGCCGTGAATAATATCACTCGTTAAAATATTAGCCACAACGGAAAATGTGACTAAACCCCTTATAACCGGTTAGTGATTATATTAACTTGGTTGATTCAGTTATCTTATGTATTATATACTTATGCAATTATGTGTCATATTTACTTGAAATAGCCTGTTGACACTTCTGAACACAGAATAATAAGATACTTTGTACAGAAACCTCACTTTCGAACTAATGTGTCAAATACATAGAAAACTGTGCTCTGCGCATGCGTAATTGAACTTTAGAGAGAGAAAGACAGCACTCTTATTATATTTCGGTTCGGTCACTGACCAACTTTCGGTTCAGTTTCTTTTGTCTTTCACTCCGGAGGTGAACCGGCGCGTGAGCATGTTTTCATACCTAAACCACGGAGTGAAACAAACCTGCGCAAGATGCTAACACTACTAGGAATTGTAGGTGTGATACAGTGGAGTAGCTTGCCTTAGACGGGCCCTGTATCAAAATTTATCTGGGAGCCCTTCTACTTGACTGCGATGAAGCCCAAATGGAGGGTTAAGATTTTTCACAAAAGAAACTACACACGTTGGGGCCCCTGAAGCCCGGGCCCCTGTAGTCTAGGGCCCCTGCAGCCTGGGGGCCCCTGTAGCCCGGGGGCCCCGTATCATTGATTTGGCGGTAGTTACGCCCCTGGTGTGATGTTACGTGAAAATATCGTAATATTTGAAGTTTTTACCATAACTCACGAGTGTTGCTTGTATGGTCTCAAGTAGTTCTGCCCCGGGGCTTATTTTCTAATATTCCTTTCCCTCAAAACCATATATTTTTGTACTACGTTCGTGAGAACCAATACTTGAACTTAACTTCAACATGCGGGCTATTGATTAAATTATCGACCGGTATTACGTCATCTTATTACTCAAACACTGTTAGAAACTAAGTACTTTGCTAATAAGTATCCACTTAGCATGATAACATCGATTGTCTAAAATATTCATTTATATTATGTAAAGAGAAGTAAGTGAACTTTATTTTTCTTTTCTCTTTGTTGCCAAACGTATCGTGGGTGCGTTTACATACACAAATGGGAAACAATTATCTGTCGGCCATACAAATATTTGTTCCGTGCGGGAATTGAACTAGTGACCTGTAGCCCAGAAACTAATCGCTCAGCCACTGCACTAAATGTGCCGCCGCTTTACCTTGTTATTTTTTATTCCAGACATGAAGCGGCCAGTCACCCAGACTTGGGTGTCCAACTGGACGTGTTTGAAGAACAGCGGGAGAGCGATGAGGCTCAAGGTCCAGGAGGAATCAATCTCAACTCCCATCTGGATGTTTTCTACGCGATTCTTAAACAGGTAAGCTTCAGGTCTGATGGTGGAAGGAAGGTGTTATCCTGTAATTGAAATTAATCTCTTCACTTTTGAACATTGGTTGTGACTTCGAGATTCAAAGCTCTGGTTCAAGTGGTTTCTGGCCAAAAAAGGCATCAAATAGACATTTTAAAATTGATATTTGATTCTGGGCACTCAAAACTACTTTTTTACTTTCAGGTGGCGGATACTCCACAAGAGATTCCATTCCTCAGCATCCTGCAGCACCTCCTGAGAATAGACCCGAAGGAGCCAGTGAGCGACATCGTGTGGGACACGGCAGAGACGCTTGTGCATCGTGCTACGTTGCTGGAGACCAGGGAAGATGCTGCGAAGCTGCTCAGAGCTCCCAGTGTGCAGGTATGTCGTAGTGAATATTGTTAATTCAAGAATTCAACCTACAATCTCGAGTGCAGATAGCATAACCTCTGTTGCTAACACCAGGCGAATCGTAGGGTATTTCAATCATATGTCATACGATTACATTGCATGTATAATTGAAATACCCTACAGTTAGTACTTAATTGTTTTGCTCAATGCCAAGTAATTGTTTGCGTTTTAGCGATAATTTACGCCTTTATGTTGATGATAAAGCGCAGATCTCTGTGCTTCATTTGCATTTTTAATTCATCCATGTTTTATTTACAGGCTAAAGTGGGTTGCACATGTCAGCACCGTGACATGTCTGGTGGTGGCAGGAAGCAGAGTCTACAACGAGCGTTGTCACCTCCACCCCCACCGCCTCCACCTGTCATGATGCCTAGTGCAGGTAATGTAAAGATTGAAGAATTTCCGATTGTATAGTCTCTGATGAGTCTCCTCTATATCCCTGTAATGCAACATCGATAAGCTACTTGCAAAAATAATTAACTACACCGACCAAACAAAAAATTTGATGGTTTTTACTAAAGCCCTACTATGCTGAATGTGCATTAAAGTTAATCAGTGGTATATTTCTAAGCGAGAACCAATCTTAATAAGTTTTTTTTTCTTTTTAGGCATACCACCTCCACCAGCCCCGATGCTGCCCCCACCCCCTCCATGCGGTCCTCCTCCTCCCCCCGTCCCACCTCCTCCATCAGCATGCCCCCCCTCACCACCAGCGCCCGTGCTGGATATCAAGCTGCCGCAGCAGGAGACCCCCATACCCAAGACCAAGATGAAAACCATCAACTGGAACAAAATTCCTAACAACAAAGTGAGTAGAAGATACTATATTATTTCTCTTGTCCAGTAATTATTTTATGGAACACAGATTATTGAGAACGATCTGTGTATACTTCTTGCTCATTAGAAGAAGTAAAGTTTTAGAATATTGTTTTAATTCTTTTTGATGTTTCTTTGAATAACTTCGTATTCTCTTTATCCAGGTCATCGGGCAAAACAATATCTGGTCGCTGGTAGCATCAAGTCACAAACACTCACCGAAGGCAGATCTGGACTGGACTGAGATAGAAGGACTCTTCTGTCAACAGGTTAGTACATAAAATAAAAATAAAATAAATAAATAAAAATAAACCTCGAAGAACATTAGATTCAGTTAAGAATAAGAGTGCTAATTCCTGCCGTTACCACGCAATTGTGTTAAATCTGCAAAACTCTGGCTTTACCATGGAATGCCAACTTTAAACTCATAGTTGCAGTTCCTTATTATCCTTTAAAACCAGTGGGGAATAAGCTTGAAATACTAGGTAAGGTCAGCAAATCATCATCTCATTCATCATTATTATTGCAGATACAACCTACAGGATCAGCAGGCTCATCACCAAGGTTAGGGCGAAGTCCCATTTGCGACAGTTCAGGAGAAAGAAAGCCGAGGAAGGAGTCTTCTGAAATCACACTTCTGGACGGAAAGAGGAGTCTCAACGTTAATATATTTTTGAAGCAGTTCCGAAGGTAAGAAGTTAATTAATTTTAACGTTCTTGTTGCAAATACCTATAGCAATCTGTCAGTGTTCCGTCAACATTTTCAAATATTCGTCTGTACCCACACAAAGCCAACACACGCCAACAAAGGCCAACGAACTGGGTTTGTTGCAGTCTAAGTCCGACTGAAACTGGATTCGTTGTATGCTGTCATTCGTTGGCTTGGTGTGTACGTACCATAAAATAATATGACCATGTTTAACAGATCTATTGCTTTGGATCAAGAAAGATAAATCGTATTCATAGTGAAAATCAAAAATACATTATTTTAGCTTAACAAACTACGTTTTATTCTAGTTCCAACGAAGACATAATCCAGCTGATCCGCGAGGGTGCTCACGACGACATCGGCACTGAGAAGTTGCGCGGTCTTCTCAAGATATTACCGGAG
This sequence comes from Amphipyra berbera, assembly GCA_910594945.2. Taxonomy (NCBI): domain Eukaryota; kingdom Metazoa; phylum Arthropoda; class Insecta; order Lepidoptera; family Noctuidae; genus Amphipyra; species Amphipyra berbera. The sequence goes on along the minus strand of OU343142.1, from coordinate 869,728 downwards.
ATAGATGAATGCGAGATGCTAAAGGCCTTTACCGGTGACGTCACGAAGCTAGGGACAGCTGAGAAGTTCTTGTTGCAGCTAATACAACTTCCCAAGTGAGTGGTCTTTCCGGTCTTCTTGTTGGTCTTTTTGGTCTATTAAGCAGACCGTGTATGGTTTTTACATCGATTTTTTTCATACTGTGTCTTAAAAAAGTTATATTTTTTTAAGTAATTGATTCTTTTTATCTAATTTTCGAATTTATCTACTATAAATGGTAAACATCCCAATATACCAGTATTATTTAGTTTATAATGTTTTTTTTGTTATGTTCACAGTTACAAACTACGTATTGAATGCATGCTACTGAAAGAAGAATGGGCCTCAACATCAGGGTACCTGGAGAGTGCTATCAATGCTATCCTAGTAGCTGGAGACGACCTGATGTCTTCCAGAGCGCTACAGGTATAGACAATATTTTTAAATAATATGTTATTAAAAATCTTAGTTCTGATAATGTTTAAACATGAAAACATCAAAAAAGTTATTTCATCAATGAACATTTTTAAAAGCAAAGTAAGAGATGCACTTTCCTAAAAAAAATCGTTTAGGTGGATGATCTTTACTTTTGGACTACTTGATACGAGAGAAGCTTGGCCAATAATTCTAATTTTATTTCTTTCTAGGAGGTTCTCTACCTGGCACTGATCGCCGGCAACTTCCTGAACGCTGGTGGCTACGCCGGGGGAGCGGCGGGAGTCAAGCTGTCATCTCTACAAAAGCTACCCGACATTAGGGCCAACAAACCTGGGATGACGCTCATGCACTACGTCGCTATGGTAAGAATAAATTAAGTGATATCAGAAGAAAACAATATGGACTGATAAAATGTCAAATAACCATGATATAGCGTAAACAGAGGGCTAGTGGTAGATCCATTAGCCCTCTGTTTATCATAGACTTAATCACAAACAATAATTTAGTGCCTATTAGACTAGTCCTAGTAATGATAACAAAGATATATTTTATTGGACCAGACTCTAGTCTACAATTAATCCACGCTTTTCCACACAGCAAGCCGAACGCAAAAACAAAGAATTAATCCACTTCGCGGACGATACACGCGTTCTAGAAGAAGCCGCGAAAGCCAGCGTGGAGCAGGTGCACAACGAGATCAAGACACTCGCCAACAGGATACAAGGGCTCAAGAAGGAGATACAGATGCCCAGCACACAGCAGGACATTAAGGGGCAGATGGGAGATTTCTTACAGGTAAGACAAAGATAACTTTCCGTCACCGATGTCATAAGATTACTGCTTGTCTAGCGTGGTGTCTCGGAACGTAAGGTACCTCCGTTCCAGAAAGAGGCTTCTGCTCGATAGTAGATTGCGAATGGCTGTGTGCCCATAAAAGAGCAGAATAGATCGGGGTTGAGGACACTCCTGAAATGCCGGAATAATGTCAAAATGATCTAATTTAAAATCGTTGTGTCTTTACAGGTTGCGGAACAAGAGGTGTCGGCTCTCAACAAAGATATGGAAGAGGTGGAGAGCATAAGGACGCAGCTTGCTGAATTCTTCTGCGAAGACCCTGTGTCTTTCAAACTAGAGGAGTGCTTCAAGGTTAGTCTTCTTCAATCAGTGTTTTTCGGTCTTGAAATCTTGTAGCAGCAAAATCTGTGTGTTTTGGTCTGACTGGAATATTGTGGGCTTGGTAGTGTTAATGAAATCTTGAATATTTAAGATAAAAACCTTTAATTTGTTGCATTCCAGATGTTCGTATGGTTCTGCAGTAAGTTCAGATCGGCTGTGGGTGATAACGAGCGGCGGCGAGCTAATGAAGAACAGGCTGCAGCTAGACGACGGGCTAGGGATATGGCTGCTGCAAGAGTTAAGACTGGTACGTTGTGAAAATTTATAATTATTGTTATATCAATGTACAGTTGAACGTAGACCTGGGTTTTCAACTAAGCTCTGCTCATTCTATTTATGGAACGTCACAGCTTGACGCTTGCTCAAGTTGAGACAAAGCAGAGTCAGTACCATAGGCGGTGACGCTGCTACTTCGTCACCGGTCTCGGGCATTTGGACGGTAATCGATGGCCTTCACCCTACCTGCAAGTTGCTATGCAATTTAGGAACCTGAATGGACGCTTCCCATACACCACGACAACTTATACAATTTTATTCTTACAGGAACTGGTAGTGTTTGTAGTACACCTGTATCGGAGTGCGAGTCTCTCATGGAGTCTCTACTGCTAGACATCAGGAACGGACTGGGCAGAAGATCGCTGAGAAAGCCGCATGACCCATCACCGTCACCTGGTGAGTGATAACTCTACCATTTATGCTACTAGTCAGCAAACTATTGCAGTGGAATTTTTGAGGAAGCTGGATGCCTACCCTCACATGACAACCGATCTCTTTCTTTTTTCATTTATCACTATTACAAAAAATAATAATTGTTATGTTCTATTTTCAGATGTAACTCCAACGGGTAGCTTACGCCGTAGAAGTCGTGCTAGTCCTGGTGATGGTGATGAAGAGGGGTTGCTGGAGTTCTTGCGACATTCCTCACCAGCTGCCAATGACCTTAGGGAGAGGTGCGCTTGGGGCAGTCTCGGTAAGATGATGTTACTGTATTTGTGTAAAATTTTAGTTAATTGAATGGTAGTCGTGAGTTTCGGTGGAAGAAATTTTATTAAGACTGTCTAATTGCGTCAATTCCCCGAGATTATCACTTGCCATGGACAGGTACTTCGATTACCATCAACGATACTCAACTTCATGTCAAGGACAATAATTATGCTAACGTTTCCGAGTTCAGAGATAGTTTAACATTACTTATAAATACTGTATTTGTTTTAGACCGGTCATGGTCCCGCCGCGGCGCGCCCCGCGCTCGGCTGGACATCCCGGAGAGCGGGCGCGAGCGGGCCGCCTCCCCCCGCGCGCCGCACACCCCCACCACCCCCGCGCCCCCGTCGCCCGCACCCGCCTCACCAGACACCGCGCCCGCTAAGCCCAAGTATGCACTTACTATATTTATTTTAATTATCATAATACTCTTAAAGTGACTACTGCGCAGAATAATCGATTACTGAAGTGGAACTGAAGTGGTTCGAACACAGCCCTAGCTGTTGGGCTATTGCCTCTTCTTTACAATGAAAACGTTCCAACATTCAACCGCCTTAAAGAAACCTACGATGTAGATGATTTCACTGTATAAGAGTAATCTAGGTCTGATTTTTCCAGAATAATTTAGTAGACCCATGATTCATCTTATTATTTTTTTATGATTTAACATTGACTTTAATATATGATCGTGTTTGTTTAGGGAGTGGCGACAAAAGATCGAGTCGTGGTTGCGCGCGAGCAGCCAGGAAGAGCCGCGCCCGCGCGCGCGCACCGCCAGCAGGCTCCACGCCGACAAGCGCTCCTTGGAAAACGACTCCGGTATGTAGCACGTCAACTACCTGTTACAGTACAATGCTGAATATAGCAAAGGCCTTTCTTGGAAGTATACTTATATGCTGATACGCGTCATCGACCGAAAACATTTCAAAACTGTACAGATTTTTACTCTTATGTTAATACATTTCTACTAACACTAAATATACTGCAATCACAAATACTGACTAGTCCGCAATGGTGTTAGAGAATGTGGTTCCTCTTTTAGAGCAACATAAACTAAGAGAATGATCAAAAATGCAATCCTCAATCCATCTACCAATGACGAATAGTAATGTCTATTGATCAAAGGCCTACAGTCACATCAAATGTGGGTACTGACTGGTTGTAACTTGTATTCCAGAGAGCGAGCGTAGTGCGACCCTGGAGCCCCTGCCAGAGGGACGCGCGGAGTGGAGGCCCGCTGTGCTGCCTGACAGCGACGTCGTCAAGGCGCTCGAGACTGTTGAAGGTAATGACTTACGAGTAAATCTCGTAATTACTGCTAAATTATGTATAAAACCACATGAGTAAGTAATTCGTTAAGTAGCATGTTCATCGGTAGCAAAGTGTTAAACAAGTTTACAGCTCTGATTTCCTATCTCAGAAATAAAACATCAAAGTCCAATAAGACCAGCTCACAATGTCATTCTTTATCGTATTCTGAATCAATAAAGCGTTCTTTCCAGATGTACAACCACAGAAGAAAGACAACAGAGTGCCTTGGAGAAAAACAGAAGAGAACGAAGAGATGAGGAGACTCAGGAGACAGCGGTCACGACAGCAGATAGAATCCCCACAACCACTAATATCCATCACCGAAGAACAGCGAAAATTACCCGACATAAAGGTCACCAGCGACAGAGAAAATAAAGTCGTCAGGCAAGAGAGGATAGACAAGTCGGATAGGATAGAAATAGACTCCGAAAATATCGAAACCCCGCCAGCACAGAGGAAGTTCAACCCATCCTTCAACCCCCCACCAGAACGAGAACCCTGCAGGAAGTTCCAACCATCCCTACCCACCCGATCTAACCTCGGCGACAAAGCTTCTACCGAAATGAAGGACCTGTGCCAAGAAATATTGGGAGATGGCCAGTTTGACAGGTTCTCTGCCGCCAGAAGGACCAGACGGTATAAGAGGAACACTGATTCCACTAGTTCTCCTGAAGAAGATAAAAAGCCTGAACCTGCGCCTGAATTAGTAGCCGAGACCCAAGTCATTAGACCTTCGAAGTTAGACGTCCAAGCTTCATACAAAGTCGAGGCGCCGCAAGAAGTGGCAAAACCGATCGAAATTGGAAAGGATGAGAAGGAAACCAGGTTGAAGAGGTGGCAGGATAGACTAAAGCACCAAAGCACTGACAAACCGACCAAAGATACAAAGCCATACCTTCGGATGAGGCGGCAGACTTCCATAAATCAAGAGGACGTCCAGAAAGCAATAAGAGAACTCAAGTCTCCTGCTGATACTCCTACAGGAGTCTGGTCGAGGGACGGATATAGAAAGCCTCACAACACCAGAACAGAGAAGGCCCCAGAAAAGATTCCAGAAAGAACAACCTCACCAAGGATGTCGAAAGTTAAAAGTGAGCACGAATTAAACGACGAAGGGTTTGAAGAAACCCAAAGCCTGAACTCAGAAAGTGCGTCACAAGGTGCTTCGTCAGGCTGCAACGTTGAATGCGAGTCTCCGGTGCCCAAAATCTCCAAGTCCCCAGTTCCGAAATTGGGACAACCAAAGAAGATTCCTACCAAAGAGACGAGGACGCCCCCTCGGACGCCCATAGACCCCAAACGCGTCATCCCAAAACGGGCTAGTTCTTTAAGAGTTGAGAGATCTACTTCTAGAGCGTCGCTGCGGAGTTCTAGGAGTTCTTTGAACAGTTCTACATCAGTGTCGACTGTGAAGCGAGTCCCACCAGCTCCTGTGAAGCCGACGCCTAAGCCTGTACCGAAGCCTGTGTCAAGGATGCCAGCTTCCAGGTCGTCTTCCAGCGGCAGCTCAGTCGGTACTACTAGGCCACCTTTGAAGAGTTTCAGCAGTAGGACGACGACGTCAGGCTTTATGAGGCCTACTCAGGCCTCAAAAGGCAAGGTTGGAGTCACCGCGCAGCAAGTCTTGAGGGCAAGCGTTAAGTAAAAGTGCTGTTATTTCTAACTGTAGAGGAACTGTCAAAAATGTTGTATATTTTGACAGTTCAGCTATGTGTTCTGGTGCTAATTCTTAATAAAAATCTGAAGGGCAAGAGTCAGGACCAAACATTTACCGCGGGAATACGTAAACCAATGAAAAAGCAAAAAAAAAATCGTTGTATTTTTATCATGTTATCTTCTTAACCTTTTTTTTACTTTTCTCTGCGGTAATTTATTCATAAGTGAGAATCCAGTGCCTTGTTTTCCAACCAGACTTGTTAGTATTAATTTAAATAAAATACAAAAAATATTAATCTTTAAATAAACAGGTAATTATTGGAAACTTCAGATGAAATTAGGCGCTAGAATCTCAACTGAAAAAAAAATCTGAAGTTTTCAATGACTGATTATTTTAATATAAGTTTTATTATTAGATCTGTTTACAAAGAAAGTTATCATACGTAATGAACCCGTACGTAATTTTTATTATTATTATTATATGTTTTATTTAATTTAATAAAAATATAAATTCAATTAATGTGCCACGAGTCAGTACGGGTATTTTATTTAAATTACCATTTTATATAAAATAAATTTAAGGGCAGCACCGTAATTACAATTTTTGGAAATTCGCAGTTGCTTTCAAATATAGTATTTAAATAGGAGATATTTTCAAGAAACTGTTTAATATTTTTTTTTAATACTTAGATTATAAAGCACAATTTAAAGTTTTCGCTATCCTTAGCCAACTTACTCAGTCGCAGTAAGTGAAAAAGTGATAGCTTTGTGTTCGGCAGCGCGGCTTTAAATAAATTTGAAAATAAAAATATTTTACAGTTTTTGGAAAAGTGATTGCAGTTTGCAGTAATTGGAAAAATGAAAATTTCCACAAATTGTACCGGAAGTATCACAGTTATCGAAGTCATTAATTGTTTTATTGAATTATATACTAATATAAATATTTTATGGAATTAGATAAGTACTATAGACATTTTTTTAATTCAAAGACGTACAGAAATGATCTGATTTTTATAATGATATCCAATAGATCTTGATCAAAGGGACACATTGTCACAAAGTATAATATAAATAATTTTAAGGCTTTAACCCAATATTTTATTGTACGTGTTTAACTAAACGATATACAATAAATTGACATACCTACGACATACAATTCGTGATATTTTATTTACCTTTTTATTAATACATAAATTGGAAAATACAAATTCAAGCCAGACTTGTTTTGGAGATTTTTTATTTTGGTTTATATTCCAACAGATATAAATCATTGTAAACTACACAATATTAAAATCATACTACCTCTATAAACAATTACATACCTAAATACAATTTACAATACTAGGAACTCTGTTCGATATTATTAGAATAAAAACAATAGAGATACATATCTTTGCAGTCTATAAAACTCCGGTTACAATCCATTTAATTCTTCTGCCTATAGTCCAGGAAAATTAGTCAATTTCAACACTGCGCGCGCTCTGCCCTCTATCTCGTAAAATGGTTCAAGATATAAAAAAAATGTCTTAAGTTGTAGAGAATTTAATCCTCTACAATATTTATCATAAATACGAATAACATAAAACCCATAGGAAACGAGATATTTGCAATAAATGTGTAAAAAATCGATTTTTTGACCTTTGATCTTGGAATATCTGTAGTCGCGGACACCCTACGATAAGTAGGTTTTGAGACAAGTTTTAGGGTGCCAAAATAAAGGTTTATACAAGTTTATAGCCGACTATCTCTCATTCCGAGGTGAAACCCCTAATTTTCCTGGACTATTATACATTTGACGAGTTACAGCTAGTTCACACAGAAACTGTTTACAGGATCCGTTTTAATTTTGGTGATGGCGCCTGTAGTTGTATGAGCGAGTTCACATACACGATAGTATTCCGAATCCAGTAAAAAATACTGCATCCGTTACTTTTATTCATTTTTTTCTGCCTGCCAGATGCGACGCAGCTGCTATTTGTTTAACTAATCCGTCGGTACAGATGTGAACAACACATCCAGTACCGACGGATCCGTTAAAACGGATCCGCTGTGTACGGGCTCTTATTGTCCTCATCATAGTATCCCAGCATCCACCAGCTCTATGACTAACTCGGTCATCTTTCTGCTGCAGGTTGCACTGTTAGTATGCACCGGCACGCGCGACGTTGATGATTGCTCGCTATCCTGATAAAATGACGATTTGTTTTAATTTTAGGTATAGGAATAGATGAGCAATTTGCTTAGTTTATTGTATTTTTCAGCCGGACATCCTTCAGTGATATTATGTGAATTAACGACAGCAATGGAAATTGGATGATTAGGATCATCATCAGTCTCCTGGTCTTGTCCCAACTTATTTGTGGTCGGCACAGTATGTCTTCTTCTTCCATATATCCCTATTAGCCATCATATCAGTAGTCACCTCATTTCTATCCATATCTTCTTTCACACTATCCATCCATCGTTTCTTTGGTCTTCCTCTACTCTTATAACCATTATCTTATAACCAACCATACATTCATACTCAAAACTTTCCTCACGACATGTTCCTCGTTCCTCCGCATCACATGCCCATACCATGACAACCACTTTCCACACAACTCCTCAGTCACCGGCGCCACTTACAGTTTCGTCCGAGATGGGGACTCCGCTCAGTGTAACGTGAACTAGTCTATATAAAATATGCTCATTCTCTCAAGAAGTTGGTATTAAAAATACGAAATTATGTCAGTTACCTCCTGTTGATACAAGTTGGGTGCTTCATCGCTGTCGCAGTTCATGATAGGGTACATGTCCACTGCTATGCCAAGACCGAACCGGCCGGCGCGTTTAAACTCATCTTGTAATCTGTTGAGGTTAAAAGCAAATATGACCTGTAAGTATTTATAAACCTACCAAGACCCTCGCCTCAAGAGCCTCGTTGGTCTAGTGGTAGTAAGCGCGACTGCTGATCGTGAGGTCCTGGGTTCGATCCCCAGGTCGGGCAGTGTTATTGTGTTTTTCCATGTGGAATTCCTCAGTAGCAGCCCGGGGTTTGGAGATGTGCCTGGTTGACGGCAATAGGCTTGCCTACTATTACATGGGACTTAAACATAACGGCGAAATGAGGGTGTTTACTATACACCTCTGCCCAACCCTTCGGGGAATACAGGCGTGATGTTATGTTATGTAATACCTACCATGAGACAAATTGCATTGTGGAGGGTATTAGCAGACAACTAAATAATCGAAATGGTCAATGTAATCCAGAGATCCATTGATTACGTAATAGCGGGTTCACACGGTTCGATTTCAGTTGATCAACATTCCTTCAATATGATTCAATTTGATTGAAAGTCTGTTCAGACGGTTCAAATCGCATGCTATTTAGCAGTTGATCAACTAGAATCGAATCGTGTGAACCTGGTATAAGGGAAATAGGTGCTCGGAATAGATCGTAATGTGGGTACTTAAATATAATTTTACTTTTACAAAAACTACCCGCATTTGTTTTAATTATTTTGGAATAATATTATACATTGTGGGTACTGGTTGTAATGCAGACGTGTACAAATTCGATCGCCTATGAGCGCTACACGTGTGTCTAACGGTTTTAGATTTGGTTATTGCGCCCGCGCTGATTGTAGACTTAAGTAGTTTCTCAGGCAAAGTTTCAATTCCGCTTGACCAGTGTTATTATGGACTATGACAATCATCCCGCGATAGTGTAAGAACAATAAATTCGCGATGTGTTCGGTATCATGTGGTGGTGAAAACTCAGGCGGTCGATATGCGGTTGACGTGGCGCTGGTACCTAATAAGGGTAAGTGAGGGATGTTGCTCCTAATACCCTGATTTTATGGTAGCAAAGGTCAATTCACAGTGAAAAATGAACTTTACTCAGATGTCATCAAAGTAATTTTCCGATGTTATCAGTATCAGGGTGAGTGTTCTTCGGTATAATTCAGTGAAAATTACCGACTTTGACTACGTATGAATAAAGTTCATTTTTCACTGACACTATTTTTTCACGAAAGGATATTATGTGAAAGCCGTGTTCAGGCGCTTTTGTTTTTTATTCTAATTATTATAAGGCTTTGTAAGAAGTTTACGTATCGTTTATTAAGTATAATTTTACTGAAACCATAGTGTAAAGAATCTAAAGGTTATTTTTTCGTTTTTTTTTATAACGTTGCATACTCCCTCTAGCATTTCTCATGTATCTTGTTATGTTATGTCGTCAGTCAGTTGATCCCAGTTGGTATAATAGGAATTTTTCAAGTATCAGGTCTGCAATTTTTACTTACAATTCAAACAACGCATCCCTATTCAAGCTGGTATTAAACACGGAGTCTTCATCGCTCATCTGCACCAGCCTTCGATGCAGTTCATCTGTGTAATACTCCAGGAGCGAGGAGAGGTGCTCTGCCCTCTGCTGCCGGTCCAGGCACAGGTACATGATGTAGACCAGGTCTAAAGCTGGTGATGCGTAGCGGACGAGCTGAAAGTCTACTATGTACATCTGGAACAAGAGGAAAGGCATTTGGGCCTTGTTTCATTCTAGCATCTTCAATACCTATAACCAGATTCATCTGAGCTACAGTATTCTAAAGGAAGTGATTTTCGTCTAAAGACCGGTTTATATCGATCCAGTAGCTGCATCCAGAGTCGCTGGATTGGCATTGCACCGATAGTACCCGAATAAAGCACTGGATACTGCACACTGGACTGGATTGAAATGTGTTTACGCCGGTCCAATGCTAATCCAGCCACGCTGGTTCCAGTTACTGAATCAATGGAAATCCGCTTTAACTTCTGCAAGACATCTCGTAGTTAGTGGTTTTCTAAGGTTAGACCAGTTATTTTACGGTTTCTGACGACTAAGTATATTCGCACGACCAGAGGAGCAACCTCAATAATCTGTGGAATAAATATAATTATAGGTAAATATGGCAATGTAGGGTAGGGCTTTGTATGATTCAAGTATCAACTTACATCAGCAATATCACCATCAACATATTTAAACAGGAAGTTATTAGTCCAGCAATCCCCATGGCCAATCACTGCCAACGGTTCCTTAGGAGTGACTAGTTCCACCATGGTATGGAAGAAGGTCTCTTCGCTGCAGAACCTCCGGAACTTGTCCAGGTAGACCTCCTTGTCTTCAGCGTCAGATAACTCCTGTTCCACCATGGCTATGGCGTTGCGTGTCGCTTCCATGTAGTAGCTTTTGTAGTAATCCACGTTTTCTTCTACGTAGAAAACTGTAATGTGAATGAATGTTAGTAAAATTGAATTTGATATTGTTAAGATCCATCATTTTCATAGAGCTCTTGTCGAAACGGGGGAAGAAAAGACAGGAATCAGTTCTAAGTAAATTTTGGATTTGCTTTAGGAAGAAGCCTTTATTCAAACAATAGAATAATTTGCCAAGAACTGTCCTACAGCTGGGGACGGACCTCTACTCAGATAGAGAGATTTTAGTCCATCACACTGGCCTGATGCGGGTTGGCGGACTACACACACCATCAAATACTTTTGAGAGCCCTCTTTGGTGTGCAGGTTTCCTCACGATGTCTTTACTTTACCGTTACCGCAGTTGATAATTAAATTCTGACCCTCACATGATTTCGAAAAGTCAGAGGGTGGGCCAGGTTTGAACTCAAATTCTCCCGCATGAAAGGCAAGCGTTCAACTGTTAAGCTATCACTGCTTTCAAGCAATAGAGATTCTCGCAATGTACCGTGAAAACATTAAAACGAATAAGAAGGTACTGCAATTGGAACTGCCTCGTTGCTCTAGTGGCGGCAAGATCGTGAGGCCCCGGATTCGATCTCCAGGTCGGGCAAAGTGTTATTGGGTTTTTCCGTGTGGAATTCCTCAGTAGCAGCCCGGAGTTTGAATTTGTCGCTCGCCCCCTTTTACGTGGGGCTTAAACATAACAGCGAAATGAGGGTGTTACTATACACTTCTGCCCAACCCTTCGGGAAATACAGGCGTGATGTTATATTATGTAAGAAGGTATTTAACTGACCTTCAGAAATCCCATCCTTAATGTTCAACAGCTCATAAAACGCCTCAGGATTGTGGCGCTTCAAGGCAAGTGACAACGCATGGAACTGAGACAGGTGCTTCAATACGAAGTAGCACTGCTCCACGGTGAGACCCTGGCGCCTCTCCGGCATCACATACCCTTCCCTCTTCAGGTCCTTCAGAACCACACAATCATTCTGAGCCAAGTAACACTTCGGTATCGACTTGAACGGATTGTGCACATTCCATTGCTTCTGAAAGCTGAGTAGAGCAGGCCAGATTTTGTTATAGAACGCGACTTCGTTGCAAAACAACTCGTCGCTTTTGAAAGCTTCTCGTCGCAAGATACTTTCGGGGAGACACTTGTAGATGATGGAGCACTCCCATGGTTCGTCCGTTTCGCTTGACCCGTCGGGTTCCACGTATGTTCGGATGCCGGTTAAGGAGATCCGGTACACCATGGAAGTGTAGTTATCACCTCGTTTGGAGCCTGGTGCGCCCTGGTGATTAGTAAAAAAACAAACATGTAACAATACGCCCGCATTACCCTAAGCCAGTGTTCCGCAAAGTGAGTGCCGCGGCGCACTGGTGTACCGTGGTCATTATTAATCGGTGTGCCGCGTCTTATAAAATTATAAAGGCATACGGAAATAATGTATTCTTTGCTATCTTTATATGACTAAAATATGATTTTTTATTTATGGTGTACCTCTGAAATTCCCCTATTTCGTAGGTGTACCTTGAACACAAAAAGTTTGCGGAACACTGCCCTAAGCGTTAAAAATAATTTAAATGTAATGTTATGTAGGTACAGTACAACACAACTAAGAAGTGTCATCGGCAAATTTGATCTAACAACCGATGGCAGTTGCTCATTTTCGCTCCACTAACACTTACTGCGTCAGCGGAAAGATCGTTTGTTACTACAGTACTTACTGATAAAAATGCGTGGTCTTGAAGGCGCACTCGTGCGGATGTGATCAGTTTTGCGAAGTTTGCTGATGCGACTTCTTAGTTGTTTCATACTATACCACCGTTAATTAACAATATTTCCGATACTTTATTAAAAACAAAATTATGGTAGGTATACAGGCTGTAAACAGTGTGTAGCAGTGATAGCCTAGTGGTGTGACCGTCGGACTGCCAAGTCATAAGTCTCGAGTTCGATCCCAAGGCCTCTGACTTTTCGGATTCATGTGCGTAATGTATAATTATCACTTGCTTAAAAACGGTGAAGGAAAACATCGTGAGGAAACCGGCATGCCTGAGACATATTTCTCGACGGCATGTGAAGCCAAGTCAGAGGCCCATGGGCGGCTTAAACTCTGACACCAGGTTAGTCACTAACTACACGAAAAAGAAGAAAGACCTCGTGATGTACTGCTGACATAGATTAATCCTGAACGGGATATTTTTGGATTCAATAAACAAAAAATTACAAGAAGTAAACATGTGTTCTTAACGTGAGGCATTTTAGCGCCCCGAGTTAAATGACCGCGCGGCGGGCGATAGCTGCGCAATACGCACGGGGCTCTAAAATGCCTCGCGTTAAGAACACATATTTACTTATTTTTTTATTGAATACTAAAGTGTCCCATTCAGGGTTAATCTATGTCAGCAGTACATCACGGGGCTTGAAGGAATTACATGATTTTGTTTACACCCTGTATTTGTTTACATGGCCATTTTAAGAACTTTTTTCGGTTGGTAATAACAGGCCGTATGTCAAAAACGAATGTGGACTCCCTCTTGTACCCAACTTTTAAAACGAAACCACCTGATGTCATGTATGTTCTGTGTGAAGTACGCGTGAATCAAACACCAGCATTGGGCTAAGACTGCTTTAATATTATAATATAATCAATTACCCACTTTACACTTGATAAACTTATTTTACATATACCTACAACACCCCTCTAAAAAAAATAATAATAAAGTGAAACAATAAATAACAATAAACAAAACAAACTTAAGTTTTCTTATTTACTACTAACAAGATAACTAAGTAAATATCAATACAATTTAATTTATACAAAAATCAATAAAACTCAGCCAAACTATCAATTAAACTACAAAAATATACAAAGTCCACCAATTCACTCAAATAATAATATACATTATAATAATTATCTACTGGTATTTCCAAATCAAGGTAATTTTACATTATAACTCATAATCATTTATTAAAACAATAATTTAAATCACATTAACACATTACTATTTATTTTAACAGACATAAGTAAATAATTCTGATTATAATTTTATCACAATAGGTAAATCATTTTACACACTCTGGCCTGACTGTTGCGGCTGACACATAAGTTCTAACATTGCTATCTTTACCTATAGGTACCTTAATTTGTTTATCTTCGACTATAAAAGGTATAACAAATCAACTGTACGTACGAATGACGTCACATGGCGCTCGCTGACACTCAGAATCCCCAGCGATCAGGTGGTCTCACTTTCCTGCCATAACGGGTGCAATAATTAGTACCAATGTGACTCATCATTTGTTGTTCCGATGGTACAGATATACCAGAGCTGAGGCTATCACTTGCAGGTTCACTACGTTCATTCACAAGTATATCGTCATATACGTACGTATTGCAATCTCTTACCGGACTTTGATGACTAACTTGTTTACTAGTGCTCGGATCAAATATTATATGCCTTCTATTTCGCCGAAGGATGTTACCGTTATACATTTTAATTGTATATGAACGTAATCCCACTATATTATCTATTACACCAGATTTCCAAATATCGTTTATCCTTACTTTAACTCTGTCCCCTATTTTCAACGGCTTTAATATTCTAGATCCTTTGTCATAATAATGCTTTTGTACATTTTGACGTGATTTTAATTTCTGTACTGTATCACTTTGTACTTTTGGAAGCAATAATGTAGGAGTGCAAGGCAGTATGCTGCGTAATTTCCTACTGTAAAATAACTCTGCCGGTGAAGGTATTTCGCAGCTAATGGGTGTATTTAGGTATTCTAACATGGCCAATTGAAAATGTGTACCCTCAAAACTGGTTTTCTTTAACATATTTTTTATAGTTTGAATGACCCGTTCAACTTGCCCATTTGACTGTGGGTATTTTGGTGAAGAAGTAATATGTCGAAAATTCCACTCATTTGAAAACTGTTTAAAAACAATAGAGGAGTATTCTGGACCATTATCAGACATAACTGTTTCAGGAATACCTAATCTACAAAATATCCTCTTTAAATGTTTTATTATAGTTTCTGAAGTTAATGAACGTAACTTTGATATTTCTACATATTTACTATGATAGTCTACAATAATAAGATACGACTTTCCTTGAAAATGAAATATATCCGTGCCTATTTTGCACCATGGCCTTGGTGGTACTTCATGAGGTATAAGAGGTTCCTTCGTGTTCTGTTTCCTATACGTCAGACATGCCTGGCATCGCGATAAACAATCTTTTAATTGTGCGCCCATGTTCGGCCAAAACATTATCTCCCGAGCTCTTAACTTGCATTTTTCTAACCCTAAATGTCCTACATGTATCTTTTTTAACATTTCGTGTTGCATACATTTCGGAATCACTATTCTATTGCCTTTCCATATCATACCAAAATTAATAACTAATTCATCCCTGTAATCCCAATACGGTTTACTACTATCTTCTACTTCATTTTTGTTGCTAGGCCAACCTTCCTTTATAATTTTACATAACTTTTGTAGTTCTTCATCATTCTTGGTATGTTTTTGTATTTCTAAGAAATGTGTATCTGTGAGCGGATTACTCGCAGTTATGTAGCATACTTGCGCCTGCGCGTCTAAATGGTCGCGAGGGAAAGGCGGGGACGAGCGCTCTGCCGCCACCGCCGGTGCAACTGCACGCGATAGCGTATCGGCTATATAAAGATATTTCCCTGGCTTGTAAATGAGTTTAAACGAGTATGGTTGTAATCGTAGTAACATTCTTTGCAAACGTGCCGGGGTGTCTACTAAGGGCTTTTTTATTATGCTAACGAGAGGTTTATGATCGGTTTCAATAGTAATATCCGATCTTCCATATAAATACATGTAAAATCTTTCACATGCAAATACACACGCATACAATTCCTTCTCTATCTGCGCATACGATTGTTCCGTTTTTGTTAATGACTTTGATGCGTAACAAACCGGTACCCCGAGTGTGAGTTTTTTCATAAAGGAAACACTACTACCACGTTTGTGTATCGAGTGTTAAATGTATGAAAACGTAAAAAGCGCCCCTGGCGGAAAGTATTGTAAACTGAAACAGTGAGTGTAAGATTTTTAACGATACTACAATAGTTGGGTATTTCAAACTTGTCACACAAAGTACCGTTTCGGAGAACTTTTTGCGGGTTTTTGCGAGTGCGAGTTAGAATTTGACGTTTCCAAGCGTTTCTACACACAAACTTTGTAGTAAAGTAACTCACTTGGTGTTGGGCAGGTGAAATGTTGTTTACATTAGTTACGTTCGTATTATTTGCGTGTAATATTGTGGTGAATTGTGTTTTATAATGACGGCACGTAATTTTTTTAATCACAAGCCACTGTACGCTATATATTTTTGAATAGGTACATATATTTTTACTAACCCTTTGTTTAATTCTACCTATGTTTATCAAAAACTATATTTTTTTATTTCTTATTCCATTAAGATATATCACATTAAAACCATTACACTAAAACATATTATGTCAAATAGAAATGTTATTTGGTAAATAAAACATACTTTATTTATTAAATACACATATTATTTACATTCTACGAAAAGTTACAATAGGTAATTGTTTTTATTTGTATTATACTGCTTATTACATAAATTGTTTATTAAGTTACACACATCAAACCAAAATTAAATACTAAAATTAGGATAACATTGATACCTATGTGCTACATACCTTCTTCCATTTCTGTGTATTCATAGTTTCCCTAGTAGGTATGATCACTATTTAATAAATTTGTTTAACGTTCCAAACCTTGGATCGTCTGTATTCCAGTACAATAGTAGGCTATGCTGTATTCTACCTTTTGCGTGCATGGTAGGTTTATGTAGGTATGTCTCAGTGTATGTAAAATAAGAGTTTTTTTTTATTTGAAATAAGTACGTAGATGCACAACTAGAGACGTGGTTATATTGAATATTATTATTAAGTTCAAGTATTCTTACTGTTCCATGAAGTTAACTAATATTTCAAACTTTGATGCACTGGTCTTCATTATGCACAATAATCATTTTATAGATAATTACTTATACTTAAACACAAATCACGAGAAATATCATAATAAAACTCCTTAACTGAGATTACGAACGCGCAAAACTTTTGAATGTTTTGAACTTTGAAGTGGAAACATAACACCACAGACTTACTCATTTCACATCTCCTTTACTCACTGCACGTTAAAACGAAATAGGAATATCTCATTCATAAATAATAATATACGTCTAAATTACGTAGGGCACGCATAACGCTTGTTAACACGATTGTGATAAGATTTTTATTTAAGTCGTATTATCTCGCCGAATTCATGTTTGGATACATTGTAGGCAACATTAAAAAAATAACAAAACGTTCGGCATACTTTCGGACAAGTGACGATACGAGCTATTGTTAGTATGTCATATTACAACTCACACTCAGACTATTTTCAAACACCATCGCTCATTAGTTTGCTCGATTAAGTTGATCGTCACGTATTTCGCAATGTGACAACAAACTCACACTCAGGGTACGGTAAGTTATCTTGCAACAAACACGCACCTAAACCATTTTTGCTGGCATCAACTGATAATACGACCGGTTTATCTAAACTATAATATTTAAGTACTGGTGGATTAATTAAACACTGTTTAATATTTTCAAAACATTGATCATGCCTGTTGTCCCAATGCCATTCTGTATTTTTGTTCAACAATTCACGTATTATATGAGTTTTTTCTGAGAATTGAGGAATGAATTTACTAACATAAGTAGCTAATCCTAAAAATCGCTCAACATCTTTAACATCCTTGGGTACAGGCATATTTTTAACAGCCTGTTTGTGTGAATTGTCAGGCTGTATCCCATTTTGGGTAATTCTATGCCCAAGATAGCTAATCTCAGTCAACCCTACCTTACATTTGTCTTTATTTAGTTTTACGTTAATCTCCTGACATCGTTTTAACACAGCTTTAAGGCGCTTATCATGGTTTTCTTTTGTATCCGCATATACTAACAAATCATCAATAAATAGTATGACACCATCAATATCATCAAAGTGTTCATACAATTTTCTGTGAAATATTTCTGATGCCGATGAAATTCCAAAGGGCATACGCAAAAACTTATATCGGCCGAATGCCGTGTTGAACGTACAGAGATTGGTGCTACTTTCATGTAATTTAACCTGCCAAAATCCATGTTTTGCGTCTAAAGCACTAAAAAACTTCGCACCTGACAACTTACACGTTATTTCCTCTAATGTGGGTAATTTGAAATGTTCACGCTTAATTGCTTTATTTAAGTCTTTAGGGTCTAAACAAATTCTCAAGTCACCATTCGGCTTTTTTACAACCGTCATACTATTCACCCAATCAGTGGGGCCTTCTACTTTCGCGATTATACCTTCATTTTCCATTGATTGCAATTTTAACCGTATTTGTTCTTTGAGAGCTATCGGTAGTTTCCGCGGGGCATGCACAACTGGTTGTATACTATCATTTAATTGTATTTTATAACATCCTGGTAAACAACCTAACCCTACGAAAATCTCCGGAAATTCATCTAGAATACAATTACTTTTGTTATTACTCTTAACGCATGTCATTATTCTCTTGACTAGTTGTAATTCTTCACACGCATTTCTACCCAAGATTGGAGGAGAATCTACATCAACAATTATAAATTGCAACACATACGTATTATCTTTGTACAAAACCTTGAGATAACATTTTCCCAACACAACAATACTGCTACCTGAATAACCCATTAATTTAACTGAAGTATTCAATAATTCTTTTTCTAAAAGTTTAATCCTATTAAAATATTTTTTAGGCAACACGTTAACATCAGCTCCAGTATCTAATTTAAAGTTAATATTTACACCATTTATTTCCAAATTAACTGACCACAGACCACTGCAACAATTTTTAAAATGAGCTTTTACCTGATCGCTGGACGAGTCCTCCTGCACCGCATACACTCTACACATTCGTGAGTAATGGTTCATCTTACTGCAGTTATAGCACCGATATCCATATGCAGGACAGTTGTTCATTTCATGCAAGCTGCCACATTTCCCACAGGCCCTGGACGCTCGTGTCGCATGTCTTCTTTGCCCCTGCTTCGATCCTATCACTGATAGTTGGTTATCACGATCACGACGCTGCTGGAAGCGCGCGGGCTCGTCGCGCCCTTGCCTTCCCCGCGCAGCGCGCATATTACTACCAGCACTGGCTGCACGGCTCGGCTTGCTGAGCAGTATTGACGCTCGGCTCCGTCCTCTGTCTATCCAATGCACTTCTTGTTCCGCCTCTTTTGCATTATGTTCCGTAGCTTCCGTTTTAATATTCGTCGCCTGGACACGTGATATTTCCGCTAACTTACAGATTTCAACCGCTTTTGACAAAGTTAATTCCGGTTCTCTTAACAACCTTTCTCTCATGGTATTATTTTAGATCACTACATAAATCTTTAAATTCACATTTCACCGCCATTTTGTTCAACTCGAATACATATTGTTCAATTGATTCCGTGTCTTGTTGTTCTCGCTTGAAAAAGATGTGTCTTTCAACGGTCAAATTCTTTTTTGGCAAGAAAAAATTATCAAATAGCTTCAATAATTCCTCAACTGTTTTATATTCAGCTGGACTTTGTTCACATATTTCTTGACATTTTTCACCTAATATATGCAGTAGTATGTTAATCTGAACCTTCTTTTCCTTTTTATATAGCTCACAAGCTTCGTAGTACACTAGGAAAGCCTTTTTCCATTTATCCCACTCTTTACTTAAATTTCCTGAAGTCACATTGTGAAGGTCATTTTCAAATCGAAACGGTTGCGGTGGTCGTAGCACAGTTTCCATATTATACGATATATTTTCGGGATCTTCAAATTCGTCGTCTGTATCGCTCATCTGCAGCGTTATTTTCTTACCTACTTCTTGACGTTAGTTTTATTTTTTTTTTTTTTTCGCACGTTTTTTTTTATTGTTTAAATATGTATTTTTATGATTCTACCGACTGCGCCATGTCATGTATGTTCTGTGTGAAGTACGCGTGAATCAAACACCAGCATTGGGCTAAGACTGCTTTAATATTATAATATAATCAATTACCCACTTTACACTTGATAAACTTATTTTACATATACCTACACCTGATACGGCCTAGAGCTCGTCGACGAGCGTTTCAACTAGAATATCTCATAGCATCGCTGCGCCTGCAAAATCCGCTATGTGTTTTTTATTTATTTATTTCTGTCTTTGATGCTATTTTATAATAGTTCTCAAGCCACGTGCAACTGTGAAATATGTTTTCTAATAATTTATTTTGCTATCTTCTTAACCAAATAAATGATTAAAAAACAGATTTTACAGTTGCACGTGGCCCGAGAACTATTATAAAATAGCATTAAAGACAGAAAAAAAAAACACAGCGGATTTTGCAGGTGCAGCGACGGTAGCTGGAAGATTACAGTCAATTTAATTCTTTCAATTAGATTCTTAGATTCTTATCAATGACTGAAGAATGACCTTCAATTAGTTTTAATTAACACCTACTCACCTCAAATTGCTGTATGCTGACATCAGGATATTCGTCCTTGAGCAGGCTCTGCAGGAAATCGAGGGTGATCTCCGACATGACACCGATCAGCCGTTAGGAGCTCCTGGCTGGATAGACGATTCGATTCGACTGAAGAGCTGCACCTCTCATTATCTAGTTGTATCTCAAGGATGACCATCGTGTAAGAAACGTTTGGGACAGAAACGAAATAGTCCTATCGTGTAGTCTTTTATTATGAAACGAACTAAAAATATTAATCTTGTTATAATAAATATGGCATTACAATATTCTTCTGTGTACCTACGTTAACGGACGGCACATAATTATATTCTTCTTCTTCTTTGTGGACTTTTACGGGTTAATATGGTATTGTGTAGGTTTTTAGACCGTCACCAATTATCCAGTTACGTCTTCTGTGAGAGCATTTTTTTTATTCAGAGTGAGTTCGTATCGACATGTCCCTTTAGTTAGACCGACGACGATTTTCAAAGTGTTCAGAGATTAATGGAGCCGAACGCGTGAGAAGTCTGTTATACGGGTAGGTACATCCTGTAGTGGCTGATTACAATTTGTAGAAGAAGTTCGCAGAAGAAATTCGCAGAAGAAGTTTATCTGCTGTCTGCCATCGGTAGTCGGTACATAAGCATCGGTAACCGGAAGAAGGATTTTAAGGCGAATTTTCCCTACGGAATAAGAACTAACATCTCATAGATATTTGCATAAAAACATTGGCGATTTTGGTAGGTAACCCGTTCCCTGTCCCAGAAATCGTAATCCTATCCGTACAAAAATTGTCTCTCAAATTAAATTTCATTACACATTTAATTCACGAAAAGTACCGTCAGTGCTTACAGAGTAGAAAAAAAATAAGAGTTGTGACAAAAAAAAATAGCTATACGACATGGTCACCCTACGGGTGTGGGGCGCATTATTGAATTGTTACAGGCGGCTGGGGTCCCCGTGATTGAATAATATCACCGGTTGTTTCAGTAGTTAACCGTGCAATCAGCTGTCTATCTGCCCTTCCCTCTTACGCAAGATTGTTCCCGAACCAATTAGGTATTTAGATATGGATGTTCTACACACACCGGCAAAATTAGAGGAACACAAAAAAAAGATGACTTTTTTTACAAAGTTGTGGGTATTTCGACAAGTGGTTTTGTTATTTGAATGATTACCCTTTTTTCGTACAATATTATGGGGATTTTTGACTGTTTTCAACATTCTAACATAAATTATACCCTCTTAAGTGTTTGTTGACAATTAACGCTTCTGAGTGTTTTTGATAAGAAAGTTTGTTTAAGCAGTCAATGGTGGCCCTAGCTCATTTTGTTTGTTTTATTCCGAGAGTTAACATTGTATTGCATACAGAATGAGTGATTTGCCTGCAACTGAAGTCGCCAGGGCTGTAACAATGATCGAGGAAGGTCACACCTACCGTTCAGTCAGTCGAACGTTGGGTGTATCGGTATCTGTGATCCACCGTAATGTGCAACGATACAGACAGACGGGATCTTACGTGCGCAGGCGGGGCCAAGGCAGAAAACGTGCAACCAGTGCCGCAGACAACCGTTTTATAAGGGTGCAAACTTTGAGAAATCGTCGTCAAACGGCTGTTCAGGCCCAAAATCTTTTGGAAGAAGTGCGAAACGTACGTCTTAGTGAACGAACAGTGAGGAGAAGACTCAATGAAGTTGGATTAAAGTCGTACGTCCCAGCAAAAGCGCCAAAACTTGAGGTGAGCCATCGAGTAGCCAGATTAGCGTTCGCACGTCAGCATCTAAATTGGTCCAATGAGTGGAGTCGAGTTTTATTTTCTGACGAAAGCCGATATTGTGTGAATTTTATCGACGGAAGGGAGAAGATGTGGAGATATCGGGGAGAACGTTACCATCAAGCAAATTTTTCGGAAACAACGTCTTACGGTGGAGGGTCTGTTATGGTGTGGGGTGGTATAAGTTTGACGGCACGCACCGCCCTGGTCATCATTGATGGCGGTTCTCTGACTGCACACAGGTACATAACTGAGATCCTAGAGCCTCATGTTATGCCTTTTGTCCCATTCATAGGCTCAGATTTTGTGTTTATGCACGACAACGCACGGCCCCACACTGCGCACATAGTGCGTGATGACCTTAATGAGATCGGTATAACCCAAATGGACTGGCCAGCACGATCGCCGGATATGAATCCAATAGAACATGTCTGAGACATGATTGGACGAAGGATCCGAGCAAGAAATCCAGCCCCTAGGAATGTTGAAGAGCTGAAATTGGCGCTGGTTGAAGAATGGGACACTTTGCCTCAGGAAATGATTGACGGTGTCATTAGAAGCATGGGTAAACGTATCCAAGCCCTAATAAGGGCTCGAGGAGGCAACACGCGCTATTAATTGTTTTTATTTCTTTTTTTTTAAATTTGACTCTATTCTTACACATCATAATTTTTCAGTTAAGAACATTTTTATTGTTTTTTTTTAAATAAACCCTTAATAAAATCTAAAATTTGTGTTTTTCTTACATAAAATAGATAAACAAAATTAAATAAAGCTAAAATAATAAATAAAAGACATTAAATCTCAAAAACTAATGTATTTTTTTTTGTATTCCTCTAATTTTGCCGGTGTGTGTAGTTTGTAGTTTTGCTGGGATAATAGGTAATAAGTAAATTGTTGTTTGATAAAATAAGTGATAGGTACCTAATTACTGAGTAAACTACAAAATGTAGCAAAACAATACATTTAGGGTGAATTAGCCTTTAGCTACGTAAATTATAGGCTTGAGTAATGTATGTATATTGTATATTTTGTTTCCTAATTGTAATTAGGTAGATAAGTAAGTACCTATTTTATTTATTTAGAGATTATTGCACTTTTCATAATTTTTGTTAAATATTTTGTTAATAATAATTATTTAATTACAAGTTCAAATAATTATTTTCGAGCCTTATTCTGCTTAAATTATTAATTTCATATTTATTTATTTATTACAATCTCCCTTACAACTATCATTACAGGTGTATATCTAATGAGATAGAAAAAAAAATGCGATAGTGTGGTCTTAAAATTACCTTACAATTAAAAAATATCTATACATATAAAAAAAAACAACAACAACAACTTATTTATATCCTACACTAAAACACTGTAGCATAACAAAAACAACAGTATTTTTGCGAATTAGGGATGGGCCGAATATTCGTTTTATGTTCGGTATTCGGCATATTCGGCAGGTTTACCAAACATTCGTATTCGGCCGATTATTCGGCAAAAATGCCGAACATTCTGCCGAATAATCTTACGTTAAAAAGTTGCCTCTATGCTTGTATGAAAAAGTATAATTAGATAATTGTATGCATATCAAATGTGTCTTATCATTTATCATCAGTTTCATAGAAAAATGTCCAAATGTTCGACCTCTTTCTTCCATTTATTTCATTGTTTTTTTTGCAATTTACTGAGTTTTAACGATTTTGTACTCAAAAAAAATTAACGTGCCACTGTTTTGTCGCTAACTAGATGACACAATAACAATCCAGGGGCAGCAGCGTCAGAGGTGGGAAGGGTCGCGAGATTCAATGCGTTCGACAAGTACAGAATTGAATTTTTGCAATGCACAATAAAGCGCGCCAAATCCTGCCGAATGTTCGGTTCGGTAAACTTTTAACCGAACATTCGTAATATTTTAATTTTGTAAGTTCCTAACCTACGTGATATAAGATAATGAATAGTCTACAATATTATTAGTTTTAATTAATCTTGCTGCGCCCTAACGGGGTCATGTACTCACTATTTTAAGCCTAGCGTGTAAGTATAGTTGTGTACATTGTGCATTAAACAAATAAATAAATAAATATTCGTATTCGATGAAACCCGTATTCGGCCCATCACTGATGTAAATACATCGATCTTCACGGGAAGATCGTTAATAACCCGAATTGCGCGGGTCAATGGTGTGTTGGCGAGAAGGTTGGTCCTGGCCGCTGGCACGGCTAGTAGTGGCGGGCGGCGCCACCTCCACACATAGCGGTCGGGTACACATACACTTAGGCGCTGCAGTACTCCTGGGTTATGCTCAATACCACGAAGTAACCTAACCACATACGCAACAAGCGTGAATTCCCATCGTACCCTCAGTTGGTTGTACCCGACCATACCGAGCACAAACAGAGTGGGGTACATCAACGGGTAAAACGGATATACCTCATATAGTTTATTGTACAAGTGGCGCGTGAACTTGTTCTGTACCCGTTCCAGCATTACCGAGTACTTCGCATCATGCGGAGCCCATATGACAGCACTATGTTCAAGATGACTCCTAACAAGTGCGTCATACAGAACTCTGACAGTTACGATGTTCTCGAAATGCCTCGTCTGTCTCAGAACAAACCCCAAGTTTCTAAACGCCATTTTACAGATCCTCGTAATATTATGATCGCGAAACGATAATTCCGGAGTGACGGTAACCCCTAAATCCCGCACCTCAGAGACTCGTTGCATAGGCACTGCACCCACCGCATACTCGTGCACTAGAGGGGCACGCGCGCGCGTAAAAGTCATCACCGAGCACTTTGACACATTAAATAAAAGCTCGTTGTGCTGACTCCATCCCACTACCCTATCTATATCCTCCTGCAATCGTTCGCAATCGGATTCACTCTTAACCTCGAGCAGCAACTTGAGGTCATCCGCAAATAATAAACAGGAGCCATGTTTGACGACTTCCGGCAAATCGTTTATCATTATGATAAATTCGAGAGGTCCCAAATGGCTGCCTTGGCTCACACCTGACCAGGTGTAATATGGGTCGGATTTACACCCATTATAATTTACTGCTGTCTATCTTGCAAATAACTGGCGAAGATGTGCAATAGATGTGGTGTGCAACGGACTCCTGCGAGCTTCGTTAGTAAAATGTCATTATCGACGGTATCAAAAGCTTTTTTAAAATCAAAATAAGCAGCATCAACCTGCACACCAGCATCTACCGCCAGCACCACCTGCGCCATAAAGTTCAGCAGATTGGTGGCAGTGCTGCGCGCCGGCCGGAAACCGCGCTGCGCGTTATTCAGCTGTCCGCGTACCTGTTCTAGCATGCAGCGCTGGATAGCAGACTCGAACACCTTGGCCGGCGTCGACAGCACAGCCACCGGTCTGTAACTAGCTATGTCCGATCCCGCCTCACCTTTAGGTACAGGAATGACCCGCGTGATCTTCCATTGAGTAGGAAACGTCGTTGAATGAAGACACCTATTAAAAATATAAAGTAGCGGTTCCGCGAGAACCCTACCACAATCTCTAAAAAGAAATGCCGGTACACCGTCCGGGCCCGCAGAACGCTTCCGTTTCAGGCGCTCAAGTGCACATCTGACGTCCTTCAGACTCAGTGCGTCAAGTTGTACCCGCGCACTGCTCGCCGCTCCCGCCGCCGCCGCTTGAGCATCTAACCGCAGCGGCTGATCGCTGTAAACGGATTTGAAAAATTTTGCGAACTGTTTATCACAGTTGTTATCCGATAAATGCTCACCATCTTTAACAATAGTTTTCTTGCCTACTGCACTTGTCTTTGATCGTATGTATTGCCAGAATGACTTAGGATCCTTAGCAAACTGACACTGGATTTTATGGTGATGCAGTTTGTGAGCAGTATCTATAGATTTTTTTATAAGCGCTCTGTATTTTGAATATTCTTCATAGTCCCTACTAAGTTTAGTTGTTTTAAATATCTTGTGAAGTCTAGCTTTAGTTTTTAAATCTTTTATTTATTATTTCGCTCGTGTACCATTGCGGATAGGTGTACCGCGACTTTGTACTAGGTTTTTTCCTGGGAACATAGTCATCCAAAATGTTATTAATAGTATTGTAAAATAAATCCAAAATAGCTTCTAAATCGCTCATCTCATACATGCTTCTCCAATCAATCGAAACTAACTTTGAACACAGCAATTGATAATACGCTTTGTAAAAGTTCCACTGCGGTCTAATATTACGTGCACACGAACCGGGCGCGCGAGCGGGGGAAGAAGCGGGGGCAGTGGCGGCAGAGGTGACAGTCGCGCTCGCGAGCGGCACGCGAATCTCGTTCTCGAGCGGCGGGTGATGCGCGTCGACGGGCACGTGCGGCTCGTCCGCCGCTACTACCGGTACCGACACCTCGCTGTAAAAACCTGAACTTAAAACCAAATCCAGCTGCCTATTTAAACAATTGGGTAGGTACATAATTACTTTGAGTGAATTCGCAAAATGACACGAAATATTCATAATAATTAGTTACATTCAAAGGACACGAATGTAAATTAAAATCACCTATTACTACAATTTCCTTATACCTAATGCACAGTTTGTCTATGATACTAAACAAAATCATATAGTCTTTCTCTGAACTACCAGGCGGAATATAAATCACCGAACACAAAAACAAAAATCTGTTATCTAAGTGTACTTTCGCACAAACCATTTTAAAAACGCAGCTGTCTATCAATAGACGTCCGTAACATTTACTTGTCGCAGCTCGAACCGGTGTGTGGCCACTAAAAACACGCCTCCCTGTTTGCGACCATTGTATAGAATCATTTCAATCAATATATTGTTATAAGGTTATAATATTCCAATACAAAATGTAGAAAAAGTTAAACGAATGCGTAAAACGGAACGTTTCTTTAAAGTTGACATTCCCGCCGGAACATGCGTTCAAATTGCTGACATTCTCTTTATTGTTGCGGAAAAAAACAAATAATTAAGGAAATGTTTATTGTGTCGATTAATAATATTAATTATTCGTGCAAATAAATGAAAGATTACTTAGTGTAATAAAGACAATAAAACTTAAATAATAACAGACGAAAATTTTAATAACATGGTAAACTAAAAAAAAGTTTTAATGCTTCGAGCGCAAACGTCAATGTCAAATGAAAATTTGATTTTCTGCGTTATAAAACTTGGTGCCGTACCGGAATATTCCAAAAATTTCGGCTCTTTTTCCATTTAAATTGGACTGGTTATAACGCTGTTTTAGTGAGTAGACAGTGTTTATTATATAACCTGCAAAATGCCTGTGGATCAAATACAATACTCTGAAAGATATACCGATGACGTCTATGAATATAGGTAAGATTTTTCTAATTTTCTCATGTTTTCTTGCATAAATATTGTTTAAACCTTCTTTGTACATTGCATCATTCTTTTACTAAGTATTCATGATAATAATTTTCTTCTTTCAAAGTGTTTTGTTGCACAATATGGTTGTAGCTTTCGTCAGTCATTCCACGTAGTTTCTTATCCGATTACTAGAAATTACAAAGATAAATCTCTCTTGCTTCAAATAGGTACATTAATAAACTTTTTTTAAATTCCAGGCATGTCATCCTACCACCAGACATCGCTCGTCTGGTGCCAAAGTCCCATTTGATGACGGAGACTGAATGGCGTAACCTTGGAGTCCAGCAGAGTCCTGGCTGGCTGCACTTCATGGTCCATAACCCTGAACCCCATGTCCTCCTGTTCAGGCGGCCACGGACTGATAACCAGACCCCTGTCAATGGGCTTGATAGTAATACAAACTCAGCGGTCAAAGTATGAGGGAGATGCAGCTAGGTAATTTAAATATACATACCTAGTTAGTTATAGAACATCTTAGATGATTTACCAAAAAGTGTAGCTTACTCAATAAATAATAGATAGGTTTCATACTAATGACTACAACAAATCTATGCTTTCACCGTAAAAATAATAAAGTCTAAACAAAAAGTATAAAGTCCAGTTGAAACCAAATGAATATTGTTGGTCGGCAGTGAAAACCATGTATGTGTAAAATACAAATTTTAAAAAAAGAGGCAGAAATAACTGTCTCCTGAAAAAAAAATTGCTTATCAAATGTTGATACAAGTTTGTGATTGTACGTCATAGATACCTTAGAAGTATTTGAATTGAATGTTTGTTGTAGTAGTATGTGTATGACGAATTTATCGAACTAAAGAACAAATGAAACGGTTTTGAAGAAAATTTTATTTGATATGCATATGCAGCTAGAACATTGCTGGCTAACATAAATAAATAAATAAAAAAAATAAAAATGTTTATTTCAGTAACTTATGAACATAACATGCAAAGAATATTACCGTTTTAAATAAGGAAACGGAGTACAAGCATGTTCTAATCTATTGTTACTCTGGTGGCAAGGATTTTATTTACGCAGCGAACCAGCTCAGTACTTAGGTCAGGCAATTCATTTTTAAGTTTTTCAGTTAGAAAAACTATTGTTACCTGAAAATTTGAATTGTACCCCCTGAATGGCAATAGGTTTGCTTCATTTAACATAGGACTAGGCCACTGGTAAATAAGTGTGCAGTAGTACAACATTGCCTGGTGCTCATGTGTGATGCTAAATCAATATTCAATGTATTGAAAGATATTTAACTTCCACTAATAAAACCCTGTGTTCTATCACTAGCTATGTATGCTATAAACAAACTATAAAAATATGTTATGCTATTTAAACAAATTAATGTAGGTAGCTTTTATGCAATTTATATGATAACATTATTGTTTTCAATATAAAAAACTAATTTAAAAATATTTTGTATTATGACCAAAATACTTGTCCAAAAAAACTATACATTTTGTTTTTAAGAACCTTGTGGAGTAAGTACATTGAGTTTTCATTTAAAGAAATTGAAAATCTACATTTTTAAATAAAAGGAGCAGACTATAGTTCAGCCTTTTAAATCTTGTATTAAAGGTAAACAAAGATTTGATCTTAAAACATTAATTTTGCTTTATGAATCCATTAAACATACACATTACCATAACACTTATTCAACAATAATTAGTAAATATGTGTATTTTTAATGGATTCAAGCAAAATTAATGTTTTATGGTCAAAGGTCTGTTTATCATTTATACAAAATTTGAATGGATGGACTATGATAGGTGACTGTTTAGAAAAACCAACTCACTAAGATAAAATGTTTATCTAAATTATTATTTTATCTAATTGGGTAATTAGAGCACTGCTATAATTAAAATTCATCAGATATAAATATAGTACACTGACTATTCCACAAGGGAAAATAATTTAATGATGAATTAATTATTTTCACCTGCATAATTATTAAAGTTATGCATATAAATAAATAAAAAATGAAATACAATGTTAAAAGTAGGCTGTTCCTATTAATGACTGAAAAAAATATTTATATGAAATTGTTTAATTAAAATATAATATGTGCCTTTAAGCTGTTTGCTTGAAAACATTATTATTAACTAATAATCTAAAATTGTCTTCATAAATAGGTTAATCGGAGGCACATCTATGTAAGAACAGTGGTTAAGAGCAAAGAAAAATATTTAAAAAGGAATCTTATTTAGTTTTTTCTTTTTTTATATAAAATGTTGCCCCACACTATGATTTCTTCTGCTTCACTCGTATGCAAATACATCCAGACCCGAAACAACTATCTGTAGGTCATACAAATATTTGTTCCATTCGGGAATAGATCAAAGCCAATTGCTCAGATGGTCTGCAAAGTGTACTGTCAATAAGTATTATTTTTATAGCAACACTCCAGTGAAACACTTTTAACTGTCAAATGTATTGTGAAAACTATTGGTTCACATCTGAACCAACTGTCCTTTCATACAAATAGTTTTCCTTTCAACTTACACAATGATTCTATAGTTTGTCAGATAAAGGTGTTTAAGTGCATGGAAAAATAAATTCGATACATTCTGACTTCAAATGTATTTATACGCCCCTCTGTGTCTAAAAGGGATCTTGTGTAACGAAATATAAGGATTTTAATTAGCAAGTATCAAGAGTAATAATCGCCTTACACACTTGTCATATTTTGACAAACAACTGTGTTGCCAGACCCAGATTTAAAGCTTTCACTACACAACCTCCATGTAAACACATTTATTCGACAGACTGTCATATTAGCTTGTTCCAGTCCACTGCTGGGCACTCACTTCCCATTTATGATGGGCATACGCTTCAAAAATATTGTAATAATATTTAATTAAATATATACTGTGTTACCACAAGATGCCTTCAAAAATGTACCTATAACAATTTATACAATATAATAATAATGGTTATGTATGTATATTATTTAAATAATGGTGCAAATTTCAATTGACTAATAATAGAAGTTAGTGTATTGTTTTCTTTTATTAATGTTTGTTAACTAAATAAAGGTTTATATGGGCAATATTCTTTTTCTTTATATAATTGCTTGTAATGACTAAATCTCATTAAATCATTGCGTTCTTTTTCGAGTCTGACGTGATGTATGACATGATGATTTTCAAATAGTCTCAGGCCTACTTGCGCTATCTTGATGTAACGTTTAAGACGTTAGTATGGCTGCTGACGTGTTGTTTATGTTCTGTTGTGTTGTTATGACGTGTTAAAATCATAATTGTTCCGCTGTGAGCATATGACGGCGCTTTACGACCTGCATAGCCGCGTCACGTTCTCTCACCGGAACAGTGATAATTTTAATACGTCATAATACGGCTCCTGGTTTACCACTTTAGTCCTGGGTTTAACGATGTTCCGCAACTCGACCCTATTAGTTATAATTATGTGGGGTACGCCAAAAACACACGTGGTGCTTTATGCGCTGGTTGACGACACCCTGACGAGTGACGACTAGATTTTCGGGATACTCATCCATCATGCTACATAAAACACCTGAGCTTTAATGTTCTCCGACGTTCTGACGTCATTCATTGGGCACTACACGTCTATATCTGTGGCTACATAGCCAAACTATCTTTTACCTGCTCCTCTTTTGTACTTGACTCAACTTTTGTCGGGGATTAACTGACCTGGCTAAAGGTAGTACTAGGAAGAAGACTATAGATGTAGTTTACTTTTCTTGTTGACGAGGTGTAAGCCGACTTGCGCTTGCGCGTTGTCATTAGCCCAGAGCTAAACAAGTGCGCCTTACTAAGTGGGAATTGGTATGGGGAGAAATTAAAAAAAAAACAACTGTATACTATGTTGAATGTTTATTTGTGTTTAACTTCTAAAAACATTATAAACACAGTAAAATATAGAAATAAATGCGGAAGTAGTACATTTCGTATAGTTGCCAATATTAAAATAATAATTAAATTTCGTAAACAGAAAACTACCGTACTACACAATAAATCAAAATAAAATTATTAACAATATATTAGTGTAAATTTTTATTTTCTATTTTCGTTAAAAATAATAATAAAGATTGTGCTTTTTTCTTATATACTATATTAGCGAAATTAATAAGAATTTAAGTAACAGTCGCAGGGTGGGTAGAAATTTCGGAATGTGGCCAGCGTTAAAAAGTGCCGGGTATTCAAAATTTCTGCGCACCGTTGCGACGGAAAAAAATTAAATAAACCATGATATGGTTAGATCCGAAGTTCTTAATGTAAAGTTAGCTTCAACAGGATTATTTAACGATCGTATAAAAGTCTCTCCAATATATCCTTATCTAAAAAAGGTAGGCAGCATCTTACTAGTAGACACACGGTACATATCGAGATACATCGGTATGCGACATAAAAATCGTCGCATCCAAAATTAGCCTAATCGAAAAACGTGTCATCATGCCTTTTGTAATAGTGAAAAAGTTTTGGATACATGTTTTTAGTTCCTAAGAAGAGTCCCTACAGTCCGACAGTAATTTCTAGTGCGCACCGCGACTATTCAACACGATTAATTAATCGCACGAACTTTCGTCAAGGTGATGTTCAATACATCTTTTCGTTTGCGATTTTTTAATCGCACGACTAAATAATCGCGGCTCGCCTAGATCTAACAGTGAAGGAAAGGAAACTGCCACTACACTGCATAGAAGCACTTCGATTATTATTTTTCATCATCTAACGATACATTTTTGATAACTCGATAAATGTTTAACATACACAAACATGCATATAAATAACATGCTTGATATTCATTTTGGCTACATCTAAATACTACTCACAAAATTGTTAACGAATCCATTTTTACCTACGGCCACACTAGTCATATGGCATACATTTTTTGAAAATCGGAGAGGTCAATCTATATAACAATACATTTCCACTAAAACTTAGGCCCTTCCAGTGGTTTTGCGGTAAAAACTTGAAGGTCTGCATCCATTGTATTGCATTATTTATCAAAATATGTCACAGTTGTGGTTTTAAAGCTAATTGTGATCCTATTAAAGCTTTCAGCTTATAACGTTCAGTGTGACCACATTTCAAAAATTACTACTATTGTAGTAGTTTCTTAAAATTCTGTTTGCTGTTTGTATAATAATAGAAAAGATGGATATGGTGTCAGTAGAATATTATTCTCGTTGATATGATAAAAATGTGGTCAAACCAATCGAGCTGTGTTGTAAATAATATAGACCACCGATTAGTCGGTGACCATGTCGCCTCAGTTTCGTTTCACGTGATATAATACATATGCCTGTATTTTACACAGCAAAATGATATGGAAGTATACAAGAAGTGATATGATATATAATGGAGATTGTACTAACAAGATATGTACTTAAACGATTAAAATATCAAGTATCCACAAATTTGGTACGTTTTTTTTTGTTAAATATATATGTATAAATGCTCGTTACAGTGTCTTTTTCGTTGGATCGTCTCGTTCTAGCAACACTGTCGGGGTTACGGAGGGGAAAAACCAAAATAGTAGAAATTCTGTCAGGGTTGCCTACAAGAATTCTAATAAAGAAATGGTAGAAATTAAAGCGACTCAATCACGATACGTACTGCAACAATGGCATGCCCTTATTAATACAATAAGCGTTGCATACGACTATCGTTTCGAAAACGACGCTACAAGGAACTAAAACTAGATAAAATCATTGTTAGTTCTATATAGCCGATTCCTTACAGGCTTCTACTCTTTAGTATCTTTCCCCGCGAAGCCCACTCAATTAGAAAATGTGTGGAATGTTAGAGCTTATGTATAATAAGGTAGAAACAGCATGTGCAGGTATTGTTAGTGATGAGTCGAAAATTAGTAGAGATACTGTACAATTTTTTTATAATACTTCGATGTTTAGCAAGGATAGAGTTTAAAGCGTTCTCTTTGGTATTACTCGACAGTGTTGCTAGTTCGAAGGTATCATTTAGAAGGGTAGGCAGGTGCCGTGTGGCTCCAGCCAATGGGGCAGCACCATACGCGCGTTGTAAAATGTCCCGATGTGAGGGCTACTCTTTGGTGGGTGGTTTCCCGTTGGTGTATTGAGGAGGAGAGTTCGATGTTTGGTTTTGTGTGTCCTCCGTCATGACTGATACTAGTTCTTCGACGGCGCGGCCAAGGTCGTCTGAAATTTGAAAATTTGGTTTAGTAAAATTATATTCAAAAAATTATAAGATTTTTAAAATGTTTATAGATTATATTTAGAAGTCATTGATTTAGAAATGAGGGAAGGGTGTGTTATATTTTATTGTAATTGATAAACAGTAACATATTTAATTCAAAATATAATGAACCAAGATATTTCAGAAGATTATTACCTCAAGGTATACGTCCTGTTAGGTTTGCAGAAAACAGAAAGAAATATTACGTGAATATTAGATATTATTGCTACATTGACGACAATTAAACATGCATCACTCAAAACCATGCAAAACCTACATACGACGACGAAAAACAAAACAATACCGACTTAGAAGATGAAATAGTATTTTTTAATCTGGAAACAACACTATTGTAGTACACCTAAGAAAATATTAAAATCTATGAAATAAAAAGAAAGCCGCAAAAACTAGCAAAGTGCGAGAATACTGGCTTAGTGGGTAATAATTTGCAATTCAAATTGGTGACTACGATAACTGACTGCCTTTATGGGCAGTACTAGACTGTCATAGGCTGTGTGATAAAAACTAGCAAAACAAAAATCAATAGCTGAACTGAACAAAACTTCAAATGCCGAACAACGATGCTACAAAAGCGGAGAATCAACCTCTCGTCACACGTCTAACCTGCGCAGTGCATGAGCGAGTGCACCGCGTGCGGCGGCGGCGGCGGCCGCTCCAGCGCCTCGCGCTCGGCGCCCGCCCAGCGACCCCCGCCGTCTTGGGCCACAAATTACATTTTAAGGAACCAATTTTATGGGAACAAATATCAAGGGACCTCGTTATCCTGCGAGACATCTGAAATTTTCTTACTCGGTGATGGGGCACAGTATGGAACCTTGCGGGACACCTAATCTAAACATTAAATTTTTTGGTCGGGGATGGTCTTTTTCGCAGAATTAGGATGTTCTTACTAATTACACGAGAATAACGTAAAGGGAATCGTTATATTTTAAGAATCTGCTTAATTAAAATAAGAAAATAATGATGTAAACTGTATCAAAGGATTTTAACGGTACTAGGGATTTTTAGCATTGAGTGATGTAGTGGATACTTACTAGTTTGCGACTCATGGTACAGTCCATTGTGCATTTTTGCCGGCGAATCGGTAGCGAGCTGCGAGGCAGTGACAGAGCGGGTCTGCAGTGTGCCAGTACGGGCTGGCGGAGAACCCTGGGCTGGCTGGAATTGGTGAAAAGAATAATAAGATTAGTCTTTTAGTGAGGCAAACATAGCTTCTGGTACCTATTTATTTAGACCTATTTTACAACAAATGCTTTGGCTTTTGCGAGAAGAATAATGGAAAAACAAGCAAAAGTGGGCAAGAGTACGACAGGGCGAAAAAGGCGTGGAATGGTTATTGTCTAAAGTCGACAAACTTCAGGAAACCAGTAATTTTATAAAATAATTTCAGACAGTTTTATTTCGTCGCTGTAGTTTATATTTGTTACTGTAAGTAAGTTGTTTAGTAGGCCTATGTACCTCATCGAGCAATCTTCGCAGCCTCTGCAGCTGCGCCTCGAGCTGTCGGTTGTGTTCCTCGAGGATCTGCATGCGTGCCTCCAGACGACCCTTGTGCTGTCTCAGCAGGCGGGCTTCCGCCATCATGTCCTGGAAGTAATTAATTTAGTTGAAACATTGTGTCCTTTTGGCAGGTCTCCTGTACGTCATTTTAAGCTATGCGTAAAGTACTTCTAGATTTTGGAATGATAAGTAATTTAAGGATATGGCTTTTATAAAAAATTATGGCCATGGGTGAATTGAAAATTGCTATTATTGCAAGGATGATAGTTATTCTGTTATTGACAACGCTTTTTGTGAATTGACGCTTATATTTACTTCTAAGTGTCTGTTAAAATATATCTCTCATGGTTAATCATGTACTTCTATCAAACATACTTGATATTTTTACGTAGCAGTTAAGTAATTATGCGCTGACGGTAATTTAACCGATTACAGTAACCATTCTTCTTTTAAAATTGAAGAGTCACATCTGTTATCGGTGCCGCAACTTGCAACTTCAACACCAATTTCGGCATTACCTTAAATGTCACGATTTTCATTTTATCTTTGATTTCTGTAAAGGAATTATTGGTATCCTATAAAACATACAATTTTAAGAGTGTTTACCTGATCAACAGGAGCGTTTCTGTTGTCGTTGACGCCGTGTTGCTCCTCAGGAGTAGATCCTGGAGTCTGCTTCGCCTTCAAACGTTCATATTCAGCTTGCAGACTGGCGTTCTCTTCTTCCAGCTCTCTATAATTTCAAGGGGAATCCAATTAACTTTATATGGGACCAAATTGTTTTGGCAGGGTATTCTTGGTTCAGTATAGCCAAAAGAAGCCAATGTTTAACGGCATATCGTTTAATAAATGTGGTTTTCCTGACTTCATACCTGATCATAGCTTCAAGCTCATGTCTCTGCTCGCGATGAATAATGGAGACCACCTGCACGGGCGAGCGTGGCGCATCGTCTGCTTCGCCACCGCCGTTGAGCGATGCGCAGTACTGAGCGATCAGCTGATGTTCTTCATCACTGTGAAGGAAGGTTAGGTTCAGTTGAAAGGGTAAGTGGGCCGAAGGTAGATTTTTGGAGAATCTCGAAGGTTAGATAAGCAAGAGAAAACATCATAAGGTAGAATAGAAATTCGTAAAGATTATCTTATCTTTGAATTAGAAATGAGAAACGGAGGAAGTGTGCTACGCAGCAAAAGAATGGATATCTTTCTGCTGCAATAATGACAGTAAGATTATTGGTAAATCACCCAAACCTGTCAGGAGTATCTCCTGGCTTAGCCCCCAGCTCGACCTGTGCCAGTCGTGTAGCATATAGCTCCAGTCGCGAGTGCATGTCGTCACCTCCCAGGGCCGAGCCCGAGGCACTGCCGTGTTGTGGTGATGGAGCCGGAGACTCCAAGGCGTCGCCTGGAAGTAAAAGAACATAACTTAGTGATTTGTACGAACAGATTTCAGTTTTAATAACACTAAACAATAAAGTCGTTTATTCAAAAAATTTAAGAGGCTGGAACAGTTTTTGTTGGAAATATTTAAAAGTCAATAGTTTCTCCTTAATGTTACATAAGCAAATTAATTTCACAAAAATAATTAATTGATGTAATAAAAGCATGAATTTGACATCATACCTTCAAGCACAGTCTGTACGGGTAAGTAGCCGACTCGGGGGTGTTTCTTGAAGTAGCGAGCTGACTTGAACTTGTTGCGTAAAGCCCGAGTGAAGTCACGCACATCCTCGCCTGATGTTGTCTGCGATTATACAAATATATTTGTTGAAACATCTTCAAAGTTAGGGATCCAGTGATGAGGAACAGAGTTCATTTTGTCACGATTGACTTGACAAGATGCAATTTTTTTAAATCGCTGCTTTATCTGTTTTAAGAAAAATGCGGTGGATGCTAAAGTAATTTTAGTAAAACTTAAGGATTTCATAAATATCAAGACCGGAGTCGTTGTATAGGAAGGATAGGAAGTACTGGTTTATTACAAAGAAGCACGAAATACTTACAGCAGTGCAGTACTCCTGCATGGGATGCGTCAGCTTATGGTTCTTAGCTTTGCGACCGTTGAAGAAGCACTTCTGGCACATGTCGAAGTTGAAGCATTTCAGGCAACGGTATCTGAAAAAGATAGAATAAAAATTAACGTTTGAGGATTTGTGATATTCAAGTAAAGTTCCTTTGCGGATGGATTTCCAATAATTGGGCTTCAGGGCGAGCCTCCTGACTTAGAAATTTTCGATAAGTCAAAGGAGTCGGTTTGTTCTCTCGCTTTCTCTCGCTACAAGAATCGTAGGCAAAACGGGATAACAAACCGAATCGGTCAACAACCGACTTATCCTAAACGTTCTGGATCAAGGGACTGACCAGAGTAAAGTCAAACTATTTTCAGGTGTCCCAGAAATCCATTGGTTGAAAACCATTAAACAAGCCAAAGTTCTGACCTGAACCCAATAATCGGGTACTCCTTGCAGATGTTACACTTGGCCTGATGCTTGGCGGTCTCCGCAGCTGCCAGGCGGTGCAGCACGGGCAGCCACACCATGGACTGCGGCTCCTTCTGCAGCCACTGCAGGAAGTGGAACGCCTCTATGAACTGCAGCTGACCGTCCGCGTCTCGCTCTAGGGTCTTGTCTTTAGAAGGTTCTTCTTTCTCCTTTTCTTTTTCTGGAAGGTTAACTGTTTTTTCTTATTAGAGGGAATTTTTGTTTTATTGTATGGCCATTTTATACACAATTTTTTTTCTGCTGGGTTTTATTAAATCGGTCACCATACTATTTTTATTTCAAGTCTTTTCAATCTAAAGGTACTTACCAACTTTTCTGTCAAGAGTGCCTCCCTTATTGCCCTCTTTGGTTGCGGCAGAAGCCTGTTCAAAGCAGCTCCTCACTGAAGGTTCTATGTTTGATCCTCCAAAGGCTGCCACTTCACCCAGTTGTCTTGGTACCTGAATAATATTAGATAGATTTATGAGAGACTTCATACTGTTTAGACGTTAACGGTCTCTTTACCGTTTTTTTAATGTTTGGCAAATATCAGCCCAAAAAAGCAAGGAATATAATTTTTATATGGAAAACAGCTTTCAGTCGTGATCATTTCAAAATTTATAACAATTGACCACGTGTGTTAAAACTGAATAGAAATAAATATTACCTGTATGCAGTCGTGCAGCAATAGTCCAAGTTTTCTTTGGTCAGCTCTACACGATGGGTCTGCGATCAGTCTGAATAGATACCTGAAAATAAAAGCTCAATTGTTATACCGTTTCTATTATTAGGTACTTGGGCACTGAGGGCGGACATTTGAATGAAATCGATGCAGTTAAAATTGGTCCAAAGAAACAAGCCTTGGAATGGACACGTTTTCAAGGACTACTGCTAATGCCATTTTAAAGAATCATATCAGAAATTTCCAGTCTTTCAAAAGCAGGGTTGGGTACTTATGTAGGTACTTTCCACCTCTGTCCTTTTCTCCTATATTAAAGATT
The DNA here is from genome assembly GCA_910594945.2 of Amphipyra berbera. Taxonomy (NCBI): domain Eukaryota; kingdom Metazoa; phylum Arthropoda; class Insecta; order Lepidoptera; family Noctuidae; genus Amphipyra; species Amphipyra berbera. The sequence continues at coordinate 831,004 of OU343142.1, read as the reverse complement.
TTACGGTCTCCCCATTTACCTATACTTCTCCTCGAGATGTCCCTTGCACAGCAGTACAAGTCCGACCTTGAAGCTAAGCACTCGGATCTGTCCCGTCCTCTGGCTGTCGTATACGTTGAGCAGCCAGTTGATGGACAGGTCCAGGCACAGCGGCACGTTCACAAGGCTTGGGTTCTCCGCTGCTATTACCTGTGGGAGAAAGAAATGTATTGTTATATAGTTCTTCAACTTTTGGTTTTCTCATTGAGAGTAGGTACAGTAGATATCTCATCATGTTTTCAAGTTAATGTGAAAGATCGAAGGTCGTCAAACTCTGATCTTCCACAAGCACCAGCTATATTATTCTATTATTAAAATCTAAAGGGGAAGATCAGTACTTCAGTAGATGATACTATTGGTTAGGTACATACCTCATACAACGAAGTAAGAACAGTGATCATGTCGGGTATATCGATGAGACGGTCGTTCTGTGCGCGCAGCCCGTGAGAGTCAAACGCTTCTAACGCAGCCGGTAGTTGCAGCATGTGCACTGAAAAACGAAGACATTGGTGAAGATGATGATAGTATTAAACAATATGTAAACATAAATAAATCTCAAGACGAGACGTAGCCAAACTCTAAAATGATAAGATTCCTGAGGTCAATCAGACGCTAATTTGACTGTCGACTCAAAATATTATAAATAATAAAGTTTTTTTATTCAAAATCGTTTCCCACACTAGGATTTTTCCTGTATCGTGGGTGCGTTTACAGACACAAATCTTCACATGCACAAACGCGCAGACCCGGAGCAATTATCTGTAGGCCATACAAATATTTGTTCCATGTGGGAATCGATCCCACGACCCGTAGCGCAAAAGCCAATCGCTCAGCCACTGCATCAAACGTGTCGTTGAAGTTGCTGTATACTTTGTTGCTGGCCCGAAAATATGGTGCCTTCGGGTCTTGAATTGCAAGGTAACATAATAGTATAAAGACATGTTTTCTGAGTCCAAATGTGTTCTGGGTCCACTTGTACAAACATGTGGATCGTATGATATTCTTAACCTTCTTAGTGTGAAGCATCTACTTACTGCATAATGCTTTCTGCACGGTCCTCAGTTTGAGCGCAGTTCTGTACGCCGAAAAGCGTACTTCGTTCAGGTCAGCTAATGAGTTCATCAGGTCGATCATCTTCGGATGGTCCCAGTGGGTCGTCTCCAGTTCATGGCTGTAGAGATTAACAGAAATTGTGAAGTAAGTAGGAATATTTTTTAAACTGGGTTCTGTACTAGATTAGAAACTTTGCTAGAAGACTTTGTTATGGAATAATATTTTTGAAACAATAACGTGTCTGGGTTGTTTTGAATTTACTCAACAATATCTTTCTACTTGCTGTAAGGCCAAGAGACTATCAGAGAGCAGGTAGGTACTCTTTATCAAGAAGTAGTTTGAAGTCTTTGTCTTTTATTTTCCCTAAAATAAAAGACGTCCACAACGTAAACACACGCCATAAAAATAGATTATATCTTCCACCCTTTCGGATCAAAATGCTTTACCATAGCCCATACTACATGGCAGTAAAAATCTTCAACAAATTACAGGAACAAATTAAAGAAGAACCCAAATTCAATATATTTAACACAAAATTAAAAGAATATTCAACACAAACATTCTTTTACTCAGTCGCAGAATATTTAGAACAAAATATTTAGTAAATATGATAATAGATAGATAATTACTTATAGTCATTGGAATAATACTTACACAAAAAGCACACACACATAACACTTACACATAACAAGACAAATTAATAAATATAATTAAAAGAATAAATTAATAACATATAATAATTAATACAAATTAATTAAATATAATAACTAATACAAATTGATAAAATATAATAATTAATACACGTAAATAAAATAATTTAATAACCTCATGATATTAATTAAGATAACTACATACAAACTTAATACTAGTAATAATATCGATAAAAATTATATTTGTTTAACAAATTTGCAATCCAGTATACCTACTCACTGAATGCTTGTTTTGTCCAATTTTTTATGTTGCCGTGCCCTAACCGGGTTTCATGTTGGAACTTACATATTTATGTAATAACTAAATGTACACATGAATGCAATAAAGAGTTTGAGTTTGAGTCTTTTTTCCAAATTTTTTTAAGTAAGCGGCCAGTCTACTTTCCATAAGTAAGTTAGGTATAAAATTCAGGATTTCAGGTTTTCCATAGATTCAATTCTACCTACCGTAACCTTGTGGAAACTATTATTCCTGGCAAAAATTTAAATATAAATATCTTACTTGATATAATAGGGCACATTGGCAGGTGTAACGGCTCTCTCCCATGGTGGTTCCACGGAGCCAGCCAGGAAGCCCTGCGCAGCGCCCGCGCCCCCGTCCCGCGCGACCCCGGCCAACTGGCGCACGCGCTCCTCGCCGCCGGACACTAGACCTGATACCCTGGAGAAAGACAACAGTAAGTTAGTTTAACAGTATTCAGCTCAGGATAAATCGCAGTTAACGAGCAACATTAAAAAACTAGACGCGATCTAAGCTCAGTAAAAAGGCTAGGATGATGAAGGACATGTCACTACACTGGTATAAGTAAATAACCGTTGAATGAATTTTTAGAAAGAACAAATATGTAGGTTCAGTTAAACGTACACATTTTCAGAAAACATTAACACATTCTTCAATCGTTTAGAAATGTGTAAGTTTAAATCGTTCTCAAAACAAAAAAAAATGTTTATTGATCAAAGGTTGGTTCACTGTACAAAACTTAAACGGCCAGATTGTGGATTTCTGCAATCTCTACCTACACAAAGAAGTATTGTGTGAATATTATAGAATATAGGTTGCCTAATATAAACAATATGATTAACTTTCAGTCATCGTACATTTGTTTAACATTCCGTCATCATTCCACGCGTACTAATGTTTACGTTAAAAAATGATTCTGAACGTGACTTATCTTACTTTTTAGTAGCTATTAAACCCACTACTCACGTTCATAGATTTTATCTATTAAGTATGTCTCATTATCAAGATGTTTATCTTCATCTATACATAGATATAATCTTAATTGTGCATTTACTTTAGTAACTATATATATTATTGTTCAATTGCTGGCTACTTGCAAATATTGGAATCAAGGATTTCTGCCTTCTTCAAAATCTAATTTGTCACCTCTAAAAAGTCTTGATTAGGTTAGTTTACACTTATGGCTTTATGATCTCCTTTTTTGGTGTCACATCGGCCTGCTGCTAGGGACTGCTGGCGAATTAGTTCTCCTTCAGTTCAATAGTTTTTATGCACCAAACATACCAGATATCAGCTAACATTTAATGAAACTTACCTTGTATTCAAGTCATCCAGCCTCGCTAATAAATGATCAGGCAGCTGTATCTTATCCCTGGCTAACTGCTGAGCCTGGGCATGGAGCTCATCAGCTAATCTTCGTAGAGGAGGCAACTGTGCGCGTGCGCGTGATACTGCGTCGAGTTGCGCGCGAGCATCTCGTGCGTCGCCTGGCCCGCGCCATGATGAGCGCGCGGCTTCGGCGGCTTGCACGCGACCTGCGAGCTCGTCGAGCGAAGTTGTGAAGGTTCGGACGCGCTGGAGGAAAGAGAATTAGAATGTTGTTAGATTATTCATAGGTCATTGAAATATAATATCCACATTATATTGCATAGGTACAACCCTACAGAGTAAATATTGATCTGCAATATTCCTGAAACAGGTGTGAAAAATTGAAAAGACTTCGTTTTTCCCACTAAACAGAGTAGGACTCGGTATATTCAATTGTAGAAGGATTTGATATGATGAAGACACCATAAAAATGAACCGTCAATTCTACTACATATTTTGATAAGAGAAAAAAATCATACTTCCACAATCCACATCTATGTAAAAACGTGTACAAAATACTATCTTGACGTCGCGTCATGTTAAATCAATGCCCACTTCTCTCCTTTTTTATAACTTTGTTAGTGTGAAAATAACAATAAAAACATTGTTGATTTTTCTCACAAAGGCAGCATCTTTACACCACTAACAGACCGGTCGTCGGCAGTGACCTTGCTCACAACCTTGCAACTAATATAAAGTTACCTGACCGACGACCGCAACTGCCTAACGTTACATACTGGAATGTGGCCTGGATAGAAATGGTCATTAATATCCCCTTGTTGAAAAGAAAGTATTCTTATAAGATAAGTATTTATATTCAGAAATGTTTTGTGATTAGCTCGCGATTGTAAGCTCGTTAATGAAGATCTCGTGATTAAGGGGCCCGTTCGAGTGCAAAACTGATTTGGGTAAGGGCAAGGAAAAGTCTAGTCTGATCACCTTTAATTCCTGAATTGGATTCTGATCTCCATCCTAGAAGAAGACGTCCTAGAAGGACATACATCGATGTTATTGGTGATGCGTTCTTCACAAAGGACAGGTGCGTAGTACTCTCAAACGGCGTGCGTGTATGACAAGATGTATGAATGTGGATGAAGCGAAAAGAGTATTTAAGGGTCGTAGCATGTGGCGTTCTATAGTTTCTGCCTACTCCTATGAGAAAAAGGCGTAAGTTTATGTATGTATGTATTTCCATTCTAGATTATTTTCTCTTACAAAACAATTTCTATAACAGCTTTGCACATTATAAGTATTATGTCTATTGGCTTTGTTGACATTTGAAACATTAATTATTCTATTCCTGCTCCCAGGACCAGTTTGTCGTACTTTAGGACCAGTATTGTTCAAAGGGCAACAATCACGTGCAATTAACAAATAAATTAAGTAATTAAAAACAAAGGAACTTGTGTTAACAAACGTTTAACCAACGCTTACTTACAGACAGACAATTGAGTTAATGGAATAATTGCACGCAAGCTGTTTGATGGTAGTACTTACATCTGTTGCAGCAGATAATGTTTTTAAATGAAAGTGAGTAAGTACAATCAACTGCAAAGTCGATGTATGTTACTTTATTTCAAAATTAATTATCTCAGATGTAGTCAATTGTTTTTCTAAATTAATAATACTATTCTTTAAAGAATTCGGATCAGAGTGTTGGGCCGTGAAGAAGACGGATGAAAGAAGATTACACGTAGCGGAGATGAGAATGTTGAGATGGATGTGTAGAGTGACACGAATGGATAAAGTAAGAAATAAGTATATTAGAGGAAGTTTGAAAGTGGCACCAGTGACAGAAAAGTTGAAAGGAAAGCGTTTGTCTTGGTATGGGCATGTGCTGAGGAGGGATGAAACACATGTGACTAAGAGAGTGATGAATATGGATGTTGATGGATGGAGGGGGAGAGGGAGACCTAAGAAAAGATGGATGGATTGTGTGAGGGAGGATATGAAAGATAAGGGAGTAAATGATAATGAGACGGCTGACAGGGAAGAGTGGAAGAGAAAAACATATTGCGCCGACCACAAGTAACTTGGGACCAGGGCAGGAAGATGATGATTCTTTAAAGAATTCACTTCTCTTTCTTTATTAAAATTTGTTGACAAAAATAATAATTGGTTAGTTTTCATTCATAAAACAATTATGAAACTGAACAATCATCACTTAGTTTTGATGTTGATTGTTCCATAATATCATGTTTATTTGTTTTGTGAATTAATTATAAACCAATTTTCTTTTGTCTATTGAACAAGCAGGAGATACAAACTCGATTAATTGTTAGAACTACGCTTTTGTTGACGTAATAAAATGCATAGTCTGTCATCTTATTGTATCTCATTCGCTTCTTTACTTTAACGTGTTCTTGCAACAAACTTCGAATTTATGACACAAGAGCGGTTGTGTACTGCTCGGAATCCGAATCCGGGAAAATAAGAGCCGAGGAAACTCCAAATTAATGAAATTTGGATAGGATGCAGTGCACTACTGTTTATACAAAACGTAATGGAGCTTTTTCCGGTTTAAAAAAAAAATATGCTCACAGTTGTCCACTATCTCACCTGATGATAAGTGAAGATGTGGTCGACGATGATGCATGTGTGCCTAGAAGTAACCTATTTAGTCAAGATTTGAAAACTCCAAGGTTATACATATCGGGATACACAGACTCTGGCAGCAAGTTTCACTAGCAGCTGTACGCACAATCTTCCGCCTAGTCTTTTCCTATGTTGGGGTCAGCTTCCAGTCGAACGTTACATCAGTTGTCAGACTTTTGAGTTTCTGACTACCCGTAACGACTGTCAGCTCTCCGAGACACGGAGGAGTCTCGATGTGTAACGAATGGTCACACATCCACTGACTGACCGCGGTAAGTGCAGCTTAACGTTGCAAATCGGTTGGTAATTAGCCACGAGCCCCTTCTGTGTTTGTCATTCATTATGATCCCCCTTAAATTGCAGGGATCATAATACCACATAAACATAGCGCGTCGTATGTGTATTATTCGTTCCTTTTTCTAAGTCGAGGACCCTTTGGTATTCACGGGATATATTTAAATGGGCATTTCAAATCCACCGTTTTCTCATTCTGAAATCGTCCTGACTTCAAACATTTTAGCTTTTTTCCTTTTATGTAATATGTTAGCACTTACGTCGACCGTCCACCTTATAGTAAGTGGGTACTGCCGTGTATAAAACATCTATAACCTCAATAGGATTGCTGATGCATTGCCAACCTTGGTGACAAAGTTGAAAAGTGTCATGTGGCTGTAATTTTACCATCACCCCATACTCTTCAAAGCGGAACACAGCAATACTGCATGGCGCTAGAAATTGATATGGTGGTACTTAGTACTTCGCCGGATATTTTTGTCACAAGAAGCTTTATTACTGCTTAGCTTTTATAAGTACCTATTCTGAACAGTGATAGCCTAGTGGTATGATCGTCGGCCTGCCAAGTCATAGGTCTCGAGTTCGAATCCAAGGCACGCACCTCTGACTTTTCGGATTCATGTGCGTATTGTATAATTATCACTTGCTTAAAAACGGTGAACGAAAACATCGTGAGGAAACCAGCGTGCCTGAGAGATATTTCACGACGGCATGTGAAGCCAAGTCAGAGGCCCATGGGCGGCATAAACTGTGACACCAGGTTAGTCACTAACCACACGAAAAGAAGAAGAAGTACCTATATTTTCTCATTTTATGAACTGGAAATAAATACATCATCATCATAACATCACGCCTGTATTCCCCGAAGGGTTAGGCAGAGGTGTATAGTAACACCCTCATTTCGCCATGTAATAGGGGGCGAGCCTATTGCAATCAACCGGGCATAAATGCAACTCCGGGCTGCTACTGAGGAATTCGACTCGAAAAAATCCAAAATCAATTTGCCTGACCTGAGGATCGAACCCAGGACCTCACGATCAGCAGCCGCGCTTGCCCCTAGCCCAATGACGCAGTTAAAATAAATAACATACAATGTATAAAGTATTTTATCGTCCGTCAGTGGAAAGGTAAAAAGACTAAAGCGCCAATATACCTACTTTACAGTAGAGAGATTCAAAGTATTTTATTAAGAAAATTAACATAGTTATTTTTCTTAGAGTATACATATTAAATAGATAATTAAACTATCTATTTAATATGTATACTCTAAGAAAAATAACTATGTTTGTTTCTTAAAAAAATACTTTCAATCTCTTTACTGTAAAGTAGGTATATAGGAGCTTTAGTCTTTTTACCTTTCCACTGACGTTATATTTCGCACTCTTAGTAAGGTAAGGGCACAACTCGAAATATCGAGTTTTTGAGTATCTGTGTTAGATGGTCTCAATATCAACTGTTCTACCACTTGGCTTTCACAGAAAGTGAAAAAAGACAATATTAAAGCAAATACTGTAATTATACTGTACAAAATACTGTGAAAACATAGGGTTTCCTGAATCTTTAAACACGTTTTCCCAAAAGTTGATATTTTCGAGTTGTGCCCTTACATTACTAAGGGTGCGATTTGTTCTTTCTATATTTTTGCCGAGAGCGTTTCGTTTAGGGTAAATTACACAATACCTTCATACTTCATATCATAAATTCTTATCAAAAACTACCGAACGTCAGATACAAGGAGAAAAAAATAAGAAAAATATCAAAACTAAACTTCATAGTTCCCTTGTCCGTCGTGTGCGTTTTACGAGATTTCCCCCCAGATAACCGGGCCGGTACAGTCGTATCGGACTATCGGCTGTTATACCCGGGTCGAGATGGCAAGGCGCGATAATCGCCCGCATTTAACCGACTACGAACGGGTTAGGGTGTATTGTGTTATTATCTTTACGCTTAGTTTGAAAGTGTAGGTAGGATAGTGGATCCAGATAAGGATAGGTCAGTGTGTTCGTGGATGTCGTCAAGTTGTCCCATGTCTGGGTTTTTTGCATAAACATAATATAACATCACGCCAATGGCATGCTCATGCCAATGGCATGCCGGTATGGCCATCAAGCCGTTACTTGCTCTATGTAATAGCGGGTTCACACGGTTCAATTTTAGTTGATCAACAAAAGTTGAAACGTTTTGTTCCTTCAGATTGATTTAATTTGATTGAAAGTCTGTTCACACGGTTCAAATAGCATGCGATTTGGCAGTTGATCAACTAGAATCGAATCGTGTGAACCTGGTATAAGTAAATCTAAAAAGCTAGCATGGGACCGCGTTTGCAAATTAGGTAATGACCATATTCCCAACAGGAGAAACACTAAATAGGATAGGACCTTTGGACTTTCAAGCCTAAGACTTTGGTTTTAAAGTTCATTGTTCAATAACCTTAACAGATTTCATTATAAGAATGCAAGTTGTCCACAGTTTTTGAACGCGACTCCATCGGGACTACTACAGATTGTAAGGACGATAGCTCATGAGGTATAGTTTGTTTTATGTTTCGTCTTATCTCAAGAACTTCGTAAAAATCCAGATGAACTGCGTAAAATTTTACGAGGCTGTGTTACAGTCTTCATTCGTTTTTATTTTGGAATATTTGTGTGTTGATTTGATGAATTCATATAACAGCGTTAGTTGGTTGTTATACTATTTGCGGTTTAACACGGTGCGGGTGACATTAGAAGAACTTTACAATCATAACATAACATAATAAACCCATTACTGTCCCACTGCTGGGCACGGGCCTCTTCTCAGAATGAGGAGGGTTTAGGCCTTAGTCCATGACACAGGCCTGGTGCGGGTTGGCGGACTACACACACCATTGAGAACTTTATACAGCCCTCTCAGGTGTGCAGGTTTCTTCACGATGTTTTTCCTTCACCGTTATCGCAAGTGATAATCAAATTCTGAGCCGCACTTAATATTTCAATTACATCCTAAATATCACAGTCGTAAAATACGGAACCAGTAATAACTGTAGTAAGTAAATTAAGTTAGCCTGTCAAAATTGTCTTGTTTGACAGCTGTCAAATACTGACAGCTGTCACCCGCACCATGTGTTATACAGCAAATAGTGTAGTTTTGAGTCATGGGTTATTTTGCCTGCCTACTCTGTTTTTTATCTCGTTTCCTGTCGGAATGAGAATATTAGACAAAACGAGATAACAGACCGAATCATTCGACACATAACTGATTTGTCGAACAGTTCTGAATCAGGGGAAATATTAAGTGTTTTAACACTTAATTTTCACATGCAAAAAACTGTTGGAAAATTTGAGAAATTATGTACGGTATTTTGTTTGAGAAAATATTCTGGAATAAAATAACAATTTGCAAGGACAGGATATCCCCAGTAACTGGGTTGCGGACGTCTGATGGCAGTCACTCCGTGTAAAATACTGGTATTCAACCGCATCTGGTTAGACTGGGAGCTAACCCCAACTTAGTTGGGAAAAAGCTAGGCAGAACAATTTGTGAACGGTGATGGAAAAACATCAGGGATTACACAAATGACTGTAGGTGATGTAAATAATTTCATTTCTATTATAAGTCACCGATCCATATAGAAATATTAGTTAACAATAACTCTAACATTACCATAATAAACTACACAATCGGCTATCGCATCGACTCCTGCGCACGTGTTAGTTTAACAGAGTTACAACACTACACAATTGTGGGTGCGCCGGCGCCGATGTAGGGTAATGCGTTCTACAATCATTTATTATGTGACTTTCATAATTTCAGTGGACTTCACTTTGATAAATGGTGTTATTTTGATATTGCGACCAAGCTGTGGTCAGATAGAAGAAAAACTAAATCAATAGATTTCTGTGGATATAACTCACACAAGGTTGCATATAGAATTACTAATGAAATTTTAAATTAATATGAGAGATAGAGTTACGTACTTAATTATTACAAAATTAAAAGTATCTCTATCCCTTGCGTTTCTATTCTTATCTTTTAGCAATGTCAAAAAATCGGTCTTGGAATTGTTTATAACATCACTGTGATTTTTATTATAAGCTAATAAAAGCGATGTTTCAGTAAGGCTTTAAAAAGCAAAGTTGACCGTCGATGCGTTTATGCACTGGGTACCGGAAAACACACTTAAAAAAAATCAAATCGAATTTCACTCACAGAAAATGGGCATAACATACAAACGCATGCTTTTACCTTTTTGCATGCTTACGTACACTTACGCTTGGCTCACTACGTTTACGCACACTTACACCTGGTTCAGTATGCTTACGCATGGTTCAGTACGGTTACGTACACTTACGACTCGTTTAGTAAGCTTACGTACATTTACGCATGCTTCATTACGCTAACGCACACTCACCCATGCCTTTGCAAACTTACGCACACGCACGCTCACTTACGAATGCTCCAGCACGCTTACCCACACTCACGCATGCTCGAGCACGCTTACGCGCACTCATGTTTGAGCAATCTTTCACAGGTAATACGAAAAGTTAGATTAGGTCAAAATAGATCTACTTCTAATATCCTTGCGTTTACCAAGTAAGCTGAGATTGACTCCTTAGAACGAGATACTTCCGATTATAAGTCGGTCTATTTACTGTTACGATATGTTTACAGCCTAAGTCTACACACCTTGGCTCAATAAATATCTTGTCAAATATGCATATTTTATAGCTTTAGAACTGTTGGAGTACTACGTACAACTGTCTTACATAAATCGTAGATGTCAATTAAAGAAACAGTTCTAGTCAATGAATATTTACGATCATTATTATCTTTTCTCTTTAGTTTACATTGGTTGCATCCTTAGGTATCTTAAGGTATGTTTACGGTACCAGTTATTGCTTAAAATAGATTAATTTTAAAATAGCACATTATTACATTAAGGCTCTTGTCATCTATTCTCTATTTCATATAACATTACACAATATACAAGGTTAGTCGGAAAGGGGTACTAAGCCGCGGGCCACTTAAAGTATCACTGATGACTATTTTAAAGAAAGTGTTAAAATTTCAAAATTCGATAATTTTTATTTGCATGCAAAAAGGTTTTTATTTTAGTTTTTTTTTTTAATATCTTACCTGCTTAAGTTATGAATTCAGAATATTAACTTTCTAATCCGTGACCCCAAATATGACCTAAATTGCAAACACAGCTGATCATAGCAATGGACAGATAGATTTTGGCATATTTTTTACGAAATCTTTGAAAAGCTATTTAACTATAAAGTTTCGGGGAAAGTTGTAGAACAAAAGTTATCCCTTATTATGGTTACTTTAACACCCTTTCGGCTTAGTACCCCCTTTCCGACTAACCTTGTATACACGAATATATTTTGAACAATTTCTTTAAATCAGGGACCGAATAACCCGACAATTAAGTTACCTTCAAAATACGTATGACGTCAGCCCCGTAAATTCCGGTTACCAGAATATTTTGTTACTGATATATATTTCGGTATTGAAAAGTAGGGTTTTGAAGATGAAAAACTGTATATTTCGGTATCGTTACCTAAACCTTTACAAATAAAGAGTTTCCTTTGTTGAACCGCCGCACACCCTGTCCTCTATAAAGCTCCAGATAGCATCAACGTTTTAATAGTATGACTCTTTCATCATTCGATAGGTTTCGGTACCGAAGTCGTAAAAAGGTTAAATAAATGTATAAGCCTACCTTTATAAGGAAAACGTGTCTTTATATTTTAAAGATATCGTTACCTCGTACCGTTACTACTTATAGTTCCTGCTTCAAGTAGAGTTTAAGCTCATCTTGATTGACCGTTAAAGTTCATTAAAGCATAATACCTACTATGTTGAATCCCTGTTGGAAGAAAATTGTTGCTTATTTATACAAGGTTAGTCGGAAAGGGGGTACTAAGCCGCGGGCCACTTAATGTATCACTGATGAATTTAAAAAAAAACGGTTAAAATTTAAAAATTCGATAAAAACGACCATGAAAAATTATTTGTATTTTAGTTTTTTAAAAAATTCTTCATCCCTGTTTTAGTTATGAATTCAGAAAATAGAGTTTCTAATCCGTGACCCCAAATATGACGTAAAATGTAAACACGTCTGATCATAGCTGAGGATAGATAGAATTTAGCGTATTTTTTATGAAATCTTAGAACAGCTATTTCTCTTGAACTATTGACTTTTGGGGAAAGTTGTAGAACAAAAGATATCCATTATTATGGGTACTTTAGCACCCTTTCGGCTTAGTACCCGCTTTCCGACTAACCTTGTATACACTTCTTTGCAAAAACGGGTGTTATCTGTCTAATATAATAAATAGAGTATAGTATTTCTAATCGGGTAGTATTTAAACGAGTGACTGTAAATTAAAGTTTTAAGTGACAAAAATAATTAATTTACGTTATAGTATTACTAAGTGAGCGACTGACTGCAAGTGACGAGAAATCAACAGAACAGCAACTTACAAACACTAATTTGAGTTACTTAATATACAAAATGAGAAGCTTTATAATATGTGAGCGACCTAATATTTGCTTGAGTGTCAACGTTACATCCTACATTTTTTTCAATATTTTCCTTTGCAAAAGAGGAAATCTGGCGCTCGGCGGCCGCTACCGCAGCACGCTCGCTACGCTCGCTCGCCTTCGCGCGTTGCGTGGTCGCAGTTCTTTTTTTTTTCATGTGGTGAAATCCTCATGGACTATCCCTCGTCTGGAGAAGACGGGGGGGTGTGCCAGACTCTTACTGGCTAAAACCACCACGGTGTCCCTCCTTCTGACCTAAGGCCGGGGTCACGGGATTCGCTGTTGCATGCACCGCGACCCCGGCAGGTCTTGGTCCACCAGCTTCTTCTGGTGGACCTCTCCTGTGGTGGGGCAGTTGCTCCCCTGCCCCACATCCTTCCGAGAGGCGCGCGCAGGACACGACGCGCCATTTTCCCTGGGCCCGTTACTGGTCGGGCGACGGGTTCCCCAACCCGCCGCCCGCAGGCCACTCACTACGGTGGCCGGAGATCGTCACGCGGTGGTCGCAGTTCTAACGTAACCTAACCTAACCTAGACGTTACGAATTTGACAAACTATTTATAATATTGTAGTTGCCCTCTCTGTATTTCTAGTCGCTCACTTAGTAATTTAGTCGCACAGCTAGAATTTTAATATCTGAAATGGATCAATCACAACCCACTTTTTGTAAGCTCGTTCTGGATTTTATTATTAATCAATATTTGTCGTTAGTTTAGTTAATTTTTCGCTTACTCTAATTCATACCGCTCAAGTTATTAAAACAGTATCTCATAATCAGTCGCTAAGTTCTTTTTTATTCGATCGTTTTATAATTCCCCTTTCTAATCTTCAGGTTAGTTTCCTATGACCGACTTTGAATTAGATACTATGCAAATCCTAGATCTTTAGCCATAACATTATATCGTCACCGGAAAGCCAATACTACATAAGCGCCATTTTTGGCTAAAATTTGTTATATACCTATATATCATTGGATTGGATTTTTAAAATCCTATCCAACGATATATGTAACTAATTTTGGCCAAAAATGGCGCTTAACCTTCTGCGACTGAGGTAGTAGTCTATCGGACACCACCAAAAACAAAAAACGTTGCCAGATCGTAACATGGCGTGATGAAGCTCTGTCTCGCTCAGTACCTTCCTATAACGGCTCGCACTAACGGTCAGGGAGGCGCGGGCGGCCCAGCAGTGTGTACCATTGGAGTTTTCGACTGCCGGTATCCCACAGACGTAAGTACAGCAATAAACGTTGATTCTGATAGACGTCACCTCACCAATATCTTTTCAGATTCATAGTGTCTGTTAGTCGTTTCATCAGTAACATATTAATACTACCATAGTGTCTCTCAGACATAACCTCACATTTAATTTGCTAAACTTATAATATTCGTAATTTTTTTTAAAGTACAGATAGTAGGCCACCAAAACGAGTCAGCAGTGGAAGATATACAAAAGATGATAAGGAGATTGAGGAATGGCTTGAAGAATTAGAAGAAGAAAACGAGTTTGGCGATTTCGATGATTCGGTAGAAGATCCTAATTATGTGGAAGGAAATGTACAGCAAGAGAAAAACGAAGACCTTGAGGAACAAAATACCCAATCGAGTGGGAGCGATTTTAATTCTGAAGACGAGGAGCCCCTCAGCTTTTTAGTTTGTGGTGACCAAGATAGTCAAAACTACATTGGAAAACATGGATATTTATGGTCTAAGAAGGAAATAGCGAGGACAAGCAGAACTCCTGCATTATCCAGGTGCCAAGCTGCGAAGAGGGGACTTTTTCTATCTTTGGCAAGAGAATTGGTTCCAGCTTAAAGAACTCGTTTATAATGACAGACTGCCCAGAGAACTCCGTCTTACTACAACGCAAGTTTTAGGCAATGATTTGCCTCTCTTTCCACCCGTGATTCAGCTTCCAGGTCCTGCTGGAAGGAAGCTATGCAGCATATGCCCCAGTAAATTGAAGAGGCAAACAAGGTACCACTGTTGCGCATGCAAAAAGCCAATTTGTCTACAATGTTCTTCTCCATTACGTCAAGACTGTAAACTTAACTTTTAGATTTAGGGTTCACTTTGAGATTGATTTGTGCCCAATTGAACCGTGATATCACGTTGTGTTTTTTGTTTTAGAGCTATAAGATAACGCTTAAAAGATTAATATTAACAGTTTTATACAAGTTTTATTATTTAGTTTTTTTTAATAGTTTTGTAAGTTTAAGCGCAAAAATAATGAAAATACCGATCTCAATAAATGATTCCATATTAAACTCGTTGTTTGTTTTGAGAATGCTTATTTATTTTTATTTAATTATACATAAACCCATTAATCGTAAAATAAAACTAGAGCTCTATTATTTCTAAAAGTTATAAACGAATCATGCTGTATGTAGTGACGCCTGACAGACTACACCTCAGTCGAATGTTGATGAGAAACCCACCTCAGTTGCAGAAGGTTAAGTAGATATTGGTTTTCCGGTGACATTATGCATTATACCTAACTTAGCTATTACTCTATTGTAGGTTTAGCAGATATCCAAGCTATATGATCACTAAATAAAGCTGTATCTACCATTCAAACCCAAAGACAGACATTTCCAAAACCTCTCAGATAACGGCAAAAAAGTTTATAACCAGACACAGTAAAAGTGTATTACATCCGGAAGTTGTCGAGATGTAAACAAACAGTTAAATAGAGCAGCAAGGTCACCGCACACAGTGAGTGATTCATGGCGGCGCCCGCGCAGTGTGTGTCGCTCATTATCAGATGCAATAGGCCAATGAACTGGGCTTAGAGTTTTGATGGTTGAGTGATTTATATCGTCCTATTAATTGTGTAACTTTCATATATTGTTTTCATTATACAAGGTTAGTCGGAACGGGGGTAGGTACTAAGCCGAAAGGGTGTTAAAGTACCCATAATAATGGATAACTTTTTTTATACAACTTTCGGCAAAAATTATTAGTTTAAGAGAAATAGCTGTTCAAAGATTTCATAAAAATACGCTTAATTCTATCTATCATATTTGGGGTCACGGGTTAGAAGCTCCATTTTCTGAATTCGTAACTAAAGCAAGATTGGAGATTTTTTGAAAAAAAAAAAAAGAACAATTTGCATGTGCACTTGCACTTTCTTTGAAACAATCATAAGGTGATACATTAAGTGGCCCGTGGATTAGCACCCCCTTTCAGACTAACATGGTATAGGCCAGTGAAATTGAGAAAAAATATGATTTATCACTCTCTACAGTTGTCGCCATTGGATTTGACATCTGTCAAAATCTCTGTGTAGTGTCAACAACACTAATAAACTAATAAAAACTCTAATGCGCGGCGTTTAGTTGCATTTTAGCATGGGTGCTCGATGTTTAGGTCAATAATAGGCTCACCCTCTATTACATGGGACTTAAACATAACGGCGAAATGAGGGTGTTACTATAAACCTCTGCCCAACCCTTCGGGGAATAAAGGCGTGATGTTATGTTAAAAGGCGGCTTAGTGCAACTTCTGTACCTACTTAATTATTTTGTGGTTCGCGAAAACGTAAAATGGAAATAACGAAGTTAGGGTTTTATATCAAGTGCTAAATACAATGAAACGTTTCATGACAAATCAGTCCAGTAACTTATCCTAGTGGTGTGACCGTCGGACTGCCAAGTCATAGGTCTCGAGTCCGAACCAAAGGCATGCACCTCTGACTTTCCGGATTCATGTGCGTATTGTATAATTATCACTTGCTTGCTTGAAGGAAAACATCGTGAGAGAAACATAGGCATGCCTGAGAGATATTTCTCGACGGCATGTGAAGCCAAGTCAGAGGCCAATGCGGCATAAACTCTGACACCAGGTTAGTCATTAACCACATGAAAAGAAGAAGAAGACGTCAAGTAACAATGTATCTATGAATCAATCAACTCCTATCGCAGCCTACTGCTGGAAATAGGCCTCTCATTAATTACAGCATACCTATAATAGTTTCAGAGAATTTCCAGGAGAAATGTTTAGCTTCAAAGTATTTACTATGGCTTTTCCATGCAATTAGTTTACATAGCAGTGATAGCTTAGGGGTTGAACGCTTGCCTTCCATACAGAGGGTCTGAGTTCGATCCTACCCTGCACTTTTATAATTCACTAGCGGCCCATCCCAGCTTCGCACGGGTGGAAATTTTTCCCGTTTTTGCAACATTTTTCATTTATGCTTCGCTCCTTTTAGTCGTAGCTTGATGTCACAAATATAGCCTATAACCTTCCTCGATAAATGGACTATCCAACACAAAAATATTTTTTCAATTCCAACCAGTAGTTCCTGATATTAGCGCGTTCAAACAAACAAACTCTTCAGCTTTATAATATTAGTATAGATACGCGGATTAGAATTTGATTGTTATTTGCGATAACGGTTAAGGAAAATATTGTGAGGAAAACTAGGATAGGGCTTCAAAAAAAATAGTTCTCAATTTCTATAGTCCACCAACCCGCACCAAGCTAGCGTGGTGGACTAAGGCCTAAATCCCTTCTCGTTCTGAGAAGTGACCCACGAGACAGTAATGGATTGATTATGCTAACGTTTAAAACATAACCCACATTTCTCTACATTTCCAACTAAGTAATACACTGATAGGTACTCTGCAATGTATTAATAGCAACATGAACAGTAGCCCCCATATAAGCCGTGTACTATTGTGTACTGTGTATTGTGTGTTTGTGTACAGATGTACTGTACTGATTGAGGTTATTGCTTCCCGATAACGCTTATCTACTAGTAACCGCTTCCGTGTCGCAGTTGGCTTGGATTTGTTATAAATACCTATACATACCTAGATAAGTACAGGACTATATGGTTGATATATGACCTCAATGTATTATCTGTAAGACTTGGTGACCAAGAAGCGGTTGGAGGAACAAGCCTCGGCAAGCGAAGTAATGACGACTCGGTTTCTCCTCAACGATGACATAACGGGACGCATTACACAATAGTTGTTTAGTTTATGAAAGAAATGCGACTGAGTTGTAGAAAAAAACGACTGGCATATCCTAAAAACCTAAGAATAGTTTCCTTGTAGCATGTAATATTTTAGGAATTTCCAATAACTTAACCTTACACCAGTTAAAGCAATACTTTCATAGTTAAGCAATATTTTCATATAAAGTAGTTATCGTTTTATAAATTGTTAATAGCTCTTGGTGCTTTAGGAATTTATGTAGATACCTAGTGAATGAAATGGTAGTCCGAAAGTCTGACAACCGGTCTAACCTTAGGATATCGGCATTGCCCAGTAACTGGGTTGCAGAGGTCTAATGGCAGTCGCTCCGTGTAAAATACTGGTATTCAGCCGCATCTGGTTAGACTGGAAACTGACCCCAACATAGTTGGGAAAAAGCTAGACAGAACGAATGTATTATCTGTACCATACCTCTTTCTGCCGCCAAGCCGCATTACTGACCTCACAAAAAGGTTGTTGTCGTGGTTTATCTCATTTCGTCTACGAATCTCCTAACGAGAGAAAAAGAAACAACAAACTGACTATATTCTGCCGAGAACATCACCTTTAAAATATAGTCCTATTTAAAAAACCTGGTTTCTTTAAGTATTGCGCAGGTTGCAAAGAAACCGTGTAAAAAGATAACTATAGCTCCTATATTCTCATTCACACATCTTTTCACACACGCCAGCCAGTTGCGCGTACGCACATGACCTTACCGAAGGTCATCATCTTGCCACGTCCTTCACGACTAACAGTTACACATATTACTGAGATCAGCATAAAAACACGACCAGTACATACACCATACACGTCTAGCCGTTATGTTGGCTTGTATGGAATACTGGATGTAGCTAAATTTGTATGGTAATGTAAGATTAACCTGAATTAGTTTGTCGTGTCAAGGATGGACTGGTTGTGTGATACCAGGTACGTGTTTTTAGAGAACGTTCGAAATGGAATTTGTGATTGTGTTGGTTTGTGTAAAAGAACCCCACAGAGTGTTTTCTGTCTTCAGTTCAATGGATGTGATCTAACTACAGTACGACTGAAATTGACATACCTGGACTGTCTGAATTTTCGCGATATATAGGTATATATCGCGAAAATTCAGACAGTCCAGGTACTTACCTACTTAGAAAACAATTACTCTAAAAACTATCACATAAACTTTGTTTAAATATGGCCGATCTTAAGATTATGTTAATTAAACGCATTTAAGAATTAAACGAATAAAGAATAATAAGAAAACACAACATCACGCCTGCATTCCCCGAAGGGTTGGGCAGAGGTGTTTAATAACACCCTCATTTCGCCGTTATGTTTAAGTCCCATGTAATAGGGGGCGAGCCTATTGCCCAAACAAACAAACACTGGGCTACTACTGAGGAATTCCACACGGAAAAACCCAATAACACTGCCCGACCTAGGAATCGAACCCAGGACCTCATGATCAGCAGTATAATAATGTGTATGTTTAATTGACTCTTAAAGCAAAATTAATGTTTCACGATCATAGGTTTATTTACCTTTTATGCAACATTGAAATGACTGGACTATACCCATAAATACACATTCATAGATACAACCATTCCTGCATTTCCTTTACGAATCAGCCAATTTACATTTCCTGTAACTTATCCGTACTTAAGTCAGTGAATAAGTAGGTACTACATCCAGGAACAAATTGCAAAATGTAGTACCTAGGTACCATTTAAGTATCTAAGTACTAGATGGTAGAACAGTTAATAAGAGAAACATATCACGACAGGGAATCGAACCAGCGCCAACTGGTTGACTCACTAATTGGCATACGGCCAGTTTTCACTACCACTAGTGATGGGCTATTAGTACTAAAGTGCCAATAAGTGTCGTCGCTTTGTGTGATGGAAAGTCAATTAACACGAGTAGAGATCTCGATTTCATACGGTTTTGCATAAAAATATTTATTTTTGATCCTATTTTTATGGTATATAGTGCTTTAGCGTAATTACGAACATGGAATATTTCCAAAAATTACGAATTTATACTAAACCAGGCAATATTTTTGCTCTGGCAACATTACAATACATTGCATTACACATTCTGGCATTATTACGTTGCCAGAGCAAAAAACACTGTCTGTTTAGTATAAATTCGTAATTTTCGGAATATTTCCATATTCGTAAATACCCTAAAGCACTATTGTTTATATTTTATAATAACATTGATAATTGTCTAAAATATTTATTGTAGCGAGAACATGATAGTTTTAAATATCAGAGCACTTTGCACTATAATACTAATTATTATGTAAGGATATTAAGGAATTTGTAGGAAATTTCTATTAAAATATTGACCGAGATTCATCATTGAGTATTGTTTTAGAATAAGGGTCTAAATATCTAATCACATTCATTCATTATTATATAACTTTCAAAACATCATTCTTACTTGTATATTACGAAGCGGTACACTTTGTATCAAATTGGTTGTCAAATTGATATACTAGTGTCGAGATAGCATAATCAATCAATCAAAATAGCTTGTTATAGTCTATTTACAGACCTCCCAAGTAAAACAATATCGAATCGAACCGACGAAATCGCAGGAAGATCGCTTAAAACACTCAATAGTGAACCCTGAGATCTTCCTTCGCACAAAATTACCCAACCATTTCAGTACAACAATTCCAAATCAATTCGCGTACCATATTCGTAGTACCAATTATATCAGATATAGGCACATCACTATTGCTGTGAGTGGGTGTTCAGAAGTGGATGTAGCGTGGGTCGGAAACATGCGGGGCTTGTACCAGTCAGCAGGGCTAGATGCTTGGACCTTTTGTTAGAGGGTAAGCAGGAGTGGTGGGTTAGACTTGAATATAGAAAGTGTTGGTAATGTTGGTTAGTTAATGGATATAAATAGAAGTTAAAATAATGGAAATAAGGTACAACTCGACATATTTATACATATATAATTACTTGTCCCGACTGACTGATTCATCAACGCAGAGCCTAAAGCACTGAAGCTGGATATATGAAATTTGGACAGTAGGTTCCTTTTGTGACGTAGGCATCTACTAAGAAAGGATTTTTGGGAATTCTACCCTTATGGGGGTAAAATAGGGGTTGGAATAAGTCTATAAAAGGAACATTTTTTTTCTAGTTGTCAGAGTTTTGTTAGACAGTATATTATCAGGCGATACATGTGTATACTCCGCTTAGATTTTAAATTTTAAATGAATAAGACTATCTAAAGTTTTATATGAGAATTTATTTTTAGAAGTTCTACATGAGAAGTTATTTTTAAAGTTTAAATTTTATAATGTATGACTAGTGGCGCCCCCATTATTCGTGTATCCTCCTGCAGTTAAGCCACCATTTTGGAAATTTCGTATTGGCTATTACTTTTTAGGTACAATCAGTGGCGTGCCTACCTCATAAGATTTAATTAACTACTCCATCTTTAACTATTACTATAAATAAAATAAGCGTGTATGGCTATATTTACTTTTGGTCAGAATTGTATTGAAATGGGCTTAAGCGTACAATTGCAAGGCGACATCGCTAGTGCCTGCCTACCTAGTCCGAAAACCAATGCATGCCAGTGATACATACGCTAGGGTAACATGTTATATATTATTTGAATGGGGTATTATTTAAATGGACTAATTGCCACTTATCAGAAGATGATATAACGGCTCGTCCCGGCTTCGCACGGGTGGACATTATCCCGTTTTTGCAACATTTTTCATTTATGCTCCGCTCCTATTTGTCGTATCGTGATGTTATATAGCCTATAACCTTTCTCGATAAATGGACTATCCAACACAACAATATTTTTTCAATTCCAACCAGTAGTTTCTGAGATTAGCGCGTTCAAACAAACAAACTCTTCAGCATAATATTAGAAAAAGTTTACAGTCTCTCTATAACTCCATAGAATTTGATTCGAAGCTTTTAATAAAATCTATCCACAGAACTACTATCTAATAAATAACGTTCTCCCCTCACTCTAGAAGTAAAAATTTTACACTATATTCCAGACTACAATA
Source organism: Amphipyra berbera (assembly GCA_910594945.2). NCBI lineage: Eukaryota > Metazoa > Arthropoda > Insecta > Lepidoptera > Noctuidae > Amphipyra > Amphipyra berbera. Next base: position 809,159 of record OU343142.1, on the reverse strand, counting down.
CCCACACAATGCAATATTCCCCGTCGAGTGATAATTCGCCATTTTTCCCCCGTCCGGCAGAAGATCCCAGTTTCATTAGACGGAGAAATCCGGCTATCGGCCGTTACCCGGTTTTATACGCGGCGCCGGCAGCCGGCATCCGGTTTATGGCGTCAGAGGGAGGGATTTGCCCGTATATCGGTATATTAGAAAAATAATGCAAGATAAATAATGGATCTGGGTTTCGGGATCCTTGTGGGTTCGATGTGGTAGTAATTTTGATTAATATTTTGGTTTGTAGTCATTGTTATTGTCTACGACCCATATTCTAAGACGTTCTTCGAAAACTTACTTGACTCATACTCGACTCAGGACGGCCTCGAAAACACCTTCAAAATTGTATTCTTAGTCGCAATTTCGAGTGAACTCTGAGGTTCCTCGACGGAGTCATTACGTCATAATTTGAATTATCTGCATCGCGCAAATAACGCCGCGATAAATACTTGTAAGGATTATCGTAAGCATATTCGATAAAGTCTTCAAAATTCATTTTTGTTACATACGAACTTTGACACTTCCTTCCTTAAGGTAGATCCCGAGGTACCTTGAGTTTGACAGATGATTCCTTACCTCGACTGAGGAAAAATCTCGAGTCGAGGACGTTTATGTCAACTATAACTACCGATGGTAGTGAGAAAGACTGAGTCGAGGTGGAGTCGAGTCGAGTAAGTTTTGGAGGAACGTCTTAGAATATGGGTGTATATCTGGGTAGACTAAAAGTCGAACGTTGAGCCGCGAATTCATTAGACAAATGTCCGGCGACATACCTAGTCCGATGACATTACTTTGGTGGACATCGCCGCGTGACTTGTCTGACAGCACGAAAATTCCCCTGTAACCTGTAACAGATATCTGACAACGTCGAGCGATGTCGCAGACGACAAAAGTCCCGCGACACTTGTCCAATAGTAAATACACGACTTTATTCTCTATGTAAAAAAAGTTGTATTGTCGTATTGAAGATACAATCTCAAAAGACTGAGTCATACTAACAACTTGGAAGATGCAGTGGCAGAATCTGCATTCTGAGTTCAGGGACGCGGATTCGATTTCCATATTGTGAGGAATGTGTCATGTCTTCGAAAGTGAAGAATATTTTCTAGTGACGATAGCATAATAATTTAAGTAGGATAATTTTCTTGTCTATCACCTTTTCATACCATAGACAATTTGCTTTTATAACTCATCAGTTCATAGCAATAGACAAACGGGTATTTTTTTTGTGTTCCCAGGTTTGCAAAACCTCCCATCCATGCATAAAGACCGCACAAATCTATCTTTTTATGTAAAAAGAGTTGATGAATCCCTAAAAACTATTAACGCGAGCCGACGATTTGAGGTCAAAATGTAAAAAGGGACCCCATAAAATACCATCAGAACAAAGGTGACTCACTCCCACCATATGTCGTGAATAGAAACCACCAGCTACCGTACATAATAGAAAACACACCTTATTTCATAACCGTTACAGTCCAAATTCATACGACGCTTTAGTAATAGGAATCCTTATAGGGCACAATTTTCTTAGAAATTCCACGCAAAAATAGACTTAACTTACTTCTTTCGCGCTCAAAAGTGGACCTTATGTAGTGGAGGTAATGTTGTTATTTTAATGTCAGTATGTAGGACAAATAGTATGTTTTTTTACGATATGCGTAACAAAAGATTTTTTGATGTTTTTGTTGGAACTTTGTTCTGGTTAAATGGTGATTATAGGTTGTTTTAACCATATTCGACACGTGAGAGAAAAGAAATCGTGAGTAAGCTTTCGTAGGGCTGAGGCACACGACAAAATTTACATAAAACAGTTTGTTCCAGTCTTACAAAAGATAATACTGCCCGCTGACGAAGAAACCGGCAAAGATTTTGTACAATGCGTGTGTTAATAAAAAAAAACTCTATTAAAATTGCCGTGGACTCTACCAAAATAGTGATGGTTTCTCGCGAAATTAGAGTGGACTCTATCAAAATTGGGATGAACTCTACCAAAATTGCCGTGGACTCTATAAAAATTGCTGTGGACCCTGTCAAAATTGCAGTGAACTCTATTAAAATTACGGTGGACTCTATTGAAATTACGAACTATACGCCGCAAAGATATGTGTAAATATTCTATTAGCCAATAAATATTTACAATCCACTGTTAAAGTTAATACAGAAATTCCTTACTGAGATTCAATAGATTCATTTAGCTATACTCAGGTCCTTAGTTTACACTGAAGTGAGTAAATCCAGTACATATAAGGACATTACCTTCTGGTACATGTAAGACCCCAAACAATGCTTATTAAAGTAACATAATATGGCTTTATACACCATAAAGTAAGATTGCTACACAATTACATAGGTCAGGACACACAGACGGACAGACAAGTTTAAGTTACGACGTTTAATATGACATTTTTGAAAAGCACCGTATATGGCAATACTGGAGATTGAAATCTTTTATTTTGTGTGGTAACACTGATGTAAGATTGTGGTGTAACTTAAGGGTATGAATAGAGAAGAAATGGTGTCAAGGAATACTCTGACTCCGCAGTCACACCGTTAATTCAGCCCTCATCAAACTGTCTCCCTCCCAGTCCTCTCGCAAGCAACGCCCTAAGGCGAGGTCTGAGTCCCATTAGGGGTCGCCCTTAGTGCTGTTATTGCTAGCTAGTGTATGATGTTAATAGTAGTAATAGTAGTTAGCTTAGGTTAAGTATTTTACTCTCGTCCCCATTGGTTGGAGACCCTTCAGGTGTCGCCAAAAACTGCCTTGTTACGTAGAAACGGTCCGCAAGACCATCTACAAGCAGACGAATAGAAAAAAAAGACAAAAACGTCAAGGAATACAGAAAGACAGATAGTTTGCGCCGCGAAAGGAGTCTTTTGGGCTCTATGCTGGCACCACTGATTTCTTATTAGAAAAAAATCAGTAGTGCCAACATAGCGCCCAAGAGACTTCTTTCCTGGCGTGGACTCTATGTAACATACAAGGTTAGTCGCAAAGGAGGTACTAATTAGGCCACTTAAAGTATCACAGATGACTGTTATAAGTCAAGTGCGCATCAGAATTTAATTATCACTTGCTTTAACGGTGAAGGATAACATCGTGAGGACTTGCACACCTGAGAGGGTTCCAGAAAGTTTTCAATGGTGTGTGTAGTTCGCCAAATCGCATCAGGCCAGCATGGTGGAATAGGGTGTAAACCTTTCTCATTCTAAGAAGCCCGTCGCTTCCCTGATATCGATATTTTTGATTTTTTTATGTATGTAATGTATTTTAAATTTAATGTTATTTTTAACTGCCTCGTTGGTCTAGTGGTGGCAAGCGCGACTGCTTGTCGTGAGGTCTTGGGTTCGATCCCTAGGTCGGGCAAAGTGTTATTGGGTTTTTCCGTGTGGAATTCCTTAGTAGCAGCCCGGAGTTTAGAGTTGTGCCCGGTTGATGGCAATAGGCTCGCCCTCTATTACATGAGATTTAAACATAACGGCGAAATGAGGGTGTTACTATGCACCTCTGCCCATCTCTACGGGGAATACAGGCGTGATGTTATGTTATTTTTAAGTAATAAAATAGGACGTAGGTACGTACTAGGCTTGCATAGTCGCGAAAAAGTGAAAAATGCCTCGAAAATAAATTGATTAAAAATAAAAGGCGCCCGTGCCTAGTAGTGGGATAGTAACCTACGTATGTAACCTACTTAAAATAGTGTATTACTGAAGGCAGACGCCACTTCTCTGCTTTAACGACCTGACGAGAACCAGCTGAAGCACTCCTCGCTTCAGCCAAGGGTATTATTATACATTGTTTACTATACACAAATACAATTTATTGTTACAGTGTGTTTTGTTTCAACATGTTTCTATTCGCATAAATTTAAATTACTCTAAAAGCAGAAGAACGATTAATGAGTATTATTTTTCAATTAGACTGGACCTTTCTTCTATACTTCTATATGAATATTATAAAGAGGAAAGATTTGTATTTTTGTGTGTAACGAATAAACTTAAAAACTACTGGACCGATTTTAAAAATTCTTTTGCCGTTAGAAAGCTACATTATCACTGAGTAACATATGCTATATTTATTACTGGACTTCCTACGCGAGCGGAGCCGTGAGGACACAGCTAGTACATTATAATTTTACAACTTCTAAAAGATGATAAGGACCGTTTTTGTAACTGTCTGTTGTATTAAAATAAGGCTTATCACAAGAATATTTTAAAACGTTTTTTAATTAGCTTCACTTCGTATTTATTTATTTATTTGATTCAAATCTTGCGACAGACTTTTCAACTACTTCTGCTTAAGCAATTCTTGTGAAATTTCGCACACAAAAATTCACATGACATTATAATAATTTCAACCTTTTATTCTCAAATTCTGATGCTGCAGGAGTACTGCAAGCTAAAACTGTTTAACTTAGAGGTTTTTTTAAGGGATTATTGTTAGTGAATTTTGAAACAGACTGGCCTGTTTTAAATAAGTAGTTAGGTATACGATTTTCAACACCGTTTTTTTATTAATTTATATCCTTACTAATATTATAAACGCGAAAGATTGTATGTATGGATGTTTGTTACTCTTTCACGCAAAAATGGCTGAACGGATTTGGATAGATTTGGCACACAGATAGACCATGCCCTGGATTAACACATAGGATACTTTTTAGTCGGGTACATCAAGTAGTTCCCCTAGGATGCAGGTGAAACCGCGGGTAATAGTCTAGTTTGCAATACAAGGGCTAAAAATATTTTTTCAATGTTAAGTTATCAAAGTCTAAAAACCTTACCGGCTAAGTAAAATAAGAACAAGCAATAGTACTTTCCTTTAGTATTTTTTTTTGCCTTTTATAGATTTTTAATAAAACTCAAGAGAAGCCACAGCCACAAGCTAGTATGTTATAATAAGTCGATACACAACACAGTTTGAGACTGGTCCCGACTGTCGATTGCATACTCAGATTACTGTCACCCCACAGGCGAGCACAGTTGCACAGTTGTTAACGACAGATTTAATAAACTACAGTTGTAGTTGTGTAGGTGTATAATACCTGGTATTGAGGTTAATCTGGTTAAATTGGCAGTCGTTCCCAACATAACGAGAAGCTTAGGATGATATTTAATTTTTAACAAACTAGCCCAGCTTTTTTGTATTCGTTTGTAAAAAAATGTTTACCTTCACTGTGTCGAAAAAACTACGTGTTTCTGAAATATGTTGAACATGTTGTAGTAAACACTACTGACATTTTTTTTGATGGAAAACGTTCCGAAACATTGTTTCTTACATTAACGTGGTGTTTCAGAAACTTGTGGCAACTTGTATCCAAAACATTATTTACTAGTGAATACATGGTTTAATCTATAATTATATAAAAATCAATTGCCGTGCGTTAGTCTCGCAAAATCTTAAACGAATTGTTTTTTGTTTTTTTGTTTAGTTTGCTTCACTACTGAGTTGGTTTAGGAAAAAAATTAAGAAAAAATAAATAAAAACATTTTAGGTGTTACGAAGTTAACCGGGTCATTTAGTATTTCAATGTTTATGATGAAATGTTTATAAACTTGACTTCTATAGTCATACAGCATTTTTTAATGTTGCATACATCTCTAATTATTTATTCAGTGCAATAGAGGTCACAGCCAAATGGCAATGAATTATTATTACTACTAATCTACATATTAGACACCAGGTGCTTTAGATATTTAGTTTATTTTTCTTATACGATTTAATATTATCATAAATTATCAAATAGTGCATCTCGACCATTAATAACTTGTCAAGATAGCATTAAAAAGAATAAAATAAATAACCTACACAAAAAATATTCTTCAACTTAACTACAGTTAACCAAAACGGTGTAACCGACCCTACATTGGTTAATCTTGAAACCTGTAAGAGCCAGTCATCCCTGCCAGTTTATCTGCAATCTGCTGATAAGTTTGCACTGCAGAACTGCAGAGTTATTTCTGTAATATCAGAGCTTAGCGCTAGTGGTACAACTTTTTTTTGGTCATTTGACAAAATAAGTTTGCAAACCGTTTTATTGTTTTAATATTTTAATTTCTGACCTTTGCCGATCTTATACCTCTTAGAAGAAATACTTGAGACTTTGCATACCTGTAACAAGAGAAACAACATTATTAATTAATTATACATACAAAAAAACTGTTAATAAATATTGACACTAAAAACCAAAACTTTAAAACAATTAATAAACAGTCATTAATACATTTTATTTACTCTTTTGTTCTGTAATTAGATACTAAGCTCGCTCAATATCAATATCGTGACATTGATCGCAGGAAATATCCCAGCAATCCTGATTGCGTGTAATTCGGAACTTTATAGTGATGTGCTTAACTTATTTATTACGATCTTGAAATCTCTAATGTAGGAATAGATAGTTACTGCTTTGGTAACTATCTAATTACAATAAAAATTACCGATTAATTGTGTTTAAATATATTTTTTTTGTTATTCTTTGCTTGGTCGCGTTTGGCCCAAGTCTCATCTGATGGTAAGCGCAGACAGGGTCTAAGATGAATCACACGAATCTAAGGAACAGAGATATAGAGGGATTCCCCTATACCCCCTGGCTCTCACATACACACGACGGAACACAGTAAACTATTTGGCGCCAGACTTTAATGTGAGGGTGGTAGCTAGCCAGGCGGACCGTATAGATCCTACGATCAAGCGTGCTGGGTTTTGTTGAATCTTACAACACGCGTCTATTCCCAGCGTGCGGTGAGGAAGTTTTATGTTCTAACCCGTCCACACGGGGTTCATACACTGGCTTCAATGTGTTTAAGCTATGTTTAACTCCAATGTAATACCAATAACATAGCAAGCTTCAAATTCAGAGAATCAATAGCCAAAAATATTACAGCCATTGTTTTGCATTTCCTGTGAATTTGTCTAAATAAAACACCGATACAAAGCTTAAATTTATAACCATCTTGTATGGTAATTCGTGCACCATTGACCAATATGTTAAACAAAGTCATAATAATGTATTCTGAACACGTTTAACACCATGAAAACGAGCAACGGAGTCACTAAGTAACTATAAGGTATTTAATGATTTGATAAACGAGACACTTTGTTAAAAGATAGGAATACCGACGACAGAATACATAAAAAATGACGTGTAAAGGTGGTTAAACAATCATAATTGCAGTAATAAATAACTTAATTTGTCGCCTCAGGGAGTACTTCCTCCAAGCCGACGTGGGGATGCATCGTGATGTAGTCGCAGTGGACAAAGGATTCACCCCGCTCTCCTTGGCTAAAGAGAATTGGCGCAAGCCTGTAGTATTGGATACTGATGGCCGCAGGGAGGTATGGCAGAGCAAGGAGCTTCACGGACGTTTTTACTGGACCCTTCATGGGCCCGATGTAGATTTCCTAGGATCCGTGGCCTGGCTATGTTTCGGTGATCTCTTTTGGGGAAACCGAAGGTTTTGTCTGTGCAATTATGGACTAAGTTATGATGACGAACAACTACCGGAAATATATTGTGAAGGAAGGCACGGTTGACATCTATCGGGCATGTCACTGTCCCGGTGAATTCATTCGACGAATTTCTGGTTGTTCTCGTCTTGCTAACGGCGAGTATTTACACAGACACAACCAAGTGGCTAGGATTATCCACCAGCAACTTGCTCGGAAATACAACCTTGCGGACGCAGAAGTACCATACTACAAGTATGTGCAAGTGTGTGACCCAGTTCTCGAGAATGGTCATATCACATTGTACTGGGATCGATCTATCATCACCGACAGGACTATTGCTGCCAATAAGCCTGACATAGTGGTGATAGATCGATTAGAGCGTTTCACAATGATTGTTGATATCACTGTCCCACATGACGAGAACCTTGTAAAAACCGAGAAAGATAAAGAAATTAAATATCAAGACTTGGCACACGAGGTTGTCGACATGTGGGAGGTTGACTCAGCAGTTGTTGTGCCGATAGTTGTTACGGTCGGATTAATAGCCAAGAGCCTCGACCAACATCTGATGAGGCTCTCGTTGGGTGGCTGGGTCAAGAGCCGGATACAGAATGCGGTAATTCTGGACACGGCGCGTATTGTTAGGAAGTTCCTCTCTCTGAGGCCCTGACTACCGGTAGCTTGGACCCTGTTCCCGATGCTGGTGGGCTAATATTTTAAATGTTTTTTTTTATATTTTTTATAGAAATATTTAAAAATGTAGATAGTATGTAATGTATAGTTAATCAATAAACGAAATTTAAAATCATCGACAAATTGACGTTTAATATGTAACTACTAATGCTAATCCTAGCTGCTAATCTAGAAATGGAAATAACGGGTAATAACAGTTAAAAACATAATATTATTGACACATTTTGGTCTCATTTCTGAACTTTTTTGTTTGTATATCGTGATGATCTAGCGGTACAAAAAATGGAAATAACAGTTAATTTGTAACAGTTCCAAAAACAGCTAATTAATCACCACCACTAATTAACAGGTTTAAGATTACTTCAAACCTATTCAATCACAAGCGGATAATATTTCTAATAGGTATTTACTATCCCAGAATCGATTTTTCATAACTGTCATCTCAAAAAAAGCTTTAAAAAAAGATGGCCGACTATTTGTCAGTGTCGCGGTGTCACCGTACGCGTACGCGCAGGAAACGTCAAATTTGAATTTCGAATGTGAGAACAATGCGGTGCGCTCGTCGCGTGCGCATGACTCAGCACCGGGAATGTTTTGACATTTCACTTATTTTTGTAGCGTCAACGAGATGTGATGTCATCGACGAGATATGATTTTATGAATTTATGATGAGTTAGGAATAATTTTAAGTCATTGTAGGACGAATTATTTTAGGTTAACTTTATTGCAATATGTTATATTATAATGTATTGCGATTGTAGTAATCTGCAAAAATGTATATTACGAACACTGTTTTGCCGTTTTAGCAATAATTGTATTACAGCTTAACCCGTTGGCGGCGAAGGTGATTTTCATTATGGGTCTTTTTTTCTTCGATTTAATTGTTTAAAAAAAAGTCAAACAATTAACGATATCAGAAACAAAACAAAACGTTGCTAAAGTTCTCTGCAAGGGAATATTACAGAAAAAAGTAAATGTTCAAGTGTTTAAAAGAGATTCCTTTGATGTGCGCCATAAAAGCAAATAATGCATGATGCACTAAATGTTTAAGTACTTGTTTATTTTGAAATATTCTCCCACGTTTGTAAGGAGTGTGAGATCGGTGTAAAAATAATTTAAATATCCTCCCACTTGATGCAGGTACCAGGTACTGTGTTGTGATGCAATTGTTTTGAAAGTGAATAATTGTGAAAGGCGAAGGACAATTCCCCGTCACGAATATAACTTTTAATCAATATATTGGTTGAGATCAGAATTTGATTATCACTTACGTTAACGGTGAAGGAAATCTGCACACCTGAAAGGGCTTCATAAAATTATTGATGGTGTGTGTACCGCCAACCCGTACCAGGCCAGCGTGGTGAATTAAGGCCTAAATCTTTCTCATTCTCAGAAGAGGCTCGTACCCAAAAGTGGGTCAGCAATGGGCTGATTTATCAAGCCTTCATAATAGTATGTCAATGCAGAGCGGTAAATAGACTGAACAAAAAAGCCTTTAAAGCTCTTGATGAGTGATTGGTTGATTGGCGTTCTGGCAACTTTTAACCTTGGCTAGTTTTCACATACAAGTTATCTTATATTTGGCTAATCAACTTATCTTCTTTATGTTATAAGCAAGTTACTGTTTTTATATTGTAAGGTCAACATAATCATAATCTCACTCTTCTAAAAATTTGGTTTGCTGGTAAAAACTAGCCAAGTCAAACTTGAGCTTTATTTAATTTATCCTAAGTTATCTGTTTTGTGTAAATAATTCGACTGTTCAAATAAAAGAAGTTACATTTTTAAATAGCAAACATTGCTGTAGCAGAAAAAAACAAGAAATTGTGTTTTAATTTTATTTTAGAATGTTGTATGTCCTTATTAATACATTTCCGGATTATCTACAGAACTTGGTACCCATTTAGATCTCAATTCATTTGTCGGCGAAGTCGACAACCCCTCATATTCTTATTATTGAACTTGGCTCCCATTTTCACATTTATGTTTTTAATGGGATAAATCCTATCGTACATCAGCAAGCGATGCATTGTTCACAATCATTTATATCAATAACAAAGAAAATGTTACAAGTTGTAAATATACCAGTTAAATTAATGCAGTGTCACAGCAGTCAGCTACTCTTTAACAGCAAACAGTTGCAATGCCTTCAAGCGATGATGCCATTTAATTGTTTGTTTGTGCATGCTTTCAGAGTTATATACGAATTTCACCAACGCGAATTATTAAATATTGCAAGAAGCTACAGGGCTTATGTGATATTTTGTATGGCGTTAATATTTTATCTCTAGTAAAAGCTTCAGCAGAGATGTTTATTATTTTACTAGTTTTAGTCTGTGGTAGGATTAAGAATACAATTCCCATTTATCATAGCGAGCGAGTCATAAGATGCGACGAAGTTGGCACCATAATTGTGCCCGAAAAATGGCAATAGGCTCGCCACTTACTATTACATGGGACTTAAAGATATGATTCCGTAGCCGACTGCAGGCAGGAGCAGGCGACGGTGTGTCGCCGCGACATTACCTACTGGTTTCTATGTATTACTATGCAATACCTTCCGTAGATATCGGCATTGCCTAATAACTGGGTTGCGGAGGTCTGATGGCAGTCCCTCCGTGTAAAATACTGGTATTCAGCCGCATCTAGTTACTGACTCCAACATAGTTGGGAAAAAGCTAGCCAGACCGGAACCTTCCGTAGCTAGCGACACGTCGCCTGCCTAGTAATACATAGAAACCGGTAGTGTCGCGGCGACACGTCGCCTGCTGCTGCTTCCTGCAGTCGGCTACGAAATCATACCTTAATAAGGTGAAACGTACAGACTCCTTTAATAGGAGAACACCTCTGCTTACACCTCTGGGGACTATAGGCTTGAGTATAAATATGTAGGTGTGTTTGTAATTTTAGTAAAATCAGTATCAATCGTCAACATAATTCTAAAGTGCATAGTTATACACATTAAACTCTCGTCCTTTACATCCCATAAAGCGTTTTGCTCAAAGGTACAAATACAAACCGCTATTTGCCCTTTCAAAACACACACGCGAGACTGCGATTAAAAAAATAACATCCCGAATTGTGTATCAGAGGAAACATCGCGTGCGCCGAGCCTTTGTATCACACTGCGATTTAAGCAATCACAGTGAAAACTGTTCCGAATTCGTTGTTTAAATACCGTCGCGTTTACAGGTTGATATTGGCACGAGATTGACAATTAAAAATTCGAAATTCGAATCAAAATTTTAAAATGAAATAAAAATATTGAAATATCGAACCGCATTTTTTTTATTGAAAGTTTTTTTATGCAGTCTGTGTATTTGAGTAAAGATGAGCTGTAGTTCAGAAACGATTCCAATCACGAAAATTGGAATTGGAACTATTTTCACTTATTATGAACACTAAAACGTTCCTGGAGGTCCTGGGTTTGATCCTCAGGTCGAGCAAAGTGTTAATGGGTTTTTCCGTGTGGAATTCCTCAGTAGCAGCCCGGAGTTTAGATTTGTGCCTGGTTGATGTCAATAGGCTCGCCCCCTATTACATGGGACTTAAACATAACGGCGAAATTAGGGTGTTACTATACACCTCTGCCAACCCTTGGGGGAATACAGGCGTGATGTTATGTGATGTTAACGTTCCTTAACACAATCTTGGGTATTCTTTGGTTAAGAATAATTACGCAATTCTTGAAAGTTTTGTAAGAGATAATTAAGAGATTATGTCGCATTGACAGCAGCATGGACTTTTATATCGATAACATCTTACTTCGATCCTGTTTTTAAACTTAATTAACTCGACTTTCAACACAATATTATTACAACAAAATAAAAAGATAATAATCAATAACTTGACCACTCGTTACCGATCGTTGTGGCTGTCCGATTTCATGCTTTTGCCTGCTACAAGATATTTTTTTAAAGAAAGGTTTTTGTTTTTTTTTATTTTTATAACATTTGAAAGCGAAAATAATTACAATTACTGTGTTCCATCGTGTGTGTAAGTAAGAGCCAGAAGGGTATAGAGTTTACGCTTGGGCTTGTTTCAAAATCGTCGTTTAATTCTTAATTTGAAAGATAAATAGGTTTGACAGTTCTTTTATAGAAAATCTGCCAAACCGCCATAATATTTATCTTGCAGTTAAGTGAAACCTACGCAACTTAATAATTATTAATAATATATTTTTACTAACAGATAGATATGTTAAACACATATTTAAAGACACCAACTTTAATATTCAGTTTACATTCTATTTAGCATAAATGACATGCACACATCACATCAAACAGTACCTGCAGTAGGTAGATACTTACGACTGTATCGAAATATTTAGACAAGGCACCGGCCACCGAACTAAGCTTGGCAAACATAAAGTTACGGATAAAACCAAATAAATAAACAGTTAATACCACAAAACAGTTAGTAACAGAAGTTAAACTTCATAAAGTCTTCCAATATGTGTCGCAACGAGTCACATCATTTTGCCTAGCGTTTTCCCAATGATGTGGGGGTCAGCTTCCAGTCTAACCAGATGCAGTTGAATACCAGTATTTTACACGGAGCAACTGCCACCAAACCTCCGCAACCCAAATACTAGGCGATGCCGATATCCTAAAGTTAGACTGGTTATCAGACTTCGGGCTTCTGACTACCAGTAACGACTGTCATAGTTATTTGTATGACACCCGGGATCGACGGTTTAACGTGTTCTCCGAGACACAAAACTGACACAAAATAATATCAACAGCAGGGTTACATTTCCAGTTACCATGCAGTTGGTATTAGAACTGCACAGTCACTGCACGAAAACTGTGCGGATGACTGCACCGATATAAAGTTATATACACAATCTCGCGTTGTCAACAGTGGGGTGAATTATAAGAGCCTTCACGAGTCATGATACTTAAGAGGAAATGCGGTCGGCATTTAGTCCATACAAACGTATTCCTCAGTTTCTTCCTTGGATAATGTTACTAGAGCAAATATTTTTTACCATATGATTTATATCTACTACCACTAGTCCCTATGATTTGTTTTTGTCAATAAATAAATTATTAAAAGAACTAGAAACTTTTAAATTTTACAAAAATCGCCCGGTTTTACCACCGTTTTCAAACATCTGGCATACAAAGATGAACATAAAAATAAAAGAAAATCATACAGACATAACCAAAGTCTTTTTTAAATTATTACAGGAAAAAATATTAAAATCGGTCCAGATTTAAAGAAGGAAACAGGGAAATACGAAAATAAGATTTCACTAAAATTTCAGTTGTCTCTTTCGCGCTCAATTGGGAAGTTTGCGTGAGCAGTGGGACGGAAATAGATCGCTTAAAAACCTATTCAAAATATTAATATTTTGCAGCCCGCGTTTCCTCTTAAGTAAGCCGGCGCACCCTGGGCAGTCAGCGCTCAACCTTGCTGACTGGCTAATCTCTTCACCACGGCACGTGCTATTCTCGTTTGGCCGACAGGAGAAAGAGAGCAGTGGGCCTTCTGTTTAACTTTATTTTGGTTAAACTCACAGACAGATCTCGTTATATATGCATAATTTCGGTGTGAATGACCTCGATATACTTGCAGAACGAATTTCGCGAGGTAACGCCCCGACTCACATGGGTGACCACACCATGACCACACATCTGTGGTGTACAGTAGTCGGTTACGTTGATAAACAGTAAATTGGTGGTGGTACTGACGTTCTGTAACTGTTTTACGGGTACTAACCACAGAGGTACTGGAGGAAAAATAATAAAATGAAATATTATACAAGGTAAGTCGGAAAGGAGGTACTAAGCCGCGGGTCACTTAATGTATCACTGATTGTTTTAAAGAAAGCGTTAAAATTTCAAAATTCGGTAAGAAAAAAAACCATGCAAAATGATTTTAATTTCAGTTTCTTCAAAAATTCTTTATCACTGTTTTAGTTACGAATTCAGAAAATGGAGTTTTTAATCCGTGACTCCAAATATGAACTAAAATGTAAACACAGCTGATCATAGCTGAGGGTAGATAGAATTTAGCGTATTTTTTATGAAATCCTTGAACAGCTATCTTAAACTAATGACTTTTGGGGAAAGTTGTAGAGCAAAAGTTATCCACTGTTATGGGTAACGACTAACCTTTTATAAAAAAGATTATTGAAGGACAGACGGACAGACAGAGCGTCGGAGTTTAGTTCAGGTAAAGTTAAGTAAAAGCTTAAATAAATAAAAGTTAATCTGACGTAAGGCAAGTACTTGAGTGCATTTACTGAAAAGTTTTCTATCCTTGACTTAGAGTTCATAGAATTTGCTGAATGTTTTTCCTTATATTATCTACCTATTGGTAATACAACAAAACTATCGACCGTTAAATTGAATGCCTCGTTAGTCTACTGGTGGCAAGCGCGACTGCTGATCGTGAGGTCCTGGGTTCGATCCCCAGCTCGGGTAAAGTGTTATTAGGGTTTATCGTATGGAATTTTTCAGTAGCCGCCCGGTGTTTGGATTTGTGCCCGGTCGATGGCAATAGGCTCACCGACCTAAACATAACAGCGAAATGAGGGTGTTGCTATAACCTCTGCGTAGCCCTTCGGGCGGTACAGGCGTGATGTGGCAAACATCACCGTGCGCCCTCTAAATATGCATGTCAATTAAATTTGTGCTGTACAATAATTAGAATTGAATATAGAAACAAAACAGATAGGTAGAGAAGTCAATCTACATACAAGTGCACTCGAGCAACGCACACATAGACACTGCTCACGGACACGATATCTCGGACTGTTTGGGACCAGAGTGCGAGGGAGTGCGAGCGCGAGTGCCATGCGCTTGAGAGAGATAGATATATAGATAGAGCGACCGCCGAGCGTAGGTATGAAAAGTGAAGTACATACATGTGATTGACTTCTGTACCTATCTGTTTTGTGATATAGAGCTTTAATGAATACATTAATAATTGTATGTCCTTCATTATGAGCACACAGCATATGTTGTGGATGTCAATAACGAGATTATAAGTGCGGTAATGTGGTCGCATAGTACCGTTGTGAATCATAATGATAAACGCTTATGGGAGTATTCTAAACAAGATGTATCATCGGCGAATCATAAAACTATAGCTCAAACAAAAGAGCAAGGACAATATACAGAGTGTAAACGAAATCATGTAATTCCTTCAAACCTCGTGATGTACTGCTGACATAGATACACCCTGCAAGGGATAAATTTGGATTCAATAAAAAAACAAACAAAAAGTAAACATGTGTTCTTAACGTGAGGCATTTTATAGCCGCTCGCCGCGCAGTCATTTAACTCGGAGCGCTAAAATGCCTCACGTTAATAACACATGTTTACTTATTGCAGGGTTAATCTATGTCAGCAGTACATTACGAGGTTTGAAGGGATTACATGATTTCGCTTACACCCTGTATACGACATAGCTCAGAGCTTCTTTGAATTTACACTATTCCTATATTCGAATAGAAATAACGTTTATTCAAAGTAGCTTGTTTTTTATTGGACTACACCACCTAATACGCAGATCTACGCCCACTTCAAGTTAATATCAAAACAAGAATCAAAAGCACGTATACAATTTCATCAACCTTTAAAATAATATAAAATTATTCTGACCACAAAAACGCAATCAAACGCTATAAAAGGAATAACTTTCGCAATAACCAACAATTCGTATAATAAAACTGCACGGAAAACATTTGACCACAAAATTTTGTGGTTGCCAGCGAATCTGAGACAAAATTCTTATCTGAACTGTGTCAAACAACCCAATTATCAACAGGTTTCGCATAAATCTTTTGGAGATATTTTGCGAGATATTAATCCTCTTTTGGACCAAAAAAAGAAAGAAACAACACTTAATACTTAACGGTCCGGCATAAATTATGTGGTGGCTTTTAGATTTATTACCACATTCGATTTTATACAGATTTATGTGGTAGTTGTGGAATAAATTAGCGACATTTTAATTGAAATAAAGCTGCGTTGGTATAAAAAAAATACAATTTTATATTATTACAAGTTAACCTTGACATGAGATTTCTGGTCTCGGCAAATTTAATATTTTTTTATCAAAAACATATTTGTAACAGCTACGCCCTTAAAGGCAGTGGTACGGTCTGATACCATATAGTGATTAATATGTTTTTTTCTTTTATTATAATTACAAATTCTCACCGTTTCCTCTTCTTCCAGCGCCCTAATGAGTTCATAGTACAGCATCTCAGCCTCCTGAGATATCTGTACCTTCTCCTCACACTTGTACGAGATCTCGCACGACAGATCCGTTTGCAGATGCATCTTCATTATTTTTATCACCAACACTCACAGAAAACACTTCACTATATTAAATATATTTTTGTGGTCTCAATCCATTGTGATCACTCACTGTTTCTTTGGTGGTTATATTTCTTTTTACTAATACGATTTTTGTCTGATAAATAAAATATTTGATATGCTACAAATAAATAAAACAGCTCTTAATAAAGCAGGCTATGATTCAAATTCCTCTGCTAATATTTCTGACCCCAGACGAAATAATTGCATTGATACTACTTCATAACCTCATACATATTAATGATGCAGTCCGGTCAAGGACCTGCACGCATATTATTGGAATAAACAAATTTGAATATCTCCAAAACAAGATGATGACTATTTCAATTTTTCAATACCTACATGCGGTGATATTAGAGAATCTAATCTTGGTCCCTAATACTAATCCCGAAATCCCGGGACTCGGGATGCCGGGATTGGAATCTCTAAGTGCAATGCACTTCGAAAAATTGGCAAAGCACTTCTAAACGTCATCATCAATCAAAATCAAGAAAGCATAATTCACGCTCAATTCAGAAGTTTAAAAATAATTAATAGTGTCTCGTCTCCATCCTGTCCTTAAGGACTCGATGCCATCACTCCGACTTTCAGGACGGTCCATAAATATCATAATTCGTTATGCTTCAGCAAAACGTCGGCGGATCCACTTGGGTTATTCTTAGCAACCAGTTGGCGCGATCCTTAGATTGGAATGTGGTAATCCTTGAAGATTTTCGGATTTGAGAAAGATAATTATGGTGATGAAGAGTACTGGGATTGAACGAGAGGAGTATATCACCTGCCAACGATATTTTAAGCCAGGATAAGCGCTTCTTAACTTAATTAATAGCATTTTCGAGAATGACACTGATGAATAAATCAACTGATTTGATCTGCGACAGATATCCGACCAATTATAGTACAAGAAGCCTTATTTGTCGATGTAATCTCTAGGTTCTCTTTCCCTATGCTTTTTTCTAAACAATAAAATAGCACTTCACTTAGCATCGCTTCAAATTATTTCCAGAGGCGTAAATCGACTTCATATTAATGTCTGAAGCTTAAATCCATAAGGTAAAAATTACTGAGGTACACATATAGCTGGGCTATGCTTACCCGTGAGTTAAGACACTCCGGTCCTTTTTGCATAGCTCGTTACAGCCCGAGACGGTACTGATTTAGACTCGGAATGCCGACACATAAGTACATACATACACATGGATAATATATGTACTTTAGGTCCTTTGAAGTATCTGGTGAAAGCATTCGGAGGCAATAAACATGTTGAACGTGATTTAAGAGATAATAAAGGATTAGACTAACATTATGGGAGGCTGTGAGCCTTGAAAGGTTAAGTAGAGGTTTGCTGTCTTACACTTACAGTCGGGCTATGAGGAGCGCTTGCCATTAGTGCAAGCCAACGCCTTTTACCAGGCACGTTTTTACACCGGGCTTTGATTGAAAATTTTTTGATAGAAATATTTGTTTGGTCTGATCTGGGTATGATTGGTTTGCTCCTAAAGAAATTCGGATACTTAGATTCATATGCAGGCATGGGCGTTTTGCAAAATAGATTCAGCATTTGATGCTGGCTATTGCCTGCCAAACGTCGCCATAAAATGTTGATCGTATAGCAGTATGTTACGAAATTTTATATCAGTTACAATTTCTTTAATACGCGTCAATGATAATGTGACTGTACACAGAACGACAGATTATTTGAATCGATCATGTGACAACGAATCAACTAGAGCATTTAAAACCATTGATAAAACTGCTGTCGAATCCGAAATCGATTCGTTGCCTCAGTCCTTTATCGAATCAGATCGTGATGAGCATTTGGCAGTTTCCCAATAGTTGACCGAAGTGACAGTTAAGTCAGTTACGTATTGACGTTTTAAGCCTTTAAGTTTATTACTGCCTGTATTTCTAGGCTCAATTTTGAGTAGAAAGCTCCTACCAAGGTTATCACTTCGATCTTCAATCTGAGATAAGTTGCAGAAGAGATAGAACATAACGTAAAAGGAGAGATAAGAATAATTCGTTGCCTATCGTGTTTCAGAGTATCTCTAATGTTATCTGTGGTGGGGTCATATAATTCTACTATAATGTGTATTTAAATATCTTTGGGAATCTATTGTTTATAATAGGACATTATTTACTTATTATATTAAGACGTCGCATAGGCAAACATGAGCAAACAAGCAATGTCAGTCGCTCAATTTCGCGCCACTCACACTTATTACGTCAGCGTAAAGATCATTTTTTACTGCAGCACTAATCAATATTCGTGGTCTTGAAGTCGCACTCAGTTCGGAAGTGATCGGTTTTACGAAGTTTGCCGATGTGACTTATTAATTTGTCGTAGTATTACTAACTAGTACAGAAGCGAAGAACGCGCACGTAGTAGGTATCTTGTTAACTAATAAACTGACGACTAAATAGACTGACACGCCTGGTGCAGGGGCTGAGCGATCAGCTTCTGCACTACGGGTCATGGGTTCGATTCCCGCACGGAACAAATATTTGTATGGCCCACAGATAGTTGTTCCGGGTCTGGATGTTTATGCATGTGAAGATTTATGCCTGTAAACGCACCCACGATACAGGAGAAATCCTAGTGTGGGGCAACGTTTTTTAAAAAAGAGGTTGACGTTTAGGTTTTTTTTTGTATTTGGGTTGTATTTATGATACCTAGTAACCCTATGACAATTAATTTAAAGTAACCCTATATGTCCAAAAAAATCCAACTGTACTTCACAGTTAAACAATGTAGAGGAACGAACTAAAATGTCGTCGGGTTCCAAGACACGATTCCAGGTAGCTTGCTATTTTCAGATCATACACTTGACTAAACAATATTACGAGCCGCCTTCCGTTCTAAGTTCGTCCACGATTTGCGGAACTTACCCGCGGACTTATTAAGTTCTCGCGAACTTGGGAGCAAAGGTCTGGATTTAGCACTTTGAGGTTTTGAATGTATCAGAATTTGGACAAAGAACTAAGGAAACGGAGTAATATCGCATTGGTAAATGAAGAAAATTTTTGGGACGTTACAAAAACAATCTATCTTCTTTTCGTGTGGTTAGTGACTAACCTGGTGTCAGAGTTTATGCCGCCCATGGGCCTCTGACTTGGCTTCACATGCTGTCGAGACTTATCTCTCAGGCATGCCGGTTTCCTCGTGATGTTTTCCTTCACCGTTTTTAAGCAACACAATACACACATGAATCTGAAAAGTCAGAGGTGCGTGCCTTTAGTTCGGACTCGAGACCTATGACGCGGCAGTCTGAAGGTCACACCACTAGGCTTGATAGCCTTGATTTTTTTGCAGTGATCTGCTAAAAAATCTATGATTGAATGAGAGATGAAGGTTCTTAAATCGAACTGTGTTCAACATATGGCGAGAGTTTTGTTCCTCAATGGAAAAAGGAATACGGAGCTGAGGCGAAAGGAATAAAACGTTTTTAGGAGTCTAGACTTCTAAAAACTTTATTTCTTTAACTTTTCATAAGAATATAAGGTCACTATCATCATCATCTCCACAACATTTATTTCTCTTCCATCCTCCTCTATCAGCCGTCATCTCAGTACTCACTCCTTTCTTACCCATATCATCCTTCACACAATCCATCCATCTTTTCTTTGGCCTACCTCTACTTATATATCCACATTCATATTTAACACCCTTCTAACGACATGACTCTTCCCTCCGCATTACGTGTCCATACCACGCTAACCTATTACTTCTCAACTTTTCATTCACTGGCGCTACTTTCAAACTTCTTGTGACATTCCTTATCTTATATCACCCATCTAGCAAAAATCGATGTAACTACAGACTTTTAGTTTAAACACAATTCAAGTTTCAGACAAATGATAGTTTAAAAGATTACAATTGGCCACAAGTAGTTTCAGGTCGTTAGCCCATCGACTGTAAAGACTACATTCCTCTCAGTTAACCCCAACTTGAGTGGGATGAAAAGAACTAGATATATATCGGTTAAATGTATATCGAGCACGCCGAAAGGGTTCTGCAGAGTTTAAACAGTAAAACATGAACCTTCACTCCACACATTTAGAATAAAATAATAGGTCAACTAGACTTGGTTGATTATATATTTTGAAGTTGTCAATGCAAGCTAATCAAAAAATTTCTATTATTTTTAAATGCATAGTTGCTCATCAGTGGGACATTCCATAGGCTACTAACTAAAAGGGTCCCGGCCAGTTCGCTACAGAACCCTTAAAATCGCAATATCGCCATCAAAACATATAAAACCTAAATGCTTTACTAAATTTTGAATACAGAATACTTTTAGTACACCTAGAGGTGAATTTTTCATAAAAGATGCAAGTTATCCTCAGAAATATCTTTTAAAAGATACAGCAGAGCCTCTTAACGACTGTTTTATAGCGGTCGACGATCTCTACCGAGTAAAAAAAAGATCTCGTACAATTAAGGGCATGGAGGGTGGCAATTTTAGGTTTATTTTTGCTCTGGCAACAATTTCGAGATGTGGAATGTTAAAAATTAATATTCATTATTATGGTTTGTTCGTGATCTGGTAGAGAATACTTTGCTGGTGTTTATGTAATTGTTTTATGAATGAGTTGTGTACAATATAAAACTCTTATGAAATAAAGTATTTTCTTCGTATATAACCGGTAGTTGGCAACTAATAAATTAGCATCTTTTACATAACATCACGCTTTGTATTCTTCAAAGGGTTTGGCAGAGGTATTTTTAGTACAACCTCGTTTCGCCAGTTATGTTGCCGTTAACCGGGCACAAATCCAGATTCCGGGCTGTTACTGAGAAATTTCTAGTGGAAAAACCCAATAACACTTTGCCCGACCTGGGGATCGAACCCAGGACCCCATGCTCAGCAGTCGCGCTTACAACAACAAGACCAACAAGGCAGACAGAATTAGATTTAATTCAGATTAGAATTTTTAATCAAATCTTTTTATGATAATCAATCCACTTAACAAGGGGATTATTTATTATCTTTACATAGTATAATACAAAGTCGCTCCCGCTGTCTGTACGCTTAGATCTTTTAAACTACGCAACGGATTTTAATGCAGTTTTCATCAATAGATAGCGTGATTCAAGAGGAAGGTTTATATGCCCCACATTAGTACCTACATTGCACTCGTGCGAATCTGGGGCGGGTCGCTAGTTTATTTATATATTACAGAGCTACCAATACCCCCTCAATACGTTAGGCTAGGCAACAATGGGCATTTATTTTTCTGGAATATCTACCTAATCTTTCGTTCACTCTCCAATGATCCCTAAGAAAAATAATGACCTCCATTTTCGTTCTGAAATAACACTTTTTCGGTCAAACTCAGTTAAACAGGATGAATTCCGGGTAAACGGAGCAGAAAGTGAATTTCACTCGAAACTAGTGAAAATCGCATCGAGTATTGGATTGTACGCGCCCTGAATATAGATGGCGGTAAAGTGGCGTATTTCGTATGCAGGCTGGCAACACTGATTAAATTAAATGTCAAACATCCTTGACATAAAATAATAAGGCCATTAAATTAATTTGTGGCCTTTTTAGAGTTTTTATTTTCGTTTTTATTACTTACCTTTTTCTAAAGTGGATTTGTTACTTCCGTGATTTCGATGAATTAAAAAAAACTGCTTTTTTATTGTAGTGATCGCTAGTGCAGTTGCTGAGCGTAAGAACCTGGGATAGATTCCTAGTTCAGGCACAAAATGATTGTATTTTTATGTATGGGAATTCTCAGTGGGATAGCGACCTGGATTGTGCTCGTTACCCGATGAATGGCAATATTCTGGGAATCTTTTAATTGAGCTTCTATTAAATTAGATTATACAACAGTAAACCTCACACAAAACAAAATTAGAGACACGTTTTCAAAAAATTGCTCTGTTTCTTCTTTACTAATCTAGTTTAATTTCCTATTGCCAAGTCTAAGATCAACTATGCATAGAACAACTTCATTATAATCTGTTTCCTACCTCTTTCGAGGGTCATTAAATAATACCATTTTACCCTATCATTTACCATTTTCATATTACCCTAAGGGCCTGTTTCGCAATCGTTGAATAGCTCTTAACTGAGAGGCAAATATGGCGGTTTGACAGGTTTTCTATAGAAAATCTGTCAAACCGCCATTTTTTTTCCCAAATAAGAGTTAATCGACG
Organism: Amphipyra berbera; assembly: GCA_910594945.2. Taxonomy (NCBI): domain Eukaryota; kingdom Metazoa; phylum Arthropoda; class Insecta; order Lepidoptera; family Noctuidae; genus Amphipyra; species Amphipyra berbera. The sequence goes on along the minus strand of OU343142.1, from coordinate 786,484 downwards.
AATTTGAAACAGGCCATAACACTTACTGCTGTTTAAAAATAAATCTCATCTCAACCAGTAGCAGTCGCAGATTACGCAAGGAATCACCGCTTCGTTTCTCCCATTGTTCAAAACGAAATGTATGTATGAAATGTGTGTATGTGTTATATTTATAACGGAAGTAGCTAATTCATGAGTCAGTGTCATACTGTTTTGCAGATAATTTTATGAGTTTTCATAGGTCAGTGTACTACACATTGGCGTAAGACTTTAGTGTAGCGACAAATCATGCCAAAATTACGCAGCCGAACTTCGGCGTGATTATACTTGCAATGTTTTTTTATATCGGCGACTGTGAGTACTGTAACAGACAACCCGTATAATAATCATTCACTCCTCTCTTATAACTTCCGCAGGATGGTACATAGTTCATTCACTCTATAAATATCAGGGAATAGTGTTATATCATGTGTATAAAACAAAGTCGCTCCCGCTGTCTGTCTGTCTTTATGTATGCTTAGAAATAAAGTTAAACAAGTTTAAATAAAGTTGCGTAGTTTTAAAGATCTAAATCTTTAAAACTACGCAACGGATTTTGATGCGGTTTTTTTAATAGATAGAGTGATTCAAGAGGAAGGTTTATATGCCCCACATTAGTATCTAAATTGCACCCGTGCGAAGCCGGGGCGGGTATATATACAAATGAATTGCTGTTCGTTAGTCTCGCTAAAACTCGAGAACGGCTGGACCGATAATTTCTTTTTGTTTCTTTCACCTCAACAATGGTGTGGTTTAAAAAAAACAAAATTAGAAAAAAGTAAAAAACTTGGTGGTACAAAGTTAACCGGGCAGCTAGTCTACCTAATATATAATTACTTGTCCTGATTGACTGACTGATTCATCAACGCAGAGCTTAAACCACTGAAGCTGGAAACATGAAATTTGGACAGTAGGTTCCTTTTGTGACGTAGGCATCGACTAAGAAGAGATTTTTGAAAATTCTACCCCTAAGGGGGTAAAATTGGGGATGGAACTTTGTATGAAAATTTTCGCGGACGAAGTCGCGGGCTAAGTGCTTGTTCTTACTACAACTAAAGGTACAATGCAGGCTGTCGGCTTGTAGTATCAAATCGTGATAAATAAGAACACCTGAGTATTTTACACCGCTTGCTATGACTGTAAGCAGTTAGCAATTAATTGCTTTAAATAAAGCAATGTTGAATGAACATAATTCTGATAAATGTTTTTTTATTAGGAATAGATATTTATTTGTGTTTCTGTATTCGATTCTCGATTTTTCCTGTTATGCCCAGTTTCTTTGCCCAAAAACTAATCGTTTGGCTTTCCAATAGTAGCATTTTTCATTGCCAAATTTAGCATATAAACTGACTCATAAGGTAATGTTAAGTGCGATAGCTACTAATATATGGGAGGGTCTGTTATACAACGCTATGGGATCTGCTCCATTATATGTAAAGATACAATAGTCTTAATTTTAACTAATAACGGTCGGTTAATCTTAGGAATGGACAATTCGTCGCGATTTTCTGACAGTAAAAAAACACCGCTAATTCACCAATATGTGACAAATGTCGTGTTACGCATCGTGCTTGGCTTGCAGTACGTAATATTTTATTATTAATTACCTAGTGCTGCATTGTAGGTACATTCGCTATCTATAACTAGAGTTAGTTTAGCGTCATTCCATACTAAAATGGGAGTAGCGTTAGATAGTCTAGTTGTGTGTGTTGCTATTTACGTTTAAGATAATTTTCTTTAAGGATTACGGTTCAAAGGTCCTGCTTAGAGATAATAACGTCATTAATATGTGGGACTATCTGCCTTGTTGGTCTAGTGGTCCTGGATTCGATCCTCAGTTCGGGCAAAGTGTTATTGGGATTGTCCGTGTGGAACTCCTCAGTAGCAGCCTGGAGTTTGGATTTGTGCCCGGTTGATGGCAATAGTGCCCTACTACATGGGACTTAAACGGCGATATGAGCGTGTTACTATACACCTCTGCCCGATCCTTTGGGGAATACAGGCGATATTACGTGTTATGTGTTCTATACTAATACTATAAAGCTGAAAAATTTGTTTGTTTGTTTGAACGCGCTAATCTCAGGAACTACTGGTTGGAATTGAAAAAATATTTTTGTGTTGGATAGTCCATTTATCGAGGAAGGTTATATAAAATCACGCTACGACCAATAGGAGCGGAGCATAAATGAAAAATGTTGCAAAAACGGGGAAAATGTCCACCCGTGCGAATGGACGGGCCGCTAGTGTTTAATATGTAAGATTTAGCATTGGCACTTGATAAGTATTAGTTGGTACTTCAGTGTACAGTTTGATTATCACTTGCATTAACGGTGAAAGAAAACATCGTGAAGCAACCTACACACTTGAGAGGGTACAAAATAAAGTTCTTGATGGTGTGTGTAAGCTCGTGCCCAGCAGTGGGCTTGTAGCGTACAGAGAATTAACATGATACAATTACAACCTTCATGAATTTTTACCAATGGTTGACCATTGAAATTTTTGTCTCATCTGAAATTTAAACTTCCAAACTTTTGAAATTGTGTCAATCCCTACGTCTTATTGTTTAGAATTCATAATCACACAGAGCTAGTATAAAATAATAGTCTATCGGAGCAACCGGCATTTTATTTACTAGGAACTCATCCCTAAAGGCTGATTATAAATGCTTTTATGCTTCTAGTATTTCATCATTGTTCTCTCACTATCCTAAATCATTGTACTGTATCCACTGAAATTGTTAAAGGTATTATTTTTAAAAGAGTAACCATGGAGTTTCTTGCCGGCTCTTCTCCATAGGAAACAACTAATTGGAACCGTGCACCTAAATTCGACGTTTCATAAGAACCTGTATTGGTTTATGTGAAATAAAAAATTTTGATTTGATTTGATTCGAGTAGCATTATATACTTCAATCGCTCAACGGTTAGACGACGTACACGCAATCATACTTGTAAAACCCAAAACCTGATTATACGCTTAATTACTATCGAAGAAGATATTTTATTCATCACCAAACACAATCTTATATTGTAACTAGCGGCCCGTCCCGGCTTCGCACGGGTGGACATTTTTTTCGTTTTTGTTACATTTTTCATTTATGCTCCGCTCCTATTGGTCGTAGCGTGATGTTATATAGCCTATAACCTTCCTCGATAAATGGACTATCCAACATAAAAATATTTTTTTCAATTCCAACCAGTAGTTCCTGAGATTAGCGCGTTCAAACAAACAAACACACGTCTCAGCTTTATAATATTAGTATAGATGTTGTCCAGGGGAGCGGTCCTCCTGCAGAACCACATTGAACGAACTACAGTATTTTAACAAACACAGGACCAAGAAACAACATGCTCTCCTTGCATAAACTTGCATATATATATATATGTGTTGTATAGTTGTGTGTGCGGGTAGCCGATGACGTCACACCGCAACCGGTCAAGGAAACCAGTCCCGTTACCGAATATACTAAATATAATAATAATATGGAGAATATTAGAGAGATACAGATAGTTGTATTAGATGACGATTATTGCTAAATTGTTTCAGAAGAGAACTTGTCAATAATGATGCATGGTGGATACTGGACTATACAAGGTTACTCGGAAAGGGGGTACTAAGCCGAAAGGGTGTTAAAATACCCATAATAAAAGACAACATTTGTTCTACAACTTTCCCTAAAACTCGATAGTTTAAGAGAAATAGCTTTTCAAAGATTTCGTAAAAAAATGTGCTAAAATCTATCTGTCCATAGCTATGATCAGCTGTTTTTACAATTTAGGTCATATTTAGGGTCACGGATTAGAAAATAAATTTTCTGAATTCATAACTAAAGCAGGTACATTTTTTTTTTTAAAAAACTAAAATCTTTATGCATGCAAATAAAAATTATCGAATTTTGAAATTTTAACACTTGCTTTAAAATAGTCATCAGTGATACTTTAGGTGGCCCGCGGCTTAGTACCCCCTTCCGACTAACCTTGTAGATCGCTACTCATATACACACACTATTGGTTTAAGTGAACGGGCATGACCACTGACTGACATCCGTGGAGCACAAAGGTTCCAGACGAAAACCAGCATCAAGTACTTACAGTGCTTCACATTAAGCTGATCTGGACACCTTTTTGGTGGAGCCGTGAGAAACATACCCAAGATTATTTTTTTTATATAACTCTTAATCTGTTGTGTTGTGTTTTGTAGCAGTGGTAGCCTAGTGATGTGATCGTCGGTCTGCCAAGTTATAGGTCTCGAGTTCGAACCCAAAGCACGCACCTCTGACTTTTCGGATTCATGTGCGTATTATATAATTATCACTTGCTTAAAAACGGTGAAGGAAAACATCGTGAGGAAACCGGCATGCCTGAGAGATATTTCTCGACGGCATGTGAAGCCAGGTCAGAGGCCCATGGGCGGCATAAACTGTGACACCAGGTTAGTCACTAACCACACGAAATCCATTCATCTGGTGTGTCTCTTTGTGCGGTGTCCAAATTAATGTTTCTTTATCTAGATCTAGGGAGACTAATAACGTGACATTTGGTGAATCAAATTTTGTTCATACCAGAAATGGTAAGAACCCAGACAGATAGACGACATTTAAGATGCAGTTGGTGCAACTGTGCTGTACAACTGCCAAGGTATGAATGAACTGCCTTGTTGGTCTAGTGGTGGCTAGCGCGACTGCTGACCGTGAGGTCCTGCATTCGATCCCCAGGTCGGGCAGTGTTATTGGGTTTTTTCGTATGGAATTCCTCAGTAGCAGCCCGGAGTTTGGTTTTGTGCCTGGTTGATGGCAATAGGCTCGCCCCCTATTACATGGGACTTAAACATAACGGTGAAATGAGGGTGTTACTATACACCTCTGCCCAACCCTTCAGGGAATACAGGCGTGACGTGGCGTATGTTATGAATGAACGAAATATGATCCACCAAATTGTGAAATTAGGCCCTCTAGGTTATTTTAATTTTCGTATTTTTCGTAGAGAGGAATAGTTAGAATTAAGGGTTATACCATGAGGACGATAGGTACTTATGTTCTATAGAATAAAATTTTTGGATTTTTTAAAAAGAATGCAAAAAGTGTTCCCGCTTTGTTTGCTACTTCCTGTAATAGAGTCCTGTGCTATGACGCTATTTCTGCAACTACTTGGTATTCCAATTTCAGAAGGTATTTAATGTACCCGGTATGAATTTCAGCTGAGAATTTTGTTTACCCCAACTAGATAAGGCGATGTTATTTAATACAGATAGCAAATTATACACTTTCTTTTCATACTAGTTCATTTATTTGCACGCATTTGTTTGTTTGCCAAGACAGCTCTACCATGAGCTAACTCGCATTTATTAGGTTAAGGTTCACTGTATAAGGGCATCAATTACAAACTCAAAAGCAATTCAAGCGAATCCGTCGAACGCACTTAGTCCAGAAACATGAGTATAACATGACACACGAAACCCATCACAAGATAACAAAACAGTAACACGATAATCCTATTAGAAATCCGAACACACAAAACTACTCACACACAAAAACAAAAACAAAAAAAAATTACTGCACAAAAAATATTGCGATAACAAAAAAAAGTTTTTTGAATTTCGAACTTTTTACGGCGCAGCGCGCGCGTGCGCCACGCAAGCCGGCGCCATGACACTGAGTTGCGTGCGCGCAGCCCAGCGGTACATTTACATATTTATTATTATGCGAGGTCCTGTGGTAAGCTACCGCGTTTGTGATTGGAGGGAATAATGATGGTTGCAATTTATTTTGTTGTGGGAAAGTTTTGTTTCGCTGGAGATGTCTTTATAATTTATAATTATGACTACTTAACACCAACCACCAAAATTTACAATGATACAAAAATACTTAAAATTAACCAATTATACATACTTAGAACATGCACTCTAATACATAAAATCATAACACAAGGTACACATTCACAAGGTACACATTCACAATTAAACTTTAAAAAGAAAACTTACACATACAACGCAAGACGACGAGACAAGCTAGAATTAAGACACCCCAGAACTAACTATGGAACAAAAAATATACTGTACGAGGGAGCAAAACTGTATAATGAACTACCTGATGATGTAACCAACAGTGATACCATATTTACATTTAAGAAAACCCTGGCAGAACACGTTAGAAAACAATACTAACAACACCGATTGTCACTTTTAACTTTTAATTTTATTATTGTGAACACAGAGAATCGCACTTACTTTTATTTTTTGTCTTACTTTTTCTCAATATGTTAAGTGAACTGTAACGTTCTTTTTTTTTGAGAAATAAATGTCTTTAAACCGATGTCTCTCTCGGTTTATCTAGTGGTGGCAAGCGCGACTGCTGGTCGCGAGATCCTGGGTTCGATCCCCAGGTAAGGCAAAGTGTTAATGGGTTTTCCGTGTGGAATTCCTCAGTAGCAGTCCAGAGTTTGGATTTGTGCCTGGTAGATGGCAATAGACTCGCCCCTATTACATGGGACTTAAACATAACTGCGAAATGAGGGTGTTACTATACACCTCTGTCCAACCCTTTGGGGAACACAGGCGGTATGTTATGTTTATTATTCATGCTTGTCTTTCAGGAAAGTAGAAGAGAGTAATCTGAAATTTAGTCCTCTATTGAACAAGGTTGGGAATCTATCAGAAAAAATGGTTCGGATTTGCCTGTTCTCCGCTAGCTATGCAGTGTCAGACCAGTTCTTATTTACATGATATAGAGACTGTTAATCTTACCACAAAATAAATCACTGCAAAAAAAACCTTGCTTTGCGGTTTTAATCCGTGCAAGTGCTGTCTAACCTCCACAATCCTTGGAGAAACCAGATTTTAGATGCTTCTCCGTATCCATGGAAACATTATCCCTTATTTAGTCAAGTCTACTTCACGATACTTAATGACTTCTGACCGTTTAACGATCAAGGATGCTGTAGGAAGAATAATCTAAGCCTCACTCTTAACCGAAGACTACGGAGCCTAAAATCAACCAACTTTACACAAACTTCTAAAGTTTCATATCTCCTTATCATAACATAACTACACGCCTGTATTCCTCGAAGGGTTTGGCAGAGGTGTATAGTAACACCTTCCTTTCGCCAATTATGTCTAAGTCCCATGTTGTAGTGGGCGAGCTTATTGCCATCAACCGGGCACAAATCCAAACTAAGGGCTGCTACTTAAATGCTAATCTAAACTCAATAACACTTTATCAGACCTGGGGATCGCACCTAGGTCCACACGATCAGCAGTCGCGCTTCCCACCACTAGACCAACGAACTAATAAGAATTGCAATACAGAAGTTATAGGAACAATTCATAGAGCTGCTTATAACTTTCATCATCAACCCGGAACTGAACGCATTACCCGCGGGAGGCATTGTGAGTTATTTAGCAACATCCTGTCCACACCTCGGTTCAGCGACCGTAGGCACACAGACAGACTTGCGTAATATTATTGTTGATCAAAGCTTTCATGGACTGAAATTGAACCAATGGGTTTTATTGACTGCGTTGTTTTTGAAGCAGAGTTGGTTAGTCTCTCTTCTAGTGAACTAGCGGCCGTCCCGGCTTCGCACGGGTGGACATCTTTTCCGTCTTTGCAACATTTTTCATTTATGCTCCGCTTCTATTGATTGTAGCGTGATGTCATATAGCCTATAACCATCCTCGATAAATGGACTACCCAACACAAAAATATTTTTTCAATTCCAACCAGTAGTTCCTGAGATTAGCGCGTTCAAACAAACAAACTCTTCAGCTTTATAATATTAGTATAGATGGGTTTATGTCAAGAGAAAGGTAGTAGATTCCTCCTGTGTTACAGTAAACTGCGATCACCAATCTTCTTCTTCTTTTCGCGTGGTTAGTGACTAACTTGGTGTTAGAATAGAATAGAATAGGTTTATTTGCAAAAAACATGGGTAAGGACAGTTCTATTTAAGTCACAAAAATAGCCGCATATTTAACCATACAATGGTGTGCAAATTAAAAGGTTAATTTAATACAAAGTTATACGCAAGAACTTAGAATCCGATTACTTACATGGATATTTGAACAACAAATATGTAATAGTTTATACAAGAGTTAACAATTTTTTTTTTAATAGTATGAACACAGCTCAAAATAATAAATTAATTTTTTACTTAGTGAAATTAATAGTGTATTCAATATAATATCTTAGAAAGTACGTGCATCTAAGAACTCTTTTACAGAATATAAACATTTTTTTACTAGCCACGAATATAGTTTACGTTTAAATATTTTTAATGGAAGATTTCTTATGTTCTCTGGTAGCTTATTATATACTCTGATAGTCATCGGATAACAATTATTATGGTAATAACGACTTTTTATTGCAGGTAATAGTAATCGTGTTGGATATCTCGTGTTAAATCTGCAATTCGCTCCATAAGTCCTAAATAAATGTGGGTGTTTCTTTACAAAGATACAACATTCAAATATATATAAAGATGGTACAGTAAGAAGTTTTAATTTAGGAAATAGTGTTCTGCACGATGTTAGCGGTGGAACATTGCAGAGTGCCCGAATACATTGCTTTTGAGATATGAATACCCTATTTATATGAACTGAATTACCCCAGAGCAGTATAGCATATCGTAATTGGGAGGCAATATACCCATGATAAGCTTGTAAGGCAATCTTTTGATTGCAGATTTTTGTGAGTCGCCATAGTGCATAAATAAATATATAATTAGAGTTTATGCCGCCCATGGGCCTCTGACTTGGCTTCACATGCTGTCGAGAAATATCTCTCAGGCATGCCGGCTTCCTCACGATGTTTTCCTTCACCGTTTTTAAGCAAGTGATAATTATACAATACGCACATGAATCTGAAAACTCAGAGCTGCGTGCCTCGGGTTCGTACTCGAGACCTATGACTTGGCAGTCCGACGGTCAACCCCTAGGCTATCACTGCGGCGCGGCGTTACCAATCTATTTGCGAAACGTGGTGATTATGTCAATAAACTCTCGCGACTTTCTTGTTTATAGCTGTCTTGGTTACCTATGACAGTCGTTACGGGAAGTCAGAAGCCCGAAAGTCTGACAGTTGGTCTAACCTTACGATATCGGCATTGCCCTGTAACTGGGTTGCGGAGGTCTGATGGCAGTCGCTCCGTGTAAAATACTGGTATTCAGCCGCATCTGGTTAGACTGGAAGCTGACTCCAACATAGTTGGGAATATGGGTAGGCTGAAAGAAAGGCGGTCTTAGGCCCATGAGTAGGTGGATATTTTCCGACTGAACATAAAACAGTTAGTAGTTAACTATTTACTTATTAATAATATTTTTCCCACAACCCAAGATGTAAACATTTGTTTATAAACATGGTGTGAAACAAGGATTTTCGTGTTTCTGGAACATTGATAATGTTGCTGTAACACTAGTGACGATTTTAATGGCAGAGGTCCAAAACATTGTATCCAGAAACTTTTAATGTTGTTTCAGAAACTTCTGGCAACTTGTATGTAAAACATTGTTTACTATTGAATAAATGGCTTTATCTATATATATATATATATATATATATATATATATATATATATATATATATATAGGTATAGGATAAAATTGAAGCGTCTGTTTCTAATGTCAAAATAACAGCTTTTTACTAAATGCATATCAAAGTATATACGTTACTTACAACAAAATAAAATAATAAAAAACAATTGACTGGCTGTCCGTCTGTTTGTTACGGCCAATCTCCGTAACGGCTGCACCGATTTTGTCGGAACTTTCACTGGCAGATAGCTGATGTTATAAGTAGTAACTTAGGCTACTTTTAATTTCGAAAAAAAAACGGATTAGGGTTTCGAGCAAAAAAATTAAAACTAATACGACTTCTACGCAGACGACGTCGCAGGCACAGCTAGTCATAGGAATATATTTCTTAGACTCACTCATGAACGAGGACGCCAAGAATTTGAGTCAAACATGGGTTTATTCTTAAAACTATTCCAGAACATTCAACTTAATAGTCAGCTCCAAGATGTTCATTATTACGAACGACATCAAATAGTTTTGTTGCAAAACACTAAAATTAAACTGAACTCGGTTTATACCCGAGTTGATTTTGGCATCGAGTTGAAAGTTGGTTGCTTCGTGGAATGCCCGCTTTGGAATTGGATTTCCAAATCGGTCAGGCGGAAGATTTTCTGATTCTCCGTACATGACTATTTATACTTGACCGTTATAGGTACACCCATTAGCAGTATGGTACTTAGTGTATCAAACTATGAAAGAACTCTTCTTCTCCCTAGGTGGGGTCGGTACAACATGTATTTCATAAATCCATGTTGTTAGAGGTTTTGGCTTATTGTTTTATGATCGGCCGCCTGCCTGATATCAACCCTCCTTGGGAATACTCGTTGCGCCGTTACGCGGGTGACCCAATGTGGTTGCTGATATTATGCAGTGGGTCCCAAAATGACATGCTTGTCAATCTTATTGACGACACCTAAGCAGACGTTTTTCTTGGTGGAGTATACTTGAAGCTATCAAACTGTGAAGGAACTAAGCGAAGTGTATTATTGCATGTAGATTGTTCAGGATTTAAGAAAAGCGGGATTTGGCATTGAACCATGATAATACTAGCCTAAATAACATAACATCACGCCTGTATTCCCCGAAGGGTTAGGCAGAAGTGTATAGTAATACCCTCATTTCGCAGTTAAAAGTCCCACTTGTAATAGGGGGGGAGCGTATTGCCATCAACTGGACATGAATTCAAACTCCAGGCTGCTACTGAGGAATTTCACACGGAAAATTCAATAACACTTTGTCCGACCTGAGGATCGAACCAAGGACCTCATGATCAGCAGTCGCGCATGTCGCAACTAGACGACGAGACAGTTATTGGATAAGTAAAAATATTATTAAATGCGACTTTTCTAAAACGATTTTATCCTATGTGGGGACGGGTAGTACATAAAACTTCCTCACCGCACGCTGGGAATAGACGCGTGTTGTAAGATTCAACAAAACCTAGCACGCTTGGTGGTAGGATCTATACGGTCCGCCTGACTAGCTACCCCCCTCACATTAAAGTCCAGCGCCAAGCAGTTTACTGTGTTCCATCGTGTGTATGTGAGAGCCAGATGGGTATAGGGGAATCCCACTATATCTATGGTACTTGAATTGGTGTAGGTACGCGAGTTTAGACTCTGTCTTTGCATATCATCAGGTGCGGCGAGGGCCAAACAAGGGCAAGTAAAAAAAACACGTTTTTTTTTGTTTATATCAACGTAAAAAAATCTAAGTTGGTACTTGTTTCATTCCTACGTAACAATACTCAACTAAAATAATATTAAACGACACTTGATCGAGTAACACAGATAACAATAATTAGCAGATTACTTTTGTAAACACGCTGTATAAATATGTACTTTTGTAAACACACTATAAATAAGGAAAGTGAACTATCCCTAGCAAGTACAACGTCGATGCGCCTGCAAAATCCTCTATGTGTTTCTTTTTTAATTTCAGTTTTTGATGCTATTTTATAATACTTCTCAAGCCACGTAGGCCTGTGAAATCCGTTTTCTAAAAATTTATTTGGTTAAGGAGATAGCAAAATCAGCTATGTAATTTTTGCCAAAAACGGCTTCTAAAATCCTCTATGTGTGCAAAGAAACACTTAACGTATTTTTATTTCGATGCGCGTCTCTTAGAATTGCGCTTCAATATGCGCATAGCGGGTTTATTATTTTAAAATAGTGTGGAAAATCCGCTAAGTGTTCTAGGAAGACCAACAATGAAAATGATCTAGTAGAAGCAAAAATCCGTCATGTGGCGAAAATTTATATATAGCGGTATTTACGACTCCAAAAAAATTCGCTGTGACCAAATTCGCTTAAAAAAATCCTAGCACTTGTTATATCGTAGAAAATAGCAAAAAAAAAATATTTTATGATGTCTCGACATAAATTGTAATTTTCTGCATACTAAGTTTTTAAATGTTGTCATCAGTTTGGGAAAAAAACAGTTTTTTGCTTCTCCTGTAAAGTTGGGTTTTATCCCATAGCGGATTTTGCAAGCGCAGCGACGACAAACTGATAGTACTTATCATTATGCCGTGTTGTTCGATGATAAGCTGGGATTATTCTTGTAATGGAGCAATGTGTGTCATGTCAATACAAAATATAATAATTTGAAATACTTATGCAGTTTTGTCGCAACCGCATAAGTCTGTTTCGATCTAAATTCAATTGTTTATTTCAAATAATAATATAAATGAATACTTTCAGTACAGTCTTTCAATTTTATTGTAAACCTAGCACCGTCCCGGCTTCGCTCGGGTGGACATTTTTCCCGTTTTTGCAACATTTTTAATTTTTGCTCCGCTCCTATTGGTCGTAGCGTGATGTTATATAGCCTATAACCTTCCTCGATAAATGGACTATCCAACACATTTTTTTAAATTCCAACCAGTAGTTCCTGAGATTAGCGCGTTCAAACAAACAAACAAACACTTCAGCTTTATAATATTAGTAAGTATAGATAGATATAAATCCGATAGCGTCGGATGTACCTACTGACGCGTCACGACATGTAGTCTAGTGTGAATCCGCCATTACTCCGTACTGTCAACGGTCATTTACTGATGTTTAACCTTAACTGAATTGCAATTAGAGACGTGGTTCTCAATTACCCCCATTTTACGGAACGACTTGAAGAATAACACCTGATGTATGTGGTTAATTCTCTTTCTCCTAGCCTTTTCCCAAACATGTTGGGTTCAGCTTTCAGTCTAACCAGACGCGGCTGAATATTAGTATTTTACACGGAGCGACTGCCATCAGACCTCCGCAACCCAGTTACTGGGCAATGCCGGTATCCTAAGGTTAGACCAGTTGTCAGACTTCCCGTAACGACTGTCATAGGTATTCATATGACACCCGGGACGTGCTCTCCGAGGCACGGAGGAGTCTCGACGTGTGACGAACGGTCACCCATCCACAGACTGACCACGGCAAGCGCAGCTTAACCTCGCAAATCGTATGATCCACGCAGTTGATAATTAGCCCCGAGCCCCTTCGTTGGTGTATGTAGTTAGTTCATACGACTTAATACTTAATGTACATTTTTATATCTAAGAGTTTGTTTGTTTGAACGCGCTAATTTCAGAAACTACTGGTTGCAATTGAAAAAATATTTTTGTGTTGGATAGTCCATTTATCGAGGAAGGTTATAGGCTATATAACATCACGCTACGACCAATAGGAGCGGAGCATAAATGAAAAATGTTGCAAAAAAGGGGAAAAATGTCCACCCGTGCGAAGCCGGGATGGGCCGCTAGTTATACTATAAAGCTGTAGTATTACTTAATAATGATTGATTACCTGACCGTACATTCATCGTACACTTGATGGCGCACCATCCAGCCCCTATCAATCATTTTATATCATTACTTAATTGTTAAGTAACCAGAGTTAATTAACTTGAAGTAACTTGTAGTAGTTCATTCTGTGTCTGTCATCAGTACTGGAAAGTGGTTACTGCTACCTACAACGTAGAGGATTGCTGATGCGTTGCCACTACTACAGACGAAGTTGGCAAGTCGTCTTTTAATTGGGTAGCTGATTACTTTAAAAAAATTGAAAGAATTTAATAGAATTTTTATTATATCAAAAAAGGTATGGAAAGATAACGATCATTAATAAAATAAATCAACTTTAAAATGGAGAAGATACACGTTTTTCAAGTTTTTGAATGGCGCATTTTCTTCTCAAGCGCACATAATGGAGTAATGTCAAGTTAAAAACTTCATAGAAGTTTTTGAAGTATGACGTCATCGTTGAATAGTCCGGACTCAGTCTATTAAAAAAATTAAATCGCTTATAACTTGGGCATTTTATTCTATATTTCATTGGTTTTTTTATTGTTGCCTAATTTTTTGTAGAAGATTCGAATAATTAAAAAAAACATGTCTATACCCAATTTCACCGGCACCTATACCTTTCAATGCGGAAGACAGTAATGCTGATTGGCGGTAGAAATGTACGGCGATATGGTGATAGTACATACGTAAATAGTTCTAGAAACAAAGTTTCGGAGTTCATGCCATCATAAAGTGTTAGTAGTATTTACTGCAACATGTATCAGTGTTGCAGAAACACGATGATTCTTGTTTCTGCCGGAGTTTTCATAAACAAATGAATACATGGCATGGTTTTACTTCTACTAAAACGTTGTCATGATGTTATTGGTGATGTTCTTCACAAAGGATAGGTGTAGTATTCTCAAAGTAGTGCGTGTATGACAAGATTTATGAATGTGGATGAAGCGAAAGGAGTATTTAAGGATCGTAGCATGTGGCGTTCCATTGTTTCTGGCTACCCCCATGGGAAAAAGGCGTGAGTTTATATATGTATGTAAAACGTTGCGTTCAATGTTTCTTTCACCCTCCTACGAGGGTTAATTAACTTAACATTACAATGCAATTATGATAATAAGACCATACCGAAGAACGGAACAAACACAAACTTCTTAAATTACTTAACTGAAGAATCCATCAAGTTTTTAACTTAAACTTTATAAAGTGTATGAAATAAGATCCAGATGCGGGTCGAGAAAAATTAAATATATCCCGCTTTAACGAGGAAAGCCGGTAGTTCACTATTAAATTACGAATTTATGAACAGCGGGCCAAATGCAAACCTGAGTGAGGTGCGGACGCACTGAGAAGCGGAGGCAGGAGCGGGGTTGGTATGATGTTTGAATAGCGATTTTAAATCAGTAGTTAGCGTTTTTACTAAGTATACTCTATTTTGATAATATATAAGTACTGGATGACCCGGTGAACTTCGTACCACATTTTTTTTAATATTTCTAGTTTTCTTTTTTTCTAAACCATCCTAGTACTGAGGCAAAAAAAAAAACAAAAAAGAAATCCAATCAGTCGAGCCATTTTCGAGTTTTTGCGAGACAACGCACGGCAATTGATTTTTATATACTTATATAGAATTATTGATAGAAAAGTGGCCCACCAAGACACGATTATCTTTTGCATCATAAAAGCATAATACTGTGTTGAATCCCTGCTAGAAGCAAAAATAAAAATATCCTTGCTAAAATAGGTCTTTTTCTGTCTAATGTTATATTAAACAGAATATAGATATCATGAAAATATTAAATTTTCTGAGATGCACGTCACACACTTACGTGTGCCCAGTTTTCTCCATGATGTCATATACTCAAAGTACAGTGGCCTATTGTCAAAATAAACGATAATGAATAGGCTTGGCTATACATATTATGATCGTGCTGACAATCTATGAGGATCCTGCACGCCTGGCACGAGTGCTGTCGATTTACTAACATAAATAACTAACTAACACTAACGTACATCAAGCCTGTATTCCCGAAGGGTAGGGCAGAGTTGATAGTAACACTCTCATTTCGCCGTTATGTTAAAGTCCCATGTAATAGGGGGCGAGCCTATTGCCATCAACCGGGCACAAATCCAAGCTCCGGACTGCTACTGTGGAATTCCACACGGAAAACCCAATAACACTACCCGACCTGGGGATCGAACCCAGGTCCTCACGATCAGCAGTCGCGCTTACCACCACTAGCCCAACGAGGCAGTTATGTTTTCAATTAAGTTGAAAACTTTATTTATATCCATGTATGATACAAATTGTGCATGTCACAAAAAATATGACAGTTGAATTTTCGATTCAAAATTTGCTTCCATTAGCGATACATTTACGATAGGTACTACCTATAGTCAAACGTTCGTGCTAGGCGTACTGGCATATTTCTTAGCCTCTTATGGCAATCAAGAAAAAATAATACATAGCCTCATCTTCGTTATGGTGCGTACAAACTGGTGAAACGTAACATGTAAGGTAATATTGTCCGAGCATTTATCCAGTCTGGACGCTTCGCGTGCACGAACCGCGCACATACCTACTCGCATCTATTTCCGACAAATTAGTGTAATGTAACATGCAACGTGCCTTTTCTTCACTCCACGCGTCGTTACCTGCTTGTCCCTCAATGTTAGTTTCGTGAAATAAATGGCCGTCCACGCTACTGCCCCGCGCAGACTGCGCGCCTCTTTGTGTTCGTCCGAAAACCGACAAAACATGGATCGCTCTGTGTAATGCTCGTAGCGTGCGCGTGAAATGCACAGTTCGCGCGCGCAAGACGTCCAGAGTATAAGTATTTGTTACCTTGCATGATACATTGCAGCAATGTGGACGAGACCACTAAGTTTAAGTAATTCTGAGACCAATACAACTGCTATATTTATTCATTTTTTTTACTTTATTTCTTGGTTGCCCTGATTGCACCTGATGGTAAGTGCAGACAGGGTCCAAGCTAGCACATACGATTACAAGTAATAGAGATATAGAGAGATTTCCCTATACTCTTCTGGCTGTCACATACACATGACGAAACACTTTAATGTGAGGGTGGTAGTCCAGCGGACCGTATAGATCCTACCACCAAGCGTGATGGGGTTTGTTGAATCTTACAACACGCGTCTATTCCCAGCGTGCGGTGAGGAAGTTTTATTTTTTCTAGCCCGTCGCATGAGATATTATTATTTACTATAAGAATATTAATGTTTATTGTCATAACATAACTTAACCGCTACAGCTTATCACCAAGCGCCTACCCGAACCATTGCAGCATCTCTCAGTTTCGGTTAATTAAGACAGTGTTTTGAGTGGCACTTAGAGCGAGCTAAATAAATAATGGCTAGGGTACGCCAGAGTTTGGACTCGATGAATAGAAGTACCTAATGTAAAACATTGTAAAAGGATTTATTCAAAAGGAAATTTTATCAAAAAAAATTATAGGTGCATACTTGAAACATACATGTTTTTTTTAAACTAATTAGCTGTGTAGTAGGTGGGCCTGAGTACGATCTCGGCGAGCACCTCTAACTTTTTGAATTATGTGAACAAAATTTGATTATTGCTTGCATTGCTTAGTTGGTTTGGTCATGTTGAGAGAATGAGTGAATGGCGATTAAATAAAGGAATTTATAAGGCGGACGTCAATGGAAACGTCGGTAGAGGACGTCCTAGAAGGACTTACATCGATGTTATTGGTGATGTTCTTCACAAAGGTCAGGTGCGTAATACTCTCAACCGGCGTGCGAGTGTGAGAAGATGTATGAATGTGGATGAAGCGAAAGGGGTATGCAAGGGTCGTAGCATGTGGCGTTCTATAGTTTCTGTCTACCCCCATGGGAAAAAGGCGAGAGTTTATGTCTGTATGTAAGAAAGAAAGAAAGAAAGAAAATTTATTTATTCAGCCAAGAACACTGACAGCATAAATAAAATAAACAAAGAAAGAACAATATAATAAGAATAAAACACCAATTTTATTTTTTTATTTTATGTATGTATTAGGAAACCTGTACACCTTAGAGAGCTTCAAATAGTTCTCGAAGGTGTGTGTAGTCCGCCAACCCGCCACCACGCCAGCATGGTAGGTTAATCATTAAACACTGCCATTCTGAGAAAGGGTGCCAGTAGCAGGACAGTAATGGCTTGTTTTTTTTGTAGCTTATTGTGTCCCACTGCTGAGCAAAGGCCTCCCCTTTTGCCTTCCAAACCTCTCTATTTTGTGCCGTTTCTAACCATGTGAGCCCCGCAAAAACATCTAGATCGTCACGCCACCTACGACGCGGACGACTTCGACGACGATGTGCTCCTTCAGGCGTCCAGTGAGTGATGATCTTTGCCTATTTGTCTGACCAGCCCACTCCCATAATTCTTAGCGTACTACTATATTATGCAATTGCTCTAATTCTACTGACTTCTGGCTAGGGTACATGGGGTGATAATTTATTGTATAAAGGACCCATTATCACTCTTTAAAAGGAATACGTCAAAATCAAGTTCACAGATGCCTACTGGCATTATCGCCACTCTCAAAAGGCTTATCAATGATCGCAGCATGTTATCAGTTATGCACCAATTATCCCAATTTATCAACAACAATATAAATAATAACCAGTTGAATAATTAAGAGTTGGCTCAGAATTAACGCACAATGGCGTGAATATCAACTCGATTCAATTAACTTATTTATTATATCGATTATTAATGTATTAATTTATATCGATCAGGTTTAATTAGAGGTGTGCTCGCGTAGTAATTAATTGTGGCGTCGATAGCGCGGGTGCAGACGCGACAGTGGCTGCGCTATTGTTTTTATTTGCAGTTGTATTTTATTCAGGAATTGTTTTGTAATTTTCATTCTCTGTTAATTACATCACCTTATAGTAGATATTACCAGGTTATAAAAATGTGTAATTCAGACTTGTTTTATTTAGGTTTAAATCTATACTAATATTATAAATCTGAAGAGTTTGTTTGTTTGAACGCGCTAATCTCAGGAACTACTGGTTGGAATAAAAAAAATATTTTTGTGTTGGGTAGTCCATTTATTGAGGAAGGTTATAGGCTATTTAACATCACGCTATGACCAATAGCAGCGGGGTATAAATGAAAAATGTTGCGAAAACGGGAAAAATGTCCACTCGTGCGAAGCCGGGACAGGCCGCTAGTTAATAATAAAAGTCAGACTTTTCTGCATGCTCCATACACAAAATTCGAAAGACGCACTGAGGTTTCATAGTTTTCCAAGGGTAACTGTACCTACTATTAAACTTGACTGATCTCTGTACCGGAATAAAATTACTTATATCAAAAGATCATTTCAATTGTGAGTATTAAAAATACCATATTATAAACTTCTCGTTCAAGTTTTGCTGACAAACTGAACTTCTAAATATAATTACACAATATTAAGGCGGTTTACGACTTACCAGTCTCAGTCGTGTAACTAACTATCTCAACCACTACGCCCGTCTGACCGCGCCATTACTATGTAATCACTTGAACAGTGCATTCGCTACGGCAAATAATTATCGATGAACACTGATTGAGTGCTAGTCACTAAATAGACGCCTCAGGTGCATATTAGTGAGGCAAGTAGTTGGCACCAGATGTCATTAGTGGTGCTCCACTAATTATAATTACGAAATCACTAAGTATAAGGCTGGCAGAAGTTCGCACAGCGGACTGCGATAGGCTGAGCCGATTCATTGCTTGTTGTGAAACTAGCTATGGTCATATGAACTCGGCATTACAAGCTTGCAATTTATGATACTATTGTTCACTGAACAGTGTGTAACGAATCATTTTGTACCAATTAAGTTATAAATACCACAGATAATACAATACTATACTGAGGAACATGCACAGTGGTACGGCGATAGTAAAGATAAGACCAAAAAGTTTGAAAGAAAAATGTAGACAGAAAGTGTCCTTATCAGTAGGTACTAAGTCATTATGTATATAGAGTTGGGATGGCGTAATGACATGAAATGACACCCAGACTCGGAATAATTATTATTTATATCTATGCCATACAAATATTTGTTTCGTGGGGGAATTGACTTGGTGACACGTTGCATTGCAGCCATGTCTTCAGCAACTGCTCCAATCGTATTGTCAACTCATCCCCTAGCTTTTTTCCTGGCTTTACGAGTATTCCCAAGGAGGGTTGACGTCAGGCAGGTGGCCGGTCATAAAACAATAAGCCAAAACCTCTAACAACATGGATTTATGGAATACATGTTGTGCCTACCCCACCTAGTGTGGGATAAGGGCAGGAAGAAGAAGAAGGTGGGCTAGGTATGTAGCAAGGACGCTAATTAAGTAAGAACATAGTAGCGATTCAAAATTAATATTTCCACCGATCCCCTGCCATTTTGATCTCCGCTCCTATTGGAAATACGATCTATCTAAAACGATAATTTTCATCGCAATTTAGCAAATTAATCAGAATAAAATCATCTAGCGTTGCCCGGGGATGTTAATAATGTACCGGTTGCCATGGCAACGGCCGGCCCTTGAGGGCCGCTGCGTCCCGTGTAATATGTACTCTGATGACATTGCACTGTGGTATAAATAAGGGGGACGCGTCAACAAAATTAGGTTAGGTTTTTGTTGTGAGTTTATTTATTGGGAATTTTGGAAAAATCAATTATTTTTATCCTGAAAGTTGTAAGAGAAGTGCAAATATATTGCTTATTTTTGGAGCCTAGATGATATTTTAATATAATTATTTAATTCCTTTTTTAAATTTAATAATATATTTTAATTTTAAACGTCAAACCTGCTCCCGGTATTGAAAGAGGCCGACTAGATAAGCAGAAAAATTATATATTAAAAGTTTTTGGTAGATGCCTAAATCTATTAGGTACATGGTATAATTTTGACTGCCTCGTTGGTTTCGTGGTGGCAAGCGCAACTGCTGATCGTAAGGTCCTGGGTTCGATCCCCAGGTCAGGCAGGGTTATTCGATTTTTCCGTGTGGAATTCTTCAGTATCAGCCCTGACTTTGGATTTGTGCCCGGTTGATGGCAATAGGCTCGCCCCCTATTACATGGGACTTAAACATAACGGCAAAATGAGGGTGTTACTATCACCTCTGCCAACCCTTTGGGGAATACAGGCGTGATGTTATGTTATCATTTTGACCTAAGAAATTATATTAAACCTCATTTCGTAAAGATTCATCGAAGTTTATTAAGTTAAACAAAGAAAATCAATGGCACTGTCAGACCACAACATAAAAACGTAATGTTTCCTGACTTGCAGATACAAGTACCGTGTACAGCAATAGCAAATGTAGCAATGACAGAACCAGAGCGATCTAATCCTACTGCTATTCAATTTTAGCCGCCTATCCGTAAGGATAATTAGTGGCCGGATACGTAATTTATAGCATGTTGATCAAATAACTTTGTAGTCATGTCAACGGCCGTGCTCGGGAGGCTACATACGTCGGCACTTGTAATTAGAACAGTCTGATGGCACAGTGAGCCGAACGCTGATGATGCTGGACAAAAATAATCCAGGAAAAAGATGAAAAGTCAGCATATATGAAGTTTTGTGCTGTCTGCTTTTGTAGTGGCAAGGCATTCTTATAAGTATGATTGGAATTTTCAGGATGTTTTAAAATATGAGAGTTAATATAAGAAAGATACAATAAAAGGAGACACTTCGTAGTGAAAAAAATTCATTATAAAAAATCATCACAGAGAATTATAAGCGTCAAAAAATCTAATAATGGCACGAGAAATGTAAATATTTATTCCAGTGTTTCTTTCATTAGTCTTTAACACATTAAAGAGTGACAACCACTTATAATGATTCTCAGAAAATTTCTTTCGAGTTGCATCAGTTTCACTTCTTAGAAACATTTGAAATACACCTAATATTTTGCCTAAAACTTGTTGTATCTTACGCTTAACAAGTGACAAAGAATATTTTTTTCTGAACAAATTAATATCACTTTTCTCTAATCAGGAACTACCACCATCCCGAACGCTGTCAATTCTAACCATACAAAAATGTGCAATTTGTATTTTGGCCTGGGTCCAACCGATGGCGGTGAGTGCACACTGTGCGGCCATTAACATATTAATGCAAAACGTTATTAGGCGGTAACTGATGGCCAGCTTAGACGGGCATGTTCGGTGTTAGCTGATAGCTTCACGGCCCTGTGATTATCGGGTGAGTAGAGTTCCAGGTGGATGGACATTGGTGGAAGATATAGCAAGGAACCTATCTGGTTTAATTTGAGAATATGTTTGATCAGTTTTGTGAGATTAATTGCGAGGATTTGGCTTTACGATTTCGTTGCTCTATTTTACTCCAAAAATTTATTCAAGCTGAAGTAAGAAGATTAATTTTGAAAACGTTATTTGGATTTCTTACACCTAAAAATAATGAAAATGTGACGTCACTTTTTTACTTTAATGTGGATGAGAGTTTAAGGTCCGTATTACAGAACATTCCTCAAGCCCAGTTTGATCTTTAATCAGTTGATCACTGTTTAAGTATAGAATCAGTACTTGAGGAACGGTCTTATTCCGTCAAATCGAGCCGATCGATTGGTTGATTACAGATCAAATCACTGCTTGGGGTCGAATCTACGAACTGAGTAACGATCTAGAATAAAGCCAAACTCAGCTGAACTATGATCAATGAATCTATGCTTGAGGAATGTTCTAAAATTAAAAGGCGACTCAAAACTAGTTTTAAACAGAGATTAATGCTTGAGTTTCGTTCTGTAATACGTACCTAAGTTTAGTAAGTCTAATTGCACATAGACCAAGTTGTTCGAGACACAGCTGATCGCTATTTGTTTGCAAGTGCTGCTACCGTTTGGTGTATGGCCTGCAGCAAAAAACAAATGGCGATCAACTATGTCTCCAGCAACTTAACCCTTAATAAGGCAAAGGGAATATATTTCCCACCAACTTTTTTGGAAGATGTCGCGGAAGCCACCTTGTCATATTATTATTTTTAAGCCGAGCATTGTATTATCGTTTGATTTGCTATTTAGTTTAATAGAACATAAAAATAAAGAGACACTACATTAAAAAAACATTTTTTTTATTGTTTACAAAAAATTGCCAAATTGTTTATTTACTTTTCTTAAAACCTTATGCCCCTATTAATGGTTAAAGGACCACGCGCGGTTAGAATTAAGACTGATATTGAAGTCTTACTGCTTATTGGTTGCTTTTAGTGGAATTAACCGGAAGTTGACGCCAGTAAATATTACAGTTAAAATAATATACACTGGCCTGCAAAAATAAGTATCACACTTTTAAAATTTCAATTTTTTCTAAACTATAGAAGTTAGAGATTTAAAATAAAAAACGTTTTATAGCAATTTTTATCAGCTTTCTTTGAAACTATAGTAACAAAGTTAAACTCTTTTTGAGTCTTTTTTGTTTCGAAAATATATCTTGTGTACTTAAAAAGTTATTGCAATTTTAAAAGTGTGATACTTATTTTTGCAGGCCAGTATAGTTTACATTACACAATCAGCCCATTACTGTCGCACTACTGGGCACGGGCCTGTTCTCAGAATGAGAAGGGCTAAGGCCTTGGTCCACGATGGCCTGGTGCGGGTTGGCAGACTACATACATCCTCAAGAACTTTTTGAAACCCTCTCATCTGTGCAGGCTCCATCACGATGTTTTCCTTCACCATTAACGCAAGTGATAATCAAATTCTCATCCGCACATAAATTCGAAAACTCTGATGTGTGGGCCGGGTTGAACTCAAACCCTTCCCGCATGGAAGGCAAGCGTTCAACCGCTGGAGTGTAGTCAACGTACTCGTGAATTTTTATACAAATTTCCACCCCCAATTTTACCCCCTTAGGGGTAGAATTTCCTAAAATCCTTTCTTAGTGGATGCCTACGTCACAAACGGTACCTACTGTCCAAATTTCATGTTTACAGCTTCAGTGGTTTAGGTTCTGCGTTGATAAATCAGTCAGTTAAGACAAGTAATTATATATGTATAGATAAATAAATCGTTGTAAATCGACAATATTAATATGCAGTTCATTGCGCGTCCCAAAAGCAATAAAGTATAAATCTTAGCAATTAACTGCGCTACGGAAGACGTTTTATTATTAACCGACTACATACTGCTTACCGTAAAAGGTGTGGTAAAAGTAATCGCCGTTCTAAACTACGGTACCTACTTACGTGGTTAATGTTGTAACTTAAACGACGCTTACCTGTAAATAAAACATAATACAACATTATTATAAATATTTCATTGTGATTGACAATTTCAAGTGGTATTAAAAGAAGGTACATTAAGAGGTTGGCGTCAAGCCAGCGTCCCCACCAACGATTCCAGGATTTTTGTTATATCCAAAAGATAGTGTCTAAATAGTGACAAATAGTGACCAAAACAAAATAATTAGTGACTCAATAATTTTCGAGTTATAAGCAGCTATTAGTGGGGACGCTAGCTCGACGTCAAGCTAGCGTCCCCACTAATAGCTGTTCCCGATGATGGTAGGTTATTATTTATAATTTTTTAAATAAATGGGTTTTTTAAATTTGTATTTTATATTATAATTATGACGAATAAAAGAAAATCCAGTTTTAATCCAAAGATACTATTTATGAACAAAAAAATCTTTATCAAAACATCGGGATCATAACCAAAACGTCGCAAAAACATGCTATGGCTCTTTCCTCAAAAAGACATTCCAGACGTCGCATAGTTTTTAATACCATATCACAATGTCTGGACTTTAAATGAGAATTTGACCTCTGAGTTTGTTTCGGCATTTTTTCTTAAAGATAGTCAGATATGGAATGCCGGTGCCATCTAGTCTTAAAAGAGTCCGTAAAAAAAATATTTACAGAAATAAAAATAAAGTATCTATCAAAATAACTTTCTTCCCATTTCTCCGTGGTATATAAAATTATTCTCTTATTGTTGTTACAAACATTGTGTTGCATACAAAGTTGATAAGTGGTTGTAAGTCATAACTTCTAATAAGTAAAGCTGAGTGCACACTGGCTGGCGCTAACATACTTAATTAGAAATTGCAGGAAGTTTGGAGTTCAGTTGAGAACTTCTTGTATGCATGTTTGAATACATCAATGTTTGTTTTCATAAAACCTACATTTCTACATAAATTGCTTTAAAAGTGAAAAAATAAGTAGGTATGCATTATTCACGTATTGTAGATACGAAAACTTAAAGCGAAAAACTTTACGAGTCTATTACGACAGCACAAATCCTTTTAATATGCATTCTAAAGCAATTTATTCATTTGTAAATATAGGTATTATGTTTATAAACAGTGTATCAGGAACAAGAATTGAAGTGTTTCAGAAACATCATACATGTTGCGGTAAACACTACTGATAGTTTTTGATGGCAAAAGTTCCGAAACATTGTTTCTAAAAATGTTTCCGTCATTATTAGAAACATTGTTTACAAGTGAATTCATGGCTGTATAGTCTGTGGAATCAATAAAATAAATAAAAAGAATGTCCACAGTAACGAAATGAAATGATTTACGCCAATTATGAATCTTCTTCACTCTTCATCTTTCCCTCACCACTGAGTATCTAATACCTATTTTGAAGTTACATAACTCCAAAAGCGAACTGCTCTCAAAATTTTTACAAACAACTCTACGGTCAATATGAACTCCTCCTAACGCAAGTCATGCACGGCTTGCATGCGCCGGCGCCGTCGCTCTCGTATATCTGTCACTTAATCGGCGCGCGCGCAACGCTGCAGCGTTTAAATTGAAAGCCCATTGAGAACCGACACACATTAACTATAGGAATTCGCGGACTATGTCTATGTATGGAGGGATTTGTGTATGTAATCATACAAAATTAGAGGGCTAGCTATTTATAGAGTAAGCTGACTAAGTTCATTCAAAATGGTAATAAGTACCTAATAAAGATTGGCTAAGTTTCTGAATGCTGAACAATTATGTATTTGCGGTGATTATAATTGGTGTATGTATGTATTTATATTGAGAAGAACATAATTTTAACTGCCTCGTTGGTCTAGTGGTGGTAAACGCTGCTGCTGATCGTAAGGTCCTGGGTTCGATCCCCAGGTCGAGCAAAGTGTTATTGGATTTTTCCATGTGGAATTCCTCAGTAGCAGCACGGAGTTTGGATTTGTGCCCGGTTGACGGCAATAGGCTCGCCCACTGTAACATGGGACTTATACATAACGGCGAAATGAGGGTGTTACTATACACTTCTGTCCAACCCTTCGGGGAAGACTGGCCTGATGAAGGCACGGCTAAATGCGCGGAAATCTTGCACGTCACCTCATCATGCGCTCATCGTCATCTTCCTGCCCTTATCCCACACTAGGTGGGGTCGGCACAACATGTATTTCGTAAATCCATCTTTTTAGAAGATTTGGCTTATTGTTTTATGACCGGCCACCTGCCTGACATCAACCCTCCTTGGGAATATTCGTTGCGCCGTCGCGCGGGTGTCCCAAAATGATATGCTTGTCAATCTTATTGCCGACAACTTGAAGTTCCTCGACCTCATTCACTTCATCGTGCGCTCATTTAATTAAATTAATTAGCCACACATATTATTTCTAATGAATAATGCATAGTTTTAATTAGCACCGCACAGCCATATTTGGCATCAAATGCTATGAAAAGCGGTTACTCTCGTGATCTTATACAACATGAAACTTTAATCTCAGCCGCTAAATGACGAAGTCGTTCAAATATTTTAGAGGCTTTTAAATCGCAAGAGTAGGGTAGCAAGTTTATTATGATTCTACATTGTAACCACATTGTGTCTTGACTTTAAAGACGTATAACTGTTTATTGGGCTATGTACCTTAGGTACTCGTAAAAGTAAGTGTAGATGACATTTAAGTCAATTTTCTATAAATTTTTATGAACGTTTAGTCAAGATGCGATTAAGTAACATTGTTGGTAACTATATTGTGTTTGGTATACTTAATTAAACTTTAGTTAATTAGACAACTGGATACCTACTACGAGTGCGCTCTTTGCTTGTATTACTTGCTATAGAACTAACTAAAGTGTAATTTGTTTTTTTGATGTGGAACATCAGTCAGGCAGGCGGCCGGTCATAAAACAATAACAGCTAACAACATGGATTTATGAAATATATGTTGTGCCGACCCCACCTAGTGTGGGATAAGGGCAAGAAGAAGAAGAAGATGTGGAACATCTGATTCTGCCGTCCGGCTGTGAGAGCGGCTGTTGCGTGGCGACGCTCGCGATGGCAAACACACGACGGCAGACCTTCGTAACTCTTCGGCTCTCCTCGATTTGATTCGGCCAGTTTTTTTACAAAATGAGTTTCGATGTTCTACATCTGCCAGGCATCTCACGACGCCTTCAGTTTTTTTTTATTAATATGTATTTTATCATACCTGGTAACTCCGTCAAGTTTAACCCTGTATATAATAACTGGTAAAACAGTAGTTAGAGATGAAAAAGGTGATATACCTATCAATAAATAATTATGACTATTAATTTAGATAGTTTATTAAATTAAAATACATAAATGATGTATAATACTTTATTATTATTTACAGTTACTAAGTTTTTATTAGACACACTAGTTAAGTTTATAACTACAATAAACTTTGACTTATGATACTGTTTCATAGGTAACTGTTTGGTCTACCGTTCGATATAAGCAAATATTTTAAGTAATTTATTTATTTGCCATCTACACCCGACGATAAATGAAGCTGTATATTTCCAGTATAATCTGACCTATCTTTGTAAGAAAATTCCGTCCGAAGAGAGGTCAGCATAAACTGGAAATGTATAGCTTGTTGTGTCGTCGTGTGTACAGATCCGTTTAGGGAACGTACCCATACTACGTGACCCATTTTTTTACTGTTTTTTATCCCCCTCCCCCCCTCGGTGACCACCCTCTAGTTCAAATCATTTTTTGCAAACAGAAAGTTAAAAAAATAATGACTCATATGTGCGACAGTGTTGCCACCTGTAAGTTCAAAACGCGCTAAACTCTGCGCACCATATTTGAGTATAGCTCGAAAAACCTCCAGATTTCCCTAGATGATATTGACTACGTGACGAAAACCTAAGACCCCACCCCGCCCCTGTGACCAAGCGTGGTATTTTGAAGACACCCCTCCCCCCCTGAGCGGGTCACGTAGTATTGGTACATTCCCTTAATTGCATTTTTTTAATGTGTACTTTTAAGTATTTTGTCATTGTATGGCCCCTAGCATATAAGTAGCCACCTGCTACCCAACAACGGTTGATGTAAACGGACTTTATTAGTTAAAGTCTATTTACACCACACATAAACTTACTCCACCACTAAATTTTCCCACTGTAGTAGATAGTGCGAAGCGTCATATGCATTTTGAAGTGAAAAACTTAAAAAAAGAAAACAGAAAAAATACGAATATTTTTGCCAAAAACACGGCACAGCGAGCAGAGACCGCAGAACGATTTATTTTAATAACATTTCAACGTGCGCATTCCACGAAAAAGTGTAACAAGTCCTTAACAACTTATTCCAGACTTTATGTCAAGGGAATAAAGCTGAAATTCTAAAGGTGTGGGGTTCGAAAAATAATTAATTTCGTCCGCGTTATAAATGCAGTTGGTAAACCACAAATATTGGTACAAATTCGTTTCTGTGTTTACGTAAATTTAGGATTTATTTAATTTGCATACACCGTTATTGTTGGATACAGTTTAAGTGACTGGTTATTTGTCTTGTTGGTCTAGTGGTCGCAAGCGCGACTGTTGAGCATGGGGTCCTGGATTCGATCCCCAGGTCGGGCAAAGTGTTATTAGGTTTTTCCATTAGGAATTTCTCAGTAGCAGCCCAGAGTCTGGATTTGTGCCAGTTTAATGGCAATAGGCTCGCCCCCACATGGAACTTAAAACATAACTGGCGAAACGAGGGTGTACTGTACACCTCTGTCCAACCCTTCGGAGAATACAGGGCGTGATTTTATGTTATTTGTCTATAGAAATAACCTGTTTTTTATCTCGTGCGTGGCTAAACACGTGATTACCAAACTGTTAGCTAGATGTGGTGATTCATAGTCATCAACATCATCATAATCAGCTCATTACTATCCCACTGCTGGGCACGGTACTCTTCTCAGAATGAGAAGGGTTTAGGCCTTTGTCCACCACGCTGGCCTGGTGTGGGTTAGCGGACTACACACACTATCGAGAACTTTTGTGAGCCCTCTCAGGTGTGCAGGTTCCCTCACGATGTTTTCCTTCACCGTTAACGCAAATGATAGATAATAAAAAGATGATCAGCACATGAATTCGAAAAGTCATAATGTGCAGGCCGGGATTGAACTCACCCTCTTCAGCGTAGAAGACAAGCGCTCAACCGTTCTGCCTAACCTTTTCCCAACTATGTTAGGGTCTGCTTCCAGTCTAACCAGATGCGGCTGAATACCAGTATTTTACACGGAGCGACTGCCATCAGACCTCCGCAACCCAGTTGCTGGGCAATGTCGATATCCTAAGGTTAGACCGGTTGTCAGACTTTCGGGCTTCTGACTACCCGTAACGACTGTCATAGGTATTCGTATGACACTCGGGACCGACTGTTTAACGTGCTCTCCGAGGCACGGAGGGGTCTCGATGTGTCACGAACGGTCACCCATCCACAGACTGACCGCGGCAAGAGCAGCTTAACTTCGCAAATCGTATGATACGCGCGGTTGTTAATTTGTCATGAGTTCCTCTAGGCTATAACTATTCCTTGCGTATAGGTACATACAGGGTGTAAACGAAATCATATAATTCCTTCAAACCTCGTGATGAGGCATTTTAGCGCCCTGAGCGAGTCACCCTGCTATCGCTCGCCGCGCGGCCATTTCACTCGAGGCGCTAAAATACCGCACGTTAAGAACAAAATGTTTACTTCTTGTATTTTTTTAATTGAATCTAAAAGTATCCCGTGCTGGGTTAATCTATGTCAGCAGTACGTCACGAGGTTTGAAGGAATTACATAATTTCGTTTACAACCTGTATTTCTACTCCAGCATTTTGCTACAAATCCAAATTTCCCTATAGACCCACAAACTCGTATCAGCAGCGATGCAGGCGTCCAAACAAATCCGTACCAAACACAGTATGTCAATTAGAGCAATTTTTGCAATCTCTCTGTACGCGGGTACGTGTATGTCCGAAAAATTCCCTTGCGAAGTCACGCCTGCGATGTTCACGTTTAGTTAAGCACGCTGCCACTAGCGGGAACAGGCTTTGTTAAATTAATAGGATAGTCTAGGTTTTTTTGAGGTTCGAAATTCAAATCTTTGTTTTGTTAAGCATAGGTACTTACTTAAGTAGGCGGTCGTTACAAAGACTGGTATCTTTATGTTCTGTATACAAAATATTACAAATAAAAATACCTAAAAAATTACAAAAGAAACATCTCTCGGTGGTGTATTTCATCGTCAACCCGCACCAGGCCCGCGTGGTGGACTGCTTAAACCCTCCTCATTCTAAGAAGAGGCCCGTGCCCAGCAGTGGGATAGCAATGGGCTGATTCTTATTATGAAATTAAATAAATAAATAATCTGTAATACAAATGTTTTTCATTTGCATGCAACTGCTGAGCATGGGGTTCTGGGTTCGATCCTAATGTCGGGCAGTGTTATTGGGTTTTTCCATTAGGAATTTCTCAGTTGCAGCCCGAAGTCTGGATCTGTACCCGGTTAATGGCAATAGGCTCGCCCCCTATTAAATGGGACTTAAACATAACTGGCGAAACGAGGGTGTACTAAAAATATCTCTATCGAACTCTTTGGGGATACAAGGCGTGATGTTATGTTATGTATGCACAGGGCACACGTCCTTATATGTAGTTAGTATTTAATTTTATTAGGCAAAATTCAAAAACTGATCTTTATTATATTGGAATGTCACCAATTCTACATATTTTATCACTATTATCGATCACTTTGAACACTATTGACAGAATTCACTCAGCACTCATCTCACTTCGCCTTTCAACCAGTTAAACTAACCAAAGATCCCCGACCACATCTAACAATGACAGTGTACTGCCCTCACATCATCTCGAACCTCTGCTGATCCGTTCTACGTCAACAACCGTGATCATAACGAACCGGGACGTGTCCAGCTTATGCCTGGATTATGGCGACAGTAATCTGCGCCTCTGCGTGTGCTGGCGGAGCGTGCGCCCGCATACATTAACAAGTAGTGCTGATCATGTGCGAGGTAGGCAGGGATCTAGCTGTATGATGTTTATTAATAAACGTGAGTACTTTGAGGCGAGTAGTTTTAGATGTAGGAGGAAAAATTTCCGGAAGCATTGGTTTAGAATGTTGAAAACCGTGGTTCAGGATGTGGAATTAGGTACATATATGATATGAGGTGGTGGAAACAATTTTTAGGCTTCAAAATGAGCTCATATTCTCGTTTTCAAATTGAGGATTTATGCCTGAGGAATAGTAAGATAAAGATACATCACTTTTAGTCGTTACAGGTAGTCAGAAGCCCGAAAGTCTGACAACTGGTCTAACTTTAGGATATCGGCATTGTCCAGTAACTTGGTTGCGGAGGTCTGATGACAGTCGCTCCGTGTAAAATACTGGTATTCAGCTACATCTGGTTAGATTGGAAGCTGACCCAACACAATTGGGAAAAAGGTAGGCAGAACGAACTTTTGTGTTTTATATCCACTGCTCACGTTGCCTACACTGCTCGCAGTGTGGGTGATCACAGGACCAACATCTATTGATGGATTTTTTGCTTATTAATGGGAACTAAAGTACCAAGATATAGAGGAAGATTTAGAATAACATCAGGTCTAGTCATACAACTGATAGCAGTCGAGAGCTGCAGTAACGAATGTCGTCCGACGAAGTGTTTGTAAGCGCCACTACATCCAACTTTGAGTAACAGAAATAATCATTAAAAATCCAATTCCGTTTCACTAAAATACAAATAAAAAATAGGTCAAACATTCCCGCACTATATTCAAACGACATTTTTATTTCCACGTATTGCCGAAGCACTTAAAATTGCAAACACAATTTTTCAGATATAAAAAGTTCGCGTCAAACAGTCGGTAAAATATTGCGGTCGCACTGTAGCGAGCTCGCCGCAAATAGAATAGAATTGAATTTATAATGAAGCCCATTGACGGGCCGATATGTTGGGAGAGTCTGGGGTAGGGATGGCCAATATGTGTTGGAGTGAAGTTATTGGAATGCCAGGTTTCCTGGTTATGAAAAGGAATTGAAAAGTGTACCAGATATTTATTGTTAAATAGCAAGTTTTGGTAGTCAATTCTGGAATACTGGTTACACCCATGTTACTGATGGATGATGATGTTTATTGTTTTGTGTTGTAAATAATGTATTTAATAAATTAATTATTATTAAGTTACTGCACTACCGAATTGGGAGACTGTAATGGTAGATGTAAGAATGTAAATAAATAAATAAATACTTGCACAGGTCTTTTTCTTGCATAAGGTTTTTTCATTCATGATACAGACGAGTTTATGAGGAATATTCACTTTCTAGAAACTATTCTTGATAGCACTACTACAGATAGTACACGTAGCGGAGATGAGAATGTTGATATGGATGTGTGGAGTGACGTGAATGGATAAAATAAAAATAAGTATATTAGAGGGAGATTGAAAGTGGCACCAGTGACAGAAAACTGAAATCGTTTGTCTTGGTATGGGCATGTGATGAGGAGGGATGAAACACATGCGACTAAGAGAGTGATGAATATGAATGTTGATGGATGGAGGGGAGAGGGAGACCAAAGAAAAGATGGATGGATTGTGTGAGGGAGAATATAAAAGTTAAGGGAGTAAATGATAATGAGACGGCTGACAGGGAAGAATGGAAGAGGAAAACATATTGCGCCGACCCCAAGTAACTTGGTACCAGGGCAGGAAGATGATGATGATGTATTCTTGATAGATTTGTGCAGTATACTGCTATCGACAATCCGACGACAAAAGACTTTTCCCCGTATTTAATCGAGATTGTCTATACTTCATTCAATGTGCTAGAAGTCTCACTGCTTGCACTGCACTACTGCAAAATGATATAACACTATTCATCTCAAAATATGGTAATCTAAATGCACGCTATTAAAAAGAATGTGTGGGGCACTGCACACCCCAACGATATTAAATTCAAAATTGGCACTTTCCAACATATCCGCAGATGAATAGGACGCCGCAAGAGCAATTCAATATCATCGTAGAAAATATGAAAGAATATAATGCGATCTTCACATGTGGTGTTGTTATAATATTGGTATGGTCGGCTCTGTTCTGCCTAGCCTTTTCCCAACTATGTCGAGATCAGCTTCCAGTCTAACCAGATGCGGC
The DNA here is from genome assembly GCA_910594945.2 of Amphipyra berbera. Taxonomy (NCBI): domain Eukaryota; kingdom Metazoa; phylum Arthropoda; class Insecta; order Lepidoptera; family Noctuidae; genus Amphipyra; species Amphipyra berbera. Next base: position 753,710 of record OU343142.1, on the reverse strand, counting down.
TGAATACCAGTATTTTACACAAAGCGACTGCCATCGGACTTCCGCAACCCAGTTTCTGGTCAATGCCGATATTCTAAGGTTAGACCAGTTGTCAGACCAGTTGTCAGACTTTTTGGGTTTCTGACTTCCCGTAACTACTGTCATAGGTGTTCGTATGACACCCGGGACCGACTATTTAACGTGCTCTACGAGGCACGGAGGGGTCTCGATGTGTAACGAACGGTCACCCATCCACGGACTGACCGCGACAAGCGCAGCTTAACCTCACAAATCGTATGATCCGCGAGGTTCGTAATTAGCCACGAGCCCCTCATTGGTATGGTCGGTATGACATCTTAGAAGTTTTAGCAAAATATATTTTGTAATTAAAACAGTGTAATAAAAGCAATGATAGTCTACCTGTTGAACGCTTGCCTTCCATGCAGGAGGGTCTGAGTTCGATCCCGGCCCGTACCTCTAACTTTTCGAAATCATGTGCAGATCAGAAATTGATTATCACTTGCGTTAACGGTGTAGGAGGACATCGTGAGGAAACCCGCACACCTCAGAGGCCTCCATAATGTTCTCGATGGTGTGTAGTCTGCCAACTAGCACTAGGCCAGCGTGGTGGACTAAGGCCTAAACCCGTCTCAGCCCGCGCCCAGCAGTGGGACAGTAATGGGCTAATTATGTTATGTATATGTAATTAAAGCATAAGTTCACGTGAAAAGGATAATTGACGATTCCCGCCATATGTATTCGGAGGAACACCGTTGTTAGGAATCGTGGGATTCGCTAATGCATTCACCGCAACCCCGGCAGAGCATTCTCGGGACCACACGAAAAACTTTTTAACTATTCAATCAACTCAACTATAATAAAAAGTTTGAAGTAAAATTATTTAATTAATTTCTTTGATATAACATAACATCACGCCTGTATTCCCCTTAGGGTGTGGCAGAGGTGTATAGTAACACCCTCATTTTGCCGTTATGTTTAAGTCCCATGTAATAGGGGTGAGCCTATTGCCGATTTCTTTGATATTGTTATAATGTTTATATATATAATTCGACTGTACGTGTGTATGTCACTGAACTCCTTCTAAACGGCTCTACCGATTTGAATGATTTTTTTTGTATGCGTTTGGGTGGCGCCCTGGATGGTTTAGATTCACAATTGGACCCGGTAGGTGGCGCTGCTGTCGGTATGTCACCAAATTTTTAGGGCAGGACGACGTCTGCCAGGTCCTCTAGTAATATTATAAATCTATTATGGTATATGCTAGGATATCACCATCCCATCGGGTATTATGCAAGGAAAGTAGGACAAAAAATATCACAATTTGTAACGGATTGAACCGATCGCTGCTAACGAGAGCCGGCTCTGAATCTTTTATGTAGAGATGCAATTGTTTTAATTATTGGTGTCGATATCGATAGTTCGGAATGCTTGTAAAGTAGGTCGCGAGTTGTCCGATCGGCAATCGATAGAAACACCAAGCTGGGTAAACTGGGCATTCATAGTAAGATAACCTTGGATCCTCAAGGGCAAGAAACATAAATCTATTTACTTAAAACTGTAAAAAACAGTAACTGCCTAGACCAATAGTGGTCGCAATTGCGACTGCTGAGCATGGGGTCCTGGGTTCGATCCCCAGGTCGGGCAAATTGTTATTCGGTTTATCCACTAGGAATTTCTCAGTAGCATCCTGGAGTCTGGATTTGTGCCCGGTTAATGGCAATAGGCCCGCCCCCTATTACATGGGACTTAAACATACCTGGCGAAATTAGGGTGTTACTATACACCTCTGCCTAACCCTTCGGGGAATACAGGCGTGATGTTATGTTATGTATAAAAAGTAGGAATTACTATATTTAATATGATGAGAGAAAAAGGTTGGATCGTAACAGCCCAAAGAATCACGAACAATATAAGATTGCAATTAAAAGTTGTGTTAAAAAGTTTACCAACGAACTTATTCAATACTTGACTGGCATTGCTAATTAAAACAGCAGAATTTGGCATTAAAAGAAATAACTGACGCTAATCTAACAATCTCCAACATTATTTATCTAAAATAAAATAAAAAGATAACACACGTACATCATCTTGTTGACTCAACTCAACAACACTCACTGATACGAAATCACGTATTTCCAATTTTATCGACAAATTCTATCGACATCCAGCACAACACTAGCACTCATTGCAAGTGGTCGCATAACGATGTCGATAACGAACCGCGTTGCATTGTTATCGACAAAATGCTAAGCAGCTCGATATACTCGGATTAGTGCTAGCGTAGCTCTATTCTGTGTTATTTTAACTCGCGGTTAGATCTAGGATTATTCAAATAATCTTAGATTTAGATATGTAGTAAGGTTCTATGTTTTTACAGATTATCCCGTGTGGGGGGTTAGAATATAAAACTTCCACGTGCTGGGAATAGACGCGTGTTGTAAGATTCAACAAAACCCAGCACGCTTGATGGTAGGATCTATACGGTCCGCCTGGCTAGCTACCACCCTCACATTAAAGTCTGGCGCCAAGCAGTTTACTGTGCTCCGTCGTGTGTATGTGAGAGCCAGGGGGTATAGGGGAATCCGTCTATATCTCTGTTTCTTGGATTCGTGTGCTCCATCTTAGACCCTGTCTGCGCTTACCATCAGGTGAGACTAGGGCCAAACGCGACCAAGACAAGAATAAAAAAAATAAAAAAAGATTATTACTTGGATTCGATTTGGTCAATAGCAAGTGTCCATGAAGTGTTGTGGCGGAACTAAGGCAAGGCCTATGTCCAGCAGTGGACTGTCATAGGCTGAGGGGATTCATTGAAGTATGAGTATATTATTATAAGAGTAGTTTTTGGTTTTATATGGCAGAAATCAATCGTAACACAAAATCGAGTAAAGTAAAGCAGTGATAGCCTAGTGATGCGACTGTCGGACTGCCAAGTCATAGGTCTCGAGGTCGAACCCAAGCCACGCACCTCTGACTTTTCGGATTCATGTGCGTATTGTATAATTATCACTTGCTTAAAAACGGTGAAGGAAAACTTCGTGAGGAAACTGGCATTCCTGAGAGATATTTTTCAACGGCATGTGAAGCCAAGTCAGATGCCCATTGGCGGCATAAACTCTGACACCAGGCTAGTCACTAACCACACAAAAATAAGAAGACAGGACGGTTCAAATTATTGATATTATAAAATCTGTTAAAGTATTAGAATTCAAATAACCTAATCCTAAGGAGGTATGCATACCAAATTTCTATTTGCTATTTCTATTTGTCTTTTGGACGTCACTATTTGGACCAACCTGTATATTTGTGTGTTTATTTTGTAATATTCCAATGGCGTGTTATGTCTAATAAATGATATTTTCTTTCTTTTCTAGTTTACGATCGGTGATTCTAGATTTTGTGAATACTAAATTGCTTTTATATTACAAGTTAGTATAAATTGACAACGGACACACAATGTACTTTGTTTATGTATGTATAAGTTACGTCCGCCCATCTGTAACTTAGTTACAGTGGACGTCCGCGTAATTAAAATAGTTTCAGTGATTTATCGCCAGCGTCGAACCCTGTATGTCGCTAGTGTCGCTGATGAGACACTTGAAGAAAAATGTGTGCAGTATTACAACATTCTTGGTAAAGTATAAACAGAGCTAACATCACCCGATTAACATGTAAGGTGTTAAAAAAAAAACTAATAAGTATTTTGTGGGGTAAAGGCTCATTTACACTGTATCATTGTACTCTGAAATTGTTAAAGATATTATTTTTAAAAGAGTAACCATGGAGTTTCTTGCCTGCTCTTCTCCATAGGAAACGACTAATTGGAACCGTGCATCTAAATTCGACCTTTCATAATAGGTTTATGTGAAATAAAAGGTTTTGATTTTGATTTTTGACACGGCGCAAGTTTCTTGAAGCAAGTTTCATGCTATCTTTGTCTTTCTCTCCGACCAAAACAGAGATAGCATGAGACTTGCTTCAAGAAACTTGCACCGTGTAAATCAGCATTTACTCGGTATCGGAAACTGAACAAGTTTCGTATAACAACTTTTCGAAATTCGCGTACTTTTTACTACATTCCATACAAATAAAATAAAAAATTATTTGATTTGTATGGAAAAAAAATACACGTGTTTCTAAAAGTTGTTCTACAAAAGCCAGCTTCCAGTGTAACCAGATGAGCCTTAACATGTTGTTATCTTAAACACAATATTAAAAGCTCTGTAGGTTCTAAACAGTTTTAATTATAGAGTGATTTGCAATTAGATGATAACCATCACAATATTAATTAATATGCTGAAAGATCAACTACATTTCCCTGCTAAAGTATTGAAACAAGCGATGATAGAGTACGTAGAGTCACAGAACAATACTCTGTAAGTACGCGCTCTACCGATGTGGCAGCTTTTGTGCGGGTGCACCGGCTGTGACGGCGCTGCCGTTGAACCGACTCTACCGCTCTACCTAGAGATGTAGAGCTGTTGCTAATCTTTGCTGTTCATACGTATTGTGTAGCGTTTTGGTGTAATTAATGATTTACGAGGTTTTGTTTATGGTGTTTTAATTTAATAAATAGAGCTATAGCTAGAAAGATAAAGGAAGAATTATGTATGTAGACGCTTTTTATTTGAGTGAAGTTGCAAAAGTCAAAAAAAGTATTTGGTTATATTAAGTTCTTTAATAGATTATTGTAATTAATTATTTAATTGTGAAAGCCGAGAAGGATAAAGTAATTAAGTATTAAGACTAGTACACAGAAATGTGGGAGTTTGACTCAGCAGTTGTTGTGCCGATAGTCGTTACGGCCAATGGCTTAATAGCCAAGAGCCTCGACTAACATCTGATGAGGCTCTCGTTGGGCGGCTGGGTCAAGGGCCTGATACAGAAAGCGGTACTTCTGGACACGGCGCGTATTGTTAACAAGTTCCTCTCTCTGAGGCCCTAACCACCGGTAGTTTGGACCCTGTTCCCGATACCGGTGGGCTACTATTTTTTATATTTTCAAATGTTTTTCTTAGAAATATTTAAAAATATAATTTATATGTATATTTAATGAATAAAAGACAAAAGTAGAGCGCTACATAAAACGGCAAAAATTCTTTCATCACCAGCTTAACTAACAGAGTGGTGATCACAGTGGGTTGATATTAGACCACACAAGGATACTGCCTCTTCTTCACATTTTAATTTTCTATTAAGTACCTACTCTCAATTTTTTTTCAAAATTTTTATACACAAATAAACGAGAATTTGATGAGAAACTATAAAACTAGATATGGCCTAGGTATATTTTACTAAACTCTTTCGCATTCCCAACAAAATACCTACACTAAAGCATTCACCAGAGAAATCAAGGACTGGTACACAATCACAATGCATAGTCCACATTCCAATGGTATCAGATCATTGTGAGGCGCATCCTGACACCATTGATGACAATTAACGCAGGCGCACCTCGTAATGCAGCTTAGTGTGTGCTGGAAGCGACTGTGAGCGTGGTTGGAGGGGGACTTTGAGCGTAGACAACTAACGAACTAAGTAAAGATTGGGTATTAGACTTTACTGTGCTAGACGGAAAAGGCGTCACCTCTAGGTTAGTGTGGTGTGCACTGCGCAAGCCCATTAATAGGTATTTTGAATCTTATCTGTTTAAAATTATGGCCAAATACTCAAACACTAGGTAGTTCCCAAAAGGCTCGCGCTGTCAATGTCACTTTAAGGCCAAGTCACATTATACATAATATACATAATCAGCCCATTACTGTCCCGCTGGAGGGCACGGGCCTCTTCTCAGAATGAGAAGGGTTTAGGCATTAGTCCACCACGCTGGCCTGGTAAGGGTTAGCGGACTACACACACCATCGAGAACTTTATGGAGTCTTCTCAGGTGTGCAGGTATCCTCACGATGTTTTCCTTCACCGTTAATGCAAGTGATAATCAAATTATGATCTGCACATGAATTCGAAAAATCAGAGGTGCTGGCCGGGATCGAACTTAGACCCACCTGTATGGAAGGCAAGCGTTCAACCGCTCACTGCATTTTTTGTGACATTATGACAATTGTGACAAGTGACATTGGCAGCACGAAAGTAACGGCGACTTAAAATTGATTAGCGTTTTAGTATTTAGCCATTAGTCTACCAGATTTAATTTGTTCAACTGTCATGCTTATAATCCTCGTAATAAAGCTCAGTGAAGATAGGAAGCTTATTGTGAATTGTCCGCTGTTTAATTAAGCCTAGCCAATCTGATGACTTCGTCTTATAGCAAACAATTTAGTAATTTAAAATTAAAACTATACTGGAGTTGAAGGGATTTTAATTTGGCCCAAAGTTTCGTACCTATTCTGGATCTATTACGTGCTGATTTTTAGCAGGTTACTTCCGCAACTTAATAAAGTTACAACAAGTTAGTCCGTCTGCCAGATCTAGCAACTCTACATCGCTTTACGTTTTAGCTAGTTGATTGAGTCGCAACTATTCAGGGCGAGGCGTGATCCGCTCTCGCCGGCGTGCATTAACTGCTATTGTGTCAGTTTCCTGCCTCACTGCTATAGCAATAGCAGTTCAGATTTAAGCTGCTTTATGCTATTCATATGAGATGTTAATTTGGTGACGGAGTGCACGTTAATCAATCAATCAACTCGACAAAGGCGTAGCCAGGTACAGGATAGGTAGGGCAGCTGCCCCCCCAGCAGGGTCTGGTTAAGGGCTCAGTCGAAGTGCTTCCGAACCGAAGAGTAAATAATTTTAAGCAACGTTGCATTTAAAATCATTCAGAAATTTATTCGCTTTGGATGTTTTACACTCGTTTTTGTGGCATGAATATTATTAGGTGTCCCTTGCCTGCCCCCACCCCCCTGAACTAAATCCTGGATACGTCCTTGCAACTCGGCCTTTGAGAGACTATGTCCTGACGTGTATTATCCGGCGGTAAAAGACCACTGCCGAATATGTGCATCTTCATAGACCACTAAAATGGTCATGAGGGCCACATTGCCATAACCACCAGCTTGGCACACGGATTGGTTAATAAACTGTCCACTACTGTTCCACTGGCACGGGTCTCTTCACAGAATGAGAAGGGTTTAGGCAGTCCACCACGCTGGCCTACCCCAGGTTGGCGGACTACACACACCATCAGAAACTTTTTAGAGCCCTCTCTGGTGTGCAGGTTTCTTTACGATGTTTTCCTTCATCGTTAACGCTAGTGTTAATCATATTCTGATCTGCGCATGAATTTGAAAAGTCAGAGGGGCCTTTTGCATGGAAGACAAGCGTTCAACCGCCAGGCTATCACTGCTCTCTGCTTATTGCACGCTTAAGGCAAAATAAAGGGTATCCTATTTGCATAACATCAAAATCTGTATTTTTATTAAGTTACTAGCTACTCTCCCACGGCTGTACCGGCGTAAATAATTTTACTACAGCGCCTCCTATCGGATCCCAACATAACTGCGATCTATCGTCTCGACAAAACAAATATATTGTGTAAATATGACCTCAATCGGTAACGTCCTTCTCAAGTTATGGCGTGACCAAGGGAAATAGGGATTCATTTAAATATATAGATGAAGAAACCTAAAAAACCTGCATACACACTAACACCTTTTTTGCGGCAGAGTTATAATCTTATCCTACATAGGCTTTGGTCCTCCCGAGTCCAATGAGTTCTTTGACCTAACAAATTACTCATGATACGTGATACGGCATCCATATTATGGTTAAATCTAAATCCATGGTGGAATCGTAGTATTGTGCCTTTCTTTAAGTTTCTTTATAACCGGATATCCGGCTTAGTTGCTTTGAATGAGATCTTTGAAGCGCATGCGCGTAACAAAACTGTAGAGTAGCGCCATCTGTGTTTAGTTTCACGTTTTGAGTCCAGAGAGCTATCGATTTATTGAGACTTGTGCGGTTGAAACTATAGATGGCGTGCTTTTAAGTTTTGTTTAAAAACTTTATCTAAACGTGAATAGTTAAAGAATTATTTAATTTTGAGTGAGAATAACATAATTAACGTTACATTTATGACACTTGTATAAAATAAATTCACATAAATATCTAAATTCATTAGATTTCTGAAAAAGGTACTTGAAAGTTGAAAATGAGTACGCTCAAATAATGTGCCTCATCACTTGTAATTATAGCGATTTCTACGGTTTCCTGCAATTATACATTTATTTATATCTTTAAATAAACTTAATAAAATCCTACCTGAACAGCATCATCCAAGCACCGTCCCCAGGCGTCACTGCGATCCACCAAGGTGTTCCACTTGTCTGCCAGCTTGGCCACCTCCCTCCTGATGGACCTGGCTAGCTCGCGGGCCTGCTCCTCCGCTGAACGGTAGCCGCGGGAGTCACCTTCATTCTCGCGGCTCGCTGGAAGAGGAGGAATGATTAGTTGAATAAATTGGGTATAAGGAAGACAATAAAAAAAAAATCTGTCTCGTTGGTCTAGTGGTGGCAAGCGCGACTGCTGATCGTGAGGTCCTGTATTCGATCCCCGGGTCGGGTAAAGTGTTATTGTGCCCGGTTGATGGTAATAGCCCCCTATTACATAGTACTTAAACATAACGGCGAAATGAGGGTGTTACCTACTACACACCTCTGCTCAACCCTTCGGGAAATACAGGCGTGATGTTATATTATAATATGTTAATTGAGTTTAGCATAGTCCGCCAATTACTGTCTCACTACTGGGCACGGGTTTCTTCTCAGACTTGAGCGTTATTATTAGGTTATAACAAATACTCTTGTATCTTTACCAATAATTCGGCAAACACCGTAAGCTTTGCATATTAAACCCTTCCATAGGTTAGTAGCTATCACAGGTAAGCAGAGATAGCCTAGTGGTGTGACCGTCGGACTGCCAAGTCATAGGTCTCGAGTTTAAACCCAAGGCACGCACCTCTGACTTTTCGGATTCATGTGCGTATTGTATAATTATCACTTATCACTTAAACAGTGAAGGCAAACATCGTGAGGAAACCGGCATGCTTGAGAGATATTTATTGACGGCATGTGAAGCCAAGTCAGATGCCCATGGCCGGCATAAACTCTGACACCAGGTTAGTCACTAACCACACGAAAAGAAGAATCACAGGTAAAATTAGCTTAAGAGTCTATTTATATGCCCAGATGGCAATAGGAAATGCTACCATTAATATGAAAAACAAATCGTTTTTAGCCGTAATAACCAGGTATTAGGTAATTGCCACCACTTAATTCAACAAACGAAAAATAAACATGTCACAGCCTCCGTGATAAGCAGCTCTTGCCCCATCCTCGAGCGCCGAGCTCTCAATATTTGGAGCGTGATAGCTCGAGCCTCGGTAGGGGGGGGAGGGGTGGGAATTTAATAATTACAACGTTACTTCCACGCCAGCGTTCTTCTGCGTTCACTTTGAATATTTCACTGGCATAGTTTCCAGGATATAGGAATAGTTACTGTAGAATTTGGTTATAGTATTTTGAAGGTTATTAGGTTTCATAACATTACATAACGCCTGTATTCCCCGAAGGGTTCGGCAGAGGTGCATAATAACACCCTCATTTCGCTGTTATGTTTAAGTCCCATATAATAGGGTGCGAGCCTATTGCCATCAACCGGGCACAAATCCAAATTCCGGGCTGCTACTGAGATATTCCACACGGAAAATCCCAATAACACTTTGCTCGACCTGGGTATCGAATCCAGGACCTCACGATCAGCCACCACTAGACCAACGAGGCAGTTACAAGGTATCGAGGTAGGTTTCATAGTGATAATGATATAAGCCTGTTAGTGGGTACTGCTTAACATAGGTTATTGCGATAGAAAATAAGAGCGATTTGAGCGTTGCATGGATGCAGTAAATACTAAGTACCTACTGTTGGCCGACGGACTAGTGATGGGTTACTTGAAAAGCAAAGGCGATGTTGCTATCTGCTATATTTGCTGCAGAAACATAACATACACAATAAGCATATTGCTGTCGCATTGCTGGTAACGGGCCACTTCATAGAATGAGAAGGGTTTAGGCTTCCTACCGCGCTGGCCTGATGCAGGTTTGCGGACTACACACACTATCTAGCATTCTTTTTTTCAAACCTTCTTCGGTGTGCAGGTTTTTCCTTCACCGTTAACGCAAGTGATAATCAAATTCTGATCCGCACATAAATTCTATAATATAACTTTTTAACAAAAGTATAACCGACTTCAAATGGTCTATCTCCGAAGTTCTTCATCAGCTCTTCACCAAATTTAAATGGGACCACTTCGAAAGAATACTCTTTCAAACAAAAAAGAATCATTAAAATCGGTTAACAATTACCAAAGATATCGCGGAACAAACATACAAAAAAAAACATACAGTCGAATTGAGAACCTCCTCCTTTTTTGGAAGTCGGTTAAAAAGTCAAACGTGCGCACCGGGTTTGAACTCAAACTCTCCTCCATAGAAGGCAAGCCTTAGATCGGTAGACTATCAACACCCACAGCAGTCAGAAAGCTCAGGTGTTTACAGACTAAACATGACCCAATAACCCATAACATTTACCTACATTCCTAAAAAGCACCACAAAACCAGGAATATTTTTATTTAACCAGTAAGTTTCAAGTCCACTCGCTTTGTCACTAGCCCACGAATTCAAACGAGGCACTCGTCGACCGCGGCGCTGCCGACCGAATATTTTTCTTTTTTTTTTTTCAACTTGTAACATTTTTCTCTTATAACGGTTCAGTAATTTAGTTAGTGTCGCTTTTTGAATATAGTTTTCGCATAGTTCTTTTAGAAGAATGATTTTAAATTATTCTCTGTTGTAGTTATCAGAATTCTGAGCGGTGTGTCAATGAAAGGTGCAACGAAGTTCAAATAGATTCATTTAGCTGGATATGTAAATAGAGGTGGGGGGTGAAGTTCATAATAAATGTGGATAAGTGTGTGCTGACTGGTGATCTATGTAGAATCGCAAGTTCAGCTTTGGACGTTCATGGGCATTACTCCGTATACTATGTCTGGCCTGATATGACCAGATTAATTCCCGCGTAGAATAAATATTTGAATGATTTAAATTTGGGTGTTTGTGCGTGTTTAGATTTGTGTCTGTAAAGTAACCCACAATTACAAGAGGAATAAAAGTGAAGGCCAACGTTTTTAAAAAAGAAACCTGTGTTCCAGTACTATTAAGAAAACACCATGTAACTCTATCTGTAACTATACAAGGAAGCCATTAAATAACATAACATCACGCCTGTATTCCTTGAAGGGTTGGGCAGAGGTGTATAGTACCACCCTCATTTTGCCGTTATGTCCCATGTTATAGAGGGCGATCCAAACACCGGGCTGCCACTGAGGAATTCCATACAAAAAACCTAATAATACTTTGCCCGACCTGGGAATCAAAACCAGGACCTTACGATCAGCGGTCGCGCTTGCCACAACTAGACCAACGAGGCATTAAACAAAAAAAAAAATTGCCGAATTGATAATCTCCTCCTTTTTGTAAGTCGGTTAAAAAAAGGGGATAAACGAGGAAGAAAAATACCTGTCATCTAAACAAGCCTTTCGGAATTCCACTCGATATTATTTTCACTAGAGTGGCAACACTAGCAACCCTGACAACCGCGCCAATCGACTTACGAGTTTGGTCGAGTTTTTTCCTGTCACTAGTTTCGTGAATTTTGGACAAAGCGGATTTTGCGTGCATTTTTGTCAAGGGATTTGGGTGAACTTAATCCTGAAATATTGAGTGCAATACAGAAAGATTTTGAACATTGAAAGGTTTTAGTTCAAAAGCTTGGAAAGGACAAATCACTATTCATAACTTGCTTATAGAAAGATCGTTGAGAAGTTTATAATGATGTGAAAAGAATTAAAAACCCTTAGGATTGTCAAACCCGAAATGTTGGTAACTGTAGGAAATACGAATAAATTTAATGGTTATGTAAACCTAGTGCATAATATCAGCAAGCACATTGGGCACCCGCGCGACGGCGACGGCGCAACGAGTATTCCCAAAGAGGGTTGATGTCAGGCAGGCGGCTGGTCATAAAACAATAAGACAAAACCTCTAACAACACGGATTTCACAAATAAATGTTGTGCCGACCCCACCTAGTGTGGGATAAGGGCAGGAAGAAGAAGATTGTAACCCAAATAACTTATTAGAGCATTGAAAAACTTATAGTCAAAGATACATTGATAGAATATTATTATGCTTTATTGTACAGTCAGCAACGAAAGTCTGTTAACACTTAAGTTTTTTAAATTATAAGTGTAATCAATAATATTCAAATTTAATCGGAACACATCTATATTTAATATTATAAAGAGGAAAGATTTGTATTTTTGGATTTTTGTATGTAACGAATAAACTTAAAAACTACTGAACCGATTTCAAAAATTCTTTTGCCGTTAGAAAGCACATTATCACTGAGTAACATAGGCTACGGGCGAAGCCGTGAGGACACAGCTAGTGTAACAATAAAATAACACAAACTCTTGACTATTATATGAAATTCTGAAAAACTGTATCGAATAATTTTGTGTCTTTTAGATGTTATGTAAAAGTAACAGTGTTAACCAACTTTCGTTGTTGACCGTACTCCATAACGATAGCAAAATCAGGAACAATGTAAATTAAAGGTACAATGGCAGTGTTATTGCCAAGAGCGATGTGTTCCAGACTACCTCTAGATGGGCAAGGAAGACGTGAAAGATAGATAATAAACATACATCCATGACCATCGCCAATGAAATGAAAACACAATTCACCTACCAAAGTAACAACAAATAAAACGACCTCCCGTCTCTAATTCTCCGATAAAAATGACGGCTCGAGCCGAAGGGCCGCTGACGTATTTCAAATCGTCCCCGGCATTGGTCCGCCGACTCGGTTCCATTTTCAAATTTACGACTTCACCAATGGTCGTAACGGACGATTACGTACGCCCCTATACTTTATCGATATAACTTTGATTTCTTACTGAATTTATGGAACAGTTTTCATTGGAAACTTACTATTGAAAGATGTACTTGGAGATTTTATTCTTATCTTAATGTTTTCGTATTCTGAATACTATCTAAGCCTAGATCTTGCTTAATGTCTGTCTGTCTCAGATAAAATCTAGGCCTTTCTTTCTCTTGAAGTTAAAATAAAAATTCTTAGTTTAACTCAGTTTCTAGGACGCAATTTATTTGTTAAAAACAAAAGCACTGGTTTTATTATAGTCCCGGTTAAAAATGTTTAACTGAAAATTTCATTTGACATTTCTATAAGCAATAAACAAAACTGAATAAAAGTAATAATTAATAAGTGTAAAAAATTGTGAGGTCCTGGGTTCGATCCCCAGGTCGGGCAAAGATTTTTTAGTTTTTCCGCGTGGAATTCCTCAGTAGCAACCTTGAGTTTGGATTTGTGCCCCGTTGATGACAATAGGCTCGCCCCCTATTACATGGGACTTAAACATAACGGCGAAGTGAGGGTGTTACTATACACCTCTGCCCAACCCTTCGGGGAGTATTCCCCGAAGGGTCGCCTGTATAGGCGTGATGTTATGATATATTGTAAAAAAAGAATACGTTTCAAAGTAATATTATACCTAACTAGCTGTGTCCTCACGGCTCCGCCCATAGCCTATGTTACTCAGTGATAATGGAGCTTTCTAACGGCAAAAGAATTTTTGAAATCGGTCCAGTAGTTTTTAAGTTTATTCGTTACATACAAAAATACAAATCTTTCCTCTTTATAATATTAGTATAAATACTATCGAGAAACGTGTTTTTTATTTTTATTAATCAGAATTTTATAGAAAAGAACACAACCCTAGGTACCATTGCTATCACGCAGTCGAGTAAAAAAACACAGTTTAATACATCGCCTGTGAAATTAAACATTATTTATATCGTCGACATAATTTGGCAAATACCCGCCATTTACCAGACAAACAGTGCGCCATCTTACCCCGAAACGGCTGGCTGTCAGACGTCTAATCCGCTCATCTTGCAAGACTGGCAGCTATCGCATGGACGTAAGCTCAGCACTTGCCAACTTGCCAATTATTATACCGGTTGCTGGTAAACCGGCATTTGGCTTATGACTTGAGTGAAGAGGTATATTGGGTACTAATTATGAGTTCAGGAGAATTTGCCAACATGAACCATTTCATAATTATTATTGTAAATTGTTATATTCATGTTAATTTTGATAATTACATAACAACATACCATCACGTCATGTATTCACCGAAGGGTTCGGCATAGGTGTTTTAGTACACCCTCGTTTCGCCAATTATGTTTAAGTCCCATGTAATAGGGGGCGAGCCTATTGCCATTAACCGGGCACAAATCCAGACTCCGGGCTGGTACTGAGAAATTCCTAATGGAAAAACCCAATAACACTTTGCACGACCTGGGGATCGAACCCAGGACCACATGCTCAGCAGTCGCGCTTGCGACCACTAGACGAACAAGGCAGTCAAACAGTGATAATTACATAGGTACTTGTTATAGGCTTTGGTATGGGTTTAATAATCACTGAAAGTAAGTAAGAAAAAGTAAGTAAGTAAGAAATTTCGTTTGCTTAAATGTTTGTTTTGTAAGAAACTCCAATCCCGACATCATGTAGATTAACGTGGGAAATGTCCAATCTTGTCAATCAATTAATTGTAATGGTATTTCTCTTAGATATCAAAGTCAATAATGTATCTGTTGGTCGTAGCAGAAGAGGCATGAAAGTAGAGTAAATGCCGTGGAAATGCGTTCCTTGCGAAGTATGTGCGGTGTAACTTTGAATGATAGATTGAGAAATGATGTGATTAGACAAAGTTGCGGTTTGAAAGATGATGTAGTGACAAAAATTTAAAGGAGTATGCTTAGGTGGTTTGGTCGTGTTGAGAGAATGAGTGAACGGCGTTTAACAAAAGGAATTTATAAGGCGGATGTCAATGGAAACGCCGATAGAGGACGTCCTAGAAGGACATATATCGATGTTATTAGTGATGTTCTTCACAAAGATCAGGTGCGTAGTACTCTCAACCGGCGTGCGTGTATGACAAGATGTATGAATGTGAATGAAATGAAAGGAGTATGTAAGGGTCGTAGCATGTGGCGTTCTATAGTTTCTGCCTACCCCCATTGGAACAAGGCGTGAGTTTATGTATGTATGTAATGTATCTAACACAATCGATTCCTTCCTATTACCCCAGATCTAGATTTTCTAGTCCAATGAAGATTTAACCTAACCAGAACTAATACATCTGGTGCACAAATACAAGCTCAGCCACAAAGCCTCCAATAGCCATCAAAACGCACTTAACCCTCAAACGCTGACCGCTTAAAAACATAATCGCCGAACGCAATCAATCACTGCAGCTGCCAATTGATTGGCGCCAGCCGATTGCTATCACCTTGTGAATGCAAACTATATTGATTGAGCCGGTCCGCACGGAATTTGCAATTAGCGTAGCCGGTACGCTTCTAATTGCGTTCGTTCGTTCATTCATTCACTCGTTCGCCGCTTTGTTGAGCTGCGCTTTTGTGATACAGCGCTTTGGGGTTAGGATTTGCGTTTCGTTGTACTGTTGTTTCTTTATTATTGGATTTATTGGGTGGTTTTAGCACTTCATTCACTTACCTAAAGTTAATCCTCGCAATATTTTTGTATTCATGGAAATGACATAGTTTAAAAACGTTGCCTTCTCTTATGAGAGTGTCGAATTGGTATGATATAATGGCAAAAGAAAATGTCTTAGAATAATTAATAAAAGTTCAGCACTGATCTTTTCCCATGTGGACGAGTTAGAATATAAAACTTCTTCAACGCACAGAGATTCAACCAAACCCAGCACTCTTGGTGGTAAGATCTTTACATTCCGACTGGCTATCTACCACTCTCACATAGTCTACCCAAAGAAGTTTACTTTGCTCCGTCGTGTGTATGTGAAAGCCAGAGTGGTAAAGGGGACTCCCTATCTTTGCTATTTAAATTCATGTGCTCCATCTTAGACCCTGCCTGCGCTTACTATAAGGTGTGTCAAGGGATAAACGCAACTAAGCTAAAAAATAAAAAAAGATCTCTGTATGAGAATTTGGGAAGGACTGCAGATGCATAAAAGGTCTTCTCTACATGAGAATTTGGGAAGGACTGCAGATGCATAAAAGGTCTTCTCTACATGAGAATTTGGAAAAGACTGCAGATGCATAAAAGGTTTTCTCTACATGAGAATTTGGGAAGGACTGCAGATGCATAAAAGGTCTTCTCTACATGAGAATTTGGGAAAGACTGCAGATGCATAAAAAGTCTTCTCTACATGAAAATTTAGGAAGGACCGCAGATGTATAAAATGTCTTCTCTACTTGTGAATTTGGGAAGGACTGCAGATGCATACAAGGTCTTCTCTACATGAGATTTTGGGAAGGACTGCAGATGCATAAAGCTGAGGAACAAGTGTTGTAGTACAACTTAGGAGAAGAACTGCAATAGACGAGTTGATTTACTGACTGACTACCACCTCCTTACTGTTTCCCCAAACGATATGAAAATCAAATTCCCCTTCTATAATTGCATCATTTGACATCGAAATAGTTGTAAACTAAATTCATACTCCACAGCTCACTGAACCGCAACGTCTCAATAACGGCAGGGAGCCGGCATCAAATATGCAAATATCAGGCGATGTCAGGCAACAATCAAGGTGTGAATCGCCAACAGTCCGGAACAATGCATTTTGACGTACAGACAGACGGATTTTAGATACGATATAGGCAGAAGGTCCAGTCTGATAAATTCACGATAAGAGATTACATAAGTAAAGATAATTATAAGTTAAACATAACTTATGATGATGTTCTGCCTAACCTTTTCCCAACTATGTTGGGGTCAGCTTCAAGTCTAACCAGATGCGGCTGGATACCAGTATTTTACACGGAGCGACTGCCATCAGACCTCCGCAACCCAGTTACAGGACAATGCTGATATCCTAAGGTAAGACCAGTTGACAGAATTGCGGGTTTCTGACTTCCCGTAACGACTGTAATATGTATTCTTATGACACCCGAGACCTACGGTTTAACGTGCTTTCCGAGGCACGGAGCCTCCACGCTAGGGAAAACTATGGTTATGTCGCCTTTACCGACTAAAATTGCAACAGTGTTCCTCCAGGAACATAATTATGGCCGGGGACGCAGGACTTGCTAGTGTATTCACCGAACTCTCTAACTCATGTCATAAAAATTCACGCTTTCCATATTGTATAATAGAAACTTCTGGAACTGCCTCGTTGGTCTAGTGGTGGCAAGCACGACTGCTGATTGTGAGATCCTGGGTTCAATTTCTAGGTCGGGCAAAGTGTTATTTGGCTTTTCCAAATTTTTCGGTTGATGGCAATAGGCTCGCCCCCTATTACATGGGGCTAAAACATACGGTGAAATGAGTGTGTTACTATACACCTCTGCCCAACTCTTCGGGAAATACAGGCGTGATTTTATGTGTGAAACTTCTGGCTATATTGTTTTTAGCTTTGTGAATATTGATGTTTTAGCGATACGTCAGATGGAATTTGTATTTCGTATCCAGTGCCGGCCGCACAAAATGGAATCCTTTTCCATGTTTTCCATTTCCATTCTGATAGAGGACAGTAAGAAAAACAAGTTTTGCAGCGTTTTAACTGCTGTATGCTTTTCAATCTATCATAGTAACGCGAGATGGATTGCGAGGGAAAAAGTTATGACTCAAACGGCATTGGTATTGGACAGATAGACAGATATTACTAAGGGATGGTTGTTTCGCGACTACATTACTAACGGGTAACAGTTAAAAATGGCGTTAACGATGGTTAAATAAACACGCTTTGTCATTCTTGACATACGTCAAAAGAGATACAACGCTCTGCGTTTGACGGACGTTAAACATCCTCCTAGTTATTTTTGACTAACGTAACATACTTTTACTGATCGTTTGAAACAACCTGCCCTAAATATTGTTAGTGAGTGTAAGAGAATTAACGTAGTCTTTAAAGTTTATAATTATGTATCCCTGGTATCTGACAGACTGATAAACTCAAAATTTTACGAATTTGCTGTCGGATTGTGAATGCAGATTGTTTGTTAGTATTCTGGTCAACCAATCATTGTATTGACGGCAGATTAGATTGATCAGCCTTTCAGATATCAGGGGTAAGATTCGCTAAGATAAGCAATGATTATTTCCACAAAAATATTTGCTGTTGATGTTGCTAACATAAGAATAATCAAACGCCATCTATCGTCATGGAATAACAACACTATTATTGAATGTCTAGCAATAGATGTCGCCACTCACCTTCAGTGTCACTGGTGTCTGACAGCGGCGGCTCATTGGCGATGTATTGTCTGCCACTTAGAAGATTGCTCTCGACAACTGGTCGCTTGTCTTCAAGCTGTCTTCTAAACGCGCGGTGGTCATCCTGGAATAGAGATATAAGGTTATTATAATAGTAGTTCGAATTTTTGTTCACGTTTGAAATATGGCTTGGTCTGCCTTGTTAGTCGAGTGGTCGTAAGCACGGCTGCTGAGCATGAGGTCCTGGTTTCGATCCCCAGGTCGGGCAAAGTGTTATTGGGTTTTTCCATTAGGAATTTCTCAGTAGCAGCCCGGAGTCTGGATTTGTGCCCCGTTAATGGCAATAGGCTCGCCCCCTATTACATGGGACTTAAACATAACTGGCAAAACGAGGGTGTACTAAAAATCACCACTGCCGAAGCCTTCAGAAAATACAAGACATGGTGTTATGTTTGAAATATGCTATGTAGCGGTCAACTGAGAACATACTTTCCTGTACATGTCATGAGATGCAATCCATGTAAACCATGACTAAATCATACTACGAATGAAAATCCGCTTGGTTGCATGCTGACTAACGGCCGAAACCATAACTGATCTCAAACCAATATAGGTTTTTGACATAACTTCTATTGAATGTCTGTCAAAACTCTACATCAATCAAAGTAAGTACTTTTCTTTGAGCAAGAATCAAGATAATATCTAATATACCTCTGAGGGGAAGATTCGTTAAAAAATTTTACCCTCTTAATTTAGACATATTGTTCAACTTCAACTTTAAAATGTAAACTATTAGCTTAACAAGTTTTGTAACTGTTACAAAACTTTTTAACTGACTCGAACTAATCGATTAACTAAGAACTGCTGTAATATTATTAATTTAATAAAATATGTACCTAAGCTGATATTTCCCGAACATTACCCACAAAATTCGATTAAAATCGATTACCGTACCCTTAAACGCTTGTTAACATTCCACACATTCCCGCCACTAAGCCCGCCATTTTGTTGGTCGTCTGTCAAAAAATACAGAAGGACCACTTCTAGCAAAAACCGATATGAGAATCATAATATAATAATATGATTTATTTATTAGCATAAGCATAGTCAGCCCATTACTGTACGGGTTTAGGCGTCATTAGTCTACCACGCTGACGTGGTGGGGGTTTAATAATGGACTGCACACACCATCGAAAACTTTTTGTAGACCTCCCAGGTGTACAGGTTTCCTCACGACGTTTTTCCTTCTATACTAATATTATAAAGCTGAAGAGTTTGTTTGTTTGAACGCGCTAATCTCAGGAACTACTGGTTGGAATTAAAAAAATATTTTTGTGTTGGAAATTCCATTTATTGAGGAAGGTTATAGGCTATATAACATCACGCTACGGCCAATAGGAGCGGAGTATAAATGAAAAATGTTGCAAAGGCGGGAAAAATGTCCACCCGTGCGAAGGCGGGACGGGTCGCTAGTTGTGTCATAATTGTGTCACCGACAGTGTCAAACCACTGCAATTATTTTTCTTGCTTTAGTTTGAATGGTCCTACTGTTAGGTACAGAAGGACCATTAAAAACAGGTCCTATCTATTTTGTCTCTCAAAATAGCGTCACAACGCGGTTGATGTAGCCGACGCGATCCGCGGATTGGTGCGGTCAGATTATTTACCGCCGTGCGTTAATTGTTGACTCTTCTATCGAGTTACGATGACATTGTTTTAGACGAGCAGTTACATCACTATCAGGATTGGGGTTTGCACTATGAGGCTGTTTACGACCATGGAAATATGGATATATGAAATTCACATATTATTAGCATAGACCCATTTCTATACCGCTGCTGAGCATGGGCCTCTTCTTAGAATGAGAAGGGCCTTGGTCTACCTCGCTGGCCTGGTGCGGATTGGCAGTCTACACACGCCATCGAGAACTTTTTGGAGCCCTTTCAAGTGTGCTGGTTTCCTCATGATGTTTTTCCTTCACTGTTAGCGCAAGTGATAATCAAATGCTGATCCACACATGAATAACTTGAACTCAGACCCTCCTGCATAGAAGGTAAGCGGTCAACCGTTAGGCTATCACCACTTACTCCTATGCACTTAGAAATATCAGATTTTATAGGAACTCGTAGGAAAATAACGACAAACACATTATAATCATTAACTATCCAATATTTCTCAGTCTAATACTAGTCTAGTAGCTTTTAGAGCAATTTGAAACAACTTGCCGGGTTCCAAACAATTACTCTCGGTCGAATTGCTAGGTCGGCCATTTTGTGGTGGAACTGTAACCAAAATGGCGTCGTTTAGCTCGTTGACTAGCATCAGAACTGGCTTTATGTCTAGTTTTAGTCTTAAAGCTAGAATTCTCATGTATTTGAAAATCAATATCCATGTATGTTAATGTATTTCCATTTGGTATTTATTCTTGGGCTCGCTAAACTTATTATAGCAGTGATTACCTAGTGGTTGAAATCTTGCCTTCTATGCAAGGTCTGTGATCGATCCCGCCTTTTCGAATTCATGTGCGGATCAGAATTTGCGTTTACGATGAAAGAAAATTAGTGAGGCAACCTGCACACCTGAGAGGACTCCAGAAAGTTCTCAATGATGTGTGTAGTCTGCCAACCTGCATTAGCCAGCGTGGTGGACTAAGGCCTAAACTTTTCTCATTCTGTGAAGAGGTCTATGCCAGCATCACATCATCCTCCTGCCCTTATCCCAACTTATTTGGGGACGGTGCAGTATGTCTTCTTCTTCCATACATCTCTATTAGCCGTCATCTCTGTACTCACCCCCTTTCTAGCCATATCATCTTTCACACTATCCACCCATCGCTTCTTTGATCTTCCTCTACTCTTATAACCATCCACATTCATACTCAAAACTTTTCTCACGACATGTTCCTCGTTCCTCCGCATCATAGGCCCATACCATGACAACCGGTTTCCACACAACTTCTTCAGGTCTACGCCCAGCAAAGGGACAGTTAATGACTTTCCTTGACTCTAATAAGCTGAATAGCAGTTTGTGTAGCTATAGTCTGGCAATCCTTGTCTTGCTAACAATCTTGTCTTGTCAACTCTCTCCTTTCACACTCACACTTAAGCTAATATCTTCATACCTGTTGTTTCAGCAGTGCAGGCAGGTCGCCTCTGGGCGGGGCGAGCGCGTTCAGCTCAGTCTCCTTCCTGATGACCCACTCGGTGAGCTCGCGTAACGATAGCAGTAGTGCTGACCAGTGCTCCGCGTTGCTTTCCAGACGGTTTCTGTAAAGAATGAGGGGTTATTGTTATTGGTGGAATATTTGTGATAGAACGACATCTATCCTTAAACAACGAAAGGGTTAAATATGGCATTGGTTCTATATCCAAAATCTTAAAGGTCCGTAGGTATAACAGCTGATGAAAGTAGCTGAAAGAGGGAGGGGAACCCTGGTTTCTGAAAGTCAAATTTATTGACCCTGTTGTCATGTCTTACATCAGCTATTGGTTGATCATTATAGCCAATCACATCAGTTGACTGGGGATTTGAAAATAGAATAACTAGATGATTTTTATGTCGATGAGTAATTCAGAAACCGCAGGTGAGTGCTATGGCGTAATTTGGGGGAAGTCTGTCCATGACTTACCACAGGCTAAGTTGAATGATTGTCCACTAGTAATAGTGGTGGTGATAGTAATATCAAAAATCTATAGCAGTGATAGCCTAGTGGTGTGACCGTCGGACTGCCAAGTCATAGGTCTTGAGTTTCAACCCCAAGGCACGCACCTCTGACTTTTTGAATTCTTGTGCATATTATATAATTATCACTTGCTTAAAAACGGTACAAGAACACTCGTGAGGAAACCGGCATGCCTGAGACATATGTCTCGCCGGCATGTGAAGCCAAGTCAGAGGCCCATGGGCGGTATAAACTCTGACACCAGATTAGTTACTAACCACGCGAAAAGAAGAAGATCAAAAAACTTATCTATAATCTGAAATTATAATAAAGAAGCACTTAGTCGCTAGAATCAACCATATTAATTACAAAACCTAACATACGGCTTCAACAACTCCAAGTAATCACCACTTCCAGCCAAGATCGCTATAAAAGCTAATCCTCAATAAAATGAAGCAGTATAAAGAACAGCGGGTAAGCAGCGAGCCAGGACTATAACTCAAAAAGTTGGCCCTCACACAAAGGCGAAGTACAATTGCTGAAATTTGGCCGCGTCGCCCGGCTCATACCGAGATTTTAGATAACGGTAGGGATGGGACGGTGGTATCGATAGACGTTTATTTATTAAACCTTTGTGGAGTAAAGAGATTGGCTCTTGCTCTGCAGTGGCATACAGTGCACGTTAAATAATTAGAACCAAGATGGCGTCGATTGCGTGATCGATGCGAGGTTCGGGTCATATGATTCGTTTTGATTGTCCAATAGATTGCACTTGGTGTTCAAGGTCTGATGATGGAGCTAGGAGATGGATAGTGGAACACTTCAGTGGCTACTAGTAAACCACTCGTTTGGCAGTCGACGCCATCTTGGTTTAAGTTACATGACGCGCACTATACCTATCGTAGGTTTAAGATTTCCATAAATAAAAAAGGAAAGATACGCGAAAAAGACGGAACTATCAATTATCATAGCTATGTGATCGATCAATCGCAACAAACATCTAAAATATTGTGTTTTGCCCAACTGTAGAACGATTATTTTGCTCTTATTTTAAACATCTCTATTTTGTGCTAATCACTCCAAAAGGTGCCGAGCGTGCCTGACGTTATAATAATTATATTGTTGTACTTCTTCTTTTCGTGTGGTTAGTGAATAATCTTGTGTCAGAGTTTATGCCACCCATCGGCCTCTGACTTGGCTTCACATGCCGTCGAGAAATATCTCTCAGGCATGCCGGTTTCCTCACGATGTTATTGTTGTAGGTACTAGCTTGGTGATATATAATTTTAGATAATGATATAATAAAAAAATATCGATATAATATGTCGATAGTCTTACAAACCCAACTCTATGCACAACTTCAGGTTTAAGCTGTATTCAAGAAATTGTAGCGAGTTAATTGTAGTTGTGAGTTTAAGTTTATTTAATCTCAAGACAAATTTCACGAAATTTCTTGAAGTGTAATGATATCAAGCCTCACACTTCTTGTTTGAAGAAGTGCTATAAAAATAATGGTTCACAGATACTACGATAAATATGTAAACTTCCAAAAGAGTATCACTTCCAAACAAATAAAACGGTAGCGCATCTAAAACCGAGTAACATAAAAAACTTAAATTCTAGATTGTTTAAGATTAAATTGTTTAATTGGTTGACTACTAGTAATTTCTATAGTATAAAAGAATTCATGGAAAATAAATTCGCATGTTAGTACTAAGTGGAAGATTTGCATGCTAAGTAAAATTCTGGCAAAACATGTAAGCTCTTTATTATAATTATTGTAACACCATGTAGGTATACCATGTTTTATGCAAATAAAAACTTTATTTATTTATTATTTATTTAAAAAAGCTCTTACCATATACTATGGTACAACTTTGCAAAAAAGTGTAAGAAAAATGGAGGAGTCACATAGTCATAATTACAAAATTTTAAATTTTGAAATAACTTCTCTTGTGGAACTTTGGATAGTACTATTTATTTTAAATCAATTTTAGCGTCTTAATACATACATGGTCCAAAACATGGTCTTGGAATAGAGCTGCAAGAACGCTTTAGATTTTCAATTTTAAATCGACTGCAACCACAAACACATTACGACTATTTTACCACCAATCGGCACAGAATCGAACCTGCTTTCGTCTGATACAACAATGACTGACGCAGCACTGACAAAGATTAAAAAGTTGTTATAGACTTTTTCGTCTCTAATATACGAGTAAGTGGTACCTACTACAAATAGAGATGGGACAACTTCCTTTGCCGAAGATCACACGACGCAGTCTGGATCAGTTCCAAGCATATTAAAATGCTAGGGAAAAGTGCAATTGGGTTTTTCCATTAGGAATTTCCCAGTAGCAACCCGAAGTCTGGATTTGAACCCGGTTAATGGCTATAGGCTCGCTCCTTATTACATGGGACTTAAACATAACTGGCGAAACGAGGGTATACTAAAAATCTCCTCTGCTGAACCCTTCGGGGAATATAAGGCGTGATGTTATATTATGTTAATTTTCCCTATGACTACAGAACGAGATTTTATGAAACAATACAACATAAACAAAACACAACGAATTTCAAAGCACCATAAACCATAGATCCTACCATAATCCCTAAAGTTTGACAGCAAAGTGATACAAACGCAGAGGCCGCCCTAACCTAGCCCTCACAAAGGGCGGATGACCGCAGGTTACCCACCTGGGCCCTTAACCGCAGGACACAAGTTAAATATAAACCATGAGCGCAGAGGTTTCATCCTACCGCAGAGGGCTTACCGAGACTGGGATACGAATTTTTGATAGTTAATTTTTGATAAGATTATACCTAGTTATACTAATATAGCAGAGTTTATTCTATGTGTATCTAGTTTGTATGACGCTATTAAGGTACAGTCAGCAACAAAGGTCATAACTGAACACAATAGTATAGAAAAAATATAGGAACAGATGTAATATTAAAATATGAACACAAAGTTAGTTCTCTTCAGGGTAATCCCCCGTTTACACCTAAAAACAAGTTGTAAACATAATCTGTGTAAGTCTTTTTAAAAGAAATTACATGGTCTTAACACTTAATGACCATGTGTAAAATATTTCAAACAAGTGTTTTAAAGATCTACATACTTGTTTGGTACTTAAAGTATGCATATTTGTAATATTTTTTTCGAAAAAACATCTGATACATGTAGAATACATGTTTTATACCTAGGTGTAAACGAGGGGTTAGAGTGAATAGGCTTCTTCTGGGTAAGCTCACTCCATCGTTGACTTTGTCTCTGTCACCTCTGAACTAGACTAGAGTCAAGAGCAAACCCAGATCAAATAGAAAATAAATAAAAAATCTCTTGATTTACATAAAATGCTGAAAAGCAGTGTATCAAATAATTTTGTATCAATTTAGATTACATGTAAAGTGACATTGTTAACCAACTTCCGTTGCTAACAGTACTAAATTCGACCCTATTCCCGTAGCATTATGACTATTCTGGTCGACCCTTCATTTGTGGGTTTGAAGATGAGAACGAAAGAAGTAAGAATGCGAAGTTTTGGAATTTATTTTAAAAATGTTATAAATTTTCTTGAATGAGAGTTTGCTGACGTCACCACTCACCCTCCAACGGCGATATGATACTCCCATAAAACTCCCCATCATACGAATCTAACCATTAAAGTGAACGCGCACTACCGCGGGATATAGCCCAGTTTATAGCCCACTTTACATGTGATAGCAGAGATAAAAGTTCTACAGTACCGCTCTATAATACTGCGGTTAGTAGTGGAAATAAAGCAGGTTCGATTCTGTGTCGATTGGTTGTAAAATAGTCGTAATGTTTGGTTGCAGTTGATTAAAGATTGAAAGTTTAAAGCATTTTTCCAAGACCGTGTTTTGGACCATAAAACATGAAAACATAATCAGCCTATCACTGTACAACTGCTGGACACGGGCCTCTTCACAGAATGAGAAGGCTTTAGGCCTTAGAATACCACGCCGGCCTGGTGCGAGTTGGCGGACTACACACACCATCGAGAATTTTATGGAGCCCACTCAGGTGTGCAGGTTTTCTCGCGATGTTTTCCTTCACCGTTAACGCAAGTGATAGTCAAATTAAGATTCGCATATGAATTCCAAAAGTCAGAGGTGCAGGTCGGGATCGAACTCCCTCCTGCATGGAAGGCGAGTATCCAACTGCTATGCTTTCACTGTGGGCAACAGCTTTGCATGATTTTCATTATAACTCCTTCGTTAATGTACTGTATACTAAAAGTCCTTCATTTATTTACAAAATAACTAACAACAGGTTCAGACGGGTCAAATCGCTTTCAACAAATTACTTGATCAACTAAAGTTAAAACGTTTTTGTTGCTTCAATTTGATTGAAAGTCTGTTCAGACGATTCAAATCGCATGCAATTTAGCAGTTAATCAACTAGAATCGAATCGTGTGAACCTGGTATGTAGTCTTGAAGGGATAAGACGAATGAGATATTTGTCAATCTACTTCTTTTCCAAATCCCCGCTACCCGCTCACAGTCAGACCTCATCTTGAGCTCAATAAAATGCGTTCTGCATGCGTGTCGGTATAAAACAGACTCTTAAGTGATATAAAAAGATACACCATAACTGTTTATATCACTTTATTACGCATTTTACTGTTTCCACCAGATAACGACCTTGTGGAGTGATAAAACTATGGCTGGATGGTAATAGTTTGGCGGCATCTATCACCACACATGACAATTACGCAGCCCGATGATTGTCTAGCAGACTACAGCGACAACAATGACAGCTGTCAAATGAAATGTCACAAATCCTGCATCGCGATATCAAGATTTGATACGAAGATAGTATAAAGGTTAGTCGGAAAAGGGGTACTAAGTTGAAAGGGTGTTAAAATACCCATAATAATGGATAACTTTTGTTCTACAACTTTCCCCAAAAGTCAATAGTTCAAGAGAAATAGCTGTTCAAAGATTTCACAACAAATACGCTAAATTCTATCTATCCATAGTTATGATCAGCTGTGTTTACTATTTAGGTCATATTTAGGGTCCCAGATTAGAAACTTAATTTTCTGAATTCATAAATAAAGCAGTCAAGATTTCTTTTTGAAAAAACTAATATTAAAATCTTTTTGCATGAAAATAAACTGTGATCCGACGTGTTTACATTTTAGGTACGTCATATTTGGGGTTACGAATTAGAAACTCCATTTTCTGAATTCATAACTAAAGCAGGGATGAAGAATTTTTGAAATAATTGAATAAACATAATTTTTCATGTTTTTTTTTTATCGAATTTTTAAATTTTAATACTTTCTTTAAAACAATCATCAGTGATATATTAAGTGGCCCGCGGCTTAGTACCCCCTTTCCGACAAACCTGGTATACAAGTTCCCAACATCAACCGTTGGGTAGTGGCCCGCCAGGCATAAGACCCGCCTAGTTGGAGGATTCTCCCTTTTCGTTGAGGGAACACCATAACTCGTTGCTCCACAATAGTATTGTTTTACTGATACATTTACAGCAGTGATAGCCTAGTCGTGTGACCGTCGGACAGCCAAGTCATGGGTCTCGAGTTTGAACCAAAGGCACGCACCTCTGACTTTTCGGATTCATGTGCGTATTGTATAATTATCACTTGCTTAAAAACGGCGAAGGAAAACATCGTGAGGAAACCGGCATGTCTGAGAGATATTTCTCGACGGCATGTGAAGCAAAGTCAGAGGCCCATGGGCGGCTTAAACTCTGACACCAGGTTAGTCACTAATCATACGATAAGAAGAAGACTGTAAGCAGTGTTAGCCTAGCGGTTGAACGTTTGCCTTCCATGCACGAGGGTCTGATTTCGATCCCGGCCCGCACCTCTAACTTTTTTAATTCATGTGCGTATCAGTATTTGATTATCACTTGCGTTAACCGTGAAGGAAAAACATCGTGAGGAAACCTGAACACCTGAGAGGGTTCCATAAGGTGTGTGTAGTTTGCCAACCCGCACCAGACCAGCGTGGTGGACTAAGGCATACACCCTTCTTATTCTGAGAAGAGGCCAGAAGAGGCCTGTGTCCAGACATCTGTTTAATCCGTAACCTTGGACCAAGGTTTCACTAAAGCGGATTCAAGGATTGCTCACGGCCGCAACTTACCGCAAGACGTAAGTACAAAAACTCAAAACTTGTCTTAATGTACATAGGGGTACATAACCAAGCTATCCTTAGTTGCACTTCGGGTATTTCCGCCAGCCTTCGGATTGTTACGCTTCAAGCTTACACATGATGCAAGGATTATATAATATGTTTGGGAACAGAGATTGCAGTGTAGACTGTAGAATATTATTATAACAAGGCTTTGAACAGTGCGCTTGGCATTTTGATTAGACAGCATTTAAATGATAAGCACGCAACAGGGAGTATAAGAAGTACCTATACTACGAAAAAACTAAGATGTCGCATGGGGAAACTCCGTAAAACCAATCGACGACACGTTTGGTGGAGTGGTCGAGCGATTGGCTTCTGCGCTACGGGTCGTGGGTTCGATTCCCACACAGAATAAATATTTGTATGACCTACAGATGGTTGTTCCGGGTCTGGGCATTTGTGCGTGTGAAGATTTGTGTCTGTAAACGCACTCACGATACAGGAGAAATCCAAGTGTGGGGCAACGTTTTTTATATAAAAAAAAACACTTTCGAGCTGAGTGCGACTTCAAGACCACGAATGTTTATTAGTTCTGTAGTAAAAAATGATCTTTATGCTGAGGCAACAAGTTTGAATCGCGCGATAATGAGTGCTTGTCATTGGTTGTTCGATTAAGCTTGCCGATGTCACTTCTAAGTTGTTTCGTACTATACATAGAAGACTACAACTGCTCATTTCCGTTTAAAAAAAAGTAATATAATGAATGTACGAATAAATTAATTAGGTAGATTTATTAAAAAAACTGTCTCCTGTACCGTGGGTGCGTTTACAGATACAAATCTTCACATGCATAAACGCCCAGATCCGGAACAACTATATATAGGCCATACAAATATTTGATCCGTCCAGGAATCGAATCCACGACCCCTAGGGCAGAAGCCTATCGCTCACTCGCTGCACCAAAGGTATCGTCAAATTGGTTGTAAAGCTGTGATTAGTTAGGTTCGTTAGATTAAGTTACTTAATTATTTATTATTATATCAACCATTAACCCAAAAAAGCCAAAATGAGTCCGCGAAGAGCATTTGCCTCTTTATTGCGCTTCTACTGGAACCTGGCTGGACCTTTTCAAGATAACAAGCCTTTAGACCCATTTTGAGCTTAGGATGGGCGTCCTTCATACACCGGTATTCAATCAACGCGTATCTAGCAGGTTAGTGTCAGATATCATTATCACATAAGCTTATTAGCAACGAAGTAACAGTCTCTTCTAGCAACTTCTACAAAAATAGGTGGCCGATTCTTTGTTGAAAGCCTTTTGAATCCATAGAGTTTTCAATCCTCTACAGTGCAAAAACCGAAAAAATACGAACGAATTCACACGAAAACAGAGCTAAACAAAAGCAAATATGATTTACATAGATGGCACATCATAATTGAGTACGAACAGTCGACGGTTCGATTCCCCGTCGGGGGAAACTCCAGATTTATTACACGTCGTTAAGTTTGAATGATTAATTCACTGATCGGTTTGGGGCCAGTAGAATAGCGATTAGAGGAAAAAATATGCCATATTTTTTGCGTATTTTAACCAAGTGATAGGAAAAGATTATGATTTTTTGAGTTTTAAAAACATTGTTCATTATGAGTGATTTTCTTATTGTTGAGTTTCATTTCGGCTTCCACAGGATCGATTTTTTTAGCAGTGATAGCCTTGTGGACTATTGTACTAGTGTAGCCTTCGGACTGCCAAGTCATAGGTCTCGAGTTCGAACCCAAGGCACCTCTGACTTTTCGGATTCATGTGCATATTGTATATTATCACGTGCTTAAAAACGGTGAAGGAAAACATCGTGAGGAAACCGGCATGCCTGAGAGATATTTCTCGACGGCATGTGAAGCCAAGTCAGAGGCCCATGGGCGGCATAAATTCTGACACCAGGTTAGTTACTAACCACACGATAAGAAGCAGAGCGTGCGTGGTCAGTTATTCGCAAGACCACTCTAAATATGGTAACGGGGTTGGATCTTGTCTACATTCTTCTAAGTATGATAACTTTATCCGCTATTAAAGTTGTAGACTCATATCTAAATTCCATAATTATTTCATTTACCATTTCCGCAAACATTATAAATTATCTTAAACTAGCGTTTGGTTGAACTAGGAGATTTTTAGGACGCGATATGTTGGAAAATCTCCCGCCGTTTTTCTGGCCCAACGTACAAAATGGCTGCCTATATTAAGCATGACCGTTACACAGGAAAATTTAATTTTTTACTGAAGCATTATTTATGGAGTCGGCGATCGGCGCCGCTTTCAAATAAATGTACTTGTTTGCACTTCTCACCTAATTGGAAACCGATTTTTGATTAAATTATCCATGGATATGGAGTTATTTTGATGCCATTGTGTAACATAGACATTAGAAAAGATTTCCCCCGTCGTAAAGGGAAAGGATTATGTCAAAAGAATCAACAGTAGCAGCATCCTTTTGTACTGCTGATTTGATTACCACTTGCGTTAACGGTGAAGGAATACATCGTGGGAAACCCTATCAACCTTAGAGGACTACAAAAAGTTCTAGTGGTGGACATAACATAATATCACGCCTGTATTCCCCGAAGGGTTGGGCAGAGGTGTATAGTAACACCCTCATTTCGCCGTTATGTTTAAGTCCCATTTAATAGGGGGCATGCCTATTGACATCAACCGGGCACAAATCCAAACTCTGCTACTGAGGAATTGCACACGGAAAATTCCAATAACACTGCCCGATCTGGGGATCGAACCCAGGACCTAACGATCAGCAGTCGCGCTTGCCACCACTAGATCAACGAGGCAGTTATGTGTGGTGGACAAAGGTCTAAAGTTAAGGCTTTTGAATCCGCGGTCCGTAGCGCAGAAGTCAATCGCTCAGCCACTGCACCAAGCGTACCGTCAATCTATATCTCATTATATCCATTTCCACCACCTATTATCCACAAATCATAAACACCAATAGATCAACCCTTAAACACTTTATCTAGTCCAATATCCTTCCACGATAAATTATATTCTGATCAGTACCACCCCAAACTCAATTACCGCAGCGATAGTATCCAGAGTCCCTTTTGACAATACAATAACAATAATTTCTCTAATATTCACCATAGATTCTCACAAGAAAGGTGCCCCTTAAAATAATACTTCAAAAGTAACTTTTACTTCACAAATTCCTTCGACAAAGTGAATATCTAATTTTCCTGTTAATTGACAACCCTGGGTCCCGTCAACCCTTTTAATGCTGGAGTGGGACAGAGTTATTTAAACTTTCAAAGCTAGAGCGGGACAGAATAGGTTTTTAGTTTAATAGAAGTGTCCTGAATGTTTTAACTGATGGAATGGAAGCATTTGAAGAATTTTGAGTCGAATTACATTAATTAAATATTGTACAGTTGAATTATCAAGGAAATTGATATTTAGTAGGTGTCAAAGAGACTGAAACTTTGGGCTACGATCCGTTAAAAATGAAGACCTTTTTTTTAGGAATATGATACTGTAATATTGTTTCACCGACCATATTTCTCAACTATTTTGGATAAAAATTCTCGATAAATCTCGATTGAAATGTTAAGCCATAGATATTTCAATAAACACTGCACATCTTGGCTTACCGTAGTCATAATTTCTACTTACTATCGTGTTTCAGTATGAGGACAATAGACGGGTGATAATATTAGAAGGGGCGTATGCTTAGCAGCTGGCTCTCATAGGCCGAATCGATAACAGATACGACTTTTGTTTTTATGAAACATTATCGTAATCGTGAAATCTTACCACACATAACCTGATCTTCAACCAAAAAACCCCATCAAATTCATCTATTAAACAACATATTTAATTTATTACGCCACGTGATATTACCCCATGTTTGCCAACCCCATAAATAACAGTTAATGGCCTGTTTTTACCCAGCGTCTGTAAATACGTTCAACTTTTTTAAAGTCCCATGTGCCGGCGAAATTTGAGGGTTAATTTAAGCTCACGTATTCTGTCGCGTTTTTATAAGGTTTTCACGCGATATTTTATTTTACGAATACGCAAATATGGGTAAAGTTTGGTAAAGTTGGTAATGTATAACAGTGGTGGTATGGTAGTTATAGTTATTTGTTTGCAAAGAGAAAAATGTGTGTACAGATAAAATTTTATTGTAGGTATTTACTTCCCTGGGCAAATAAATTATTAAGTAATGCCCTTGCTTGACTAAATAAATTGAGTAGCTTTTCCATCTTGTCTAATGCCAACCGCGACACATTAAATCCTAGTCATGATTGTCTATTCGTTCTGCCTACCCTTTACCCAATTATGTTAGGATCAGCTTCCAGTCTAACCAGATGTGGCTGAATACCAGTATTTTACACGGAGAGACTGCCATCAGACCTCCGCAACCCAGATATTGGGCAATGCCGATATCCTAAAGTTAGACCGGTTGTCAGACAATCGAGCTTCTAACTACTCGTAAGGACTGTCCTAGGTATTCTTATGACACCCGATCATGATTGATATGATGAGAATTTATTAATTTGTTCGTAGTCAAAGGTATACAAAGTGTATTTTTTTGTTTTTTTTTTGTCTGGTTAGTGGCTAACCTGGTTTCATTAGCAGTGGTAGTCTAGTGGTGTGACCGTCGGACTGCCAAATCATAGGTCTCCAGTTCAAACCCAAGGCGCGTACCTCTAACTTTTCAGATTCATGTGTGTATTGCATAATTATCACTTGCTTAAAAACGGTAAAGGAAAACATCGTGAGGTAACCGGCATGCCTGGGAGATATTTCTTGACGGCATGTGAAGCCAAGTCAGGGGCCCACGGGCGGCATAAACTCTGACACCAGGTTAGTCTTTAACCACACTAAAAGAAGAAGTTTGAACTTCGAATTTTAGGATGCAAATAAATGCATTGCAAAGAGTATGCCCATCCATCCCGACACGTGGTTCTCTTAATTAAAAGGATTACGCCAAGATAATCGACATCAGCGTGCTACTGCATTTTTCTTTATTTATTTTTTATACGTGGGGAAATTCTCATGGGTTCTCTACACCCTGCGGAAGGCGCAAGGTCATGTCGGCCTCTTGCCGGCAGAAACCACCACGGTGTTCCTCTAAGGACCTATTGCTGAGGTGATAAAAATAATTATTCGGTTTCATTACTATTTTGCCAACCCCAAGTAAAAGCAATTTGCCAAATAAGTACGCAAGTAACTGTTTTTAATACAAGCAGCCACCAAGCTAATCCGAAGATCGATCTTTTCCAAATAGAATCGGCTTACCAATTTATTTCCTATCAAACCTTCAGCAGTAAGTGTATACAAAATGAGGGTGGGGGGGGGGGCTTTACAACTCTCCCCCCCCCACCATCGACGTGGCGCAATGTTGTGACACTTCACAAATTAATTCCTCGTCCAGCGAAATGAGTTTCATTTTCTACTTTTAGTTTGGTTCTAGGTAAGTTCGAGAATTTTCTATAGAAAATAGTTAGCAGCTAAATATGATGTACTTTAAATCCGTATTTTTTTGTGGTGTTTGGTGATTTTTACGGTTCAAAGTTTAAAGGTGTGTTTAATATGATTAATGGCAATGGCTTCTTTTGTGATTCGGATCGCAGGTTCAATTCCTGCATTGCAATTTTAAGCTACAGTGATTGAGTTCTGATGAAAGCAAATAAAAAAAATCCATTATTCAGAATGTGATTGTGATGGTTTTAAGTACCGTGATGGATGCTGCTTTACAACTTTCGCGGCCTCTTATAATATCCCCCTAAAAGGGTCATCATCATTATCAACCTTTCGCAGTATACGGACATACAAAGCGAAGTTTTTTTTTTGTAGGTTTTATTGCGATTTACGTGACTATGGAAGCTTCTTAGGACCCTCCTATTTTATAATTCAAATATTACATGTTTTGACGACACGTATAGTGCAGTGGCTGACCGATTAGCTTCTGCGCTACGGGTCGTGGGTTCGATTCCCGCACGGATTAAATATTTGTATGGCCTACAAATAGTTGTTCCGGGTATGGCCATTTGTGCAAGTGAAGATTTCTGTCTGTAAACGCACCCACGATACAGGAGAAATCCTAGTGTGGGCAAAGTTTTTTTTGTTTACAAAAAAAAAATGAAATTATAGAAATTATTTATAGCCGCATTTATACAAGGTTAGTCGGAAAGGGGGTACTAAGCCGCGGGCCACTTAAAATATCACTGATGACTATTATAAAGGAAGTGTTAAAATTTCAAAATTCGATCATTTTTATTTGCATGCTAAAACATTTTTATTTTAGTTTAGTCAAAAAAATAACATATCTGCTTTAGTTATGAATGCAGAAAATTAGGTAAGTTTCTAATCCGTGACCCCAAATATGACCTGAATAGTAAACACAGCTGATCATAGCTATGGGTAGATGGATTTTAGCATATTTTTTACGAAATCTTTGCAAAGCTATTTCTCTTAAACTATTTAGTTTTGGGGAAAGTTGTAGAAACGGCTACAACGGTTGTGTTTCGGCTACTAAGCCGAAAGGGTGTTAAAGTACTAACCCCTACTAAGGGGTACTAACCCCTTTTCCGACTAACCTTGTAGTTAGTTAGGGACAACACAACTTTACAAAAAACTATCAATATTGATATCACCCACTCCCTAAGGCAGTGTTCCGCAAAGTGTGTGCCACGGCACACTGGTGTACCGTGGGTCATTAATTGGTGTGCCGCGGGAAAAATCTATTTCTTATAAAATTATAAAGGCGGACGGAAATAATGTATTCTTTGCTTTCGCATTAAATACAACTTATGCTTTAAAATTAAGTGTAAGTTTCTAAATTGATTAAAATTTAAGAATAAACGATAATTATACGATTAAAATTTGATTTTTTATTTATGGTGTACCTACCTCTGAAATTGCCCCATTTCGTGGGTGTACCTTGAACACAAAAAGTTTGCGAAACACTGCCTTAAGACACCACTTAAACATTATATCAAGTATCAAGATCCTAGTTCCCCATACACAAGTTACCATAACTGTCACTCCACCCTATCTCTCCGAAATTCAGTACATTAATAGCAATTAAGACGAGCAACCATGACGTAATTGGTTTAGCAACTGGTCGCCGCAACGGGTTGCAGTTGCGATCGCCGCCGGGTAACGTGCCGGTTATTGGGTTAGGAGCGTATTGAATATTTTAGACGGATCGGATGGTGCAGCGTCCGGTAAAATTTGGCAGGCGCCGAAATTAGGACCTAAAGTTCATCACATCAGTCTGTAAACATCTACTGCCGAATATGGGCATACCAATGACCGGATAAAGGAGAAACTGCAATAATCACTACGTTTAGCGGATGATGGTGGTGATGGGTGAAGACAGTTTGTTGAAACTAGCAGACATTGTACAGTGTAGTTTTACTTTATATCGTTTACTAGCGACCCGCCCTGGTTTCGCACGGGTGCAATGTAGCTACTAATGTGGGGCATATAAACCTTTCTCTTGAATCACTCTATCTATTGTTGAAAATTGCATTAAAATCCGTTGCGTAGTTTAAAAGATCTAAGAATACAGACAGCGGGAGCGACTTTGTTTTATACTATGTAAAGATGTGTTACAGATTAGTTAATTTGTTTGAAACTGCAGCCACATTCATCCTCCCGATAATAAATACATTTCACCCCATCTTAAATGAGTGGTCTTCTTATTTTCGTGTGGTTAGTAACTAACCTGGTGTCACACTTTATGCCGCCCATGGGCCTCTGACTTGGCTTCACATGCCGTCGAGAAATATCTCTCAGGCATGCCGGTTTCCTCACGATGTTTTCCTTCACCGTTTTTTAGCAAGTGATAATTACACAATACGCACATGAATCCGAAAAGTCAGAGGTGTGTGCCTTGGGTTCGAACTCGAGACCTATGACTTGGCAGTCCGACGGTCACACCACTAGGTTATCACTGCTATAAATGATGCTGATATAATGGGTGCTGAAGATTGTGATACGACAAAGGCACACAATGTTTATTATGTATCTTTACCATATCATAAAATCACGCCCTGATTTCCCCAAAGGGTTCGGCAGAGGTGCTTTAATTACACCCTCGTTTCGCCAGCTATGTTTAAGCCCCATGTAATAAGGGGCGAGCCTATTGCCATTAACCGGGCACAAATATTTACCAATAATGAAGTAAAGACCCCATAGCTTTGCTCTGTTATCCAATCTTCCAGACGATAGTAAGAGCTATCACAGATAAAATTGACTGACGAGTCTATTCATAGTTTGGCAATAAAAATGCTACCATTGGTAAGCAAAACGATTCGTTTCTAGCTACAGGAACCTGACATAAGTACACAAGTCAGGAGGTAAACAAATTACTACAGTTTGATGAATATTAGACCGTATTATTGGGCAGTAGCCCGCTAGGCATAAGAGCCGCCTAGTTGAAGGATCCTCCTTTTTGTTGGATAAACTCCATACCTCGTTCCTCCACAATGGCAATAGGCTCACCCCCTATTACATAGGACTTAAACATAACGGCCAAATGAGGGTGCTACCATACAGGGTGTAAATGAAATCATGTAATTCCTTCAAACCTCGTGATGTACGGCTGACATAGATTAACCTTGCATGGGATACTTTTGGATTCAATAAAAAAACACAAGAATTAAACATGTGTTCTTAACGTGAGGCATTTTAGCGCCCTAAGAAAATTGCGCGGCTGTCGCTTGCCGCGCGGTCATTTAACTCGGGGCGCTAAAATGCATCACGTTAAGAACACACATGTTTACTTCTTGTAATTTTTTTTGTTGAGTCCCAATGTATCCCGTTCAGGATTAATCTATGTCGCAGTACATCACGAGGTTTGAAGGAATTACATGATTTCGTTTACACCCTGTATAATACCCCTCTGCCCAACCCTTCGGGGAATACAGGCGTGATGTTATGTTATGTGATGAATATTATTTAACAAACTCTCTGGTTTAAATAAAACACACAATACAAAATACATGAAACCTCAAACCTTGTTTTATTGCAACGTTTCCGAACGCACTTTTTTTAAATGTCATACATGAATGACAGATTGTCCGCTGGCGGGAAAAGCACGACACGAGTTTTATATAAATGAATGGACGAGTGTTTTTTTTTGCGTTTAAATGCGTAGTATCCTCACGCTGTTTTTCCTTTGATGTAAGTAGAGACATGAGCATTAGGTGGTTTGGTCATGTTGAGAGAATGAGTCGGCATAATTTTATTTTATTACTAGCGGCCCGTCTCGGCTTCGCACGGGTGGACATTTTTCCCGTTTTTGCAACACTTTTCATTTATGCTCCGCACCTATTGGTCGTAGCGTGATGTTATATGGCCTATAACCTTCCTCGATAAATGGACTATCCAACACAAAAATATTTTTTTTAATTCCAACCAGTAGTTCCTGAGATTAGCGCGTTCAAACAAACAAACTCTTCAGCTTTATAATATTAGTATAGATTAATCATGATTATGATACAATTATTTTGAATTTTATTTTATTATCTCTACTACCTATTATTAATTGATTTAACAATTTTGGTGAGAATATTTTATTATTGTTTGTTAATTTTATAAGTATCCTTTTTTGATTTTTAACCTGAATTATACTCAATAGATATGTTTTGTTAAAATATTTGTACAAATATTTTTGGATTAGGCTAGACATAGCGTTCACTAAAATAGTACCACCCGTAGTTACATACAATATTTTATTTGTAGAACATCTTAATCTTTGTTCAACATTCTACAAATAAAATATTTTGAATTTGAATTTAGAACTCACAACCAGCGTGCGTGTATGACAAAATTATGAACGTGGTTGAAGCGAGCGGAGTACGGAAGGATCTAGCATGTGGCGATCTGTAGTTTCTGCCAACCCCCGTGGGAAAAAGCTGTGATTTTATCTAAATAATTAAAAAATCTGCACTGACCTGATAGCCATACTCTTCGCCTTGAGATGGTGCCATCTCTGGTTCATTTCGTCGAGCCTCCTCTGCAGCATGACAGCGTCTTCCTGCGAGGACAGGGAGCCGAGCAACCGGCGGCCTGTCCCCGTGAGCGACGCATACACATCGCGGTGGGTCTCGATCTCCGACTGTAGGTCCTGGAACAATGATGAGGAAGAATTAGACTGATGTTCCTTATGTGTATGTTCTACTCGTCTGATACAAGTTTGCAGCTACCTCTTCTGCACTAACCGTACCGCGCCTCAGGCGGTACCCGCTTAGTACTGATAGCATTGTTGCCATCAATGGTACCGATAACTCGAAACGTGCTCGAAATATATGGGTAGTTGGTCTGTTTTAATATTAGATAGTAAAAACGAAAGATTTGCGGGTAGTTTCTTCTGGAAGAATGTACATCTCTGCAAAAAAGAGTACGAAAAACTAGGGGCGCCACTAGTCATACATTAAACTTACATAAATAATTTTAACCTTAAAAATAACTTATCTGGTAGAATTTTTGAATACTCTTATTAATTAATTAAATCAATTTGAGCGTCCACAACCTTCTCTTTTAAATATGATGTCTGTACGAAGCAGATTAAAAATAAGTTCCGTCCAAAGACTTTTTGTCAAGTTGTAATGCTATAAAAAAACTATAGTTTTTTTCGAAACACCAAGTTTTTTAGATACTAATGGTTACTCGTTTGATATAACATACCTACCTAATATGGAGAACGACAAATAATACAATTTCATAATATTATAAAGTCATATTTCCGAAGAATAAGGAAGTTGTATACACATTATAAAATCCCAGGACTCGAACAATCTAACCGCTACGCTAGCTTAGACCAATAGGAAATCCATTTCCATAATCAACTTTTCCAACAGAACATACCGTTCCATATTTTCTTTTCATCCGCAGTCTAGTAAAACGAACAAATCTATTTCTATTACTGCAGCTACAGCCACAGTACCTAATGCTATACAATGTTTTATTCATGCTGTGATTTCATAAAAACACAGATATGTCACAGTCTAAGTCCATCGTCCTACATGAGCGACCAAAGCGATGCGACGAGAAATTACATAATAGGACACAATTGATTATAACATCACGCCTGTATTCCTCGAAGGATTGGGAAAAGGTGTATAGTAACAGCACAGATGGTAACAGCCCCATTTCGCCATTATGTTTAAGTCCCATGTAATAGGGCGAGCCTATTGTCATCAACCGGGCACAAATCCATACTCCGAGCTGCTACTGACGAATTCCACTCGGAAAAACCGAAAAACACTGCCGGACTCGGGGATCGAACCCAGGACCTCATGATCAGCAATTGCGCTTGCCACCACTAGACCAACGAGGCAGTTAGATCAATCAATCACAATTCACTGAAGGACATTGGTCTGTCTCAAGTTACGTCAAAAACCTGGTTCACCAGCTTCCGCATCCAGTCTACCTCAGGGACGTTCGACAAACGGGACTAGATTAACAATCGAAGGTAAATTGACAAAAACAAATTCGCTCTGCGTAAACTGTGTAATGCCTGTCATGGTTGAAATTTGTGACAATGTAGACCACCTTCTAAGAGCAACTGCTGGTTAATATTCTTGCATAGCATCGCTTCGCTTCGCGTCTGTTTCTCACATAGGACATTGGGTCAGAGAAAATACTCGGCCACAGTTGAAATAAGTGGTCCATTTGTAGGACTGTACCATCGCTGAACATTTACGGGTAGTGCGACGAAATTGTCGGGATTTACTGCGGCAAGAGGTTTTGCGACTAGTCGGTCATTTGTTTAAGGTCTTAGTTATTGAGGAAAAAGTGATGTGAGTTTGTTATTTGAACTTAGTTATTAAGTAGAGTTACGATGAGATTTTTTTTCACTATCGAAAGCTTATAATATAAACGTCACGCTCCTTTCCCAAACCAGGTCCACAGATTGAGCAGTTAACGTGGGATAGATACAAAGTCTAATCAATAAGTAATCGAAACTGTCATTTAAGAGCTCTCAAGTTTCGATATGAAGTCCATTGAGAAGCTGGCTAGATAAATTATAAAATAAAACTCAAATGTATGGAATTGACATACATTGGGTCACCCGCGCGACAGCGCAACGAGTATTCCCAAGAAGGGTTGACGTCAGACAGGCGGCCGGTCATAAAACAATAAGCCAAAACCTCTAACAATATGGATTTATGAAATACATGTTGTGCCGACCCCACCTAGTGTGGGATAAGGGCAAGAAGAAGAAGAAGAAGTATGGAATTGACATTTTAACAGCTCCTCCATAGAGTCTGCTTTCAGGCCCCATGTTGGGAGGGGTTTATAACTACGAGTACGATAAAATAAATTAAAATTCTATATCTTCACAAGTTTTGATGCAGTGGCTGAGCGATTGATTTCTGCGCTACGGGTCGTGGGTTCGATTCCCGCACGGAACAAATATTTGTATGGCCTACAGATAGTCGTTCCGAGTGTAGGCGTTTGTGCATGTGAAGATTTGTGTCTGTAAACGCACCCACGATATGGGAGAAATACTAGTGTGGGGCAACGTTTTCTTAAAAAGAAGAAAGAATATGTGTAGATTTTTTTTTCTACTATCTATACCGTACAAATAAAAACTCTAAAGTTAGTACCCAAGTAAGTTAGTACCTGAGGTTTGTTAGTAAACGTCAAATCCTGTTTACATCGACCACATCAAACAGCAGGTTTAATTATTGACCGAAAGTTAGTTAACTCATGAATAACTGATAGGCGTGTAATTCGTAACATCAACACCTCGGACGCTGTTTACTCATTTTGAGCTAAACGGATTGAAGGATCAGTAATCAGCCCATTACTGTCCTAATGCTGGGCATGGGCCTCTTCTCAGTATCAGAAGGGTTTAGACATTTGTCCACCACGCTGGCCTCGTCCGGGTTGGTGGACTACACACACCATCGAGAACTTTATGGAGTCCTCTCAGGTGTGTAAGAATTCGAAAGGCAGAGGTGCGGACCGAGATCGAACTGAAACCTCCTGCGTAGAAGGCAAATCTAACTTTAGACCTTGTTGGATTAAATGGAAAAAGAAACAAACGAAGTGAAGCACGATAATCACTTTTTAACAAAAATAAAACTGACTTCAAATGGTCTATCTCCGAAGTTCTTCATCAGATCTTCACCAAATTTAAATGGGACCACTTCGAAAGAATACTCTTTCAAACAAAAAAAAAATTAAAATCGGTTCACAATTAGCAAAGATATCGCGGAACAAACATACAAAAAAAAACACAGTCGAATTGAGAACCTCCTCCTTTTTGGACGTCGGTTAAAAAAACAAACGACGGCGAATGTTTCAAGTTGCAGTTTCGGAAAATAATAATTTTATTATATGTTTTTATTCCTAACGCCATCTGGGTATCTGATCCTCCTGGGCTCATAACCTGTTAGGTTATGTATGGAAAAAGAAACAAACTGATATAATAATATGTGACAGTCGTTCATGACGGATGAACGACAAAGCAGACAGTGACTTTTATATTACGTTTATAACTAACCGGTACAACAGACCTAAGGTATTCAGGACATTACACTTGACAACTATCGATAGATACCAATTCACAGTAGGAAAAAGAGGAATTCACATTGGATAATTTTAATATCCATAAAAATAACTCTATTGTTATATTCTACATATACTCCGTGAATTTTTAATCGTCTCACAGTCGAAAACCATGACCTCTGCTCATCATTCTATATAATTTTTGCTATGGGACCAACACAGAAATCGTAAATAATAAAATATGCCCGATTTCTATAATTTACGGAGCGTTACTGGT
Organism: Amphipyra berbera; assembly: GCA_910594945.2. NCBI lineage: Eukaryota > Metazoa > Arthropoda > Insecta > Lepidoptera > Noctuidae > Amphipyra > Amphipyra berbera. The sequence goes on along the minus strand of OU343142.1, from coordinate 711,795 downwards.
TAAAATTGAGACTCGTGTATCTTTACCAATCATCGTCATCGTCTTCTCCCTGCCCTTATCCCACACTAGGTGGGGTCGGCACAACATGTATTTCATAAATCCATGTTGTTAGAGGTTTTGGCTTATTGTTTTATGACCGGCCGCCTGCCTGACATCAACCCTCCTTGGGAATTATATCTTTATCAATAATGAAGCAAAAACCTCATGGCTTTGCATAGTAGACCCTCCAATATGGAAGTAGCTATCACAGGTAATATTAGCTTACGAGTCTATTTATATGCCTAATATGGCAATAAAAAATGCTACCATTGGTAAGCAAAACGATTTGTTTTTGTTTATAGGAACTGGGCATCAGTCCATACAAAACAATCAACATATTACACATTTTCACGATAGCTGTGTCCTCACGGCTCCGCTCGCGTAAGAAATTTTATTCCAGTAACAAATATAGCCTATGTTACTCAGTGATAATGTAAATTTCTAACGGCAAAATAATTTTTGAAATCGGTCCAGTAGTTTTTAAGTTTATTGGTTACATACAAAAATACAAATCTTTTCTCTTTCTAATATTATTAAGTATAGATTTCAGTGTTAGTCCCATGATAAAAGTTGTACCGAATTATGAACAGAATTTATGGTTTTTGGTTTTAAGAGAACAAAAATGTCTCTGTGTATAATAATCTTATACATTCAACTTCCTATTGTGTACTCTGTACACGATACATAACAGTAGAGTATAGTAATGAGCTTCGCTGAGGGCTGTGCACACAGCTCACCTAGTTGTCGACCCTATCTCACTAGTGGGGTAGTGGCGAATACATATCGATGGATTTATATCGATACCTATTTTTCACGACTGATACCTATTTTGATACTGCCTCGTTGGTCTAGTGGTGGCAAGCGCGACTGCTGATCGGGAGGTCCTGGGTTCAAACCCCAGATCGGGCAATGCTATTGGGTTTTTCCGTGTAGAATTCCTCAGTAGCAGCCCGGATTTTTGATTTGTACCCGGTTGATGACATAAGGCTCGTCCCCTATTACATGGGACTTGAACATAATGACAAAATCAGTTATGTTATGTTATTTTTCATCCACTTTCAGGGCTATTGGATAATGGAGTATCACCAAATGATTGATGTTATTTTAATTGTGATCAGTTTATACCTAATAAACGTCCAGATTTGCTATGCAACTAAGAAGTCTGTTCAATTATGAAGATCCCGCTTTTCATGTTGCCGCGTTGTTTGAGAATCAATGAATGTTTAGACCAACGTCAAATATAAACTTAAAGATGTTAATTTCACATTTTTATATGTATTCCCGATTTCTAGTCATACATCAATCTTAAATTATAATCAAATTAAAAACCAACGACTAAGAAAAATCATCGATAAAACGCGTACCACTCATCCCATCCCTATCGGCGACAACCTCGGGCAATATTGATGTTGTTTACTCTAGCTATCGGCGCCTCACGCGCAGTCCTTAATAATATGAAGGGTTTATTGTAATAAGGGTGCCCTAATACAATGATTTTCCTTTGTTATTCTTGGAGGTGCAAGGGTTGATCGATAGGGGTTGAAAATCAGGTGGCTTTGGGGCTGATATATTTTTGTTCTCATGCAGGTTTTGAAACTTTAGTTTTATAGAGTTCCCTATTAAAGTTGGTTGACAATTTGAGGTCATCGGTGAGTTGTAAAAATGTTAGTCCATGATGCAGGAAGTCTCTGAGACGTTCGTTTTAATTCCAATGAGGACCGACGATAAGTTAATTCTCATCATCTTATTGGCCTTACTCCAAATTACTTGGAGTCGGCACAATATGTAATTTCTTACATTTCTCATAATCAATGAATGAGGATACTGACTGCCGAAAGGAAGATATGTATTTAAGAATAGCTGTGTCCTCACGGCTCCGCCCGTAGCCTATATTACTCAGTGATTATGTAGCTTTCTAACGGCAAAATATTTTTTGAAATCGGTCCAGTAGTTTTTAAGTTTATTCGTTACATACAAAAATACGAATCTTTCCTGTTTATAATATTAGTATAGATATATATAAGACATCACGAATACTGTTTCCACAATGGGCACATTGTGTTTCGGCACATGTACCGCAAACCGCAACAAGGGCCCTGCGTGGAAGAGTTGCGCAACGTGTATCGCAACTCTAACTCGGGTAATATATTGTGACACATATTAGGTGTGGACGTGGCTTTAGAGCTCCTGTATTGATATCCCGTGAGCTAAAAAGAGTTAATAGCAGTGATAGCCTAGTGGTGTGACCATCGGACTGGCAAGTCATAGGTCTCGAGTTCGAACCCAAGGCACGCACCTCTGACTTTTCGGATTCATGTGCGTATTGTATAATTAGGTATCACTTGCTTAGAAACGGAGAAGGAAAACATCGTGAGGAAACGGGTATGCCTGAGAGATATTTCTCGACGGCATGTGAAGCCAAGTCAGATGCCCACGGGCGGCATAAACTCTCACACCAAGTCAGTCACTAACCACACAAAAAGAAGAAGAAGCTAAAAAGAGTAGGTATGTAAATTAGTCAACTTCGAATATATTCCCCTACACGACACTAAAAATAACAGAAATTACTTTAGCATAAGTGTGCTTGAGTAATTTTGAATATTTTTTGTGTCGATAAGTCAGAATGAAATATTTTTGGCTATTACACAACCTTATGTAACTGATTGTCGGTCGTTTGAAGGTATTTAGGTAGCCCCTCAGCCTGATCTAGGTATCAACTAGAACGTTTTTAGTGAATATAAAAAATCCCTAGTAGTAACATCTCGATAATGTTACCTGCTTTGAAAGTCAATGGAATGTTTATGAATACATTGGCGCGTATGTAGAGAATTATGTAATTAATATAAAGAAGGTTGCTAGCTTACAAAATGCAATAAGTTTAAACGAGAGGTCCCCAAACTTTTTTTATCTTATAGACCACTTGCCATGTTTTTCAGTTTTGGATAGACCCCCCCGCTTAGCTAATATTGGATTTTGCAAATTCATTGACTTCAAATGTGTTTACAGCAAAAAAATACACGTTAAATATACATTTAGTAAACGTACGACAGTATCCACAATAGTACTATCGTCGTCGGTCTGTTCGTTACGTTTTCAGGTAAAATCTCACCAACAAATCATCTGTGTGGGTTATTCCATTAATGGAAAGTCAAAATTAAACTCACGACCTGCTTAAATGAGATCCACTATCGTGGACCCCCAATTATTTTTTTCACCCACATGGACCCCTTGTAGGTCGTCATCGACCCCTGGGGGTCGATATAGACCTCTTTGGATGTCACTGGTTTAAACTTATTAATAAACGTTAATTTTTTACGCATAGAATTAAATAAAGTTGCCATTATGTCCAGACTAAATTCAATTATTAAAAATGCTAGAGAGTAACTACAAAGGTACAATCCAGCCGTTTAAGTTTTGTATGAAAGGTTAACAAACTTTTAATCGTAAAACATTTGAATTCAAACGTTTGAAAATACCTACACATTTTTTAACAATGATTGAACAATACTTTTAGTTTTTTTTAAAAATGCGTATGTTAATTGGTTCATAAAGTAAAATGAATGTTTCACGTTCAAAGCTTTGCTCACATTTTATACAAAACTAGCGGCCCGTCCCGGCTTCGCACGGGTGGACATTTTACCCGTTTAGCAACATTTTTCATTTATGATCCACTCCTATTGGTCGTAGCGTGATGTTATGTGGCCTATAACCTTCTTCGATAAATGGACTATCCAACACAAAAAGATTTTTTCAATTCCAATCAGTAGTTCCTGAGATTAGCGCGTTCAAACAAACAAACTCTTCAGCTTAATAATATTAGTATAGATTTAAAAGACCCGAATACGTATTATAATTTAAAATTACTTTTATTTTACAAAAAATAACAAAACCCACTATTATTATCCAAGCAGATAGGTTTTATCAAACATACCATGGGAACCAAGCAAGCCGTATTCTCTGCAACCCTGCAGGGAGTTTTCTAACAACAAACTAAGTTAATCGTAACTCCTTACAACTAAGTTACGACCTTTCACGCAATTATAATGCTTTATTTTATTACTGGAGTCGCGTAAAACAATTATAATTTAGTACAGTTGGACTTTAAACTTGTTGAAGAATTTTATTTTAAACTTTTTAATTATTTTTTTGTGGGAATTTATTCAACAGTTTATTGTGTATATATAATGTCCAACCAAAATACCTGAACAAACTTTTACACAGTTTTCAGTAAGTGTAACTGAACATATCTATGCAAAAAAACGAGATCCAAGTGTTTTTTTTCCTAACCAACATTTTTTTTCAAATTTTATTTTGCTTTTATTATTTTTTTTAACATTTATCTTCGGTGTTTAGGTAAAACACGGCACGGAATTAGTGCGCGCCCCAATGGCGGTCGATGCATAAGAAATGGATGAGTTTATTCTTAGAGAGCACAGGCAATTTAAAATGTTATTATTATTTGGTTAGAAAAAAATCCCTGGGATCTCGTTTTTTTACATAGATGTGATTAGTTAAACGTATTGAACACTGTGTAAAAGTTTGTCCAGGTATTTTGGTTGGACCTTATATTGCAGAATTAGTAGTGACTTAGTCTAAGCTTCAAAAACAGAATAATTTTGTAGTCTTTTGAAATTACACGTCGTGCCACCAAAAATTGATCACTTTTCCATCAAACAATCGAAAGTTATTAAAAGCAAAGAAATTAAATCATTCAGCCACGGTTACCCGATTAAAGTGTCAGTAGGTAATACCATTCATAACGAGATTCGCAGTTGCCAGTTGCCAATCGTTTAAAATCGCAACAATTCGGTATCAATCGTTTTAAATCATTCACATTCACAAAATTCGATAAAATTCAATCGAGAATTAATTAAAAATTCGTTATGTAATGTTTGTATTGTCCGTATGTCCGTTGATTACAGTGGCGGTTAAAAAAACTTGGCCATTTTAAACATTTTCAACCGGATTTCCGCCATTCAATTAATTTACTGTGACTGTAACTGTTTGTTGGTTTAACCGGATAGTGATACGGTTATTGATTTTTCTCTTTTTGCTGCGACGTGTAGGGAATTAATCCATGATCTGGGTTTGTAAATAAAATAAATGATTTATATTTACAGCTCCGTGCTAGGACTTCCGTTTTCTGTGTGTCAACCCTAATGATATTATATTATAAATGTTAAAATGTGTTGGTATGTCTGTTTTGTTATGTCAATGGTCCGTACGTATACTATCGAAACTACAAAATCTCAGTTTTTATTTTATTTACTTAAAGTGTGTGAGATTACGTTATATTAAAAGTTATAAAATAAAAAAATTAAAATATCATATTATTTCGTGATTTTTACAACGTAATGTTGAAGATATTCAAAGAACAAACTTCAAAACGCTTTCCTCAAATTAGTCATTTTCGACTTTCGGTAGTTTACGTAGGGACCGTCGATGTCTTTACAGCTGAGTTGCTTAGCCAAATTTAATGAAATTGGACAAAAAAATAAAATATAGCCGACAAACCAAACGCTTCGCTATACCTAACACATATTGAATTGCTCTGAAGCAAAAACGTCTACGATTTTTAATAGGCGTAGAAAACACTTCAATCTCAACAAAAGAATGTAGATACTTAAATTTTCTAACAGAACAAAAAATCTACACACGCTAAAAAGAAATATTTCTTTTGAGCTCTTTGTAATTATAAGAATTTGTTTAATAAATATTTGAAATACATCCCAAGAGTTTTTCCTTCGCAATATAAAAGATTCTCTTAAAAAATTGTTCACAATTTTTCGGATTCTTTGAAGAAATATTAAGAAATTTCTGAGCAAATAACTTGATGTGTGACGGGAGAGTTTCATAAGTTACTTTTAAGTATTTTTTTATGTATTAGTGCTTTTTATTGTCGTCCAGTCTAGGCGATAAAAGGTACTTTGTATAACAAAGAACATCAGTACCATAAAGTCATAGATATAGAATTTTAAGTATATAGGTACACCCTTATAAAATAAACGTGTTCCAAGATTCTAGAAATCACAAATAAACGCCATCTTTTGTATTGTTTTTTTTTTATATCGTCCATTTGTGGAAAGTTTAAAAAAATGTTGTAACACAATTTATGCCAGAATAAATGACTCACTTTTTATTTATTTATTGGTAGATACAAACATAGGTACTTAAGTACATAAGGTACACAGTTCCTTTGACAAAAAGCTGTTCAATTCTATGCTCATTATTTATTTGGTCCCCGTGCTCCAAAATCTCACATCCCGAGGGAAATTTGGTAACTTATTCTCCAATAACAAGCTCTAAGACGAGACAATTGTATTAAAAGTAACGAAGTATACTCAAACTTCACGTTTTTCTAAAAGAAAATGTATCTTAGAAAACAATTTTGATTATAACCGTACTAGCGGCCCGTCCCGGCTTCGCACGGGTGGACTTTTTTCCCGTTTTTGCAACATTTTTAATTTATGCTCCGCTCCTATTGGACGTAGCGTAATGTTATATAGCCTAGAACCTTCCTCGATAAATGGACTATTCAACACAAATATATGTTATCAATTTCAACCAATAGTTCCTGAGATTAGCGCGTTCAAACAAACAAACTCTTCAGCTTTATAATATTATAGTATAGATTGTGTAAATAAAATCAAGTGTAGACAAAGTTTTTTATAGTATAAGCATAATCAGCCTATAAGTGTCGAGTTCGAACCCAATACACGCACCTCTGACTTTTCGGATCCATGTGCGTATTATATAATTATCACTTACTTAAAAACGGTGAACGAAAACATCGTGAGGAAACCGGCATCCCTGAGAGATATTCCTCGACGGCATGTGAAGCCAAGTCAGAGGTCCATGGGTGGCATAAACTCTGACACCAGGTTAGTCACTAACCACACGAAAAGAAGAAGAAGCCTATTACTGTCCCACTGCAGCGGCCTCTTCTCAGAATTAGAGTCTACCATGCTGGCTTAGTGAGGGTTGGCAGACTACACGCATATAGAACTTTTTGTTGAACGCTCTCAGGTTTGCTAGTTTCCTCACGATGTTTTTCTTCACCGTTAACGCAATTCATAATAATCGATAATCGAATTCTGTTCTACACTAAAATTCTATTCTTTATTGTTTTTGATTGAGTAGTTACAGTTGTTATATATTTATGTGATAGTGTACAGCAATCAGTCCATTGTGGACATACAATAATTTTAAATTAACGTGACCAAGTCCAGAAATACATAATTACAATAAAAATCATGTTAATATTAATCAAAAGTGTCCGTGATACTTATTTTTTAATGCAAAAAATTCCTGAACAGTGTAGAAACATTTTTCTGTTAGCCATCTTTTTAAGTGTACTCTAATGGCAAACGTCCAACTGCTAAAGGACACTATGATGAGTATGAATGAGTTTATTTGCATGTCCTAACTCCTACACCGTTATTTTTTAGAACATAGACTGAAAAAAATATAGGTACAGACACATTGAGAACCTCCTCCTTTCTGAAGAAGTCGGTTAAATATTAAGGATAACATAACATTACGCCCGTGTTCCCCGAAGGGTTGAGCAGAGGTGTATAGTAACACCCTCACTTCGCCGTTATGTTTAAGTTCCATGTAATAGGGGGCGAGCCTATTGCCATCAACGGGGCACGATACCAAACTCCGGACTGCTACTGAGAAATTCCACACGGAAAAACCCAATAACACAATGTCCGACCTGGGGATCGAACCCAGGACCTCACGATCAGCAGTCGCGCTTGCTATCAGTCGACCAATGAGGCAGTCAAATTAAGGATTGCTGGCATATTACCCTCTTCATTCGGTAATCTAAAAGTCATACAAAAATATGACCCCCCTAGCGTTTAACTCGAGCAATACTTCATTACTGAGAGGGGGGTCGATCCATCTTCCCCTGTCTAACCTGGTCCTTCGAGATTTATTACCTGCCAGATTTACTTAAGTACTTTTATTCAGCTTGTTATAAGCAAAGATTATGACGCAGAAAGTGTAACTTTGTTGAGTTTTCTGCCTACGAGGTGTGTTTGACGTTTGGTGGTAGTTGTTTTGGTTTTTTTACCCATTTCTTTAGTAACTGGAAAATGTGGATATTGCAAGCTTTACTATCGTAGTTATATTTGCCAAAGAAAACTGAAAAAAAAAAAACTATAAACTAAGTTTAATTTTTATAACTTAGAAATCAATGTGAAATTGACTAAACTGATGATGGCTATTTTATTGGTATAATTTGGGTCTATTCACACCCTAAAAATAAGAAGATACTAGCCGTTCACTTCGAGATGGCCGTTACCTCCCACCGTGCTTCTCAACACCACGCCTCAAGTCAGACCCGCTTAGTATGGATGGAAGTCAGACCAGCTTAGTATGAATCCATCTTTACTAAGCGAGTCTGACTTGAGGCGCGGTGTGGGGAAGCGCGGCAGGAGGTAACGGCCATCTCGAAGTGAACAGCTAGTAGGTATAAAAATTATAATAATAAAGTTACCTCAAAAATCAAATTAGCACATTCAATTCGCAACTCTTCTTTTCGATTTAAGTCGTTAGGCATAAAAAGTTTCCCTGTCCTCACCTTAGTCTATGGGAGGCACAGGTGTACGATAACCTGGCGGGTCGTATCGTTAAATTGATACAGTTGGCTCCCAGCACACTAGTAGCTTACACTTTAATGCGCTGCCTGCTAGACTACTTGCAGCTTATACTTTAATGCTTCTCTGGACTACTTGCACACTTGCAACTGTGTCTATTTAGTATTTAGATGCGGGTAGTAGAAGTTTGTGTGGTAAATACATATTTAGTGGAGCCGACGCGACGGTCGAATCGGTTTGGTTGTGTGTGTCTATGTGATAGTTTGTAGGCAGAACGACAGTTCTGTGGTCTGTGTGTGTGTGTGTGTTTTGTATGATCTAAGTATGTCAGCTTAGACATAAATCTAATTACCTATGTTAGGATATAATTATAGTATGGAAATTCTAGCTATCATGCAGTGTACACACCTAACCAACGAAGGCTAACGAACGTTTGTCATTTGTTGAATTTGACCAAACCTTGTATAATTATGTCGTAGGATAATCGGATTCATGCAATAATCCTAGAACGATTGCAGAGGACCGGATATCGTCGCTGCGCCTGCAAAATCCACAGTGGTTTATTTTTTTGAAAATCTGTTTTTTAATTATTTATTTTGCTATCATCTTAACTAAATAAATGATTAAAAAACAGATTATACAGGTGCACGCGGCTTGAGAACTATAATAAAATAGCATCAAAGACAGATAAAAAAAAAACACATAGCGTATTTTGCAGGCGCAGCGACGATATCTATATGGAATCTAAGACAGGTTTTTTTTGTAATCACTCGCGCTATTTTCAGGATCATTGCAAAAATCCCAGTTTGTGTTGCAGGATTGGAAACATGAACGACGGCATATATAGGTAGATCGAATACGGTTTCATTCGGTTTTTAGCGTTATCTCGCCCTGTTCGTTAGCGTTCCTTTGCTAGGTGTGTGCATTAATTAGGACTTAAAATAATAGGGGGTCAACTATACCTCCCTTTCTTTCCTAAGGTCTTTTTCTTTTCGTGTAGTTAGTGACTAACCTGGTGTCAGAGTTTATGCCGCCCATGGGCCTCTGACTTGGCTTCACATGCCGTCGAGAAATATCTCTCAGGCATGCCGGTTTCCTCACGATGTTTTTCTCCACTGATTTTAAGCAGGTGATAATTATACAATACGCACAGGAATCCGAAAAGTCAGAGGTGCGTGCCTTGGGTTCGAACTCGAGACCTATGACTTGGCAGTCTGACGGTCACACCACTAGCCTATCACTGCTGTAAAAAGGTGATGTAAAAGATGGAAGATGAGCAGTAGAACCTTAGACGTAACTGTGGTGAGCATAAAAAAATCATTCGCTCACGATTGTCAGAGGTTTACGAGAGGCCCATTTTTAGCAGTGGACGTCTACAGTCTGTCTGTTAACTTCCAAACCACCATGAAGTTCCATAATTCAATAAAAATACCCAACTCACATATTTACAAACGAATTCAATTCAGTCTTGTTAAACACTAAAGTCGGTGTAGAATTAAAATCTGAAAGTAAACACAAAGCGGAGTCGGGAGGCAATAACTGTATAAGAGAGCAAGCAAAACATGGAAGGGAATTACAGGGATGCCCGTATCGCGGGTATTAAAAAAAGTTAAATATTTTGTAAACAAAATGTCTATTGTATTAGGGGATTATTTGTAGACGAATATTTGTATTGTAACTACCTCGTTATTCTAGATGTGGCAAGCGCGACTGCTGATCGTGAGGTCCTGGGTTCGATTCCCAGGTCGGGCGTTGTTATTGGGTTTTTCCGTGTGAAATTCCTCAGCCCGGGGTTTGGATTTGTGCCCGGTTGATGGCAATAGGCCCCCTATTACATGGGACTTAAACATAACGGCGAAATGAGGGTGTTACTATACACCTCTGCCTAACCCTTCGGGGAATACAGGCGTGATGTTATGAATATTTGTTTTGAGTTGGTAAAATTTATCTATAACAGACGTGTCCTGGACATGGACTTATTTCAAGCCTGGTCAAAGCCTGGCACATTAAATTACAGTCTTGAGGAAGACATTGTCACCATTTGGTTCTCTTTGTAGTTTATGTAATTTTTTAACCTCATTTCTAAAGCTTATGCATAACACCAAGCATAATTTTCAACCTCACGCCTGTATGCCTCGAAGGGTTGGGCAGAGGTGTATAGTAACACCCTCATTTCGCCGCTATGTTTAAGTCCCATGTGAGCCTATTGCCATCCACCGGGCACAAATCCAAACCTCGGGCTGCTACTGAGGAAGACCACACGGAAAAACCCAATAACACTGCCCGACCTGGGAATCGAACCCAAGACCTGACGATCAGCATTCGCGCTTACCACCACTAGACCAACGAGGGAGTTCAACTATTTCACACTTTTAACTGAGACATAAAGTCTCGTATAAAATAGTCCATCAAAATGTACAAATCTGAATGAGACAATTTTCCAACCAACAGTTAGCAAACTCCTAACATTAAAACAAAACGATTATTCGAAACATGTCCCAACATGTCCCGGAACAAATTACAACGTCTAACAAAGCTGAACAGACCCGAGCGGACCCAGGCGTCAAATGTAAGGAGTTGCAAATTGACTGGACACATTACACAGCGTTTGATTAGGATCGGAACGCGGTTGGAATTGCTAATGTTGTTGGTAGCTGTCAGGGTTTAAGTTGCGATGGTCGTGCGATAACTGTATGGGGGGGGGGGGGGGGGGGGTTAGTGGTACAGTAGCGGAATGAAAATGTTATATACCTGAAGGTCTATTTTTGCTTGCACAGTGGAAGAAACGAACTTTTTACCGACTACGTATTGCCAACATTATAGAAATGAAAAAACAATTTCTTTTTAAAGATTTTATGGTGACATGTTGACAGACAAGTAAAGTCTACGATTTGATTGATGTCATGGTTTTTACAACAAAACTCCTTAAATCAAATCAAAGACATTACATGGCTCTACTACTTCATATGGAGGCAAAAGGCAATTTTCATCTTTGCTATCAAATAATTAAACATCATTTTTTATGCATTAACCTGTTCCGTTCAACAGTTTGAAAAAGTAAAAAGTGCGTGCGATGTGGGAAAGGAATGAATTTGAAAACTGACGAACCTTTCGTTCCCCTACAGTATATACACACCAAGCCAACGAACACTAACGAACATTCGTCTTCAACTTGGTATAGGGCGGTTCTGGTCAGGTGTTATCGGTGACGAACTCCGTTTGTTAATCTTCGTTGGCGCTCGTTGGCTTAGTGTGGTCGCTCCATTAAGAAACGTTTTGTTGGTAGCTATAGCAGTGTGAAGATTTTTCATGCATCACTGTATGCGTATAAATAACAATGAGAACATTCTTCTTTTCATGTGGTTAGTGACTAACTTGGGAGTTTATGCCGTCCATGGGCCTCTGACTTGGCTTCACATACCACCGAGAAATATCTCTCAGGCATGCCCGGTTTCCTCATGATGTTTTCCTTCACCGTTTTTAAGCAGGTGATAATTATACAATACGCATATGAATCCGAAAAGTCAGAGGTGCGTGCCTTGGGTTCGAACTCGAGATCTATGACTTGGCAGTTTATCAATGATTACATTATTAAAAAAGCAAGAATTCTCGCGTTGAAAAGAGCCATACATTCAAATTCAACAGTGTTGATTTACGAGCAAAATTTGATTTACGAACACACAAAATCGTTTAGACAAAACATTATTAAGCCGAAGCCAATCTAAAATTATTTATATCCTCTCAAAACCCCCCTAAATCAGGAAACCCATCAGAAAACACATACATACATCAACCATAATCCAAAAATCGAATAAAAAGGAAATACATTAGTAAAAAACTTGGTACACTCAAGTGAATAAATCAAGTTGCAAACGACTGCGCAACCGGGAACCGGATCAAGCGAGTAATCCCCGGCTGGTAGCCGGGTTGTAACCGGATTTAGGCGGATATAACCGGGCCGGCCACCTGCGATAACGACCCGTCGCGGTTGCGCTCCAATGGAGCTGAGTTAAGGTGTCCCCACACTCGGGCGAGCTGGATTTTGAGTAGAATTTCCGCTTGCAAATTGTGCTTGGCATTGAATTGTGTTTAGTTTTCAAGGAGCTGTTTGCTTCTATGGAAGTCAGACTAGCTTAAGTGATTACTACATTTCTTGTACCTGATTGCTCTATAACTGAGTTATGGAGATCTGATGGCAGTCGATCCGTGTAAAATACTGGTATTCAGCCGCATCTGAGTAGACTGGCAGCTGACCCCAACATAGTTGGGAAAAGGTTAGGAAGAAAAACACGTCTTGTCATTGCCCTGTTCATTACTAGGTGTCATTGAGCTTTCTTTATTTTTGTATCAATTCAAAGCTGTCCCAAAGTAAAACTCTCCACCCGCTCCGCTCCAGGTAGGTCCGTGCGGAGTAGTGGGTCAGTAATAAGCTTCCAAGATCCGATTACTTAATTAGCAACAACCTTTAAATAAACTTCACTTTTCAAATAACTCAGCTTTACATCTTCTTCAATAATTATTATTCTACCAGCTTGCCCACCCAATATCTCCGTTAAAAAAAACGTAGTATTCAGCTATGTGGCGGCACCCTAACTCGCTTTGCTCGCTCGCTCGTAACATAGCTCGCTTTTGTTAGTTCTACAACTTTCTTACCGCTCACCTATTGCATCGAATTGAAATTTCTTTTTACAACCACTGGTTTAACTTTGTGTTTCGTTTAAGCGGAAATATTTAAAGGAATTCTGTGAGTGAAGGTTAGTTTAAAATAAATTCATGTTTAGCTTTAGAATAAGCTGGGTTAGACGATGTGTAAGACAGAACAGTGTTGTGGCAGAGAATAATAAATATTACTATGTACAGATACCTGAGTCCTGAACTAATGAGTCAAGTACCTAGAAAAATATGATTTAACCATTAAACAGCAATTTAAAAAAATGTTTACTTTTTTATAAAAATACGTTTTGGCCAGATTGTAGTTGATCCTACTTTTGAACTAGGCTTAGTTAAATAAGAACTACTGACGACTGTCTTCGTCGGGTTTACCGCATCTTCGACCTTGTTAAAATTTGATTGATTTATTATTATTGAGTCATACACACGTTCTTACAACTGCACACACTCGTTAGATAACATATCTGTCAAATAATCGTTGAAAAACTTTCATTCACACATACTAACTTTTCCAGTCATATTCAAACTGTAAAAGACAATCTGTTAAATTTGCCAAGAAAGAAAATGAAATTAATCATCTTTTATTTACTTGTATCGCAAACGACAGTAAAGACATTAACACCACTGAATATCAATAAGTACACCAACACCACTGAATATCACTACCATCTCACCAACAATATCAAAGTCATAACTTAAAATGAATTTAATACAGCCACCTTATAACAAATTGGGCCGCCAAGATACACCTGAAACTAACTTAGGCTACAGTCTGACGTCTTCGTTAGATAACACGGATAACTTATCTGTTACTTGGCGTGGGCAGGACTCCAAGTAGACGAGGTGGGACAAAAGAGGTGAAGGGGTGTTGTTTCATTGTATTTAAGAACTGCTATCGTTTCGGGGTTTTAGTTACCGTGATTCTGTCTAACGTGTTTTGTGAGATTGTCAAAAGAAGAATCGGAGTGACTGACATAGCTTGCAGAATCAGCAAGCTGAAGTGGCAAAGGGCTGGTCATGGCCAAGGATCGATGGCCAATAAGATAAGATAAGATAATCGTTTATTTCTCACCACAATATAGGCACATTAGAGAGGTATCAATACAAACTACATTACAACAATAATTATACTGTGGGAGACTGGTGCCTAAACTAGACGTGAGGTCTGTATTTCAGGACAGCAGGTCTCCGCCCCTTGGTTAATGTTTGCATTTTAATATCTGTGTACAATAATTGGTGCGGTAAGAATTTCTAAAAGCATAGACTTTGAGTTTAGTGAACAAATACAAAGAAAGAGAAAATTTAAAATTTGGTGTTAGTAGGTATGAATGTGTATTTGTGAGCGAGAAAGGTGTGTGTGTGGGTAAATGTGTGGGGGTAGTGTGTATGTGGGGGTAGTGTGTGTGGGGGGGGGGGGATAGAATGAAAGAAATTGGCTATTTTGGAACAGCAAGTAATTTTTCCGTTTCTTCATAATTTAAGTCCTGGAGCCAATTGCTTAGCTTAATTTTGCACTTGGTTTTGGTGAGGTTATAAATTGGGAGTATTCTATTTATTATATTATAAGGAAAGTAGCCAAGGTAGCAAAAGAATCGCTGGGAGGAAGTGGTCGAAAGCCGGACGTAACTGCGGACTACGGGATCGAATCGTCTACTTCTGAGAGGGAGCAAGTGATTAAAGGTAGTGAGGCCATGCTGTTTTACAACCGTATGCAATATGAATTGCTGGCGAGCTGTTAACACCTTCGCCTCTCTATACAACATATCCGTTGGATATCTGAAAGGTCGAAATAAAGATACCTTTAGAATAGCTCTCTGCGCGCGTTCCAGCTCTAGCATAGAAGTTTTTGTAGCACCACCCCAAGACGTTATGCAGTAGGTTAATAGGGACTGCGCGAGAGCCACGTAAACCGATTTCCTTAGCTTCTCGTCTGCCACATGTCTTAGGGTCTTGAAGACAAATATAAGTTTGCGTAACCTATTACTAAGGGCATGGATATGCTTTTTGAAGCTCAAGGTGCTATCTATTATTACCCCTAGGTACTTTGCACTGTCTGCTTTCTGAATGCGGGTGGTGCAGGTACAGTTTTCTCTATTTTGTTTCGAACATGTATGAGCCACTATAGAATACAATGCGTTCATGTGTGTGGTTGGCGCGCTATATTTCAAATAGAAGGGCATGTATACGGTTTTTTCCACGTTTAGAGTAAGGACATTATTACGCAACCACTCTGTCACGACTTCGAAACCCGATTGAGCTTGCATGTAAACATCGTGCCATGTACAATAGAGTAGACGAGTCCTTGAGTGGAGACCGCAAATCGTCAAACGTGGCGTAGGACTCTTCCTAGTCAGACTGACTGGTGACCTGAAGAAGGCAGCTGGAGTGGACTGGATGGGAAAGACGGAGGTCCGATTGTTGTGGCGGAACTTAGGAGAAGCCTAGGTCCTGCAGTGAACTGCGATAAGCTCAGTTGATTGAACTTTCACGTAATCGTCGATAATAGCTGCTTACGCCGTTTAAGTGGAACGCCGTATAACTATCCATCCATATATTCTACTACGATAATACCAACGTCTTCCTTACTTCAGAGGCAAACAAGATAACAAGGTTCTCAGATAAACTGTTACTACATTGCGAGACTAATACTTCAACTGTCTTTTTAGCCGGTTTAATCCAGATCGCACCGGTCGGTGGCTGTTAGAAGTAGAAAATTGTAAGACAAGGTGTAACAGAAGGTTTATGCCAGACAATGCGTGACTTGACAACACAATCTGTATCTGAAGGTAGATTTACAATGATCCATTGGCCTAGATCCAATGCCGCTGGATAATACTTTTTTTTGGGCTAGAATACCAACCTTCCTCACCACACGCTGGGAATAGATGCGTATTGTAAGATTCAACGAAACCTAACACGCTTTATGGTAGGATCTTCACAGTCCGCCATGTAAGCTGTCACCCTCACTTTAAGGTCCAGCGCCATGCAGTTTACTGTCTCCAGTCGTGTGTATTTGAGAGCCAGAGGAGTATAGGCGAATCCATCCAATCTTTGTTACTTGGATTAGTATGCTTCATCTTAGACCCTGTCTGCGCTTATCATCAGATGATACTAGGGTCAACCGCGAACTAGTCAAAATACATTAAAAAAATATGAAATTTATTTTGTATCAGCGATAGTAGCGTCATAAATTCCCTAGTTTCCTATCCCATAGATTTTTACGTTTTACTTATATCAAAAGGACCATTTTCCACTAAGTCTTCATAGCCCGTTATTTGGTCCTTCTGTACGTTCCTATAATGTGTTGTAACCTGATAAAACTGGTCACGTCTCCCACAGGTTGCACGTAGCATTACTATTGCATACTGACACTTTAGACACTCCAGACACTCCAGACACTCCAGACACTGACGGTTGAATATAAATTTTATTTACTGGAAATTATCGCTTCCATTTCTCATGCTTTGAAAAATAATGTGAAGTATTAGTTGGGTAACTGCAATGGAGTCTAGATCACGACTTCACCAATAGGAGATACAACGCAAAACAGAAACAGATGACAGCACCACCGTAAGGCCTCATCACAGCCAATCAGAACGAGTTGAATTATTATTATCAATAATGTTAAACACATTTTAACCAATGAAATTGCATAGGGCTTGTGGTGGTGGCGCCAAAAGTTCCCCAGTTTTACGTCCTATTGTCATGGGTCTGAGTGGGATGAGGGAATTTATTATTAGGATTGTCAAGAGTTTTGGAGTTGTACGCTTTCTTTGTTATATACCGTGCATATTATTTTGTCAATAAGATTTTTTTATTGGACACTAAACTTGTAATAAGTAACTCATGATCTATTAGAAAAAAAAAGAAAACCACTAGCTTAACGTTTCTGACTGTACTTTTAATCTATTAACAATCGGGGACGATTTTAAGTATCTAATCTTGAACGGGGCGAATATGTGAGTATGTACACCTACGCAATCAGGGGCGATTGTTGCGGGGCGAGTAGTGCGTACCACAAACTATCCACTTGTCGACTGTCGAGCTTTTATGGGAAGCTTTTTTTGACAAGCAGGTTTAGATTTTCTAGAAATATCCTTTAATCTTTAAGACACAAGGTAACCCTTTCTGAGCGATGAGTCTTAAACTCCCACAGTCTCATTTTTACTTAATATACTTAGTACAAGGATTTATATCAACATTTATATGACGTCAAGACTGCGTGGTGCCATGTACCAGGAATATTAAATAGGGAAATGTGTGACATGATTAATGAAAGCAAAAGGTGTTTGGCATGTGGGAGGCTATGGGGTAAGACAGAAATATGAAAACAGTAGGCCTATTACGAATGCTGTCACAAAAGTAACGTCATTAACGTTGTCATTTCTTATTCTTCGTTTAAGGATAACGTTCAATGAGAACGTACCTATTTCGCTGAAAAAGTGAGCAGGCTTTTAGAATTTACTTAGAAGCAAAGCTCTTCGTTACTGTACGCATTTACTCACAATAAATCACCCAAATGCTATAAGTAACAACAAAAAACAAATAAAAAACAACAAACAGTACACATGTAAAAAAACGTAAGAATAAAACCCTACTAGCGTGTCCACACGACGCGACAAATTGGTCGCAGCGCGCGGCCGCAGCGACTAATCGCGTTATCCCAATCAAGTGGCGACTGCCGCCGGCTTGTCGGTTGCGTTTAGTGAATTACGAGCTGTATATCCCTACTTAGCTTGTGGTGTGTAGACCTGGGCTAAATTCAATCATGTTTTGAAATTGGTTAGCTAATGACGTTTTACTTAATATAAAATTATACGGGAATAAACCTGGTTTAAAACTTTGAAAATAAGGTTTACGCGAAGACGCGAGCATGCCTGCCACACATTAGTGTTTTTTAAGACTAGTTTTAATCCTAGAGGCACTCAAAAGTGGATTACTGCAAACGAGCTTTATCCATTCATAAAACATATACATAACATCACGCTGAGTATTCCCCGAAGGGTTCGGCAGAGGTGTTTTTTAGTACACCCTAAGTTTCTCCAGTTATGTTTAAGTCCCATTAATAGGGGGCGAGCCTATTGCCATTAACCAGGCACAAATCCCGACTGCAGGCTGCTACTGAGGAATTCCTAATGGAAAACCCAATAACACTTTTCACGACCCAGGGATCGAACCCAGGACCCCATGACCCCAGCAGTCGCGCTTGCGACCACTAGACCAACAAGGCAGTCATCCATTCATTGAATTTAAAAGTATCATTGATGACACTTTCAGCTTTTTTTAACGAAGTTAGAATCTGTCGTGACTATGGCGAGTGTTTGATGTGATCTAATTTTTTTTCAGTTATTTACATAATTAATGAGGATGTCAAGTAGCCAACACAATGAAATCGGTCTCGTCACGACGCACTACAACAAACGTGGGGCGCAAGTGCGGCGAGTCGACAATGGACCCACGTTAATACCTCGTACTCAAGGGAGTAAATAGAATTGGTAAGTAAAATTCTAAACCCAAAAGGCATCCCTTTCTGCACACATCGATAAATAAAAGTATGCAAATTCTGTGATAAGAGTATATTTGCCTACCTACGTTTCACCTGAACCCTGCGTTACCAGTCGTAGCCAATGGCGAGATTAGATAAGTCGGCTGCGGGCTGAATAACTTTACAGGTGTTCCGATCATTTTATAATTCTGAAAAGGGTTTTAATCTGAACACGTTTAAACTGTCGGTCCCGGTTGTCATACGAATATCTATGACAGTGGTTACGGATAGCCAGAAGCCCGAAAGTCTTACAACTGGTCTAATCGTAGGATTTCGGTATTGCCCAGTAATTGGGTTGCGGAGGTCTGATGGCAGTCGCTCCGTGTAAAATACTGATGTATGGCCAGATTTGGATAGACCGGAAGCTAGCCTGAACATAGTTGGGAAATGGATAGGAAGAAAGAAAAGTAATGACAGTTTTTGAATAATTTAGTTTAGCATTATTCTATTCAAGGTTTTCCAGTATACTGCGCTGAGTATGAAATTATGATTTAGATACTGTTTATATTAGACTGTTATTTACAAAGAAGAAAGCAAAGCTGAAAACTTACTTTCTTAAAAGACCTAATTATTTACTGCCCAAAAAGGCAAACACACATACATAAACAAATTAAAGATAAATACACCTAAACGCCTCAACATTTTAACATAATATCCAACATTGTAGCATCTCACTTTCAACCTTCCAAACATAGCGCCTTGCCTCTTAGGGACAAAGTTAATTAATACCTCCAATTCTACCCGCCTGCATTCACCCCTAACTGTGCCACGCTTTGAACCAGGTTTACATCTAATTACCGACACCTGGTACGCGTACCAGTTTCAACCCTACACCGGTAAGTTAGGGTTGAGTTTGAGTTGGGTTGAGTCGACTGTTATGTGACGTAAGTGAATATTTAAGGGATGAAATTAATGTTTGATTACGTTATTGTAATTTTCGTGATGTGCTTGGCGTGCTGTTTGTTGTGTTAATAACAAATTTTGACGCCATTAGGACGAACTAAATGTATCTATATTATAATAAAAATAGGCGCAATTTTAAAAGCATCAGTCAATTTAAATTAGAATGTTCTGTAAATAGAATTTGTCAATACATTTACGTACCAAAAACCGCAACCAATTAAACAAAAAAAAAACTCACCTTTTCAAAATGCTTCACCTCCGCCAGCAACACAAAGTTGATATGTATAAACCTGGCATCCTCACAGGACCTGGCCTTCTGCCTATACCCCGGCCTACTATAACAATACTTAAAACCCGTATACTCCGAACTGTCAATGTCCACTTTTAACCCCCCGCTAAACCCCCAGTCACCTCCACAACCCCAACAAACACCTTTGGTAACAAATTTCTCCCAAACATCTATAAGGCCATGTTTTTTCGCCCCCGCAAGGCCACTGCGGGGGCGTCCAGGCCATGTTCCGGCGTTGGCCTGTGGCCTGAGGCCTTTTTGAGTCCTTTGCAGTTTCCACTCTCCGTAAGTCCCAGTATCAGCTGGTTTTTTCCATTTCCATTTGGATATCACTCGTGATGTTTTCTCAAAATTTTATTTGGCACTCACTTTGACTGTTTCTTCGTTTTTGGATACCGATTTTTTGGTTCTATTAGGTATTTTGTGTTCACAGTTCGCATTGGAGTGTTAACTTTCTTACTTTGGCTAATACCTACTCGCTAATGTTAGCCTTCCTTAGTAGGTACTCCGATTTCTGTTCAATAATTACTGGTTACTTAAACGTAATTAGCTTTTAACATAATTGGAGTTCGGAGCTGGTTTATTCAAAAGCGAAGAGGTATAGCTGAATTAACTTTCGGTTTCTCTTCCAATGTAATTATTCGAAATCGGGCGCTACGTATAGAGATGTGTCAATGGCAACGAAAATAGATAATAAAAGTGTTCCTAAAACTTATGGCAAAACTGTGAGCATTTTTGTAAAAGAAATAGATAGTCTAAAACAAAAACGATAAGTCAGCTTCAACTTATTTCGAGAACTACTTTCTTCAAGTTTAAAAAGCAGCGCAGAAAAATAATTTACGACAAAACGAATAACCTCGCTTGTTTCTTAAAAAAACGAAAATAAAAAAACAACTTTTATTAAAAAATAAACCCGTTCTTAACGTTGAAACTTGACACTTTCGTACTTATTAATTAGGCGCTGAAAATCTAAACTGAAGTGGCGTCTTTTCAGTAAAATCGCTAAATCATGGCTTTACCCCCCTGGTACCCTGCTTACCCCCCTGGGCTCGCAGCGTTGGCATCGGAGGCCTATTAATCAAATAACTCTCTTGTGATTAATTAGGAAATCAGCAATTAGTAAGAAATCGTTGAAATTAAGGAGAACGAATGCAAAGATGTAGGTTGAAAGTGGGATCAATGTCGTCGGAGAAGGCATTTCTTAAGATAATTAGTAGTAACTGATGATTTTGCTTAACTTATATTTCAATTAAATCAACGATGATGTCTGCATAGTTATCTCTTGTAAGACATTTTAAATTTCTCCTGTCATTTTTTTTTCTATCCAGGCTTTTTTAAGGAATGGTTATTACGAAATGTCTAAGGAAAACGGCAATATTAGGTAATCTTTTGCCATATACCGTACCAAAGAATGAAATGATTAACTGTCGAAAAGTATGTTCTTAATTGCTCTAATTAAATAAACAAATCATTAACCGGATCATTTGCAGATTTAAACAGGGTAATGATGCTGCACAAGTTGCTAACTAATTGAGTGAGATCCTAACAATTTGCGTGAACGTTAAAAAGCTAACCGAATATTCAACAATTCAGTAAAACAGTATTAATTTAATCGTTTCACAATATTACTCAACTAAACAGGTACATTAATTATAATTTTCTATGACCTAAATCCCTTGGGATTTATTTTCATAATAATGCCGCATCCAGATCCTCAGTATACTTCATTAGTCCGTAATCCCACTTTATAAGAAAATAAATTCGAGTGTAATCCCTCACGGCAGATTAATTTCTTATTGTGGGGATTCTGCGGGATAAAGACTGGAACGAACAAATATAGACGGATTGTCTTTACGCTAAAGTTGAAGGAGGCTGCGTAGAGATGAAAAGTATGGCTGCGTCTTTAATTCTTCGCGGGATGAATTGAAATAATCTTGGGTTTCTTTTTTATTATTGAATTGGTCGCATTTGGCCAGACAGGGTCTAAGATGGAGCACACGAATTCAAGGAACAGATATATAGAGAGATTCCCCTATACCCCTCTGGCTCTCACATACACACGACGGAACACTTGGCTTGACTTTAATGTGAGGGCGGTAGCTAGCCAGGCGGACCGTATAGATCCCACCACCAAGCGTGCTGAGTTTTGTTGAATTTCTCGACGGCATGTGAAGCTAAGTCAGAGGCCCATGGACAGTATAAACTCTGACACTAGGTTAGTCACTAACCACACGAAAAGAAGGAGAAGATAGTAAGGTTGACCTCAACAATGTTACAAATATAATTAAAGAAAGCTGTCACAATTTCTTCTTACAACTAATTATACCATACTCAACCACTAACTACCCATTACAGTAGTATGAAAAGCCCCCAATAAATTGTTAAATAAGACATAGTTCTGCCGTCTGTCTGTACGTCTTGGCGACGTTCCAGTGGTAATTACCCTGCTTGCCCCTTTGTTATATAAGCGTTATGTATTTGTTCTTCAGGGGATTTGTTTCGAGTCACTTTTTAATTGCCTACCGTTTTGTTCTGATGCTGTTTTCTGAGAATTTAATTGGGCTGGGAAGAAGAAATGCCGTTGATCTCTGTCGTCTTGAGTTCATTCTGAACTTTGAAACCGGGTAGGATAAAAATCATATGGATTTTACCGTTGAAAACATTGCGATACAGTCGCTAACAGCAGTGATACCCTAGTGGTGTGACCGTCAGACTGCCAAGTCATAGGCCTCGAGTTCGAACTCAAGGCACGCACCTCTGACTTTTCTGACTGCTTAAAACGGTGAAGGAAAACATCGTAAGGAAACCGGCATGCCTGAGAGATATTTCTCGACGGCATGTGAAGCCAAGTCAGAGGCCCTTGGGCGGCATAAGCTCTGACACCAGGTTAATCACTAACGACACGAAAAGAAGGCGACCAGTCGCTATACTGTTTTAGGCGAAATGTGGGAATGGGTTAGATCAAAATATAACGAAACTAAAAAAACAAATTACCGCTATTTCTAGTATTTGTACCTTGTTGACTAATTAAATAAATTAAGAACATTTAGAAACGAATGTATAGAGGCTCGTGGCTAATTACCAACCGCGCAGATCATATGATTTGTGAGGTAAGGCTCCGCTTGCCGCGGTCAGTCCGTGGATGGGTGACCGTTCGTTACACATCGAGATCCTTCCATGCCTCAGATAGCACGTTTAGCACGTTTAGTCGGTCCCGGGTGTCATACGAATACCTATGACAGTCGTTACGGGAAGTCAGACGTCCGAAAAACTGACAGTTGATCTAGCTTTCGGGTATCGGCATTGTCCAGTAACTGGGTTGCGGAGGTCTGATGGCAGTCGCTCCGTGTAAAATACTGGTATTCAGCCGCATCTGGTTAGACTGGAAGCTGACCCCAACATAGTTGGGAAAAAGCTTAGAGGGAACGAAGAAACGAATGTAAAGTGACAAGGAAATGTTAATTTTTATTTGAGACCAAAGAAACCAGAGGTGGAGACCCTTTTGGAAGAATATAAATACAACAGTTTGAAGTTTGAATAACTCCTATTCCTAAAACACGTTTATTATTTACTAAAAGTGTAGACTTTAATGTTAGTTTATAAGCATAATAATAAAAGGAACTTTAGAAGTGGAAGGAGTTAGCGAAGTGTGTTGGGATCATAGCCGTAAGCGCTTGTATCGTTCGTATCTTGTTTTTTACTATTCCACTAAGGATTTGTGTAGATCCAGTTAAGAATACTGAAAATATTTTACAGAGCTTGGAAAAATATGAAAATTGTTATTATTTGAATAGTCTCATAGCTATCTTAGTAAGAAAAGAGACTAAATATGGATTTACTCTTACGAAAATAGGGGGAATTGGGACTTTGAAGATTTTAAATAATCTATACTAATATTATAAAGTGGAAAGATTTGTATGTTTGTATGTAACGTATAAACTTAAAAACTACTGGACCGGTTGCAAAAATTCTTTTGCCGTTAGAAAGCTACATTACCACTGAGTAACATAGGCTATATTTATTACTGGAATAAAACTTCTTATGGTGCGTCCAGACCTGACAAACGCGCCGCTCGCGCGCAGCTCGCGCGCCGCTCGCTAACTGCGCGCGAGCGGCGCGCAGAGCTTTGTACGAACATGAAATGCACGCGCGCAGCTTGCGAGCGGCGCGCGAGCTGCGCGCGAGCGGCGCATTCGCGGCACGTTCGTCAGGTCTGGACGCACCATTACGCGGGCGGAGCCCGGAGGACACAGCTAGTGTATTATAATTTTAGGTATATCAACAGTGAATAAAAAAATATTAAAAAAAAACAAAAAAACTGTCTTCTGCAAATGTAACTAACTACCTACCCCGTTGATTCCCATGGCCACATGCCAAATAATATCAAACTATTTTTAATCCATTTTCATTTCCATAATCTTCCCAAACGAAAGACAAGCCAACATTTCCATACAAATGTCTTGAATAAATCGAATCCAGACCAAACCAGTTTGCACCGGAAGTAACCGGTCTCGAGCTGATTTTTACCCGGCTCACTCCTTTATCTGGTTGTAGCAATTTCCTGAATCACGGAGACTTATTATTGGTAGGAAGGGTTGAAAGGGGTTGAGTTTTTTAAGGAATATTTTAGGGTTGTTCGACTTCGAAGGACTGTTGATTTGGTAAAGAAAAATATAATGGGATTTGTTATTTTTAAACATAATAAAGATTGGAAAGGCTTATGTCCTGCAGTGTACTGCTATGGGCTGATGATGATGAAACATAATAAACACTAACGTTTATAATATTCTATGTAGAAGGATATTAAAATCAATTTCTTGAACTTCCTTGCACACTTGGGAAAATATAAAAAAAATATTTTTGTAAAGTTGAAGATTCTAGAAATGAAATTACGTAGAGCACTTAAAATACATGAGTAGAGCATTTTTGGTAGAGGCATAATAGAGGAAATATTTTTTTACATGTATAAAAATTCATGCTTATACTATGTTTTTCTGTGACCAAAACCTGTAGCCCTTTCTGTAGATATTTCTAACAAAATAATTTAAGTTAATAAAAAAAATCTGTCACAATTTTCACACTTAGATTTAAACCCAGTTTTTTATAATCAATTTTTATCTACAGCGTCTACTACCCGCGGTAAATATCTGAGTGGGGTGTTTTCTACCCCCAAGAGGCGTTTAGGAAATGAAGAAATCCGGTCCCTGGGGGGAGGCATGACATTAATAGAATTCTGTTTCATCCCCCCCTCATCCGCCTTGGGACATTATTTGGGACAAAATTTTGCCAAAAATAACTTACAATTATTTAGATACGCACGTTAATTTT
Source organism: Amphipyra berbera (assembly GCA_910594945.2). NCBI lineage: Eukaryota > Metazoa > Arthropoda > Insecta > Lepidoptera > Noctuidae > Amphipyra > Amphipyra berbera. Next base: position 686,417 of record OU343142.1, on the reverse strand, counting down.
GTATAGAGGCTTTTTTGATGGGTTTCAATCATAAATTATGGGAAGTTTATTGTTATAGATTTAAGATTAAGATAAGACTTGGATGATCTCACTGAATTGGTCTGGATTGTTATGTAATAAACTTTTAATTAGTTTACTATCTAACGCTTAGGTTGCGGTGTTCTGTTCACCAATAATTATCTGGTTAAACAAGCGTTTACCTAAAATTCTAGATTTTTCGAGTAGGTAAACTGTGAAAGTTGTCAGTGTCAATCAGAATCTGAGAGCGGAGAGTCCATATTTTATGTGCGACTTCCTTATGTAGCCATTCTACACTTTCTAATTGCAGACGTTAGTAGAAGGTACTTCTGTGGTACTTTTTGTACCAGATGTCAGTTTTGTACTAATTAAAAGACAGATTATAAAGTTTAGTTAATGCATAGTTAAGTTTATTAAATTGCATATAAAATTAGGTAAAGAAATCTGAAGAATATATATTGTCGTTTCGTAGGCAAAATTTAATAAATACCTATCCTGTCTCAGTGCCTATGGCATAGTATGTTATTTCCTACAAATAAATAGCAATAGAGACAGAACTCTATCTGTCACGTTCTATGATAAAAATAGACCACTCATCCCCTCACGTGTCTAGGCACAGGGATAATATTGGGTAAGTACCGAATCGCATATACTTATTAACAACTCGTGTTTATTCTATAAGTACAAAATCAGAAATTTCAATTAACTATGTAAAGACAATGGATCTATGGACTGATATGTCCGAAATGAAGTTTTTTTTAAAGCGTAGTTAGACTATAATTGCTGTCCCACTGGGCACGGGCCTCTTCTCAGAATGAGAATCGTTTAAGCCTTAGACCTCTAAGCTGGCCCGGTGTGGGTTGGCGATACACAAACCATCAAAAACTTTTTTTTGGAGCTCGCTTATGTTTACAAGTTTCCTCATGATATTATCCTTCACCGTTACTGAAAGTGGTAATCGTCGAACTCAGACCCTCCTACATGATAGCGCAAGCATGTAAAGGCTAGGCTATCTCACTACACACATGAAGCTTTTAACAGAAGATGCGTATATAGTTTGTGATAAAAAAGTGTTATATTTCATCCCTACCTCAAATTATCGAAGCATCCCATTAAAATGTTAAACTCATTTAGTAACCGATCTTTGTTGGTTAAAAATTAAGAGTCTTCACAGTTGGCAGTTAAGTAGAGAGTAACAAAGTATAAACCTAAGAGCCGTCGTGCAATCTATCCGAGTTGAAAACTTTACGATTTATTAACAGTCGCTACTTAATTAATGTTACGGATAGTTTGTGACTGGATGTGGCAAGTGAGCGTAGTAAGTTAAACTGTTAGAGCGCAGGTTTGGCCGTATAGATTTCTGTTCATACATTCATACGTTCTTTCATACGTTCTGTTCATACGTTCATACGAAATACAGGGTTACTAGGTATCCTTATTTGAAAATATTAAAATAAAAAATACAGAAACTTTAGTTAATTAGACAACAAAGATAACCAACTAAAACATTAGCCAAGTGCGCGCACGTAGTAGGCCCTAGTAGAAATAACTTTATATATTGGTTGTTTTTAGGTCTGTGGGCCTTAGAAGACAAAATTAATGCACAGAATTAATTTTAAAAGCACGGTTTCGTTAATGGTTGAATTAAGGTGCTCTTGTTTCGCGTTGTCTAGAATTAATTTAAATGGATTGAAGAACTATCGACTCTCTCTATACATAAGTCAATGAACAGAAATATACATATGACAATAAAACAAAAATAGAGACAATAAAGTACCTATCGACTTACGTTACTCTATCCAGTATTTCTCTACATCTTTGACATCTTAAGTTTCCGTTTAAGTTTCAGTTAAGTGCGACTGATGGCTGGCAAATGGCTCCCACAATCAACCGATACGTTTAAACTCCAATCTAACTCGTTTGGTTAAGTCTAACCGTTAGAGTTTGGTTGTCTAACCTTTAGAGTGTTATAATTGGTTAAGTGATAATTTTGCCTAGATTGACGTGACAGTTGATATTATGTAACCGTGTCATATCCATCAGTCTGTCAGTCTACTGCTAAACGTGGTTTTCTTATTGGACCGCTTCAGTACAGTTGACGACAGGATTGGCTGGACACTTGCTAGTAGCGCAACGTGTCGTAGGTTCGAAAGCCGCAGTCTGGATGTATGTTAATGTGAAGATTTGTGTCTGTAAACTCACCCACAATACAGGAGTATAAATAAAATGGTATTTTTTTTATGTAGTCTATTTATTGACTCACTGCTCAGCAAAGGCCTACCTTTTGCCTTCAAACCTTTCTATTTTATACCGTTCCTAACCATGCCAGCCCCGCAAAATGGAGTTAAATAAAAAAAAGAAACTGAATGAGCGTTAAGAGAATTAATAATTTAATTAATACCTATGTTGTCTTTATCGCATAGGAGAATCACATGATCCATAACAATTTCTGTTTCCTTGAACAGATTTGTCAGGCCTTGCGAGTTTGCTACTACTAATTAAGCTGATATAAATGCAATTGAAGTGCGATTAAATTCAGAGAATGGCAAATTAGATTTTACTTCTAGTCCGTACTATTTAACTATTTTATATGATGTAGATATATCTTATTTTAATACTAGATAGGCTTGCACTATTTAATCTAATTAAAATATACATTTAATCATGTCATAGATACACCATTATGTTTTGATTAGGTTAGATTTGATAACGACACTTCTAAAGATCCAATAAAACCGAAATCACGTACATTAACCCTATTCAACTAGTCCCAAAATCAAAGCGAAATAGATAGGTAACCCTTTTTATACCGGCTTCAACTTCGACAAACTTTGAAGTCGGTCGAAGTCGGACCGAGATAATCTCGGCGCGGACAGACAGACAGATAAACAGTTTGTACTTGTATCGAGATCTTCGGTTCTTGTTCACTGGTATTGAGGGCATACATACTTATTTATAGTTGGCGAAATAGAGAAGAAATACCTACTAACTGATAAGACCGTTACGAAGAGGGAATGTTTTCCTCTGAGTTTTACTTTTAATATGTTTGGCCATTTCTTGTGATTATAGTTAGATTGCATGATATTTTTGATATAAAAGCGGGTCTCAATTCAACGGTCTATATAAATTGTGGTTTTGATCAGTGAAAATGTATACATAAGGGCCTGTGTACACGACGCCTTATATACGCGCCGGCGCGTCGACGGGCGTGAACTCCATACATAAAAAACGTACCTATGACACGATTTCTATGTATAGAGTTTGACGTTACCTGACATGGCGTTACGCGTCGATGTCGCGTAGAAGAGACGTCGTGTGCATAGGCCCTTATTGATCAACGATGTATGATCAGCGGAGAAAATTGTGTAAGATTTCGGAATGTAAGCTTTTCTGCGTTGTTCTAACCTGACCTAGTCAAGGTCCTCAGACCATTTAAAAGTTGATTTTCCTTGGCGACCAAATGAAGATTTAATAAGCTGTACGTGAAGGTAACTATGTAGCTTCTAGTCGTTAAAGTCAGTTCGTTATATATATTTTTTTTATTACCAGTGATAGCAGTGGTGTGATCGTTGGACTGCCAAGTCATAGGTCTCGAGTTCGAATCCAAGGCACGAACCTCTGATTTTTCGGATTTATGTGCGTATCATGCTTAAAAACGGTAAAGGTAAACGTCGTGAGGAAACCGGCATGCTTGAGATATATTTTTCGACGGCATATGAAGCCAAGTCAGAGGCCCATAGGCGGCATAAACTCTGACACCAGGTTAGTCACTAACCACAAGAAAAGAAGAAGATTGTCTTTTTATCATCAAAAGACAGAAGACAATGAAACCGAGTGCAAGTGTCGAAATAATTTCAAAAGCGCGTCACCTAGCGGAGTGAGCCCCGAATTACGTCGGGGCGGAGTCGACAACGATAATTTAAGATCGAAGACAAAGGCGGGATGAGCGCCGTAGTCTGGGGATAAGGATGATATTATAAACGACACAATTGGTGCAGTGGCTGAGCGATCGGCTCCTGCGCTACGGTTCGTGGGTTCGATACCCGCACGGAACAAATATTTGTATGGCCTACAGATAGTTGTTCCGGGTCTGGATGTTTGTGCGTGTGAAGATTTATGTTTGTAAACGCACCCACGATACAGGAGAAATCCTAGTGCGGGGCAACGATTAAAAAAATATGATAATTAAGTTAGGTACCTACTGATAACTGAAGGTGGTAAAGGCCAAGGGCTGGTGGATATCTAATCAGATTGAGGTGAATGCACTAGCAAATCAACTACCTATCAAAAGAGGTGTCCTCGCTATGGTGGGTTTAGGCTGCAATAGTCCGGCATTACCGTCCCCCTTTCCCCATGGTTGTGGGTATTCATGAGCATTATTCCAAAAAAATTGGTAGGTACCTATATGTTGTATCTTCAATCACTTTTTTACAAATGACATAGGTATGTATAGTTAGCAATAATTATATCTGCCTATAAACGGTTTTAACGAGTGATATTAATGTATGTTTTTGACAGAAATTCAATGGAAGTACTGTCAAAAACTGACATCAATCCAGAGATTTCTGAGATCGGTTAATATCGGTCGTACCTATATCGCCAATAATACGACTATGGATTGAACGGATAAATAAAGGTCTACGTATACCGTTTTATTCTATAGACCAAATGGCTGTACCTACTAACCATATAGTCACATATTTTCGTGACGTGAATTAATTTTTCTGGATATTTTCAATAATAAATATCGTGATATAAACATTTATAGTATTGTGTGGTACAAAAATAATATGAAATACATTAACGCTTTCCAAAATAACTCAACTAATGCAAAAATATTCTGATTTTTAGGGCAAAGTAGCCAGGTTTTACGGTACCTACTTAATTTAAAATTACCGTTACGTCTCTACTGTCACTGTCAGTTTCAGGCGAAGTGACAGTGACAGTAGAGATTTAATGGTAACTTAAACTTAAGTAGCGTTTCAGAATTTGGCCATATATCTATCCAATTATGAGACCATGTAATGTTGGCAACAATTCAATCAACTACACGCGATCATACCCACGGGACGGCATCGATCGATCGCCATAACCTGCCTGAGATGCCGGTGGTACTAATAAACGCAGCCATGTACCTGAAACAGAGGAAAACAGTCTTATTAGTTTTGATTTGTGGTACGAGAATGTAATGTGGATTTATGTTTGGTTTAAAATTATTGCAAAGTTATTAAACACGGGTACAGTACGATACAATTTAGAAGTCGCATTGGCAAACTTGATAGAACAACCAATGGCAGGCGCTCATTATCGCGCCATTAAAACTTATTGCGTCAGCGTAAAGATCATTTTTACTGCAGTATAACATTCGAGGTCTTGTAGATTCAGCTTGGGAGTGATTGGTATTACGAAGTTTGCCACGTCTTAGTATGTATGCGACATCTTAGTTCTGTCGTACTATACTCAATGAAGAAATGATGAACGTTTCCCTTAATAAATAAATATTTAAGAAGGAACTGGAAGAAATGCAAGTAAAAGTAATACGCCTCTTGTAGGTACAAATAATGTGCATAAAGAATAAAATAATTAAATCAATTAAAATGTCAAAGGTAGTATTTATGATTAAATCGATTTTAATAATTAAAATCTCGGTAACTTAAAACCAGTTTTTAATTATGATCGGTAACGGAATCTTGATTAAAGAAATCGATTCTTGGATCAATTAGCGATTTCATTTCCGATATAATTAATAAAAGCTGATTACGATATACTAATCTTGATGTAATAATCCGATTATTCCTAAAGTTATTAACAGACTAAAAGTCACTGAAAATTTCCAATTTTCAAATCCGTTCAAATAAACGTATGAAAGCTGATTCCGAGGGAAATCATCCTAAATTGTTATGGAAGTACCTTTTAATTTAGCGCTCCCGAGGGGCCAGTCTCGGTCGGAGCAAAAAGATTGATTTTTATTCTACGTATCAGAGGAAAATAAATCAAAATATTTTCACAATGTCTAATTTAGGAAGTCCCAAGATAGGTACTTACTACGTATCAAATTGTGAAAATGTCAGATGTTTAAACTCGCAAACAAAACGATAAAAAATTGCATTGAATAAGTAACAATGTTCAATGTTTAAGTTTACTGAAATGGAATTCATTTTATTACGAAGACCGAAAAAAATGTCGGAAACTACTGCATTTAATTAAAAACTAAAGTTATAAATTAATTTAGTTTTGTCTACAAGCCAACTCCAAAAGAAGCATTTACTGTAAGCGCCTAAAGTAAAAGCAAGAGCAACTTCCAAGCGTAACATTTTGCTATAATTTTAACATCAGGCGTTTACACAAAGCGCCTGATGTTAAAATCTGATGTGAGCAAAATATCTGAAACTTATGTAATACGTTATTATAGGCAATTCTATTACATAACTAAAATAGAAGGAATCTTTTATATTTAGCATCTGATTCAAGTGCCTTATTTGTTGGATTTCATACCATACAGAAAAATAACTATAGAAACTTTCATTCAGGCATCACAAAACCTCCAAATTCTGGGCAAAATACAGCGAATATTTAAGATATCAAAGAATGCAGTATAAAATGGAACTAACACATGTCCTGCTCCTACCGCAGTATATAAACAGGGTAAATAGACTAGAACGCGCATTTACTCTAAAATCGACCGCGCTCGTAAAATTCCTGATCACTTACAGTTTTTAGGGGCAGTAAACGGGAATGTGGGGTATGACCACGAATTATTGGACACTGAATATGCGGTTTGAATTTACTGGCGTTTCTTTAGATTCTCGATGTATTTTTTTTTATTAACATGTAAAATAAAATAGTTTGTTGTATTAAAAATATCGTATTCAATTCATATGATACACTTCTTTTCACAGAACGATAAAAAGCCTTTTGTCGATACAAGTACTTTGTTTTATTAACATGGAAAATAAAAAAGTTACGTTTATTAAAAATATTATAGTCAATTCGTATACACTTCTTTTCACGGGACGATAAAAAGTCTTTTCTCGATATAACTATTTTTTTTATTAACATTGAAAATAAAATAGTTTGGTTTATTAAAAATATCATAGTCAATTCATATACACTTCTTTTCACGGGATGATAAAAAGCCTTTTGTCGATACAACTACTTTGTGTTTCTTTCAGAAATATCCAAGTACAGCGTAAAAGCAATCTCATGCTTCCTAGCTGATCTGAAACAAATCTTATATTTTATTTCCGTAAGGATATACTTCAAGCACAATGTTGAAACTTTCATACACGTTTATGTCAGTTGATTCTGCAAAGGTATTTTGAAGAGCTCTTAACAGCGACTTACAAGAATACATGTGAAGAATATTTGTACCTGTACAACTTTTATAAGGACTTTGATAAATAAAAACTGTTGAACGCCACGCAAGACCCATGTCGCTTGGAGTAGCTCTGTTCAAATACACGTAGGTACTTAAGCTACGTGTCGTCTGCATTAGCCAATAGGAGCATGTATTATTATAATGGCTATTTCATGAATTTATAAAAATCTGATTAAATAAATCGATTAAAAAAAACACGGCACAAACAACCACGAAAATCTGTTTATCACAAAACGATAAAATCGCCATTTACGTGTAAAATACAATTTTAATTAAATTCATTGATTAGATAAATTTAAATTCGACCCAAATAGCTGCCATTAACTATCAGTTTAACTGCCCATTTGTTTGGCAAGAAAATTAAAGCGCGCCGGCCCGATAATAGGTGCTTTCACCCTATAAATAATTCGCAGAAAACTTGATCGGTGTTTTGCACAGCCCAGGATGCGGTTGAAAGTCGTAAAGTTTTAGATATAGACCCACCGAAGCCTAGTTAAACTGCTGAGGAAGATAATATTGGTGTTCATAAATTTTCATAAAACAAATATAAAGTTCGATCATTTTCATGCTGGCGTTTTAGCATATTGCCAGGTATATTTTGCTTGAAAAACTAGGCTTAAATTAGTTGAAGAGGACGAATAGATCGTTCATACACTAACACAGCGATTTTAAGTTATACGCAGAGCAGTTGTCGTCTCAAAAGCTTGAAGGGACCTAAGTGTTCAAAGGTAGCCTATATTAGTCACTTTATAACATAATTAAGATCGTCACTAAATCGAATTATATTATAAAGTCATACCTAATGTATGACATTACGATAAACATTATAACATCATCTAGGTACAACAAACAGAGTATAAATCTGAATAAGGATATCCGTAATAACTGCAGCAAACTTTGTGTTTGTTCAGCTCTCTGTGCGGATATTAGCTCTAGTTTATGGATTAGTTTTGGTCTGACCTTTAGTCAACCGCGAGATATAATCAGATAGATAGTTCTGTTTGATGATACCCTTTATATAAGGCATTCTTATCGATCTACATATCATTTTAACACAAATATACTCTGAATCATTTCATGTGTTACTTAAAGTCAAAATAGTCTTTGATGTTTTCGTTTTAAATAAATGCCTAACTTCACGTACACATTGTGAAACTTGTGAATCCAAAGCTAGTCATATCAGAATACTTATTTTCGTAAGAAAGTTCCTTTTTGTAAACTAACAACATATTTGCAGTAACATCTATAGTAAAGCAAGGTTCAATAACCGTACATTTTTCTTCTAAAAGTACCACCACAAGGTCTACATTAAACATTTTATAAAACCCACCTCGGAAGCCAACATAAAATCAAATATCTTCAAAACTTTAAACAGCAAACGGAGACGTAAAAATATAAAATGTAGCCGCAATTTCAGCCAGAGATAGTCTAACCTCGTCTCTGGGTACGAATTGTGAATAAAACAAATCTGTCTTCTTGGCGTTTAGCTCTTATTTCCATCCACTTCCCAGCTATTTCCCACTTATGGTGCGGTCCAAGGGACTGGATAATGGCGTTCTCGTTTAAAGTAGTGGAGTCTCATGGGGTAAGAAGATTAATCTTGGTTTAGAAAGATATGAATACGTTGTGGGAATAGTTCCTGATTTAAGTGATGGGACTGTTAGAATTTACACTAGACTAGTATGTAAACTTTATACAGATTTGCGGATTAAAAGTATACAAATGTCTATTCCTTTGTAATGCCCTGAAAAGTAAGTATTAACATTTAAGTTTGTACAAAGATCATTGTATTTTGTATTGTTATCAAATAAACACTTATCATTTATGAATTTATCTTCAAACGATGCACGTGATAATTTCTTCGCATATGTTCTAGCATATTAATGAATCCAACAATAATGGTAGTTTTTGAGTACTTTATAGTACTTATGTAACAAGTACGTATCTTTCTTTATCAAAAATATGACAATTCATTTTTTTATCTTCTATAGCGTCAAGTTTATTTCCTACCTCACCAATATCTTCATTCAAATACCATTTATTTTTATTAGCCGCAATGTTTTCTCTCAAAGCCAAATCGCTAGGTTAATAGTTTGCGTCAAGCGTGGACCATTTCCCGTGTTCCGCTGTGTCATTGCGCGAACACGCCACATCGTCAACTATTCAGCCGTTGTTCGCATTCTTCTCATGTGTACGTATCATAGGATTTATCGCTGACTTCGCTCGCTGGTTGTTCAATGTAGAGAAAATAGATTTTAAGGGAAAGAATTGGTTGTAGAAGGTGTAGAAACTTAATTTTAACTAAAAATATAAAAAAGGAAGCTAAATTGGATAACGGATATCAACAAAATTAATAAAAAACATGACTTGAATGAATATTGTGGAACAAAAACATCCACGCTTATGATCATAGATAAGTTATGAACAGATAGAACTTGCCGTAGCACAACTTGACACGACACACACATGATATTATACGACATAATCATTTTCGAGTTCTGAGCTTTGCATAGTGCAACTTGATCCATGTGCCATTGAGTTTCTTGCCGACAAATAGGAACCGACTTTTCATAAGCGCCTGTTATAGTTTACGTGTTTCTGATTTTTTATTTAATTTTGATCCTATTTGAATTCACTATATTCAGGCCAAACGAGTTCCATATGATCTAGAAGTAACTCTACATTATAAACTATAAGTATTCTACCGACATTATTAATGTCTGCACTATTAATATCATTCAGCTTACGTTATAAAATAAGCTGTCAGGAATACGTGAACTCCATCATGCAGACCGTTGCAGAATGTGATGCGAATAATTGCACTGAACACAATATTAACACGAACATTTATTTTAGCTGTAGCAGCGGTTTGTGCTTTTGTTTTCTAGTTGCTACCATTTGCAGAGCTCATTATTATGAGATCTTCTAGCAGAAAATCTAGATGTGCTATTTAGTTTATGGAAAGTTATCATGAAGATTAAAACGTTTAAGTGTGTGGTATGTTTTACTAAATAAGCTCCACTCAAGTACTTCTCAGTGCTATCAATGGAGTTTCATAAAATATTGTTTGAAAATAATGGAAGAGAAAGAAGTCCAGCGGGACTTATTTCTACAGCAATTTATATAGTAAATTAAATAGAAAAGGTCCATAACGATAGCATAGACGAGCTTAAAATACACTAGAACGAAAAAGAAGTAAGCAAATAATGTGTGCATCTTCTCAAATTATCAGCTAAAGTAGTTATTTGCATCGGAAAACCATTCAAACGCGACCTCAACTCCAGAAACACGAAAAACTCGTCAAAATAAAGAAGTCACAATCCCCAGCTAATAAGAGCTGTGTGCCGTTAGCGGCGTCTGTGGGAGCAAATCACTCGTGAATCGCTTACCGTACTTATTTCCATTCCAGGCTATTTCACACGTACCCTCAGAACGGCGACATTATCTGACACACTGGTAGAAAGACCAGGACTTACGTAAATATAATTTTTGGATGATGGTGATGGCGACGAAATGAAATGAAGGTGAAGGTTAGATGAAAATCGACTAATACCGTGCCTGTGCCTATACTTTTTAATCGGCTGCTATTGGGTTTAGACTTCTCTCTAATTTAAGGTTTTGACCAGAATTTGCATGTTGTGCAAACCGGTTGTCGACCATAGTTGACAAAGACAATGGTAATTATTATTCTTTTTACTTCAGTTGGTTGTGTTGGTAAGGTAAATTATATTATTATCCTCATCCTCCAAGTCAACAATCTCCAGATAAATAGGCAACAAAATACGCCTTTACAAGAAAAGAAATAGATACTAGTCAATTCCCCGGTCCGTGTGTTCAACTCACAAATGGTTGAATCTGAGAAAACATCGCGTCTGAGTCGATCGAGCGTGAATTATATTCATATGATATCCCCCTGAACGGATTACTGCCGATCAGATCGTATTGATGCCTCTGTTTGCCGTCTGAGTGTGCCATAATCTTGTGATTTAATGTTATTCTGTAGCTGAATTCGGTATAAATGTATTGATGAACACAGAATGTTTGGATGCAGGAGATAGGTGGAAGCTTAACTCTCTGTGTGTTTAGCTTTGCCGTACTTTGATGTGAATCTATAGCTTAATGCAGTGATATAAATTCGTTTTGATTTAGACTAGAAGCAGTAGTTTCTTTTTTGTCAATGAACTGCAATGCATTAATTTCTCAACTACATGTTTCGATGTTATTTAAACTAATTTTGTGGTAGTTTTCAGACATGCGTCTAACTGATTAATTCCTAACGCTTTTGTGATTAGTTTTCATCAAATAATTCTGACTAGATTTACAATAATGTGACATTGTGACGTAAAGTGTTTTTTAAGAAATGAATACTTTGCTACCCAAAATGGCTTAGAAGTAGGAAATCCAATATTGAAACCCAATACATCTAGACTGTCGAAGAATCCAGATCGTTTGTCGATTCTTCACCTCACGGTACCATTAAATCTACGTCGCTACAATCGGTCCTGACTTCCTCAATTTCTTAGAGCAACACAAACGATTTGTTTGGCCTACGTCTTGGTAGGGTAGTGGGGTATTTTCGACTATTTTTTGCAACCCCTCGAGTAGCACTGTAAATGATGGTCTTTGCGGTTTATTTAGACGATATATTGATGAAAACATGTGCTTAAGGTTGTTATGTTCTAGTGATGTATTAGGCATTACGTCAAGACAAGTTAGTAGCTCGTCTTGTTTAGTGTGTTCTAACACTTTTTGATAGTAATTTGTCTTTATTATGTAGGAAAAAGAAACACGGTAACACTTATGAAGTTTTTTTTACGTATTTACAATTATTATACTGTTTGCTGATTCTTAGGCGTTTTTGTTTCTACTTGATAGCAAGTCCGTTTTTGGCTATAATATTGATTATGATTGTGTCGTAGTATTAAATTGAAAACCTCAACTGCTACTTATAATATTTCCGAAAAATTCAATCCCACCAAAAACATTCTGTAAAAAACTAGCCAAGTCTCGATGGAGCTGCTTGTTTATCTCTAAAAAGTAATGAAATCTAGACAAAGTCTTGCCAAGTCTAAGGTTCCTTACTGCGATTTCTTAATTATTATAGTTAATGTTGTGTGTCTTGGCCGTTGAACATTCTTTATACGTTAGTGGGTACAAGTCAATGGGACAAGTACAGACGGACTTCTATCAATGATTAGAAGTCCGTCTGTACTGGAATATTTTTTTATACTGTTTGTTTTAGGCTCGCCTATACATAAGTATTATTGAAATACGCAGCTTTATCAAGCCTACAATTGACTGGTTATTGAATCAACGTTTTCCAAGTGGCAATTTTCCATCGTCAATGGGTAGCGGTTCTGGCGACAGATTGGTGCAATGGTGTCATGAAGCACCTGGTTTTGTACCCTTGTGTACCCTTCAACGGCCAAGTCACACAACATTAACTATAATAATAAAGAAATCGCAGTAAGGAACCTTAGACTTGGCAAGACTTTGTCTAGATTTTAGAGACTTTTTAGAGATAAACAAGCAGCTCCATCGAGACTTGGCTAGTTTTTTACAGAATGTTTTTGGTGGGATTTCACTTCTTTTTGTAGAAACGTGGGCATATTGATTTATTTTATTAGATTTTCTTATTTGACACAGTTTTTTTCTTTTTAGGAGTAGTTTTTTTATTATTACAAATCTTTTTTTTCTTTTTGACATCAAATGAAGCGGCCTACCAAGTTGAATATTTTTTGTAAAGGCGGTATGTCAATCTCTAATAGTTTGGTTGGGCTCTTGTGTTTTCTAATCAGGGTCACCAGGTACTCCAGATCTTCGATTATCCTAGTTTTTATAGTTTTCCCATTATGTGGCCATTAAACCCTAACTCTGTACCAAATTTCAGCTCTCTGAGTTTATGGGAAGTACTAGTTCTATTCTGATGATCATGAGTGAGTGAGTGTCATAAATGCGAAACTTTGCTTTCGCTTAACTTCGGAACTAAATGACCTACAGACTTGAAATTTTGGATTTTAAGTATGTGATTATAGCTTACTAGATGACGAAAATTTCTGCGTTCTGGTCTTATCCAGAGGTTCTCAAATAGGGGCCTGAAAATGCGGCGAAATGGTTCCTGTAAAGGATGGTACGGCAGTGTTTGCTTGGCGCTCGACTTGGCGGGGGCACTGCCGTGCCCCCCGATTTTACTTTATGCTAGATTTGAGAATTTCGCATGGTCCGCTGTCACATTCAGTACTAACAGACCGATAAAGATTTTTTTTGTAAAGAAAAATGGCTCTTGAGTTTTCTTAACCCATATTTTTTTCTTTTTTACCCCATAAAAATCACAACCACTTAATTTATTTCAAACCAGACATGTGGAAAGGCGGTCAGAGAAAAAAATTACCCAATCATGTACCAAAACGTTTTCAAGATTAGTTTTCTTTATGCTCGGGAGACAGAGGGGGTGGACGAGGGTCGTGGACATCAATCAGCCTGTCCCCATCCCCCGTACCCCTGACGCGGCTGTGATTTGTCAGGTTACACGCTTATTTAATAGTATAGTTGGCAAGTGAGGATGGCCTTTGTTTTTGTTTCGTAAAGATAAGGAAAATTATGAGACTACTTTTTCTCTTTTATTCTTTCAGTCAATTATCATTGTTCGTTAAGCTAAAGTTTAAGTAGTTATACTTAAGTTTAGTCGTAATCTAACAAAGCCTTTGTCGGTATCATTATAGTGGCAGTTTTCATCTATCGTGATAACACTTTCTTTAAGACTCCAACTAGAACCTGAAAGTTTGTACTTGCTAGCATTACACCAACTAGGCTATTTATATTGATTTTATCTCATACAGCCTTATTAACACATAAATTATCAGTCATAGTATTGTTTGTGTTATTTATGTCAGCCCATTAAACATTAAATACTCTTTTAACCAATCTCTCACCAAGTGCCACGTTAACAGCTACTTTCAACTTTTCATCCTCACTCAAAATATCCATTATATCCTCACTCCTTGATCCTCGTTCAAGAGCAGTATAACGCCGCATCACGTCGTCAATATCATTCATCATGGCAACCAATTTCCGCCTGTTGCTACGCGCACCCCTCACATATTGTTGATGTATCACCTTTTTATTTCACATGCCCAAGATTATTGAGGAATTTTTCGGATTTGCGTGGATTATTATTGATGATAGTGTAATGATAAAGTACTTGAGGTCCCTATTTTCTACTTAGATTTGCTGATTTGATTCTGGTATCAGGACAAATATGACCTTCGAAGATTTGTATATCATAGAAAAAGTGCTCTTTTTCATTAGATTCTAATAGAGAGTCACGAGAACCTTTCTTTTCTTTCAGATTTAGTATATCAAATCTTAATTTTTTTGTTAAATATTTTAATAAACGAGTGCTTATAATAAATTGTCAATTAACAAGCAAAAAATTATATTTCTTGCAGATATTTCCACCAGCCTAAAAACTCCTTACATTGTAGCCTAAAGTGCCACCCCATAAACCCCATGGCATAAACAACCAATGTCTAAGCTGATTAACTGGTCATCGGATACAGGGGTGTAATGAACCTGACCCGGGGTAATGGGGTAACCTACCCCGATGGTAAAAAATGGGCCGAATATGTTGTTTATGGTTTTCCGGTAGCTTAGTGACAGGTTTTGAGAGTGATGACATGGGAAATGTGATGCGGGGTTTATGTCGTCAAAACCCTTTGTATTTTGGATTTTCTATTTCAGTTTGCATTACCACGTATGTACATGCATAAATAACATGATATTGCTAACAAAATAAGGAAAATTTAGAGCAAGCTATTGTGAGTTATAAGTTGATAAAACCACATTGCGGAAACACTAGTATTTATAAAGGTGTAACCTTTTTTACTGAGCTGACTAAACATATGCATCATTTCTTTTTGTTTTTTCATTCGCTAGCGTTCAGAGTACAGTACGCATTTTGTCCCAAATACTACCGAAATACTATACCTATTATAATTTTTTTATTAACGTTTGTCTACGCCACCAAAACCTACATCTCTTTCAACCAAAGTAAAATAATCTCGAAAGACATCACATTAAAGGTCTAATTAAAATCATGCAATCGATTTACGAGCAATATATTCGGCGGACGAGGTCCATCGGTGACATAGTTGCCGGCAAAATTGGCACATAAGTTAGCGCCCGCGCCAATGGACAGCAAACGATCGCAATTCAACATGGATTCCAGTGACGATATCGATTTCCCCTTCTGAAACGATTCTGTCGGTGTGAAATGATAGAATCTTTTGTTTGTATGTTTTATTGACAATTTTTGTGGTGGATGTCCGATAATACGATTCCGATTGCGTTTGTGGAATCGATGTGTCGAACGGTTTTCTAATCGGTAACGATGAGACTTGAAGATCCAAAAGCTACGGTTTCGCTCATCGATCGCATTTTAATCTACCAACTTTGGTCTGTGGTTGTTGCCAACTAGCTTACATTTATAAATAATATTTGGTATTGGTCAGAAAAAACAATAGTCGAATGCTAACGAAGATAACACACACACGTATAATACCAGAATAAGCATTTTTGTATGTTGCCTTCTAATTCATCATATCAATCTATCACAGTTCATTGTCAAAAGTCTAGTGGAGCTAGTAGGCTGCTATCAAGCCACGCTGGCCACGGCACCTTGCCATTATTTATGATATTACTTAATAAATTGTGGCCACATTCTTTCTTTTTCGCAGAACGCTGTACTCTGTGTACAATGTGTGCAAACAGCACTTCTATTCTTTTGATCTATTGACAATTCTTGTTTTCGAAAATGACGTCCGATTTCATCCGAATTGCTTTCCAATTGTAGAACCGATGTATCGAATAGGATTTTGTGGGTGTTCCAAACGATGTCCATACATCTGTCTGTCTTGTTTAATGCTGATGTATTGTTTGTACAATCATAGTGGCACAGTTTGATGAATGGGGAAACGAATCGGATCGAAATTCGATTGTTTTAGCGATATGTGTTGAGAGATATCTTATTAGGCAATTCATTTTTCGTAATTTGATTTGATTGTTCTGGGGAGCAATCGAAAATTTTAGCGACACTATGATGAATGATCTCAACCAGTCTGATTTGTAAGCTAAAGAAGGACCTTGTAACGTAAAAATTGGAGTTAATACTTTTTATGCCGTAGGTAATGACCACAGAACAAGAGACGTTTTAATGTGAAACATCTAATGCGGCGGTGCGCGTCTGAGAGCGGCTTTGCGTGGCGACTCTCGCGATGGCAGACACACGATAGCAGACCTTCGTAACTCGTCGGCTCTCTTCGGTTTGATTCGGGCAGTATTTTTTTACAAAATGGTGTGAGATGTTTCACATCTATCAGGCGTACCGCGACGACTTTATTTTTTTCAGTGTAATCATTGAGAATCATGTGGAAGAATTATTTAAGGGTGTGGCGGCATCTATCACGCTACATGAATATTACGCAGCACGACGATTGTCTAGCAGACTGCAGCGACAACAATGACAGCTGTCAAATGAAACGTCACAAATCCTGCATCGCGATATCAAGATTTGACACGCATATAGTATAGACAACTTCCCAACATCAACCGTTGGGCAGTAGCCCGCCAGGCATGAGACCAGCCTAGTTGAAGGACCTTCCCTTTTCGTTGGGAGGAACACCATACCTCGTTCTTCCACAAGGGTTATAAGTCTAACTATTTCAGCATATTTAGCATTGGTATTTGTATTGCACCTATCCATCGACTGAACTGCGAACCCGATGCAAAACACCACAAATTGTTTACCAGCAAATATAGTTGAACTGCATGAAATATTTCCTAAACTGGTCAAGTTTAAATTATATTGCTGGTGAGCATGAGTTTGATATTAAATTAAGGATCTCAAGGGTACTGTACTGAGTTTTAGAAGTTCTACTGTGAATTTTAGAACTAATGGAGTGTGAGATTGGTGTGCCGAATGTAGTCAAAGAATCTACAGTGTACAAGATTAAAGATGGCGATGATATAAGTAAAATGACATTAAGAAGAATGTCAGCTAATGTTGTTTCATAAGAATTTGAATAGATTCTTCTGGGAAAATATTGAGTCAACATGTAAACTTTAAACCCTTAGAAAGTTATTGAGGATCCATATGATACATAAGATTTCAGAAAAATTACTGGTCACGCATTGAATGAATATCATGATAGGTTGTTGACTCATGCTGTAGATGATGAGGATGAAGATACATATTTTATCTTTAAATTTATTGTTTTAGTAGATTTTATATCATTATCGTCTTTAATCCCAGACTATTACATTATACTAAGATTCAACTTTACCAACGTCGGATAGATAACTTTTATCTAAGGAATAAACATGAAGTTTTGACAACTTTTGGTTGTAAATAATGTCAAAACGCATTACTTATTCTTCAGATAAATGTTATCCGACGTTAGTATAGTAAAAATAGGATCACTCTATTGTATTAATATTGTATAAGTTTAGAAACCAGTAAAACGAATTCTTGATCTAGCAAACGATATATTGTGTGGGGGCGGACTCAAGCGGATTTGAATAAAGGAATTTTGCAAACATTGCACAGCTTAGAGATTTTCACTCGACTTTCTAGGGGAAAGGATGGAGCTGTTATATTTTTATTAAGTTTAAGAGTAAAAAGAGATATCTTGTTTACGTTTTTACGTACATCGTTCTAAAGTAGTACAAAGTTAAAGATGATTTTATACTCTTATGTTTGTAATAAATGCTTCGATCTATCCTATATTATTATAGCCTCCAATAACCACGTGTTTAATAATATGAAAGACTGAATTAAAAAAGGAGACTTTCTTTTAGTATTTTTGGAGGCTCATGTTCAACAGTAAAGTTTATGGGCTGATGAATCAGGTATTATTAGAATCAAATTGCATTTTATTCATAAAAAATAGACATTTTGATGTAGATACTTTCGCTGGCTTTCGCTTCTTCACATCGATTCGACTTTCGCATTCTACAGAATGCTTTCGCAGCTGAAAGCATACGATTTCTCAGATGATGCGGATAACTGCGTCTTTGTGATAAGTCACTTAAAAACCCAGACGCCGATTCTCTTATTCACTAACTAAACTAATAAAATCAAAGAATTGCTATCTTTTACTAACAAACGGCGCGAGACAGGGACGGTGATAGATAAGAACTAAGTTAGAGATGTCAAACTAGTTTACGCCTCGATCTTCAGCGTGCTTTTATTCGACACGTTCCGACGTGTCGTCTAAATATGTATAGACATTTTAGTTCAACTAAATTTGACAGCTTTTATTTATGTCCGTCTCTTTCTTATCTTATCTGAGTGAAAAAGATCGCCATCGTCTAATTAACTTTAGTTTGTGCACAACAGAATCGGCACCACTAACTAGTGACCATCTATTTTTATACCAGCAACACTAACACCCATATTCTAAGACGTTCCTCCAAAACTTACTCGACTCGACTCCACCTCGACTCAGCCTTTTTCACTACCATCGGTAGTTATAGTTGACATAAACGTCCTCGACTCGAGGTTTTTCCTCAGTCGAGGTAAGGAATCACCTGTCAAACTCAAGGTACCTCGGAACCTACCTTAAGGAAAGAAGTGTCAAAGTTCGTATGTAACAAAAATACATTTTGAAGACTTTATCGAAAATGCTAACGATAATCCTTACAACTATTTATCGCGGCGTTATTTGCGCGATGCAGATAATTCAAATTATGACGTAATGACTCCGTCGAGGAACCTCAAAGTTCACTCGAAATTGCGACTAAGAATACAATTTTGAAGGTGTTTTCGAGGCCGTCCTGAGTCGAGTATGAGTCGAGTAAGTTTTGGAGGAACGTCTTAGAATATGGGTGTAACAAGATTAGCGTGTTTACATTAGCTTCTTTTCATTCCATTACATTTTATAACAAACATACATTTTATTTATTACAAAAGAAAACCCATATAATATTTTGTTCAGCTCAGCACAGAAATGTTCCGACCTTACTCAGTCTAGTGATTAATATTGCTCGATAGCTACCTTATCGATAGAACATTCGAATGCGAGCAAACACTGCAGACCACCCGTTCCATATTATCTGGCCACAACACTAAGCACGCTGTAGCGTGTGGCTGATATCTTAATAATAGTGAGGTGGCTAAAGTATCGATAAGTGTAATAATAGTTGAAAGTATGTTGTAATAGCAGGAAGGTTGTAGGTAAAACCCCCGACACAAAAAAACGAACTTTTAAAAAGTCAATAATAATAGTATCGTTGAGCCATCAAATTCGATTGAGTAACACCTATATAATTTAATTACAAAAATTGATGGATGACACGATAAGGTTTGCTCGTAGAAATGGCGATATAATATCGCGTCGGGGTACCGCTAAAGTAAGTCAGACCCTTCATTTAATTGACCATCTATTAATTTACTAGCTAGCTAATGTACTTAGCGGTACCCCGACGTGATATTATATCGCCATTTCAACGAGCAAACCTTATCGTGCCATCCATCAATTTCTGTAATTAAAATATATAGGTGTTAGGTACTCAATCGAATTTGATGGCTCAACGATACTATTATTATTGACTTTTTAAATGTTCTTTCTTTTTGTGTCGGGGGTTTTTTAAATTTTTAATTAAATTTTTATTTTAAACTTTTTAAACTTAGTATTAAGTTAAAAAAATTAAACTTACTTTTGGCAAAAAGCACGTAAATTTTTAAGTAAATATATATTTCATAAATTAAGATTTCAGTGTCAACTCGCATTTTTTGTTTAACGTGTACAATTATTCATATGTTTATTGTTAACTTTTATGTATACATAACATAGTAATTGACTAATTATTTTGTGTTTCTCCTTACACCATTGCATTGTATGTAGAATCAAATACTGATCAAAACGAATCCAAACACGACATATATCTGCTATTATTTTTTCAAGAGTGTACTAGTGTGCTGGATATCCTGGCTGCAGCATCAGCTCATCATGTCGCCACCATTGAATTGCTTGTAGAATCAAATACTGATCAAAACGAATCCAAACACGACATATCTGCTATTATTTTTTCAAGAGTGTACTAGTGCACTGGTTATCCTGGCTGCAGCATCAGACCAAGAATTTCATAATCTTGCATAGTTATATAGCATACAAGAGTGTTTCAAATTTTATTTCACACGTATGTTTGAAAGTAAAGTAATACACATTATGCGTCTAAGAACCCTATCGCAGCTAACAAAACAGCTGATAACCTTGAAATGGCTGAACCGATTTTAATAAAACATGTCTAAGATCACTCGCTAGAAAACCAGCTTTCAAATAAAAAAAACCGCACTCAAATCGGTTCACCCGTTTAAGAGCTACGGTGCCACAGACAGACACACGCACAGACAGACAGACAGACACACATAGCGGTCAAACTTATAACACCCCTCTCTTTGCGTCGGGGGTTAAAAATGAAGGCTGCTAAATTCGTTTTATGCATAGCTGATGAAAGGTGTCAGTATATTTATTGATGTTTGTGCCCTGTTTATCCTACTACAACTGCATAAATTTTTATTTACAGTCGTCATCAATTTATTTGAGTTATGGATTTTTTGAAACATATATTTTAATTAAAGAACTTTTCACCGTATGCAAATATAGAGTGATAGGTTTTATATTTTGGCCAAATATTTATTACACAAATATAACACAATGCAAACAACGCCTGCAAAATTTATAACTCAGTACCTAAGGTTCAGTACAAACAAACATCGACACTCAATATCGACAAAGCACAGCTCTATTCCACGCAGGTGCGCCTTCGGTCGTTGCGATCAATTAGTCGATAAGCGTCGTGTGCTTACGGATCTATGGCCGTGAACCACAGTACACCATGAACGTACAGTAGGTAACACAATTTAATCTAAGCGTAATGTTTTATTGTGATAAGAGAATTTATTTGTGTGAGAAATAAGATGTAGGTACGGAGTTATTTTGGGCGTTAAAATGAATTCGAGCTTTGTTCTGTACGAGAATAGCTAATACTGTGTTTTTTTTTACTTTCATTATTCAGTCAGCAATGTCCAAGTTCATGGGCGGAAGAACACGTGGGTTTTTTAATTTAGCTCTAATATAAAAGATTGAGTGGGTACTATAGGCCGCGCGCAAGTGCTAGTCACCTCCTGAGGTGAGAGCGGCAGGAGAGGGATGCGAAACAGTAGACGCGCTCTGTCAGTTTGCTTTGTCTTGTCTACAGCGTGCTACAATAGCTGTCGCTCCCATACCTTAGGAGATGACTAGCGCTTGCGCGCGGACTACATTTAAGCTCGCGGTTCCGCCTGGTATGAAGGTACATTCCGGCGAGAACAAAAGCATAGTATTGGATACCTACTTAATCTGTATTTAAAATTACAAAATTAAGAACAAGACAAACGTGTTTTCAAATATTGATGACAGTTGAAAAGCACAATTTATGTATATCCAAAATTCAAGTTTTAAATGATTTTTTGGCTTTCTATATTTTATAGTGAACTGCGAATATTTTTAAATTATATTATACACAACATAACATCACGCCTGTATTCCTCGAAGGGTTGGGCAGAGGTGTATAGTAACACCTTCATTTCGCCGTTATATTTAAGTCCTGTAATAGCAGGCGAGCCTATTGCCATCAACCGGGCACAAATCCAAACTCCAGGCTGCTACAGAGGAATTCCACACGGAAAAACCCAATAACACTTTGCCCGACCTGGGGATCAAACCTAGGACTGATCAGCAGTCGCGCTTGCCACCACTAGACTAACGAGGCAGTTCATAATATTTTTATAATGAATGTGTTTTCCTATTACTCCTAAAAGTGTCACGTGACTGTCAATCCGTCTTATCCTACTGAATACCTTGCACAGTGGTCGAACCTCAACCATTGTGTGCTAAGATCGTATTCAAAGCAAGTGGCTATTGGCTTATTGTCTTAGTATTCATGTAAGACGCGATCCTGTTGTAATCCTCTGCTGGTTGAGTGCAAGATTGCAGTTGTATGGTCTGCGTAAAACTGAATTAGGATTTTTTTGTACAGTCAGAAGTAATATTATCTGTCTACCAACGGTTTTAAAATCGTCTCCAATCTATGGCTATCTGACTATGCATATAATGGATAAATATGAGCCTATGTATAGAAAGAGTGGCCGTGCTACACATAGTCACTTATTTATTCTCGCGGTTTGGGTCAAATAGCTAATAATTAGCGGTTTTATACGCATCGGTAGGCAAATATTATTGCTTCTGATTGTACGTATCGTTTAAAAATAAGTTTCTTTACCTTCTGCGTTTGCATTGTATTTGCGGGCGGGAGGGCGGTGCTGCATACTACATTCAGGCTTGATCAACTGTTTGGCGGAATTAATACTAAATATTGTTATTATATATTTTGTGTTATGGATTTCCGCAAAGTACCGCCGTATTCCATTATTTATCTTAAGTTTCTTCAATTAAATGGGCACTGGCCATGGAATATACTTTCTTTCATTTGATACCACAGCTCAAGCCTCCGAGAAGATTATCTTCATTCGTTATTGTATTTCCCCTGCTTATTCATCGATATTTTTTCCATAATCTCTGGTTTATACTATAAGCTAGCGGTTAGCGCGTAATCTTTGTTTATTCACGTTTAAGCGAGAGTTGATGGTAACTGCAGTTTGTTAAGATTTGATTAAAAACATTATTTTTTATTATAGCAATGTTGTAATGGATTGGTTGTTTTCTGAGAGCAATGCGTACGAGTTTTGGTGTTATTGGATAGATAACTCGTGTGGTAAGTACCTTTATTTTATGCAGCAGTAAATAGAAAGAAAGAACAGATATTTATTTGTTTCTTAATCTAAAGAACACAAAAGCCAAAAAAATATGTTTGAAAACATGCTGAATACTTGCGCAAACCAGCTTTTTCTCAGATTAGTTGAGGTCTGCCTTGTTGATCTAGTGGTCGCAAGCGTGACTGCTGAGCATGGGGTCCTGGGTTCGATCCCCAGGTCGGGCAAAGTGATATTGGGTTTTTCCATTAGGAGTTTCTCAGTAGCATCCCGGAGTCTGGATTTGTGCCCGGGTAGTGGCAATAGGCTCGCCCCCTATCACATAGTACTTAAACATACCTGGCGAAACGAGGGTGTTACTATACACCTCTGCCCAACCCTTCTGGGAATACAAGGCGTGATGTTATGTGTAGTTGAGGTCCAAAAGCAGTTTTGACGTAATTAACAGGCCCCCAGTTAAGGACCGGTTGTCCACGAATAGAAGAACAGTTCCTAAGTAACATCATCACCATTATCCCCAGCCCTATCGACCCACTGCTTGGTGTAAACCTCCTCTCCCTTATACCAATTCTCTCTAATATCCTTAAGCACAGTGGTCCCCAGGAATTAACTAAGACACACCCCAATATCCCCGAGCCTAATACAAACAAATATTAACTAAGACACACCCCAATATCCCCGAGCCTAATACAAACAAATATTAACTAAGACACACCCCAATATCCCCGAGCCTAATACAAACAAATATTAACTAAGACACACCCCAATATCCCCGAGCCTAATACAAACAAATATTAACTAAGACACACCCCAATATCCCCGAGCCTAATACAAACAAATATTAACTAAGACACACCCCGATATCCCCGAGCCTAATACAAACAAATATTAACTAAGATACACCCCAATATCCCCGAGCCTAATACAAACAAATATTAACTAAGACACACCCCGATATCCCCGAGCCTAATACAAACAAATATTAACTAAGACACACCCCAATATCCCCGAGCCTAATACAAACAAATATTAACTAAGACACACCCCAATATCCCCGAGCCTAATACAAACAAATATTAACTAAGACACACCCCGATATCCCCGAGCCTAATACAAACAAATATTAACTAAGACACACCCCGATATCCCCGAGCCTAATACAAACAAATATTAACTAAGACACACCCCAATATCCCCGAGCCTAATACAAACAAATATTAACTAAGACACACCCCAATATCCCCGAGCCTAATACAAACAAATATTAACTAAGACACACCCCAATATCCCCGAGCCTAATACAAACAAATATTAACTAAGACACACCCCGATATCCCCGAGCCTAATACAAACAAATATTAACTAAGACACACCCCAATATCCCCGAGCCTAATACAAACAAATATTAACTAAGACACACCCCAATATCCCCGAGCCTAATACAAACAAATATTAACTAAGACACACCCCGATATCCCCGAGCCTAATACAAACAAATATTAACTAAGACACACCCCGATATCCCCGAGCCTAATACAAACAAATATTAACTAAGACACACCCCAATATCCCCGAGCCTAATACAAACAAATATTAACTAAGACACACCCCGATATCCCCGAGCCTAATACAAACAAATATTAACTAAGACACACCCCAATATCCCCGAGCCTAATACAAACAAATATTAACTAAGACACACCCCAATATCCCCGAGCCTAATACAAACAAATATTAACTAAGACACACCCCAATATCCCCGAGCCTAATACAAACAAATATTAACTAAGACACACCCCAATATCCCCGAGCCTAATACAAACAAATATTAACTAAGACACACCCCGATATCCCCGAGCCTAATACAAACAAATATTAACTAAGACACACCCCAATATCCCCGAGCCTAATACAAACAAATATTAACTAAGACACACCCCGATATCCCCGAGCCTAATACAAACAAATATTAACTAAGACACACCCCAATATCCCCGAGCCTAATACAAACAAATATTAACTAAGACACACCCCAATATCCCCGAGCCTAATACAAACAAATATTAACTAAGACACACCCCAATATCCCCGAGCCTAATACAAACAAATATGATCCAAATTATCAGGACAGAGAATTCTTTTTTTTTCAAAATGTCGTCGTCTCGCGACCGGATGCGACTGCGGCCGGAAATAAAAGTTGGATGCAAGGGGGGTGAGACGGGGTGGTTTCGTACTAATCCCCAAGTAATCCACCGACTCACCCAAACAGCTAAGCTGGTAAGTTAGCAGCTTTATAATATATATAAGCTTATTGTATGTATGTTTATTTCCTTTGATGATCAACTATGGTGAAAATGAAAATGTATAAATTGCTGAACTAAGTGCTGTTCCTACTGGTATATTAGTTTGTGAATCTTTCGGTACATGGTTTAATATGATTATGATAAAATACTAGAAGAGTTCCATGTTCACGTGACTGCCTTGTTGGTCTAGTGGTCGCAAGCGCGACTGCTGAGCATAGGGTCTTGGGTTCGATCCCCAGGTCGGGGAAAGTGTTATTGGGTTTTTCCATTATAATTTTTTCAGTAGCAGCCCGGAGTCTGGATTTGTGCCCGGTTTATGGCAAAAGGCTCGTCCCTTATTACATAGACTTAATCATAATTGGCGAAACGAGGGTGTACTACTAAAATCACCTCTGCCGAACCCTTCGGGGAATACTAGGCGTGATGTTATGTTTTATGTTCCACGTTCAATAGTGGATGTTTAGCATAATCAGCCCATTACTGTCCTTTTGCTTGGTACGGGTTTCTTCTCAGAATGAGAAGGGTGGAGTAACGTGGCCAGTATGGTCTTAGCCGACTATACTGGCCTGGTGTGGGTTGGTGGACTAGACACCACCTAGAACATTTTTCAGAGCCATCTCAGGTATGCAGGTTTCCTCACGATGTTTTCCTTCACCGTTAACGCATGTGATAATCAAATTCTGATCCGTACATGAACTCGAAAAGTCTGAGGTGCAGGCCGGGATTGAACTCAGACCCTCCTGCATTAAAGGCATACGTTCAGCCAACAGGCTGTCTCTTTTGTCCTTATGATGTCGAAGCCTTGTTTAATGTGGTTAAATAGCATTGACGTGGATTTTTGTTTTTATACATGTACTAGCGAACCCAGCAGACGTCATCCTGTCCGGAAAAGCAGCGCCAACTACCGGGTCCAATTGTTAATCTAAACCATCCAGGGCGCCACTCAAACGTGTACAAAAAATCATTCAAATCGGTCCAGCCGTTTAGGAGGAGTTCAGTGACATACACACGTACAGTCGAATTATATATATAAAGATGTAGATATATTTATTGTACTGCGAGAATATAGGCAACATGTTTGATTTTGCGATGCTATATTTATTATTTTGACTCACATAGTTTGTAAGTTTCTACTCTAAGAAATAGTTTAGGTTCCAACCCGCATTGAACGTGATGTTAGAAACAACAGCGAATTGGTACTGCGTACCCAGTTAGCAAAATACAAGCTTTATGTAGGTCAATTTAATTTTCTTATTATACAACGTGTTACAGGAATGTGTGGTCATATTTAAAAGTGTTATTTGGACACTTACTCAGAGCAACATTTGATAAGTTAAATAATAAAATCGGCCAAATTTTTTTTTGATTCCCCATACGTATTAACCCGTACAGCTGATGCCACTTATATGGAGTCGAAAAAAAATATCAGATATTTTTGTTTAACCTACCAAATATTGGTCCAAATAAGATTCCAAATAATCCACTTAAATTTGACGACCCATTTCTGAAACACATTGTATATTACTTGCAGACTGTTTGTCGTAATAAATATAGCTTCGTTGGTTTAGTGGTGGCAAGCGACTGCTGATCGTGAGGTCCTGGATTCGGACCCCAGGTTAGGCAAAAGTGTTATTGGGTTTTTCCGTATGGAATTCCTCGGTAGCAGTGCCCGGAGTTTGGAGTTGTGCCCGGTTGATGGCAATAGGCTCGCTTCCTATTACATGGAACTTAATAACAGCGAAATGAGGATGTTACTATACACCTCTGTACAATCCTTCGGGGAATTCAGGCGTCATGTGTTATGTTATTTACAACGCTTTAAAATTCTGTGATTCAAATATAACAAAGAAGAGTTTAAAGCGGGCTACAGACTTACGAAAAGTAACATGCAATGTAACACGTAATGAAAGAATTTGCCGTCCACATTGTCGCAATGTATCATGCATGCGTGCGTACTACGTATCTTTCATGTTACATTGCATGTTACGTTACAGCAGTCTGTACCTGCCTTTAGACCATTTCACAATTCATTCAGCTTAAAATAACAACGGCGCATCTACTACCGTCTTCTACCGAACATTAGCCAAACTACCCTCCGGATAAGCGTACAATTCTAATCCCGCCGTCCATGTATCTTCCGTTCCAAGTCGAACACCGGCTGGGCGGGTCTCCAGCGGTGTACTTAAGTAACTATTGAATTTAGTGCTCGCACCGACAATTGGTACGATCTAGACTTAGCATAGATTACTGTTTAGTATTAGTTGTTAGTTGGTGCAGACATGGGTTTGATGGTTGGTTGGTGTAATGATATTCATAGAGTGGGAACTTTGTATGTTAATCATAGTATAATTTCCGATAAATCTTTGTTGGTTGCAGTGAACAAGGGGCTTCTAGACAACCTACTTTGTTCTCCAAATCCGTAATAGTTTCCAATTTTCATACTATCTTATTTTCATTAGATTTTTTTTTTAATAAAAACTCTTTGTTGGTGTGTGTAGTCCGCCAACCTTCAGCAGGCCAGCGAGGTGAAGTAAAGCCTAAACTTCGTAAGCTTGTAATTCTGTGAAGAGGCCTATGAAAATTTGCCCAGTTGTGGGGCAGTAAAGGGCTGATTATGTTATGTAAACATTTTATAAAACTTTACCTCTAAATATCTGATGCTAGGCTCTCTTTAGATTCCAATAGATTGACATAACCCTTTCGGGCTAGTCCTTTCGCCATACAATTGTGCGGGTTACAAGATCGCGTTTAGCTCATCAGTTTTACGTGCTTTGTGGATGGGCCCAGTGTCGAACGATTGTGTGGATAGCGATAAAAATCCGGAATTTTTTCTCAGATTCGTAATCTACAACTCTAAATTAGCTAGAATTCGTTCTCAGAATAACAAGTTTCGTCGTAGCTTGCGCGCGTCCAAAAGGGATTAGTAATTTATATGAATCGTATCTATCCATCTAAGAAATTATATTTGAAATGCATTCTTAAAGATTATCGTAAAGCAACACATACACACAAACAAAAAAATATCACAAATATCCGGCCAAAAGTCGGCCAAACCTGATTTTTTCTTATAAAAATATATTCCCAAATCTCATATATTTCGCAAGACACATTTATTGAGATCAACATTCGTAGTTCATCAATATAATACTCAATATGTTTTTGTCGTCTAAACCTTTCAGGGGATCAAGCAGATTATTTGGTGGGTAGTTTCTCAACCCTTAAAATATAACCCTGTGAGAACCCTCGGCGAACCCTGTTGCTGATGACAAACTTTGTCCTGTATCGAACTTCAGACGCGGATTATGACAAGGGCGCAAAGTATGAGAGAGGGCGAGTTAATAATTGTTTTATAAATTGTTAATAATTAATTTAGTTACGTCACGATGATGTAGTGAATTTTGGGCGTTGATACGACTAAAGTACATACTGAAAGAGTGTACTCGAATACTTACTTGAATGCTGCTCGTATTGTGGCAACTGGGCTCTGATAGGATGCCGTCATTAGAGTGTGCTCGGATGACCAGTTGCCACGACACGAGTCGCGTCCGAGTAGGTATTCAAATGCGACCTGTCAGTGTGTACTCTGATCGTGTTAACGCCGCTTAAGGTACTTTAAATAATGTTTGTTGAATTTATCATTTAACTTCATCGCTATTTTATTAACTTATTGAACGATATATTGTATTACAATTAATTAGGGGTGCCTTAAAAACACCTTCACGAGTGACGATACTTAAGTATGTCCAGAGTACCCTGGGCAGTCTGCTCGCTACTGACCTTGCTGAATGGCTAATCTTTTCACCACGGTATAAGCCCACATGAGAGAAGAATGTAGGTGTTACTCTATTAAAATAAATGAGTCTTTAAATACCAAAATTTATAGCTACACATAAATCGCTGCCGCCTATGCCCTACACCTAACAAACCAACCAGTAGCGTTTGAGCCAAAGATTAAGAAGTCACCCGACGAACATGCTTCCTTACTTTGTTGGTCGCGCTAAGCCAGGGCTGTCGCTGTAGGCTTACCGCTTTATATTGCAACTTTCACTCTTTTTTGTTTCGTTTTACTACGAAGTAGTTTCGTGTAGTTTAAGTTTGTGAAGCGGCTGTTGATTGGAAAAGGAAATGCAGTAGTTAGCGTGTAAGGAAACAGAAAAGTTTGTTAGGACTTTATATTTATGGTATTGGGAAGGGTATTAGTTATGTAGAGAATTGCAATTAAATTACATACGAAAATGGTGATAGTGACAGTGATAGCCTAGTGGTGTGACCGTCGGACTGCCAAGACATAGGTCTCGAGTTCGGACCCAAGACACGCACCTCTGACTTTTCGGATTCATGTGCGTATTGTGTAATTCTCACTTGCTTAAAAACGGTGAAGGAAAACATCGTGAGGATACCTGAGAGATACTTTTTGACGGTATGTGAAGCCAAGTCAGAGGCCCATGGGCGGCTTAAACTCTGACACCAGGTTATTCACTAACCACACGAACAGAAAAAGACATACGAAAAAAGAAATATAAGAGATGTATCGTAATACTCGTGTTTTAAACATAAAAAAGTTCTGCAAAATAAAGTTTATTTTGTAAAATGATATAGAAGCTTTTAATCTAGAATTCATTCAGTTATAGGCTTAGATAAAAGTTTGTATAACAATAATCAAATAAAAATCCTACAAAAGAAATATATTTTGTTCCTTGGAACTTACATAATCTCTCGCAAATCTAGTTCTATAAAAACATCTCGAAATAATAGTATTTCTCCATTCACCGCAACAAAACTTATCTCCGAAATGTCAGACGATTTATTTACGAAATAAATAAAATCATCTCACGTCCGTGTCAACCCTACTTTACGCACACACGCGTTGAGACCGAAGATCAATCACAGGCGTCGTTTTACGCGCACACGGACGCACACATACGCAAAGTTCCACTAATATAACATTAGTGTGCGTAATAAAAGAATAAGGGTTACCCTAATATATGAAATGAGTTTTTCTTGTAGTAACTAGGATCTATTTTCTGGACTTTTATTGTGGTTATGATATGACGTAATTTTTCTTGTGGGAAGTGCCTTTTGCTACTTTTCGTAGGGTAAGTGTGTCGCTCTAAGGGCTCTTTAGTATGCAGCTAGCATAGCTTTTAGGCATATTTTGGTATTTTTTGAATAGAACACGATATGCCTTTTAGTACTTATATTTTTATATTTAATACCACCATTTTTCATCACCTTGTTTCGTGAGTTCCTTATCGCTGTCGGAAGTCTCCGGCAGACTAACGATAATGTCCTGAAATTAAGCTATTAGCACCTTAATTAACTAATTTATCTCAACACTTTAGTAGACTAATATACCTAAGCACAGGATGTCATTATGGAAAGAACAATGATGTTAGAATCGAAATTGATCGGCGAATACAGTCGAAAGTGTAACACTACCCAAACTCACTCAATTTTTTATTTCAACCAATTATAAAATACAGCTCATTAAATTCCCTGCCGAACATAAAACTCTTCTAGATAAATTATTTCCGTTTATTTAAATAATGTTGTGTTTATTTAAAATTCTCTATTTGGCACGTGAATTGGTGATCGTAAAATTATTGTATAAGGTGAATATTGTTCCATTAGGTATAGTTGATACAAAACATTTTATAAGTCAACAATATCAACCCCTAAAACAAAATTTCTATATATGGACCCATTACAGTTTAACTGACTCCAGTGACAGCAATAAAAAGTAAAATCTTACAAAATCCCACAGCTCTAGAAATATAATTTCCAAACCGAGGTGTTAGAAATGAAAAATCAAGAGGAACCTCGCCACAAACTGAATTTAGCAGTTTCGAGCTAAAAGTTGAGACCTCGGCTAAATAAACTAACAATTTGCTTTAAATTGAACTTGTGACTTCTGCTCGCCTCTTTGACAACCCTGTGGGGTGCGGTGGGAGTGGAAGCGGGGAGCGGGCAAAGTTTAATGTACTTAGTTGAATTATTATTTATGTTTTTTTTTTTCAATTTGCACCGGAAGTTTTAATCGGTACCTAAGTATAATCTTGTTAAATGATAAATTATTTTTATTTCTGTAAATAAATCTGTTATAGATACTTTTACAAGTCAATGTAACGTTATTTTAAGACTAGATGTTAATATAACATGTCTGAGGAACAAACAATTTTGGTACCTACTTTGTTTGTTTCGAATCGCATAGATAGATCTATTGAAAATTGATGATTTGCTATATTAGGATTGATTGTTTTAGATGCTATCCATATTTTCCCAATATTAGAATGGTCTTATTGATATCTTTGAAAACCGATTTTTCAGATCCGAAACCTACAATCAACGACAGCTCGACATGGCAATCGGGTATGAAGTGAGTCGTGGAGGGGAGACGCCCCACACACCCGCACAGCGCCCGCGTCATCTTAAAGTCTTAGCGCTGCACGTGTCCGCATCGACCGCGTTTATCGATTTCGATCGCGCTCACGTTGTTGCTTGTAGATGTA
The DNA here is from genome assembly GCA_910594945.2 of Amphipyra berbera. NCBI lineage: Eukaryota > Metazoa > Arthropoda > Insecta > Lepidoptera > Noctuidae > Amphipyra > Amphipyra berbera. Next base: position 654,398 of record OU343142.1, on the reverse strand, counting down.
TATTGAAAATGACTAGAAAATTGCCATGTTGACTTGTCGTTGAGCGAATTTATTAAATGTTCATAAGTAAGTTAAAAACAGGGTACGAGATTTCTATTAACAAATCTATCAGCAACTCTGTCTTCATAAATATCTTGGTATTCTTTTTCTATAATTTTATTAGTAATTCTATCTTTCTTTTCCCGCTACTCGCTTTCAATGTTACCTACAGTTTTTCTCATAAAATTACCAGCGAACGTCGCTTTTCAATTTATCCTTACGCAGCAGCGAATGCATTAAACATATTTGAGAGAGGAATAGGCTGAAATGTGGCACACGAGACTTGGGTTGTAAGCAGGGATCGAGGTTGAGAGGTTTTGAATGTGGATATGTATTGTAGTATTTTGAGAGGGTGTAGAACAAATAGATGGTATTAAATGGATGGTATTAAATAAATGGATTTTATAAATGATAATTTTAAATATTTTTTTAGTTTATGTTTGGTTTTGTTTTACTGTTTGTTCTATTCCGTTTTTAAGTTTTTTTAGTTTTTATTACATTTTAATTAATATTTGTACGCCCTCACGGCAAATGGACATATAAATATGTTAATCTAACACCTTTATGTAAATACCTATGTTTTACAAATAAATATTCGGATTCTTTCCGTTATGGAATTTTACTTCTATATTTCTGTTTATTTACTGACTATGCAAGCCAAAGTAAAGCTTTTTTTTCAAGACCTTTTTGAATACAGAATCTTCAATCTTCCCTTAAACTTAATAGAATTCCCCCTCGTTAATCAAGCCGGGACCTTAAACTAGGATACATATTCCAAGGACGCCCACAATATTATAATTAGGTGCCCACAACAAGAGGTTCGTGGGTAATCTTCCCATCTTCACTCTCGAGGTACCCGCTAAAAATATATTTATTTTAGTTACTTACCATCCTTTAAAAATACTGAGTAACGCTTTAAAAATAGCGGTAGCGAAATTAAGTTTGCTTGAAGAGTAGGGAGAGGATTAAAATTTTTTAAAATGTTGTTTTTAAAGAAAGCGTTTTAAGTGTGTTTTAGGTTGATTGAATGAGGTGAGGAAGTTATAATATTTTGATGAAAATGCTTTTCAAGATTTAGCAAATCTGATAAGTAGGATGGCGTATGCGTGTGTGCGCAGGTCACGGCTTCTATTTCCGTATTATCATACACTAGCGACCTGCCCCGGCTTCGCACGGGTGCAATGTAGATACTAATTTGGGGCATATAAACCCTCCTTCTGAATCACTCTATCTATTGCTGAAAACTGCATTAAAATCCGTTGCGTAGTTTAAAAGATCTAAGCGTACAGACAGCGGGAGCGACTTTGTTTTATACTATGTAAAGAAGATACATAATTAACCCATGACTGTCCCACTGTTGGGCACGGGCCTCTTCTCAGAATGAGAAGGGTTTAGGCCTTAGTCCATCATGATAGGCTGGTGCGGGTTTTCCATATTATCATGACAGATATTCATGAAATCTGGTCAAGTTAAGATCCAACCACAGTCCGCCTACGAAAAAATTCTAATCCAATAGCACTTTAGCGGGCCTGAGAATTGAACCTAGCAGTTGCGTCTACAAAACTAAAGAAGCTATAAACTTTGTCTGACAGTCGTAACTCAGCACTGACGGGGTAGGCAGCGTTATTGCGTTCCCCACTTTATTGCCAGTGGCCGAGCCATTCGTTTGATGAGAATAACTGATAACCTCAGTTTTATTGTAGCTCTTATTGCTGTTTCATTTTCATTGTAACTGTCAAGAGTTTTTTAATATTCTTGATTTAGGCCACTGGAGCGGAGAGGAGCGGAGCGGTGCGGAGCTAACCAAATAATTGCATGAAGTTCACGTCTCTGCTCTGTCTGTGAATATTGTGCATTTCTATGGGTTAGTTAGTCAATTGCATGCAGCTGAAATGAGAGGGATGTGTGGTATTACATGTATGGATAGAATTAGAAATGAGTACGTAAGAGGAAGCCTGAAAGTGGCGCCGTTGACTGAGGAGTTGTGTGGAAACCGGTTGTCATGGTATGGGCATGTGATGCGGAGGTACGAGGAACATATCGTGAGGAAAGTTTTGAGTATGAATGTGGATGGTTATAAGAGTAGAGGAAGACCAAAGAAGCGATGGATGGATCGTGTGAAAGATGGTATGGCTAGAAAGGGCGTGACTGCTGAGATGACGGCTAATAGAGATGTATGGAAGAAGAAGACATACCTACTGCGCCGACCCCAAATAAGTTGGAATAAGGGCAGGAGGATGATGATATTGGTTAGTTCCGCACCGCTCCGCTCCTCTCCGCTCCAATGAACATGGGAGCCTCGGTATACTATCATAGCGGCATTGGGATGCATTTTAAAAGCCTCCACGACTGATGATGCAGTACGTTCGACGCATCCTGGGCAGTCAGTCCCGTTACCAATCTTGCTGACTGGCTAATCTTTTACTTTCATTGCTCGTGCCGATACAAGACAAGCAGAAGAAGACAGCTGTATTGCTTGAAGAGTTGAGCAAAGGTATTGTACGATACTTGCCACTATCCACAATACTTTTATAACACAGGAAAATATAACTAAATATGTCTGCCTTGTTGGTTTAGTAGTCGCAAGCGCGACTGCTGAGCATGGGGTCCTGGGTTCGATCCCCAGGTCGGGCAGTGTTATTGGGTTTTTCCATTAGGAATTTCTCAGTAGCAGCCCGGAGTTTGGATTTGTGCCCGGTTAATGGCAATAGGCTCACATAACTGGCGAAACGAGGGTCTTCTAAAAACACCTCTGCCAAACCCTTTGGGGAATACAAGGCGTGATGTTATGAAAATATAACTGCCAATTTTTTGACATAATTATATAGCTACCTTTTACCTTACCCAACAGATCAGATTCAGTGTATTATTTATCACCAAATTAAAATAACCCTACCACTATCTAAATACGGTCCCCAACAAACATAAAGAAACAAAATTAACATTAATCGCTACACTTGTACCTCAATCCCGTCTATAGGGATAATCCGCGCGCGGACAGGTTAATCCCGTTGTCCGGAAAATACCCGGACAACTATTTTGTAAACCCTTGTCCATTGTGGGATGTTCATTTTAACCGTTTGTGACCTGTAATGTTTACGGATGATCGCGTGGGGTTAAAATAAGTTTTATTGTTGAAAAAGGTTTTTTATTCGTGTTAAGGGATTTTGGTGTAGGTGTTTTTTTATTACATAGGTATCACAATAGATTATCACATTACCTATCTCGCTCTTGGTTAAGAATTTCTTTTGATAGGGATTTTTATCAGATAAACGATTTTTTTCTAGGTACCTAGTGTTCTGTAGGTACATAATACTGCAAGAACATAGAAGCATATACGTAGGGGCTCGTGGGCTAATTACCAACAGCGTGGATCATACGATTTGCGAGGTTAAGCTGCGCTTGCCACGGTCTGTCCGTGAATGGGTTCGTTATACATCGAGATCCCTACTTAAATTAATTTTATATTATAATATATTCTTACATATAGGTAATTAACTAATTCAAATAAATAATGTTCACAGATGTAGATATAAATTGATAATTTAAAGATAAAATATATGTAATTATAGATTCACGCCCTTATTATTGTAATTTTTGCATGCCTAATTTAAGGTAGATTGTACAAGGATCACTATGTTTATCTTTAACAACTATTTTTTTATGTACCTACAATATATGCAAATAAAAATTCTATTCTATTCTATTCTATTCTACGTGCCTCGGAGAGCACGTTAAACCGTCGGTAGCGTGTGACATAAGAATACCTATGACAGTCGTTACGGGTAGTCAGAAGCCCGAAACTTTAACAACCTTTCTAACCTTAGGATATCGGCATTGACCAGTTACTGTGTTGTAGAGGTCTGATGGCAGTCGCTCCGTGTAAAATATTGGTATTCAGCTGCATTTGATTGGACTGGAAGCTGACCCCAACATAATTGGCAAAAGGCTAGGAGGAAGAATACTGCAAGATACGAAACGTCAATTTTTTTACGATTTCTGGATGTGAAATGACCGTTACTTAGTGGAAAATCAGGAATGCAACATTATACACGAAGGCATATAAGGGCCTATGTCCAGCAGTGGACGTCTTTTGGCTAATGAGCTGATGAAGATGATGAAGGAACATAAACTTCTAGATATTTAGATTATTTAATCTAATTTTGCATTACAATCAATTAATTTTAATAAATTATTAACTATAAAGTCAGCTATCATAAAATCCCGCTACAAAAACCACAAGTTGGCTAAATGACATTAATATCATGTGCACATCACTTTTATCCCACATCCGGTCATTTAATTCAATCGCTACACATTGGACAGTGTAACTACGTTAGTGATGTGCTGACGTGTGCGGGATTATACGGGATTTGTAGTTTTAATACATTGGACAGATAATGGTTTTATAGCGGTTGGCAGTGAAAAGTTATGATATGAGTTTGAGTTTTTAAATGTTGACTTTGTTGTTGCTGTTTTAAAATGTATATCACGCGTGTAGTTTCTGAAGAGGGAGGTAGAGGCGTTCAATCGTATACCTACTCATATTTAAACAATGTTGCTATTATCGGACAAAATTTCCAAATTCTAAATAATCTACCATAAGATCACGCCTGTATTCCCCGAAATGTTAGGCAGAGATGTTTAGTAACACCCTCATTTCGCCGTTATGTTTAAGACCCATGTAATGGAGGGCGAGCCTATTGTCATCAACCGGGCAGAAATCCAAACTCCGGGCTGCTACTGAAAGATTCCACACGGGAAAACCCAATAACACTTTGCTCGACATGGGGATCGCACGCAGGACCTCAAGATCAGTAGTCGCGCTTACCACCACTAGACCAACGAGGCAGTAATCTAACTAAAGAAACCAATATCTCTTTGCCCGAATACAATAATTTGAAGCGATGAAACATTTGAACTTTACGTCATATTTCTATGCTTTCGTCAATACGGAATTCTTGTTTTACAAAAATACAAGAGATAATAGAAATACCAAGCATATAACGTACATTTTTTAGCTCCGTATCAATAATGATAAAATCGCAATAAATTCATAAACATTTTATCCATCGGATTAATGTTTCCATCACCAAATACCTAAATCCTTTAAAATGCAAGTGATTTTATTTACAAAACGGCGGCTTGCATACGTTTGAGCAGTCAAAAGAGCGACAAAGGCTAGCAACGTGTTCCATTCCCGTGGAAAGGTATTGTGCCGAGCTTGTGATTTGTGCTGTCACCTGTTTCCGGGATTTAGAGCCCGGGATAAAAGAATTAAATGGTCACGTCTCTAAACTGATTTGTGACGGATGTAAATTCGAGGCACAATTTTATTAGTATTTTGAATAAAATCTGGTAAAGATCTATAAGGGATGATTTCCACCAAACGGCTCGCATCGCATCGGATCGGAAAGGATACGAACGGATGCGGCGATAGCCGATCGCGTCCGGCAGGATGTCGACGCATACGATCGGCTCCGCACCGTCACTTGCGAACGTATCCGTTTCTGCGCCTAGTCAAATAGTTTCATTCCTACCGTATTGACAGCCGAAAGGATCCAATTGGATATGATGACAGGCGAACGGAGCAGTACGTGCGTCGTAGCATACTTTCGGCTACGACCGCGTGTTGCGGAAAACGTCCGCGGTCAAGCTACTGTGCGCGGCTTGGTAATGTAGACTAAATACTGTGTAGACGATTTAATATCGTTTAAAGATTGTAAAACCCGCTCCAATCCGATGCGAGCCGTTTGGTAGAAATTATCCTTAAGACTAGAAAAGAAAAAGGCTAGAACTTAAACCCCTTTGTATGGAAAGCAGCGTTCAACGGCTAGTTTATCACCGCTAGGCTAAAATATGCTTCCTTGCATTGTCTTTTTGATCATACATTAGCTCTTCAACTTCCGCTGGTAAACATGGGTCTCCTAATGACCGCCTCAATGAATGGTTTTAGGGGAAATTGACGTCGTCATCACGTCCGGCAGACCACGGTACTGTTGGTGCTGCAGTGGCTGAGCTTGGCTTCTGCGTTACGGGTCGCGGTCTCGATTCCCGCATGGAACAAATATTTGTTCCGGGTCTGGGTGTTTGTGCATGTGAGATTTGTGTCTGTAAACGCATCTACATAGAAATCAAAGAAAAATGAAGAAATCAAAGAGTGGAGCAACGCTTTAAAAAATATCCTATAATAATACCTCCTTCTATTTTAATACATAATTGGTAGAGAAAGGTTGGCATGCTTTTAATAAAGAGCCCATACACAATCAAGAATCAGGTGGTCAAAAAACAAAGGCCCCGTTTCCTAAACCATGGCCGCCATGACAGTAAAGCGTAATTTCGATAAAATATAGCCGATAACAGCACGTGTTGCGGTCCAAAAGATTTATTGAACGTGCTTGTACCTTTCCTTTTGAAGGCCTGAAGGTGTTATTAGGATGGTGTTGAAATATCCGCCTTTTAGAAGTTATTAATTGGGTTCATTTTTGTGGAGTCCTGCTGGTAGATAATTGCAGTGCGACTTTTGTAATTATAGGAAATTAACTCCAAAGTCTCAAGAACTTTAAAAACTTTGATGTATTGCTATTACTTCTACTGAACAACATTGACCTACGGCTAAAAATGGACTCCATAAGGGATGATTTCCACTAAACGGCTCGCATCGTATCGGATCGGAAAGAATACGAACGAATGCGGCGGATGCGGCGGAATGCGGCGAATGCGGCGGAGCGAATGCGTCCGGCAGGATGTCGACGCATACGATCGGCTCCGTATCCGTTTCTGCGCCTAGTCAAATAGTTTCATTCCTACCGTGTTAACGTGTTCTAATTTTTGAAAGGATCCGATCGGATACGACGACAGGCGAACGGAGCCGATCGCGCGTCGCAGCGTACTATCGGCTACGATCGCGTGTCGCGGAAGACGCTCGCGGTCAAGCTGCTGTGCGCGGCTTGGTAATATTTCCTGGACGAACTCATTCAAAAGAAGCTCTACTAGTACTAAGTGCCACTGTTACTTTATTTAATAATCTTTTAAGTCATCTTTTACAGTTCTCATGGGAAATTAAAGCGAACATAACGACGTATTCGTAGCGTAGACCATGTTGTTTAAAAGTTCTACTTTCACAATAAAAAGATAAAGATAATGTTCCTACTTTTTTGACACAAAACTGCTAACAATTGTTTAGGGTTAAACTTGGATGAAACACTTTTTTCATAACATAACATAACAACATTCCTTTTATTCCCCGAAGGGTTGTACAGATGTGTAAATAACACCCCCATTTCGCTGTTATGTTTTAAGTCCCATGTAATAGGGGGCGAGCCTATTGCCATTAACCGGGTACAAATCCGGACTCCGGGCTGCTACTAAGAAATTCCTAATGGAAAAACCCAATATCACTTTGCCCGACCTGGGGATCGAACCCAGGACCCTATGCTCAGCAGTCGCGCTTGCGACCACTAGACCAACAAGGCAGTCTTAGGTACACTTGTATAATAAGTAGTAAAGTTAGACCGGGTTTTATCAAGTGTTTAACTTTTTATACGACCTTTTTATCTTTAAGAATTAAAATGCCCTATACAAACTCCAATTTGCCCCACAAATTAGAATACGTAACGAAAGGCAAGTCTGTCTGTGTTTAGGCAATATATTAAGTGGAAGGAGCTGACAAATATTTGTTCATAAAGTTAGCTCAAGCAGGGTTATAAACGTGTAAACATGCAAACACACATTCAGAGCCGTTTATTATAAACGGTGGATTAGTTGGGGTCTGAGAGTGTGGTCTGAGGTACGAGAGACTAGCGGGATTAGCCTTAATTAATTAGCTTTCGATTTCCTCAAGCGACTACGGAAACAATAATGTTTTTGTAGGTTATATGAATTGACTGAAATGATGGAGTAGGTATGTAATTAATAACACTTGGAAATAAATAATAAATTTGCTTTTCTTTGTTAAGTATTGCATATCCGACATGGGTAGACTGTTGATCCCAAAATCTGCTATATTATAAGATCTAATTGTACACAGTTACGCAATAAATAATAATTATTCTTATTCTGACATTTAATTGGGTCGAATTCGGTTCAATGCTTTGGATGCTATGAAACAATATTTACGTAGCTTGAAAACTGTCTAAAAAAATTTTTTTTTCTTACAGTGCTAGTGCTTGTAGAAGCATGAGCACAGATTACAGCATGAATATTATTATGTGGCAAATCATTTGCATCATTTACCTCTACACAAATTTAATTACGAATAGCACAGTACATCTAACTATGTTAAATTCTCACAAAATTATTGTATTAGTGACAGTGTTCCGAAAAATTTATTCAAATGCTTTTGTGAGCTTGCTTTTAGCAATCTTTTTCACTATAATAAGTCAAAAAAAATTATAGGATTACATTAAACCAAACATAATTTCAAATTTCATAATTTCAAAATAATAATCTAATAAGTGGTAATTCGCTGCCGCTTGTCCCCTGTTACACCTGACACCTTAACCTCAGCGGTGTAAACGCTTTCGCTAATGAATTTAATTAAATCGAGTGGCGTGCGCGGATTTATCGGGCCCGAAGTGTTTGCGAACAAACAAACTGCGCCCGCTGTTGTTTGGATTACGGGCTTAACTGTCAGATTATGAAGCCAGTTTTTGGGTTTATTGAAAGTAACGGGACTCTGGTTAATGGTTGATAGAATAAAAGTAATAGTAGAGCATAGGGTCCTGGAGTCGATCCCCATGCTGGGCAAAGTGTTATTGAGTTTTTTCATTAGGAATTTCTCAGTACCAGCCCGGAGTCTGGATTTGGCAATAGGCTCGCCCCTATTACATGGGACTTAAACATAACTGGCGAAACAAGGGTGTACTAAAAACACCTCTGCCGAACCTTTCGGGAATACAGGTCGTGTAGTACAAATTAAAAGTGTTTCGTACCTAGATTTAGATTTAAATTGTCTGCAAAGAAAAAAAATGGACGCTTCATGTAAAATAGTGACAGTCAGCCGCATCTGGTTAGACTGGAAGCCGACCCCAACGTAGACAAGAAGAAAGCAGACCACGTATCATGGACCGAGCGTTGTCAACATAGATGGCTGATTCTTATATCTTACGGAGCGTTATGGGTTAAAATTAAGACTCTTGTATCTTTACCAATAATGAAGCAAAGACCTCATAGCTTTACATAGTAGACCTTCCCATATGGAAGTAGCTATCTCAAGTAAAATTTGCTTACGAGTCTATTTATATGCCCAGTTTGGAAATACAAAATGGTAATAGCATTGATAATCAAAACGATTCGTTTTTGTTTATAGAAACCGGACAAGAGTGAATTAATTGCACTTACAATATTATACAGATGACAATATCAAAACTTCAATTACCTGAAACATAAGAAAATGGATTTTTAATAACAATTTCATAAGTATCACTACATAGACACATATCAAATCAAATAAAAAAAAAAACACATAAACCAATACAAGTGCTTATGAAAAGTCGAATTTAGGTGCACGGTTCCAATTAGTCGTTTCCTATGGAGAAGAGCCGACAAGAAACTCCATGGTTACTCTTTTAAAAATAAATCTTTAACAATTTCAGTGGATACAGTACAATGATTTAGGATAGAAAGAGAACAATGCCGTGTACAATACTATGGACATTATGAAAGTTCAGGAATTTATATGCACGATTTTAAATTGTCGGTCATACACGTTGGTAACGGGGCTGACTACCCGCGGTCAGCCGGACAAATCTCGTGGAGGCTCATTTTATGCACATTTCAGGCGAGGAATGGGTGGCCCTTTGCTGAGAACCACACACATCCTACCACACGTTATCACGAAAACATTAACATACATTAACATAACATCACATCTGTATTCCTCGAAAGGTTAGGCAGAGGTGTTTAATAACACCCTCATTTCGTCGTTACGTTTAAGTCCCATGTAATAGGGTGCGAGCTTATTACCATCAACCTGGCACAAATCCAAAATTCGGTCTGCTACTGAGGAATTCTGAAAAACTCTAATAACACTTTGCCTGACGTGAGGATCGAACTCAGGACCTCACGATCAGCAGTCGCGCTTGCCACCACTAGACCAACAAGGCAGTTGAATTACGAAAATAAGCACCAAAACCCAAACGAATTTTGTATCGAACATATTGTTATTTCGATACAGATCTATCTGCCTTTCATTTCACCAGCCACATTACCCAGCCTAGATAAATATAGTATTTACTACCTAGGTAATACAGTAGCTACATCTAGATTGCGCCGCGGCGCCGCCTGTCCGTCGGCCGTCGAATTAGCCCGAAGTACCAAACAGCTGCACTTAAACGATATTCCATGTTTTATTTTTAGTTTAAATACGGAGTTGTTTTTTGTTTGGATAGTTGTTTTTTAGAAAAAACAGTTTAACATTTGAGGCGTTAATTACAGGATTTATGTCTTTATTAGTAGTGCGTTTTTTGCTTAATCTGATCGCACATGAGCCACTAAGTTGCTCGAGAATAGTATTGGCAATTAATTTATCGATAAATAATAGTACATTACTGCCGCGGTCTGTAATGACTGCGTTGCTGGCAGCGCTGATGATGGCCGAAAGCGTGGCGTAGCGCAGCTCCAGGCCAACACAGCGTGGACAGCAAGGACTGCAATGATGATCCAGCTCGACGGCCGAGAGCGTAGCTAAGCTAAGCTTTAGGCCATCATAGCCTGGCCAGCAGCGCAGTCATTGCGGACCAAGGCTTGTATAGTGCATTACTCAAAAATGTTTGTAATTTAAATAAAACCAGCTGAGTACCTATAATAAGATTATAAAAATAAAAAATAGCTATACCTATACTGCCAAATTCTGAATAAAATCTTTTTGAACCTAACTATTTTTGAAACAAAATTCGACAATAATGGATTTCCAAAGGAAATTGCTGGTAGCTAAAACTCACCAGCAATGAATTTCCATACAACTTTGCTGGCGCCTATTCAAGTAGCGCGGAAAAGTCGACTTTGCTCAAAGAAGGTTGTCAAAATAATGACCACAATATAAGCATTTTTGAGTAAATAAAATTAACACTTCTATTCGATAATTAAAATTACCGCTATCGAATAAAAAATATCATATACCAATTCTCGGTTGGTACTGTTGGTAGTTCATTCCATTCGTGATTAACATTAGCGAAATTTATTTTTTAACGAAAAATTTTTACTTGTATTTTCAACCAATTAAATTATTGATTAAACTATTTATCAATTACCAGTTAACACAATAAATTCAACCAATAACGCGATGTCTAATCGAGATAGTTGATCGCGTTTTTAACTGCAGTAACCGTTTGATGTAAGCAGCCACAGTTTTGGTCGCTCGAGCAACCGTCCTGTGGCTTGAAACTATGTCTCGAGTGACTAATTGTGTGTCGTGGATCAAAACTGTTTGTACAAACACTGTGTTCCAGCCACCTAGTAGCTCGTCTGTTGACTACAGACCAGCTACTAAGTGGACTTGAGCTGTTTTGACGACAAACACGGAAAGAGAGTGAAAATTATTAGCAAGAGATCACCCAATGAAATATAATGTAAAACTCAACAGCCTATGTAGAGTTATGTACATAGATCTAAATATAAATGTTAAGAGAAAGTGCGCGAAACAATCGGATTGTAAATACTAGCAGCTGTTGCCAGAGAACACAAAGAAATAACAACAGAAGGTTCAAACTGTACAACGTGTCATTCTGCTGTAATACTGAAGAGACTGTGACGTCACGCAGATGGCGAATAACATCTATTGCCACCTCAAACACTCCAACAAGCCTAATATGCGAAGCGCAAGATAATTATATCGTCCCATTATCTCGTGCCGAGACGAGATAATGATGTCATCTCAGCTTGAGATAATGCGACGACAAAAGTATGTCTTGCTTCGCATGTTAGGCTGGCAGGCCAGTGACCGACTGTATCACTTGGACAGCGTGATGACTGCGGGCATAACTTTCGTTATATTCTCCAGAGTTGTGTCTCTTAGACTCTCACCATTACTAGATACCTATATCATCATGACGCGCAAGTTTAACTAACGAACGAAACACATATACTTATCGCAGTGCTTGCAATCAAAGACTAACAATGAGATGAAAATTAAATGAGGTCATTTGTGAATGTGAAGATTTGTGTCTGTTAACGTATCCACGATACAGGAGAAATCCTAGTAACGTTTTTAATTACAAAAAATGCTGCTATTGCTTAATTCTAGTTGTTTAGTCCGACTGCAGACGGCTTACGTCACACTTTTATCTGGCTAAGCAGATGCTCAGAAGTACTTGTGATAATCATCACGCTTGGTAGACTTATTGGTTATATTTGAATGTTATTTATAGGCGGAAAGATGGTGTTCATCCTCTTAAATGACTAGTATGTATCGGTTCCTTTTCACGCGTTGTTCGGAGTTGGCCTTTTGTAATTCTCTATCACATAGTGGGAATAAGGCCCGGAACGGAGCCAACAGCGAGATTTGTTTAATGAGACCCAACACGCAAGTTTGAAGGCCACTTTTAATGGATCTGGCCAAATTAGAAGAAATAGCCTGATTACTGAACGATTTAATATTAATTTAAAGTGAATACACAAATGATAATGAATATTAATTAATTGGGGATAAAGGGACTTTGTAAAGGTTGTTGCTTTTCCAAAAAGTTAGGTTATGGAACAGGATTTCACGATGAGTGATGGAACTAGATTTGCGCTGCCTGCGGGAAGTAGCTTTGTTTTTTTAAAAATGTATGTAGGTAGTAGATCGCGCCTTGAGTTCGAACTCAAGACCTATGACTTGGCAGTCCGACGGTCATACCAAAAGGCTATCACCGCTGTTGACTCACTGCTAAAAGCAATGATGTATAAAGAAATATATGTATGCCATCATTTCATCTCGCTTGCATTCCCCGAAGGTTTAGGCAGAAGTAGGCAAGTTTTACCAAACTCAGCACGCCAGCAAGATCAATGAGGCAGCTTATAAATCGATCACTTTCATAAAAAATGGCGGCATACCTTCGCCCGGGAACCTTGCGGCACGGTACCTCCTACAAAGAAATTTATGTGGGTAAATTAAGAGTAATGTCCTGCAATATTGGGCAACTCCAAGTTGAGACCCGAGAGTTGTGGCATGTTGGGAATGTAGGAGTTTGGTCAACACTGAAATAACTTGAAAGATTAAAGGAAGCGGTAAAGTTGGGTGTAGTAGCCATATACTGTGTATACATTTTCTGGACGGAAATTTTCGTAAAGCTTACAATGGTCTTGGTTATATTTTAATATAAGAGGTTAGTTATTATATACCCTGGCATGATTACATTGGATGGCGGAAAAAATAGTGACAGTTTCCCGCGTTATTTCCTTACCAAAGTACCTACATACTTATCTATACGAATAAATACAATTTAAGTATCTGTTTTTAATTTCAACATAACAGCTTTTTACTAAATGCATATGAAAGTATATAGGTACGGTACTTAAAACAAAATAAAACAATGTTTTAAATTTTTTGTCTATCTGTCTGTCTGTTTGTTCGGGCTAATCTCCAAAACGGCTGGACCGATTTTGACGGGACTTTCACTGGTAGATATCTGAGGTTATAAGGAGTAATTTTGGCTAGTATTTATTTTAGAAAAAGAATTAGGGTATCGCGCAAACAAATTTAAACCTAGACTTCTACGTAGACGAAGTCGCGGGCACAGCTAGTTTATAAATATAAGTACATGACTTCTATATAGTTCAAACATTTATTTATTTCCAACATGATAAATATATTATCTACATTACAAGCAATACGAACCCTTAAAGATACCCTTTGCAACGTCACCATATGTGAAATCCTGATTATTTTATAAGGAAAACGTAAAATAAATGTATCTGGCAAAGACATCACACATATGTACTTCCTCCCATATTTCCTCATTCACACAGTACACATCTTCCATGACACACCCCTAAAATATTAATTAAGGGCAAGCTTGCGGAAAAATCTCATGTGAAAATAGACGAAATAATATAAGATTCCCCCCACTTCCAAACGTAATCCAATAGAGTCTGGTGCAATTACAAAAATTAACACTTAGTCGGGAATCTCGCAATCTCGCAAATGATATCGCGGGAACTGTTTATTGGATCCCCCCGGGATCCCGGGGGATGTGTCCGGGACTGTTAATCACGGCGGGATTACGGGATCTGTTGTGGTCATCCGTCGGAAAGTTTTCGATTATGTGCTGGTTTTTGTGGAATATGCGCGTATTTTTTGATGTTTTATGGGATATAAGTGACATCGATAATTTAGTAATGTTGTATCAAGAGGTGAGATTAGTGAGAGAGCGGGTCGTGGCTAAATAACAACTGCGCGAATAGTAAATCTGTAATGTTAAGCTGCACTTGCCACGGTCAGTCCATGGATGGACTACTAATTTTGCTGATAAATGGCTCTTATTTCAGTGTTCCACTCTTAAGAAAGCGAACTACAAAAAAAAGTCAAATGTATGACATTCATATTTTGACAGCTCTTTGTGTTGAGAGTACCTACTTTATATTAGTACGGGCCTGAGATTGGGAAAAAGACACTCCCACAGTTCACACGCTCATATTTTTGCTCTAGTTTCGTTATACTAAATTATGAAAAACTGCGTCGTAACCAAAATCCTGAAATCTCTCACAGAACATCGCTAGGGACATCATGAAAACAAAACAACATCGTATCGAAACACTTAGCTACCGAACCGAGAAAAAAAGCCAAAATCAATAAATATATAGGGTGACTCTACGATGAAAATACTAAGGACAGCCTTCCACAACCACATTGGAAAATCAACCTTATCCCTCAAAGCTAAGGTTCAGTCTTCAGTGAGTGGTAAAGGGGTGGGTTTGGATATACACAATGGATTTTTATGCAGATTTCATATTCAATCTGCGATAGTAGAATTTATTGTCGTTCTGACGCGAAGTCGCGGTACATTTTTTTGATTTGTTATTTGTTGTTTTATATTGTAAATGTGTTGACAACAATGTTTGAGAGGAGTAGGGTAGTGTCATAACCATAATTATTATTAAGTATTTAGATTTATATGGTCATAACGATTAAAAAAAAAAGTTTATTGTACTTAATAGGGCTGCACACATTACATTTGTGAAACTCTTGGCTTCCAAACTAAGTGAAAAAGTAAATATACTTAAAAAATATAAGGCCAAATTAATAAAAAAACGACTTCTAGTACTTTTTCAAATAGAAACATGGTTTCGGGTTTTTGATGTGAAACATCTAATGCGTCGGTATGCGTATGAGAGCGACTGTTGCGTGGCAACACTCACAATGGCAGACACACAACGGCAGACCTTCGTAACTCTTCGGCTCTGTTTATTTTGATTCCGCCAGTTTTTTTATTATTTTAAAAACTTATTACAGGCGTCCTGCGACGACTTCATTTTTTTAAGAAAGCTTTGACTAATGTATCGTTTTATAACTACAACTGAGTGCTTATCTAGATTTACAAGTATGTAGTGATTTTTTTATATCTCAACAATCCGTTTAAAATAAAATATATAATAGAAATATTTTAGACAAGAGACCCAAACAAGACTATTCAAAGAACTCAATTACTTAAAGAATGGGATTAGACATGGCGGCGTGACTGTTGTTGTCGTTATTTCGCTCACGCACATTCTCGGTGAGCGAAAGGCAGATAGTGGATCCGTCGTTTCTATTCTTATTCTAGTTGTATTATAACCGATGGCCATAAAACAACCGTATTGCTTGTATAAAAAATCTAACGTAACATATCATCACGTCTGTATTCCCTAAAAAGTTGGGCAGAGGTGTATAGTAACACCCTCATTTCGCCGTTATGTTTAAGTCCCATGTAATACGGGGCGAGCCTATTACCATCAACCGGGCACAATTATTCAAACTCCGGGCTGCTACTGAGGAATTGCACACAGAAAAACCCAATAACGCTTTGCGAGGCAGTAATAATCTAATATAATATTTGATTTGTAAACAATAACAAACAAAGCTCATATTTTTATCAGTAACTGCTACATATAAACTGGTACAGTTTGTTAATAAAACCGTAGATAATATCCGGTAGTTACATTTATTTATTTTGGACCACCCAGAACTGTGATTTCCGTTGGAATTTTTATATATCATTTTATTACAGTAAAAAATATTATTGATAGCAGCCGAAATTTCATCCGCCCTATGTAATTTTATATTTTAATATTTATATAACGTTATGTAGATTCTTGGGAGGCAGTTCAGTGATACTGTATTTTTCGGAACATATGCTCCATGTCGCAAACGCAATTCGTCACTTACGTAGTTCGTCATTCTTTAATATCATCTTACGGCGTTGTATTATTTATAATATTAGGTATAATGGACTGCCTTGTTGGTCTAGTGGTCGCAAGCGCGACTGCCGAGCATAGTGTCCTGGGTTCGATTCCCAGGTCGGGCAGTGTTATTGGGTTTTTCCATTAGGAATTTCTCAGTAGCAGCCCGGAGTCTGGATTTGTGCCCGGTTAATGGCAATAGGCTCGCCCCCTATTACATGGGACTTAAACATAACTAGCGAAATGAGGGTGTACTAAAAATAAAACACCTCTGTCGAACCCTCTTCGGGGAATACAAGGCGTGATTTTATATTATGTCGTTCATAATCTATACTTTTTACTATAATATTATAAAGAGGAAAGATTTGTATTTTTGTATGTAACGAATAAACTTAAAAACTACTGGACGAATTTCAAAAATTATTTTGCCGTTAGAAAGCTACATTATCACTGAGTAACATAGGCTATATTTATTACTGGAATAAAACTTTTTACGCGGGCGGAGCCGTGAGGACACAGCTAGTATAATAATATTTTTATCAATCACAAAGCCAACTTACCACAGTCTATTATTTTTAAACGTAGACCTGTCCCAATGTGAAAGTATTTTAATACAACAGGTCTATGATAAGTGTTTTACTATGGATACAGCAATACCTCATAAAACTTCCCAAGACTTTACAAAAACTTTAAACCTATCATAAACTCCTCTAACGGACAAATCAACGGCCTCATCAATTGACATCAATACCTTGCCCATAATGGGCGACAGATGTTGGATGAATGGCCACTGTCCATGCACACACGCGGTCACCATATTTGGTGAACTAGAATTATTACATCCTTATTGAATTGCTTAGCCCACTGAGTGGATGAGTTATGTCTTTGAACTGGATTGATTTTGTTGAGGTCAGTGGGCACAATTTTGTTAAGTGCATCGTTGCTGAACGCATGCAGGCATGGCTAGCACGCAATTCGGCCAGTCTACTAGGTTGACTAACGTAATTTTATACATTGGGATACCCTGTACCTTTGAGAGCTTGTAAAGTCGTCAGCCTTGGAAGTCATGACAGTAAGCTGTCAGAAGCCTTTTTTTATCATGGATGTCCCTCGCCCGGCGAAGACGAGGGAGTCTGCCGGACTTTTACCGGCTAAAAACCCACGGTGTTTCTCCTCCTGAACGTCAGCCGGCGTCATGGGATTCGCATAAGCATTCACCGGTACCCCGGCACGTCTTGGTCCGCCAATTGCTGGCGGGCCCTACCCCATGTCCTTCTGAGAGGCGCGTGCAAGCTATCAGAAGCCTGAAAATGGCGGACAGCTAGTGGTAACTTTCTGTTTCCACATCGAAATAGTAAAAAAATCTTCAAGTGAATTGTAGAAACGTGCATTTTTTTTAAACTTTGGGTTTCATCTGTATCGTGGATGCATTCACAGACATAAATTGCGACATGCACAGGCTCCCAGACCCGGAACAACTATCTGTAGCATATAAATATTTGTCTCATGTGAGCATCAAACACGCGCTTCTCGCAATAACGTGTCGTCGATCTACCCTATTGTGAAATACATGCGTACCAAACTACCCATCTCATAACAATAGTAGGTACCTATATTAACATTAATATCCCCATAATAATTAATAACCGAATACAACAACATACTAACACAAGAACGTGGTGATAAATTTGACTGACAGTCGCATTAATCTGGTTCACTATACAAATAACTTACGAACAGACAGATTTGTGCCAATTTCTAATTTAGCGAAACATGTATGGGTTAACGTTTCTTGGATTATTGATCATGTAGGTTGAAGGTGCTTATTTACTGTGCATTTTGCATAATCAGACCATTACTGTCCAACTGTTGGACACGGGCTTCTTCTTAGAATGAGAAGGGTATAAGCCTCAGTCAACCACACTGGCTTTGTTCGGTTTGGCGGACTATACACCATTGAGAACTTTTTTTTGTATTCCTCTCCGATTTGCAGGTTTCTTCACGATGTTTTCCTTCACCGTTAATGCAAGTGATTATCAAATTCAGATCTGGACATGAATACGTAAAGTCAGATATGCGGGTTGGTGGGTGACACCCTTGCATGGAAGGCAAATGTTCAACTGCTAGTCTATCAGATATATAGGTATATAGACAAAGTTGTAAAGTCTCTTGTCCCTATAACTTCACTGGCATCACTACCTTTCAATTTGGATCACAGCAATGCTGCTTTGCGGAAGAAATAGGTATGGTGGTAGTATTTTCCCGGCCGAACTCTTTGACAAAGAACTTTACTAACATTAAATCGTCCTGTTTTACGAGGGACTTTACTAATATTAAATCGACCTCCTTTTACAAGGAACTTTACTAATATTAAATCGTCCTCCTTTTACAAGGAACTTTACTAATATTTAATCTTCCTCCTTTTACAAGGAACTTTACTAATATTAAATCGTCCTCCTTTTACAAGGAACTTTACTAATATTAAATCGTCCTCCTTTTCGGTTCATATCCTTCCTTGTTTTCTAACAAAACGCATTAAGTTTTTCTTTCTTACAACAGCATTCTACTAGACTACCTATCTACTACCTACTACAGCTCTGCCTACTACCTACCCCAAAACCGTGAACTCACTAAAACACTGACGATAAATTAGAGCAACGTAAACATTAATCAAGTTTACTTCAATAACCTACATTGTGTATTCATAAGCGGATTCCGCGAGACTAATCATTTATCTGGAGACAATGATGAATATGAGGCTCGCGTAGTTTCGTGCAGAAGGCTCAGTGGTGCTAGTACTGGAAATAATTTCAATAGATGGATATTAGAATTATGTCAGTTCATACTTTTGAATGCTAAATTGTTCAATAAACACGAG
This sequence comes from Amphipyra berbera, assembly GCA_910594945.2. Classification (NCBI taxonomy): domain Eukaryota; kingdom Metazoa; phylum Arthropoda; class Insecta; order Lepidoptera; family Noctuidae; genus Amphipyra; species Amphipyra berbera. Next base: position 635,122 of record OU343142.1, on the reverse strand, counting down.
GGATTCGTCGCTTACGGGGTGTCCTGCGTAAGCGATAAACGCGACGCAGTGCGACGCGACGCGACACGATGGGGAACAAGTACGCGTTACGTCGCGTCTCGCTACATAACGGGGTGCCCTGCGTAAGCGACGAACGCACCGCGACGAACGCACCGCGACGAACGCGACAAACGCGATCAAGACAACGGCATTCCCTACTAGCGGCCTATGTAGCGAGACACGACGTAACGCGTATCTGTTCCACGTCATGTCGCGTCGCGTCGCACCACGTCGCGTTTGTCGCTTACGCAGGACATCACGTTATTTCTTGTGTCGTACTGTAATGTTGTGCGTGCGCATATTTGTATCAAATGGACCTTCTGATCCATTTACCGTATAGCCCAGACCCTAAAATGACAGATAACGCCCAAGGTAAGTTAACAGATAGGGTCGGGTCGACCTCCTGCTGGTAATATGAAGTTTGAAGCAAATGTGTCAGGTTGGGCAACATGATTGAAGAATATGGGTTAATAATGTATGGTTTGGAAGGTTAGTTGTGTTATGTGATGGGTCGTGTATAGATTTACCCAGATCCCTTTTGGTAAAGGAACTATTATAAAAAAACAGATAGCAACATTCGTTTTGCTTATGCCTGGTTCGTATGAACAAAGACGAATCGTTTTGCTTACCAATTGTAGAATTTTTTATTGCCAAACTGGGCTGAGTATCTCAGTAGCAGCCCGGAGTTTGGATTTGAGCTCGGTTGATGGCAATAGACTCGCCCCCTATTACATGGGACTTAAACATAACGGCGAAATGAGGGTGTGTGTTACACTTCTGCACTACCCTTTGGGGATTATAGGCGTGATGTTATGTTAGTATTTCCAAGCATTCGAGTTCTATCTAACTTCTATACATTATCAACTGTAAATGCACAATACACTCCAATATCCGCAGCCGAACGGATCCAAAAATATCCCAGCACTAGTTCATCGATCGCTCCGCAAATAGCCGTAACTCGATCGTCTCGCGTTACACGGGAATCGAACCGCACACCACAGCCGATCGAGTGCCCTTCCGCCGTGAAGCCGGCTGTGAAAAGTGGTGACATTGGTGTTAGGTTTGTAAGGTATCTGGACGTCACGACTGGTGTCAAAAGTGATCTGTTTAGATATTTGGAGCTGAAGTTGAACGAGTTACTATCTATTCAAACTTCGTGACGTACCTACTGCTGACATAGATTAACCCTGAAAGGAAAATATGAGGAATCAATAAAAAACAATTACAATAAGTAAACATGTGTTCTTAACGTGAGGCATTTTAGCGTCCCGCGAATTGCGCGGCTATCGCTCGCCGCGTGGTCGTTTAACTCGGGGCACTAAAATGCCTCACGTTAAGAACACATGTTTATTAATTATATTTTTTTTATTAAATCCTAATGTATTCCGTGCAAGGTTAATCTATGTCAGCAGTACATCATGAGGTTTGAAGGAATTACATGATTTCGGTTACACCATGTACTGGTTTGTAAACTTAAGACTTTACTTACGGTTAAGTGACTTTTATGAGATTTAATCGTTTCATCAAAAAGATAGCGAGAAACTGCCAAAGATCGAACTGAGGGGCGTAGGTACTCTCGTATCGGAGGTCGGAGTAAGTAGCTAATTATTAAAAAGCGATTTACTATAGCGCAGTTGATAATGTTTTAGGTATGCCACAACGTTCGACAAACTCGGTTAAAGTCTAGTAATTGATTTGTTTATCCAAATTACAGAATAAATATATTATATATTTATTGTATTTTTCCATTAGGATTTTCTCAGTATCAGCTCAGAGTCTGGATTTGTGCACGGTTAATGGCAATATGCTCGCCCCCTATTACATGGGACTTAAACATGACTGGCGAAACGAGGGTGTACTTAAAACACCTCTGCTGAATTCTTAGTGGATTACAAGGCGTGATGTTATGTATGTATTTCTTAATTAGACATATTTTCCTCGTGCATATCAATTTATCTGTGATTGATCATAGAAATACCTATATCCTATGCTTTCATTTCGATTCACCTACAATCTATAGTTATCGATAAGACAATGCTCTAGTCACGCCGAGTTGCGTTATGCGTAGTTTACACAAGCTTAGTAGCTAATGCTTAGTACTTGTCACTTACACTAATACCTTGCATATAAACATGCTGAGTTAGAGCTTAGTATTAGTAAAACTGCAAGTGCGAGTGAATAAGAAGCCGATCCTATTTACTAAGCGACAAGTAGGTACTAATGAGTTGACTACGGCATAGTATCGATAAACCAGCCGACGTCGCCAATCCATCTAAAAATACCACCACAATGAAGACCTCCACAAACATCCCCAACACATCTTACCCCGGTTGCGTCGGAAGCAATAACGTGGGGGTGCAAACATCTCTCACGGTGTTTGATTTGTCCACTGACACTTACGTACACGGACTTACGTGTTAAGAGTTGGAAGTGAGGTATCGGTTACAATATTTAGGATAGATCACGAACAAATTTAAAAAAAAACATGCGTATAGTTCGGCCATTTAAATGTTGTAGACAAGGTAAATAAACTTTTCATCGTAAAACATTCATTTTGCTTCTAGAATATTCTGCCTTGCCTTTTTATCCACTACATTTTTACATCTTTAAAATTTTCACTATTGTATCTGAACAACTGTAAGTTTTCAAGAAAATATAAAATAAAATAAGTAGTATAAAACAAAGTCGCTCCCGCTGTCTGTACGCTTAGCTCTTTTTAACGACGCAACGGATTTTAATGCAATTTTCAGCAATAGATAGTGATTCAAGAGGAAGGTTTATATGCCCCACGTTAGTATCTACATTGCACCCGTGCGAAGCAGGGGCGGGTCGGTAGTATAAACGAAATCAAGGAATCAAGGCGCTAAAATGCCTTAATCTTAGAACACATATTTACTTCTTGTAATTTTTTTATTGAATCCATATGTATCCCTTTCAGGGTTAATCTATGTCAGCAGTACATCACGAGGTTTGAAGGAATTACACGATTTTGTTTACACCCAGTACTGGGGTCAGCTTCCAGTCTAACCAGATGCGGCTGAATACCAGTATTTTACACGGAGCGATTGCCAGCTCCAAGAATCCATTAAAAAAATCATCATTTTAGATAGCTAAAGAATAATAAGATCAAGGTTTTCTATAAATGTGTATGTAACGTGGATTCTTAAAGCAAATTGAATGTTCCATAATCAAACGTTTGTTTACCTTTAATACAAAAAAATGATGACCGGACTATAACTGTACTTGCTGCATCATCATCATCAGCCGGTACGTCCACTGCTGAACAATGACCGATGCTATGAATGAGACCATCCCCATGCTCATCCCCTTTCCCTGCGAAGCGTGGCCAATCCCCCTTAACCGTTCGATAGGAGATCCACTCATGCAAAACACATCATGCAAACCTCTGTTTAAAAACTTAAAATGTTATCTTTGACATGTCTGTATACTTTCCAAGCTGCTTGTTTTGTAAGAGAACAGGGTTCATTCTTCAAGACATTTAACGAAATATTGAATTCTAGAATAAAAAACCGAGATCCATCATGATTACTAATTCCTAGTCGCAATTCTTCTCTCTGCCATAAAAACTGTTATATTATGACTATAAACTCCCCAAACTTATAAGAGAAGCACCTATGCGGTAATTTAAGACAAGACTGTATAGGTGTCTTTTAGACAAGTGTTTTTATGATATGAAAGATTTCTTGTATATTACTATAGGTACTCTTTGATGTTATGTGTCAAATATTTAATTTAACTGTCATTATAATATCTGATTCTGTGGACATTTCAATTTTTTATTCTTAAATAATTAGTAAATGTGATAATGTTTTTAAATTTTAATTATAAGATTTTGCATGTTCTATCTTTCCCGAAATAAAACTAAACCAAATTACCTATGTATACCAACTGATTGTAATGCACCATATTTCAAGCAAATAAATTTTTATTCATTCATTCAGATATTCAACAATGGAAATGTAAAGTCAAAAATCGTAAAGTTACAATTCGTATATTCAAAAAAGCAAAACCGCACTTTCTATCAGTATATTCTTCCCACGAGACAGTAGGGTGTCCATTATCCGTGCGTCACTCAGGAGGTTCCTGTTTACAGTGCGTGACAGCAAATATTGTGAGTAGGGTAGACACGCTGATGTGTGGAAGTGAGATCTTGTCGAATAAAGTTCCGACTTCGTTTCCGACGTAATTCGTTGGTATTGATAGGTGGTGTGCTATATTTTTTTTAGCATTACGCTTTCAAAGTAGGTGACATGTTTTTTTCGTATATTTTCACACAATAAATATAAGCTTGCAGATTATATAACATAACATCACGCCTGTATTCTCCGGAGGGTTTTGCAGAGGTGTATAGTAACACCCTCATTTCGCAGTTATGTTCAACCGGGCATAAATCCAAACTCCGGGCTGCTACTGAGGAATTCCATACGGGAAACCCAATTACACTTTGCCCGACCTGGGGATCGAACCCAGGACCTCACGATCAGCAGTCGCGCTTGCCATCACTAGACCAATGATGCAGTTAATATAGTTTGTAGACTACAGACATTTAAATACATATTTAGAGGCGTATAACTTTTATTTTATAATCGGCAGCGATCATAAAAATATCGGACGCTGATAAATTTTAAAACTCCTGTTAACTGGCCAGTGTGACACGACTAGAGGACCTTAAAACTGAAAGACCCAGGTCATATAACCCTTTATAAGGCAGTGGCAATATGTTTGCCACCAACGTTTTTGCCAGATATCGCGTAAGGCTCCTCGTTATATTTATATTTTCAAACCTGGCTGTATGCAATTTTTTTAATAAAATATAAAAATTTCACTTAAAAAAAATTGAGATCTTAATTTATATTTGAAAAATTTACCAAATTGTTTGTCATTTACTTTTCCTAAAATATTCTGCCTTACTACATTACTAAAAAAATATTTACTAAAACAAACACAACCATTAGCATGTAATAGGCTTTATCTGTAACTATTTCAACCTTCTTAGGCCATCCACACTGTATAATCAGCTGTTATTTAATACAACGAAGACAATAGAAAATTATTGCATTACAAGTATTCGTTTGCAAGATCAAGAGGTCGTTACCAAAGCATTATATGCAAATGCGACTGTTCCTCGTAGGATAAATTAGATTTCAGAGGCAGTCATTTAGAAAATGGACCCGCGGCCATGTTAATGTATGTATTATGTAAAGACTAATATGTTTTTTTCTGTCTTTAATTTTCTCTTAGGCTGAGTAGAGTGTTTTTTTTTGTTTATAGAAAACTGAGTGGAATGATAATGTCGTTTTTTTATTTGTAAGTACCTATATACCAGGGGCGGCCATCTTGATTCAACCCAAGATCAACTGTTTACTGAGTAGACTCTGTGCGATCTACCAATTACATAATCAGTACCTCTTCATTCAACTTATATTTTTCTTTGCCTTGCCATGATCGACTGGATTAAGAGCCGCGATCGACTGGTTGGCCACCCCTGCTATATATTATATACCATCTTTTTTATTTGACTGTTCTTACCAGTATGAGATTTATTGTACAAGATAGACGGTGCCTAGGTACCTCAATTTTTTTTGTTTTTTTTTTTGTTTTTATAGCAGTTAATTCAATTTCACATATAACAATACAAGCGCTTATGAAAATTCGAAATAATTTTATCACTTACCGGCTAAGCTTTGTACATCGATAATTAAATGTATCCCATACGATTGTAACGTGTGGACACTTACTAGAGCAGCATAATTATGGTGTAACTTACCTGCAACAAAAATAAATAAAAATTAACAAAAAATAAAGATTACACATACATTAATAAAATAAAGTCATGCTTTCAGTTTCGATATAATAAAATCCACAATGATAAAACAGCATCTATGTTTATCTCGTGACTTGTAATCCAATAGTAACACAAAAATATAAATAAAATCCCAACACGTTATATTTTCGCTGGCTGCACCCTCCGAAAGTCCATATAAAACTAGTTGTGCCCTCCGGCCTCGCTCACGGATTTCGGACCCCGAGATATGGCATTTGTAAATAAAACTTTGTCATTCCTCGCTGGACGTCAGAGTTTTACAAAAAAGTTTCATCAAAATTCGGCCAGCGCTTTTGTTGTCATGGGACTGACAAATAACGTAAAAAATGACGTTTCATACTTCAGCTGAACATTTCTAATTAAAAAGAAAATCCTTTTGTCACGATTTTTAATTAATTACTGGATTTGCAAATACATAGATTCGACTTAAGCTACATGATATATCTAGCCTAAATCTATATTAATATTATAAAGCTGAAGAGTTTGTTTGTTTGTTTGAACGCGCTAATCTCAGGAACTAATTAATGGTTGGATTTAAAAAATATTTTTGTGTTGGATAATCCATTTAACGAGAAAGGTTATAGGCTATATAAAACCACGCTGCGACCAATAAGAGCGGAGCATAAATGAAAAATGTTGCAAAAACGGGGAAAATGTCCACCCGTGCGACGCCGGGACGGGCCGCTAGTGCTAAACAATAATATTTTTTGAACTAAAAAACAAACTATAAAACAAAATAAAATCAAAAATTCATACCCGCATTTATATGGAAGAATCCATTTAAAATGAGACCATACATTTAAATGGGCCCACAATTACATATTGGGCCATTCTAACGGGTAATAAAATAAAGTTTTACGACCTAAGGTCACAATGGGACTGCACTATTAATAAATAATAGGAGTATTATTAGCTTGACCACCGTTATATTTGTACGGAACCATCAGTTTTATGGCCTCGATGTATACTGGCATTAATATTACATGAGGACTCTGTGGGGATACAGGACTGTATGGTTGTGTCTATGGTATTTTTATGGCATAAATATTTTTATTTAATTTTCATATTCTTGTAATCATTTCTAATAGTAGTAGTGTATAAATTATTCGTAATTTCGGTCAATTTAGAGCATGCGAGGACTTGAAAAATTAGGAGTCCAATTCTACTGTCAAAATTGTTGCCAAATCGCAACGAACCAGATTGTCAACCGTCAGTCAGTGTACGAAAACTGTCAAAATATCTGGTTATTCTTTTTTTTGTCAAACAGTTTGACGATTTTTGTCAACGAAAACTCGGTCGAATCGTATAGATAAGTAAAGAAAATAACAACATCACGCCTTATATTCCCTGAAGGGTTCGGCAGAGGTGTTTTTAGTAACACCCTCGTTTCGCTAGTTATGTTTAATTCGGATTAATAGGAGGCGAGCCTATTTCCATTAACCAGGCACTAATCCAGACTCCAGGCTGCTACTGAGCAATTTCTAATGGAAAAATCCAAGATCACTGCACGACCTGAGGATCGAACCCAGTTCCTCATGCTCAGCAGTCGTAATTGCGGCCACTAGACCAAGAAGACAGTAAGAAAACAAAGAAAATAACAATACCGCAAATAACCTACTATTCTTTTTCGCAACATACAATTGACTTGAAGTAAATAATCACTGCTAAGGAGAAAGCTTCTCAAAGTTACTGATACCACCATAAAAGCTTTAAGGTGAGTGATGGTGTCCATTTACCATCAGTCTTGAACGCGAAACAATGGGATACTTAACATAATTACTTCCCTTAAGAAAACTGTGGCTAACATAAAACCAACCATATCTTTTTAGAGATAGAGTTGACTTTTGGTCGAACGTGACGAAACGGAAAAGGTCTCGAAATTCCCTACCAAAATTATGGTCACTAGACCACACGTGTGTTCCAATTTTTGGCTTTATAATATGCTTCCTTATCTGGGGATATAATACAACGGTAATGAGTTCATGTTTGTGCATTGAACAGTTGTTGGAACATGGCGAGGGGCCCTATCTGGTATATTGTATGTGTAGCTGTTTTATATTTAGAAAAGTTCATATTACTATTTTTCTCGTTTTATTTACCACTTAGCTGTGTCCTCACGGCTCCGTCCGCGTAAGAAGTTTTATTCCAGTAATAAATATAGCCTATGTTACTCAGTGATAATGTAGCTTTCTAACGGCAAAAGATTTTTGAAATCGGTTTAGTAGTTTTTAAGTTTATTCGTTACATACAAAAATACAAATCTTTCCTCTTTATAATATTAAGTACTAGCTGTATTCTCACGGCTCCGCCCGTAGCCTATGCTATGTTACTCAGTGATAATGTAGCTTTCTAACGGCAAAAGATTTTTTGAAATCGGTCCAGTAGTTTTTAAGTTTATTCGTTACATACAAAAATACAAAAATTCAAACATACAAAAATACAAATATGTCCTCTGTATAATATTAGTATAGACTAGCTGTGTCTTCACGGCTCCGCCCGTAGCCTATGTTACTCAGTGATAGTGTAGCTTTCTAACGGCAAAAGAATTTTTATAATCTGTCCAGTAGTTTTTAAGTTGATTTGTGTGATCATAAATAATTCTATCAACAGTTGCATGTGAGAACAGCTGATGCTCTACATCTGTTTATAGTACAAAAATACCAGCCTGAAAATTGTCCCACTGGTGGGCAAAGGCCTCTTCTCATATAGAGAAGAAACGAGCATTAATCACCACGCTTGCTGGGTTTCAGACCATACCATTCAGTTCAGCGATTTCAGACCATTATCTCTAGGTTTCCTCACGATGTCTTCTTTCACATTACTGTCTCGCTGCTGGGCACAGGCCTCTTCTCAGAATGAGAAGGGTTTAAGCCTTAGTCCACCACGCGGACCTGGTGCGGGATGACACCATCGAGAACTTTATGGAGCCCTCTCAGGTGTGCAGGTTTCCTCACGATGTTTTTCCTTCACCGTTAACGCAAGTGATAATCAATTTCTGATCCGCACATGAATTCTAAAAGTCAGAGGTACGGACCGGAATCGAACTCAGACCCTCCTGCATGCAAGGCAAGCGTTCAACCGCTAGACTGCTGATCGTTTTTATTATAAAAATACAATTTGTAAACTGCCTATCTATACTAATATTATAAAGCTGAAGAGTTTGTTTGTTTGTTTGTACGCGCCAATCTCAGGAACTACTGGTTGGAATTGAAAAAATATTTTTGTGCTGGATAGTTCATTTATCGAGGAAGGCTACAGGCTATATAACATTACGCTACGACCAATAGGAGCGGAGCATAAATGAAAAATGTTGCAAAAACGGGAAAAATGTCCCCCGTGCGAAGCCGGGACGGGCCGCTATTAAATAAATAAAATAAATGGTAATCATTTGTAGGGTAAATAATATTGCAAATGGCAATACTCAAAAGAAGAAAAATAATAATGATAGTCCATAAAAATAAAATTACACAGACTTAAAGTAAATGCCAGGATCAGCCGACATCGTTTTGTACACTGTTTTATTTTCTCTAAAGTAACAAGAAACAACACCTGCTTTGTAAACACAGTTAAAACTTTACAACCACTTTACCGAGATAAGCTTCATCTGAGGTTAAAGTTCCTCCATTTACCCATTTATGACAATCTTACGATTTTCCAATAGTCATTAAAAAGCTTCCAAGATCAAATATTATTTTATTCTGCACCATATACTATTCCAATAAAAAAACGTCTTTACTGTAGTTGAATACTTGTATAGTGTTAATAAAACGTAGATATAGTGTTTGGAAGAACCATAAAACCACCATAACACAGCTTTACGACATAGAAACGTCATTTTTACGAGAACTCCCAAGTAATAAGCTTCAGCGGGAATAGTTTCCTATATTGGATACTAGATGGCGCTGTAATGAAAATGGCGGCGAAGATGCGGAAATATTTCTAGGTAATTATAAAATTAGTTTTGTTAGACTGCCGTGTTGGTCTAGTGGTGGCAAGTGCGACTGCTGATTGTGAGATCCTAGGTTCGATCCCTAGGTTGGGCAGTGTTATTTGGTTTTTCAGTGTGGAATTCCTCATTGGCAGCCCGGAGTTTGGATTTGCGCTCAGTTGATGGCAATAGATTCGCCCTTTATTACATGGAACTTAAAAACATAACGGCTAAATGGGGGTGTTACTATAAACCTCTGCCAAACCCTTCGGAGATTACAGGTGTGATATGTTTTGTTAGAGACATATAATTTTGATGCTAACAGTCAGTTTGGTTTATTTTATTTATATTTAGGGGCAGCTAATGAGATTATTAATTTAATTCATGTTTATGACGTAGAAGAGCTTGTGAATGTTTTTGCTACCCACAATATGGTCAAACAGTGACACTTGAGAGACCAGGTGTCTTTTGACGAGAGACAGTTTCTTTACAAATCTAGAGCTCTTCGTGCCTCAAAAACCACTTTAAAATATTGGTCTTAATTATCATACAATTCATAGATATGACAATAGACAGCAAACATTTCGAAAATCTGACAACCGGTCTAACGTTATCGATATCGACAGCCATAACCACTGGCAAAAAGAAATTGACATTTTATGTTTTGATCTTTCAGATAATTATATTTATATATCGACCACTCGAAGCCTGTCAGTAATATTTATCGCACTCTGATGTCTCCCACGCATACCGTTCCCACCAATTCAGTTGCTACTTAAATATATAATAATATGTGTGTATGTTTGTCAATAAATCTTTCCCACCACTCCAATATCTGCTTACCCCAACATCTCATCACTTGACCCTCCACTAATTGCACTATCAGTAATATTTACGGCGTCACCACCTGACCTAGATGCGCGCGCGCATGTTTATGTTTGTACATGTGCAGGAAGGAAGCGTGTCTCAGTAGTAGAACGTATGTTTCAGAAAAGAAGTGGGTTACGTATTGTGTTACCTAAATAGGTAGCATAACTATTAATTCAGGTGTTAGTACTACAATACATTTTGTATAGTCCGGCCATTTAAATATTGTATAAAAGATGAATAAACCATTGATAGTTTTAAACGATTAAATTAATTAATTGTTTTGACGACACGTTTGGTGCAGTGGCTAAGCGATTGGCTCCTGCGCTGCGGGTCGTGGGTTCGATTCCCGCACGGAACAAATATTTGTATGGCCTACAGATAGTTGTTCCGGGTCTGGATGTTTGTGTGTGTGAAGATTTGTGTTTGTAAACGCACCCACGATACAGGAGAAATCCTAGTGTGGGGCAACGTTTTCATAAAAAAAAAAAAAAAAAAAATATCACTTGCGCTAACGGTGATGGAAGTATCTGGCCATAAATGCCTTCAGCTTAGCGTGGTTAAGCTTTACTATCATCATAAGATAAACGTTACTTAAATTCAAACTCAAAATATTTATTTGCTTTTAAATATGGTTACAATTGGTGTTATATATAATAATAATATTCAGTAGTTAAGCATATTTCGTCATAACATAATGTCATGCAAATATAAATTTCACAATAGTAGGTACCTATGATAGTCAGTGTTATTATGTGACAATTAATGAAGCTAAATTAATGATAGAACAACAACCATTCAAAATTCGAACGCATTTAAATCAATAGGTTTCATACACCAACACCAATATTGGTCACACTTCAACATCTATCGCTCCATTCTCACACAAAAAGTTCATCAGATTAACAAACAATCTGTCAATGGATGTCGAAGTTGACCAACCAGCTGCAGCGTACAATGTCGTATCCAGTTGCAGTACGACATAACTTAGAAGTCGCATCGGCAAACTTGATCGAACAACCAATGGCAGGCGCTCATTATCGCGCCATTCAAACTTATTGCGTCAACGTAAAGATAATTTTTTGCTGCAGTACTAATAAACATTCGAGGTGAGCTCTGAAGTGTTGGCTTTACAAAGTTTGGCGATGCGACATCTTAGTTGTGTCGTACAGTACAAGCTGCACCAAGCTGTACGAGTAACGTGCTGTACAGTACAACTTATGCTCGCATTAGCTTGGCGGCCGCCCAACACTAATCGTTAACAGCTTTTGTTTTAATGGCCAGCACTAATGCGTTTCTGAAGCTTTTTCTAACAATGTTGGGATAACAGGTGCGGGAAATTATACATAGGTAGATAACAATCCACCTTCATGAAAAGTGGAATTTTATTCGATTGCCCAAAGGGTTCGGCAGAGGTGTTTTAATACACCCTCGTTTCGCCAGTTATGTTTAGGTCCCATGTTATAGGGGGCGAGCCTATTGCCACTTCGGGCTGCTACTGAGAAATTCCTAATCGAAAACCAATAACACTGCCCGACCTGGGGATCGAACCAAAGACCCCATGCTCAGAAGTCGCGCTTGCGGCCACTAGACCAATAAAACAGTGTTTTTAAAAAGTTGTTGTTTAAACCGTGTCTAAAGTCAATCTCGATTTGTCTAAACCATTGTTTAGACTAAGCTGGGCTTAACGCTTTATACTGCTTTCACTCGTAAAACAACAGATTTTTAATTGTTTCATGCGGAGTTGGCAGTGAACCGGTTAAACCACTTTTTATGTACGGAGTTTAACAAGTATCAAAACGTTTGTAGTACGACCCTTTCAATTTTTCTTTTTAAAAAACGATCGATCCTTTTTTCGTTTGGTTAGTGACTAACCTAGTGTAAAGAGTTTATGCCGCCCATGGGCCTCTGACTTGGCTTCTCATCGAGTCGAGAAATATCTCTCATGCCGGTTTCCTCACGATGTTTTCCTTCACCGTTTTTAAACAAGTGATAATTATACAATATGCACGTGAATCCGAAAAGTCAGAGGTGCCTGCCTTAGGTTCGGACTCGAGACCTATGACTTGGCAGTCCGACGGTCACAACACTACGCTATTATTGCTGTTAAAGAAAAACGATCGATGAATCATTCCGATAAATGTTCATGTAATTTCACCAGCACCCATACACCCATATTCTAAGACGTTCCTTCAAAACTTACTCGACTCGACTCCACCTCGACTCAGTCTTTCTCATTTCTATCAAATCAAATCAAATCAAATCAAAAATTTTTATTTCACATAAACCAATACAGGTGCTTATGAAACGTCGAATTTAGGTGCACGGTTCCAATTAGTCGTTTCCTATGGAGAAGAGCCGGCAAGAAACTCCATGGTTACTCTTTTTAAAAATAATACCTTTAACAATTTCAGTGGATACAGTACAATGATTTATGATAGTGAGAGAACAATGAGGTCCTGACCACAGACCAATGAGTAATATAGTTCTAAAAGACTTGAGTACAAAAACTAACAAACAAAAATAAAATTAAAAAAAAAGTAATATGAATAATATTGTAGTAATTTACAAATTTATAGATGCAGGTCCACAAAGTTCTCACATTTACAAAAGTGAAAAGGAAGCTAAACTATATAAAACAATTGACATAGTTAAATGTCATCAAAACTTAGCTAAAAAATCATTGTAAAATAAGATAAAGATATCTTGAGAGTAATGATAGTAATAAAAAAAATATATAATCTTAATTGAGGATAGTTAGTAGACGTACACATATGTTTTTAATGAGGTTCCAGGGAAGCCACATGTGCAAGAACTAATGCCAAACATCCCTGTCGTCAACGTAGTCCTTAGTCTTGTAATATGCTTTTTGAGTGAGGACACGTTTAATATAGGTTTTGAATTTTCCCTCGGTAAGATCAGTTACAGATTTCGGCAGCTTATTATAAAAACGTACGCCATTTCCTAAAAATGACTTACTAGTTTTACTTAATCTAAATTTAGGTACCACAATTTTATGTTTATGCCGTGTGTTTTTATCATGAAAATCGCTCCTGACATTAAACAAATGCAAATTTTTTCTAACATACAATATATTTTGAAAGATGTAAAGGGACGGCAAAGTTAGTATGCTAATATCTTTAAACACGTTTCGAAGGGACTCGCGGGAACCCAGGTTATAAATCGCACGGATTGCTCTCTTTTGTAAAATAAAAATCGAATCGACGTCAGCTGCTGAGCCCCACAACAGAATGCCGTAGGCCATAATGCTGTGGAAATAAGCGAAGTACACTAACCTAGCTGTAGCCACATCAGTCAGCTGCCTAATTTTCCTAACTGCATAAGCAGCAGAACTTAACCTCGCCGACAGGGCAGTAATATGAGCACCCCACTGCAATTTAGAGTCGATAGTTATACCTAAGAATACGGTCTCATTAATTGTATCAAGTTTGTTGCCATCGAGCATTAAATTTAAACCTACTTGGGGTACATTTGGTAGTGAAAACTTAAGGCATTTTGTTTTATTTGCATTGAGTAATAGATTATTGGCTGTAAACCATTTAGAAAGAACAGTTAGGCTCTCATTGACATGTAAAACGTCCCTATCTTTTCTATCTATTTTAAAAATTAGGGAAGTGTCATCAGCAAATAAAATTACATCAGTTAAATTGGACATCATATAAGGGAGATCATTTATATAAACTAGAAATAGAAAAGGCCCAAGAATTGAGCCCTGAGGCACGCCCATCCTAACCAGAGACCCGGACGATATAGCACCATTGACGCCCACTCTTTGCTGTCTATTTGATAGATAGGAAAAAACGAGGTCAGAAGCGCGTCCACGAATTCCGTAGTGGTGTAATTTACAGATAAGTGTGTTGTGGTCAACGCAGTCGAATGCCTTGGAGAGATCACAGAAGATACCTACAGCATCCTGAGAGCTCTCCCAGGACTCCAGAATTTGAGTGACTAGTTTCACTCCTGCGTCTGTAGTCGACCTACCTTTCGTGAAACCATACTGGCGACTATGCAATATCCCATTCAGGTTAAAATGAAGCATCATCTGATCAAGCATAATTTTCTCGAAAATTTTACTTAGTGCTGGAAGCACAGAGATAGGTCTGTAGTTAGAGGGATTATTCTTGCAGCCCGATTTGAAGATTGGTATTACCTTACTATGTTTCATCAAATCGGGAAATGTACCGCTATCTAAACATTGGTTGAATATACCTGCAAGTATAGGGGCAATGGTGTCAATGATAACTCCAAGAACCCTAACTGAAATGCCCCATAAGTCTTCAGTGTTTTTTATATTAAGACTTTTAAATGCTTTTTTAATCGAAGCAGTACAAATATGTTTAAATTCAAAGATAGGAATATCTATATCGGTAGTTATAGTTGACATAAACGTCCTTGACTCGAGATTTTTCCTCAGTCGAGGTAAGGAATCATCTGTCAAACTCAAGGTACCTCGGGATCTATCTTAAGGAAGGAAGTGTCAAAGTTGTACTATATAACTCACCATCTATTAATACCATTGTGGAAAGCAAATAAAAGTTTGAGTTTGAGTTTGAAGTTCGTATGTAACAAAAATGAATTTTGAAGACTTTATCGAATATGCTTACGATAATCTTTACAAGTATTTATCGCGGCGTTATTTGCGCGATGCAGATAATTCAAATTATGACGTAATGACTCCGTCGAAGACCTCAGAGTTCACTCGAAATTGCGACTAAGAATACAATTTTGAAGGTGTTTTCGAGGCCGTCCTGAGTCGAGTATGAGTCGAGTAAGTTTTGGAGGAACGTCTTAGAATATGGGTGTTACAATCGAAACACAGCTACTAGAGCTGCTAGATTGGCGGCAGAAATAGGTATGGTCGTAGTACTTTCCCTGATGATCTCTTCCACAAGGAGCTCCACTACTAGTATTCTTATCTAGAAGCCTACACCTGTTCATTAAAGTTACTTAGTAAATAAATAAGTGAAGAAAGACAAGATAATATAAACGACGCAATAAATTCAATGGAGACTAATTGTAGAACATTAATCTCAATTATTTTGAATATCTTAAGATAAGGAAACATTAACATTTTGTGGACGGAACAACATTAAAATGAATGAAGTTATCTGACTACGGGTATTTTATCGTAGGATTAACTTCAAAATAATGAATTTGAAGAATTTTCGATAACTTTAAACGCTTGCCACTCATATTCGAATAACATACATACCACTTTACGCTGAATAATGTTATGTCATGAATGATGTCACTATAACCATACATAACATAACATCACGCCTATACTCCCCGAAGGGTTGAGCAGAGGTGTATGGTAACACCCTCATTTTGCCGTTATGTTTAAGTACCATGTAATAGGGGGCGAGCTTATCAACCGGGCATAAATCCAAACACCGGGCTGCTACTCAGGAATTTCACACGGAAAAACCCAATAACACTTTGCCCGACATGGGCATCGAAGCTAGAACCTCACGATCGGCAGTCGTGTTTGGCACCACGAGACCAACGAGGCAGTGCTTGCACAACAATTTATCTATACTAATATTATAAAGTTGAAGAGTTTGTTTGTTTGAACGCGCTAATCTCAGGAACTACTAGTTGGAATTGAAAAATTATCTTTGTGTTGGATAGTCCATTTATCGAGGAAGGTAGGCTATATAAAATCACGCTACGACCAATAGGAATGTTGCAAAAACGGGGAAAATGTCCACCCGTGCGAAGCCGGGACGGGCCGCTAGTAGTAAATAAAAGCTTTTAATAACAGCCAACCGAAGATTTTATTCACAAAATATCAGGCCCATATTTATACCAAACCAGGCCATTATTAACCATAAAATGATGCCCTCTTACACAATTTACACTAAATTATATTTTCTAATGCATTAAAAAATGCCAGATGCCATAAAATTGCCATCAGCGCGCCATAACACCGTCGATCATGGCGAGCGGTCACACTAACCTATATGGTTCGATTTTTATGGGTTTTTATATTTTCGGCGCTTTTAAAGTCAAGATAGGTTTGGTAGATAAAACGTAGGAGAGATTTTTATGTTTTTCTTTAGAAACGGAACTCTATTTAAATAGACATACATACATAACATCACGCCTTTTATTCCCCGAAGGGTGCGGCAGAGGTGTTTTAGTACACCCTCGTTTCGCCAGTTATGTTTAAGTCTCACGTAATAGGGGGCGAGGCAATTGCCATTAACCGGGCACAAATCCAGATACCGGGCTGCTACTGAGAAACTCCTAATAGGAAAACCCAAAAACACTTTGCCCGACTTGGGGATCGACCCCGGATAGGCTCAGCAGTCGCAATTGCGACCACTAAACCAACAAGGTGGCCTACATTTAAATAGATTACATAAACATAAGCATAATCAGCCCATTACTGTCCCACTGCTGGACACAGGCCTCTTCTCATAATGAGAAGGGTTTGGGTAAGGCCCATCCACTCCATCACGCTGGTCTGGTGCGGGTTGGTGGACTACACAATTTTATGGAGCCCTCTCAGATGTGCAAGTTTCCTCACGATGTTGTCTGTAGCGACATCTACCACGACACTGCAAACTACGCAGCACGGCTATTGTCTAGCAGACCACAGCGACAATATTGACAACTCGCAAATATATAATAATAAGACATTTATTTCAGACGTAGTCCATATTCTGTTAGTACATACGAAAAACAAAGCCACAGAAAGAAATAAAAATCACAAAGTGGCACCGCTCAGGAGTGCCAGTTTATACCAAACCCTGGACGCGACCACCTGCAGTGTGCAGTCGCATCCAGTGCCACGACATCGGCGAGTCCCAGCGGCCCACGAACACGCTCAGTAGGCTGTTCGAGCTGGCCTGCATGCGCTTCATAAGAGACGCACAACGCTTCCGCATGATGGCAAGAAAATCATCCACGCTTTTCACCGCAAACATTGCTGAAGCGCTGCAGTGGCGCGGCAGCACGAACAGTATCCTGAACGCATTATTATACTGTACACGCATAGCACTGTATGTACGCTGCGTGTACTTAGTCCACAGGCTGCAGATGTAAAAAGATTGACAAAAGGCAATATGACGTCACAAGAATCCTGCATCGCGATATCAAGATTTGACACGCAGATAGTATACGTTTATACAAGTTCCCAACATCAACCGTTGGGCAGTTGCCCGCCAGGCATAAGACCCGCCTGGCAGGAGGATCCTCCCTTTTCGTTGGAGGTACACCCTACCTCGTTCTTCCACATGTCCTTCACCGTATATCCGCACGTACATTCAAAAAGTCAGATGTGTGGGCCGAAACGGGAATTAGACCCTACATAGAAACCAAGGTAGTCACCAGCACCACATGCTCAGCACGACTGCTGAGCATGTGGTCCTGGGTGCGATCCCTAGGTCAGGCAAAGTGTTATTGGGTTTTTCCGTGTGGAATTCCTCAGTAGCAGCCTTGAGTCTGGATTTGTGCCCGGTTAATGGCAATAGTTAGCAGGCTTAAGCAGTGATAGCCTAGTGGTGTGACCGTCGGACTGCCAAGTCATAGGTCTCGAGTTCGAACCCAAGGCATGCACCTCTGACTTTTCGAATTCATGTGCGTATCGTATAATTATCACTTGCTTAAAAACGGTGAAGAAAATCATCGTGAGGAAACCGGCATGCCTGAGAGATATTTCTCGACGGCATGTGAAGCCAAGTCAGAGGCCCATGGGCGGCATAAACTCTGACACCAGATTAGTCACTAACCACACGAAAAGAAGAAGATGGAAATAGGCTCGCCCCCTATTACATGATACTTAAACATAACTGGCGAAACCAGGGTGTTTTAAAACTCTGCCGAACCCTTCGGGGAACGTAAGGCGTAATGTTATAGAAACCAAGCGTTCAACCATTAGTCTATTACTGTAACCCACACAGCTCCACCATACCGTTAATTAGACAAAATTGAAACACTCCCCTAAGAGCTAGGTCCACAAATTAGCTAAATTAGCTTATACCCCGTAAACACAGTTAAGATTTATGCTTCGAGCTAGCAGCTAGCATTCCTAGGTAATTGGCGCAGTACTTACAAACTACCGCGTTATGAGATATAGCGGGCCCTGATTTGTAGAAATTCACAGTACATTTCGGCTTTTGTATGGAAATATACTATTTGAAGTTGAATTTAGGTTAATGTATGGTGTAATTAATGCGGTTTTTCTTTTTCTGAATTGAATTTGTTTATAGTAAACGTCGGAGCCAGCCAGCATAGTGACATATATAAGTGTTGTAAACAGCCTATTTAGGGCAAATCTTGGAACTTTACTTTTAGCAGTGATAGCCTAGTGGTCTCTTCTCATCGTGTGGTTAGTGACTAACCTGATGTCAGAGTTTATACCGCCCATGGGCCTCTGACTTGGCTTCACATGCCGTCGAGAAATATCTCTTAGGCATGCCGGTTTCCTCACGATGTTTTCCTTCACCGTTTTTCAGCAAGCGATAATTATACAATACGCACATGAATCCGAAAAGTCAGAGGTGCGTGCCTTGGGTTCGAACTCGAGACCTATGACTTGGCAGTCCGACGGTCACGCCACTAGGCTATCACTGCTGTAAATAAGCTTAGTGGTGTGACCGTCGGATTTTCATCAATTAAGTTTGACATCGACACGCTAAGAAGAAGAACAACAAACTGCGATCACCGATCTATCTGCAAAGTGTGGTAATGATGGCATACCTTGTAACACTTTAGGGTGGCTTTAAGAGACAACCCTCAACAAGCATGGCACATAAAATTTTACAGGCGTTAACTTACGGGAGGATAAAGAATAACACTTATAACCGTACACTATATATATTTTAATCAGAATTGCAAATATATCAACAGGGCGTGGTTCGTAGCAATGCGAGGAGTCCAGGGTCTTCTTGAGCAGGTGTAGTACTTGACTGGGCAACTGCAGCGGCGTGAGAGGGCCGATCTGCAGTGTGCCCGATCTTTTATAGGCCCGGATCCCCGCCAGTCACCCACCACCCGTCACAACCTTTAATCGTCTTTTAAATATTCACTTGTAGGCTATTATTTACCTAAAACCACACGGAACCTAGCTAACTCTCACAAATAAAATCACACCCATTTTGAATCTGAATCTACTAAAACTAGTTAATCTATAGAGTTATAAGCATAATACTACGATCGTAAAACGAATCGTAAACTGATCGTAAACAAGTCTGCTTCAATGACGATAGGATCAGTAATCATATCAATCGGCAGCTTATAGCTGTAATTATTTACGGTGTATTAATCCATGGTGTTTATAGCCTCATAAGTTTTGAGATTTGATATTATTCTGATTGCTCTTATGATGGGTACACCGCGATTGCTAGTTATGTTCTGCCTAACCGTTTCCCAACTATATTGGGGTCAGCTTCCAGTCTAACCAGATGCGGCTGACTACTAGTATTTTATACGGAGCGACAGCCATCAGACCTCTGCAACACTGTTACTGGGCAATGCGGATATCCTAAGGTTAATCCAGTTGTCAGGCTTTCGGACTCCTGACTTCCCGTAACGACTGTCATAGGTGTTCGTATGACACCCGGGACCGACTGTTTAACGTGCTCTCCGAGGCACGGAGGGGACGATGTGTAACGATCGGTCACCCATTCATGAACTGATTGCGGCAAGCGCAGTTTAACCTCGCAAAGCGTATGATCCGCGCGGTAGGTCGTTAGCTATATAAATACTTTATTATGATCTCTTACTTATGAATTAATGTGCGGATCAGAATTTGATTATCACTTGAGTTAACGGTGAAGGAAAACATAGTGCTGCACGCCTGAGAGGGCTCCAAAGAGTTATCTATGGTATGTGAAGCAAACTGCCTCGTTGGTCTAGTGGTAACAAGAGCTACAGCTGATCGTGAGGTCCTGGGTTTGAACTCCAGGTTAGGCAGTCTTATTGGGTTTTTCTGTGTGAAATTCCTCAGTAGCAGCCCAATTTGAAGTTGTGCCCGATTAATAGCCATAGGCTCGCCCCCTATTACATTGGACTTAAACTTGAGCGAAATGAGGATGCACCTCTGCCAAATCCATCGGAGAATACAGGCGTGATGTTATGTTATGGTATGTGAAGTCCATCAACTCGCGCTAAGCCAGCATGGTGGACTAGGGCCTAAACTTTTCTCATTCTGGGAAAAGGCCCGAGCCCTGCAGTTGGACAGTGATGGGCTGATTATGTTATTCTTAATTAATGATTCAAGTCTTGGGGCATAATAACTACTATTATTTTCTTCCAAGAATATGAACGATTTTATAATTCCAAGAATCAAGATCATTTCGTAAAGGAAATATGTGAAATATTTAATTAAATAGCGGAACACAGATATATTTCTCAGTAAGAATTTGCATAATGAGTTTTAAGATACTATCGTTGTTATCTAACACATAGATCTATGATTCATGTACCTACCTACTTAATATACCCATGGGTGACGGTGACTCAATGGTCAAACGATTATAGAAGACGAAAAAATATAATTTACGAATTTTTATATTGAATTTTATTCTTAAGTACCTACCTAATAAAATAAGACGTATATAATGAGGCTTGCATAGTCGCGGAAGAGTGAAATAATGCCTCGTAAAAAAATTAAAAAAAAGACGGAAAAAAAACTATGGAAATAATGTTGTGCCTATTCTAAGAAAATTCGAATCTTCTATGTTTGTACGCAACCAGCTTTCAAGATGTGATCACACCCGTAGCAAGTAGACTTCTGCAAGTTTTGAAGTAAGCGACCATTGGAGTGCCAATATCTTCGTAGTAAAACTTGCTAGTCAATTTGGCGGTTAAAAAAGCTTTTCAGATACATACACGTAATTTCTTTTAGCAAAACATGGCATTTTAATTAGTTAAATTTAAGAGCATTTTAAAATTAAATTGTAAAGCAATTTGAAACAGCGATGACCGTAGTAGTCATTGGCAACATCTTTGAATACTAAAATTGGTTTAGGTTCGATTTTGCAAAAGCTCTTTGTGATGTCAAGCACCCTTAGTTACAATATGGATTCGTAAGATTAGACTGTGACTTATTGAGTAGTAAAAGTGTCTGTAACAGATTAATTTACAGAAATAAAAATTATTTATTATTAGAATAAAAAAACGGTTTTTTTACAAGAATTTCTAATCATTTCACATCACTTCCAATATCAACCTAAAGCTAAGTACACACCATAATAACTCTATCTATCAAACGAACACACCTAGAACGATTGAAACCTGTACTACCTACCATTAAGTCATTTATAACGTAATAACAGTATACAACGGTCGCGCCTGCTTCTAACTAGATAATAGCTGTTGTGTACACAGCCTATATTCACCGGCCTTGGTATACTTTGGACTATACCTATATACTTGGGTTGTAAAGAACCTGATGGTAGCTAGATTTATTGTGTGTAATTTTTTGTTGGATGCTATATTGTTGGGCAGTGACGAAACGACAAAATGTGGTGAGTACTTCAAGCGCTATACATTCTATGAAACGTCGTGTTCGTGAGTGAGTAAACAGTTATTAGATACTAGCGGCCCGTCCCGGCTTCGCACGGGTGGACATTTTTCCCGTTTTTGCAACATTTTTTTATTTATGCTCCGCTCCTATTGGTCGTAGCGTGATGTTATATGGCCTATAACCTTCCTAGATAAATGGACTATCCAACACAAAAATAATTTTTCAATTCCAACCAGTAGTTCCTGAGATAAGCGCGTTCAAACAAACAAACAAACAAATTCTTCAGCTTTATAATATTAGTATAGATAAATATATAGGTAATTATGGTAAGTATGATACTAGATAAGCAGTAACAGCCAAGCGGTTGAGTGCGTGACTTCCATGAAGGAGGGTCTGAGTTCGATCTCGGCCCGCACCTCTGACAATTCGAATTTACATGCGGTTCAGAATTTGATTATCACTTGCGTTAACGGTGAAGGAAAAACATCGTGAGGAAACCTGCACACCTGAGAGGGCTCCATAAAGTTCTTGATGGTGTGTGTAGTCTGCCAACCTGTACCAGACCAGCGTAGTGGACTAAGGCCTGAACCCTTCTGATTCTGAGAAGAGGCCCGTGCCCAGCAGTGGGACAGTAATGGGCGAATTATGTATGTTATGTATGATATTCTAGTACAGTAATAACACGACTGCGTAGATTGAGAAGGATAATACGACAGCTTTTATAGAATAATTTTTGTGAATTAAATTCATGTTTAAATATAATGTACGGCTTTACTCTCGTGAGTCGGTGTTTTTAAGTCCCAAGTAATATGGGGCGAGCCTATTGCCATTAACCGGGCACAAATCCAGACTCCGGGCTGGTACTGAGAAATTCCTAATGGAAAAACCCAATATCACTTTGCCCGACCTGGGGATCGAACCTAGGGCCCTATAGTCAGCAGTCACACTTGTGACTACTAGACCAACATTATTTATTTTACTTTAACATAAAACGGCCATTGGTTAATTACATTAGGTTAAAGACTTTATATACATATAGGTATATATATTTAACGACATTCACACGCTCATCTCACAATACTCCAAACATACTGGCAAGATCGTCTTGCATTCGGCCGCGAACACAGTCATCACAGTCAGGCTTGGCGTCCAAGAGAGCGTTAAGCGAGGACAGAACACGGGATGGGCGACCGGGCACGGGCATCAAAATATTCTGTAGCTCCATTTTTTTTTCTATTTTTTTGATACTAAATTGAAGCCGCGCCGCCGAAAGCAGAAGGCGAAATATCCGCTGCAGCACTCAAACATTTTGATTGGCCTCACTACGTATTTCACACGGCCGAACAATTAAGTAGTGGGCGTTTGCCCAGCTGTGGGCGTTTGTGCGTCAATCAACAGTTTTTGTGTATGTGTTGCTTTTGTTTCAATAACTATTGATTTCTTTTGTTCGTTGTGCGGGTACCTATGCCTACTATTGTTTAGAAATTGTGGTACAAATTATGTCGGCTGGAGATTTTTTGTTATTATGTGAAATTGTGTAGAAACCTGTTTACTATAGATGAGATATAGACCTTTAAGCGAGAAAAAACACTAAAAAATATTCCTCCTATAGTCTTTTCTTTTAGTATTCCCAAGGAGGGTTGACGTCAGGCAGGCGGCCGGTCATAAAACAATAAGCCAAAACCTCTAACAACATGGATTTATGAAATACATGTTGTGCCGACCCCACCTAGTGTGGGATAAAGGCAGGAAGAAGAAGTCTTTTCCCAACTACCTATGTTGGGGTCAGCTTCCAGTCTAACCAGATGCGGCTGAATACTAGTATTTTACACGGAGCGACTGCTATCAGACCTCCGCAACCCAGTTACTGGGCAATGCCGATATCCTAAAGTTAGACCGATTGTCAGACATTCGGGATTCTCTACCTGTAACGACCGACATAGGTATTCTTATGACACCCGGGACCGACGGTTTAACGTTCCGATCCGATCCGATGCGAGCCGTTTGGTGGAAATCATCCTTAAGTCGTTTTTCCGCGAACTTATATCAACCAATTTATATCATAAAATGAATGGTCTATTACTGCTTGATGACCAAATAAACCCATTAACCAGCAACTATTCACTTAATTGATTGATATTATAACTGCCCACACATCCAATCTAAGCCGTGAGAGCAATAAACTATCAATTGGACGTCTGTCATGTCTGTCCGTCTGTCACCGGTATAATATCAACATCCTGTATCAAACCAAGTGGAGAACATCCTGTAGGGATCGGATTGTGGTGTGGGAGATTTGGGGCTATTACGCATTTTAGTTTAGGGGATTTTATATAGGCGGTTTAGTAGCGGCAAGCGCGACTGTTGGTCGTGAGGTCTTGGGTTCGATCCCCAGATCGGGCAAAGTGTTATTTGGTTTTTCCGTGTGGAATTGCTCAGTAGCAGCCCGGAGTTTAGATTTGTGCCTGGTTGATGGTAATAGGCTCGCCCTCTATTACATGGGATTTAAACATAACGGCGAAATGAGGGTGTTACTATACACCTCTGCCCAACGCTTCGGCAAATACAGGTGTGATGTTATGTTATGTAGGTACCATTAGTGATACAGTCAGCAGTGATAGCCTATCGGTTGAATGCTTGCTTGCCATGCAGGAGGGTCTGAGTTCAATACCGGCCTGCATCTCTGACTTTTCGAATTCATGTGCGGATATAACGCGCGAAAACTGGACACGGATCCCTAAAAAAGGTAACAGGATTATGTTCTTTTTTGCTCATTATTTTTCTTTTAAAAAACGTTGCCCCACACTAGGATTTCTCCTATATCGTGGGTGCGTTTACAGACACAAATCTTCACATGCATAAACATCCAGACCCGGAACAACTATCTGTAGGCCATACTTACAAATATTTTTTCCGTGCGGGAATCGATTTGTGTATTAAACTTGTTATTTTTTGCTATGACAAATATATTACTATCAAACAAGCCAGAATTACAAATTGTAAATGCTTAGGTACCTAATCTATAAGTATTTTCCATCCCAAAAATACTACCTATAACTCATAAAATATCAAAAATATAGATCATAATTCAAACGCAACAGAAAATACTTTGAATATTACAGTACTGAATATAAAAATCGTAATATATCTCAATGAAAAGTGGGACCCGGTTCAAATGTTATACAAAATGGAAGCCAAAACTAATGATCACGTGCGTCGAACCACTGACGTGAAACGACATTTTAAAAACTCTGTAAAAATTATAATACCTCAATTTTACACCTTATTCCATAAGTAATAAGAGTCAATAATCTATTATCCAGCAAAAATGCAACGTCCCCAAATGCCTTTGACACTGTTCGAAATTAAGCGTTCGATTTTCACGCCAAAATGAACTCTATTTTAAACGCAAGACGGCGAAAATCGCTTATTGATACCTCCGGGATAGCATTATTCAAAGCGTTGCTAGGTCCTGTGCAAATAAGATAATAGAATTTTGAAAATTTATTGCTATATGAATTTGGACTCTATTGTGTAGGAAAAAGGGTTATATTCAATTTACATTTTAGTTAAATTGGTGCCTTCATTACAGACGGAACATTTGATTTATTATATTTTTGTGCAATTTGAATGAAAATTGTTTATTAATTATTTGGCACGTTAAAATCGCTTGGATGAATAAATTTAATTAAAATGAGAATGAAAAAGGCGAGATTCTCCTCGTGCTATCATTCAGGTGTGTATTACTAATTGGACTTCCCGAAATATTTTCTCGATGTACATATTTGGTAAGTATAAGCTATGAACAGAAATGAAAATGTTGAAAATCCAGGATCTTATACTTATAATGTTTACGTGCAAGGTTAGTAGAATAAGTAAGGTGCTAAAAAAAATTGAATTGTTGTATTATGTTGTTGCTAGATAAGGTTTTTCAGTGATAACAATATTTTTGTTGCAATTCATTATAACTGCAATTTCAACTAATGTTCATAATTCTGGTTGCCTAGAAGAAACCGGGGTTCGAAAGGCACATGGTATACTTTTATTTATTCAAATATATATATACTAATATTATAAAGCTGAAGAGTTTGTTTGTTTGAACGAGCTAATCTCAGGAACTACCGGTTGGAATTTTTGTGTTGGATAGTCCATATATCGAGGAAGGTTATAGGCTATATAACATCACGCTACGACCAAGAGGAGCAGAGCACAAATGAAAAATGTTGTAAAAACGGGAAAATTGTCCACCCGTGCGAAGCCGGGACGGGCCGCTCGTTATTCATATGAATTAAAAGTACTTATATAAATAAATAAACTTTTAGACACAGACTAAAAAAACGTAAGGCTAACTTTAGCATTAGAATTATTTCTATTTTCGTTCTATTTCACTCCAATACGAAATACGAGCAGCAAAACATTTCCCATAGTCTATCCAAATAAGCTAATGGTTTTAATCTCATAATTCTTAACAGGGTAGCTCTGGCGGCGTATCGATACGCCAGTACGTCGATACGACACGATACGCCGCGCCGGTGCGCTGCATATTTGATTATGTCGTTACGCGATCCAGCTAGGCACCGCCGCTGATCCAATAACGACCTAACTCTATTTATTTCTATTACGTTAATTAACTAGTCTTTTTATTGGCTGACGCTCATATTTTCTGTTGTGATGTAAATAGGAGTTTGTCGTAAACAGCTGGGAGGGGCTAGTGATAGCCTAAGATAGCCACAGGCCCCTCAAAGCCCCACATAGAGTACTGCCTTATAAGTGCGTTGCGTCGCGTTGCGTCGTCGCAGCGTCAACGCTACGTCGTTTTCCATACATTTTAAATCAAATCAAAATCAAAATCAAAAATTTTTATTTCACATAAACCAATACAGGTGCTTATGAAACGTCGAATTTAGGTGCACGGTTCCAATTAGTTGTTTCCTATGGAGAAGAGCCGGCAAGAAACTCCATGGTTACTCTTTTAAAAATAATACCTTTAACAATTTCAGTGGATACAGTACAATGATTTAGGATAGTGAGAGAACAATGAGGTCCTGACCACAGACCAATGAGTAATATAGTACTAAAAGACTTGAGTACAAAAACTAACAAACAAAAATAAAATTTAAAAAAAAGTAATATGAATAATATTGTAGTAATTTACAAATTTATAGATGCAGGTCCACAAAGTTCTCACATTTACAAAAGTGAAAAGGAAGCTAAACTATATAAAACAATTGACATAATTAAATGTCATCAATGTCATCAAATGACATGCCACATTAAAGCGTAGCGTCGTCGCACGCGACGTTTCAACTGATCGGCGGACGAGAGATGAAGCGGGGGGAGGGTGATGCGCTGCGCTGTCGGAGCTCCTGTGCGACGACGGACAGTGTTCCACTGCTAGAGGTGCGTGCGTCGTCCTCTTGCGCTGCGACGTCGTGCGTCGTCGCAACCCAGGTGTGGCATACAATGCGTTGATCCGTTGCGATGACGCAACGCAACGCACTAATGAGGCATCGCCCTTAGCTATCGCTAAAGGCCTGGTCAGACAGAGAGCGTGGCTGGGTGGGATATTCACGTCGCGTGTTGATCGCGTGCTCTTGTCGTGTGAATTACTATGACAATGTATGGAAGACGACAAACAGACTGCCACACCAATCACACCCATCCACGCTCTCTGTTTAATTAGGGCTTAAGCATTTGCACGGCTTGATCATGGGTGGTGCTACGAGGCCCCTTCCTGTCTCGAAGATCACGTAAAACCTTCATACAAATTAACTATCACAGTCGTTACAGACAATCAGAGCGCGAATTCTACTAAAAAAACTGTAGCCAAATCTCAAACAAATCACAACTGTCATACAGTTTTCTTTGAACTGTCAAAATGTTTCATTTTGTTTTTATTGTCAATCATTTTGTTATTTTTCGTAAATGAAAAATGTCTGGTTTGGTTCTGGTTCGTTTGCAATTCGGCAAGAAATGGCCTCTTAGATCTGAAGTCTGCCGACCGTTCTTACCTTAGGATGTCGGTCCCTCAGTAATTGAGTTTTGGGGTTCAGATGCCGTCAATCCATGTAAAATACTGATATTCAGCCATATCAGCCCTGATTCAGAACGTATCGATAAGATGTAGATAAAACTAGATAAATAATAGAATAAGACTTTGCGGAAATCCATAACATACAAATATACAATAACAATATTTAGTGTTAATTCCGCTAAAGAGTGTTAAATTCATCTATACTAATATTATAAAGAGGAAAGATTTGTATTTTTGTGTGCAACGAATAAACTTAAAAACTACATGACCGATTTCAAAAATTCTTTTGCCGTTAGAAAACTACATTATCACCGAGTAACATAGGCTATATTTATTACTGGAATAAAACTTCTTACGCAGGCGGAGCCGTGAGGACACAGCTAGTAATTAATAATTGTTAATCTATTTTTTTTCTTGTTTGTCTAATCCTTGTATTAAACTATATGACGTCAAGAATCTCAGTATTGGTAGTGTAACTTGTCTCTTCAGAGTGTAGCCTGGTGATTTGTAACTCAGGTTTTACCTTTCTTAGACACCAGTCTCTATTTAAGATGTTATAATTACTGACTGTAATGTGATGATGAGAAAATAAATATTTTTATTATTTATTTTAACAACACGCTGGAATTAAGACTAAATATTGTTATTGTATATTCGTTGATGAAACGAGTCTAAAATTGAAATAAACTGAACGCTGTTTTAGTCAACTATTTCTGATCATGCCACCTGGGACGCTTCCCATTGAAAAACATACACGATACTAACGTACTATTAAAATTTATAAGAGAAAATCGTGCCTCGCATGCAAGCTACAAAGTATATATCCACAATAGGTTAATTTCGAGCAATTAAATGGTTGGTGCGTGCGCGCATAATCACATAATTGGCTCCCTTGCGGTTGATAATTATTGTGAGCCTGATTTCGCCCAGCGGTGGACCGTATTAAGGATCGCCAGGAATTTAGATTTGTAAGGATTCGTCCTAATACAGGAGGTGTCCAGGGATTTCCATTGTTAACATATTATTCGGGCTTCGCTAATGAGGAAATGTATGTAGAAAAGATTTCCTACTAATAAATGTTGTCTTAATTTACGTAAGTCTCTTGTGAACATAACGCTTGTAAGAGTCCACTGTTCAACCCAAACCAATCCCTTTTCCTCATTTGCACTATTCTGAGACAATAAAGTAATCACCATGCTTCAGATGCGGATTGGTGAATGGTGAACTAACGTAAAATATGAGTCGTCAATAAGAGGTCCAAGCCAAACCTCTTATCGACCATAAAATCAGTTTTTCTGGGAGAGGAGAAATTTTACTCAGAGGGGCTGTCATATTTGGTGGATCATATTTCGTCCATATTAAAAATGGGCTTGTATGTACCCAGACAGACAGACTGCATCCCGACTGCAACTGCAACTGCCAAATGCAGTTTGAGCACAGTGGAACTGCGTGACAACTGCCGAGTGGATGTCTAATCCATTGAAGTTATGACATCTACGTCTTACGCTCTACATAGGCCATTCAAGACACCGCTTAAGATAGAAGCAAACTGTGAGAAGAGAAGCATCCACCATTCCCTGACTTTGTGAAACCTCAGGAACATTTGCCTCCCGGACGTAACTGCAGTGGCCTGTATGGAAAGCACTCAATCGATTGCGTGTCCAAGTAGGCCGCTGCAAATACAATTTGGCGAAGTGGGGGATCATCGATCAATCCAGCACCTAGTGCGAGTGCGGTGCCCCTGTCCACACGATGTCCCACTTGCTGGAGTGTCCCAAATGTCCGTCCATCTGCACCTGCGATGATCTGAAGAGCGCCACCGAAGCTGCAATTAATGTGGCCACCTACTGGCCGCAAGCATTATAATTCATACACCCATATTCTAAGACGTTCCTCTAAAACTTACTCGACTCGACTCCACCTCGACTCAGTCTTTCTCACTACCATCGGTAGTTATAGTTGACATAAACGTCCTCGACTCGAGATTTTTCCTCAGTCGAGGTAAGGAATCATTTGTCAAACTCAAGGTACCTCGGAACCTACCTTAAGGAAGAAAGTGTCAAAGTTCTTATGTAACAAAAATGAATTTTGAAGACTATCGAATATGCTTACGATAATCCTTACAACTATTTATCGCGCCATTATTTGCGCGATGCAAATAATTCAAATTATGACGTAATGACTCAGTCGAGGAACCTCAGAGTTCACTCGAAATTGCGACTAAGAATACAATTTTGAAGATGTTTTCGAGGCCGTCCTGAGTCGAGTATGAGTCGAGTAAGTTTTGGAGGAACGTCTTAGAATATGGGTATTAGATATGAAGTACCGTCGATACGACAAGAAGAAGAAGAAGTTATGAAGTTATCAATGAACGAAATATGATTCACCACGTGACGGATTCGCCTCCCTGTCCACATTTAACAATATTGATGGTAAGCCCAGTATTACCATAATTAATCAACCATAATACGTTGTAAGTGGATGTATCCGTGGCTTACACCGGAAGCCGATGGACAGACATCGATGTATCGACATTATGTTGAAGATCATATCAGTATCGACCGTTCGTTAATTGAAATACGCTTGTAGTACGTGATTGGAGCTGGCGTTTTTTTATTGTGTTGTTTGAGAGTTTATACCGTTTTCAAGTTTGTATGAAATCGATGAAGTTAAGTTTTTATTTGTTTAGTATTTTATTTAACCTTGATATTATGTTAAAATATGTAAGCAGTCTCGATACATTGCACCTTACAGCATGTAAAAATATTCATGTTTTGAACAATATGTAAGTATTGTAAAAACATCACAAAATTATAAAATACTAGCTGTGTCCTCACAGCTCCACCCGCGTAAGAAGTTTTATTCCAGTAACAAATATAGCCTATGTTACTCAGTGATAATGTAGCTTTCTAACGGCAAAAGAATTTTTGAAATCGGTTCAGTAGATTTTAAGTTTATTCGTTACATACAAAAATACAAATCTTTCCTCTTTATAATAGCAGTATAGATTTAAATAAATAATCTATAAAGTGATTATAAGAGGTACATTACTACCTAGACATAACATTAAAATTATCAATGATATATATTTTATCAACAGAATTATAATATTACAACAGCATATCTATTGAAGTAATAGTGTAGTGGCAGTTCAATGACAGTTCAATGGAAAGTCAGTGGTAACACACTGGTTTAAAATACCCAACAGAATACCAAACGTTTAAAACTATTTTATCGACACACAATCGAAGTGTTCGTAAGTTAGCCGTCTTAGGCTCCTATTATTTTGTTTTTTGCAATTCCTGAATCGGTATGAAAAAATAAATAAATAGACGAAAAAAAGAAATTGTAAATACAGGGTGTGAACGAAATCATGTGATTTCTTCAAACATTGTGATGTAATGCTGACATAGATTAACCATATATATAGGTAGGATACTTTTGGATTCAGGTAAAAAAAATATAAGAAGTAAACATGTGTTCTTAATCTGAGGCATTTTAGCGCCCCGAGCGAATTGCGCGGCTATCGCTCGCCGCGCGGCTATTTAGCTCGGGGCGCTAAAATGCCTCAGATTAAGAACACATGTTTACTTCTTGTAATTTTTTTTTATTGAATCCAATAGGTAGTGTCCCATGCAAAGTTAATCTGTGTCAGCAGTACATCACGAGGTTTGAAGGAATTACATGATTTCGTTTACACCCTGTATAATTGTAAGGGGAATAAAATTAAGAATTTTGTAGCAGACAGTTCAATTTCGAATTGAAAGTTACTATCAAGAAACTAAACGTGAATGAAACATGAAAACATTTAGTACCGCCAGCATTAGAACATCAAAGAAAACTATTAAATGTACTAAACGATACGTCTTCCAAGTAATAAAGACGAGTTCCATTCCCGACTCGTCACAATTGTGATGAATGAACTGTCGGTATGGTTAATGGGAAAATAACTTCAATAGTTTTCTTTTAAGATTTTTCTTGTGAATTGAAATAAAATGGTTAGGATTTAAATATTATTTTCGTTTCTCACTCAAAACAACTTAGGTATAGGTACTGCGAGTATATTATATCTTTCGTGAAAGTTAAAAGTCAAAGTGCCTCGTTGGTCTAGTGGTGGCAAGCACGACTGCTGATCGAAAGGTCCTGGGTTCGACCCCCAGGCCGGGCAAATTGTTATTGGGTTCTACCATTACGAATTTCTCAGTAGCAGCTCGAAGTTTGGATTTGTGCCCGGTTAATGGCAATAGGCTCGCCCCCTAAGCTGTTACATGGGACTTAACATAACGGCGAAACGAGGGTGAACTGAAAGCACCTCTGCCGAACCCTTCGGTGAATACAAGGCGTGATTATATTATTTCGACTCAAAACCCAAGAGCTCATGATAAAGCGCTCAGTTTGGGTCCGAAATTAGTTGGACAAACCCGAAAATGTAAGTTTTAGTAGTTGTAGAACTAGCTGGGAAATACTACCACGATACATATGTATTTCTGCAGCCAAGCAGCATTGCTCTGTTCTGGGTATATAAATTATGTCCATGCTGGGCAGTCAGCCTCCCATTAGGGGTCGCACTTAGTGCTGGTGTTGCTAGTAGACATGATGTTAGCAGTCTTTTTTTTTAAACTTTGCCGCACACTAGGATTTCTTCACTAGGAAATCTTCACACGCACAATCACCTAGACCCGGAACAGCTACTTGTAGCCCATACAAATATTTGTTCCGTGCTGGAATCGCAACCTCGACCCGCAGTGCAGAAGCCAATCGCTTAGCCACTGCACCAAACGTGTCGTCAAAGTTAGCTTACGTTAAGTATTTTACTTCTTCCCCATTGGTTGGAGACCCTTCAGGTCTCGCCTATAACTGCCCGGTTACGTAGAAACGGTCCTCAAGGACCATCTATAAGCAGACCAATAGAAAAACAAGAAGAAGCAGTCATCCTCGCTACCAATCTTGCTGGCTGGCTATTTCTTCACCACGGCTATTCTCATAATTATAGTGATAGCCAACACGAAAAAAGAACTACAACGTTTTATAAGGAGCTTCTTGTTTCGTTGTGGACGTTTACAGACTGAAAGGTACCTACAATAATTCAAAAATTTAATAACAAAGCTTTTTGAAGATAGAAAAAAGTATTGGATAATGTCTCTATTTTCAGATAGATACAATAATTATTATTCTTGTCTTATATCGTCGTAGACGGATTATATAAGAATATAATTCCTCTCCGCCACCGTGCAAGCGAGATGTAAGAGGTGATGAATCTGGCATCAGAATAGTGCCCGAAAAATGGCAATAGGCTCGCCAGGTATTACATGGGACTAAATAGAAACGTGGGTGTACAAACTCTTGTAATATGACCTCTGCTTACGCCTTCGGGGATATGCCTACAGGCGTGATGATATTGTATGTATGTATATAATTACAATATCACGTTCGCCAAAAACAAAAAAATAAAACCTAAGTGAAAAATAATACTGTTCTGTATTTCAACAACAAACCTCAATTTGTTTCGCATGTTATTTTTATCACACCGACTATTTTCCCGAAAATCGGCCATGATTGCGCATTCACTAAATAAACGAGTACATTGCAATCATGGTGTCGGATGCAAGTTTTTTTCAGTGGACAATTTATCTGAATTACAAACAGTTGAAATTTGTTCGCGTCTGCGCGGTGCAACGACCTTAGCGCGCAGTTTTTGCGCGAGACGGGACTGGTATAGGGTTGGCGACGTGCAGTTTTCATAAATACGTTTTTTTATAGAACTTGCTGAGGTTTTGAAAATAAGGACAAGACAAGAAAAGAAGATTCTATAGCACCCTCTATTGATTAGAAATACGTTTTTAAAACTGACCAGAAAAAACGTTTTTTTCTTACTACGGGATTTACTTACGAATTATATAGAGATGTTAATTCCAAGTTAAATCAGAAAGTTATCTATTCAACTGGTTATCAACTTCTTAAGCCTTCTAATAATATTGCTTGTCGTTCTGCTAACTTGACAATCGATCGAGCTTAATATTGACAGTGTACATACGTAGGTATGTAGGTACATACATTTTCATGTATTCAGCGCTATATCAAATATTTAATAAGTGAATTATTTTTATCATCGTGTTTGGTCAGCTTATTGTCATGGACAGCTTTGATTACAGCAAATAATTGTACAAGGCAGTTCACTGGGGAACCAAATTGCTACCGCCTGTAAAGTACCTACTTATTCTTATTGTATGATGCCTGTCTAATCCACTTGCTAAAAATTCTTAGTCGCTTTATTAACGAGATTTATTTTTAATCGGGAAGTATACAAGGTGTAAAAAGACCCTTCACGAAGCCGACAACCATGCATTCAGTACATCAAACTAAGTAACCCCACGCAAAAATTGTCGCTGGGAAATGACTTTTTTTTTGGGTGAAGAATTTCGTTTTACTGTAAAGCTCAATGTAACCCACTGAATACACTGTGTTGATAGATGCAATGAGTAGTAAACGGGTAATGGAGGCATTTCAAGTACATTTGCAACCTTCAAAACTAGTATTTAAAAAAAAAGTTGTGAAAAAGTTGGAACTTTGACCTCCAATATCTCCGTAACTAGAAGGTTCTCAGGCATAGTCCAGAACAAAAAAAATATCGCGATGACGTGGAAAATAAGTGCCTTTCGGCTTCGTTAAGGGTCTATTTACACCGTTTATATTTTCATATTGTTTTTCACTTGCCTAGCTTTTTTCCCAACTATGGCAGGGTTGTGTCTCAGTGTAATCAGATTCGGCTGAATATATGAACCGAGTGCTGTCCGACCTCCACAACTCAGTCTAACCTCATAAATAACATAGGTAATAATATAGGTACGTACCCGTACTAAGATATTTCTAAGATTAAACATGAAGGTGATGTTTAGAAGAAGTGGAATTAACACGTACATATTAATGTGTAAAATAATACACTGTTGTAATACTTCTAATGAGCTCAAGGCTTCAAATAGTTGACTTTATTTATTAACGCTACTGGTTAGCAAAGCTAAACTCGTACAAGAATGATACAAATAAAAAAATATGGAAAAAGTATAAAATATAAATATGTAAGTATTACGTTTATTTCAAAATCAATTCAAGTTACTTAACATAACATCACGCTTTGTATTTCCCGTAAGGTTCGGCAGAGGTGTTCTCTTTTCGCCAGTTATGTTTAGTCCAATGTAATAGGGGGCGAGCTTATTGCCACCAAATCCAGACTTCGGGCTGCTACTGAGAAATTCCTAATGGAAAAACCCAATATCACTTTGCCCGACCTGGAGATCGAACCCAAAACTCCATGCTCAGCAGTCGCACTTGCGACCACTAGACCAATAAGGCAGTAAGTTCAAGTTACATCTTTAGTTTATTTTTAATACTATAAAAAACTTCATCCATAATTTCCTCATTCTCAAAATATAAATTTCCAAGATCGGTGTTTAATTAGTAAGCGAACACCTTAATTATTATAGAAGTAAATACAGGTGGCATGAGAAGGAAAACCAGTGATCTAATAACATATATTGGAATGCGAATAATATGTATAACAAACAAAGAATAAACGTGCCACTGCCATATTTATTCTGATAAATCAAAGACAGCTTTTATTAAAATATCTTACTCTTTGCCATATTGTACAATACTTTTTCTATGATGACCTAAAACAAGAGGAACTTAATTCACGGGCCAAGCGTTACAAAAATAAAACAAAATAGCTAAAAAGAACATGTTTTTTGTGTAGGCTTTGTCAACAGCTTAAAAAAGCTTGACAGTGAACACGCCTCTCGATTTATTGACAGCAAAAAACGATAAAAGGTTACTCTTAACTCGACGTTACAAAAACTGTTGATAGTTTTTTTTTTACTATTTCTTTTTATTGTATTTTTTTGGTCGTGCCTTACCCGTGGCGGGATTAACATATTTATATTTTTGTGTATCGACATTTTTGGCAATAAATTTTAGTTACAGACATAATGATGGTGTGTTTCCGTTATAAAAAATGCGTTTTTTATTACACTTTAACATGTTGAGGAGTCCATCAATCATATTTATGTAATCAAAATATTTTTTCAGCTTGTAACCTTTGCCTAAAGATCGTTTAAATAATACAAATAAGTTTTTTTGTGATGTTTATTAGTAATTTATAATGCCCATTTGATGAGGTTTTTAGCATATTTTTTTCTAAAACAGCAAAATAGAGCAATTTGTTTTCTGTCAGTCTTTTTTTATGTTATTCATAATAGTTTTTGGAGATATAAATATGTATTTAGTCAACTGAAACTGGTTTTCTTAAAACAAAATATTCTTTCGTCAAAACTTTTGTAAGCCATAGGTACGTTCAAAATTGTTACTGCAAAAATGTCGACTCCTTTCATTAAGAACTATTTTAAATACTATAACTACTACTTACTACCTATGATGATGAACGTACATAATAAGTCAAAGTTTTAAAACTGTTCAATATAAAAAGAAAAATATTGTGCCATACTCAGTAATATCTTATGCGTGACAGCCCTAAGTACAAAGACGTTGAAATGCCAACATTGCCAGCACAGCACAGTCCGCGTTCCCTGTCGTCCCGTTTGATTCTGGTAATTTTAATCACCCACCTGGTGTGGTGACTGGTGATGGTTAACAGAATACCATATTATACAATGTTATCGTTCTGCCTAGCCTTTTCCCAACTATGTTGAGGTCAGCTTCCAGTCTAACTAGAAGCGGCTGAGTACCAGTATTTTATACGGTGCGACAGCCATCAGACCTCCGCAACCCAGTTACTGGTCAATGCCGATATCCTAAGGTTAGACCGGTTGTCAGACTTTCGAGCTTCTGACTTCCCGTAACGATTGTCGTAGATATTCGTAAGACACCCGGAATCAACCGTTTAACGTGCTCTCTGAGGCATGGAGGGGTCTCGATGTGTAAGGATCGGTCATCAATCAAAAGACTGACCGCGGCAAGCGCAGCTTAACTTCGCAAATCGTATAATTGTTAATTAGCCACGAGCCATTATATTATACAATGTTATGTAGAGGTGATATTAGATATCATTTTGGGACCCAGTGCATAATATCAGCAAGCATATTGGGTCACCCGCGCGACAGCGCAACGAGTATTCCCAAGGAGTATTGATGTCAGGCAGGCGGCCGGTCATAAAACAATAAGCCAAAACCTTTAACAACATGGATTTACGAAATATATGTTGTTCTGCCGACGCCACCTAGTGTGGGATAAGGGCAGGAATAAGAGGAGGAGGAGTGGAGGTGATATTACACATAGTTATGTATCTCATAGGCCAAGCAGATGGTCTGTCTTACTGAGCTGAATTGTGTATTTTGGTGGAACAACAACGTGGTCAAGCAATCAACTAAGCGTATCGTTCACAGCTGCACAAAATGTCTATTCCATTTTAGTCTATCGTTGAAAATGTACCTACAGTAGTTTTCCCTGTCGTACGTGGCATTGTCAGTCTGTTAAATCTATATGTATAGAGTTGTTAAAACCATTTGGTAAACAATAAAATAAAAAAATACGATATATAAGCTGCAACATTTTGCTAGGGCCCAATCAAGTCCAAATACTTAAGTGTAAAAAGGTTGTAATAAAAGATAAATTGAAGATTTTTTACCACTATGGAGAAAATATACATGATTTAAAAACGTGTATTAAAATACTAACATTACTAACATCCCTCCGTAGTATAAATACTGTGAGTTAAAAGCACGTAAAACTAACATTGTATGCATGTTCTCTCGGTTAAAATATATAAAATATAATAATATTGCTAAGAACGTACACTGTTTGAACTAGCTAATAGCTCGCGGGCTTCCATAGCGGAGTTTATGAGAATAAAAAAGATGTGATTTTATATCCTGCATGAAGAATTTAACAACCATGTTTTATTTTTATTTTTTTATTTTTGGCCTTGGTCGAGTTATAACCTAGGCACATCTGATGGTAAGCGCATACAGGGTCTAAGATGCAGCACACGAATCCAAGGAACAGAAATAAGGGGTATACCCCTCTGGCTCTCACATACAAAAATATACGTAAATAAATAAAATTGTCTGTTATTAATGTCAAAATAACAGCTTTTTACTAAATGCATAATATGAAAGTATATACGAACATAAAATAAAAAAAACAATTTTTAAATTTTTGTCTGTCTGTTTGTTTGTTCCGGCTAATCTGCGAAACGGCTGGACCGATTTTGACGGGACTTCCACTGGCAGATAGCAGATGTGATAAGGGGTAAGTTAGGCTACTTTTATTTTAGAAAAATGATTGAGGTTCCGCACAAAAAGAATAAAACCCACCAAAGTCGCGGGTACAGCTTATAAAATAGAGATATGCTTCATCCCACAATGTTTTGTTTCATCAACCGGAAGACAAGTAAATAATTCTTTTATAATTACATCAAAGAGCTTCCACAAAAGGTAAATTCACTCCACAATTACCGATCGTTTAATTCAAAAGCAAGAAACGCATGCAAACGCGCCATTGTCTCGTATCCTTTAGAAAAAGCCGCCGTGAGAAAGACGGGCACATCCAGTGTATCTTTGCCCGTTCAAGGCGGCGCTGCTTGCTAAGACACATGTCAACAATACGTCAAATTCAGTACATTTAATTTTAGTTTCGCATTCCGTCGCGTGCCATTATATACTGGTCAGTCATACGCATTATATCGTTATGAAGTAATGTTCTCAAAATTCGGGTCACGATTTGTTCAGGTAGTGAAAATAGCTGTTTGAACGTAAACGTTTTGGACTTAATGATAGCCATCAAGTGGTAAGGGTCTGCTTGCGATGGGTCGCAGGTTCGATTCCGGATTGGACTGATTCTTCGAGTGGTTTGTTGATTTGTTCTGAGAGCAAGTTATGTCGACGGTGGTGACGGTGACAAGCTAACTTTAAAAAAATAAAATTCTAAATCCCAGTTCTACAGTTCTATAAAAATTTATTATTTTTCAACGACTTTTTTTGTTGGTACGGAATCCTGTGCGCCCAGGTAAGACTTGCCTTTATTTGAATCTCATGCCGCAATTTTGCATACCCACCATAGCATAGGAAGTATCTTAACTAAATTAGTTTCCTTAAAAGGTTACTTACTAAATATATTAATACCAATAAAATGTGAACTAGCAAATACTTTCCTAAGACAAATTATAAGTAGGATAAAGTATTTAACCCTTCCCAGCGAAGTGGGGTCGGAGTGACCCAAAAAGTTTGTAACCGAGCAATTTAATCTCGCAAAATATTCTTATAGGACAAACTTATTTCTGTAAAATTAATTAGAAGTAATTGAATCTCCATTTTGATATAATTTTATAAATCTGTGCTAAGTGGTTTATTAATTGAGTCTGTAATTAAAATAATTATTGATCATTGCGTTGTGTTCTAATAGAGTTAAAATTAAGAGGCTGACGAAGGAATATTAAACTTCCTAAAGACCTCTACAAAGTTTTTTTTTTAGATTTTCCTAAAAGTCATAGAACAAAAGTCGTTAATTTTAATTATAGTAAATAGCAGCCGAAATCGTGCTGGAGTGTTTTCAACATCACAGTGCAAAAAGAAATGAAATTTTATGTTCGTGGGAATAATGCCCATTCGTCACCGACACCACTAATATCCCCTCACAACCCCTCTAACCTATGGGTTCACCGCAATTACAACGTCCGGATCACAACCCACGACCTTCCGGTAAGGCTTCCCAATCCGTCTACAACTATATTAAAATTTAAAATCTATCTCAAAAGTCCTTTCAGTCTTGTATTGGCGTCGCTTAGATCTCTGCTTATGACACAAAGGTGGCTCAGAAGGCATACGTAAGTAAGTTAAATAAATGATGAGAGATGGACAGAGACAGCTAAGAGCATTGAAAGTGCTCTAGTGATTGTATTAGATGTATAGGATGAAGATATTTCTGTGAGTATTACTTTCTATAAGGTTACTTCAAATTAACTGGCAACACTTCTCAGGGTTACTAAGCATCATTAACAGAACACAATATTCTAATAAAAAAAACCTAAAGTTTTGTTAACCCTTTATGTGGCGAAGGAAATATTTCCCACCATTAACATAATATCACGCCTTGTATTCCCGAAAGGGTTCGGCAGAGGTGTTTTTAATACATCCTCGTTTCGCCAGTTACGTTTAAGTCCCATGTAATAGGGGGCGAGCCTATTGCCATTGACCGGGCAAGAATCCAGACTCCGGGCTGCTACTGAGAAATTCCTAATGGAAAAACCCAATAACACTTTGCCCGACCTGGGGATCGCACCCAGGACCCCATGCTCAGCAGTCGCGCTTGCAACCACTAGACCAACGAGGCAGTTCCACCAATTTTTTTTAAAGTTGTCGCGAAAGCGTCCTTTTTATATTTTTATTTTTAAACCTGGCAGTATACTTTCTATTTACTATTTTCTTTCATATAATATAAAAATGTAGGTACCTATCTAAAAAAAATGTTTTTCTTTTTTCATTAGTTATAAAGAAATTGCAAAATTGTTTTTTATTTACTTTTCTTAATAACCTTATGACCTATTAAGGGTTAATGAGATAAGAAGCTCTTTGCTACTATATTATTAACTAACAGTTAAGAATCAGTCTTAGATAACGATGAAATAATTATAATTAGTTACACTTTTCCACCATTTCACTAACAACGATGAACAGCTGACTTTTTAACTATAATAATTAAGAGTCAACCCAATTATAGAAACCTATCCAACCCTAACACGCATTTAATAAATCAAGAAGTAAATATAACCCTTACCGATGGGTCTATACGACCACACAAATCGTCCGCAAACACGCATGGGGTCGAAATGACCCGAGCAATTATATGGTTATTATGACCATGTGGGCTTTAATTAAATGTTTATAAAGATATATTTGTCAATGGAGGGTTGGTTGATTGAATTATTAGTTTTAATTGCATAGTGAAAATGGAAATTAAAAATAAATTGTTAGATCACTTTTAGAATTACATAACATACATACATAATTAGCTCATTACTGTCCCACTGCTGGGCACGACTCTTCTTAAAATGAGAAGAGCATAGGCCTTAGTCCACCACGCTCTGACCTGGTGCGGGTTGACAGACTACACACACCATCGAGAACTTTATAGACCCCTCTCAGGTGTGCAGGATTCCTTACGATGTTTTTCCTTCACCGTTAACGCAAGTGATAATTAAATTCTAATCCGCACATGAATTCGAAAAGTCAGAGATATGGGCCGGGATCGAACTCAGACCCTCCTGCATGGAAGGTGAGCCTTTTAAAATTATAATAAATTAATTGCTGCGTGGTCTCCGACAAAGAAAAATATCTATGCGCGATTTTATCCGACTTCGAAAATGAGGAGGTTATTTTCACTGTACTGTACTGAACGGATTTTGAATCAGTTTTTTTTTTCAAACTAAAACTATTTATTTGCACACTAAGGTAAAATAATAAAGGTCTTATTATATAGAGTAGGTACAGCTTAGCAACCTTTTCCAGGTGTTGCAATATTTGAGGGCTCTAATAAGATAAAAGTATATTTATTTTACTTATGTGTCTACTTGTCTCTTGTTTTCACAATTACATAGATTCATTCTCGGAGATGGTTAACGATATTCATAAACGTCCTGTTTATATTAGCTGAGGTATTACGATTTTTGCAAAGAAAGTAAAAAAAGACCTCAATCAAATAACATAATGGTATCCGTACGAAGTTGGGCGGGTCGCTAGCAAAGTTATGTGATATTTAATTGATACTGGGGTTACTAGGGGGATATTTAATTTACAAATAGTACGCATTTAAATAAAAAAACAACGTAAGCGGTCTTCGTTACTGTTTCAGTTATGTATCTTGCTGTCTAAGGAACTAAAGTTTACGTTTTTTTTATTTGAATATGTTCTGCTTTTGATACCAACTAACCGTGTTAACACAGCAGTGATGGCTTAGTGGTGTGACCGTCTGACTGCCAAGTCATAGGTTTCGAGTTCGAACCCAAGGCACGCACCTCTCACTTTTCGAATTCATGTGCGTATTGTATAATCACTTGCTTAAAAACGGTGAAGGAAAACATCGTGAGGAAACCGGCATGCCTGAAAGATATTTCTCGACGGCATGTGAAGCTAAGTCAGAGGCCCATGAGCGGCATAAACTCTCACACCAGGTTAGTCACTAAACACATGAAAAGAAGTTTCTGTGTTCACAATTCTCTACCCATACCTCGTGGGCTACAAGCATGACGGATACGTCATCTGTTATAATAATTGTGTACCCGTCCGCCTTCACGAGCCAGTGCCTTCCTATGAAAGGTTTCTATCTGTATAGTGTACACCTTTCTAAGGAAATAGTCTTGTACGTATCGCATCATAATCCGTCAAGTCATTTTCCTTATACGATATAGAGATTATTTTGTGAATGAACTTGTGCGATACAATTTATGTTAGTTGTACGACCACAGATCTCAGTACTTATTTTAAGTACCTACTTACTTTAAGCCAGAGTACTTATTTTAAGCCAGTGCTTTTCCAGAGTGGCCCTAGATAGTAAAGTTAGCAAGAAGTTTTACTTAGAAATTAATGAGATCAAAACAAATCGTTGATTAGTTTATATTTCCTATATTTTTTTAAGTATCGCTTTTATGAGTCTTGGTCACTTAAATAAATATTTTTCTATTAATTTCTATTTCTATAACTTAAGTAGTATTGCTAAACTCTACTTTTGAAAAACCATAAAAAAAATGTTAA
Source organism: Amphipyra berbera (assembly GCA_910594945.2). NCBI lineage: Eukaryota > Metazoa > Arthropoda > Insecta > Lepidoptera > Noctuidae > Amphipyra > Amphipyra berbera. The sequence goes on along the minus strand of OU343142.1, from coordinate 592,156 downwards.
AAAATGTTAACAATGAATTGATGTTGTTTATTTGTTATATATAAATCGTAACAAAAAACACATCTATAATATTTGGTATGTTTATTTGCAATACTCACATTCAGACAAACTTTTAGATATTTCAAAGAGACCAGTGTATACATTGGTGGCATGTCGAATGCGGAAACTCCGATACTGTTCAAAGACATTAGTCTATAAAATAAACAAGTCACACCACACGAAGCGCAAGCGCAATGTAACACGTAGAAGCAATAGATCATATCTAACGCGATGTGGCGCTACCTAGCGCGTTTGTTAACACGATAATGTTAGGAATCTTTAGAACCGTGTGAACTGATGTTTTATGATCAATGTCAAAGATGGCCGCAGGGCATATAATATAATAGCTGGTTTAAGGTGTAAGCGCAGAGCCTATGTTCTTCTTTTCGTATAGTTAGTGACGTCAGAATTTATGCCGCCCATGAACCTCTGACTTGGCTTCACGTGCCATCGAGAAATATCTCTCAGGCATGCTAGTTTCCTTACGATTTTTCTTTTCACCGTTTTTAAGCAAGTGATAATTATACAATACGAACATGAATCCGAAAAGTCACGAGGTGCGTTCAGTGGTTTCCAACTCCAGACCTATGACTTGGCAGTCCGACGGTCACACCACTAGGCTATCACTGCTGTTAAGAGAGCCTATTAGGTATATTATAAGATTATAATAATTTATTAAATACGCACGAAAAAAATGGTGCAGTAATTTTGCATACCTACCAAATATTGAATTGTATTTATGTGTATTTGTTTACTTTTTAAAACGACACACATTTTACTGTTTTATTTTAAAACGAGCAAACATTTCATCATTACTTATTTATTAAATACAATGCAATATTTGACAAGCGTAAATAATTATATTACGTCTTCATTTTACGCAAAATAAAAAAAGCACGAAAACAAATATCGCGTGCCGATCGCATCCACCTCAAATAAGTAGATCAAGCTAGACACGAAAAACTTTATTAAGATCAAAAAATGTACCCGTAGATCAAAAATTTCTCACTGTTATAAACTCAAATAAAATAACCAACCGTTCATACAAATAATTGCACTACCTTACATTTCGTAATATCTCGTTATTCCTTTATTACAAAAATATGTAAATTAAACCGTAGCAGCGGAAACACGTAAGTAGTTATACTTAATTTCGTCAGTAGTATAATTGATAATTACACAGAAGTAGAAATTACTTGGATATTATTATGATTTCTTTAATGATTTAATTACATTAGGTAATTGACCGCTTGACGACTTGCTTTACGATTTTTAACGCAAAGAAAAAGACAATAAATAACGATACCAAAATTATTAATTCACTGATGTAAATTGACAGGTCCTATCATTTTTGTTTGACAGTAGTACCACAGTCTAACTATTCTATACAGTCTTTAAAGCGGCGACGTCATCTCCCGAACCTTCTTTAAAAACTGTCAATCCCAAACTCTTAATGAATTCCATTAGGAGTCGCCCTTAGTGATATTGTTGCTAGTAGTCATGATGTTAGTAGTAGTAGTTAGCTTAGGTTACGTATTTTACTCGTCCCCATTGGTTGGAGACCCTTCTGGTCTCGCCAATAATTGCCTGGTTTTTACGTAAAAACGGTCCACAAGACCATCTACAAGCAGAAAGTACGACAGAAAAAAAAAACCACAACTCTTCCATCGCAGAGACGTCATCGCCCGAGCTGCCTCCAAAACTGTCACATTATCACCCGAACTGCCTTTTAGAACTGTCAATGGTGTCGCTTCTGTAGCAAATTTTGACAGTACTAAAGTAGACTAAACGCAACTATCACTTTCTTTTTCTATTGAAACAGAAAGAGACAAACACCCTTAGTTTAGTTTAGTCCTGTCAAAGTGCGCAATAAAATTGACACTAATGTCAAACTGTCGATGACCCACTGTATGGAGTAGGTTAGTTACACTGTGGTAGTGCATTGTTGTTTAACATTAGCACCTGTCAGTTTACTCCAGTAAATAAATGTTCGTACCTTAGTGAATACACGGCTTTAGTTACTTGATATGCGTAGTACCCAAGCTCTCAATGCATATGGCGGCTTCTACTATGTTAGGACGTGCATAACTAGTCGGCTTTTCATACATGTATCGGCTTTTCATGCATATGGCGGCTTTCCATACATATGGCGAGGCTTCGGATGCGAACAGAATTAATTATTTGGAATACTGCTTTTTAGTATTGCTGTGATGTTTTTATAAGTTGTTGTGTACACGAGTTTGCTTCACTACTATGGATGAATTGGTCAACTCAATTAGTCCACTTGCTCAGCGTAGTCAGCATTTTAAAAAGCTATGCTTCCGTATCAAAAAAAACTGTCATTAGACTTTTTTTTATTGACATTAATGCTTTGCTTCGCGTTTTTGCTCAACCTCAAAACTTGTGTCATTTAGAACGCTTTAGTTAGTTTAGGCAAGTTTAACGTTAGTACCATATATGATCTCTCAGGCAGGTTTCTTCACGATGTTTTCCTTCACCGTTTTTAAGCAAGTAATAATTATAAAATACGTACATGAATCCGAAAAGTCAGAGGTGCGCGCCTTGGGTTCGAACTCGAGACCTATGACATGCCTGAGAGATATTTCTCGACGGCATGTGAAGCCAAGTCAGAGGTCCATGGGCGGTATAAACTCACACCAGGTTAGTCACTAACCACACAAAAAGAAGAAAGAACCACTTGATAGTATTTTGTGCGTATACATATGTACAGCTAGATAAAATTGGTAGTTACCAGTTAGCAAAGCCAATATCTTTGACTATTCTTAAAAATATTAAGGCTATTTTCAGAAATTAATTTCAGTTTGTTCTAATAAGTTAACTAAACCCAAATCAAATTCAAAAATCCTGTTACTTGAATCTTAAAGTTATTACTTCGTTACTTAAGTCCCAACAAAGTAATGGATCGCAATGAAATTTTTCTGGAGACAATATTAAGCCAAAGAGGACTTGGCTTTTTTTTATCCCGAAAAATTGGGCAACTCCCATGAGACTGTGTCTAATTCCACGCTGGACGAACTTGCGGGAAGAATATTATATTTATACTTATAATTTGAAGTAAGTAGACCAAGGACGGAAATTCTTCCTAATCTTCTTTACATAGTATAAAACAAAGTCACTCCCGCTGTCTGTACGCTTAGATCTTTTAAATTACGCAACGGATTTTAATGCAGTTTTCAGCAATAGATAGAGTGATTCAAGAGGAAGGTTTATATGCCTCAAATAGTATCTAAATTGCACCCGTGCGAAGCCGGGGCGGGTCACTAGTTTGTGTAATAAAGTAATTAAATAATAACTTCAAGATGACCAATCCATGTCATAATGAGGATAGGATATACCTAACCAGTACCATCCTCACTTACACTTATCATAACATACTATGTTCACCATTTCGTCTTACAAGCGTGCATGATTGAGGTATTATCCCATAATCATTCAAAATTTCAAAATGATAATCTTTTTTCGGGGATTATCCCATAAGAATTTGATTATCACTTGCGTTAACGGGGAAGGAAATACATTGTGAAGAAGCCTGCACACCTGAGAGGGCTCCATAAGGTTCTCGATGGTGTGTAGTCTGCCAACCCGCACCAGGCCAGCGTGGTGGACTAAGGCTTAAACCGTTCTCATTCTGAAAAGAGGCCCGTGCCCAGTAGTGGGACAGTAATGGGCTAATTATCATGTTATCCCATAAGACAATTCACCACCTGTTTAAAGGTACTGTTGACAACATAGGTAGGTACTCATGATTTTTTTTAAAACTATTCACCTGATTTACCTAATATCCAATCGCCTCATCAAGACTCCATTAAAAATATAGTCGTTACATTCTTAACCACTAAAACAGTATACTTTTTAGTACTTATCACTAACTATCAAACGCCTGCAACTGCGTCTCAGCCAGCTGAACCCTTTCGCATGATTGTTCCACTCCACATCACACAAACAAAGACTTGTTACGACATTAAATTAAACATATTTCCTTGTTTTTTACGCACATTTCGACTCCATATTGGTTTACGAATAAATGAATATTAGTGATTTGTTAATAGTAATACATACTGTACCGAAATGGCAAGTAAATAAATATTACAACATAACTGCCTCGTTGGTCTAGTGGTGGCAAGCGCGATTGCTAATCGTGAGGTCCTGGGTTCGATTCCCAGGTCAGACATTGTGTTATTGGGTTTTTCCGTGTGAAATTCCTCAGTAGCAGCCCAGAGTTTGGATTTATGTCCGGTTGATGGCAATAGGCTCGCCCCCTATTACATGGGACTTATATTATTATTGTATTGTTAGGAAGTTCCTCTCTCTGGACCCTTGATCACCAGTAGTTTGGACCTTGTTCCCAATAGCGCGGTGGGCTCTTATATTTTTAACGGTTCTTATTGAAATATAAAAAAAAACGTAATTAGTAAGTAAACGCAATTAATAAACGACAAATAAATAATAATATCGACATATCATTTTGGGACCCAGTGCATAATTTCAGCAAACACAAGTCACCCGCTCGACAGTGCCACGAGTATGCCTAAGGAGGGTTGATATCAGACAGGCGGCCGGTCATAAAACAATAAGCCAAAACCTATAACAGCATGGATTTATGAAATATATGTTGTGACGATCCCACCTAGGGCAAGGAGAAGAAGAAGAAATAATAATATTATTTATGTGCCTAATTGAAATAAATACTTTGACTTTATCGATATCGGAATCTAACGCGTGACCCTGCCCGCACCACAGTACATTCCACTACTGTGTCATTCATGTTGACTCAATGGCAACACGCCATAAATAGTAGATATTCATAGTGAATGGTACGACTAATACTAGCTATCTATTTATAGGTATATTTAAGTGGTTTAGAGATTCAAATCATTTAGTATTGGTACCTATAATTCAATTGTGTAATTCAATAATAACGACACCTTTGGTGCAGTGGCTGAGCGATCGGCTTCTGCGCTACAGGTCGTGAGTTCGATTCCCGCACGGAACAAATATTTGTATGGCCTACAGATAGTTAGTTGTTCCGGGTCTGGTTGTTTGTGCGTGTGAAGATTTGTGTCTGTAATCGCACCCACGGTACAGGAGAAATACTAGTGTGGGGCAACGTTTTTCTAAAAAAAAAAGGAAAATATAAAATAAAAATGGAAATGAATAATCCAGTATCAATGTTTTATTACATTATAGTTTTAAAGATGGATCTTTATAGATCCTTTTTAACATTTATAGTTTTTACAATAGACTCCAGGGATCTTTTTTTAGTTGATTTAACTATTAGTGTGTTAAAAATGTGAAAGTTGAATAGATTCTTAAATCAAAATGAATGGTTCAAGCATAACATAACATCACGCCTGTATTCCCCGAAGAGTTAGGCAGAGGTGTATCTCACCCTCATTTTACCGTTATGTTTAGGTCCCATGTAATAGGGGGCGAACCTATTACCATCAACCGGGCACAAATCTAAGCTCCAGACTGCTACTGAGGAATTCCAGACGGAAAAACCCAATAACACTTTGCCCGACCTGGGGATCGAACCTAGGACCTCAAGATCAGCAGTCGCGCTTGCCACCACTAGACCAACGAGTCGGTTTAAGATCAAATGTTTGTTTAACTTTTATAAAAAAAATTAATGGCTGGTATTTAATCATTTTGGTTTTGTAGATTTGATAATTTGATATACCCAATTTATCTAATAACTAGCTGTACCCTCGCGGCTCCGCCCGCGTAAGAAGTTTTTTTCATAAATATTGTATTGCCTTTGTTCATCAGGGATAATGTAGGATACTAATGGTGAAAAAATAAATTAAAATCGGTCAAGTAGTTTCAGAGCCTATTCAATGCAAACAATCAAATCGTTCCTCTTTATAATATTAGTTTAGACTAGATTATATTTTCAGCTGAAAACTGCAGCACGAATTGTGGCTAAATTTGAATTATTTTACAAAGACAATAACCTCAACAATGACACTGAAAAACAGGAGTTTCCCAGGTTTTTTAACATCGTTTAAACTAAAAAAATAACAAACTAGTTAATTGTTGGCGGTGTAGATTGTCGACTACCGTATTTAGTCATCAGACGATACAACCAAGGCCGTAGGTAACCAATGATGGTCAAATGACACATCTTATGGTCAAAAAACTATGATTTCATTATAAAAACATGGGAAATATACGTCATTGTTTATGTAAAGACGTACGTCTTTACAGTGATATTTTCTAAATAAAATAGCTTTCAAATGAATAGGTTAAGGGTATGTTTCACAATCGTTGGATACCTAAGACGACACGTTTGGTATAGTGGCTGAGCGATAGGCTTCTGCGCTACGGGTCAAATATTTGTATGGCCTACCGATAGTTGTTCCGGGTTTGGGTGTTTGTACATGTGAAGATTTGTGTCTGGTACACGCGCCCACGATAGACGAGAAATACTAGTGTAGGGCAACATTTAAAAAATCTTTTATGTGGGAAATAAATATGGCGGTTTGGCAAATTTTCTATAAAGTAACTGCCTGCCTACTGCCAGTAAACCTCTATATTTATCTTTCAGTTAAGATTTAACTGACGACTGTGGAACGGACCCTCACTATTACAGCACTGTTTTTCACAAGGTCTGTTCATTCATCTGATAGAATTGTTCGGAAAATTTACATAACTACCAAAATTTTCGTAAAATCGTATTATAAATATCGCCCAACTTCTATTTAATCTGTGCTATAACTAACATCCACTGGTAGACAATTTGATGATTGATGTACGTTTCAAACTAACCTAATACCTACTTACGACCTATAGGTACTAAAACTACATTATTAATGTAGGAAAAGATATGTAAGTTTATTTACATTAAAATTTGTAAGACGTTTACTATGAAATTACAGGCATAATTAAAAATATTCTTCACTGTTATAAAGTACCTAATATTCATGAAAATAGAGTATTACAATTTTCCGAAAAACCCATTCCTTTCAAAAAATCATGACCGCACTGTATCACCATATTCCTAGTTGTGGGTAGTTTTACAAGCCGTGTTTATGTGAATAGCTAGGAAGCAGACAAACAGAGCTTTCTGCGGTACAATAAAAATAGATACCCAGTCCTACAATAGTTCTCTAATTGTGAATGCCCTCAACAGTCACACTGCTACCAGTTCGTGTCGGTGACAAGCCTCACTTATCGTCCCTACCAGTGTTTATTGTCAACTTGTGAGTTTTCTCACGTCTGTCCACAACTATACAAGCTAAACATACAATTCCTTTGAAAAACTCTTATCACACTTTGATATACGAGTACCTAACACAGAGTATATTTTTGAAACTTATGTCATAATCTCACAGTTTAGGTCATCAATGATATCACCATAATTCGCGTTAATTTACTTCCGTGTATCAAAACAGAAAAAAAAATACGTACCTAACAATGCGCGGTTGAATGGCCCATGCGCGTGCGCATACCCATTGACACATCTCTATGAATGACGCCTTTATATGCAACGTAAAACACTGCAATCGCAGATACACACGCACACTTACGAATCAATACTGATTTTCCACTGATACACAAAAAAATATCACAGAAATACACACACTCATTCACTCCCGATTGACGGAAAAAGGAACACTTTAAAAAAATATTCGATTTTTGAAATTTGACAACTGTCAAACGCAGTACAGTCGCGCGCGTAAGTGAATTGATGATTTTTATTGTGCGTTTTAACATGCGGTGCTCACTCGTGCGGCTACAACTGACTGACTAACGGGCCGTCCGTCCGTCCGTCCCGCTCCACAGTTGCGCAACTAACGGGGCATAGAGTAAGCACATTTTTGTGTACAGAACAGCAGTAATAGTAAATAAGCTGGTGTTCTAAAGAAAGTCTTGTCATTAAAAGTTAATCAATTGTCTTTTGTTTGAACTTTCCCTCGTAATTTTGTGCCAGAAAGTTAAATATATTGGACAAAAAGACATGTCAAATGCTTAAAATTCTATATAAATATTTAGTTTACCTTATTAATATTTTATGGTTTGCATAAAAAGAAAGGGATGAAATTCAAAAAAGACCCTTACTTTCTTACTGCTTCAATTTTTTGCTTTCAACAAGCAATTACATTGTTTCATATTCGATCTATATTCAGCAAATTCACAATTACAGTTCAATAATAAAAAAAAAACTCTAGGACTACAAGAAATATTGATGCATCGCATTATACAACGATTTATATTATTGTCCTTGTTGATCTGAACTTTCCAGCATTGCATCGGAAAACATTAAAATTATTTATCGTCCCATTTTTTATACGTCTGTTCGGAACAGTATCCGTTTTTTTTTTAACTTTTTATCGAATTCTTGGCGTGTCATTAAACACTTTTTTTTAGCAACTTTACGTTTAAAAATATGCAGTTTTTATTTGCCAAAATGTCTTTTGTATGTACACGAGTTTTTAATTTACAAATATTTTTCTTCTAACAATTTATTGTCATTTATTCTTTTCAACTGTACAATAAAATAATTTAACAATTAAAATGCTTTACGATGAAAAAAACGGGAGAAAACATGAAAAAAGCGATCCCAAAAAACTATAAAAGCAACATTTTTATGAACATACAAAATAATCTTTGTTTTACAATTACGGACGCGCCCACGTGAACTGTTGTACGTAAACTACACAATAGCGCTTTAAATCACTTGGTTTACCGGCTATAAACCAGAAGAAGTCCAAGACTTGCGTTTTGTCTGTGGCGCCCAGTGTAGGTGTTTCGGCTATATCAGATGAATGAATAATTACAATGTGAAGCTATAAATTATGCATTTTATTGGTAATATTAATTTAATGATACGGTACGATGCACTGTCTATTAAAATTTACATTAATTATAGGTTTTATATCTAAGTATAATGTAAAATGATGTGTGATCGTGATATGGGCAGGAATTTGTACATGACAAAAAGTTATGGAATATTTATGTTTTATATTTTTATTATTTTGTTCTACAATCTCAAACGATTCCAATTTATTTTTGTATAACGAAACGAGACCAAATTAGGATTATAATTTTTTCATTTTCATAATAGCATTATATTGTGTTGAATATCTGCTAGAAGCAAACATGTTGTTTATTTCTACACATTTCCTTGCTAAAATATGTCCTATCCATCTGTTGTATGAAATAGAGTAGTATGGGTTGCTATAGGTACTACCAAAATCAAATAGAACTACAGAAGCCGCCAGTGATCTACTAAACCAAATTGGAATGTTATTCTTGCGAGGCCGAGAGGCCCGCTCGAGGCCTTGACATGAAAGGTCACGGTTTTGGCCAACGGCATGCAGCACACAGGCCTACCTAGTAAGTATTAGGTGGTACCATAGACCACAATAATTATGCTATACAGATACTTCACTTTCTGTATTTGTAGCATAGCGCACGCACACATACGCGACGCTCGGTTACCTGGAATGCAACAGGGAAGTAAAGGGGTGTGACTCGTGATGTGTACTTAGAATTCCATGTTAACGGGAATTTCATATGAGTGCGTGCGGTAAGCGACGATTTTATGAAGTTTGTAATAATAAAACTAATTTTGTATATCGTTTAAATTAGAGGAAACTTTTGAACACGTCGTTCTTATAAGACGTTATTGTAGTTTTTCTTAAAAATGACAAAAGCAATCAAAGGACCTTTTGACTTGGTTTTAAGTTTTTCTGTAGTAGTTTTATTATAATAAATAATATTTTTTACACGAAGCCGTCTGACCCTAGAAGATTCCGTAGAAGCCGACATTCTAAGGTTCCACGCAGTCTGCCGACATTCTCAAAAAGTTGCAAATTTCATTGCATTTCCCAATGCAAATATACAACAAATATAAGTAATGTATGGGCTATTGTGTTAATTGAAATGTACACAAATAACTGAATATTCAAACGACAAAAATATGCAAAATGCCACACACAATATAATTTGTATGGCTGCACAAAAACAATTGGTTTTGTGTGTGCTATAAATACAGCGTACACATCTAGCCAACGGAGGCCACCGAACAGTCGTCATCTGTTGAATTTGACTAAACTTTGTATAGAACGGATCCGGTTTCATTCGGTTTTTTGCGGTATCGATGCCCGTTCGTTGGATAGGTGTGTACGCTGCATTACACGCAGTGCTCTGTAATTACTACTTACATAATATACGGTATGTAAACATTATACCTGAGTTAGTACCTGAAACAAATAATATAAAACATTAGTATTTAGAGTATAACACTTATCTACTTGTTTACTTCCTAAATTAGCATACAAATTATTTAAATCCCTTCGTATTTGTACTAAACAATAAAATTAAGAGTGAAGTTGATAATTATAGATCTTAATTTAATTTAATTGTGAGAATAAAAGAAGAATGAAATCTTATTTATTAACGCACAGAGAAAAACACTCTCAAACAAAATTTAAAACAATAACAATAAATAGACAAGACATGCAAAATTGTATAAATATTTTTATATTTAAGGGTTTTCAGAATAGAGTGAACTACATATTTATATTACATTTCATGGGAAAACGGTCTTTTTCGTTGATTATTGAAAATATTAATCTTTCTAAAAATGTACAATAAAACTGTCATTTCAATGTACTCTTAATTCAATTAAGTCCTTTTATCCAACTGATGTCACAAATTATGATAGTATGCAAGTTTTCTTCCACCTTTTATTTCCATCGAACTCCACCGATATCATAATCATAAAAAAGCCGCTACAACAGAATATAAAGCAGCTAGATCCTTCATGTTTACAGTCGCACCATTGTAACATTATACAGAGCTACCGCATATTTACAAGACCTCAATACCTCAAAAATTGCATGTGAAAAGCGCACGTATCCGCAGGGGGACAAACAAATGACGTATCATAAGAAAGTACAGAAGGCAGACTCCACGAAAGAGTTCAAGTTCTACCTAGCCTTTTCCCAACTATGTTGGGGTCAGCTTCTCGATATCCTAAAGTTAGACCAGTTGTCAGACTTTCGGGCTTTTGACTTCCCGTAACGACTGTCATAGGTATTCTTATGACACCCGAGACCGACTGTTTAACGTGCTCTCCAGGGCATGGAAGAGTCCCGAAAGAATAAGGGATTATATCAAGAGGATCGTTGGTCTAGTCGTGGCAAGCGCGACTACTGATCGTGAAGTCTTGGATTCAGCCCCCAGATCGGGCAAAGTGTTATTAGTTTTTCCGTGTGGAATTCCTCAGTAGCAACCCGGAGTTTGGATTTGTGCCCGGTTGATGGCAATAGGCTTACCCTCCATTACATGGGACTTAAACATAACGGCGAAATGAGGGTGTTACACCTCTGCCCAACCCTTCGGGACATACAGGTGTGATGTTATGTGTTATATTATGTTATCAAGAGAGTCGGTAGCCGGTCGGTACAAGAATTTTGCCATGTAAAAAAAAGAGGCTGATGTTCAGTGGTGGACATAACAATCTCGACCCAAAATTCACATATTGCACGCAATTTTCTTTTTATTAGACGTTTATTCGTACGATAATTTGTTATCGATGCATTTGTACAGAATTAACCTTCTGTTTACTTTGTCGTGAAAACGGTTCGACACACAGGCTTTCACGTGGAATAGTGTCAAGAGCGATCGATGGAGTCACTACCAATATCGTAGGTGACGATACGTGGAGACTGTAGCAGCCCCTTGTAACACGGGGAGAGGGTAGTTTGTGTGAGAAATATAGTTTCATGGATAAAGGTTTCATCGTTTTAAAGATAAATAAAAAAAGTTCCAAAGATATAGAAAAAAAAACAAATAAAAAATAATAATTGTGAGACGGCAACAGTAATACTTTTGTTAGCGACTGTGTGTTAATGTATATTTCCAAATAAAATATTTTCTGTTTCCAATTTATCTTCTGATTTTTCAAGACTACGACGTTATTCTTCCATATATTGCGTTCTTGAGTTCGATTCACGACTCGGGTAAAAATATTTTTCTTTCATAGGTAGGGACAAGAGTGATAGGTCCTAGAGCAGTGATAGCCTCCACGCAACATTACATGGAGCACTGTTACCAAACTTTTTTATTTTATATTTTATTTTCCATCACCTTCTTAGACTTGATCTGCTTATTGAAAGAACATTCGGATATTGCAGTCGTGACGTTATGTACGAAGGTACATTTCAAGTTGGTAGTAACATTCCTAGATCGTGGGTCGTGGGCGCTGGCCGTCGTGAGACAGGTTATGCGTGCTTGACCGAATTTGGGCCTACTTTTACTTTTCTATTGATGCTCAAGTTCGAGTACTATGGCTTTATGGCATTGTTATTTAAATGTTTGTTGTTTGAAGTAGCGTATGTTTTGGGTGACTTGACTTCTGGTTGGTACAAGTGTTTGGAGAGATTTTGAGAAGAAAAGTAGCAATAAGTTAAGTAGTACATTGGTAGTAGAAAACTTTTCCGTTAATCCGGTAGGAAAAGAGAACATAGAAAGTATCAGCTGTCAAAATGTTTGTTATGTCAAGTAGCCTGTGGTTTAGCAAAGCTTTCAACTTTGCTTACACAGTTACGACTTGCTCGATATTACGACTTTTACATCCACATGTTTGTATTAACACATCACAAAAACTTTTAGCACACAATAACAGCCACAAACAAAAAAAAAACTCCAGAAATTGCTCAAACCCGCTTTCCTAAATAAATCACACAACATCTATTTCTATTTATTTTCAGTCCAACACCATCTAAACAACGCAACAAGAGTCATTGTGACAAAAAGAAAAACAAAATTAAAACTATAAATCATGATTATTACATGGCAAGCGTGGCGAAAATTTGAAAGCGTTGATAATCAGAAACCATATTGGAGAGAATGAGAGATTTGGAGCGGCCAGGGTACCTACTGGCTTGATGAATAGAAGACATTACTGTACAAATTGTCACTGCTATTGTACTATTTTTGTAGTTAAAACTAAATAATTATTATTTTACAAACAATTTAAATCCTATTAATTTAAAATACCGTGACTTATAGAATTACTAGAAACAAAAAATAATAAAAAAGAGAAAAAATGTCGTACGATATTAAAGATAAGATTTTTTTGCGCGATTGTACAAATAAAGTGGAAATAATCAATTGGTGCAGTGTAGACGACATGAGAAACTATTCGATATTAATTTAAATGTCCACTTTTAAATGCCTTACTTTGTTCGATATTTGAATGTTTTAAGGAAGAGACTATAGAGATAATATTAACAAATACTGCGTGCGAGCACCGCTGATAATTTCTTCAAGACATTGGAGATTATCCGAGTAAAATTATGAATTAAGAATATAAAATAAATGGAAAATTTCCCTGAAAGTGTTTCGACACGGTACCTACCTATGATTTACTTTTTACTAGCGACCCGCCCCAGCTTTGCACGGGTGCAATGTATCTACATTGTATGTGTATTGTGTGGGGCTTATAAACCTTCCTCTTGAATCACTATCTATTTCTGAAAACTGCATTAAAATCCGTTGCGTAGTTTAAAAGATCTAAGCGGACAGACAGCGGGAGCGACTTTGTTTTATACTATGTAAAGATGTATTTTGCGTAAATCATCAATACATCAGTAATAGGTATTCATTACTTAACATATTATTCGTAATCAAGTGGAAGTCATCAAGTGATCGTAAAAGTTGTGTCTGATTAGACCCAACATAATGTCCATGCTAAGACCATGTACGGGTCTACAGACCCACGTAACTAGATACGAAATGTCCCTATTTGGAAAACTCTTTGACACATACATAATGAACGTGGGATGTCCCAAAATAGGCCCATGGTGAAATCTTTGAGATCAGGTTTGGATTAGTTCCTCGTCGCCCACATGAGGTCATTATTGGCCCATAACCCGCTGGTGGAAACGAAACTTGATGGTACTTGGTAGTATGTTTGGAATGTTGGATTTTGAAGTTTGACGACACGTTTGGTGCAGTGGCTGAGCGATTGGCTTCTGCGCTACGGGTCGTGGGTTCGATTCCCACACGGAACAAATATTTGTATAGCTTACAGATAGTTGTTCCGGGTCTGGGCGTTTGTGCATGTGAAGATTTGTGTCTGTAAACGCACCCACGATACAGGAGAAATCGTAGTGTGGGGGCAATATTAAAAAAAAATACATAAAAGTGTTGCATGGCGTTGTAGTATTTTCAAAAATAAGTAGATACCGTCTTGGTTACTTGTTGGAAGCCCTTTCAATGCACCTTAGTACTTCTAGTAGATACAATTTTTGTGTAGGTATCCATATAGAGCCCTGCGTTAATCCCTATCTTCTATACTTATAAAGAAAAATATCCTGACTGACTGACAGACTGATTCATTAACGCAAAGCCTAAACCACTGAAGCTGGAAAAATGTTTGGACTGTAGGTTCATGCAACAGGAAATATACATACAAGTGTTTGAGGGTTTTTGGAAATTATACCCCTAAGGGGTGAAATAGGGGACGAAAGGTTTTTCGAAGTTAAAAGCGTGAATTTAAATATGGTTAAGGGGGTGAATTGAAAGTTTGTATGAGAAATATGGTATTTTTGAACATGAATAATTAGATTATTTAACACAAATAAAGAAATACGTGTTGTATTCTCATTTCTGGTGAAAAAGGGTTTGTAGGCACAAGTCCAAAATTCTCGCGGTCAAAATCTTGGGCAAAGTGCTCGTTATATTCATTAAACTACAAGTACCTGACTGGCTTGACTGCCTTGTTGGTCTAGTGGTCGCAAGCGCGACTGCTGAGCATGGGATCCTGGGTTCGATCCCCAGGTCGGGTAAAATGTTATCGGGTTTTTCCATAACGAATTTCTCAGTAGCAGCCCGGAGCCTGGATTTGTGCCCGGTTATCGGTAATAGGCTCGCCCCCTATTACATGGGACTTAAACATAACTGGCGAAACGAGGGTGTACTAAAAATACCTCTGCCGAACCCTTCGGGGAATGCAAGGCGTAATGTTATGTTATGTTATGTTACAAGTACCAGGGTACATTATAAGAGCCGTTTGTACATCTACATTAAACGTCGCCCTACCCAATTGTCACACACTTTTTCGTCAACATAACATTTAAATAAAAGCAACATTCAAATATCTCCAAAAAAGTAAACAATGGTTTCGGCCCAACAGGTTGCCGGCAACCTAACATGTAGTTTGCCGCCTTTTTAGTTGAATAATCAGAACTAGTTTAGGTTAACGGTCGGACACCTACGCGATAACTTCATGAATGAAGACCTCTGTACTAAGGAAATTGTTAGTGAGAATTTTGAAGATAAAGTGAGTTTATGTCGAGATAAAATGAATAAAGAGCGATTTTATTAATAAAAAAAATTGGAAACAAAAGTTGATTTTTCATTCCCCGTGTGACAACCTACAATTGTCGCAATCGGTCGGATTTGACATCTGTCAAAATATTCTGTGTAGTGTCAACACTATACTCTGTGCGGTGTAGTATGGTGCGGGTGACAGCTGTATTATTTGCTGAATATTCATTTCTATCTTCTTTCTTTTAAAAAAACGTTGCCCAACACTAGTATTTCTCTATTATCGTGGGTGCGTTTACAGACATAAATCTTCACACGCACAAACGCCAGACCCAGAACAACTATTTTTAGGCCACACAAATATTTGATCCGTGCAGGAATTGAACCAACGACTCGTAGCACAAAAGCCAATCGCTCAGTCACTGCACCAAACGTGTGTTACTACAGTTATTACTGATTATTTAAACTAAATAAATTTATGTTGCTAAAAGGTTATTGTCTACATATAATACTGCTGTCACCCGCACCATGCTGCATCGCACAGAGTATAGTAATAATTACTCTAATGTACGGCGTTTAGTTGCATTACTTGCATTTTCGCATGAGTGTGTAGGGGAACGAGGTATGGTGTTCCTCCTACGAAAAGGGAGGATCCTCCTACCAGGCGGGTCTGATGCCTGGCGGGCCGCTGTTGGGAAGTTGTATATATGCTAACTCAGTGTCAGATCTTGATATCGCGATGCAGGATTTGTGACATTTCCATTGACAGCTGTTATTGTTGTCGCTGTAGTCTGCTAGGCATTCATCATGCTGCGTAGTTCTCATGTGGAGTGATAGATGCCACCACATCACCCCCCCTTGCTTACCCTACAAGTGCTTGATATACAAATAAATAAAAAGGCGGCTTTCACTAAGATCGAAGGAGTGCAACTTCTGCACTTATTTATGTTGTGGTTTTATAACATAACATCACGCTTGTATTTCCCGAAGGGTTCATCAACCGGGCACAAATCCAAAGACCGGACTGCTACTGAGAATTTCCACACGGAAAACCTAATAACAATTTACCCTACCTGGGGATTGAACCCAGAACCTCACGATCAGCGGTCGCCCTCGCCATCACTAGACCAACGAGGCAGTTAAGATCAAGACGATTAATAATCGCAAGGGTTGGTCCAACCCCTCTGTCAGTATTTGTCAACAATCTGTTTGTTATTGTCTTCAGAGGCTCGGTTGGTAGCAACAGGACAAATATTTGCGAGATTTGCGAGTAATAACATTTCACACAATCGATTTGTAATAATCTATAGGTATACTAATATTATAAAGCTGAAGAGTCTGTTTGTTTGAACGCGCTAATCTCAGAAACAACAGGTTGGAATTGAAAAAATATTTTTGTGTTGGGTAGTCCATTCATCGAGAAAGGTTATAGGCTATATAACACCACGCTACGACCAATAGGAGCGGAGTATAAATGAAAAAGATTGCAATAACGGGAAAAATGTCCACCCGTGCGAAGCCGGGACGGGCCGCTAGTAGTAGATATGCGTTGTAAAGTTAGTAAGCTAAGGGTAGTAGGCTAAGGGCCGATTTTACCAACATCGGATAGCGTTTATCCAAGGCATAAGTTAGATGTTTTTACAGATTTTCCATGCAAAAGCTGTCAAAACGCAATTTGCTTCTTTAGCACCGTGAAGTTTGTATCTATTGTTATAAACAATAACACGATACGATTGCTTTAATGGCTGCAGGAGCGCTTGGCGGCCGCGCAACGAGTCGCGGCTTCGATTTCCGTACGTATTTGTACGGCCTGCAGATGTTTTCCTTCACCGTTTAAAGTAAGTGATAATTATACAATACGCACATGAATCCGAAAAGTCAGAGGTTCGAATTCGAGACCTGTGACTTGACAGTCCGACGGTTACAACACTAGGCTATCACTGCTTTTCCTGGAGTGGGGGAACGTATTTAAAAATAAATAAACATTTTATGATTGAAATAGTGTAGTTTTTTTTATAAGATTTATTTATTTATTTAATTGAAAACACAAACTCGATTTAAACTCACTCCAAGCAAACCTATGGTAGTAGAAAACGTTATCTCTATACAAAATATCGTTCATTGATGAAGTAAAATTTCGTAAGTTCATATGCATATTGATGGGTGCGTGGGAGTCGGCTCATAGTGTGTGGATACTGCTCGCGATGATAAACTTGCTGTATCAATTATGGAGATAACGATAGTAGAGAATTTTAGTGGCTTCTTTTTGAATGATGTGAATTGTATAAGATAAAATTAAGATGATAGATTGTAGAACTGAGAAACGTGAGTCCACCGTTGCTCCATCAGAAAGAGGAGAACAGAGACATGTTCAGTATTACAGTTTGATATGATGAGTTGATTGATTGACTAATAGCTACGTTAAATTAAAAACCTACTTAGTACTATGTAAGAGCCCGTTCACACAGCGGATCCATTTTAACGGATTCTTCGGTACTGGATGTGTTGTTCACATCTGTACCGACGGATGTGTTAAACAAATGGCAGCTGCGTCGTATCTGGCAGGCAGGATACGATAAAAATAACGGATCCAGTATTTTTTACTGGATTCGGAATACTGTCGTTTATGTGAACTCGCTCATACAACTACAGGCGCCATCACCAAAATAAAAACGGGTCCTGTAAACAGTTTCTGTGAACTAGCTGTAATATGGTAGAATAGACTGCTTCGTTGGTCTAGTGGTGGCAAGCGCGACTGCTGATCGTGAGATCCTGGGTTCAATCCCCAGGTTGGGCAAAGTGATATTGGGTTTTTCCGTGAATTCCTCAGTAGCAGCCCGGAGTTTGGATTTGTGACCGGTTGATGGCAATAGGCTCGCCCCCTATTACATGGGACTTAAACATAACGGCGAAATGAGGGTGTTACTATACACCACTGCTCTACCATTCGGGGAATACAGGCGTGATGTTATGTATGTGTTATGTAACTTGCCACTTCACTTAATTACAAGCATAGTCCAAACTAGGCTTGCTAATAAAAACTTTTTAACAAAATTAAAACCGACTTCAAGTTGTCTATCTCCGAAGTTCTTCATCAGATCTTCACCAAATTTAAATGGGACTATTTCTAAAGAATACTCTTTCAAACAAAAAAATAATCATTAGAATCGGTTCACAATTAGCAAAGATATCGCGGAACAAACATACAAAAAAAAACATACAGTCGAATTGAGAACTTCCTCCTTTTTTTGGAAGTCTGTTAAAAACTAAGTCAACACGCGAATTGACGACCTGCAGCAGATTACACAGTTTAACTTAATGTTGGTAGCGAAAAGCTGTTTAAACCGACGCAACTTAAAAGAGTTCAAACAGCAGTTTACTACGTACTTTATATTCTCTATACTCTACTTTCGACAATTAAGTAAACAAACTCAACACCCACACAACGCCTACAAAAAACTCTAAATTAATAAAAACACCTATCATTAACGCACCTTACAAGTTCGTTATAACCGCATTCTACTCGCCCAAAAACTGGGCGCCACTGCTAGCGCAAGTAACTAGCGTAATTGATTGTCACCGGCGTGACAACTTTCGCAACATGATTGATGGCGGGCCAGTGTTAATCACACGTCACGCTTGACACGTATGGTGATGCCCTCTAGCGGGTTATTTATTAGTTGTTTGCACCTGGGTTTTAGGTTAGAAGAGCAAAACTAAGCCTGAATGGGTTGGAGATGATTCGTAGAAAAGCACATGGACAGATTATGGTTAAGGTTTTCATTGCATTCCTGACGATGCCTCATTAGTGCGTTGCGTTGCGTCGTCGCAACAGATCAACGCATTATATGCCATACCTGCGTTGCGACGACGCACGACGACGCACGCACCTCAATCAGCCTCGTTTGCCCTTGTTGCAGTGGAACACTGTCCGTCGTCGCACCGGAGCTCCGACAGCGCAGCGCATCACCCACCCCCGCTTCGTCTCTTGTCCGCCGATCCGTTTAAACGTCGCGTGCGACGACGCAACGCTTTAATGTGGCATATCATTTAAAATATATGGAAAACGACACAGCGTTGACGCTGCGACGACGCAACGCACTAATGAGGCAGAACTCTGAGTTCTCTTAAAACAAGATTTATTTAAAAACACTAGGCTAATTAGGTAAATTGATATTTACCGTGTAATTAGAGAGTCGACCAAGTTTAATATGGTATGCATCGTTTAATACATAGTAAAGACGTGGTATTTGAGTTAGAATTGCCTCGGAGTTACCTATTTTCTTTCCTCGAAGACTTCAAAGTTCTTCCTAGCCTTTTCACAACTATGTTGGGGTCAGCTTTCAGTCTAACCAGATGCGGCTGAATACCAGTATTTTAGATGGAGCGACTGCCACCAGACCTCCGCAACTCAGGTATTGGGAAATGCCGATATCCTAAGGTTGGACCGCTTGTTAGACTTTCAGGCTTCAGACTTTCCGTAACGACTGTCATAGGCATTCGTATGACACACGGGACCGACTATTTAACGTGCTCTCAGAGGCACGGAGGGGTCTCGATGTGTAACGAACGGTTAGCTTCCACAGACTGCCCGCGGTAAGTGCAGCTTAACCTCTCAAATCATATGATCCGTGCGGTTGGTAATTAGCCAGGAGCCTCTAGAAGACTTCAAAGATTCAAGTACCTAGAATCTAACAAGTTAATGGATAAGTACCTATAAATTTACTAACGATGGAGGCAACCCTAGAGTCTGCCAAAGCTATGAATTAAACGTTTCACAATACATTTAAGTACCATTTTTTGACAGTCTGATTGGCCTTGCTACCTGACTATGTAGCAATGACGTGCTTGACAAGATCATGTCTCAATCAGTAGCTTGTCGCTACTTACATTAGTAATGACAGGTAGTTAGCCTACCACCGACACATCAATGTTATTCAATCAACAAGAAATCATAAATCGGTAGCTACTTCTGACTTAGAAGTAGATATACCAAATATAATGTGGATCTTATAGTCCCAAAATGAAGGAAGTTTGTAGGCAAAATGGGATAAAACTTACTGTCTACATAATTATACAGGGTGTAAACGAAATCATGTAATTCCTTCAAACTTCGTGATGTACTGCTTACATAGATTAAACCTGCACGGGATACTTTTGGATTATATTAAAAAAAATACAATAAGTAAACATGTGTTCTTAACGTTGAGGCATTTTAGTGCCCCGAGTCAATTGTGCGGCTATGGCTCGCCGCTCGGTCATTTAACTAGGAGTGCCAAAATGCCTCACGTTAAGGGCACATCATTTTTACATCTTATATTTTTTTATTGAATCCAAATGTATCCCGTTCTGCATTTATCTATGTCAGCAGTACATCACGAGGTTTGAAGGAATTACATGATTTCGTTTCCACCCTGTATACTTATTGAGAAGTTGGGTTATATCCGTTTCCCTATGACATGATTCCATTATGCTTGTTGTTATTTATATAATTATGCCTTATATTCCCCAAAGGGTTCAGCAGAGTTGTTTTTTAGTACACCTTCGTTTCGCCAGTTACTCCGACGCAGTTCAGTATTCAGTTCTGACTGCCTTGTTGGTTTAGTGGTCGCAAGCGCGACTACTGAGCATAGGGTCCTGGGTTCGATCCTCAGGTCGGGCAAAACGTTTATGGGTTTTTTTTCTATTAGGGATTTCTTAGTAGCAGCCCGGATTTTTGCCCGGTTAATGGCAATAGGGTCGGCTCCCCACATAACTGTTGTTTATATCTCACAAAGTAAAATGGGTACAGCTAATTGTATACGTTACAGGCCAGAAAATTATGGTATTAACATAACATCATGCATTGTGTATCCCCAAAGGGTTTGGCAGAGGTGTTTTAGTACACCCTCGTTACGCCAGTTATGGTTAAGACCCACGTAATAGGGGGCGAGCCTATTGCCATTAACCAAGCACAAATCCAGACACCGGGCTGTTACTGAGAAACTCCTAATGGAAAAACCCAATAACACTTTGCCCGACCTGGAGATCGAACCCAGAACCTCATGCTCAGCAGTCGCGCTTGTGACCACTAAACCAACAAAGCAGTCTAAAAATTATACTATTATCTTTAAAATTGATTTACAACAAACATACACATATCTTCCCTTATAAAACAATGACGTATATAAAGTAAACTAGTACAATAAAACTACACCGTAACGTACATGGTTCAAAGCAAAGAAGCTACTTCGCGGCTCGCACCGGCCTGTTATATCAAAAGGCTCGCCAATCCAGGCCAGTACGGCGCTAGTGCTTGTACTGGCGCGCTAGTGTCGGTGCTAGTCGAGTGGCGAATCTTTCACATAATGGTGGCACGGGGTTATTGGATGAAAGCCATCGTTTGTGGAGAAAAGGGAGACGGGTAGGTGTTATTGATTAGGGTTTTTTTTATTGTGTGTTTTTACCTTATTTATGTCATATTATTGTAAATAGAAAGCAGTTATAACCTAATGGTGTGACCGGCGGACTGCCAAGTCATAGGTCTTGAGTTCGAACCCAAGGCACGCACCTCTGACTTTTCGGATTCATGTGCGTATTGTATGATTATCACTTGCTTAAATACGGTGATGGAAAATATCGTGAGGAAACCGGCATGCCTGAGAGATATTTCTTAACGGCATGTGAAGCCAAGTCAGAGGCCCATGGGCAGCATAAACTTTAGACACCGGGTTAGTCACTAACCACACGATAAGAAAATAAATAGAGATAAGTTTTTGTTTCTGTAACTTCTCTGATTTTAGGAATAGGTACATAGAGTGCGTTTCACGAAAGTATTTTAGGTGCTATGTTGGCACAACTGATTTTTCATTGGTTCAGGGTGCTTTTGTAATAAAAACTGCCAACATAGCGCCAAAGGGAATTATTTCGTAAAATGCCCCTATAATATTTTTGAAGTGAGTATGCTGTCATCGTTGTGCAGATTATTCAACAAATATGGCTGTTTTCTACCTGATATGATTCTGTAGTTGCTCCAAAGACACACAAATAATAATACACCTACAGTTTGTTTATTACATAACATAACATCACGCCTTTTATTCCCCGAAAGGTTCGGCAGAAGTGTTTTAGTACACCCTCGTTTCGCCAGTTATGTTTAAGTACCATGTAATAGGGGGCAAGCCTATCGCAATTATCTGGGCACAGATCCAGACTCCGGGCTGCTACAGAGAAATTCTTAATGGAAAAACCCAATTACAATTTTCCCGACCTGTGGATCGAACCCAGGATCTCATGCTTAGCAGTCGCGCTTGCGACCTCTGGACCAACATGGCAGTGTGTTTATTATTCGCCGTAAAATCAGTATTTATCTTCTTTAAAACTACGCAACGGATTTTGATGTGGTTTTTTTTAATAGATAGTGATTTAAGAGGAAGGTTTATATGCCCCACATTAGTATCTACATAGCACCCGTGCGAAGCCGGGGCGAGTCGCTAGTATAGTATAAAACAAAGTTGCTCTCGCTGTCTGTACGCTTAGATATTTTAAACTACGTAACAGATTTCAATGCAGTTTTCAGCAATAGATACAGTGATTCAAGGGGAAGGTTTATATGCCCCACATTAGTATCTACATTACACCACTAGCTCGTGCGGGCGGGTCGCTACCTAATGAAATAAATAGCTTTATTATCAATATTTGCCTCCTAGCACATTTTAAGCACTTAAGGAATCCTCTATTGAGGTCGTTTAGAACTAAAGCATTGTTAATTATCCCACGTGACAACAAATTACCCCGGGACATGGTCTATCGGTGTGCCTTTCACCCAAATCCGTTTAGCCTGATTAAGAGTAATAAACATCCAAACATCTCCACAAACTTTAACATTATTATTAGTATGAAACAGGACTGTCCACAATATCCGCCAACGTGAAGTAGTAACTAGCGAGCTGAAGCATCGTCGAGACCTCTCGACTGTCTGTGCGCCGACATAATGATATGTGGCGATCGCAAGCGGCTAATTTCAGTACTATGAGGTTACAAAGGTAGGTGCTTAGTAATAAGAGCATTGGTTAGTCTGATACCGATTTGAAGTACCTAGCGTTGAATTATAACCTGTAGGTACGATTATTTTTTAAATTGGACTTCAGGGTGTCTATACAGAATGCGTCGGTATTTCTAGAGATTAATCAAGAAGATATTGTGAAAAGTCGGTTATTCTAAGTTGGAATATTATTAAATTATTATTCAATTGTGGTGCTTATGAGAGGAAGAAAAGTATCTAGTACCTAACCAAAATTCTTATTCATATTTTTCTTTCGATTTTTGATTTCGATGGCGACATTTCTATTAAACCGTATCATTACAAAAAATATTAAGCACCACAAAAGGCACAAAAATATAACCCAAAAAAAATAATTACGTTCAAAGTGAACCAAACAATAAACAAAAAAAAAATACACCTCCATTGTCAAAGCGCCTACGGAAACCAAAATTTAAGCGACGCACAGGACACGAACCGACTTCTCGCAGGCGTTACAAAGAATTATTTTTATCAGGCCGTCAATAAATAAACTGGAAACCTTTCAGCGAAGGTGGGGGAGAAAAAATATATTTTTGGCCCAAACAAAGGACTGACGAGTTCTCTCGAGGACTCGGGAAGGCCTAGCCCAACAAAGTTATGACAGTAAATGTTACTGATACCTTATCTCTGATATTGAATTCTAAGTAACGTCTGCGAAATGTATTGGAAAGCTATTTTTTGGGTTTTCTTTTTTGCCTTTTTTTTAAGAAAAGTGGAGAATCTTTTGATTAGAAAGTTGGGTTTTGTTTGCGTGGGATATTATATTTTTAATCTAGATTTAGACGTGACGCTCTGGCCTCATTTATGTAACGCAGATGAAAATTGTTGTTTGTTTGGTTTTCAGAAATCTTAACACCCGCCGTATCATTGTTGTTCCAATGCTAGGCACGGGCTACTTCTCAGAACGAGCAGGGTTTAGGCCTTCGTTCACCACGCTAGCCTAATGCGGGTTGGTGAAATAAACACACTATCGAGAAATTGCAGTTACTCACGATGTTTTCCTTCACTGTTAACGCAAGTGATGGTCAAATACTGAGAAGCACATGAATTCGAGTATTCAGAGGAGTGGGCCAGGAACCTCCTGCATGGAAGGCAAGCTTTCAACCATTAGACTATTACTGCTTCACAGCTGGTCACAGCCATTAATGACGCCCATTTTCCTCAGTGGACGTCTATGGGTCTTTATAATGATGTTGATGATATTCGTAAATTATTACTCAAATCCAATCGAAAATGTCTCATCATTTATTTAGCTCTATTGTCTAGCGGTGGCAAGTGCGACTGCTGATCGTGAGGTCCTGGGTTTGATCCCCAGGTCGGGCAAAGTGTTATTGGGTTTTTCCGTGTGAAATTCCTCAGTTACAGCCCGAAGCTTGGATTTGTGACCGGTCGATGACAGTAGGCTCGCCCCCTATTATAATGAGACTTAAACATAACGGCGAAATGAGGGTGTTACTATACACCTCTGCCTAACTCTTAGAGGAATACAGGCGTGATGTTATGTTATGAAACCTCTAAATAAAAAAGCTATTTATATTCTACAGAACACTCCTCTTTCCCTATAAAATATACAGCATGATCTTTCCACTGACCATCTTTCCACTATACCTTTGCCCTATTCTAAGCTTTTTAGTGACTAGTTTTAAGTTGTTCTTGACTTATATTGCAGCTAATAAATGATTTTCTTTCTTTTATTTCTTTCTTTCCATACAGGAAAGTATGCTTTTACAAAACTTTCATACTGCAAGTAAAATAGCAGTATCTTGCAAAGGAATTTGCAATTCAAGCAAAGTTGCTCGGTGCAATGGACCATGCTAGTTAGCCACGGTCGGTACTTTTAAGTGGTAGAATAAAATGGCCGTTGCAACTTTTATGAAGCGTGCATTGCGTGTTAGTAGTGCTAGATATTGTTGTTTCGAGTGTAACTGGAGTTTTATGTTATGCGACACTATTGCCGCGTGTATGTTGTATCAAATAAGGAGTTGGACTAGGAAGAGGTTGAGGCCGAATCTTATCGGACAAAGTTTTTGGGTAAAGCTTTTAACACCTTGGGTCGTACTACAAGATTATTTTATCAGAAGTAATAGCCTAGTGGTGTGACCATCGGACTGTCTCGAGTTCGAACCCAAGGCACACAACTCTGACTTTTCGGATTCATGTGCGTATTGTATAATTATTACTTGATTAAAAACGGTGAAGGAAAACATCGTGCGGAAACCGGCATGCTTGAGAGATATTTCTCGACGACATGTAAAGCCAAGTCAGAGGCCCATGGACGGTATAAACTTTGACACCAGGTTAGTCACTAACCACACGAAAAGAAGAAAACTACAAAATTGTAAGTCCTATGTTGAAACTATGTCTAACGTCAAATTCCATATTTAAAAAAAGGTTCTAACCACGAATTTGTGGAAATTAAACATGCCTGTTTAATTATCGAAATTTGTGGATGAGCATAAATACGTAATTTTACAACCAGCAGGCAGCTCAAGTACGTAATGTAACACCAATTAGTGAACCAACTGTCTCTAGAAATCAATATTGCAGTCCATAGCTAGGCATAAACACTTCCCGAGTCGCTACAATAACCTCTTTCAACATGTCTGCAAAGTATACTTCTTTGCAGACATGTTGAAAGAGGAACCTATCTTTAAATCACATTCACAATAAAACTAGTCAGAACAAAAAGTACACCACCTCAATCCACCCAAGAGAAAACAATAAAATTAATACAATCTCAATGAAACTACAAAAGTTGGTCTCCCTTGGGAGTCGGCGACTACAAACTCGTTCAGCTGATCAAACGCTGTATTTGTCCACCCTGTATTATTTACAGTTTCTGATATTGTTCCTTAACTATTTTATTGATAATTCGGCAATAGTTTGTTGTGTTAACAAATTCTCGTACTATGCCTATTTGAAATAAAAACTATTGAACTTTGAACTACATATTTGGCAGGCTGATATTTTTGGATAATATTCTTTCTCAAAAAACACCTTTGGGGTATAATAATGTTCGACATGTCTTCCAATGATTTTTCATCATGCAGTGTGTGAGTGTGTGTGCACAGATGTTTAACTATGACGTATTTGAAGCTATGACTGCAATGAAAAGGTATTGGTTTCAAATCCTACCGTGTAAATCTTGTGAACCTTCTTAGGCTATATTTCGCAATAGATAGTATATGTTATCTTCAGCTACAGAATGGGCCAAAAAGAACAAAATACCTATAGTAATAAAAATTGCTATTTTTTACACTACATGGAAACATTCCTAAACCGATATCATATTTCACAGACCATCTTTAAAGTAAGTATATAAGTACCTACTTAGGATTTTCAATAAGATAGTCCAACAATTTTGCTAGCACAAATTAAAACATCATAACATCTATCGTAGGTACCAATTAATAAAAATTCCTCTCAACAAGACAGGATCAGCTATTCCGCAAAAGACGAAAAATTCCAAACACAAAACGGTTCTCATCGTCCGCTTTATAATTCGTTTAAACGGGAATCGAACTTAGTACCGGCAAATCCTATAAAATACGGCGCACTTACCTGATTGGTTCGCTTCGCTTGAAAGATGGCGGTACGGTTAGCCTCTAAACTCCTAATATAACGCCAGTAACTCTTATTTAGTTATTTATTTTGCTGAACACACTTTGTATGCTTTTCTTCGCTTTTCTTATTGGGTTTATTGGGCCATTCGTCTATGTAGGTGTGAAGGGCTGGAGTAAAACTTAAGGGTGTTTTGTACGGTTAAATTTCTATGGGTTCCTTGACATATGAAAAGCGCGATCTAATAATACCTTTTTAAAAGCAAGCTTTTATGTTCTGGCTCCATCATCAGATCAGCTCCATGGTACCATATTATTGCATTGTCACCGAACTTACAGAGGTATGCCAAATTTCAGCTCAATCGGATGCCAGCTAGTGCTTGAAAATGGATCACAAATTTTGAACCGGAACTCAGCGTTATCAGTAGCGTCCATTAGTTACTGTAACGTGTAGGTATCAGAGGATGCAGGGCATGATGTCAGGTGTCCCATAGTTTCAGGAACAGCACCACATTTAGACTCCAGCCTGGAATCGCTCCACATGAGCAGGTTTTTCTTGCTTCGACCAACCTGGGTTTGGAATCTGATTAAAGACTTTCAGGTTAGCCAAGGCAACTCATGTCTAGGTGGGAGATTTTCAGCAGGTGGGACAAATGGGTTGGGTAGGGAAGCACTATCACGCCACAGCTTTAATCTTTGTAGAGATTGTTCGCCAATGAGCGGGAGGTGTCTCGGTGTGTAACGAAAGGTCACCCATCCACGGGCCTACCGCGGCAAGCGTACCTTAACCTTGCAAATTATATGATCGGCGCGATTGTTAATTAGCCACGTGCCCCTCCAAGCTGATTATATTATTATGCCAATCAAAAAAGAATATAGTTACTCGTATTCCTCTTAAAATTTCACAATCCTATTTATCCAAAATTGAATTGTATTTTCCATACAAATACAAAGTTTGCAACAAAGTAAGTTGGAGCCGCACCTGCGCGACGAACACGACAACTGCGACCGACGCGACAGACGGACGACCTGAAGTTTTGTACACATAATTATTATTATAATATGTATTCTATTTTGCAGTTTATGCCTGAGTTTTGTTATTAAAATAACTATTAGGGCCAAGCCATATTCCGCCGGTTAACATAATTCCATACAAACATCTCATACCGTACACATTTGCCTGAAGATACATACATACATAAACTCATGCCTTTTTCCCATCGGGATAGGCAGAAACTATAGAACGCCACATGCTACGACCCTTACATACTCCTTTCGCTTCATCCACATTCATACATCTTGTCATACATGCACGACGGTTGAGAGTACTACGCACCTGTCCTTTATGAAGAACATCACCGATAACATCGATGTATGTCCTTCTAGGACGTTCTCTACCGGCGTTCCCATTGACATCCGCCTTATAAATTCCTTTTGTTAATTGCCGTCCACTCATTCTCTCAACATGACCAAACCACCTAAGCATACTCCTCTAAATTTTTGTCACTACATCATCTTTTAAACTGAAGATATGTTACTAAAATTCCTTGAGTAAATTACGCGACGGAAGATCTGCGACGTATCTTCTATCAGACGTGGTTTGGCCCTTATAGAGATGAAATAACACATTTTTTACCAACGACGGAACTGAGCAAGTATAATGCGTTTGAAGTTAAAGATGCGTTTGTGTGTCTGTTACTACTTATCTCCAAAACATAACACATCACGCCTTGTATTCCCAGCAGGGTTCTGCAGAGGTGATTTAGTACACCCTCGTTTCGCCAGCTATGTTTAAGTCCGATGTAATAGGGGGCGAGCCTATTGCCATTAACCGGGCACAAATCCAGACTCCGGGCTGCTACTGAGAAATTCGTAATGGGAAAACCTAATAACACTTTGTCCGACTTGGGGATCGAACCCAGGACCTCATGCTCAGAAGTCGCGTTTGCGACCACTAGACCAACAAGGCATTCATCAAGTATCTACAAAACGGCTTCACGAATTTTAATGCGGTTTTATGAGAGATACTGGCAGATCACCCAGAGAACAGATTATCTCTTCTCCACCTGTGGGTGTCGGAAATCGCGACTAACAGATTTTACAAGCGGATTCACCAATCCGACTCAGGCGTGGTGATGTTGTAAATATCCCTCACAGAACGGGAACATACGGGATTATGTTCAGCAGTGGACGTGTACGGGCTGGTATTATTATTTCTAGTAGATTTAGCGATAACACTCATATTAGACGGCCAAGTGTGGTTTGTACTCTTTTTAGCACTGGCCTCTCATATAGTGTTATCTCACTCTCTCATCCCGAATAGTTTACAGTAAACTGGTTAGAATAAGAATCCTGTTCTGCCTAGTTTTTTCCCAACTATATAGGGGTTAGCTTCCAGTCTTACCAGATACGACTGAATTCCAGTATTTTACACGGATCGACTGCCATCAAACTTCCGTAACCCAGTTACTGGGCAATGCCGATATCCTAAAGTTAGACCTATTGTCAGGCTTTCCGACTTCTGAATTCCTGTAACGAGTGTCATAGGTAATCGGACGGTTTAACGTGCTCTCCGAGGCACGGAGAGGTCTCAATGTGAGTACCATTTGTATCTAACACATAATTCATTTGTTATTGCTTCATTTTGAATTATTTTTAGCTATTGTGGTATAGTAATTTTATTCTAGGTGCATCGTCTTCACATATAATTGTATAATTAATGTACCTATACAAAATATTGTAAGACATTTTAAAAGAGTAACGGTGGAGTTTCTTGCCCATTCTGCTCCATACGAAGCTACCTTTTGGAAGGGGCGACTAGAATCAATTCTATTTAGTTTTTGTAAATTTTAACGTTCAAAAGAGCCTTTTATGTGCCTAATTGAAATAAATACTTTGACTTTGGTACGAACGGTCACCCATCCACGGACTGACCGCGGCAAGCGCAGCTTGACTTTGCAAATCGTATGATCTGCACGGTTGGTAATTAGCCACGAACCCCCTAATAAGAATCCTGGGGTGCGTTAAAAGATCTTCCATGTATGACGATGCTTGAGTACCTACGTCTGACGCAACCCTGGCTGTCAGCCCCACTACCAACCTTGTTGACTAACTTATCTTTTCACCACAACACGTGAAAAGAAGCACCACGCCACAACACACAACACGCTACTTAAGTCGCACACAAATCGCCTCATCTAGACAAGCTCTTAGTGCAAAGCAATCCTTGAAATATTTTAGCTTCAGGAAGGAAGCTAGCGAAACTTCCTGAAACTGGGGGCGCCCCCTGCCGCCGCCTTATTAAAACTTGTGAAAGTTTCAGTAATTGTACCCACTGTACATTATTGAGGCGGTGCACTTTAATTTTCCCGCTTTTCTTTAATTAAAAGTGTATTGGATATCTTTTAGAAGTGTCTTCGTGGTCTTTGTTAGTTAGTAGATTGTTTTTTTTATTGGATTTTGTAAGAAAGTGCTTCTTTTCAAGTTGAGTGTGTTCACTGAAGAATAGATGAAGCAGTGATAACCTAGTGATGTGACCGTCGGACTGCCAAGTCATAGGTCTCGAGTTCGAACCCAAGGCACGCACCTCTGACTTGTCGGATTCATGTGCGTATTGTATAATTATCATTTGCTTAAAAACGGTGAAGGAAAACATCGTGAGGAAACCGACATGCCTGAGAGATATTTCTCGACGGCATGTGAAGCCAAGTCAAAGGTCCATGGGCGACATAAACTCTGACACCAGATTAGTCAGTAACCACACGAAAAAAAGAAGACTGAAGAATATTATTTTATGAAGTTTGTCATGTATTTTTTTTATTATCTTGGTCACGTTTACATACGTAAGTGCACACAGGGACTTAGATGGAGCACACGAATTCAAGTGGCAAATATATAGAGGAACTCGCCTATACCCCTGTGGTTCTTACATACACATGACGGAACACAGTAAACTGCGTGACGCTGGACTTAATGTGAGGGTGGTAGCTAGCCAGTCGGATCGTTAAGATCTTACCACCAACCGTAGTACCAATGTTAAACGATGAGACTACATTGTTTGTTCAGATTGGCAACCTTCATCTCGATATATGATAAAAATGATTTTTATTTCTGTAAATTAAATCTGTTACAGACACTTGTACAAGTCAATGTAATGTTTTTTTAAGAGTAGATGGCGCCGGCGCGGTGTTTCCTATCTGACTAGCTGTGAGAAGAAAAGCCGAAACACTCAACTCAGAGTCTAGACATTGTGGTATAAAACTATGCGAGAGTAACAATGTAGGGCAACGTATGCCCATAAACATCCACTGCTGGACGTGGGCCTCCCAGCAGTGGCCGTAGGGCTCCTAATGATACGATATAATAAGAAATACTGCCTTACTATTGGATGCTGCTGCCTTTCCTCTTAGTACTTTAAAGAATAACTGCACACGACGATACGTTCAGTTGAGTGACTAAGCGTTTGATTGCAACGCATAGCGTCGCAGCTGCTTCGATTCCCGCACGGAACAAAATATTTCTATGATCTACAAATAGTTGTCTGGTCTAGGCCGAAAATATATGGTACTAGACTATTCCCCGTGGTTTCACCCGCATCCTAGGAGAATTACTTGATGTACCCGGATAAAAAGTATCCTATGTGTTAATCCAGGGCATAGTATATCTGTGTGCCAAATCTCATCCAAATCCGTTGAGCCGTTTTTGCGTGAAAGAGTAACAAACATCCATACATACATACAAACTTTCGCGTTTATAATATTAGTAAGGAAGTAAGGATGTCTAACAGAATCTTACGCCGCTACCACACTACCGCGATTGCGAAATGGAAGCGAAACGAAACACTAACGAATAGTGAAACTCTAGCGTAATTTTGTATGATGTACGAACACTACAGTCCGCCTTCGCGTATGTGTGCTAGCGACCTTAAGATATGAGCTAAAAATATACTGAGTCATGAAAATGGCCGACGGAACACCTACATTACTTTGTTCTTGTAAGTACCTACCTACATAAAGTTTTGTAATACAGTCATTATGAATGTGTTACCCTTTCTCCTTATGAGTTGCTTTTAGCTTTCACGAAATAAAAATTTCATATAATATCGTAAAGTTATGGATACGATTTGCGTAAATTTCAAAAAATATAATAATAGGTACCTATTATAACTTCTTCTAACAGACTTGTGCAAAAAATCAAAATGTATGAAAAAAGTTCTTTCATCCATTGGGTTGTATGGGTTTTCCGTTTTAACAATAAGTTTAGACATGATAATAAGATATCCAAACAACGTTGCGTGCAAATGAATTGAACAGGCCCTTCCGTGGCGGAAGCCCTCCTAATGAGGGTCAGCAGCGCTGGAGGTAGCCCGCCGACTGTATGGTCCACCCTGATTAATAGCATTGTCAGAATGTACACCCAAATATGGAGTTATTTTGGAAATATATTACGATAAATGTGTAGGAGGTATTTACAAAGTGTGATAACTTGAGTGACAAAATATAGGTATATTAATGGCAAAGTTCGTTTTCAATATCGGGACAAATGTTTGTATAGTTCATACTGTCTGTTACAGCTTTTTTCAGGAATAAACGTAATTTAAGTATGCAGATTCATTACATTATGGGCATCATATCTGTTCTGCCTAGGTTTTTCCCAATTATGTTGGGGTCAGCTTTCAATCTAACCAAATGCGGCTGAATACCAGTATTTTATACGGCGCGACTGCCATCAGACCCCCGCAATCCAGTTACTGGGCAATGCCGATATCCTAAGGTTAGACCGTTTGCCAGACTTTTGAGCTTCTTACTACCTGTAACGAGAGTCATAGGTATTCGTATGACACCCGGGACCGACTATTTATCGTGCTCGCCGAGGGACGGAGGGGTCTCGATGTGTAACAAACGTCACCCATCCACGGACTGACTACGGCAAGCACAGCTTAACCCCGCAAATCGTATGATCGGCGCGGTTGTTAATCGGCATCATATTATTATATCTGATGGTTAAAATTTAATTTTTATTTGCGTTATAAATAATTTTATCCGCAAAAATGTATTATTGATTAGCAATGTATAATCAGCGGAGAAAATTGTGTCAGATATTAGAAAATAAGCTTTCCAGCGCTTTTTAAAAAAAACATGAGGTGGAAAATTATCGTAACGCGATCTAACCTAACCTAATCTAGTTGGGATGCAGACCATGTTTATATCGCGAATCATTTAACTAAATACTTTTCTTATACAAGGTGTAAAAAGACCCTTCACCAAGCCGTCAACCATGCATTCAGTATATCAAACTGAGTAACCCTACGCAAAAGTTATCGCTGGGAAACGACTTTTTTTTTTGTGTGTCAAATTTCGTTTTACTGTAAAACTAATTGTAACGCACTCAAAACACTGTGCTGATAGATGTAATGAGTAGTAAACGGGTAATGGAGGTATTTCAAGTACATTTTCAACCTTCAAAATAAGTATTTAAAAAAAAAGCTGTGAAAAAGTTGGAACTTTGACCTCCAATATTGGCTTCGTTAAGGGTCTTTTTACACCGTTTGTTACGCTTTGACCGCTTTCACATAGAACAATAGATTTTTAATTGTCTCATGCGGATGGCAGCTAACTGGTTGAACATTTTCCTTGTTTATATCTTCATGCTAAAAACACGGAGTTCTTCTAAGCCTTTCGAAATAAACATGACAAAAACATGATATCCAGTAAATAAGTACGTAAATATTCGAAGTCTCCCCTAACAACGCAAGAACGTAAATTGGGTCTTAAGATCCGTCAGATTGGAAAAACATGACTCCTACAAAACGTTGCTGTATGTATTAAGGGGAGGACTTCAATTGTGAATTTGTGACAGTTCACGTTACACAGATGTTACTTTAAATTACAGTAGGTACAATTACTTTGTGTAAAACAGTTGAAGATTTTCAGGACAGAACATTTAATTATACAGTAGATGTGCCCGCGACTTGGTCTGCGTAGAAATCGGATGGATTTTAATTTTATTGAGCGGATGTCTAATTCTTTATCTTTTTCTAAAATAAAAGTAGCATAAGTTACTCGTGATAACATCAGCTATCTGCCAGTGAAAGTCCCGTCAAAATCAGTTCAGCCGTTTTGGAGATTAGCCGGAATAAACAGACAGACAACAATTAAAAAAGTTTTTTTTTGTTATAAGTACCGTATACCTATACATATACTTTCATATGCATTTAGTAAAAAGCTGTTATTTTGACATTACAAACAGACATTTCAGTTTTATTTATTTGTATAGATTAATTTTATCTAAAACTAGCGGCCCGTCGCGGCTTCCCACGGGTGGACATTTTCCCCGTTTTTGCAACATTTTTCATTTATGCTCCGCTCTTATTGGTCGTAGCGTGACGTTATATAGCCTATAACCATCCTCGATAAATGGACTATCCAACACAAAAATATTTTTTCAATTCCAACCAGTAGTTCCTGAGATTAGCGCGTTCAAACAAACAAACAAACAAACTCTTCAGCTTTATAATATTAGTATAGATACGTCAACTATGATTGTTTTAGTTGAAGACTTATAAATTGAAAAGTGCGAATCTGAAGAATGTAGATTTGATTCGGCAAGAAGAATTATAATCGAAATTTTTCAATAGATAATTCTTTAATTTATCTTCCTTTTTTTCTCGACAAATGGCAACAGGGTTATCTTCTAACAAAAATAATTTAAAAAGCGCATAATAACAAACAAACTATAACTTCATATAAGTTACAAAACAAAGCTTTTCGACATCACATAATGTTATATTCCAATCTAAAACACACCTTACTCTTTAGTCTTAAATTCTATATTCCAACAGAAGCACATAATTTGAGCAAGTACCCACCCTTGTATAATAACAATTCCTCATTAAGGCATTTCCGGGCGCCTCAAAGACTCCCTTTACTAAAAGCGCAGGTACGGATAGCAACAGAATTTAACGCGGTAAGTAAGAGATGATGTAGCGAGAGAGTTTGATACGATACGAGCATACGACAGGGCTGGCAGAGGTATACAGTAGGTTTTATATTATAATATGGCATAGTATGGCGTTCAATCCACGAAGACGCGCCCCACTTCTTTTTGTTAGAGGTAGCCGCGTGCAGACATCTCTTATTATTATCTTATATCTATACTAATATTATAAAGAGGAAAGATTTGTATTTTTGTATGTAACGAATAAACTTAAAAACTACTAAACCGATTTCAAAAAATCTTTTGCCGTTAGAAAGCTACATTATCACTGAGTAACATAGGCTATATTTATTACTGGAATAAAACTTCTTACGCGGGCGGAGCCGCTTATACATATATTATACTGATAACCTAATGGTGTGACCGTCGGACTGCCAAGTCATAGGTCTCGAGTTCGAAACCAAGGCACGTAGCTCTCACTTTTTGGATTCATGTGCGTATTGTTGGTTATAATTTTAGTATAGGTACAGATTGCAACAGAATTTACCGCAGTACCTAAGTAATAAGAGTATATTTTACGAAGAGAGTTTGAAACTACACTCGTGTGAGACAGGGCTGGCAGTTAGAATGAAGATTTAATATTGTATAGTAGAATTGCACGTTATTAATATTAATAAATATTAAAAAAGCGTCACTACAGTCAGCAATAGAATCTACCGTGGTAAGTAAGAGAGATGACGTCACAGAAATAATATTACCCAAGGATGACGTACCGGGAGAGTTTGTAACAAGCAGACAGGGTTGACAATGGATGGCATTGACGATGTGGCAAATGGGGATTTTAGCAATAATTTCTATGTTATAATTAGACATCGGATTATATGCATTTGCATGTTTGCATATGCAAATGCATATAATTCTATTTTTACAGCGTTATTGCATATTTTGGTACTTTTTCATTGACAGTGCTTATTTCAGTAGTTATACGTGTTAGGCGTGTTGTATTATGCCGTTGACACGCCCACCTGGCACAAACTCAGCAAGCGCACTGAATCCTATAAATTCGGGGTTGCCAGAGTACTATTACTAGCTAGCCTGGGGTAGGTACATATATTCCTTAAGTTAGAGACCGCCAAATGAAAAAGAACACAGTTAAAAACAAACATAATTTTTAAGTTTTAACACTTTCTTCAAAACAATCATCAGTGATACATTAAGTGGCCCGCGGCTTAGTACCCCCTTTCCGACTACCCTTGTAGATATAATGTGAAAATAAACGTAAATCTAA
Organism: Amphipyra berbera; assembly: GCA_910594945.2. Classification (NCBI taxonomy): domain Eukaryota; kingdom Metazoa; phylum Arthropoda; class Insecta; order Lepidoptera; family Noctuidae; genus Amphipyra; species Amphipyra berbera. The sequence continues at coordinate 555,966 of OU343142.1, read as the reverse complement.
TAATAAATGGTTTTTTGATTGTGCATATTTCGTGCATATTTCGCTCTTTTTAGTGCATATTTGCATATTTTGGCATTTTGATAGTGCATATAATCCGATGTCTAGTTATAATCATTAGTAGGTACCTACGTGTAGAGGGAAAGTAAGCAAATATGGAATAACATTTGATTTTAATTCTTATTATATATTAAGTATAAAAAGATTGACAAATGTAGTGCTATCTGCAAATTAATGTGAGACTATAATTCCTAAAATAACCATTATAATCACTGGTATATTAGCACAGCACAGATACAGCCTGAGTATCTCTCGGTAAACTAGAACAACAACAGCCCAAGACAAAAAAATCGATTTCTCCTCGTACCAAACTGTCTAAAACATCTCAAAAACGCCATAATTCAGTGAAATTGGAACATAAAATTATACGGCAGCCCTACAATGTCGCGTGTTCCGAGCGACATAGCAACAAATGACGCGCCGCATCCCCCGCGACGTTTATACATAAAGTTCTCATACACTGTCTGAAATTATGAATATTTTGTAGCTCACAGTTTTGCGTTGAATATTAAGGATATTATAAGTTCATGTGGTAGAATTTTGAAGCAATTAAAAATTGTATTTTAGACCTATCAAATCTTACTCGGTGGTTTTTGTATTGGTGGGGAGGAAGTATTTTAAGAGGTCCCATTTTAATGGGGGACATTGCTTTACTTTCGGGACTTATTGGTATATTAGATTTAGTAGGCTCCGTACTTTTTTTACTAGCACTAACTCTAGGAATCGGCGAAGGGCGGGCCATCTTTGCGTGCTGTCTTTTATAACATTGGCGTTCGAAAAGAACTATTTACGGTGTAGTATGGTGCGGGTGACTGCTGTCAATATTTGATTTTATTTGTAGACAGTAACATTTTTGCAGGACACCGTCGTCGAGGTCGGCCGCGACTTAGTTGACGTGACGATCTCGACGCTTTTGCGGGGCTCACATAGTTAGAAACGGTCCAAAATAGAGAGGTTTGGAAGGCAAAAGGAGAAGCCTTTGCTCAGCAGTGGGATATTCCATAAGCTACAAAAAAAACATCTTTGCAGGTATTTAATTTACTACAGTTATTACTGATTCCGTATTTTACGACTGTGATAATTAGGGTGCAACTGAAATATTAAGTCATGATTGTAAAGTTCGTCTAATGTCGCCCGCAGCATGCTACACCGCAAATAGTATAGTCTATTTTAAATAAATGAGTTTTGAGTTTTTACTTGGCAATCTAATATGCGAGTTACTCGTGCTCATTGGTTACAATCAAACTACGCACGATCCAACGTGTCCTATGAGCTGCACACTGTATTTATTTTATATGTTGTACTGTGATTTTTTGCGAGCATATTCAAGATTCTACTAAAAATGTTAAATCAGGTGGATAGTACAGGCAACATTTTATTCTTTATTTTCTATGCAATGTATGTGCACACATTTTATTGCACGTAAGGATGCTGCACGTAGGTATATACAATAAAGAAAGAGAACCACGATAATTATAATCCATACAGTTTTTTGAATCTATGTTGTTGGTAGCTAGTAACACTGGACAATGTTGATAAAGGAGGGTAGTCGTCAAGATGAATCAACGTACCCGACGTTATAAAAATAGTGATCAATCGACGGAGCAGAGGATTCTATGTCGAACAGCCGAAGAAGTCTGATCTTTTTTCATTCATTTTTTAAAAAACGTTGCCCCACACTAGGATTTCTCCTTTGTCGTGGGTGTGTTTACAAACACAAATCTTCACACGCACAAACATCCAGACCCGGAACAACTATCTGTAGGCCATACAAATATTTGTTCCGTGCGGGAATCGAACCCACGACCCGTAGCGCAGAAGCCGATCGCTCAGCCACTGCACCAAACGTGTCGTGTGTGTTTTATATATGATTTGCTTGTTCTTATTTTCTGATTTTGTGTAAATTATTATATTGTGAACTAGCTTCTGTAACTAACCACTAACCCAATTAAAAGTACTCTCAGTGGTGGAGAGTCTATGTTGGTTTCATTTACTTTATTTACCATGCTCGCAATCCTGACAGACCAGTATTAGCTATAACTGTAATGCTAAAATCTCCCCTATAAGATTCTGTTGTCTGTCTTTTACATCTATTTGCTCAAATCAATGATATCTTTCTCCGTGGTACCAAAACATCGCAATATTACTAAGAGTTTGTAAGCCTGCTTATCACCAAGGGAGAATAGCTTAAACGTGTTTACACTTTAGAACATTGTGGTTATAAAGGGCAAGCTTGTCCGTTCCCGTGGGTTTCTTAAGGCGATTAAGTTTTCATACTTAAAGACATTACAGCGGTCATTACCCTTGTTATAGTAGTAATTATGGGAAGTTTTCCACATAACATAAGACTAAAGAATGTATGTATTTTTACCCGACTGCGCGACAGCAAAGGCAGGTGATTTTGTTGAAAATATATTTACTTTTTTATTTATTTTTTTACTTTAATTATGCATAAACGGTCTTGCATCAATTACAATAATCAAAGATACAGTAATAAACATAAAATATATAGTGAATTAGACATATTTCATGAATCTCTCTCGCAATGCTTCAGGCATACTAATAAAATCTATTTCCAATCATCCGCAAACAGATCATAGTTACATACAACTGACATGATTATTGTGGGCAAATAATAACAGTTTTCCTGAAGTAATAGGTACATTAGGTTTTTTGGTATACTTGTAAACTTTTGCACAATACTTGTATTATGCGTTTACGGTGAAGGTAAACATCGTGAGGAAATCTGCAAACCAGAGAGGACTCCAAAAAAATTCTCGCCTTCGACCTTAACCCTTCTCATTCTGACAAGAGGCCCGTGCCCAGCAATGGGACAGTAATGTACTTATTCTTCTTCTTTTCGTGTGGTTAGTGACTAACCTGGTATCAGAGTTTATGCCTATGGTCCTCTGACTTGGCTTGACATGCCGTCGAGAAATATCTCTCAGGTATGCCGGTTTCCTCACGATGTTTTCCTTCACCGTTTTTGAGCAAGTGATAATTATAGAATACCCACATAAATTCGTAAAGTCAGAGGTGCGTGCCTTGGGTTCGAACTCGAGACCTATACTTGGCAGTCCGACGGTCACACCACTAGGCTATGACTGCTACATTCTATGGTATGTTTAATTTCAACATAAATCTACAAAATGCAAACAGAGATAAAACTCAAATGAATCCAAATAATTCTAAGAGCAACTCACTAACATACATAGGAAATGCGTTTCATGAAAATCCCCGTCATGTATTCGTGCTAACTCTGGCAGTTTCCATTATGGCGCCGGCAGATGGCGCCTCGCTGATGTATAGTTCGGTATTTTAAACTGGAAACTTTTTGTTCATCGCACACAGTTTGGAACCTTTCAGCTACTATTTTGGATATTTTTGATGGTATTGATAGAGCTTTTAATATTGGAATAAGTAGAATGTTACTAGTGCTTTATGGAAATTTGGTGGTGGATAAAAAGTATAACTATAAACCGTTGTATAAAATAACAAACATAACATCACGCCTTGTATGCCCCGAAGGGTTCGGCAGACGTGTTTTTAGTACACCCTTGTTTCGCCAGTTATGTACAAGTCCCACCTAATACGGGCGAACCTATTGCCATAAACTGGGTACAAATCCAGACACCGGGCTGCTACTGAGGAATTCCTAATGGAAAAACCCAATAACACTGCCCAACCCGGGGATCACACCCAACACCCCATGCTCAGCAGTCGCGCTTGCGACCACTAAACCAATAAGGAAGTCTATAAAAGTTGTATAAAATATGAGAAGCAAAAGAGGATAATCCGTCTACGTAGACTACGTTGGTCTGGGAGTAAATAGGTTAAGAAGGACCAAAAAGAAGATAAGGCTAAGGGGTGATTTCCACTATACGGCTCGCATCGCATCGGATCGGAATGGATACGAATGGATGCGGCGACAGCCGATCGCGTCCGGCAGGATGTCGACGCATACGATCGACTGCGTACCGTCGCTTATGAACGTATCCGTTTCTGCGCCTAGTCAAATAGTTTAATTCCTACTAGTAAAGGATCCCACTATAGAACGACCTTCACCGAGCTGGTTAATGGATGAAAAGTATTATATATCAAATAAAATTTATGGCAATAAATATATTGCAAATGGGTTGACTAAAAAATTTCAGTCCAGAATAGGATTAATAGTTTTTTTTTAAAGCCTTCGCTTGTATGGTTAATAGACAAATTCCATACCAATCGAAAGTATGAAGCCTATAGATTATGCAAACGTTAGGTTGACTATTTTTTTCCCGTCGCAACTCTTGGGTAGGCAGGTATAAACACAGCATTTAAAAAAAACAATAAACAAACTATAACATACATACATTCACGGCTTTAATACCCGAAGGGGTAAGCGGAGGGGTTCTTCTATTACAGGAGTCTGTACACTCACGTTTCGCCTGGCGAGCCTATTTCCATTTTTCGGTTCGTCGCCTCTTACGACTCGTTTGCCCGGCAACGGAGAGCAACTGTATCCTTAATCCGTCCCCCCACAGACAAACTGTATATTAAATTAAATAAACTAAACACACGTAACTTTGAAAACAACAACAACTTTTCACAAGCAAATGATTTACTAGCAACTGGCAACAACGTGACCGCTAGCAAAGAGCAAAGTTTAAATTGCATATGTAGATTTGATCAGGACACCTGCATTTACAACCCCCCGGGACCAGGTCAATGTGCACTGTTTACTGACTAACGAGGGTCTGGGGATGGGAGCAAGACCTGGGAATGAAGTATGTTTAATGCTAATAGAAACCACTGTAAATCATAATGAAGATAATGTCGGTTTAAGAGGGAAAAATGTAGATTAAAGATCAAAATCAAAGTTAAGTGACTGGAAGATTCTAACTATCTGGTGAAGCAGTTAAAACTAACAGCATAACATAACATCACGCCTGTATTCCTCGAAGGGTTGGGCAGAGGTGTATAGTAACACCCTCATTTCGCCGTTATGTTTAAGTCCCATTTAATAGGGGCGAGCCTATTGCCATCAACCGGTCACAGATCCGAACTCCGGACTGCTACTGAGGAATTCCACACGGAAAAACCCAATAACACTTTGCCCGACCTGGGGATCGAACACAGGACCTCACGATGAGCAGTCACGCTTGCCACCATTAGACCAACGAGATAGTTAAAACTAACTGAAAATACACAGAAATGTTTTCTGTAAAAATTAGGCCAAGAGATGAATGAATTGTTTGCATTTATACTCCATTTACGAACTTTGCTTACCTATCCTTTCTTTGATGGACCAGCTGTATACAACGTGTTACATAATACCTTATTATTACTGTAAATAATCAAGTAGTCTTTTATGGTTGTTGTTATTTACCTCTCAGAGCAAATTAGGTAAGAATGTAAATAACTTTCTGGGTAGTCTACTCTTTAGTTTTATGTTTTCAGGGTTGCGTTTCAATGATGATTATTTTATCTTTTATCCAAATTCTTTCTTTTGGTTCATACTACGGTTTTCATTATGGCAATAGACTCTTTACAAGGGACCTTTTAACCCCCTTTCGGCTTTAGGGGTATTTTTGTAACACATTGTATAACGAGTAGAATATTGATTTACCTTTTGATGGTAAGTTTTTCATATCAGCACTTATTATATTGTTGAACCCGATGATTACCAAAACGTTTTATTTTGTTTGCCGTAAGAAACATTTTACCTTTTAACGTTGTGTTGATGATGTTATGTTGCATGCCATACCTGTAACAATAAAGAAAAACAAAGATGAATAATAAGAACATGTTACTAACAACACACTTGTCAATTGTTCTATGAATAGACAAACAATAATTAATAAACATACTACATTCCCAAGGAGGGTTGATGTCAGGCAGGCGGCCGGTCATAAAAAAATAAGCCAAAACCTCTAACAACATGGATTTATGAAATACATGTTGTGCCGACCCCACCTAGTGTGGGATAAGGGCAGAAAGAAGAAGAAGAAGAATTAATAAACATACTACACTCATCTGGGTTCAGTTGAAAACCAGCGTCAGGCACTAGTGGTCTGACATTTATGCTGAACTGAACCTATTTGGTGCAGCCGCTAGACACACAGATACTTTATTTTATGTTTATTTTTTATTTTGTTTTGTCTCATATGAATTTTTTGTCTGTGTGTCTGACTGCTTTCGTGCCAAATAAATTTCTTTCTTTCTATCTTAAACGAGAATAATTATAAGATGATAGTTAAAAGTACAATATACAAAGTGGTGTTTTTTAACTGCACCTGGAGGGAAAGTGCTGTAAATACTAGAGATAGTTAATTTGACTCAAAAGAAAAAATCCCTTATCTTTAAAAAGAAGCAAAGCTGCATTCAACGATTTTTGAAAATACGCTTGCCACACCCGCTTGCCGGTATAGAAGCGGCTAAAATCAGACAAAATAACATCCTGTACTTTTATGGCATCAATCGATAGGGTCAATTATAAGGATCAAATATCTCTAATAAACATGGTAAATTAAATGAAAGGAAAACCATGAAATCTAAACTTATTTTAATTAAACGAAAAATAAAACGAATAAAATTAGCTATCTCCAGTATTTAGAGTACTTTCCCTTCAGGTGTGGCTAAAAAATTCCAGCCTGTATAATATATAGATAAATTACAGACTGTTTTAAAAACTAATTCCTCCTGCCTATTCAAAGATTATTTCACAGATATATAGAATACTAGCTGTGTCCTCAGGGCTCCGCCCGTAGCCTATGTTACTCATTAATAATGTAGCTTTCTAACGGCAAAAGAATTGATTAAATCGGTTCAGTAGTTTTTAAGTTTATTCGTAACATACAAAAATACAAATCATTCCTCTTTATAATATTAGTATAGATGAAGTTTTTCTCAAATTCAGCTGCTCTTCTACAAAATAAGAAAAAGTCTATAAAGTTGTTATTCAAAATCAGAATTTCTTTTGATACATACTGAAGAGGAATGTATGTACCCAGTTAGCAAGTAGTTAGAGTAAACTTTGGCAAAGGAAAAACTCCCAGAGGATCCTTTTAATCAGTAATTCAGATAACTCGTATGCGAGTGTCCTTTTTAAACAGATTTAGCTATAAGTTTTTTATCAATATATGTTCGGTTTTATAAGAAAAGACTTATAGAAGGTCATAGGGAGACTATTTCCAAGTAGTGGGACAATATAGGTTAAATAAACAACAGTATAATGTAAAAATGCTAATTAAAATATGAAGAATTGAGTAATTCTATTTTACCAGGAGAATATCAGGTAGCTTATACAATTTACCGTCCGTGGTATCCCCAAATTTTCAAATTCTATTACTTTGTTACTGGCAGTTACGCTTGCATCAATAAAAGTCAGCATTAATAAAATAAATAATACGTATTTTTTTCTCAAAACTAACGGACGAACGTGGCTGTGACGTCAGCTGTCAATAACAATGTCGGCCATCTTGCTTTTAATCAATCATGTTCCTGCCAAATGGGACTGATTCGTTTTCAAACGGATTTTTCTGGTATTTTTCTGTATTTGCTGTTGGGGTTCGATTGGATTTTGGATATAACAATATTAACGTAGATGTGTTTTTGTCTTAAAGTTCATGGCTGGTCTCATATTCATCAATTTTTAACAGGTTAACTTAACAGGCAACGATCTTGTCTCATCAAGAAATCCGTACATTTCCCATTTAGCTAAATACAATAATTTCATTAAATATCCGAACACATTTGGAAAATTTCAATTTAACAACAATGGTAACGTTCACGCAGGCTTGCACGTAGATGGTGCCACGGAGCGTCATTAGTGGGTCGCACTTCCGGTTCCGGTGGCTCCCGCCCCGCTTCCGGCCGCCCGCCCCATTGTGGCGAAGCACCCCGATTGTTGCTCTTGTTTTTCAGACATTTTAAATGTTATTTTTATGTCATTATGGTGTTAAATACTTAGGTGATGATGGAATTGAGTTTTTTATTTTCATTTTATAATTGAAAACCATAGTTTCGAGGCTAATAAGATATGCATTTACATAATTATAAGGTAGTAGGAGACCACAGACGTTAGTACATAATATTTTAGGCTCAAAAACCAAAAATACTCATTGAGCAAAAAATTTACCAGCTTGCGTTTTGGTCTCTTAACATCCACAACGATCAATGAGCGTTTTTGGTTTTTGGGCTAAAGATATTATCAAAATACCACGTGGTTCCCAAACTAAAATAGGCTTTTTGTGGGCGTAGTAAAATAATAAACTGTTATTAGGAAATATAAAATTTTCAGAGAATATTAGTTGAGTGTATGACTGCTTATAGCCTTCGAAGATGACAGGTAGTAACAGGTTGCAACTGACATATCGACCTATTTCCTGAAATGTCACCCACAACTGTCACCGGAAGTAGAGGGAGCCATCTTTTTCATAACCGACTTAGGAGTGAGGCAAACTACTGGGACGTTACGTAAAACTTAATTAACACCCATATACGCTTCGTTTAATATATTAAAAATGAGATTAAAATGTATATATTATTGTGAATTTAATAATCGAATCGATTTGCCATGCGTTTCAATGCGTACAGAAATAAGGTTTAAATAGTAGAAGTGTTGTTGGAGCTAGTCATCTTCGGTGAGTTGGGCACAGCTCGCTGTTGGGTCCAAAATTCAGGGTCCAAGTACTATGGTGAAGATCAAGAGGAGCCTATGGCTTCTCTTCCTATTGGCTGTTGTGGTCACAGCTCGACCCGATAGCGGTAAGTCGTTTTTGCTTTAACTACGTTTTCTAAAGAATTGATAGGAGAAAAAGTGTTTGGTTGCGTCAGCTATTTAAAAAACATACTCGGTCCTAATGAGAATCATAAATCTACAGACCATTACAGCCAATTATATCTTCAGCTTTTTAGAGTAATGTTTTTATTTAATTTTTTTTATGAAAATCTTTTTTTATGACGGGGTGACAGCTGAGCTTCAATCCACAGCAGAGAGCTTAGAGCTCCGATCGGGAACACAGTTGCTCTTATCAGCATCTCAAGAATCAGGTAAAAACTATAATTATTAGCATCATGTGGTGTCAACCCATATCACATTTTGTAGAACACCACTACTTCACCTGAGTTTGGCACGCAATCTTGGAACAACAAAGAAATAAGGATTATATCGGTGACCTGTCCAGCACCAAGGAAATTCAGAATGAAATAATCTTACGTGTACAGAGCACCGTAATAATGTTGAAAATGATAAAGTGATTCTAGACGTGACTAAGATCAGATTTTTGATCCATTGTCTTAGAGGCGTCTATTCTCGTGACTTGTACAGCCAATCCATGAGTAGAAGGATCTTCCGCATGATCGGCAGGTGAAATTACTACAAGACAGCATTACCCTAACGACAAAATATTGTATATTGTATAACCAACAACACTAACACTTCTAGATACTATAAACTACTTTCCACCTAATGAACATTTTATCGTCTGCAGATGTAACAGTAGAGTCCAGTCAAGAGGACTCAGACTCCGAGGAAGCTCGTATGTTCAACCCCGATGCTCTGATCAGCTTCAATCCAGGTATTTCTAGAAAAAACATGAATGAAAACGCGCTCGAAAATGAGGAAATTCTGAGGAATAGAGAAAATGTTATAAATATACCCAGTCTCTAAAGAGTCACGATTTTGTTTTAGTTTATTAAACAAAATTATGTAATTCAATACAAGATAGTTACTTCACTCTGAAGATCCTATTGTCATTCTCTTGTCATGAAACAATAAATTTCATAAGAAATATTTTCCTGCGTTTGAGACATTTTGTAATTTTTAGGTCTTCCAGAGCCAATACACAAGTGTCATGGGGAAGGTGAAATGTACTATGAGAAGAGAGGCGAAGTGTGCTACGTCTGCGCCTGCTTTTCATCTATAGGACTACTTTACTCCAAGTGTGCAGCTTGCAACCAGTGCCTACGTAAGCAACCGAACATTACTTATTTTGCAGAAGTACCATTGACAGGTTCTACAAGTTGTGGGGTACATTACATAACCATACATTGATTTTTCACAGAGGAACTGCTTCCTGTACCTTTACCTCCTCGTCCAGGTAAGTTATTGCTGTTATATCCAGACAATCTTGTCGTATTCTTGTCTTAAGTCTGGTCGTTCTACTTTGTGCTTCAAGCCATTTGATTATCGAGTTCCTATCACAATTTTTTGCGCTAGTCACGGTATTATCATAAAATTTTTGGGGTCCACCAAATGTTCTATTTTTGTCAACACTGTTTTGATATACGATAAAATTGTGTCTTGTTTTTTCCAATCCAATTTGAAATAAGTTATTGTTGTGTCATGCTGATTACTTAATACCATTCAAGGCTTGTAAGCAATCAGACCATAGGTTTTAACCTATAGAAGGTTGTCAAAGACTAAATTTATTTTTCACAGCTCACCAAATACCAATACCTCCTGAACCTGGTTAGTGGCATAACTATGTAGCTATTAATTCATTAGGTATGACCAAATACACGTTTTAAGGTATTTTGGTCGTAGTCGCACTTATACAGCCATTAGTGAAATTTTTAATCTCAAACATCTCTAAAATATATAAAAGTGATAAAAACAATTTAATACTTATTTTCTCAATCCACACTTTAGTAACCCCTAATAAACTTTCAATTATAAATACACTGTTTAGGTGAATTATAAAAATATTAACATATTTTTTAACCAATATAGCTCCAGAAATTCTACCGAGTCCTTTACCAGGTAAATTACTTTTGGGTAAAAATATTAAGTACCTTATCTAGTTTCTTCACGTTTCTCTACTGCAGTGCACTCGATGCATTCGATCTATCGTAAATGCCTCATCGTTGACATATTATATTTTCTGCGTGTTTTTTAACAATAAAAAGCTGCCGTGAGCTTTTTGTAAATAATTGGGTTCCAAGTTAAGAGTATTTTGATTATCAGTCATGCGACAGACGTGACCCGCTCACCGCTCAATTTTACTTCAGTTCAAATATCCATAGGATGTGAATTATTTATTTTGGAGTATACTATTTTATCTTTCGTTTATTTGAAAATCTAATAAACTGTATTCGAAGACTCGCTAGATGTCATGTCAAAGTCTAGCCATATATTCACTTGGTCTTCGTTTAAACCCAAGTTTATACATAGAAATCAAACTGAGATTATTTTTCAGAGCCTCTTCCGTTACCACTACCGTTACCGCCGCTACCTCCTCCGCAACCAGGTATATAGGATTTACTAACTTACTCCATAATTTTTGTATGGATTTTAAAGCATATTCAGTTTAAATGTTAATATATAGGTAATTAGATTCTTTACAAAGCAAAATATTTCGGCTAAATAATTTTCAATAAGGCTGACTTATTACTGATTTTATTAACATTTTTTTTTCTGCGTTAGTTCCAGAATTTATAATCTTTCCACCGATTCCAGGTAATTTGATAGTATTTTTTTCTGATTACTACATAACATCACGCCTGTATTCCCCGAAGGGTTGGGCAGAGGTGTATCGTAACACCCTCATTTCGCCGTTATGTTTTAAATCCCATGTAATAGGGGGCGAGCCTATATAATTAATTATTCCTAGAAACTAATCGTTGATTAAATATTTGTCGTTCATATTTCGTTTGTTCGTACGATCAACTAATGATTACCATATCATAACTTATTATTGTTTTGGCTCATAGTCAACATAGTCTTTATTGCATTATACTTTTTCACAGAACCTCTTCCGTTACCGCCGTTGCCTCCAATACCAGGTACATTATTAAATTATAGGAAGACTATATTATACTGTATAGGGCCATTCTTTACAACGTTTACAATTATTTACTTAAATTCTAATTTGAACAACTTCTACTTTGAATTAATTTATTGCCGTCGCCATTTTTTCGCGCGGGTTGTAGTGATTTCGTAGCCCTTGTCGATTTTCTATTGTGTGGTTTACACTGCTCATAGTTTCTAGTAGATTTCGCGTTTGGACTTTTGATTTTTTATCAAAGACTAGGCTTATTTTTGTTTGCATTTTATTTTTCACAGAATTTCTGCCAATACCCCCTCCTCCAACGCCTCCGCAACCAGGTATATAAATACTAAGGGTCTTTTTATAGCTCTAAATTTTACTGTATATGAATTCAAATTACGAAAAACGTATGGAAGGTTAATTTTTTTTGTTCTGCATTTGTTCCAGAAATAATTAATCCACCTCCAGGTAATTTAATGGTTCGTCTTGTCTCTAATGTCTTACATTATTTGGCTTCGCTAGTCACTCCGGCTTATTTCTTAATGAATTCTTCAAGATAGTCTTCCCTATTCCCGTGTGGTCAGTCACGGTGTCTAGAGGGTGTATTAGGTATAGATATATTTTACCCTTTTTCGCAGAACCTTCGCCGGTACCACTTCCACTACCTAGTATATTATCTAATCAGTTAGCATGACATGGCGTGGCCTAACGACTGTATATTATGCCATAAATTGAACAGATTCAGAACTTCCCAAAATCCTTATATGAAATGCAGACCAAGGCGAAAGTCCGCGTTAGCGTCTTCCACCTATTTTTTTCGTATGGGTAGCTTAACATTATTCTATGTTGAATAGGATGCCGTAACTTAAATATGAAGTCCTGCTCCAGTATTATACAAATATCCGGTATATCGTCTTCTTCTTCTTCTCCCTGCCCTTGTCCCACACCAGGTGGGGTCGTCACAACACGTATTTCATAAATCCATGTTGTTAGATGGTATATACCTATATGTTATCCGTTTTATGTGAATCATGAGCTTTGATTTTGGTTCGATAGTAGGGTAAAAATTTTAGTATTTGGGTTGTCGTAAAAGACTTAAGCTTATTTTGGTTCTCATTATGTTTTTTCACAAAACCTCTACTATTGCCCCCACCTCTATTGCCTTCAAATCCAGGTATATTATGAAATCCCGTTGCATGACGAAATAAGGCTTTATGGACCTAATTATAGCGTTAATTGAAAATAGAAATACGAGCTGAAACCTTAATTATTTTGTTCCGAATTAGTTCCAGAAATAGAAATAATTATACCTCTAGTTAGTTTAGAGAAATTTGATTAATTATGGCTTGCCTTTTTCCACTGGTATTTTCATCAGTCGTCTTGCCCTTCGATTCATTCTACTCTTTATTGTATGCTTTAGGTTTGTTTCCATTATTATCCATGCAGTCCACCCCAGCTCTGCAACCCTCTTGTCAAATTCTATTTCATAAATTATTTGGCTTATACATATATTATAGATATGTTTTTCATTTTTCACAGAACCTCTGCCTCAAATACTTCCACAACCAGGTATATTATAAAATCACTACACTTGATAACATGAATGGCCTTTACGGCTCTGCTTTGTCGCTTGAGAACGTTCGAAATTTCTTATTCACAATGGAGATACTGCCTGAAGTTTAGTGCTGATTTTTCTAGTAAATCATTTTTATTATACTTTTATGCTTAAAAAAGCAGTTTTACAAGTCGGTTTGTTTCTTTTTAAACTAGATGGTCTCGGTTTTCCTATTTGACTACTTCTGAGAAGATACGCCAAAACAAACTCAGTGGTTAAGGTCTCTTTTGAAGCCCAGACATTTTTTCTGTAGCAATAATTTGTGTGAGGACTATGCAGAGCAAGGACTATAGAGTGCACGTGTACAGCGAAGTACAATATGCTCTAAAGAACGATAGTTTTTCCTCCCTGGAACAACGTGTGAACCTATGTGCCAATATATTTTTTGCTCTTATTGCTCTCCGCTCTCGCTCAATGTCATCATTGTCCCTGAGGCCAGTCGTATCAATGTGGCCTAAGTATCTGAATTATTCCACTCCATCCAAGGCAACCCCGTTAACTTTAACGTGGCAGGCTGTGTGGATGTCTTGTAGAGTTACGATTCGGCGTTATTTCTTGTTTCATAGACTACCTTACCAGTGATAGATGAAGTTCAATTTTATTCAAATTCAATTTAGCGAAAGATTCTGGGTTACAATGGTACTTCGAATTTTTCAATGTCTGTTTCTCTATTTCCATTTAATGTGAATCTTAAGGTCTTATTATATTATTACCACAGTTCTCTAGCAGATCTTGAGGTTGGACTTTTGGGTTAAACCCTAAGCTTATTTTTTTGTATTTACTTTTTACAGAACCTCTTCCATTACCTCCGTTACCTCCACTTCCGCAACCACTACCAGGTATATTATTCATTCATTTAGCATGACAATTTATACGTGCTTAAGGCTCTATTGTATTTTTCATAATTCATAATCTTAGTTAAAATTAAAATGATTTTTTTTATTTTTTTATTAGTTCCTGAAATATTAATAGTGCCGCCACCGTTCCCAGGTAACTAAGAACGACTTTTTTTATTTTACTATTATTTTTCCATCCGTGATTTTCATAAATTCTTTTTTAACCGGTTTTGTCATATACTTCAAAATTCTATTAGGCTTCAAGTTCCTCTTCTACCCCAGTTTTATTTTGTCTTCAACTGTGTTATAAACCCTTTTCTCATTCTATTTTTCTCAAAGAATGTTTTCCAATGCCCTAATAACCTCTGCAACCAGATGATTGTTAAATAGAACCTGCAGAGCCTCATTTCTTAGACATATCGTAGATTGAATACAAAAACATGAATACAGAATTTACTCCAATCCTTGTTTGAAAAAGATAAAAAGCTAATGTTAAACATTCATTTTTTCTGAAGAATCTTCCACTTATCTTCCTTCTGGATCTTTTGAGGTTATGCGATGTCGAAGGCACTGTCGAGTTTCACTATATTCTCTATTTTTAAAGCAACAGAGTTGTCGTATTCACTTTCACTTCCGAGTGACATGCGTTTGGGTCACTACATTACTTTTAACGATATCTACTGTTGTTTACTTTGCTTGAGTGGAACTTTACGAATTGCTTATGATTCTTTGGTAGACTTGAGAGTATAATTTAATTAAGGATGTCGTTAAAGACTAAGTTTAATTTTTTTTCATATTGCAATTATTCACAGAGCCTCTTCCGTTACCTCCGCTACCACAACCAGGTACTTTATTAATTAAGTAAACGTAATCATATAAAGGACGTATGCACTTCTAACTTAAAATTTATTAAAATCCTGCTATCGATTCTGCTACCCTCCATTATAACTTTCTACAAATCCTTATTTTACATTGGTACATTTATATTTGAATAATTTTATTTTTCCATTATTTATACCATTTATTTTTGACCATGGTCGATATCAATGTATCTTTCTTTGCAGTGATCGAACCTATTCTAATTCCGTTACCTCCGATACCAGGTATGTGGTTTTGTGAAATCACTTTGTATAAAAATGCATGAGATATTATTTTTATAAAATTTTTGAAAGCCGGTAAAACATTTTTAGTGTAAACATGAACCAATTAGAACACAGTAAACAGCTAGGCCATGTCCCTTTGTTAGAAAAACATGTTAGGTTATTTCTGACAAAAATATGGTTGCAGCAAACTCAGCTATAGGGTTTTAAATTTTTTCTGGGTAAGACAGACTATCTCCTATGAAATGGTATTTAAAATCCTCATCGATCAACTGTAGTTGTACAAGAGGACACCTCTGTCTAACTTTTTGGGGCGGAAAGGCGACGGCTATATTTGTTTATACCAGTCTTACGTAATTTTATTGAAGGCATATACTTTGACACCAGAAACAGATCTCCCAATATTTGCTTTCTCATAATAATTTTTCAATTTATTTAATTTTGAATTGAAATAATATTTTTATGTTTTTTTTATTGTAACAATAGATATCCCTACACCACCGCCACCAGGTATATATCCGTTAAACATAACTATATATTTAACTATCACTGCAAATACATGCAATACTAATTTATTCTAATGTAATATTAACAGAACCAGAGCCAGAACCAGGTAATAACTTTATTTGAATAAATTATCAATTAATTTATTGCAGAGATACGTAAATTTCCTTAACACAGATATAGTTTTATCAGTTTTAAGAACAGCAACAGAAGATATTGAAATCTTTATTTCAAAACGTTGTTGTGCAGTAAACGGTTTTCTCAAAGCCTGTCCCATCCCAACTATAAGATGTTAAGATTAACCTGTTCAGTATAATCACGTGCTAAGAAGTTTTATTTGTTTTCGCAGCTCCGTTGCCGGCACCGTTACCTCTTCCGCTGCCGTTCCCGTTGCCCTTACCACCCGCGCCGCAACCGGAACCATTTTATCCTCTGCCCGAACCTCTGCCTATACCACTACCACCACCCGCACCGGCGCCTCTACCTCATCCACAACCGGAGCCAATACCATATTGTAAGTATTTTTCCGTTCAATCCAATGACTACAAAATATGTTATTATATGAACCCAGCTTATTGAAGTTCAGTATATATCTGGACATGTAAATGATTTCACGCTTGTGATTCATCATGTCAGCCTAAAAACGTCCATTGCTGGGAATGGGCTTTCCAATGACCGCAACAATGAAAGGTTAAAGGGAACATTGCCATAATAGCTTTGCAGATGTGCTCGCAGTATTTTGTTTTGGACGCTGCTGCATCATCCTACTGAGATGCATCGCTTATGATTTCTGGCGTTTTAAGACAAAATAATCATGTGTCAAAGCATTATTTGAAACTACATCGTAAATAAAACAAAACATAATTAAATTGTACCGACATGGTACCAGCCTACCAACTGCTGATATTTAGGAAACATTAAAATCAGATCAACATGAAAGTAAAAATAACAACAATACCTTATTTTGCTTTCCTTAAAGTCCGTAAATGAACTATATTAACTACTAACGCACTTAATTGCGTAACAATTACAAACTTTTCATCATTGAACACGTTAGAAAAGCTAGGATAATCTAAGATACTAGGGGTTGATTTTCATTCAATAGTAATTTTAATGTTAAAAAAATGACAAAGGCCGTCCATCTTCACAATAAAAATTTAATATTTTCATACACGAAATATTGCATAAATGATCCTCACATTAATCTCCGTGGATTCTCTAGGTCCACCATTCCAGGTGATACCAGGACCACCGCGTCCGTACCCAGTACCGGTACCAATACCAGGTAAACACATCTTGATACCTGTACCCGTTCCCGTACCGGTACCTGCCGAAAAGATCTACATCCGCGGCCCGTCTGTACCCGTAGCAGTGCCAGTAGAGAAGAAAGTACCAGTCCCATACCCAGTCGACAGGTAAGACCTCGTCTAATAACGTAATAGGACTAGAAAATAGCAACAAAGCATTTCTTTTTCTTTTATAAAAACGTTGCCCCACACTAGGATTTCTGCTGTGTCGTGGGTGCGTTTACAGACACAAATCTAACATGCACAAACGCCCAGACCCGGAACAACTATTTGTGGGCCATACAAATAATTGACCCGTGCGGGAATCGAACCCACGACCCGTAGCACAGAAGCCAATCGCTCAGCCACTGCACCAAACGTGTCGTCAAAAGAAGTTCGAATTTCGAAGTTTACCATGCAATATGGTTAACTAAAATATCTTTTAGCCGTGCTGACTATAGAATTCTACACCCTGCGTGATCCGACATGCACTTGGCCGGTTTTTTTTTATAGTTAAAGCATAGCATCTATTGTTTTTTAATTATTCAATTGTTCCTTTATCAAACAGGCCGTATCCAGTAGCTCAACCAGCTAAGTTAGTGCCAGTGCCGTTCCCTGTCATAGAGAAAGTTCCAGGACCTGAGGTACAAGTACCAGTTCCAGTACCATCGCCTCCAATACATGTGCCATACCCAGTGAACCACTACTACACAGTGCCTGGCAAGGACAGAGTCGTACCAGTTCCAGTACCAGTGCAAGTACCAGGCGGTAAGAGCTCAATTTTAAAGAGAATAGGAAAACTTGTTACATTGATAAATAAATCATAGCCTTTATCTTTAGAAAACAGATTTTAGTAAGAACATTGATGACTATAAATTGATTTCAAATGTCGAAAGAGAAATAAACAAAAGACCGAAAATTTAAATCTTCAGTATTTTTGTCTGTTTTACGACAAGGATCGAACAGATTATCGTCTTCTAATGATTATTATCTATTTTATAACACTTAGTTATGCTTGACTCAATAGTTTCATTCGTTTTGCAGAAACCAAGTACTACCCCGTACCGGTCATCCTCTATGTAGGTAAGAAACATTTTATACGTTTTCACTCATTACAGACAATGATTTCTATTATCACGAAAATGCCCTGCACCTAAAACCTTATTCAGCTAGTCAGTTTCAGTTTAGGTATTTATTTAAGATTTTAAGTGCAATTCAAATTCTCGTATTTTATGAGACGTCCTACATAATAATCATAAATGTAATAAGTATGTAATTTTTTAATAATTATGCAACCGAGAAAACGTTGCCTTGTTGGTCTAGTGGTCGCAAGCGGGACTGCTGAGCATGTGGTCCTGGGTTCGATCCCCAGGTCGGGCAAAGTGCTATTGGATTTTTCCATTAGGAATTTCTCAGAAGCAGCCCGGTGTCTGGATTTGTGCCCGGTTAATGGCAATAGGCTCGCCCCCTATTACATGGGACTTAAACATAACTGGCGAAACTAGGGTGTACTAAAACGCCTCTGCCGCACCCCTCCGGGAATACAAGGCAATTTCAAGATTTGATAATGTTTCCTTCCGTTCCTTCTTAAATACTAATTGCATGCCAAATATCAAGTTTATAGGGCTGCTATTGTAATTTGGAAATTTAGTTTAATAAGTACATAATTTTCAGACTTTTGCTCTCAACTATAAAAACGATATAAGGGGCTTAAAACAGCCTCAAGTTGCTTAGAGAAAAGGATTACGACCTTGCCTTCTCGATATGGACGGAGGCACTGACGTGCCCTGGATATCAGGATTTTTTATCCAATTTCCGTAGCTTCAGATCCAAGAAATATTTGTCCTTCTTTATTTATTGCTGATAGATCTCAAGTCTGGCTCGTAACTTCTATCACAGGTGAACATGGACAGAAATTATAGATATTAATATGTTTTTCAGCTCCTGAATGCAGAAACCATAAACCATTAGTACCATTCCACTCACCGACGGAACCATGCCAAATTAGTGTTTGCAAGGTCGTTTACAACTATGTCTACATTGAATCACACCCTGACTCCTCATGCGTGGGTAAGTTCAACTACTTAATTTTATAAATGACATTAAGATTAAAATGTCGAAACCATCGACTTTGTTTAAAATAGATCTTAAAAGGATATAATTACTAACGAACGTTTTGAAATCAAAAAAGTATGAATCAGCAAAAACTGTGTTGAAAATAGCGTTTAGTGAACTAAATTATATAATAATTGATTTATAAGAGAGCTGGATTGAAACGATTATAAAAATATATTGTACTAGCTGTGTCCTCACGGCTCCACCCGTAGCCTATGTTACTCAGTGATAATGTAGCTTTCTAACGGCAAAAGATTTTTTGAAATCGGTCCAGTAGTTTTTAAGTTTATTCGTTACATACAAAAATATAAAAATACAAATCTTTCCTCTTTATAATATTAGTATAGATTAGTATAGATATAGATAAATATAAGACAATAAAAATAATTCAACTATGTATTTTTGGACGTAAACGATCACCATAAAGAATAAAAGATTTGTTTAAAATGACTTAACAACCCAATATGAAATAATTTGTTTCATTTCAGTTTACCAACCGCAACCAGAACCCGTTATATCAAGTGAGTAGAAAATTTTCACAATATGACTTATGTATTATGTGATAATAATTATAATTATGTATCATTAATTAAAATAAAATGGTATTTGATATCATTTGTTATTGTATCAGTGAGCTTACAAAAAAAATAATTAAAATTGAGCGAATTTATAATAATTCGTTTTTTTTTTCAGTTAATCCAGAGAGTGGGTCCAGTTGGAGCTCAGCCAGTGCTAATGCTAACTCCGGATCTAGTGGATACGGCCCCAATGAATGGTCTAATGCTGAAGCCAACGCAGCGGCCCACACCAATAACGGTGGTTTTAATGGATTTTTCCCAGGTTTCCAACCCGGTGACTTCGGTCCTTATAGCTACGGAGGATTATTCCCCAGCGGTTCTAGTGCATCAGCACAAAGTGCAGCAAACATTGCAAATGGAGGCTATGGTAACTTTTTCGCTGGAGGGTTAGACTGGGCTAATGCAAATGCTAATGCTGCAGCCAATTCTGCTGGAAATGCTGCGGCTAACGCAAATGCTGCCGCAAATTCTGGCTACGGTGGATTTGGGGGTTATGGAGGAGATTATTCCAGTGCCAATGCGGCGGCCAATGCTGCAACTAACTATGGTGGTTATGGAGATGCAAGTACCGCTGCCCAAGCTGCAGCAAATGCCGGGTCTAGCTATGGGGGATATAGCATAGCTGATGCTCAAGCAGCTGCTAATGCTGCGTCTGGTTACGGTGGTTATTCTGATGCTAGCGCTGCCGCTCAAGCTGCTGCCAACAGTGCTTCCGGTTATGGAGGGTATAGTGATGCCACTGCTGCTGCCCAAGCGATTGTCAACTCCGGTTCTGGCTATGGAGGTTATTCTGACGCCAATGCTGCTGCTCAGGCTTCTGCCAATACCGCCTCAGGATACGGTGGATATGGGGGCTACGGAGAAGCCAATGCCGCCGCTCAGGCGGCAGCTAACTCTGCTTCTGGATATGGCGGCTACGGCGGATTTAGTGATGCCAATGCAGCTGCTAATGCTGCGTCTGGATATGGTGGCTACGGCGGTTTTAGTGATGCCAATGCTGCTTCTGGATATGGTGGCTACGGCGGATTTAGTGATGCTAATGCTGCTGCCAATGCTGCTTTTGGATATGGTGGCTACGGCGGATTTAGTGATGCCAATGCAGCAGCCAACGCTGCTTCTGGATATGGTGGCTACGGTGAAGCCAGTGCCGCCGCTCAAGCAGCAGCCAACGCTGCTTCTGGATATGGCGGCTACGGTGATGCCAGTGCCGCCGCTCAAGCAGCAGCCAATGCTGCTTCTGGATATGGCGGCTACGGCGGCTTTAGTGATGCCAATGCAGCTGCCAATGCTGCTTCTGGCTATGGTGGATTTGGTTACGGCGATGCTAATGCTGCTGCCCAAGCTGCAGCCAACGCCGCTTCTGGCTTTGGTGGATACGGCGGATATGGTGATGCTAATGCAGCTGCTCAAGCAGCAACCAACTCCGGCTATGGTGGATATGGTGGCTTTGGAGATGCTGCTGCGGTAGCAGCAGCAGCAGCTAACGCTGGGTCTGGCTATGGCGGCCTTGGAGGATCAAGCGCAATATCCCAAGCATTGGCCAATGCTGGCTTCGGTATTCGAAGTGGAGATACAGAAGGAGACTTAGACGTCTCTATATCCCAGGCAGAAGAGTCAGCTGAGGATGCGCCAGCCAGTTCGCAAGAATCTAGAAAGAAACGCAACGTGGAGCATCACAAATCATCCAAGGGCAGTTCCAGAATGAGAGCCTAAGAAAGCGTATCAGGAATTCTGAGTAAGTAATTTGACTAGAGAATATGCTGAAATTAAATACTATTATATCTTTTTGAAAGAACAAGTGGTAATAATAACGGTGTTCTGTCACATAAATATAAAGACAAGAAATTGGTTTTCGGCTTAGTATCAGACACGTACTCTCTTCTCTTGGGGTTCTAAGATAGGAAGCGAATCCAGATTTCTTGTTTATATGAGGTACGCAGCAAGAAACATCACCATAACATGATTCGAATCTCCAAATAATGAATACCTGGTATTAATTAATCATCAACTCAGCCTATCCCAGTCTCCTTCTAGTCAAAAACTTCACCCAAGTCGTGCGGCAATACCCAGTTCTTTTCCACCCGTCTCAGCAATACTAGATATAATAATTCTTCTGAATATACACTTAACAGTGATACTATGACTATCATTTTTGTTACAGACTGAAACCCATCACAATGATCTCTCTACACACATGGCTAGAATTTGGACTTGATTTTGTTTATATTTAAATGAAGCATATAGAAAATGACGAGCAAACTTCATACTTATATGTATTTATAATAAAGCATTTAGTGGGATACTTTTGCATTTTTATTTCAACTTCAAATCAAGATCAAATCTTTTTGGGTAAATAAAAAACTGAACCACTTTTTGCCTCCTCCGTTGAAACCAGAGGTAATTGATTCAAGAAAACTACATCTTAAAATATTTTTTTCCCATCTTTTAATATTTTACTAGACAGTATTTTCTAACTTTTCCCAGCTCATCCATGAAAACAGTATCACTGACCATGGATTATATTATAAAATGAAAGTTAAATTCCTAGCAAAACTGTTTTTGTTAAATGCTGTCTATCAGTGAAAACATTGATACATATTATATGCCCCATACAAATGAGTGATTTTAGGAACTCCTAAAGTTTATAGCACAGATACAAATTTTACTCCTAGTAGATTTGTATTTTGTTCGGATCAGTAATAATAACCAAAGGTTCGCTTGTTTTTCCAACGATGAACCTCGTCGAAGGAAACTTCGTTAGGTCCTGTTTCACAATCGTCGCCTAACTCGGAACTGACATGTCGTTTAGACACTTTCTCCATAGAAAACCGCCAAACCGCCATTTTTATTTAGCAGATAAGAGTTACCCGACGATTGTGAAACAGGTTCTTAGTATAAGAACTTATTGATACACTCCGAAATACAAACACAATAACATTATAGTCCGAACTAGAGTAAAATAATCAGATTATTCAGAATTGAGTTGATGTTATGCCCGAGCCTATATTCATGAGTACTTCTTAAGTAATAAATCAATTACATATACGTCAAACTGACGTCTACAACAGTAAATTATTCTGTAACAAATCGAATCACACGCAGTAATTACATCATAAATCATATTGTACTAATATTAAAACGCCAAATGGTTATCACACAGAATTATAGCATTTCTTATAAATACGTCTGTGTAATGTTTGAGATCATATTTATGGGAATTATCGTTAATGGTAACTGGAAAACTAAAAGTTTAGGGGAATAGTGGAATAAGCCAGGATGCAGGGCGGGGTCATTGGAGGCATTTGCCTCTTAACCTTCCTGTTATCTGTAGGCCGAGCTGAAGAATTAGAAGGTTTAAAAGAATTAGAAGAACCTAAAGAACAGAATCTGAGAAGAGAAATAAAAGAACAGGTAGATTTAAAACAATCAACCGAATCAAAAGCTCCTGATGATCTCAAAAATGGTAAGAATTTTACTTTGCTTTTATTTCAATATAAATTATGATATTTTCTAAAGGTTTTTGATAAGTAACTAATATTAATAGACATGCTACCTTTACACAACAGCAGAACAAAGCCCAAGGCAACGATTTTGAGAGTAAAAAAGATTACCATTACTTAGTTATAATATTCCGTTAATAGAAAAAAAAACTATTTAATTGTAGTCTTTTAGATTTAAAATCCTTTTCAGAAATAAGTTTAGTTGTAACTGAATCAAATACCCAAGAAGACGAAGAACGATCGGGGGCGATGGCACATAGTAGTGCACTTAGTTTTGGAGGTAACATTTTTTTTTTGATAAATATCTTGGCTTGAAAGTTCAGACGCATATAATTTATTTATTTATTTATTGACATGCGGTTTTTTAAGCACCAATCGTGAACTGCGTCGAGGTCAGCCTGGAGTAAATGAACGTCGGCGGAAGAGTTTATCTCTTTATAGATCTTCAAATCATCAGCAAAAATAGAGCAATTGCTGTGTTTTACTGAGAGAACTATGTCATTGACGAAGATTAGAAAGAGCAATGGGCCCAGGTGCGAACCTTGGGGCACTCCAGATGCAGAAAAATACACTGGTGACTCATAGCCCTTTACAACCACTCTTTGTATTCTTTCTGTGTGTGTGAGAATATGCATGATCGTATGAAAAATACGCTTTACATTATTTAATATTTCCCAGGTTCATCTTTGGGTAATGCAGTGGCCCAATCAAATGATGGTGGATATTCCTCAGCATATTCTGACGCCTTCGGAGGTTCTGGTCAGTCCAAAGCGACGGCTGTAGTTGGAGCAGCTCAGGCCTCACAAATAAGTCCTTTCAGTCCGGAACTTACTCCTTACATACCACCTGGATCCAGTTTGTCCCAGGCAGAGGCTCAAGCAATCAGTGATAGTGGCAGTTTGTACGGTCAAGGACAGAATTCCTACCCTTACTCTTCACTCTACCCAAATAATTCTGGATCGAGGACAAGTCAAGCTCAAGCTGAAGCTAATAATGGATATTATCAACCAACGCCTATTGTCACACCTATTTTGAATCCATATAACCGAGGAATCACCTCCGCTCAAGCACAAGCTCAAGCTGATAATGGATATTATCAACCATCGCCTATTGTTACACCCATTTTGAGCCCATATAACCAAAGATTGAGCTCCACTCAGGCGCAAACTCAAGCTGATAATGGATATTATCAGCCATTGCCTATGACCACACCCAATGTGAGTCCATATAACCAAGGATTGAGCTCCGCTCAGACACAACCCCAAGCCGATAATGGATATTATCAGCCATCGCCTATGGCCACTCCCAATGTGAGCCCATATAACCAAGGATTGAGCTCCATTCAGGCGCAAAACCAAGCTGAGAATGGATTGTACCAACCAGGACTTAATAGTTCACCTAATTTGAGCCCGTATAACCAAGGATCAAGCTCAGCTCAGGTGCAAGCCCAAGCTGACAGTGAGTCATATAAACCTATACTACCTAAACCTGTTTCGAGATTTTACTCAGAGTCGGATCCTCTCTCTACGTTTCCTCCATCTTACCCTTATAGCCAGGGATCGAGTTCTGCCCAGGCACAAGCTCAAGCCGCTAATGATCTGTATCCATCTATTCCAGTACCGAATCCCACGTTCTCGCCATATGAACGTTTTTTAGTCCCATACAAAGGGTCTAGCTCCACTCAGCCACAAGCCAAGAGTGACGCATATCAACCCATTCCTATACCAAGATCATTTAGCCAAGGACCAAATTCGGCATCTGGTATCTCTTCATCTTACCCATATAGTGGTGTCAGATTCAATTCCGCAGAATCGGAATCGAAAGCTGAAAGTGAGCCGTATCAGCCAATTCTAATACCAGATCCTAACCCTGCACCGTATGATCCTTTTCTCGTTCCATACAGAGGACCTAAATCCACCCAGGCGCAGACCAATAATGAAGCATATCAACCTATTCCATTTCCAAAACCTAATCCTAAACCAAACGAGCCTATCCCCAGACCCTACAGCGGAGGATCGAATTCGGTTTATGGTCCTAGAATTCATTCCGCTCAGGCACAAGCCGAAAGTGTGGCATATCAGCCTATTCCAATACCAGATCCGAACCCTTCGCCGTATGAATCTTTCATGGTCCCATTCAGAGCACCCACCTCCGCCCAGGCAAAAGCTGAAGGTGAAAGCGATGAATATCAACCTATTCCCATACCATACGACCCAAAAACTAATACTCCTTACTCTTCATCCTATCCACATACAATACTCAGATCAGGAGGATTTATTCCAGCTCTAGATGATGATATTAATCCAAATATAAAATCAAAAAGTGGCTGGAATTCATACGAATATAATCCATATCCAACCAGTGGTCCAAATCCTCAGTTGTATCCTTCAGGAGCCGCTGCTGCACAAGCTTATCCTGAAGTTAGACCAGTTGCCAGTGGTGTTGTTAATCCATATAGCCAGGGAATAAGTCCATACACTTATGATTATCCATCTGAATCACCTTATCGACCCGGAGGTTATAACCAGGCAGAAAACGAAGCACAAGGGCAATCTAATATCTTTAACAGTAAGTTTAATATTTATATTCGTAACCATATTCTTTGGAAGACCATTTTGGTGACCTATATTAATACCAACCACGTCATACTTTACCAGTGTGTTTATAAATATATGAACAGAGATAAAAGCTCATCGAAAACATTAAGCAATTAATAACGTTCATAATAAAACTTTCCATTTGTTTACTGAAATATTTCGCATTTCAGGCGGCCAAAGTTCACCGATCGCATTCGAGGGTAATAATTTCATTTATAATAATTAATAACGACATCTGGGTGTGGAATAAAAGTGTTTAATCATTATGGATTGTTTCAGATGCAAAGTCCAGATTAATATTGCCTATTGAGTATGTATTTCCTAATAAAATGCCTGGTAAGTTTATTTAAATAATATTATTTGTATATTCATAATTATATATAATAATAATTATAATATATATATATACAACGTGTCTCGAAACTTAACGTCAAGCAAATGATAGGTCAGTAAATGATGGTTAAGAAAAAAATACAAAAAAAATAGTTTTATTCATTTTTTTTAAACATATTTAATAGTTAGATTTGCAAGGAAAAAAATTATTCATGGTAACTATGAAACTTGAAAATGACCCAAGTTAAAAAAACTGGACTGTCATAAACTGCCTTATCATTTGTGGGACGGCTTGACGTTGAGTTTCGGAACACCTGTATAAAAAAAATCGGTGCAACTATGACAAGTAGGTACTCATTGACGTCCATTTCTTGTCCGAACTGTTTGTGTGACTGCGATTTAAAGAAAACTCTAAAGCATAATTACTTTACTCAAAAATGCTTGTAATGTGGTCATTGTTTTGACAAACTTCTTTGAGCAAAGTCGACCTTTCCGCGCTACTTGAATAGGCGCCAGCAAAGTTGTATGGAATTTCATTGCTGGTGAGTTTTAGCCACCAGCAATTTCCTTTGGAAATCCATTACTGTCGAGTTTTGTTTCAAAAATAGTCTGGTGCAAAAAGATTTTATTCAGAATTTGACTGTGTAGGTACAGGCAGTACAATCATTAAAG
The DNA here is from genome assembly GCA_910594945.2 of Amphipyra berbera. Taxonomy (NCBI): domain Eukaryota; kingdom Metazoa; phylum Arthropoda; class Insecta; order Lepidoptera; family Noctuidae; genus Amphipyra; species Amphipyra berbera. Next base: position 529,023 of record OU343142.1, on the reverse strand, counting down.
ACTAATTTAAAAAAATACTAAAGCCTGGGAAAGAAACAAATCGTTACTTTATTTTTATTTTTTTTAAACGTTGCCCCACACTAGGGTTTCTCCTGTATCGTGGGTGCGTTTACTGACACAAATATTCATATGCACAAACGCCCAGACCCGGAACAACTATCTGTAGGCCATACAAATATTTGTTCCGTGTGGGAATCGAACCCACGACCCGTAGCGCAGAAGCCAATTGCTCAGCCACTGCACCAAACGTGTCGTCAAATTCTTACTATACTAAGCTGGTTTCATTTAAATTACTCGCATTGTTTGAGTAAAGCACTATACAAGCCTTGGTCCGCAATGACTGCGCTGCTGGCCACGCTATGATGGCCTCGAGCTTAGTTTAGCATCGCTCTCGGCCTTCAAGCTTGGTCATCATAGCAGCCCTTGCTGTCCGCGCTATAAAGGCCTCGACCTTCGGTCTCGGCCTTTATTCCAGCTTGTCCATCAAGAGCTGCAATGCTGACTGCGTTGTGATGGCCTGGAGCTGCGCTACACTGCGCTTTCGGCCATCATCAGTGCTGCCAGCAACGCAGTCATTACAGACCGCGGCAGTAATGTACTATTAGCGTTTTGGTACTTTGACTAATTTAAGACTATTAAACTGAAAAAACCTTTAAAAACGTTAACGTTTTTTCAGGAGGAGAAAACACAATACAGTGCTCAAAAGAAAACGAATTCCATCACTTTTGGTCTCAAGCACTCGACTGTCTCGTCTGCATCTGTCTCAATGAGTATGGACTCCTAACACCCGTCTGTGCGAGTTGCGGTGGATGCCACAGCCCTCCACCGAAGCTTCCAGAACCCATTCCAGTACAGCCAGCAACTCCTGAGCCATATGAACCTTTCACGATAATACCTGAACCTTACCCACCCGTCCCTCAACCAGAGCCAAATCAGCCGGAGCCTCTTCCGGAACCATATCAGCCATATCCGCCCAGTCCAGAGTCCTACCCTCTGTATCCAGAACCGATCCCAGCACCATCACTTGGCCCGGTACCTTTTCCAGAGCCTGTCCCGACGTTGCCACCAGTACCGGCTGAAGGTAATAACTGTCTTACACTTATAATATAATTTAGCGTTGGCTTTACTCGTCTTTTGTAAGAGGTAGGAAGTATTTTGAGTACTTAGGTATAAGTGTTGATTAAATTAATTTCTAATTTCTCTGTTAATACTCCTAGTTTAAATAATAGTGCACTAAGTTATCTTGTTTTAGTGACAAGCTTAAGTAAATTCTATTAGTAAATTCTCAAAGTTTGGACTTTTTAATTTACAAAAGTGATTAATGAAGTGATTATTTAATTTACAAAAGCAGTTGTCATAGTCCTATGAGCCGTGCTTTAAGTAAATTAGAAAGTCTAAACTTTCCAATCAAGATCTAGAAGTAATGTTTTACTAATAAATATTAATGATCTCTCTTAACTGATGTTAGTTTGTCGTTTTGATTAATAACTTTACGTTGAGAAAATACTAGAAGTTTTATACTGAAACCACAGTTTTTGTTTAACTCATATTAGTAGCTATGAATATTTGGATATTTATACTTCATGTTCCTAATATACTAAATACAATTTGGTTGTAACTGATGAACTAATGTAATGATGTTATTTTTGCGAAAGAAGTCAACTTAACGCAACTTTCAAAGCTGAATGATTAACATGGTGAGTTTATTTCAAAATCTGACAACACGATTCCATTTCCCAGCAACATGCAACCCTCTGCCAAGTGGAACGCCGTTCACAAACCCACTGCACCCTTGCCAGGTATGCATCTGCAAAGAGTCCTACGTGTCTGGCAAACCTGATGTTCAGATCGAGTGCAAGGACAATCCTCAATGCAGTGAGTAATGTTTGGAACCTCTCTCTATAGGGCACTTAGCACCATAGAAAAATTTGTTAATTGCATATGAAGTTTTCACCGTATTTACAGAATTATTTTTACCATGAATTTATTTTATCTTCCAGTTGCGCCTGACGATGTGACCGCTTTGCGTAAGTGTTTCAAACACAACATCAAATAACTTTGTAACATTAATAATGTTGATCTACATAGTCAATTTATTATAATATTCCAGCACCACTACCAGATGTGCCCGTGCCAATACCGCGTAAGTTCTATTCAATATTATAAAAATGTATGATACTCTCGACACTGATAATATTTGTAACATTTTCATACTAAACCAGAGAGGAAGAGAAAATTAAACAGTTTTTGTAAATTTCATGTCGGATGTGAACCACCATTGCACAGCAGATGCATTATGTCACAATTGTTCACGAAGATCGTTACTCAGTTGAGTATCCCCAATTGCTTCAAGTGAAGTTTTAAAAGCTATAAACTAACTGGAAGGATATTAAATAAGTCGTTTTAACATAAAACCTTAATTTAACACTTCCTCTTCCCCCTTAGTATTCTTTGCTTAGAACTGTGATTCGCAATCCTAGATTCTAGGTTGTATTGGCCTAGTTTTATTTTCCTATTAAAACCTAGATACGCTACGTAAGAACAAGATGGATACTAGCTATGGTTTCCACCAGTCCAGACTGATCACTATACCCATTTACTACCTGCCTGTAAACAGTTTAAAAATGGCCTAACCGCCGATCCTAAAATTGCATAAGATTTGGTTTCATTTCATTCTTTCGAATATAATCTCAATAATTCTTCATCTTTGCAGTACCGATTTGTGAGAAGTTCCCCGAACACGTCCTATTTCCACATCCGACTGATGGTTGCAAGCTATGCAAATGCTCCAAGAATGTATCGGAGTTTGGTGTTCCTGAGCAGCAGCTAACTTGTTATCCACATCCAGATTGCGGTAAGGTTCTCCTCAACTACAGTAATATTTAGGTGTATATCTTTTTGATTTCCTGACTTAGAGATGAATATAGTAATGGTGCCTTAAAAATATTTCCATTCTACTTTTCTGTTTTCTTAAGATAACTTCCTTTGTATTTGTTTCCACTACTGATATTGCATCTATTGTATTTGCAACTATAGTATATCAAACGTATTTGTTCGCAGTGGCAAAACCGGAACCATTCACAGAGCCAGAACCGCCGCTAGTACCGCCGCCTCTACCCATCCCAATAGAGCCTTATCAGCTGAAACCTTTCCCAGAACCAGAGCCTATAGCTCCGGAACCTTTAAGAGAGCCCTTCGAGCTAATGAAGCCGGTGCCATTGCCGGAGATCGTGACGGTGGAGCCTTGTAAGTAATATTTATAAATATTTTTTCATTAGACTGTGACCGGATCTGAATAGCTGCTGAAGACTTAAATGATCGACACCTTTAAGTAATCTACGTCTACTGAATAATTTATTGGCAATAGCCACTCTCATTAGCCAGTGAGTGGTAACTAGATCTATTCTAGAACAGCTTTTTATAGAAAATCTCAGCAACTAATAATATTTAATTTTTGCGCAGTACCGTGGCCTCCTTTAACTACAATTGCACCAGTGACTACACCCGTGCCGACCCTCGCGCTGACCTCTCGACCTGGACCACTACCGGGACCTTCGCCACGTGAGTTTTGTGAATCTAGTCTTGAAGCCTGAAGAAAGGAAGGAAAAACGAAAATACTGTCTAAACATTGATCCAGCTTAGTAATATACGTAAAAACTGTATTTCGCTGTACTGAAGTCTTAACTTTAATATTAAGTAATAAATATAACTATAATAATGTCTTAAAACATAAAAGTACTGAATATGTTAACATAGTAGAGTCAAAACTAACAAATTCTGAGGTATGGTAGAAAATATTTGTTTATTTTTTTGAAAATAAAGTTGTTTAACATATTGTAAACTGATTCACTATCACTTAACTTATCTAAATATTCCACCGTAAACATAACACTCATTGTGTATCCCGAAATCATTCATCCCTTATGACAAGACCTTCATAAACAACATTTCCCCAGATGAGTCCTGCCGGCCGTACCCTCCCAATCAGCCGTTCCAGCATCCCTGGGATGAGTGCCAGATCTGTCTGTGCACTGAGGCCTACGCCATAGGGATGGTCACTGTTGAAGTCAACTGCTATACCAAGCCGTCTTGCTGTTAGTATATTTTCGTATATTTTAATGATTAAGTAGGGATTATTTTGCTTAACATTTTCTTGTTTTTTTTTTCAGGCATTGAACCCCCGGATTCTTTGAAACCAGGTGAGTTTTGCGTATAAGTCATATTTTGAACCATTTCTTAATTTTCAAGTATACATATAATTAATTCTGTTTAAAATCTGCTGTGTTCTTATTCTCAACGTTTATTAGTGCCTTTACGATTCTAATCGCAATTTTAAATTCTAATCTCAAAATACTGAATTCTATTTCAGCAATAGCAGGTAAACTACCCTTTTTCAGGTAAGCATTACGTCATCAAAACTTAACATACCATATAACATATTCATTTTAAAATACAGCTATTCAACCAAAATTTCCATTTCAGATTAAATTCAGCAGTTGAAGATCTCGAATTCAGAGTCCAGCACTCAGTGGCCAGTTGAAAAGTTTGAAAATGCGTGATAACTGTCGATTTTATGCCATCGTTTGCTCGGTCGTTTGCACCCCAACGTGAGTAGAGGGTGGTCGCAGGGGTGACAGAGGGTGAAATAAAAAACTCGTATCAACTGGAACATTAAAAGCAAACAAATAAAGTAAAAATTTACGAGCGGCTGCGACACGCCGTCAAAATTGCAGATACAGGTGACGTAAAAAAAGATGGAATGGGCCCGGCTGGTATCGGCCGGTGAGGATTCAGTGAAATTTTGAAATATCAAAAGCATATTCCAAATTTTCAAACTTCATTATTTCAGGCATAAAAGACGTCAAATATTTCAGCCATGAGAAAAAATATTTTCTACCTAATTTCGTAGAGCACAGACACCATTTTTTACAGAAAATAAAATTAAATCTGGTCTATCTCTTGTTAAATTAAACGTTTCTCCCAAATACATTTATTAGAGAGAAAACAAAGGTTTACCCAAAAATTACGCGAAACGTCCTCTACCCCTGGTAGCACTTTGATAGCAGATAACAAAACAAACAATGGTACATAAATCAATCGTCCTCTGAGATAGCGGTCCCTAATTAGTGGGAGAGCATTGAGGAAAACCAATACGGTGAATCGTTTTGGAAACGCAATAAGGGCGAGGCTGAAACGGGCGATGAGCGCCAATCGAGCAAACTGACGCGCTATAGATTGCCTCTCAAGTGTATTGACACCTCGATGTCCATTTACCGAAGCCACTCACCCCTGAACGTGATAGCGTGAGTGTAATTGTGTTTTCTATTCAGGTGCCACTTCTGTTATCACTGTTTTATTGGTCAACGTAAAAAAACGTTTTATTGTTGATGATTTTTTAGGAGAATACAACGTAAATGTTTTTAGTCAGCTCGGAAACTGTTTCAATTTTATTTGACAGATTTATCTTCACAAATATTTCTGTTTAGGCTACTGCGCCATATTTAAAAGTAGGTATTTCGTTTTTTCTCTTTTACCACGAAGGATAAAAGTAAACATGTCAAACTATCCCCGGTACTTTGTGTAAATAAATACCTAAGTTTTATATATTTTAGCTTACAGTCAACAATATCCAGGAATCAACAACGCTGTCAGCGGCCCCGACATCCAAACTTTATCTGGCGGAGTACCACCTGGTTTCATAATCACAAGCACTTATAGACCTCCATCAATATACCCTTCCTATACTCCACGACCCGTTAACATCTACCCCGGAAATCAGGAGCCTGGTGCGGACGCACCAACACAACCTCAAGGATACGTTCCTTCGCCGTATCCTAGACCACAAAATGATGAGGCTTTTGCCAATCCACCATCTAAATATCTGTACCAACCGAACTACCATCCAGAATATGTAAAACCACAATACGCTGAGTATCCCAGACTACCACCAGTCCCATCTAATACAATTGGACCATACAAACCAAATAGTTACGTATATCCTGGGAATTACCAATATGAACAAGGAGATGCCGTAGAAAACGCTTACCCTGGGCCACGGGGGCATTATCAACCTTATGTTCAGAGGTATCAGGATGTTCCACCACCTAATATGTATCCACCCATGTATCAGAGACCTAATTACGAGATGCCTCCGATGTATCCTCCTGGGCAGGTCAGGGATAGTTATCAATCAGTACAAGGTGGACCAAGTGAGTGTTTTTGTTCTATTTTCTAGTAGGGACTCTCTACTTTAGTACTACTCAGATCTTCTTTATTATCCTAAAACTAATTCATCTAACTTATACTAACTCATCTCAGATTTTCCCAATTATGTTGGGGTCAGCTTCAGATGCGGCTGAATACCAGTATTTTACACGGAGCGACTGCTATTAGACCTCCGCAATCTGGTAACTGAGCAATGCCGATATCCTAAGGTTAGACCAGTTGTCAAACTTTCGGGTTTCTGACTACCCGTAACGACTGTCATAGGTATTCTTATGACACCCGGACCGACGGTTTAACGTGCTCGGTTTATTGGATATCTATTGCCAAATTATTCGAACTAAGGAGGTTTTACTACTTTCTATTATTTATTTTAGATGTCCAGGGATCACCGCAAGGTTATGTAGGAGATAGACTACGCACTAAATCTGGTAACGGTAAATATCCCATTCGATAGTAATCTAGCAGAACTTCTTGGGTCTATCTTATTTTCCGGTGGTCGATAAGATCTAAATAGATATAAATATAAATGCGATAACAAGTCTGCCTGCCAAATGTAGTGGTTAGGGCCATTTGATTTTTTATACAGTTTTTGGAAAATGTTGATAATTCACCAACGGTTGTAATAGTTTTGTCACAGTAAGATATCTCAAGCTCAACAATGAGCAATTCTTTAAATAGAAATACATCCTCAGATCAGCATAGACCCACAGATGTTTACGAAAGAAGCCCCAAACTTAAGTATAATTTTTAACAAGCGCACACAAGTAATCCCGTTGGGAACCTTCAAGTTTTTGGACATAAATTAAAAATATATTAGGAGAGCAGATGGTAGGACGCCCGCCATGCAAATTATATTTAATCAAACTTTGAACCTTTACTAGTTATTGAATTTATCTCGTACTTACTTTGAATCTTGTTTGGTGTACCTTGTTTTTTATGGTTAGTTGATAAATAAGTAACTGATATTAATTCTACAGATGAACAAGATGATACAGATACCTCGCAGTAATTTGTTTTGATTTATGTGTAAGTGATTTTCAAGATTTTTTAATAGTCCGTTCTTAAATTTAGGTAGCATTCGAGCCTACAATATTAACTGCTAAAATAAGAGTTATTTCAAAATAATAACAGTGGCAAGAATAGCATCTAATACTTCTTAATGCAGTTGTAAATTTTAAACACAATACAGGCATGAAAGTAGAAGAAAATGAATATGAAACGGTTATAACACTGTTCTCATTAGAATATGAAATTAGTTCGTTTATTTTGAATTCATGAACTGCAATAACGTATTGAGTTTAACGTTCAGTATTACTGCTTACAGGAATACTGAAATGAGACTTTATAACTTTACTGTTATGTTCCTTATGAGTTAGGCAGAAATGCAAGCACTAACCCCAATAGCGAATTTAATAACTGCCTGGGTTGAACTTTGGTAGACATTGGAATTTGTCACCCAATTTCCAATATTTCGAGTGACACGTTGGACTAGATTTGCTCTGTGAGTTTAAAGATTACGTCTATACTATATTTCATATAGCAAGTAAAGGTATAGAAATAAAAAAAGTGTTTGCTGCAGAGATTCAATGCAGTATTTAGGTACAGCTTTTATGACGGTCAAGCAACCAACCAACTGCCTTGTTGGTCTAGTGGTCGCAAGTGTGACTGCTGAGCAAAGGGACCTGGATTCGATCCCCAGGTCGGGCAAAGCGTTATTGGGTTTTTCCACTAGGAATTTCTCAGTAGCAGCCCGGAGTCTGGATTTGTGCCCGGTTAATGGCAATAGGCTCGCTCCTTATCACATGGGACTTATAACTGGCGAAACGAGGGTGTACTAAAATCACCTCTGCCAAACCCTTCGGGGAGTACAAGGCGTGATGTTATAATGTTAACCATTGCAAAATATTCGTGCCTTGGTGGGACTACTTTTGTTTAATATTATGTGAAATGGAGTATAATACGCTCTTAGAACTGAAAGTTAGTCTGACACTTAACTAATTTAAGCGCCACCAATATATCAAATAATAATAATAATGTTTTAACTATATGTATATACAATGAATAAACGAAAATAATAATGTTTTAACTAATAATAGAATTTTCGTTTCAGGATATAATTATTTTTAAGAAAAAGATGACCTGGCTTGAAAAGGATAACACGAGTAGTTGTAATGTGTGCTCAGCAATAGATGCTTTAAATTATATTAATAGTAAAAGAAAAGCATCGTAACTTGTATGTTTTATTATAACCACTATTACGTCTTCCTCTTAGCCTTTTCCCAATTATCTTGGGGTCAGCTTCCAGTCTAACCAGATGCGGCTGAATACCAGTATTTTACACGGCGCGACTGCCATCAGACCTCCGCAACCCAGTAACTGGGCAATGCCGATATCCTAAGGTTAAACCGTTTGTCAGACTTTCAGGCTTCTGACTACCCGTAACGACTGTCATAGGTATGACACACACACCACTATTACGTATCATAATCATATAGATATACATACATACAATCACGCCTGTTTCCCATTGGTGTAGGCAGTGACTATAGATTTCCACCTGCTACGATCCTGACACACCCTTTTCACTTCATCTACATTCGTTAACCTTCTCATGCATGCTTGTTGGTTTAGGGTGCTATCAACCTGGCCGTTTTTGAGAACGTCCGTGATTTGTACGAGGTACGTTCGCCGAGGTCGAAATAATAAAAAATAATAATATTAAAATAATTATTCAATTGATGCAAACAACCTTAAAGATTATCATTATCGCGTTCTTTTTTTCTTTTTCTTTTATACAGGGTGTACTCGTATTCGACGTATTTCCTTTAAGGCGTGATAGTGTGTCCTATATGCAACAAATTAGCTCCCCATGTACCCTAGGCGAAGGTCAGTAGATATTGAGAAATTTAATATTTTAAGTTTTTTGAAAAATACCCAGAATTCTTTATTAAATATACCTAAGTGGAGCATCTCAATGTGCAATAACACATACGTGCATGTGCACATAAGTGGAGCATCTCAATGTGCAATAACACATACGTGCATGTGCACATATAAGACATTGCAACATAAATATATATTTAAAACAAAATACAGCCTACTCAACCAATCGAAATAAAGTATGTCTCAATTTATAAGTTACACTATCAGCTATACAATAGAATTAAAGTTTCATTTATATCCGTACAGCCGTTCTCACGTCAAAACAGACAGACAACATTAATTCAGAAAAAAAATTGTGTTCTGTTGCTTATTTCTAATGCCACCGGTTTCCAAGAAAATATTTCGGATTTACGAATTTTTTACCGTTTACATTTTTATTATAGTATAGAAGATAGATGATAAAGTTTCTCAAAAACATATTACAAATTGAGCAGTTGCAAAAAGCCAAAGTCAATCTCACATAGCAACATTGTGTTGTAAACTAAACAATCATACAATCATTCTTTCATTCTATAATTTTTGTGACTATCGCAATAAGTAATAAAACATACACATACATAAGTAGGTATAAAGGCCAATATAAAAACAATTCGATAACACATGCATGTAGTGTGCATTTTATTTTTGTATTTTTAAGTATGTTAGCAAAATGTTAGTTTGGCTACTTGCGATGTTGTTCATAAGAGGTGAGAGATTCCATTTTGATATTAAATAATTATAGCATGGACGCTATCATTATATAACAAATAAAAAAAAACTACGATTTACGAACTGGATTTTACCATTATTTGACCTGTGATTTTACGATCAATTTTGTTTTTAAATAAAACTATACCTATTCCCTTAAACAATATTTTCAAAATGAAACAAGCCTAAAATACGTTAAAAAAAGCTTTACTTAACTTTCCGCACAGCGTGCAAAATGAAAGATTCACATCTTATTAAGTTTTATTTTAGCTATTATGTTCCAAGTGAAAACAGTTTCAACTTCTCATAATATCGCTCGAAAACATAATTTGAAACTTAGCATTGAAGTAAAAACTAGTGAGAGGATGTCGAGTCACGTTTAAGTGAAAATTTTCATTTCAATATATGATAATTCTGTGATATTCAACCCCTGACAATGAGGCCTGATCACCAGTTGTGAATTGTACACGTAAAGTGTTTATTTACTTCATTAGCTTTAAGTATATGCACATCTAACAGAACACGTCGGTGCGCATCGGAGCTGATAAAGCGCAATCTATACTAATATTATCTATACTAATATTGTAAAGCTGAAGAGTTTGTTTGTTTGTTTGAACGCGCTAATCTCAGGAACTACTGGTTGGAATTGAAAAAATATTTTTGTGTTGGATAGTCCATTTATCGAGGAAGGTTATAGGCTATATAACCAATAGGAGCGGAGCATAAATGAAAAATGTTGCTAAAACGGGAAAAATGTCCACACGTGCGAAGCCGGGACGGGCTGCTAGTTTACAATACAATAAAGAGAATTGACATGTGACAGTAATAAATAATAATAAAACAATACAGTAGATTGAGGCCTAAACCCTTCTCATTCTGAGAAGAGGACTGTGTCCAGCAGTGGGACAGTATAGGATGAATGTTGGACAGCATTCAACATTTTCTAAAATAAAACAAGCATAAAATACTTCGAAAAAATTAGTACCTAATTTAATTTTCCAATGTCTGTTTCCCTTCAAATGAGGTAGTTGACTAAACAGGCCAAATTAGATGACTAGTTAACTTCCCCCAAGCGTGCAAAATGAAAAACTCACATCTTATTAAGGAACTAGCGGCCCGTCCCGGTTTCGCACGGGTGGACATTTTTCCCGTTCTTGCAACATTATCATTTATGCTCCGCTCCTGTTGGTCGTAGCGTGATGTTATATAGCCTATAACCTTCCTCGCTAAATGGACTATCCAACACAAAAATAATTTTACAATTCCAACCAGTAGTTCCTGAAATTAGCGCGTTCAAACAAACTCTTCAGCTTTATAATATTAGTATAGATAGGAATGAATTAAATCAAACTACTACTGTACTGCAGTAGTAGTTTGATTTAGTTCTTTAAGTTAGTCTATAACATAACAGATGAACTGCATCTCCTTTCCTAGATGAAGAAAATAAACTATTCCTATACAGACATCGTATACGGTTAATTGTATGCGCATTTTGATCATATCCTTGCATGCTTTTAATGAATTTTGTATAAATTCCTACATACGAGCACAAAACGAATCTGTGATCCGGCATTAAATAATATTAGATAGTATATTAACCCTTAGTAGAATGAAAACGCTTAAGTTAATATTTACTATCCAAAATGACATGACGTTTTGTTTTTTTTATTAAATTCTGACAAAATTTTAAAAGTGGAAATGTAGTTTTTTGTTCCCCACCTCCTAATATATTCAAAAACGGTAAAACCAGAACGTCTTCTGCTATACCCAGAAAAATGGGACGGAAAACTTAGCAACTTATTTGTGATAAAGAAACCAAAATGACATTTGATAAACGTTATTAAACCAGAACAATAAATTATACACACAGTAAAAATAAACATTTCCAGTATCGAGCGCATATACCGCCACCACCCCTAACGTTCTGGTCCACATCAAGCAAATGGACAACTTAGCCCAGTTCGATGATGCACAGCATCGAGGGCCAAACTGGTACGCCTATACGGATGATTCTGGGCCTGCCAGCACCCTGGAGAGTGACGAGTCCTCAACAAGGTATTTTTTTATAATATTTTACACCATAATGATTGCTAACTAGATTCGTTAGAATGCAGTTAAAAAGTATTTCTGCATTAATTTGCTATAGAATAGAATATAATTATAGAATGATAACGTAATTTATTAAGAAAATGTCAAAATTAAATAATGTTAAATTGAAATGTCAAAATAAGGAATGTCAAATTGAATTATTATGGAAATAATTATTTACGGTAGTTTATTCAAAGATAGACATTATAATACCTATAGTCTTTATAATCACAAAAACTCAAAAACTGTCTGTACAAAAACTTGATGAAAATTCATAAAAGGTCGCTTATTTTAGCAAAAGAAAATTTTATAGTTCAGCGAAAAGACCCCGACCTTATTTATGAGATAATTTATTTACGTGCGGTGTGAGATAAATCAGGAAAACGACGCCATTTTACATGGTCAGCCCTTCTTTGAGATGGTTTAGCAATAACTGGACATTCAGATATTTTTTTTCAATAATTAAACGAAATGGTGTAGCACATGTAGCAAAAACTAAAATTGTTTATTATATTGGTAACTACATAGTATAAATTTATTCAGTATGATAACAGACAGAAATGTGTTGTTGGGAAGTTTGCTGCGCCGCATCTGTTTCCCAGCTTAAAGACACTAGAAAGCGGTGATGGGCTGGTGTTTTTGGGAGCTGCTCTTATTGTTTTACGTTCACAAAATGCTAATTGGCTTTTTAGCCTTTTTTGAATAAACGATATTTTGATTCTGGCATTATGTACCAGGTTTTGCGTTCACTATTCTTTCTTGGGGATCAAATAGAAATACGTCACTACCATTATCATATAATCTCGCTGTGTAGGGATGACTTTCATAACCGCTACGGTTGGCAGACGAATTAGTGAACGCATTATGTTATAATCAGCTCACAGGCGACTAATTCTGTTCATGCTCTTAATTGCCTTTTACTACGCCTATGTCAAGACAGGGGTTAGTCTATCAATTATTTATTAACTATTAACCACACAACCAAAAGATCACATTTGCTCATTTACTTCCTGATCACATACTCATCGAAACGCATCGGTTAATTTATTTTTCAATTAAAATTTTGATGTCGCCATTATTATTTCAGTGAATTTTCATCATATTCCGAGAGGAGTAGAGAGACATCTTCTGCCTCCTCAAAAGAAACCATGGAAAGTAAACAAGTGTAAGTTAAAATCATTCTGACCTATTATGAATATTATAGTTTTAATATCGTTTTAATTTGTTTTTCTTCTTAAGACTAGTCAGATAGGAAATGCTCGCGCCATCTGGTCTCTGAAAAACATTGGCTTATAAAAGTATCTGTAACAGATTTATTTATAGAAATATAATACATTTACCATTTATTTGAATTTGGATGTTTAAATGAATTACTCAAGGTTCATCGACTTATTTAGGTGTGCCTGAAATCAAGCTAATCAAACTACTAATATTATACAATAATACATCAATTATTATTGGTAAATCATTCAGATGTATCATCCAAATTCAATTCAATTACAAATAAACTCTAATTTTCAATCATTAATGTTGATAATTATTCAGGACACAGATGTACCGGAGCTGTGTTCCATGTCCTCATGACATGCTGAAGAATTACGAGAACTTAGGCATTCATTGGATATGCGCCAGTTACCAGCGAGCCAGACGGAGTTTTAAGAGTACTTGCATGATGAGGTACAGGAATTGCCAGGACGGGACCCGTAAGTATTCAGAAAGACTAAAATTGTATTGAAAGATATTGCACTGTTCATTATATGTCACACTGTTCCTTCTCGTGATGGTGGTAAAAAGGTTCTAAGATTATCGGTGAGAAGATTAGCTGCAGAAACCTATTTTTTGTAATTTTATCAGCATTCCCTCAGTACGGGTAATTGTCGAGATTTATTATTAGGTCCATTACCAAACGATGATAATGATTTGCGCTTAGTCTGACCGATGGGACTCTAACTTGTTCCTAACTCAATGGACCGCTATTTGTTCTGAGCTGCAGTCACCGTTCGCAAAGTTCTCGTTATTAATACGAGTTGTTGCAATTATTAGTCGGATTTATCATTTCAGATATCGTTCTAGATGCGACTAATTACCAGTGATCGGAATAGGTAGAGCTAATGTGCCTAAATTACAAGGAATAGAAACGAAAAGAGGAGACTTCCTTACGACAATTTTTTTTTCGGAATATTTGTTCCGAATTTCGGAACATTACTTATGTACAACTAAAATTAATAAAGTAAAACTACTATCGCATTCATTTACCGTTTCTGTTTAAAAAAAAAAGTGCACGTTTTTTATTGTTCAAAAAATAAAGGTTGTCTCCTTATCTTCGTTTGAACGCCGTAAGTAAGTGCGGAAGCTAATTTAATTTTCATACCAGGTTTAATAGTTAGAACTAAAAAGGTAAAAAAAACAATTTATAAGTTTTCATACCATTTATTCATTTTGTACAATTATTGGAACTAAACGTAAACAGAAATCAACCTCAATAATTAAGATAGTTACCAATCTTAAGACTCAGTCAGAATATTATTTCCGAGTTTCAGCAAAAATATTCAGAAAAAAAAATTGTCGTAAGGAAGTCCCCACTTTTCCTTTCTATTCCTTGAACTTTAGGTACATTAGCTCTACCTATTCCGATCACTGCTAATTACATGATGGTCCGATGTTCATAATTTGTTAATTACTATTTACTTTCCGCACATTTCAATCGGTTGTACATTGATGAGTCAGTCAGTTTGTATTAGACACTCGCTGTAATTTGACCTTTTTTGTATTTCTAGTGTTTGTGAAGCTTTATGATCAGAAATGTAAGCCCGACGCCTACCACGGAAAGAGCTGGTTTTACGACTACAAATTGTAATAATAAATTTAAAAAAATATAAATAAGTTGATAAGAAAGCATTTCATTATACTAGCCTGACCCTTGGTGTAGGTACTCCTAGTTTTTTAAGTACATTGTTGTACGCTTGAGTATGTCTGGGCAATTTATTGCCATTTTAGCCCCTATTTCACCAAATGATAAATTCTTGTTACTGCAACTTACACAAATATCTACTATAAAGACATGGAAACTAAGATGATTTCCGAATGACAAAAACTACCGAAAGAGTCATAAAACTATTTTAGTTGCAATGATAACTCATCTGTAAAAGTACATACATATATAAACTCACGCATTTTCCCATGGGGGTACGCAGAAACTATAGAACACCACATGCTATGATCCTTACATACTCCTAAAGTATTTAAATTATAAGGGCTAATGTATAAATCGAAACATTTTAATGTCCGTTGGATGTTGCTTCGATTACAGATAAGACTGTCATCACTGGTATAATCAGTGACCCCTTTTAGTGTTTCACAGTACAAACTTAACATAAATGTGAAGAATAGAGGGAGATCTGCACTTTTGAAAAAAATGCCATAGTAGTTATGAGCATCATATCCCAACTGAACGATGGCGCGCATGTATCAGACATCGATACTAGCCGTGGTTACATGAGAACATATTACCAAGTAACAATGCATCGAACCCCCTGTAAAGTTGTGCTTCGGGGTATCAAGTACCATGAACCTTGGCGAAGATAATAAATAATTCAGTGTAGTAAGAGGAATACTGTTCTTTGATAGTGCGTACTAGACGATGGTACTGATGGTGGACGCTTGCATAGTTGGACGATATATTGGTTTCGATAACATTGCTATCACTGCCTCATTGGTCTAGCTATGGTTGCAGCAGCTTTCGATGAACGACAGGTCCTGGGTAAAATGCTAGGTGAGTTATCGTATTTGGCGTCCTATAGGTATGTATAGAGGCCCAAAATGGGTTTATCCGTTTAGAATGAATTGAGCGTTGAATTGCGAATAGTAGAATAATAATTTTATCGATATTATTATTGAAATGACCTCTTACTTGGCCCACCGTACTTTACACCTCTACCTATTCCTTTCAAGAACAGGCGTGAATAATAAATATTTTATTCTTTTCATTTTGTTCTTTCGCTCTAGAATAACAATCTTCTATAAGTACATAATATACAATAAAAATAAAATAAAACAACGCGAAATTTCAAGTATCGTCAAATCGTAAAAATAACAACATTAAATGGAATGGATATAAATCTACAATGGTGCTGGATTTATGGTTTCCCAAATATGTTATATAACCCTTATGAGATGATTGACGCGAAGCCATGGTGCGAGGTGTACCTCAGTTCATAATTGTATTGGTTTTAGGTAAGTTTTTCTGTATCAAAATATTTTCAAATCATCTACATATTTTTCTTTTAATTATTGAATGTTATTGTAATTATTCTTTTCTTGTGAAATTATCTACCGAGTAGCACTGCTTGGATTAGAATTCTACTTGGTAGTTTACCGAATATTGACATCATCGGTATACAATGGCACACCTACGAGTAATCGTTTGGGTATTATAGGCATTACAATTATAAACCAGAGTTATTTCAAAGGGTATAGCCCACATTTATATAAAGATTCCGTATCTGTTGCAAGTTTATCATTATAGTATTCAAAATTACAACTTAGATAGCATTATCAGTCGATTTCTGTCCCACTATTGGGCACGAGCCGTCTTCTCAGAATGAAAAGAGGTTAAAACCTAAGTTCACCACTCCACGCTAGCCTAATGCAGATTGACGGACTACATATACTATTGAAAACATTTTTGGGATGCTTCTTAGGAGTGCAGGTTGTCTCACGATGTTTTCCTTCGCCGTTAACGCAAGTGATATTCAAATTCTGATCCGTACATGAATTCGAAAAGTAAGGGGATGCGGGCCCGCTTCGAACTCAAACCCTCCTGCGTGGAAGGCAAGCGTTCAACCTCTACGCTATCACTGCTTCTGACTATAGAAACAAATAAAATTTCGACTTTGAGCTGATAATTTTCCAGCACATTCCATACAAAGTACATCTGTAGTGTAGTGTAGATGGGCTTAGCAACACACACTGCGTAACCAAACTTTTGGCTCATCATGGAAGAATACTCCAGAAGGTATTTCACCACATTAAGTAAATATAAAGTATATTCGTGGGGGGTTACGGAAAATTAATATTATTCAATTATAAATTATTGTCAAATTTAAAAATGTTTTCACCACGATTTTTAGACAAAGGAGTGAGTAGTCTACCCGTTCCTTACCTAATATGTAGCTAATTCACATGGATAGATCGAAAAATATACTGAAAATCAGCTTTCTTTTAGCAGATTTGTAAATCCATAGGCTAATAAAATTATAGTTGCTATATTAATTTAAAGAAACATAACATAACATCACGACTGTTTTCCCGGAAGGGTTGTGCAGAAGTGTATTGTAACACCCTCATTTCGCCGTTATGTTTAAGTCCCACATAATAGGGGGCGAGCCTATTGCCATCTACCGGGCATAAATCTAAACTCCGGGCTACTACTGAGGAATTTCACTTCAGGAGTCGCGCTTGCCACCACTAGACAAACGAGGCATTAAAAAATAAACAATTATTTTTAATTTCGCATTCCTACTGAAAGCGAAATGTGTTGAATTTTTTTAAATGTATCTACTTGTGTTACCATGTCTCTGCGAATAAAGTTTTATTCTACTGTCATCTTTTTTTTGTAGCGGTTATCGCATCAGCCTCTCTTTTCAACCAATCCTCTAACAAAGAAGTCGACAATGAATTGCGACAGTCCGTGTTACGACGAACAGGCAAACGCAAAGAGTCCACATCATCAGATGAAAAAAATGCAAGTATGTATTCAGGAATTAAATACAGATCCGTTTATCTTACCAACCGTCATTGGTTGAAACTAACTCCCGCATTTTTCACGATCGAAGTTATCTTTTTAGCTTAGCATAATTGCCCCACCACTGGAGAGGTCCACCAGAAGACTGGTGGACCGAGACCTGCCGGGGTTGTGGGCCTTAGGTTAGAAGGAGGGACGCCGTTGGTTTTTAGCCGGTAAGAGTCCGGCAGATGCCCTCGCCTTCCCCGGGCGAGGGACATCCATGAGTATTTTCCATCGATAAAAATTAATAATTAAACTTTTTAAGAAAAAAAAAACCGACTTCAAATTGTCTATCTCCGAAGTTCTTCATCAGATCTTTACCAAATTTAAACGGGACCACTTCGAAAGAATACTCTTTCAAACAAAAAAAAAATCTTTAAAATCAGTTCACAATTAGCAAAGATATCGCGGAAAAAACATACAAAAAAAACATACAGTCGAATTGAGAACCTCCTTCTTTTTTTGGAAGTCGGTTAAAAAAGGAGACCCCTTCATCCTCTACGAACATTTATAAGTAAAATTGCTTCCAGAGTACTTATTAAAAGTCAGTGAGGCGTTACCAAATGCTAGTTTGGTGAAGAAAACGATCCGTTTTTGGACAGAAAATTAAAACGACCCATTTATGCGACAGGATAATCTTTAATTGTTGCTTAGTTTTACCTGCAAATATATTTACCGAAAAGAAAAACACACATAAAAACAGCTTATTGTGTGAAATCTTGCAACAATTACAAGATTCGCTGGACCCTGCACTAGGATCCCGAAAATAAAAGGGTGTAGTAACTATTCGCACCTGGTGCGAATATTAAAAAGTTGTATGAAAATATTTACGGACCGAAAGTCGTGGCTTACTAATACTAATACTTTAGGATTGACTCTAACACCCATATTCTAAGACATTCCTCCAAAACTTACTCGACTCGACTCCACCTCGACTCAGTCTTTCTCACTACTATCGATACTTATAGTTGAAATAAACGTCCTCGACTCGATATTTTTCCTCAGTCGAGGTAAGGAATCATCTGTCAAACTCAAGGTACCTCGGAACCTACCTTAAAGAAGGAAATGTCAAAGTTCGTATGTAATAAAAAATAATTTTGAAGACTTTATCGAATATGCTTACGATAATCCTTACAATTATTTATCACGGCGTTATTTGCGCGATGCAGATAATTCAAATTATGACATAATGACTTCGTCGAGGAACCTCAAAGTTCACTCGAAATTGCGACTAAGAATACAATATTGAAGGTGTTTTCGAGGCCGTTCTGAGTTGAGTATGAGTCGAGTAAGTTTTGGAGGAACTTCTTAGAATACGGGTGTAAATAAATCACGCTTAAAAACAGAAAAGTGTCCTTGATCTTGTAAAACAGACCTTGACTCCTGAGTTTGATGCGGCGTTTCGAATGCCGATCCCGTCTAGTTTAAACACAAACCGTCTTGTAAGAGTGATTTAAATATACAATTTACAGAATAAATAATTTCATTTCATTAAAAGATCCTTCCTCTTCTTTGGGGTCTCCTTTGTTTTCACCACAGTCTACTTAAATGCTCTATAGGTTAGGACTATAAAGGTTTTATTTGTTGACAGACTTCCGTGAAGGAGATGACGACTCATCCTTAGATGAATCAATAACGCGTAGTTCATCAAAAGATTCTGCAGTCAAAAAACCACAAGAAAAAAAGGACCGCACTCCAAAGTCTAGTGCAGAACGCAAGGGATGGTATGAAGAAATAACAAAACATAATCAGACTATTATTGTCCACTGCTGGAAACGGGCGTCTTCTTAGAATAAGAAGGGTTTAGGCTTTAGACGATTCGCACACTGCACTGCACCACGCAGCGAAGCGCGGTATGCGTGTTCTTACGTTGTTTACAAGTATCTCGGTTTGTATAGAAAACACACGTAGTGCAACACACAGAAAACGCATTCACGCGCAGTGTTGTGGCTCCGTCGCCACGCACCCCGCAACGTAGTGCGGGGCTGTGTGTGTTTCGCCTTAGTCCACCACGCTGGCCTGGTATGAGTTGGTGGACTACAAAAACCATCGAGAACTTATGGAGCCCTCTGAAGTGGGCAGGTTTCCTCACGATATTTTTCTTCACCATTAACGCAAGTGATAATCAAGTTACGCTCCGCACATGATTTCGAAAAGTCTGAGGTGCGGACCGGAATCCAACTTAGACCCTCCTGCATGGAAGGCAAGCGTTCAACCGCTGGGCTAAAGGAATATTTATACATAATACCTAGGTCGAAACAACCATCCTTGGTAAAAATATCTATGAGCCTTATAATTTTATCCAAGTTCGAACTCTTTGGGCTAAAAGTGGATTCTTCGCGCTGTAATCGGCGCTTGCTTACATAGTTTGCTTTTGAATGATTCTATGCGATTACATCCATGGTAAAAGGAGTGGTTTATTCTTGAGTATGTACATTACGGTGCAGATAATTGTTGCGTGAAAGAAAATTTTGCTATCTCAGTCATGTTGCTCAACAACACTCAGTTCTCCTTTATCCTCAGCGCTTTTGCCAAGGCACTGTTTTCCAACGTTTCGGCGTCGTTCCATGTAACCAGGGGTCGTTCTTTAATTTCATTAATGTCGTATGCAGATTTCCTTCAAATAAAGTAATGTCTAATTTTAGGCGAAAATGGCATCGTAAGTGCACAAGATGTCCAGAGGATATGGTAAAAAAATGGAGGGATCCTAGCATCAAGTGGATCTGTGGTGCCTACCAGCGAGCCAGGAGGACCTTCAAGAGCGCCTGCATGATGCGCTACAGGAACTGCCAGGATGGCACCAGTGGGTATCAGGTCTTCTACCATTAGTTCAGATGTAAGATGGTATTTACTGAGCATTTTGCATCGCTGGAGAGGTCTTTTCTTAAAAGCGGGGTACTTCTTGTAATTAGAACAATGGGTTCCAAAGTAACCAGTCTACTCTCTGGCACCAGTCCCATTGATATTTAATATTCAGGGGGCTCAAACTTGGTCAGTTAAATGATCTGGTGATCCGTTAACTCTCAGTCAGTTCTGTTCAAACTATCATAGATAGAGTTGAACTGATTGTTAACATAATTATGGCCGATTAAGAATCGACCCCAATCCAAAATCTATGGATTGACGTAGGTTTTTGATATTACTTCTATCGAATTTCTCACAAAAACCTACGTTAATCAAGATACAAGCTACATTGTTTTTGCTTATGTATCTTAATCTCCGGCAGTGTTCGTAAAGATTGCAGACAACAGGTGCCTCAGCCCTAGGGGGCAGGTTCGCCCGTACAATCTGCACTTCTTCTACGATTATAGCGTGGCCCTCAGTGTTGATAGCTCGAAATCAGAAGATATTGTTTCATCACTGTCGACATCCTCATCTTCTTGGGACACATCCAAGATTGAAAAAATACCGGAACTTTCGCAAAGTTCGAAGAGTTAAAAAATTAAAGATTTTACTACTACAATTTATTTATTTATTTCATGACAGTACCAATTTTCGATCATGTAAAATATATAGCTTTTTGTCATAAATTTTTATTAATAAACCTAAGTTGTCCAGAATGCTGTAAACTAGGCATCATCAGCCAAGTATGTTCGTATATAAGACGTTGGGTTTGACTTTCTTACCAGAAGTCGCTGAATAAATATCAATATTTGAGACTAAAAGACTGCTATCGCACCTCGGCAACGTAGAGAAGAGTCTAGGCTTCAGTCCATAATTCTAGTTGGTAGGCTACACACACCATCTAAAATAATATATTTTGAAGTCGATCTCAATTTTGCAGGTTTCCTCACGATATTTTCCTCTACCGTTAAGCGATGATCAAATTCAAATTCATAAATTCAAAAAGTCACAGGTGCGAGCTGGGGTCGTACTCAGACCCTTATACCATGAAAGGCAAGGTCTTCAACTACTAGGCTATCACTGCACACATTACATAATATTGTTAAATTAAATTGTTATCGTTATATAATGTATTCTATCAGGAGAAAGAGGGGCCCGTGGCTAATCAACAACCGCGCGGATCATAAGATTTGCGAGATTAAGCTGCACTTCCCGCGATCAGTCCGTAGATGGGTGATCATTCGTTACATATCGAGACCCCTCCGTGCTTCGTAGAGCACGTTAAACTGTCAGTCCCGGGTGTCATACGAATATCTATGACAGTCGTTACGGATAGTCAGAAGCTCGAAATTCTGACAACCGGTCCAACGTTAGGATATCGGCATTGCTGAGTATCTGGGTTGCAGAGGTCTGATGACAGTCGCTCCGTGTAAAATACTGGTATTCAGCTGCATCTGGTTAGACTGGAAGTTGACCCCAAAAACGTAGTTGGGAAAAAAGGTTAGGAGGAATATATAATGTACGTATTATATCAGCACCTGTTACACATTTTTCCTATGATGGTGCTAATCAATTTTTGAAGTACTACAATATGATGCGTGGACGCAAAACTCCATAAATCAAGTTCTACTATCTTACATCAGATCATAAATCTACAACGCGTCATAGTACCATTAATCGTTCACTGGTAGCAATTTGTCATGCAGACAGACAAGTATGTGATGAGACACCGAATATACAGAGCCGCAGCACCACACGTTACAGCCCTATCCATTACACAATAAAGTCCATTTTCGTGTAAATCAACTGTATTTGAACTTTGTCTTCAAAAAGAGATACAAAGTTAAGTTTGCTGCTGTAGTGAACTTTATTGAGATTGATATAAAGGGATTTTTCGTTTGGTTTTAAATGGGTTACGAAAAGGTGGAAATGCATTTGTAATGGACTACTATAGTTGGAGTGTCGCGAGTGTTGAAACGTCATCGCTTTTTACATTGACATTTTATTTTTGTGAGTCTGGGGTTGAAGGTAGGGTTTCATATAGACATACATTTAGTTAGGTTACGTATTATTTTTAGGTGTGTACTTTTAGGTCTTGTACACAAAACTGCGAATCGACGCGATGCGAATTGGCAACGCAGAAAGCTGCGACGCAAATTCTTTCTTCCAAGGTTCGGATGACCAATCCCTCGACAATCATCAACCGTATTGAACGTATTTTATATTAAGTAAAATAAATTTGCGTAAAAAGATTTGCGCACTGCTGTTACTGATATGAAGATATAGGAAAAATCAATTACGTGTATCAATTCGTAAGTTCTTGTGATGCGTCGTGGGAGCTCGTATATTTCTACGATGCGACGTCGCATCACAGTTTTGTGTACACGCCCTTATTATGGATTAAGTGTAATTTCGAACGATACGTTATCAAGACTAACATAACATAATAAAAGTTGCTTAGCCATGTGTGTGTGTATTTATAATAAGACACCGTGTCAACAGAAGGTTTTAAATACAAGATAGTTTAAAAAAAATGCACAAATGGTTAAATGATAATAATTTTTATAGAGTTAAACAATTTCTGGAAATGAAAATTTAATGAAACTACACAGTTATAATTTTGTATGCTACATTAGTCTAGCTAAACATGTAATCAAATTGAACTGATTTTAACATCTTATATACCATGTTTTTATGCAAATAAATATTCTTATTCTTATCATAGTGTGTATACAGGGTTACTGGTAACTCGACATATTCCTTGCAGGATATTATAGTAGGGTTGAAATGCAACAAATTAAGCTACCAAATGTTCCACCGAAATTCAGTAGTTTTTGAGATATGAATTATTTTAGATTTTTATTGAAAAATTCCAGTTTCAACCATATTTGCAAAAGTGTTTGGTATTTTTGAACTTTTAATCATTAACAGAGATCTGCTATGGCATCAGCTATGATAAAAACATAAACAATACATTTGCACCGTACTTTCTTTTGAATTAGGCTTCAAATGGTTGAATCTGGGACTTTTTAACAAAAATAAAAAATCTCAAAAACTACTAATTTTCGGTAGAATATTTGGTGGCTTAATTTGTTGCATTTCAACTCTTGTATAATACGTCGTCGTATAAGGAATACGTCGAGTTACCAGTAACCCTGTATAATTGCACACACGACGATAACCTCAATAATCAATTCGATACAAACAATCTATACAATTCAATTTCATTTTGTCTTTTTCACAATCAAAACAAAGTCAAGTCATACAAGTGATAGAAGGATGTAAAAAAAAACTTTGGATTCAATCTCCGTGTTAACAAGAATTTCACCCCAAAAAGCCCCTCAGACACATAATTCACCCCTCGGCAATCTGTTTGTTTCACCTCACATTCACCGGTTGTTATCAAAGTTCTACGCATAAATGTGCAGCTCATTGCTGGTAATGGACAATTTACATAATATTGCCCGTTTACAAAGGAGGGTTAGCAAAAAAATACTTACCGTCAGAAAAAGTGTGATAGGTGTTAAAAATGTAATAAACTTTACTTATGTAATGCATAGCAGATGTCGGTATCGTGTGTATAAAATAGAAAAAAAAGAAATATTTTTAAGGTTCCGTACGTAAAAGGTCAAAAAAACCTCATAGTGAGATTTCGGTGACTGTCTGTCTGTCCGCCATCTGTCCATAACGGCCGGTTTTCTGCGAGACTTTTATTGCTATCGACTTGTTTGGCATTACGTGGTTATTTCTTTTTAGGAATATAGAAAATTAAAAAACTTGATAAATCCCTTTTTTAATGTTGATTACCATATGAGATATCGTTTGGAAGAACTTGCTTGCTTTAAAGATTCCTCATCTCCGAAGTTTGTAAGCCAAACTTCCTGAAATAATTCGTGATCTGTTATATTAGAGGAATATTAAAACGAAGTATCAAACACTTTTTCTAAAGAAAATAAAAAAATCTTTTTCAATATTATATTGTACGGAACCACCAGTGCGCGAGCTTCGCGTGGACTTGGCCAGTTTTTCTGTTCTCTGTGAGTAAAACTGAAACAGGTTTTTGACTCTGCTTATTACACAAAATTGAACGTTCAGTAGATACAGTATTTTTTTGATGGTACATTTTTGCAGTATGTTAAAGTTTCTGGTACGTGATAATTACCTTTCCTCGAAAATGTTGGTAAATATGAAACGTGTAGCGTTCGCATGGACTGATTAATTTGCTGTGTTGGCTGTAATTTGGTTTGAAAACTCTGAGTAGGAAGCAGGTTTAAAATCATCACTACAAACATATTATAAAAAGTCACACACCGCGTTTGTCAGTCTATGTGCAATTTTCTCCGTAACTACTGAATGGATTATTTTCGATTTTCACTATTACATTGTTTGCGGAGAAGGCTTGAGGCGGATCAGAATTATCACTTGCGTTAATGATGAAGGAGAAACATGGTGAAGAAACCTGCGCACCTGAGAGGGCACCAAAAATTGTAGATAGTGTGTATAGTCCGCCAACCCGCACCAGATCAGCGTGGCGGACTAGAGTCGAAAGCCTTCCCATTCTGAGAAGAGGCCCGTGCCCAGTAGTGGGACAGTATTGGGCTGATTACGATATGCTTAAGCTTGAGGAATGTTTGGGTATAATTTACAAACATGTTCTGTATAAATAATACCTACACATATCTGAGCTATAACGATTTTTGTAAAGAAAGTCGGATAAATCAAAAAAATATGGAAACCGATGATATAAACGTGAAGCAAGCTTAGCTTATTGGTATCCGTACGGAGTCAGGGCGAGTAATAGTTCATAGTAATTAAAAGTTATAGTTTTCCAACTCCGCCTGTTATAGTTTGCTGAAAGTCAGATAATTATACCTTTTGCAAAACAACGCCACAAAACCCGCCAGGTAAAGTGACAGATTGCAAATACAAAAATAAACTGTATTTTATTTTCAAATGGCCAATGGCAACTCCGACAGTGCAAAACTAAAGAGACAAAAAAATATTTGTAAAAGTTTTCTGCTGTCGCTACATATTTCTATTTTTACGTATCACAGGTGACAACTCTCATTTGCGGGTTGTTCAGAGTAGGGTCTACACAAAAATATATTTGTAAGTGATAAAAATAAACAAACACCTTAAGTTTTGAACCATAAGTGTGAAAATTGTACGACAAGAAGAACGTATGAGTGAAATGGAAAATTTGCCTTTTATTCTACAATGATAAGTATGAATAATGCGAAGTAATGTTTTTGCGCCA
This sequence comes from Amphipyra berbera, assembly GCA_910594945.2. Taxonomy (NCBI): domain Eukaryota; kingdom Metazoa; phylum Arthropoda; class Insecta; order Lepidoptera; family Noctuidae; genus Amphipyra; species Amphipyra berbera. The sequence goes on along the minus strand of OU343142.1, from coordinate 503,194 downwards.
TATTTCATAGTTTAAGGAAACATTTTAAAATATTTTGGCTGTTTTACTTACATATTTCGTGGGCGTGTCACATTTTTTTTTTTCAATATACAAGGTTAGTCGGAAAGGGGGTACTAAGCCGCGGGCCACTTAATGTATCACTGATGACTGTTTTAAAGAAAGTGTTAAAATTTAATAATTCGATTATTATTTTATTCGTGCAAAATGATTTTTATTTTAGTTATTTCAAAAATTCTTCGTCCCTGCTTTAGTTACGAATTCAGAAAATGGAGCTTCTAATCCGTGACCCTAAATATGACCTAAAATGTAAACACAGCTGATCATAGCTGAGGATAGATAGAATTTAGCATATTTTTTATGCAATCTTTGAACAGCTATTTCTTTGAAACTAATGACTTTTGGGGAAAGTTGTTGAACTAAAGTTATCCATTATTGTGGGTACTCTAACACCCTTTCGGCTTAGTACCCCCTTTCCGGCTAACCTTGTATATATTTTTTTGTTTAGTAAGATAAACACTTGAATTCACTTAAATAGAAACACATAACAATAGAAGGTCAATTAAATGTCCTCACAAATACTAACATAATAACAATTATGCCTGAGCAGGTATAGTCGCCGGCACGTAAATTGGCAAACTTTTGGCGTAGTGGGAGTAAGTTTGCGCATGTACACTTAGTACAAAAAAATGGTCACTATTACTGCTTGTCATTATTCTATGGTTATTGTCACGATTTATTTTTAAACATGTCTATTTAGAAATAAAGAAGAAAAGAGAGGAATTCTCTTCTCAACTCAAGAGTTGACTTAATTAGTCGCTGGCACGTAATTTGGCAAGCCAAATTACGTGCCAGCGACTAATTAAGATACAAGAAAAATAAATATGTGAAGTAAAATGTTGTTACAATGAATAAGATCCTAATGTGACGATGTGCATTTTAAGACAGTTTAAAAATAACAGTAAAATTGCCTATGTTTTTCCGGCAACTGCATATCGAAAATACAGTAGCAGTAGTGGTGTGACCGTTGGACTGCCAAGTCATAGGTCTCGAGTTCAAAGTTTCAAACCCAAGGTATGAACCTCTGACTTTGATTCATGTGCGTATATTACTCACTATTACATTATTATCACTTGCTTAAAAACGGTGAAGCAAAACATCGTGAGAAAAGCGGCATGCCTGAGACATATTTCTCGACGGCATGTGAAGCCAAGTCAGAGGCCCATGGGCGGCATACATTCTGACACCAGGTTAGTAACTAACCACACGAAAAGAAGAAGCAGCATTGAAGCTCTAACAGACAAGATATTGTTTAACCAAAAAACATAAACTTATTTCAGTTAAATTTCTTCAACCCAACTGGCCACAAATGCCATAATATTTAATTTAGCCGTACGCGTCACGGCGGGCACACATGAGCGCATGACGTCATCCGGCGGTCAATCAGCGGTCCCCAGCGGGTACATGTACTGCTCGATTGCATCGGAGGGTATGTGTCGTGTATGCTGGGCTTAATAATTGCGATGGGAATTTGGTAGGACCTCGACTTCGCCTATTTTGGGTGTGACAAAAAAGGTGAAACAGAAGTGTGGTACCCCGATAGGCTGTGTGTGCCTTTAGTTCTTGACTCCCTCTCTCTATGTTAAATCCCCCTGCCTTTTACCATAGCTGTCGTAACTTATGAAATAGTTTTGCAAGAAAAACGGCAACAGCATCAACTTTTGTAATAATAATCGGTCAAGTGCGTGTAAACCACGCGTAGTGTATGGTTCCGTAGTATATACTACTTAGTAAATATATTCCTTGCTGCTTAGCAAGGAATACCTATATTTTATAATTATTTCACAATAATATTGTGAAATGCAAGTCATTTTTGCGGTCAATAAACTCAAAATAGCATTCAATAGAAAATAGCGGATAAGTATTTGAAAAACTTATTAATGTAATGTATCTGGTTCAAAATAGTTTTGGTAGAATGTGTCAGCTAAAGGCACTTTTTTTTCACACGGTTCGAATTTTATTGGAGGGGGTCAACTTGTTGACGACTTTCAGAGGTAAATCTCAGCAAATATTCACCTGAATAAAAAAGTTAATTTGGAACCGTCACGACATTTAAAGACCTATCCAATGCCACATCGCAAGAAGAGGTGCGCGAAAAAAACATGTGTCATCCCTCAGTTTCATGTATGGAGTGCCACCCCTAAACATATTCCTTCCATACCTAGTCCCAATAGTCTCCGAGTAAAATGGCTGTGACATACGGACATGACGAAACTATAAGGGTTCCTAGTTTAACTACGGTATCCTAAAAAGCATATCGATTATGGCATCTCTTTGAGATTTGAAGTTTTACTAAGATCGCATTGGATTAATTTCCGTTGATATATGGTCATAAGGACCAAAGAATAGATAATTTCTGTACTTTTTTAAAGTTAATTAGTGTTTCAACTGCCTCGTTGGTCTAGTGGTGGCAAGCGCGACTACTGATCGTGTGGTCCTGGGTTTGATCCCCAGGTCGGGCAAAGTATTATTGGGTTTTATCATTAGGAATTTCTCAGTAGCAGCCCGGAGTCTGGATTTGTGCCCGGTTACTAGCAATAGGCTCGCCTCCAATTACATGGGACTTGAACACCTCTGCTGAACCCCTCGGGGAATATAAGGCGTGATGTTATGTTATGTTAATTACTTATTCGTTATATGAACAACAAAAGCAAGCATTATTTCGTAAATAAGAATCTCCTTTTTCAAATTACGAAAAAAGTGCAAGCTAGTACCACGTAATCCTCGTCAACGTTCGACTAAAACCGAGTGAGGTCGGGTTTGCCCAAGTTTGCCCGAGTGCGTTAATGAAGCCATGTCCGGTGCCGACTGATGACTGCACGATATTGTGCGCCCATCCCGCAAGGCATGCAGATAGAATGACTAGAAGTTACGCTACAACACCAAAATATGATGGTGTTTATGAAAAAATACAAATAATTATATTATAGAGAAACTGAGGCCTTATTCACAATGAGACATCAAAGGTTACACTCCAATAACACGGCCGGAATGTGCAATCGGAAAAATGTGGTATCCATAACATAACATCACGCCTTACACTCGCCGAAGGATTCGGCAGAGGTGTTTTTAGTACATCCTCGTTTCGCCAGTTTTGTTAAGTCCCATGTAATAGGGGGCGAGCCTATTGCCATTAACCAGGCACAAATCCAGACTCCAGGCTGCTACTGAGAAATTCCTAATGGAAAAAACCCTATAACACTTTACCCAACCTGGGGATCGAACCCAGGACCCCATGCTCAGCAGTAGCGCTTGCGACCACTAGACCAACAAGGTAGTCTATATGGTACAATATACAGTCTGTAAGGTCTGCAATATGGTATCCATTTCATATACAAGGTTAGTCGGAAAGGGGGTACTAAGCCGAAAGGGTGTTAAAGTACCTATAATAATAGATGACTTTTGTTCTACAGCTTTCCTCAAAAGTCAATAGTTTAAGAGAAATAGCTGTTCAAAGATTTCATAAAAAATACGCTAAATTCTATCTATCCTCAGCTATGATCAGCTGTGTTTACATTTTAGGTCATATTTGGGGTCACGGATTAGAAGCTTCATTTTCTGAATTCGTAACTAAAGCAGGGATGAAGAACATTTGAAAAAACAAAATAAAAAATAATATAGCATAAATTATTTTGTTGCCGAATTTTCAAATTTTAACTTTTTCTTTAAAACAATCATCAGTGACTCATTAAGTGGCCCGCGGCTTAGTACCCCCTTTCCGACTAACCTTGTAAACTAAATTTGACTTAATTATTATTTAATGGGTATTATTTAACCAAACACCAAATTATTACCGTTTCAATAACTTGTAAAATCTAGTTTAAAATTTATGTTGCGGTGTATATAATATTTTTTGTGTTACGTTTAACCGAAATGGTGACGCAATTTGAAACACTACTTATTTCCACCTTCTTTCAGCTTGCATGAATATAGGAAATAAAAAATCATTGTCCAAAGTATCAGCCAAAGGTGCACTTACATTTTTTTAACTTGTTGCTATTATTATTGCTATGCCTTACCTGAAACAAAAAAAACACATCAGTATTTTGAAATTCGATTTAAAATAATCAAATGCGGAATAAAAGAGGGTATTTATCTAAAAACACAGTTCAAGTAATATCGACTGAGGCTCATCGGTTCTCAGTTTTCAGTGCTCGCAGCCTAACAGTCATTTTATTTAAAACAATAAAAAAGAGATCAAAAGTTCTATCGTTATATGCAAATAAATGAAGTAATACTATAAACTTTAAATCACTTCAAAAATATTTGGTACTTTTCAGTACTCCAAGGTCAGAAGAGACAAAATGAAAATGTATAAAACGTTTATTATGTACCTAGCTGGCGCCCGCGGCTTCGTGTGTGTGATGAGTCGATATAAAATTATATTTTGTCTTCATCCGGGTTTCAGGTTATCTTCGTGCCAAGTTTAACGAAAATTGGTTATCGTGAAGAAATAACAAACAGACATACAGATCAAACTCATGTTCGTATTACTCACATTTTGTAATATTAGTGTAGATTATGTCAGGTATAGTAAATCTTAGGAGCTGAAGATACGGTTCTCATCTTCGATCAAACATGTAAGAAAGATACTGTAGTGAATCTCACCCAAAATAATTCTAATCTTAATCTACCTACGTACTCAATATTTTAAACATAACATAACATCACGCCTGTATTCTCCGAAGGGTTAAGCAGAGGTGTATAGTAACACCCTCATTCCGTCGTTATGTTTAAGTCCCATTAAAAGGGGGCGAGCCGTTTGCCATCAACCGGGCACAAATCCAAATTTCAGGCTGCTACTGAGAAATTCCACACGGAAAATCCCAATAATACTTTGCCCGACGTGGGGATCGAACCTAGGACTACACGATCAGGAGTCGCGCTTACCACAACTAGACCAACCAGGCAACATAAATAAAGTTCATAAATCTCCCATAACCACTACAATCTAGCATTTATTTTCTACATATTTCATCAAAATAATCGCATACTCAATAACGCGCAAACTAGTACGCGAAAAACAACATACTGCGAAAAATAACTGTTCTAACGAAACAGTTATTTTTTATCGGCACAACGCAGGCTTGTAACAGCCAGTAACCGAGGACATCTGGACGTAAAATACGAGGTGCCTATACATGAATGCGGTTACATGGACGCGTAACTTGTGTATGCGTGTAACGGCGGTAATGGATAGATTGTGATTCGATTGTATCGGCGTTTAGTGAAATAGAATAGGTAGTTGTGGTAGAAATATTTTTCTAGATCGCATGTGTGGCTCATGAATGCTTTTTCAACGTGCTTTTTCAACGTGCTTTTTCAAAGGATTTTAAAGGGTGGGACCACACTGACCACAGTCACAAAACAGATAGGTACAGATGTCAATCTACATGCAAGTGCGCTCGAGCAACGCACACATAGACACTACTCACGGACACGATATCTCGGACTGTTTGGGACTAGAGTGCGAGTGAGTGCGAGCGCGAGTGCCATGCGCTTGAGAGAGATAGATATATAGATAGAGCGACCGCCGAGCGTAGGTATGAAAACTGAAGTACATACATGTGATTGACTTCTGTACCTATCTGTTTTGTGCCACAGTGTTTACAAAAACTAACAAAATGACTACATTACACAGAGGGTGCCTTGTCTTGGAAATACCGCCGAAGTAATAGTACACCAAATTTGAAATCAATCAGAACTGTGAAAGTTTGTCAGACCCTTTTGTCAAGTAGGAAATGAGCTGATGATCTTCAAACGTCTCAACAGATCTTCATAAATTATAGCTAAGAACCATCTCGATCACATCAGTTTTCAAACAAAAAAAACGCATGAAAATTGGTCCATTCGTTTGGGAGCTACGATGCCACAGACAGACACACAGATACTGTACACGTTAAACTTATAACATCCCTCTTTTTTGCCGAGGGTAGAAATACATCACTAAATATACAAAAAACTGAGTAGATAGGTACACCGTACATATTCAAGTATTTTCTGCGCTTTTTAAGCTAAAACAATATAAACAGCGAGAAAAGTCAATAAAATTTTGTTCTCCTAACATTTCCACCCGTGTGACACATCGGTGTAAATGCAGCTTGGCACCATTATATTAATGCGGCACCCCGGACCCTTCCTTTTATTTTGTGGACCTTACTTTGTTAATTTTTTGTTTGCCCACCCCTATTCTTCAAGTTGACGGCGTGAAGGTGTCTTATGTGTTATTTGTTTTATGGTGCCCGTAGAGTTATTAGGGGTTTGTTTTTTATATCGTTATTGTGTTTTATAGGGTTCCTTACCCAAACGGGACCCTATTAATGCCTACACCGTGCCGTCCGTCCGTCCGTGCGTCTGTCGGTCACAGGGTTGTATCTTTTCAACCGTAATAGGTAGCCAGTTGAAATTTTCACAGAACATGTGTCACTACAGTCGCTATCATGTTTCACAGAACATGTGTCACTACAGTCGCTATCATGCAGACATAAAAAAGTCTAAAGCCAAAGGCGGGCCCATACAAGTAACCTCGAAAAAAAAAACATTTTTTCGAAGTTTTTTGTTCCAGCTCTATCTTCAGACATGTGAGGTGATACGGAGCCCTTAGTGCGGGAGACAGACTCGAACTACGCCCGTTTTACCTAAAAACTGTGTTGAAGTAAGTCTATCTCATTTTGTCAAAAGTCAGACGAAACTTAATTAAATCTTAAAATCACACCAAGTTTACTCAAGAAAATCTAGTTCCAAGTAATAAACAGGAAAGTTCTCAGTCATCTCGGTAGATTTAGTTGTGGATCATGATTCCCGAAACGGATCGTGTCTGACCCAACTTTAATTCGAGACCACTCCACTAGGGGGTCTAAGTTAGAAAAGTGTAGCGGGAATAAATAGGACGATGAAAGAAATGGAGAAAAACAATTCGACAGTGAGTTCCCATGCGATAGAACTCGAGATAGTTGAATCTAAAGGTTATACCAGTAGTAAGAAACCTGTATTTATTCAGCTGCCTTGTTGGTGTAGTGGTCGCAAGCGCGACTGCTGAGCATGGGGCCCTGGGTTCGATCCCCAGGTCGGAAAAAGTATTATTGGGTTTTTCCATTAGGAATGTCTCAGTAGCAGCCTGGGGTCTGGATTTATGCCCGGTTAATAGCCATAGTCTCGCCCCCCTATTACATGGGACTTAAACATAACTGCCGAAACGAGGGTGTACAAATAACCTCTGCCGACCCTTCCGGGGAATAAAAGGCGTGATGTTATGTTTATGATGTTACGACTGTCGTAGATTTTCCCGAAGCATGGGTAGGTATATCGGCATTGCCCATTAAATGGGTTGCGGAATTCTGATGGCAGTCGCTCTGTGTAAAATACTGGTATTCAGCCGCATCTGGTTAGGCTGGGAGCTGACCCCAACATAGTTGGGAAAAGGATAGGTAGAAAAGATATGGAGCCAAGGACTTTTTGAAGCATGGAGGAGTGTCAATGTGTAAAAACCCGTCACCTATAGAATTGATCGGAGCAACGTGGCTTTATCTATCGTACGTAGGTACTACAGATTCATAGTATAGACAGCATCTGTTCTAAAACAACTGAAATTGAATTTTGACGACACGTTTGGTGCAGTGGCTGAGCGATTAGCTTCTGCGCTGTGGGTCGTGGGTTCGATTCTCGCACGGATCAAATATTTGTATAGCCTACAAATAGTTGTTCCGGGTCTGGGCGTTTGTGCATGTGAAGATTTGTAAACGCACTCACGATACAGGAGATTTCATAGTGTGGGGCAAAGTCTAAAAAAAATTTAAAACATGATGTTATGTCCGTTTTCACTTATGAAAACGCTACACGCTTGTAACATATCCTATACCTCATTCCAGTGGCAGAATATCTCATAAATATTGTATGCGTATCCAGGACGGGGAGAGGGGCAATTTTTTCGTTTAATAGATTGTCGGCACATGACGGACGGACGTATATGCTAATATGTCGGTATGACACGACATAACAACAGTGAAATTAATCATATTGTGCGCAATGTTTGTGTTGGGGAAAATTACCGCGGTTTTTTGCGTGTGGAGGGGCTGGGAATTCTATGAAGCGACTGAATGGGAACTATGGCGAGTTTTGGGAAAATTCCGTTGGTGTGTTTACGATCCGCTATAGTGACCCCGTTGATAAAGTCTCCTATGGACTGACAACTACCTATACTTTATTTCATTTTAGATAATTTATTTATTTATTTTACTTTAATTAAAACGGTCTTAGACCAATTACAATAATTAAAGATAGAAAAAAGAACAGGAATGGAAGAAGATACATACAAAACAATGGAACGAAAAATAATGAATTTAAAAAAATATATAACAATATGAGACACCTCTTTCACACAGCCCTCACAATGCACCTGACAATTTATTCTTCCATTCATCCGCAAACAGATCACAATTCAGTCATAAATGTATTTATTTACGCACGTACAATTATAATTATTTTTATAACATAAAATAACTAAAAAGAGAATTCAAAACGTTCGTGATACATTCCTCTCGCAGTACTCCAGGCATTCCGATAAAATCACCTTCCATTCATCAGCAAACACATCAAAATGCGGTCTGGCGTCCAGGAGAGCATTGAGTGCAGTTAAGACTTCGCGGTATGGGTGATCGTGAACGTGCCACAGTACGACAATAAGTGGCCAACTAAGGCACAGGTATCTTTTAAACCATATCTTCAAGTACAGTTTCAGCTCATCTTGATTGACAGTTAAATAATGTTCATTAAAGCATAATACTGTGTCGAATCCTTGCTGGAAGCAAACATGTTGCTTAGTCCTATACATTTCCTTGCTAAAATAAGTCTCATTTGTTGAATGTTATATTAAACTAACACTTGGCCGCGATTTTTACCGCGTGAATTTTCATACAATCTTCCATCCCCTATTTTACCCCTTTAGGGTTAGAACTTCCAAAAATCCTCTCTTAGTGGGATGCCTACGTCACAAAAGGAACCTACTCTTCAAATTTCATGTGCTTCAAAAAAAGCTTCAGTGGTTTAGGCTCTGCGTTGATGAATCAGTCAGTCAGCCAGGATATGTAAGTATACATGTATAGAGAGATAGATAATAGAGATATAGACACAAATAAGATTAAACTGTCAGCAATTAGCAACATTTTATTCCCACACAAATCACTACCAACATTCAAACACCAACTACAACCAAAACCACAAGAAAAAACATCACCAACATAATTTAAATCACCATCCCTTCCCTTCAAACCCGCCACGTGCGCACCTCTTTCGGCATCCCTCATAAATATTTTATGACGCAGCTCCGGACTAGTTTCAACCTCTAAATAGGTTACACGAATGACGGACAAGCAAGCTTCAATTTAGCTTCAGCTTGTACTTGTGTGTTTAGTTTGATAGTGAAGATTGGCTAGTGACACATAACATCACGCCTGTAATCCCCGAAGGGTTGGCAGGAGTGTATAGTAACAACCTCATTTCGCCGTTATGTTTAAGTCCCATGTAATAGGGGGCGAGCATATTGCCATCAACCGGGCACAAATCCGAATTCCAAGCTGCTACTGAGGAATTAACAATAGATACATCTTTTCGAAATATAACTTTAGAAAACGTAGACATATTTAACTTACTCGGCATTAAAATAGACACCCACATTAACTGGAAAACCCACATTGAACATATAAAGTCAAAACTATCAAAATTCACTTACGCTCTTTTTCAAATCAAATGTAGCACAAACATTGAGACAGCGCTATCGGCTTACTTTGCTTATGCGTATTCCTGGTTGAGATACGGCATCATGTTATGGGGAGATAGCGTAAACATTCATAACCTAATTATTTTACAAAAAAATGTATACGAATCATAGCCCAAATAGATAATCAAAGTAGCTGCAGACCCTTTTTTATTAAATATAAGCTTCTTACACTCCCATCTATTTACATTTATGACATAAGCATATTAGTTTTTAAAAATATTAACAATTTTACGAAAGTTAAAGATACCCACAATATAAACACAAGGCATAAAAATAGGCTATATTTACCACCATCTAGGATTAAAATGCTCAACCAAAGTCCCTACTACATGGCAGTAAAAATATTTAATAAATTACCAAATGATCTTCAGAACGAAACAAAAGAAATAGTATTTATTAGAAAATTAAAAACATATTTAATAGAAAAATGCTTCTACTCAATCAACGAATATTTTGAAAATAAATAAAGTTAAAAACACCCAATATAAGCAAAAATAACATAAACCTAAATAAATAAAACATACAATTAATAATACACCTATACCAATACCTATTTACCTACTCAATAACATATCACTCGATATACTATGTTGTTTTGGTTCTAGTATCCTTAATTAAAAATATTGTGTATTAAGAATAACAATAGTCAAGAATTAGGCACTATGTACCAAGTAGACACATAAGTAAATTTATAAATATACTTTTATGTAATTAGAGCCCTCAAATATTGCAACACCTGGAAAAGGTTGCTAAGCTGTACCTACTCTATATAATAAGATCTGTATTATTTTACCTTAGTGAGCAAATAAATATTTTGAGTTTGAGTTTGAGAATTCCTCGTGGAAAATCCCAATAACACTGCCCGACCTGGGGATCGAACCCAGGACCTCACGATTAGCAGTGGCGCTTGCCACCACTAGACCAACGAGGCAGTTATTGGCTAGTATATTTGAGGAAAATATTCATAAGATTGTCCATTTAAAAATACATTAAAATCTTGTATGAAATCCGTTTGGATATTGGTTCTAAATAGTTTATTTTCAAAATTATTGCATAATCGGCCTACTACTGTCCAACTGCCTCGTTGGTCTAGTGGTGGCAAGCGCGACTGCTGATCGTGAGGTCTTGGGTTCGATCCCCAGGTCAGGCAAAGTGTTATTGGGTTTTTTCATTAAGAATTTCTCAGTAGCAGCCCGGAGTTTGGATTCGTGCTCGGTTAATGGCAATAAGCGCGCCCCCTATTACATGGGACTTAAACATAACGGCGAAATGAGGGTGTTACTGTATAGTAACAGTACTGTATAGTAGTAGTACAGGTGTATACTTGTGCCCTACCTTTCGGGGAGTACAGGCGTGATGTTATGTACTGTCCCACAGCTGGGCACGGGCCTCATCTAGGAATGAGAAGGGGTAAGGTGCGGGTTGGTGTACTACATGGACCAGCGAGAACCTTTTTTTTGGTGCTTTATGAAGTGTGCAGGTTTTCTCACAATGTACACTTCAGTTAACGCAAGTGATAATTAAATTCTTTAAAGACTTATTTGGACTAACTGGATATGTTCGAAGAACTCTATCGTAAACTCAGGGTTACAACCAGGGTATCAGAAGTCAATGATAAATATTTAACACTAGCTGTGTCCTCACGGCTCCGCCCATAGCCTATGTTACTCAGTTATAATGTAGCTTCCTAACGGCAAAACAATTTTTTAAATCGGTCCAGTAGTTATTAAGTTTATTCGTTACATACAAAAATACAAATCTTTCCTCTTTATAATATTCATATAGATAACATAACAACACGCCTTGTAGTCCCCAAAGGGTTCGGCATAGGTTTTTTTACTACACCCTCGTTTCGCCAGTTATATTTTAAGTCCCATGTAATATGGGGCGAGCCTATTGCCATTAACCGGGCACACATCCAGACTCCGGGCTACTACTGAGAAATTCCTAATTGAAAAACCCAATAACACATTACCCGACCTGGGAACCGAACCCAGGACCCCATGCTTAGCAGTCGCACTTGCGACTACTAAACCAACAAGGCAGTCAATATTTGGTAAGATTGTAATTTCTTACACAGCCGTCCTTGTAGAGGTTTAGTTTGTAAATTTTGACCATTGGACGTTAACGGCTTGATAATAATAGCGATAAATTCACATAGTTCTATGATCTTTAACGAAGTAAAATTCAAAGTGGAAAGGAGTGTTCTGACACGATTCTACCTTACTTTCTATCTCATATTGTCTGCTCACCATACTCTACAACGACCCGTGCACAACTTCATTACATACCTCAACCTCTACCTACCCCACATCCCACACAGCGTAACAGTTCCAATAAAAGCACTCAAAAGTAAATAAAGTGCGATAAAATCAGTTTTCCGACCGACACCGTCTCTTATTAGATTTGTTTCGACATCGAAGCTCATCTATCTTTAAATAAGCCCACTAGTGGGCGAATCCAATTCCTTTTCAAACTAGAAGAGGTATCGGGAACTTTATATTAACATAATGGAAAAGTTGTAGAGTGGGGTACCAACTGAATTTTCAAGGGTGTTTTGGGTGTATCGACTATTAGGTAGGTACTTATCGCTTGAACTTTAGACTCCACTAGAAAACAATTTCTGTGAATAAAACACAGAATCACTGTAGTCCGGCCATTAAAATGTTGTATAAAGGGTAAACAAATGTTTGATTATGAAACATGACTTTTGCTTTAAGAATTACTAATAGGTACACATTATTAGAAAATAAAAATGATTAAAGACTGAGTTTTAAGGTTTTCTAAAAATGTGTATGTTTAATGGATTCTTAAAGCAAAATAAATGTTACACGATGAAACGTTTGTTTACCTTTTATATAATAAATATAGCTGGACTATAGTTCTGACAGACTGTAGTTCTGGGTATTATTTTTAGATCTGGTATTGAACATGATCAGATTTATTTTTATAATAACATAACTTCACGCCTTATATTTCCCGAAGGGCTCGGCAGAGGTGTTTTAGTACATCCTCGTTTCGCCAGTTATGTTTATTTATTTTTATTTTAACTGTAATTAGAACTTGGGGTAGGAGTTGTAACCGCGATTTGTAAAATGTACGCTATGACGGAAGACATAACTCTGCTTTAGAGGTTGACATTTTATGTTACGTTAGGACGTTTTTGATGACGTCGAGCAACACAGTGTTACCACAGTCTAATATACTTCTTTATACTGTGGTGTTACACAGTAATCCAGTTTGTTTTTTATTATAATTTTTTATGTTTTTGCACAGAATTATAAGCAGCTGTTGCACTAACGTAAAGTGCTCCCATCATCCTGTAGGCACTAGTGACACTAATCTTAGAACAAAAGAAGTCTGACTGCTAGAAGGTTTACAAACTACAGACAGCCATCGCTTTATACCATAACATCAAACCACTAGTGACGATACTAGGTCTGGGCTGTTTTATTGTATTAGATACTAGCGGCCCGTCCCGGTTTCGCTCGGGTGGGCATTTTCCCGTTTTTGCAACATTTTTCATTTATGATCCGCTCCTGTTGGTTGTAGGGTGATGTTATATAGCCTATAACCTTCCTCGATAAATGGACTATCCAACACAAACATATTTTTTCAATTCCAACCAATAGTTTCTGAGATTAGCGCGTTCAAACAAACAAACAAACTCTACAGCTTTATAATATTAGTATAGATAAAATTTCTTTCTTTATTGACATAAAATATGTAAGCTATATTTAGTCATCAGCTTCCTGCCCTGGTCCCAAGTTACTTGGGGTTGACGCAATATGATTTCCTCTTCCATTCTTCTCTGTCAGCCGACACATTATCATTTACTCCCTTTTCTTTCATTAGCCATATTTAGCAAATAATACAATTTAAAATTAGAAAAACTCCCCTCTTTGCAATGGGCGAAGTGATTATCATTAAACATAACTAAGAGCCATTCCGATTAAATCAGCTTACAAACAAACAACCGCATTAAAATCGTTTCATCCGTTTGGGAGCTAGGCTCGCCACAGACAAACAGACAAAGAGTTCATGATTAGAATCTCCCTATGTTTGCGACAGAGATTAAAAAGATGTGTAAGACAATTGGTATCATCATCATACCATGATGCTATTGAAATGCTATCGAAATGTCCTCTCCTGAACACAGGCCTCTCAATGACCGCTAAAATAAAAGTCGTAAGAGACATTGCAACAGACCGTCCATTCTTCAGACGTAGTCCCAGAAGTCACTTTTAGCGATCAGAGAATTCCCTATTCTTTTCTGGTAATCCAAAATTTTTATTCGTATCAGATTACGGCGTCTTCTCCAAAAATATAGCTTCAACATCAAAGAGACAATGAAGAGGGACGTATCCGCACAAAATTACAAACATTATTTTAATCAGTCGGTACAAAAATGTTCAATATCGCGGCGCGGCTCTTTGACAGCGTTTACACATAGTTGGGGTTTGTTTATTCCGTTGGGTTAAGGTATAAGGGGTAGCGAATAAAATAATATAAACGATAAGAGTATCGAGGAACTACCGAACTACCTATTCAGGCTTTCACAGTCTGCCTCAGACAATATCCCATGTGATACCCATCACAACCTATTGTCATTAAGGAGTCAATAAACTAAAATGATTTCCGAAGACTTATGAATCGATTTTATGAACGCAATGATATTAATAGAGGCTCCAGTAAAGAGTAGTGAAATTTAGAGAAACAGCAAATAAAATCGTGTTGTTAGGAATCTCTGTGATATTTTCGTTCGTGCATGAACAAAAAATTTAATTAAATTAAACAGCAGTGTACAATTTTTAGCCATACACAAAATAAAGCGATTTTAAAAGTAATTATAATATAATTACTTTTAATTCATTCCTGATTTACCACTACATAACTTACAATACAGTCTATCAACTTTCAAAATCGCTCTCCGCTCCTAACTTGGCACTGCAAACCGCTACACGTTTACTCGTTTAAAGCGCTTTTACATCTGAGTTATTTTTTAATAAATACCCCTCCTCTTGCCATCGCAGCCTTAATCATTGCCAATATTAAAAAAATCTGCTCAGACAGCAAAATGTGCTGTAAAACCTCGTATTAGATTTGATTATGAGGGAGTACGCCTACTCTGGGTACGGTAGGACCCGGATAAGAATATGCCCCCCTCCCCCCCCGTCCTTCGTCCTTAGCGTGGTGTACAAGGATAAAGTCAAGTGAATGTTCCAAGACGAATGTTGTAAGCAATCGATTAATAAGATATCATTATTACTGAATCAATAATTACCTAGCACAATCTGCCCATCTTATGTGTCAGAAACAAAGTCCCTAGCAAAACTGAATGAGTGGGTCGAGTAACTTCAAGTATACTACACCAAAAAGAACATAGTCTGCTTAGTTGTCGGCTATAGGATTGACAAGCATATCATTTTGGGACCCAGTGCATAATTTCAGGAAGCACATTGGGTCACCCGCGCGACGGCGCACCGAGTATTCTCAAGGAGGGTTGATGTCAGGCAGGCGGCCGGTCATAAAACAATAAGCCAAAACCACTAACAACATGGATTTACGAAATACATGTTGTGCTGACCCCACCTAGTGTGGGATAAGGGCAGGGAGAAGAAGAATCTGCCCATCATAATGAGAAGGTTTTGTGCCTCAGCCCACGCTGGCCTGGTGCGGGTTGGCGGACCACACAATTAATTCTGTCTAAACGTTCTACTCCTCAGATAAAAATTATCTGACGTTGGTAAAATCTCCTTAAAAGGGAAGAGCATATTAAACAGTAGAATTTTCTATTATTTAGATTTAAATTTTAATAAAAGCGTATGAAGGATAACTTGTGGGCTTTGCTTCGCGATCCTAATGATATCAGATGACGGCACAGACAGCGATGTCATTAAGATATTCTATCTAATAAAGCCGGGCTTAGTGTCAAGATTTACTAAATTGCCGTAAACACCACACTTGCGAGATATATTGGTGATCGCAGTTACAGACACTCATGGGTGGATGGGTCTTTGGCGAGAACCACACGGAATATATAATGACCGACCAGGGCTCGCAAAAATCCATAATCATTACAGACACATTCTTATCCATTTATCAAATCCCCAACACGCTTGTTAAGAGTTACGACACACACGACAATATATAGTTGCCAATTTATTTCCATAATACTAACAATTTCCACACCCTTTCCGACATCCTCCCCCATTTTTAAAGCCTTATACAATTTCAAAAACACTTCCGTGAAACTATCGGCGCGCGTGCGACATTCTATCACCTTATAATGGAGGGATTCCGAGTTTGCTAGACTCGGTAGTCAGGTTATTGGACGCAAATTGCCAGAGCGAGACTACGGGATTGTCTCACGGTGACTTTGAATCTCTATAGGCAAATTTTCACCTATTTTTCTAGAGCTATTCGGTTAAATAAAAGTGTGATAGGATATACTAAGCTTTTTATAAAAACAGTAGATGTGAAGTATATTTCTGGCAAGCAAATGATTTGATAAAAATGTGCGTAATTATAATTATATCTTAAAGAAAATCTTAAGCATTATTATAATTTACAGCTTCGAAATTGTTAACGAATACCAAGAACCATGCCTTTTTGCCATTTTTGTACCTACTTAATTCATTACCTACATGACTTCTATTAAAACAGCAGTACCATTAGGTACTTGTCCACAAAACCAAATAAACACACATCACTAACTTCAAAACCATCTCAATTCACCATTCTCATCCCAAACATCTTACGGTAAACACGTTCTTTCAGCTTAAAAATATTCAATAATCCCCAAATCCCAAGATGCAAAGGCATCGCGTCATTTAGCGGCGCCATCTACCGCGATCCCCGATCCCCGCGATCCCGGTGAATCCCCACGGACTGGCTGCTAAGCCCGTATTTGCATTTATGAATAATGTCTCTCAAATACGTATGTGTTGATTTTTTAAGATACATTTCTTTCTTCGTATTTTTGTCGCATTTCTGTGGGGGAATGTGAGTGTGGTATTTTCTTTTTTTTCGTGGGGAACCGATGAATGTTTAAGTTTTGGTGCTTTATTTTTAATGGTGTTTGGTTCTGTTATTGGCTTAGAGTGCCTAGCGCAGTTGAAAATTTGTATGGAAAAATTTTTTCAGGGCTGTGGGACCCAGAATGTTGCAAGGATTCTATTTTTATAGAAACGACGTCACTTCAATCTTAACTGCAATAGGAATCTTTAGAACCTACTAAAATAAATATTAGTAGGTGATTATGAAAACATGTGAATAATGCTGTAATGTAAATCATTTTCAGCCCAGCTATAAAAAGGATTTATTCAAAAAAATTACCAAAGATAATTCCAAAAATCAATAAACCAGGCTTGGTCAATATCTAAATCCATTTTAAAAATAATATTTCATTCTGGCTGCAGAGCATCGCCGAAGCGTCGAAGATAGCGACTTAAGACGTTGCCGCGACAAAGCGACATGTCTCTTGTCTTCGTCGCTTTGTCACTGAGAATTCGTCGGTAGTTGCCTCTTGGAGTTTTTAGGACTTCGTGCAGTGTGGGGTATAGCGTATGTGTAGCGATAGGCGTAATATAATATATTATGTGCAAAACGTACCAGATTCGGTCTGACCAAAATCGGACCTCATCATATTAACTACGATCTTGCTTACAAAAACAAAACTATTCGATTTGAGCTTGAAAGATAATATGGATAAAAACAAGAATACCTTTGCTAAATTCTAAAATAAAAAGACAACAAAAATTGTGTCCAAATTGTTTTTTTTATAATACATGTTGGGTTG
This sequence comes from Amphipyra berbera, assembly GCA_910594945.2. NCBI lineage: Eukaryota > Metazoa > Arthropoda > Insecta > Lepidoptera > Noctuidae > Amphipyra > Amphipyra berbera. The sequence goes on along the minus strand of OU343142.1, from coordinate 485,561 downwards.
AATACTATAATGCTCATATTTTATTTATCTATATCTATACTAATAATATAAAGAGGAAAGATTTGTATTTTTGTATGTAACGAATAAACATAAAAACTACTGGACCGATTTCAAAAAATATTTTGCCGTTAGAAAGCTACATTATCACTGAGTCACATAGGCTATGGGCGGAGCCGTGAGGACACAGCTAGTAGTAACTATATCTATAGATATTTTTTCTCCACATTGTGATTGTGAGTAAAACGAGAATCGTTTTAATCACAATCTCAATACGATTGCAGATCCTCCCTGCTGACGTCGCTTTTTCTGTATTGAACAGCGACGTATATCTCTCTATAGCACATCTATTACTACAGCCCTCCTTTCAAGCTGTCACAAGTGTGATTGTAAGTTCAACACGATCTGTAGATTCTCTGTCTGAGCGCCGCGCGCCGCCTGCTATTCGCCACCATTGTTGGAGTTTAAACCTTACGTACTTTGGATAGATCACCTAGCTTAGTTGTTATAGTTTAGCAAGCTGTGTTTTAAGGTGGGGCATTTCTGTGTGGTTTGGTGCGAGTTGTTTTAACAGACATGTGACGTTGAAATTGAAAGTACGCAGCACGTTAGCAGAGAAAAAAGAAACAAATGAGTGATTTGAAGTGCACCTTTTTTGTTTTAACCCTAAAATTATAACACTGATGCCTGTGACTGGTACCGAAAATTTAATACCTACTCGGTATTCCGGATTTTTTTCATTTAAGAGTGCAACTCCATTTCCGTTTTCTTTGAGTCAAACCTGTGAATCCAGGGTTGACAAAAAGATTCTATCTTATTCGCTGTATACTTTCAAAATGAAAAGATCTTCAGTTCTTAGTTACAAAGACTCCGTGTCAAGGTCACCATTTAAAAGTACCCGTGAACGTACAAGAGGCGCCCTTTGTGTCGAGTATCATTCAAAGAACGACCATTTTGCTAACCACAAGCAAAAATATTTTGCCACTGGATTTTCAACCCTATTGAGAAGTCATAAGAGTTATTTAGGGTTTAGTGAATGGTAAAAGTAGGTTGGCTTTGGTCACTGACAAGTAGGTGAGTACGAGTAAGGGATTAAGTGTTGAAATTTTTTGTGTTACCTGTGTTGGATATTATTTGTTTGAAGGTGTATAGGTTCGACTCTTATCCCTGTAAAATGCAATATGAACTGATTCTTAAAATGTCATATTTCCTGTTATTTCTCAGCCAAAATGAAAATGATAGAAATATATAAAGCGTTGTTGTTTACAAACTGACTTCAGAGCAATCAAAAAGTTTTATTGGATTGAACAGTTTAGTACCTTAACCAAAATGACACAAATCCATTTAGTTATTTATTTTAGACAAAATATTTTTACTAACTAAACACAATTTAACATCCATTTGCTAAAAGGCAAATTTCTAATTCCTAAAATTCCCACTCATAAACAACAACTTTTAATGAATACCACATAATCACCGCGCCCCTGAAATACCAACGAAACCCTTTACTATCAGCGCGAGAATAAACTTCGGGTGTTTCCGCTAAACTTCGTAAACGTCACGTAATAATCGTAACGACATTGCCACATAAAGCGGTACAATAAAAAATTAACTGATATAAATTCAAAGGGGGTGAAAAAAGTTGTATCCGAAAGGGTTGAAACCCCAAGTTGGGTCATTACAAAGGACGGATTAGGCTTGTTCTCTTTAAATTGGTACGGGCCGTACCAACACGGCGGATTAGCGATGGTAAATAAATACCGCTCGCGGTTACAGGGTTAACTTTGACGGGCGTTTGCTATTGGCTATTGTTATTTGAGATTACGTGCCTGTTTACAATTTAACGTTTGTTTTGAGGGACGGAGTTCGTTATGAAATAATTAAGTGGACATTTTAACACAGTAAATATGAGTTTATTTCCATGGTTGTCAATTTCATTTTTTTTCATAGACGTGAGTTCCATTTTACCATTTCATTGTTTTTTTAACAATCTTCAAATCTTTGATAGGTACATAAACTAAACAGTTAGAACTGTACTTGTTTTGGTGAAGATATTACTTTACAGCGACAAGTTTTCAACCATATTAATATAATATGATTATTAATTTACGCCCACTAGTTTCATATCAAAAGTTTAATTAATTCGTTATTATTTCACACTCCACTCACCTCTAAAAGAGGAACATTGTGTGGTAAAGCGCTAACATGTAATTATAAACAGCCAAAACGCCTGCTTCTTTTATTATAGCAATTTCACAGAGACGCTTGTTGCAGTAGAATGCGTTTGTGACAAAAAACATTCAGGCGCATGTTGAATGCTTTGCATTTAAACCGCTCTAAAAACCGGTTTATAAGATTTATTTCGTGTAGTGAAAGTTTTTATTATTTTAAACAAGTGTGAATTCCTGTAGGTAAGCACTGCAACTCAGCCGCTGCTGACCTTTTGTTGTTGGGACTAGTGTAATATTTTCTTGTAATAATAATTTCAGATCACTTGATTCTTATCAAGTCAAACAGTAGTCACATTGTTTCCACAATAAGTAAAGGTTAAATAACAATGAACGCAATCATTTCATTAGGTGTAAAGTAAAACAAGAATATGAAATGTAAAACTAAGCACTTAAACGTAATTTAATTAACACTATAATAAGTGCCAACTAGTGTTGTATCTACGCGGGATATTACGGGATTTCAGTGTGAACACAAGAGGATAAAAGGATTATGTGCTTTTCCATGTATGATTAGAATACACAAATGTTGCACGTTATTGTAATGTACTTATTGACTGTGTTCTGGCAAAAGTTTCCCAAATAACTCTAGGTAACTCAGATACGTGATAGTTTTTGATATCGTTAGATAAAGAATTCAAAGGTTCTATATTATCACTTTTCTTTGAACCAAACAACAAGTAGGCGATATTTTGATAAAGGTAACACATCCTGTTTTACGCCAACCAAAACAAATGTTCAAAGAAATATCGTGACTTACCTTACGCGGTATGTTTCTAAAAAGAAAATATATAATATTTTCCGACACACATGATGAAAACAAGGCTTCGTATGTGGATTAATAAATAACAAAGGTAGTCAACATCAACGGATCAAAAAACACAAATATTATAATAAGGCGTAGAATGGTGACATTTAGAAACCGGAATATTTGAGCGTCCCCAACGAGACGCCATGACGGAATTAAAGTCCCGGAAAATCGGGACACGTGTGGCGGTACTGGAGTCGTTACACATCACTAGTTCCAACCTTTTACTTTAATATTCATATTATTACGGAGAGGGCAATGAAAATTTAACGTGGAGCAGTAATTATGAAACCGAATGAGACGAGGGTACCGCTGTCCGACCTATTTCGCTGTGTTCGTCTGTTACGCACTTCTATCCTATTTGAATCGATAATTCGGATATTTTGGATAATTCAGAGACTGGGCCCGTGCTTTCTAATTTGAAATTTCTACCACCGGTATTATCATTGACACGTTTTTTTCTCATGCTTGTGTATTAGGAACTTTATACGAAAATATAATACAGCCTGTATTTTGTGACAGGTATCCGAAAATGTATTGTATCTATATCATAATAAAAGCTAGAATAAGCAAACTATGATAAAAATACTACCTAGTAAATGGACACTCAACAATAGGGAGCTGTGATTTACTAAGGGTGAAATAATAGTGGATATTGCAAATAACCCGTAACGGATATCGGAGACCCTATTATCCTCAAATACCAGCAATCAGTAATATCATTATAAACCCTTGTTATAAGTCAGAAATAACAGACCGTTATGAAATTAGCGCCTAAAAATTATTACTGCAATAACAATACAGACACTCGTTGCTACAAGAAAATTATCAGGCGCTCGGGTAAATTGTACTCTGGTTACTGCATTTTTTATCGAGATTACTTCTTGCAGCCCTAGAAACGAAGATTAGGTGCAATTATTTATTTATCTTTATCGTTATACTGTATTGGGTGAGGAAGAAAATAATATAGGTACCAACGGTTTCATCTCTTACGTGCTGTAAAAACCGTATAAAATCGTTAGGAAGTTCAATTTGTAACATAACATCACGCCTTTATTCCCCGAAAGGTTTGGCAGTGGTGTATAGTAACACCCTCATTTCGCCGATATTTTATAGTCTAGGGGGCGAGCCTATTGCCATCAACCGGGCACGAATCCAAACTCCGGGCTGCTATTGAGGAATTCCACACGGAAAAACACAATAACACATTGACCAACATCGGGATTTAACCCAGGACCTCACGATCAACAGTCGCGCTTGCCACCACTAGACCAACGCAGTTCAATTCAGTCTGGGAAATATACTACAATTTGAATACATTTCGCTCCTTTTATCATGAAAGTACCTATCTAATATACAATCTAAAAATAACTATGCATACGACTCCTATTCTACATAGTATTTCATATACCTACCACTGTAAAACATCTGTACAAAGACATTTATTTACTCAAAAAGAACAAATACAGTTCACTTATATTGAGCATAGTTATTTTAACAATTTAATTTAATTTACAAGTCTGAGCGATGTATAGAGAAAAATTTAACTTAGTAACTACATGTATATTATATTTTTAAAAAAATACGGCAATTTTCATCCTTACATATTCGACTAATCGCTTTTTGAAAATTACATTTATTACATACAAAGAGATTAAATAAATGAATGTCTTTGATCACATATTAAAACATGACATTTATTAGCTCATTCAAATGTCATCTACTCTTTTCCTCTACAAATCAGATGAAAAACCAGCACCAAACACCAAGTGGTGTAGACAGAATTCATCACCCGATCTTCGACAAAGGCCGTAATGCGATTTACTACTAACTTTGAGTCTGGACGCGCCTCAAAGAAGAATTAAAAAGCTGAAATGCCAGCCATCACCATTTCAGTCTCTTTATTTCATTATAGAACTAGACAGCTTTTGGTCAGATTATATAACTTTTAGGTACATGGCTTAATGTTGGTCTGAGTACTAAAATCTGTTAGTATTATTTCGTCTTATTTCGTATGGTTAGTGACTAACCTGGTGTCTATAACTCTGACTTGGCTTCACAAGCCGTCAAGAAATATCTCTCAGGCATGACCGGTTTCCTCACGATGTTTTCCTTCACCGTTTTTAAACAAGTATCTTTATTTTTTTTATGATAACGTTGCCTCACACTAGGATTTCTCCTGTATCGTGGGTGCGTTTACAGACACAAATCTTCACACACACAAACATCCAGACCCGGAACAACTATGTGTAGGCCATACAAATATTTGTTCCGTGCGGGAATCGAACGCAGAAGCCGATCGCTCAGCCACTGCACCAAACGTGTTGTCAAATTATACAATACACACATAAATCCGAAAAGTAAGACGTGCGTGTCTTGGTTTCGAACATGAGACCTAAGACTTGGCAGTCCGACTATCACACCACTAGGCTATCGCTGCTGTAAAATTATTGGATTAGGATTGCTTCAAACACAAAAATTCAAATTGAATTACTTTAGACTTTTTACTAGTCATAATCAGCCCATTACTGTTCCACCACGCTGGCCTGGTGCGGGTTAGAAGACTACATACATGGCATTAGCAAGAAGAGGTGGGGGCCGGGATCAAACTCAGACAGAACCTCCAGCATGTAAGGCTACCGTGCAACCATCCTAGTTTAGTCACTAGGTTCTAATCGCCTAAGTGAAAAATTACGATGTAAGCTTTGTAGGACACTGTGTGCTGTAGTTACTATGAGATGAGTGATCTTGGCAATTTTATAATGAATATTTTTTATTTAAATGTCAACAGCAGTGATAGCCTAGTGGTGTGACCGTCGGACTGCCAAGTCATAGGTCTCGAATTCGAACCCAAAGTACGCACCTCTGACTTTTCGGATTCATGTGCGTATTGTATAATTATCGTTTGCTTAAAAACGGTGAACGAAAACATCGTGAGGAAACCGACATGCCTGAGAGATATTTCTCGACGGCATATGAAGCCAAGTCGGAGGCCCATGAGCGGCATAAACTCTGATACCAGGTTATTCACTAACCACACGAAAAGAAGACGCTTTAAATGTCTTCTGTTAAAGATACCTAGTCACCCTGGTAAGTTAGAGCCTATGTTTTTTAACATAACATAACATCACGGCTTGTATTCCCCGAAGGGTTCAGCAGAGTTGTTTTTTAGTACACCTTCGTTTCGCCAGTTATGTTTAAGTCCCATGTAATAGGGGGCGAGCCTATTGCCATCAACCGGGCACAAATCCAGACTCCGGGCTGCTACTGAGAAATTCCTAATGCAAAATTCCAATAACACTATGCCCGACCTGGGGATCGAACCCAAGACCTCACGATCAGCAGTCGCGCTTGCCACCACTAGACCAACGAGGCAGTCCTATGTTTTTTCATAAAGGAATATTCGTTTTAAGTGTAGTTTATTGATGTAGTCGTTAATTTTAAAATGACATGCGCTCGTTAATTTTATTTATTCGCTCAGATAAGGTTGGTTGGGTTGTGTTAAATTATGGCTACAGATACAGCGGCTCATGTGAGAGGACGAATGTGTGTTGAAAGTTTAATAAAAATTGCTTCATGTATTTCATATTTAAAATAATGTATCTTAACACTTTCATTTCGGTTATGTGAAGGGTACACGTGAAGTCTGCCTCGTTGGTCTAGTAGTTGTAAGCGCGACTGCTGATCTTGAGGTCCTGGGTTCGATCCCCAGGTCGGGCAAAGTGTTATTGGGTTTTTCCGTATCGAATTCCTCAGTAGTAACCCGGAGTTTGGATTTGTGCCCGGTTGATGACAATAGTCTCGTACCGTGTTACATGGGCGAAATAACGGTGTTACTATTAATACACCTCTGCCCAACCCTTCGGGGAATACAGGCGTGATGTTATGTTATGTGCACATGGAGTCGTCACAGCATCTCTGTCATGTTATTCAGCGCAACAAAGGGAAAGTGCATTGGGTGTTTCTGTGACTAAGGAACCTATCTGCATAACTGGGACCTTATAAAAGGACCTTTATATTCGTTTGTCTGCTTCACCACCCTTGCTAAACTAACAACGAAGGCCGAGAGTACTTAAAACACGAAAAAAACAATTTTGATCCTATAAAAATTAGGGGCTGTACGTATTTTCCATTCGTGCTGTCGACGTAAAACGATAGTGCGTTGGCTTGCTGTCTGCAATATCGTTTTGCGTTTTGCATTGGGCACGGATGGACAATACGGCTTATGCCCATGTGAAGAGGGCTTAAACATTCTTTATCCGGGCAGGGCTACGGGCAAATCGTTGACACGTATAGTGCAGTGGTTGAGCGATCGGCTTCTGCGCTACGGGTCGTGGGTTCGATTTCCGCACGAAACAAATATTTGTATGGCCTACAGATAGTTGTTCCAGGTCTGGATGTTTGTGCATGTGAAGATTTGTGTCTGTAAACGCACCCACGATACAGGAGAAATCCTAGTGAAGGGCAACGTTTTTTTTGAAGAAATGAAAAAAAATCAATGGAATCTAATAAAATAACGTTATTGTTTCATCACCTACAAACATAATTTCCACTTTAAAGTAAACCGCTCATTGTAAATAAAACAATGTCCACATAAATACCAAGACATAAATACATACATACCAACACACGTACCTACATACATAAAATCAGTGCGGAATTCCTCGCAGCATACCTACCTACCACATGCCCGTAGTAATGGCATCGACGTTCATTAAAATTCCCGGCTCAAAGCCTGCCATTGTAGGCCAGCGTGTAGACACCGTTTACACCAGTAATTATAGACTGGTACAGCCTGTGGCTCCGCTTATGAGCTTTGGAGGGTTAGTGCTCAATTTGGGAGGTACCTAGGTGTTGAAGGTACAGTGATAGTTTCCATGTGTTATTTGCGGTAGATAAGGCGTTTGTGCAAGATCTTATTTATTTTCATCTATTTCTCTATCTTTAAGTTATGTAAATTATAAAATTATTGCAGAATACATTGTACTAAAATGTAAGGAGCTCTTTGATTACACCCATATTCTAAGACGTTCCTCCAAAACTTACTCGACTCATACTCGACTCAGGACGGCCTCGAAAACACCTTCAATATTGTATTCTTAGTCGCCATTTCGAGTGAACTTTGAGGTTCCTCGACGGAGTCATTACGTGATAATTTGAATTATCTGCATCGCGCAAATTACGCCGCGATAAATAGTTATAAGGATTATCGTAAAAATATTCGATAAAGTCTCCAAAATTCATTTTTGTTACATACATACTTTGACATTTCCTTCCTTAAGGTAGGTTCCGAGGTACCCTGAGTTTGACATATGATTCCTTACCTCGACTGAGGAGAAATCTCGAGTCGAGGACGTTTATATCAACTATAACTACCGATGGTAGTGAAAAAGGCTGAGTCGAGGCGGAGTCGAGTCGAGTAAATTTTGGAGGAACGTCTTAGATTATGGGTGTTAATTGTGAACTATACAGAATGTTATAAAAATATTCGAATTATTTAATTTAGTTTTTTGTTGTTTTGAGTACCTACGTATGCTACATACCTATTTTTTTCTCGACGAATGAATGTTGCTGATGTTGGTATTTTTTTTTCTTATATTATTGTCTGATTATATTGAAAATTATTATAAATATTGTAGTGGATCCTACTTCATGATAATCATCTATTATTATTATTTCTTAGCTTCCCTTTCATTATTGTTTACCTACAGTTCATATTTCGCTAAACTAGTTTGTAATCACACAAATGTAATATCTGGATCAACTTGAATGTTAATAACTTAGTCCAATTAACTTAACAAGAACTCCAGAACTATTGTAGACTGCTCAGAATACCGTGTACTTAGATTCAAGATATTTTACTTAGAAAGTGTAGATATACAGTTATTAATATCAATACTCAAGTTTGAGTATGTTTGAGTTTGATTTGTAAACAACTAAAGTATCACAGTTTTCAACGATACTAAAGTACTACTGGACGTAGACGTCCTCGCTAGAGGCTTGCGTGATTTTTATAAGGTCTTTATTGTCAGCCCGTTCGTTGATCATGGGCCTCTTCAGACTGCTACAATGAACGGCCATGAGTATAAATCGCAGTAATCACCATTCTTAGCAAACAGATCGGTGATCTCACTATGTTGATATTAGCAGTCAAGAGGACCAAGGTCTCAATATCAACCCTTAGCTGCCTTTTACCACACCTACATTAGCACATTACCTGTATTCTTAGCAAGGTAACACAAGACAAGTACCGAGTACGTATATACGTGTACTATAAATTATAAAAACTATCGAGTCAAATTAAAACATAAAACTTCTACTATATTTTAATTTAATCTAAGCAACACAAACGCAACACGTACCGCAATAACAATTCAATCCTTACTTCCCATCAAGCAGATGAACTTAAAACATCCCCCTACGTGTCCCGACTTTAAATCGAGTTACATTTGCTCGAGAGCTCGATAAACGCCACCTAGCGAAAACAATCGCCAATTAAAATAAACACGAAGCACATTCGATGCGTCAGCACTCCACTGCGTGCAAATTTTGTTTGTCAAACAGACCCCCGCCAAACTGAATTCAATCTTAACACCCCGTAACACAGTCCATTTTGGCTCTAGAACATTTAAACGCTCGAGATAACTTGAAAACCTCCTAAACTTGTCGAACTAATACTCTCTTCTTACCTCAAAATGGCTAAAGTTTCCCTCAATTCCCTAAAGACGTAAACTGCTTACAGTTGCGCAGTCAAATTTAGACTTTATTGTGTAGCAAGCAAGGTTTATTATTGTGCGGTTGCCGAGATATACAGGTTGATCCTAAATAATGGAGTAAGTTTGTAAGACGGTGTTTTTGAAGTGCCCAGAGACCTGTTGAAAGGTTTGTCGAATTAATTTTTTTATGTTGAGTAAATCGTTGAAGACGTCTGTTTTAATGTTCCGCAGAAATAAGTTATGTAGCAATTGATTTCGTTTTGTAGACACAGGTTTAAGATTTTGTTTATAATGCTCATAAGTTTACCTAAATGTTTTATAACTTAACTATTCATAAATCAAACCTCTGCCCAACCCTTCGGGGATTACAGCCGTGTATGTTATGTTATTCACAAAAAGCAAAAGTATCTTTTGAGTCGTAGTTTAGGTACTGAAGTTCCAAGGCCCAGTACAAAGTTCAGAACCAAAATAACTACAATTTGCAAAAATATTTGCCAACACAAATTAAATCCAACTACACATTATTATGTACCTATATCTACATATTAACATTACATTCTACACAAAAACCATCAAATAGACACAATCCGAACAAACTGCCGTTGCTATGAAGTCTCCGAGTGAAAAAACACAGACGGCTAAGTAAGCACGCCATTTATCTAACGGCCGACAATCTCCCCTCTCGCGAGACGCGGCGCGTTTTTGCGCGATTTCACGCGACATTGTGCGTTTTAGCGAATGTGTTATTTTTTGTAACGTCCTGTAGATGTGACAGGTGATAATTTTTCTTTTTAGGGTTGTCACGATTACGAATTGTTTGTACCTTAACTACGTATGTGTGTGTGTTTGTGTGTGTGTGTGTGTAATAAGATGCTTAAATATGTTATGTAACAGGAACAACTGCTTACTCAGGAATGTAGGAAAATATTGAGTGTAGCTATAAGCAGCTTACCTTCCGAATAGGGAAGGGGTTTACCTTCTACAAACAATGTTCTTACATCATATATTACGTTTGATATTTGTCTATGATTGTGTTTAGGGCTCTTTCCTTTACGAAAGCAAAGTACCGAGTCTTGTGAATGCAAAATAAGTTTGTTAAATCGTCATTTGAAAACTCTTGAACTTGTACTTAATAATACCGGCAAAAAATAGGACTAGAACGAAATATCTTCTTCTGGGTGTTGTATTACGAGATAATCAGACAAATTGGTAATTGTACTGATTAATGTTGACCGTGATTACTTCTAGTGTAAAAATCTAGATCCTAATAACTTTGAAGTCTCGATGGCAGTCCTAAGTTAGACCAGTATAATCAGCTCATTACTGTCTCACTGCTTGGTAAGGCCATCTTCTCAGAATGATAAGGGTTTAGACCTTAGTCGAACACACTAGGCTAGTGCAGATTGGCGGACTTCACACACCATTGAGACTTCGTTTTTTTAAGCCCTTCCGTTGTGCATGTTTCCTAACGACGTTTTACTTAACTATAATACCAGAAGAGCGCCATATTATAAGTATGTTCACTTAACAATAACTTTAGTAATATTAATACAATATGAGGAACATTCCAATGTAATTCTCTCTTTAATCAGACCTACATACGTAACATCCTCCTTAATACTCATACAACTAAAATCAGGGGAAGTTGGAACAATAATTCAACTTCGCCTCAGATGCCTATCTTTGTGACAGCTCGTTAGAGGGGAGGCGCGGCAGATACGGAACACCTTGCCAAACGTCTATGAAATTACGAGAAAGAGAAGAAATTTTATATCTGAGAATTTTATGTCAGTTTTGAGTTGAGAATTTTAACTTTTTTCACTGTGATTTGTAAGTTGGATTCAAGTTATCAAGTTGTAAAATCGTCATTGTCTTTAACAATCGTGCTTGGAAAACATAAGTTAACATCATTATCAGGCGACAAGACCGCTCACTGTACTGTTTCACGCCTCAATCTATAAATGTTGGCTGTATTCATTACGAGATGGGTACAATAAAGAATTTTAAGAATTAAAAAATTAAATTAAAGAATTTTAAATTTTCACCCAAATCCCTTATAATTTCTGGTAGGTTATGTCTAAAATAAGACCGTCTATGTATATTTCGATGTTCGAATTCATATTATACGGATCAGAATTTGATTATCACTTGCGTTAAGGATGAATTCAAACAACATAAGGAAACCTGCACACTTAAGAGGACTTAGTTCACTGCACAACCAAGTTCTTGATGGTGTGTGTAGTCTGCCAAATCTCACCAAGCCAGCCTAAGAACTAAGGTTTAAACCTATCCAATTGAGAAGAGGGCCGTGCCCAACAGTGGGCTGATAATACTATGTATATATTTAAATCTATATTCATGCTAGCATTTATTTATCTATTCTATTGCTATGGTATACTTTGTGTGAAATAGTGACATCTATGATTGTGTTACAAAACATTTGGTGTAGAAATTCGGACGCAGAACAACTGACGTCTGACCTCGTATAATTATACAACGTGTGTCAGAAATGCGTGGTCATATTTCGCTCATTTGGTGCAACAATGGCATAATTACACTTTTAGAAATTTTACAGATGTTTTTCCTGATTTTAATAGTCTTTCCGCACATTTTGACATTATTAAAATTGTTTAAAAAAATGTACTTAATTAAGTCATTGTTGCACCAAATGAGCTATTTAAGGGAGTTGCTTGAACTCTTATTCAGAGTACCATTTGATGGATCCAGCAAAAAATAGGACATTTTATTTTCGACTCTCAATACTAATGGCATCAGCTGATTGGGTCAATTCGTAGAGTCGAACATTTTTTGGCCGATTTTTTTTATTTGGCTTAACAAATGTTGCTCGGAATAAGAGTCCAAATAACCCCCTTTAATATGATCACGCATTTCTGTTACACATTATATATGAATATGAGAAAAGAAAATATTATACCTACCTTCCTATAGGATATCCCATTCCTATTGTATTGTTTCACATTTACAACAAGAATTATGTAACTAATACTACAGCAGAGAGTACAAAATAAAACAGGTCTGTAACAAAAACAGAACATAATGTAGTCAACGTCACTAAGCACCATCACAAAAATGTCATGGCCTGGAGGTTACGGACCCGCTTGTTAAACACCGAGTTGCGGGTACAAACCCAACCATGAATCAATGTCACTTTTTAAATGTAGATGTACTTTCTTGGTTAATAAGATACAACTAACACACGGTGAGGGAAATGTGGGGAAAACATTGCGAGGATACCTGGATTCAGTCGTCTGAAATCAATACTCGCTCCTTTGAAGAGGAACAATACCCGCTCCTTCGAAGAGGAGGCTCTTGTCAGTTACAGGGTGATATTAATTATTATTTATTTAACATGATCTGCCTAGCCTGTTTACAACTACGTCGGAGTCAGCTTTCAGTCTAACTTGATGCAGCGGGTCTGCCATCTGACCTCCACAAGCCACTTACGGAGGAACCGATAAGGTTAGACCAGTCATCAGACGACATCAGTCTTCTGACTCTCCGTGACTGTCATTGGTATTCGTATGACAATCAGAACCAACTGTTTAACGTGTTCTCCGAGGCACGAAGTTGTCACAAAGTGTAAAGAATGAACACCCATCCACGGAAAAACCGCAGCAAGTGCAGTTTAACCTCGCAAATCGATCGACTCTTTCCTTCTTCATGATAGATATTTCCATTCTCTATTTACAGAAGTCATATACTGGCAGACGGTGGCTTTTTATGAGAATTAATGGCAATAAAACGTGGAATGGTATTAATGTTATGGAGATTCCAATTTGAGAGAATGCGTATCGAAAAGATTTTAATCGAGCGTTAAGGGAAATGTGTTTGGTCGCCGCGCTGCTCCATACAAAATATTTCTTCTCAAATATCAATTTGAGTTCAGTTCTGCTTAGCTTTTCCCCAACTATATTAGGGTCAGCTTCCAGTCTAACCAAATGCGGCTGAATACCAGTATTTTATACGAAGCAACCGCCATCAGACCTCCGCAACCCAAATATGTATTTAATTCAATGGTTTATTATATACCTACCTACTGATCTATACTAATATATTATAAAGAGGAGAGATTTGTATTTTTGGATTTTTGTATGTAACGAATAAACTTAAAAACTACTGGACCGATTTCAAAAATTATTTTGCTGTTAGGAAGCTACATTATCACTGAGTAACATAGGCTACGGGCGGAGCCGTGAGAACACAGCTAGTAATTGATAAAATAAAAGGAATTTGATGCACTACTTGTGAAATTATCGCTGGGGCATATTATTACGGTCAAAAAACAATCACATTAATTAAAAATAACTTCAATTAACGTAATATTGATAAAAAAAACATTCTGAATAGTTCTAGGTATGCAAATAATAATACCAGCCTGTAACTGCCCTACGTCAGGCAAAGGCCTCTTTACATAATATAGAGGAGGAACGAGCATCGAACACCACGCTTGCTAAATACGGGTTGTCGATTCATGGTTTCCTCACGATATTTTCCTTCACCGTATGTCAGTGGTGTCTTAGATTAACTTAGGGTATACACAGACTGTTTTATATTTACCAGTAAAGAAATACAATAAGCATAAATGAATACTACTTGCTTGAAAATGGAACGTGTTTGAGCAATATTACTGTGTATAGAGCAGCAACGAAACGCATCACGCTAACGTATCTTGTGTTGCGTTTTATTCTGTTTCGCATACGTCAGTGGATTCCTTTTCGTCCTTTCGAATGGTTAAGCACGTTATATCTTTGTTTTGTATTCAGAGAGGGATATTAGAGTAAATAATTGGATGGATGCGTTGAGAGTGTTGTTTGTGTATTTTTAAGGCAAAATAAATAATTTGATGTAGGGTCTTATTCTCTGTTACATTTCGAGGAAAGGTTTTGTGACCCTGTTGGCAATTTGGCAGTCTTACGTTTGACTAATTAATTTAATGAATTATTAAAAGCATTACGCAAAGTCAACTGGCACTTGATTTGGTGGAACAGAAAAACAATTCAGTCTTACTTCAATAAAGATGTCCAAACTCCACCATTAATTATTCTTAACAAAAATGAGAATACATTTTTGCGGATTCTCCCACAAATAGATTAATTACGTAACAACATAATTAATGGCCAATCCTAAACAAACTAAGCTCAAGAAATTGTATTAATAACAGAAGCCCCAACAAACTTTATTTTGCTCTAAGAAAAATATCTCCCTATTTTTTTTGAAGCAAATCTCATAAAAATGTTACGTACAGCATTTTATGGTACTTTAAGTTACGCAGGCGGCCTTAATTAGTTCATTTTGAAACCGTCAGGTGTCGCCAGGGGCGCTGCGAGTAAACAAGTTTCATTAGCAATTCACCAGGGGGCGCCCGTGTCGAATCTTCACCCCTGTGCTTGCGACGATGATTTGCGAAAAAGTGGCCAAATTACTTCGTCGTGTCGAAAACACGAAATGTCCGAAACACTGGTGGAAAAAATCCGTGAACAAGCACTTTTTGTACGAAGTATTTAGATGAAAACATTGCTGTTTGGGTAACGATGAAAGTTAAAGGAATTGAGACGAAGGAAACAGCACTTATGGCGAAACTTTGTGTGTTAACAGATCATCGTATAGCTGCAATAGGCAATAGGATAGGACAGAGACAAATAAATGAAAACTATTCCACACAGTAAAGTAATAAACTTAATACTTAACTTTCTCAGTTTTTTTTTGTACAGTCGGTAAAGTCGTTACGTGTGCAGGCAATAAATTCATGCTCTATGTGCGTAATAATATTTTCCTTGGACTAGCAAAGACTGAGTATAGTCAGAAGCAATAATATCTGCCTACCGACGGATTTAAAACTGCCAATAAAAGCTATCTGTCTATGGATAGAATAGTTTATTATGTGCCTATTCATAGAACGGATGGCCGTACTATCCATAGTTATACAATTTATTATCATGGCCTGAGTTAGATAACTAATATGGCAGTTTTAAATCCATCTTTAGCCAAATGCTTTTCAATATACGATTGGCTACTTAGCACGCGCACAGCTCAGTTTAAGTCAGATGTCTGAAATGTCAAACCTATATCTATTTCCATTAACATAACATAACATCACGCATGTGTTCCCGAAGGTTGGGCAGAGGTGTATTATAAATATAGTAACACTCTCATTTCGCCGTTATATTTAAGTCCCATGTAATAGGAGGCGAGCCTATTGCCATCAACCGGGCACAAATCCAAACTCCGGGCTGCTACTGAGGAATTCCACACGGAAAAACCCAATAACACTACCCAACCTGAGGTTCGAACCCAGGACCTCACGATCAGCAGTCGCACTTGCCACCACTAGACCAACGAGGCGATTTATTTTCATTCACACGAAAATCTATAAACTCCTAACATAATGATCGAAATAGCATTACAAAAATCCTGCTACACTACAGAGCCACAAACTCCACTAACAAATGCTATTCAGAAGCCGGGTAGCGTTTGTTTCAGAATAAAGCTTAATTTTAAACTCTGTACTCCGGTAAAGATTGTGGAATCCTGTTAACCGGCTGACGACATAATTTCCAGGGGAGAAAGGGGGGAGTGGGAGCAGGTAGGAATCCACCCCACTATACACTGTATTGTTAATACGTTCGTTTATTAGGTAAACTCTAGTTTGTGCATTTTCACCTAATTTTAGAGGGAATTTAGCTCTGATTTTGGGAGAATTCCAGACCATTTTTTAACTTTTGCGTTGGATTTTATTTTTGTGGAATATAAGCTACATTAGGTTTTGTTTAAATATGTACATTGTTTATATTCTGGAAACTGACTGTTTTTTGGGTTCAGACGAAGACCATGAGTCAGCCTTCTCTTATTTTCATCAGCCATCGTTCATCGCTAAACGTGGGCCTCCCAATGACAGCTACCATGAATGGTCAAAGAGGTTATTGGCATAATCAACACGATTGACGGATTGTTGATCGTGGTTTGTTGTTATTGTTAGACAGAAGAACGTTTCGAACCATTTCTTGATGGGCAACAGCGCCCTTGCTCGCCTTTACCACAACCGAAAATGAAGTTGCGACATATCCTTTTCAGGAAACCACACTAGTTAGAACAATGAGGCAGTGTAAATATAATATTTATGACGTCATTGTAGTATGTTCGAATTTTACTTGTAGATTTCTAATCGACTAAGTGTAAACTAAGTAGATTGCTATTTTGTTACTTATACAACCCACAGTACCCAGAAATTGGTTCAAATTTTCGTACAGAATCACAGAATTATAATATGTAATTAACTAAAAGCTAATGTGGGCTGCGGTGTAGGTAGTTAGTTATTCAATTACATATGTAGAGTTGCGGCTGCTATTCAAGTTTAAACGTTAATTACATACCATTTGACGCAAGAAGTTCTAGTCACAGGTAAATGGATATTTCTGCTAAATTAAAATATGGCGCCCGCAATCTTTTGGTGGATGACGTTTGAAGCGACTAAAACATTATATCAAGTTGTGAAATGATTTCTTAGGGCAAGGCCCCAAAGAGGAGAAGTCTGCCAGGGGCTGGCGGACCGGGACCTGCCGGGGTTGCAGTGCATGCATATGCAAATCCCGCGACCCCGGACGACGGGGTTTTTTAGCCGGTAAAGGTCCGGCAGACCTCCTCACCTTCCCTGGGCGAGAGACATCCATGAGGATTTTGCGACGACAAAAAAAAGGTGGTAGACAATAAAAATTGTGGATTGTATTTGTATTTGTAGCTGGCGTATTTACTGTATTATAAAAATAGACCAACATTTTTTGGGAGTCTCTTTTTTATAACCTCTTTATTTTTCCGTCACGGCATGGGCTGCAGTGGCCACGAAAGAATCTATGAATATGCAGCATCAATTGTGGTGTCAATAGACTGTTATCCTAAGATCGGGCCACAATCACCACAGTTTAAACCCACAGGTATTAAAATATTTATCCTATCAATTTGTTGGTAGAGCTCAAATTCGCCTTTTTCCACTTCTTACAACTAAAGAATGACCTCAAAACAAACACTCCAACTAACATTACGATACAGGCAACAAATCGGTTAGCTTAATGCGGACGTAATTCAGAAGGGCACATAAAAAGGGCTACAGTAAGGCGCGCATTAAGCCGCCGGACGATTGCGACACTCATTGTCACGTAATGTGCGCACAATATTGTCCTCAGTCGAGGCCTTTTTGGCAGGGTTAGAAATAACTAGAATATATAAGGTTGATTTAATATATAACATTTTTAATGATGTCGTTATAATAGGTGTAATGATTTGGAAGCTTGGTAAAATGTCACATTTCTCCCCATACTTGATGTCGATGTATTCCATAGTTACCGTTAAGGAATAATTTTAGAATAATTAAAACATGCTACTCGAACCCTATGCTAAACAAAAGTAATTTATTTCTTTTCGACTTGTGTATCAAATGAAAGAGCAATAAATGATGTACCTACTAAATCGAAGACATCATGTTTCAACTACTAATCAAACCTTCCAAGAATACGTTATATATGACATAATTCAAGATCAATGATTGTAGGCATCAGGTTCAGCAAGGGATGTTTACGACGTACATTATCGTCTCACTTTAAGACGCCATCGACCAGCTACAATAAAACCGCCACAAAATTCGTCCTCACCGTAAGACATAAGACCGACTCACAGAATCAGTGAACACATTACATTACAAGATACGGCCACTAAAATAAATACATACGAAGCTCCGTACCACGACACGCTTTTAAATTCATGAAACCGACGCGCTGGAGGTGACATAACACAATACTGTACGTTTTTATTGAACAATAACCGTTCGTTGGTACCTGCAACAGGTGACTTCTAGCAGTAAAAACTTCCATCGACCCCTTTTTGACCTAACCCTTTCTAAACAAAGGAATATCAACTTTATGAGTAAAACAATAAGGTTGGTATCGTATTGTGTTTATAAGTTGATTATATAGTGGAAATGAAATCTGTTGCCTCGTATTTTGTTGGTTTTTGTTCAAGTAAACGCCATCTTAATGGAATGAAAAAGTCTTCAGTTTAGAGCTTATACAAATAATGAAGTAGTTAAGTAGATAACTGTGCTAATAGTGGAGTAATCATAATAATGTTTTATGTGAATAAATGTTCGAGTACTCGCCAAACCTTTTAGTCGCTCTGAAGATCGGTGGAGGGTTGCGCAGTATCAAAATATATAGGTTTGCTGAACAGCAAAAAGCTTTGGGGAGTCCTGAACCTCAAAAATACTGATTTTCTCTTCTATTGAGTTAAAGAGCTAGTCAATAGAAAAGTACAGGAGTAAGTACAGGTAAATTAGTGAAGGCACTCATGACAGGCAGTCGGATGACGATTCCTTTCGTTTTATTGTTTAGCTGTCTCACTTTTATATCCCAAATAGACACTTCTTTTCAGTGCATTCGCTAAATAATTGACCTGTTCCTATGTATAGTATGACATGATTAAGAAGTCGCATCAGCAAACTTCGTAAAACCACGACTGTTTATTAGTACTGCAGTGAAACAGTGACTTTTACGGTGATGCAATAAGTGTGAGTGGTGCGAAAATGAGCGACTGCCATTGGTTGTTCGATCAAGTTTTCCGATGCGACTTCTCAGTTGTGTCGTGCTGTAACATTAAATAAATCAAAATTTACTAAGACTACATATGTACAGATGGATAACAGGTACCTACCCACCTCACACATAATCCCTTACTTATCTTAGGATACTTATGAAAAGCGATAGCGATGCCCGAAATACATGAAATGCTTCAGTGAAGACTTCGAGTGACGTCACTACGGACATACAAATACGTAGGTATTTTGGGAATCTGCAATATTGTAACTTTACTATACTCGTAGCAAATATCAGAATTTATTGTTTACCGGTTTCTCATAAAATCAGAAGTTACACTGCAAACTTCCGTAATAATCTGGCGAAGCCTACCTCTTTACAAAGTAATAACATATCAAATCGTTACGTCACACGTCGCCTCATAAACTTGGCACCATGACATAGTTTCAGTAGGCTTCAGACAGTAATTACAGCATGGCAACAGCTCTCCATTACCCGGAGCCCACTCATATAATATTTAAAAAAAATTAAACCGGCTCGACCCACCCTCCTTTGAGTACCCCTGGCTTTGTATGCCATGCAAATATCAAATATACCACGTCAGATATAAGGTTGAGTTTTGCCGTACGAATTTAGCAGTTTTTTATTTTAAAGAAAACGCACAAATCTCGATTACATGGGGCTGGTATTAAAACTGTGTTTTATTAATAATATTAATTATGAAATAGGATTAGGAAGGCAAATGTGTTAACTTTATTTGGGTAGTTAGCAAGCAAGTTAATATTTCACCCTGAAATCAATACTCAAGTGACGAGAGATCTTTCTCTGAGTGGAAAACCTTCACCATGAATAGAACTTTTTGGATAACTAATTTAATACTAAAAGTCTTCTTCCCTCTAGCCTTTTCCCAATTATTTTGGAGTCAGCTTCCTGTCTAACCAGATGCAGCTGAATACCAGTATTATACACGGAGCGACTGCTATCAGACCTCCGCAACCCAGTAACTGGGCGATACCTAATTTAGTACTAAAAGTATTTTTTTTAATAGTCTATCAATATATTATCTTCAATTTTAACAATATGTAAACACGTCATTTTGTAAGCTGATGACGTAGGTACACACGTAAAAATAATTATGTATGCAGACTACAGTAATTCTATGTGTGCATTATAACTTCATATGCCCAAGATATGACAATGACAAGGGATTGCAACGACTAGACTATGCCACTCAGAACACGCGCAATTGTGTTAAAAGTTTACTGCGTACTTATCTCATTTGCCCATTGTACCTAGGGTAGGGACCCCCTTAAGATCGCCGCTACGAATCATCTTGGAAGGATTATGTCAAATCTCTCAAAATTTCAGGTTTATTCCTCAGATACAAGATATCTGTCGTCGGTAACACCGGACTTAGGGTCAAGTCACATCTGACAGAAGATACGTCGTCGATCTTTCGCCGGTACACATAATTGCATACAAACATCTCACACCGTACACATTTGACCGAAGATTCGTTACTAAAATTCCTCAAGTAAATTACGCGACGGAAGTTCGGCAACGTATATTCCATCAGATGTGGCTTGGCCCTGTCTTCCTAAAATGCTAAATTTATTAGCAAGTTTTATTGTGCAAGTTATTGCACTCTATTGCTGTTAGTTCGTAAAACTTGCAGAAATCGACTTGCTGCAGGTGTACCCACGGTTGGAAAGTCGGCTGTAGAAGTCAAATTGGACGTAGTTAAGCGAAAAGGATTCAACCCACACAGTTATGAGATATTCAATTTTTAAGTTTAGACTGTACTTCTTCGTTGGTTCTTTGATAAAAATTTCTTGGTTTTATTGTAATTAAAGGACAAATGTATAATATTTTACTTGTTAAAATGTTATTATGTGTATTGGCTTAAGAAGTTTAAGGAGCATTTTGATATAAATAACTCACTTTCGATAATTTTGAGGGTTGGATTCTTTTCGCTTAACTACGTCCAATTGCTAGTGAGTTTGATGCTTAAGAAGCCAAAGTAGTCATTATCTATGGTGGTAACTGTAACAAGATGACTTCTTTTCAAACGTACATCTGTATTTTATGTAGATCCCAGTGTGCCTTTCAAAGAAAATGCTCGGTAGAAAAACATAAAAAAGAAACATTTTACTTATCCGTATCAAACTCCCACTTGTCCGGTAATTGGAAAGATTTCCGGGTATAACCAGATCGTTGCGGCAACAGCCAGTTATAACTGGTTATAACCGCTTTTTCTATTTTGTTTTGACGGAAATTGCGAGTTTTCCTTTTATGAGTGCTATTGTATTTTGATCGTCATTTATTAACGAGAAGTGAGAATAAAAGAAAGATATAAATAAATGACTTTTATTATCAACTTATCTTTTCTGTGGAATGAATTGAAGCAACGCATAGATACTTAAGTTGTATTTTTTTGTAAATATTGACTTTTCTTTTTTCTTTCTAATTTTTTTTTTGAACATGGCCTCGCACTAAGTTTGTCAATTTGGGTACTGTTTTTCCTAGCTGCGTTAAGAAGAGATCGTGCCCAACAGTGGGACAGAAATAGGTGGATTATGTAAGGCAGTTTAATAATATCACATCGAGCCTTGTTCCTATAATACTTTTTTTTGGGGAAGAGTATTGTCTAACTTTAGATTGGTACAGTAAGTTTCAAACATTGTAAGTACAAATACATAATTATATAAAATAATTCGTAATTTATAGGATAGATATAGTTAAGCACATAATAATAAAATATAGTATCTACTACGTACAGAAATCTCACTCCCGAACGAATCCGTCAAATACCTACTAGAAAATGGTGCCCCGCGCATGCGAAATTGACCTCTACTGTTAGGCGAGAGCGCTCCCATTCCATTGTACGCTCTTATTACGGTTTGGTCATTCCAAAGTTTGACGACACTTTTGGTGCAGTGGCTGAGCGATTGGCTTCTGCGTTACGGGTTGTGGGTTTGATTCCCACACGGAACAAATATTTTTAGAGCCTACAGATAGTTTTTCCGGGTCTGGGCGTCTGTGCATGTGAAGATTTGTTTCTGTAAACGCACCCACAATACAGGAGACATCCTAGTGTGGGGCAACATTTAAAAAAAAAAGAAAAGAGATATTAGAAGAAATTATTCTTTCTTATTTCTGTGGGTCACTCACTAACATTCGGTTTAGTTTTCTTTTGTCTGTCACTCCAGAGGTGAAGTGGAATGTTTTCATACCTAAACTGTGGAGTGAGTGTGTGTCCGGAGAATACGTGAAAATCATAGAGTAGGTACTTACGTATAAATCCAACCATCTTTATAATAAGCAAGACTTACCTGAAATAAACAAACACAAAATTAACAAAATGAAGATTGCGTAACATTTCAATAATTAAACAATTCATCATTATTACAAGAGCTAACGAAATTAATTCTAACAGGTGTGGATAATTAATTAAGCACCCAGTTACCATGGCAACGGATAGCACTACCAGTTAATCTGGGTGCTATTAATCAAGGATATTTAGCGAAAAATAAGTTATTTTCCCGAAATATAGTAACTAACTGACGCACGCGGCTTCGGTAGTGTGGTATGTCCTTTGATAACATAACAACACGCCTTATATTCCCCGAAGGGTTCGGCAGAGGTGTTTTAGTACACCTTCGTTTCGCCAGTTATGTTCAAGTCCCATGTAATAGAGGGCGAGCCTATTGCCATTAACCAGGCACAAATCTAGACTCCACGCTGCTACTGAGAAATTCCTAATGGAAAAATCCAATAATAGTTTACCCGACCTGGGGTCGAACCCAGGACCCCATGCTCAGCAGTCGCGCTTGCGACCACTAGACCGACAAGGCAGTCAATTATGATAATCCTTTAATTGATGATAATTATGGTTTTCATATTTCACGGAGAGCTGACCAATACCGACCATTGGACAAATCATGTTTTCACGGTCTCATATGATGGATAAATCGCTTTATCGCGAATCCCTAACAAACAAAATACCTATTATTTCTTCATAAAATCAACGTAACAACTATTTCGTTTATCTCTCAAAATAACAATTTCCATTTCCTCAGTTAGGCTTTTCAATCGGCTTCGTTTAAATCCGGCTCGGGTATTATCTTTAAAAACATTAATAGCCTCTGAGATTACGCATATTATCCGGAGTTCCGAGAAGTTAGAATGTAATAATATCGTTTACCTCGACTTGATATAGAAATAAAACAAGCTTTCTTATTTTCATTTTGATTCGAAAAATAAGGAAAATCTTTTAAGTGTATTAGAGATTCTTATCCTGCTCGGAATGTAATGGTACTTTAAGACTGTTTTATTTTCGCATACATTGACGAATTTTTAACTACTTCGAGAGCCTTATATTGTCCGCATGAAATGAATTATATAATGTACGGCAAGATCATTCTCTATATAGTAATCACGCATAAACGGCTGAACTGAGTTAGTTAAAAATTGATAGATAGACCATGTAACATAACGTCACGCCTGTATTCCCCGAAGGGTTGGGCAGAGGTGTATTGTAACACCCTCATTTCGCCGTTATATTGAAGTCCCATGTAATAGGGGGCGAGCTTATTGCCATCAACCGGGCACATATCCGAACGGGTTGCTACTGAGGAATTCCACACGAAAAATCCCAATAACACTTTGCCCGACCTGGGGATCGAAACCAGGACTTCAAGATCAGCAGTCACACTTGCCACCACTAGAAACGGGCAACAGCTAGTAAGTAAATATAGTTAATTGTCACATATTTTATATGTTTTGTGTATTCTTCTAATAGCTTCGTACTACTATTAGATCCCCCGCATACATACAACTACAGCGTCGTCCGACAGTTTAGATGCATTCCTAAAGTATATGGGGACGTATGCAACAGCGCATACTAGCTCGACTTGATTCCAATATAAAAATAAAATAAACTATCGCGCCAACTGTTTAGTTGGATGTATGCGCCTCCACTTACATAAATCTTAAAATTATCTTTAAGTATTATGGCGACCCAACTATCAAAATTCACAATAATATTTTATTTCAAACACGCAGATATCTTAACCCCACATCTCAAACATCCGCTAGTTTCCACTCATATCACTTAACCCTCACAAAAAGGAGGCGGGTCTGTTGGGCCAGCATGCGTAATTAACTGGCAATTGCTCCATTACACAAACCCTTTTAGGTCTGCTTCGGTTATTACGTGTCGCTTGTCGATTACTATTGTCGACCGCGATAATGTTTCGGGGTCTAACCGACCCTGTTTATCGAATTCGGTCGAGTCATGTTAGTATAAGTAGTCGTTTAAATCGTACACGCGTTTGGAAGGTAGTTAAGTTTTGTGGTATTTTAACTTCGTTTTTAATTAAAACTACCGCAGTCCATTTGCGAATGGTTGAATTGATTATTTATCTTGTTGAATTATTTTCGGAAATTTCGTAAATAGTAATATGTGATCCGAATCCGCATGGTAGATTTTTTTCTCTAACTGTAGTCAGTTTCAATACATTCTTTGCTGAAAAACTTCTTGACCTTTCTAAAGCTTTTTATTCACCTTAGTAAATATGTTTCAATATGTGTATATTTGTAAGTTATCTCAACCTTGGTCATCATCTACACGCATTCAGCATAACCCGCGGTTAATTTTCACTAATACTTAAGATAACAGACATTATGTTTATCTCAAATGCTCTAACGAACCCGAACAAAGTATAACCTACACGAGATAAAATTAAATATATATTATGATAAAAGCATCAAAAACTAAAACTCTCCTAAAAATAGATTACAAAATACCAAACGAACCACAGCTTAAAACAAACGTACATCCATTTAACCCTAAAAAGGTAAATAATTTTTAAAGTTAATAATTAAAATTGTCGGACGCAAAACTGGACGGACACAGAATTAAAATGAATTAAATGCAACGGGCTGGGTATGAATAAAATCAACCGCCGGACGGTATAATGTGACCACTTTGTATGCAAGTCGTCCGCGGTAGATAGCAGTGCGGCCCGCCGGATATTGTTAGCTATTGTTCCGGTTATTTCTACTATTAATAGTATTTCGCTTTGATGTACTTGTTTAGGGTTTTAGAGGGAATTTTACATTTAAATTTGATTTTGATTATATTATTATTCCTAGTATTTTCGATACTGGTTAAATTAGCTAACCTAAAAAAGTTTTTAAAAGATAAATAATGTTTGTTATTCACACCTATAACATTTTTTATTTGAGTTATACATATCATCAAGAAGCAGTACCTAGTAGTTTCAATTGGCTTCAACAAAATGATAAAATTCTTCCAGCGTACCTACGTAACTTTATACTACTAGACATTTTTCAAACAAAACTCGGAGCAGTGTAGATCCACCCTCCCTACAATATTCATTTGCCCACTTATTTTTGCAGCTATGAATTATAATTCACCGCAGCGCCGCTAGGGGGCGACGTAATTAAAATCACCCGATTGTTCTGCAATTTGTTTCCGTTGTAATTACAATGTAACTTGTATGGTAACCTGAGGAAACTGATGGATATTGTTTTACCTATAAATTATACTATATTTGCTATTGTATCTGTTTGT
Organism: Amphipyra berbera; assembly: GCA_910594945.2. Lineage (NCBI taxonomy): Eukaryota > Metazoa > Arthropoda > Insecta > Lepidoptera > Noctuidae > Amphipyra > Amphipyra berbera. Next base: position 459,615 of record OU343142.1, on the reverse strand, counting down.
TACCCAAATAAAGTAAAATAAAATAATTTTACACCCAATTAATGACATTAATGGTATTCAATAATAAGTTTAATTAAATAATTTATGCTGTAACGGAAATGACAAAACAAATTGGTAATGCATAATTCATATTAATTGTTAAGCAACGATGGTTTGAATACATGAGCTGGTCATAAAATATTCTCTAGCCTCATGTGGTTTTCACGTATATCAAGATTTCTAGTCCTTAAAGCCTACCCTATCTCTTTATCGAAGGATATCATTAGGGTACATAATACACTTTAATACTCTATGCTTATCAGACTCCCATCATTCAGTAGATAGAGATTAATATAGACCTTCCCTCTTTAGAAACTAGCCCTCGCTTATACAAAGCATTCACTATGCCGGTCTATATTATCGATTCTGTAACAGATGTGACCGGTCCAATATCGCTTCAGGTTCAACCTAACGGAATTAAAGATATTTTCTATTAGATAATACTCCACTTATTCTTCTATCGTATTTCAACTAAAATATCCTTTTGAGAAAGATCTATGTTTTAATCTCAAGTAGAAAAGTTTTTAGAAGAATCCATCTCGCAAATAGATCTCACCTCTATTGCTGAATAATGGCTACCTTATGATTGGTTCTACATTGAACGATCATAGGGGTATTGCCATAATCCTCACGCTTGGCAGATCACCACGCTTGGCTTGGTGATTTTCAGTTTGTTGTTATAAGCGGATAGGAGGATACTGCTGACCATCCTCTCGAAGTAATCCTTCAATCGACACGACCCACATGGGCACTGAGCGGTTGTACAATAATAACAATTAGATTCAAACTTTACCGGTCTTTCAAGGTTGTTTAAAACAATACTAATTTAATACCTAATCCACAATGAAGCTAACAATAAAATGTTCCCGCGAAATGAAATAGCGTGTTTTATTGTAAAAGTTGAATAAAATCAGCGAGGGATGCGGCTGAGTAATGGGGACCTTTTGTTTGTGGTTAATTAGCGAACGGCCGCTGCGGCCTCCGATACGCGGTCTGCGGATGGCCCACCGCGAGAGGGTTGACACCACTAGAATAGTACGGGTATATGTGACCTGATAGTATGCGGCCTCGCGTACTTTAAAGTGAGATCGAGTGAAGTTTTGATGACTACTTGTGAATATTCAGTCTCTGTGTACGGGGTCTGAATAATTTTAAGGAATATTAGCACCAAGTAAATTGACTCTTATATTATTTTGCTAAGTGATTATATGAGTAGTTTTATGGAAATCCATATCTACATAAATACATATTAATTTAATTTCATATTGGTACGATGACCACAGGGAAATATAAAGAACTGCATACAAAGCTAATTTCCTTCTAGCACAAATTGTAAAAGTCAATATCGAGAACCTGGTTAGTTAATAACGTCAATAATATTGCAGCAAGCAGAGCGCTCTGCAGTCTAAAGCAGAACTTATTGTCCTTCTACGTGGTACTGAAGCGATTGCAATACACCTCGTACTGGCCTTTAGGATTCAAGTCAACTAAAAATAAGGACTCTTACTGAGTAAGCAAATTTCAGAGCATTTCAACGTCGAACATGTTGATTAAACTATAAGGTACTTGTACCTACTAAATAGAACGTCAAAGAGAATAATAGTCCTGAAGGTAATTGCCATGTGCGCCATGCTTGGAAAGCGGGTTGATCGCTGACCGTTATATGATTTGATTGGTTAGTTATAAGACTTTTATACGATACCCGTGTCAATGTCAATTTATCAATGCTACAAAAAGTCTTGAAAGATGTCAGAAACAAAACAATGCCGTCTTTTAAAAAATGGTCCCATTCGCGTTACGCCCGTTTTTAATATAATATCGACGGTTGGCTTTAGTTGAGGTAGAAATTTAATACAAGTTCTGCCGAGGTTGCGGTGCATTCTTATGCGAATTCCGCGACTCCGGCTGACAGTCAGGAGGAGGAACACCGTGGGTTTTTAGCCGGTAAGAGTCCGGCAGACCGCCTCGCCTTCCCCGGGCGAGAGACATCAATGAGGATTTTCCCACGACAAAAAAAAATGGTACATGGATTTAATTTAAAATTATACTTATTAAGGCAAACCGTCAATAGATAGGTGGTTATTGAAATCCGTTATATCTTTTCCTATAGAAATGTAGCCAGATGCGTCCAGTATTTAACACAGAGTGACTGCTGCAAATTATTCCCAAAAACGAAGTTCATACAATTATATCCTTAGACTCCAACAAGTAACAATTTTTCTATACAACTAATGGGTTTGTCTTCGTTTAAACGCAATGTACGGTGCAAATGCAGCGTGGACGTGATTATGGCTCACATTGGTGGCTTCATTAGGCCGCGGTCAGTGCGCGGCCCGTTTCGTCGATATGCGGTCTGCGGCCACCCGGCAGTGAAAGGGTTACTTGTTTAGTTTTGTGTGTTACTGGGCTATAATTTTTATTAATAGAGTAGAGATTGGCGTAGGCTTTTTTGATGGTAAAAATATCATAAGATGATGCAAAAGTTATAATTTTTTTTTGATGTTTTTTTTTTACTTTGGCTTGCTTTTCCAGGTAAGAATAATATAACAAGTAAAACAAATAAAAAGATAATAAAAATAAAAAATAAAAGCTACTACTTTAATAAAATTCTAAGGTTTTAATGAGCGTGCTAGACAAGCTTTCCACTTAGGTTTTTTAATTACTAAACCTACTTTTTTGTCGTTCTGTTGCCCCACAAACGTTGATTAAACTTAACCCTCAAAGCAGATTCCGTACTCATCAAATATGAAAGTAATTCCACAATACTCGAAAAAAATATTTCATCAGAGAATGAAATAAGAAATATAAGAATTCCTTCCGAGTTTCGAAGTTAAAACCGGGCTTGGAGAATCAAAGGGACCAAATGAGTAAGTAATTACTGCGGGCAACTCAAGCCGATTCTTTTGAGGGGAACGACAAAAAATGTTCGAGAAGTGTCCACCGAGCATAGGCCGGATGCTCGCGGGCGACTGTCGCTGCTGCGATTAGTCGGTCATGATTTTTATGTATCAGTTTTATGATTGGATTGGACAAGGGTATTGATTTACTGAATGCTTTGAAAATTAAAATTTATATGCCAAGGGGAAATTATTTGATTTGAATGAAGGAATAAACAAGATAGGGAACACCAATTTGTTATTATTTCTATGTTATTATCTAATATGAGAAGCTAAGTTTTACATAAATGAATAACATAAATTATTATTTTTATTATTATTCAAGACATGGACAGTTTTGTTTCAAAATGAACTACAAAATGGTTGCCACATGAATTGATAATGTTAATTGACTGCACTAATGACAAAATAAAATAAAGCCGACCGATATAAAAACAAATTACAAACAACTATGCATAAAACAAATCCACATTGAATACAATTTCAATAGCAGCCAACAAGCCTCAAAGTTTAAAAGTCGTTGCAACTATTCCTGGTTCGCTTCCAAAATAGTTGTCGCAACCAACTGTAGCCGGCTTTAAATAGAAGCAAGCAGTTGAATTTTTATATCTGAAACTTACATTGAATACTTATACCGACGTCTTTAGAAATAAAGATTGAAACTTTTTTGGATTAAACTATTTTGACCAGCAGTGGTTTCTGGATTAAGAATTGTATCAGGTATCTGCGTGTAGATCGCAAATCGCAATACAATGTGGTGACAACTTGTACGCCAGTTAATGAATGTTAGCGTTAAACTATGTATTCACTTATAATCCTAGAAACATTATATTGGAGCTTTGGCCATCAAAAACTGTAGTATTGTTTACCGCAACATGTTTCAATGTTACAGAAAAACACGTAGATTCTTGTTTCTAAACATTGTTCAAAAAAACTTTGGCTTTTACAAACTGATTAAAAATACAACGCTTGTGTGCAAGCTACTTGCATATTTAAAACGTTGTTTCAGGCTTAGCTGGTCTAAATGCTGGACCGTCATTTATATTTTTTTACAGCCTAAGCTAAGATAATCTCTAACTAAATCATAATAACTACAGCGTGCTTAAAAAAATACAACAAGAAACGAAAATATGTAGGTAGTTGAAAATTCCTATTGTTTTAACATCGCTGCATCGCCAAGTGTCCGGAATATATAATTTATGAGCTCTCAGCGCTCTTGTTTTCGCTTTATTCGCTCCCGCTTCCTGCTCGGAGCGGAGCATGAATTTTGATATTAATTATATTATTTAGTATGATATTACACCAGGCTGTGTTTTTGTTCTCGGTGTAAGGAATGTTCCGTCTTCCTAGTTAGGTTCAGGTACAAGTTATTAATATAGCCTGTCTCTCTGCTCAGAAAACAGATAGACTGAAATGGTTTTACTGTATTCCATTCTATCTCAAAGTGAAAGAGTAACGGAGCACTCGACTTACAAAAAATCTACTGAATTATCTACATCAGTTGTTACTGTTGTGGTACTACACTGGCCTGCAAAAATAAGTATCACACTTTAAAAGTAAATATCATTAAAAGTGTAGTACTAATTTTTGCAGGCCAGTATATTAGGCGAAAACAAATAACGATTTATAGTATCATGAGAAGTACTGCTGAAGCCAGTCAGTTCACTATTTCATAACAAAGCCTCACCAAATTAGTAATTTATAAGTAAATTAAGTAAGTAAGTAAACTGCCGCGTTAGTCTAATGGTGGCAAGCGCGACTGCTGATCATGAGGTTCATATAATTTAGTGTAAATTGTGTAAGAGGCCATCATTTTATGGTTAGTAATTTTAGGTTTAGTATAAATATGGGCTCGATATTATTGTGAATAAAATTTTCGGTTGGCTGTTATTAAAATCTTTTATTTACTGTAAATTATTGTGCAAGCACTGTCTCATTGTTTTAGTGCTGGCAAGCGCGATTGCTGATCATGAGGTCCTAGGTTCGATCCTCAGGTCGGGGAAAGTGTTATTGGGTTTATCCATGTGGAATTCCTCAGTAGCAGCCTGGAGTTTGGATTTGTGCCCGGTTCATAGCAATAGGCTCGCCCCCTATTACATGGAACTTAAACATAACGGCGAAATGAGGGTGTTACTATACACCTCTGCCTAAACCTTCGGGGAATACAGGCGTGATGTTATGTTAAGTAAGTAAGTACGTCAGGAGCACCGTGGTCAATAGAGATTGACTTTTGTATTCTCTAGCTATAGGAGATCGTTAAAAGACATAAATCGACCGGTGCCAATGCACCTATTACTCAAATCCTGAGAGAAATAAGCACTACAAAAACAAAAAAGCTCCACAATTTTCTAAACATGCAAACTGCATCAAAATACTAACTCCATATGCATTATATTCAACAAGAATACTCCTGAAATAAGTAATGTACAACATATAAACACTCTTATGCAGTCGGTGAGGTGTATTTTTACAGGCGAGCTATTTGTAAAGGGAGCTATTTTGCAGGTGTTGTAACATTCCGATAGTTCATAGTGTAGCGTCTGATGTAAACTAATAAATCTTCAAAGAATCACAAATGTACTGCATCCGCGTGGATAGCTGGGATTCTCTTGAAATAATGTTGAGATGCTTTTGTAGTATATTTGCCGTACTGTTACTTATTATAAAGAATGAACTACTATTATCTATCTGTATTTCTTTTTATTATGCTTTTAGGGTGCATTAATAGGGGCGCCGGAGGGCACACGTATGCGACGTCCTCCAGCCGTCCTAGTGTGTGGCCTGCGGGCAGCGGGTTAGGAGACCCACCGCTCGACCAGTAACAGGCCCGAGAAGGCGGCGCGCAGTGTTCCGTGCGCGCTTCTCACGAGGATGTGGGGCAAGGCTCCACAGAGGAGAGGTCCGCCAGTGACCGGGGACCTGCCGGGGTTGCGGTGCATGCTTTTGCGAATCCTGTGACCCCGGCCGAACGGTCAAGAGGAGGAATACCGTTGGTTTTTAGCCGGTTAGAGACCAGTAGACCTCCTCGCCTCTCCTGGGCGAGGGACATCCATGAGGATTTTCCAACGATAAAAAAGGGTGCATTAAAAGAGCCTCCATAAGTGATGATACTCAAGTATGGTAAACCCTGGGTAGTCAGCCTCGCTACCAACCTTGCTAACTGACTAATTGGTTCACCACGGCGTGAGCCACACTTGTGTAGCTCGTAGAGACATGACAGAAGAAGGTTACAGTTTTCTAGGCTAATCGATAAGGTATGCTTGGCAGAATAAGTTGCGAGGTTATTAGCTGTCACAAATGTCACGTTACAAGTAAATCGTATGACAGGTCCACAATATTAAAGCTTTTAAAAAACTTTGTAGTTGGTACATCTACTTAGATTTTCGGAATCCTTATAGTATCTTCTAGAACGCATAGTTTGATGTTGCCAACAACCCATTATTTTCGAGCGAACGAAATATATTAAAATTGACAATAGACACGCCCCCTATTACATGGGACTTAAACATAACGGCGAAATGAGGATCTTACTATACACCACTGCCCAACCCTTCGGGGGATACAGGCGTGATGCAGAAGCTAGTCCTTTGCAGAAGAACACCGTGGCATGCACCACAACAATCAGCTACTGTAAGCGAACCCCCACGTCTTATGCAGTATTACCATACAGTCTGTGTAACTTACTAATTCAAACAAGATAAACATTTAATCCACTCTACATCCACATACAGGTCACCTTCTTTCCCCACTAACAGAAAACTTTCAACATTTTATTTTTTCACCACCCTGTATAGAGAGTATTCTGCGCAGTTCATCTATAAATCTAATATTATACCGTCGATGTATTGTAGTTTGATGGATCACGTCCGTTCTTGGGCAATGTATCGCGCCAACAACTCTATATAAGTCCACATAACTACACATTTTAACTTCATACGAATATCAACCTTATTGCTGAAGTTTTAAGGTTGTTATTACGTAATGGAGTGTGGGTGTTAAGACTGTGTGTCCAGGGTTGAAATATAAATCCTAAATGGCACTGCAGCAATGTTTTAAACGATATCAGTGCTTATCGTTAAATATTATTATTGCTGCAGTGGATATACCTACATTAGATAAGTCTTTAAAGTTTTGAAAATTACTTATTATTTACTAATTGCTGTCAAACATGTTGCAGTAAGGTTAAGCCCTCTACGCATTCTCCATTCCTGCTGTCTGTCCGTGCACGATGAATTTACTATTCGATGTCCACAGTTTCACTCACATCATTAGGGAAGTACTTCAAGTACCTGAATATTAACTATCCTATGTCGTTATCCGGGACATGGTCTACATAATTATTTGTGTGCCAAAGGACGATGACCAAAATTGTATGAGACCCGTCCTCCTCTTCTAACAGACATTATTTGTGTGAGTAGTTTCATAAGGATCTATGAAAAGAATAGCAACCAGTTGTAACTTCAAAATCAGCCATATCCGTTCCGCTGTTTATGCGTTTTTGAGTAACAAAAATACATCCATCCAAACATCTATCCTCACAAACTTTCACATATATAATACTAGCGACCCGCCCCGGCTTCGTACGGGTGTAATGCAGATACTAATGTGGGGCATATAAACCTTTCTCTTAAATCACTCTATCTGTTGCTAAAAACTGCATTAAAATCCGTTGCGTAGTTTAAAAGATCTAAGCGTACAGACAGCGGGAGCGACTTTGTTTTATACTATGTAAGATTAGTAGGATAATAGATTTTAATAGTAGAATTGACCTCCTGAATTCAAACTAAGTGCATACATACCAAATAACTTACCAAGTTAACAATATCAAGCTGACTGAAAATACCATGGGGTACATACGTTAAGAATGTACATAAAATATGTGCGTTGTCATGGCAACGGAGACAGATAGCGCCACAAATCACGGTGGACCCCCACCATGAATTATTGGTGCAACAACACATGAGCTAACGCCGCAGTAACTCTACGCCATATGTCTCTGCTTATCCCAAAATAAAACAACTTTAAACCATCATCGTAATTTTGTAGCGATAGAATTTTTCTGTGGTAGAAAAAGATACTCTGAGATTCTTCTTTTAATGTGGTTAGTGACTAACCTTGTGTCAGAGTTTATGCCGCCCATGGGCCTCTGACTTGGCTTCACATGCCGTCGAGAAATATCTCTCAGGCATGCCGGTTTCCTCACGATGTTTTCTTTCACCGTTTTTAAGCAAGTCATAATTATATAACGCACATGAATCAGAAAAGTCAGAGATGCGTGCCTTGGGTTTAAAGTCGAGATCTATGACTTAGCAGTCCAATGGTCACACCACTAGGCTATCACTGCTATCTCTTACCATATGATATCTTAAACTCTGAGATAAAGAATGGTCTTTCGTGACTGGCAGTTGGTTGGCCACTGTAACATGGGGCATAAGCCATCGTTTATAAGTTGTTAGGTGACAACAATGGACCTCCGGCTGACCTATTAGGGATTTTAGTCGTGTCCGTGACCTTAAAAATCTGAGCAATAGACTTAAGACAGCCGGGATAGCCTATTGGTGTGACCGTCGGACTGCCAAGTCATAGGTCTCGAGTTCGAACCCAAAGGTACGCCACCTCTGACTTTTCAGATCACAGATTATAATTATCACTTGCTTAAAAACGGTGAAGTAAAACATCTTGAGGATACATGCCTGAGAGATATTTCGCGACGGTATGTGAAACCTTGACAGAGGCCCATGGGCGGCATAAACTCTGATACCAGATTAGTCACTAACCACACGAAAAGAAGAAGACAGCCGTCTTACGTTTGTTTACTTCAGTTGTTTTTCTACAAATTTATTACAGCCCCTACAAGCATAACAGCTTTGAGATTCGACGGATAATATCCAGAACTACCTGACGATAGACTGTTATATAACTCATATGGTGCTAAAATGCGTCGCTTGCGCTTTCTAAAGCACCTACAGTGTAACAAGCTATATTGTCGCACTACAGTGTATCACCATAACTCGAATTGACCCACTTCACTTCCCAGTCTCCACTTCATAACAGCTTAATACAATTCCCGACAGGTGCTACTCAAGCACTAAAGTGTCACGAACAATATCTTAGTATTGGTGTTTAAAGTATAGCGCGACTATACAAAATAATGTACAGAAAGTCCACTCTGAGCTGACGCCAACATGAATGCTCGGTAAAAAAAGTTGCTTTAAGCCGCCGCTAATACAATACTTATAACAGCAGCGACGTTGCTTTTCGTAAGCAGGATGCAGGGTTTGAATTTTAAATAAAATTGACTACTGTGTCGCTGTGTTATGTGAAGGTACGTTAAAAGGCGATGTATTCATTAAAACGCTAGTAAATGACGCGGAAAACGTATCGTATGGCTGAGGCAGTGACACGAACTACGATTGAAACAAATGTATTAATATTAAATTTAATTTAAATTCATTTATTTTGGGTAACTAGGCCCATAGAAGAGAAATATTCACGTGCGTGGCTGCACTGTACACCAAAAATCGCTGTCGTGTTTAGTGTAGCCACACACGCATAAATTAATACATTTTTGTTTCAATCGCTTATGTGTCGCAGTTGGCGTAGCTGCCAAGTGTAACCTCAGCCTAAGGTGTGGGTCGTTGAAGCGCATGTTATCTATGACTGCAGTGGTAGTGGTTTGAGACTGATATATAACCTATAGAGTAGCGTGTGTCAATAGTTTTAGTGCGAGTGCCTTACCATACGATGTAACGAGTGGTTTTTCTGTTCCTTCTCACTTTGTGGTAACACTATACCTTACCCCAGCTCTGCCTGGCTCGTATATTGCCTTCAACTTTTATGAAACTCCAGCAACAGGTATAAAGGTTATTATTTTCTGTAGTAAAAGTGTGTTATTATGAATAGATAGTGCACATTTTTAATTAAAGCATGTGTTTCTAGGGTAAGACAAGGTCACCTACTTCTTTTTATGGGTTTTTTATTAGGTTTTAAGGACTGCACACTAAATTTGTAAGAATCAATTTGTGTTTTACTCATAGGAAATAGACATTTTGTATGAATCTTTTTGCATCGACGCAGCTCTCGCATGCTTCAGCACGCTTATGCATTCTCAATGCTTTCACGGCTGAAAGCACACACATTCGAATAGATCGATCGTTTGTTGCGAATAGATGCTGATTAATGTGATTAGTCCCTTGCCTTGTTGGTCTAGTGGTGGCAAGCGCGACTGATGACCGTGAGGTTCTGGGTTCGATACCCAGGTCAGGCAAAGTGTTCCTGAGTTTTTTCGTTTGGAATTTCTCTGTAGCAGCCCGGTGTTTGGATTTGTGCCCGGTTGATGGCTATAGACTCGCCCCCTATTACATGGGACTGAAAACATAACGGCGAAATGAGGGTGTTACCATACACCTCTACCCAACCCTTGGGGGAATACAGGCGTGATGTTATGTTTTATACCAGAGGGTCGGAAAAATCTAGTTTTTTTAGAATGTGGAGTGCAGCAGAAGTTTAGCGTCATACCAAAATAGGTTACAAAACTATGTGCGATGTGTGTGTATAGTGTGCACAGTCAGTTATTTTAGTATAGATATCGTCCATAAGAAAATCAAAGAATTTAAGATAAAGATAGGTACCTACCTAAGAAGATTACCTACCTTATATTCTTGATTACCAGCACAATAACCTATAATAAACCCTCACTTTACCCAAAAATACGTGAAAACCGACCACAAAGCGAACAATGAGCGAAATTTCAATACTACAGCATAATAACATATAACGTTTTCAATAATAGTAGAAAATGGCGAATTTTCTTTATAATCCGCTCACAAAGGAATCGACGGCTCTCCCCCCATTCGTCATGTTGACACCTCAATAGAGAACCCTACAATTATTTACTTAAAGACGATGTGTGAGGAAATAACGTTGTTTATTGTGGAACCTTTCTCACTGTATTTTGTTAGTTTTTGTTACGATCTGGATTAGGTTCTAGCAAAATTGATAGATGACAAATGTTATACGATTTATTTCAATTTAATTTAACAAAAGATAGTTTTTTTTACTGTGGTCATTATTATTGTGGCCCTTACGGCGACGGCAATGAAAACAGTTGAAACTGCATGACAACTAAGTAGACTGTTCTACTAGTTTGACGATACGTTTGATGCCATGGCTGAGCGATTGGCTCTTGCGCTACGAGTCGTGGGTTCGATTCCCGTACGGAACAAATAATTATATGGCCTACAAATAGTTATTCCGGGTCTGGGCGTTTGTGCATGTGAAGATTTGTGTCTGTAAACGCATCCACGATACAGGAGAAATCCTAGTGCAGGACAAAGTTTTTTTTTTTCAACCTTCAAATACTAAAGACGATAATTACGTCTAGAATCCAGCATTTAGATAATAGAATAAGCGATTACAAGAGTAACGTAATTCATCAAATCTTAGAACATCATCATAGTACCTATATAAATCTAGAAGACAGATTTTTTTTAACTACTATATTTATTCCGTTTTTGTAGCTTCATCTTGAGACAAACTCATTTTCTAACTTAAGCAATCACTTAAGCAACAGTGTACACACAGGCAAGACGACGAGCGAACTAAGTTGACGAACAAACGAACAAGTTGGACAACTACTACACTAACCACGTTTAAGTTATTACGCCAATTTTGGGCACAGCAGCGCTTTGGATGTTATATTATAGAATATCTACAGAGGCAGTAATTCTGAACAGTGCCAAAATCCAATTTCCGATTCGGTCGAACTGGCTAAAATGTTACTATTGCTTGCCTGCGTGGTGCTTGGATAAAGATTGTATCGTACTGTACGATCAAGCGGTAGATTAGACGCCGGTCGGTTGACAACCTAAGAAGGCTGAAGCGAAAGACGGAGATGTGATGTGCGACGCTCCTTGGAAGAGGCCTGCATCCAGCAGGGGACGATGCAATACGCTCAATTGATTGATTGATCGAAGAAGGTACAGACGATGATAATGATTTACTGCTTGCTAATATGATTGAAACTGGGGAGCATATCGCTAGCACTCGCATCGCTAAGACTGCTATAAATATTACAATAGTAGTATCCAACCAGCTTAAACAAAACACAGCTCGTTACAATAGCTGAATAATTCCCCAACTGTGTGTACAAGTTACTGGCACCAGTAGGAACAAGTTATAGAACAACTGGCGCCAGTGCCGGGTGACTAATCACGTTATGAAGTTATCATTCTAGCCTGGGGGACATATGGGCTGCAAGTTTACCGAGTATTTTGTTGGGGTACCAATTGGTAATTTTTGTTGAAATTAGCTCTAGTACTACAAAGATCGAATAAAACGGCAATTATTTTATGGAACATGCAAATTGTCTTTGCTACAAATTAACCATTACTATCTATGGGGTAGATATTATTATCTATTCTGTGTCAAGGGTGTCCTAAATCAATCCTGCAAATATTACCAATGCGTGTATCCAAATTTTGACTCTGATGCTATTGAAATCTCAAATATTTCTATGTTTCTCACATGCATTAACTACTCAGAAACATCCGCTACCTACGCTATCCTTTAAACAATAAAGAATTTTAATGCCTGTTAATAAAATCCGTACTACATTCACCAAGGTCACATTCACTGCACTAAGCGTATCTTCTTCATCAGATCTGTTTACATCTCATCTGCAGTTACGACAGTATTTTTATCTTCTCACCTACTTGTAACCAGCGAATGTATTTGTAGGTGAAATGAAATTGGATTAAGATGCGTTTTATGAGGAATAGTAAAGTATGCCAGCTGTTGTATGTTTAGCTAAGAATTTACTAAATACATTGTTTATTTTTCTTGCTCGCTCAAACTATACACCGATAGTTTAATTCTGGAAAAAATATCACATTTCTTATTTTGCTTGTGCAGTTTGACTCTACTCGTTCTAGTGAATCAAGAACATTACCATATAAACAACACTGATAGCACAGTGAGTCAGATCCCATCAAAAGGCCAAGAAAACTTTAAAATAAACATAACATCAAGCTTGTATTCCCCGAAGGGTTGGGGAGAGGTGTATAGTAACACCTTCATTTCGCCGTTATATTTAAGTCCCATGTAATAGGGGGCGAGCTTATTGCCATCAACCGGGCACATATCTAAACTCCGGGCTGCTACTGAGGAATTCCATACGGAAACACCCAATAACACTTTACCCGACCTGGGGATCGAACCCAGGACCTCACGATCAGCAGTCGCGTTTGCCACCACTAGACCAACGAGGCAATTACCCCTAAAATTATAAGGAAAAAGAGCATAATATTGTCAGGAGTCAAGTGTTGCTGCTTATCCTTTCCATCCGTGTGTAACGTAAGTAGTAACGAGTGTAAGCGTGATTATTGATGGCCATCATTATCTGTTTCCTCAAGTTCTGCTATTCTTTGCACTGTACTTTGTAGTTGTTACTCATTTTAACGATGCTTGTGTTCCGTTAGAAAACTAACAGGGTTTTTCTTGTAAAGGAAGGGTTATAACTAGTTTTTCTTTCTAAAACCTGTGATATTTTTTTCTGATCGTAATGAGAACATTGAGTTCTCATATTAAACTCTCATAAAAGTACATGAATAAATGTTTACACTCTACACAAATAAAGGTTTGTGATTCAGTTTGATGCGAACTTAGCTATCTGAGACTATTGTGTAAAAAACTTTTTTACAAAAAATTTAAACCGACTTCAAAAAAGAATAAAATAATTACCATAAAAAATTAACAGTTTCAGAAGTCGGTGCTGATCCACGCTGAACCAAACTGAAGGCACCGACTTCTGAAACTGTTAATATTATATGGTTATTTTATTCTTTTTTGAAGACGGTTTAAATTTTTTGTAAAAAAGTTTTTATTTTTTTCATTTTAGTGGCCTTAATTAAAACTTGGTTGGACCTACTAAAGACGCTGCTTGTAACATAATCACATCATCAAAATATGCGTACTGTTCGTCATTGAGGAGTTCCATTGTCTATCTCCGAAGTTCTTCATCAGATCTTCACCAAATTTAAATGGGACCAACTTCGAAGTATACCCACCCTATCCATTAAAAAAAGAATAATTAAATTGGCGAAAATATCGATGAACATACACAAAAAAAAAACACCTACAGACGAACATAGTAACCTCCTCCTTTTTGGAAGTCGGTTAATAATTACCAACCGCGCGGATCATATTATTTGCGATGTGAACCACGCTTGCCACGGCAGTCCGTGAACGGGTGACCGTTCGTTACACATCGAGACCCCTCCGTGCCTCGGAGAGCACGTTAAACCGTTGGTCCCGGGTGTCATACGAATACCTATGATATGACAGTCGTTATGGGATGTCAGATGTCCGAAAAGTCTGACAACTAGCCTAAACTTAGGATTCAGCATTGCCTAGTAACGGGGTAGTGAAAGTCTGATGGCAGTAACTGCGTGTAAAATACTGGTATTCAGCTGCATTTGGTTAGACCGGAAGCTGACCCAAACATAGTTAGGAAAAAGCTAGGCAGAACTACTTAGCTATCTGCAAAGAAATTAAAGAAAAACGAATCTCAAAACTATAAAAGCAATATTTCTTTCGAACGAAAGGCAATGATGATTTTTCCATAACAATAGGCCTAGTTGTGCGAGAGACGCGTGTTTCCGGAACCGGCACGAGCGAACAGGAAATTAAAAATAAAGTTCACTGCGAATGCAGAAAGGGAATATGAAGAGGCTTCCTCTATCAATTAGTTTGGATTTATTGGGTGCAAGAATCATATCGTCTAAGTAAACAAAATGTTTCGGGTGTATTGAATGTTGTAAGGAAACGCCAACAATAAAAATGGTTATAAAATGGTGTTAAAGGAAACTGTTATAAAGACTGTGTCATATATTGAACCTTTTCAAGAACTTATGTCTTACCATGATTCAGTACACATAACTATTATCAGTTGATGATAGTTCTGACCCAATATCATGATCATTGTTTGTTAATTTCACACTTAAAAATATTTTTGATATGTTCGCAATTTACGTATGTCTAAACGGAACTAATTTTCCTAATTTCCAGCACGTTAACCATACGCCACGCGCCTTTCTAATAAAACTGTATTATTATTTGTAAAGGTATGTACTTCTATTTCAATAGAAACATCTGCATTCATATTAAAATCAAGAAAGACAACATCAGCCTCTGTGATTACACCGGCATCCAAGCCACTAAATAACGAACAGATTGCAGTAGATATTACATCGGTCGATTGCAAAAAGTTCCTACAGGTAGGTTTCATAGCTGTCGCCTGCAGAGATACTCTCCTCGCTGTTGTGTCGTAACAGGAATAAACTGTGTCAGTTGATATTGTTTGTTTATTGCTAAAAACCTCAGGTTCAATAGATTTCTTTATGTTGTCAGATTTGTGAGTAATGGTTAAAGCACGATAGGTACGTTTGAATGGTATTATTGCAAAATATTTGTTTTGAGCATTACTACTTTCGTTTTGACTTGCTTCGCTCTTCCATCTAATAATTGATAGTATTATGAGCAAATGCATTACTAGATCATTTATCCAAGGTTTTGTGACCTTCAGGTTTATCAGGGAACGACTGCCATCTAACCTCTACGGTCCTTAAGAACAGTATTACACAAATTCTTCAGTTTCCCGGTCCCATTTTTCTATTTCCTAATGAAAGAAACAATATTATATTTACTTTAATTTAACGTTGACTTTCGTTTCCCACTCGCACACATTTTCTCCCATTACAGGAAAACAATAAAAAGCAATCTTCACGTAGAAAAAATTGAATGTTATATACGATCACGTATACGTGCTAATAAATTGGCAACCAAAAACCGAAAAACGCAACGGAGAAATACCCCAAGACAAATGAGCCGGTGACTGGGTGAGGGTCACAAAAAGCTTTTATATCGATCCAAGATTGTAAGCATGGTTTATCGAGTTTCACATTGAAATAATTTTACAATAGATTTCTTTTTGATGAAGATGATAATGCTGATGATATATTTAAAAAGTTAGCATGAAGATTTGGGTAAATCATACGATTTAATTTATCAGACGTAAAAGAACTGTCCGTAATTTAGGTACCTAGATATTTATCAAAACAAAGAGATTTATTAAAAGTTATTTAGCTACCAAATATCCTGAAAAGAAACAGTTTAATATATTTTTCGGTTCATATTTCACTGGCCTCTTTTATTAGCGATCCCCTACAAGATGTTACAAATTTAATCAACGCAAGAGCAACAAAGGAATAATGAATTAAAACATCGTCACACGCTGAATTACAGGGGTGTCTGTAAATAGGGAGGGGAATATTAAAATTTAATGAGACGCCCCTCCCGCGGCCGCTGAATATTCTATGTCATCAAAATGACTAGTACCAAATGTTGTCGATATTAAAATTGAGATTGTAATGAGATTTTGGTACAGGAAATTGATGGTGTTCGCCGAACAGGCAGATCTCATGCTGTATTAAATTAATCTTGATTTTAGAGAAGAAAGTTCCCGAGGATTACCGAAAACGTAGATAGAAGTCCTAATAGTTATAATCAATTTATAAGAGTTGCTGGTCGATGTATTAAAGATTGTAAATAGGTAAATACCTGATAATTGCAAAGACAATACAAAAAAATTCACATGCTGGCGAAAAAACATTACCGTGCCAATTTTAATGAACTAAACACACTACAACCAAAGTTAAATCAGATGAAACACGAATTTTCCACAACACAAAATTCAAACAACGACCGTACCAACCTAATAACATTACATTTATTGACAGCGAAGCCATTTATAACATTGATTCGAGTACCCGTCGTAATCCCTCCAAAGATCTCCGTGGGTAACGAAAGGGCCTAAACAAATTATACGCCGTCCAACCGTGAATAAATGATGAACGTTTTGTTGCTAGTTAATCAAATATTCGAGAAGCAAATGGTAGGGGACGCGGTGCACCTTACATCAGTTAATGTAGACTAGGAGGTTTTAATCCTTAGTTGGATTATAAGTTTTATAGTTAGTGCTGAATATGAGAAGTTCTTAGATTGTGATACTGTATTTAAGTTACAATTATAAAATTTTGTAGGTATGTTGGTATAGTCTGTCATACAAATGTGTGAAAAGAAAAAGGGTACAGAAATCCATCGATAGCATCATTAACAAAATAATATAGTGCATTCGATACGTTCTGATAGTTGTTTCAAATGACTGGGACTCGGTAAAACGTAAGTCGAATGGAAGTACCATTATGTCCCTTTCAGGTCTATCAGGGGTTCTGTTAAAGATTGTATAACGAAATAAAAAATATTAAAAATACTATTCTAAAAGAAGTATCAAAAAATTCGATTGCAATTTTTAGGTTCTATACAATCAAGATCTTATACTGCTGAAGAGGGATTGAAGTAATATTTGGCAAGTGAATGTTGCCAATCCATTTAGTAAATCCGGTAACTTGATATTAATCAAAGAGTTGCCGACCCAGTTTCCTTAATTTTATTTCAAGAAATGTTTTCGCTTTCTAAAAGAACCGTAATGATATAATAGTCGCTATAAAATTAAATAGTTAAAACCTAGCTCAGCTGAAATTAAAAAAAGTAATTTTTAAAACTGTTTTCAGTGCTGAATTTCACGACGTCATAATTAGGTCAATTGCGCGAAATCGCCAGCAACGGGGACCGAGTGGTGTTGAAAAATCGCGTGACTTTTTTTTGCTAAGTTGCAAGTGTGCACCTGGGTGGCGTACGCTTGAAGAATGGACGAAATTATAATGTTATCTTAATTTAAGTTTTTCTATGCAAATTGTGATATCCAAAGTTGCTAAGTTGTTTGTTTTTCAGATATAATTTTAAGGAAGATAAATTAGTGTGTTATAATATATTTTAAAAGTATTTACCGCTCTATTCGATACATTCCCAGTTTTATTTAGAGAAACTTTTAACCTTATTTCTTAAGGATATAGAAATCAGGTACAAAACCGCTTGATCGTAAATTAATAAGAAACAAAAGTCTACAATGGACAAGATTAGATTTCCGGTCCTATACCAAAGACTGGCTGAAGTGACAGATGAAAACTGTATAAAAGTACACGTCATTGACGGCATCAGTAATCACTCACCTACTTAACTTACAAGTCCACATAATATTCAACCAACTTACAAGTACTTACATTACAAAAATCGTCAAAAACGGTCCCATTCATCATTACCACAAAACGGCATGATAATTTGTCAAAAAGGTCGTTTGATGCTCGCTCTCAAACTCTCAAGTGAATGTACACTCACACCAAGTGAAGTACTAAGTGACATTATTACGTGGATATATTATGATGGTTTGTATGTACATCGGCATGCCTGTCGTTTTGTACATGTTATTATTAGAGACATTTGGGAAGTGGGTCGCTAATTTAAAATACAGAAGAAAAAAAAACTTAAAAAACAGTGATGGCGGTTGAACGTTCGCCTTCTGTGCAGAAGGGTCCGAGTTCCAACCCGGCCCAAACCTCAAAATATTCGAATTCATGTGCAGATCAAAATTTGATTATCACTTGCGTTAACGGTGAAGGAAAATATAGTAACTGCCTTGTTGGTTTACTGGTGGCAAGCGCGACTACTGATCGTGAGATCCTGGGTTCGATCCCCAGGTCGGGCAAAGTGTTATTGGGTATTTTCCGTGTGGAATTCCTCAGTAGCAGCCCGGAGTTTGAAAGCGTGGCCGGTTGATGGCAATAGGCTCGTCTCCTATTACATGGGACTTAAACATAACGGCGAAATGAAAGTGTTACTATACACCTCTGCCCAACTCTTAGGGGAATATGGGCGTGACGATGATATGTTATGTGAAAATATAGCGAGGAAACATGCACAATAGTAAAGCTATAAAACCGCTGTTTACCCATCACGAATGGTTTCGAGGATTCAGGGTTACGAACGCGTCCGTAAAGAGAACACGTAACGCTGTTTGACCCTGCTGTTATGCAAATATGACAGGTGTCACGAACAATCAGGAGTCTAAAATCTCAGTCCATTAATTTTCGCCGAAAAAAGGAAATATGCGAGCTATTTATCGGCCTGTAAAAGCACTAACTAAAGAGCGAATGCTCTCCGCGATGGACGTAAGTAATGGACCGGTAATCTGCTAAAACGTATGCAGTACTGCAACTTTTAAGCGCAGTACTTTTCCCGTACGTGGGTTGAAACAACTCGGAATATAGCTTAAGCCGAAAGAGATATTAACGCTTGAGTCTGTAAAGAGGTCCACAAAGATGAATTTTCCTGCTTCATATGGGTACTTTAGGGACTATACGAGGTCTCAATGTGTTAGTCAGTTTAGATAAAGTCCATCAGAAAAATATACGATTTCAAAATATATTTGCTCACAACTATAGATTGCTTGTTGGTCTAGTGGCCGCAAGCGCAACTGCTGAGCACGAGGTCCTGGGTTCAATCCCCAGGTCGGGCAAAGTGTTATTGGGTTTTGCCATTAGGAATTTCTCAGTAGCAGCCTGGAGTCTCGATTTGTGCTCGATTAACGGCGATAGGATCGCCCCTTATTACATGGGGCTTAAATATAACTGGCGAAACGAGGGTGTACTGGAAACATTTCTGCCGAACCCTTCGGCGAATTTAAGGCGTGAAAAGTTCACACAGAAGAGGATTTTTCCAAAAATTCCAAATGTGTTTTGTTTTGTATAAACCACTTATCCAGTGATTACAAAATATAAACTGATCTTATACCATAGAAGACGAGCTCATTTTCTAAAAAATCCTTATTTTCAAAATGATTGCTATCAATCGCCATCAAAATACTTAATGTTCTTCTGATATCCATGTTAAAAGTACATCAGTCTTATTTGACGTACCCACTAAACTTGTTTACGCAATTTGTTACATATCAACCATCTTACTATGACCTCGTCTACCCAAACATTTCCCCTTCGTTATACTGAGATGAAGGGTCTTAAAAGGACGCGGAAGGTCTGCCTAAGTTGGTCAAGAGGGATGAGTTAACAAAATCGTTGAACGGATCATTACGCCTGTATACATGTTATTCCGTTTTTTACGTCCAAAAATGTTTGCGTCTAAATTATTAAAGAATTTGTTCGGTATTTAACTTTGGGGTAAAGTATTGACAGGTTTTTTGGGAAGTTTGAAGGGATGAGATAAAACTTATCTTTTAGGCTAATTACACAGTGTTTTTATCAATTTAACGAAAGTTAAAGACATATTTTAAATTCAAACAATAACACAAATGCCCAGACGTTCCGCCTAGCTTTTTCCCAACGATGTCGGGGTCAGCTTCCAGTCTAACCAGATGCGGCTGAATACCAGTATTTTACACAGAGCGACTGCCATCAGACCTCCGTAACCAAGTTACTGGACAATGTCAATATCCTAAGGTTAGACCGGTTGTCAGACTTTCGGGCTTCTGACTACCCGTAATGACTGTCATAGGTATTCTCATGACACCCGGGACCGACTATTTAACGTAGTCTTCGAGATACGGAAGGGTCTCGATGTGTAAAGATCGGTTACCCATTCACCAACTGACCGCAGCAAGTGCAGCTTAACCTCGCAAATCGTATGATCCGCGCGGTTGGTAATTAGCCACGAGCCCCTCGCACAAATACCCAGATACAAAACAATTATCTGTAGGCTATACAAATACTTGTTCCGTATGGGAATCGAACCCGCGACCCATTGCGCTGCAACCAAGAGCTGAGTCACAGCGCTAATCGTGTTGTTAATTTTGTTAAACATTAGAAATGTTTAAAAATTTTCACGACACACAACTTTCAATTCGAATCGACAATATCCATTATTTTACCAATCAACTCTCAGGTACTATCGGCCGAACAAACACCAGACTATGGTTGTATGGTAGCACAAATATAGTTACTCGCCCGTCGCCAACACTAATAAAGACGGATCGAATGAAATTTACGGTGATGAAAATAATGGATCGGTGCCGTGTAAACAAACTGTCAGGCAATTTATAGAAAACAACAAATGGTACATACAGTATGATAGTTTTTTTCTTTTATATTATTTAAAGGTTAGGCTGAGAGTACACTGATCAGTGAAACGAACTGCGACACATTCACGCGTGTGGCTACATTATACACCAAAAATCGCTTTTGTGGATAGTGTAGCTACACAAGTGAATATTAATAGGTAATTTTTTTTTCATTCGCTTGTGTTACAGCTGGCATCGCTGTTAAGTGAGACCTCAGAGTTAGATACAGGTGTACCAGACCACTATAAATTCATTTAATTTACGCGGTGAAGGTATTATGTTCTACGGTATAAACCAATAATTGGGTACATACCGGGCTGCTACCGAGAACTAACAAAATTACCGACCTGAGAATCGATCCCAGGAGTTCATATTCGTCCGCGTGTACGGCCACTTAACGAATGTGGTGGTTTCCTTCGTTCAGTTACTAAATTAATTTATTTCCATTATCAAAAACTATATTCAGGTGATTTTCTTGCAAATTTCTACAGCATAAATCTCATTAATATCTCCTTCAACTCCTCGAAATAAATTCCTATCAAAAAGCTCTTAATCAAACGGCTTGAAACGACGCGTATTATTTTTTAATTCCCTCCTCACAAAGGAATTAAGAGGGGAACAAGATGTGGGGACACTAGTAATTGGGAATCATTTTCGTCGACTGTACTTCGGACATACAACTTTATAATTTTACTTATCCAAAACCATCTTTTCGAAAATAAACCTTATATCTAGAAAATAAGGTTCGTGATCGTCTGACAATTGTTTAGTATTGACAGTGTAAAGTTTGTAAATAGAGATGTATGGAAGGAATTTCTCCTTTGAAGTTGGTCTTTGTTCAATTTGAAACGAAAACACATCGAAATTGTATTGTCTGATCGATGTTATGGCACCTACGCGATTCTAAATTAAAAACTGTTTTATAACGATTTGATATAGTGTTTGGGATATTTTGATCATGTTCGAACTAGAAATAATATACTTTATTTGTATAATTATAGATTACTTTACGTGTTACCCACTGAGAAGAACCCTCTGCCTCTAACTCACGGGCAGTGAGCGGAATGTTTCCGAAAAAAATCACAAGACTATGTTTTTCTTTCATTTTTTTAATTAATATATTTCCATCAGAAAATTAAGAGGAAGTATAGCAAATTGCAAACGCTTTAATAGGATATAACTCGCAAACGAAGTGTCGAAATGAAAAATGATCTATCGCGAAGTTATTGCATTTTAAATTACTTATTTAATGACATTCCACTCAAGAGGAAAGAACATTAAAATGTTATTTCATTTTTCATTCCTTTAAGTTATACTTAGAGGCCATTTGAGAGGACTATGTACAATAGCGGACATTAATATACCTACTCGCATGTACAATGTACAGTCATGAGCACCAACATGTATAAACATAACGAAATGTAATTGATAATGGAGATGTTGTAATGGAAACTTTAAATTATGGTTAACATAGTAGGTATCTGCGAACACACGAATACATGGCATGCAAAGTGTTTCCTAAATTCAATCGGTATTTAATTAAGCTGAGCCAAGAATTCACATATTATCGTCGCTGCGCCTGCAAAATCCGCTATGTTTTTTTTTTTTTTGAAAATCGGTCTTTGATGCTATTTTATAATACTTCGCACCTGTAAAATCCGTTTTCTAATAATTTATTTGGTTAAGAAGATAGCAAAATAAATTATTAGAAAACGGATTTTACAGGTGCACGTGGCTTGAGAAGTATTATAAAATAGCATCAAAGATCAATTAAAAAAAAATACATAGCGGATTTTGGAGGCGCAACGACGGTATTGAAATAGAAACATTAATTCTGCCTAGTCTTTTCCCAACTTTGTTGGGGTCAGCTTCCAGTCTAACCAGATGCGGCTGAATACCAGTATTTTACACGCAGCGACTGCCACTAGACCTCCGCAACCCAGTTATTGGGCAATGCCGATATCCTAAGGTTACACCGGTTGTCAGACTTTCGCGCTTCTGACTACCCGTAGCGACTGCCATAGGTATTCGTATGACACCCGGGACCGACTGTTTAACGTGCTCATCGAGGCACGGAGGGGTCTGATGTGTAAGGAACGGGTCACCCATCCACGGACTGACCGTAGCAAGCGCAGCTTTACCTTGGAAATCATATGATCCGCGCGGTTATTAATTAGCCCCTCTCTTCTATTGAAATAGAAAGAAAGCCCAAATATATTTCAACATTTAAATAAACACGAGAGTGTCAATTTTTGTCTTTTCCACCAAAAATGTGTGAAAAAGTCAAGGCACGTAGAAAAATGATAATAATTTTATTACTAGTATTCTCCTCCAGGGCGTCGTTTAAGTAATAAACAATAACAAAATAACTTGGTGGTGTACTAAACGAAATATTCATACATTTTGAGTATCGGCAGAACTGTAAGTAGGTTTTTATTTTATTTGTATTGACTTGTTTGTTACCCCTGTAAGGTAGAACTGTCGTAGGTACAGTTACAGAAGGTTCCATGTTCCTAACATTATTTAAATTCTGTATGAAGCTTGAATTTTTATTTTTTCTTTTGATAGAAAAGCATTTCACAGTTTTGCTCTATTTAGAAATCTTACCCAGGTCAATTATTCCTGCCTAACTAGCCAGTTCTTTATAGATATTAATATACAATGACAATAGTACAACCTTGCTTATTTACAAGTACTCATAAGTTGGTGTGTACCAACATTAATTCTTTGGTTAAACAATCATTTACCAAAAAAAAACTCAGTCGAATTGAGAACCTCGTCCTTTTTTAGAAAGTCAGTTAAAAATCAAGTACGTTTTTGGAGTAAACAGTTGTATAACAAGATAATTAATGTTGGTGATCAACACACTTAGTGAGAAAACTTCTGAATTTATCAAAAAAATACCATTTAGTAAACCATTCTCTTATTTCACTATCAAAAGTATAATAACTACAGTCCACGCTACCATTTCTGTCACACCCTCACGCGTTTTACCGTGAACATAACTAATGCCACCATAGCTACAAGTACAAGTATTACGTATTTTGGCACGAGCCAGTGGACAGCTGCCAACAGTGGCGATCGAAACGACTTTATGGGAAAAACTATGGGTTGATGGGTAAATAAACATGGTGTAATGAGCGGGTTTATGGGGACAGGGATGGGTTTATTCTGTTGCTAAGTGTATGTTGTTACAAGCGATTTATACGTTCACTGTTTTAATTTTACAGAAACGTCCTACACATAAAGGATGCATACGTATTAGCGAATTCACGCTGGACGCAGTCCCTCCCGTTATTAAACTACTAATGTCCGGTTCCTATGGCGAAAATTAGCAGTGATAGCCTGGTGGTGTGACCGTCGGACTGTCAAGTCCGAGATCTCGAGTTCGGACACAAGGTACGCACCTTTGACTTTTCGGATTCATGTGCGTATTGTAATTAAGACTTAAGAACGGTGAAGTTAAACATCGTGGGGAAACCGGCATGCCTGAGAGATATTTCTCGACGGCACGTGAAGCCAAGCCAGAGGCCCATGCGCGGCATAAACTCTGACACCAGGTTAGTTACCAACCACACGAAAAGAAGAAGAAGATGGCCATAATCGACTCGTTTGAGTAATGGTAGCTTTTGTAATTGCCAATACGGGCATATAAATAGTCGTATGCTAATTTTACCTATGATAGCTACTTACGTATGGGAGTGTCTACTACATAAACCTACAGAGTCTTTGTTTCATTACTGGTAAAGATAGAAGAGATAATTTTAACCACCAATAACGCTTGGTAGATTATAGGAAACAATAGCCTGCCATTAGGTACCAAGGAGCTAGTCCTAGCTCATTGTCGAGGCTTCATTGCTTTCAATGTCACGCGTTTACCGAACTGTCAAGAAAACGTGCGTGTCTGACACGCGTCCTCTAATGGTGCGTCCAGACGAACCTGACCTGACGAACGCGCCGCGCACGCGGCGCGCGGAGCTTTGTAGGAACATGAAATGCACGCGCGCAGCTCGCGAGTGGCTCGCGAACGGCTCGCGCGCTGCGCGCGTGCGGCGCGAGCGGCGCATTCGCGGCGCGTTCGTCAGGTCTGGCCGCACCATAATATCTATGGGCCGTTACAAGTATTTTGAATTCTGTTGTTATGATTTTATTAATTAAAAAATTATCACGCGTAATAAATGACACAGACTCGTCAATATAATAGCAAAGTTATTACTTTACAAGCTATTGCATATTCTGCCAAGAAACATTACAGACTCATCATTAAGTAATCATATATCGACGGGTCCTACGTATACTGGTACAACCCGCAAACATTCGAAATCCACTTTTCTACATCAATCACCTTCAAATCACCGATAGTTTACTCAATTTTTTTTTAAATGTAGATAGTTTCGTGGTTACACAAATTTGCAAACGAATGGAAATAACAGTATTATTTTATACGGGATATAATAAATATTTAAGATCTTTAAACCACTCTTCTATAAAGTTGTGTTTTTACACTTGCACCATTATACGTAGGACCCGTCGATATCATGAAGAAATATCATACACTTCTTCACCAGTTGTGTGTGTGCGTGCAAGTGTCATTACACACACACACACAACGTAAATAGTGCAATAATAAAGAACACAAGAGAGTATACGACGTCACATAACACCTAGAGAAAGAGGGTTATATTCCTTATACGAGGAGTAGAGAATAAACAGCTATATTCCGCATAAAAAGCTATCCCATGAGTTCCCATAGCTGTCAGAGACAACGGCGGGATTATAGCAATAGATTTGAGACCGTTGACGTTATAGTGACTTTATACACGTGACAAAAGTGCTGTCCGGGCAACTGGCGTGTGCGCGGTAGTTCCAAGCTACAGGGTGGCACTACCGCGACATTGCTTTTTTTAACCGACTTCCAAAAAATGGAGGAGGTTATCAATTCGGCTGTATTCTTTTATTTTATTTGTAATGTTTGTTACCGCCCATCACCGTCATTTATAAACCGATTTGGAGAATTCTTTTTTATATGATACAGTATTTTTTCGAGGTGGTCCCATTTAAATTTGATGAAGAACTTCGGAGATAGACAATGGAACTCCTCAATGACGAACACTACGCATAATGTGATGATGTGATTAGGTTACGAGCAGCGTCTTTAGTAGGTCCAATCTTGTTTTAATTAAGGCCATTAAAATGAAAAAATAAAAAACTTTTTAACAAAAATAAAACGACTTCAAAAAATCGAAAGAAAGAATAAAATAATTACCATATTATAAAATTAACAGTTTCAGAAAACGGTGCCTTCAATTTGGTTCAGCGTGGATTAGCACAGACTTCTGAAAATGTTAATTTTATAATATGGTAATTTATATATTTTATTCTTTTTTCGGTTTTATGAAGTCGGTTTTATTTTTGTAATTTTGATATACCTACTGACTTCATTTTAAAGGAACGTTATAGATACAACGGTCACTTGGGTTGACGATATAAAGGCAGGAGAGAAGGTGGGGGAGGGGGGTAGGTAGCAACTGGAGTTATACCCAGCGGTAAGATAAATACCAAGAATATGACAAAAAATAACATTGCTAATATTCCTTAAACAATAAACATTTTTGCAGTTCATGGTAGCGTTGCTTGTAAAAGCTATTTGACAATAGTTATGTCAAATTCCGTAGTTAGTACCCAATTTTTACGATTGCACTTGATGGTAACGCGGCCGTGTTATTTGCGTGTTACGTTTTGATGTATAGTGAATAAGGCCGTAGTGTATTTTTTTACAGCATCCATTAAAAAATGAACTAGATGCATTCACTGCAATAATCCGCCCGATTACCTCTGCTCATACACAGTAACGCAAGCGTAAAGATACGTTTCTTTTTTTTTAAAGCGAGCTTCATCAAAGGATTAAAGTTCAGTGAAAGAATAAATTATAATTTTTCACTCGACGAACTTTGGTTTGGACGAAGAAACGTTCTTAACGAGATAATAAATTGTAGAGATGAGTCAGTGATTAGTGAACTATTCAAAGATGAGAACTAAGAGTTGAGAAAAAATGGAGTTATGACCATGATAGATCAGTATACCAGCCCGTACACGTCAAATAATGAACATAGGCCGCCGAGTAATCGCTACAATGGACTTACAAAGGTGAGGTTGTCATAATCACCACGTTTGGAAGTCAGATCGGTGATCGCAGTTTGTTGTTAAAGCAGACATGATGACGCTGCCCATCTTCTTTATGTAATCTCTTACTCGCTTTTTGCGACACTCACGGGTGGGAAAAGGATGGCCTATTTCTTGCCGAATACCACACGGAACTGTAGGTACCACAGAACATCTGTGCCTACCCTTTTCGACCAAAGTAACGTACCGCACGGCAATATAATAATTCCCCAAAACCTTCAAAATTTTAAAGGAATAGTTGTTAATGCAACATGTCTGCCACCATGTGTGGCCGGCCCGCTAAAACGCGCACTAATTTTAACTCTAAAACGAAACAAAATAGAAAAAGCCAGGCTTGCTTTTAGCGAGAGAGCTCCCTGTTATAACACACGATACGACGACGATACGGTCACGATATTGCCGCGATACGTATTCGGGGACGTCGTATTGTGTCCGCTGCCCAATTTTTACTGTAAAATGGATTTTTCTGGTATGTCGAAATCCGTTGCATTGTTTTGTGGAGTATTCATAAAGTTTGGCTTTGATGGAGAATTATGCATGGACCGCGTGTAGGCTTTGTTTTAAATTAGAATAATTTGATCTGACTGTGTGGTGGGCAGATTAATGAGTTGTCTTGTTTTTTGAAATACTGTTTTTTTATGTCAGTTCGTGTTTGATATTTGAGAGTTAACGAAGCGGCCATGTTGAATAATTTATTTTGACATTTAGTAATACAGAGATTTTGGTATTTATGTTCTACAAAAGACAGAGATTCTTTTAATTTCGGTCACTATTATGTTTAAGGACAACTAAAATTACAAACTTATATAATTGATTGAAAATTAAAGAATATAACCATCAGAAATAAGTCACAATGTTTGCCGGATCTAGAAATCGAAGCCAAAGCCTTTACAACGGCCAGGTTTTCAACTGTACTTCCCTTTAGTACACCAACCATCTAATGGAGCGTCTACGCCACGCCAACAAAGACTAACAAACGTTCCTCATTTATTGAATTTGACTATACTTTGTGTAGAATTAATCTGGTTTCATTCGGATTTAAGGAGTATAGAACCCCGTTCGTTGGCGTTTGTGGGTTTGGTGTGTACATACCATAGCATATCATTTTACTCAAGTTCTGTGGCTATCAACCAAAACCAGACAACATAAGACAAACTTTTAAACAATAGCTTGACTGCATTATTTGTCTAGTGGTCACAAGCGCGACTGCTAAGCGTGGGGTCCTGGGTTCATTCCCCAGGTCGGGCAGTGTTATTAGGTTTTTCCATTAGGAATTTCTCAGTAACCGCTTGGTGTCTGAAGTTGTGCCCGGTTAATGGCAATAGGCTCGCCCTCTATTACATGGGACTTAAACATAACTGGCGAAACGAGGATGTTTTATAACACCTCTGCCGAACCCTTCGGGGAATGTAAGGCGTGATGTTATGTTTAAACAATAACGTGTCGTAACATATAAAACTGAGTATCGGTCTTCACTAATTGCTGAGGACGGCACAGCCACCGTTAACTGTGTTTTCTTTCGTGCAAGACGGACAAACAGACCGCCCCCAACATAATATTGACTTTTTTCATCTACTGTTTGTGTACAGGTGGATGGCTTTATATGTGAGACTGGAATATGTGGGTTAGAAAAGATCGGTGAAGATTGTTTTTTTTTACATGTTTGTTTAGTGATGTTGTGTTAAAAGGTTTAAATATAGCTTACTATTGCTCTTAATTTTACAAAGATAATAAAGGATTTTTGTACAAAGAGTACAAATTCACGACATTGGTGTCGATTCTGTTGCGCACTATGACATGAATGAACTAAACTACGGGTGGTTGTCTCTTTCTGTTTCAATGGAAAAAGAAAGTGACAGTTGCGTTTAGTTTAGTACTATAAAAATGTGCTACAGAATCGACACCAATGTTACAATATACAGTATACATACTAAGTAAAATCATTTGAAATAATTATGTGAATTTAGAGTTTACGTCGAAACAAAGTTTACTTATGCGATTACGAGAAAAATGAATATGTTAAGTTTCGACCTAAGCTGTAAATTCACACGATTATTTCAACTTATTTTACTTTGTATGAATACTTCACAGTGTAATAACATAACATCACGCCTTTATTTCCCAAAGGGTTCGGCAGAGGTGTACAGTAACACCCTCATTTCGCCGTTATGTTTTTAAGTTCCATGTAATAGGGGGCGAGCATATTGCCATCAACCGGGCACAAATCCAAACTCCGGGCTGCTACTGAGGAATTCCATATGGAAAACCCAATAACACTTTACCCGACCCGGGGATCGAACCCAGAACCTGACAATCAGCAGTCGCACTTGCCACCACTAGACCAACGAGGCAATATGATATTGTGTACGAAAAATACCTAGTTTGTTTTCTTTGTAAAATAACTTTCTTATTTCTTGTATTTCCGGGTATATTTCGTACCAAATCAACATAAAAACTGCGACATCTAAAACTAAATAAACAGGACTCCGTCCCGATAGGCTAACACTAAAATATTGAGCGTAATATCTAAATGCAGGCAGAGCGCGGTGACGTGTCGCGGGTACCACTTTATTATTCATATAAATATTTATTGCTATGTTTCCGCAATGACGTAGTAAGAGAAATATGTAGAGTATATGTGTGAATCGTAAAAGGCTAATAGAAGATGGCATTTTCAGCTCATTTCGTCCCACTTCTGGGCACAGACTGAGAAGGATTTAGGCCTTAGTCCATCACGGTGGTCTAGTGCGGGTTGACGGACGCACATAATGGTGGAATACTTACTTTGATCAATTTCGAAATTGAAATGTATTTTTCGTTTGAAATATGAGAAAAAAATATGCAAATATCGGTTTTGTTTATTTTGTCCATTTCTTCAACAAAGTTGTGAATTTTCTTAATACTTTTTGAGAAAACTAAAATGTTGGTGATAAATGTTAAACTATGATAAGATTGGGATACTTCCCTTTTTTGTAATAAATTCGGAAGTAACCCCAATAAGGAATAAATAATTACACAAAACTATTACTGACTTATTTTATATGTTTTTTCATCAACCGGCAAGGCTCCACCCACTGCGACTAATCACACGCTGACTATGACATTCAATTCTGCCAACCGTAAAAAAAGAATAGGAAGAATGCGTTCAGAATTCGTACAATTTGAGTTTTATTCGAAAACGAAGTTTTTATTAAAGTAACCCTATTCCATTTTTTTGGAACCCCTTGCATTTATGCAGGTTTCCTCAAGATTTTCTATTACGTAACATCACGCCTGTATTCCCCGAAGGGTTCGGCAGAGGTGTTTTTAGTACACCCTCGTTTTGCCAGTTATGTTTAAATCCCATGTAATAGGGGGCGAACCTATTGCCATTAACCGGGCACAAAACCAGACTCCAAGCTGCTACTGAGAAATTCCTAATGGAAAAGCCCGATAACACTTTGCCCGACCTGGGGATCGAACCCAGGACCCCATGCTCAGCAGTCGCGCTTGCGACCACTAGACCAACGAGGCAGTCAATTTTCTATTACTTCTAAATCTGTATCATATCATAACACACAACATCTCATATTAAAGCTAAAAAGGAAGAAGTATAACAACAGCAAGTCAACAGGAAAACTTATCTCATTACTGTAAATAGGTCACTGTAATAATTTTCAGGCATGCACTATTGTTGGAAAACGTTCTGAAACAGACACAATACGCATGTGTGGTAGGATTACACATGTGAACCAACCGGGAGTTGAACTTGGGACTTTGAATAATTAAGTAAATTTTAGGTTGCATTTCTACGGTTTTCAGGTTAAATCATTAAATTTTCAAATCAAGTGAGCCGCTTCTGTTGTGGCTTTGTTCTAAGTTGTATAGTAATGTCGCGGTGGCCCGCAGGTTACGGACTCGCTCTTTGAGTATCAGGTTGCGGGTTCGAAACCTGGCATGAACTATCACATATATTTTCTTAGCCAACCTAAGACACCACTGACATACGGTGAAGGAAAACATCGTAAAGAAATCTGGACTTGGTGGCCTGAAATCGATAACCCACAGTGAGGAAACGTGGTGGTCAATGCTCGTACCTTCTCTGTATGAGAAGAGGGCTTGGTCTGACGTAAGACAATTACAGGCTGGTTTTCTTTTTTGTATTTTTTTTCATCGCAAGGAAACCGGCATGCCTGAGAGATATTTCTCGATGGCATGTGAAGCCAAGTTAGAGGCTCATGGGCGGCATAAAGCTCTGACACCAGGTCAGTCACTAACCACACAAAAAGAAGATTATTTATTTATTTTTATTGTTCTAGTAGCAGATTGTACGATTGTAGATCTAAAATTCCTGTGTTTTATTCTCGAATCAGGAAAAATAAAACTAGGTTTTTCAGTTACAAAATTCCGAGTTTCAGTCCGAGATGGGAATCGAATTTTAACCTTGGGAGACTAAATGAGAGTAAAGATAGTGTTGATTATCCGGAAAGAAATATGCTTTAATAAAATTTACAATAAAATGTTCGCAGTAAAGTTTTGTCAATAAAACTTCTAACTAAAGCAATACCGAAGTTGTACAAGTACCAACAAGTTGAATGTAATAATTATTTCATATTGTATATTAAATCTGTGTTACGTTCATGTGGTGCTACGGGGAAAGGCTGGCTTGTTACGTAGAATCGAATACCTCCATTGGCTAAATATTTGTTTACAAGACAATCTGTTTATCCATTCTAGAAATACAAGCGTGGTATTTTGTGTTATTTCATACTACCCAGGAATCCAACGAGAATTCGAAATACATTAAACCCGAGTAAAATAGTTATAGCCTATTCGTAGCACATGCTACGCGTCTACGTCGCTACGGTGCTACGTAACGCTACGATATACGAAGTCACTCTCGGGTAGGTATATTAAAATCATGAATGCTACAGTACTGTTTCATGTCAAATCTATAGCTTTATTAGAAAAGTTTGTTCGGTAAGATGTTGGTATTTCATTCTAAATGTGGCTTAGCTACTAAGAACTTAAACTATAGAACTTAGGATACGTAAGTCTGTAAAGTTTTTAGGTGGTATTAGAAACAAAGTTTAATACTTATTGCGTACAGTTTTGTATATGTACCTATAATTATAGATATGAATCGTACTCTTAACATCAAGTTTTTCATTCAGGATAACGTCTTAACCATGGAACATAAACTTGCCTAAATTATCCTTACCTACATTAAAATCCGACGCCAAGCAGTTTACGTATTTCGTCGTATGTATATGAGAGCCAGAGGGGTATAGAGGAATCCTTCTACATATATGTCTGTTACTTGGATTCATGTGCTCCATCTTAGATCCTGTCTGCGCTTACCATCAGGTGCACCTAGGGAAAAGCGCGACCAAGTAAAATAATACTTTTTACATAGTATAAAACAAAGTCACTCCCGCTGTCTGTACGCTTAGATCTTTTAAACTACGCAACGGATTTTAATGCAGTTTTCAGCAATAGATAGAGTGATTCAAGAGGAAGGTTTATATGCCCCACATTAGTATATTGCACCTGTGCGACGTCGGGGCGGGTCGATAGTAAAATAAACCTTTTCAGGTTTCAAGCCTTTAAGAGATGTACGAGCTAGCAAGGCATTTTTAGATAACTGAGACATCTCGCATACAAATATACCGTAAAATTCTATATGTTTAACAATTAATAAAAATATTTCAACTTCACAGCTGAATGCTTCACTTGACAATGTAACACCAAGGTTAATGAACATCTCAAAAGCAAGATGTAATTCTTTCCCCCTCAACATTTTCAGTTTCAGTAATTTTTCATATTGGAACAAAAGGCTTTTAAAAACGAGGTCGAGTGAGCGTCATGAAATTCAACCCACAATACTGTAGGGGTTGGTTTCAGACTCTTTCATCCCCGAGTGTTTCGGTGAATACAATATTTTTAATTGAATTCAATAATGGTGTCAAACGGTCGAGTTATTGTTAGGTGGAAGACATTATTTTAATTGGTAGGTGTTAGAAATTTAATGGACTTTCAATTGAAGTTGGTCTTTGTTGAAAATTCTGTGTAATGTGCTCTAAGGTTCCAATATTCACACTATAGACCCAAAAATGATGATGGATTTTCTGCGTGAAATAATTCGCAGAATTTTCCGACTGTCGGTATTGAAACTTATCGATAATACAATTACAAACAAATATTTTTTTTAAATTGATTATTCGAATACATGAATAAAACTTCACAATACTTTCTCCAGTAAAAACAGAAGCATAAATACGTTCATAATTTCTTCAGACATTTTTCAATGTAATTCACCCTCATTTTTCAGTAAGCTAGAGAAATTATCCAGGGAACAAAAACCTTCGGTGAATCACACTCAATATTTTCGCCGTCATTATGCGTACAATCTATGTGCATATATAACCACTGGGAGCCAGGCTTTGCAAACAGAATACTGAAACCTGCCGTTACGTACGAAACATACGTACATATGTGTTTCAAAAGCATGCCTACATTCTAGCCGAAAAGGCTGCACGCCTGAAAACGTTCATCTCTCATTTTATGAGGAAAATGTCTTGTGAGCCTTCAGTTTAAACTTAGCACTACATCTTAATACGCTTCGTACATTATAGGAACTGCTTAACAATACACTTTGTCAGTAATTTCAGAATTTTCAAAGCTTTTAAAAACTTTAACGTGTTGAGTCAAAGTTGTGACAGAGGCACACTCAAGCTAACTCCATGTATTGGATTATTCAATATAACATTGTAAGCATTATAAATTCTCGCAGAGGGATGATTGAGACAGACACAAACTTCCTCAGACACTTGCAAAGTTAACTCCTAACACGACCCGAATTTGCATTATCTCTGAAAACAAAGGTTTTGAATAATCATGATCATTTTCCAAACAATTAATTTTTTGGCGGCCATATCGCTATATCGCCGGCTAATTGCAGTAATTACTTTCAATTAATTTTGTTGTTAACACTATCAGAACACTTTCGACACGAATTCAATTTTACGTACAACAAAACGTTTTCAGAGTTCCGTTTTTATTTAATAAATGTTGACCTTTCTATATTCGCTCACACATTGAATATTTTTGTAACAATTCCGATGTAAATATCACAGCAACGGATAAAATGTATGTGACCACAATAAATGTGCGCAAACACGGATTTTATCTTATAATCCAGATCTACCTCCGGATATTATCTGGAATTTCAGAAACACTTGTGTACCTGTGAGAAGCGCTCCTGAGCATCCAGGATTTCGATGAATAGTGATAACTTTTGATCCATGATGGGGAATCCATTGCGAGGCTGTTGTAAGAGGTGTCGCACTGCCTCGCGAACTGCTGCTGGCGTGCTCGGCGTGCACGGCGTGCCCAGAGTGGGGTAAGCACCCACCAAGGCAGACAGACCATGGAAGGTCGCCGACGTCTTCGGAGGGTTCTGCACACCACCGGGTAACGACAACCGGCGCGACGTGGACGGCGGCACGGCGCCGTAACCGTTCGTCATAATCGCCGGTCTTTGCAACTGATAGTCACTTCTGGAGGACGGCAGTAAGGTCGCGCGCGGCAGCGTGCACATGGCGCCGGGCACGGGCCGCGGCCGGCGCGGTACCGGCTGCAGCAGCGGCACCGGGCCCCACTCATCGTCAATCGAGCCTATGGAGTGCGGTCTCCTCGCCAAATGGTTCACTGGGGGTCTCGGGGAGACAACGCTTTGGGGTCGTCGCGGACGCCGGTCGTTTTGAATCGGGTTCGGCGGCGTGTAGGGGCTAAAGCCATCGAAGTCTTTAAGTTGTGCGGGCGTGGGTCTCTGATTGTCGGGCGCGGGTGGCGGCGGGTCCTCCCAGCGTGGCCAGGCGAGCGCTAGGGAGTCAGGCTTTCGGGGCGGCGGTGGCCTGGGCCGAGCCGCCCCCTCGGTCATGGCGGCCTGTCCCGGCAGCGCGTCACATGGCGCGGCGTGCGTCGCGCGCGGCGTCCGCCGGTCGACTGGCGTCGCGACGCTGCATCCATCCCGTCTCTGCATCGACGCACTCTCTGTTTTGGTTTGTCGACGATTTTTTACCGGCGCCCGTTTGTTTTCGACGTGCGTGAGTTACGTGTGTGTATTTGTTACGAATTCGATGTTGATGTTATTTATTGGTTTGAAAAACGCTCGGTGCATGAAAATTGGTAGGTTGCTATTATTTTGTTGTAATTGTGTTATAACCTAAAAAAAACTTTGGACTTTACGTAATAAATGTTTGTTTACCTATTATTAAAAACTAAGTAGGTAATATTAAAAATGTAAGATTACAAGCTATAGATATAGCTTTCATGTTCATCCGCCCATAATTATTATTGATTCGTATATTAATAAACACCGCATCATACAAGTTCATTTCTATTCCATTAATTTGACACTTTCCAACAAAAATGACACCACGTGTCTCAACCCTCCGCCTGCAGGCCGATCTGTAATACCCGCAGCGGGGGTCATTCTGAAATATCACCACTTCCGCGCCCCACCCGTCTGTATCGGCGCACACTAAAGCTATGATTTACAGCTCTGTACATTACCTGTTCACGGGCTATTACAATGTATTGTAAAAACTGTTTATAATAGTAGATCTATACGGTCAGTTGAAAGTTTAAGTTATTGTTGATGTAATTAGTTTTAGTCGAAACTTAATGTTGAAAATGTTATTCATAACTCGAATGTGCTTCATAATAAGAGCATAAATAATAATAAACATTGTAAACCATTTTTTAGAAATAAATATAATATCTACTTAGAACCTTTCAATGTTTATGAGTTCACTGGAATTTTTATACATACACACGTAAAAGTTAAATAAACATTTTAAATATCTAATCCCGCACGCCAAGTCGAAAGTCACAGTCACAACACACACCATCTTGACCTTATCCTCACAACCATGTAAGTACAACTCATACAATATGATAAATTGGCCGCTTGCTAAGTACTAAAGTGGATGCAACGAACTCTGAAAGCCCGTAATGCATCTCGAGTGTTGTTATTTCAGTTTCGGAGCAGCCAATACCGATTTTTAAGGGCCCTTTATAAATAGGTGAACATTGAAAGGGTTATTTATAAGGCGTATTACAGACGTTCGGGAATCGATCGGTGGCCATGTTTCAATGTTGATGTTGTGTGTTTTGAATATCGATTCGCGATTTATCTTTGTGGCCATATTTATTTGAAAAATTATTAAAATAAACAGTCAAAATGGTCTACAAAAATTTAGATAGTAGTTAAAACCGTTTCTACTATATTTTCCATTAAAAAAGTGATTAAGTCATGTTAAGTTGAAACAACTGTTTGTATGATTTTGTCGGTAGACAGAATATATTTTCAGTAAGTTGAGATATCTCCTTCTCCATACGAGAACTTATTTCGTCTGCTGAGCGGAGGAGTTTGTAAACAGAATATTATATAGGAGGTAAAGTAAATTACATTTTTAAGTAGTCGATTCCGTTCTTGTAGTCACTGTACTACTTAGATGGAATTAGCTTTGAACAGACTACCCGCTTTTGAATTATTGTATTTCAGTACTCTGATGTACAGCTGCGGATATGATCAATTCTTAACGAGCACATGACTTTATTTAGCAATGAAGGACCAATTTTTTTTTTGGAGAAATAGATTTTGCATCAAATTGCTATTTAATGTAGTACATAAATGTGTAATCCTCTAGTTGCCTCCTACGATACATTCCGATACGACAACACTGGGATTTTATGTTTTGCCAGCCAAAAAAGCAACAGTAATCTAACGGCCTATTCACACATACATCCATCAATGACGATTCGTGATTAATAATGTTTCGTATTATTATTATGTGTACTCATGTATTCGTAATTTTTCACGATTCATGAGCGTGTGAACAAGGTTGAAGAAGTTTATGGGGCACTGAAAAAATAAAATACATGAGAATACATAATAATATGGATATGTGTGAATGGGCCGTAACTGTTAAGGCGTCGGAGTGACAATCAAAAGGTCGTGAGTTCGAACCCCGCCCGTTTCAAAATTGAAAGACTTGAACCCACATTTACAACAAAGAAAGTTGGAGTAATACTTATAATGTGTAAATACGCATTGCTAGTAATGTAAAAATGTAATACACCCGCTTACTACTAACAACCACAAAGCTATACGTTACATTTCTAGATACTTAAATAAGATACTTAATAACATACATATTTACGACGTATATTGACTGCCGAGCATAGGGTCCTGGGTTCGATCCCTAGGTCGGGCAAAGTGATATTGGGTTTTTCCATTAAGAATTTCTCAGTACCAGCCCGAAGTCTGGATTTGTGC
Source organism: Amphipyra berbera (assembly GCA_910594945.2). Classification (NCBI taxonomy): domain Eukaryota; kingdom Metazoa; phylum Arthropoda; class Insecta; order Lepidoptera; family Noctuidae; genus Amphipyra; species Amphipyra berbera. Next base: position 422,147 of record OU343142.1, on the reverse strand, counting down.
CCGGTTAATGGCAATAGGCTCGCCCCCTATTACATGGGACTTAAACAGAACTGACGAAACGAGGGTGTTACTAAATACACCACAGCCTAACCCTTCGGGGAATATAAGGCGTGATGTTATGTTTTATTGACGCTAAAAGCCATAAAACAAGTACATAGCAATCACTCTGTACATCAATACAGCTGTGTGAATAACCCTGCACCGCGTAAGCACTCACAAGACCGTCCAATGGGCGATTTTGGTCAGATGCGAATGGGTTAGCTGTACACCTCTGCCAATAATGGTGGTCGTAGAGATGTGTTAGTTGTTACGACTAATAATAGTTTGTTGATGGTTTTCGTGCGTTAGATAAGGTGATATTTTAGTTTAAAGCTTGTTTATGTCTTAATATAAATTATAGCAAGACATATTATGTTTTATTTTTTCTTGATAGCCTAACGGTTGAACGCTTCCCTTCCATGCAGGAGGGTCTGAGTTCGATCCCGGCCCGTACCTCTGACTTTTGAAATTCACGGGCGGATCAGAATTTTATTATCACTTGCGTTAACGGTGAAGGAAAAACTTCGTGAGGAAACCTGCACACCTGAGAGGGCTCCATAAAGTTCTCGATGGTGTGTGTAGTCTGTTAACCCGCACCAGGCCAGCCTGGTAGACTATGGCCTAGACCCTTCTCATTCTGAGAAGAGGCCCGTGTCCAGCAGTGGGACAGTAATGGGCTTATTATGTTTTATGTTTTTATTATAAACTTTGAATGATCAAACACCAAACTATAATCTATACTTAATATTATAAAGAGGAAAGATTTGTATTTTTGTATGTAACGAATAAACATAAAAACTACTGGACCGATTTCAAAAATTCTTTTGCAGTTAGAAAGCTGCATTATCACTGAGTAACATAGGCTATATTTATTACTGGAAATAAATTTGTTAGGCAGGCGGAGCCGTGAGGACATAGCTAGTATTGTATATTTTTCAACCTATATCGAAAGCGCAATAGTTTTAAGTATATTTATGTATAGCTACGTGTGTGATGGGCTTAAAAATGTGTTAATTGAATCGGATACTCCCTAATATAAAAATGCTAAGAAATATTTCTATACCTATCAAAAGGTGTTGCTAGAAACGAATATAAACATGTATGGGATAGGTACATCCTTACAGAATATTAATATGTGTGCTAGCAAAACGTTTACCACAATATTATAACGAGCGCGGTTCGAACTCATAAATTCTTCATGCCAAGTCCGACCCATTAGCCATTGTGCTATTGTCGCTCAATATTCGATATTCACCTTGGCTTCTACCTCCCTTAACTTGAATATCCAAACTGTTATTTACCGTCTAAAATCCGTTTATCTAAATATAGCCAGGTGGCAGCAGTGATTCAAAATAAAATTACGATCGATCGTTCAGGGTTCATAACCTGAGTAGTGTTAGTTTATGGGATGTATAAATTAATGGCTTTACAGTACAAATTTTATGGGTTCTTTAAGCTCGTAATACTGCAGTGTTTATGTTCATAAAATAATTAAGAATAAAATAAATAATGTACGAAAAGGCCCAATGTCCGAATGGACTCTGCCCGATTTTTGTTTTCTTTTATAAGCCCCGCAAATTGAGGGCTTTTTTATCCCATCTACCCTGAAAGCGTATTCGGGGCTAAGCCCTATATTTTAATATATTTTATTAAACATCCTCGAGGATATACACAACATCCATATCCGTTACCACGTTCTTAGTAAAAAAAAGTCTCAAAGAGAATCCCTTTTTAATCCAACCATAAACAAAATCAAGGGAGAAAAGGGATTCTTGAGATCAAAGGGCGTCTAGCAAAAATGCCTCGGTTCCGTATACTACCTATATATACGTAATTCCTTAATACCATATTAGGAATGCGTGAGACGCAATTTTCATATGAAACTATAAATCAATTTGTGTTTGAGAAAAGGGATAATCGGCCCACTGGGCCGAATTCCTGCTAGGTTAGGGCTGCGAAACAACGGGAAACTTTCTACTTATTTATCGATACTTTTGAGGGGAGAAATTTTTAATATTCCAACTTTAGCGGGAATGTTTACGAAAGTAGGATAATTGCGATGGAGTTGCGCGGAACGGTTTAGTGTGTTTTTTTATTTTTTTTATAAAGCGCTTAATAAAAATGACATAACTTATTTGTAGTTGCTAAATATATTTTCAACGTGAAAGTTTTATGGATAAAGTTTTTAGTTGAGAAATAAAATTTTATATCACTTTTCAAACTTTTAGTCGATTACGAAGTTATACCCTTTGACAACCGCTTTAAGATTTTGAGGTAGAACTTAAGTTATTTTTGTTTAAGTAAGAATCTTGCTTTTAACTATAAATAAAAATATTAAACTCTCGACTGATTTTCACATACGATCGCTGTCCTTCCTGGCTTTTCGAATTTTAACTGTTAAATTAAATGTATATACTAATTAGGTATTTAAATAACATTGATGTACTTAGTTAAATTCATTCCAAGGGAAACGTATTGTCCACAACTGTCCCAAATAAATCGGCGTCTAACCAATTCACACGAGTATGCAAAAAAATACCATTTAAACAAATACAATATTTAAAACGCAGTTACATCACTAAAGTCAGTCCCGCACCCCAGGCGGCGTCCCGTACATCGACGTCGACAGTTGCAGACGATGTTAGCAACTATTCCCGGAATGTGTGACAACACGACCGATTGTTTCTACGCGACTATTGTACAACTATTGTAGGCATTGAGTAATGTATTCCGAATATATGTGTGTATTTGGAATGAATAATTAGGGCTTTTCATATTGTGATCAGTAATTGTAGGCTTAAGTAAATAGAGACTTAAATGCAAACAATAGATGAGTAAAACAATGGTTTACCTTCACAAATGTTTCATAAACAATTAAAACGGGTAGTTTTAATATTTTTTTTATGTATGTATACCTGATGAAAAGTGGTTACACCAACAACACTTAAGAAGATTGCTGATGCGTTGCTAACCTAAGAGATAAAGTTAGAAAGTCTCAGGTGCCTTAAATTTCACCGGCACATACCCTTCAAACTGGGATACAGCAATGCTGCTTGGCGACAGACGTATGTATGGTGGTTGTACGTCCCCGAACGAACTCTTTCACGAGGAGTTCTACTGCTACTAAAGGTCGAACTACGAGTATTATGACTGATTTACATTGGTCCAGTACGGGGATCCAGAGTACATCCTGGATTGGATCTTCGTAAACATATTTCAATCCAGCCCAGCGTCCAGTACCCAGCACTTTTAATTCGCGTCCAACGCGAATTTGGCACTGACATCCAGCGACACTGGATTCAGCCACTGTACCAATGTAAATACGCCTTAACTACCACGCTTGACTGACGGTGTGTTATTTTACGCTTTCGCGACTATGCAAGCCTCATACGTACGTCATATTATATTACTTAAAAATAACATTAAATATAAAAAAATACACACAAAAATAATATAATATCGACATCAGATGAACGCAATGATACACTATCATAGATAAATGCAGCTATCTATCTACCTAACATACTCAATATCCCTTAGTCGGCTTTTACGACCCAAGCAAGATTAGATCGGATTTAGCCTGTATTTAGCAAACAAAACAAAGAATCTCTTCAATAAGGAAACAAGCTTCAACATCCAAATCTAGAGAACAAAACAATTTAATTGTTCTCTTGAACAAAACTTGAGCATACAGTTGACGCATAAATTAGGACCAAACGTTATTATTCATGGCGCGTCGGGTACTACGGCCTTCTTGGCAAATAGTGCCCAAATGATGATTTAATATTATAATTCACGTAAGACCTTTTGCAGCCTACTTGTCAGCATACTCAATTTGGATTCAACTTTGAAAGTAAATCGCGCGCTGGCAAGGCGCACGTAAGTCAATTTGCGATATCTTTCAATGAACAGTGGTACGAATTTAGTTCTTAGAAGCGGAGGAGATATTTTATCACTGAATTAAAGATGAAAATTAGAGGTGTACCAACTTCGGTATTAAGTTCGATGTTATATTGAAAGAGCCTATGGCAATAAAAAATACCGCGACATTTAGCTTGTGCATTTTTTTTAGACTACTTACTAATATACATATTGTGATTTCGCCAGATAACTACAAGTTTGCGTGTATGTACATTTTGACCATATTCTTGAGCAATTTCCACACTCACCTGATCACCTTGTCTATAGTCTTAGGGTAAGAATCGTGTCTTATGAAGGGAATATAAATAAGGTCATGATAAATGGTCACTCTGTCTTGACAGTGAGTAAGATAAATGATTCGATTAAATTGTAAAATATCGGCCGAACTAGCTTACCTTTTTGTTGAGATGTTAGCAATATTAATTTTGTTAGGAATTGCTTTGAAATTACATTGAATTTGATTTTAAATATATATATATATATATATAGTGATAGTCTATGCTGATAGCGGTTGAACGCTATCCTTCGATCCCGGCCCGTACCTCTAACTTTTAAATACATGTGCGGATCAGAATTTGATTATCACTTGCGTTAACGATGAAGGAAAAACTTCTAGAGGACACCTGCACATCTGAGAGGGCTCCATAAAGTACTCAATGGTGTATGTAGTCTGCCAAACCGCACCAGGCCAGCGTGGTGGACTAAGGCCTAGGCCCTTCTTATTCTGAAGAGAGGCCCGTGCCCAGCAGTGGGACAGTAATGGGCTAGTTATGTTATGTTCGTGCAGTTGATCTAGTAGTTATGTGTTAAAACCTGCCTGCCTGCTTTAATCCGAATTGATTTATTATCTGAACTTTTGTTATCACAGTTATACTCTTGGGTTTTTTATCATGGAAATACATCACCATTTCAAAGGTAGTCGAGTACCCAATTATTGGAGAGAAGGCAAAGTTTCGCTGAAGGAAGCGTCGAACAGTGCTTGAAACATCGGGAGATGTAAAAGATTGAATGAAAACATAATCTGCGGAAGTAGTTTTATTTTACGTTAAGAATTGATTAAAAGAAATTTCATTTCTTTCCGTTTCGACCAGATTGAAATTCATAACTTAGAAAGGTATTCCTAGTACTCGATTATATTTGTTTCTGGTATTGATACTTTTGGATTTTTTAGAGGCTCGTGGCCGATTACCAACTGCGCGGATCATACGATTTGCGAGGTCAAGCTGCGCTTGCCGCGGTCAGTCCGTGGATGGGTGACCGTTCGTTACACATCGAGAACCTCCGTGCCTCGGAGAGCACGTTAAACAGTCGGTCCCAGGTGTCATACTAATACCTATGACAGTCGTTACGGGAAGTCACAAGGCCGAAAGTCTGATAACCGGTCTAACCTTAGGATATCGGCATTGACCAGTAACTAGGTTGCGGAGGTCCGATGGCAGTCGCTCCGTGTAAAATACTGGTATTCAGCCGCATCTGGTTAGACTGGAAGCTGACTACTTTTGTTTTTTTAGGTATTTAAATAGACTCCTGTTAGTATCCGGTTTTAACGTAGTTATCGTGCAATTTTAACTTTCAGCTTATTTTCAAGTTTTGTAACCTTTTCTGATTGATTAAAATAAATCATACTATAAAATCATATTTAAATTCGAAACCAACATGTTTAGGGTTAACACTAATACATAAATATCTTCTATCGCAATTATAATAAAGTTTATCATAAGTATAACACAAGCGAGAACCAAACATGCTCATAAACAAGTTCATCAAGTTATACACATCGACAGATTCGTACAAATGTTAGTAATGTTAGTAACAAGTCAGTAATAGTTGATCGTCAGACGTGATACATCAACTTGTCAGTTTATTGCTCAGCAATTAGATGACGAGATAGTTTTGTTGGGAGATGCGAGGATTTTGAGTGGAGGGGAACATCTTATACACATTTATGTCGTAAATGCCTTTAGGCCTTTATTTGGGCTATTAAAATGCAAATTGTGAGGACATCGTTTGGTGTAGGTATATTGAGTTGATATAACAATTGTTCAACCCATTGCTTTCAATAATACATTCACGAGATTAGTAACTAATGCTTAGTACCTGTCACTTACACTAATACCTTGCGTGTAGACATGTTGAATTAGTGAAACTGCAAGTACGATTGAATAGAAGCCGTTCCTATTTACTAAGCGACAAGCACTAATGACAGGTGCAAAAGTTATAATAAGCAACTAATTTATTTACAGAAAACATGTACGATTGCCGAGCATGGGGTTCTGGGTTCGATCCCCAGGTCGGGCAGTGTTATTGAGTTTATCCATTAGGAATTTCTCAGTAGTAGTCTTGGTTTTGTGCCCGGTTAATGGCAATAGGCTCGCCCCATATTACATGGGACTTAAACATAACTGGCGAAACGAGGGTGTAATAAAACACCTGTGCCGAACCCTTCGGGGAGTACAAGGCGTGATGTTATGTTATGTACGACCGTGGCTATTCGACTTTGGCGGACGCACTGCCGTGCCCCCTGATTACTGAATGTAGAGGAATAGCTTAGATTTTATGAATTAATAGTATGTATAAACACGTGCTTACTGTGCGTTCCTAGATGTGTGCACACCGTAATAATTAGTATATTTCTTAATAATGATTATATAAAGTAGCGACTACCGCCTGATATTCATTGTTTTTAAACAAAAAGCGTAAACAGGCAAAGAAAAAGTCTCCTTCAGCTCAGTAATGTTGTGCTAATATATTCATAATTATGCTGTTCTGTTGCTGAAGACAACACCGAGTGACGCTGTGTAACTTGCGAAGTTTTGAGATACAACTAAGTATATTATTAGATTGCGATAGTGCCTGTATAAAGGTGGTATTATACTCTTGTAATAAAGAAGTATTTTCGAAAAAATAAAACTGTACACATTCATTATTATTTAGGAATACATTTCCTTTTCAATTAAATGTTGACCTTTATTTCTTTTGCTAAATAACACTTTTAATATTCCTCCCCTCTAACGCTGGCTTCCCACGGTGCATGATTCTGCGGATTATCACGCACGGCCGGCGACCACGGACAGCCACGCACCGCACATATTGCTCTTCCAAACGGTGCGTGTCAGTCTGTGTGGTTCTTGAGATTCGAAGCCATTTAATCATTACAAAATGCATAGTGAAAGAGAACGTATCGCTGCAGCTGCGGCTCTTATGGCATTTAAAAAAAACGCTGTGTTTATTCGGACGACCGATCGCCGTGGATCGGACGCACCGCGACGGACGTGTCTGCGCTACCTCGGACGATACTCTTCGCATGGTGCGTCAGTGCGAGCTGGTCCGCGTCCGTCCGCAATATTACACACCGTGGGAAGCCAGCGTAAGACTAACCACTGGTTTCTTAAACGCTGTTCAACCCAAAAATGTACTAACCAGCTGTCAAATATCATGTCAAGTGATGGTTGTTAGTATTTTGATCGACCAATCACAGCAGCTGATATGAGATTTGACAACAAATTAAATTGACCAGCCTTTCACAATCCGGGGGTTTGTGGGTTAATACAGTAATGCTCAAAACTGATCCAATGAACATATAACAAACATTGTTGTTAGACCAACAACCCAGTCATCCAAGTTCACAGCTATCAAACCAAAAATATTTCCCTCTATTGTATTGTACTAATACAATACAAAGGAGACAATAGTACAAATAGTTTTCCATTAGCGCTATTTACAACAATAACCTGGGGTCCAGCGTACTCCGGGGTGTGGAGGACCCCGTTGCCATGGCAACGTGAAACAATGAACGGACAACAATAGACCGAGGTAACGAGTTTTTAATAGGCCATTTATTGTTGGTGTTATCTTTTTCTGTGTTAAGTATATTTGCATTTTAATAAAGAATGTAGGTCATTGTGATAGTTGTATTATTACAAGTGCTTCGTAAAGTATGGTTACTGGAAAGAGGTAGGTATTCTTATATTATTCTGGAAGTGTGTTTTGGCGAAGTGGATCAGCGGTTGTGGCTATCAGCGCTTCGAGTTGCTGGTTCAATCTATTTGAGCTTATTGTAACTGAAGTGCCTCGTTGGTCTAGTGGTGGCAAGGTCCTGGGTTCGATCCCTAGGTCGAGCAAAGTGTGATTGGGTTTTTCCGTGTGGAATTCCGCAGTATCAGCCAGGAGATTGCATTTGTGCGCGGTTGATAACAATAGGCTCGCCCCCATTACATGCGACTTAAACATAACGGCAAAATGAAGGTAATACCTCTGCCCAATACTTCGGGGAATACAGGCGTGATGTTATGTTATGTAATCAGCGTTTTAGAAACTGTTGGTTAAACAGGATCTGTTGTAAAAGACAACTAAACTACTATTTCAGCGTCCTTCGTTCTACTAATAATAACTTAGCGCCACATATATAAAGACGCAGAGCTTAGCGCGGCGCGTGATTCGGGGTGTAAAGCGTACAATTTCAAACATATAACGATGTATTAGAGCATTTACGGAGACGCGTTTTTCCATACGAGTTTCTTTAGTTAGTATGTAAGACAGTCTAGTACGACACAACTAAGAAGTTACGTCAGCAAACTTCGTAAAACCGATAATTTCCGAATTGAGTGCGCCTTCAAGACCACGAATGTTTACTAGTACTACAGTAAAAAAATATCTTCATGCTGACGCAATAAGTATGAGTGGAGCGGAAATGAGCGACTGTCATTGGTTGTTCGATCAAGTTGGCCGATGCGACTTCTAACTTCTGCCGTACTGTACGCGACGAAAAACGCGGTTAAAAGAAAACAACTCTGCTTACTATTTATGTATTACTAGCGGCCGGTCCCGGCTTCGCACGGCTGGACATTTTCCCCGTTTTTGCAATATTTTTCATTTATGCTCCGCTCCTATTGGTCGTAGCGTGATGTTATATAGCCAATAAGCTTCCTCGATAAATGAACTATCCAACACAATTTTTTTTTTTAAATTCCAACCAGTAGTTCCTGAGATTAGCGTGTTCAAACAAACAAACAAACAAACTCTTCAGCTTTATAATATTAAGTATAGATTAGGAAAAAAGGTGTTCTTATTTTGCCGGGCGTTACATTGTAGTCAATGTCCACCATACTATAAAAAATATTTAAAAAAATGTAAATAAAGTTTGACTCCTTTTCTTCACCACGTCCGGGTAAGGTTACAAATTTAATCTTCGTTGAAAACTGTCGAGTTTCGTTTGCACTCTCAGGTGGCGGCACCAACTTTGTGCATTAAACTGTCGTTAGTACCTGTATTAACACTTCCCAATTGATTCAAATTTTACTGTGCAGTTACCTTAGTATAGGGTTTACATTGATAAGCAATGCATATTTTAAGATCTTTAGTTATGAAAAAACTGCATCAGTTGAACTGGTCGAACACTTATTAGTGCATTATTATAGTTTATTTAACTAGGTAATCGGTAATTGATCCGTCAGAATGATAATATTGTCTCATATGTCCGCATGAGCTATTGTCATATAACTAAACGATTAGCAACTTGGTAGCGAGGCTGACTACCCAGCGTGCACCGACCGTCGCATGAAGAGCCTCTTTTAATGCACCCCAAAAAATATTATTAACTAAACAATAACAATTAAATAAACGACAAGTTTGGTGCAGTGGCCGAGCGATCGGGTTCTGCGCTACGGGTCGTGCGGTTGATTCCCGCACGGAACAAATATTTGTATGGCCTACAGATAGTTGTTCCGGGTCTGTGCGTTTTTGCGTGTGAAGATTTGTGTCTGTAAACGCACCCACAGGAGAAATACTAGTGTGGGTCAAAGATTTTCTTGAAAAAAAATAATAGAAATTATTAGTACCTATCAGTAGGTCACATAAATATCAGTTCCATAACAGAACATCACGCCTGTATTCCCCAAAGTGTTGTGAAGAAGTGTATAGTAACACCCTCATTTCGCCGTTATGTTTAAGTCCCATGTAATACGGGGAGAGCCTATTGCCATCAACCGGGCACAAATCCAAACACCGCGGTGCTACTGATAAATTCAACACGAAAAAACCCAATAACACTTTGCCTGACCTGGTAATCGAAGTCAAGACCTCACGATCAGCAGTCCCGCTTGTCACCACTAGACCAACGAGGCAGTTGAAACACTGATCAAATCAACTAATCCACTGTCAAATCTCATGTCAAGTAATGTGATTGGTTGTTAAAATTTTGGCTGACCAATCACATTCGTTGACATAAGATTTGACAACAGATTAAATTCATCAGCCTTTCAACTTTAACTGAAGTCACATAAAACTTCAAGTGTTATTGAATCTTAAAAGTACAAAAAGCCTAGACTTTGTCGATATCTCAAAGATTAAAGAGGAATCCTTTGAACACGGCGCGGGCGAAGTTTCCGACACCCACAACTTGATCGCGGATGAAACTTGGTAAGAATACATGTGATGTGTGTCGCCCGATAGCTCCGACTGAGGGGATTTGTACAATGTTTTTTAAAGTTAGTGTCAATAGTTACATGTTTGGTTATGTTCGCAAGTGATGGAAGAGATATTAAAACACGTTTATATATTTTTGCTAGTCTGCTATCTCTTGGGTTTAGGGTTAGAAATGGAGCTATTGTTTATAAATAATTGTCTTCATCTACTTTTTGTGTCTATGATTTAACTAGTTTGTATGGTTTTCGCACAGATTGCTAATATAGTCTGGTCTTGTAAAGTCATCGCTTATGGGTGTCATATATCCCACTGGATGGAATGTAGCGTTAAGGTATGATTCCGTAGCCGACTGCAGGCGACAGCAGCAGGCGACGTGTCGCCGGGACACGAATGGTTTCTATGTATTACTAGACAGGTGACGTGTCGCTAGCTACGGAAAGCTACGGAAGGTATTTCATAGTAATACATAGAAACCAGTAGTGTCGCGGCGACAAGTCGCCTGTTGCTGCTGCCTGCAGTCGGCTACGGAATTCTACCTTTACTTATACACTGGTAACTGCATGACATATTAAGGCTGACCATAGATAAGACACTTAGTTGCTTCAGAGACATGTACCGTTATTTGTTTTGTGCTGCAGCCATCGTATGGCCCGCGCGAGCGACCCTCCTGTGGCTTGGTATACCGTCCTGAACACTGGAGCGACCGTCCTCGAAAGTGTCCCGTGTGCGGTCAGCCTAAAACAGCTATCATTCTAACAGTTTCAAGAGAAACAAGTACGTGTTCAGTCAAACAAGAAACTCGCCGGGTCCCAGATTAAAGGACTGCTCGTGCGATTGTTAATGAGCGAACGACCTGCTAATGCAGCTAATCCGTCCCGTATGAACCTCCTTTATTTTTAACCCGTTTCCCTTCTCAATCATCTGTTGACCCTTTATTTTAAGGGAATAACAAGCAAGCTTAAAATTTATTAAGTATTTTTATACTTCACATAATGTAACTTTGAATGATAGATTGAGTAATGATGAGAATAGACAAAGTTGCAGTTTAAAAGATGATGTAGTGACAAACATTGAAAGGAGTATGCTTAGGTGGTTTGGTCATGTTGAGAGAATGAGTGGACGGCGATTAACAAAAGGAATATATAAGGCGGATGTCAATGGAAATTGTAGAGGACGTCCTAGATGGACATACATCACAGATTACCCCCATCGGTGTTAGTGGTGATGTTGTTCACAAAGTACAGGTGCGTAGTACTCTCAACCGATGTGCGTGTGTAACAAGATGTATGAATGTGGATAAAGCGAAAGGAGTAGTAAGGGTCGTAGCATGTGGCGTTATATAGCATCTGCCTACCCCCTTTGGAAAAAGGCGTGATTTTATGTATGTATACTTTACGTGACAATTTCAACAAACCATAAGATTTTAGTAACCGCGGAACTAAGTTCATAACTTTTCATAAGTGCTTGAAAATGCCTATTTGGAATAGAAACTTTGAACTTTAACTTTGAAACCTATTTATTTTATCTTTCTTTCATTCCCAGCACGCTTGGTGGTAGGATCTATACGGTCCGCCTGGCTAGCTACCACCCTCACATTAAAGTCTGGCGCCAAGCAGTTTACTGTGCTCCGTCGTGTGCACGTGAGAGCCAGAGGGGTATAGAGGAGTCCTTCTATATCTTTGTCACTTAGATTCGTCTGCTCTATCTTAGACCCTGTCTGCGCTTACTATCATCTGATAGTAAGCAACTAGGGTTAAACGTGAATAAGTTAACTAACTGCCTCGTTGGTCTTGTGGTGGCAAGCGCGACTGCTGATTGTGAGGTCCTGGGTTCGATTCCCAGGTCGAGCAAAATGTTTTTGGATTTTTCCGTTTGGAATTCCTTAGTAGCAGCCCGGAGTTTGGATTTGTGCCCGGTTGATGGCAACAGGCTCGCCCCTTTTTACATAGGACTTAAACATAACGGCGAAATGAGGGTGTTACTATACCACTACTATACTATACACCTCTACCCAACCCTTCGGGGAATACAGGCGTTATGTTATGTTTTTAAGTTAACTAATAAAGTACCTAAATAAAAACCTTTTGAATCGAGTCATCGACAGCAAAAATTCAAAAAATCTTCAGCCTGAACTTTACGATTTTTAACAGCCCTAAGAGCGCGTTAAATTAAAAGGTTCTTACCGAAGGCTGTGTTAATTGTGCAGAGCCGGAGGGCGGTAATTCGAGCCGATGAGCGGCCTCTTATTATCGACTGAACTTACTTTTACTTCCGTCGGAGTTGAAGTCGTAAAGACATTTCAGGTTTTACTGGCGATCGAGTTCACCGTCGCCATATATTTAAACCTTTTAAAAGTATATTGGGAATTAGGTCAGATGAACGAAGTGAAACAAACTAGCAGCTATGTACTATTGTGGTGAATACACTAGCAAATCCCGAGCCACGGACCCTCGGAGGAACATAGTGGTGGTTTTAGTCTAAAAGAATCCAACATAAACCCCGCCATCCCCAGAGTGGGGGTATGCATGGGGATTAACGCAAGTAAAGAAAAGGTAGCTATGGACTAACTTGATAATACTTTAGTTGCTAATAATTAACCAGCATTTTTACAACTATGTTTGGGTAAGCTTATATTCCATAGATGCGATTAACCGGGCACAAATTCAGACTCCAGGCTGCTAGTGAGAAATTCCTAATGGAAGAACCCAATAACACTGCCCGACCTGGGGATCGAACCCAGGACCCTGTAGGGGAACGAGATATTGTGTTCCGCCTACGAAAAGGAGGATCCTCCTACCAGGCGGAGTCTTGTGCCTGGCGGACCACTGCCCAACGGTTGATGTTGGGAACTTGTATATATACTATCTGCGTGTCAAACTCTGATATCGCGATGCAGGATAGTTCGCATGTGGCGTGATAGATGCCGCCACAACCCCATGCTCAGCAGTCGCGCTTGCGACTACTAGACCAACAAGGCAGTCTCTTGTATAGTTAAACTTTTATTAACTTAAAATACTAAAAGCAGTGCACGTAATATAACACTTTCGCTCATTTAGTTCCAAAATCCTCACATTTTATATATTAAATGCTGTATTATTCAGTCACATAATTTTCTCTTTGTTTCATACGGACGCGCGTCTGAAATTAAAACAAGTATTCGGATGCGGGCGCGTCTGTAGATAGACGTATGTATGTGTACATACATGATGTATGTGTTTCGTTTTACATTCAGTAAGCAAATATTTTGGTGAAGCGATTTTATCGAGCTGAGGGAAAAGTGATACCGTTGCAATATTTGCGGTTTTAGCACGAATCAATGATTATAGAGCGCAGTGATAGCAAGCGCGACTGCTGAGCATGGGGTCCTGGGTTCGATCCCCAGGTCGGGCAAAGTTTTATTTGAATTTTCCATTAGGAATTTCTCAGTAGCAGCCTGGAGTCTAGATTTGTGCCCGGTTAATGGCAATAGGCTCTCCCCTAATTACATTGGAGTTAAACATAACTGGCGAAACGAGGGTTTACTAAAAAAACCTCTGCTGAACCCTTCGGGGAATACTAAGCGTGATGTTATGTATGTGGTAGCCTAGCGGTTGAACATTTGCTTTCCATGCCGGAGGATCTTAGATCGGCCCGCACCTTCGATTTTTTTAATTCATCTGCAGATTAGTTTTTAATTATCACTTGCATTAACAGTGAAGGAAACTAAACTAAACTCTTCTCATTCTCAGAAGAGGCTCGTGTTCAGCAGTAGGACACTATGGGCTGACTATGCTTGATCATGCTGCAAAATTTAAACCCTAGGCTGTTATTGAATATATCCTAACAGAAAATACACAGTTGGAAATACCGTGATATTATTGGTAGCAATATCAATCAAAAGAAGAATAGTCTCTACTTTTTACCCAACTGTGGCGAAGCTCAAAAGAAGGAGAATGTTTTTATCGAATGCCATACTACAAACACATTCCAATGCAAATCGAATCTCTACAGGTACACATTATTTTTCCCACATATAAACCAAGACCAATAAGGGCAAAACCAAACGAAATATAAAACGCAATAACACACACGTCAATATGCAACGCAGGTGTTCGCTTCCCGACCCGATATTAATATTGTGCTACCCTGCGACTAATATGCGCATTATGCATGAACGTCAGCTATTTGACGCACGCACGACAAGACGGCGTGTGCGAGCGACGCCTTATAATATGCCTGTTTATGTTTTATGTATATTGTAAGGGTGCGGTCGGACTCCGCGTGCGTTTAATCGCCGTGTGGAGTTTATAATCAAAGTATATTTTGATATTAGGTACCTACTTGAGTTTGCTTATTGAAATATTATGTAAAATAACGGTTAAGAAATCTCTGTCTCAGAGTCATTGTGGACCCTAATAGTCCGACTATACGCTCAATCTTATTTGCACAAGTATATACGTTAAGACGGCAAAAAAATTGCGGTATTTTTAATACCGGCAATACCATTTGCGCAGTTTCTACAAACCGTTTGCGCATTCAAGTCGCTGCGTGTAGTTGGACCATAACACATAATGGCATAGTGTAATTTGTGCATCACATTTGATACTGACAGAACTTTGACATTTTCACAAGGTCATTAACAGGTTCCCTGTCCAGTGAATCATATGTGAGAATCTCGATTGTTTAACTATTGTGTCTAATTCGCGGACAGCGAATCCATTAAAGTGGTCTTGGATATTAAATAACCGACTGCGTTCAGATTCAGAACGCACCAGCCTCAATGCTAATGTCCGAGTTGCATTACAGCAACTCGGGATAAATAACGATAATCAGATGCTTTGGCATGTGTACCAACTTAATGTACTCATACCACAAAGGCATTACTACAATATCTAATCCAGGTCCCAAGCAATTGATTAGTTTATTTATTTAGTACTTACATGGCAAACTACCCTTTATATTTTTCTTAATGATTCTTTTCATCCACTGATTGTCTGGGAGAAATTCATCTAAGCGACATGACCGCCATTTGTACTTTTCTTAATTATCTGTATTTCTTTTGTATTTTCTGGTCTAGTGGTGGCAAGCGCGACTGTTGATCGTGAGGTCCTGGATTCGATTCTCAGAATGTGTTTTTGGGTTTTTCTGTGTGAGATTCCTCAATAGCAGCCTCTTATTACATGGGACTTAAACATAACGGTGAAATGAGGGTGTTACTATAAACCTCTGCCGAACCCTTCGGGGAATACAGGCGTGGTGTTATGTGTAACGTTCATAGTAGCGGTTTATTAGAGAGTCAAACACTGTACGGGCAGATAACAATCAAACAGTATCAGTTGTTTCAGTGAACAGCGTCGCTACATACAAGTAGTGTGTGTTCACAATGGACAGCAAACTGCCCCTATGGTACGCGGTTGTAACTGTGATATACACGCAAATACACAGCGTTTTTGGTATCACCTAAAATATAGGTTCATATATAAGGGTTATGGTCCGGCTACACACAGCAACTTGCGTGCGCAAACGGTTTGTGCAAACTTTGCGCAAACGGCTTTGTCGGTAAAGACTATACAGTTTGCATATTGCCATCTTAAGCAAGGCGTCTATTTACGCATTTTTGCGTACTGGGTCGCGCTCCGTCCCTCCGCGCCTCTAGTCAACGCAGTTTTATAAAAAACTTATACCAGGCGGATTTTGCGTTGCGATGGGGTCCAACCCAGTCCACCTGGTAGAGGCTTAGCTTTAACATGCTTACTAGTGCAAATTAGTATTTGCGCAAATAACATTGAGTGTGTAGCCGGACCGCCATAGACCTCATTTCATAGAAAGTGATAAATACAGAAAATAAAAAAAGTAAATCATATCGTTCAAGTTCCCGAAATAATAAATCTCAGTTAACGGACATCAAAAAAAAAACTGAAACCTTACTAAGCTTAACTGAAACTAGGCTGAAATTGGAGAAATATCCATGTTTTACAAGTACTTTAGAAGAAAATGAGCTGGAAAATTTATAGAGAAAACAAAAGGAAGATCGACGAGTAATAGTGGTGCCTAGAATATGCCCAAAATGGTCATTCAATATCTGAAATTCAGAGTTACTCTAAAAGGGAGTGGTACCAAGCCACGGGCTGTTTAAAAGTATCCCCCATGTTGATCAACGGTTATCGAGATAATTGCGAATATACCTCCATACAGGTCAAACTGAGCACCTCGGTTTTAGAAGTCAGTTAAAAACTGTTGTCAGTGTTTGATAGTACCTACTTGTCCCAAATTATACAAAAAAGCACAGGTACCTCCATATTCGATCCTGTCTTGAAATCATAACATATCATCGTCGTTTCTTTGATCTGAGGAGAAAACATAAAGACACCCATTTCTTAGAATATTCTTAGTTTGTCTTGGGCTCTACGGCGTAGCGTGATAGATGTAGCCGTCTACGTCGTAGAGTGCTACGATTTGTATTCGTAGCGTAGTGTGAGAGTATTTTTGATCAACATTTACTTGATGGTATCGAGTTATTCATCCTAGCTTTTTCCGGTCTATTGCCTGTTCGATTTGTATGGGACTTCATACCTCCTTAGGATGTGTAGCGACCTTCGAATTTGGGTATAGCAACAACCTACTAATCTCTATAAGTATATATAAAGATATTTATTATGTTTGTAGTACTCTACATGGGAATTGTGTTTCTCATCTTACCCATGAGGCCGTTATTAATAATCCGCTGTCAATTATGAAAGGTCGGTCTTAAGTGTAATTATTATTGACTCTTAAGATGCTAATTTAATTTAACATAATTATCTCACCCTCACCCTCGTCCCTGAGGGTGTTACTATATATTTCTGCCCTACCATTTGGGGAATACAGGCGTGGTGTTATTTATGTTATAATTATCTTATGTTCACAAATGTATTGAAATAACGTTACAGTTTGACAGTCTCTCTTGAGATTTCGCTCTCAAGTGTCCTGCTGAGAGAGTGTTTATAATACAGGCTTACGATCCAACCACACTGCTACCATTTTCGACTAGTCGTTTTGAGACAATTAATATGATTCAGCAATATTCTGAATCGTCTTAAAAAAATATTTTTTTACGTTGAACGAAGGCTCCACTTCTTTTCTTCTAAGTACACTCATATTTTGCTTTAGGCTACTGTAATAAAACCTTTTCAAGTGTTTGACTCCTGCGTCTTCTTTCAGTTATCCGAAAAAGTAAACATTGTTGACATTTCAGGAACAATTGAAAAGTTAATAAGTTGCCTGACTTACCGTTGAGTTGATAATTAAATATGAGACTTACCTGAAAGAAAGAAAGAAATATTATTAGTTACACTGTTAAACAAATATTATTAGTTACACTGTTAAACAAATATTATTACGAGATCTGTACGAGAATAGCTCATGCTGTAGGGAAAAGATTACTTAGTCAGCAAGGTTGGTAGCGAGGCTGACTGCTCAGTGTGCGCCGGACTTACTTAAATACCATCACTCGTGGGCTTTACCAGATTATTTACTTATTTATGTAATACTAGCTGTCTCCCGCAGTTTCACTCGCATCCTATGGGAACTACTTCATGCACCCCGATAAAAAGAATTATTTGTGTTAATCCAGGATATTGTCTGTCTGTGTGCCAAATTTCATCCCAATCCGTTCAGTCGTTAATGCGTGAAAGAGTAACAAACATCCATACAAACGAACTTTCATATTTATAATATTAGTAAGAAGGTAAGAAGACGAGATTACAAAAACAATCTTCCAAATAGTTTTGTAAACTTATCAAAAAATCACGATGGCGTTTATAAAATGCTATAAAATGTAATGCTTAAAAATAAAATTGTTTATGTTCAGAGAGAGGAAAAAACGATTATTAATTAATTTAAAATAGG
Organism: Amphipyra berbera; assembly: GCA_910594945.2. Classification (NCBI taxonomy): domain Eukaryota; kingdom Metazoa; phylum Arthropoda; class Insecta; order Lepidoptera; family Noctuidae; genus Amphipyra; species Amphipyra berbera. The sequence continues at coordinate 403,898 of OU343142.1, read as the reverse complement.
CTCAAATTTATAAGCACTTTTTAAACGTAAATTAAAACAGACGTCACCCATAATATCTGCCCATCGTGCACCATTTTAGCACTTTTACTTCATTAAATAATCATTGCTTTATGGCTCGTTCCTATGATTTACCGAGCGTTACTGGTTAAAATTAAGATACATGTATCTTCACCAATAATGTAGCACTGACCCCATAGTTTTGAATAGTACACCATCCCATACGTTAGTAGATATCACACGTAAAATTAGCTTACGAGCCTATTTATGTACTTAGTTTGGCAAAAAAAATGTTACTATTTGTAAACAAAACGACTCGTTTAGACTAGATGCCTTTCCCAAGCCTCTGCTTACTTCAAATTATTTAAAGCTTCATTATCTCCGCTTCAAGCTATAATAAAAGCACACAATAAGCTATTAAACTGGTGCGATCGACCGCGGGTTAAAGTTAATAAACTTGAACCAACAATTTAAAACTATGAAACTTTCCGATAAGCTGCGATCGAGTTTTATTGTCTTACTAATAAATACTTTGTTAGAATAAAGAGCAACTTGCTTTGAGTAATAATAACTACTTTAATGTACTTAAGATTCTACTCGTATTTGTATTGCTCCTTGTATAGAAGAAAATTGCAAAATGAAATCGATCATCAGACCCTCGACTCAATTCTCGAAATATATCATATTACAAATTATAACAGCAGTGATAGCATAGTGGTGTGACCGTCGGCCTGGCAAGTCATAGGTCTCGAGTTAGAACTCAAGACACGCACCACTGAATTTTCAGATTAATTTGCGTATTGTATTATCACTTGCTTAAAAACGGTGAAGGGAAACATCGTGAGGAAACCGGCATGAGAGATATTTCTTGATGGCATGTGAAGCCAGGTCAGAAGCATATGGGCGGCATAAACTCTGAAACCAGGTTAGTCACTAACCACACGAGAAGAAGAAGACAAATAATAAATCAAAGTCCCCCGCCGCGCCTGTCTATCTGTCTATGTGCGATTTCCTCCTCAACAACTGATCGAATTTTGATCTAGTTTTCTCGATTAGATAGACTGATTCTCCGGGAAGGTTTATTTATGTATAATTTTGTCGTTGTTTAAACAAGTCAAAAAAATCTCAGTCTAATAACTTAACAGTATCCGTACGAGTCGGGACGGGTCGCTAACTGTGAAAATATTCAGAACTTATTTAACAAATCTAGCAAATTCACGAGTACAAAAATATCTTCACAATTTCAGCCTAAAATCACGTCTACCTTGAACTGAAAATACCAGGCTTATTTCAGGAATTGGTCTAGATGAGCATTTTCATCTCATTCATTCTGGGCTTATTAAAATTTTCAAGGATGTTTCAGCCGCTGGTTAATGCAAAGTTTCATTTCAGTCATGAAAGCTCATGGTTGCTTCAATATGTTTGCGCCAGAGATTATATAAGTAAGGATAGGGTGAAACATGAAATTATTTGTTAGAATATGCACACAATAACATGAATTTGACAACACGTTTGGTGCAGTGGCTGAGCGATCGGCTTCTGCGCTACGGGTCGTGGGTTCGATTCCCGCACGGAACAAATATTTGTATGGCCTACAGATAGTTGTTCCGGGTCTGGATGTTTGTGCGTGTGAAGATTTGTGTTTGTAAACGCACCCACGACACAGGAGAGAAACCCTAGTGTGGGGCAATGTTTTTAAAAAAAAAAAATATTATAATTTAATTGTAAGCGTAACTTCACTTAAGATCTTTAGGTTTAAATTCAGCTAATGTGATTTGGAATTCTAAATTAGCCCAGAATATCCGAATGTGATTAATAAATTGTTCAACTTGAGCGGGACCAATTTATTTTTTACTAGCCGTGTCCTCACGACGCCGCACGTAGCCTATGTTACTCAGTGATAATGTAGCTATCTAACGGTAAAAGATTTTTGAAATCGGTCCAGTAGTTTTTAAGTTTATTCGTTACATACAAAAATAATATTAGTATAGATAAAGTCGTTCCGCACTCTAGGAATTCTCCTGTATCGTGGGTGCGTTTACATCTGTGAACGCACCAAATCACAAAATAAAATTAATTAAATTCCAAATAATAAAATTAATACAAATCAAAACAAATCATCACATGCATAAGCACCCAGACCCAAAACAACTATCGGTAGGCCATACAAATATTGGTTCCGTGCGAGAATCAAACCCACGAGCCGTAGCGCAGAAAGCCTAACACTTACTCACTACGCCAAACGTGTCAAAAATAAGAATTACCAATTTGATTGCTTAAAATGTACGGTTCTTGATACTTCAAACTGACAAAATGTGCGTAAAATCCTCTACTAAACTTTTTGAAGGGTATACTTCATGTCATATCTCCTTTCTTACTACCAAATAATGTTTGTACAAATAACAAAAAATAATCCAAATATCCACGTAGTATGAATGAACTCAGAATTACTAGGAAGCTCAAAGGAAAACTAATCTCCGCTACGCCGTAGCGTAGGGCTACGGACTACGAGCTACGGCTACGGATACGAACACTCCGTAGCTTACAAAAACAACTGAGACACAACTGGTCAGAGTTACAGAAACAACTGGTCTTGTATCGTAATCAGGATACCGGAAGTAGTAATTAACAAAAAAATGCTACGACAGTTCCTTTGAAAAAAAATTACTTGCGCTACCTTTTATGAGAAGATAGACTTTGGTGTAATCGACGTCGTACATCCACAGTTTCTTTCATATGAAATTAAATATTATGTGGTAGAAAACGAATTCATCTAGGCTTCTTCTTCTCTCGTGTCATGCCGACACGTGCTGGGTTATACGAGAATAGCTTATGTCATGGTGAAAAGATTAGCCAGTTAGCAAGGTCGGTAGCGAGGCAGGCTGCCCAGGGTGCGCCGGACGTACTTAGTCACTCGTAGAGGCCCTTTTATTCACCCCGATGCATTCAGGCTCATAATGCTCATAATTTGACGACACGTTTGGTGCAGTGGCTGAGCGATTGGCTTCTGCGTTACGGGTCGTGGGTTCGAATCCCGCACGGATCAAATATTTGTATGGCCTACAGATAGTATTTCCGGGTCTGGGCGTTTATGTAAGTGAAGATTTATGTCTCTAAACGCACCCACGATACAGGAGAAAGACTAATGTGGAGCAACGTATTTAAAAAAAACTGAATAGACTATTATTATTTTTTATTAATAAGCCAATAAAACTCAATTAACCTTTTTCGCCGACTACCCGACCCCAACATCATAAAGATAACCGTTAGATCAATAACACGAAAAAGCACTTCTTATAATAAACTAAACACATTATAATGTAAATCTTTGTAAAAACTTTTATCCTGAGAATTTACCCCAAAACTCCAAATATCTTAAGACGAGCTATCTCAATAAACATACCTACGTTGATCCAAACTGCTTAAGTAATCAAAGGCAACTCTTCCATTAACGCGGTATGGTGAATTAAAACACGTGGGGTTATCGCCCCATACCCTCGCCGTACTAAACATACGGAACCCGGATTCTTGGGGGAAGTTCCGCGAATTGACGGAAGTTTTCGTCACAACACATTCCATAGATTCCGAAGGTTGTGCAAAGGAGTGGCAGTAGGTTAGTAGTTACAAAAGGTTGGTTTTGTACCTAATACATACATACATACACATTATTCTCACGCCTGTAATCGCTGAAGGAGTAAGCAAAGGCGTCCTCCTATTACAGTAATCTGTACACTGACGTTTGGCCTCTAGTATTAAGCCCCATGTAATAGGTGGCGAGCCTATTGCCATTTTCGCAGGTTCGTCGCCATTTACGACTCACTCATTGGCGACGAAGGGGAATTGTATTATTAATAACATCATCATAATCATAAGTGACAATAGTAATTCATCGTGTGATATTCTATCAAATCTCATTTTTGAATTGATACGAATTTAATTTTGTATTTACTTATTCTAAAGCTGACGATATTTTTTTCCAATTACAGAAAATTATTTCGGTCATCACAATCCATATTATCATTGATTAGTTCTTATTATAGACGTGATTTTTAACCAATTTCGAAACCAATTACGATATAGCAAAAAATTAATAACATCTGTTTCATACATTTTCATCGGGTAAATACCTATTGCATTTTTGTATGAAATAGTTGATATTTATTTTCGATATTTCAGAGTTGGTCTCATATTGAAAGTTTCCCTAGTCATGAATACTTTCACGCCCTGAAAAGTTAACAATGAATTAAAAATCACCGTGTATAGCATTTAACATCAATGCAAAAAAAATAAGTTACAGATTTATATTTCTGTTTTATACTTGTTTTGTGTAACATGTTTCAAAATGCTGCTAATTTAATTATTTCTTGGCGATTCTAAAGCAAAGGGCAAACTTGTCAGTACAATAGAATTGAATTAAGATTTGCTTCTTCGTCGTTTGTGTCGCCTCAGATTGGATTATTCTGGGGTACAAGTTTCTTGATTACGTTAGTCTATAATTTAGTTGATATAAACTTATTATTTTCTTGTTTTGAGACTTTAAGTAAGTTAAATGTGGCAAATTTTATATTTGCTCTGTTAAATATATGTGTAGGAAATAGTATTTATAAAAATTGTTACCTAATATACATATTAGGTAACAAGTAAAACGAAAATGAACTCATTTTTTCTTTCAAATTTTTGATCGGATAGTTAATAAAAACACCGGCTTTCAGTTGTATGGAATAGTACGAAAACGTTTTTCAAGCTGTTGATATTATATACGGAGTATTGTTTTATCGAACGGATACCCAAGTATATAAAAGTCCATTTATTTTAGTGGTATAAGGTTCCAAATTCGTGTGTATTAAAACATCCTACCTATAACACAAAATAACCTTAATTAATTAATAATCTGACCTCTAAACGCATACTATAGTGACACCTATCGTACAAAAATACAAGCATAATCTCGCTAAACTCTCCTGAAGTAGCGTAGTACAGAAAACTTTGCATAGATGGCGCTGAAAAGTGAATGTAGCGACATCCCCTTGCTTCGGATAAAATTCAAACTTACTAGGTATACACGTCCTCTAGCGCTGACCGCGAGAAATAAATAGAAATTAGACTTTCTAGTGTAGACAGCTTCCCATAGATGGCGTGCAAAACAAAGGTAGGAAGGAAATGCTAGGGCGACTTGGTGTTTCGTTAAGACATACCGCATGCAAAGTGCCGCTCGACTGTGTAAGCCCAAATATTAAAAATTATTCCTAACATTGTTGAGAGAGCAAGCTTACCAATAACTCAAATAAATTGCAATTTTAATGTCTTGTGTCAGGCTTTTGGCTTATTAAGTAAGACAAGATTAAGAAAGTTTAAGAATTTTTAACAGCCATAATGACATCATCATGTTCTTTCATAATATCGGCACTATACCTTTAATAGATGAGGATCCCGCTCAGCAGCGTCCAGCAACGACTCCGCCTCACTCAGCCACGCGACGAATTTCTCCAGCGAGCGATCGAAGTTCTGCAGCGATGATACCGCTGAATGCAGCGCCTTGCCTCGAGCCACAATACTGGGGATGAAGGTTATTGTGTTATGAGTATTGCGTTATTTTATTAGAGACAAACTGGATAGACGTAAGCTTTAGACATTCCCACAACGAAAGGTTTTGCATATTGCATAAAGTTTTTTGATAGATTCATTAGTTTTAACTTTAAGTGTAGTCTTGGAATATATTAGCCAAGAACTGTAGTAAAATAGTCTTTCAACGCAACCAATATTTCACAATAGAATTTTACAGCTCTTTATAGTAGATAATTTATGAAACAGTGCAAAATGTTTAAGGTAGGTAGCTAAATATTTTAGGAAAACAAAATAAGGTTATAATTAAGTAAAAACTTTTTGTAAATCCATTCCATCCGTTCCATTTACGTGAGAGTTATTACTTTAATTAACGTTGTTATTTCAGTTAACAGTTTACAAATGGAATATTCATGAATCGTTGTGCCTGAAGGTGAATATTTATGACTTAGTTTATACGAAACCTTGTTGAATATTAAACATTGGTTAATTTAAATGTTATAGTATAGTAGCAAACATCATTAATATAATGAGGTTGGCTTTCAGTCTGACCAGATGTGGTTGAATATCAAAATTCTGACAAGAGAATGCCATCTAGCCTCCACAAGCCAATTACTGGGCGATACCGATAAACTACGATTCGTGTCAGTGTAGTTCTACCCAAAGAGAATTAAATAGTTCTACCCAAACAGAATTAAAAATGTATGTATAGCTTCAATAGATGGTGCTGTTATAAAGAAACAACGCACCGTCCAGAGATGGCGCTAGTTGAAGTAAACATTAAAGCCGCTGCACTGGATGACGTCTTTTTTAGATTTTTTGTAAAACTAACTTGGTCTTACTTTGAAATTATATATTTTTCGCAAAAATGGGCTCATCTTACCTGTTATTCAGCTCATTGTATCTATGGTTGATGGCTTCAGTGGAGCGCTTGATGCGAGTGGTATCATCGTTGCGATAAACCGCGATCAGCCGCTGCGTCAGTTGCCCAAACAGCTCGATCTGGTGCTTGTATTGATGCACCTCGGCGTGGAATGACTAAAAGAAAAATAAAAAATATAAATACAAGTAGGGTACTGAGAAATAAAATTTCACAAAACAAGTGGTATTTGCAAGAATAAAGTTTTGAGAACTACGCCATCTAGTGGTTGAGTCTGGAAGCTTTAACTCTCCAACTCAGTGCGGTATTTTATCAATAGATGGCAGTAAAGTAAAAACAGGAGGTTACGAGTTAGTCTAGTAGCAATAAAGATCGGGCGCTGTGATAACCATATAATTAATGTAATTAAATCGCTCCAGTAATATAAACATTAATTTTATTCATAATTAAGTCGCTGGGTTACAGTCACGTCATGTTTCAAGAAATGGTACTTTGACCCCTTTGCTCAAGGAGTTTCGTGTTCCTGCGATTTTGAAAAGAGCCCGTAGTCTTATGAGACTACGGGCTTTTGATTTCTCCTGACTAATAAATTTCAGCAATATTATGCGATATTGGAAATAATCACCGTGCTTGGTTTGTGAATTTCAGCGGTCAACAGATTTATTCAAAAGGTTATTTAAAAGTGACACACGCATTATGTTACTATGCAGCAGTCGTAAATCAAAGAAAAGGCTCAAAATATATTTTGTCAAGAGAACCTCCTAAATCCTATATTATGCTATCACTAGGGCTTCCAATACCGGAACCCCGGTATTGACTAATACAGTACAATACATTTTTGACTTTTTTCAATACCGGTATTGAAATGTCAATACCGGGATACCGGTGTTGGTGATTTTATTATATTATCAGCAGACACTTCAGTGAAACAATTTTTTTTTATTACACATTATTTTCCAACCAATTTTTTATCTGGGTGTTTTAAAAACTGCATATTTTAATTAGGTATCTCGTGGTTTATTTAGACAGTTAGTTACATTTAATTACTACTTGCGCAAGTAAAAAATGGTATAAACGTTTTACGTGGTAAAACGTTTTACTTTATCTAGGTACTTTTCTCATACTGTGTCAGGTTATTTTTGTTAAGAGATTCTGTTTGCAACTTAAAGTTACATATATTAAAAAAAGTGATTTTATATTTAAAAACAGTGTTTTATTATTTTGTAGTGAAACTTATTAGTTGTTGAATAAAAAAAAGTATATTAAATAAAAAAATAGAGTTCAATACCGGGATCCCGGGATTCCGTTATTCGAAATTTTCTATACGGTATTAATACCGGTATTGAAAATATCCGGTATTCGAAACCCCTAGCTATCACCAATAAATCTGCTAAGCGTGGTGATTATTGCAGTTTTATTCCACGACCGAATATTGTGGCAATTTTCGCAAACTCATATACAGCAGTAAATACATCTACCTCAGTACAACTCACTACAATATCTTCCAAAGACTCAAACATTATTACTTACAGTGCACGTAAAATACCCGCCAAGTCCCATTCCCTATGCAAAGCGGAATGTTAAAGGGCCGTAGCCTGGCCGGCTCCCAATTAACCAGGATTTATGAGCGTATACGAGTAACTTGAAGTAACTTGTAAGTAATATCGCCTGCTCTACCGGGTTTGAAGATAGGGACTTTTTAACGGCGAATATGGCTACAGTGAAAGAATATTGTGGTATTAAAATGGGTGGCGTGTTTTTTTTTTGTATTATATATTAACATTTAAATTGCAGCTTGCGACTTGAGCCAGCACTCATTCTACAATACGAATTTTGTGCGTTTGATTTAACAACGATCTGCGACATAAATGCTAAGATCCAATGTCATCACGTATGTGTACTTTCCGTAATGGAGTCTGCAGACTTATTCAGACCCAATAGCATTGAACACTAAATAAGTTTCACTATCATATAACATCAAAGACGGTTGGCGGCAACGAAAGGAGGCTGATGCCCAACAGTGAGAACTTCTAGGTGTGGATGAAAATAAGGATGATCATTATAATAAACTAGCGGCCCGCCCCGGCTTCGCACGGGTGGACATTTTCCCCATTTTGCAACGTTTTTCATTTATGCTCCGCTCCTATTGGTCGTAGCGTAATGTTATATAGCCTATAATTTTCCTCGATAAATGGACTATTCAACACAAAAAGGTTTTTTCAATTCCAATCAGTAGTTCCTGAGATTAGCCTGTTTAAACAAACAAACAAACTCTTCAGCTTTATAATATTAGTATAGATGATGGGTTGTGCCAACCTATCTTCTGACGAATACCTTACACATAACAACAGAGCTAAAAACACATAATTACCTATATCAGATTTTTACAAAGTTTTGCTTCTTTGTATATTAATAGCCTAAGTAAGTCTACAGAAACAGTCTCAGTTAGAAGTAGGTTGTGCCTATAATAACGTAAGTATGAAGAACCGTATCGTTCGGCGTAATTATGCAAATGTACAAAGTTTCCGTTGGCGTCGCTACTAACTGCAGCGTTAATATTTTTGCCGAATCCACAAGGAAATTATATTGCAAGTTTTTTGTACCGGAGCAGAGGCGGGGAGATAATATTCAAACAATCTTAGTAGTAAAGTTTTAAGTATACCCTACGATGATATATGGAGGTTTTACTTTAAACAAGTTTGTTAAAATAAAATCGCGTATTCACAAATGTCAACAGGGGACAAATGACGAGGGACATCTGTCGCGTCCGACATCTCGAGACATCCACAGACATCGCTCGACGTTGCCAGACATCTGTTTCCGTGACTTTTTTCGTGCTACGACAACGCTCGCGATGTTGTCAGACATCGCTGGCGACACATGTTGCGGGACATTTGTTTCTTTGTGTTTTTTCGTAATGCATACGCGACTTTATGATGGAGTCGTTTCAACTATAGAGTATTTCCTTGACTATTGGTAAAGTATACAACTTACAATTCTTAGTTTCAACCAATAACGCTCAGTAAAGCATAGGAATCGGTCATTAAACAAGTAAATATCCCTTAAAAACATGTACCTTTAAAGTTTGTTGCCAGTTAAATCCGGATTTATCAGTTGAAAAGGCAACAGCATCTTCAAAATTATTAATGTAATCAAAAGCCGAGAGTCTTCACATATGAAAGTCTCGATCCTTTGAATTGGTTTCATTAACGGATTCATGTATCGAGAATCCGATCACGAATGAACGACTGAACGGGAATGAACGAGAAAATATCTCTTCTATTTACTGTCGGATTTCCGACGTGTTATTTTCGTCGTGTCGATATTACTAACGCGTATAGGTATCTGTACATTAGATAATGTCACTTGCTTTTGCTCACAGATTTACTAGTGTGCGTTTTAGTAATTAACGAATACATGAATGCTATTATAATACCTAAACTTTTACTTTTTAGCGAAAGATACTTACAGAATATTTTGTAAAATCTCCCTTACATAATTACAATATTTAATGAGAACGAAATAAAATGAAGTTGTCAAAAGTTTGCTCGACTTTTCGTTATTCATTTCCTTTTCTTATTTTTTTTTGTTTCTGTATATTTAAGACTTGTATCTGTCAACGTATCCTCAATACAAAACAAATCCTAGTGAGACGAGAAGCAATGTTTTTCTTTATTCAACAAAATTACAAATGTATGACCAAAAATCATAATTAAGTTTAAAAACATAACATAACATCACGACTTGTATTCCCCAAAGGGTTCGGCAGAGCTGTCTTTATTTCACCTTTGTTTCGCCAAATAAGGTCAAGTCCCATGTAATAGGGGGCGAGCCTATTGTCATTAACCGGGCACAAATCCAGACTCCGCTTACTGAGAAATTCCTAATGGGAAAAGCCAATAAAATTTTGACCGACCTGGGGATCAAACCTAGGACCCGATGATCAGCAGTCGCGCTTGCTACCACTATTTCAACAAGGCAGTCAAGTAAGTAGTAATTTTAATTTCGCAAATAAATAAAATTAATTGTCTTTTGGAACTCAGCCGTCGGCAGGCTGCTGTTGGGTGTAGGTCTCTCCAGTGGATTTAAGAGTCGATGTGACTTTCCTAAAGTACATTATGTTATCGGTAATTGGTAACACTGGAAAATTTTGACATAGGAGGGTAACCATCAAGATTAATCAACGTATCCGAAGTTATAAAAACAGTGGTCATTCGACGAAGCAGAGGATTCCATGTCGAACAGCTGAAGAAGTCTGACCTTTTAAATCGGGTTTGTCTGTCCTCATTTTCTGATCTTGTGTTAATTATTATGTTGTGAACTAGCTTCTGTAACTAATCACTAACCCAATTAAAAGTACTCTCGGTGGTGGAGAGTCTATGTTGGTTTAATTTACTTTATTTACCATGCTCCCAATCCTGACATACCGATATTAGCTATAACTGTAATGATAGCTTCACCCCTACAAGATTCTGTTGTATATCTTTTATAATTCGAGCATAAATACGGATATAGCTATAGCTATGAGATGTATGTGAGGTAATATTAATATAGACAGGAGTATCAGACAATACGGCGTCGCAAGCAGTGAGCTGAGATAACGCGTGGAGACGTTACATCTTAGTGTTACGTGAGATGTAAGATGTACTGCTAAATAGGAGGTACGATGCTGGATTATCTTGCTGTACATGGAAAATAAAGGAGTGAGTTATAGAATAATACGCGAAACATGGGACGCGGATTATGAGATTCTTAATGTTTATTTCTGTTTTTATTTATTCGTTTTTTAACTCCCTCTTTCGTCTTATTCGCGACTGCTGATCGTGAGGTCCTGGCTTCGTTCCCTAGGTCGCTCAAAGTGTTATTGAGTTTTTCCGTGTGGAATTCCTCAGTAGCAGCCTAGAGTTTGGATTCGTGCTCGATTGATGGCAATAGGCTCGCCCCCTATTACATGGGACTTAAACGTAAAAGAGAAATAAGGTGTTACACACCTCTGCCCAACCCTTCGGGGAATATAGGTGTGATGTTATGTTATGAAATCTTAAAATGCTGTCATGACATCAATGTAGTCCTGTTTACTTACAACAAATAATCCATTACAGACACACCCGCAGCCTCTTTCTCCACGTTACATCGCATGCATCTCACATTTGCTCGCACCGAGCTGTACTTACACTTCCAGTCACGTATTCAAACCTAATACAAAACTACAAGTCTGTCGCGCTGGTACACGCTTTGCAATTTTATCACCTTTTTATATTAAATATAACTTGAGTCTACATACGAACGTGTACTGCTGAATATGAGCATCGGAACAGATATACCATGCACCACGCTTGTATTTTCCGAAGGGTTGAACTATCTTCTACGCACATTACGATGATGACAACAATTAGGTCCCATTGTGGAGAGCCTTTTGCCATTTGCCGGGCATACCCACTTCAAAACTCGGGCTGCTCAAAGTTTGCTCAATCTGGTTATAAAATCCAAGTTTCCAGACTAGGCAGCCGCGGTTGTGACCACAAACCCAAGAACAGTCTGAGTCAGACATTTTTTTTTCAAAAAGTCTTGGTTTTTCTATGCTTATGAAACATCAATAAGTACTAGGTGCACGGTTCTAAATAGTAGGTGCTATAGAGAAGAGCCGGCAACAAACTACATGAGTAAGATAGTGATTGGTTTCTACTATCGTAAACTGAATTTGACTTTCGATTGGCTGAACTGTTTTATACGGATAGTACGGCCGATTTATCTTGGCCGCCCTTCGAAATTTCGCGCATGTACTCAGGAAGCAAACCGTTATTGTCAAAACAAAACAAAACCTCGAACCTCGAGATGTACTGCTGACATAGATTAACCATGTACGGGATACTTTTGGAATCAATAAAAAAAATTTACAAGAAGTAAACATGTGCTCTTAACGCGAGTCATTTTAGCGCTCCGAGCAAATTGCGCGGCTATCGCTCGCCACGCGGTCATTTAACTCGGGGCGCTAAAATGCCTTACGTTAAGAGCACATGTTTACTTCTTGTAATTTTTTTTATTGATTCCAAAAGTATCCCGTTCAGAGTGAATCCATGACGGCAGTGCATCACGAGGTTTGAAGGGATTACATATTTCTTTTACACCCTGTATAATAAACTCTTCCTCTTAGCCTTTTCCCAATTATCTTGGGGTCAGCTTCCAGTCTAACCAGATGCGGCTGAATACCAGTATTTTACACGGAGCGACTGCCATCAGACCTCCGCAACCCAGTCACTGGGCAATGCCGATATCCTAAGGTTAAACCGTTTGTCAGACTTTCGGGCTTCTGACTACCCGTAACGACTGTCATAGGTATTCGTATGACACCCGGGACCGACAGCTTAACGTGCTCTCCGAGGCACGGAACCCTGTATAATAAACACTGCTTAAAAAATGGCCGATCTTAAAATGATGTTACTTAAATATTGATTAAATGCCATTTTGTGCCTAAAAAATGTATTGCGCAACTACCTACATGAAGTTCAGGGCGGCCATGACGTTTTGACGTACTGTACATAATTAGATGCCTCGATATTAGTATGTCTTGTTCTCTCTATCTCGCAAAACTACGTACCTTTTGCTCACGTAGCTGCATCTCCAGCACATCGGCAGTATTCGCAGGCGGCTGCATCGCAGCCAAGCGCGCTTCCATACGCGACAGCCACGCGTCCGCATCGCGCCGCCTCGCCTCGTATCGCTGCGAATCGCCAAGCATCGCGTCCAGTTGCGCCTTGCGCTGTAGGACGCGTGCATTTGCTTCGTCCCAGTGCTCGCGTAGCGCTGTCACTGTGGACAAAAAGAAAAATGTTTGTTAGTATTTTTTTTTTCATTTTTGGTCGTATATCTTTAGTAGCACCTGATGGTAAGCGCAGACAGGGTCTTAGAGCACACGAATCCAAGTATAAAATATGTTTAAAGAAAGATATCCCTACACAGTAAACTACTTGATACCGGACTTGACAAGCATAAGTCAGGTAAGCGTCTATTTAAAAAAAAACAGCTTATATTATTATGCCCGGTAGAGCTGTAAGTATACAATAAAAGATAATGCTCCTCTGCCTATCCCTAAAGGGTTCTTGGCTGCAATAGTTTCAGTTAATTTACTAGGAGGTATATTTTAACTTTGAAAACGTTTGTGGGTACGTCCTCGACCTGCATGTGTATCCTTTACGAGAGCCCCAGACGGTGGGACTTAATTAATTCAATTAGTCTCTGAAAAGTTTATACTTTGCTAAAAAGGTTTTATTTGTTGATTTTTTTATCGACAGCAAGTAAATTAATTACTTACATAGGTATTTAAAATTATTTTGTCTGAAGTTAAATTAGATGTGGACGGTGTATAAAATATTAAGTTTTAAGTCGTTCGAATTGAAAGTAATGGATTACGGATATGTTCAAACGCATATACCTATATAAGTTTTCACAGCAAGGAAAATAACATACTAAAACGCAACGGGGAAGGTCGTCCTTTTATATTCGACAAAATATTTATAGGAAAAATATTAGCTGATGAAAAGAACCAAAAATATTGTCCAAATTGTTTCTGCCTTCATTTTCCCTATAAATCATCCCAACCAATAATATAATACTCTCAACACATTCTTAACGAAAGAAATTACTTACAAGAACCCGACAAAAACAATATGTTACGACTCCCAAATGTCTGATATATTTGTATCGAGAAATATATTATATTGTACGGCAAGACCCAAAGGGACCGGTTTGTCAAATCATGTATAATTATGTATCTATTGAGATACTCAAATACGAAATATATTCATACCACGAAACGTACTACAATATTGAAAATACAAGAGACGTCACATTTGTTTGTATTCCATTGCGTTTTAGACGAGCATCTACGATAATATTGTTGATGGAAGCCCGCATTGTATCCTAAAGCGGATTTGCGTTCGAGATTTGATGTGACATCTCGGTTTTCGGAGTACCGTTGTCTAGTAGATAAGGTAAGGATAAGTAAATATGGAGTAACTTGGAAGTAAATTGCTTTTGAAGAAGTATACAGTGGAACTGATAAAATTTGTGTTAGAATTGAAATTTGTTTTAATGTAGCAAACAAGTGTCTAACAAATGTTATTGAGCAAACACATAACATTACGCCTGTATTCCCCGAAGGGTTGGGCAGAGGTGTATTGTAAATCCCCATGTTATAGGGGGCGAGCTTACTGCCATCAAGCGGGCACGAATCCAATCTACGGGCTGCTACTGAGGGATTTCACACGGAAACATCCATTAACACTTTGCCCGACCTGGAGATGGAACCCAGGACCTCACGATCAGCAGTCGCGCTTACCACCACTAGACCAACGAGGCAGTATTGAGTAATATCATGTTTATTTTGAATGGCCAGGTTAGCGATTTTTCGTAAGCAAATTCACTCAATCTTCAAAACTATTGGGTAATATTGCTATGCAGGGTAACGAGACCGATGCCCATGTCATATTTTAGTAAAAAATACCAAGAAATGGCCTATGAGGGAAAGTTCATATAATTATGCATTATTCCTACATACATAAATAAATAACAAGTAAACACACCAATCAGGACCTCGACTAAAGCAGAAACTAATATTGTCAAGCTGAGTAGTCAAAATCATGACCGGCTTTTGGTTTTAAGTACCTTGAGGCCAAATTGGCGGGATTCGACGAATGTTCGTGTTATCGCGACATATCTGGCCAAGGAATTCGTTAAATCTCCTTTCGTTGTGTGGGGGATTCGACAAATGTTCGCGTTGTCACGAAAACACACCACGAATTTTCGAGTAATAGTGTACCGGGAGTTAGAAAAAAAAAACTGCAAATTGCGACAGAATAAACGACCTCAGAGATTATCACTGGCGTTAACGGTGAAGGATAACATGGTGAGGGAAATAGCACACCGGAGAGATCTTCAAAAAAATGTTGTCAATGGTGTGTGTAGTCCGCCAACCCGCGCCAGGCCAGCGTGGTGGACTGAGGACTAAACCCTTCTTATTAAGAGAATAGGCCCTTGCCTAGTTGTAAGACAGTAAAGGGTTGATTATGTTATGTTATGTAGACGACCTAATTTATACACTGCAAAGTTTGTTTGCAAGTAATCAAGTGTTGTTTTCGTTCAATTTCTCCACAATTGCGCCACCATTTTGAATAATTACAACGTTGTTAATTCAACAAAACGCACGAAACAAACAAATAATTCCTTAACACAAACATTAGACGGAATCTCTTGCGGATACCAATGTATGACTTTTATGAATTATATATCATGCATTTGGGACCAAACCCCCTTGAAATTTAAACCTTAACATGTAAGGAACAGGGTTTAATTTCAAAAGCAGGTAAAAGGGGTGAGTCTTGTTTAAATGAGCTGCTGAGTTAGAAACGTGAATATTATAATGAAGATGTATTTTATTAGGACCACCATCTTTCATGTCGGCTTAACGGAACACTTAGGTTAGTTTTTTTTAATACAGCTTTTTTATTCATACGTGGAATTAAACATAAATAACATAATCAGCCCATTAATATCCCACTGCTGGGCATGGGCCTCTTCTCAAAATGAGAAGTGTTTTAAGTCTTAGTCCACCACGCTGGCCTGGCGCAGGTTACCTCACGATGTTTTCCTTCACCTTTAACGCAAGTGATAATCAAATTCTGATCCGCACATGAATTCAAAAAGTCAGGGGTGTCGGGATCGATCTCAAACCCATTGGCCAAAAAACTATCCATCCTGTCTAACCGAATCTGAAAACCTTTTTCTACATTAAATAAACTTTACTATGCTTATATAAAAGCTAAGTATTTTCAACTAAACAGTTGCTTCACACCGAAATGAAGCCAAAACATTTAAAAAATCAACACACAGTGCTCCGACGCGAGTGTTTTCTGGCCAAAATTCGGCGAACTGCAAATGAGATGTACTGTGAGTCAAATAGTGTTGCAGTAAAGGTGTTACGTGGTGCGGAGTGGAATACAGTGTCAGTTTAATATTTCGTTTTCGGTTTGTTGCGGGATTTGAAATCCGTGTAGAGCATGAACTAACTTTAATATAACGAATGCCATGGGTGTGCTTCTTTTAGGGCGGGGATGAGAGCTATTATAACTGCAAAGGGGAAAAGAAATGAAAGGTTGAATAACGTAAAATTTAACTAATCAGGTGTCGATCTCACATCAAGTGCTGTGATTGATTGTTAATATTTTGGGTTGTATTCGACATGAGATTTGATTTAAATTGATCAGCCTTTCAATAACCACTGTTTAACATATTAATACTAAATCTGGTGATCACCAACATTGACTCTCTAGTTCAACAACTGTTTCCTCGAAATATGAACTAGAATTTTAGGTACACTATGGTATATGCAGAGAATTAGTATTGGTGACTACTAGCCTTAATATATTAAGCGGCGAATCCAGTGATATTTTTAAGGGACAGTTCTATCCCCAACTCTCAGTTGCTCTTAACTACAAACAAATAATCCAATAACACCTTTGCCCGATACAAGCAACTCAGATCTCAAGCTTCACAGCTGTTACCACCAAAGGCCAATGAAGCTGTAAAATACAACCTCTTCTCTCGTTAAAACATAAGTAAATACAAATAAAATAACAATAATACATCTTTACGTTCTAAAGTTATTTCTTATGGCGCGGTAAAAACTTTGACGACATCCCATTACTCCGGTCGACATGAACTCGTGCATTTTGTTCTGTTCCACTGCTAAACAAATGTTTATTTTCAATTCTAGTCTAGGTCCGTTTTTATTTAATGTCGTGTGTGTTTTTTCCACTAGCAAACAATATGTACCTACTCGATCACATCGCCATACAGATGCATTCATAGAATAAAAGCATTTTTTTAAATTTACAATTGTTGAGGCAAATGAAAGAAAATTTGGTTGATGAATATTAGTCAAATTTACTGTTGTTGAAGTAATTATTCATAATTATTATTTGTTTTTGCCTCCAATAGTATCTTATGCGAATGATAATTCAAAATTATTCAAAAAAAATATCACACATTTAAAAAAGGTTAGTATAGTTAGTTTATAATTAAAGGTTCCGTTTGGGTCCGAAAATGGTCAAATAATTTCAGAATTTGCCCGTGAGTAAACCATGTACAATCATAAATAATTGTATTAATATCTTTATTGAGGTTTTAATAATATAATTTTATATGGAATGAGGACGAGAGCGTCGACTTAACGTTGAGATTAGTAAAACTTCGCACGCTGTTGGAGAAATTTAATTAATTAATGTATACCACGTCTTGTTGATTTGCAAATAGGATGATGAAAAAGATATCGTGGGAGGAAAGCAGACAGACGGAGACATACCGTAGCCATGTTTATTAAACGTATCTTTCCATACTTTTGGAATAATCTCTTATTGTATGTAATAGGTAGGTTGGAAAACAAGTCGACGGTCCACCTTATAGAAAGTGGTTAACGTCGCCTACACACAAACAACACTACGAAATACAACACAACTTTGAAAAATCTCAAATGCCTGTAAAATATTACTTTAGTACTAGTAAATACATCAATAAAAGATATATTTATTGTACCCATTGTAATTAAATTAGCATTTTAAGTTAGTTTTAATAGCAGTACTTATATTTTAATATGCAGCACTTAAACTGCCAAAACAAATAACACAATGTTCGCGTCTTCATCCGACACATTTTAACTGCTCACCTACTAAAGAAACCCTAGTGATACGACAACGTAAAACAAAATTAATTAGACTACGCAACGGGATACGACGGTCGTTTAGCTTTAGTTAACAACTAAACTTTGTCCAGAAGTGAACGTCGCGTGAACACTGTGCGCGCATACTAAGTACCGCACACTGTGTTTGGCTATGCTATTTAAATTTACATTTCGTAAAGGTAGATTGGGGATAAGTATTTTATTAAAGAAAAAAAAAGAAATATACGTAAGTCATTGGGTAAATACAACCTTTAGGTTTACAACCTTAAACTTTCTCTTTATCTTAGTATTTTTCCGGCGTAATTAAGAGCAATTGTTCTGATCTGTTATATTTAACTATAAGCAAACTTACCAAACAGGGATGTTTGAATAACTACACCTATTGAATCGTTACGTACTTATTTTGCTCATAGCAAACGCCATCTGAGATCAGTCCTTAAAAAAATATGTTATTGTAGTTAAAATGTGTCAATGAACGGCGGACATCTACCTGGTTTAATCCATTCCTCACACATTTTAATATCCAAACAAAAATCGTTGGTGTAGCACTTTTTAGTGGGCTGTAAAATAAACTACCCTAAACCGAGAAACAAACAACAATTGAATAATTTCATTTTCCAATTAATTTCCAATCTGCTTCAATTGAAACTTGTGCCAAATGTCGCATGGGGTGTATACCCGAAGTCAGTAACATTTCAATAACATTATCAGTGCTAACAACTTACTAGCGCTCGAAACAAATTATCATCCCGTTTGCATTACAGAACTTTGTCCAGCGCTCGGCCCGTTGAGAACACTGTGCACTAAACAGAGTTACGTGCAAACTGCGGAGTTTACATTTCGTAATCAGCGTCTACTTTTCAGGAAAATACTTTGGTTGGAAGTTATCTTAATTACAATGACAATTAATTTGTTTATTAATATAATGTGGAATTCATTTATTTATTGTTATTGTTGTTATTAAATTAAAATCGCTCACAAAATCTGTTATTTTATTAAATGAAAACCTCGTTTGTTTATTTTAAATGTTACTAATATTAATAAATAAATGTTATTTATCACACAAACATCGAACCTTTCAATAGAGACCTCAAGTGTAAGAGCGGAGCGCTAGTCTGTGAGACGGGAAAACCGGTTATGTTGGCTGAAATAGAAATATACATAGGTACATAGGTACTACATAAACTGTACATGGGAGTTAGACATATAATATAAAGATTATTTCTACGTTAATCATAATAAGGTACGTAAAAATGCATATAAGGGTGTTAGTAGGTGGGTAGGTACACCTGTGTAACTTTTTGAGTATTTTTATTGGCCTTGGCGTTTTTCATTGGAGATTAAACCTACCTATTAAACTCATTAACCCTGCAACGCAAACCCAATTCAAATTAAAAATATACCCACATTATACTAGCTTTTAAAAAATATATACGACTGGTCGCTTAAAGCCGGAAAGCCTAAAATCTTCTTTTAACGAGGTCTAATCGACCCGCTAACGGGCCGCCATTAGTGGCCATCGGAGGGTTAACCCGAACTGACCGCGTATTGATCACTTTTTGGACAGTGCGGCTCAATCTACCCAACTACACCTCTTTGATTTGGAGGGGACGGTGATTTTTTTAAGACTAATATATGCTGGGCTGCACCCACTGTGCATGATATTGAATATCGCGTTATTTGTCGTTAAATATAGTGGCAACGCGTTAATAGGAACAAAAATGATATTGATATACCAACAGAAGTAAGACAAGCTGTATAAGAGCTTGTCGCTAAAATTGAAAAGAACAACCTCAGTCTTCAAATGTATTATGCGTTTATAGACTAAAGTACGATGCAGCGCAAAAGCAACGCCGCAAATTCACTCCGTGCCACATAAATCCCGCCGCAACGGCCATAGGACGAGGGAGAAGCCATTTATTCATCCATTTAGGATACTGCTTCGAACTGTCAAATTATATTTCAGGTAAAAGATAAATGAAATACCATCATAATGCGCCCGGCAAAAGAGTGGAACTCACTACCTGCGTCTGTGTTCCCGAACGCATACAACCGGTATCTCTTCAAAGTTAGAGTGAACAGGTTTGTTCCGGGTAAGCTGACATGGACTTTTTCTGTCACCTCTGACTTAAACTAGAGTAAAGAGCAAATTCATCACGAAATAAAAATAAAAAAGTACCTAAAATCGTACTGACACAAATACGAGGTATAAAATCTGCAGCTGAAACCTGCACCAGCTGCGAAATACGTGTGAAAACCGTGTCATCAAATTGGCGAATAGATTTTATTTTTATAAAGCATTTTTTTTAATAAATCATAGAACTGTAAATGGTTTTTATAGAGCATAGTCTGAATTTTTGAGCCTAGCATTTTATGTTTCAGAAAATTATACTATATTTTGTCTTCAAACAAATGCAGTATATTTTTATAGATTGTTTTATTAGTCTGAGTACAGAATAATAAATAGTAATATGTAAACATGACGACAAATTAATCTATTATTTCCAGTTTATTTTGACCTCTCACTACGTGAAATTTCCGTATAATGAGAGGTCAGCATAAACTGGAAATATAGCTTGATTTGTCGTCGCGGGTACAACAACCTCACTCCCGAACTAATGTGTCGAATACCTAGAAAAATATGCTCCGTGCATTCGAAATTCGGCTTAGTTGAGAGTACGCCCATTTTGCTGTGCGCTCGCGCTCTTATTACATTTCGGTTCGGTCACTCACTTAAAATTCAGTTCGGTTGTTTTGTATTTCACTCCGAGGGGCACCGGTGCGTATTATGCTTTCATACCTAAACCGCGGACTGACACAGGCAGGTCTGATTTCATAAGCTAACAAGTATGATGCTGCTGCCTATCCCCTTCGAATAACCCTAGTTTTCTTTAACGATATCTATGGAAAGAAGCATATTCTACGCCGTAAATCAAATAAAAAAATACAACCTCCTTTTTATTCCTGTTTACAACATAATAATTGCCAATTCCAACAATGTTTATCTACATCTGTTAAACAATTCTCTTTGACATCCAACAAAATATTAAGACGAAATAAAAAGCCAACTTGACACAGTCGAAATTTCGTTATTACACCAATTACAGAGGAAAAATTGTACCTGGGAGTGACATCAAAGGACCTGTTTGGCCCTCCCTCCCTCCGCCAGTGAGATCATTTGCGTAATTTACTAAAATAAATGAATTAGTGATAGACCTTGTTTGTTGGCAAGTCGGCAGATGGCTGGGGAATGAGAATACTAGATGCTTACGCTGACCGTACATGGGCCACTAAGTTGCTTTAGACAGTTGATCGGCATATGTTTTTAGCTGCAGACCATACACCAAATGGTAACTATAGTATATTTATTTCGGGTGACACAAAAACTGTTTATCTGATTCGTAATTATGAAACTTTCACTATCAGATTTGCGTAGTCTATAATTGTCATAGGGTACATCAAGGAGTGACAAAAATACAAAATAGTATCAAACATATAACAATTAATACACTAACTTGTAAATCTTTAGATAACTGCTTATCAAAGCCTCACTAATAACTTAATAAGAAATCGTTACCAAAAACGTCCAAATATTTTCCAGTAACAACCCTATTAACCCTAAAACGCAAGTGTATTGGTACGCAAGGCCGGAGCGTTCGGTGAGTGCCGAAAGCCGAGGGATTGTAAAAACATCGCGCTATGGTTTAATTAGCGAATTACAATTAGCGATACCGGCCTTTTAGTTAATTAAACCCTTAGAAAGGTCGCTTGATTCAGAAAATACGTGTCCGTTATTATGTTTGTGAATAGGTACGGTTTTCAAAATCTTTTACACTAGGTAAAGTTTTTTTAAAAATAAAAATATGTAGTTTAAAAAACTATAGACACGCTTTAATCACGCACTAAAAATTATAAAATAATTCATTTATATCAAACTCAAACTCAAACTTTTATTTGCTTTCCACAGTGGTATTAATAGATGGTGAGTAAATATATATAGTACATCGTGGACCCTGTTGGGCACGCAAAAATATTAGGAGAGAGGAAGGAATTGGTAAGTAATTTTTAACCGAATTCAAAAAAGAAGGAGGTTTTTCAATTCGACCGTATATATTTTTATTTATTTATTGAAGTATCTAGGTAGATTTTCGTATTCCTAATTCAATATTTATAGTAAGTATTGTTTTGACTATTTATATTTATTAGTTTTTAATTACCTATAATTATAATGTACTTATCTGTAGTTTTAGTTTTTAAATATAAGTTTATGTGGGTACCTATCTAGTTATGTAAATGTTTATTATTATTATTATAGATACAAATGTAGCATAGATAACATAGTGATATTTGCAAGCTTTATTAATGTTGTCTTACATTGTGGGTATTAATTTACTTTTTTTATTATATTAAGATATTGAATTTACTAAGCATTTAAAATATATTACTTATTTATGTTATCGCTATTTATTATTATCATAATGTTATATTAGGAATAGTAAAACTTATCATTTAAGTACCTGTTCTTAAAATGTATCATTTAAGTATTCTTCTATGTGGTAATAGCTTTTTTGTAGTAATAATTTCTTTAATTTGTTTATGAATATATTATCTTTGTCTTCATTTTTAATTTTTTTTGGTAGCTTATTATATATTTTTATTGACATAACATAAGGACTAGATGAATGCATTTTTATTTTTGAGCTAGGTAGGTTTAATCTGTTTTTATGTCTTAGACTGTAGTTAGTTTGTATTTCTTCTCTTGTTGTATAAAAATATTTATGTTTTCTTACAAATTTACAAGTTTCTAGGATGTATATACTAGGGAGGGTTAATATTTTTAGCTTTTGGAAATGGGGCTTGCATGTTTCAGTATTTTCTATATTAACTAAAATTCTTATCAACTTTTTTTGCAGAGTAAACAGAGTCGGTGCGTCTGTGCTGTTTCCCCATAGGATGACACCATAATTTAGCCACGCGGAGGCGTAAGCGTAATATGTTGTAAGCGCGGTTTGTAAATTAGTGGTCTTTATTATTTATCCAATGGTTAATACAAAAAGCGTGGAGCGCTTTTTGGTTGTGTGTACATACATACATACATCTCTTAATTAATTTAAACAAAGCGCTCCACGCTTTTTGTATTAACCATTGGATATAAAATAATTATTTTATAATTTTTAGTGCATGGTTAAAGCGTGTTTATAGTTTTTCAACTATATATTTTTATTTTTTACTTTTTAGTCTTAAAATATCTAACTTGTAACATATTTATTACTGGTACACAATACATTTAAAGTTGACTTAGTTAGTATTTCTTTAAAGTTATATGTATATTAATAAGGTTATAATATTTTCGAGGGGTTCACTAGTAGCCACTAAAGAGTTCCACTATCCACCTCCTGGCTCCATCGTCAGACCCTCGTTATCAAGCCCAATCTATTGAACTGATCAACAAAATCATATGACCCGAAACTCGAGGGGTTTACTAGTAGCCACTGAAGAGTTCCGCTATCCATTTCCTAGCTCTATCATCAGACCCTCGTTAACAAGCCCAATCTATTGGATTCGTCAAGACGAATTATATCACCCGAAACTCAAGGGGTTCACTGGTAGCCACTGAAGAGTTCTACTATCCACCTCCTGGCTCCGTCGTCAGACCCTCGTTACCAAGCTCAATCTATTGGACTCATTGAGACGAATCATATGAGCGCAAACTCGATGGTTCACTAGTAGCCATTGAAGAGTTCCACTAACCACCTCCTAGCTCCATCATCAGACTCACGTTACCAAGCCCAATCTATTGGACTCATTGAGACGAATCATATGAGTCCAAACTCTGTGGTTCACTAGTAGCCACTGAAGAGTTCCACTATCCACCTCCTGGCTCCATCATCAGACCCTCGTTACCGAGCCCAATCTATTGGACTCATTGAGACGAATCATATGAGCCCAAACTCGATGGTTCACTAGTAGCCACTGAAGAGTTCCACTATCCACCTCCTGGCTCCATCGTCAGACCCTCGTTACCAAGCCCAATCTATTGGACTCATTGAGGCGAATCATATCAGTCCAAACTCGAGAGTTCACTAGTAGCTATTGAAGAGTTCCACTATCCACCTCCTGACTCCATCATCAGACCCTCGTTACCAAGTCTAATCTATTGGACTCGTTAAGATGAATTATATGACCCAAACTTGAGAGGTTTACTAATAACCACTGAAGAGTTCCACTATCCACCTCCTGGCTCCATCATCAGATCAGCTCCAAGATACCAAATTATAGTATTGTCATCCGAACTACATATACATACATTGTTTTATTTCGATACGACATTTAGAAGTAGGTTAAAATTGACTTCCAAGATTTTTTTACATTGTTTGTTAGTTAGTTACAAGTGAAGCTAATATAAAGCGTGTAAAAAGATTTAGATCCGTAATTGAAAATTCTGTTAGTCAAGGGAAATGTGTTATTTAGAATTAATAGCACCATACTTAAGAAAAATAGGTGACCCTACAAGTTGTAGATATCTTATGATACGGGGTAGTCAGAAGCCCAGAAGTTTGACAACTTGAAACATAGATACTCCTACCCCTCGTTTACACGTAAAAACAAGTTGTAAACATAATTTTTGTGAAGGTATTTTTAAAAGAAATTACTTGGTCTTAACACTTAATGATTATGTGTAACATAATTTTAAACAAGTCTTAAAAAAGATCTAAGTACTTGTTTGCTACTTAAAGTATGCATATTTGTAATATTTTTTTCCAAATAAAATCTGTTACATGTAGAATACATGTTTTATACCTAGGTGTAAACGAGGGGTTAAGAAGTTGAGATTCGGAGTTCAGGTGGCATTGCAGTGATTTCGTATGAAATTATGAGTATTTTTAGCTGCATCTTGTTAGACTGGAAGTCCACTTTAACGTAGTGGAGAACAGACTAGGCTGATGATGAAGTGACTCATTATAGTATAGCTTAAAAGTCAGAGCAAAGTCTTAACGAGAACAAAAAAAACTTTTAAGAAAACAGACATTGGCAAAAAGCCATACAAATGTCAAACTGAAGAAGAAACATGGCTACAAGGAGCTATTATCAATTATATAAACTGTTCTCTAAAATAACAATAAACTTGCAAAACATAAAACCCATTACAATGAAGAAACGAAGCCTTTTAATTAATTTTAATTGCAAAAAGGGGTAGGTGTTAAAAAAGACAGCGGAACGAACAAGTTAATTAGTTTAGGGGGGGAGGTGCAACACAGGGTTGCAGACGACATTAAAATTGGAGCACCCCGTTACGAACTGTGAATCTCTAATTTCGGTGATTGCATGAAAAATACAGAGAAAGAAATAAAAAGATGTTTATTGTAGTGAATTGTTATTATGAGATTCTTTTAACGAGACCGAAAAAATGTTTCGGAAAAGGGAGTCAACTTTGGAATACGGTCAGAATAATATATTAAAAACTTTAAGTAGGTACCTAGATAATTACAGTGTAAATCAGATGTTATACTGACTACTGAATGCCGAAGACCCGCTAGTCAACAACCGTGTTAGGTCCCATGATATAAAAGACAGAGCTATATATCAAGGACAATTCCAACTCCAGTTTTTTTTAAATTCCTCTACCTAAATACATTTTACTTCCATGGGGGTCTAATCCAAAACCTTATACTCGGTAATCGAGCTTGTAACCTTTAAACCATATAAGTAAGATACAGTTAATCATGTCCCACGTTATGACTGTCAGTATTCTGAACAGGATTAGTAGGGATTCATAATTTGAGTGTTAATCTTAGCGGAGAGCTTGGCTCACAATATATCTTCATAGTGAGGGTAATTTATGTTGCGAGCGACAAGTAGCGACGTCTTGACAAGTATTACACATGTTGAGGATGGAGTTGCTTAGCCTCTAAGTTTTAAAACTTTGACATCTTTAAAAACCATTAATACTGTTTTGGGTCTAAAGGACCAGACTCGAGTAGCTACAGGTGTGCTACTTTATCATGTAGAGCATTGAATTTTATTATATCGTATTTTCAGAAATCCTTTGTAGGTCGGTTTAAAAATATAATTCCACTTCGTTGTCGGGCAAGCGAGTCGTAAGAGACGACGAACCTGGCACCATTTGTGCCCGAAGAATGGAAATAGGCTCGCCAACTATTACATGGGACTTAATACAAAAGGCGGAATGGGGGTGTCCAGACTCCTTTAATAGAAGAACACCTCTGTTTATTCTTTCGGGGATTACATGTGTGACTATTATGTGTATGTTCGAAGAATATATCAGTTTGGTCACTCTACTGTTAAGCAGTTAGGAATAAAAAAGAACGTCTTGTTCTATATTTTTCCCATATATTTATTCGTATTATGTATATTTAAAGTATCATCTAAATTAATGCATGTATATCTGTGCAAAAAGAACGAGTTTCCCCAAAAAGTAGTACCTCTACATAAAAACCATCACTTGAACCCAAAAATGTTGATACGACAAAGTGAATTAAATGACATAACGAATGACACGTATATCGCACGGACTGGCAGTTCAATCTCGGGCGAGGTATTATTTACGACGGCGCCGGCCGACAAATGTGCTCGCTATTTATTATTTAAACTACAATTATTGTGGGATTTCATTTGATACAGATTCTAAAAGTTTTCTGAAATAGGAGGATATTTTAGTTTTTGCTAGTACTGGTGAAATTATAAAAGCGGCATTGTCTATTTTTACCCGGCTGCGGCGGGTAATGTGTTTATTAGCTCACGTATGTATGTTTGTTCCATTGTGCCGCTCTTGAGATCAGACCCGTCGGCCGATTTTGATGATTCTTACATCAATCAATTTGTCTTAATCCTGCAAGTGTCACTAAAGACATGACAGTAATCAAAATTTAATATGGCGACAACCAGACGCCATATTGTGAAAAAGAAAAAAATGAAAGTCGACGAACTATGTTAAGTGGGGTATCATTGAGTAGGTATTTGAAAATCATCTTTAGGTTTCTCTTATCATTTTTCATTTTGAATGACCATTTAGGATCTATAACGATTTAAAGTTGGTTAGCAGCAGTTTACCTTACCTCATACTCCTACAATTATGTTAAATAAGATGAGGGTTTATAATTATTTTTGTCAATATAAATGAGTTAAAAACGTTTCGTATCAAAATGTCAGAATTTAAATATAAATCAATGTTAAAATCAAACAATATTGTTTTAGCCCGACCTATCACAATACAATACATCCCGACAATAGTGACAAATGAACTCAGCTACGTGTTACACTGCAGTGCAAAATAATTTGCATGCGAGAGCGCTCCGATGATTTTAAATCCGAATCGTCGAATCTCTCATTTATATCGCGAATGTCTGCGTTCGATGGCAATGGACAGCTTATTACGACGCCAATTAATCGGGGGCTTGGCACTGAATTGGCACTGGCAATCGATGGCAATCGCTGGCAATAGCTTTTAGCAGTCCTGGATTAGCTGCCCTCTTAAATGTTTGTGCGATTTGTAAACATTGGCGATTTTTGTGTTTATGTTTTGCTCGTGTTTGGATTATGAATCGGATTTTTACGAAGTTAGCAGTAGTAATTTACATATAGTTAATGACCCTAGACGAGGATTCTTTTCTCTTTTTGCCTAAAAAGAAAAAAGCTAGACAGCAATTGTTTTGTATAAAACCAGCGCCATATCTATAAAAAATTAACAAATGATCTGACTAGTTTAGGTTCTTTTAGCAGAATACACTCTGGCAAAAATCTAGGAATTTACTATCTATTATAGAGTAACTTTTGTAGTTATTACGTCTAAAGAATTTACAACTGGTCGGGGAAATCTGGTGATTTCTATTTATTGAGCAGGCATACTGGTAGAGATAACATGTATACTAAGAGAAATAACATGTAAATAAGTTGGTTAAAAATAACTAACACCCATGTTAAAAATACATTTTATGAACTGTGATAATTCTGTAAGAGTACTGTGATATTAATTTAATAATAGAGCAACACAGAAAACCGTGATAAAACATCATAATAAAACATCACACTAAACATAAATATTGCTATCGACGACCAATATTTACTTCCACCGTTCGACCGGAAACAGTAATTATAATTCAATAACAATGATTAAACAGGCTGCTCGAAGCCTCAAACCATTCGCCGTAAACCTCAGTTAACAATAATAAAGCTGTTTAAACGATTGAGGCTCTCTCTACGCAACGAATGGAGATCGCTCGGCCATCATCGGGAATATTTGGGAATATTCGGAAATATACAGGTTGGAAAGGGTTGCCGGGTATTGTCGAGGGACGTTCCAATTTTCAGCGGTATTGTAAAACTATAGAGTTTTCTACTGTAGTTCGACTCGTATTGTATTTTGTTGAAGATGAATAATGTTTTGTTTGGGTGTTGTGGAATACTTAGAGATGGCCAAGCGGATAAATCTTCAATAGTAAACACTCAATAAACAATAAAAAAATAGTAAATACTTGCGAGGTGTTTATTTATTTATTGCACAATGTAGTTACAGAGAACTTATAAAATAGTTATCCTAAACATACATAGTTATTAATTATACTTTAGTATAAGTTGGTAAAGACTATTGAGTATTTATCCGATTGCATATCCCAAGGAATACTATTTCTTATTTAGAAATACTGACAATCCTTCCATACTGTTTATTTTAAATACCAAAAAGAAATTGTGACTTATCTCACATAAGTGTTCAGCCAAAATCCTTCTTTATCTCACATAATTATAATAAATTAATTCATAAATAATAGCTGCAAGCTGCCTACCTGCTGATAATAACTTCCTGTGATCACGGATCACTCACTTCAACTGCCAACTATAGGCCTTTCGATGACCGAATCGGACTTGGGTTATGAACCATGGACCCATGTTCAGCAATCGAAGATTACGGGCTGGTATGGTGATAAAAATAAGGTTTTATTCCAAAAAGAAGCAAGTTGCTTGCTGCAAGTAGCCTAATTGTGTAAACCTGCTTGACTATAGTAAACATACCCTGCAGGGCAATTAAGTACGCATGAAACAAAAGCGCTGGCCGGCCGACCTGTGACAGCCAAAGGCCGGGATGTTCCCATCCCTCTGGCCCTGCGGCCATATCCCGTCTAACGGGTTTCATAGAAAGTCGAATATTACGAAACGTAGCCCAGCTCTCACCGATTATACATAAATATTTAAAAAATAGTTTTAAGCATCGTTGGTTACTCGTAATAATACCCAGGGGTGTCAATAGTTATTACTGTTTACTTAATCTTTAATAATGGCACTACTGTCATAAGTAGCAAATAACGGTACATTTGCGTTAATTGGGAATGGAATAGTACCAATTTTATAATTTTTTTATGAAAACGTTGCCCCCCTCTAGGATTTCTCCTGTATCGTGGTTGCATTTACAGACACAAATCTTCACATGCAGAAACATCCAGACCCGGAACAACCATCTGTACGCCCTACAAATATTTGTTCTGTGCGGGAATCGAATCCACTATCCGTAGCGCAGAAGTCGATCGCTCAGGCACTGCACCAAATGTGTCGTCACACCTATTGTCGCCTATTGAAACCTAAACATTTTTAACCTTTGACCAAACTATCATTCAAC
This sequence comes from Amphipyra berbera, assembly GCA_910594945.2. Taxonomy (NCBI): domain Eukaryota; kingdom Metazoa; phylum Arthropoda; class Insecta; order Lepidoptera; family Noctuidae; genus Amphipyra; species Amphipyra berbera. The sequence continues at coordinate 374,096 of OU343142.1, read as the reverse complement.
CAAAAATAAATCTAAGTGCTAGCCTTAAAGCACACAGTGCAATAGTAGGTTTATAGTAACATTCATATGAAAGTACATAAGTAGAATGTGACTGTGTTATATTTGTCATATTCAGCGTGGCAACACCGGCCATGACGTCATAGCTACCCTGAACGCCGCTTTATTATTCATGGGACTTCTTTCGGATTATTTTTTTGTGTCCCGTTTGTTCGGCCAGCATTGTATTTACTTTATAAATAAAATATAATTTCTGTGTCGTTTACGAATTCATAGCATTTTTATTTGCCTTTAGCGAAAAAATATTGTTACTTTTTTCTTTGATCATCACTCTGCAAGGGATAGAATTTGTTAGCAAAGGAAATAATATAAGGGACAGTGAATTAGATGGACGTTGACATAACTCAGTTGGTTATTTGGCTTGTATTGTGGTCGGGACCGGGTTCAGATGAGGGCTTTCATTTTAATGAACTTATAAGTTCCTTTATGAACTGAAGTTCACAAGTGTTAGGTTAAATCCTGCTTGTGTAAATGTATGCAAACTATTGTTCCTTTTTAATCGAGCGTTATGGATTAAAATTAAGAGTCTTGTATCTTTACCAATAATGAAGCAAAGACTCCTACTTTGCATACTAAGCCCAGTCTCCGCAAATAATAATTGGCTACTTTTGTGTTGTCAACACGTGTTTTATTTTGTGGAGGCTCAGCTCAGCTAGCAAAATAAAACACGTGTGGACAACACAAAAGCTGCGATTTTTTCTCTGGTGTAGACTTGGCTTTAGACCCTACTGTACTTTACTAACTATCAGTTTAGTAAGTATCAGTTACTAAAGTAAATACTTATTTATATATTGTAATCACTAGACTCCAACTCAGAAATAAAACAACGATTGGATAGATATTATTCGATATAATTCTCGCAACAAAATATGAACGCTCTGTTCAACGGTCCGATTACAAGTGAAGTGCTAAAACTATTAATTATCACAATTCAAAATGGTGGCAAAGGTCTTAACTCTCAACCAACTCTCAGCCAAACAACATTCATTCAATGACAATAGACATTCACTTAGTCGATTATTACTTTAGTGACGGGTATCTGTTAATGTTGCCAGGCGGAAATATAGGATTGTTTACGTGTCTATGACAGCTGACAGATACTCGTCACTAGTACAATAACAACAATTGGATAGCCTTATTCTTGAATATAATATACTGTTAGTCTTACAACTCGGCCATCCTTTAATAAGTGAGTCCCCTCACTTCAAGAAAATAAATGTTTGGGAACAAAACATATATATATACTTTAACCTAAATTCGCATCTCGCATGATCCACTATGATACGCAATAATCTGTGCGATATCTGTACTCGATATCATTCGTTTCTGCACTAATTGCTCATAGTCTATGCTCATAATAAAGCTACCTAAAAACAACACAAATCTTGCACGGTCTGCTATGGTCCACAATCATCTGTACGATACCAATCATTTGATACCATTCGTTTCTGTACTGATTGTTCATAGCCTGTGCTCATATTACTATTTCAATCTTGGTCATAATCTGTGCGAAACTATGTCACAGTTCCATTCATTATCTGCACGAATCATTACTAAGTCTCAATCTCAATCAATTCCATTTCTACAATCAAAAAGTTATTACAATGTGCAATTATACAAAATACGATCAATCATCTCAATAATTCATTAATATCCTTACATTGTAACAATACTAATGTGATTAAGTAGTTAACATTACTTCAAAATTCATTAATTTCAATATTACTGACTAAATTAATTCATTATCAGTTTCATTGTCATTATTATCATTTTCATTGCCATCATCACTGGAATAATCATTAAAATTGAGCCAGGGATGAATTTTATCGATTGCTACTATGTTCTCGTATCGTTTGTTTCCTTTCCTAGTTAGTGGGGTGTCCTCTACTAAGAATCTGTCATTGGGTAAAGCTTTTACAATTCGGTACGGGCCCTGAAGTTTAGGTATAAGCTTTTTAGATTTACCTGTGTGCTCTTTATCAATGACTGTCCTTTCAATTCTAACAAGATCTCCTACATTGTATGACTTCGGTTTCTTTCTGTTCTTGTCAAACCTAGCCTTCGCTTTTTCCTGATCCCTATCGATTTTATTTTTAACATCGGATCTCAGTTGCATTAGGTCGTCACCACTAACTAATTGAGTTGTTTCAGTAATCGCGTCTCCCAACATATTTTCTGATGTCGAAATTAATTTGAATCCGAATAATAATTCTGAGGGACTCTTGCCTGTCGTTTTACTCACAGTCGTATTAATGCCTAATTGAATATCCCCTACGTAATCATCCCATGTATTTTCATTATTGCCATGACATTTGGTGCTCAATGCTTCAGATATAGTTCGATTGAACCTCTCGACCTGCCCATTCGCTCTAGGAGTAGCTACCGCGTTCAATATGTGTTTTATGTTCAATTTTCCTGTGAACTCTTTGAACTTCCTACTAGTAAAACAGGTACCTCGGTCTGTAATTAGCCTGGATGGAGCACCAAAATAACTAAAGTACTCATGAAATATTTTGATTGCAGTTGACGTTTTCGTATCCTTCACCGCACGTATATTAACAAATTTAGTGAATGCATCAACAATAACTAAAATATACATATTGCCTCTCCTAGACCGAACGAACGGGCCGAGATGATCTGCATGCAATGTATGAAATGGGATTTCTGTTTTTGGGATGGGGTGTAAGAACCCTTCCTTTTGGCCTGATGGTGCTTTATGGTGTGCACATTGTAAGCACGATGATACATATTTTTTTTGTAAATCGACGCATCTTTGGGAACCAAAATGTTGCTTTTATCCTACTCAGCGTTTTATCAAAACCAAAATGCCCTACATCATCGTGGTTCATGCGCAAAACTTGCCACCTAACACCCCTCGGTACCACCCAACGAATTCCATCATCTAAGATACGGTATACGTAGTCACCCTTCAGTTGATAATTCTTTCGTACATCGGCAACGAATTTCGTTTCATCGTCGAGAAGAATTTCTCGAATTCGCTTTATCTCTTCGTCGTTACTTTGTACGGTCGCAATCCAATCAGTTGTCTCTACTTGCAATACGTCAATTACATGTGTATTAGTATCCTCAGTGTGTTCAGCCACAGGAGCACGACTCAGGGCATCCACATGAGCCATACGTGATCCAGATCTATATTCGATAGTACAGTCGTACTCCTGTAGCTGCACCCACCATCGTGCGATCCTGGGTATGAGATCACGCTTTGTCAAAGTCGTTCTTAAGGCACTACAGTCAGTCATTATTTTAAATTGTAATCCCAACAAATAAACACGGAATCGACTCAAAGAGGCCACGACAGCTAACGTCTCGAGATCAAAATAGTGGAGTTTTTGCTTGTCTTCGGAAGTTTTCCGACTGTAGTAGGCTACAGGCCTTAACTGGCTATCACTACCTCGCTGCATAAGAATGCCTGCGATGCCTATCTTTGATGCGTCGGTATGTAACTCAGTCTCTAGTCGTGCATCAAACAAGGCTATTATAGGTCGTTCTACAAGTTTCTCTTTGAGTGTGTTAAAGGCATTCATACATTCTGAGGTCCATTTCCAATCAAATTTGGATTTTAAAAGATTCGTTAATGGGCATGCTATTATTGCAAAGTTTTTGACGAATCTACGAAAAAAACTTGCAAGTCCTACAAATCGTCTTACATCATGTACGTTTTTGGGTACGGGAAAATTGGAAATTGCAATTGTTTTACACGATCCGGGACGTATGCCATTGCCAGATACACAAAACCCTAGAAAATCTATTTCCTTTTGGAAGAAATGGCACTTCTTTAATTTAAGAGTTAGCCCTGCATTGGTCAAATGCTGGAGAACTTCCTCTAAACGTGTTAAACCATCATTAAATGTACTAGCAGGAATAAGGATGTCGTCCATGTAAATAATAACATATTTCAAATCAGAGAGAACCTTATTCATTAACCTTTGGAAGATTGAAGGAGCATTCGCCAACCCGAAGGGCATTCTTTTATACTGGTATTGACCATCTGGTGTTACAAAAGCCGTGAACTCTTGTGAACCCTCTGATATGGGAATCTGGTAATAACCAGATGCAAGGTCAAGACTGATGAAAAGAGAATTGCCCGACAACCTATCTAATTGGTCGTCGATCAATGGTAAAGGATAGTGCTCTTTACGAGTCTTGTTATTTAAGGCTCTGTAATCGACGCAGAGTCTCTTCTCACCCGTCTTCTTCTTGACAAGAAGAATAGGACTCGCATAGGGTGAGTTAGACTCGCAAACGATATCAGCGTCGATCATCTCCTTTACCATTGTTCGAACCAATTCACGTTCCGGATATGAGAGTCTATAAGGACGGTAAACCACCGGCTTCGCGTCATTCAATTCTATCTCCATCTGTACTATGTTAGTATACCCTAGATCAGCTAAACAAGAGGAAAAACAACCCTCGTAGCTCTTTAATAGAGACTTCAATCTAAATATCTCGTCATTAGATAAGTGACTGCCATAATTCAAATCAGAACTCGTGTCATGGTTGCTAAAATCTAGCATGTTGATTTCAAAACCTTTTTCAGATCTGTAAACTCGACTAACCAACGTATCTTTATTTAGCAAAAGTAAATGGTCGCTAAAATTTTGGACGAGAAGTGCCCCAAAACTGTCTTCAAGATCGTATTCACCTGGCAGTAAGTAAAATTCTTTACCAGGCCGACCTCGTAATGAACCCCTAACATATACAGACCCAGAGTAGCTTCTATCGGAAAAAACAGGAATCATAGTCATTTGTTTTGGTTGAATTTCAACGTCTGTCTTAAGAAATAACCGCATTTTGTTACTTTCTTCCTTGCTAAAGATTAAAGAATTTGTGGTTTTTGTAATAATGATTCCGGGTTTTTCCGTAAAACTGTGACCAACTAACACTGGATATTTAATAATGCTATCTTCAACTACATAAACGTCAACCATCTCTGCTATACTATTAATATCTATTTTCACACGCGCCATTCCTATAGGTATAACGATATTATTACCTAATCCTCTCATAACGGGTAACTCGCCTACTGACCAGCTGATTTCTAATGATTTTGCTACGCTACATTGTATCAATGTGCATTGACTGCCTAAATCTACATAGCCTTTAACCAGAATACCGTTAACCTTTAGCGAGATCAAATATTTCTCATTACTAGTGTCATCAACATCGACTTTCATAACTTTCTTTTCTGTACTAGAAGTATCTTTACTCTTTTCGTTGGACAGTTGCGGGCAATCTATCGTTACATGGCCAAGCCTTTTACAAATGTTACATCTCAGCAGCTTTTGGGGACACTTATTACTAAAATGCCCTACTTCTTTACAGTTAAAGCAAGTTATGGATGCACTAGTTTGTGGCCTAGATAACTTTGAATCATTCCCACCGAACTGCCTAGTAGTCGAATTCGTGTTACTTGATGGTAAAGTCTTTTTATCTTGACTAATCTTAGACTTGTCGAAGTCGCGACTTTGTTTAATAGACTGAAAGTAATTAAGAACACCTTCAGGCTCTTGACACTTGGCTGCTTTAGCACCAAGTCTCAAGGAACGATCCTCAATGCCATAGAGCAAACAATCAACGGCACGCTTCCCGAAAATCTCGCATCGATTCAACAGATTTAATTTTTCATAATAATATAATTCTAACGATTCATTGTATTTCACGCGTTTATTTAACATTTCGGTGAGTAGTTCTGCATAATCGTCACTACTAGGAAAGGAATCAATTAATTTAATTTTCCACTCAGGCCACGAAAATGACATTGAAGGTAAGGCCTGATACCATGTACGAGCAACACCTGCGAGTCTGGGCAGTGCGTAGTGTATGATCTGATCGTCACCCCAACGGTACAGCTTCGCACATTCATCGACCTTATTAAGCCACATGTGGACAGTCTGGCCCTTGACCATGGGGTCAAATTCAGGAATAATATTACCTAACATTGGGAATTTATTGCCGTCTGGCTTCGCATTCGACAAAGATTTAATTAATTCGTTCAAAAATAATTGAGTCTCACTGTTAGCAAACATAGATTTGCTTACTTGAATATTTCCGCGCTGTTCATCACTTACTGCGGTGTTTGATGAGCTACTCCGGTTAGACGGCCGCCTACGGTGTCTGGTATGCCGCTGCCCACTCCGTTTCCTCGTCAGGTTTCGGCGCGAACGTTGCTCGTCGTCGCGGCTACGTTTCCGGCTTCGTCGACGCCGCCCATCAGTCCGTGTTCGAGATCGACTCCTTTCGTCCTGGTCACTCGAATCGCTAGGCATTCTTCTATGCCACCTGCGATGTTTCTTCTTGCCCAGGCGATTCTCACCGGCTTCACTATCGCGGTGACGCTTGCGTTTCATGCTCACAACGTCCGGAGTAAACCGGGACCGGCTCCTATGCGATTGGTTACTGTCACGGTCCATAATATTTTCCAAAACTTGTGGGTGTGCTGTATAAATCCCACTTCTGAGTTGTAATCACTAGACTCCAACTCAGAAATAAAACAACGATTGGATAGATATTATTCGATATAATTCTCGCAACAAAATATGAACGCTCTGTTCAACGGTCCGATTACAAGTGAAGTGCTAAAACTATTAATTATCACAATTCAAAATGGTGGCAAAGGTCTTAACTCTCAACCAACTCTCAGCCAAACAACATTCATTCAATGACAATAGACATTCACTTAGTCGATTATTACTTTAGTGACGGGTATCTGTTAATGTTGCCAGGCGGAAATATAGGATTGTTTACGTGTCTATGACAGCTGACAGATACTCGTCACTAGTACAATAACAACAATTGGATAGCCTTATTCTTGAATATAATATACTGTTAGTCTTACAATATTATGTTCAGTTTGGCAATAAAAAATGCCACATACATAGGAGCTGAGCAATTATCAACTTGCTATATTGTTCTATTTTATCATTTGCTTTTAATTGTTGACTTAGATATTGTAATTTACATAGTAACTACACATGGCACACGAAGCGAGTCTTTCAAATCAACTTGGGATCCAGAAAAATTACAACGTTCCATTAGAATAACATCTAACTGTACTCAAACAAAGCCGTGAGTAAAAGACAGTCTATCCTAAAATAAACCGATTGCTTCAGATACAAAGTTACCAATCACATGTCGAATAAACAAAATAACGATCTGATATAAATACATCTTCCTATTAATATCACAAATACAAAGGTAAATAATATTAGTGAGACAGAATCAATCGCGATATTGGCAAATAAATAGCATATATATACGTACATAGTACGAGGTATATAAGCGGCAATATGATGGCAATGTATTACCTAATCTGAGAAATTATTGGTTGTCATGGAAACATATTAGTTGGCTATATTGACTATGTTGTTAGAAAGGGACAGAAAACAGAGGGAATATCGGTTAATACTTGGTTAATTTCTTGAACATTCTGTATTACTATAATGACTTATACAAAAGATACAGAGTTGATAGACAGGGTTACGGCCCGTTCCCGTTCGTTCGAATCGTTTTTAATTTTTTCAGTGGCCCATAAACTCCTACGTCCGTATTCACACACTCACGAATCGAGATAAAATACGAATACGTCCATAAAAATATGAATCCGTGTGGACGAATCGGGGGGCACGGCAGTGCCCCCGCCAAGTCGAGCGCGAAGCAAACACTGCCGTACCATTCTTTACTGGAACCATTTCGCCGCATTTTCAGGCCCCTATTTGAGAACCTCTGAATAAGACCAGAACGCAGCAATTTTCGTCATCCAGTAAGCTATAATCACATACTTAAAATCCAAAATTTCAAGTCTGTAGGTCATTTAGTTCTGAAGTTAAGCGAAAGCAAAGTTTCGCATTTATGACACTCACTCACTCATGATCATCAGAATAGAACTAGTACTTCCCATAAACTCAGAGAGCTGAAATTTGGTACAGAGTTAGGGTTTAATGGCCACATAAAGGGAAAACTATAAAAACTAGGATAATCGAAGATCTGGAGTACCTGGTACCCTGATTAGAAAACACAAGAGCCCAACCAAACTATTAGAGATCGACATACCGCCTTTACAAAAAATATTCAACTTGGTAGGCAGCTTCATTTGATGTCAAAAATAAAAAGAAAAAAAAAGAAATGAAAGATTTGTAATAATAAAAAAACTACTCCTAAAAAGAAAAAAAATGTGTCAAATAAGAAAATCTAATAAAATAAATCAATATGCCCACGTTTCTACAAAAAGAAGTGAAATCCCACCAAAAACATTCTGTAAAAAACTGGTCAAGTCTCGATGGAGCTGCTTGTTTATCTCTAAAAAGTAATGAAATCTAGACAAAGTCGTGCCAAGTCTAAGGTTCCTTACTGCGATTTCTTTATTATTATAGTTAATGTTGTGTGACTTGGCCGTTGAAGGGTACACAAGGGTACAAAACCAGGAACTCCATGACACCATTGCACCAATCTGTCGCCAGAACCGCTACCCATTGACGATGGAAAATTGCCACTTGGAAAACGTTGATTCAATAACCAGTCAATTGTAGGCTTGATAAAGCTGCGTATTTCAATAATACTTATGTATAGGCGAGCCTAAAACAACAGTATAAAAAAAAAAACCAGTACAGACGGACTTCTAATCATTGATAGAAGTCCGTCTGTGCCTGTCTCGTTGACTTGCACCCACTAACGTATAAAGAATGTTCAACGGCCAAGTCACACAACATTAACTATAATAATAAAGAAATCGCAGTAAGGAACCTTAGACTAGGCACGACTTTGTCTAGATTTCATTACTTTTTAGAGATAAACAAGCAGCTCCATCGAGACTTGGCTAGTTTTTTACAGAATGTTTTTGGTGGGATCGTATTGTCGCCATGTGAAGGGCATTCGTTTTTTTTTTTTGACGGAGCCTTTTCTTGTGATTTTTTAAGTGTAAACTGGCCGTTACCTCAAGATAATTGGGGAAACTTTATAGGGTTACAAGACATCAATCAAAATCAAAAACATTTTTTTTTATTTCATATAAATCATTACAGGTGCGTATGAAAAGTCAAATTTAGATGCACGGTTCCAATTAGTCATTTCCTATGGAGAAGAGCCGGCAAGAAACTCCATGGTTACTGTTTTAAAAATAATATCTTTAAGAATGTCAATGGATACAGTACAATGATTTAGGATAGTGAGAGAACAATGAAGTCCTGACCACAGATCAAAGAGTAATGAAGTAGTAAAAGACTTGAATATAAAAATTTACAGTAAAAAATAGCACGTGCAAATAAATAGGCAATTAATTGATGGACGTGTTTTTAGGGTTCCGTACCAAAATGCTAAAAAAGGAACCCTTATGGTGCGACGTGTCTGTTCGTCTGTCTTTTGAATTATAAATAAAATTAAAAAAGTCCATTTCCCCCCGTATCTCCGAAGTTTCAAAGCGAAGTTCTGGAATATCTGAAAAATCTAGCCGAGCTATCATGATTTCTATCACGAAAGTTGAAAACAAATGTTTGATGAAAATTGATGAAAAAACCTCAATCGAAAAACTTCTATGAATAAGCATTTCTCATAAATTTTTCAGATAAGCGAGAAAGATTTTCCCCAAATTCAGCAGGTTAACATTGAACAAAATCACATCACATAAAGTCACTAATGAGTTAAACTCACACGTCTTGCTCGTTTAGATCCTCTGTCTGTCCAATTATTTTATCTCAATTCTCAATTGAATCCCGGTGTCAGCTTGGGGATATTGATTTTACGTGTTTTTGTAGCCCCAGGCTTTTTATATAAACGTGGCTCTAAAGTGAAAATTCTTTAAATAAAAGTTATACAACGTTGGTGTAAACAGCCTTGAGACGCATTTTTGGTACTATATAAAATCCAAACATCATTACCATAGAATAAAATCGAATAAATCACTGATTGATAGATCGAAGTCAATGCGAATAGGCGGCATATTAGCCCTGCTAATGCATCAGCCAATCAATCAGCGGAGCGTCGAGTGCGCGATTGATTCGCCGTACATGTCCTGAACAACGAACCAATCAGCGGGGTAGGGTGACCATGCCTTAACGTTTATTTTCGGGATATAAGTATTTTTAAGATTAACGAAACAAGTGTACAAGGCGAGTGTGGATGGAACAGTTGGAAGGGGCCGTCCTCGGCGAACGTACCACGAACAAATCGCGGGCGTTCTCAAAAAAGGCCAGGTTGGTAGCACCCTAAACCGACGAGCATGCATGAGAAGGTTAATGAATATAGATGAAGCGAAAGGGGTGTGTCAGGATCGCAGCAGGTGGAAATCTATAGTCTCTGCCTACCCCGATGGGAAACAGGCGTGATTGTATGTATGTAGTATTATTGGTATTTTTTAAGAGTTCTTTTTTTGTTTTTATAGTGAAAATAGCATAGTTTATTCATTTTGCTGATAATTTGCTTAATCTCTTTTAACTTGAAGTCATAGGTATATCTATGTGATGCAAACACAAAGCATTTTAATAAATAATGGGACAACATTTATTTTACCAGCCGCGGATCACACAAATTAGGTGAAAATATCTTTTAACAAAATAGACTAGGAGTAAAATAATAGTCGATATTTTAAGATCAGAGGAAAGTAATTTATTTAGGGCCTACTAACTGTAGGATCAAACTTTGTGAGATTAACAATTAAAAAACAACTATGCAGGTCATTTAGCATTTCTCAGTATATGCCTCCTTACAAAACCAAACAAAAAAAACCACACGAACATTAATTCTCTTAGCTCCTGCAAAAAAGCATGCGTAACCTCATGGCGACCCTAACGGGTAGAATTCAATTTGTCAGCTGTGCACGTCTTGTGAGATTGCGGCGTGGGTGTCGCGCGCGCGAGTCGAGCCAGCAATGGACTGTGACAGATACACAGTGACGTAATAGGCTCGCATTAATAGAGGAAAATAGGTACTGTTTTTGCTTCGTAAGCAATTGTAGGGGCTGGCGTAGAATAATAATAATTTGAATTTTGTCACAAAAGTTTTAAGTAGGTAGTTTTTTTTCTATTTTTATTCGCTATTTTGATTTTATAGCATTGAAATTATAAAAACACACTTATTATTCCTTAAAATTATAAAACTCCACCGTATAGTCAATTCTAAATTATGTTATACACCATATTATCTGTGTAAGTATATCAAAAAAGAGACAACTGAAATAAAAGTTCCACAACTTTACTCAAATTAAAACTAAATAAAGGACCTATGTACGCAAAACGGACATTTAACCTAAATGTGTAAAAGTACTCTTCTAAATGATAAATAGAAAGCAAAAACCTCCTAATTAAACCGGTTTATTCTAGCTGTCCAACTGGCTCAGACCAGTTGGAACTGGTTTTTAGTAACGCTGTGTTTCACTGCGTTCGTTCGTAGTTTCGCACTTTTTACCCCATGTTGAACTGTTGGCTGTTAATAGTTAAGTGGCAACATGTTATGGAATATCCAACAAGGCATTGTTTAATTCGCAGTTTTATATAAAAAGGTGAAACATAGAGTTTATCTTCTGGCAAAAAGATAGAAATATTGTTAGGGAGTTTCCTTAAAAGCAACTGAAGATAAAATGTTTATAGAAAGACGAGAAAATATATATTCTCAACACTACAAATCTTATTTGAGAATTGGAAACTCTTATTGTTTCGGTTCAGTAATAAAATATGACAAATACGACAAATATTAGATATTGGATTTTTGAAAGTTTGCCATTTTATTTATGTCTATAAACTGTTCTAAAGAAAATGGAGGGAAAATATCTTGTAGAGCCAATGGCGTTCAGGCGTTATTTAACATATTGAGTTCAAAGCTTGGCTGGGCAGATATATTGATAGCCTGTCACCCACAACCTCCGTGTAACCTAGTTCAAAGGTTGGCTGGGCAGATATATTGATAGCCTGTCACCCACAACCTCCGTGTAACCTAGTTCAAAGGTTGGCTGGGCAGATATATTGATAGCCTGTCACCCACAACCTCCGTGTAACCTAGTTCAAAGGTTGGCTGGGCAGATATATTGATAGCCTGTCACCCACAACCTCCGTGTAACCTAGTTCAAAGGTTGGCTGGGCAGATATATTGATAGCCTGTCACCCACAACCTCTGTGTAACCTAGTTTGTTGAAAACTAGACGCTCGTTTACTGTATTTTTTTTTGTTCCTTTTAATAAAGTTTAAACGAAACTCAACGGTTCTTTCGGACACAAAAGACTGAACAAATAGAAAAAAACGTTTTTTATTGTAACACACAGAGGCAAAGAACATGAACTTTGTAATTTAGCCCTATTATCTACTTTGACTGAGATAATAGCCCAGTAAATAGAGCACAGTTAAGATTGAATACCTTTTTTTTAAACTTTCGCAATATGACTCAAGTATACCGCTTCCTATGAATCATTTTACTGATTACTGAACATGAGAAAATAATTACATATATTTTTTTGTCATAAACTCGACAATACCAAATTGTAAAACCAACATTGTCGTAATAGGAAACACTGCCTTATGTCGATGGGGTATAAAAAGAAGCACGAAACGTTAGTAGAGAAGTGAGGCGACACATTTTATTGAAGGTGATGGATGGGCCTGCCGGGATCATGGGCCACTTACTGAGGATGAGGGGCTGCAGTTTATCTTTTTATGTTACGTAGGGAAACAACGTTTAGTTTTAGAATGATTAGGTTAAAAATATGTACCTATGGGTTCTTTATCACAACGTCAATAGAAACAACACGAAAATGTAGATTAATTTTTAGCTTTAATCTTAATTTAAATAATGGACTTTAATGAATTTGGTATTTCACGGTGAGAATTTTGTAAACGATTATAATTATACATATACAAAGACTGATTATTTTAAGAACAGGCGGATATACTACTGAAACAATATAAGTACTAGTTCAAACATGAGCCCGAACGTCAACCTCATTTGAAAGCACAAAGTGATCATAGTCCCCTAATATCCGAATAACTTCGTATTCCATGCCAGTGGACGTGGTCGGTGATAATACGATAAACGCTAAGTACCTCAGTATTTCTGGTTATATTCCATTCATTACTATTCTGGTGCGAACATTACCTGTAAAAGATTTTGTGAATTATCAATATATTTTGAGATCTTACAGTTAATTTGACGAAAAAAACGATATTTTCAATAATAACGTTACGGTTGCTACATGTATCAATTCATAAGTTTCATTTTTTAAAAACCTCAAACTGACAGACGCAAAAAAATATATTTTGCAACTCGATAACTATTCAAGCTATTACCACACCCCACGATACACTATGTATAAATGTGTCTTAGTTTGTCGCTACAGCCTCACAGCGGTCGTCCGTGGGCATTCGGAAACGTTCGGCAACGTCCGGCCGGCCGGCAGGCGGTGGTCGAGCGATGATGCGAAAGAATCGCTTGAAGAGTACTCTTTTGATGTCAAAGCCGCTTACACGTGGGGGAGAGTTTTTGTACGAGGTATTTGATATTTATCGTCTTTATGTCTTGTGTCTATGTTAGGAAATAATGTTTTGTCAAGAAACTTACTGGTAACAAAATTCTTTCTTTGATATTTGATTCTACTTTTCTGAAAGTATATCGTTTATCTGTTGTTACTCTAAATCTTACCCATAAGTGAAAAGGAAAGTTGTATTTTTTTTTTTTAAACAAAATAATATTGGAACTTAATATTCTTGTTGTAGCTTTTACAAATCATGGTCACTCTAGATCAGGACCATAAAAAAATTTCTATGCAAAATATTATTATGTTTGTTGTTAACAATACAACAACAAATAGGTTAAAGACAGTTATCAGATTTCCAAATAGGGTTAGACCAAAAACTTTACCATAAAATATTCTAGGGGTGTTTTAAATTCATGCAAGCCGTAAACTGCACTGGAAGACTTGTTTATAGGCGATAAACATGTCTTTAAGCAGACTTAAACGGAATTATTTTATTTTAAAATATATGTGATGCTGTAGACCCGAGACAAGTAAGTAGATAGTTGGATTAATTTAGTAAGAAAGTTAGGTATAACGGATATTCTTGAACTATGACCGAAATCTATCTTTCTATACAGTAGTAAAACATTAACAATGGCCTTACTCTATGGAATACGATTGTATACCGTGGCTTTATAATGTTCTGCCTAGCTTTTTCCCAACTACCTTAGGGTCAGCTTCCAGTCTAACCAGATGCGGCTGAATACCAGTACTTTACTCGTGGTAACTGCCATCAGACCTCCGCACCCAAGTTACTGGGCTATCCTAAGCTTAGACCAGTTGTCAGACTTTCGGACTTCTGACTTCCCGTAACGACTGCCATAGGTATTCGTGTGACACCCGGGATCGACTGTTTAACGTGCTTTCCGATGCACGGAGAGGTCTCAATGTGTAACGAATGGTCACCCATCCACGGAATGACCGCGGCAAGTGCAGCTTAACCTCACTAATCGTATGATTCGCGGGGCTGGTAATTAGCCACGAGCTCCTCAATTGCGTGGCTCTATAAATGGGTATTTTAATAAAGGGAAACTATAGATCGGCGCACCTCTAGAAAGAAAAGAAAGAAGAAAGAAAGAAAAGTTATTTATTCGCGCCAACATGACGCACAAAATAAAATAAAAGTAACAAAACTGAATAGAAGCTTGGGGAAAAATATGCGTCACATCCGCGCAAAACGGCCAAACGGCTCTACCTAATGTTATGGGGTTTACAGGTTTCATATTATATTTTTATTTAAATCTCTACTCAAAATGGCAACTTAAATACATTTCGTATAATTTCATAACGTAGACTTTGAAAGTCGTACAACTTTTGATAAGTTTCGGCCATTTAGTGTGTAAAAGTTATTTTGTTCTGAAAGTAATTTCTCTAAGTAGTCTGCCACCCTCGAGACTTAAGTCACTACTTTTTTGTAATTTTAGCTTGACATTGTAATTTCCCTTAATTATTTTGTTCCGTGCCACCGAAGTGTCTTGGTCACCGTGAACTTCGTGAAAGTAGTTGCGCAATACATTTTTTAGGAGCAAAATGGCGTTTAATTAATATCATCTTAAGATTGTACATTTTTGAAGCAAAGTTTATTTCATAGTTTTTACAGTAACTGTTTTCTTCTGTAGTAGGTACACATGTGCTAAATTTCGAGGAGCCTATGTTCACGAAGGCCAAGATAAATCGACCGTATAACTATACCCACACTATTATAACGAAAATAAACGTCGACATATTTTTCACCCAAAGTACCAAAGAACTTTAAGCCGTCAATCAGAATTTATAAAAAAAAAAAAATTGTTAATCCCAATCTCAACCGCTGGACATAGAAAAATGTTGGTAAGAAAATGGCCGTTAGTCTACTTTTACAATAGTATAAGTATCAATTCTGGCAAAATCTGCATGTTTCTGAACTTCAGCTAAACAGATTTAGACTTTTATTGAGGTTATTCTAGTCCATCACAACAATAATAATCACTTTAATATGAACGGAGTACCGAGCAAAATCTAGAAATCAGTAAAAAAAAACAAAATGTTTATAGAAAATGTATTCCTCACTTAAAAACCAGAAAACCACAGACAATTTATCACAACCTCCCCTCCCTCAGGAATGTCCGCGTGACGTCAGATTTACGGCCACCGCACAATACCTGGCTAGTACCCACTCATAACCCGCGCAGACAACACGCGGTGAAATATTGCCAATATCTGGATATTGAGGTGGGGGTGATGTAGTAACGTCTGCGGGTCGCTTGCCAATTAATGGGCTTATACAGAATGTATCAGGTTTATTATTTGTACGTAATTATTTAGTAGAAATACAATTGCCTGCAGATAAAATTATTTGCAACAAGATTGAAGAAGTTTCTTTACGTAGTAGTACCACTATTTATTATTATGCGCCAAAAGGGTCGCACAAAATGTAATATTAATGCGTTTTTTCGAACCTAACCAAGCATGGACAAGAATTGATAATTTTCCATGACCAAATCCAGTTACACATTTTCCATTACCCACAAATCAAACCCTGAAAGCAAGCTTTCACAACACTAATAAAACTCAGACCTTATGCTGTAACCCTATGTTTAACTTTTTGTATGAACCAAGTACCTTAATTTATTACCTAAACCATTATATTTTTAAGATGTACTCCACCAAGTACAAAAGAGCTAAAACCAATGTCATTCGTGTTTAAGCAATAATTCTCAATCTTCATCCATCTCATCTACAAGATCTCTTGATTCTCATTACCCTTTACAAAACCTTTAGTTTTATATTTATATATCAGTTTAAACAAAACGCTCTTCGTCGGAAATCTTCCGTGTAATAAATTTCCATGAAAATGCATGAATAATGAAACGGGCGGGTAGGGCGACCATGGCGCCTGCCTGCTGGCGGATTGAAATTTTCATATTTATGGTAAGTGTGTGCGTATGAGTTGGTTATACTGCATGGTACTGTATAAATGAAATTGTGTTTGAAACAAGATGAGGTTTGCCGCTTATTAAATCTGGTAGTTCTATTTTGAGTTCCTCTTTTTCTCGGGGTTTTCTTGAAATTATGATAACTATACCATTTTTTCTTATAGGTTGTAGGTGCTACAGTTGCTTAATGCAATAACTTTGGTGGAACCTTTTCAATTCACTTATTATTTCATGCTGTGCCAATCTTATTTACAGCAAAGCAAGAACTTTTCTTAATCAAAACTCGCTATTGATCAGTCAGGTTTCTCCATTTTCGCTATTGTATTACAAAAGCTACGATAAAGCCTCACACAGTAATATTCCATATTTTCTAAATTTTGACACCCTATTCATCGTTATCCTATTTTAAAATTGTGAGGATGCATCATATTCAGAATAGCAAAATCCTTATCAACATTTTAAAACATAAAAGAATTCAGGAATAGGTATCCTGGTTTCCTTTTCAAACGAATGGCGACCCAATAGATAGAGCTAGAAAATTATTCGAATAACAAGAATTAGTCGGTGTAAACCGGAGGGGAAACATAAAAGGCTCGACTAACCGTCCTGGAGGCTGTTATTCTGTTTTACTTCGTCGCTGAATTCGCTACTACCGGTATTTTATAACCGTAGCCGTTTTTATTTAACTTGTCAGTTTTTTTAACTCGAATTTGGGGAAATAAATGAAAGAAAAATATCTGTTGTTGTGTTCTGTCGATGAGCTGGCAACCCTTTTAGCCGGCGGCCAAAAATGGACAGCGCTGTTTTTCTTTTATTAAGGATGAACTAGATAGTAAAAGGTATGCCTTTAAGTGCAAGATTCTGAGATTTATTATTTGGGAAGCTTTTGGAGAATATTTTTCGATTTTATTTAAGAGTCTGACACGTACTTGTGTTTGTCGGTATAGAAGTGTTGGTTTGAAGGAAATGCCAACTTTATTAGAGATCTCGGCATGAATGACAATACCAGGTATTATTCTTTTAGCCCTATTATTAGTTCTACTATATCTATCTTTTACTAGAACTACATTCAACTTCCATAGCCTTCAAAGTTTGCTCTTTGCTGTTGGATTTGATAATACTTTGCTCGCTAGAAATCTGATACTAAGTATTTGATTTCACTAAAATTTCTACGTCTCCATTTAAGATTTTCTAGAACATTTAATATTATTCAATTCTAGTCTACATTTTCTGTAAGGCGACCGTAACAAATCTGTTTCACAAGTTTTATAATATTTTATTCCTTTGCCAGATATTCCGTAAATATACTCTTTCAAATGTAAACCCCTTTTTTTAATAGCACACAGATTAGGTTGCAAATGGGAAGAAAATAATGTTTTTTTCTCTAAAAGTATGTTTTCCCGCGCTTGCAACGCCGCGCCGCCATCTTGTAACTCTAGTCACGAGCCAGTGAGGGGACATCTCGACAATACGCCGCCAAATATATCAAAGGATTATTCACATGGATTCGTTTTTATTACCGTACATATTGTGTTTTTCGTATGTCGCGCTTTTTTGTGAAACGTATTCCTAGTTTCGCGTTTTGATTTGTCGTGTAAAAGAAAATCAGCATGAATGTATGGAAACTGGTCCTCAAAACTAATAACGACCATGCAGCACTTTGCAACACTATAACTTATTTCCCACTGCGATTTGAAATGACCTGTTATAATAACTAGTATATTTAAACAGCAATCTAATCTATACTAATATTATAAAGCTGAAGAGTTTGTTTGTTTGAACGCGCTAATCTCAGGAACTACTGGTTGAAATTGAAAAAATATTTTTGTGTTGGATAGTCCATTTATTGAGGAAGGTTATAGGCTATATAACACCACGCTACGACCGATAGGAGCGGAGCATAAATGAAAAATGTTGCAAAAACGGGGAAAATGTCCACCCGTGCGAAGCCGAGACGGGCCGCTAGTGACATAATAGGTATGTATGGTCGTTATTTGGTCCTCAAGACCACTTTGTCAGGTCTTCCTTTTATTGGTAAATTTATATGATTTTAATCAAAACAAACGGTGGCAAGCACAAGCATGCTTTGATAAAAAAAACTTCTGATGCACTTTTTCGCAAGCATGGAACTAATTTCATATTTTCGGTATTAAAATCACTATAGTTATTTCACAGTATCCTAACTTTAACAAAACCCTTGTTGATTGGGCTGAAAATATGTACTTACAATAAAGCAACAGATACAACACGTTGATAAAGTAACCCCGCGTTCCGAGTGAAGCCGCGTGCAATTATAGTGTAGTGAACTTTAAATTGGACGTTATGCAGAACTAAACTAGTTCCGTACGTCCGCGTCGGCTGTTTATTTTACTTCCAATTGGGATACTGTTTGTTTTTAGTTATTAATTTGTATTGTTGTTGTGCACGATATTTATTGTTTATTGTACTCCAGTTTCAAACATTTCACTTTTTCCTTTGTAGAATAAAAATACATCTCTGTTTTCTTCAGCAGATTTTAAAATATTTCAAGAAAATTGCTAAAATATGTACATTATATTTTTCTTTTACTTCTCAATACGTAAGAAGTATTCATCGTCTATATTTTAAACAAGAAAGAGATTATTTCAAATGTAAACAGAATATAGTCTTTTTATATTTAAACAAGGATCTTTATGATCTTGAGATGTATTTTGTGCTTTAATTTTAATTTTGTGTGTGTGTGTGGCTTGGCTATCGCATTAGGTTAAGATCTGTAATTATAGTTTTAAGGTATATAAATAAATATTGTCCTTCAAGGAACCAACAACATTTTCAACTATCCTATTTAATAAATTCCTACAATAATTATCATTCTTAGAACAGTATATATTTTTCAATGCTAATAACAAACTTCTAATATAATTTAATTACGTTGCTATCATCAATCTGTGGCGCAAAAAATAATTATAATTGATCAAATTCCCTTGACGTCGGCTTCATCAATCATCCCCCATTATTGTCCTCCTCCGAGGTCCTATCATGTATATGGTATCATCTATCATTACCATGGAGGTATTGTATACGGGAGGTTATTTTCATGTCGGTCAATGGGCACACCTTTAGCGACCGTATGGTTATTATTTATGGTTAGGAGGAAATGTATGGCAGCGCCATCTGTTGATGAGATGTACAACTAAGTATGAACCGTTTTTTTTTGTTTAATAGTGTTTAAGCAGTTTTTAGCAGCTTTTCCTTGTGTTTTCTCATAAATCTAATAAATATGTATAAAATGTTAAGTAAAACACTCACCTACGTCTCACACACAAAACCTATGTATTATAACTTACGATTTAACAGCATTATCGAAGCCAAAAGAACTCAGAATTACCTGAAACAAATAAACAAAACAATAAGATAAACATTTCACATACCATAATATTATAATATTACTACAGTCCTCAGATAGTTATGGTAATTTACCTAAAAATATAAGGATTATAAAGTACCTAAATAATAAATTTATTAAATATACCTATTAAAAAATTACCGTCTTGGTTATAAGTGAAAGTCCAACAAAACGTTCTTATAGAACACACTAACGTTACGCCGCGCCGCGACAAAGGGCTCGGCCACTCGTGTCCAAGATCCGTAGCTCCCCCGGGATATGAATAGAAATATTGTTTTCTTTTGTTGTCTAAGTGCGTCTCCAAGGGCATTTTGTACAAAACTTGAAATTTATATGTAAAGGGAATAGTTTTACTTTGGACCTTCTTGCAATATAAGATACTCGTACGTATCATATTTAGGTTGATATTATATTAAGGCAATTGTGTTTGTGTCCCCGGGTTTTATTTCTATGAAAAGAGTACCGTTGAATAACTTTACAATAAGACGAATGGTGGCCAACAAATTAGCCAAACGATGTGTTAGTGACTAAAGCACTTAATGCTTTTTAATCAAGTATCACCATGAAATAAATTTTTATCATTCTTCATTTGTCATGCAGTCGGTCCGGTTTTTTAATTATATTCCTCCAATTCACTCAGCGGGATCAACATTCTAGACAATATTATTGCAGTTATTTTAGTTTATTTTCTAAGACTTTAAATTCTCCGTAACAGACACAACTAGTCTCACTTTCACAAACACATCTTTTTCAAAGTCGGTACGTTTGTGGACGTCTTCCACACTGCACACGCACTATGTACGCTTTGAGCGCGAGACGCATTGTACAGCGCGACGGCATACGACCGCCGTTGTTTGTGCGTCTTGCAAAAATTCTCTTTAAACATCGCGAGATTGTCGAGACAGACTGCTTGGTGACGCGGAAGAGAGATGCTTTGAAATGTTGTTTTTATATTTCGTGGCTTTTCTATGTTGAAAGCTTTTTTTTTCATCGAAATTGTAACGACTTGATATTTATAATTGAATTGTTATAAGAACATAAGATTATGGCATGTTAATTTGGAATATATATAAATAAACTTTTAAATTAATAATTCTCACTGTAAAAGGCTCTAGCTTTAAAAATTTATAGTTTGCACTTTAATTTTAATACTTAAACTTTAAAAATAATTGTTTGCGTGATAATTTTAATGCTTTTAACTTCGAAGTCCCCCAGCAATAAGAAATAAAATAAGAGCCAAAAATACGAAACGAGTAATCGAAATGTATCTCGTGCATTTCGAGATTAGCCCAAAAGAGAGACGGCAGCAGAAAATAAGACATTACACAATTTATATTTCACAACAAACTTAACATCCACCAAAAAAACCTAAAAACCACATTGTTGATCCCCGAAAACTTTTCCGCTTTAAACGAGCCACGGAAATAAAGCGAAGGGAACATTTCCGCGATGAATCACCGCTGTCCGGCAGAGGGCGCTATCTTAAATAATTACCAACAGAATCCCGGCTGTGTCCGGGCAAAAATGCATTAATATTGCAAGCCGGGTATGATGTATGGACTATTTAGCGGGGCTTCAAATATTAAAGTTGGAGAGTTTTAATGTTAGATGTTAAGTACTGCGTATTTATTTTGCGTATATAGTGTATTTTTATTCTGTTATTGGACCAATTAGAGGGACGTAAATTGTTTTGGCCAAGTATAAAACTTGGTTAAAACTTATAAAAGAATAATTACTGTTGCGCATACATTTTTTTACAAGTTGTGGTTTTATAATTAAAACTATGTCATCAATCTTCGCGTCGCGTATACTGAAGATGATGTTGGTACGAATTCATTTTATCATAATATTATTTCAACAATGTTGTACCCTAAACTCCCAGTACTTATACAGTATAACATCAACAGTTAGTTTCTGCGTTGGAGTAGTGAACAAGTAACAAGTGTAGCCGCGAGGCGACTGGTTTATAAGAAAATACGACGTTTAGATTTTAGTCTTGAGAGTTTCATAACGTCTTTGTTATTTTCAATCGAACCGGGGCTTTGAAAAAAATACCTACGCAATATTTGAAATACCTACGCAATATTTGAAATACCTACGCAATATTTGAAATACCTACGCAATATTTGAAATACCTACGCAATATTTGAAATACCTACGCAATATTTGAAATACCTACGCAATATTTGAAATACCTACGCAATATTTGAAATGAATGAAACTTTTCCATGATTTTAAAGGTGATTCTTCAAGAAAACATACAGAATAATTCTGTAACTCTATTCCCAATCATAAGTTCTTACTACAAAATATATAAAAGTTTGAATTCACATATTTCCTATCCATTGCCGTTTGTTAATGACTACTAATATCAATAAATCATATAAAACACGCAATGTAACATGAAACACCTAAACAAACGTATCCATCACAATCTGCTACACGGTACAAGCTCGTAAGTCCACACGGGAGGGTTTACAAACACACAAATGTTTATATTTAGACAAAAAAACCCCCGTGACCCGCGTCAACCGTGCGACGTTTACCCGTTTGTTTTTAATCGCTTCCCAAATATGGACATTTTTAATTCGGTACGGTTAGTGCGATGTCTGTTTTTAAAATCCGTATTTTATTTTGTGATTCCTTTCCTGTCAAATGCGTAAAATACAGATCGATGAGTTGTAAGTTTTGTCTTTCACCTCATAACAAAACACATCGTTGTGTGTACAGTCAAAAGCCTACTGATGGATTTAAAACCGTCAATAATACCCATGTGACCCAAGCCACGAAAAAAAATGTGACTATGGATAGTACCACGGAATATATGGTACGACTATCCGTTCTATACATAGGCACATATTAGCACAGATAGCTATTGTTGGCGATTTTAAAACCGACGGTAGGCAGATTTTATTGCGTCTGATCGTACAGCAGTGTAGGGCTGCACTCTGCGGTCATTATAGGCGCGCCGGATATTTTCTGTTATATTCTCTCCGCACGGACATTAGAAACTTATACCTTCACTGGCAAACAACTATGCACCCCTGCCTAGCTCTGCAGGCCTAGTAGTCTGCAAGACAGATGTCACGGATTTTGTTACATTTTGTATAAACATAACATCACGCCTGTATTCCCCCAAGGGCTAACCCTTGGGGGAATACAGGCGTGATGTTATGTTTGTAACAATACACCCCTGCCTAAGCAGGGGTGTATTGTTACACCCTCATTTCGCCATTATGTTTAAGGTCCCATGTAATAGGGGCATGCCTATTGCCATCAACCGGGCACAAATCCAAACTCCGGGCTGCTACTGAGGAATTCCACACGGAAAAACCCAATAACACTTTGCCCGACCTGGGGATCGATACCAGGACCTCACGATCAGCAGTCGCGCTTGCCACCAGCAGACCAACGAGGCAGGTATGTTGTGTAAACAATACAACATATTCCGAGATGTGTATTGTCCTTATAGTATGTGCGAGGGCGCTAAACAGTAGCTTGAATCTGGGATAGTTAAAAATGAGTTTAGCAAGTCCAAAAATTCTCATTTATATTACCTACGCGTTATACACCATACCCTCATCCCCATTACCCTTGTCGGATAAAAATCACACTGTGATTTTTGTTCTAAAACCCAATTACCTTATACAGGCTGGCTGTCAAACTGACGGTACCTTGTACGAGGACAAATTGACGTCTCAACTGAATAATTCAACGATCGACGGCCAAGATGACGTTTAATTTATTTCGACTTTTATTTTCTTTATAGAGACTAAAATAAAAGTTATTTTTGTGTTGGAAAAGTAACGGTAAAGAACGTCAGTTATATTTATCAACGCTGTGTAGAAAATAAATGTGTTTTACTCTACGGTGTTCACAGATACACCCTGTAACCAAAATTATTAAGACTACGCTACGGGTCGCGGATTCGATCCATACAAGAAACAAATATTTCTATCTATATAATAATATATCATTATTCCGTTGGTTTTGTTATTTATTCATGGAAGCTTATGAAACGAACCTACGATGCAGGAGACATACTAGTGGAGGGGCAACATTTTTTTACAAATTTTTGCTCTTAGATATATGGTTACATTATTATAAATACAGAGTATGTACAGAATCCAGCAAATCTACACAGTCAATGAAATAAACACAAATAATTATCATCAATTTATCCCCTATCTGAAGATATAAATCAAATTATAAAAGCCACGTAGTATTTAAACAAACGTAGTGTTAACTCAGCGGTTATCGATCCGCGCCAGCGCTGGCTCACGGGTTCCGTGCTGTATCAACAAACCACTATTTGTACAGAAATATAGTGGGAGGCACGAGTAATAAGCAAATATAGTTCTAACACACATATTACTTGCTAGAATTGAATTCGATCAAATTATCAAGTGTGCGAGTGGGACGAAGCGATATAAACAGTTGAACATTTATTGCCGTTGCTGGGCATACTCGTAGAGCATAATCTTAAGCTCAGTTGAGTGTGCAGTGTACATGATTTTTCCAAAGAGGCAATAGTTATAAATTTCGTCGAATCTCTCATACGAAATTTGACAAAGTTGTTACTATAGTACGAGCTAGGCCTGCTGCAACAAGCAAGGATGAAGAAACATAACAGCGAAATTCATGGAAGACTGTTGTTCTACCTAGTCTTTTTCCAACTATGTTGGAGTCAGCTCCCAGTTTAATCAGATGTGGCTGAATACCAGTATTTTACACGGAGCAACTGCCATCAGACCTCCGCAACCCAGTTACTGGGTAGTGGTTAAACAACTTAATTCTATATAAGCTTTAACTGCGGAAACAAATTCACATGCAAATCCCTTCATATCCCACACACGCATGAATAACTAAACATTAGACACACACACATGTACACACACACACATCCTTTATCCGAAAGTATACATTATCCAGATTTCTGATTATTCTCTTTAGCTTTACGCGTCATAAAAGTTACGTACAAACACTTAACAGAGGTTCGACAAGACTTGGCGCTCGCGAGAATTGTACGCAGAACAAATACGGCGAGCTTGGCGCTTCATGAATAAGAGAGTGCGCGGCAGAGTGAGCCAAGTACTCGTGCACTGTGCGAGCTGTGTTAAATATAATGTTGTTATTGCACGGTTTGTGAACTGAGGATGCTGTGTGTCAGGTGAGGTTGATGGTTGTCATCACATTGAGAGACTTTTTTATTTAATTAATAATCGTGTCGAAGTCAAATTAGTCCGAAAAGATCGTCAATATAACACGTAATGTTCCGATGAAAGTTGACGTTTGGACTCATTGATTAGACACATGAAAAATACATACAGATCAGGAATAAATTACAAAATACAAAGTTAATCAAATATAATAATAAGATGGCTACTAGCATGTACAAATAAACCAACCTTTACGAAAAACACGGACTAGTTGTTAAATAATTTGTATACGGCTCGTAACTTCACAACCGTCAGTAGTACAATTCTTCCGAATTCCCCGATACAACTAGCGACAAAAGCGATCGACATAAACGTTCTTTGTGGAGGATATTAGTGGTAGTGGAAGCTTTTATGGGCTAATGACGCCCCCGGATTGATGGGATCGTCCGTGATGGGCGGTAGGCTAAATTGTAAAGTATCGATACTCAGTTATAGGCCATTAATTACATGTTATTTGTCGTTTCTGATGTTTATGTTATAATTTTAAGTCACTATAGGTATACGTAAAACTATATTTAGTTACGTATATTGATTATCTACAGGCTTTATACCATAGGGAAAAGGATACAATTATAAAAGTACGTTTATGTATTTCTGTGAATACCTTTTAACTGTAAATGGAATCGGCTTCCAGTGAAATGTACTCAATGTTGAACGTACTCAACTCAATGTTTTAATTTCAGTATTTTCTGCGCATATTTTTATAGATAATTATAATTATGCAAGAGAACTTTGCTAGTACCCTACCGTGCGCATGTTACTCATCAAAATATCCATGCTCAAATATCATATAATAACTTCCAATAACACCTTAGTGTGCTCATAATATTCTTCATAGCCGTCCTAAAACAAATAAACATACAACCCTTAGCCCATCGACATGACCCCACCCCTATAGGGTTGCTCACAATCAGCGCGATAGGGTGAAAGTGGCTACTCCATCATGGGAGGGTAGCAGGAAAAACGCCATATTTCCACGTCGGAAACAACCGAGTGAACGCATTGACCGAGTGAACGAAAGTTTGTGTTGTTCAGTTTGACTCTATGGTTCCTTTGATCAAAGTTTGTGTTTGGAAGTGACTTTTGTGGGGTGTGCGAGTGAATGTTGTGGGGTGGCATCAATTTTTAAGTTAAAATTTATTTTGTTAGCACTATTCAATAGTAATTTAGAAGTTTTGACTAATAACTTGATGTCATTATGTGATACTGAAAAGTTCATCATTTGGTTTATGGTCCCAAAATAATAGTTTTTTTTTGTAATAAGAATTTACGTAGACTAGAAAATACTAGGCTTTTACCTGCATAATTTTAAACATAGTTTTTCTAAAGGTCTAAAATACCCACACCCGTTACCTCAATTTTCTCAAAGTGTTTTGATGCAACGGAATATTTGTATTTTTGCTTCATCCCTATGACGTAGATCTTAGTACTGTCATCGACAAACTGTGTATGGATCACTTCACACATAACGTGTGCAGACATAGATAAACGGTAATCGTTTAAACTTCTGCCCGTAGCTTCGGGTATCACAACCCTGATGGTGGACAGTATTCTCGAAACAATAAAAATATGTTTTCCAATAGAGTTTCATCACTTTTGATATTGACTGTACAGTACAATTTATTATGGTAATACGGCCCGGCAGTACCTATGGATTACATAACGTAGTTTTGATTTTAATTACCTTTATCATTCAATTTATTTATTTTTTGAAGGACAAAATTGATCGGAATTCTTAGGGCACTCTGTAGACTACTTACAGAATTTTAATTACTACACTTACTAAGCAAAGACCTATTTTCTTATTCGGCTGGTAGATGAATTATATGTTTTATAGTAATAGAGAGTAAATTAGCACCATTCTATAATATTATCTCCTATTAACAATCCAAGTAAAATCTGTGTAGTAAACTAACATTCATTTAGGTACCTACATGCTCATGTTAAGTTGGAGAGTGCTCTAATTGCAGTTCCATAATGAAATAGCTCACGGCTTCATTTACGTAACTTCGACAGTAGAGTTCGTATTCTAATAAATTAGAGGGAATGAGAGGGACAGCAGGTTTAGTAGTGACATAATACGTATAATGGCTTTAATCAATGGAATTAAAATAATTGATTACATTAAAATAATACGATTCCAGTATTGGGGAGATAGGGGACAGTTGGAGCAAATATAAATAAATAAAGTGGATATTAAACTGTAATAAATTAACATGAAAATAATTCAACGATTTTATAAAGCGCCATTTAGACGAGGTCAAAGAAGGCTTTTCAAAAATATCACAAACGACGCCATAATAGTCCAACCGCTATTAATTACAAAATCCACCAATCAAACAGCTCATCAGTTTACACCGACCAATCATCTTCATCTCCTACCCGTCTATCCGTCATGTCTGAGAGGTACAGCGTCAGCAGTAATCAAGGTGCGTGTCGTGATTAGCGGGTTCCGTACCAATTAGTGAGCGCTGACTCGGTAGCAATCTTGGAGGAGATTAATGTGGAAGAGTAACGAGTTGTGGTGGTTGGAGGTAAGCTGTGTTTGAGATCAGGAGATGATTTTGATTATACGTGAAATCAAGAGCGAAATATTGGAAATACACATCTTTTCGTGCAGTTAGTGTCTAACCTGGTGTTAGAGCTTATGCCGCCCATGGACCTCTGACTTGGCTTCACATGCCGTCGAGAATTATCTCTTAGGCATGCCGGTTTCCTCACGATGTTTTCCTTCAACGTTTTCAAGCAAGTGATAATTATACAATACGCACATGAATCTGAAAAGTTAGAGGTGCGTGCCTTGGGTTCGAACTCGAGACCTATGACTTGGCTGTCCGACGATCACATCACTAGGATATCACTGCTGGGAATAGACATAATAGAAGCAAAGAGGTTTGTGAGGGAGAGCACCGATTACTGTTAGGATATAATTATATATTAATTTTTTATGTTAATAAAAGTTAAGATTTAATTACCTCTAAAATAAAAAATAAAACAACGTGATGTTACTTCACGTAAAATTTTATCTTAAGTAAAACTATTTATTGAATTGGAAATGTTATTGCTGCTTTTGTGTTGTTTAAACCCTATAATGACGAAGATGTAAACAATAATGATTATTCTGTATAAAGGAAACACTTGCATTTTAAATTGAATACAGTATTTCATTAAAATCGAACTAAAACAAAAAGAATTTAAAACTAAACGTAATTATCGGTATCTGTCGATACAGTTAATTGGAAGTGTCGCTGCGGACGACGCCGACGCTGCGAGCTTTGGAATTGTCTCATAGATCAGTAGAAGGAAAAAACAGACGATCAAGTAGTAAATAAATTACAGACGGGTCAATATCTTGCCTACGTCGAATAAAAAATAGTGGCCAGGTATTTTTTCATCTCAGTTGCTTAAAGTAGTGTTACTTTCATTATCAAATAAGCAAAAGAATTATTCTTCCTACCTTTTCCCCAACTGTATTGGGGTCAGCTTCCAGTCTAACCAGATGCGGCTGAATACCAGTATTTTACACGGATGCCATCAGACCTTCGCAACCCAGTTACTGGGTAATCCCGTTATCCTAAGGTTAGTAAGACCAGTTGTCAGACTTTCGAGCTTCTAACTTCCCGTAACGACTGTCATAGGTATTCATATGACATCCGGGACCGACTGTTTAACGCATAAATAAGCAAAAGAATAAGAATACTTTTATTTGCTGCAGTATAATGAGACACTACAATATCTAATATAATTGTAACAATAAATTATATATTTTGTGCCTCACGGCTGCGTGAAAAAGATCCGTTTTCAAGAGTAACCCTTCTATTACAATGTCATATTTCAACAAGCTGTCATGCACAATTATTATAACCTCAGTTCCATATCCTAAACTTTCTAATAACTTATCTTTGTCAGTTCTAATAGTTACTGGTAAGATATGAAGGGTTTGTCGACTATCTGTCGAGGGGTCAGATTGCACCGATCGTGTCTGTTGCAGACTGATATAAACCACAGCGAGCGGACGGGTTGGTATAGTAAGGGGAGAAGCGGGTGAAATGGACTCGGGTATATGTACAACTTATGTTTAGTTATTTTTTCGTAAATTAAATTCGTGTGCTTGTACTTACATAGTTACAAATCTTATTTCTATTCCCTCTATGGGAATAAAAATAAGATTTGTAACTATGTATGTATAAAATATAACATAATAGTGATAAAAAAGAATTTGGTTGCAGATTTCATAACCTAACAATATACAAAGTTTTATTGGAGTTGTAATTCTTATGCTGACCGCACATGGGTCACTTAGGTCCATATTACAGAACGAAACTCAAGCATTAATCTCTGTTTAAAACTAGTTTTGAGTCGACTTTTAATTTTAGAACATTCCTCAAGCATAAATTCATTAATCATAGTTCAGCTGAATTTGGCTTTATTCTAGATCGTTACTCAGTTCGTAGATTCGACCCCAAGCAGTGATTTGATCTGTAATCAACCAATCGATCGGCTCGATTTGAGACTCGTTTCATCTGAGTATAGATTGATTGCCGTTCTGGAATAACACCGTTCCTCAATTACTGATTATATACTCAAACAGTGATCAGCTGATTAAAGATCAAACTGGACTTGAGGAATGTTCTGTAATACGGACCTTAGAGGCTTGAGACACAGTCGATCGTTATTTGTTTTAGCTGCAGGCCATACAACGAGCGATAAATGGCCCGGGTGCGGTCAGACTTAATCACCATAGTCTACCACCATGCAATGAAATATTCTAATGAAATTATGATATCTAATCATGATATTCTATTACTGTGCAACGAAGTATTTTGAACCACAAACACTATAAATTAAACCCAAGTTGAAACACCTAACAGCCTTACTCAACTTACAAATCCTTAAAGTGTATCTAGATACACTTAAAACTATACATAAGCTGCAATTTTCTACTTCCCGGCAGTACTCATACAGTTTGGTACGAAACGATTAATAAGTCGGGGCAGCAGTGCAAGCGGCGCGATAGATATGCTAATCTAGTGTTTATGGCGTCGGTCACGAAACCCTTAATGGCGGGGGTTGTAAAATGTATATGAACCCACTAATTGGGTACGCTGTCTGTGATTGAGGAATTGGGGGGAGGATAAATAATGTGGTATCAGATATACTTCGTGAAATTGGAATATGAAACCTATGTGTAGGTATATGAATACGGATGTTGTTTGTGTTAGTGTAGTATCAAGTCTGATCTATATTAGAAATCATTCGAAGTGTTCACTATCAACCGAAAATGTGACATTATCGGTGAAAAACTCACGCACTGCAAAATGTTTCGCACGTACGATTTCTATTCTAGAATGTTACCGATCTTCTCAAACCACTTTTGTTCAGATAAACTAAAACAAATGAAAATAGAAAGTTATATTGGCGACGTCACCACAAAGTATAATACAGCCGCACCCTCGCTAGACCGGCATAAATTCACATTACATGCATTCATTCAGCCAGCATACATACTACCCTTCCATTATTAACGATTTACAATACAAATTGACTCCATCCATGATCAACCAGTGTGGTGGGTAGTAAATAAAACAGCGGCTAATAAGCTCCGGGTGTAAAGTATTGCACTAGACCACAGTATAAAAAGTACAAAAGGCTCATATCTAACAACACGTGAAAACTCATTTAAAAGCTTCAGCTTCCCTAAACGTCAGTTTTAATTGCATCTGATTCGTTTCTTTGAACAAAGCACTGATGATTGATTGCATCATCATCATTTAACCAGTCATTCTGACACATCAGTCCAAATTTGGGGAGCGGCAACGATGTCACCGGTTGCTTATCCATCATTCATTATCTCACTAACCTAGCATGGTAAATACGGGCAATACCTGTTTTGATCCTGTTTTGGGAGAGGTCTGTGATCAAAAGTATTATTGAGATAGGCTGTTGATAATTGATAAAAATAAACAGTCACGCATTTTATAAGTAAACAGAACAGTCTCAACCCACAGCCGTCGCATATTCCCCGCGCTTTTTATTTCGTTTCTCAGTAGGCATGAGTGTTGTGTAGAGTGGACCTTCTTACACTTTATTTCACGCTAATAGGGTCGACGCGGGTGTAAAGTATTGCACTAGAGTTAATTGCAGTCGCGGAGCGGTACGCGCGCGGACTTGGGCTGCGTGGCTGCTGTGAAATTTTAATCAGGCAGAAGATATGAGGCTGTGAAGGTCCTTTGAAGTGAGTGGGTAATTTGTTTAGTAATTTTGTAAGTTTATGTATGTAATAAACGCTAGAAAATTCAGTAACATAATTATGTTACTGAATTCAGTAAGTGAATATCATTTACGTATGTAAACTGAATTCTAATACAGGAATACTTTGGAAAATAAATAAAGGTACTTCGTTGAAGTAGAAAGTTAATAAATAAATATTAACTTCTAAAACCTTGATATCCATAATCATATAAGATTGAACATCGTTAATAATATTTAAGTTCAAAATAGGTAATAAAAAAGGTATAATTTTGTCTATCGCATCACGTCTGTTAAAAACGAGGCTAGAAAATAATAAATTAACAAATAATAAGTATTAGATTATTTTTCAGAGACAAAAAAAAAACTAAATAAAGAAGTTTATTATTTTACAAAACCAACAAATTATCGCCCTCGATCTCATTAAACTAAATCACAAACTATCTCCACACTACGGTCCTGTGTTCCACTCAAGCCGACCCCACCCGTTTTAAATTCGCCGCCATTTTCTGTCTGCCTGCAAATAGCCACGCTTACCCCTGAACTTCGCAGGTGGGGGTAGCAAATGTACCGTAGTATTGAATTTTTATTAATACTACCCTCTATTGTGAGTATTTGTTAATGGTGTGGACGGACCGCGTAGTATAGTTGTAAAACTTACGTACTATTGTGTGTTTAGGTAGTGTTTCATTTTGTTTTGTAAAAGTGCTTTTTGGTAATGTGTTTTGTTCTATGTGCTAATGTTTTCTTTCTTTATCCTCAACGATTGTAGAATAGTGGCATGCATGAGTACATGAGTTGATTGGATAAGGTGACCCTAACCTTGCTATGATTATCGGATTCATTGTTCTTTCTCAATTTATTTTATCAAACAAATTAATCAACCTAATGAAATATTATCTTCTCTTCATTTAATTTATTTTTCCTTAATAATACGTTTTTAAATCGTCTTTCGATAAGGTACCAGATTCACAGCAATCCATAGCACGTCTACACAACACAGTCGGAAGTCTGACAGGTGGCGTAATAACCGAGCGCTCCCCAATGTCCCCAATCTCCCCGCTGTCCCCACTTGTGTCGGATTTGTGTCCGCCTGTTATTAGCCTGTTGGGATGACTTTTAAATCTTTTATGGGTCTGCACCAGGTGGCAAAATGGGACTGAGTTTGAATTGGAATTTAAACTATAGCGTGGATTACATAATTATTGGGAGCATTTAAAATAACAGTTTAAATTGTATGATTAATTAATCATTGGTTCTAATATGTTTTATATGTATAATGTTATTTTTTTTGGAATGGAAGACTGAAAGCACGTCTTGACAATTTTAAGTTCTTTACTTGCTTCTTGTGTGATATTCTATTATTAATTCCCATAAAAGATACGGTTTCTAAGGCATATAAACTCATGAATGGAAAGATTTTAAAATGTATAATTACCTAAGTTAAAAAATACATTTTAATACATTTTCTACAAGAATAAAAGTAAACGAGCTGTCTCCGTGGTCCATAGCGATTCGTAATGTCAATCTCCATCACTAGTCACATGGATCCCTGTAAGTGACTTAGCCGCGCGCTGTCAGATTTGCGTCCAGTCGTATTACCGCGGCGGAATGGACGCAGACGTGGTTTATAATTTGTTTGGTCTAGCGGGAGGCGATGTCTATATGGTGATCTTATACGTCCTACTTACGTATAAGTCTATATAATATGTGAATCAAAGTAATTGTAAAATGTGATTATATAAAATAAATGATTTTGAAAACAGTCTGACTTCCATTAAAAATTGTCATTGGTGGTAAGCGCGACTGCTGATCGTGAGGTCCTGGTTTCGATCCCCAGGTCGGGCAAAGTGTTATTGGGTTTTTCCGTGTGGAATTCCTAAGTAGCAGCTCGGCGTTTGGATTTGTGCCCGGTTGATGACAATAGGCTCGCCGCCTATTACATGGGACTTAAAAATAATGGCGAAATTAGGTTGTTTTCGGGGATTACAGGCGTGATGTTATGTTCCATTAATAAAAGATGGTGTTTATAGGATTTAAATCACATCTCGCATCGTCTTCTAAAAAGTGTGTATCTGAATTATAGACCATAAAATGTAGGATAGGTACCCACCACAAACCACGTTGATAGCAAAGCATTTCAGATTTAAAATTGTAAAGTCGTTTGATCATAGTTTATGTTTATAGTCCATTGCACTGCAAATAGAACTCCAAATGGTACTATACCTGCAGCTATAACACAGGATTTACTATGTCATAAACATAATGGTCGCCAGAATAGACTACATTTACTTAGTACATAAGAAGATACGTAGATAAACGACGTATAAAAGATAGAGGAAAAACAACATTTATTCAAAGTGATCTATAATAGACAGGCACTTTTTAAAAGTCAACAACAAAAGACAGCACCGATATTCGCCCATCCATCAATGATCTTGTCTGTCAACTTCGTAGAAGAGGGAAATAGGTGGACGATCCACCAATATATCGGTGATGAAGTAGGGACCCATATCATGTTGGGCCACAAGCCTATTCCTCTCTCGTGTCGGCACGAGTTCTGTGAGAAAAGCTCATTTCGTGGTCTAAAGATTATCCAATCACCAAGATTGGTCGCGGGGCTGACTGCACAGGGTGCGCTGGACGTAAGTATCGTAACTGGTGGAGGTCCGCGAGCTTATTGAATAGGCACGATAGCAATACCTGGATTGTGCCTGATAATATTCTGACATGAAAAACCAATTACACTTTGTCCTATATGTAAATCAAACCTGGAACCTGATGCTTTACAGCCACTCGCAAGCAAGTAGGACCACTTGGATTATATCTCAGTACTACGAAATAAGTCATGCATCTCGGAAATCTTCGTGTTTCGAACTTTGTACAAATTATGGGACCAATTAAAAAAAAATCCGGAATTGATCCAAAGATAACGAATTCCGAGTTCTACAATATTATAAAGAAACACAAAGAAAGATTGACTGGAATTCGTACAAATTCGGAAAAACGAAGATGGCCGAGGCGCTCAACTTATGTCGTAGTTACTATATCTAGATTTTAAATAGGTACTTAACCTTACAACAAAGTGTACAAAGACTAAATCTCAGCCATTTCAAAGTCTAGACTTCCTATCTTTACTTCCAAACTTAAATAATAAATCAAGTCGATAACAGAATAACTACTAGAGCCACAGACTAATTCTTTTTCTCGCACCCCGCTGTGAAACACCCAGTATAACAATGGGTCGCATACAAAATTTTCCCGCGTTGGCGCTTCACAGCAGTTTATAAGCGGGGATTGTCGCATTCTACTTTAATATTGCAAGCAGACTATCGCAATATCTCTTGTACTTTATGGTTGCAGACAACCATAGTTGGTATGCGGTTAATATCGGTTAACACTTGGTACAGCGGAATTTAAAATTAAGTGCAGATAAATGTGGTAGATTACGTGTTGTTTGTGTTTTTTGGAAATGTAGTTTTATTTTTTTGTAAAAACTTGCAGTTTTCATTATAAAATGTAAGAATCCTGATAATTTTATTTATCTATACTAATATTATAAAGAGGAAAGATTTGTATTTTTGTACGTAACGAATAAACTTAAAAACTACAGGATCGATTTCAAAAATTCTTTTGCCGTTAGAAAGCTACATTATCACTGAGTAACATAGGCTATATTTATTACTGAAATAAAACTTCTTACGCGGGCGGAGCCGTGAGGACACAGCTAGTATTAAATAAACGTCGTAGGCTTTTGTCCAACAATGATACGCAACAGGTAAACGATGTACCATGGCACACTCATAGTGTACAAATAACAGTATTTCTTCCGTTTGTTAAAGAGCAAGCCTATAGCAAATTATTAAGCACAAATTCAACCGAGACTACAATAACTTCCAAACAAACAAACCCTAATTGCATATTGTCTGATCTGAAATTCTGCATGTCGCAATGTCTGTGGACCTTTATTTCTATTCTACTTTACAATGTTCACAGGACGATAAGCAACTAATACAATTTCTTTTTCTTCTCCCACTTCTGTAGTGAATAGCAGATTTTTCTTAAAACAACAAAAGGTGCCGAGATTTAAATTCAACTCTCTCTACTATGAATTACTTACATTAACTAAGAGAATGAAGTTTTGAAGCACTTCCACTACAATACTCTTTTCTTAGTGTAAATTTATTCCGAGTCTTGTACTACTTTAGAAGGCGATGGGTTTTAAACAGTTAAAACTTAACTACCCTTATACATCTTGTAATAACATTTTTTTATACAACATTCTAAATAAATTACTTGTTACAGAAACATATTTTTCGTTAAAAGGAATTGAGTTTTGCCTTTGATTTTCTTAGAACACTTGGTTGTAGGAAATTACAAAATAAAAGCTGGAAAAGTCTTTTTTGTAAGTATGTATTTTTTAGTTTATAAATAATTTAAAAAATACCCTAGCAGTAAGTTTGTATTTGAATCTAGCAGTGAGATATCTTCTCTTTAAGAGAAGAGGCCGTTGTCCTGCAGTGGGAGAATTGCAAGCTTGTGTTTATGGTCTCCACTGTAGTACCTTATATATATAAAACAACGATAAAACAAAACACCTGAAACAGAAAACTATGATGCAAATGTCGCAAAACTAATCTTCTTCTCCATTCCATTGTATCTCTAAACAAAACCCGAATCTCATTGTACCTCTCAGTACCGCAACACACGGTACTCGAGAGCCCCTACGGCGCGCTATAGTTACCGGTACAATATCCAGCAATCCCGATTGCATTACCGACCAGATAAGTCCCGGATTTGCTACCGAATTGTTTCGCATCGGGAAATAAAGGGAAATACTCTGAAGGTTATTTGTTTGTAAAGTGCACGGAATATCGGTTCTAGTATGCAAATGTTGAGTATATCCCTGTATACTGTTGTAGGGCTGGGGGAATGAGATTCTATGGAAATTGTTAGCAAGGAATTCCAGACAACTTGTAGTTATGAAATTGATTTTATTATTTAAAAGTATTTGTTCTGGATGGAAAGTTGTTTAAAATTATTTCAAGAGACGGAGTAAACCCTGGGTGCTATTGGTATAAGTATAACAGAGAAGAGGGAGGGAGGAGGCCGAAAATCAACAATGGTGGACAAAGCTATCAATGATGACAATAAACCCACTGGAGCAAACATTCACAGCCCTTGTGACAACAAACCACAACAAATAGTTACACAGTTACGTTCACAGATCAGATTATACAACAAATTACTCAAACACCGCATTATAATCAATCATTCAAATCGCAGTCCACTGCTAGAGATAGGTGACGTCACGACACTCGGTAAATGTGTTACCAGCAATCATTATATTATTAAAGCAGTAATAGTCTCGCGGTTAAACGCTTGCCTTCCCAGGAGGGTCTGCTTTCGACCCGGGCCGCACCTCTGACTTTTCGAATTCATTTGCGGATTAGAATTTGATTATCACTAGCGTTAGCGGTGAAGGAAAACACTATGGGGAAGTTACACATAAAGTTCTCAATAGTGTGTGTATGGGCAATATGGTAGGGGATCCCTTTGATTCGCATAATTTTATAATTCCTTATCTACTTTGACATAACGAGTTAGGCATAACTTGTAATTACATAATAATACCTAACAATTTATTGCATTCCAAATGTATTACATAAATGGTATAATAAGTAAAAGATCAATATGGATGGACCCTGTCGGGCACAGCAAAATTAGGAGAGAGGAAGGGTTAAGTACCAATTTAATTTTATTATAAAATATTTGATGTGTTTAGTTGGGTGTGTATTATTAGGTTTGTGTATATAGATATAGTATATTAGTTATTTTTATTTTATGTATTGCATAAAAGTAATGTAGGTAATTATTATGAAATTATTATTAATATTATAATAATTAATACTTTGACATAATATTTTTTGGTATACTGTTTAGATAGGCATAACTCTCATTTGGCTATATTTTTTCGGTATAATTTCGTACATTAGGTTAGGTAATAATAGTAAAAAAATTATGCCTATACATTTATGCAGAATTAATATTATGCGTAACGATCATTAAGATAAGTCAAAGTATGCCACGATAAATTATGACATTAAATTTTATGCGAATCAATAGTGAACCGCGTGGCCTAGGGCCTAAACCGTTATCGTTCTGAGTAGAGTCCGTTGCCCAGCAGTGGGATAGTAATGGGCTAATATTGCTATTTTAATTTTTATTATTCACTCTCTTTTCGCTACACAACTATAAGTACAGCTATGACCAATCTAATTTGTTTCAATCACTCACTGTAACTCTTGACGCACAAACACATTTATCAGAATGCTATCTGCCGACATCTCACTTGGCCTTGCATCTTCTTAAATAAAGCATGTTTTATATCAAATACAAATTTCAAACAAAAATCACCACAGATTGACTAGTTCGTAAAACGAATGAAAATAAATAAACTAAGAATATTGTAGCAGAAACGTAGAAGATAAATAAATAGACGGAGTTGAGTTTGTATCATTGAGTGGAAGCTGCGAGGTGTGCTCGTATTTCAAATACAATTCATTCTTATTTATTGCTCCTTCGATTTAAAGAAAAGCAGTACGAAGATGTTTTTTCCACGTTACTTAGTTTTTTTAAATGTAATAGCTTGGCAAACGAGCCTATAAAATGGGTTCCGTCGCCTCTATATAGCTACAATACCAAGAGGATTGCTGATGCGTTACCAACCTAAAAAACAAAGTTGGAGAATCTCATGTGAAATCAATTTCACCGGCACGCAAATCCTTTGAACCGGAACATAGCAATACTACTTAGCGATAGACATGGGTATGGTGTTAGTACTTCCCTGGACCATTCGCAAGGAGTTCTACTATCTACTTAAACAGTATTGTTGATTTGTTTTTTCTAAAGGGAAGAAGCGCACGGTTGTAGATCGAAAGTACACTTATTAGTTCATAGTCTAGCTGGATGGATTGTGTGATCCAGGATATGAAAGATAAGGGAGTAAATGATAATGAGACGGCTGACAGGGAAGAATGGGAGAGAAAAACATATTGCGCCGACCACAAGTAACTTAGGACCAGGGCAGGAAGAAGATGAGTCTTCGCCGTTCGCCTCTATACTTTCTTGTAAAGAACAAGTTTATTTATGTACACACAATATCACTTTAAGAGAAACAATATAACATCACGCCTTACATTCCCCGAGGGGTTCGACAGAGGTGTTTTGGTACACCCTCGTTTCGCCAGTTATATTGAAGTCCCATGTAATAGCGGGCGAGCCTATTGCCATCAACCGGGCACTAATCCGAACATCGCACTGCTACTGAGGAATTCGTCACGTAAAAAGCCCATATAACACTTTGCCCGACCTGGGGATCGAACCTAGGACCTGAAGATGAGCAGTCGCCTTTGCCACCTTTAGTCCAACGAGACAGTTAAGAGAAACTATATTTATAATCTTTAGTAGGTACAAAGGAACAAGTTCTCAAAGTAAAAATATTTATATAAAATTCAACGAACTCGAAATACGAATACCATACAATGCAAATATAGGTACCTACTATTTCATTTATAATCAGTAAACATGCATTTATAACAGTGCATCACCAATTAACAAGCGCTCGACCTCTACTCGAACCAAACACCAAACAAACCAGCAAAACCGCTTCGTTTCCCGGATCTAATAACGACGTCACGGGGGACTACCTGTTTACATGTATCATCTGGTATCCCTCAGGGCCCTTAATTTCTATGTATCGGTGTTATTAGAGAGAGGAAAGAATAATATTTCGGGTTGAGTATGATAAATATGTGAACGAAACAAGAAAGGTATTTTTGCTCAGATTTACGCGACCGAGATGACACTTTTATGGATATTTAGATTATACAGGGTGTAAACGAAATCATGTAATTCCTTCAAACCTCGTGATGTACTGCTGACATAGATTAACTCTGAACGGGATACTTTCGAATTTAATAAAAAAAATTACAAACCGTAAACATGTGTTGTTAACGTGAGGCATTTTAGCGCCCCGAGTTAAATGACCGCGCGGCGAGCGAAAGCCGCGCCATACGCTCAGTGTGCTAAAAAATGCCTCACGTTAACAACACATGACGTTTACGATTTGTATTTTTTTTTATATTAAATTCAAAAGTATCCCGTTTAGAGTTAATCTATGTCAGCAGTACATCACGAGGTTTGAAGGAATTACATGATTTCGTTTACACCCTGTATTCTCATACATATTCAAGGCAAATCCTTCAAGACGTTAAGCCTTACCATCTACACACAGGAGAGTGGGCAGCAGTGTGAATCTCTAGTAGAAACACGTCGCTGCACAGCGCTGCGACGCGAACTCGTCAACGAATTAACACAGCGCTGAAACAGCGACGTGTTTCTACTAGAGAATCTCATAACAGATCTCCCGCATCCCCCAATAGTAACAAGACATATAAAACATAACATCATATAATCATCACGCCTTACATTTCCCGAAGGGTTCGGCAGAGGTGTTTTAATACACCCTCGTTTCGCCAGTTATGTTTAAGTCCCATGTATTAGGGGGCGAGCCTATTGCCATTAACCGGGCACAAATCCAGACTCCAGGCTGCTACTGAGAAATTCCGAATGGAAAAACCCAATAACACTTTGCCTGACCTGGGGATCGAACCCAGGACCCCATGCTCAGTAGTCGCGCTTGCGACCACTAGACCAATAAGGCAGTCAAGGCAGTCAACAAGACATATAACAAAGAAAAGCTCTCCTTGAGAAGAAAAGTAAACAATCTTTAAAAAAATAAAATGATTACAATGTCGTTCAATTACTACTAATTAGTCACATAGTTCCGAACAAACTAATAATTAAGACGAGTCATAATAATAACAAAGTTAAATGTTCCTCTTAAAGAGATCTTTCTATTGGTATATAATAATATCATATCACTATTGTAGTTTGGGCCAAGTGTCCATACATAACCGCCCATCCTCCCTTCTCAAGTATTATTCACTTCATACATAAAAATCTTTAGAGCTCACCCGGATTTTTGACATGTATATTACTGCTTCCAGTCCTAACAGATGCAGCAGAATATTTATTTTCTCTTCTAGAATCATAGAGATTTTAAATCTACTCCAAAAGACAATTGTTCTTCACAAGTTTTAACGCAATAATCTTTCACAAAGTTAAAGGTAGGCTCAAAGAAACGCCAATTTCCTAGATTACTTGAAAAACAAAGTTTCTGTCGACTTTGACCAGATGGAAGCGCTGACGTCACCACGCTTCGTCAATAACTGAGCACAATCAAATTAAGAACACCGGTAGCTAGGGTTGGATTACTGAAGATTTTGAATTTCGAATGTCATGGTCGTTCTAGCCCTTTTTTACAAAGTTGTGGTCGACTTATTCTAAATGTAGCAAAACCAAGTAGAAAATGCTCGTCGTAAAATCTGCGTTTCGGATGAAAAACGGTAAATTCACGTTAGATAATTAACGAGAATTTACCGTTTAGTAATAATTATTATCATGCAACGCGAAAGTTTAAAAGTTAAGTTCTTGTTTAATGACCGAGCCATTCAAGAAAATTTGTACGCCCTTATTCCTCCATAATAACAGGTCCTTGTCAGCCCTACCCCTCAGTAATCGTCGTAACGACTAATTTGATTGTTTCGACTCACCTGCCGAATATTTCCACCGGCTTTTTAATAATACCGAGACCTTCAGTTGTGCCCGCCTTTAATTTCACGGAGGGACAACGCGTTCTGTAACTTTTTCTTGTGTAACCGCTTTAGAGGTTCAAATTACGTAAATCTGTAAGTAAATACTAAAAAGCTTTGTTTCTTCCAGAAAATAAAACTTTTTTTTTTATTTATTTGGTTTTTATGAGATGTACCTTTTAAAGCGTGAATATCATTATTTTAAAATAAATATCGTTACTTTGAAGTAAATATCGATATTTCTATTCTATGTGATTATTTCACT
Source organism: Amphipyra berbera (assembly GCA_910594945.2). NCBI lineage: Eukaryota > Metazoa > Arthropoda > Insecta > Lepidoptera > Noctuidae > Amphipyra > Amphipyra berbera. The sequence continues at coordinate 332,780 of OU343142.1, read as the reverse complement.
TTAGGACTAAGTAAGTTACTCAGAAGGGTTTATCTAAAGAAAAATAAATAACTATAACTAAATCTAGGTACGTTTCTGAAAAACATATTCACTAATTCAACACAGCTACAGCTACAGGTACCGATAATTACTTAATCATTTAAACCTCGCAATGTAACTAGCAATTGCTATAATTCAAAATCTCGATTGCACTTTGAAATTGAAACCAAGATCGTCGATCGAGCTTAGGTACGTGAACTAGACAAGTCTACATCATTCAGTACACCTATTAACCGAGAACTTCTTCATATCCCTTGCTTCATACAGGTATGTCAGTCTCGTAATTGTCCCATCACTACACTATTCAACTAAATGCATTTGAAACTTTTGTCGCGACGGACGCAGAGCTGGCGTTACAAGACAGATGGCATTCAAAACTATACTTTAAAGTCTGACTTTTAAAACTATTGTTGTTTAAAGACAGGCGACTTTAGAGTATAGCTCGACTTGTTTCTACTTTGTAGTTGATAGTCGATTGCTGTGGTCCTGAAGTTAGTGAAAATATGTGGGATTTTTTTTCTTTTTAAAACCGGTTTCAGACTATAGTTTCTTTAGTTTGATCAAGAGTCAGCGTTGAAGGCAGCTCACTTTAGTAGATTTAAAATTATGTTTCTTCATCATAAGTACAGTGTTATGACACTCAATTCTTTAAGGCTTTGATGCGGAGAAACAAGACCAAAATAGGTCTAACTGTGTAAGTGAGGGTTCTATTGAATTATTGGCAAACTGTAGATGTGGTTACCATCAAAATCTCCAAACATAAGACCACTGCCGCATGACGCTTCTGATATAATAGAAGTAGTTGTAATAATATATCTACCTATGCATGAATATGTATCATGTATGTAGGTCTAATATATGTAGAAATAAATATTACTCTAAGCAAACAGCAAGAACAAAACAAAATATGTTCCCTGCGTGACTGCGACTTCAACGCACGGAAACAAAGGTACAATAGAATAATAACAATCTCAAAATAATCCGGCTTCAGCTTAGGTTTAATTTTCAAAAGCTATTGTTCACGTTAAATTCGCTGGGTAAGCTCTGTGTCAAAATACTCTTAAATAAATACACTGGTTTAAACTTATTTATGTAGTAAATTATATAATGTGAAGTAGTTAACCGAGGAGAGTTTATTTCTGAGGTACTTACGGTGTGCAATATTTTGGTTTGGTTTTGAACTGAAAATCTTCTACCTAGCTATGAATTTTATTAAAAGACTATTGCGTCAGTGTTTGTGACTGACCTTAGATACCGTCATTATTAGGAGCAAGAATGGCAGTATACCAGTAACATGACATATTGCATTAGGTAATCTGTGATATTGCCCGCAATTCCAATTGTCTAACTACCATGCCATTATTGTCCCAAGACTAATCACTGCTGGTGTCATTAGGAAGTCAAACTGATGTTTAGCACGTCACGCTTTAGAGCTGTTTTTCATCATCTTAACAGCCATACATACGTAACAGTTTATGTCATCATAACAGTAAACCAGAAACCATGAATTTCTTATTAAAATCTTTTGTCAAGCCCGTAATAATAGTACGCGCTTACATTATAAAATACTTCTGCATAATAATAAAATCTGTCCCTCCCTCAGTTGACTTACTACTTTGCCCGAATTTCTCGAGTTTCATAAACTCGCCTCAAGTGGTCCCCTCTTAGGGTTCTATACGCGATTAATTATTTACTAAAGACCCCTAAATCTCGTTGTGTCTTCACAAAAGGGGTGGGGGGAGGGGTTCCTTTGTATTTTTCTGAGCAATAAATATAAGTGTCCTTTCTTTGTCGTTTATTTATTAAGCAGGTAATCGGTGGTACGAAGGTGGGTCAAATAAATGTTTTTATTGTGTGACAAATGTTAGATTGTGTTATTGTATTGTCTGTTTGTAAATAATGTTTCCAGTGTAATTAAAGTATGTGAAAGGTACCTATATTTCACGCCAATATCTAAATAACTGATGTAAGTAGATTAACGTGAACGTGATCAATGTAAATTCTTATTAACTTTATGCATAGGTAACCATTACAACTTTAATATTGCAATTTACATAAAAGATGAGCATCAGAGATGGGCGTCCGTGGGGGGTGGATTAAGAATACAATTCCCCTCCGTCGCCGAGCTAGCAAGTCGAAAGAAGCGATAAACTTGGCACCATAATTGTGCCCAAAAATAGCTATAGGCTCGTCACATGGGACTTAATACAAGACGCAAACGTGGGTGCACAGATTCCTGTAATAGGAGCACACCTCTGCTTACCCCTTCGTTCGGGGATTACAGGCGTGAGTATTGGGCATCAGATTCAGTACCATTTCATTTTATTCCCATGTAAGTACCAAATTCAAATTACAAAGTGCTCTGCTGACCCGCTTTCGGTAACACGCATTATAACGCACGAACATGCGTGCAATGTTGTATAAATGCTTTTTAATCGCCTTGCTGTAAACTATGCATGTCCCACCCCTTTTTGAAGAAATTGTTCGGCTTGTATTTTTTTAAACATTCTTTCTTACATTATTTCTATATCAGTCTTCATCTCTATATAATTTTGTAATGGAAACATTGAAAAGAAGACCACCATCTTTTACTTATCTTTTAAATTCGCCTCTATAAAAGTATAAAGGTGTGTCGCGTGACACAGCCACACTAAGTAACTATTACGCCGTAGTCGGCCACAGACATAATATACTTTGTCCTATTTGTTATCAAGAACCACCGGCTTAAGGACGAAACACATTTGTACGGAACGGCCGACAACGCAGCGAAAGTTTTAATATTATTCTGTATGGTCTAGACTAGAAATGAGAACGGATTTACTACTTGTAGAATTACACTTTTTGGGACAATGTTGTTAAAGCACCGTTACGCTACGTAGAATAATTTGCAGCCAATCTATACTAATATTATAAAGCTGAAGAGTTTGTTTGTTTGAACGCGCTAATCTCAGGAAATACTGGTTGGTATTGAAAAAAAAATTTTTGGGTTGGATAATCCATTTATCGAGGAAGGTTATAGGCTATATAAAATCAGGCTACGACCAATAGGAGCGGAGCATAAATGAAAAATGTTGCAAAAACGGCAATTTAAGATAATGCTATTGATCATGTTCACCCATTGACCTATTAAAGTTTACCTATACCTGAGGTGCAACAAGCAGGGATAGCTTGCCCGCGACTGAGAGGAATCGTATTCGTAATCCATCCGCCAATGGATAGTACTAATTAACTAACTAATAACTACGGTGTTGTTGTCATAACTGTTATGCACATCGGTGCGAGTCGTTCCGTACAGCTGTGTTAAATCTCTAATACTAGACGCAAGCTATATGCTATTGATTCATACTGTATCACGCAAAGGTCGGGCTTTATAGGAGATTAGTATTAGTGTTGGGAGATTATGTGTTAGTTTATATCATCAGTTATGGTTAGCTGAGATATATCGATGGATTAATTGTATCTGTACGGCTTCAAGCTCGTTATCGATTACGATATGATCAGACTCCTCGAGTCTCTTCATACTAAGTTATAGGGTTGCCGACTTCCTTTCAGATCTGGCTCTTGTCCTTGGGAAGTCCATGTCCAGTAAAAGAGACGACACGTTTGGTACAGTGACTGAGCAATTGGCTTCTGCGCTACGGGTCGTGGGTTAGATTCCCACACGGAACAAATATTTGTATGGCCTACAGATAGTTGTTCCGGGTCTGGGTGTCTGTGCATGTGAAGATTTGTGTCAGTAAACGCACCCACGATACAGGAGAAATCATAGTGTGGGGCAACGTTTTTTCAAAAAAGAAAGAGAAAAAGAAAAGAGTGTCCACAAGTGACGATACTTAAGTACGTCCGATGCACCTTAGGCAGTTAGCCCCGCTCCAATCTTGCTGTCTGGCTACTCTTTTCACTACAGCATGAGTTATTTTCGTTCAGCTCGAGCTGACACGAGAGAAGAAGATTATCGAAAATAATACATCATATTATCTTGCAGGGACTACTAATCACCCACCGCGCGGATCATACGATTTGCATGGTTAAGCTGCGCCAGCCGCGGTCGGACCGTGGATGGGTGACCGTTCGTTACATATCGAGACCCCTCCGTGCCTCGAAGAGCACGTTAAACCGTCGGTCCCGGGTGTCATACGGATACCTATGACAGTCGTTACGGGTAGTCAGAAGCCCGAAAGTCTGACAAACGGTTTAACCTTAGGATATCAGCTTTGCCTAGTAACTGGGTTGCGGAGGTCTGATGGCATTCGCTCCGTGTAAAATACTAATATTCAGCCGCATCTGGTTAGACTGGAAGCTGACCCCATCATAGTTGGGAAAAGGCTAGGCAGAACACATTATCTTGCAGGGACTCTGCCATATCGGCGCCACAAATTCAATATAAAACTGGGACATACCTATGCAAAAAACCTAATATTTCATAGCAATAAAACAACCTCATAAATAATAAACTTCATCATAAATCTACTGCCACAACACACTGTATATGCTATAGTATAAATACACATAACTTGTACCGCTCCAATATATTTCAGCTTCAATTATATTTTATTCGAGTAAACAAATACATCACTATTTTATTTATCATCGGAAAAGTAATAAAAAGGTTGTTTACAAAACAGGCGTTTCATTTAACATTTTTGTTTTGATGTAAGGAGATGCCTTTGATTTCGAGTATTATAAAAACCCTATTTCTTTTCTTTTATTCCTCGAATTAGTCGCATTTCATCCTAGTCACACCTAATAATGGTAAGCGCAGACAGGGCCTAAGATCAAGCACACGAATCTATAAAGATCCAAGAATGTAATCTACTGTTTACACAAGCTTAGTGCTAATTTAGTACTTGTCCCTAAATAAATAGGATCAGTTTCTATTCACTCGCACTTGCAGTTTCACTAATATCTAGTAAGCACTAATTCAGCATGTTGACACGCAATATATTAGTGTAAGAGACAAGTAGGTAGGTACTACGTATTAGATAATGTATAATTTTCATAAATCGTAAACACAGTTTAAAAAGTCCAAAAACAACAGCAATATATTAACTGGGTCGTTGTCCTCGTAACAATTTGAACTATGTCAATTACGTGTCGTCGGTTACCCTTCCAGGTGACCGCTGGACCGCAACCACCTGCTCCCGGGTGCTCTCGTTATCGACTACCCTAGTTTAAGATAAATTCAAAATAGAAATAAATGCTTTTAGAATAATAGTGTCAAAGAGCTGCTGTAATGTTGTTTGAAGCGGAATATTTTAATGATAGGGTCTGTATTATTTTTTGAAAAATTGTTTGTAGTGTTGGCTTGCTGAGTACAATTTTACCGTACTTTTTATTTTAGTAAGAAATACCAGTCGGATAAGGAAATGGAAGCGTCTTCAAGTTTATAAGTTATTTATTTTCACTCAACTGAAACTTCAGAACTGAAACTACAGACTTTTGAAAGTTTTATTTATTCAATAACAAACTTGCTATGTATAGATCATTGCTTAGATTTAAGAAATAGCGCTAGCAAAACAGTTTTTATTATTATAAGATAGTCAAAATAATCAAATAAAATCAGAATTGATTGTAAAGGCAAATATTGCTGTATCCTTTGATCCAAACCTATAGTTAACTGTAGAAACATACATTCAGTCTGTAACAATACCTCGCGTTCCTATTATTTCAACACCCCGTATGGTAAGAAAGAATAATCGCTTACATCGCACCATGCATCATTCAATAATAACAAATACTCCGCATTCAACGCGTCTACTCTTTCAATGCATCGAAAAATCCAACTCGTATCTCAATATTTATAGAATTAACAATGTCTGCATGCTTTCATAATCTCGCCTCAACAAAAGATTATACCCGACTATTATAAATTAGTTTCAAAGCGTTTTGTTCACATATTTCATATGTTTATATCACTATTCGATCGTGTATAACATCGTGTGCCAGTTAATCTAATTCAGTAATGCAATAAAAGTGTAAATGCTATAAAACCGTTGTGTATGGTTTATGATCGTCACGCGTGCAAGCGTGTGTAGTAAGACAACTGTTTTATGTGTTCATAATTGGTTCAACTTTAGATGATAAAAGGTGTGAAATATTAATTTTATCATTTATATAACTTAGCCGATAAAACAACTTGGGGCGTTTGCACATCCAATTCTACACGGGCAATAAAATAAACTGCAGATTTTCAATATGCTACAGTTACCAATAACAATAAGTATGAGGCTGCAATTTGATACCAGACAGTTTCAAACGTGCTCTACGAAAGGAACATATCTAGCATCCTTTATAACCTTAATTAAAATTGAAGTTAAGAACCAGATGGTAATTCCTATAAATTCTAAGACAACGAGGCGACCGAACTAACAAAAGAACTCATTGTTTATAGCCAACATTCCTACCAAAATAAAAATTACTGAAATAGCAACATACGTCATAATACTGACAGAAATAATCCAACACAGATTACTATCAAACTATGACGTTACACCGGTCAATGACTGTAATTCGGTTTGTTTTATGACTTATCAACGATCCCTCTTTTATTTCCACCTAAACCGCTTTTATAATAAACAAAATTCAAGGGCGATGCAGAGTTTATCTACTGTTGTATCTTCACTGTGAGCACAGCTGTTCACAATTATACCCGACTGTACATGTGTGTACTAAAATTACGCCGGTACTGTCGCACAGAACACGTTTGTCTTTTTATTTTTGTCGTAAACTTGTTGGTCTTGTGATGTGTAGTGTATTGCATTAACTTTGCTTCCCCGTTGATGTAGAAGCCAGGGAAATTCAGTTTATAAGTTCAAAGGCACTATGTTGAATATAGACTAAAACAATATTTTTGTGGCGTTCGTTGTGGATGGATTCATTTTAGTACATATCTTAGCTTGACTTGGACAGTATAGTTTATATCTGATACATTTTTACGTCCACCACCCTATTTATAAGCTGAAGATCAATCAATGTTGATAGCAGCCCATCAATAGTTGTTGAAAATTATATATTCATGTGTAAGGTATAAAACTCGGACGTTTAACCCCCTATAGGGCAAAAGTATGAGCGATACATAGACACTTTTGAATGCCTTCTAAATAGTGTTACACCGTAAAACAGGTTAAATGCCAAAGAGGAGAGTTTAGATAAAGTTTTGATGTAACAAAAATGCCAGCCTGGCGCATGGCGGTTGAACGCTTGCCTGCCATGCAGTAGAGTCAGAGTTCGATACTGGCCCGCACCTCTGGCTTTTTGAATTCATGTGCAGATCAGAATTTGGTTGCCACTTGCGTTAACGGTGAAGGAAAACATCGTGAGGAAGTATGCACAACTCAGGGCTCTCAAATGTTCTCAATGGGTAGTCCGCCAACCCACACCAGACCAGCTCGGTGGACAAAGGCCTAAAAACCCCTATTCTGTGAAAAGGCTCGTCCGTGCCCAGCAGTGGGACAGTCATTGGCTGATTATGCTATGCTTAAGCTAAATATTCCAGAAATATAACATAGATGTCTAGAAGGCATGGCTTAGATTATATGAGATGTAAAATCGTAAGAAACCCAACGATGGGTCCGAAGCGAATTGAGCTGAGTGGCGCAAAGCCTTTCAAACCCAACCTAATATTAACCATATCTAATGCCAATAGAGTTCAATATTCCTTGAAGGACGAAAGTGTTGGAAATGCTATTGGTAATATTGAGCCTGGATATAAGTATTTGAAGTTACACTAAAATTTTAAGGTCGAATAAAACATATCTGAATTTCTTTTGCTTTTCGTGTTCGGTTTTCGTTACGTTAGACTCTTAGAGTAATATTATTGGAGCAAGAAGTTTAAGATTTTGTGAGAAAGATACATCTTAAATTTTTAATTTCGTAAAATCTTAAGTGGTACTCCAACTGAATAATACTTAGAAGAGCAATAAAATAAAACAGTTTACGTTTTGCGGTCCAATTTGATATCACAGTAAACTTAATCAACATTGTCTACGAAATTACGGAGAATTTTCGCATTTTCACGAAATTATAATTTGGTAACAAAAGCTTTGTTTTACCGCCCGAATATCCATTACCTAACAATAAATGGAGCAAATAGCTTCTGTTTTTCAGAGGAAATCGTTGAAAGATGGGTTCATTCCCCATGTTTTTACGGTTTTCGATGTCTGAGCTCATTTCTGTAATAACTGTTTTGTACGCAATTTGAATGCCGTGATCGTGACGTTATTGTACGTGAATTAATAAGCTGCAGTGTACATTGCGCGCTCTGAATGGGTTATGTTTCATTAGCTTAGTTTCCGAGCAAGTGTGAATTATTGTTATGCGAATTTCTCAGATTCTTGTCTTCTTGCCTCGTTTATTAGTGAATGTTTTAATTAATTTGCAGATAGAGCTACCGTTTTTAGTGTTCCTTGCCGGAAATGTGGAATAATTGGTGCTACGTTTTGTCTGCCTTGTTATTCAAGTGTAGTTTGAATCGGTGCTCATTTGTGGTCTATCTTACTACCTCCTTGAGTAGGATATGCGAACCTTTAACAGATCCTGCCATGGTCATTAAAACGATAGGATATAGACTTTTTTAAATTTACTAATTGAATTTAGTTTTCATTAAATTTAATATCATCTGAATACTTTTGTCGATGATAGTACAGATATTGAGAGTTGTTGGTTGAAGTCCAAAGCATCAAAGTTAAAATGTATTGTAAACAAAACCCTTTCTTTTGAACTGTGTCATCATTTATTGCACAACAATCATTTTACATTGCACAACACAATTTATTGAACTGATAAATTAATATTCATATTCTTAGGCTGAAGAGGAATCACTACATTTACAAAACGCGTCTGTCTGAGCGTGATTTTCTCAGTTACTACCCTCCTACCACTACTCCGTCGTCCCAGTTTCCATGATTAGATACATTGATTCTCGGAAGGTTTGTGTATAATTCATAAACGTGTTGTTTATATTAGCTGGGCTATTATGATTTTTGTCAAGAAAGTCAGGTCTGGTCGCTAGTATATCATAATATTTATTTTCATCCTGAAATAAACTGCTAACAGGCTGCTTAATGAAGTTAACAGAACTATAATTTCCTGCGAGCTCTTCATCAATAAGTACCTGTGTATAGTTTATTTAAAAATAAAATTATAAATCTTTGATCTTGAATCTATCAATGTCGGCTTCTGGTCCAAATAATATTTGCTTTTCAATTAAAATGCTTCTTAGTGAATGTTGGTCGTGGCAGAAGAGGCATGAAAGTAGAATAAATGCCGTGGAAATGCGTTCCTTGCGAAGTATGTGCGGTGTAACTTTGAATGATAGATTGAGAAATGAAGAAATTAGACAAAGTTGTGGTTTAAAAGATGACGTAGTGACAAAAATTGAAAGGAGTATGCTTAGGTGGTTTGGTCATGTTGAGAGAATGAGTGAACGGCGATTAACAAAAGGAATTTATAAGGCGGATGTTAATGGGAACGCCGGTAGAGGACGTCCTAGAAGGACATACATCGATGTTATTGGTGATGTTCTTCACAAAGGTCAGGTGCGTAGTACTCTCAACCGGCGTGCGTGTATGACAAGATGTATGAATGTGGATGAAGCGAAAGGGGTATGTAAGAGTCGTAGCATGTGGCGTTCTATAGTTTCTGCCTACCCCCATGGGAAAAAGGCGTGAGTTTATGTTTATGTATGCTTCTTAGATAAGTCTCAAAAAAACGTGGCTAACTTAACTACAACAAAATACAGTCAGAAAATACATAAAAATATGTCTTTTTTCAAACTGATTTCATTCCCAAAACAAAACCCACAATAAATCGAGTTCAATAAAGGTCGTGACGGGTCGTTCGTCACCTGAACACCATCATATTTTCATCTCTATTGATGAGGTGAACAGGAAAATAAACTGTTCTTTGTTTCCTCTTGAACCATTTAATAATAAAACCAAGACGAGAATTTTTATTGTATTGTTTTCCTTGTACCATTATTCGCTTTATTAAAGGTTCAAGAGCTTTTGGCTAGCGTAGGTACTTGCGGCCTTTGCTTAGATTTTTTTACCTACCTATGTATAAGCAAAATAATTATTCAGTATAGTATCAGAATCCTGGTACTTACTTTTAGAGTCTCGATACAACACACGGATATCAAATGAACATGAGTTTCCCCATAGACTGATAATGCCACAATCAGCCCATTACTGTCCCACTGCTGGGCACGGGCCTCTTCTCAGAATGATAATGGTTTAGGTTCTAATCCACCACGCTGGTCTGATCCAGGTTGGCGGACTACAAACACTATCGATAACTTTTTTTGAGTCCGCTCCTATGTGCAGGCTTCCTCTCGATGTTGTCCTTCACCAAAAACTCTGAGTCAAACCTTCCTGCTTTGAAGGCAAGCATTCAACTATTAGACTATCACTGCTTTCATATGTACGAAAATGTTACAATTAATAAAGTCAGTAAATTAAATTCGTAGTTCTAACACAGCGCAGTTGAAATTTAATTTGTTTGTTCTGTGCAAACTGAATTATGAAACGCGAACTAAAACCAACACGCGTCATTGGAATCAGCTGCAGAGCTGTGTCAATGTTATCGTAGCGAATTATTCGCCGCTATGGACCGGCATAACTAGTGATTATTCAGTCGCGTGATAGACTGGGAACCGAACCTAGGAAAGAGTACGGTTATAATGATGATGAACGGATCGAACCGAGCCTAGATTTTTTTCGAAGGTTCTTAGGGGCTCCCAGTGTAGCCAAATGCGGCTGAATATCGGAATAATCAGGAAAGAAGTGAGCGACAGCAAATTGCTAGGAAACCCTAAAGTTAGACAGGTTGTAACCATGTTTTTTTTCGTTGTCCCGATTTGAAATCCAAGTCCCGTTATTCTTCCGCTCCGAAACGTGGCTTACTGGACCTAGCTACACTAGCGAACCGCCAGTACTGTCACAGTCAAATAAAAATAATATAAATCTCTGCACATAAATGTGTTTTTTATTTCGTATTTTAGTTTATAAAGGAAATGTCAAACCAGCCAGGAAGCAAAGCTCAGTTTTAATACGTAGTTACCATTGCGACCTTGTTTCGCGAGCATTGAAGACGCCATCTTCTTTTACGACGCGATTCCTGACTTAGAATATTAGCATTCTCTCATCCTCGAGGATAAACCGTTATGAAACTATTAGGATATCAGCCGGAGGGTTTTACGTAGGGAGGTACTACTCTACCATAGAAATATGCTGTAATGGTTATTAATTTTCTGAGTTCAGCCGCATATGGCTAGACTGGATGCCAACCCTATCATACGTGGGAAAAGGCTGGGATGGAATGACATTCTTTAATAATTATAGTAGGTTTGTAGGTAGAAGTGGTACAAGCACTTTTTGTTAGACAGAGAAACACGTGAACGAAGTCATCTTCTTTACATAGTACTAGCTGTGTCCTAACGGCTCTGCCCGTAGCCTATGTTACTCAGTGATAATGTAGCTTTCTAACGGCAAAACAATTTTTGAAATCGGTCCAGTATTTTTTTAAGTTTATTCGTTACATACAAAAGTCCAAAAATACAAATCTTTCCTCTTTATAATGTTAGTATAGATAAAACAAAGTCGCTCCCGCTGTCTGTACGTTATCTTTTAAACTACGCAACGGATTTTAATGCAGATTTCAGCAATAGATAGAGTGATTCAAGAGGAAGGTTTATATGCCCCACATTAGTATCTACATTGCACCCGTGCGAAGCTGGGGCTGGTCGCTATTAATTTTATATAAAAACATCTCAGCTTCAAAATACCTATATCATAGGTGTATAATAGGCAGTGATAGCCTGAGAATTGAACATTTGCCTTCAATGCAGGAGGGTCTGAGTTGTATCACGGTCCGCACCCCGACTTTTCGAACTCATTTGCGGATAAGAATTTGATTATCACTTGTGTTGTTAGGAAAACATCCTGAGACAAACAAAACACATGTGAGAACTCAAAAAAAAGTTCTGTTTGGTGTGTGTAGTCCGCCAACCCGCACCAGGTCAGAGTAGAGTTGACCGAGGTCAAAACCCTTCTCATTCTGAGAACAGGCCCGTTGCCCGCAGTGGCACAGTAATGGGTTGATGCTATGGGTGTAGTAGGACACAATCTCCCATGGGTAAAACGCACAGATTCGAAGTAAATCTCTACAGATCACTAGATGAGACAATTGATTGGATATTGTAAAGAAATAAAGATTATTTGGAACCTAATCTTGTTATAAACGTCAGTAATTTGGATACAAAAATATTAACCGAAGACAAAAAGACAATTTTCGTGAGATCTTCATGAACCCAATCTGTTGAACACACCAGTATAAAGACATAGAGCTCATAAACGTATATTGCATAAACTTATTTCAGCTCAAAGTGGCGCGTCTAATCTTAAATCTTAACGAGAATATTATCTGCTGCATTTGCTCGCATACAACAGATAATGGACTTTATAATACTTTACATTTTGTATTTATATTATATTAGTTTCTGGTTGATTATTTTGATACAACGCGAATCGTATGATCTGCGAAGTTAAGCTGCGCTCGCCGCGATCAGTTCGTGGATGGGTGACTGGTGACTATCCCTACCCCGTTCCTAAACTCATATTTTTTTATTCGTTACTTTTCCGTCGTGTGGTTTATACACCCGCTCGGTTACCCGCTTCCGCGTTCACTCGCACCCCACCTACACAAGAGCGCGTATGTTAATGCCCTCAACTCGTTACCATCAACATAATTTCAATTCAGCCAACATTGGAACCAGTATTTGCGCCAACACGACGGATTGCGCAAATAGCCACGAACAAGTTGCTCGAGTAATTGTATGCGCATACGTTTATAAGAGGGGGCTTTTTAAATTTGTTGAGACAGATGAGACGAATGTATTAAGCGTGTCAGAAGAAGGGTCTGTATTATGGTGATTTGAGTTTATTTACAGATTTTGTGAGACACGCTATTTAGGATGCTGAATATCGAGAAAACTGGCCTACACCGGATCTGATCGTGCTTAGAGGAGAAGAAACAATCTTTGAATAAAGACCTAAAAGCATAGAGAAGTCTAGTAGTGGTATATTATAGGTAGATTTGATTGATTAGTTAATTGAAGAACAAAATCACCCAGAAATCTTTCTTTCCTTTGAAGAAACGAGCTTTGTTTTAAGAACCTACTTCAAACAAAATCATAAAAAGAATATTACAATAGAAGCGCGAATGAAACTCAAACACACAAACTTTAAAAAATCAATGCTTTCCAAATTCGAATAAAAGAAAATGGCAAGTCCCGCCAAGTCGGCCGGCAGACACAAAAATGCGCTTGGCCAACGACCAAGTTGCTCGATATTGATACGACAACTTTGCAATGCAGTTCGATAGCCCCTCTTTAGTAAGATAGCCATGCGATTGCAGGATATTTGGATAAAGGGAGAAAATGTTGGAACATTTTTTTTGACAGGATTTAGTTATATAAACCCACTAAAGGTGGTCTTCAAGCTGTTTTGAGTTGTGATCTACTACTACTGAAAGCGTTATTCGAATTATAAATCTAGATTGAACCAAATGATAATTAAAACATGATGACAATAAAAAACAACAACTCCTTCAAGTACCCAAAACACGAATACTATCTACGCCTCGTAATACTGTCGGCAGTTGGTCGATAAGGATCGCTAACGACCGAACCCGCAACTACCAGTAACTACGCGTTATTGTTATATTCGCTAATGAGGGGCCCGTCATTATGGGCACCCGTAGTGATGGTGATAAATGAGACTGGATTAATTAGTAGTGTTGGGGATCAACGGGAGGTATTTATGAGGTATAATACAGTTTTGTATGACACGTTAGTTTTTGTAATGAAATAGGACGCAGTGATTATAGGTACTGGTGCACTCGTACGGCAAGCTGAAGAAACAATACTTGAAACGTGAAAAGCTGAACTAAAATGCAGAAAATGTTTGACCGTAAAATAGAAGCTGGTTAAAATTCTTTGAATCGGAAAACATGCGATCTCCAATTTACCTAATAAGTTTTGTATTTTTTTTAATCTGGTTTTTATAAATCGTCCTAAAAAGTATCGCTTAGCTGAGCAAGATAAGGCCAAATTCGAAAGGTCACTATATGCTGTTGCGGAATTTCTGTGACCACCCTCCAGCTCCATCATCAGATCAGTTTAATGGTATTTTCACCAGAACTACATAATATTATCTACTCAAAACTTCAGCTCGATTTGATAATAGTAAGTTAGGGTTAAAATTCGAGCACTTACCGCAATTTTGAAAAGGAAATATATACAAACGAAAGTTGCAAGTTAAATAAAAGTTTGTTGAATGGTTGTTACTGCGCACCCTGTATTTAGTATTCAGATTGTTCATATTCAGAGAATGAAATTAAAGTGATATTATTTCATTGTGTACACTTCATTGATTGATCGTGGATGTGTTTCGAATTCAGAGAATGAAATAAAAATGATATTATTTCAAGAAAAGTCTTTAGGCTCTATACATGGTGTTCCTACTAGCTAACAATGACTATCCGCGTAGTTTTATACAGAAGGATGTTGGTATGGAGAACTTGAGCGTGTAGTCAAGCGTTAGAACAGTCGTGTCCATGTTATTATTAAATACTCGGATGTTACAATAGGTGTAATGTACACGATATTATTTTTGATCTGGCATTCATCTTTAGCTCCGTGCCAGTTGACTACAAATTGGGTATGTTACTATATTTCGTCTTCGTCTCTAGTGTCGGCATGAGCTATATGAGTATAGTTCATGTTATAGTAAAAATATAAGCCAGTCAGTAAGGTTGGTAGCGAGGCTGCCTTCTCAGGGTGCGCCAGACTTACTTAAGCATCGTCACTCATGAAGGCTTGTAATCTTTCACAACATAACATACATAACATCACCCCTTGTATTCCCCGAAGGGTTAGGCAGAGGTGTCCCTCGTTTCGCCAGTTATGTTTAAGTCCCATGTAATAGGGGGCGAGTCTATTGCCATTAAACGGGCACAAATCCGGACCCCGGGCTACTACTGATTAATTCCTAATGGAAAAACCCAAAAACACTTTGCCCGACCCTGGGATCGAACCCAAGACCCCATGCTTAGCAGACTCGCTTGCAACCACTACACCAACAAGGCACAAACTATTAATTCACAAACTATGGTGAATTAATAAAACGTGGAAATCATCGTGTTTACATAAGCTTTTATTTAGTGTGCAACGTTCGTATCGACTACCAAACCCACCTTAGGCTAAGACTATAAGAGGCTTGATTCCAGTACGATTTCAAGCTAAGCGGAATCTTGATTTCAGGCCGAAACTGCACGGAAATCCGAGGCCGAAGCGGGGCGTGCCGACCAGGGCTTAATCAAATCAAACTACGACATTCGGCATTACGAAGTCTAAGAGACATACATATCAAACATAACAGTATTATGATAACCACCATGTTATTAATGTACGCCTCCGAGCCATTCCATTGTTGTCCCTAATATTCCCCATGTCCCCCCACCCCCTGCAGGCCTGAGATAACAATCTACCCAACTTGAAAGGAGTGCATTCAACTAAAGTCATGTACTGAGTACATTTTTGTGAGTATAATTTAATTCTACACTATGCGCTCCCTAAGGAATGCTCCATGCATGCGTTATGTATGGAAAACTTATTGTGGAAGAGAATTATTTTATGAAAGAATTTATTAATAGTAGTATTTTTATAACGTTAATGTAAACATGCATGAGTGTAAAATAAAAAAGAAAGGGGTAGGTACCTATAATTAATATTATTGATACCTGCCTCTATAGTTACTAAAGAAAAATTAAGAGATGTTGATAATTATTGTTTCAAATATTAGCTGTTTATGAAAACTGAACCTTCTTACATTGATTTGCTATGTTAAACTAGAAATACTTTTGTAATGACCACCGGATAGTGAAATTTATATAACACTGTGTATTTATTCGTAAGTGAACATTGTTCTTTTGAATACATAAAAAATCTTTAAACCGAAACCGAACCGATTTTGACCTGAGTTTTCAAAGAATCCTAGGATTTTGAACAATTTGAACCATAGAGGACAGAGCGTTGTGGTGCACATTGGGAGAGGCCTATGTCCAGCAGTGGACTGCGATAAGCTAAGTTGATTGATTGAACAATTAACACTGCCAGTCTGTATTCCAGTAAAGTTAGGTTTAATTAAACAAGAATTGAAGAGCAGGCGTTTTGAGGCCATGTTTATTGTTCGACGTTCAAAAAGCTCCAATTAATTTCTAGTCTAATTTGAAAGAATAACATCTTGATATGCTAGAAGAACATTCCTAGTCTGCTTAGTTGTCGGCAATAAGATTGACAAGCATATCATTTTGGGACCCAGTGCATAATATCAGCAAGCACATTGGGTCACCCGCGCGACGGCGCAACGAGTATTCCCAAGGAGGGTTGATGTCAGGCAGGCGGCCGGTCATAAAACAATAAGCCTAAACCTCTAACAACATGGATTTATGAAATAGGTACATGTTGTGCCGACCCCACCTAGTTTGGGATACGGGCAGGAAGAAGAAGAAAAAGAAATCTTGATTTGCTAGTCTGTGCTAAATACGTCTACGTAAAGGCCTAAGACAGGAGCTGACTTAGACACTTGAAGAAACTAAGATCAATGCATAGATACCTAAGTTAATTAATTATTAACTGAACTTAATGTTACATCGTAACTTCCAGCACTATGTCTGCCCACCTCAAACTTAGCAGTGATTAGTTTGATCTCGTAATTTGACAACAAAGGCCCGACAGACGCGCGCCGCCGCGGCAAACCGCTAACTAGTTGATGTTAAGACCTGTCACTATTAACTGTAGTTTACGCTTCATTTACTGGTGACTTGGATACGATACATCTTCGCTGTAGCTTTTAGTATAGAAAAACTTTCTGGGGAAAACACATCATTTACAGGGTGTAAATAAAATCATGTACTTCCTTCAAACCTCGTGACGTACTGCTGACATAGATTAACCCTGCACGGGACACGTTTGGATTCAATAAGAAAAAAATTAGAAGAAGTAAACATGTGTTCTTAACGTGAAGCATTTTAGCGCACTGAGTAAAATGACTGCGTGGCGAGCGATAGCCGCGCAACTTCTTGTATTTTTTTTATTGAATCCAAAAGTATCCCTTTCAGGGTTAATCTATGTCAGCAGTACATCACGAAGTTTAAAGAAATTACATGATTTCGTTTACACCCTGTATATTCGTCACAAAGAACTTCGCTTCTACGATTTTTAACACAACATAATCTTCCCGCTAAAACTCGACAAGCTCATACATTTAGTATAACGTTATTTTTGTTAATTACTAAGCTCTGAAGTCGAACCACGGAAATTGTATATTCATTATTCACGCTTGAAAGTTTTCCTACCAGAGTGCTGCTTCTGATAACATAATTTCGCGCTTTCGACGCTATTTCAGCATCGACATAATAATTAAAATGAAGTACCGAAAAAAAAATTCGAGAAAAATTTAATTACTGAATCGGTGCGGTGGCTGGTGGTAGTACCTACGTCCCCAGACGAACTCACAGAAGGAACTCTATTACTACTACATAATTACATACTATTATATCCCCAGCAAGACCACCTCAATATAAACTTTTCCAACACTTCTTTCTACAATAACTGCTGGAAGTGTGCACGTTTAACATTGACCCAAAGATGAGCGTAGATGGCGGTCGTCGACCCCACGGCAGCGGCGGCGTATCGATCTCATTCATGCGTGTCGCGGTATATGCCGCGCTCACCTGGACGTCTGAACTGAACTGGCTACTATGAGGTCCAGGGTACCATGTGACCAAGAAGTAAGGAAAGAAGGGAATGTTTTTTATTCTGAATTGTATAAATACTCTTTTGTTTTTCGCAAGCTGGTGTAGGCTTTTTTATTAAATAAAGAATAAAGATAGGATAGAAGAACGATAGGTACGGTATACCCTCTTATTACAAAAGATGGTCTAAATAACTCACTTTATGTAGACAAAATTCGTGATAAACATTCCATATCTCCACGTTGTTCTGTGTACGTTCCCTATCTATGTTCTAGGTACCAAATCGGTAACACATTTCTACAATCAAGGATGAAATTAGATCAAAGTTTTCCGCTGCAAATTCAACATAAACCATATTCTTACCGTAACAAAAACATTACTAAAATTCGAGCCTCAAGAAAACATTCGAGCTAAAATTGAATGAAAACGTTAAGGGAATGAGCTCGCGACAGCCTTCGAGCTTCGAGCCCGGGCGAGGCGCCCCGGGACTTGACGTACAGCCACTGAATACGAGAGACAGAAGACCTTCTCCTTATCACGCGCAATAAGGAACCCGGGCATAAATAGTGGCGCCGTTAAAGATACGACAGAAATTTAGATTACTACAATAGCAAAAATATGTGTGATGCAAATCGTCAAACTGCGATCACTCTCTGCGATCATCTGCTTGCTGATTGGTGGATCAGTCCGGAATATGAGTAACTGCGGTATTTTTTTCAAGCTCATTGCAGGTCTGTAAATTTGCCAGACTGATAATATCAACATGATGATAAGCAATGAACGCGATATGTCTTGCGAAGACTTGCGAACCCAAATATTATGATGAGCATCATATCAACAGTATTCTGGTATACGCGACAGTCGCAGATTGTATTGTGTTTGCTTTATTTTTATTTCGTTCAGTGTCTATGCGTCCGTGAACTTATTCTCGCACATTGTAAAGAGTTGACCTTCTGGCTTCTATTTTCAGTCTAACACGGAGTAGCTACAGCTGATTGGAAAAATATTTCATTCCCCTCATCTCATACCCGACGCGTAATAAACAGGATATTTTAATAGGATATCGGATCTGATGCAATGTATCGATCTTTGGTGATTTGGCTTTGATATTCTTTTAAATACGTATTCATTATTATGACTAGTATTAATTAGTATTGTTTTGATAGTGTTCTACCGAAAATTAAACTTTAGTAATTAGTTGAAGCATTTCATGGACCTAAATTGTTCTGGTTCATTTTTTTTTCTTTTATCTTATAATATCAGATTTTTTTTTCACTCGTTGCTTCCTACTTATCCAACAAGACACCAGTTGTAGTATAAGTGTAATATTCCAAACTGAATTAGTGACTTAATCCGTTCTTTACTACCCATTTTTAATACTAACAAAATACGTATCAGTCTGATATTTAAGTTGTCTAATACACTGAAAACCGATCGTTCATGTGTACGACAAGCGTGTAAAGTACCCGCTGAAAGTTTCAGCGATCTCCGAGCACCTGCGCTGAAAACGCTTCTATACCAAAGAACGTAACATATCTGTTCCACCTTCGTTCAATTTCCAACCTTATGTAAAAGCTGGTATAGTTTAAAGTCTGTTGTAACTGTAGGACTAATGGGTGTTTTATGTGAAACAATTCAATATATTTAAGTGTAAGAAGGGGTTTGATAATGATATTTCCTGGCCTTATATTTACGAGGGTCGAGGTGGCTCGGCCCATACAAAGCATATTTTGATAATAGTTATTATAAACAAGGCTGTGATTATGTTGGATAACCATACTTTACCAGGAAATATAATGTTTTGAGTGGTATTTTGAAATTCCCCTTCGTTGCCGGGCAAGCGAGTCGTATGAGCCGATGAAGCTGGAACCATAACTGTGGCCGAAAAATGGCAATAGGCTCGCCACTTGGCTTAATACCAGAGATGAAACGTGGGTGTACAGACTCCTGTAATAAAAGAACTGTGACAGGCGTGAGTAAATGTATGTATGTATGCCTTTTCTCATCTAATGGAAGACATTCGACGAGTTGACACATTTTTTGAAAAAAATATGTATTATTTTAATGAAAAAATAATTAAATGTTAATGTTTGTTATTGTATAAGAGCTGCGTTACAATTTTGGTGTACAATAAAGTATATTCTATTCTATTCTATTCTAAACTTTTTAACAACAAAAAAACCGACTTCAAATGGTCTATCTCCGAAGTTCTTATCAGATCTTCACCAAATTGAAATGGGACCACTTCGAAAGAATACTCTTTCAAAAAAGAATAATCATTAAAATCGGTTCACAATTAGCAAAGATATCGAGGAACAAACATACAAAAAAAAACATACAGTTGAATTGAGAACCTCCTCCTTTTTTGGAAGTCGGTTAATTATAAAACCCTGCACAAATATTGTTATAATATTGGTAGTTTCTAGAAATAATAAGAAGGTAAAGGACTATGGGTACACCTAATAGCTCGAAGAAAGTAACCTAGATGATAACTAAGAAGATACCAGTGTAGAATCATAATAATCTTTAGTTACAAACTTATAATAAATATAAAATATATTATGTATTTACTGTAGCAAGTTTTTAACCGTTGTTAAAGAACCAATCTCCTTTTTAGGTTAAACTTGAATACAATAGATTCCAAACACTTCCTGTTCAACTTAAATACATCGAATTCCAACCAGTTTGCAGAACCAAAAATAATATAAACTACACTCCATCAAAGTTCCCTACAAGTTTTCAAATCTATCTTCGTAATAAATAAAACTATTTTGTTGTAACCACGTTACACCATCACGATAGGATCGCGTGTGTGCACGAACTTATAAATCAGTCAGACGACGTGTCCGTCATGACGACTAATACCGACACGTAGTCGAACATAGCCGAATGTATGACGTAGTTAATACCATTTATTCAAAGGATTACGCAGAAAAAAATTTCATCGACATTTTTGTGTTAAGAGGGTAACTTGGGGATTATTGGACCACCTGCCTTAATGTTTCCTGATTTCAAAATTGGAATATATGATTTTTTTTTTCATTTTGTAAGAAAGTCTGTTAACTTAATATACCTAAGTAAGAACTTTTTGCGATCACTTTTTATTAAACGAATTCGAGCTTACTTCACTGTACCTTAATTTCAGATACCCTTTTTACTCGGTGCCGCAAGCGCTGCCAATGTTATCTGATGGCACTATACAGACGATTTTTGCATTTTACAGATTTTTCTTTAGAAAATTCTTGATTAAAACACGAAATGAAACCTTTATCTTACGTTCTTTTTTCGTAGTTTATACACAGATGTGAATATTTTGAAAGAAAATAAAAGTACATATATCAATATTTTACTAATTCCATCCGGCTGGTTTTTATTACCGTCCACGGTTCACGGTTCGTTTAGACAGGCCATTCGTCAATAGAA
Organism: Amphipyra berbera; assembly: GCA_910594945.2. Classification (NCBI taxonomy): domain Eukaryota; kingdom Metazoa; phylum Arthropoda; class Insecta; order Lepidoptera; family Noctuidae; genus Amphipyra; species Amphipyra berbera. The sequence continues at coordinate 311,504 of OU343142.1, read as the reverse complement.
ACACAAACGTATGATCAATACGCCGCGGAATTGCGCGTCCAATTTATAAAAATGTTTGCCGAGTCCGCTACACAAACATAAATCTATTAACGGAACAATTCTATCGCGAACGATATTTATACCAAAAATGAATAAATAGATGAACGGCGAAATTGGTGCCTTTTGTTTTGGGTAAAAGTTATATTGAAGCCTAGATTAATTTATGGCCGGCACAACTTTTCTCTTTGAGAAACACTTTATGCCCTTCTAGTCACAAAATAGTTTATAAATTCGTTAACTCGTAATTATAATCATTGTTAACAGAAAGAGCCAAGTATAAAATTAATAAATACCTGTTTCAGGACTCTGTCCGAGGGAGTGAAGATCCTGCTGAGAGCGACGTCGTTGTCTATACTCCTGGCGGTAGTCAGGCCATCGCCCGTACTGGGCTGGTGCATTCAAGTACTCCTGGGAAGAGAATCTCGACGCCCGCGGAGGAGAGCACCCCATCTGGCTGTAGTAATCATGTCTGAAGACAACATCTGGATGGTTGATTCCACCCGGCACGATCTGGCTTCCAAAATGACTTCGATGACCCAAATATTCAGGTTTCATTGGAGCATCAGTCAGTTCATGTCCATGAATGGACGTGGATCTTTGCGGGCCATAATCTCTCAGTCTGTTGGAGAAGTCAAGTCCCATTCGATGAGGAGAGTAATCAAGGCCGCGAGGTCCCATCTCGAAGTGGCCGGCGTGATGAGGTCGGCTATTCCGGTAAAAGTTGGGAGAGAATGGATTTTTGCTCTCCAGATTCTGTCTGGAAGCGTAACCTGTTTCGACCTTCGGTTTCTCATCTCTGACCGGCTTGTCAGGTTGTTTGTCGGTCCCGTTTTGATGTGCGTCCTTCTTCGGCGTCTCTTGTGGACGAAGTTTGGGATGGGGAATTGACTCTGTGACTTCTTGAGAAGCCCTCCGGTTGAACTCCTGAATTTTTTCAGGCACAAAACCTTGTTGCGGTGGTTGAGACATTTTTAGTTTGATTTTTTGTTTGTTTTATTATAATAAATACATCAAAACGTACACTCACTAACACTGGATATTAAAATGTTCTACACAAATAGTGGATATATAAAAAGTCGTGAATACACAGAGTTATATATTTGAGTATATATATTTTTAAAAACTGACGTCTCGTTTATATTAATTGTGCAATAATTTTATAGGAAAACATTCACAACCAAATACACAAGCTTAAAGAAGAAAATGATGGTTAAGATCTCACTCAATTCACTGACTTTTATCCAAAAAAATTGGCATAATGAGTGATGACTGCAACAAAAACTTCATAGTAGGAAGTAAACTAAATAAAAAAAAAGAAAAGCTATGTAAAAAAGAAATTGCTAATGAACTGAAACACCTCATGTTTAATGAGAAGGCTCACAGCTCTCTAAATAATTCACCCGCATATATTACCGGATATTCTAAGCTAAGGGGTTGGAATACATATAAATATACGACAACAGTAACATGCCTTCTAATTATTCTGAACCTAACTGCCTTAATGAAATTTGTTTGGGTATCCTCCGAATACTAGTTATAGGGCTTGAGAGAACTATTAAAATCTGTATTGTTATCATTTGAGTTATTATGTAACATTTGACTGGACATTTTGTTGTAAATGCCGATGTTACAGCCAATAGTGCGTCACTTAAAAACACATCATCTGCACGATTTTGAGTGAACTGAAGATTATTAAAGTCGGTAGGCAAATCCTGGTAAAGACGCAAATATTACTTGGAAAAAGTAAAGAAGTATCCTAAATAGTTATTTTTTTAGTCAAAAACATGTGTTAGCCGCCCCACCTGATATGATGTGATTTACAAATAATAAGTAAACCAGAGCAGCTCTAAACACCTATTTCATATTTCTTATTTCAAACTAAGGCCACCTACAATCTGTACTATATTTAAGGCTAAACAGCGACGAACAATCAGAGCTCATTATCTTCAGAACATGAGCGTGCTCGAGGCGTCGCCAAGTTCGGCCATTACTCGTAATTAGAGCCCGCCCTTGGCGCTTGGCCGTACTTGGCCGACAACTTGGCCGTAAGGCTGTAACGTATTTACGTAAGTCGCTGTAGTTTTATGTGTTAAAATTGTGACGTAGTGCAGTCTTTGCTGGGTAGTTAATGAATCTCATTTTATGAGTTTCTAAGTAAGTGTTTTGTTTGATAATTTTAAATACGTACGGAAACAGTGCACCATATTTTTTATTTTGGTTTTTAATCCAAAAAAAATGTTCGTTCTAGGTCTAGAAAGTTGTTAAAAATAAGTTTAAATTACTCTTAAGGCACTGTCTAATCGAATGCCTAGATTATGAGAAAAGAAAACATTCTAGCTTATAAAGGTCTTGCCCAGATACACTTGCTAATATCTGAAATTATTAATAACTTGTGAACCTCTAAACAAGCCAACTGACAAGAAGGCATCCTCTCACCCGTCCAACTTCCCCTCCGTGCGGGCGCACCCGCGCACCTGCTCCGGCTTATTACGTGAATCACAACCGCTATTAATTGCGCAACTATCGCACAACACTCGTTGGTAGTTCAAACGTGTTGTTAACTTTAAGGATGACTCTGTTGTTAGTGTCACTGGCTCATTGTTGTTTGTGAGTGTTAACTATGACATATTGTTCGGAGTTGCTCTTTATTAGAGCAGTAATTGAACTAAAATTGTGTATGTTAAATACCATTGTGTGGTTTACTCTTTTAGTACTATATCCTTCATATTTCGCTCTCTGGATATTAATCAACCGATCCCAAAATTTTAGACAGTGTTTATGAGTAGATTAATATCAATATCCAATAAAAACCATATCTGTATTAATGTGAAAACAGAATTTATCGGCACCATGTGTAGCAACTTGAGGGAGGCCGATGTCCAGTATTGGATACAATACGCTGCTAATTTAATTTTATTTATTTAATTTAGTTAGTCAACAATTGTTGATTTGATTGATTTTATGACAGTTTGAGACAGTAAACTACACATACGAGTAATCGTCCACTGCCTAACATAGACCTTCTTATAGACTCCTTGCATCGCTATATTGCCATTTAACTATAGCACTGAAACCTAATTCTGACGCAAGTAATCAACAACACTTTCCAACCGAACGACAATAAAAACCGTGTATACAACTGTACAACCCACTCAACCTCAATCAAATGCAACCGCAAACACGATAGCTACTTGCAGCGAGATACATGCAGAAGCTCCACTTTACAGAATGCGCGGTGGCAAATGCAGACACCCGTCGATGCCTGACCGGAACGAAAATATCGCAACAAATTGTGTCTAGCCATTCGAGACAGATTTAGTTCTACCACAATTTTTTTAATGTAAATCATGCTAAAATTCAACTAAACGCCACGCATTACAATTATTACTACTAGTGTTGACACTACACAGAGTATTTTGACAGGTGCCAAATCCGACTGATTAGATTGCGAGCATAAAGTTAATTGTATTTAAGGCCAATTTTCAATTGTCAGATAACTTTTGTCTGAGGAATAAATATGGCGGTTTGACATATTTTCTATACAAAATCTGTCAAACCGTCATATTTATTCCTCCGGTAAAAGTTATCTGACGATTGAAAAATTGGACCCTAGTTAACTTTATGATTGCGACAACTGTAGGTAGTACTTAATGCTGCTGTTATTATATTTTGGCTTGCAAATTATAATAAGACGGTCATCTTGTGGTGAGGTGCACGGATTTAAGTGAGGTAACGTGTAGGAATGTTCTCATTGTTATTTTGCTTTTCTCCCTTAGACCCTTTGTGATAATTTATGTTGAAACTATTTACCACACATGGACCTTCTGAACATTTACACTTTTTGACGGCACGCACTAACTCTCGATATCGACAGCTGGCGTCGATCCAGCTGCCTATCGATATTAATATCGATCGGAAGTTATTTCCGAACCCCTGACCTAGTCGACGGATAGTTCCAATCAGAAATTAAGTAAGAATATTTATCTACTATTCCTAGTTAAGTTACAGTGAAATTGGGTTTATGTAAGTAAGTGGTACCCAGTTTAGAATAGAACACTTATAGAAGCTAATAAACGGTTTGACTAGGTAAATTGGAACAAAAGATCTGACTTAATCGAAAGTACTTCACGGAATATATCGCGTATCTTTTATTTTTCTTATAACATACGTGCGTGCAGCGTGCACACGTGCAATGTATGTACATTGGACGTATGGATTCAACACGTAGATGAATAAAATAAATAAACAAAACACTATTTCATAAAGTAGATACACTGATGACACTGTGAAAATCATAATTTCTTTAAGTTTCAGAAGCTGGATGGCAGTTTCATATAAAACCAAAAATTCGTCGTATCTCGACTGAAAGAACTTGTTAGCTTACTAATGAGCACACGAACAGTTTCTTTAACTACAGCGGAGCTTGGCAAGCAGCCGGGAAGTACAAGGAGGAAAAATTACTCCTTTAATTAAAGACTCTTATCTTAGAACGACACAAGAATATCGGTGTTAAAGTAACCTGTTATAATACATAACACACCATTGAGCTTTTATTCCACGAAGCGTAAGACAGAATGGTGATAACGGTATTAAGCATCTCATAGCTCCAGGGCGAGCTTGATGCCGAAGTCCCGGCAAGATTCGAAACAGCATTACTTACTGAGAATTTTATAAACGCTCACAAATTATGAAGAGACCAATTAAGCACGATACAAACTATACACGCGCCTTACGGACGTAGCTGCCGGACGTAACGAATGATGTATCTGATCGGTGTTATTTCAGCTACACATTCTTCACGTGCAAACTATCGGTGATTAGTTGCTAAAGTGACCTTAAGACCGTGCTCGGAGGCCCGACGCAGATCTGGTTGGGTCGTACGGAGACGTGCATAATACTAATTCGCGATCGTCAGTCGTTTCCATAAGCCGCGACCGATAGTCTGTTTCGAGCTTCAGGTAAGTAGTCGCAATATACAACGTGTTACAAAAATACCCCTAAAGCCGAAAGGGGGTTAAAAGGTCCCTTGTAAAGAGTCTATTGGCAATATTTGAAAACAGTAGTATGACCCAGAAAGAAAAAAGAATTTGGATAAAACATAAAATAATCATCATTGAAACGCAACCCTGAAAACGTAAAACTAAAGAGTAGACTACCCAGAAAGTTATTTACATTCTTACCCAATTTCCCCTGAGAGGTAAATGACAACAACCATAAAAGACTACTTGATTATTTCCAATTTTCATGGGGAATTATGTAACACGTTATAGAATAACCAAGGGTTATAATTAGTAAGTACATTCATACAAATACCTAATAACACAAATGAACAGACCTACTCATAAATAATCATAGCTGGCTAATCAAACTCGGTGTTCCACTTTACCCCTTGAGTGACGACGAAAAGGCCGTGGCCGTGATGTCATCGATCAAAACGCAGCTGATTGGTCGGCTAGCAGCCGTCCGTAATACAATTTATTACGTCCCGCAAAATAGTGTTAACAAGTCATGGTGGCCCAGGTTGGGTTCCAAACCTGACATGGTACTAAAGTAACTTTTTCTTTACATGTAAATAGGTTGAAATCGCCAACCTGCGGCGAACAGCCGTGGTGATCAATGCTCGTTCCTTATCTATATGAGAAGTAGCTTTTGCCCACCAGTGGGACAATTACAGACTAGTGTTATTTAATAGTGTCAATGTTCAATTTGCTAAGCCTCGATATTTATGGTTAAAGTTAATGTTGTGTTATTTTCAATAGACATTATATTCTGCGGTGACAGGTTATTAAACATATTATAATTAATTATAAACATAAATTATGATCACAGCAGGATTAAAGCTGCAATTAGTGCTAAAACAATATTTGAAACCACGTTGAATTTAATATGAATATTGAGGATTAAAGTGGACAAATCTATTATAATAATACCAGTCACTATTATGACGGGTAATCAAAACAACTGTACTACAAGTGCAGAGGGTTGTATCAGAACCTCCACTCCTTACGATTGTTATCGGTAGCTGGTAACACTGGACAATGTTGACAAAGTAGGGTAACCGTCAAGATGAATCAACGTACCAGAAGTTACAAAAACAGTGGTCATTCGACGGAGCAGAGGATTCTATGTCGAACAGCCGAAGAAGTCTGAACTTTTATATCTGATTAGTTTGTCCTTATTTTCTGAGCTTGTGTAAATTGTGTAAATTATTATATTGTGAACTGGCTTCTGTAACTAACCACTAACCCAAATATAAGTACTCTCAGTGGTGGAGAGTCTATGTTGGTTTTATTTACTTTATTTACCATGCTCCCAATCCTGACATACCAATATTAGCTATAACTGTAATGATAGATGCACCCCTACAAGATTCTGTTGTATGTATTTTACACGATATGGGTAATGGATGCGTCAGGCGCACCCTGGGCAGACCGCCCCGCTGCCAACCCTCGTAGTCTGACTAATCTTTTCACCACGGCAAGAGTTATTCTCAAATAGCTCGTGCTGAAACGACAGAAAAAGACTAGTAGTTACAGTAATAACTATTGCTATAATAGACTTTTACGACAGATCCGCCAGTGATTCGGACTAAGGTACGAGTGTAATGGTCCGCAGTACCTAAACATTTATGTTTATAAGTGCCATTTTGGCTGCCTCGTTGATCTAGTGGTGGCAAACGCGACTGCTGATCGTGAGGTCCTGGCTTAGATCCCGAGGTTGGGCAAAGTGATATTGGTTTTTCTCTGTGTGGAATTTCTCAGTAGCAGCCCGGAGTTCGGATTTGAGCCCGATTGATGGCAATAGGCTCGCTCCCTATTACATGTGACTTAAACATAACGGCGAAATGAGGGTGTTACTATACACCTCTGCCCAACCCTTCGGGGAATACAGGCGTGATGTTATGTTATGTTATTATGCACAACTTTTCCTATACCACACAAATGCACAAGCAATGCTTACAAACTTTAGTTTTAGGTAACTAAATATATTCATAGCTTACTGGTTTTCATTAGTCCTCTGCTAATAATAAAAAGCTATGTGATCTCGTAAATATTCGTCCTTCAACTATAAACAGACCACCCCATTCCGTAGTTCTCATAAAAGGTCAGCGGGGAATTACATGGCGGGGATGTGCAGTCGCATATCCTGAATACTAATAAGCGACAAAAACCCAAACGGAGAATGCTTTGAACTGCCAATTGTGATGTGGCCCTTTGCACTACTGTATATTGGTTATCCTCTCAAGCATATCCAGCTTAAGGCCGATTTTTCAATCGTTAGGTAGCTTTTATCTGAGGAATACGTTTGAGGTTCTGACAGATTTTTTTATACATAAGCTGTCAAAACTGTATAAACTAAACTAAGTCGGAAAAAAACATCGGAATAGGATTGGTATAGCTTAATTGTGTACAATCAATAATACCAATAGTGATAATTATGTGGATGTCTTCCACAACTGCTGTTTGCTGCAGTTTGTAAACGATACAAAGATGTTTTTGCATTAAAACAGTAGGTACCATTATAGACTGCATGGGCTGATTATTTTATACTAAAGTAGATATTTTAACTTCTCTCTTACTGTTAACACATATTTTAACTTCTCTCTTACTGTTAACACATATTTTAACTTCTCTCTTACTGTTAACACATATTTTCGCAGCAAAACATTCTAACATAATATATTTTTTCTCAGAAAATTAAGCAAATCTCTTTGAATAGCAGTACATTTGAGCGCTTCTAACACACAATGATGTTCAGATTCACGGCATACGTCAGTCCAAACAAAATACAAATGGCGTCGTTATGTGAGCTTTCTGACATAATAACACTCTAATGTGAGGCTTTAGAGTATTTTGGAGTTTCCTACAGCTTCCTGAATAATTTCACTGATTATATTGCACCTATAGTAGGTACAGATATACAAAATGTAACAGAATTAAATATAAACCAGAAAGTAGTATGTTTAGAATTGACTACTTTATCAATTACAGAAATTTTCAAATCGTGTATTTTTTTTCAAATTATACAGCTAATCGAGATAAACAAAATTAAGACTTCTGTCAAGGCAGTTAGACTGAATTTTAAATGCAGTTAGCACGGCATTAAGGAATACCTACTAATTTCTTAAAAAGATTTGTGTTGTTTTGAAATTGATATTCTAATTGGGATAACATTGGTTACTGGCTAGTTCTGTTACCTACACATCTCAATTGATATTCTAATTGGGATAACATTGGTTACTGGCTAGTTCTGTTATCTACACATCTCAATTGATATTCTAATTGGGATAACATTGGTTACTGGCTAGTTCTGTTATCTACACGTCTCAATTGATATTCTAATTGGGATAACATTGGTTACTGGCTAGTTCTGTTATCTACACGTCTCAATTGATATTCTAATTGGGATAACATTGGTTACTGGCTAGTTCTGTTACCTACACATCTCAATTGATATTCTAATTGGGATAACATTGGTTACTGGCTAGTTCTGTTATCTACACATCTCAATTGATATTCTAATTGGGATAACATTGGTTACTGGCTAGTTCTGTTATCTACACGTCTCAATTGATATTCTAATTGGGATAACATTGGTTACTGGCTAGTTCTGTTACCTACACATCTCAATTGATATTCTAATTGGGATAACATTGGTTACTGGCTAGTTCTGTTATCTACACGTCTCAATTGATATTCTAATTGGGATAACATTGGTTACTGGCTAGTTCTGTTACCTACACATCTCAATTGATATTCTAATTGGGATAACATTGGTTACTGGCTAGTTCTGTTATCTACACGTCTCAATTGATATTCTAATTGGGATAACATTGGTTACTGGCTAGTTCTGTTATCTACACATCTCAATTGATATTCTAATTGGGATAACATTGGTTACTGGCTAGTTCTGTTATCTACACATCTCAATTGATATTCTAATTGGGATAACATTGGTTACTGGCTAGTTCTGTTATCTACACATCTCAATTCTGGATATTTTGTAAAAACTGCAATTTCTTGAAATCCACTGACTTTCGGCTAGAGTATATGGAATGCTAATTTGTTGCATATGACACACACCTTAAAGGGAATACGTCGAATTCGAGTTCACCCTGTATAATTAAGATCTAACGCATAATAGGTACTTAGTTGAACCTCACACAAGCCTACATGTCGTTCTCAAGTCCGAGCCAGGCAAACACGTAAAAATATTTACTAATCTCATACAACTCGAAGTAATGTCTTATCGATGTAACCATCTCAAGAGGCGTTTGTTTCACCAAAATACTTAGGTATCGTTAACAAAATCAATTACTTTGCCACAACACGGAGGGTTGCGAGGGCTCGTGAGGAGCGCATTAGGCGGCGACGGGAGGCGCGCAGATGCTGACAATAGCTATGAACGATCTGAATCCGGTATTATGAAGTTTGTTCACGCCAAAGACATTGTGGAGGCAGCCTTTTATTTCCTTGAAGATTAGATTATCCGATACAACATCAATATTTATATATGGGGCATCATACTACAAAATCAGACTTGCATTAGAGCTACGAAGATCATACTGGGAACTTGTTTTTATATATAAGGTGTAAAAATACCCTTAACGAAGCCGAGAGCCACGTATTCTTCCCATCATTACGAAGAGTTTTTGGTAAACTGACTGGTTATGGAGATATTGAAGGTCAAAGTATTTATGTACGTTTTTCACGAAAACTAACTTTAAATGTTATTACTAAACATTCTTCTAAAAAAACACTATCAACATTTTTGAAATGTAGGCACAGTCGGCTGTGCGTGCATTTCCATTGCGCGCTACAATTAAAAGCTGTTTTTTAATACCAAAAATAAAAGTCGTTTCCCTGCAATTATTTTTGCTGTATATTACTTAATTTTATGTACAGTATGCGTAGACTTCGACTTCGTTAAGGCTATTTTTACACTCAGTATATATATTTTGTTCCAACTACATGCACAGCGACTTACTTGCGCAGACAGCTTGTGCAAAATTTTGTGCAATCGGTACAGTCAGCAACAAAAGTATGTTAACACTTCAGTTTTTTAAATCATAACTGAACACAATAATATTCAAATTTAATCGGAACACATGTAACAATAAAATAACACAAACTCTTGACTACTACATGAAATGCTGAAAAACAGTGTAACGAATAATTTTGGGTCAATTTAGATGTTATGTAAAAATAACAGTGTTAAGCAACTTTCGTTGCTGACCGTACTACACGGTATACTGTTTTGCCGTCTTAACTTACATGCTTACTTGTAGAGTACAAATTATAAATTGTGCAATTAAGTCGGAGTTGGTAGCCGGACCTTAAGTGAAAGAGTCTGCTTAGATCTTTCTAATCATCTCACAACTATTGTTTTTCTTGCAAATCCGATGCAAAGCTAAGAAAATGCTTGAAGTTAGAGCTAAATCTATTCTGTTATACTGCCAATAGTAGCCGTTACTATGATATACTATGAGCTATCGGTGAACGCGTATCTGGAATGATTTAAGGGCAATTCAGCAACTACATGCATTGATTCCGCACCTCGAACAAAGCGTTTTAATCTCCACACGTGTCTACATAGACTAGTATAAGTTATTATTAAAACATGTATGAATGTATTTATTAACACACATGACGTGTGTGTAGGTACCTATGTATGTACATACATACATGTATGACCTGATATCGTGGTTTTACGAGAATTTATTCCCGTCAGTATGACGCGGTGCCATAAAGACGGTCTGGTGGTCAATTAAGTATTTGATGCAAATATTTTGCAAGTGTAATGATTGACGGGCTCCGTTCGCTAGCAAGAATGTATCTACAATGATTGGAATATAAAAGAACCAGAGAAGCTATAATATGATTTATGACTAGTGTTGCCAGTTGTCCCGATTTGCGCGGGACGTCCTGATTTTCAGCGGTCTGGTGACACGTCCCGATTCACCCTTGATCGGGACGTCGAAGGTACCGATTTTCACCAACCTCTTTAGTCTGTACTTTATTCGATAATTTTAACAGGAAAAATGAATGTAGGTATGTACCTAAGCTGTTGTTACATTTTTTTTTTAACTAACTGTCCCGATTTGAAAACCAAAATCCCGGTTAGTTTAACCTTCCGTTCCGAAATTTGACACATTGGACCTGGCAACACTACTTGTAGCGGATAATGTTAAGATCACAATTCTTGTCAGTGTTATGCATTGCACATAAGGTATCAGAATACATGTTGATTTCTGTTTATTCCACTAATATAATCCCTTAATCGTCTCTACGAAACCTACCGCGTAATTTGTAAGGACCCCAATTAACAAAGAATGAATTTTACATTAAGGTAGGTGTTCACCAACATTGATTCTCTAGTTACACAACGTTCTATTAAAAAATATACCTACTAGATGTTCATGTAATCGGTTGTTTAATTCTCTGCGAATTAATGTTGATGAACAACAGCCTAAGTAATCAGACACGCTCACAAACTGATGGTACTAACGCTAAATAATGAAGATAATTTTAAACAGGACATGGATTTATATATAAATATATAGGTACACCCGGAAGAAATGTTTCGAGTCTCATCATTAAAAAGATGACAAAAGGACAATACGCTCACTCCATTACACGAGTCGTGAGCATCGTTACGACATCGAGCACCATCACGATCGCAGGCCTGTTCGTATTCTGTGCCTGTATCAGCGCGCGTTAGCTCTCGCCTCCTTCATTACGACGCGACGTATTATACTACGACACTGCCAACATGAAAGAACTGGGACAGAAGGACCAATCAGATATAGATCTACCAGGAATAGTCGCTACGGTACAAATAATTACAGTCCAAGTAATGTTGCATAAAAGGTAAACAAACATTAGATCGAAAAAAAAACAGTTTTCTTCAATAATCCATTAAACTTACACTTTCTTGCCTCACAAGTGTGTTAAATTGTAGTTTTGACTAAACAAGACATTGTAAAACCTTGAAAACTTGATAAAATTGTTGCGGTGGGCAAAGTATTATTTAGTTTTTTGACAGGCAATTCTCAGTTGCAGTCGATACGTTTCTCCCCTACCATTTTTAAACTGCAGGTGTAGTTGAGTAAACGTCTGCCTACCCCGTGTGGAATTACAATTGTGATAGTTATAAACGCCTCTAACGATTGCAGTCACATATTAATCTGTCGTAGTATTTTTGTTATACTCAATATTTGTTATATGCGCTTGTCTTTGCGTATTGTGCAATGGTCCTTCTGTACGTATCTATGTTGTATTGCTACCAAGCGCTTTTCAACAAGCCGTGACATGAATGGAACGCACCCTCCGATGTGTATTTAAAAAGTGTAAATAAAATGTCAGCGATTTTGCCCCGATACCTTTTCAAAAAATAACCGGTGTCGAATGTTGTTTTTTTAATTATATGAACTAAATATTTAAGATGTATTTAAAGGAGTCTAAAGTATTTTCTCTTTTTAACTGTGTAGGATAGGTAGCTATATTGATGATAATTATTGATGATAAGAATTTAAGTAATTTAAGAAGCTCACGGTGCTATATTAGTTTACGATGTGTCAGAACCAAAGTCCCTAGCAAAACTGAATGAGTGGGTCGAGGAACTTCAAGTATACTCCACCAAGAAGAACATAGTCTGCTTAGTTGTCGGCAATAAGATTGAGAACCATAACCATTTTAGGACCCAGTGCATAATATCAGCACGCACATTGTACATCTCTATTTTTATAGTTATGTTTCTTGTTTGTTTTGTGTACAATAAAGAGTATTGTATTGTATTGGGTCATCCGCGCGACGGCGCAACGAGTATTCCCAAGGAGGGTTGATGTCAGGCAGGCGGCCGGTCATAAAACAATAAGCCAAAACCTCTAACAACATGGATTTATAAAATGTGTGTTGTGCCGACTACACCTAGTGTGGGATAAGGGCAGGTAGAAGAAGATAAGAATTTAAGTATTAAATATGCAAAACGTCGTCATTATTTTTGATTACTAATTTATCGAAAATAAGTCATGAATTCATAAAAAAGTGTTTGTAAAAGTTATTAACAACAAACCTATGATCCACGAAATTACCCACAAAGTCAATTGGAGGTGCTACTGTCTCGCATAGTCGAAATTACAATTTACTTGATTGCTTGAAGTAAAGGGAGGTACAGAAATGAATTGAAATGACGATCGTGTATGTGCTTCTGTCACACCAACAACAACAAAAATAAACTTATTTACATATTTACTGGCTATCCCCCAAACTCGCTAATAATCCCCACATTAGTGACGTCACAATGTAAACACGGACACGTGCGACGCGCGGACACGCCCACTGTGTGTAGCGTAGTGTGTAGTGTTGTGACACGCGTGTCATGGAGTGATTTATTGCACGACTATTTTGTCACTACAGTTTTGTATCGTAGCCAAACTAGAAGGTGTCGCGAATAGAACTCGAGCGCCAGGTGAAAGTTGTTGTATACCATTGCCCTTAGCTCGTAAAACTTGCAAAGTCGACTTGCTGCGGGTGTATCTGCAGCTTGAAAGTCGGTTACGCAAGTCAACTTGCGCTACAAAACTTGATAGTGGATTTGGCGCTCATGACTGGAGAAGGTAGCAGTATTCACCAGTGTTTGTTCTAAACCAGCTCAACGAGTCCTTAATAAAGTCTTTTTACTAAAATCTGAATTCTATGTCTTGCTGTTGCTTGAGTTACAGAGATCCGCCAATTAGCAACATTTTAAAATTAAAATCTTGAACTCCTTTGAGAATACCTGTAAGAGTTTACAATTTTCGTGTCGTCGGTTTTAATAAATATTTATTACTAACATTTTCACTGAACTGGAAAAACGTACGAATAGTATAGCTATTTACTACTGTATAAAAATGTTACATTCCAGTTAAACGCTTCTACTACCCAACCCAAGGATCTTTTACAAAATCTTTTAATACTTCTCTTAATTAAAAATGTTGGACAATGTTACAGGTAGTAATATGTGCCTTATATCGCTTTCGACTACCTACGGTAAATTAACCCAGTGACGATAAAACAATACATAGTAACATACATTTTAGTATTTACGTCATAAATCATAAAGGATTTACGATAAATGCATAAAAGACCCAAAATAACTATAAATGTTTATATATTTGTGTATACAACTTTCAGAAAATTACGTTAGGAATCAAATTCTCAAAGTACACGTTATTGCATACCGTGTGCGGTCACTGGAAACTGAATACTCGTATTATCCCTTATAAAACACGACATGTCCGATTCATACATATTTATTGACCCGCCCCGCCTGGATTCTCTCCAAGAGGCCAGACGCACGAATAGTGGTGGGATATCGTTGATAAAACGTTGTAATATAAATTATCGACACTAATGTATTATCTAGTACAAGCTATACACATTATTAACTAGGGTGTATACATACAGCCCCGCTACCAAACTTACTGATTGGCTAATCTTTTCATTACGGCATGAGCGATTTCGATGGCAGTAACATTAACATTTTTGCTAAATGCTTTTATTACAAATATCAGCTTATATCAACCCTATCTACAAGTCTGTATTAAAATTATTTCGAATTTCAAAATAATGAAGAAAATCTCGCGCGGAAAATGAAGACATCTACACTCGTTTTTTTAAAAAACATCGCAGCTAAATGGCCACTGTTTTTTACTAAATGTGTTCTCCTATAGAATTGCGATTTTATAGATGTCTACTTTTACTTTGCTGTCATCGATTTATTCTCAAATAGCTCGTGCCGATACGAGAGAATAATGTATTTTTTTCATTTATTCTGCTTAGATTAGTTAGTCACAGTGTTAAGTGTTGAAATAATAAGCAAAAAATAAATATGCATTCGAAACCAGACATTTTGCACATAAAATACTAATTGATGGTGGATTGATAGTCAATAAAACTTCAGTTTAGTAGTTTGTCTGAAATAAACGCTATAAAGTTGGAGTTTTTCACCTATTTTTCATACCATTCGTTTTATGTTTTACTGTTAATTTCTGTAAAGAACATCTGTTAGTGATCTAGATTTATGTTTTAATCTGGAATAGGTAAAGATTTATTGTTTTTTTATTCTGTTTTCTATCTGTCACCTGACTTAGTTTTCGGGAAAAACACTTATAGTAATGGACTATAAGTATTTTTTTCCGAATCCTTCATTTGCCTTTTTGTACATCAAATGGATTATATATAATACCGAGCTTTGCTATTTTTAAATTCTTTACGTAAAGCTGCTGTAGACCAATGAAGAAGCATATAACTAAAAGCAGGTGACCGAAGGTAATGGAAAAAAAGAGCTACTCGTCTCTATCGATAACTTCAACCATAATTACATTCCTAACTACATCACTAGTCTTACGAGCTCATGCGACAGGAATATCGAGTGGGCGCAATTCTTCGTCTGACTGTCGCGAGTGCTATCACTAGGATGCTTGGTTTTACCTAGATTTATAGTATAGATGGCTATGGAAGGAAAAACAATGGTGATTCTATCGTCGACTGCCGTTTTATTGTTCTTGTCAATGCTTGTTACGAATAACTTCGCTTTTGCTTCCAATTAGTGCGAAATTTCGAGAAGTTTTGCCGGCGGATAGCACCAACCTGGTTTGTAGATACTAATTTCGTGATACCATCACATAGTATTCCCGGAAAAATTTGGCACGGGTGGAATGTCGTTGACGTCTTTTAAGACCCAAGTCCAAAGAAAAAGCCTTATGCCACTAACCGGGAACAACTCCACATTCCGAGCTGATACTGGGAATTTTGTAACAGAGGCACTAAATAACATTATGTAATAATCTAACCACCGTAAACTCGACAGCTCCGCGCTTGCAACAGAACCAATAATTCGATCTAAACTCTTGTAACAATCGTTGTTATTCATAAAATCTATAAAGGTTTTTGGCTTCCTTTATGCACAGTTTGGTGGTAGGTATTCTTTATAGAAAGATTAAGAGACTGGGTTGAGTATATACAATACGATGGAACAATTTGGCAAGTGCAGTTGCCAACACAACCCGACTTGCTGACCGCCAGACAAATACACCTAGATTCGTGTGTAGATACAATACTTATACGTACTCTATTTGGTTTGGTAAACAGATACAAACTAACTTCATTATAGAGAAAAACATATTTCTAATATAAACTGGGTTTTATGATAACTCCAAGTTCGATTCAATGGATACCACCATACGTTACAGTTGTTTAGTTCGATTAAAATCATAACCATGTCATATCCTGGTTCACGTCGGGAGAGATCTATGGCCAGCAGTGGACTGTGGTAGTCAATTGAATAATGACGATACATTTTTTAACAAATTCTTAAAAAAACTTGGTCTTTCGAGTCGAGTTACGGAAACACAATTTGAAGTAAATACCAGTTTATAATAATTACGACCTCAGTTGCTTGTAAGCATATTTAAATTATTTGTATTATGAAAATACTAAACCTTTTATAAACGTAAGATAAGTTTAAGTCTGTTTCAAAGAGTAAGTCCGACATTGCAGGGAATCAAAGTGTAACAGCTGCTTATCATTTTGTGCAAAGAGAACTCGAGGAAATCCTGTTACGTAAAATATATCTTTGGGTCTCTTTGGGAATGGCTGCCTTGTAAAGAGATTGGCTTAAACGGAGTAGCAGGTTTTAACCTCAAAATGAATTTAAATTCTCCCTCGCAAAATATTGTGCTGCCTGATAAATTAGTAAAAGCTTAAAACTCTGGTCACATGAACATTGCAAACAATGCTGGTAACTGAAAAAACATCATGTTTTTATCTTGTGCTTAATTTCACGATATGGCTAACTTTACAATGATTGAAACTAGGTATGGTGATGTGTGAAAAATATGATGAGTGATGGTCTTTTAAGATTTTGACTCGTTTTTGTACAAAAACTCAGTGATAACACACTTGCAGTATCACACACACCATGTAATTCGCTGTACCTACTTAATCATGGCGAGAGCCTCGATCGATACACACATACGTATCTATATATAAGATAGGCTACAAATGGGCTAAAGACTAAGTTAATTAACGAGCAGGCGCACGGCGGAACCGCTAAGATATTGCCTCGATCTTACGCTGCGACTCACATACGTACACATTTGTCACTTGAACTACCTGTGTGTGTGAGTGTGTGTGTGTGATATTTGATACTTAACCTGTGCAGATGTGTGTGTGTGTGTCACTTCACTGATAGGTTTTTGTGGGTGTCCGTTTTGCGACATATGCAATGTTATAGTGTGTGTGTATCTTTGTGTACGTTTAATATACGTATATAGTGTTGTGTGTGTGTAAACAATATTAATGCTTGGTTAGAGGATATTTAGACTGCAATTGGTGTTTAATGTGTGTGTACTACACTACAGTACGATCGGAATTACCTGTGCTGTAATCAAGGATCTCGCAGTACACATATGTACCTATAGCAACTGTTTTCAGATAAGTAGGACTTGTTTCCGTTACAAAAGACCAACTGGCTTAACAAGGAGCAAGTTGAAATATTTGTTTAATTAAATTAGTAGGACTCTTAGTCACCCCGCGACCCCGGCCGTACGGTCAGGAGAAGGAACACCGTTGGTTTTTAGCCGGTAAGAGTCCGGCAGACCTCCCCGCCTTCCTCGGGCGAGGGACATCCATGAGGATTTTACAACGAGAAAAAAATAAGAAAAGGACTCTTAGTCACAATTCTACTGGTTTTGAATAAAATATCGAGAACGGAGCGAACTTAATAGTTAGCTTTATTGTTATTACAGAGGTAATATGGATAAATTTACAAAAAAAAATGTATGTCTGAATAAAATAATATGAGCGTTATATTTGGACACCTTTAAGAAGAAGTCGTTGTTTAGCTGAGATAGTTTAAAACTAGGTGGAAAAAGGTTGTTTTCTCAATTTGCCCCACATTTATAAATGCCTAAGATCTGCAGAATGCCTTCTAATACGAATTAAGAATAAATATAAGCAGGAGTATGGGGGACTAGTTAAAAATACATCGAATACAAATGTAACATCTTTTTTTTGTATTACCTATATTTGCAAATAAAAACATATTGTATTGTATTGTATCGACATAGGCGAACCAGGACCATTATTTATAAGCCAGTCTATTACCCCAAGCGTATTGCAAGCTACCTTAGCCCTATCCAACAAGAAAGAGGAGTATTCATCATTTAGACAATTTCTCATCAATTATAAATTAGCCTGCCTCGTTGGTCTAGTGGTGGCAAGCGCGACTGCTGATCGTGAGGTCCTGGGTTCTATCCTCAAGTTAGGCAAAGTGTTATTGGATTTTTCCGTGTGGAATGTCTCAGTAGCAGCCCGGAGTTTGTATTTGTGCCCGGTTGCTGGCAATAGGCTCGCCCCCTATTACATGGGACTTAAACATGACTGCGAAATGAGGGTGTTACTATACACCTCTGCACAATCCTTCGGGGAACACAGACGTGATGTTATGTTATATGTTCATAAACCAATATCACATAAACCAACAACAAATAAACAAACCTTCACCATCACTAACATTCACAGCCATCAGTCATCATTGATCACATTACCCAAATCGTTTGTACTGACGGTGTCTATTCTTGTCTGTGTTCAGCTTTTCAACGCATATCACTAATATTAGTTATATCGACGGACAGACAGACAGTTAACGTATATTTGTTTATATATTAAGATTATATAGTGGTGATGTTTGTTTTTCTGACGGTAGCTAAGGAATAAACCATATTATAGTTTGCGGTACGGTAGTGATTTGCCAACGCGGGTCACATCATCATCTTCCTGACCTTATCCCACACTAGGTGGGGTCGGCACAACATGTATTTCGTAAATCCATGTTGTTAGAGGTTTTGGCTTATTGTTTTATGACCGGCCGCCTGTCTGACATCAACCCACCTTGCCAACGCGGGTCTAAGGACTAGAATTAGCAAACCGTGATGAACAATGAGAAAAAAACCTCTTTTATGGCCTTGTCAATCTATATAGTACTTGAATAATTATTGAAGTACTTATAGTACTCTGTTGTAGAAAGTGTAACTTTGGAAATTAGGACCAGAGTAGAAGCCCTAGGACGGATTACGTTAAGATTTATTGATTCTTAGATAAACGGCGAGACACGCCACAATTTTTTTTTGTCTCCATAATTGGGAAAATGATGTACCTATATGAAGATATGACGGTCATGTATAAAAATACAGGGTGTAAACGAAATCATGTAATTCCTTCAAACCTCGTGATGTACTGCTGACGTAGATTATTTTTATTGAATCCAATAGTATCCCTTGCAGGGTTACTCTATGTCAGCAGTACATCACAAGATTTGAAGGAATTACATGATTTCGTTTACACCCTGTATAAAGCATTTTTCAATTGTTATGTAGGTATTTATGTAAATATAATAAAACTTAATGTATTGTTTATTTCGCCGACGGTAACTCAACATCCACTCAGTCGAATGTTTCCGTAGGCCATAGAGTTAGTAAATTGCATCGCTTGCTTTTCTTTATCGGAGCAAAGGAGGAAAGTAGGTAACTGTTCTACTGTTTATGATGATAGCGAGCGATTCGCGACGAAGAATTACCCGTTCTTCTTCGTGAATAGCTGTCTTATGTATTCTTGGAAGCAAAATAATATTTCGCGTGCATTGTATAAATATTTATATCTTGTATAAAAGCATAAACGGTTGCATTCCTATCGTACATCTTATGTAGAGAAAATTATACCTACCCTACTTATACTCTAATATTAATGAGTCCTAAAATGTCAGTAATTAATCAACTTAACTTTTCATAGTGAGGAAATCCTCATGGATACTATCCACCCTGCAGAAGGCGAAGGGCTAAGCCGGACACCAAGATGTACCTCCAACGACCTATTACATTGTACTGCTGCTCTGCAGGGACCAAAACTGAGTAAGAAAATTTATTCATCTATTCTAAGTGAATGTTCCGATTAATTGATTGGCATTGATTTACATAAAACCAACATCGAACAGCTCTAATAGCACTTCCAAAGCCATTGAGTGAAGCGCCATTAATACCTGCTTACAATAGAACTGCAATTACTCTAATTAATCGGTAATCAGTCGGAACAGATTAGTTATCTACCAACTGTCGATGGTATTACAGATAATTAGTTACGTTTATAATTATGACATGAACCCACTATCAAACTGACTCTAATTGTGATTTGTAATTGTAATAGTCTTGTTGGTGTAGTGGTTGCAATCTCGGTTGTCGAGTACGAGGTCCTGGATTCGATACCCACATTAGGCGAAGCGTTACATGAGTTTTCTATTATGGAATTTTCAAAAGAACGATACGATACGTGGTTAAGAACAAGAGAAATATTCTTCCAGTTTGCCACAGCAGACGACTGAGGATGACGATTAATTATGCATTCTGGTTTTCTGGAGTCTAA
This sequence comes from Amphipyra berbera, assembly GCA_910594945.2. Classification (NCBI taxonomy): domain Eukaryota; kingdom Metazoa; phylum Arthropoda; class Insecta; order Lepidoptera; family Noctuidae; genus Amphipyra; species Amphipyra berbera. The sequence continues at coordinate 291,006 of OU343142.1, read as the reverse complement.
AGCCAGTATAATCTCCAGAGTCTAGACCAAAAATCTGGAAGTCTATCACCTTGTCACAGCAGTGAGATCATACGGAATACTTCTTCTTTTTGATCGTCTCTGGTGTCGGCACAAGCCAAAATAGCTCATGAGGAATACGAGAACAGCTCATGCCGCGGTGAAAGGATTACCGTGTCCGCAAGGTTGATAGAGAGGCTGACTGCCTACAGTTTACCAAACGTTCTTGACTATCGTCCCTCGTAGAGGCTATCATACGAACTAACAGTAGCAGATTACTAGCCAACCACCTACTCACACAGTCCTTCCTTATCCTGACTCACACACAAAATAAGCAGTTAACCTCAACTCAAAGGAAGAATCTAAGTCCTCCTCTCTAAAACTCATCAAACTTATAATGTAACAGTGCTCGTTCCCACATATACATAGCCACCGTCGAGAAGGGCTGCTTTGCCCGCTGCGTGCTCGCGGAGCCACCGGCGGGATTAGCATGCTCCCGCCGCGGTCTCAAAGGAAACTATTATTAAGTTTCTCGTCAAGATATAGGGATGGTGACGTCATTTGCATCGTGTAAATAAAATGTTGTCCGCGCTATGTTGTATGGAGATGCGGGTCTTCCATATTTAGTACTCATCATCCTAGTCTTTCTCCAACTATATTGGGGGCGGCTTCCAAACTAACCAGATGCGGTCGAATGTCAGTATTTTGCGTAAGCCAACTGCTGCCAATTTCTAAGAAAAACCGATATTTTAAGGTTAGTTTAGTCGTCAGACTATCGGGCTTCTAATTGTTTGCATGGGTATTCATATCTTGACATCCGGGACCGACGGGTTATATTCTAAACGTGACAGTTTTTGCATAATAAATGTAAGTAATACTGATCCGATCTGAAAACAGCCGCCGCAGTAATAGACTGCGTGCGTGCGTATGAGATAGAGATCTTTCTTGATCTCAAACAGCATTAATACCTATATCTGATAATTTTATTGTTTCCTTTTAAAGCTCTGTTTTGCAATGACTGCTTAACATTCGAATAAACATGTGAAAAGCTATTCTAATTTCAAAACGCAACATAATTGGAAAACCGGGTCCTAATATGGTATCTGTGCGATTTGCCTTCCTATGATATACGTTGTATCTTTATGTGTATGGTGTGCCTTTTGTATAATGAAGACGTAAAGCAATTAGTTAATGAGGCGGCGTGTTATGTGGTGGATGTTTACGACCTTCATACAAACATAAACTATACGTTTATTGGAATCATTTGTTTCTTTCTAATAATCCTAATGTAATGTTAACTCTACCAACTGCGCTTAAATATGCTTTAGTTCGAAGTGAGTTCATGTAAACGGGTAGAGTTCTAAATCACATCCAATTAATCGCCAGTTCGAATTCTTAGCCGATGGGCTGTTGCCGCTCGAAGTAATATGAAGCAAAATAGTATTTTCTACATTTTTGCGTCCTGATACAAAGATCAATCTTACTTAAGGAGTGCATATAGTTAATTTGGTCCTTCCATCCATTATAAGGTGAGTTACTAATTTTAATATATTGCTGTCTTCACCAGAATGTAATCATAGCCGTAATGATGTTATCTTTTTACAGGTAAACGCTGAGACGTAACCGGCTGATATCATACCTTAATTGTCTCTTACAACGCCCACGGGGAGAGTCATATGGTAGCCTGTTGTTAGACGAAGACCACGCAGCTAACTGTCGTAGTATTTATTATATATCAATATTTTTTCTTTGTTTGCTATTTATATCTACTTATTACAATTGTATTTAAATATAAAGCTCGTACTTAAGTATCTAAAACTTGTATAATATAACAAGCCTTAACAACGGACTCGTAAAGTGTCCAATATATGAGAAATAATTAACTACAAGAGACGTATACGTAAGGGGTACAAACAGGTAGTAACGCAACAAGTTCTTTACAATAAGTAATAGGTAATTAATTTAACTAAAAAAAGTATTGAAAATACACTAATCGATTATGGTAAGAAATTACCTCAGATTTAAACAAAAAAGAAAAATTGTTTTCGTCGTAGAGAGTTTTAATTGACTGTGTGTAATTAAGACAAGACATGTGTTATCGATTGGTTGTCACCTGTTGGTTCAAATGGAGACAAATCACTTGATCAAACTCTGAACAAGGATAAATTAACATTTAAGGCGGAACGGAGGATCACCCCTAACAAATCTCCCTTAATAATGTAAGGGGGAACATATACAAGGCAATTACATTACTTATTATAAAGAGAAGTTGAAAATAATAATAGGTTTTTAAATACATTCAAATTAAGTCTAACACAAAAATGAAAGCTTAATCACGCAAAAAAATCCGAACAAAAGGCGAATCTCAACTATTCACCATGATCACAATGCTTCACTCATTATGCCATCTCACCAACACTAACTCGTTGTAAATTACACCTTATCACTATAACACTAGAATACATAATTAAAAAGCTGATATGTTTAATATAGGCCTCGGATTAGTGTGACCGGCCGGTCGCGGCACATTATTTTCGGGGTATTTGTTTGGGCGGGCGGCGCGCGTGCGTTCGGACCGGAGGGCGGGCGCCGACTGACGAAGGGCGGCGCGGGTGTCCCGAGCTATATAGGTTAACGATCACGTTTCCTTACAGCCGCGATAATGCTCAGCTTGATTTGTGATTGTGGACCGATTGAAGGTTAAGATCTTGATGACCACAAGTTTTGGGGTCAAAAGTTACAAGGAGTTGGTAATGTATTAGAAGTTTGTTTGAGTCTTCGAGTGGGTGATTGTGCTCAATAAATAGGAGTGGTCCTTGGAGTCGTTACCAGATTGTTGTACTCTATTCATCACATTCTTATACGAACTTTATTCTACGAACATTTAGAAGAACTCATCACAGAAAATATATAAAAAAATGTTAACAATATGTAACTAATCTACTAACAGTCCCAATTAATCAAAAATTACGTACAAACAATGTTCTAAAATGTTCATGTCTTGGTAAGTACGTTACACAAGTGCATTCCAACATCTTACTATTGCATATAATTTTTTTTTAAATCAAAAATTCAAAGTAATCTTCTAGGAATTTTCTGAAACAATAACTGGAAGGAAATAGCAAATAAATGTATCGACAGTTGTCAATATTGACTGTCGTCGGTGCTGCGTGGTCGCAATTTACAAGTCAATTGAAGTTGTGAAAGTTTGTTGCATTGTACAACTGGCTAAGGAAACAGCCAATAACGGATGAACACTGCTTTATTCATATCTGACGTCTATCGCTATGTTTGAGTAAAAAGTAACAGCAGTGATAGCCTAGTGATGTGACTGTCATGGCATGGAATGACATGACTGGAATGGCACTACCGGACTGCCAAGTCATAGGTGTCGAGTTCGAACCCAAAGCACGCACCTCTGACTTTTCGGATACATGTGCGTATTGTATAATTATTATCATTTGCCTAAAAATGGTGAAGGAAAACATCGTGAGGAAACCGGCATGCCTGAGAGATATTTCTCGACGGCATGTGAAGCCAAGATAGACGCCTATGGGCGGCATAAACTCTGACACCAGATTAGTCACTAACCACACGAAAAGAAGAAGAAGTAAATAGTTGTACGAGTGCTAAAGAGTTGGTCCGCCTACCAACATACCTATTTCTGCCTCCAAGCAGCATTGCTACGGTGCGGATGAAGTTACAGGCACATGAACATTTTAAACTTTGTCTTTACGGTTGGCAACGCATCAGTAATCCTCTTGGTGTTATATAGCTATATATATAGGTAGACGCCGGTAACCACTTCCCATCAGACGGACCGTCGCGTCGGCCTGCTTACATTACCTACCTATTAACCTATTATATTTGTTTTTATTATAACAGGAATTGAATATACGGCAATTTTGCTAAACATAGCTCAAGTAAAATTATAAGAGAAATCAATAAATCAGTTTCTATTTTTTGTTTACGGAAAAACGTTGCCCCACACTAGGATTTCTCCTGTATCGTGGACACGTTTTCAGACACAAATCTTCACACGCACAAACATCCAGACCCGGAACAACTATCTGTAGGCCATACAAATAGTTGTTCCGAGCGGGAATCGAACCCACGGCCCGTAGCGTAGAAGCCGATCGCTCAGCCCCTGCACGTCACGTCATCGCCAAACATTCGCCGGTTATTCCGAGGTTCACCGATAGATAAAGGCATGCCGTCTTGTTTGCAAACTTTCTCCAAGTATTCACCGCAACTCATGTGGCTTGCGGCTCCATTGGTCTTTCGGTACTGGATTCAAATGAAGTGGAAAATCTCAAATCAGACCGGCTACGGTTAATTAATGGTATTTCAACTCAAAGCTGTATCCCCGCTGTGTACGGATGAATATTCTATTCATATTATTTTTTAAATTCATCAAAACTATGAATAAAGGAAATATAGTGATCAGCAAACGAATTGGTGATCCAGAGCGTAGTTATTAGTTCAGGACGATGCTGGTCCTGTAGACATAACCTATGGCTTAGTTGGTGATCCAGAGCGTAGTTATTAGTTCAGGACGATGCTGGTCCTGTAGACATAACCTATGGCTTAGTTGGTGATCCATAGCGTAGTTATTAGTTCAGAACGATGCTGGTCCTGTAGACATAACCTATGGCTTAGTTGGTGATCCATAGCGTAGTTATTAGTTCAGGACGATGCTGGTCCTGTAGACATAACCTATGGCTTAGTTGGTGATCCATAGCGTAGTTATTAGTTCAGGACGATGCTGGTCCTGTAGACATAACCTATGGCTTAGTTGGTGATCCAGAGCGTAGTTATTAGTTCAGGACGATGCTGGTCCTGTAGACATAACCTATGGCTTAGTTGGTGATCCAGAGCGTAGTTATTAGTTCAGGACGATGCTGGTCCTGTAGACATAACCTATGGCTTAGTAGCCTTACGCGACATCCATAGGGAAAGAAAAAAACTGAATTGTTACCATTTCCTTAATAATCATAAAGTTTTCATAACGCAAGAATTCGCCTCAACTAAATAAATGTCGCAGAAACTTCAAGAAACAGCTCAAGGATTTCATAATCTTCGAATTACTGTCAATATACTTAATAATTATCACAACCGTCTATACGATATTATACGAGCATAAGTTATTGGTAACAAGACTACGACATTATTTATTTGAAAAACACTCCATCCTCCTCTAGCAGACACTAAAACCACATTTACATTAATTTACATGTAGAGTCGGTCTCTACATAGAGCATGGTAGAGCTATGTGGAGTGTGTAAAGCCAGCTCTAATTAGCAACGTTAAACGATAAGTAGTAATGCAATCGAGTTGGTGTAGAGCAAACATATCACGGTGTGAGTTCTACTGTATTAAATTAGTAGAGATCATGTTTTAAAGTGTTATCTTAAGTAACATGTTATCATGCATACATATACTCGCGCCTGTAATCCCCGAAATGGTAATCAGAGGTGTTCTTCTATTATAGGTGTCTGTAACCTACTTTTCGATTACGTCCCATGTTATAGGTGGCGAGCCTATTGCCATTTTTCGGACACAATTATGGTTAGAAACTACTTTACGCAAAGATAAAATTACTATCTTCCTATGAACTTTCCTATGACCTTCTACTATATCAAAGTATTGCAAACAGATTAATGATCACAGTAAGTTGTTAATAACGCATGGGAGAAATATAAAATAAAATCATTTAAAAAATTCACTTAATAAAGAATCCATACTCTATGAAAGTGTAATCTAGGATCAATATATCCAAATTATTTAATTACCTAAATGGACTAATGAACACAAACTCACCGTCAAATTATTTCTCGATTGAGGCCAAACACTAAAGCCAATTATTTCATACAGTTTCCTTTATACGTACACACTTATTTATCATCATCATCATCAAATCTGTCCACTACCGGACATAGGCTTCTTCCAATTCCGGCACATAGCCCATTACCCAAAGTAAAAGGGCTAAATTCCATAACGTTGGTAGAGGTTCGATTCTATTAAGCGAAACTTGCCAGACGTCGTTATGGCCTGAAGCCTGAAATAAATCACGATACGTCTGAACTTTCTCCGCGGAAGCCTTAATGTCTTTGTAGATACACGAGGCTAAATATGGAGTCCATATGTTTGGACTTAAGCTATTGGAAAATACTGTCTAGCTACATCTGGTTAGACTGGAAACTGAACACACTTAACATGTTAATTATAGAAAACAGGCATTCTTCTAAACGTCGGGTTCAGCCTCAAAAAATAAAACATATCCTAGGTTTTACATTGATAGAATTTTTTTTATTTCCATGAATTCTGCGTATAGATATTGAGAATAACAAAATGATAAATCGTTATTGGTTTTCATCGCTGTTTCATAGTAAATATATTTCTTTATATTACTATATTTCATAATCCTACAAAAGAATTACAAAACTCGATGCTGAATTTAAAAGGAAAATTCCATTTATTTTTCTTGTTCAAACTACCGCCACATTGAAACTAACAAGCAGACACTTTCTCGGAATGAAAATAACTAAAAGAATTTTCTCGTAAGTTCACCGCCAACCTGAACCTACATACTGAGAATTTTATCTCGAAAAGAGAGAATTAAACTAGAATATTTGCCTTAAAAATACTATCAAAGCAACGCCACAAATATACGACGGAAAATACTTAATTAGTGCATATATCAACTATTAATAACAAACAGTCACAAAGGATAAAAAGGTTGAATCAAACAAACAGTTAATGGAATGCTAGTAGTGACCGCTGCCGCCACGCAGCCGCCACGCAGCCGCGCCGCAGACGCACCGCCGCCGCCCCGCACCTCGCCTCTGTTAATATTTACCGGCGGACCGCGCCTCAAAGGACCAGTGATGTGTTCAGCGTAATGTACACTCGATGGTTGAATAACTATTCATTAATAGATTTAGATTGTGTTGTTTTCGATGATATGAAATAGTACCAAATATTATCTGCTTACTGAAACATAGTTCCGTATCAGTAGGTTTGGTAAATGAATTGATTTTAATATTATTAGTATGCAAATGGAAGATTTTAGTCCAATCGTTTTTTATAACTTCTATTTATTTACATTGACTAATTAATTCAAAGCCGCACTCAACGATATTCTAAGATTACGGCCACACAATATAAAGGCTACAACATTATCCTACTTTCATAACAGACCTTTGCTTACTTACATGCCAAATGACATACAATTTGTATTGTAACATTAACGTAAAACTCATCGACTTAAATACACCACTACAAGACAGCTACTTCGTAGACGTCTACGACCCTCGCTGTTTAGCTCTACGACCCTCCGTAGCTCGTAGCCCCACCCTCTACGCAACGCTACGAACTCCACGCTAAGTAAACATTGTAAATTATAACGGAATATTCTAAAGGCTATAAATTTGCGGAAAATTAGATTTGAACGTTACAATTATGGGTACAGATATTTGTACAACTTTCCAACAATACTGAAAGATTCATTTGGACCACAAATTGGTTTCAGGACTGGAGGGAAACCAAACAGACGCCTTGAAGGCTTATGATTGGCAAGCCGATGTATTTTGAAGGCAAAAGCTTCGCTCTGGGGCATGTCGGCTAGCTAAACATTGAAACAGAGAGGCTTTAGCTGCTCGGTTATATTATGGAGTTATGGATAGCCTTCTGACAATTTATATTATTCTATGTAAAATTATGATTATTATGTAATTGTTTAAGCTAAAATAATGTGCTCAAAGGGTAAGATATACATACATTTTATATGTTCTGTGATGCAATTCAAAAACTTATTTTCCAAAGATATTTAGAGCTACAAGAGAAGAGAAATAGTCAATCAAGAAAGTCATTTTATACGTAGGTATGTACGTATTTCTGTAGGTATAAATATATCAGACCACGTGAGAAAAAAGTAAAAAAGAATTCATCTAAAATATTCTCCGTAACTTTTTTGAGTAGAAAGTGGCTCTCGGGGGAAAGTACACGTATGAAATACAAGAAGCTTACAAAAAATACGAAGGAATACGTGCATATCATATTTGAGAATGAAAATAATTCTTGGGAATATCCAAACGGGTGTTTGTTCTAATGATCGGAATGGTGTATTTCAAAACAGCCTTACTAGTAGATCCAGTATTTAAAAAAGGTTGCCCCGCCCTTGGATAACTATAACGATATCGTGGGTGCTTTGACAGGCACAAGTCTCACATGCACCAAAAAACTACTGAATTTCGGTAGTACATTTGTTGGCTTAATTTGTTGCATTTCGACCCTACTATAATGTCCTGCAAGAAATACGTCGAGTTACCAGTAACCCTGTATAGTTTATGTTTACGTGAATAAAAATACCTTACACTATAATCAGTGTATATTATTTTTTCTACTGATCTGAATACAGTTATTAATAACTGAAATATATCCTCTGTTAAAAATAAAGCCTCTTTTAAAATATTCCTCATTTTCAGTGATGTGCTAAAAGCATACACATTATGAATATTTCCCATAAATGACGGACCCATTATACCACAAAAATGCATTTAATTTATTCTGTATTTTTATAGTTCAGTTCTCACTCCAAATATTTTATCGCCAAGCATAAAATTGAAACACCATCGGTTCTAGGAACGCATTAGCAACAACCACTACCGTGCTATCAGCGTCCCGGTCACGCCTAACGACTGCTCGCGACTCGTGTGCGGCATAAATTGAATCCCGCCAGTGTTGCCAACATTATAAACGACGCACCGGTTCGCGCCATCAGGAATGCACGTCTTACCACAACACAATCAAATATTAACCTTACCACCTAACATTTAAAATTCAATTTCTATTGCAGCTACCTCAAGGTGCTATCTTAAGAATCTTTCATTACAAAACTAACTTTAACGTGAAGCAATAAGGTTTGTAATTGAGTGCCCGGGGATGGTTATAATCAACAGCTGAGAGGAAGGGAGTGAATCAATTTATCCAGGCCGAGGGAATTATGAATGCTTGGGGGATTTCGTTAGTAAGATTCATTTTGTAGGAGTTGCTTCAAGATTGCCACAGCTCAGGTAACTAATGCTCTTACGTAGACTTATGAGCACTACATCTTGTGGTCCGGCCGAACAAAACAGTTACTTTATCGTAACTAATCTGGGCTTAAGTAGCATCTGCTACAATATGTTGATATTTTTTAGGGCAGAGTATCGTACGAATAAAAACCGTGTGCAACCACATAATACAATTAATAGTTAATAAAAACCGTGTGCAACCACATAATACAATTAATAGTTAATCTCTGTACTTTATATTTCCGTTCAAGGTTACTCGTATGTTGTGACATTGACACAAGTCTGTCAAGTTCTGATCTGCAAACCTAGAGGTCCACAAAGTGCACTGTTCTTCCGATGTCAAGTCGAGAGCACAACGGTGACGTAATGAGGATAATGCCGGAGTTTGTTGTAAGCGATCACTTATTAAGAGATCGTTTGGATAATAAATCTTGAATGGAGAATAAAAAAACTTTAGGTCAACCCGAATGAAAGGCATCCTTTGGTTGTACTATGTAAAAGCTCCTAATTTTAAATACTATTTCGGAACAGAACCTTATACTCACTACCTAAATCTAACATTTCTACGCGAAAAGTCTTGTCTTGTTAACTTGCCAGCCTACTGGAATAGAGAGTATCAGATAAATATTTTAACAGCAATCATAACCTCGGCTTTTTTCTACTTCACCTAATCCCAAGCTCTAGATTTACAAGAACTTCACACACACAAGAATAATCTTCAAAAATTGACTCGCTAATTGGTTCAATTATGCCGAAGGTCCCTTTTGAGTTGCTCACAGAGGTCTAGGGCGGTATCCCTAAACTTGATTATACTTGAACAGGCACTCTTCCTCACATAAAGCGTGTCCCTCAGGCTTGAGAGGGCAGCGGGAGGGTGCGTAACCAGATTAAGGGTAAGGTTTGCTTTACGCGATCATTCGAGACATACTTTTTTGATGTTCTGCAACTGTGTCCTTTGGATAATGGCTTTTTGTTATGTTATAGAAGTAATAATAATTCGATGACATATTTGGCGCAGTGACTGAGCGAAAGGTTTTCTGTGCTACGGGTCGTGGGTTCGATTCAAGAGAGGGCAAAGATTTATAAAAAAAAGAGAAAAAATAATGCGCTGTTACGTTTTAATTTGTCACATATATATAAGATCGGGGTTTTATTTCTGATCTACGTTGAAAAATGATATGCTTAATCATCTTGAAGCAAGTCTTAGGAGTCAAGAGTGACAAATACCTAATCTTGATTATTTCATATCAACATAAACTCAATGTGATCGCGTTAATCAACCTTCACCCAAACACTCATAAGGGCTGCCAGTTCAGTTTTGACGGGGGACGAAACGCAGACAATTTTCATACCTCTTTATATTTAGGTTAAGACTACAAGTATGTCTGCAGTTCTGTCCCCAAAAAGTAAGTACCGAAAAGAAGGTACAACAGGCAATAACAAGTGTACGATGCTAAATGAAGCAGAACTACAGCAGTCATTGAGATAACTAGATGTACAATGTGCAGCCTAATGTGAACTAGGGACATTATATACATATCATTTTAAGAGAGGTTTCTGTTCAGCAATAGACTAATGTCTTGTCTGTACGAGACTACAATATGTTAGAGATCATATGACAATAATGCGGGGACATTACAAGGTGAGTGTTTTATTCTTGAAAATAATTCCGATTTCAAACAATGCTTATTTTATTCGCAACTAGCGACCCGCCCCGGCTTCGCACGGGTGCAATGTAGATACTAATATGGGGCATATAAAACTTCCTCTTGAATCACTCTATCTATTAAAAAAATCGCATCAAAATCCGTTGCGTAGTTTTAAAGATCTAAGCATAGACTTTGTTTTATACGATGTAAAGAAGATAAAGAAGATACTCAATTCGCAATACACAATTCCAATAAACGCTAAATCTTAAACCAATTTGGCGCCAGTGATGCAGTACGAACTGACATAACTCCAATATCGGAATTACATGTTTTCAAAAGTACGGTTTGCGCTACTACTGAGTGCGCTACTGGCTTATTGTACTAACAAAATAGTTTCCAAATCGCAAACGAACCCCAACTATCAGTCAGTTTTCATTGACGAAACTGTCAAAATGTTAGGTTTTGATTTTATGTCAAACATTTTGACAGTTTTTGATCGATGAAACGTTGATCAACGTTTCCGTGAGTAAAATTTGTTGTGGACAATGCATAAGACAGACGGAGTAATATCGACTGTAATGAGCCAGTTGCCGCATTGTAAGGAGTTGGTCTTCTGTGTCTTGATATTTAGTAGTTGTGTCGCGTAATTACCGTCAGACTTGGTCGTTTAACTCCGGCGGTAAGATCGTACCGAAGTCAAGCGAAATTATGTTACCGACTTGTTCATGTTTTCACTGTCAAATGTGTTTGTAGCGTTTTCGTTTAGAAGGTAGACATACATGTAATGGCATTGGCGTCATTTAGAGGTACCTGGGTGATTTGGTGCCTTGAAAGAATTGACGAAAGAGAAACTGTCAACATGTAGTGAACATTTTGTAAAAAAAAAAACATTTTTATGTTTTTCTCCGCTATGCAGACACTTTGTGAAACACCATGCACGCTTGCTGCTTGAACCAGCGGCTAATATTGTCCTATTTTTGATTCAGATTGATACACCTATGCCAAATGGTTCATATATCCGTAGTCAGTTATAATGATACTACCGAGTGTACTCCATCAGTGTGAACATTTCTCATCCATCAATCTGCACTTTATAACTATCGCAGCTCATAAAATATAAGTGAACATTCTGTAAACATCGTATCGACGCAATAAAAAGCGTCGACTCGTCGCCATTTATCAGATACGTCGGATCGACGCTGAATTAATCGCTACTAACAATTTGTAACTACTTACAGCTTTTATGTTAAAATACTTCTTCGGTCAGAGCTCGGGGCTATTTAACATTCAATCTTTTTACCGCATGTAGCGACGGGTAAGCTCGCGTGTAGCGACGGGTGAGCTCGCGTGTAGCGACGGGTGAGCTCGCGTGTAGCGACGGGTGAGCTCGCATGTAGCGACGGGTGAGCTCGCGTGTAGCGACGGGTGAGCTCGCATGTAGCGACGGGTGAGCTCGCGTGTAGCGACGGGTGAGCTCGCGTGTAGCGACGGGTGAGCTCGCGTGTAGCGACGGGTGAGCTCGCGTGTAGCGACGGGTGAGCTCGCGTGTAGCGACGGGTGAGCTCGCGTGTAGCGACGGGTGAGCTCGTGTGTTTTTAAAAAATTTAAAATAAAGGATAATACGTCTTTTATATATCTCGCTCCTTGACACGCGCACATTCTAAAAGAGTGAGCAGATTGTTTAAACAAAATACAGCTTATCAGAGTTTTCGCATCATTTTACGTAAATATATTCTACCGCAGTAGACCGCATTTCTTCGTTCCACTTAAAAGCGAGGGGCAAGTAATTAAATTTTTTGCATTATTCATAGAATTATTATCAAATCAATCAATAATGAATACGACGTGTCTTTAGTTTAAAGTTCAAAATAGACATTAATTTAATGTATGTTCATAAAAGATACTTCACATCGCTGACCCTTGCTGAACCACACAATATCGAGAGAAAACAATAAATATAATAGTATTATCGAACAGCCGATATAAAAATAATGGCGAGCTATTCCGAAGCGTTCCAATCAGATCGTCGGAGGTCCGACGATGGCCCTCGGTGGAATTGCAAACGTTTTCAATTCTTTTAATTCTCAGGAGAGTCTCAGTTGATAGGGCTTCGAGAGGGCGACACTGGCGTTACGATCATTGTTTTTATAATGATTATAGATACCGATAGATGAGACTTATCGATTTGTTAAAAACGTTGAAGATGATGTTAGAAAAATATGAAATGATTTTGAAAACACGTTCCGTTGGCAGGAGTATGTTTCCTATGTGTAATATATGACGCAGTTCCCATAAATATTGAAAGGTTCTAAATACCTCTGTATGCCTAAGCAGGCACAAAACATCAATAGGTCGTAATTTAAAAGTGCTTATTATTAAACACAACCACTTTTTCTTTGATGATACTGTATCTAAAACAGTACACGTTTTTCCGCAATTTTTTATGGCGAATAATCAATCCCGACATCTGATGAACACACCAAAATTTCACGTGGAAATGTAAACGGCAATAAATCCAATGATTTAGAAGAAAAACATCTCTGTAGTAACCGTTTCATTCCATCACTTCCACTGTGATAATCCGCACAGTTCAACACAGTCCCGCAGTAAGCCTGTCAGTACTATCACTAGTCCTACCTTTGCCATGCAGCTGCTGACGGTTCTCTGTGCCCTTGAGGCTCTCGGCGGTGTGCAGCAGCTCGTCCAGCTGCGGCTTCTTCTGTTCCAACTCGCGGAGCACACCCTGGACGGAGACAAATAGAACATTTGATAACTATAACATACAAGGTTATTTTTAATACATACTAACCCCAAAACGAGTTTGTTCAGAATCACCAGGAGAATCGATGCTATAGTTTCGTCTTCAGAATCGACCGAGCGGCCGTGATTCCGTAATATAAACCAATTCTTTTATAATTTTAACAAATCACTGTTACTGTAACAGCATAATATTCCCAAATATCCTTGTGACTAAATACTTTACCTCCGTTTTCTGAAAGGGTGATCAATTTAATTTCTTGTCAAATCTCATGTTAACGAATGTAATTAGTTGACTAAAATACTAACAACCAATCACAGCACTTGACATAAGGTTTGACCACCGATTAGTTCATTTTTACGTTGATCAGCTCTTCAGAAACCACCAGATAAAATTGTATAATACAATAATGACACATATTTTTTAATTTCTACGACCTTACTGCTACTGTGAAGAGTGTATGAATATCATGTCATAACATAACATCACGCCTTGTATTCCCCAAAGGGTTCGGCAGAGGAGTTTTAGTACACCCTCGTACACCAGTTATGTTTAAGTCCCATGTAATAGGGGGCGAGCCTATTGCCATTAGCCGGGCACAAATCCAGACTCCGGGCTGCTACTGAGAAATTCCTAGTGGAAAAACCCAATAACACTTTGCCCGACCTGCGGATCGAACCCAGGACCCCATGATCAGCAGTCGGACTTGCGACTACTAAACCAATAAGGCAGTCATCAGCCCATAAATGTCCACAGCTGAACACGGGTGACTCGGTAATAACCGCTAATAGTAAACAGTAAAGGGGAATAATGGCCGCGCTTGGCAGACGGACTGGTGTTCGCGGGAAGTTGTTGTTAGCAGACAAGAGGACGGTGCTGCCCATCCTGGTAATGTTAAACGACACGTTTGGTGCAGTGGTTGAGCGATTGGCTTCTGCGCTGCGGGTCGTGGGTTCGATTCCCGCACGTAACAAATATTTGTATGACCTACAAATATTTGTTCCGGGTCTGGGTATTTGTGCATGTGAAGCTTTGTGTGTGTAAAGGCACCCACAACACAGGAGAAAGGAGTCCGGCTGATTGGTAGCGTCGTGCAGCAGTCAGGTTTTTGAGCTCCCTAAAATAAGGTTTGAGCAACGCGATGATTGGTGCATGCGTGTCGTCAGCTAGGACAGGTCAACTCAAACCTGCTATGGCACTTTTCATAAAAGGCCATTCCAGATGTTGCCCTACATTGTTACACTCGCATAGTTTTTACACCACAATGTTAGGATTTTAAAAGAGACCTTGATCTTTGAATTTGATTCGGCTTTTCTTCTCAGAGCTAGTCAGAGAGGAAATGCCGGCGACATCTAGTCTTAAAAATAAAACATTACATTAACTTATAAAAGTGTCTGTAACAGATTTATTTACAGAAATTAAAATCATTTATCATTTGACGTAGGTAATCCCTTAGTCCCTTTTATGACACACACGGCTGAGGAAGAAATGGCCTTTACTTTTCCGGGAGCGACACGTATTTTTTTTTTCACTAATTTTTTTATATCAGAGTTCAACAGTAGCCTTTGACCTCTACTGATGTACTCACATCATCATAACAATTATTAATTACCTACAAATTAATTAAACGTGATGTTCCATCAAACTGTAGCTCCGAGTGACCGAGCGCGCGTGATTCTGACCGCGGCCATTATTAACACACCACAACCAACTGTGTGTGTGTGTGTGTGTGTGTGTGTGTGTGTGTGTGTGTGTTTGTGAGTGTATAACGTGGATAATGAACTGTGCAGCATGTTTATTTAATATTTATTAATACAAGTATTGAATGCTACTTATTGAGAATAGTTAATAGCTATTCTCATAATAGTAAGCGCCGACACAAGAGGAGAACAAGAATGCTACTTATTTATTGATTTTTAGAAAGTAATTGGCGTCTGGATATCTTTATAGTAATATAAATATTTATTTTCCTTTATCTGATCTCTGCGATGGCATGTGAACGTCAGAAGGCAGTCCTTTTGTGAGCGACGCTAATTGGTGTTCACCGCAACTGTTATACTGGAAGCCGACCCCAACGTAAGTACATTGCAAAAGGCAAGAGCTTTAAGCTAGGCATTGACCTTTATGAGAGAACCACTCACTGAAACTAAGTGTACCAGTTGTATTAAAATGTTGCCAAAACCTAAGATTTTTGCTCTCCTCACAGTGCTATTCTTAACCTGTTTAATTGAACAATAATATTATAACTCGTGAACTCAAGCTGAGTCTCTGCGTGCTGCGATATGCGTTCAACGCTTTGATTGGCGCTACGTGATCCGTACCAGAACGCAGGAATGCAGCCTGTGTGTGCAAGCTTTATACTGCCAGCAGTAAAAAATGCATGAACGGTTAAAATTCATAGTAGCTATCGAGTCACTCACATGTTGCGCCTTCCGGGAAAACCCATCATGGTGGCGCGGTATAGTTTTCAAAATGTTGACAAAAAATCGTTTGTATTGCCATGGACAAAGGACACAGCCAGTTTAATGTTTTTATTTCGGAGCTACGAAAAGAAAAAAATATATAGGCCGCCTGGCATGGGATCATGTTTATTTCCAAGTAGGTATACAATAAAAAAGCTTCTACGTATGTATATATATATACGTAATAGGATTCACAGGTATAATAAGACAATCTTATCAATATGTATTCCAAACTTCGTGGAGCGAAAACACCTCGCTCACATCCCGTGAGATTTGTGCACTCCCGAGGGGAATATAGCGCGATGATACATTCATAATGTATCATCACGCTGTTTCGTTACTACCAGGTTTTTCTTTAAAACATACATACATAAACTCACGCCTTTTTCCCGTGGGGGTAAGTAGAAACTATGGAACGGCACATGCAACGACCCTTACATACCCCTTTCGCTTCATCCACATTCATACATCTTGTCATACACGCACGTCGGTTCTTTACAACATAACGAAAATATGAATATCATAGGATATCTCTTGGACAGCTGGCCGATGCTACTACGAACATTTTTACCTAACCTCAAACGAACCACAACCGTCAGACAGTTTTCGTCTGTCAAAATGTTTGGTTTTGTTTTTGTTGTCAAACATTTTATCTAAATGAACGGTTCGGCTCCGATTCAGTTGCGATTGATCAACGTTTTTCTTAGTAGAATTGGCCCTATTACAGAATATTTTATTCGTTGCAGGTATTGTTTCCCCACTGCTGAGAAAAAGGCAGCAAATAAACCCTATTCTTTTCAATCCCATACCATGTGCACCAAAAGTGTCAATAGTTACTGTCAACTAACCAAGGCGACGTTGCCATTCCTCCTCCAACCCTAATTTAACCAGATCTCATTCATTCTACCCTTTACCCAGAGCTAAGGTAACCGATCCTTAGATCTAATCTAACCTAAACCGGTTTGTTTATTTCCTCGCCGACGCAGCAAAAAAAAATGTAAGGTGTTCCCTTCTAGTACAAGTTGCTCAAGTCAATTTAAGAAGGAAGTTACTTTGGTTTAATATTAAGCACAAGTTTTAAGAGCTGAGAATAGTTGCTTAACAACTGTGCTTGCTTCATAACCGTGCTTGCTTGCTTCACAAAATAAATTAGACAATATTTGCATTGTTTGCGTACTTAGTTTCAGTTTGAGCTGCGATCGAACCAAATAAAATATGCATGAACTGGGAATTTGCTGATGAAATGCTAAAATATAAGAAAATTAATGTACAGTTATTACGAAAAGTTTGTACAGTTGATCAAAGTTTGTATCTATCAGTACCGCAGGCCTAACCTTTTCCTCGCTGTGTCAGCTTCCAAGTTAACCAGATACTTCAATACTTTACACAGAACAACTATTTCTAACCTCCGCAACACAATCACCGGGCGATTTCAATATCATAAGGTCAGTCCGGCTGACACGCTCGAGCATCTAACTAACCACTGACATACTCTTTGTCATAAGTAGGTGTTCGTCTAACAATCATGTAAACTGCCGGTTTATCAACTTTGACATAGAAAATACAATTTACGAGATCCTTTACCAATTTACATGTCATACCTACATAGTAACTTATACTTTTGTATGATCTAGTTTAAAACTAGTTAATCGCTATACGGTACCGTGAGCACTTTATGTTGCGACAACTTGCCGCAATTTTAATGACTGTCGGTAATTAGCACTTGAAACTATATCTAGGTGGTACTCGCGGAGCCGGCTGTGTCAAGGGACAAAATTTAAAGATCATTATGTTGAACGTTTAGCGATACGTAGCAACTCGAAATATTAAGTAATGCGCGCTACATTTTACAAATACAAACTCTTCTTTTTAGATTTTTTTCAGTTTTTTGTTAGGACTGATCAGTGAGTTCCTAGTTTTCTACGAAATAACCTTCACCTAAGTTGTTTTTCAAACCGGATTACCGTATGATATTGTCAATGTTCAGGTGAACACATGCAGAGACAGACAGACTTCTTAAGGATGTGTACACATATACGTATGCGAACGTATATTGTATAGATACTACAAGACGCGTATTCGGTGCACGTAAATATGTGTGCACACCCTAAGGCTAAGGCTACACTGAGCTGAGCAACGACGCGAACTGTGACACATAAAGTGAATGCAAGATATATATTATTATTCACCTACACTATACAGCAAAAATTGTTGTAATATAGACACACGTGAATATTAATACTTTTTTAATCGCTTATGTGTTGCAGTACGCGTCGCTACTCAGTGTAGCCTCAGCCTAACTAATCGCACCTCTACACCACCACTACTATTTATTTAACTCTTACAATAACAGGAATTCTCATCTACATCTAAATTTGAAACCAACGCTCCATTCCCAGATATAAGTTAGAGTCGTCTCAGTTCGCTCCTTATGAATAACTTGCTCAACAGTTGAACGAGGGAACTTTTAACAACGCGGCACATGCTCCGACATGTTGAATGTTTCCAGAAACTTGTCACGCATCTGTATGTAATATTTCTGTGGATACATTTCGAATTTTTAAAAGGATTTGAGACTTCATACTTTAAAAATCCTAATCCCTAGGCAATCTTTTCGCAATCGTGTACCAAGTTTGACTATTTTTTGTAATATCATTAATTAATAATACATTAATTGTAGATTTGTTAGTAATTTATCCATTGCTGCAGCTAAAAAAGTTCAGGATTTACGATCTACCTTGAAAGCCCTGCCTGGTTGCAAGCTGGCAGACTACATAGATTTATCTAAAAACAAACAGGTTCAGTTAAAATGAGCTAAAGTTAATTGTTTCTCCAAAACAGCAAGACCAAATTCATTTACACATACTGAAAAACATAGGTATAGCAATCAGCCAAACAATACCAGATCATTTATAATTCATTTTACGATCATTCCTATTTAATTAAAGTTTAAACAGAAGCACCCATTCGTCCGTCTCGCTCGGCGGCGGGAGCTCGAGTGCCGCTGCCGGCCGGCGTGAAGCTCCCCTCCACCCGCGCCACCCCTTATTGATCCCCTCCCCTGCGCTCCACTGAGTAACAACTAACCAACTTAATAAAAACTACTACGCTCCCCGAGTCTGGTGCTCTAAAAGGTGATTTAGGATAATTGCGTTAGATACTAAAAGCTCATATTATACTGGTTGATGTGCTCAGGTAGGTAATATTAACATTTTTATATCGAGAGTGGAGGCGGTTCCTCTAAGGTTTCTGTCTTAATAATTTGCGAAAATATTTACATTTATTAAACTTCACCATTTGATCCTATTGACGTGGAAATTATGATGTTACAGTGAAATTGAACAAAAACAACGACGAGGTTTGTTTGTTTGAGGCTACAGGATGTTGTTTTGCACTGTTTGCGTTTTTGAAGCGAAGCGGGTGTACGCCAGTGTTGTCTAGTTTCCTTCCGCTGGTGAAATAGTTCAAAAGATAAAGATATTAACAGCTAGTTCTCCAAGTCTGGTCTTAGTTCTCCTCTGCGGTCACCATGTTGGCAAGAGGCGTGGGGACTACAGAGCCTGTCTTCACGCAGTAATTATGTAGTTAGACGTCACCATTCTAGGGTATTTGGGTAAACTACTTGAGTTCCTACTACGGACGACCTCAAGTGAGTGCCTTCTTGGTTAGCTGTAATTCACTTTTTACAGATTCAGATGTGTTGACGACTAAGGAAGCTGAATATTTGACACTTGTATTCCACACCCTTACAGAATAAAACACTAGGTACTAATAATAAACAACTAGAGCAGCGAACTAGTATACTCAAAGCGAACTAAACTATGCGTTCTTTAAAGCGAACTAAAACGAGCCAACGCTATACGTGGCGTATTGTATCGCATGTCGTATTGTCACATGACGCCGGCGTATTGCAACACGTGTAACAATACGGATTATGCCTCGTATCGACATGTTTGTTGGTGTTTGTGGACGATGTACTGTGTAATAATCCAAGATGATTAATACGATAGCATAATAGATCGCGAGATTGTAATACGTCCACTGCTGTACAGGGTGTTAACAAAAACATGTAATTCCTTCAAACCTCGTGATGTACTGCTGACATAGATTAACTCTGAACGGGACACTTTTGGATTCAATTTTCGATTCGAATTTCGCGATTCTGAGTTTAAATTAATTGGTTTTATTTGATGAAATTAAAATTTCCCTGTAGTTTGGTAGTAAGTTGTTATTATCGTACAGGATAATGTTACTGCCCATCGTTTGAGGGACTATTATTATATTATATTATTTCTTTCAAATCATCATTTTCCTCATCACAGTCCTTTTAAAACGATTCAATATTGTCAGGAGCAACGCGAGAATACAATTTAAACCTTATATCTACGGTACAAAAAGATTGTATTTAATTTATGAAAACATCTCATACAGTCGTTCCGTTGTGTGCGGTTCATAAATTTACAAGTAAATCCTAATGGACCATTTGGAGGATTACTGTAAAACTGTGCTTATCTACAGTCAGTCTTATAGGTACTAGAAATACACTTCAAGCTTGTAATTACTGAAGTGGTAGGCAGAAGTGGAGGTACCTTTTGTTGTAAACACATATTTCAATTATGAAATTATTATGGCCTATGCATTGAGATATAATGTACTAATTAGTACATTATACCTCAATGGGCCTATGTAATATTATGTATATGTGACAAGCTTAATAATATTACTGTTCATTATCTCCTAAAACAGGGCTTCCTCTCTCCTACCCTCTTGCTGTGCCCTACAGGGTCCATAATGATCTCAATTATATAGTTACCACCTAAGTACACATTATGGTAAAGCAATAAAGATATTGAGTATTGAGCTTATTGTCATTTTTCGGGCAAAATTCCAACTTCGAGCTACTTCTGAGAATTGTCTAACGGAATAAAGCAAAAATGCTGTTATCTGAGCTGGGAATCGAACCCAGGAACTCACGCTCAACAGCCGCACTTGTGATCACTACACCAATGTTGGGTTTCATTGATCTACTACTAGTTACAAGCGCGCGTTTAATGAGAAAATAACCACACTTTATAACTAAAGTCTGTGCCCAACAGTGGGCCCGTAATGGGCTGATTATACTATAGCCAGTGTACAGACACTAGTACAGACTAATTAGTTTAGCGACTCATTATACTATAATACTATAGCCAGTGTCTGTACTAATTAGTTTAGCGACTCATTACATTACTTAGACACACTTGTCCGCATCCCCTGTGAAAGATTCCGATAGAGTGCAGTAGCAAAAGCATACTTAGCATACATAAGCGTGCTCACGCATACGAGAAGGTGAAAGCATACATTCGCATGTTCATAAAAATGCCCATTTTCTAAGAGTGCTAAAGAGAAGAGTGCGTATTTAGTCCCTAAATTAATTAGTAGCGTAATTAGAAGTTAATTAATTAATTAGGTTGAGTTCAAATGCAATGTGGTCAAGTGATTAAAGTGGTCCTTACAAACTTATTGTTTATTCACCAAATCAGCGACCGTGTATGTTGAATATACGAATAATACACCAATAGTGAGGACAGGAAATAGAAGAATATTAGACCTTTCCTCGATGTATGAATACGGTTGATTTGGGACCGGAACAGTTCAGCCGTAGCATCAGGAATATACTTAAATACGAATATTCACTTTCGTTAGGTGAGAAAAACCTTTTTTTAAACATACACAAATATTCACATGCACAAACACCCTGACCTGGAACAACTATCTGTAAGCCATAAAAATATTGGTTCCGTGCGGTAATCGAACCCGTGACCCGTAGCGCTGAAAGCCAATCGCTCAAGCAGTGCACCAAATGTGACGTCGTTTTTGAAAAATGAAAGTAAAATGACAGTTCTATTAATAAAGATAGATAGACTATGTACCTATTATTGTACGCCGTAACAACAGCAAAAAACAGAAACAATGTAAACAAAAGGTACAACGGTGGTCTTATCTTATCTTAGCAATATCTTCCAGAGAACTTTTGGATAGACAAGGAAGACGTGAAAGATAGATCATGACAGTCCGTGGTGTGCTACTGCACAATATAAAAAAAATCTTCCCGAAAAATGTTACCTAGCGCCATCTCAGGGCTGTATTTTTCACTACGTACGTCGCTACGTACGGTACATGGCTACGAAGTCTCTACGACTGGTTTCGTAGCCTCCGTAGACCTTCGTAGACTTTCGTAGGCCTTCGTAGCGTGCTATATAGTTCAGGTTCTAGAATCATAATTATAATCAGCTAATAGACATTTTATTTTCAACCCAAATGTCTAAAAAATCTAACATTACAGCTTTGCCAGAACAGCTACCATTAACAGTCTCAGAATCAGTGTTCAAACCAGTGTACTGTGTTCATGGCAGTCTATACCTGGCTGACTGCCAGCATCCGTTCTATTCAGAAACTGGTCATTCTCTCATTAGCAAGCATAGTCAGTTGCTATTTTCTATGATATGGTGAATATCTAGTTTTATGCAGAGATTTTTGTTCGTGGGGGGACGGATTAAGTATACAATTCTCCTCCACCGCCGAACAAGTGACAGAGCCGTAAGAGGCAACGTACCTAGCACCATAATTGTGCCCGAAAAATTCCAATAGGCTCACTACATATTACATCGGACCTAATACTATAGGCGAAACGTGAATGTACAGACTCCTATAATAAGAGAATATCTCCGCTTCCTTACCCCTTCGAGGATTACAGGCGTGAGTATATGTATGTAGATTGTTGTCTAACCTTTTAAGGAATCGATATCCCTCGATTCGATCGTCCTAAATCGGAAGGCGATTACGTCCATAATTCAGTAGACCCTATTATTATCAAGAATAAAAACATACTTTTATGGGTCCGAGCCGCTTCACTTTACTATGAGGCGTGACTCGTGACGGATATTACGAGGCTTTTAGTTTAACGCAGAGGGACTGACCCCTTCAGTAAATGAGGATATTTCAATATAATGCTCTAAGTTCGTACTATTTATAATTGAAATGAGTATATCAGCTTTACATTGTCATTAAATTATAAATTGCATATAGTGGGACGTCCGATGTGTTCCGTGGTCACGGCAAGACTGACTGAGACTCGTACTCGTACTCGTAGTTCGTACCCGGTAGCACGTGTGGCTTGCCGGCTCAGCACCGTTGCCTAGCAACGGAACCATATCGTAGGGGTGGGGTGAGTAAGAGTGATGTGAAGCGTGTCGATAGGTGGGATATCGATGGTTTTTGTTATCGATAAAATTATTTTGGAATCAATGCTTAAATGCTCATAACTTGTCTTGTCTATTGATTATGAAATACTTAGTTAAACACAGTTCAGATTTTGATCCAGTTATGTCGCTAACTCTAACGTTAGAACCTTAAAAGTTTTAAGTTATGGTAAAGAGATAATTACAGCACCCTCTTAACTTCTTTTAAGGTCATTTGCTCTTGTTTTGTCTCTGTTTAGATTAACAATTAATTTAAAAGATGGAGGAGTACACACAATACCTGACCAAACAAACTATGACTAGATTACCTGTAATCATTTAGTGGAGAGGCAGCAACATTTATATTTATGTTCCTTAAATTGTTGCTTCTAGTTTAACCAAAAGTGACGAAATAGTTTTTTTTTCAAAATTACAATCTACCCGCTGACTTAGTTGTTAGTTTAGTATTAAGCTACTTCATACTTCTGAATTTCTGCAATGATCACGGATGAGTAAAGTGAATAGTAGTAACCTATCCTGCCCCTTCTGCTTGTGTGATGCAGTCTACACACCTAGCCAACGAAAGGAGCACGATACGCTAAAAACCGAATATAACCGGATCTGTTCTATACAAAATTTGGTCAAATTTAACAAATGACGATCTTTCGTTGGCGTTCGGGGGCCTCATCAGTTAGGTGTGTAGGCTGCATAAATAAAAGTTTAAAAAACATCTCAAACAATAGAGTGTATAACAGTAGAGTGTATGATTATTTTATTGCTGTCATATTTTTTTGAAATTTGCTGATGTTCCATCAAGATGATTAAAAAAGGTAAACGGATGAATTACCGAACTTTATACTAAAACCACGTTAACGTTATTCATCTACGTGGGTTCCTAATCCTATCGCTTTAAGCTCTGTTCATCCCTTTCAAAAAGCACGCATGCGATACCAAAGAAATTCATCTATCGACACTTTCCCATCACTGATTCTCGCGCATGCGTACTATTAATCATCAGTCTATATATATCAAGCACTGAGGGTGAACGAGGTAGTCGCGCTACAGTGTGCGAGCGTGACACACGCCTGAAAAACCGAATTACAGGCAGGTAAAAAAACATTATGAAATATTATAACATATGATATAAAAGAAGCGTTGTTTCAGACATTGTTTTACCGCTAATAATTAAATCTGTTAAACCAATTAAAGGGAAACAAGCGTGATTGAATATAGTACGTAAGTACTAGTCAGTGTGCTGCAGTGTGGCGCTACTGGCGTTTTTAATTTGGTTTTAATTGTACAGATGTCTTGCTAATGAGGGTTGGAGGCGGAAAAAAGTATCTTTCGCTGTTTAACAATATTGCATGGTTAATAAATTCTAACAGATGCAAGGATTTTTGTTCTAAGTTCAACAATGGGACAACAATCTAATTCCTAGAAGCTTTTCTCAAAAACACATTTTAATAGATATTTTAAGGGTTTGTTTAGTTGTATCGATAGCTATTATTAGGTTTGTGATAGTAAAATAGTGTAGTAAAAGTAAAGTAAATACGCATCGATCACCTGTTCAGTTAAGAGTGGATCCTTTGCGACAACCCTTAACTAAATAGTAATGTGACGTTTGACGGGTCACGGTCAGGGGCGTGACGTCACCAGCCACGACGCGCTCCACACAGATGCTGCGGTGATTAAAGTAATGGGAAGCTGTAAGGGCGTGTCATGTTTACAAGAGATTATATGAAATGAGTGTTTTAGTTATCTAGAAGACTTTATAAATAAAACATTAATAATGATTCCTATTTATTAGAAGAAAATAAAGTATTTATTAAAATCTTGGTAAAACAATCAGAGTGACACTATGTACAATATGGACAAGTCAAAATTTACACCTTTCTTATCTTGAGAAGAGGCCCATGCCCAGCAGTGGGACAGTAATGGGCAAATCATGCTATTATGTTATCGAGTATCTATCTTTAAGCTATTGTATGCAATAAATACATTCCTATATAAATACCGTGTTAGCACAGATATTTCATAATAATACTGAGAAGAATCTTTGAAAAAACTGAACAAAGAATGTTCACAGTATTCACTTTACGAGGCGAAACGAATAAACTTATAAACATTCTTAGCTTAGTTATTTTATTTCACAATATTTCCATCCCTTCTTATCTCGTGGGTGGGTGTTGTAACAGGCAACTAATGGCAGATACCTATTATTTACCGAGCGTTATTGGTTAAAATTAAAACTGTTGTATCATTACCAATAATGAAGCAAAGACCTCATAACTTTACATAGTAGACCCTACTATACAGTAGTAGCGTAGCTAACACAGGTAAAATTAGCTTACGAGTCTATTTATAATACTTTGGCAATAAAAAACCATTAGTAACCAAAACGATTCGTTTATAGTTATAGAAACCAGTCACAAGAGATTATGTCGTGAGGATGACAGCTCCAACCTCCTGAGCGCTAATGAAGAGATACCTGGTTCCCTAATTCAGTCGTCAAGCGTTGTGATAGCAACAACATCCCTCATTCACGCAGCATCTGTGAGGAGCCCGTAAACGAACTGAATCTGCGCTGGATTTTAACCGGCTGATACTGATAATTTCCTTTTTTTTTTCTTTTTTTATTCTTGACTTGATCGCGTTTGGCCCTAGTCTCACCTGATGGTAAGCGCAGACAGGGTCTAAGATGGAGCACACGAATCCAAGGAACAAAAATATAGAGGGATTCCTCTATACCCGTCTGGCTCTAACATACACACGACGGAAAACAACAAACTGCTTGGCGCCGGACTTTAATGTGAGGGTGATAGCTAGCCAGGCGGACCGTATAGATCCTACCACCAAGCGTGCTAGGTTTTGTTGAATCTTACAACATGCGTCTATACCCAGCGTGCGGTGAGGAAGTTTTATATTCTAACCCGTCCCCACACGGGGTCCTAGAAGTCTCATGTCTGTACTTAATCGTAATTTGGAAACCTAAGGAAAGCTGCAACCATAATCGAATTAGCAACTTCCAAAGTACACGTTACACAGTACCCAAATATCCACATCTAATTCTCTTAACACCTACAATTGAAGCCCGAACATTAAGCCGCAAATACATTGAAAATAATCCTCATAAAATTTTTGGTGAGGCTCATAGAATCTATAGCGGACGCGCATTGGATACTAATCACGGGCGAGTGTCGCGCCGCATACTAACCGGGCGATGTCGTGCGCACGGATGCCTTCCAAAACAATGTGGGTGCCGGTAGCTGCGGTATTTCAGGGATGAAGTTTATTATACATATATTTATAGGTATCGCGTTGTGTATTATTATTGTTTAACTTATAAGAGGTAGGTATGTTACCAGCTGCGTATCGCGATATACTCTGATTTGCTGTGTGATGGCAAATCAGCTAAATATTTTGTCTTACAATAATATGCCATTACAAATACGATGTTGGCTAGCAACATCCCCTCGGCTTTGTTCTTTGTGGCTGTCTGCGGGGATGGTCGCTGCTCCACAAAGATATTTTTGAACGGTATGTATTGCGAAGAAATTAAAAATTTCATAAAACATGGAGGACTTCTTTATTCTTATCACGCTCTTTTGTATATTCCTCTTTTATTCTGAAATACTCTGGTCTAACGTAGTTACCTACACACATACATATACTCACGCCTGTAATCTCAGAAGGGGTAAAAAGAGTTGTTCTCCTATTACAAGAGTATTAAGTCTATTCTATTCTAAGTCTTCTTGTATTAAGTTCCTACACTAGGTGGCGAGCATTTTGCCATTTTTCGGGCACAATTATGGCACCAAGTCCATCGCCTCTTACGACTCGCTTGCCCGGCGACGCGGAGGGGAATTGTATTCTTAATTTATCCCCTTACCTACCTATTGATACGTATACCTGACCTTACATAGGTACATATTTGTGTAGGTATCAATGCCCCTTCAACCCTTGCCTTTCACGGGGTTTTTCTATTCAATGGATATAAGGGTTAGCACAAAAGTGCTCAAAGGTCACGCCATTCATACGAGTATGCCAATCTTAATCTTGTATTAACAAAAGATCAGTAAGTCCTCTGCTTAAGTTCTGAAAGCAGGATAACGTTTTATCATTTCCGCAAGTTAATTTACGGTAAACCGTCGTATATTTTTAATCTGCGACCGCAATAAGTTGTCAGTGGAACAATCAAACCAATCAATATCGCTACATAAAAACAAGTTTATAACTTTATCGATACAAAATAATGTTAATTCTAATATAATACTAATTGATTTGAACTTATTTAAGTGCTGTATGAGTGTACCGACAAGCCCGACCACCCAACACAATGCTGTGACCACCACAATTTCTGTGGCGGTCACCGCAAAACTATACTGACCGTTAGAAATTTAAACATGCACTACAATGGCATAGCATGTGATAACAAAACCGTATTTGCAAGCGAACCTTATTGATTGATTTTTGGTGTTACCTACAGAAATAATACACACACTGCGCTGTCATTTCGTATCGGGCAGTATAAAGGCAGCATAAAGGAACCAACCTTACGCACAGGGTCCTACCTCACTGACAATCGAAAATTTACTCTAATGTCGAAGTGGTAAAGTTTAAATTAGTTTGGTACAATTTGAGAGTAGCAATAAATTTAATCTTTTGTCTAATGTTCGCGGAATGATCTATGTTACGTTTTAAATTACTTGAATGGCTGTCTGTACTCCGTAGAAGAGTGATTGTTATGTTTATTGCATATTTTGGATGTCCAAGAATTTCAATTCGCTCGTAATGTTCATGTTTTTCTTTCTACGGTATATAGTGTACCTGAAGCTGTTAGTTGGAGCTTTGAGAAACAGTTAGCAAAACTTTAGCGGATCAGCACTATACTGTAGCATAGTGGCGTTTCAGTTACGTTTACAACGTTGAACTTGGTTTTTTAACTAAGCACCATAGAACATTTGGGATTATCTATACTAATATTATAAAGCTGAAGAGTTTGTTTATTTGTTTGAACGCGCTAATCTCAGAAAGTACTGGTCAGAATTGAAAAAATATTTTTGTGTTAGATAGTCCATTTATCGAAGAAGGTTATAGGCTATCTAACATCACGCTATGATCAATAGGAGCGGGGCATAAATGAAAAATGTTGCAAAAACGGAAAAATGTCCACCCGCGCGAAGCCAGGACGGGCCACTAGTGGCATAATAAACAAATCAAATGCTTCAATTACGCATGGCAAAAAACACTTATCTTCCCTAATTTTTCAGCCATCGCTCGCTAACATTATGTAACATTGGTTTATACGAAATTTCACGGGACAGGGCGTCGCGTCAAGTAAATGATGTCTTATGTAACACATACTAAAACAAGTGTACTAACCTTCTGCTTGTCAAGCTGCTGCAGGATGTCCTCCACATCGCCGACGGCGACCGCCTGCGTGCGGAGCATGTCCACCTCCACGGACACCCAGTCGCGGATCTGAACACAAAATAAGATTGTAAGGAAAGTTATTGGTAGGAAAATAGAGAGTCTGGTAGAGAGAATACTGGATAGTGTTTCCCGGACATGATTAGAACCTGGGAGGATGTACGAAGTTACAGTATACTTAGATTGAGCATAAAATTTGCAGGAAATGTCTGTTTTAATAATTACATTGAAAATAGAAACTATTCCTATTTCTTAACATAGAGATATGTTTAACCTTTCATTAAAGATTTGTAAGACGAAACACGTACAAGTTATCAACACTATCTGTGTTATACGCATATCCGAGTCCCTTACATCTACCATTACACAAACAATAACATGACATATTGTATCAATTTCATTGAACTGAAATCTGTCATTATTTCCCGTTTCATTGTTTACGGAAGCACCGCAGACGATACGTACTAACTGTTACATCGATACATTATTTGTTATTCCTTAACAATTGCTTACATTTTCCTTACAAAGATTTTTGAGAAACACTAAAAACAAAAGAGGACTCAATATAAATGTTAATACCTACAAACATATACATATATATCAAAAAATCTTTAAAATATTAAGGGTCGACACCCATCTTTACATAATTTCTCAATAAAAACCAATAGAGCCAACCTCACGATCTGAACGATAACAATAAGATTTTATTCCAATACTGTCCTCTAGAAAAAAAGACGCGGGCGGTAGAAAAAAACATTTTTTTACTACATTGCCTTCTGATGGGCGCGCCAGGAATTTTATAGGAATCAGAGCGGATACGGCACATTTTTTCCATTTCTCGTCGGAAGAAAAGCCTGGGGGTCATCTGCGGCCGCCGCTGGCCGTAATGCCGAACACCCAATTCTGATTTACTGAGGCCTTCTGTGACCTTTTTGGAAACACATCGATAGAGAATGTTGGGAGACGCGATGTGATTGTTTACGCGAATTGAGGATTTCGTGAAAGTGGTTCAATTAACATAAACACATTTTATTTTGTGAAAAAACATACCACAACATATTCAACTTATTTATTTATCACTTTTCGTCGCTGTGCAGTGAAAACCTCGTAAAGCACAAATTCATTTTTATTTTTTGTTATTCATTTGTTGGGTAGAAAACCTTGTAATGCATATTTAGAACGAACGTGCACAGCTCTAAGATGAAATAGATTGATGAATAGATAATAAAACAGAAGAACTTTACATTTACACTTCATACTTTTTTTTAACAGGCATTTATTGTCACCTTCTGTAAAATTACGTTCATTGCAATTACGAGGTTGTCACTACCCAGCGACGATTTGTCTATACTAGCCTATAGCAACAGCTTTTTTGGGAGTAGGCACTATTATTATAATTAACATTATCTATCGGTGAACTTTTACGACTGGCGCAAAATTATGAGAATACTTATGAATTCTTAGCGAATAACCGTTAACCTGAATGACGAAAGACGACGAAATTCGTAGCAATATACTATAATCCTGCAATAAATCGGTTATGTCGATACCGTCGTAAAACTGACTGCCGTTTGATAGTGCAGACAGTGAAGTGCACGGCGCAATATAAATGCACTGCCGCATTTTCGTCTGATCATTGGCACGACTCAGGTACACTATAAAAGCTCTCCCCTGTTCGTGTTCGCGTTATTATTCGTAGGTATTTTATTTCGGCATAAATATCTCATCCGGTTTCTGTTCCTTATATTTTTCTTAAATATTCTGCAGCCTCTGTACGCAAACGTATCTTTAAGATAATGTCATCATGTCTGAGATGTATCATTATAATAATACTTTGTTAAACGATAATCGAAAATAAATTGAACTGATTTTGCGTGGCATTCTAAAAGTCTCTCTGTGAACGTGCCCGCCCGCAATACGCTCCCCTATGTTACACAGATTTCGTCTAAGAAATATAACATGGTAAGCGGTGCTTGCCGGAATGGTTCGGTTGAGCCGCGATTTGGTCGCCGCGTGTCGCTTCCCGCCGCCTCCCAGCGTCGCCTGCCAGATCAAATGCCTCCATCCCAAACTACGGAATGTCAAGTATGCGACTTGAGTTTTTGATGAAATTCAGTTCAGTGGGTTAGTGCTCGGCATTCAATCGAAATTGGGAACTCAATATCAGTTTCCGATTTCGATCGGTTACGTCAGTGCATCATTATATCGTGTTTTTTTTTACATTTCTGGTTACTCGGAATATTTTTTTTACTTACGTTTTTTCAAAAAGAAATTCGCCTTTTTATCAATCGTTAGATTCCTTTTATACGCACCTACCTATCTTAGGCGAACGGACGTCAACGAACCATCGCCTTTTGTAGAATTTGACCAAATTTTGCATAGAACCAATCCGATTTCATTACAATTTACCAACATATGGATGTACCTTGTCCGAAATAAATTTGATTGATTAGGTTTTTCGCGGTATTCAGCCCCATTCGTTGGCAATCGTCCGCCAGGTACGTACGCTGCATAATGATTTAATAAAACATCGAATATATTCCTCAGTGAATCTACCGCTAGAAATACATTTCATCATTACCATTTTGTTTATAAAGCATTGAAAGCTGTATACAAGTTATTTATATGACTGTTTAGTTACAGCTTTTATTACACCGATGATCAAGAAAAGAAAAGGCTACTAATCTATCGTCTGCACTAGTCCAGCTTAGAAAAAAGTTCTCAACAAAGCTCCACCGCCAGCCTTCCCGTCCAACTTCTACTCTACAAACAAAAGATTAACCTTCCTCTACTTGATGCAAGTTTAAAATCTTTCAAACTTCTCATTAACTTTCAAAGCGAACAACGCTGTACTGTAAGGGTTTGCACACATCTTCGCTCGCTGAACGCTCATGAATTTATTGAGATTTTATATGGAGATCGTGAAATGAGTAATCGCAAAGTTCCCAGCAATGAATGGGTGACCATTGTGTATCGTCAAAAGCGACTAAGGGATTGTGTTAAGAGAATGAGCAGCAGCGTCCTCCAATCTATTTATAGTTACCACAGCATTCTACGATCACCATTCCTTCTTCCAACTGTAGTGATCATGGTAATATAACCTTTATGGCCGGTTATGAAACTGTCTTTAGAAAGCCGCGCCGTTTGCAAGCGGCTAGCGCTCCCGGTAGTGTTCGTATAAAAACGTGTGTTCAGTACGCGGTCGTAGATGTGTCCGCACCCTTAGCAGCGACACTACCCACTGAATTAATTTCAGTTACGACTTTATTAAGTGCTCGATTGAATACCATCTACTACTATTATTTTTTTCCTATTTTATTCCTTTCTTCTCGTAATGGATTCCTAAAACTGTAAAATTGATTCTATAAGCAACTCTTACGGCGAAAATCTAAATGTTTGGAGGTTCATTCTTATACTAAATTAGTTGGTTTTATATTGTGATTTTATCGCGAAAAACTATTATTTTTGTAAATTAACTTCGGTTAACGACTACCCTTGAGGAAATTGTGTAGATTACGTATAGCATTTTTCAATATTTTGTACACCAATTAATTTTTTAGTTGAAGGTACCTACAGTAAATCAAAATCACAGGGGTCAGGGTCAAGTCTTTAATTACCTGTTCAAAAATAGTAAGAAAAAATATTTTCGACGTTAGAAAAGAAACGAACAAATGTTAATTTCAGTGCAACGTATTTCAACGGATGTTTACTGAAAAATCATCAACAAACAGGTACGTTTTCAAGCAACTTTATTTTTCATACAAAACCTGTTCGTTAGTTTTATGTTCGCACGAGCCTCCTCCTGAGAGTGCATCGTTTGCGCTCCGCACCTTATTGACTCATTCCGTCGAACCGTGATCACAAACGTAAAATTTTACAACTCTAAGAATAATTTTTTCACGGTACGGGAATGAGTTGCCAACACAGATATTACTGGCAATAAAACGTGATGTTTTCAAAGGAATTTTCCACCCCCCACTAGCCCGGGCTACCCCTGTAGCCCCGCCAAATTGCGCGGAAGAGATAAACTCACCACGACCATTAGGTAAGAAATTGTAGAAGGCACGATCCATACAACGTACGAGTCGCACGGTAATCGTGAATCAAACCAGGCTCGAACTACCGCAGTCGCAAATTATTGTATTAAGATTTAGCATTTTTTTAGACGATGCTCTATTCCCTGTTTTCTCCTGTTACACGCATGAACACCCAGAGTCGGGGAATAATCTATGTTTAACCCATACCCTTGTTCCGTGCCGAGATTCATCCACGATTATTAGCCAAGGTTGTCGATATTTTTTCGTCCAGCGTTCAGTGTGAATTCATCGCGCATTATATCGAGTGAACCTTTTGTACTTTCCCGTTTAGTGCCACAATCACAAACATTTGATACTAACCGCTACAAAGAACTCAATGCAATCACGGCGCTTCATTGAAGAAAAATGTCACCGATTACATTGCTGACTTTATTGCGAAATTGATTTAAAATACGTTGGTGAAGAGGTAATGAATTACATTCTGTAGATCGTTATTCCGAATAGTTGAAGCAAAAGAAGAAGCGTCAGGTCTAATTTACAAGTACCTACGAATTCCTTACTATTGTATTTGTTTGTGTATTGAATACCTACGCTTATTATGGAACTTTAAAAAGATGAATATAATCAATATCACTATTATAATCATGTAATATAAGTTAAATTAGAAAAGCTCAAGAGGAACGTCGCCGCTCACATTTTCCATGATTCTTTCGATATGAAACTTTAACAAAGTCGTTTTAGAGCAAACTTTATTTCTCCATCGCTGAAGTTTCAAGTCTATTCGATATAATATCTATAATATAGCAATAGATTGCTCGCACTTCAATCTCGTTGTGTCCGCTAAATCGGAGTGGTTACTAGGTTAAACAGCGTAAAAGATAGGCGCAGAAGTCCCACAGCGCACTATGCGTGTTAATAAAGATAATGGACGCAGAATAAAATGAAAAATACTGGCGCATGCAAATATCCATATTTTACAAGTTTAAACCTAACTATCTAACAAGCCAGCCTCAAAATCTCATACCGGTTCCACCAACGTCACACGCTCGACAGGCGGTTACCAATCTGTTGGCCCAGCGTAATAACTATAGACATTACTTCTCTTCTTTAGGAGTAGCCTATGTCCAGCAATAGATTACGAATAGTGCTATACGATGAGCAGAAAAATAGTGGTTTCCCACACGCGACTACTCCGCTTTACCTCTAACAACATAACTACTGAAGGTAAAGTTTCCGATTCTGTAGTAAAGGGTTGTCCTTCTGAACTTCTTGTGGAGTCGACTCGTCCCCGACGGCTGAGCGACGGCGTGCGACTTCAGATAATATTCACACCGCCTGACTTATACTCGTCAGCGGTTCGCAAGTGCCGGGGATGACTTTATGTACAGCTACCCGCATATTTAAGAGGCTATTTAGATCAAATTCGAACATTTTTGTAGTAGATGTGATTAAGTATTCTTCCTTATTCGTGTCGGCACTCACTATACGAGAGTAACTCATGCCCTGGTGAAGAGATTAGCCAGTCAACAAGGTCGATAGTGGGGCTAACCATCCAGGGTGCGCCAGACACCGGGGTTGCGGTGCATGCTGACGCGAATCCCGCGACCCCGGCCGAACGGTCAGGAGGAGGAACACCGTTGGTTTTTAGCCGGTAAGAGTCCGGCAGACCCCTCGCCTTCCTCGGGCGAGGGACATCCATGAGGATTTTCCAAAGATAAAAAAGTATGCGCCAAACGCACTAAAATATTGCCACTCGTGGAGGCTAGAACATATTAGCGGGACGGACGATGGGTATGGCTTTATCATATTTATACGATCGCGTACCTGCAGCACGGTGGTGTCGAAGTGTGCCAGCAGAGCGGCGGGCGACTGCTGCGACGAGCGGCGCCGCCCCGACAGCCGAGCGCTCCAATCTGAAACAATGAAGACACGTCATGAGAAACAGTAACCAGGTAACACGCTAATTAGGACTGGCGTCGAAAGTTGTGTGTGCAATACCACTCGATGTACTAAAGTGGTTTGTGGTGAATTTAGTACTAAGTCAAAAGCATTTTTTTTTTGTGTTTAAGTGGTAACACCATACAAGGTTCACTACTACTGTTTTTGTCTATAACATAAAGTATGTGGTATGCAAGAAAATGATTGTCTGTAAAAATGGGACAAACGTAGCTATCCAAAATAATGATTGCTCCAGCCATATTTTTAAATTATTTCATTCAATATTATGATTAATATAGGTAGGAAGCGCAACTGGTTGATCACAATGTTCTTAGAACTTATTACTTCTATTGTTGATCAAAAGTCAAATCATTTATCACATATGCGTACCTTCAATCAGTACAACTGACGCACCCAACAACTCCAGCTACAAACTCAATAGCCCAAACGATGCCGGTCAACATTCAAAAGTCGCAACTGCAGTAGAAAATAAACAAACAAACAAAAACAGGAGCTTCCGCTGCCCCGGGCCGCGCCGGCGACAGGAAACGAACCCGCGATCGAACACACACGCCCCGGCGACTGAGCTATAGCGACTCTTTCTGATAAAACGTACGGTATTCATATTTTCTGTTTAGATGATCTCACGTCTGGTGGAAATTCAAACCGGTACAAGTACACGTGCACTATTGGACGATGTTTTTGCTTTTTTTGCAACTTTGTCTGAGATGCGGCGACGCGACGCGTTGGTCTTCATAAACTTTATGAAAACAGTTATGTCAAGTCCATAGAAACGTCACTAAAAAGAATTGTCATAATGTTATAGATTTTCACACAGCATATTATCTATGATGTCATTCCATTTCATTGACCACAACCACGTATCGATGTGATTGACGCTCGTACCTCAGTCTGTAACGCCCAGATAAAGAATAGTTTCATCTGAGCTGTTAGTTAAGCTCTGAGATTTAAGCATTGCCGC
Organism: Amphipyra berbera; assembly: GCA_910594945.2. Classification (NCBI taxonomy): domain Eukaryota; kingdom Metazoa; phylum Arthropoda; class Insecta; order Lepidoptera; family Noctuidae; genus Amphipyra; species Amphipyra berbera. The sequence continues at coordinate 255,459 of OU343142.1, read as the reverse complement.
TTCTCTTCCTAGACGACCGAAGATTATCATTTTGCCTAAGAAGGTGGATATAACCGTGTTCACGCGAAGAAAGTCTCATTGCATTGCACTGCTGGTCATAAACAACATTAACTTATACTTAACAATATAAAAGTCAACTAATAGACTGGGTTATTTAGTTAACCAATTATTCATTTGTACATACTATACAGCTGATTCCCATTTTTTTTGTAATTTCCCGACCAGTAACCAGTCTATAGGCTTGCCCCAATTACAGTAACTAAAAGCAAACACAGCAGTTAAGCCGAGTTCGCATAGTTAACAGTTTTTGTAGCAGTTGCCGTTGAAGCAATAACTCATAGCAGTTGTTTGCAACTTTTTGTAGCGACCGACAACAGCGACTGATCGCTACAGCTGCTGATTAATTAACGAAGTAATGGTATTAATCATTTCTTTAACAACCGGTGTTTGTCGGTACTGTTTTGGTTAATTAGAATGGCAGGAATCGTAATTAGGGATTTGTCTTTAAAATGGAAGGAGGATAAATAATCTCAGTGATCTCGACATGGGTACTACTCATATTTTCTCTTGATCAAGTCTTTATTTAATACTAGGTGTTACCCGCGATTACACTCGCATCCTAGGGAAACTACTTCATGTACCCGGATAAAAAGTATCCTATGTGTTAATCCAGGATATAGCTTATCTGTGTGCCAAATGTTATCCAAATCCGTTCAGGCGTTTATACGTGAAAGAGTAACAAACATCCCTACATACAAACATTCGCGTTTATAATATTAGTAAGCATTAATCTTATACAACTTGATATTCGTTAATCGTCTTCCAATAGTCCCATACAAACTACTTCTCTCGTGTCGAAGTGAGCTGTTTGAGAATAGCTCATGCCGCGGTGGAAAGAGTAGCCAGTCAACAAGGCCTGGGCTTAGGCTTAGGTATCGTCACTCAAGGAGGTTCGACATTACTAAATATTGCTACAAGATCACAGAGCTTTACTCTTATCTCGCTGTTTTTTAAACACTTTTCTATTTAGCTCTAAACATCTACTTCAAAACTGAGTTTCTCTTGAACTTAACTTTTTACAAACTTGGAGCCCATCATTAAATATCTAACAGGCAGTCGTACAGAATTAATATTAATTAGCCCAACTTCGCGACGGTCCCGACAACAGACTCCCTTTGGAGATATTTTCTAAAACTTCGTCAAGAGTCGCGTCTCGTCGATTTATTTGTCGACTCGGGAGCGGCTCCAGGTCGCTGTCACCCTCCTAACTTCCGGGGCTTGTTTGAAAAAAACATGATGTTTGAAATTTCATCCACAAAGTAAGGGCAAAAGGTTCATCTCATATAGTGCTCGAAAATAATATGTGTGGCTCACAACCACCGCAACCTACAAGGTCTACACAGGTTTTATAATATGTGTGGCACACAACCACCGCAACCTACAAGGTCTACACAGGTTTTATAATATGTGTGGCACACAACCACCGCAACCTACAAGGTCTACACAGGTTTTATAATATGTGTGGCACACAACCACCGCAACTTACAAGGTCTACACAGGTTTTATCTACACACTTTTGCATATAGAAGTACTGTTTAAGTCACGTTTCCCTGGTTAGTATTAATCACACATTTCGCGTTTTCTTTTGTATCTTCGACACTTTATCTGCCGTCCCTCGGCAACCATTATTTTAGAGCTCCACACCACCTATCGTCAAGATAAAACTCCAACAATGCAATCGTGGTGCAACAAAATGCGTGATGCAACACGTGCTTTAGTGAAATTTTGTTTCATTCAGAGTATTTTACCTTGAGCTTGTTGAATGAACCTTCTGGAACTATATTATCTATGCAGTATTTCTACAAAGTTCGCGTCTTTAGATATGTATGCAAAAACATTGAATTGATTAGAGGTTAATGAGATTTAGAAACTTCTAGCTCTTCTAGCTTCCTAATGACTTGTTTCATAAAATTTTATCAATATTTTCAGTATATTTTCAGAACACAAAACATACGATCCGGATCATGTTCCATTACGGTATTACTTTGTTGTGTTCATCTTTGTAACCTATAATATATATAAGCCGGACACAGCCGTTCGGAATATTGTGAACATTCACAACACAATACATGGCATTTGTACAGAATATTGTCAAATCCAATCTTGTTATTCTCTCGTTCCCCTATTGTGAGGGAGCAATCGTTTTGGGGCGGTGACCCTTCTATGATGATCGGCGTGACCGGTAACTACACTACAGGCAAGAAATTGAACATCTGAATACATACATAGAATCACAGTTACAGACGCACAGACGCAGCCGGACGGAAACACATTGTATACCTAAACCTTACACTCACCTATCTATACTAATATACGTATTATAAAGAGGAAAGATTTGTATTTTTGTATGTAACGAATAAACTTAGAAACTACTGGACCGATTTCAAAAATTCTTTGCCGTTAAATTGCTACATTATCACTGAGTAACATAGGCTACGGGCGGAGCCGTGAGGACACAACTAGTTGTATATAATAGTATACCGGGTAGGTACTTCAAAAAACATTGACGTCTTCCACAATTCTTTGGAAAAATTTAAGGATCTTATTGTTGCTCAACTCAAGACTTAGAAGTTAACGCACTTGATCTATTATAATCTCTAAAAGTATTCAAAGTTGTGGAATTGTTGATTTATGTGATGTTTTGTTATTTTATTGTTTCTCTCTAAATTTCGAAATGGTTTATAAACTTTTACCAAAATTGTAGTCCAATCAGCATTACATTTTGTTAATTTGAATAATAAATGTTTATATTTAAAACGCATGCTGTGGTTTTCTATAATTGAGGAAACACAGAACTAGTTTACTGTTAGTTTATAAGTTGAATGTATTGTGTATTCCTAGTTGAAAATCCTTAATAAATAAACATATCAATTCAGTAGTTGATCCATCGCACTTAGTGATGACAGTGACCGCGTCGCACTGGTCGTCCACTTAGGACGTCGGCTACACTTTATTTTTCGTAAACAAATAACCTAGTTCTGTTATTTCGTTGCAAAAACTAGTCTATCCGATTCAAAGCTGCTCGTCCTACGTGAAGCCTTTGGCCCGGCTCGCTGATTACCGTTCACTCACACAGCACGTAAACGGATCAAAAGATTAACAGACCCGGCACACAGTGTAGTGAAGGAAGTACGTCTTTAGTTATGTACGTACAGCTCGCAGACGTCCATCGCTAACCGCTATCACATAAATCGGTCCTACAGTCGATGTTAGCTATAATCACCATGCTTGGCGGATTACTGCCAATTAGTGGTCGAAGAGATGTAACTAGTAAGATAAATGATACAGATGGATACAACGTTACATCTACTTGAGGTAATCCCTGACTAGTCTTAACAAAACACAACAAAGGATATTCACGGCCCGATTGGCGTAGTGGCTCAGCAAGCAGAGTTTGTTCCATGCATAATACAAAACTGTGTATGGACTACAAAGTTGCATGTAATATTATGTTTCTAGTTAGAGTGTTTGTGCATGTGAGTGTTACCGAACATACCCACGATACAGAAGAAATCCTACCGCGAGGTTTGTGCGAAAAAATATTAAACGACAAATAAGAGCTCGTTCACACAGCGGATCCGTTTCAACGGATCCGCTGGACTGGAGGTGTTATTCACATCTGTACCGACGGATCAGTTAAACAAATGGCAGCTGCGTCGTATCTGGCAGGGAGGATACGATAAAAATAACGGATCCAGTATTATTTACTGGATTCGGAATACTGTCGTTTATGTGAACTCTTTCATACGACTACAGGCGCCCTCACCAAAATAAAAACGGATCCGCTAAAAGGGGTCCTGTAAACAGTTTCTGAGTGAACTAGCTGTACCTAACGTTTTTCCAGAAATAGCTTGCGACACGTTCAACTAAGTACAGAACCAAAGATCAAAATAGAGGAATTTAATAATAATGTCATTAGTCCATAGTAACCTTCAGTTAATTTATAAAAAGGTATCATTTAATTTATATTTCGGCACGCTCCTTTATTTAGTCTTATCAATAAAAGGCCTTACGATAAAAAAAATGCAAATAAATGTGAAGTAAACTCAATAAAATTAGTCTGGTTCGATTCTGAATACCGATGAGCGGACCTGAGGACGTTCACAATACACCGATCACGTTAGGCCGGCTGCTCACGACCAGACAGGCTAATTCTATTGCATTCGTTTTGAGTTTCTCGTAGTTCTTCGTTTGTAGTCAGCTGGTCGTCTGGCTTTGGGCTAATCTTAACAGGAGTTGTTATAATTCGCACAGCATGAGAACTAGCTCGAGGTATTTCCGAATCTAACGTAAACAAATATGCTCTAATTTTCAATTCAGCACCTAAATATGACGAATTTATTGTTATTCAGATAGATACTTGTAAGTTGTCACCAACAAACCGATGGCGACAAACAACACAATTACTAACTTAACCATCAGTATTCAGATCAGCGCAGTTTAAATATTAATCCGGCGCCGCAGATTTGAGCCGGCTAAGCCACGGGGTGCGGCCGGGAATATTAACGCATAGTGTAATAACAACGGCTATGGTCCCTAATACTGGCTATGATCACTAATACTGGCTATGACCACTGAGAGCCGGGAACTGGCAGTGATACAGGCGGGTATCAGTGACAGCTGAGCCTGACACACTGCTGCAAAAGCTCGGTACTGGGATTCTTCTGATTTGGTTGACATTATACCGTTAATTTAGCGATGACTATGATATTCTTCCACTATATGAGCGCAGGAAAATAGCGGATTTAGTATTTTTATTTAGTTTAGTAAATGGTTCAACCGACTGTTCCGAGCTGTTGACCAGTATTGGGCTACGCGTACCATCTGCGTTGTTGCGTAAACCTAATCTTTTACATATTCCTGTGGTACGGTGCACTAATAAGCTAAAATCTTGTATGATTAGGGCGAGCAGAACTTACAACTCAACGTGTCAGAACGTTGATACTGATATTTTCTTCACTAGTATTCCGAAATTAAAAAGGGCAATGTGTGAACATTTCTTTGATGCTCATTGATGGGTTCATGGTGAGGTGTAACTTTATTTATTTTTTATTTTAATGATGTACCTGTATAGGAAATTAATTGTGTTCAAAGATTCATCTGTATGTCAATCTGTTCTATTCTCATTCCTAATCGTGAAAACTTGTAATTGGCCATCTTATAATACTGTGTGTGATAATTGTGTTCTAGCTGTAAGTTTTCTAGAGAAATAAAATAAATAAATAAGTGATTTATTTTCAGATAAGCAGTATTAGTATTTAGCAAAATTAGTTAGAGACGGCAATCATTCGATAGTAAACTAGACATAAGCTTCAGTAATTGACTGGACAATCAAGCGTCTCCAATAATGAAACTGATGAACTGAAACTCTCTGGAATGGTCCAGAATAGCTCCTACGTTAGGAACAAAAGATGGTGGATGTTAGGGGTCCATTACCCAAGCATAGTGATTACATACATACGCCTTTACATAAACTCACGCCTTTTTCCCATGGGGACAGGCAGAAACTATAGAACGCCACATGCTACGATCCTTACATACTCCTTTCATCCACATTCATATCATATACGCAGTCCAGTTGAGAGTACTACGTACCTGTCCTTTGTGAAGAACATCATCAATAACATCGATGTATGTCCTTCTAGGCATAGTGATTAGTGCTTTCCTCTTCCTATTGAATAGGAAAGCAGAACCCCAAATTATGGGGTGCATTCAAAGAGCCTCCACCAGTGACGATACTTAAGTACGTGCGGCGCACTCTGGGCAGTATTCTCACTATCACCTTTGCCGACTGCCAAATCTTTGCACCACGGTATGAGCTATTCTGGTATAGCTGGTGCCAACACAAGAGAAGCAGAAGTACTTTCCCCATCCAGCCGAGCATTGTAGTGGTCTATTAGGAGGCCCATGTACAACAGTAATTTAACAGTAGTTCTTTAATCACTGCCGGGGCAACGGTACTTCAAAGAATTAGATAGTTGCTGTTATAGCAATAGAATCATCAAAACGTTATTTTTAAGTCAGTTAGATCCATTTATACTGGCCCATCTCCTCTTAAACTGTTACCTTATAATATTATGAGGGATGGTTTACAGCCACCATTAGTAACTGTCACCGTTTGAACGACTCCTTGTTGGAACGGAGCGGACCCGCCATTGTCCGTATATCTTTACAGTCACTGCGATAAAGTAATTGAAATGTACTTAGGTATTTGAAATTAGTATAATATTTTTCTGTATTTTATACAAACAGGAATCCGATTATAACGATATTTCATTGTTACATGTTTATTCCAATCATTCAATCATTTTTGAACAATTTATTTTGCTAGATCTTCAGAAAGTTTGGAGTCGATATTTTTGTAAATTAATAACAATTTGTAACTAGTTCTCCATAATAGCTCGCTAACAGATTGTGTTATACCTGAGCTTTGCTTGCATTCCTACGTAAAACCTAAGCGAAAAGGAAGCTGAATCCAATCTGTACTGAGTACTGAGGCAGTGTGTGCGAACTATTACATTTGTAACCACAAGTATAGTTTTGAACATATAAGCCCGTAATAATAAACAGTTCTCATTTTAGAGATCTCTCAGTGAAGGTTGGAAAGGCTAAACATGTTTTTTTTTTAAATTGTCACATGTATGGAATTCTAGTAAGGTAGCATCTCTTGGGAGACCTCTCAAATGAGAGCTGTTTATTAGTACGGACCTTAAGTAGAACAAAATTGTTAGCACTAATCTAGTTCGTTAAATACAGCTTAAAACTAGCCAGACAATCTGAATATTCATGTCGCACTACAGATAATGTCGGTCAACAACGATTAGGGTCTATTACCATACACTTGTGTGAGGCCACGCGTCGGCACAGAGCCAGGCATCTGCCCCACCCGCCGGGCTCATCTGCGGTCCACTTCTCAACACAAAGTTTAGCAGACTTCGGGAAATACGTGTCTATGTTTTAGTTTGTCTGTGGATGATTCTGTTAGCCTTTGTGGGGTACGAGTTGCTTTGGATGATTTATACGAGATGTGGTACTTTTAAAGAAAACATGTTTAAATGAATCATTAGTGGAAGTAATGTTGTCTTTAAAATGTTATTATTTTATTACAAAAAATTAAAAGATAGCACTTCTTTTTCGGAATATTAACTTTTTATTCTCGTAAACATATTTACCTCAGAATATAACATGTTTAACCTCACGTACACTCTATTTGAACCCTGTAGTTTCATCAAATCTGAAATTCCCTTCATTAGCGCGAACAGCGCCGTGTCCGGTATCCATTGTGCCACGAGTGCGGACGGACGTGCGGACGCGACAAATGAACCGTGTCGTAACTGATACGTGCCGTCAGTGTTGCGGAAACACCCTGGCTGTATATGTTATAAATCGCGTTATCACAATAACATGCAAGGCCCTTTTTTGTTCTGAATTAGGTATATGAGATCAATTTTAATAATATGAATAGACAATTTAAAATAAAATAAAATGGACACATAATGGTCCGTCCGGCAACACGCAGCGGCTTGCATGCGCAAACAGATAGTACAAACGTTTTGCCATACTTACGTGCTTACTTGTGCAAATTAAAATTTACGCAAATAAGATTGAGTGGGTAGCTGGACCATAAGATAATTTTCACATTATAATACCTACTGTGATCATTGCCTCGTCTTCTATAGAGAACTCTATGAATGGACCCTCTGTTAATTGTGATGGACATGTAATGATTTACTAGCTATGCGAAGCGGTGTACGACAAAGCCAGGCAAGTTGACAATAGCTTCCCTGAGTATATTGTGTTTTGACCTATTTTAATATACTTAAAACCAATACACATATTAAGTAAGATAGTTCAAAGACGTCAGACCAGCTATCGGATTGAAAGTTAATTCGTAAGGTTTTACTCGTAGTGGGCAACCGAAATTGCTAGTAATCTTTTTTTTAGTTACGCTAAATTCAAATTCAAAAAGGATTTCAAAAAGAATATAGTTACACAAACTTCCTTATTTCCGCAGCGTCATACTACGTATTGTTAGTGGCTTCCCCCCGTCCCCCCACCAGACAGCGACCGCTCAGAATTCCGTTTTAAATACATTCTTAAATCAACAATACGACCGAGGCAGGAAAGGTATACACAACAAAATAGCGTCTCAACAACAACAATAAGACCTGTCAATACAGACCGCGATGCGATGCAGCTACAGACCTTACAGTCAGACGCCCGTTTAGGTAGACTGGGGATTTTTTGTTGACTAAATAACAACGGTAATGAGACAAACATAATATGGTGGGAGGCGTATATTCAGAAACGAGCCGATATGAACAAGATAAGGGGTAAAAGAATGGTACAATTTAAATTAAATGCATTAATTACTGTTACAATATTCTATTATCTACTACTCAGCCTAATCCGGTTGAGCTAAAGTTGATTAGTACGTAAAAACTGAGTAAAAAACTGAGTAAACGAGTAGTAGCGGAGCCAGGAACACCGTCAGGTATATGGTCACCTTTACCCCACATCCAATCTGGCACAGCGCGGCCGCGGCCGGCCCGAATGTGGTACAACAATGGGTGCCAACCCTTTGTGCCAGATATTCGCAGAAAGCTCCATTATTAGCTTCAGCGAGTCTTGTATTGTTAAAAGATTTGCTAACTGTCGGTGAGGAGGGATTTATTCTTATATTTAGTTATGTTCATTGTTTTGTGAAGTATTTTGTTTTGGTAATCTCTCGTTATGGCTCTGGTAAACAGATAATAGAATAAAGTTTACTTAATCACGTTATCTTTCATGTTCGTTGAAGTTTGTTTGTCTTTTGGTCTTCGTCTCTCATATCAGTACGAGCTATACAACAATAACTGATTCTGTGCTAAAAAGAGTATTATAGCTATTCAGCGAGGTTGGTAGCGATGCTGACGTCCAGGGTACGCCAGTTGTGTGTCGTCACTCATATTTATTGTCTAGATATAATTATTTGACTGCCTTGTTGGTCTAGTGGTGGCAAGCGCGACTGCTGAGCATATGGTCCTGGGATCGATCCCCAGGTCGGGCAAAGTGATATTAGGTTTTTCTCAGTAGCAGCCCGAAAGCCTGGATTTGTGCCCGGTTAATAGCAATAGGCTCGCCCCTATTTCATGGGACTTAAACATAACTGGCGAAACGAAGTGTTACTAAAACACCTCTGCCGAACTTTTCGGGGAATAATTTCGGAAAAGGCGTGATGTTATGTTATGTTATATAATTATTTGACTGAATTGAAACGTTTCACAAAATTACTAAAAAAAATATTCATCAGCATTTTGTTCCAAGACTTCAAAAGCCGTTTATGCCTCAGCGGCATTGTCGTTGACATAAAACCTCGATCCTTTGTGCCCAGCGCGCGAGCTGCCTCGTGCCAACAATGTCGGCAACATTGTGCAGCAGGCAGTGGCAGTGTTCAGTAGTTGCGATACATAAGTTATGGCGCGTGTTTGTCCGGCGCGGCGGCACTGTGTACGTACTAAACTGGGGTTTACACTAAACTTACTTTTATGACGACCATAACACCTTTACATCCTGTAGTAGCTCACAAGTTGGATAAAATATTTAACTGTACCAACGTATCCTTTTTTTGAATTATTTAATTAGCATGTAACATTCGATGTTTGGCACAAGAGAGTCTAGCGAAATTATAATTTGTCTTAATATTGTTGGAAATATGATCGAATGACAATATTTAGCTTTATTATAATTTCGCTAGTTAAAATAATATAGCGACTTTTATATGTATATCACTGCGACATACAGGTAGGTACATCATAAGTAGGCAATGGTTTGAGATTATTATGCACTTATATATGACAGCTTTAATGATCATAAATCTTCTTCTTTACATAGTACTAGCTGTGTTCTCACAGCTCCGCCCGTAGCCTATGTTACTCAGTGATAATATAGCTTTCCAACGGCAAAAGAATTTTTGAAAACGGTCCAGTAGTTTTAAAGTTTATTCGTTACATACAAAAATACAAGTCTTTCCTCTTTATAATATTAGTATATATGAAACAAAGTCGCTCCCGCTGTCTGTACGCTTAGATCTTTTAAACTACGCAACGGATTTTAATGCAGTTTTCAGCAATAGATAGAGTGATTCAAGAGGAAGGTTTGTATGCCCCACATTAGTATCTGCATTGTACCCGTGCGAAGCCGGGGCGGATCGCTAGTATTATTATATCTTAAAACTTTAAAGTCTAGATGGTCATAAGATACATATAAACAAAGTCCTACACTGCCACAACTCTATACACAGACTAACTAAACTTCTAACTCAGTTTAAAACATTGTACATGTCAACATTATCTCCCCCCTACCCCTCTCCACCGGAAATACCTCTCACCTGGCAATATTTTCGCGTATTTCCTGTTAAGTGAAACTAGAAACTTTGCGGAGTGTTACTTATACTTGATCTAACTATATATATCGATACTTCCTTTCGAAGTTCATGTTGATAGTTGAAACTCAATTTTCGATGCGGTGGTCTTGTGTAGATATAAGTTTTTTAATAAACATTCTTGTTTGTACGAAGGAAATACTGCATAAATATAAACTTTCAAGTGTTTATGGCTCAGGCGCTAAACGTCCACTTCTATAAATGTCTATTTCGCAGAATGTCCCCTTTTATGCCCATTTACTCATGTAACAGTAAAAGTGATAAAAAACGCAATGAAATACATATAAGGTACTATATTTATTGAATACATAAATGTTTTTAAAGTATACACTTTTTTTGCGCCCCGTGCCATTTTAGAGAACCCAGAGCAGGGCAAGCCGACATTAATTATTTGGAGACAGACGACTAAATGTCTTTGTCATTGCCATTTAGTAGTCTGTCCCTTGGCTAAGTATAGTGTTCCCCATTTGTTCCCCCGGGACTCGTAAAAGGTGACTGAGGGGTGTGCTCCTGTCAGTTCCTTAAAAGTATCCTGAAGTAAAGTATATCGTAAACGACAGAATGAAGGGTCCGAAATTTTATTTCGAAGGACACATGTTCGAATGATGTATGATCGAATGGATTATTAATCGAATAACAATTTGTTCGAACAGTCTTAGTTTCGATTTAACTTAGTTACGAAACACCGTTGTTGACGAATGTTTGATCGAATGAATTATTTAATGAATAACAATTTGTTCGAATGGAATTAATTTCAATTTAAGGTAGTTAACTGTAACGCGTGTCGATTGATAACTGTATTTCATAACTGTACAATTCAGGACCCCTGAATAAAATACGAAGACTAAGAGCCCGTTCACACAGCGGATCCGTTTTAACGGATCCGTCGGTACTGAATGTGTTCTTCACACCTGTACCGACGGATCAGTTAAAGAAATTACAGCTGCGTTGCATCTGGCAGGCAGGATACGATAAAAATAACGGATCCAGTATTTTTTTGTGGATTCGGAATACTGTCGTGTATGTGAACTCGCTCATACAACTACAGGCGCCATCACCAAAATAAAAACGGATCCGCTAAAAAGGTTAATGTAAACAGTTTTTGTGTGAACTAGCTGTTACAGTGATCGCACAGATGAAGAATAATAATAATAATTGTCAATCTCCCACATGTCGACGACCTCGTGTGCCAAGTCTTGATACTTAGAAATTGTTCTTACCTAATAGCCATTGAGAGACAACTGACAAAACAATTTCTAATTATAAGTTAGATTGTCCTCTAATCCTTCATATTCAGTTTATACCTACTGATGATCCGACCAATTCTGATCTAACAAACTTCCTAACACGTTTGTGTAATCATAAGCCCGCTTAGTGCTTATAGTGGTGCAAACCGCTTGAATATCGCTCATTATGTTCTTATTAAGGAGGCTACTAAGCCGGCCATGTCGCGCCGACCCGGACAGATGCCGGACACCACACTCCCGGACACCGGACAACGAACGAAGGAAGGCTAGGTAGGGGTCGTAGCGGGATATTTACGGCGAGCTCGGACACTAAACTGTCAGACACTGGACCCGGACACCGGAAATTCGGACGGCTAGGGTTGGGCTAGCGGCGGGATTCTGTTCAGGTGACACTTATTGAATAGAACCTAGTGATATTTAAATGACAATTTTTTTTGCATAAAATATCTGCTTTAAGTTACGATGTGACAAAATAAATTGATATTGGCGAGTAAAGATATTTTAATAAATAAAATAGATATTTTAATTAAGTTTGAAATAACCTCATTTAAAATAATTCACAAAGATAATGTTTTGTAGTTTATGAAGTTTTCATAATGTTTACTTGCTTTTATGGATTTATACTATTATAAAAATATAGGTACATGTTGTGTACAACCTGATTAAATAAAGAATGGGATGGAAAATGGCGGCACTTCTATTGTTGTCGTTATTTGCATCTCGCTCACGCACGTTCTCCGTGAGCGAAAAGCAGATAGTAAATCTGCCATTTAAAATCCCATTTTTACTAGCTCACACTAATATGTGTGCAATATTGTCTAAACTGTCTTGTTACAATGTTACTCTCTAATTCCAATTACCTCATCTCTTGCTGCCCGGAGGCTGTATGTGAAGCCAGATAAGAGTACCGTGGAATGCACTGCAGCTCTGTCGGTCTGTGGTGAGTTGTTAACACGCATCCAGTCTTTGGGAGAGAGCAGGGGTTATTTAATTGGTGCAAAGAATAAGAACCACGCAAATAACAGATTAGTAGTTAGTAGTTAGGCAACCGATATGAATTATATATTTCAGGGACGACTTAATAAAATCGTATGCGGAATTCCTTTGTTAAATCGTCAGTGCCACATTACTCGAAAATTCAGGCGATACCGACGTAAGTCCTTACTCCTATACAATTCTTTACGCGTGTTATCAACATCCAATTATCCTACAATGTTCATTAGAATTTGTTTAACAAAGTCTTTTAAGTAACTTTTTGTAACTTCAATTATTTAACTCCGCCTTAGTCGTGTGACTTACAGAATAACGCCTTAATACCAATTATCCCGGCCCCCGTGCCCGCGGGCAGCTCTAGCTCCGCGCCGGGGTCCGTCGGGGAGCGCACCTCTAGCATTAGACATTGCTCAGACGATTATATTGTTAATTGAATCTGTTTGTCTTGGATCGTCGGCTTGCTCCAACACTAACACACTAATCATACTGAATTTGGGATATTGTGTAGTATTTAATGACTATACAAAGTTAGATTTAACCCCTTTTGCAAGACAACTAACTAAAAACATAATTAAAACATCATTCTGTCTCTATCGACTTCAAATCATAGAACAACCCGGCCACCGAAGACTCGGAGACTTCAAATAATTGTCGGAAATACAATGACATGTTAAATATTTTTAGTATCTTGCGCTAATTGTACTCAGCAAGTCATTTTCAAAGTGAGCTTTTATTTTGATAAAATGCATAATATGAAGTAGGTCTAGGTAGGCATCTACCGTGGTTAGATGCGGATGGGTGCCAGTTCAGTGACGTTTGTCATACGGCTACCTATGGCCATTGTTATGAGCAGTCAGATGCCTGAAATTCAAAAAATTGGTCTACCCTTATAACTGGTACCTACTATCTGTAAAATTCTGTTATACAGTATGCATGGTTACAGGACAAATAAAATGAAACCTTTCGCTTTACTAACTTTACGACCTACATTTGTGACACAACCAAGTTGACATTTACCAAGAACAAACACATATCTACATCTGTTTATGTTGGAAGCCCTATGTAGGACAACAATAATAACCTTCTATTCAGTCTTGATTCCATAAAAATAGCTTGTTAAGGGCAGCCCTGTTATTTCTGTGCGTATGGGCGAGCGTAGTTCGAACCGCTAAAAAAATATACAAAAGGATCACTCTTAACAACACGTGATTAGAAACCCACACAAGTTTTTATATAATAAGTTTCGTGTGTGACATTCATATTTATGGATGTATACGGTTTTTCTCACGTTTCGGACTCAACTGGAGACCGAATAATGTACGTGAGGAAAACTGAATACATCCATAAACACATAAACCTATCACAGTCCACTAGTAGATCTTGTAAAATCTTAGTTTGGACAAGTGGGTTGGAGAACACAGAGCCAGCCTTCTCGAAGGGTTGATGTTGCTGTATGCCACACCAACCTGAGGTATTTTTAGCGAAATAGAATAGTTATCCTGCCATTCGTAAGTCTCCACAGACTCATTAGTTAGCAGCGGCAGGTTACACCGAACACCGTTCCACTATTCGACATTAGAGGCAGTCAGACTAGCTAATTAAACGAAAGTTTTAAACCGCTGCACTCGCCGCTCCAGCTTTAGTGATATTTTTGTGTCGCTTGCACGGCATCTGTGCGTGAGCTGAAGTGCACCTTCTGTACTATCTACGTGGTTATCTATCTACAGGGCGCGCTCAGGTGCGCGTACGTTCACGCTCTGCTAACTTGTTGCACGTGTCACTGGTGCGGCTACACCCTCTATGTGCAGAAACTTTATGTGTAGCTCTGTGCCTTTTGTTATGTAGTTTTTTTTTCGGTGGCTAAATATAATCATCGTCATTGAGTACCAGACAAGTACCAAAGGAAAACAAAATAAAGCCATTTATATTTCGTAAATATGAAAACGTGTGTTAAATGATCTTTACAACATTTACACTTCAGTTTCTTAGTCTAAATAGGCAAGAGGACTCGTTAGAAATAACATGTACGAAAATTAAATTCTATATCCAATATTTCCACAATGTATACCTACTCCTTTTCCGTCACACGTCATTCTGCTCATGTTCATTGTAACCATATTATTATAACCGTTATCACGCCTTTAGTTTTATCATTCTTGCCACAGCAGTACCGGAGACATACAATTTGTGAATTAAACTCATAAATTGCGGATGTTTTTACAATAATTTATGTTATTCAAGATACGGAGGAACTTGGAAATTGGACGCTTTTTAAAACTTCACCTCACGTACGTACTTTGTAAGAAACAGGGGTGCTACCGAAGCTAGAAGAAAATAAAACCTTTAGTCCAGAAAATAAAGTTTGAAATTGAATACACCTCAGTTCATCCTTCGGGCCCTATCAAGACGTTGAATAAAATACAACAATCGTAAATCTGGCGTTTTATCACTGAAAAGCAACCGGCAACTGATTGCCGAGTTTTTTAAAATAACATTTCATTTACGATCTACTATTATCTACAACTCCATAGAGCAAGTTCAAATTCCCAAATTGAATTCCTGTTTACCACAACAATGGTCGCATTTAAACAGACTGTAATAAGAATTACATTTTAAAATATTATCACAATAATACAACTATTGAAACAACAGATATCTCCATGCAATCACTTCACAATCAGCAGCAATCGCAAGTTACGCACACCTGCCGATCAAACAAAGTACGGTCACCAAAAAAAACAGGTAGCCCCAAAATGTAATTTTAATATGAATCACTGGCTCTTTAGTCGCCGTCACCCCAGGTGCCATTACGTTCCCCTTCAAGGTACCTCGCTACCCCCCGAGGCACCCCCGGCACTATTATAGTCGTTGAGCGCACTTTATTGTTACATGTGTCCCCTTCTAAGAACGGTGGATGTTTAATTCGGGTTATTGCTCCGTTTGGCAAGAGTATTCCGATAGTATGTAACCAGGGTGTTTTTACTTTTAAACAAATAAATATAAATAAGAAGCACAGATAAGACCCCATAAAACGTAAATCTGGCCCATTAAACGTAGCGACACAATAATTTAGGTGTTAGCTAAATCATGTCCGCACTGTAGGTGCGAGGCTCTGGCATGTCACTAGCAGGGCAAGCCACAGAACAGGTAATACAGAAGGTTCACTAAGTCCTCACCTAGGGACAAAAAGGGGGAGAGGGGCGGAAATTAAGCGCACTAGACCCTCCTAAAGCATAGCGTGCGTGATACGTAACACCCGTGAGAGTGGTACAGGTTACTTTTCGGTCCCATATGATGAGTCATTACCGCCATTTACCTATCGGACTTAACTCAAACTTTAAAATTCAAGATTTATGCTACCTCTATGCTCATGCAAAAATATTTAAGCGTGTGCCAGTTTCGTATCGCATTTTATTAAGAGTGTTCTTTCTGTTTACTTCCTACTTCGTGATCGCAAAGGGCCCGTGACGTCACCGGCCTAATGGCGTCTGCCCAAACCATTACACCGTGGCCAAATTGCATTTACAACACCAAAGGTGGCACAAACGATTTTAAACCTTATCACGTTAGTTATTAAGTTGAGATTGAGTTAAAATAATGTCGCTGTTTACTCCCGAAATATAATACTGTAAATAGAGATTTTGAAGGAGTAATTGTGTAAAAAACAATATAATTTTGTAAGTAAATTGTAATTTTTTCTTTTATAAAGTTTACACCAAAGTCTGGGATTTGTAGCCAAGTTTTATAGCCTGTCTGCTGAAGGAATGGCTAAACAAAATATAAAGTCTGAATTATAATCGTAAAAACTTTCCACAAGGCCTGTAGGGATTTTTGAAAGTAGGTACTCTTAGCTCAGCTTAGCAAAATGCTCTCAGATAAGCAAAAAGCATTGATCGATAAAACAACCTATTATCCAGACACTTTTTTTTCTTTTTTTTTATCATGGGGAAATCCTCATGGACTATCCCCCGTCTGGGGAAGACGGGGGGGTGTGCCGGACTCGTACCGGCTAAAACCACCACGGTGTTCCATCTCACACTTGCGCCGGGCGTCGCGGGAAACTACAATACTTCCGCAACCCCCGGCTAGTGCCGGCCCGCCTCTGCAGGCCTCCTCAAGGTAGCGGGGAGAGTGAGGTGTTTGACTCCCCCCGCGACGTCTTAGAGGGGCGCGTGTGGAACACCTCGCGCCGCCACCTCGGGTCCTGATGTATGGGGGGGCTGGAAGAGGGCGTTGTCCGCCCTCGGCCGACGCCCGGTGCGTCTGCTGCGGGCCGGGTGAGTGGAGGTGATCTCCCTCTCCCTTTCCGCAGCCTCCTTCTGCGACATGACAGTGTCGCAAAAGGATACCACCGCGTCCCAGGACTCTTCGCTGTCGACCATCGACTCGACCACGACCGGCAGCGACAGGTCACCGCCTACTCCTGAGATGAGGGCACGGCGCGGCTCCTCCCAAGCGGCACACTCTGCCAGCGTGTGCCACGCCGTATCCTCCCGGCAGTCGACGCAGTGGTGACACCGGGCGTCCGGCTCCCTGTTTATGCGACATAGGTACTTCCCGAAGCAACCATGCCCCGAGAGCACCTGCGTCGTCCGAAACGACAGGGAGCCGTGCCTCCTCTCGAGCCAGCGCTCAAGCACCGGCCGGACCGCCCCAACGGTGGTGAGGCCGGCAGTAGGGCATGAAAGCCTGTCCCGCCACACCGCCAGCAGGGCCTCGCGCAGCTGCGACCGATGCAACTCCAAGTGTCGCCGCATCGGCCGATCGCCGCGAGCCCGCGCTTCCTCGCGCCACCGATAAAGTGACGCGAGTACTCGCGCCTCGAGGTCCCAAGGCGGAGATCCGGCCAGTACGCAAGCCGCCTCACAGGAGATCGTGCAATATCCAATGATGACTCTGACGGCCAGCGCTCTCTGCGGCTTTCGCAGAACAGCGATGCTGCCGGCCGTCAGGTCAGCTGCCCAGGTCGGGGCCCCGTACAGGGCCATCGATCGCACGATCCCCATGTAGAGCCGCCTGCAGGCGAGGCTCGGGCCCCCCAGGTTGGGAAGCAGCGTAGACAGCGCCCCAGCCGCGCCCAACAACTTCGGCGCCAGCCGCTGGAAGTGGGGTCCGAAGTCCCATCGGCTATCGAGCACCAATCCCAGGTATTTCATGGTAGGCTCGACAGCGATTCGAACCCCCGCGATCGCGATGTGCGCTCCGGGCGGCGGCGCCCGCCGGGGATTATCCAGACCCTAACTCAACACGTAAGGATAGAACTACAAAAACCGTCACTGAAAGTGTCTGGAACAACAGTAAATCATCTAATTACCCATTTTGTTCTCCTGTGTGCTTCTCGGCTTGTATTTAAATCGCTTTTCGGTTGCGTCGAAAACGTATAGTCGAGTCAACAAAAATAATAATCAATAATGTAATTAACAGAGCTGTGTCCAGCTTTGTACTGCAGATACAGTTACATATGACCGTACCAACATTTTTATAAAAAAGCAACGATCGCTATTCGTGCTTCAATTAATAATTTTGGCTACCACGGTAAAATCATAAAATGAAAAATAAATAAACTTCGCTCGTGGGTTCGTGCGATACTCCCATTTCAATTTAGTCTGTCTGTACCAAAACCTTTTCAAATTGTATGTTCCTAGCTACATCTGACTATTTTGGGGGAGATAATACCCTAACAAATCGCCAACACGTAGTGAACTAGCGTGGAGATCAATGTTCGTTAATTCTCTGTATGTGAGTAGGTCTTAGCCCAGCAGTGGGACCACTACTGGCTGGTATTATTACATAACATCACGCCTTACATTCCCCGAAGGATTCGGCAGAGATGTTTTAGTACACCCTCGTTTCGCCAGTTATGTTTAAGTCCCATGTAATAGGGGGCGAGCCTATTGCCATTAACCGGGCTCAAATCCAGACTCCAGGCTGCAACTGAGAAATTCCTAATGGAAAAACCCAATAACACTTTACCCGACCTGAGGATCGAACCCAGGACCCCATGCTCAGCAGTCGCGCTTGCGACCATTAGACCAACAAGGCAGGTAGTTATTATGGCCTAATAACCACCCATGGCCGACTGAATGGTCATCACAACATACTTCGTCAATATATAGTTACTTTTAAATTACTTGGCAAAACTGTTACTACTTACTAGATATCATTTAATCCTAAATTCTTCGAATAATAAAAAGATATCTAGTATCCCTGTGAAGTTTTGTCAGTTAATTTGAAGTAACCTTGCTGTATATTGTAATTAAATGTTACTGTAAATTCACCTGATGATCCGCTCCTACGTCACAGGTCAGAAAAGATGGAGTGGCTTATGAGCGGATGACTTCATGCCTATTATATTGTACCTACCGAAAAGCATAATCTTTTAGTGATAATTTTTCACCTAAATCGCCAACTGTCAGGTAAACACCAGCCAATGGCAGTTTCACGTGACCATAGACAAAGCCTTAACGACTCCAAGTGATTCAAACTGCCAGCGCCACGAAGGCGAACTATCACAGAACTCGCTAATGCGAACAAAACTACAACACAAACACGATCGCGACCACACTACTGATAGATACAGAAGGTCCACTGTAGGATACAACGCGCGATATCAAACTTGCACAAAGCAGATCTAGATCTCCATTTATCCCAGCAACGAACCCCCTAAGCCGTGTTTCAATCACCCTACAAGGCAGTCTTTAACTTTGTATATTTTAGGTCAGCCTGGGGATCCTTCTTGCCTCGTTCTCTGTGGAATGAAACAGACAAACCCAAATCCGTACCGTATCGCTAATGCACGTGCAATCCGAGACTACCAGCGGTTTGTTTGAGATCTTTTCTGTTTTATCAATTGTGTGGGTGAGTACATAGGGCGCGTTGTTAGCAGTGAGCCTTCTTTACTTTTTTGTTTACTGATCGTGAGCTCCCGCCTTAAGGTACGTGACGTCATCGCTAATGGCGAACATGGCGCCCACGCACGTGACAGAACTGAGGCTTCATGTTTAATTATGTCTAATGTTAATAGAAAGCTAAATATAGTAGCGTTATTATTTTGCCAAAGCCCCTCTGACATGTTAACCAGTATATACCTAATACTCCTTCTTATAAGACAAACTCTGACGTATAAATCCGAAGTATGAAAAACCGCTCAAGGATTTTCTTTCTCCCCTCCCTCCATCATTTCCCTTTGGTTATATTTGGTGACTAATCCTGATAGGCCCACCACTTGACATTGACTTTTGTCTACTTTTTCATCATTATAATGATTACTTCTATTCAAGTGTCGATCATATGTTAGTGAATGTATTGCAACACGTAAAACTCCCAAAATCTTTGGTGTTGAACTTACCCACAGGAAAAACCTAATTATCTCTAAGTACTCATCGACCTCTTAAAGTCTCGAATTAAATAGCTATCCCTCAATCACGTATCACGTAGCGACGTGACAAGTTGCCCAAACTTCCCGCCAACTTGCAAACACCTCGGAATTAGGACAAAGTGCCGCATAGTACCACAAAGTAAGGACCACGTACTGTGGGAAATGCCAAGTTTTGCTTACTTCCAGTTGCCTGTTATTTTTGTTGCTAAACTCCTCCTTTGTGTTACCTACTTTGAGTTACACAAAGAAAAAGTTGTTTATATCGCTTTTGATATAGTTGATATAACAAAACGTAAATTAGGTCGCAGCCTTTACAAGAAATAAAATGTTCTACATTTGAGATACCTACCTAAATGTTTTTAACCGACTTCCAAAAAGGAGGAGGTTACTATGTTCGTCTGTATGTATTTTTTTTTTTGTGTATGTTCATCGATACTTTCGCCAATTGTGAACCGATTTTGATGATTCTTTTTTTAATGGATGGGGTATACTTCGAAGTTGGTCCCATTTAAATTTGGTGAAGATCTGATGAAGAACTTCGGAGATAGACAATGGAACTCCTCAATGACGAACAGTACGCATATTGTGATGATGTGATTATGTTACGAGCAGCGTCTTTAGTAGGTCCAACCAAGTTTTAATTAAGGCCACTAAAAAGAAAAAAAGAAAAACTTTTTTACAAAAAATTTAAACCGACTTCAAAAAGAATAAAATAATTAGGTACCATATAAAATTAACAGTTTCAGAAGTCGGTGCCTTCAATTTGGTTCAGCGTGGATCAGCACCGACTTCTGAAACTGTTAATTTTATATGGTACCTAATTATTTTATTCTTTTTGAAGTCGGTTTAATTTTTTTGTAAAAAAGTTTTTATTGTTATTACGTACTTGAGAAATGTTAACTCAACCCTTCAAGTAATTTAATAAGAATATAATCTTTAATTAAACCCCTCCTAACATAATAACCCCAAAACACATTCAACCCCGAAGGCAAACTCAACCTCAATATCCAATAAAATGCCAAAAAGCCGTCCTCCCCGGCTGTCACCAAATGAGTTGCCATAATTAAAATTCATATATTACCACATAATTAAGTGGGTTGGAATTAAACCCGCCACACGTTACAAACGAGGTGGACCCTCTCGTCCCGTCTCATCCCCCGTAATCCTTAAATAAGGGCCGATATTAAAATCGTCGGCGCTTAGGGGTTGAGATGGGAACTCTTGCTTGATAACTTTCATATGAAAATTCTGGCATAGCTTATTGAAATGCTTTTCAGTTAAGGGTTGAGATATCATGTCGCGAGCTATGTTGAATTTCATTAAACAAAACACCTACCTATTGTATTTTTTTACCTATACATAGCCGTAAAGTAATATGAACTAATGTGAGCACGTATTTCACAAGAAAACACATTTCAACGTGTAAATGAAAAACTCCAAACTTTATAACAAAATATCTCGTTTCAAAATAAATGAATCTCTTGGAGCAAATCTTCCAAGGCTGCTGCTATCTTTCTTGTGCAAATAAAAGACTGGTACTTTATTCATTTTTTAAAAAAATATTCTCATCCATTGAAAACTGGAGGCTTAATACAAATAAACGACTAATGTAAGAAAAGTGTTTTTTTTTAGCACAAATTTATTTATTCGGGCCCCGATATTTGGACAAAATATGGAATAGATTCAGCTGTCAACACCGTGCACTAAACCTCAGATTTAAACATTTTTAAATTGGTCGGTTTTGTTTCTAATTTGGCACAGTTCAAATACACGCTGCACTTTTATGAAACCGACACATACATATAAAACAGTGAAACCTTAAATCCCGATCTAATCCATTCCGTCCACATCTCCACAATGTTGTATATGAAGAGTGAAAGACAGGCAGAGCTATAATATCGGATAGGTGTCAATCGTCCGATCCCGTCCACAGAGGCGATAATGGCGAATACCTATAGTGGGTAGGTAAAGGTATGTATTCAAAAGATCGGTGTCAATCGCACGTTCTAATCCATCTCGTGACATTGGAACTATAAATGTGACAAGTGTAGTTCAAGTAGCGGCATAAGATCGAATCGGTGTCAATCGTCCGATCCTGTCCACAGAGACGCGACTGACAAAGAGTATAGTAATATATATGCGCTACTGATGTGTATAGTGAGCAGGTACTGTAGGTAGAGGTATGTGCGTGTAAGATCAGCGTCAATCGCTGCAGCAGACAGACGTGCTCTGCGTCACACATAATTCATTTAACACCGATCAGATACGTGAGTGACGAGCGGTTAGCGGGGTACACGCGTGTTAGGGAGAATTTTTATTGTGTGGATAAAACTGTTTTGTAAAGCTATGCAGAGGGTCGTACAAAACGCATAGAAAATTATATAAATGTTCAGTGAAATAGGGTTTTAAATTGATCCTTCGGAACGAGGTCGTCAAACAGAGCTGAGCAGACTGCAATTCAATACCTATAAAAACATTTCAGGTTACTACCTAAAATGTTTATCCTTATATTAAACGGCTCAGTACTTAAATATTGTCACATTTATAAACTAGGTAAATGAATTTGAGAATGAAAGAATACATAAAAATCCTCATATCTCATAAAATTAACATAATTATTCAACAACTGAACATTATTGTCAGTAATCCCACATTTTTACGCCACACAATCCCGTATAATCCCCGTGGCCGCTCGTGGTCCGCGCCGCGCCTAATCTCGGGATCATCGCGCCCGCAGCCAAGATCACGGGACCCGCGCGCCATGACGAGCGCTATCGACGGCCACAGATAGCCCACACATCCGTCTTGATCAGAGGATGACAGCCACCTGGACAGTGTATCTCATATGTATGTGGTAGGTATTTATAAGATAAATGTGGTCTTCTTAAGTATAAATTGACATCGTTGGTACAGATGACGAGTTCCCGATACCTTCGAAGTACAATCAATCTTGATTATAGGGATGTCAGACTACCTGGCCCTTTGTTACTTATAGGTATTACTGTGAGTAGATTGGCTCTGTCCAGACCAAGGATCTCACAGTGTGCATCGATCTTGATCAGAAGGACGACACCTGGAGATTCTGACCCATATTATGTATGTGTGGACATTTGTACGCTTGTAATACGGTTCCGTATAGATTACATAAGTAAATAAAAAGTCTTGACGTTAACTCAGGCCCTTTTTGATGGTTGCGGTGCATGCTTTTACGAATCCCGCGACCGAGGAGGTCACGAGGAGGAACATCGTTGGTTTTTAGCCGGTAGAGATCGGCAGACACCCTCGCCTTCCCCGGGCGAGGGACATCCATGAGGATTTTCCAACGATAAAAAAGGCCCTTTTTGATGAGCTTTAATCTTGACCATCGAGTCTGCCACTCGATCCTATCATAAAAGCTAGCTAGTGCTACTCGTATATACACCGGGGTCAGAAAACGTTAATGGCGCAGCGGCTTAACAATCCTATGGTTCTATTCTCGGAACAAATATTTGCATGACCTACAGATACTTTTGTTCTGAGTATAGGTGGTTATGCGACATTAGGTGCCACTTAACGCACCCGTTTAAAAGAAAAAGTCTGTTGTTCAGCATCGTTTAAAGAAAAAAGCAAAATGTACAGCTGGTAAGTCCACTAATATCTATTTCGACACATGCATCAATGTGTATCTTAACGTTACGACTTAAGAGCTACAGTTATCATGAATAACGTGACCTCTAATGTTCCAAGTTCAGGTCATTAAGACGCCCTACAACAGATTAACGTTATAGCTAAGCTTGCTACATAATGTAGCAAACCATTACTGTTTGAGGAGGTATTTAACAAACGTATTATTGTTTAGACTCTTCGTCATAATGTCAGCTTGATAATGTTGAATGCTAAAGCTGTGCTTTATACTAGCTGCTCGAAGCAAACCATGTTTTACGAAACCTAAAGGTGGCGACTTCCCTGAACATACGATCGTAACATTCGGAACGAGCATGTTACGCGGATTTTAGCAAGCGGCGTAAAGCGCTGGCCACACCGCCAGTCAACGACGGAGCGAACGAGCAACGTTTCACCGAGCCTAGCTACTTTATCGACTCAAACAATGTGAACGATGTGAAACGAAGTATGAAAAAGCTCGCCCGCCCACCAGCTCGCGGTAAGGCCTGCGCTTAACGTACTAGAGCGCGTGGAACACGCGGAGTGAGCGGCGAGCGGCTGGGCTCACGGTACTGACTATCGCAATGATACCACAGTGTAACATGACACGAAAATGATACAGCTCAAATTCAAATTCATTTATTGGTGTGATTTTTGGTACATTTTACATGAGATCTTAATAATAAAATTATTTATTAATTTAGTTCCTCAAAAAATCTACCTCATTATATATAATATCTATCTCAGTCGCCGGCTTACGGGGAGAACATGTTTAGTACATTCTTAACAAGGACTTAGCTAATTCACTTATCATTATAGTCATTATTTTAACTTGTATATGACCAATGCTAAACCAGAGCCTCTTCTTGAAATAACACTTAACGTAATCATGTTTACAATACCCACGGAAAGAGATAAGACAACATTTTAACACAGAGTCTTGTCCAAAACACCTGGTTTCTTCCAATATTCACTTAAAGACCTTAATTTTACCAACACACGCAGGTTTAAAAAGAATTCATCACATTTTATCTTAAAAAAGTTTTAATTAAACACCTGACTCACGACGGAAGGCAGGCCAGAGCCCGGGGCAGGTGGGGCTATTACAGTGGCCGTCTTACAGACAGACGAGGTGAACGGATCTTATATCGACACTACTACACATTTGGGAATTTAAAGGTTCCTGCTAGAATATAAATATGATTTCAAGTTGAAGATATCCATTTACAATTATATTAGAATTAAGTTACGTGTGTGTGTATACTTTATAACAGCAACGAATACTGGTCCCAGCCCACTACATCTTACAATAGGTACTATGACCGTAACGGTAACAACGAAGAAAAAAAATTGTATGGATTAGTGGACACCGCCCACTACACCGTTCCGTCACTGGACAACACTATATCATGACGACAATATTTGCAGGTAACTTGTAGTTATAAGTAATATTTTAGCTCTATAACTGCCGTCGAAAAACCAATCAACGATAAATACGAATTGTATGATTACAATACATACCAATCTCACACAACTGTATACATAGATATTGTTCTTGCATCCCGAATAAAAAATATCACCACCAACTCTATTCAAACCAATATACAATTACATAAAAAAGTTATTCAGTGCAATTGAAGAAATAAACATAAAATTCAGTTTATTAAGATACGAAATAATTATGGAAAGAAAACGATTTGTTTGATGGAGCACAGCCGTACAGTGGGGACTGTGATAACAACCTGAACAAATATGTATGTAGGTACATTGTAAATAATTTTATCCAACGCTCCAGAGATTAGTGAACTGTACGTTTTCATGAGTTTTTTTTTAATTCTAAATCTTCTTACTATAGAAGTTTAAATAAAACCTAAGTTTTAAAACAGCCCCATCTCTTTTTTCGTCATAGCGTTAAAACGTGCTGGGAATTTTAATCTGGGTTTACTTTACACTTGGTTTAAAACATAGTATACTATATTTTATGTATATTATAAATTCACATAAACAATAGGTAAATTAAACTCTGATTTTACCCCTGTTCCCCTAGATGGCGATGGCGTCGAATTAGATCGCGCTATGGTTTGGTTGCATCGAATACTATAAGTTCATAGCGTTGACGTAACACGTCACTCACGCTTTTTCCCGGGGTAAGCAAAATGCTTAGATATTTTTTGAGAGTCTTGTTCACGACCATCGTGATTTTAAGGCTTTGTATAATCAAGGTGGATTGCGAAATTCACAATTATTTGCAGCAATAACCCACCTCACCAACAGACAATATTTTATTTTCGTAAAATATTATAGTTTACTGAAAAATAAGAAATGTTTGGCGGATAGAATCATATAAAAAATTTGACGACATTGTAAGGCCATTATTGCGTTATTATTTTTATCTACATAAGTAACTAGGACAATGGGAGATAATACAACAGCTGAAATTATTAAGTACTCTTTTTCTTTGTTTTTACAGATCTTGTGACTTTAATTACGACAATTAAGCATAGTAATTGAGATATTCGATGAAGACAGCGAAATATTCTCTTACGTCGAAATAGTTTCGACTGACTACTCAAGGCTTCAATGTTATGGCTTGTTCAGACAACATTAGTGCTTAGTTAATATCTACACCGAGAGCACTTAACTTGTCTTCTAACTTCAATACAAGCTATTCTCTACATTAGAAGTTTGACGAGTGTGACTATAAAGTCTATTTCACATCAACTAGTGTGAGGAAAGCGGCGTATTTATATTTAGATGTTCGTTCTGTAGTGAACTCTATTTTCTGTTACGACGAAAACATTTACATGACAATGTGGTTCCTCCCTACGTCTTCATCAGAACTGCTTACCGAAACCGCGGAGTGAATTAAATTAAGACGCATGCGTATTCAAATTTATAATTAAACTATACCCTTTGTTTATAATAAATATAACATCCGTGAATGAATTCCTAAATGAAAAACAATGGTAGGTACTGCAGTTTCAAGCAAATACCAAAAATATAAAATTCTGTACTTCTATAGTTAACAAATGTATTCCTCTTAACATTGTCTTGTCAGTTGTTTCCGCTGTCTGCGTGTGAAGCAGGCCCAACTCCGCCAGCATTCAGCGAGATCCGCACGCTAATAAACCAGTAATGACACGCTTTACGACTTACCCCGTGTGTACACGACCTCACCCGGCTGTTTGTACTAGGCAAATATGTGTGACGAGTAAATGCCACGTTTATTAATATTACGTAGTAGTACCTTCATTATGAGATTTAGTACAAATAAGCTACTTCTTGTTCACTCTTATTAATAAGGAAGGATTGAAATACCGTTGTATTAATCGAAGTAGTCATATTTATGAGTAAATTAAACTAGTCAACTGTGTAACAATGACGCCATAGTACGAACTAGTAGAGAGTTCATGTATAACTTATTGCTTGACAATGTTCAAGGAGAGCCGCGCGATACTACCAGCATGAACAAATTATCAATCTATCTAGAACATGCGTATTGATTGATCAATCGACCTTGAACGCGTAAACAATAAGTCGGATTTCAACCAAAATTGACGACGCTGAAACCTTAGTCAGTTTGCGTATCATTAATTTCCATTAAGTATCTACTTACAGTTGCGAATCGTTCAATACAACCGTGTTATCGCCATAGAAACGGAATACCTACCTACTTTATGTAGGTAGGATACACCCGCGCAGGGTTACAGCGATACCTGCCTGAATGGTAAAAGGAGTTGATTAGGTATATATCAGACCCAAAACAATAAAATGATACCTGGATACAATTGACCTTGGGCCAGTTTATGTTTAAGACCAAATCTGGATTGAAAATTAAAGAAAAACAGAGTCTCTATAACTGGAGATTATTATATTATAATGATGACTACATCACTACATATTATTATAAAAGAAAGTCCCCCACCACGTGAGTCTGTTGTTGATTCAGATTTCACGATTAAATAGATTAATTCTCGAGGAAGGTTCATGTGTATAACTTATAGACGTATTGTTTATGAGCTGCTTAAAATATTAATCTCATAATTAATGGTACCCGTACGAAGTCCGGGGCAGGTCGCTAGTTATGTAAAAAGGTCAATGAAATAGGTAAACGTGCTGTTTATAAAATACAGTGTAGCGTCCTGCCGCTGTTCTTATACACGTGATGTTGAAGGTATCTCATTTAGCTTTAATACGATATCTGTGTAACTTGATTGAAAATAGGTACCTTAATCTTAATTATTATCTGCTGAATAGCCTGAAACCACAGTTTGCATAATACAGTTGTATATGTATAGTCGGTAAAGTCGGTAAAGTCGTCTACTGTACGGAACATGTAACTTCACACATTATCCCCTTACTACAGGTACCTACAGGTACCGTGCTCCATGTTATGCTAATACCGACTGGTATTATAACGAAATCATTATGCTAACACAAGCTGTTGGCGGTAAGCTATAACAAGCTGTAACAAGCTGTTTTATAAAACCAACACACTTTAAATTATTGATTTGCTGAGTGATCTACAATTTCTTTAAGTAAAATAGATTGTTACAAGAGGCTTGGGATCGCTGACATTTTGTGAAACTGAAAATTTATAAAATTGCTACTTATATTCCGCCTATTCTGTATAAATGTTAATGACCCTTTAATCGTAAAACGTTGTTAAGAAATAAAGAATAAGTGTTAAAGTTTTCCAAAAATGTGTACCATGTTTAATGGATTCTTAAAGGAAAACGAATATTTCGCGATCAAGGGTTTGTTTACCGTTTATACTAAAATAAAATGGCCGGACTATACACAAAATATTCCTTTTACCAAATCTACATTTTTTTATTGTAATGAAGTGTTTCCCCTTCAACTCATACGCATCTACTAAGTAGGTATGCTTATTTTACGCTTGTTTCTCCTCAAAGGGTGAACACTCCAACCCCCTCAGGTAGTGGAAGTAGATTACTTGGATTCGTACCAAGAGCTGAATGCATTGACGCCGCTCAAAGTCACGTGTCAAAGTATATCATAGTGCGTGTATGTATGTATGTGTGTCGCGCGATGTTCGTCTTGTCAAATTATGATGGTCTTATGACTGCCAAGTCTTTGTCAAAGTATCGCTAACTTTTGTAACCTAGAAACTTTAAGCGAAGGAACAAAACGATGCACTGTAACCACAGTGTTAAAGTACACTGTCAATGTTCACGGAGATGTTACCTTTCGTGTTTGATCTAGCACAATTCCATTAAACGCTCCAAAAACGAACAAAACATCGGCACGTTTTGTTTAAGTGTAGGTACCAACAAAACTACGTGAAGTGATAATTAGGTTCAATCAGATCCATATTCCATACATAATAAGTGTTCTCAAAAAGCTAAATAGCTACCCTGTACTTTACCTACTACCTACAATATTCCATTCCCTTACCCAAGCAATATGGAAAATACTACTCGAAACTTGAAAACAAATATCATTGTGAAGCCCTCGATGCGGCGCGCGGCGGTGCAGTAGCGTAGTCGTAGAGTCCTTCAGCCGGTCCCCTCGGGCTTCGCCCCTCGTACAGCGCGGGGGGCAAGGCCCGAGAGGCGAGGGGAGTTATTTATGTTTATTGTTTAGGGCTCCTTGTCCTGTCATCAAGCGCAGACGTCGCGATCACACGCGTCTGTTTGCTTTGTGTGAACACTTTTGTTACGCGTGTTTGAAAATACGCTAAGTGCTTAAGTAATTTGAAGGGTTAGATGTATTGTTATCAAAAGATAATTATGCTTAATTAACTAATGTGCTGTTCATTGACATATTTGTATAATTTGTGGCAATAAACATCACTTCGAAATGCTATTATAATGTCTTTAAGTTTAACTTTATGAATAAGCCTTCCTTCTATTTTATATTATGTACAAACCAATCATGTATTAAAATATACTACAATACTTGTTCATCGTGAACTAATGACGCTAGCCGTCTTAGTGAGCTCACACCACAACCCTATAACAGTGTTGTTATTTCATACATAGTTGATGTCTTGTTTACGTTTACAATTAGGCCCAACAGCGACATAAGTGCCGCTACTCACGGAATTATTTACAACTGTCAATGAGCTTATAGGAAAGTCAATTTATTATTTTAAATTGCATTTTCTGTCCACTCGTTCTCCCAAACGCATTTAATGAGTAAAATTCCGAGAGCTACCAGACACTAATTAACTTGATGGCACTCGAAGCCGATTTATGGTCGATATAAAGTTTGGTTGGTGGCTAAAAGTGTAGAATTTTACTGCAATAACTGTGAACCAATTAAACGGACACGGTGTGCAATAGACAGTTTAGTTATTTGTCAACGCACCGTTAATATTGGGTTGTTTTTGTTTTGGACAACGTACTCAATAGTAGATTACAAAGAAACCGTTTTATTTTTAAACGCAATAATAATATGTCTGCAATTATGTGTATAAAACACGACCGGTGGTAGCAGCCCGACACAAAACTAAAAAGATGAGCCTTAGTCTTTAAATTAAGAAAGATCTGATATAGATCAGTGACAGCGCACACTCGTAATTTCCACAACATAGAAGAAAATGAAAATACGAACAGGTAAAGGTTGACAGATGGAAGAACACATTTGATCACTTGAAATGTATTTGTAATTCACTTAGCGACACCTGCCCGTCAGCGTCACCTCGACGCGGATATGTGTTCAGCGCGATTGACAACTGTTCGTTCTAACAGTAGATGACTTTTTGTGTACCTTTATTACTTTATTTCTTTCCACTTGAGGCATGAAGACACCTTAAAGAAAGGTTTTCATTCCGAAAGCTAATTCCATATTCAGATGAATGCTCTTAAAAGACTTCCACCGTTTCGGAAAGGTGAAAAATAATTTTATCATAAGTTTTCCAGCAGCCGTGTCGAGCTACGAACATACCACGGCACCACCCCATCACTTCCCATGGGTGCTGTAAAAGGGCACTCAGGAATTACGACAACAGAATTGGCGCCACCCTAAATACCGTGTCTGTAAAAATATCAACGGTGTTTCTATAAATATCCTTCTAAATTGTTATTTCGGCAGTAAATGTATAGTTATAAGTATATACTATAATAACTTAACTTATTACAATTTGATGCAATCCAAGTAATATCTATATGTCTGACGACAGTGGTCGCAGTCAGTACACGGTTGGTTTGGATGACCAAATTCTAAATTTCGATCACTATACGACACCACAGACTATAACATAACCGAGTCATAACTAACACGAGCTTCTGTACCTTCACGTGTCATGAAGAACTTTCACTTGTACCGACACAAAATACATAGAAGCTCTACTTCACACGATAACAAGCTCTCGAACTTGTTGACGTCGAACAAAATAAAGGTATCGCTATAGTGGTTTCTTTGTAACAGCTAGTTCACACAGAAACTGTTTAGAGGACCCGTTTGAGCGGATTCGTTTTTATTTTTTTTGAAGGCGCTTGTTGTTGTATGAGCGAATTCACATATACGACAGTATTCCGAATCCAGTAAAAAATACTGTATCCGTTATTTTTATCGTATCCTGCATGCCAGATACGACGCAGCTGCCATTTGATCCGTCGGTATAGGTGTGAACAATACATCCAGTACCGACGGATCCGTTAAGGATCCGTTAAAACGGATCCGCTATATGAACGCACGGTAAAAGGGAATCATACAAAAATATCAAAACCTAAACGTCTACATGCGGTGGATCCTGCGGATAGAGTGGACTGAAGATGGACTATTGTTAGAATAACCTACCAACTCTTCAGTCCAATCATCCTAGGCGTGTGATCAGCAATCGTTTGTGTGCGTCAGCTCCATGGGACGTGTTGTGCAGGGTGGACCTTCGCAAATTATTTTGGAATACGCAGGTTACTGCGGTAATCCACGCGGTCTCTCGGGAACCATCGGTAAGCACCGCAGGTTGCCCACCGGCGGTACTAGTGATACGGGTGATACCGGTGATCTCGTACCCTGGGACCCATCCCACATTACTCCGTAAGGATAATCCGCTAAAATGAATACGGCCGTGTAAAGTTTACCTTGGTCCCACGTGTCATTGGGAGTAAATTATTGTTAAAGGGCTTACCTTGTTTTGAGGCGAAATATTTGTTAGGCTTATGGCCAAATACGGTATAGGTTCGTGTCGTCACTGTCACTTCGCCTTAAAGTGACAGTGACAGCACGAGACTACGGCAACTTGAAATTGAGTAGCGTTTGTGTATTTGACCATTACGTTTGTGTATTTGACCATTACGTTTGTGTATTTGACCATTACGTTTGTGTATTTGACCATTACGTTTGTGTATTTGACCATTACGCTGCACAATGTTAACTTTTTTTTCTGAGTACCTACCTGACCACGTGACGGACATTTTAAATCTAGACGCAGATTAATATCTTGAATACCGGTGTGCCTATATCAATTAGTACGG
This sequence comes from Amphipyra berbera, assembly GCA_910594945.2. Classification (NCBI taxonomy): domain Eukaryota; kingdom Metazoa; phylum Arthropoda; class Insecta; order Lepidoptera; family Noctuidae; genus Amphipyra; species Amphipyra berbera. The sequence goes on along the minus strand of OU343142.1, from coordinate 223,272 downwards.
TTCACGGCATCACTACATTTTCGAAGATAATGTTACGGACATCTGGGTGCACTCGTTCCATCGTAGACCTCGTCCATCAGACGAGATCGAGGACAAGAGCGGACCATATTATTTATAAATTTAAAATAAATAACATTAAAGTAGATTATAACTGAGAGGTGAAATCGAATACGCACCCGAATCACCCTCTGACTCAGGATTGGTCGAGTGGTGAAACAGATAGGTACCCAAACGGATACCCTGTTGACTGTTGACGTGCAAAGATACTGACCTACCACTATCAGAAGGGGGATCTGAGAAGATGACACGCGTGAAATTGAGTGAAGGGAATGTTTGTATGAACACGAACCGCAGTTAGGTTTATATCTTGTAAAAAACGCTATAAGAAAATAATTGCTTGTGTGATTTTGCGATACCTATGGTAAGAAAGAAGATTCATGAATATTGTAGGTAAGTCCGTCTGCATGTGTGAGCTTTATAAAACACTGGACTGATTAAAATTTACTATATTCAGTTTGCTTTTTGGAAAAAAATAAGTACCTCTGTTTATGTGTTGGATACCTGAATGAATGACATCCTTCTCAAGATAAGCATCTACGTACCTAGGTACCCCAATCTTCCTTAAAGTCCTCCTGTCGTGAGTCGTGACTACCACAAAGCAATAGTAATCGATGCGTTTGTGTACGATCATAGATCACGGATGATATACCATCTCCCCCCCTGTCACACCTCCCCCGCGTTAGCTCACGGGTCCCGCAGGAGTGCGAAGGAGGAAGGAGCATAATCAGGGTAAAAGCGATCCTTAACTCTTTATTATACTAACGGTTTAATTGTGCACTTCTGATTAGAGATTGTGTTCATTTTGGACGAGGAGTTCTGTTTACAGTCCGACTATTTGAATTTTGTATAAAAGGTAAACAAATCTTTGATCGTGAATCCATTAAAAATACATTACTAGAAAAAGGAACAAAAAAATAAGGTGTAGTGTTAAGGTTTTCTAAAAATGTGTGTATTTAATCTATACTCTATACTAATATCATAAAGAGGAAAGATTTGTATTTTTGTATGTAACGAATAAACTTAAAAACTACTGGACCGATTTTAATAATTATTTTGTCGTTAGAAAGCTAGATTATCACTAAGTAACATAGGCTACGGGCGGAGCCATGAGGACACAGCTAGTGGATTATAAAAAGCATAATGTTCTTTCTACGATCAAAGGTTTGTTTACTTTTTATACAAAATATAAATGTTTCGACTATAGAAACATTGCACGTTTGTATCTTTAATACTTAATACCGACAGGGCGCCCCTCACTAGGACATCATGTATTTAGTTTTTATTACTGGTCTAGGAAATAGCCTATGTGCTTCTCTAGGTACCCATATTGTGTCTTTGACTATAATAAGTCACTTTGGAAGTGACAACGTAGTGAACAGACAGACAGACTCGCTTCCATATAATATTAGTGTGTGTGTTTCTCTCGATGCAGCCCGCTACCTCTGTCCCAGAAAACGAACGCTCTGCCGCCGCGCCATTTAGTTTGTCGTAAACTATGTGTGTACAGTGGTGTATTGTCAATTTTATAGCTGACAGACAGTAGCTTCACAATAAATATCAAACCTCTTCTCATAAAACTGCAACAAAGATTTGCTGCCAATACAACGTACGAACTAGTTAAACGTCGTTAACTTGGACCTGAATATTGTTTACACTACTACAGCAATTTTCGAAGACCGTTTTATTATTTGTTACAGTGCATAACTCTTTATTGAACATAGCTTATTTAATTTTCGCTTCTTTTTCATAAAAAGCATCCCCGCGATCGCTTGCATAAATACAATAAATTCAACAAAAGCGCGGCAGGTGAGCAATTACACAATACAACCGGCCGACGCGGCGGTATTTAAGCAAATGCATTCGCAGCGGGCCGCAACGGGCCGGATCGGGCCGGATCGGGCCGCACGCCTGGAGCGCATGCTTCTAATGGATATTCTTGCAGACACTCCCAGCTCTCAGCTACGCGTTAATGGAGTATGAAAAATTAAATGTTTTTATTAGAATGACTAGTGCGCCCGAATAGTCTGTAAAAAAAATTAGTTTACCTTGAACCGTGAGAGACAAGGTTACGATTTGATTAAACATGACATTACTAGAGATAGCATTTATTTGTTTATCCTTTCGTTTGTTCTCAAATATTATTGCCTACCCTAGGTGAACCCTAAAACTAGTACCCATCTTAACGGCTATGTACGTTTCACCCACTGTCTCCGAGGGTTCGGTACGTATTAGTATCATCTGCCAATAACATCAATACTCCCCTCGACGCACCTACTCGCGAGTTATCCGGTGGGGTCGGCAGTAACGGTGGCGCGGCTAATTTATGTGGGTCGTAACGACCGCCTTCACCACCCGCTGACATGCGACACTAACTGCAGAGTTCAGGTTAAGAGCTACTTGAGACGTCACAGGGACTTTTGTAGAACTCAATCCGGATTGTGATGGGACATTGCTGCAAATTTTTAAGATATTAGTTACGGACGATGGACATAAGTATCATTATGTGTTAGACACAACGGTATGTAGTTAGACAGTCTGAAGTAGTTGTGCGTGAGTTTGTGGATAACATTGAAGTCATGGTCCACTACGTAATACCACAAGGTATGCTCGCCCCCTTTTAGTGCTACAATTAAAATAGACGTAGTATATAATTATTTCATATAACAAAGTGTTTTTTTTAAATTACAAAAGACCTTAATCTGTGCTATTATTCGTTGCTGCACAAAACGAATGTCTGGCACCACGCCAGGATAAAGGCAGGAACAAGTTATGGGGACAACAGTTAGTACTATTATAGGATAGTCTAGACGAAATAAATGTGCTTAACTCTAATAATGACGACCAAATGGCGCGGCCGTGGAGCGTCTGTGGTCTGTGGTGAGGAGATTATTGTATTGAGGCAGATAAGTACGTGATAAAGTTTATTTTTCAGTTGTCTGCAATTTTGTATGCTATCTGTGCCTGTAGGAGAGACTTGGATTAAGTCTTTGTATAGTACGGAAACCTAGTACGAGCTTACAGTTTACGAAAACGGCAATAGTTTTCTGGAGTTCGCTAAACTCTATCTCTCTCACACACCCGCAAGAAAGAAACAAATATATTAATCAGTTTAACGAGCTCACTAAAACTATTGCGGTTTTCGTAACTTGCAAACTCGTACTAGGGGCCCTCGACTACGATACACTGAGTGATTGCTCTGCGGCTGCTGTTACATCTATAACATTGTCAAACTCGTACTAGGGGCCCTCGACTACGATACACTGAGTGATTGCTCTGCGGCTGTTGTTACATCTATAACATTGTCAAACTCGTACTAGGGGCCCTCGACTACGATACACTGAGTGATTGCTCTGCGGCTGTTGTTACATCTATAACATTGTCAAACTCGTACTAGGGGCCCTCGACTACGATACACTGAGTGATTGCTCTGCGGCTGTTGTTACATCTATAACATTGTCAAACTCGTACTAGGGGCCCTCGACTACGATACACTGAGTGATTGCTCTGCGGCTGTTGTTACATCTATAACAAACTCGTACTAGGGGCCCTCGACTACGATACACTGAGTGATTGCTCTGCGGCTGTTGTTACATCTATAACATTGTCAAACTCGTACTAGGGGCCCTCGACTACGATACACTGAGTGATTGCTCTGCGGCTGTTGTTACATCTATAACATTGTCAAACTCGTACTAGGGGCCCTCGACTACGATACACTGAGTGATTGCTCTGCGGCTGTTGTTACATCTATAACAAACTCGTACTAGGGGCCCTCGACTACGATACACTGAGTGATTGCTCTGCGGCTGTTGTTACATCTATAACAAACTCGTACTAGGGGCCCTCGACTACGATACACTGAGTGATTGCTCTGCGGCTGTTGTTACATCTATAACATTGTCAATTATTTTACCCCAAGTCCCATCGGTTTCATAAACTTTTAACATACAACGGTCAAATGTATTCTCCTTTGAGACATGATGTGACGCTCAACATGGGTCACGACATACAACACGCCGAGTATGTTGTGACGTGACATATTATGTGACAGGTGTGTGATGTGTCGCGGGAAGGAGTACGGACAGGGAAGAGTGATATGTAGGTACCAGTAATTGTAAATAAATTTTATTTTTCTTCGGTTGACCACGGTAAAAGTGAGTTTTGTTTCCCCAATCTCTTGGGACCTATTACGAACAACTAGTACGACAACAGGCAGGTAAGCACGTCTTCATTACCCTTTAAAAATCACAAGTTACGAGTGTCGATTGTGATATTAACTTTCCGCGAAGATATTATTATTTTATTTTAGGATTGATTGGCGCAGTGGTTGGGCCACTGGCTTCTGCGCTACGGGTCACGCGTACGATTCCCGCACGGAACAAATTTGTTTGGCCTACAGATAGTTGTTCCGAGTGTTTATGCATGTGAAATTTATGATACAGGAGCTTGGCAAAGCAAAAAAAAGAGCAAAAATGTAATAACAAACAGAGTCTATGGTTACACTGCTAGTCTACACAAACTCCAAAACCGGTTTACAATAAAATATGATTCACGATCCAATAACGAACAGGAACCGTAGAATACGAGCTAAAACAATATATTACAAACATAACCCCAAATGTTGGCGGCCGGCTCGTACTACCGCGGCCAGTAAGTTGAAAACAAAGTCAATGCGATCCGCAGTCCGCGCCACGGGCGGGCGGCGGCCGAGCGGCGAGCGGCGAGCGGCGAGCGGCCAGCGAGACACGACATAAATATGTGACCGACAGCGGACAGCCGAGCTATGGCCAACTAACACATATGGACCACCGGAGACCGCCATATTAGGAAAGATTTGCTTTTTTTTTTGCTTTCGCAAAAATGTGTAGAATATCCAATACTCAAATACAAATATCGGTGCTAATTCAATTATTGGTTTAGTTATGCTGTGACACCTGCGCGCGTAGTGGCAAATAGTCTGCCACCGACGTTATAAAATGAGCTGCTCATTGGTTGCAAGGACCTAAAGTAAACGCTGACATTACTATCAAAAATAAACTGTACCGTAGTCCAAGACAGCTGGCTGCACGTTGCTCCCGCTACAACAGAGTCAACAGCACTATCATTTCAAGTCGTCAGCTCATCTAGTCTGGTTAGCCGCTATGTATGTCAAATTTAGCCGCAATCTAACATTCTACTGAGTAATATCATCCGAGTAATGTCGCCGCGAGCAATATACTCGTAATGTCTGCCTACTGAAGCTCCAGTTCATTATATCGTACACAGCCGCCGAATTGTACGAGCAATAATGTCAGCCGAACTCCGACGAATTCGACGCCATTGCCGTCACAGACAGACGGTATGAGTTCACTCCTTCTTCGTGACACGGTTATATTTCGTAATAAGTCACGGAACATTGTGGGGAACATATTCAAGCTCGTCGTCATTTTAAAAGTTGTATGGAGCCGTATTACGTAAATGGTATCTTGTTTAACAGTGCTTAAAAATGTATCTTGAATATTACGAGTTAGACTTACAAAACATTTCTTTGTCCGTTTGTAAGAGGAAAACTCAAAAACAACTTGATCAATTAACATAACATAACATCACGCCTTACATTCCCCGAAGGGTTCGGCAGGTACACCTACGTTTCGCCAGTTATGTTTAATTCCCATGTAACAGGGGCTAGCCTATTGCCATTAACCGGGCACAAATCCAGACTCCAGGCTGCTACTGAGAAATTTCTAATAGAAAAACCCAATAACACTTTACCCGGCCTGGGAATCGAACCCAGGACCCCATGCTCAGCAGTCGCGCTTGCGACCACTACACCAACAAGGCAGTCGATCAATTAATTGATATATAAATTCTTTGCCATCTTACGAATCTAAACTAACGCAGTCAAAGAATGTAGCTTCTTCTCAATAAGTCCAAGCAAAGTGGAGAGGGGTCGTTACTTCATAAATATACTTTTTCTCTTCCGATAGTACAAACACGAATATAGCTACAAAAACATGGACAACACATCCCGGGAAACTTTTTAAAATCCCTTCTTTTAAACAAAAATCTTTTATAACGATGACATATTGTTATTGCATTTTCCAAGCCAGCTATAAACTAGAGTGAACTGTCTCGCTAAGTTGAACACCTAGCCAGCAGCCTCCCTCATCCTAATCCTATGGGATCCTGCGCTGTGGACGCCATTTTGTCTTAAAACGGTCGCGTCAAATCTCGCGAAATTGACTCTTTTGGAAACGAGGGCCAGAGTGACGAAATGACGTAACGACGACACATTTACTGTCGCCTAATATGGAGAGTAATTTTATGGAGAATACTAAGGGGAGTTTAATTTAATGAATTATAGATAATTATAAAATTCCATAGGTACTTTGCTGTTCTATTGTATAAGGTGTATAGTTATAAAATATTATGTATAAAACGGGTGTTAAAAATTAGGAAAAACATGGACTATAACAATAATTTAGCACTTATAGGCTATACCTAGTTAGAGTTCGACTATCATAAGAAACATATTATTACAAGTAGGTGAGTTATGCTACATCCAAGTGTGCATTGTGTGTTTTCATTAACTTGGTATTGGCAGTTCCCAGTTCATCTGCGAAGCGTTCAAAGATGACGCACCGCAACTACATTATTGTGAATAATAAACCGTTTTAGTGTCACTAAAGCGGCGTATCCGCGCTAATGAAAACTAAACGCTGTTATAAGTTTATGGGGAGCGCGAGCGCGTGGGCGACCGATAAATAAGCACTAATAGAAACCCGCTGTTACTGTACGAGGACGAACGTGCGCGTGTGGACGTGAGTGATGTTAAATAGTGAGTGAGTACGCCCAACCGTAACTCGGCTATGACGATTGACGACTATATTTCAAGCCTGCAAACATTTTTCGATTCATCTGCGAATTCATTTGATAATTTCAAACCGACTACAAATTGAAACATTGCAATGCTTCGGTGGATTTCGATAGATTTTCTTACCATAAATGAAGGTACCTACTCGAATTCTAGAATAACTATCTCACAAATATTACACTTTTAAAAAGCAAACTAACATAGTAGGACTGGCAAATTGTATGATAGTAGTTATAATCTGCAAATAAACACTGAACGAAGTTTAATTAACAAACTAAGCTGTATCGGTGAGCATGCACCTACTACACAGAGATAATGAGGTCGCCCGAGATAATCGCGACCCTGACCTCGCTGGCCCATCACAATACACTCTTAGCTGTAGACTGTTGGAGGGACGGGCTGCGTTTGTTTGGCATTAAAAGTCATCTGTTTGATTTAATTACTGCGTATAATAAATATATAAAATACGATGAAAAGTGGGTGAAATTGACTAACGCTAGAAACCAAAATGATTTATTTCACTATTAAAAGAAGCCGCGACGAAATTGTAATTTTATTTGCAAAAATCAAGAAATCGAATGAGAGCTTTGATGTAATTGACAACGAATACTAAATTCTATTGACCTGTTTAAATACGCGGAGCTACAAGCGAGGCGTTGAGTGACCCTGACCTGCTTACCTATAGCTCTATCTAAACATCGTCAAAAGGTTCTACTCTTCAACTGTTTGTGATACACGAGATGAAATTAATGGATCTCGACACACACGCGAAGCTAGCGAGTGTGGTGATGAGCGACCTTCCTCTTACGCCATACTATTGTACCGTGGAGCTCCTAGCAAGTACTAGACTACCCTCTCTACACCAATCGTGGTGAGTATGACAGCATGTACTATAACCGTTCATTGTAGCGCCATATGTTCAGCAGTGAACGGTTACAAGTTATAATGATGATGAATTAATTAGTATATTGTGTATGAAGTGTTAGATCAGCTGCTTCTCACATAAATGTAAAACGCGACGAACCGAAGTAAACGCTTGTTGTCGTCTGACTAACGGGTTAGTGAGTGAACCAATGACGAGATTAACCTTGACCTTTCTGTATTATTTGACTGCTCTACATTATACTGAAGTGCCACTTAACTCGGGCTGTTCACGAGTGTTTGAGTAGATACGTCTCATTGCAAGCGAGCGTAACGAGTGGATTTAATAAATGGGTGAGAGACCTTGACCGAGCAGCCTCCTTACACCAACGCTGTTATACAAGGAGTCGACCATGAGGAGCAGATACTGATACAGTTTTTTATAAAGAAACGTACTTGTAGGTATTTGTTGTAAGTACCGATACCTACGATTTTGTCCTAGCAAGTGACAGTTGTCTTATTGGGCATAGATACGACGTACTCCGTTTCACGTACTTACGTGAGTTTATTTCACGTTCTTCGATAATAGTGCTTGTGTGTCCGATTATGATTTACGAAATTAGAACTGTCTGAGGAACTTATTTAAACAGAGTAAGTATAGGAAATTGCTGTTGACCGATGGTAGGTACTATTGTAAAATTGGAGCAGTGTATAATATAATGAAAAAAAATTGTATATATGTACCCAGTTAAGTAGGAAAGTTAAGATGGACTCAGCTCAGCTCTCGAATTCTCGAAGCAATCAGTCAGGCGACTATTTAAAAAAATTCACTAGCATAAAATGCCTCCCAGTTCGCTAGTCCGCTAGTTCGCTAGTCCGCTAGTCCGCTAGGCCGCTAGTCCGCTAGTCCATCAGCTAAAAGCCTGCTACATTACGTGCAGTACGTTGTTAGCGCATTTGTTGATGTATAATAATGAATGTAGTAGGTACCTATGTCAATTAGTCGCTGTTCCCTTGACGCGATAACAAGATATTATAATTATTTGTAAGAACGTTGTATTATACGTTTGGTTTAGTAATTTCGACGTTACCTATACATTTCAGGACTACACAGCAAGCCAAAGATGTCGAGTACAAAACAACTAGTACCTACTTTACCCATCAGAGTTGGATAAAACTCACTACATACTTTCTGTGTTCATATCATTGTTAACTTCCCTAGAACATTTTGTTAAAACGATCTATGTAGGATAATGCAAACCTATGTGAGCGACTTTGATTGCTGTATTTTGTCCATTCTGAATAAATGCCTTTTCTTCGTATCTTTGTTTCACAACCCGCCATAAGTAATCTCGTATGGCGCCACAGTGAGGAAGGTATCCGTGTAACTTTTCAACTACGAGTACAATATTTGCTCAGGGTGCTGCGGCATGCGGACACAGAGTAAATACTATCGACAAATAGACATTTCTAAACGACCCGTTAGATCGTGGTTGCGCTCGTTCTTTACATACTGTGGCATTGATTGTTGTCAACATTTACTTTTATTCTCGTTCCCAAAAATGTGAACATTATGCTTTCCGAATTAAGATTAAAAATCAGAATGTTGTAACGATTACAAACAAAGGTTGTAATACTAGGTAGTGTAGGCTCGGCACCCTCGCAACCCTTTCCCTTCAGTTTTTCCAACGGGCGGCGTCAAGTAAAGCAGCTTACGCATAGGTACCGACTGTTTTTGTTTAACTCCCGGCACCACGCTCAAGTGTATTTCGCGATTTTCGTTATTGAATAAAACCGATGCCGTGTGGCTGAAGCTGAATAAAACATGTCTGAAAGCTACCCTACTTATAAGATAATCCGTACACGCGTGTTTTCTGTTTCTTTTTTATAAAAGTTTGAAACGAATTGGTATTCCTGATACAGAATCGCTTCCACCGATAATTTACATCTACGTAAATTGGATTACTGAGTATTGGATCCGCTATTGAATATTCAATTATTGACAAAGAGAAGTGTCTTAAACAACACCGTACACAGTTATGACAACAAACTACTGTCAACATCCCCGCACGAATATAGACACAAAAATCCATTAATAGCATACAGTTGTAATCTATTAGATAGTGCGATGTAATATACAACTACGGTATCGTTCGATAGTTATTGGTCTTTCTTTTATTGCCTTGGATTCATCTCCAAACCCAACGCAGCTATCGAAGAATACTTTCATTGGACATGCGTCTCCCTTCGATATTCATTTTTCAAAACAAAACCCCTGATTTACTTTTTAAAGTCTTCAAGAACGGCAGTAATATGAAATTATTAGCCCATTGTAGGGGCCCACGACGGAAGATACTTTAAAGTGCAGGAGGTAGGGGTAAGACATAATAAATAATAAGATAACGGCGGGGCTCGCGCGGCGGGGGTCGGCAGGCACAGCGCCGGAGATACCGTATTATCAAATTATTGAACAGTTCAACGCCTTTCATGTTATATTTACGGATCCGTTTTGTGTTCTTGTAAGCGTGAAAACTACAACAATAGATAAAGTCAATTTGTATGTCTTTATTAAATACGTGTTTGATTTATAAATTGACATTGACTTTGACCAAGGCTAGGCCTTGACCAAGTACCAGCCAGCTGCCAGTGTACGGTATTCTGTTAACATTCGGAAATGACACATAATACAACTGGTATTCACGTCTTTTAATAAACGTCAAAACAGACATTGAAATTAGTCTGATTTGAGATCATACTAAAACCGGACTGATCTTTAAGAGGAGCACAATTCCAAATTTTTGTCACTTCATAATTATGTCTCAATTCGACCAACTTTCAGTCATAATGTAAAATAATTACGAGAATTGTCCTTCTGATAATAGTGTATGTATTCCCTTCAGAGAGCAGCAGCTGTGCCAGCAGTGTACTGCTGCATGCTAAGTTGACGTTTCATACTCAGTGACAATTAAACAAATGATCTAATTCAGTTCTGTAATTATCATTAAGTGTTATTATAGGTAATTACTACCGCACGACTATTATGTGATAGCTTATTGAAAGTTAATGAAGCGTTAATGTGATTATAGTGCATTGGCATACACGAGTTAATTAACTGTAAAATTGTTGTGGAAATAATACAAACTGTTGTTATTAGAAGTTGGAAATATACACAACCAGAAACCTAGTTTAAACCAATAGTAGGTATTTATACTTGCTTGTACAAATAAAAAAAAAGTTTGTTTTTTAAACTATGAAGTCATGTGCTCAATGTGTATACGACCAACTTTTCAAACTAAACAAGTATCTAAATCAATAAAGTAATTCATCAAGTACGTACGTATCGTCCACAACAACTCGTCGGATCCTAAACGCCGTGCATTACATCCAGTGTACACACAAACAAACACTTGTAAATAAACCCGAGTATACAATAATATAGTGAATTACTGTGATGATGTTCAGCTCGGCCGCCGGCCGGCCAGCACTGTCACCATCACGCACACACACACGCACACACCACGCGTGCTGCGACGAGACCACGCGACGTGACGTCACCGCCGGCGTGCGACACGCGCGCCCGCCCAAGTCACACTGTCGCTGCCGCCCGCCCAAACGAGAGGGAAATCATCCCCTACTGTACTCTGTCCCACTCACACTTGTGGAAAAATATACGTTTGTTTCACGTGACTTTTCCCGGCGCGTAGTGAATGTCGCCTTGTTTCATTGACGCCCGGCTCGGCTGGAGCCAAACGGATGTTTTTTCACGGTTGCAAGGCGAGTTTTTTCGATGGCGGTAGAGTAATGCTTCCGGTGCGTAAGTATATAAGTTCACGTACAGGTAGGAAGCTCTGCAGGCTGTATTGTAAGTAAGGCTGCGTAAAGTTTGAGCGACAAGTTTGCATGTCGAATATTGAGGTTCGTCTGTCTTTCCTCCGCTGTTATTGGAATAATACTATAACTTTATTCCACGAAAGTTTTCGCACGAGTTATTGTATGTGACTCATTGCGAAGAATGTTTAGAAAACAGACTGCCGTTTAAAACCATTGGTAACTGAATGTTTATTCAACTAACGGTGTTTGTTCGTCTGCTACCAAGTTTCACGCTTCGTCGCATAATATTTACTAACGTATCGTCAGTGGAAAGATATATACATATACATAGATACATAGTTATTTTTCTTAATAAAATACTTTGAATCTCTCTACTGTAAAGTAGGTATATTGCGCTTTAGTCTTTCTACCTTTCCACTGACGATATGTTTCGACGCAAGAGCCGATCATCTCGACATTCGATATTATAGTGACCTAGTATAAATGATCTATAAGGTTTGGTTACCATCACGGCTAAAATTAAAATTAAAATTGATTTGTTTAAATTAACAGCCTACGGCCGATATATGGACAAACACAGTCATTTTAATTTAGGAACATATTGAGAACCGTACAAGATCGCGACTCAATCGGGAAACGTATGAGAACATATCAACAGAAAGCCGAACATGGAAACAAGATAAATAAACAGCCCATTACAATACATTGCAGCATGTCGTCGATCAGAGACAGTACTGGAACATTCCGTAACACTTACAATATCTATAAAACGATTCATTTAAAGAGACACATTGAAAATTACAAAAAAGAAACAACAAATGCAGTATTTTTTCTTTTAATTTAAAAGTACTTTTTTTATTTTTCAGTGTATTTTTATTATTGCGTTCTCTCAGAGTTACAGTACATTTACAGTATATTTTCCGACCAACGATATATATACATATATCTATCTTATAATGGAGATAGTCGTCCGTCTAATATTTGTTGTGGATGTGCATGTCTGCGTATGTAATGACGCCCAAGAGACATTGAAATCTGTAGGGAAAGTCCCCCTACCGTCAAACACAGAGTTTGAAACGTTAATTAATATTCATTAACAAATGCGGTACCTATAAGACATACACGACGCAAAGGGTGAACTAGATCAAGCTGAACAAAGTAACGTCATACAATACGACACGTCGACGATAAATCACTGCTGCATTGTGCTACGTTATTCACGGCAGAAAAATGTCCCGTCACCGCACCGCGCCCGCCCCGCACCGGTCCCGCAGCCGCCCCGCACCCGCACGCACCCGCACCGACATCAATCTCCTTACCTGCTAGTTGAATGCCTATAAGCGCTCACCCGTGAACGGAATGTTGAAGGATTGGCTCCAAGGAGCTTCCGCAACTTTTTTCTCGTTTTAGATAAGAATTGGCGATTGATAGTATGAAGTTGATGCGGTTTGAAAGATATTAATTTTCCCTTTAGAGTGAATTGTAAAGGCATCTTGGTAGCGGCGGGCGTTCGACCGGTACAATATGACTTGAGTTGTTGCTCGTCATACACTTTGTATAATATGAACCATTTAAACGAGTTGTATTGTTGTTTGTGTGTGTTATTAATGGATTTCATTCAGGAGACCTTTCTAATACAAACAACAACAAAAAATATCATAACTGAATTTTTTTGGGAGCTAATCCCTCAACGAGTCATAGTTGGAGCAGTCGTGATAGAAACAACAATATTCTAACTACAAAACTGCGGTATATAGTTCTTTAGGTTTTATAAACTGATGTCTTAAGTTTAAAATACACCGAATGAATAGTAATAACAATGCAATGTATAGGGAAATAGTGGTGCTACACGAATGAGTGCGTAGCATATTCGTAGCAAGTGTAGGAATTCAAGTGCTACGACTGTATTGCTACGCGATGTGCTACGGAGTGACGTCTGCTACGACTCGTAGATGCGTGAAATATATGCTACATTTTATGTAAAACATTGCTAATACTTCGCTCGGCTTATAATCAACGGCTTGGGTCCATTAACGCATTTGAGGCTCGAGTCCCAGGGCGAACAAAGCGCAGACGAAATTGTAGTGGAGTTTTTCCGTTAGGAAAAGGCTCAATTTACCGAATTGGAATTGTGCCCAATAAATTACGAGAGGCTCGCCCCTTTTGCAGCGTACCATTCCGTGGATTGCAGGCGCGACGTCACGATATTATTATTACACCGTGCGGCTATATATGCAGAACGAACAATGTACAGGCCATCAGTGTAGATGCTGCACTCACCACTGATCGCTGAATCAAAGCAATTGAAACAGAGCGCCGCTTGGAGAGTACTCTGGACCACTTACAGATTACAATAGCACTTTACACGAGGAACAGCTATCCATTCGATTCAGACGTACTGATTAATTTACAGAGTATTTTGTATTGGAAGATACAAATTGTTATTTTATTGCTTTAATGGTGTAAATAAAACCATAACTATGGCTTGCACACTGACGCTTCGTCATTACGTAGCGTCAGTCTAATCCACCGTTTATGCTAAACTTGTTGGCTGTAAGTATTTTGTTACTAGTTAACACTTCAATTTATCTTGAGCATAATAATTTGTAAGTATAAGTATTACTTACTATAAGTTAAATGAGGTACAAACAAAATAAAAGAATAATTAGCGTCTACAAGCAATTGAAATGAGTAATAGTGTGTGGTGTAAGACATGTAAGCAAACAGTCGGTAGTTGCGGACCGCGCAGTGTGCGGGCCTGCCGGGGCGGTCGGTACCTCCGCGAGTAGTGCGGGCCTGCCGGGGCGGTCGGTACCTCCGCGAGTAGTGCGGGCCTGCCGGGGCGGTCGGTACCTCCGCGAGTAGTGCGGGCCTGCCGGGGCGGTCGGTACCTCCGCGAGTAGTGCGGGCCTGCCGGGGCGGTCGGTACCTCCGCGAGTAGTGCGGGCCTGCCGGGGCGGTCGGTACCTCCGCGAGTAGTGCGGGCCTGCCGGGGCGGTCGGTACCTCCGCGAGTAGTGCGGGCCTGCCGGGGCGGTCGGTACCTCCGCGAGTAGTGCGGGCCTGCCGGGGCGGTCGGTACCTCCGCGAGTAGTGCGGGCCTGCCGGGGCGGTCGGTACCTCAGCGAGTAGTGCGGGCCTGCCGGGGCGGTCGGTACCTCAGCGAGTACCCACAGTACCGGGATCGTCTGTTTCTTAATTAAACAGCAGCAATTCGTGTACTCGCTGGTTCAGACGTTGTTATGCACGCCGCCGCCATCTTCTAATGTTAGCTACTTTTATCTTTTTATTATAGTACAGCTGCAATCTGTCTGGAAGCCCGTTTGCTTATACATTCATAACATTTACAATTGTGTTGTAAGTTTGTAGGCTGATTTATTGTGGATTTATAAGGTAAATATTTAATGAAAAATATTTTTTTATTAGCTTTAAATTGGTATTCAATTCCTTCACCCAGACAACAACAGAAAAAAGTGTTATTTGACAATAAAAATATTAAACAATATATTGTTAAACCACTTAACTGTTTGTTTTGACTTTATTCGAGTGATGGAAGGCATGTGTTGAGGCACAACTTAAGAGAGACCTAGGTTCAGCGGTGGATTGCGATAGGCTAATCTTCAATAAAATTCCTCAGAATTTTCTTGAAGATTTTACCTTAGATTACAAAATTTCAAATAATATTTGATAAATGTAACAATAATTTTACATGAGCACTAAAAGCACACGCTTATTTTAAAGATTCACGGAGACATGAGAATATCACCAATGAGTCGCTCCGTATCAATGGTGATATATTAAGGTCGGTTCGCACTGCGTCGTACACATGACTATATTAAACTAACGCGATTTACTGTAACGACTGTGTGTACGCACTGTCGCGAACTCAGTAGCCTCATAGCTAGTTTGTTAGTTAGTAATTAGACAAACAGAAATCAATTGTATCTTGTTTAAGTAACATATTTCATTAATTTTTTTTCCTTGTCAGTCAGCCTCGCTACCAACCCTGCTGACTAGCTAATCTTTTCACCACGGCTTGAGCTATTATACAAGTAGTTCGTGCCGACACGATAGAACAACAATAAATTTTCTTTAGACTTTTTGCAAAATATATTGCCCTTAGGGATGATTTCCACCAAACGGCTCGCATCGCATCGGGTCAGTAAGGATACGAACGGATACGGCGACAGCCAATCGCGTCCGGCAGGATGTCGACGCATACGATCGGCTCCGTACCGTTGTTAGCGAACCTATCCGTTTCTACGCCTAGTCAAATAGTTTCATTCCTACCGTGTTGACATGTTCTAATTTTTGAAAGGATCTGATCGGATACGACGACAGGCGAACGGAGCCTGTTCGCGCGTCGCGGCATACTTTCTGCTACGATCGCGTGTCGCGGAAGACGTCCGCGGTCAAGCTTTACATACTGTAGTCGACTTTACATACTGTGTACACGATTTAATATCATTTAAAGATTGTAAATTTCCGTTCCGATCCGATGTGATGCGAGCCGTTTGGTGGAAGTCATCCTTTAGTCGAAGCTAGTGCTGGTCGTATTAAAAGTTTGCAAACTTCTACACCAATGTTTAATCTTTTACAAAGATTGTTACAACTTGGTGCTTGCTAATATAAAACAGGGATGGAACACTGTTCCAGGCCCGCGCTGGCTCTGCCGTGTAACTCACTGTTACAACCAAAACAACCTTACCGTTCATACGTAACTCCGTATTTGTTATCCGTTTCCCGCTCACTAATGTGTTTATATTCGTCTAGCAGTGCATTACCATAAATACTTATCTATGGGCTTCATTTAACGTTTGGGCGGATTTCCGTGTAAATGTATCTGGTGATGATGATAGCATGTTGTGTAGGACAATGGACGAGGCCGGGCGAGACGAAGCGTCCTGCTAGTAAAACAAATATGCAGAAGAACCAACTCTTAACAACGCGATACAGAACTAACACATACACTGGTAGCTAGGATCACTGTTCATGTTAGCTTCATCGACTCTATTCTGTTTGTAGGATCCTTAATGGTAAAATAGTTGAATTTTATATTGCTCTTTATCTACACAAACGGGCCAGCGCTTCTTGAGGTTACCGTGAAATCTTATTATTCCTAATAATGTTTCAAGGTTTTCAGTTCTGACAAAGTGGTTCTTCTGTACTTTATTTGGTTGCACCGCCCGGAGCGCCGTGCCGGTCCCGGCGGCGTGCGACGCGACCGCCGGGCTCGTCCTCACAGCTTAATTGAGAATACGTGATTACAACCTAACTGTTTGTTAAGAGGCTTTACGTTTAGCTCGAGAGATAACTGTCTAACTGAGAACGTTTCCTATTGATACGTTTCAAATGGGTATGAGTTTAACTAACACTAGAACGTGCACACAACTGCACAACTGAACAATGAACAACTTATCTTATGTTATGTAATAAATAAATCTAAGTTAAACTATTTTACAAAACCTTTCTTAAACAAACTCGTAAATCCATTCAGAGCGTTATTTGCGAGGACACTCGGAAAACGAATAATAGTACATTTGTAAAAGATTTCATTGTTCCGAAGTGCAGTAAAAGCTGCGAATTCAAATAATTCTCATTTTTACAACTGACGGTAATGGTGTTTAAACGCTTAGCCCGAGTTTGTAGAGCGGTGAGCGCTCCGCTTGCTCCGCTCCGTCGCGCAAATATAAAGTAATATCTTACCAGTACAGGCAGAATAAGAATCTATGCAGTACTTACCTGAAATAGAAAAATAAGTTTAAGCAACAAAAGAAAATAAATATAAAGCAAAACAAAATATACAAAACAGAAACAATTATCACGATTATTATAAGAGAAATATTACTTTTCCTTATATTATACTACAAAAAAAAACAAAGCGCCCACCACCGTAGTAAGCCGACCACTCACAAACAAACTACCATCTAATATAGACATGATATTTTCAGCTTTTATTAGTTCATAATAAAGTAGTCACTCCACCTCCCCCAGTTAATATTTCCGTGCATATGCATTGATATCGCCCCACGTGAGCCTTTATTAGCATAACACAATGAGCGCAAATAACGAGTGCATGCGATTACGCGCGATCAATTATGCATATTGAGCGGACAAGTGTGTGGCGCCCCTAACGACGACTTAACGATCTGATTAGCCGATTAGATTAACCTTGTTGTATGGACTATACACGCTGTTTAATTATACTAGATGAGTAAGGATCGAATGAGGTTTAACGCTCTTGTTGTGTAGTGTCGGCACGAGCTGTACGGGGATAACTCATGCCGTGGTGAACAGATTGGCCAGTCAGCAAGGTCGGTAGCGGGCTGACTGGCCGGCGAGCGCCGCGTGCGCCGTGTGGAGGCTCTTTTACTGCACCCCAGTTTAACTCTATTAGCGGATCCTGACAATAGGCCCGAAGCTCGGCACTTATTATTTTTATAAACGTCGCAGCTCTATATCCTACATTAACAAACATAAAACCAGATAGATTTTAGTTTTGTAAAATTGTTTTAGTTCGTCATAAGTACATATGCAAGTACTCAAAGTAAACTTTATTACTGTTAAGACTAATGAAACTTCATGAAAGTTTTCAGTTTAACTAACCATAATGATGTATGTTTACAATTTCGTTACAAGTTCCCTTGAACCAGTGGTAACCGAGTAAAACAAAAAAAATATCAGTTTGGGACTTCAAATTTATGTAACATAACAATATCGCGATCTAATTCGATCTCAAAACCACCTATAAAAAATTTTTACTAATACAAAGAAATATTAAACAGTTTATAGGCCAGGTTTAACAATCACTAACTAAAAGATACACCGTCGACCCTCGGCGTGCGTCCCCGGGGACTCGTTGGACTGACGTTACCCCGGTGCGCCAGTAAGAGTAGAAAATAATCAGTTTCCTCTTCCCCGCTTAACTTTCAAACTAACCATTCGAATTATATTTGTTGTAGGTAATTAATAGCTAAACATTGTGGTGCACCGGCCGCCACTGTGAGCCTTGTGCTCGCCAGCAGCCAGCCCGCCCGCCACTTGACTAGCGGCGCCCTCTCGCGCCGCCCCGTCTCGAGAGCCCCTCACTGCAGCGATATAAAAACCATCTGCGGCCGACACGCATTCGTATTCCAGTAAATATAGTGCTGGAGAGGACATCAATATATCTACAAATAATAGCTATGTGACAGCTATAGGTACCTACATATAGGCAGTGCTTAACAACAAGTGAATGTATATACCATTCTTTTTCAATTATTATTAAAACTCGGCTATTCGAATCTCTACTATTCATAATACGACGTGTATAGTCAACAGGAGTTAGGTACACAGGCAAACAACGAATATCAGTTCGCTACGCAGACAAGTGTCATTCATTGTAATTGTGTGCGTAATAACTTTATTTATAATGCAATTCGCTCAGACAAGCTATAGACCAGCCTGGGCGACTGGACCCTCTTTGGGCACCGTACCTACTTCGTTCACATGAACTATCTTTTTCATTTCACCTAGTTGTATATCTAAAAGATTTGTACAAAAGTGGATTTATCACGATACTTCAAAAGTTCAGACTTGTACTTTTTTTTTATTTGTTACTAGGCCTGCGTTTGGCCGCCATCTCATTCATACATCCATCATCTTGCAGTACTTACATACTCTACAGATACAACTGAACCCTTGCTTTCGCTAAAAAGGCACATTAGCACTGCATGGGTTTATTGTTAACTCAATGTTCCATCTATACGTACGGAATTCTTCCGACAATTAAATTCCAACACGTTACAGCATACCATCAGAGACGGACATTAAAAAGTGAACAACAAACACCTCGTGATGTAAAACTTTTAAATTCCGCCAAATTCGGAGAGCGGAACGACCGCTTACACATTCCTGACACCGTGCTGCACATTTATTGTGAACATAATAGTATTTCATTTTAACCTCTATTGCTGTCAACATAAAGCCCATGACAAATGCAATGATATCTTGGTTGCAAATTTATATCCGCCCCCGTAAAGTGCCATTTTAGCCTCTCTTACTCGAGTGTTACGGTTCATATCGAATGCACAAGTTATGCTGTAGCTCGTCGCTTGACAAAGTGCGGCGCCGTGGTGCATTGCGCCGCATCCACGTGGTCGTAGCGTATTTCCTCTTTCTCTTGTGAATGCGAACTTTGGGACGGGACGTGATCTTAACACGTTAAAGTCGAATAAGACACTACTATAAACCTTCCTGCGTGTACGAGTATATTATTATTTGTTCATTCCTTGAGTAAGTAGGTACAGTCACGTGTACTAATATGTATACACAGAGCGATATTCAAAGGCGATTTTCTTCTAAAATATCTATTAGAATTATGAAATATTACACAATTAGTTTCTACAAATACACACGAATCATGGTATCGAATATTTCTTAAATACAAACTATTCTCTAAAAGTAATTCGTTTTTTAAGTGCGCTATGTGTATACATATTATTACACGTGACTGGACACCTACATACGTCCAATTTAAGTTAAGAAGTATGTAGTTCTTAAGATTGATTTACAACAACACTCTTGGCTAATAGCATTGTAGCCATTGAATAGAAATGGCAACAATTCGTTAGCAGTCTATGAAGGAAATGTATTTTAAATGGAAGATGCCATTCAGCACAAAATTGCGTATCTTTTTATCGAAGATAATTTAGGGGTCAGTCGCAGCTAGGAGTTTTTCAATTAGTTGGATGGCCTTAAACCGGGTATGACATCTGTGAATAAATATAAATATGTCATCGACACAGTGAGTGGACTTTACGACTGCGGCGCGACGTCTGTCGGCGTTTGTTGGACGTCTGTCCGGCGACCGGAACCGGACGCGACAGCTCTCAGCCGACGTGTCTGCGAGCTACTGTCATATTTCACGCGGGTGATACAATAAGATGTGTACCTATTGGCTCAATCGGGCTATTAGTGATGAATATGTTAGTAGTTTGCTTTGATGTTTGACTTTGATATCCATTATCTCAGGAGAACTAATAGGTATTCCTTTTAGTTGTACCATACATAAATATAACAGTATTACTGAATAGCTACTTATAAGATGGTCTGGACAATGAGTCTCACCATTAACATTATATTTTAACGTGATAGATTACTTTATATATTTTAATACTCGTATTATAAAAGCATCTGACGTAAATCGATATCGCAAGGACTTCCCAAAAACCAGCATGACGCGAACCGGCTGAAACGATATGTACGACGCAACGAGGCGTGACTCCGAGCAGCACGGAGCGGTCAGCTAGTGTGGCGCTCGATGTCAGGCAACGGTTTGATCAGTGTTGCCATACATACAGATTTCTCCGTATTTATACAGATTTTCGATGTGGGATACAGATTAGCACTGGATACAGATTTCTATACAGAATTGTCCCATTCTATTGAATAATAACGAAATAAATGTCACAGTAAAATGAGTAGACAAAGTAAACTACTGTCTACGGTAAAATGCCACGTTGTCTGTTTCTATTATTTACGGTAAACTTTTTTTTTAACAAACCATGTTCGTTTTATAGTATGGCATTACAAGTTTCACTTATTTCCCAAACCAACCAAAGATGAGGAATCCCCCAACCAAAGATTTTTGCGTGTTCTCCAAGATACTGCGCTACCGTGATGCATTTGTCGTAAAAACAAAATATCGAATAAACTTTTAATGGTAAATTGTGTTAATAAGTACATAAGTACTTAAATAATAAACAATTTTATTAATTTGTCTATTTCTTATTCTAAGTACGATAATCAACCTATTCCCTTGTTTTCAAAAGAAGCAGAATAAAGTAACTTGACTGCGTAAAGTAAAGTAGGTATATTATTCTGTTTTGGTTCTTTTGACCATACAGATTTTATACAGATTTAAAGTTGAAATAGCATACAAATTTAATACAGATTTTAGTAGTTTCTAGTACAGATATAAGGTTCAATGCATCTGGCAACACTGGGTTTGATTAGGTATCATAAACGCTCAAATATGCGTCTGGACAAAAATAAAACAGAGCGTATTTTGCATGTGCGAACAAATAAAAAGTATTGGTACACTAGTTAGTCCCTATACCTATAGCCAAAATTACTTATCCCATCTGAGTAAGAAGATTAATTTCAGATACCTATTCTCGTATTTCATTGTGTGGAACTAAGTGTTCTGTGGTATATTGCACAACCGGACCCACACACATGCCTAAGCACGTATTCCACACATTCCCAGGATTATTAAAAGCAGCAAAACATCGCGTGTCGTGGGCGGCGCGTGTGATCGTTGGATTTTTTAACGCACGTCGTGTAACTCGGCTGTTTGGTCGCGTCGCAACTATTCGCGGCATCGCTCCCGTGTCAACGTGCCGCGACGCCTGTCATATGTGATGTAGCTGCACGCGGTACATCCTTCACTTGTCTGTTTTTATTCTGTCGTATTTGTATGTTATACATGAAAATACGCAACGTACTGAAAGGGGAAGGCAATAAAGAGTGTGTTATTTAATTAAAGGATTCACCTATATTTTTTTAACCTACACTGGCCTGCAAAAATAAGTATCACACTTTTAAAATTTCAATTTTTTCTAAACTATAGAAGTTAGAGATTTAAAATAAAAAACGTTTTATAGCAATTTTTATCAGCTTTCTTTGAAACTATAGTAACAAAGATAAACTCTTTTTTGAGTCCTTTTTGTTTCGAAAATATATCTTGTGTACTTAAAAAGTTATTGCAATTTTAAAAGTGTGATACTTATTTTTGCAGGCCAGTATATTTCTGCCTAGAGCGGCCCGACCGGCGAATTTATTCCTTGTTTATTTATTATTATCGCA
Organism: Amphipyra berbera; assembly: GCA_910594945.2. Lineage (NCBI taxonomy): Eukaryota > Metazoa > Arthropoda > Insecta > Lepidoptera > Noctuidae > Amphipyra > Amphipyra berbera. Next base: position 200,820 of record OU343142.1, on the reverse strand, counting down.
ATTATGCTTTAACAAAAAGCGAATCTATTTTTCTTCCCCTTCCCCAGTATCTAACTACAAAACAAAGTAAGGCAATCAATGAACTATGGCATGGCATACAAAACTCCTGTTTCGTTCACACGGCGACGCAAAATAAGTTGTCGTGTTGTATTGTGTTAAATTACGCGACCGAAATTAAGCGACTCACAACTCAAAAAAATACGCTCGTCTAGCTTCACCCTTAAAGTCCAAAGTATCGATAGGAAACTTTTGCGTAATATAATCATCACTCCTCTTGAAGTTTGGCACTCCGTTAGCGAAATTGCATGTAAACGACTTTGCTTCAATTCTAATAACACTCAAATATTCGATTATTAATTATATTCGCGGGACGAGCGGCCCCGTCAGGTGCGGCTTAATTAATACACGATCGCATTGAGGTCACGTCGCCCAACCATTTTATTACACCGGTACGAGCCGATCCATTAACGAATCACTAGCACCTGTCTTCAGAGGTCGGTGTTGCCAGCTAACGAGAAATCACTCCTATTAATCTCAACTTGTATGTCGCATTTCTCGTGACAAAAGTCGAGACCGTGACAGTCGGTTGTAATACCCGGCGCTTCGTTTCTTAAGGAACAGTTGAGAACGGTTCTCACAGTAGTATCGCAGTCACAAATGAAACAGCTAGTGTTGGCGCAGTGATTACGGCGCCCCAGATCCGCGCTCAGTGCGCCGGGCGCTCGGCGGGCGCGGCGCGTGCCGTCGCGCGCGCCACAATGCGCGCCGCCCATTGTTAGTTATTCCAGTTTTTTCGTCTTCAGCGACGTTCTCAAATAAGTAGGCCGTGTCTCTTTCAGTCGACCCAGTTTCTAAGCTTCGCTAGAAATGAATAAGCAAGGGATTCGTTGCGAGATGTTTGGTGAAAATATCTAGCATATAAAACCGCTCGAGCGTCATTATTCTAAGCGGGCAGAGCGCCGCATTCCAGCCGAACTGAACGTTAGTCGCAAACTCGCTAATAATAAGGAAATTTACAAGCTTTGTGAGAATATTTGGTGCGGCGCAAGTAACAGGAGGTTGCGATCATACACCCAAAACAGACAGCCCGACCATGCAGCTTTATTGTATTGTATCGAACAGTTGCACAAGTCCCATTTGATGTTACAACACGATTAGTGGGCTGAACCAGACGGAGGGAAAGTGAAGATTGGCGTCATAAAAACATACCTAAGCCCAACATTAAGCTCCTGTTAATTTATGATTCTTATGTTGATGAGAAGTACAGAACATATTTATTTTAAGCTGCAACATACTTAACTTTATTTGATACAATTGGTTTAAACACGGTAAGCGCGCTTAAAACGAGTAGGTAGATGGCTCGTTTCCCGCTCATGGATCGCGCTGCCTCGCGTCTGTTTGTAGTGGAAATGAGCTCACGTCTCGGCATGCAGATGCCTTCCAATTATTCTGCTGTTTGAGAACAAGCCCCGGCCGATATTAATTCCTACCACTGATGTTATTGACTGCACAATCATTATAAACTTGGATAACGTACGCAATAAAACGGGAAAGGTAACAAACATAGCGTTTAGTTCTTAAAATACCGTAGAAGCGTATTTGTATGATTCTTTCTATTATGTTCATTGCTCATTTTTGTTTGCCAAATGAATCAATAACCCGTCAATAAGCGCGTGTTTGACGCGCACATGCGTCACAAACATGCGTGTCCCGTAATTTGTGTGCCGCGCCGCATTCTACCGGCCGATGTATGCCGGCTGCGTTTTATTGGACAGCACTTGAAATGATTCACTACCCGCCCCACACTTTTTTATTATCTACAACTAAAATTGCTGCCAAACACTTTGTTATTTCTGCAGGTTTTAGATAAGCTAGCGGCTCCGTATCTAAAACTATCTTTGGCTCACGAACCCTACATAAATGTTGATAGGTACATTGACTAAAAACTAAAACCGTCGCGGTAGACAATCCAGATAACGTGGTAAGCCGCGTTAAAATCGGTAGAGCAGAAATGAAGTTATTAGCTAACAGACATACGCTGCGTTGTTAACAAGAGGAGAGCTGTACCTACGAATTTAGTACGTCTACATAGATTTGTCTGAGCGCTGAGGGGCCCAAACGAGACTGCCGTCAAATATTAACTGCAAAGACGGCTGAAAGAGAATAATTCAGGCATTTTGTGCTGCACTGCGGGGGGCAGGGCTCACGTTCAGCGCGCCACTTTCAAAGCGCGCTCTTTCGCTGATGGCTTATCAGCTGAGTGTATGTTATTCCCTCGAGGGCATGGGTGCCGCTGTATGCGATTACCTTGTATGTTTATGTCTTTGTAATATTCCCCGGGGAAGGCATGTATATCTACATGACTCACTGTAACAGGTTCGATGTCTTACTGACATTTACACACTTTGATTAGTTAGATACATTTCTATCGATGTCTGACAACTTATTAAGTATTCCTGTCATTAACTACTCCTCCGCGTGTATCCGCAGTGTACAAAATAATGTGTTATAAGTAGGTAAGTGTGTAAAATGTTACAGAGTGTGGCCGTCCTGTCCTCTCCCGCCAGAGTTTAATGAAAAAACTTGTCGCGTCTGTGCTTGCTGCTCGTCCCTAGTCGCACACTACGCACAGTCAAGCAAGAATTTTGGAGACTTTCTTTTCGATGTAATATTTTATGCTAAACAGATAAGATCATTACTACGAATAAAAAGCAAGTTATGTATGTAATACTAACAAGCCTTACAATTAAAAATGAATCCACCCTTAAATATCGATTTTCTAATTTTAGTAATCAGCTTGTTAATTGAAAAAAAAAATCTTTGACGGTAATTTTGTGAATGTCTGAAAAATACGAAGTACATCTAGCGTACGTGTTACCAAACGTGGTACGGAGTACCAAAGTGTTACGATAGTCATAGATCGTACCGGCAAACATATTATTACAATAATTATGTCACATTGTATGTGGAATATAAGAGGGAAGTAAAAGAGAAGACGAATGAGATTTTAGAAGGAATTAATGATTATAGTTTAGAAGCAGCATGGAATGTTGTAAAAAACAGCATGGTGCAAGTGGCCACAAAAGTATGCGGTGTGGCGAAGAGGAAAAATAACAGGAGAACGAATGATTGTTGGATTGATGATGAAGTTAAAGAGGTCGTACGGAAGACGAAAGAAGCTTGGCTTAATTTATTAGCCTTTAAAGCTAGAATAAGGATGAATCAGGCAACGAGTATGATTGACGATTTGGAAAGAGTGAAGAAAAGATACACCGAAATAAAGGCGGAAGTAAAAGAGATAGTAAAGATGAAGAAGAATAAAATGGAAGATAAGTATAATAGGAAGTTCTCCGACAACTTCAGGGTCAATGTTAAGCTGTTCTGGCAACAAGTAAGATTGGCTCGTGGAGCTTCGGGGACATCAAATATGAATATAGTTAGAGGAGGAGATGGATGCTTGTTAAGTGAAGAATGCAAGGTGTTGGAACGCTGGAAGGTATATTTTGAAAGTTTATTTAGTTGGCAGGATAGTGTGCAAAGAGTGGGTAACTGGGCGGAAGCGAGTGAGTCAGACATTGACTTGGATGAAGATGAGGAAAATCTGATTGAAATGGATGAAATCGTGAAAGCGCTGAAATGTATGAAAGTTGGAAAAGCTGCTGGATGTGACAGTGTCTGTCGAAATGCTTAAGGGCGGTGACGGGGTGGTAGCAAGCCTGCTGTACCGGATCTTAATCGGAATATGTGTTGGAGATTCGGCCAAGTGCCGGGCGACTGGTGCAAAGCTGTAATCGTACCACTATATAAGGGAAAAGGTTCACAGCAGGAGTGTAAAAACTACCGCGGCATTAGTCTTTTGAGTGTGGTCGGCAAACTATATGCGAAAGTTTTAATTAACAGAGTGATAAGAATAACAGATGAGAAAGTATGGGATGTTCAGGCAGGGTTCAGAGAGGGGATGGGCTGTATGGATCAGATCTTCTCCTTGAGGTGCATAGCCGAAAAACATCTGGCAAAGCACAAGAAAGTGTACTGCGCTTTCATTGATTTGGAGAAGGCCTATGATAGTGTGTGGAGGGAAGAATTGTGGTCGACACTATCTTTGTACGGGGTGGACTGGCGCTTGATACGGGCACTGAAATCGCTGTACAGGGATTCCAGTGCTTGTATTAGGATAAATGGGGCGTTCACAGACTGGTTTGGCATCTCCAGAGGTGTTAGACAGGGTTGTGTAGCGTCTCCATGGCTGTTCAACCTATACATGGATAGTTGTTTGACAGATTTAAAAGGGAGTGAGTGTGGATTGAAAATGAATAAGTTGCCTGTCAAATGTCTTCTCTACGCAGATGATCAAGTTTTGCTTGCATCGTCGGCGGAAGAGTTGCAAGACATGGTAACTATGATGAATGGAGCATATAATATGAAAGGGATGAAAATTAATGTAAGCAAGACGAAAGTAATGGTTTTTGAAAGAGATGCAGATGTATCCGAGTGTAAAGTAAAGATAGGAGATGAAAGTATTGAACAGGTGAATGAGTTTGTTTATTTGGGAAGCATGTCTACAAGAGATGGTAAGATTGACGAAGATGTGGAAAGGAGAGCAAATGCGGGAAATAAAGTAAATGGTGCTTTGCATGCGGTTGTGGCTAGCCGGTCGATGTCCAAAAAGGCACGACTGGCTGTCCATAATGGTGTGTTGGTACCTACGCTTATGTATGGAAGTGAATGTTGGTCGTGGCAGAAGAGGCATGAAAGTAGAATAAATGCCGTGGAAATGCGTTCCTTGCGAAGTATTTGCGGTGTAACTTTGAATGATAGATTGAGAAATGAAGAGATTAGACAAAGTTGCGGTTTAAAAGATAATGTAGTGACAAAAATTGAAAGGAGTATGCTTAGGTGGTTTGGCCATGTTGAGAGAATGAGTGAACGGCGATTAACAAAAGGAATTTATAAGGCGGATGTTAATGGGAACGCCGGTAGAGGACGTCCTAGAAGGACATACATCGATGTAATCGGTGATGTTCTTCACAAAGGTCAGGTGCGTAGTACTCTCAACCGGCGTGCGTGTATGACAAGATGTATGAATGTGGATGAAGCGAAAGGGATATGTAAGAGTCGTAGCATGTGGCGTTCTATAGTTTCTGCCTACCCCCATGGGAAAAAGGCGTGAGTTTATGTATGTATGTAATTATGTCACATAAGATTATAACATCATAATATTCAACTGGCTTACTTATAGGTATTATACCATATTTACTGAAGTGAGAGACGAAATGTAAACAAAATACTACCCACTCAAAAATGATCGCTAATGTGTTTCGTGTAATTGACACCTGCTAACAAAATAATTATTTGAAAAGTATGTACCTGTCTGTTAACATTTTAGTTTCGTGCTTTAGTGTATATGGTAGAAGGTGATTTTTAAATAAAATTTAATTGTTATGTCATCGAAAAAAGTAGCCGAGAATTTGAGTTGTTGAAACTTGACACTAATTGGAAAACTAATTGATATAAATTAAAAACTTTAAGATATACTCACTCGGAGCGTATCTACACTCTTTGCAATTTGAAACTATATTATACTTTTTTGAATTATTCATTTAGCTGAGATTAATTTGTCTCTGTCTACTTGTTTAGCAACTTATGTCGCCGACTGTACCAAATAATCTTTTTCGACATCCGATTACTATTATGCGTATATAACTTGTGCGTCGTTAATTCGCCTTCAGTAAGCTTGACGGAAGCTCTCCGTCAATTATATTCAACGGCACCGCGCGCCGCCGCCGCGCCGGCCGCCCGCGCTCTAATGGCGCTATGCTTGCAGGCTCTTGTGTGATGCGGCACATTCAACAGACACCACACTATGGCTGACCATCAGCTTCAATCCGCGGCAAGTTTGACATGATACGCGTACAAGTTAGCATGTTGATTCTAATAATATTTTATGCATTTTTCCCCTAACACTGTGCAGGTGAACGATTTAGTGTTTGTTAGTTGATAATTTTAATTCAATCAATCATACCGTACCATCACCATTACTACATTTGTGTTAGATATTATTAAAAGTCATGATAGTCATCATTGCTAGTTCAAATTCAACGAAAACCATAGTGTTAGTTGCTATTTCGCTACCTTCTACCAAACACAAACCGTGCGTGCGACATGATACGTAAAATGAGGCTCAGTGACGAATTGTATCCAGCGACATTTTAGCGCACTTTACATATGAGCGTCAAGAATCGTCGTTTTAGAGTAAATTGTGATGAACATGTTATTAGTCAATGAAACGAGCTGTTAGTATCCCAATCGTTTATTGCCCAAAACAAACAGTAGGTATATTTACGGTTTAATTTAATTGTAGCTGTTACAATTTCTGAGCAAACGTTACGATACACTTATTCCCATTATATCTTACATTGACTTTTGACGACTTCAGACGTCTTCAAAATTATAATTTGAGATCGCATCATTTGGTCTCAGTTAGTACTAAGTACATCACGTGACGGCCACAAGCAACTCACCGCTGTGCTGGCTGTCCGCCGAGCTGTTGGTGTCGAGGTCGCAGCGCGCGCGCAGGGCGGCCCACAGCTCGCGCAGGCGCAGCGCCGCGTCGCGCACGTCGCAGTACTAAGTACATCACGTGACGGCCACAAGCAACTCACCGCTGTGCTGGCTGTCCGCCGAGCTGTTGGTGTCGAGGTCGCAGCGCGCGCGCAGGGCGGCCCACAGCTCGCGCAGGCGCAGCGCCGCGTCGCGCACGTCGCAGTACTAAGTACATCACGTGACGGCCACAAGCAACTCACCGCTGTGCTGGCTGTCCGCCGAGCTGTTGGTGTCGAGGTCGCAGCGCGCGCGCAGGGCGGCCCACAGCTCGCGCAGGCGCAGCGCCGCGTCGCGCACGTCGCAGTACTAAGTACATCACGTGACGGCCACAAGCAACTCACCGCTGTGCTGGCTGTCCGCCGAGCTGTTGGTGTCGAGGTCGCAGCGCGCGCGCAGGGCGGCCCACAGCTCGCGCAGGCGCAGCGCCGCGTCGCGCACGTCGCAGTACTAAGTACATCACGTGACGGCCACAAGCAACTCACCGCTGTGCTGGCTGTCCGCCGAGCTGTTGGTGTCGAGGTCGCAGCGCGCGCGCAGGGCGGCCCACAGCTCGCGCAGGCGCAGCGCCGCGTCGCGCACGTCGCAGTACTAAGTACATCACGTGACGGCCACAAGCAACTCACCGCTGTGCTGGCTGTCCGCCGAGCTGTTGGTGTCGAGGTCGCAGCGCGCGCGCAGGGCGGCCCACAGCTCGCGCAGGCGCAGCGCCGCGTCGCGCACGTCGCAGTACTAAGTACATCACGTGACGGCCACAAGCAACTCACCGCTGTGCTGGCTGTCCGCCGAGCTGTTGGTGTCGAGGTCGCAGCGCGCGCGCAGGGCGGCCCACAGCTCGCGCAGGCGCAGCGCCGCGTCGCGCACGTCGCAGTACTAAGTACATCACGTGACGGCCACAAGCAACTCACCGCTGTGCTGGCTGTCCGCCGAGCTGTTGGTGTCGAGGTCGCAGCGCGCGCGCAGGGCGGCCCACAGCTCGCGCAGGCGCAGCGCCGCGTCGCGCACGTCGCAGTACTAAGTACATCACGTGACGGCCACAAGCAACTCACCGCTGTGCTGGCTGTCCGCCGAGCTGTTGGTGTCGAGGTCGCAGCGCGCGCGCAGGGCGGCCCACAGCTCGCGCAGGCGCAGCGCCGCGTCGCGCACGTCACCCGCCACCGTCTGCTTCGCGGCCACACACTCGCGCTCCATGTTGTTGTAATTTTCTAACACTTCGCGTACTTCGGCCTCGCGGTCCTTAACACGTGCCTGGTAAACAAATAAAGGATTTTAGAAAAAAGGCTATTAAATAATGTTTAACTGTCTCTGATTCGTCACGGTCACTCACGGTGACGTCATCGGCGGCGGGGCGGGCGCGGTCGGGCGGCAGCTGCGCGGCGCGCTCCAGCTCGGCGACGCTGTCGGCGGCCCACTGCAGCGCGGCGTCGAGGCGCGCGCTGTACTTGCTGAGCGCGCACAGCTTGCTGTTGATGAACTCGCCGTGCGCGGATAGACTCGCCTGAGCCTACCGAACCAATAACAAAAATGTATATGTCGAAATAGTATATCGGTACAGGTCAGTTATTTTAACGATGGCACTCTAAAGAATACTAACGGAATGACAGAGTGAGATAACGCTATACGAAAGCTAAATACTGAGAGGAAAAAAGAACGAAATAAGTATCTCGTATTAAAAAAAGCCATGAGAAATATCTCTTTATTAGACGCGAAGCTAACCTTAAACCTTATATTATATTCGTCGTAAAATCTAAGATTAATATAATCGTTAATCCGTAAAGATCCACTCCTAAGTATGAGCTTCCAAATAAACTGCTATAAATAATTCGCACCAACGTTATTAATGATTTCTTTGTCTTATCCAAACACAGTTGTTACAAACAGTTGGGCCGTATTCGACTGCTCACTAGTTGTAACTAGAAGCCGTCCCACCCCATTAGCCATCAGTGTCTGCCCAACTTGCTAGCTTATTTGTCGTGTTTATAGCTGCAACTATAGCCGCGCTAACTTCGGCCCTGTCCTACATTTACTTATTGTTCGCTTCACACCAGTTGCTGTGAACTTTAGCAAACAGATGCAGTGCAGTCATGAATTTATTTAAAACAAATTACTGAAACCGGGGTGTTGTGGTGCGACTTTGGAGAAGCTCTCGTCTATCAGCGGACTGCGATTCACTGGTTTAATACTTATCAACTACATGCGTCGGCTCCACACGTGCTACGGATGCAAGACGAAATTAGCTGGACATGAAAATCTATATTATGAATACAAACTCATAAATTATGAACATGACATATCCAAAAACCTGCCAATAGCGGCGCCGGTGAACTAGTTAGAATGCGAGATAGTTACACTACTAATATCCTGCACATAACCTTCCACGCATTCAATAAGTAGTTAACGTTTTTCCTGACTACACAAAAAAGGAAAACTACTTTGAAAGGTTGTTTTTTTTTTCACGAGTCATTTTGTCGAGATCGATACGTCACGTCACCCCAACCTGTCGCTAACGGTATGCGGAGCACGCGCCACACCACCTGCGTGCGACACACGTTACGTAGGGGGTGACGCGACATCCACACGTGGACAGCGGGACAAAGGATTATTACAACACAAGCAAGTGCACCAATGATGAAGATTATAATTCTTAATGGATAATTAGATTAGATTAGATTTTATTTTTAAAATTGATATGCCCTTAGTGATCACGTCAACGAGCAGTTACTGGTGGGCGTCTTCTTAATGAGTTTATATTATTGAGTATAAACAACTCGGTAGGTAATCACTGCTGATGTTAACTGCTTATTGAAACTAGTGCACTTCTGCACAGACATTGTCACTTTGTTCCGCTTCATTGAATTACAAACTGTGCAGATAATCTACTTACCACGTTCCGTGAATGCACACAAACAAAACACTCCTGTACATGGAATTCAGTTACCTTTACAAGTGAGTCCCCTTCATTACCCTCTTGAATTCCGTGCAAACAATTGTAGCGGTTGTGTGCGTGCACCGGGTGACGGCTGTAGGGAGTCAAGTATGTAGTGTAGCCGCGTCAGACATGCGTCCCGGCACGATTGCCCTCAGCCCCTCTCCGCTCGAGGGCTGTTTAGTCTAGCCACACTCTCGTACCTACCCACCCTACCCTACACTACACACTAGTTATGACAGACACACGCATGCTGAACACTGACATCAGCGAATATTGTGTACTTACCTATTTGATGGACCTTCAGTACCTAGAGGGGGGTTCTGTAGCTATTTGGAGAGAAGATACACAAAGCTGAATGTTCGAGGACAGCAACAATAACTATTATAATAATCGTCCTACCTGGACGTTACAAAGCATTCATCGTAAAAAAACGCAGCACACGTCGTATGTGAATGTCAACTCGTCATCAGCGTCACCGACATGTCAACAAAGCGCGTCACGCCACGTGGGCCGCCTGCCGACCGGCGTGACGTCACACTGACGAAACAGTGCCAATGCCCTCGTCACTTCAGAACAGTTTGGAGCCAAACAGCCGTTTACTAAAATAGTTATACATAGATCGTCCGAATAGCAAAATTGAAGTTATTCGACCAATGATTTTGGATCATGTTTTATTTTATGAAGAAGAAGACTGGATCTTCTTCTTTATGTATTAAGTGAAACAGTTTCACATGGCAGCAGTTGGCTAGACGTGTACAGGTTGTAGACAGCACCCCAATGTGACACAGGGTGCTTGTGACGGTAACATACGTTTCTCGTACACATCGCTGCTAGCCGGCACTAAATAATAACGTACAGAAGACCCACTTTTAACAACGCACGGTAAGAAGCGTGAGACAGATTCGAACCATTGCAGTCGCAGATTGCGTCTGCCATTTGTGTCGTTCGTCGTCTGTTAAAGTGAATGTTCTGCACCTGTCTGCTTTGTGTCGCTGAGCCGCGAGGTCGTGCAACACCGTAGGATCTCTTTATGAGCTACACCGCGCTCGTCTGCGGTCATGTCGGCGGCTGTGCGGTGTTGACTTATTTACCCACGCTACACCTTTGAACATACCGGGATTTGCATTGCACGACTGAGTCAACTAAGCTTCAGTTCCGCACTGCAATAAAGGCTTATTATGCATGTCTTGACATAGGAAGCCTGAAGTGATTTTCCGACTTTCATAGATGTACGAGTACAAGGTATTTATTGTTTCCAAATCAAAACCCTTTTTATCATGAAAAGTATTGCTATCAGCAGTATTAACTCAGTTCAATGAAATGAGTCTGGCATCTCCGAAATATGCACTTGAATAAAGCAGCACATACTCATTAGCGACAAGACTGTTAAGGCTGTAAGGTATGTTGAAGTATTTACCTTCTCTAGTTCAGCTTGCAGCAGTGCGGGCTGGTCACCCTTGGGCAGCTGTTTGGACTTGCGCAACACCTCCATGTCCTTCAGCTTGTTAGCCAGCTCCTCCTCGCGGGCCTACAGACAAATTAAACCAGTGAAAGATGTATTATATTTCACGTCCAGCACGTATAAGTAGTCCACATATGTGACAATAGTTAATTATGATACAAATGTGCTATGTTGGACATGGCGGTCGAGGCAGTGTTATGCGCACGACCCGCAGGCGAACGCGGTAAAGGAGCCCAGATTGTAATGATCAATGCACACGCGTTTAATATGACGTTTGTCAACACACTTGCGAGGAAAAAACAGACTAGGTATCTATTATGTACAATAATAGTACTTTATGATACTAACAAGCTAACGTTGGTTGTTTGAAAAAGTATTTGTGAAAAATGCCGCGAGGATTTCTTTTTCGCGCGCCATGCCTGAGGCCGAACGAGCTATGCGCGCGCAGGTGTAAGGCCAAAGGGCAAACAGCCTATTATAAAAAAAAACTGAATTAATTTGTTTTTGTATACATGATATAATACAAATTAAAAACATAAATCATTTAATGAAATGAAATGTTTATTTATCATATTTTAATAAACACAGTATATTTATTCACAAAAAACTTTAACAAATTTTTAGACATAAAAACGCATTAAAAATATTTTTAAAAAATGTTAAATAAAAAGGACGCGTGTTTAATAAGCTGCATTATGAACCTAAAAGCGGTGCAATAAGACCCACTCTACGAACAAATGTGTTCAAAAATACTATTCAAAGAAGATGTGTACAATAATCGCGTGTTTTTTTAAGTTTAGAATATTACTTCTTTGCATTGTTGTTATGAAAACAGGAGAAGAGTACTAAAATAACTTATGTAAATATGGACGTAGCTACGTCATATTATATTGTATGGTAAAAATATGTGCTTTATTACTCTATGGGTGTTGATGTACTGGCAGTTAGTATTCTATTTCCGATCACACCGTACCAAATTATATGAGATGATTCTGTACGCTCCGTTACTTTGGAGCTAAAATATTTGAAATAGCTGCATCAAAATTTTAACATCTTGATAGTTATCCCCAAGGCGTGTTAATACGAAACCAAAAAATATTATTATACTTCTGACGAGATGGATACGCAAAACATAATAAATGATGATCGATACCAGAAAATACATCCAGGTTAAGTGCAGGAGAAATACAACACATGACACAATACACACACACAGACAAACCTAGATCACTAAACATACTTAAATAATGTTCAGAAAGAATATTATTCGTCCTTATGATTCAGGCATAAAACACGCTCAAATGTTATCCCTGGAGCGAGCGTGCGTTCGTTTGATGACGGTCATTAAGCCACATTAGCGCTACACAAGCCACACGGACGATATGTATGAATTCCGAAACGATAGGCACTACAAAGTGAATTCGTTCTAGATAATATAATGTAATACATTATGTATTTCATTTTTGTTAAGGACGAGAAACTGTAAAGTGGCAGCTCAAGGGAGCAGTTGACACGCAGAGACAGCACTTGTGAACATGTAACACGCAGCTTATTTCAGAATTTATTCGTGATCATTATGGTATCATCACGACAACGCGACCGATACCGCATGGCCGGTATGTCGCAGGGTCACTGAGAAATAAGGATTTTTGAAAAAAAATGCGTCGCGATTTTTAGCAATCGTTAAACAGATTCATTTTTAGAATCGTCAATACTAATATTATAAAGCTGAAGAGTTTGTTTGTTTGAACGCGCTAATCTCAGGAACTACTGGTTGGAATTGAAAAATTATTGTTGTGTTGGATAGTCCATTTATCGAGGATGGTTATAGGCTATATAACACCACGCTACGACCAATAGGAGCGGAGCATAAATGAAAAATATTGCAAAAACGGGTAAAATGTCCACCCGTGCGAAGCCGGGACGGGCCGGTAGTTGTTAATAATAAAACATTCTGACACCCACACTTGCAAGATTTTTTACATTTAACTGATTTAATTGGTTTCACAAACACCACCAAATAATCCAAAAGTGACACTTGCGTGAAGACTATGACTTGCAGTGGACTGTGATTCAGCTACGTTGATTCATTGAAACCATGTTAAACCTCTAGGATTTGTAACAAAAGCCGAAGCTTACTATTGCATGGCCACTTCAGTAGGTACAGCGGCTTCGCAAGAGGACGCGATACGTGCATACTGCCACTATTTTACATATCTAACATAAGAGATACGTTTATAAACCTCGCAGGAATAGCTGACAGGTGAGCTTCGTGCCTCCAGCTCGCCGGCGGTATTAGGGCCCAATATGATAATAAATATGGAAACATGTTGCGATGAGTTCTGGTATGTAACGAACAACTTTTCAATCAGAAAGAAACAAGAGACTTAAATGAATGAGCGGAGAACCTGTGTACCGCTCTAAGACCAAAAAAATGTAACCTACAACAAGTGCTATAACACAAATTTTGCATTGTGGATGCTCTTAACCTAACTAACTTCTTTGAACCAAACTTAATAAATAATATATAATTTCAGAGATACATTATCCAGCTATAGACTTTAATAAAAAAATATGCTTAGTAGATTGGAAACAAACAACACCTAAATAGGGATTCTAATTTCGGTCTTCGGAAGCATTAGAACCATGGAGCATTGTTTGTACTACAATGAGGCACATCCTTTAGAACCATGGAGCATTGTTTGTACTACAATGAGGCAAATCCTTTAGAACCATAGAGCATTGTTTGTACTACAATGAGGCATATCCTTTAGAACCATGGAGCATTGTTTGTACTACAATGAGGCATATCCTTTAGAACCATGGAGCATTGTTTGTACTACAATGAGGCACATCCTTCAGAACCATGAAGCATTGTTTGTACTACAATGAGGCACATCCTTTAGAACCATGGAGCATTGTTTGTACTACAATGAGGCACATCCTTTAGAACCATGGAGCATTGTTTGTACTACAATGAGGCACATCCTTTTTACATCTGCTTTCTGGACTTTCAGTAGTAGTAACTCGATGTTGTGCTTCCATCTTAAAACCTACAACAGTAGATTCGTAGTTCGTTCCCTGTGACTCGACTCATTGAAGACCTCTCTAGATACTAGCTTTCAGAGGTCTTAGTGGTCGAGATGTGCAGCGTGGTAAGTCTGCCAACCAGTTACACTGCACACTCATCGTAAACTCTATGTTCCTCGCAGTGTCGGAAAACAGCATACGTATTAAAAGCTATAACTTTCAGTTTACACTCCGGACTTACAGATTAATGTATACCGACGCAAATGCAATAAACACAGTGCTACATGTATACGTACTGACGGGAAATTACTGTACTAAAAATATGAATGAAGGTTGTGGAACTGATAACAAAATTTGTTTCGATTTACACTTCAAATAATTTTTTCTCGATAAGCTACAAAGTTGTATTATTCATCATCACACTTTAATTAAATCCGAAATACTGAACACCGTGCAATCATATATCTTCTAGTTTTAAGAGTAGTACATACAAATACCAGTTGTAGACACTTTACTTCTCAGACCAAAACGAAGTTCTAACAGAACATAATATCAACACATAGTACACGATTTCACACTGCGAATATTTGTCACCCGCCAGCATGTACGGAAAGGCACAGAATAATATAATCACGATCGCGTAATATCGATCGTAATCGCGAAAAATCGCGGTGAATTGTGCCGAGTGTTACCGACGCACGCTCGCGGAAGTGCCCACCGGGAAACTAAGCTCGCATCGCAAGCACACTATATTTCATTACGTTATAAACCGGCAGAGGATACCACTACAAATGTAAACAGTACACCAATTATTACTAAATCTATATCTGAACGAAGTTCTCGCGGCTCTTACGTCTTTACGCAAGTGGGGTGCGAACAAGATGGGATACGAATATTTTCATAGATTCAGAAATAGACGCGATGCCGCCGCCGCGATCTGCCGAGATCTGCTAACTATCAGTTGACTTCCTTATACGGACGTGCTTTGCATAGGCAACCACTTCTCGGTAGCTTGACAAAGTGCTTTGCGAATGGAACTGAAAGCTATAAAGCTCAATGTGTTTCAGCTCAGTACCATAATGTAATGCACGCGTCGAACAGACGCGCAGACTCACACTTATTTATTATGGCTTCTGGGGAACATTTAAAATATGCAAATGTCTAAAGAGTAAAGACTTAAGTGTCCGAACAAAGAAAATATCCGTCTACTTTCCCTGTCATATTCAACTGCTGGACGTAGGCCTCTTCCAAAAGGTAAGAAACCTGCATTTATTTTTCAGTAGTATCGCAACAAAAGCGTTCTGTGGTGTTTGGTTATCAGAACAAAATTATTAGCTTCACACAAAGAGCGCGAAGTTTAACATTAGATCGCGGTGGCGCGCGTGACGATAACTCATCGCAGTGTAAACACGCTTCCCGCAGAAAAAAGTCATGTGTAGCTCTCTACTAGGGACGGGAGTAACTGACTCACTCGACGCTGTAGTTCCACGGACAAGTTTATGGTGTTGATGCTTGAGACAACATTTTTGAAGGTCGACCGCTAATGCGTCCTCGATGAGTGAAAAGATCTTTAGTGAATGAATACTGTTGCTTTTTCCTGACCATGTGCAAACGTGTTTATGGTGGGCTTTCAACGAAATCGAAATATTCGTTTAATGAAGTTGATAGAAAATAAAATGGAATTCTGCCAAACTGTGTGACATGATCCTGAGAATATGGAAGCTTTTCATAACAAGAACAAGAATTTATGTAATCGACTAACGATTAAATAAATCCTTTAAAGTTCTTATTTGTTCTGATAAATGTCACCAGCCGATTTCCAGAACAGTAATAGATTGAAGAGACTTTCAAACCGAACGGAATGAGATGCACGCCATCTTTAATGCAGTCATCTAAATACTATTTCATAAGTCCACGTCATATAAACTAAACCGAGAATAGTTCAGAGTGTGTTGACGTTCGATTGAAAGTCATAAGCCCAAATATTATGCCGTTTAAGTAACCGTGATGGAAACTTTTATTAAAATGTGCACTGTAATGTGTACAAAATGCACACCGGTCTACGGTATGTATATCTAAATAACGGATACAGTTTTCCTCACAATTACATTATGCTCTTGAACACGTAACGACAACGCATCGTTGTAAAGTGCGTGTATATTTAAAACACAAACAAACAGCGTTCTATTTTTAAAAGCGTGCGCCGTAAATATCTATTTGCGCGTATTTTTACACGGTTGGCGCGCGTACGGTCGCGGCGGGGTTACGTGTCTGCATTTACGCAGAGCATCTAAGGAGACCCAAACCCAATGAACTTTAACGTAACTCACTTTATAAATTAATTAACTCACTCTCTCATTTGAGAGAGCTTCCAAGAGGAGCTACCATGAAGTAGAATTCCATACATTTGACAACATTAATTATATTTTTAATTCTTCACGTCATATCAAAACGACACATAAGAGGAATCTCTCAAATGAGGGCTGTGTATTAATACGGGTCTAAGTTACAATAATAATAATTAGGGGAAGGTTGCGATCATTGGACTAGCTCTTTCATTGGACCACCAAGGTATTTCCTAAACGGTGCAAGCTAGCAACACCCAAACTAGTCGAAACGAGTCCGCGGCGACTCAGTTGCACCCCCCTCTCACCTCAGTGACGCTGCGGCACGTAGAGGGTAGTGACGCGTGTCGTTGTGTTTGCGGCGGTCAAAATCTTATAATTTCACTCAGGACAATTTGACGTAAGTATCATTGTATTCATATTTGTCTGCGTGCACTGTTATGAAATATTGGACAGTTTATTTGAGATTCAATGAGTGTTATTCAATTTTGTCTAATCATGACCATGTATATTTTAGGTTAGTTTTTCTCAACCAGTACCTTGTTGCCATCAATGGACCTCAAGAGAGTTCCACCGTTGGACCGGTCCAATCATAGCAACTTTTTATTGTATTTTTTTGGTCATAATAATTAATCTAAATTTTAAATTATTAATTAATTATTAATTTAAAATTCCAGAATGTCGCCAAATAAAAGAAAGTACTTTGTATGGAATGAAACAATTATGAACCTTGCTTTTGAATCAGTAAGGAAACAAAGAGTTGTTTTAAATGAAGCAAGCAGAATACCTATATGGAGAGCCGAAAGCAACTCTTAAACGAAGGTTAGATGGAGTTAACCAGAAAGCTAAAGAACACGTCCAAATACCGTAATACCGTCCTACTATAGTTTGTTTTCTTGTCGTATGTGTATAAGTATTGTTTGTTTCTCCTTGTGTCTCATAATTTAGTAATATAGATAATTATAATTAGTTGCCTCGATTGGACCTTTAGAACAAATTTCTCGAAGTCCATTGATGGCAACTTGGTGGTTCAATGAAGGTGCTCATGGTCCAAAGAAGGCAACAACCCAAGATTTAGTTTTCTTCGTTTATATAAAAAAGTGTTAGCCCGAATTGTTTGTGCATTGGATTATTAGAAATAAAGATCTTATGAAATTAAAATAATAAACTGCTTTCATTTTAACACTTATACTTTTTGAGATTTGAGGTCGTAAAGTTAAGTGGTCCATTCATAGCAACCTTCCCCTAATACTTGTTGTTCTTGTCTTGTTAATATTATTTCTGGTTGTTCTCGTCTTGCTAACGGCGAGTATTTACACAGACACAACCTAGTGGCTAGGATTATCCACCAGCAACTTGCTCTGAAATACAACCTTGTGGACGCAGAAGTACCATACTACAAGTATGTGCCCGACCCAGTTCTCGAGAATGGTCATATCACATTGTACTGAGATCGATCTATCATCACCGACAGGACTATTGTTGCCAATAAGCCTGACATAGTGGTGATAGATCGATCAGAGCGTCTCACAATGATTGTTGAATGATTGTTGTTGTCCCGCATGACGAGAACCTTGTGAAAGCCGAGAAAGATAAAGAAATTAAGTATCAAGACTTGGCACACGAGGTTGTCGACATGTGGGAGATTGACTCAGCAGTCATTGTGCCGATAGTCGTTACGGCCAATGGCTTAATAGCCAAGAGCCTCGACCAACATCTGAAGAGGCTCTCGTTGGGCAGCTGGGTCAAGGGCCTGATACAGAAAGCGGTACTTCTGGACACGGCACGTATTGTCAGGAAGTTCCTCTCTCTGAGGCCCTGACCACCGGTAGCTTGGACCCTGTTCCCGATGCCGGTGGGCTACTATTTTTTATATTTTTAAATGTTTTTATATATTTTTTTATTGAAATATTTAAAAATGTAATAAGATATGTACATATAATTAATAAACGATTAATACTTGTATCATTAGACAAAGTTTCAATGCATCAACTCAGCCTTTTGCATTTCATTGCTTGAAATGAACCTCTTATAAGGTTGGGTGTTCGGGATGCTTAAGAGAAACACTGTTCTTCATGAGTACACATTTAATACTGGCTAAATACGATTAGATACATGGTATAATATATACCTACACTACACTCTCCTAATAATGTAAGTTTCGGAAACTACTTACAATTTCTAATGTTTTAATTATTCCATACCATTATAGTACAGGAGTGCAGGTGATCAGTTCCCGTGCATAAGGGTGTACAACCGCAGCGCGGCGGCTCGCGGCGGCCGGGTGTGCGTTTAATGAGATTGTGGCCGCGCCACCAACACCACGGCACTACACCGCGTCACGGTGTATCATTATATTGCAATCAGCTAAATGCATCTGAGGTCAGTTCGCACGTAATTTACGTCAAAACTTAAGCCTTAAGTAAGCACCTATTAATTTATTTCACTTGCCTAAGCCCCTTTCTTAAAACCTTCCGGAGACTTAAAATCTTCTAAGTATTACGTAGTAATGTTTCGTATCTTTAAACACCGTTCATAGGAAAGACTTTATTTGAAAACTGACACGCAAAAATTAGCTTGATACGTGAACTTACATATCTTGCTGGCTTTCATTACACAATTCAGTTATGTCGGTGATTACCGGCGGGTGTCTGGCGCGGCGCCAACGTCGCGCATTGTACGGTGCGCGCACAGCATTAGGCGATAGGGAGTCATTGCTACAGGGCTTTTTCAGTCGCATAGATGAAGATATGTCAAGACACGATGGTAGTGAGGACACGAGGCGAAAGGAATGCGTCTCCAATATACAATATAAGGAAGCGATGCAAGACTTGAATTTATTACTTTTTAATGTAAAAAACATCGTTCAAACTATAGTAATGTGGTACGAAACTATATTATTCAGAAAAAAACAATACTATAAGTAGTCATTATAAATATTTGGAATACATTTAGCAATAAATCTATTTGCTCGGTGTAGTTGCATTTCAAATACAAAGCGCGCGCGACAAAGTGTTGTGGTTGCCGCAAACATAAACAAAATAAAACGCGCGCGTGGTGTTCTGTATGTGCGACAACAAAGACGGAAATATTCTCTGTCTCTTACAGTTCAATAGATAGGAATCTTCTACATATATTTTATAAGACTATAATTTTCACTAAACATGATGACCACTAAACTAACATTCATAAAACGCCTACAGTATGCATGAAAACGAATTTATGTAAAGAAAATCGTCCACAAAAATGCTTAACAGATGTGCGAGAAATGGAAATCCCTTGCCATGCATTCCGTATCAAGACTTGATGGCAGATAAATTATAGATCAAACGAGCCTTTGTCCTTTACCAAAACAACGGCGAACTAGGAAGCGAAACGAAACTGCGAATACACGATGCGACCAAACACAAACTAACACGTGACGATACAAACTTGCACGATCTGATATAACACCCTAATATTTGAGCAGTAAGGTTTAAAATAGCATTATAGAAGGAGATTCCATACGAGTATATACGGGGAACTGCATTGCCGTGCAGTTGCAGCGGCGCAGCATTATAAGTCTTAGCGTATAGGCCTAAAGTTTATTTTTCCTTGTAGCATCGGGTGCAACGTGTGCTTTGGCCTGTTGCCAGCCGTGCACGGGCTCCGAAACGTCGCGTTTTAGAATTTTGTAGTCAGTGAGCCTACAGTCGCGTGATTTATAGAGAGGCGGTACGGAACACATTATAATTGCATTTTTTGTCAGATATACAAATTTTTATTGCTAAACGTAGCTGCGAGCTAAACCGATGTATTTTCAGTTGGGTAATGCTCAACATCCAGCTCCCGAACGTCAGACTCGTCTGCACGCGGTGGTCCTTCTAACTAACGAGGCTCTCACAACTGACAGATGGCGGGACATAGTGTATTCTTTGCACCTTGCACCAAACTGGTGACGGGCCAAAACACTCGAGGAATAGCTGTGCAGCCACCCGACCGCTTGCTCAATAATTGCGGGTATTACCAAGGGTGCCAAGAGTGCGATCAACATTATGCACAAACACTACGTATGTCCCAGAAACACGTCGATTAAAATTGAAACCACGTCTTATGTCAGGGATCGTCCAATGATAGACGTTTCATTTTGTAAACCTAAACCTATCTTTAATAAGTTGTTTGTCAGTTGGATGGCCTTGTGGTGTCCGGAAAATAATAGACCTCCGCTCACTTCCGTGGGTGTCGTAAAAGCCAACTAAAACATACGTAAGAGGACGAGCATCCCCTCGTGCGAAAATAATAACATGCTGCAATCACCTTTCGATTGCAATGCGTGGTGATTAAGACTATTTTAGCTTTCGTCCGGGCCATAGCCCATGTTCATTAGTGGACACTTTCGATCTCACATAATAATGATAATGTTACCTTGACCAGGCTGAGTCTGATGGCGAGGCAGGTGCGGTCCGACACGTTGGCGCAGGTGGTATCAAGTAGATCAGCCACCAGTCTAAGTTGAGCTCTCGCACTATTCGCCCACTGAGCTCCTCCCTCCTTTACTACGTTGCTTGTCTCCACCGAACTGATCCTGTATGGATAACATTATGTTAGTTTGTTAACAAAACACAACACGTTTGGCGCCTAGGCTGGGCGATCGACTTTCCGCGTTAAGGGTTCGATTCCTGCACCGAACAAATATTCGTATGGCCACAGATAGTTGTTCCGAGTCCGAGTGTTTGTTTATGTGAAAATTTGTATTTGTAAACGCACTTACGATACAGGAGAAAGCCGAATTTAGGGCAAAGTACTTCTTAAAAAAAACTTTACGGTCAAGTTTTACCATGTGGTGGAAGACGAGCAGCAGCATAATAGTGGTCATGGTGTACAATGAGTGATAGTGAGGGAACACGTGCTGCATTATTTGAATACGTGTTGTACATACTTGTCGTTAAGCTTCTGTATGGCGGTGGCGGTGGCGTGCCAGCGCTCGTTGAGCAGCTCCAGCTGGTCCTGCACGTCGCTGCTGAGCGGCGCGCCGCACGCGCACACCACGCCGCGGCCGGCCGCGCGCGCGCCCTGCACGTGACGCGAGCGGGACGACATCTGCGAGAGGGCAGCCACTTACACACTGAGCTTTGCTTTGCAACACTCGGATCTAAACTCACCATAATTAAGGAATATACTATTCAAATAGTATACCGAATGTACTACTCAAATATCATTGCTTTTAAAATTAAATGGATATTTTATACTATAAGTATATTACGTACATAGAACATGGCGTTTAAAATTCGAACGCGTTGCATTGGTTCCATATATTATCCGTTCCAAATGCTGGTAGGATAGAATCATTTGGAACTGCGTTACGCGGCAGTGATAACGTGTAGTTACAGAAAAAAGGTTATGTTAAGTTGCCGTCAAACGGCGGTTCGTTCTAAAAGATCCTATCCTAACAGCATTTATGGAACGAGTAGTACATACCTGCATTATAATATATAAACATCACTTATGTGAGTAAGAACGGAGATACGGAAAGTAGGAAATATTGTACAAAAGTATTTTCGTGACTGAGTATAAAATACAGAAAAATATGCAATTATACCAAAAAACATTCCGACTGATGATTGTTATAATATTATTACCCAATGTCAAACGTAAGGCAAAGGTCCTAAAACCATACAGCCTTGTACTTCGACTGAATTAAATGCTGATATCAATAATTAGAGTTTTACAAAAATAATAGTTCGATTTTCAAATTAGTTTTTTTGCCTTGGGGAAGAAAAGTAATTTGCAAATCGAATTAAGATTTTCTTTATACTTTTTCTACATATAGCCCCAGTTGCCGGGTCCCAAAAAGTGATTTACCTTGCAAAAGGTAAAAA
Source organism: Amphipyra berbera (assembly GCA_910594945.2). Taxonomy (NCBI): domain Eukaryota; kingdom Metazoa; phylum Arthropoda; class Insecta; order Lepidoptera; family Noctuidae; genus Amphipyra; species Amphipyra berbera. The sequence goes on along the minus strand of OU343142.1, from coordinate 178,596 downwards.
TATTTAGGTGTCTTAGTGAAAATTTCAAATTCCAAATCTTGAACTAAAGACCCCAATAATAACTTTTTATTAAGTACCTCCTTATCTTTGGGTTCTATGGCAAAAATTGCTCTGATTAATTTTGTTTAGAATTAAATTCCTTAAAATTCTTATCGTAAGCAATTTTTTCTATTGCTAATAATTTACATGTTGCGCTTTAAAATAGGCAAAAGTCACAATTATTACAAAATCTTATTTTTGACCTGCAACGCAAAAATAGGTGTGTTATAAGTTTGAAGTCTGTGTCTATCTGTCTTATGTTTATCTGTCTGTCTGTAGTCTGTCTGTTTGTCTTTGTTTTTGTCTGTCGCATCGTAGCTCCAAAACATGAATCGATTTCAATGCGATTTTCTTTGTTTGAAAGCTGGTTTAATTAATCAACACGATTAAAGGCTTTGATCATTCATTCCTTTAATCTCCACAAATTACGTTAAATAAAGTAGACAAATTAGGTTGAGAAGAAATGTGGGCGAATTAGTAATTCGTGGGAGATCTGGAGTCTAAACTAAGCCTGTTTGGTGGAAATCGGCTCAGCCGTTACGATATCAGCGCTCTTTTCACAGTAAGGTCCCGATCCCAGCCAGTGGGATCGGGCCCTTAGTGTAGAGACCTTTGCCATACAATGTGTATTACATTAATTCATTTTGTGAAAAGAGCTAATGATCTTGCAACGGCTGAACCGATTTCCATCGAACGGAGTCTTTAATCATCCCAATTAAACCAGCTGTCAAACAAAAAAAGTGCATTGAAATCGGTTGATCTGACTTGGAGCTACGATGCGACAGACACACACACACAGACAAACAGAGAGACAGACAGAAAGACATACAGACAGATAGACATACGCTTCAAACTTATAAAACACCCCTCTTTTTTAAACATAGGCGAACAAATGCTTTAGACGAGAAATGTAGGGAATTTAATTCTTTACAAAATTGATCACAGCAATTTTTGCCGTTACACCCATAGATAAAGAGTTATTTAATAATAATCATTTTTGGGGTCTTTAATTCTAGATGGAGAAGCGTGTGGAGGTCACTCAAGGTCGAAAATTTGAAAGTTTCATAAGAACACCTAAATAACACATAAACATAACATAACATCACGCCTGTATTCCCCGAAGGGTTGGGCAGAGGTGTATAGTAACACCCTCATTTCGCCATTATGCTTAAGTCCCATGTAATAGGGGTCGAGCCTATTGCCATAATAACACATCCAAAAATAAGAACTGACGGACCTTTTGCAAGGTAAAACTAGCCAGCGACTAGGCAAATATTTCCATGAATTATTGTTTTTATCCTCAGTCTCAGTCATAGTACTAGATGGCAATAGAACCATTTTATACAACCTTATTATTTTTGTAAAATCTCCTAATATTACTAATTGATATAAGTGTTTATTTAATTACGTGAATAACAAAATTAAAAAATAATTTCAGTCTGAAAATAAATAACCGTAAACACTTATGTTATAGTTTTTACAGTTTATTTTATGTATATGTAGTTTGAAATCTGTTACTTATCTAAGAAACTTAAATCCTCAAACAATTATTATAGATGTACCTTTTCATAACAACAATGTCCCTTTGAAGGTTTTAAATAGTCCAAACATGCGTACCAAATGTTGATAAATTGTACCGACCTGTTTATCCAGATCGCGGACCTTCTGCTTGAGGTCCTTGAAGGGTAGATTCGGATCATTAGCAGCATCCAGCGCACGCTCCGCCGAGTCCAGCCACTCACCGCATGACTCCAACATTGAGTACAGGTTGGCCCATACCGACTGGCATTTACTCCATCTGTACGACAAGAAAGAAATTAACAACTAAAACACACTAAAGAATAGGCAGCCATGGAAAGGATGCAGCTTACCTGTTAAGTTTAGTAAACGATTGACAGACACGTTTATCGACCGATTCAGTTTGTTATCCCGTTTTGTCTACAATTCTCGTAACGAGCCAGGGCAGATGAAGTTTACGTTTAGGTGTGTCCCTTACACTGATTCAACCTCACCTGTAAGTAGTGGGGTTACATATCGTCTGTCGCTGACTGACAGGACTGCAAACTGGAAGTCTTAACCACCCCTGATTGAGAGACAGGCAGTAGTGTCACATGCAGTAAGATAAGCAACTGGACATAACCTTTGAAAGGCCAATCTGGTAATGGTATACATGCGACTGGTTGGCGTACCTGTCATGTCTCTGCTTGTACGCAGTATGTAGCGCGGCCCACTCGTCTCGCAGCTTGTCTCGGACTCTCCTCGCCTGTTCGGGCGGGGAGCGCGCTCGCTTGCTGATCCACTGGAACTCGCGCTCTGCCTCTTCCACTGTTGCTGACGTCTCCGACATGGATGCCTTTATGCGCTGTACATAGACAGTAGTGATCATGCGTTTTATTAAAATGTATGTACGAGCTACGCTGTACATCGATCTTTAATAATACGTCACAGCTACAGTCAAAGGTTGTAAATTAGTTAGTTAGGGCAACAATCATTAAACATTATTATATATATATTTTGTAGCAATAAAACCTTTACGAACGTTGGTCGCTTACTCATTTTAACATAAACATTATAACAAACATATGTAACAACAAATATTCTTTACTGTTGGGTAACATACCCCATTGGTCCTTCGAGCAATTTAGTGTTGAGTGATTTAGTTTCTCAGAAGCCCTAGTAACCAAATGAGTAGGCGCATATCGTGGAAGGGAAAGGTTGCACAGTACTAAGAATCAGGAGTAAGGAAAAATAACCTACGCTCTTAACAAGAAGGTTCATCTTGAATTCAACAACAGTTACAACAACAACCGCAATGACCAGATATCTTCCATATTTACCAGAATCAGAGCGAACTCTACGATAACATCAAGAAAGTCGGCATCAACATCAAGAAAGATGGCTGCGATAGGAAGAACTCTGACTATTTCAAACGACGTATTTTTAATTGTACGGATTTAGATTTAGCCTCTAAAGAATGTTATCCGTAAAAGAAAACAAAACCGACAATTCATTCTGCGTACAGCCTAGCCGTTGGCAGTTAAAGCGACTAACTAATCAAATGAGGACGAGAATCTCAGCTGCACTGGTGTGACAGGACAAGCTCCGTCGTCTCAAAGTTTATAACTAACGTAGTAACTACGAGTGTTCTCTTTTTGGGGAGCCTAAATAAAGCCGCGGACTGCAATGCCACAGGCTGTGTTAGCTGGGTAGTGTGTACGTACGGAGAGCGCGTCCTCCTGCAGCGGGAAGTCGTCGTAGTCCCGGCCGCCCAGCGGGTGCCCGCGCAGCGCGGCCGCGAGCCCGGCCACCGCCTCGCGCGCCAGGTTCGCGCGCGTCACGTACTGTGTTAGCTGGGTAGTGTGTACGTACGGAGAGCGCGTCCTCCTGCAGCGGGAAGTCGTCGTAGTCCCGGCCGCCCAGCGGGTGCCCGCGCAGCGCGGCCGCGAGCCCGGCCACCGCCTCGCGCGCCAGGTTCGCGCGCGTCACGTACTGTGTTAGCTGGGTAGTGTGTACGTACGGAGAGCGCGTCCTCCTGCAGCGGGAAGTCGTCGTAGTCCCGGCCGCCCAGCGGGTGCCCGCGCAGCGCGGCCGCGAGCCCGGCCACCGCCTCGCGCGCCAGGTTCGCGCGCGTCACGTACTGTGTTAGCTGGGTAGTGTGTACGTACGGAGAGCGCGTCCTCCTGCAGCGGGAAGTCGTCGTAGTCCCGGCCGCCCAGCGGGTGCCCGCGCAGCGCGGCCGCGAGCCCGGCCACCGCCTCGCGCGCCAGGTTCGCGCGCGTCACGTACTGTGTTAGCTGGGTAGTGTGTACGTACGGAGAGCGCGTCCTCCTGCAGCGGGAAGTCGTCGTAGTCCCGGCCGCCCAGCGGGTGCCCGCGCAGCGCGGCCGCGAGCCCGGCCACCGCCTCGCGCGCCAGGTTCGCGCGCGTCACGTACTGTGTTAGCTGGGTAGTGTGTACGTACGGAGAGCGCGTCCTCCTGCAGCGGGAAGTCGTCGTAGTCCCGGCCGCCCAGCGGGTGCCCGCGCAGCGCGGCCGCGAGCCCGGCCACCGCCTCGCGCGCCAGGTTCGCGCGCGTCACGTACTGTGTTAGCTGGGTAGTGTGTACGTACGGAGAGCGCGTCCTCCTGCAGCGGGAAGTCGTCGTAGTCCCGGCCGCCCAGCGGGTGCCCGCGCAGCGCGGCCGCGAGCCCGGCCACCGCCTCGCGCGCCAGGTTCGCGCGCGTCACGTACTGTGTTAGCTGGGTAGTGTGTACGTACGGAGAGCGCGTCCTCCTGCAGCGGGAAGTCGTCGTAGTCCCGGCCGCCCAGCGGGTGCCCGCGCAGCGCGGCCGCGAGCCCGGCCACCGCCTCGCGCGCCAGGTTCGCGCGCGTCACGTACTGTGTTAGCTGGGTAGTGTGTACGTACGGAGAGCGCGTCCTCCTGCAGCGGGAAGTCGTCGTAGTCCCGGCCGCCCAGCGGGTGCCCGCGCAGCGCGGCCGCGAGCCCGGCCACCGCCTCGCGCGCCAGGTTCGCGCGCGTCACGTACTGTGTTAGCTGGGTAGTGTGTACGTACGGAGAGCGCGTCCTCCTGCAGCGGGAAGTCGTCGTAGTCCCGGCCGCCCAGCGGGTGCCCGCGCAGCGCGGCCGCGAGCCCGGCCACCGCCTCGCGCGCCAGGTTCGCGCGCGTCACGTACTGTGTTAGCTGGGTAGTGTGTACGTACGGAGAGCGCGTCCTCCTGCAGCGGGAAGTCGTCGTAGTCCCGGCCGCCCAGCGGGTGCCCGCGCAGCGCGGCCGCGAGCCCGGCCACCGCCTCGCGCGCCAGGTTCGCGCGCGTCACGTACTGTGTTAGCTGGGTAGTGTGTACGTACGGAGAGCGCGTCCTCCTGCAGCGGGAAGTCGTCGTAGTCCCGGCCGCCCAGCGGGTGCCCGCGCAGCGCGGCCGCGAGCCCGGCCACCGCCTCGCGCGCCAGGTTCGCGCGCGTCACGTACTGTGTTAGCTGGGTAGTGTGTACGTACGGAGAGCGCGTCCTCCTGCAGCGGGAAGTCGTCGTAGTCCCGGCCGCCCAGCGGGTGCCCGCGCAGCGCGGCCGCGAGCCCGGCCACCGCCTCGCGCGCCAGGTTCGCGCGCGTCACGTACTGTGTTAGCTGGGTAGTGTGTACGTACGGAGAGCGCGTCCTCCTGCAGCGGGAAGTCGTCGTAGTCCCGGCCGCCCAGCGGGTGCCCGCGCAGCGCGGCCGCGAGCCCGGCCACCGCCTCGCGCGCCAGGTTCGCGCGCGTCACGTACTGTGTTAGCTGGGTAGTGTGTACGTACGGAGAGCGCGTCCTCCTGCAGCGGGAAGTCGTCGTAGTCCCGGCCGCCCAGCGGGTGCCCGCGCAGCGCGGCCGCGAGCCCGGCCACCGCCTCGCGCGCCAGGTTCGCGCGCGTCACGTACTGTGTTAGCTGGGTAGTGTGTACGTACGGAGAGCGCGTCCTCCTGCAGCGGGAAGTCGTCGTAGTCCCGGCCGCCCAGCGGGTGCCCGCGCAGCGCGGCCGCGAGCCCGGCCACCGCCTCGCGCGCCAGGTTCGCGCGCGTCACGTACTGTGTTAGCTGGGTAGTGTGTACGTACGGAGAGCGCGTCCTCCTGCAGCGGGAAGTCGTCGTAGTCCCGGCCGCCCAGCGGGTGCCCGCGCAGCGCGGCCGCGAGCCCGGCCACCGCCTCGCGCGCCAGGTTCGCGCGCGTCACGTACTGTGTTAGCTGGGTAGTGTGTACGTACGGAGAGCGCGTCCTCCTGCAGCGGGAAGTCGTCGTAGTCCCGGCCGCCCAGCGGGTGCCCGCGCAGCGCGGCCGCGAGCCCGGCCACCGCCTCGCGCGCCAGGTTCGCGCGCGTCACGTACTGTGTTAGCTGGGTAGTGTGTACGTACGGAGAGCGCGTCCTCCTGCAGCGGGAAGTCGTCGTAGTCCCGGCCGCCCAGCGGGTGCCCGCGCAGCGCGGCCGCGAGCCCGGCCACCGCCTCGCGCGCCAGGTTCGCGCGCGTCACGTACTGTGTTAGCTGGGTAGTGTGTACGTACGGAGAGCGCGTCCTCCTGCAGCGGGAAGTCGTCGTAGTCCCGGCCGCCCAGCGGGTGCCCGCGCAGCGCGGCCGCGAGCCCGGCCACCGCCTCGCGCGCCAGGTTCGCGCGCGTCACGTACTGTGTTAGCTGGGTAGTGTGTACGTACGGAGAGCGCGTCCTCCTGCAGCGGGAAGTCGTCGTAGTCCCGGCCGCCCAGCGGGTGCCCGCGCAGCGCGGCCGCGAGCCCGGCCACCGCCTCGCGCGCCAGGTTCGCGCGCGTCACGTACTGTGTTAGCTGGGTAGTGTGTACGTACGGAGAGCGCGTCCTCCTGCAGCGGGAAGTCGTCGTAGTCCCGGCCGCCCAGCGGGTGCCCGCGCAGCGCGGCCGCGAGCCCGGCCACCGCCTCGCGCGCCAGGTTCGCGCGCGTCACGTACTGTGTTAGCTGGGTAGTGTGTACGTACGGAGAGCGCGTCCTCCTGCAGCGGGAAGTCGTCGTAGTCCCGGCCGCCCAGCGGGTGCCCGCGCAGCGCGGCCGCGAGCCCGGCCACCGCCTCGCGCGCCAGGTTCGCGCGCGTCACGTACTGTGTTAGCTGGGTAGTGTGTACGTACGGAGAGCGCGTCCTCCTGCAGCGGGAAGTCGTCGTAGTCCCGGCCGCCCAGCGGGTGCCCGCGCAGCGCGGCCGCGAGCCCGGCCACCGCCTCGCGCGCCAGGTTCGCGCGCGTCACGTACTGTGTTAGCTGGGTAGTGTGTACGTACGGAGAGCGCGTCCTCCTGCAGCGGGAAGTCGTCGTAGTCCCGGCCGCCCAGCGGGTGCCCGCGCAGCGCGGCCGCGAGCCCGGCCACCGCCTCGCGCGCCAGGTTCGCGCGCGTCACGTACTGTGTTAGCTGGGTAGTGTGTACGTACGGAGAGCGCGTCCTCCTGCAGCGGGAAGTCGTCGTAGTCCCGGCCGCCCAGCGGGTGCCCGCGCAGCGCGGCCGCGAGCCCGGCCACCGCCTCGCGCGCCAGGTTCGCGCGCGTCACGTACTGTGTTAGCTGGGTAGTGTGTACGTACGGAGAGCGCGTCCTCCTGCAGCGGGAAGTCGTCGTAGTCCCGGCCGCCCAGCGGGTGCCCGCGCAGCGCGGCCGCGAGCCCGGCCACCGCCTCGCGCGCCAGGTTCGCGCGCGTCACGTACTGTGTTAGCTGGGTAGTGTGTACGTACGGAGAGCGCGTCCTCCTGCAGCGGGAAGTCGTCGTAGTCCCGGCCGCCCAGCGGGTGCCCGCGCAGCGCGGCCGCGAGCCCGGCCACCGCCTCGCGCGCCAGGTTCGCGCGCGTCACGTACTGTGTTAGCTGGGTAGTGTGTACGTACGGAGAGCGCGTCCTCCTGCAGCGGGAAGTCGTCGTAGTCCCGGCCGCCCAGCGGGTGCCCGCGCAGCGCGGCCGCGAGCCCGGCCACCGCCTCGCGCGCCAGGTTCGCGCGCGTCACGTACTGTGTTAGCTGGGTAGTGTGTACGTACGGAGAGCGCGTCCTCCTGCAGCGGGAAGTCGTCGTAGTCCCGGCCGCCCAGCGGGTGCCCGCGCAGCGCGGCCGCGAGCCCGGCCACCGCCTCGCGCGCCAGGTTCGCGCGCGTCACGTACTGTGTTAGCTGGGTAGTGTGTACGTACGGAGAGCGCGTCCTCCTGCAGCGGGAAGTCGTCGTAGTCCCGGCCGCCCAGCGGGTGCCCGCGCAGCGCGGCCGCGAGCCCGGCCACCGCCTCGCGCGCCAGGTTCGCGCGCGTCACGTACTGTGTTAGCTGGGTAGTGTGTACGTACGGAGAGCGCGTCCTCCTGCAGCGGGAAGTCGTCGTAGTCCCGGCCGCCCAGCGGGTGCCCGCGCAGCGCGGCCGCGAGCCCGGCCACCGCCTCGCGCGCCAGGTTCGCGCGCGTCACGTACTGTGTTAGCTGGGTAGTGTGTACGTACGGAGAGCGCGTCCTCCTGCAGCGGGAAGTCGTCGTAGTCCCGGCCGCCCAGCGGGTGCCCGCGCAGCGCGGCCGCGAGCCCGGCCACCGCCTCGCGCGCCAGGTTCGCGCGCGTCACGTACTGTGTTAGCTGGGTAGTGTGTACGTACGGAGAGCGCGTCCTCCTGCAGCGGGAAGTCGTCGTAGTCCCGGCCGCCCAGCGGGTGCCCGCGCAGCGCGGCCGCGAGCCCGGCCACCGCCTCGCGCGCCAGGTTCGCGCGCGTCACGTACTGTGTTAGCTGGGTAGTGTGTACGTACGGAGAGCGCGTCCTCCTGCAGCGGGAAGTCGTCGTAGTCCCGGCCGCCCAGCGGGTGCCCGCGCAGCGCGGCCGCGAGCCCGGCCACCGCCTCGCGCGCCAGGTTCGCGCGCGTCACGTACTGTGTTAGCTGGGTAGTGTGTACGTACGGAGAGCGCGTCCTCCTGCAGCGGGAAGTCGTCGTAGTCCCGGCCGCCCAGCGGGTGCCCGCGCAGCGCGGCCGCGAGCCCGGCCACCGCCTCGCGCGCCAGGTTCGCGCGCGTCACGTACTGTGTTAGCTGGGTAGTGTGTACGTACGGAGAGCGCGTCCTCCTGCAGCGGGAAGTCGTCGTAGTCCCGGCCGCCCAGCGGGTGCCCGCGCAGCGCGGCCGCGAGCCCGGCCACCGCCTCGCGCGCCAGGTTCGCGCGCGTCACGTACTGTGTTAGCTGGGTAGTGTGTACGTACGGAGAGCGCGTCCTCCTGCAGCGGGAAGTCGTCGTAGTCCCGGCCGCCCAGCGGGTGCCCGCGCAGCGCGGCCGCGAGCCCGGCCACCGCCTCGCGCGCCAGGTTCGCGCGCGTCACGTACTGTGTTAGCTGGGTAGTGTGTACGTACGGAGAGCGCGTCCTCCTGCAGCGGGAAGTCGTCGTAGTCCCGGCCGCCCAGCGGGTGCCCGCGCAGCGCGGCCGCGAGCCCGGCCACCGCCTCGCGCGCCAGGTTCGCGCGCGTCACGTACTGTGTTAGCTGGGTAGTGTGTACGTACGGAGAGCGCGTCCTCCTGCAGCGGGAAGTCGTCGTAGTCCCGGCCGCCCAGCGGGTGCCCGCGCAGCGCGGCCGCGAGCCCGGCCACCGCCTCGCGCGCCAGGTTCGCGCGCGTCACGTACTCGCCGCAGCGCGTCTCATTTGCTTCCTGTGTACCAATCAATAAAAGGATCAAATTAAACAAATGTCAGCAGATTTCCCGTGTGCATTGAAGTAGCACCATACATTTACGGCGGTCACTTCAACTGCACCCAGTTTGGGGAATTTTGATCGTGTGAAATGATATTGTTTTCGTGTGCGGCGCGCAGCTCGCGTGTTACTGACTGTATCTTTAGCCAACACGTGTGTATACTGACCGCCTTGGTCTTGTTGCTAGCCGCGGCGGCGTCACACTTGGCGGCGGCGGCGCCCCACGCGGCCAGCACGTCGCCGACGGCGCGGTCGGGCACGCCCACGTGTGCTGCGCGCAACTCGCGTGTTACTGACTGTATCTTCTCCACCACGCCTTCGCGCTCCACGTACTCTGCGCGAACGACATCCTATGACAAACATAAATGATTATGGGAAACTCAAACGGTAAAAATCGAAGGAAATTGAATAAAAGACATTCGTCACGATTACTAGTCGTCAATAAATGGTAAAAGTGATGTTTCTATTTTACCAGAAAAAGCACATTTTGCCATTAATAGGTACTGGCTATCTGTAAGCTGTCGTAAGAGCTGTAGGAAACCCGAAAAAATCTGACCAATTAGAAGTTTAGTATATTATCTCATTAACTACCTAAGCATAAAAAAGTTGTAAATGGTTCCAAGATGTAGTTTATCATTCACATGTATACGTGGGAAAGGCAAGATAGTAGAAGCATGATTGACTTTGTGGTTGTTGATGAAAGACTGAAGAGTAAGGTCACAGATACAAGAGTGTATCGGGGTGCCAATGTGGGGACCGACCATTATCTTGTCATGTGCCGGATACATGGTCTGTTTAAGCGTTGGTGCCATCGGGTTCGGGTTCCTGTGACTGCACTTGAGATAATAAAAGTAGAAAGGTTGCAAGAATTAAAAGTGAAAGAGGAATATAAGAGGGAAGTAAAAGAGAAGACGAATGAGATTTTAGAAGGAATGAATGATTATAGTTTAGAAGAAGCATGGAATGTTGTAAAAAACAGCATGGTGCAAGTGGCCACAAAAGTATGCGGTGTGGCGAAGAGGAAAAATAACAGGAGAACGAATGATTGTTGGATAGATGATAAAGTTAAAGAGGTCGTACGGAAGAAGAAAGAAGCTTGGCTTAATGTATTAGCCTTTAAAGCTAGAATAAGAATGAATCAGGCAACGAGTATGACTGACGATTTGGAAAGAGTGAAGAAAAGATACACCGAAATAAAGGCGGAAGTAAAAGAGATAGTAAAGATGAAGAAGAATGAAATGAAAGATAAGTATAATAGGAAGTTCTCCGACAACTTCAGGGTCAATGTTAAGCTGTTCTGGCAACAAGTAAGATTGGCTCGTGGAGCTTCGGGGACATCAAATATGAATATAGTTAGAGGAGGAGATGGATGCTTGTTAAGTGAAGAATGCAAGGTGTTGGAACGCTGGAAGGTATATTTTGAAAGTTTATTTAGTTGGCAGGATAGTGTGCAAAGAGTGGGTAACTGGGCGAAAGCGAGTGAGTCAGACATTGACTTGGATGAAGATGAGGAAAATCTGATTGAAATGGATGAAATCGTGAAAGCGCTGAAATGTATGAAAGTTGGAAAAGCTGCTGGATGTGACAGAGTGTCTGTCGAAATGCTTAAGGGCGGTGACGGGATGGTAGCAAGCCTGCTGTACCGGATCTTTAATATGTGTTGGAGATTCGGCCAAGTGCCGGGCGACTGGTGCAAAGCTGTAATCGTACCACTATATAAGGGAAAAGGTTCACAGCAGGAGTGTAAAAACTACCGCGGCATTAGTCTTTTGAGTGTGGTCGGCAAACTATATGCGAAAGTTTTAATTAACAGAGTGATAAGAATAACAGATGAGAAAGTATGGGATGTTCAGGCAGGGTTCAGAGAGGGGATGGGCTGTATGGATCAGATTTTCTCCTTGAGGTGCATAGCCGAAAAACATCTGGCAAAGCACAAGAAAGTGTACTGCGCTTTCATTGATTTGGAGAAGGCCTATGATAGTGTGTGGAGGGAAGAATTGTGGTCGACACTATCTTTGTACGGGGTGGACTGGCGCTTGATACGGGCACTGAAATCGCTGTACAGAGATTCCTGTGCTTGTATTAGGATAAATGGGGCGTTCACAGACTGGTTTGGCATCTCCAGAGGTGTTAGACAGGGTTGTGTAGCGTCTCCATGGCTGTTCAACCTATACATGGATAGTTGTTTGACAGATTTAAAAGGGAGTGAGTGTGGATTGAAAATGAATGAGTTGCCTGTCAAATGTCTTCTCTACGCAGATGATCAAGTTTTGCTTGCATCGTCGGCGGAAGAGTTGCAAGACATGGTAACTATGATGAATGGAGCATATAATATGAAAGGGATGAAAATTAATGTAAGCAAGACGAAAGTAATGGTTTTTGAAAGAGATGCAGATGTATCTGAGTGTAAAGTAAAGATAGGAGATGAAAGTATTGAACAGGTGAATGAGTTTGTTTATTTGGGAAGCATGTCTACAAGAGATGGTAAGATTGACGAAGATGTGGAAAGGAGAGCAAATGCGGGAAATAAAGTAAATGGTGCTTTGCATGCGGTTGTGGCTAGCCGGTCGATGTCCAAAAAGGCACGACTGGCTGTCCATAATGGTGTGTTGGTACCTACGCTTATGTATGGAAGTGAATGTTGGTCGTGGCAGAAGAGGCATGAAAGTAGAATAAATGCCGTGGAAATGCGTTCCTTGCGAAGTATGTGCGGTGTAACTTTGAATGATAGATTGAGAAATTAAGAGATTAGACAAAGTTGCGGTTTAAAAGATGATGTAGTGACAAAAATTGAAAAGAGTATGCTTAGGTGGTTTGGCCATGTTGAGAGAATGAGTGAACGGCGATTAACAAAAGAAATTTATAAGGCGGATGTTAATGGGAACGCCGGTAGAGGACGTCCTAGAAGGACATATATCGATGTTATTGGTGATGTTCTTCACAAAGGTCAGGTGCGTAGTACTCTCAACCGGCGTGCGTGTATGACAAGATGTATGAATGTGGATGAAGCGAAAGGGGTATGTAAGAGTCGTAGCATGTGGCGTTCTATAGTTTCTGCCTACCCCCATGGGAAAAAGGCGTGAGTTTATGTATGTATGTAGTTTATCTCAAAAATGACCGAATATATTTAAGAAATTGTGTAAAATAATAGTAAATGTTGCACCTACCGGATCGCTTGAAAGTTTCTCATCGAGTCCATCGCACCAAGCCTGTAACTCTTCAACTAACTTGTTGAGCTCTTTCAGATTGTCTTCCGCTTGAAGTGCAAGGTTACGCTTCAGCTCGATCTCCGACATCACCATCGACCATTTGTTGCGAAGCTTATCCTGGGTGCAAGTTCAGAGTGGGATTAAAATTGTTGTCACAAGTTTAGTAGATTTCAAACTTAACAAGGGGATTACATTTTTGTTTTTGTAAAGGTCAATTTCAATCAATAAAGTTAAATTTGAATGATAATAATTAATGAAAATCTCGATGGGGCCTCGACTATTTATGTGTTTTCCGTTGTTACCTGGAAGTGCGTCTGTATGTAGTCTGCTAACAGCGGGTTGTCCTTATGCTTAGCGTATACGAGCGAGTCGCCGCGAGAGATCAGCGCCGCCGCGTCAGGGGCCAGCTGACCCAGCTGATTCTTCAGGATCTGTATAAAAAACACGCAATTTTAATCAAGCTCTATCCGCTATTAGAAATAAATTGTACGAAGTCAAACGGCAGTCGTACAATTATATTTAATCGCATCTTTTTTCTCTGGAACCTAACACTAACATACGTTTTGACGACACGTTTGGCGCAGTGGCTGAGCGATTGGCTTTCTGCACTACGAGTCGCGGGTTCGATTCCCGCACGGAACAAATATTTGTATGACCTACAGTTGTGCCGGATCTGGGAGTTTGTGCATATGAAGATTTGTGTCTGTAAATGCACCCACGATACAGGAGAAATCCTAGTGTGGGCAACGATTTTCTTAAAAAAACGACATGAGACTGGCGATTTTTTCAGTGATAGATACAAACCTCGAGTCTCTTGGCGGGGTCCCTCTCGGCCGCCACGCCGCCCACCGTCAGCAGCATGACGTCCATCCGCCGCGCCAGCGCGCCCGCCGCGCTCTCCCAGCCCGCCAGCTCCGAGTCGCACAGCTCCGCGAACCGCGCGCGCAGCGTGCTCTCCGAGGCGCTGGTGCTGCTGGCGACGCTTGAGGCGCGCTCCGAGGACGGCTGGCTTTCCGTTGGAGAGGATGACTATTCATGAACAAAATAACAGTTGCGATAAATCAATAATTGCGACTCACTCAAATCAAATCATTTAATGCAATCCATAATGTACACTTATATGTGGTAAAATAAAAAATAATAGAAACAATTATGGACAGTCGCAAGTGCGCAGCCACTCCTTAGGAACTTCAGAAAGGCACAGTTAAAATACGCGTACTGTAATCTAGGAAACAAAAAGTTCATCAGAATAAAAAATACTTACCTTGACATACTCCTCAGTCTTCTGATACTTCTCGTTCTGCACGGTTTTGAGGCGGTCCTTACTAACGGGTATGTGCGACTTGGGCGGCAGCAGCGGTGACTTGTCCTTGCGCGGCAGCGGGCTGGCGGGGGCGCGCTCCTCGCGAGCGGCCGGCTTGGGCGACATGGCCACCACCTGCACCTGCTTGTTGGCGCGCTCCTCCTGCTTGTTGGCGCGCTCCTCCTGCTTGTTGGCGCGCTCCTCCTGCTTGTTGGCGCGCTCCTCCTGCTTGTTGACGCGGTCCTCCTGCTTGTTGGCGCGCTCCTCCTGCTTGTTGGCGCGGTCCTCCTGCTTGATGGGAGTGGACGTCGACAACGGCTGCTTATCGTCGAACTCGCTACATGACGTCGAACGCAACTGGAATGGTATAAAGGGTGAGATAGTCGACCCTTTGTGTATTGGAAAGTGATTTTATATTAAATACATTTACATAGCCTACAATTATTTGTCTTACGATCCTTTGTTCGGTATCGTTTTATTCATCTTATTAGTAGCGTGTACATAATGGAATCAGACGTTACTTTGCGGAAATCACTTTTTTATTATTGTAGTATCATGTACTCGACGACATCAGCATAATGCTTTTTTACATTGCAAATAACTGCGCACTTCCTGTCCACCTTGAACGAAACACAAATGAAACCTAGTGAAGTTCTGATATTTCCCTACAGCAACATTAAACATCTACATAGTTTTTACCTATTAAATTTAATTAATAATAGCTTATAAGAAGGTCACATTGTGAATAACAAATCGATTACCTGAGGCGTGTCCTCGACTTCTGAGTAAATAACTTCATCATCAATAGCGCTACTGCCTGACCTTCTCCTAATTCTCTCTGGTGTTGATCCGCTGATGCCGGTGCCGGTTTTCTTTAACGACTTGTCAGTAGCATCTACCTCTTGTGGCTTCGCATCAAGGTGATCGTTAGCAAAGGTCTCGGTAGCAGAAGGTTCAGGCAACGCAGCCTGGTCTTTCGGCACCTCATCTAATATAAGGTACTCGTTGACCTCGTCTCGTCGAAGGTTTCGCTGAGCTTCCTTCTGTCTTAATACGAGATCATATAACAGCGGGCACTCCGTAGCCTCATTTTCGTCGAGCGGCGTCGGCGGCGGTGTCTTCATAGATCCATCAACGTCATCCTTCTCTGTGTTAGGTATGAGATCAGGCACGGTAACCATGGTAACACGCATTGTTTTCGGTTTTTCATCGTCGGAACTGTTCTTTCGTTTCAGTATGCCAAGCGTTGGTTTCATCCGATGTTCGAGAGTCTTCACCTCTACTACGAAGGTCTTGGGTTCGGTTCCCAAATCAACGGTACGTCGTCTTTCATCGCCTGCGAGCGGGATGTCTTCTTCGTCAGACTCACTAAGCGACTCGTTTTCAGTATCGTCAATAATTTCAACCGTTTCTACATTCTGTGGTATGAACTCGACGACAGCATCGATCGCTTCGAACGGATATATCTCCATGGGTTCTATAGGGCTTACAGTTGACTTAACTATCTCGTGTTCCTTCACCTCGACCATGTGACACGGGTCAGCCTTTGGTTTTTGCACCTCCGGTGCTGGCTTTGGTTGTATTTTGTTTTTAGATATTTGCGTGAACAGATCACTGTCAGTTAACAGGTTGAACGTGCTGCTGTTTTTCTTTGGTGTGTCTGGCGTGGAAGGGACAGAGCTGACACGTGACAAGGACGGCTCTATGGAGTCCGTGGACATCGCACTACTAATGCTGTCCGACATCGGACTCTCCGATATTCTCTTCCCTCTCTCTAACGACGAACCCCTGCTTCTATTGCCACCTTCTTTAATCTCTCTTTTGATAGGCACGGGGCTTTTTAAAGCCAGCGGTATCTTAGACTTTTTAAACTCTGGTTTCTCAGTTTCCGGTGTATTAACGGGACTCTCTAGGCGTCTTTTAATGGTATCTGTTACGTTCTCGTATTCGACAACGACCGCGCTGTCAGTGTTTGCTTGTGTGGCGGCCTGCAAGCACAAACCGTGGACAGACTTTAGTCTCCATACCATCGTTAATGTGTTACAAGCCACACTGTTATTTACATGTTAGTCAAACTCGTGTTTAATCAGTGGTCGCTCGTACCTCGGATGGCCCGTGATGTCGCGTGATGTCCCAAGCGCCGCTGTGTTGTATGAGATGCGTGATATAAGCATGATTCCCGCCAATGTGAGTCCATTAAAAGCTTGAGGTGGCACCAATGTATAGAATGGTTGTATGCCGTGAGACACAAAGCATTGTTCACACCACACACTTACACCAACACCATCGTATTTACATATGTATAGGGACGGCTATGCTGACTGTACACATGTCACCTTATCTTACATGAGGAACACACGACAAACATCGTAAGTACGTTTAGTTTGTTATTGGACATGTTTAAATTGTCAATCTCTTAACAATATAATCTATTGAACACCAATGTATCAGTGAATCACTTACCGTGCCGATGAAGCGACTACGTGCAGTAATATTCAGTGTATCGATAAAGCATTAAATCTAAAGAAACATTTTGACCCAATGATCTTGAAATGTTTAATCCGGCCATTTCAATTTTGTATAAAAGGTAAACAAACCACTGATCGTGAAACATTAATTTTTATATTGAAACTTTAAACATTTATTCTTCAATAAATAACACTAGTTTCCTAAAAATGTGTATTTATAATGGATTCTTAAGCAAAATGAATGTTTCACGATCAATGGTTTGTTTACCTTTCACCCAAAACTGTAATGGCTGGCCTTTACAAATACGTCAAATATCTGAACGAATTTATTATTTCTTCCTACAAACATTTCTACTAGTTCAATTACATACGTAATGGCTGCTAGTTACCATGTTAGGTATTTTCAAATATTTGACATTTAAACTTACTTACTAAACAGTCTCAGCCCAGAACGATAATAAAATACCACTAACCGTGATCTTGTCGAGTATCTTCTCCCACTGCTTGGTAAGTTCTTTATTGTCGAGCGCTTCCACATCGCTGGCCTTAGCTTTCAGTTCATTGGCGAGCAGCTTCAGTTTAGCAGACGACATGGTGTCGGGACAGTCGAGTTCCTGCTCCATATCAGCAAGGTAACGTTGAAGTACATCGATGTCATTCCCGCGACGAACTAAACCATGCTTCTTCAAATGTTCCCAGCGGGAGTTGATCCCCTCTATCTGCTCCTTCAATTTCTCTAAGTATACGGGATCGCAGTTCTTAGCGAAGTCCACATAGTTAGCGTTGAGTTTGTCCTTGATGGCTTCCATGCGGGACATCTCTAGCTCGAGGGTCTGTTTGCCCATGTTGATGCCGAGTCCGTCGAGCCATGACGTCAGAGATTGCAAGTCATTCTGGATCTCCCTTGCAGTTAGTAAGGCGTATTCCAGTCTCGTTTTAGACTCTGTGATCTGAGCACCCAGCTTATTGTACAATTCTTTCAACATATCGATCTTCTTGGAGAATTCCTGTGGTTCAGGAACAGCTTTGTCCTCCACCATCTTGCGGCCGGTCTTGATGATGGACTCAACTTCCGACTTGATTTCACTTAAGGTACGGTAGAATCTCTGTCAGAAGAAAAATAGTAAAGGTTAACTATAAACTATATTACATCTAAGTGATCTTAATATGTATGCGTACTTACAAGCCATTTGTACAAAGCGATGCTTAAAATGACAACTAAATAAAGGGAGTCCCAATTCATTTTACAATATAATTAACTTGTAAATCGGAAGTGGTCTCCGTAACGAATGTAACGTGTGTGTGTGAGATGAGAGCGCGATGCCGCTGGGAAGTGAACCGCCGCGCGCCGGCCGCGCCAGCGGTGACCGCATCGTGTCGCGATGTGCGAAGCGACGCGGTTCAACCGATGCGCACTTGTTGTTGTTTACTTTGTAACAACACTACAACATATACATTGACTAGGTATATGTTGTTTAGTTTCGTAGTAATCTGCCTGAACGATATCTGCTACGCAGCACCGAGTAAATTGTCTACAAGATCAGATAATGCCTTTTACGATTAATACGAAACGATGAGGGAATATAAGTTGCAACGAAACACTAACAAAACTATTCTACTTCAAATCTGATAGAGATACTATGCAACATATGTCTCTAAACTGTGTCTATGCCAGCTCCACATATAAACTCCATCGTACATCGGTGTAATCACAAATGGAATCACAGAATCCTTTCAATGTCAGTGATGAGAGGGCGCGCACGTAAGCCGAGCCGAGTCAGCAACACAATCTATTATGGTGCCCTATAGCCTATAGGTAAGCTATTGTACCCTTTAGCTAGTTTTTAATAGACTATGTTAGTTTAACGAGGCAACTAAAGTACAGGTAGGTTAGACAAATTACAAAAATAAGGCGAAGAAAACTTGCGTGCTTCGTTTCACTTTCAAATTAACTTGTATAAATAAACATATGTGTATGAAATAATTTAGGGTATTGTGTTCTTTTGGACAAAAGCCATATCCATGCTTTTTGTGAAATACTACCTATATTTAGTATTTTATCGAAGAATAATAATGATATATTTGTAATACTTTCAAGTCATATTTTAAATAATCCATCCAGTAACAGAGATCACAGCTAGTTGTCAATATTCGCACTACTATGGAAAATTATCTTACGTAAATCGCACTAATAACCGCGACACTGAACAATGTTATTGTTTACAAACAACACAATCACCACAATAGTCACTACTGTTGATGATGCGCGCTCACAATAAGCTATCACTACATTATCTTGTTACAACGTAATCCGCGCAGTTCCGGTCACCCACACAGAATACACACCGAAATTCAACTCCAAACAAAATTATAACAATGACAAAAAATTATAAAAAATCGCTTGCATTCTACAACTTCACTGATTGAAGACTACATATTTCACTTGTTTTACCGAAACGATTTTTCTGTTCCTTATTATTTTGTGTTTGTACAGAAAAGAGTCGACGACACAACGCACGACCGTACACTATCGGATGTCAGACAAAATATTCAAGTCTTGCAACGATTGCTCACTCGATATGTCACCCAATACTATGTCCCAATACTATATATAGTTTGTAATTTACTTTATTACTCGTACTTCAATTTAGAAGGGAATAATATTCCGTTAGCGCGATTTAGTATCTACTGCTGTGTGTTCAGTGTATTTCATTAATCAATTCAGCCTATTACAATCCGCAACTGGAAATCCTAAAGTCGTTTCTGCTCGCATAGGTTGTATTTGGATAGGAGTTTGTGACCTCAAAGCCAGACAAGGAAATATTTTTTTTGAATAATTGTGATTATTTTATCAAATTGACCTTGATTACAATAGCATTATGCAAGTGCTATAGAGGTAGCTATCCTATGAGCACATCAGTCAGGGACGCGCATTCGTAACATTCGGCCACGCGGGCCGTGGAGCGCGACCGGGCCCGGAGATATTTGATATCTGGGTTACGGATTGGTGTACTTCTATGTACATAATTCGGATACCCTAACTCTGTAAATTACTTTTAGAAATATATTTCAACCTGCACACTACTAAAATCTCTTCTTTTCGTTTTTAGCCGTGGACATGTCAAGGTGGGTCACATACCTTATACATATTATTATATCGAGACTTCTTCAGTGTTCCAGAAAGCACGTTAAACCGTCGGTCCGGATTCTAATACCTACTCGTAAGTGTATGCTGGCATTAAGAAGCCAAAAGTCATACTGTCGTTCTAACCCTACTAAGAGCCCGTTCACACAGCGCATCCGTTTTACATTTTTTGGTCCGATTTTATTGGATTCAGTATACTGTCGTGTATGTGAACTTCCTCATATCAGGCGCTATCACCAAAATAAAAACGGAGTTTCTGTGTGAACTAGTTGTAACTCGGTACCTCCCTAGTTAGACTGAAAGCCGACCCCAAACATTGTTGGAAAAGGCTACGCCTATACTGATGTTTCAGCTGCTGCTGACAGTTTTTTGACACTAACAATTTCATCTGCTTCATAATATACTCACTAGACACGTCCTGAGTTGCGCGCGCACACTATCCGGCTCGTGCCCCGCCAGCGGCAGGGAGCGCGTGCACTCCCGCTGCACAGCTTGCAGCGCGTTCGCGGCCGCGGTCAGGCGCGCGGCTATCTCGCCGCCCTCCGCCGGTGACGTCATGCTCTCCGCGGGCTCACCGCTAGCGGAACGGAGCCATTCCTCCGCAGTCGCGAATTTGCGCTACGGACAGTATGAGGGCATGAGTAAATAATGAAAGTGTGAACAGTAACGTTGTGTGTTGTGTTGGCCCACCTGCAGCAGCTCCAGCTGGTCGGTGAGGCGCGCGGCGGCCTCCCGCTTGCCGGCGCGGCGGTAGGCGTCGGCCTGCGCGCGCACGTCCGCCAGCAGCGCGCGCTGCGCCCCCAGCTCGGCGGCCAGGCGGCGCGCGCTGGCGGGCGGGCGCGGCGCGGCGGCGTCCAGTGTGAACAGTAACGTTGTGTGTTGTGTTGGCCCACCTGCAGCAGCTCCAGCTGGTCGGTGAGGCGCGCGGCGGCCTCCCGCTTGCCGGCGCGGCGGTAGGCGTCGGCCTGCGCGCGCACGTCCGCCAGCAGCGCGCGCTGCGCCCCCAGCTCGGCGGCCAGGCGGCGCGCGCTGGCGGGCGGGCGCGGCGCGGCGGCGTCCAGTGTGAACAGTAACGTTGTGTGTTGTGTTGGCCCACCTGCAGCAGCTCCAGCTGGTCGGTGAGGCGCGCGGCGGCCTCCCGCTTGCCGGCGCGGCGGTAGGCGTCGGCCTGCGCGCGCACGTCCGCCAGCAGCGCGCGCTGCGCCCCCAGCTCGGCGGCCAGGCGGCGCGCGCTGGCGGGCGGGCGCGGCGCGGCGGCGTCCAGTGTGAACAGTAACGTTGTGTGTTGTGTTGGCCCACCTGCAGCAGCTCCAGCTGGTCGGTGAGGCGCGCGGCGGCCTCCCGCTTGCCGGCGCGGCGGTAGGCGTCGGCCTGCGCGCGCACGTCCGCCAGCAGCGCGCGCTGCGCCCCCAGCTCGGCGGCCAGGCGGCGCGCGCTGGCGGGCGGGCGCGGCGCGGCGGCGTCCAGTGTGAACAGTAACGTTGTGTGTTGTGTTGGCCCACCTGCAGCAGCTCCAGCTGGTCGGTGAGGCGCGCGGCGGCCTCCCGCTTGCCGGCGCGGCGGTAGGCGTCGGCCTGCGCGCGCACGTCCGCCAGCAGCGCGCGCTGCGCCCCCAGCTCGGCGGCCAGGCGGCGCGCGCTGGCGGGCGGGCGCGGCGCGGCGGCGTCCAGTGTGAACAGTAACGTTGTGTGTTGTGTTGGCCCACCTGCAGCAGCTCCAGCTGGTCGGTGAGGCGCGCGGCGGCCTCCCGCTTGCCGGCGCGGCGGTAGGCGTCGGCCTGCGCGCGCACGTCCGCCAGCAGCGCGCGCTGCGCCCCCAGCTCGGCGGCCAGGCGGCGCGCGCTGGCGGGCGGGCGCGGCGCGGCGGCGTCCAGTGTGAACAGTAACGTTGTGTGTTGTGTTGGCCCACCTGCAGCAGCTCCAGCTGGTCGGTGAGGCGCGCGGCGGCCTCCCGCTTGCCGGCGCGGCGGTAGGCGTCGGCCTGCGCGCGCACGTCCGCCAGCAGCGCGCGCTGCGCCCCCAGCTCGGCGGCCAGGCGGCGCGCGCTGGCGGGCGGGCGCGGCGCGGCGGCGTCCAGTGTGAACAGTAACGTTGTGTGTTGTGTTGGCCCACCTGCAGCAGCTCCAGCTGGTCGGTGAGGCGCGCGGCGGCCTCCCGCTTGCCGGCGCGGCGGTAGGCGTCGGCCTGCGCGCGCACGTCCGCCAGCAGCGCGCGCTGCGCCCCCAGCTCGGCGGCCAGGCGGCGCGCGCTGGCGGGCGGGCGCGGCGCGGCGGCGTCCAGTGTGAACAGTAACGTTGTGTGTTGTGTTGGCCCACCTGCAGCAGCTCCAGCTGGTCGGTGAGGCGCGCGGCGGCCTCCCGCTTGCCGGCGCGGCGGTAGGCGTCGGCCTG
This sequence comes from Amphipyra berbera, assembly GCA_910594945.2. Taxonomy (NCBI): domain Eukaryota; kingdom Metazoa; phylum Arthropoda; class Insecta; order Lepidoptera; family Noctuidae; genus Amphipyra; species Amphipyra berbera. Next base: position 156,862 of record OU343142.1, on the reverse strand, counting down.
CGCGCGCACGTCCGCCAGCAGCGCGCGCTGCGCCCCCAGCTCGGCGGCCAGGCGGCGCGCGCTGGCGGGCGGGCGCGGCGCGGCGGCGTCCAGTGTGAACAGTAACGTTGTGTGTTGTGTTGGCCCACCTGCAGCAGCTCCAGCTGGTCGGTGAGGCGCGCGGCGGCCTCCCGCTTGCCGGCGCGGCGGTAGGCGTCGGCCTGCGCGCGCACGTCCGCCAGCAGCGCGCGCTGCGCCCCCAGCTCGGCGGCCAGGCGGCGCGCGCTGGCGGGCGGGCGCGGCGCGGCGGCGTCCAGTGTGAACAGTAACGTTGTGTGTTGTGTTGGCCCACCTGCAGCAGCTCCAGCTGGTCGGTGAGGCGCGCGGCGGCCTCCCGCTTGCCGGCGCGGCGGTAGGCGTCGGCCTGCGCGCGCACGTCCGCCAGCAGCGCGCGCTGCGCCCCCAGCTCGGCGGCCAGGCGGCGCGCGCTGGCGGGCGGGCGCGGCGCGGCGGCGTCCAGTGTGAACAGTAACGTTGTGTGTTGTGTTGGCCCACCTGCAGCAGCTCCAGCTGGTCGGTGAGGCGCGCGGCGGCCTCCCGCTTGCCGGCGCGGCGGTAGGCGTCGGCCTGCGCGCGCACGTCCGCCAGCAGCGCGCGCTGCGCCCCCAGCTCGGCGGCCAGGCGGCGCGCGCTGGCGGGCGGGCGCGGCGCGGCGGCGTCCAGTGTGAACAGTAACGTTGTGTGTTGTGTTGGCCCACCTGCAGCAGCTCCAGCTGGTCGGTGAGGCGCGCGGCGGCCTCCCGCTTGCCGGCGCGGCGGTAGGCGTCGGCCTGCGCGCGCACGTCCGCCAGCAGCGCGCGCTGCGCCCCCAGCTCGGCGGCCAGGCGGCGCGCGCTGGCGGGCGGGCGCGGCGCGGCGGCGTCCAGTGTGAACAGTAACGTTGTGTGTTGTGTTGGCCCACCTGCAGCAGCTCCAGCTGGTCGGTGAGGCGCGCGGCGGCCTCCCGCTTGCCGGCGCGGCGGTAGGCGTCGGCCTGCGCGCGCACGTCCGCCAGCAGCGCGCGCTGCGCCCCCAGCTCGGCGGCCAGGCGGCGCGCGCTGGCGGGCGGGCGCGGCGCGGCGGCGTCCAGTGTGAACAGTAACGTTGTGTGTTGTGTTGGCCCACCTGCAGCAGCTCCAGCTGGTCGGTGAGGCGCGCGGCGGCCTCCCGCTTGCCGGCGCGGCGGTAGGCGTCGGCCTGCGCGCGCACGTCCGCCAGCAGCGCGCGCTGCGCCCCCAGCTCGGCGGCCAGGCGGCGCGCGCTGGCGGGCGGGCGCGGCGCGGCGGCGTCCAGTGTGAACAGTAACGTTGTGTGTTGTGTTGGCCCACCTGCAGCAGCTCCAGCTGGTCGGTGAGGCGCGCGGCGGCCTCCCGCTTGCCGGCGCGGCGGTAGGCGTCGGCCTGCGCGCGCACGTCCGCCAGCAGCGCGCGCTGCGCCCCCAGCTCGGCGGCCAGGCGGCGCGCGCTGGCGGGCGGGCGCGGCGCGGCGGCGTCCAGTGTGAACAGTAACGTTGTGTGTTGTGTTGGCCCACCTGCAGCAGCTCCAGCTGGTCGGTGAGGCGCGCGGCGGCCTCCCGCTTGCCGGCGCGGCGGTAGGCGTCGGCCTGCGCGCGCACGTCCGCCAGCAGCGCGCGCTGCGCCCCCAGCTCGGCGGCCAGGCGGCGCGCGCTGGCGGGCGGGCGCGGCGCGGCGGCGTCCAGTGTGAACAGTAACGTTGTGTGTTGTGTTGGCCCACCTGCAGCAGCTCCAGCTGGTCGGTGAGGCGCGCGGCGGCCTCCCGCTTGCCGGCGCGGCGGTAGGCGTCGGCCTGCGCGCGCACGTCCGCCAGCAGCGCGCGCTGCGCCCCCAGCTCGGCGGCCAGGCGGCGCGCGCTGGCGGGCGGGCGCGGCGCGGCGGCGTCCAGTGTGAACAGTAACGTTGTGTGTTGTGTTGGCCCACCTGCAGCAGCTCCAGCTGGTCGGTGAGGCGCGCGGCGGCCTCCCGCTTGCCGGCGCGGCGGTAGGCGTCGGCCTGCGCGCGCACGTCCGCCAGCAGCGCGCGCTGCGCCCCCAGCTCGGCGGCCAGGCGGCGCGCGCTGGCGGGCGGGCGCGGCGCGGCGGCGTCCAGTGTGAACAGTAACGTTGTGTGTTGTGTTGGCCCACCTGCAGCAGCTCCAGCTGGTCGGTGAGGCGCGCGGCGGCCTCCCGCTTGCCGGCGCGGCGGTAGGCGTCGGCCTGCGCGCGCACGTCCGCCAGCAGCGCGCGCTGCGCCCCCAGCTCGGCGGCCAGGCGGCGCGCGCTGGCGGGCGGGCGCGGCGCGGCGGCGTCCAGTGTGAACAGTAACGTTGTGTGTTGTGTTGGCCCACCTGCAGCAGCTCCAGCTGGTCGGTGAGGCGCGCGGCGGCCTCCCGCTTGCCGGCGCGGCGGTAGGCGTCGGCCTGCGCGCGCACGTCCGCCAGCAGCGCGCGCTGCGCCCCCAGCTCGGCGGCCAGGCGGCGCGCGCTGGCGGGCGGGCGCGGCGCGGCGGCGTCCAGCCACTGCTGCAGGCGGTCCACCGACACCTCGGAGCGCGCCGCCTCGCGCGCCGACCGCTCCAGCAGCGCGCTGCGTGACGCCGCCTGGGAACAGCAGCCAACCAACCGTCAACCGACCCGAGTGGACCCGAGATCGCATCTCGTCCGAACGTCGACACCGTACCTCAGCACGTAGAGTGTTCCAGTTCTCGGTGACAGCGTCGATCTCGGCCTGTATCCAGCCGGGCATGATGTGCGCGTCGATCAGCTGCCGCCCGATGTCCTGTATGCGCGACAGACGCTCGTCGCTGTGGTTCTGGATGTAGTTCTCCAAGTCCTAATCGAATCATACGTATCACAGGATATATACTTCAGATTGCAGAGCAGCATAACCGCACAACTTGTAGCATAATACTCAAGTCAAAGAGACAGCCGCGTCATTACGATGGCTCAAACTGCGGTGACTGACTCGCTAGCTAAGTTGTGACTACTTCTAAGACTACTATATCTGCTGTTGGTGTAGACTCACGTATAGTTCATCAGAGATCTCTTCGGCGTCCGCGGGCGCGTTGGGCGAGCGTCGCAGCCGTCGCTGCAGCCCGTCCAGCCACGCATTCTCTTGTGTGAGCCACGCGCGAAGTTCTCCCGATTCATGCCAAGCCTCTGCTAACACCCTGTGGATAAACAGACGTTAAGCTGAACAACAAGATTCTGTGGAAAGTTACGATTTATTATGATAATTAATTAATTTAATAAATTAGTTTGTTAGCCGTGCGAGGAGGTCAACAAATAAAAGATAAAGTTGATAGAGATAAAAACTGTATTTGCACTAAATGATACCGCGGAGCACGTTTGGTGGAGCCCGTGTCTTTACCCGATGCAGTAGGATCGCGAACTGGCTTAGGTACGACGCGGGTCAACCGCGTGCTACAAACGAATTGCTGACGGTGAATTGTACGGTTGCACCGTACATGCTCCCGGGACAAAGATTACATGAAATAAACAACAAATTATTGCTAGAAACATTAGGTATTGCTTAAACACTATTGTCCAATGTCCCTTAAACCGTTTCCGAAATACTAAAAACTCGTTGCGGAATGGGAGACGTAGACATGTCCGTTTTGTCTTTGATCACACTAGCACTTAAACACTGCACTGAAGGCAAACGATTAGCCTTCCTTTGCTTTCGCGCACTCACTACACTGATGCTGCTCGTCGGAGTGGGAGACGCGGGCAGTTCGCGTACTTCCACCGCCCGCGGTCTCGCCCGGCGCCTACGTCTCCACAGGTATACTGCTGCAGCTAATACTGCTGCCAACACCAAACCATAGTTAATGGCGTAGTGATGGATGTGGTGATAGAAGTCCGAATCATCTGGCAGAACTGTGTTTTTCATTTGTTTGATACTTTCACCAAGTTTTTGTAATTCCAAGCTGATTTCTAAGTCTGTAGTTTCATTCTCGTATACATCCAATGAGATGTTGATAATATGATTAATTGGAGCGATCTGTGGACTATAGACATTTGAATCAACTCGTATAGTCTTAGACAGTTGAATATTATGAGCGTATGCTGTAAAATGCTTGTCTTTCACAATACAGTCAGGTGCAAGGTTAATTATGCAAGTCCCAGTCAGCTGTTCGACGGTAACTTGATCTCCACACATAAAGCGCAGCTCACATGGTTTACAACAAAATGATAAAAAGCTGTTTAATTTGCTCAGCTGTATCCACTGGTTATTGCAAGCAACGGTACTCGTTTGGCATTTTTGAGTATCTGGATCATAAACACACAAACTGTGCTCATTCCTCATATGATAAATAGCGGTATGCATGTTGCATAGATAGTTAAAAGAGCCACTGTCTACACACTGCTGTATTTCACTTCCACTCAAAGGCAGGTAAGTATCTTTCTGTAAATTGACAGCTACATAGTCTGATACTGGAGTTATAGCTACCATGTCATTTGCTCGTTTAAGAGGAATCGGTATTATTTTATGAAGTTCATAGTTATCTCGAGTAATAAGAGGTATTCTTATTTCGAAAATGAAGTAGTGGTTAGTTAGTCGAGCCTTTACTTGAAGTAACTGATATATTTTTACAAGCTCTTGATGAATATTTTCGATAGGTAGTGATAGGTCTTTAGTTAACTGACCAGAGATAACGTTCAACTGGTCTAGTAATTGTTGCGGAGAAAGAATATGAGTGTTAAATATCTGGTGATGAACATCTACGAGCATGTCGACCAACTGATCCTGGATGTTTCTCAAGCTCACGATTAAGTTGTTAGCTATCATAGCTGATAAGGTAAACTCATTCATAACTTCAACGCTTCGAATTTCTTCCTTCAATGTGTTCGTTGCTTTACTTAATTCATTCAAACGCAAGTTTACCACTTTATGCTGCTTATTTATCGTATCTCTAATTCTCTGAAGAACATTATATTCCCCTTCAACTATCGATGTTTGGTTTCTCCATAGTTTTGCTAAATGTTTTTGATCTTCTCTGATATGAGTTATATCTTTTTGATATTGTTCGGCGAACTGCTCGTCTAGCACTCCGAACAATGCATTCGCAACGTATCCAATTCCGTTGATAAGGCCGCGCCTCTTACGAGCGCGCGTGCTGTTTTGCTGACCAAGTAGAGCCCGGTTAGTGAACTCTAGTTCTGAATAACTGTGACGTAGCTGCAACATAATAATGTCACAATGTGATAGCGTCCGAATTGACGTACAGATGGTTTCAAGGTATCTTTGATACTTATCTAGCGCTGTCATTCCTTCCCAGTAAGGATCCATGTTATAATACACGACAAGCTTCCATTGATCTCTTGTCAATCTCATGCTACCAATCTTGTCGAAATAAAGACCTTGATATTCATTTATTGTAGTTATATTATATGACGCACATGAACCGCTTACTAATGTCATAAATAAAACAAAATACATAGCCAATGATATAAACCCGCTAGCTATTTTTGATCTCTTTACTTTATTCCTTTTACTTTCGTTCCGCTGACCTTCGTTCTTCTCTACTCTCTCTCTGCTTACATCTTCGCTACCTGACTCTATAGGTAAAACAGAGAGTTTTACAATAGGTCTTTTTAACATACCGTTTTTAGTCTTTAGTGAGACCACTCTGACCAAACCGTCTTGCCCAGGATGGAGCTCAATTACTCGTCCCAACATCCATTTACCCGGTGGTAAGTTTTCATCTTGGATAGTCACCAAGTCTCCTACTTTGATATTAGGTTGCTGCTTCAGCCATTTGCTTCGAATCGATAATTGCGTAAGATATTCTGACTTAAAACGCTTCCATATGTCCTGAGTAAGTTTATGTGCTAAACTCCATCTAGTCCTTGCGTCTTGTTCGGTCTCTATAACGGTCGTTCCAGCTCTTCCTGTTAAAAAGTGTGCAGGAGTTAAGACATCTAAATCCTCCACATCCTCAGACATCGGATACAAAGGTCGGGAATTTAGGCATGCCTCAAGTTGTGCTAAGAGAGTGCTAAATTCTTCAAAGGTTAGCCTTTGTTCTCCTACGACCCGTTTTAGGTGATGTTTCAAGCTGCGGACAGCTCTCTCCCATAATCCACCTGCGCTTGCCCAAGACGGAGCATTAAAATGCCATTCAATGTTTAGATCTGCTATTTCGTTTAAGAAGGTTTCGTCAAGCGTATTTTTCAGATCGAAAAATTCTTCCTGTAACATCCGATTAGCACCCACGAAATTGGTGCCGTTGTCGCTATACATATAGCGAGGTGCTCCTCTTCGTGCAGCCATTCTCCGAAGAGCTGCTATAAATGCTATGCTGCTAAGGTCGGACACCAATTCTAGATGTATGGCCTTCGTTACCATACATATGAATAAAGCCACATATCCTTTTGTAGTTTTAACACCCCGTCCCTTGTTGGCTTTAATCTCTACATACCCCGTGTAATCGACACCGGTGTGATAGAACGGGGGTGCTGGATTAACCCTTTCTGGAGGCAAATTTGCCATAAGCTGGTACTGCATTCTCGGATCATGTTTTCTGCATTTCACGCATTTTCTGACTTCCTTCTTGACTGCTCTGTTTCCCGATATGATCCAATACCTCTGCCTCAAATTTGATAAAGTCAGACGTGGACCTCCATGAAAGGTTAATTGGTGTGCATGCTCGACTAAAAGTTTCGTTAGGATACCGTCATGAGGTAATAACATAGGAAATTTCATACTAATAGCTATATCAGCGTTTTTTAAGCGCCCACCGACGCGTAAAATCCCTTCAGTGTCCAAAAATGGATTTAGTTTTAATAATTTGCTTCTACTGCTTATCGCTTTATGCTTTCGAATCGCTTCAATATCAACTGCAAATTCGCAGCGCTGCACATATTTAATTACAAGTAATTTTGCTCGCTTTAATTCACTTAATGTGAGATATCCATGGTATTGTTTACATTCTTTCTGCTTGTTAAATCGAATTCTATTTATAGCGCGTAGAATGTAAGCTAAAATTCTCGTTATCTTGATAAAACACGCATGACTTTTTAATAACTGTAGGATAATGCTCTCTTCGCTATTTTTTTGGATAGTATTCACCTGCTTCTGTTTGCATTCTTTTTCCGTCGTATATTTCACTTGCTTTTCTGTACTGTTATCGCTCGTTATTGTTTTCAACCACTCCGGCCCCTGCCACCAAAGAGTTGAGTTTGCTAATTGAGACGCCAAGAGTCCTCTGCTTGCGGCGTCGGCTGGGTTTTCACCTGATTTGACATACCGCCAGCAGTTAGGCGGTACAATCTTCGTTATACTTCTTACTCGATTTGCTACAAACGTTTTCCACCGACCTGGGTCGCCTTGCAGCCATCCAAGGACGACCATAGAATCGGTCCAGCCGTATACGTCTATGCTCTGTTTGTTAATACAAGTAATCACTTTTTCCATTAGATTTGATAGTAAATGAGCTCCACAAACTTCTAATCTTGGAAGTGATATTGCTTTGTTATGTGGAACTAGTCTTGTTTTAGATGCTAGTAGGACCACTGTTACTTGACCATTGCTGATAATCCGTGCATAAATTACACCGGCGTATGCTTTGAGTGACGCGTCACAAAACCCATGCAATTCTATGACGTCACCTGGTTTATATCCAATCCATCTGGGAATCTCGCATTGCTTTAAATTACAGATATCCGACTTAATCTTCATCCATTCATTGTGAATATCTTCCGGTATTAAATCATCCCACTCTAAATTCGCTGCCCAAACCTTTTGGAAAAGTATCTTTAATTTTGTTGATAATGGTGCCAACCATCCCAGCGGATCAAATAATTTAGATATTTCTGATAAGATAGTTCTTTTAGTAAGACTAGATGGTTTATCACTGTTACTGATACTGTATTGAAAGGTGAACTTGTCCTTTTCGGAGTCCCACTGTAGACCTAATGTTTTTGATAAACCCTCTACTTTAAAATTAAATATTGGTTTCTGCTCATGCTCTTTGCTTTCTATGCTTTTCAATAGCTCGGGTTCATTTGACATCCACTTTCTTAACGTAAATCCTCCTGAACGTAGGACATGGTTGATTTCTGCTATAAGTTTCTTTCCTTTTTCGAGATCGTGCGACCCATGGACAAGGTCATCCATATACATGGCTTCTTCTAGTACCTGCGCCGCTTCAGGGTACTCGCTACGTTCATCTGCTGCTAATTTTTTCAAAGTCATCATCGCTAGGAACGGTGCAGCTTTCGTCCCGTATGTGACAGTAGTCAGTTGATATGATTGAATTTGCTGATCTGCTGCTTCTCTCCACACAATCTGCTGGTACTGCTGGTCATCTTCGCTTACCCAGATTTGTCGAAACATTTTTTCGATGTCTGACGTAAACGCGTATCGATATTGGCGCCATTTTATGATCAAAGATTGTAAATCTTTCTGTAAGTTAGGACCTTTGAACATAACGTCGTTTAAGCTGTAACCGCTAGAAGTTTTCGCCGAGGCATTGAACACCACTCTCAGCTTCGTGGTAACTGACTCAGCACGCTGTACCGCATGATGCGGCAGAAAACATGATAATTTCGTTTCGTTATTATGAAAGTTCCGAATGTTATTCGATAGAATCATATGATTCAAATCTAGATATTCGTTGATAAAGGCTTTATATAGCCCTGCTAGACTCACTTGCTTTTCGAACTTTCGCTCTAAGTTACGAAACTGGGCTACTGCTATGCCTTTCGATGATCCTAATTTTTCCTGTACGTCCTGCTTCATGGGTAGCTTTACCACATATCGACCGTCGTCACGGCGTTTTGTGGTAAGTCGATAAAAGTCGACACATGCTTGATCTTCAGTCGATACGTCAGACTGAACCTCAATGTCCTCTACCTCCCAAAATCGTTGAATGTTCTCGATATCGTTAAGTACAACGTTACACTGATATGACTGCATTTTTCCGAATAAAATCCAGCCTAGTTGCGTCTGCTCTGCTAACGGTTGAGATGGGTCTTCACCTCTGCTAATCCCTCCCATCTTGATAAAAGCGTAAATATCCGAACCTAGAAGCAAGTCGACTGGTCGACTCAAATAGAATTCTGGGTCCGCTAAATCTATGTTCTGAACGAACTGCCACGACGGCTTTTTAAATGTTGCATTTGGCAAGTTTTTGATTAAATTTCTCATTATTACTACATTTGTACTAAAGGAAAAGTCGGTGTACATAGACCTACACGTTATGCTGATTATTCCTTTGGAATTATTAGCTTTCTCTCCTATTCCGTAAACTACACCTTTACAAAATGTTCTCTTCAGTCCTAGTCTCTGTGCTGCATTCTCAGTAATCAGAGAGATCTGGGAACCTTGATCGATAAGTGCCCTCAAGATATGGCACTGTCCATCCTCCGCTATAACCTTTAGTAGTGCTGTGGCTAGAAGCACCTCTGCTGAGCCCCCTGGTGATACGTGTACATTATTTGCCACGTGTTCTGCTGATTTTGCAACCGGTTCGTTGCTGTTGTTATGTGGCGATTTCACTTTAATTAAGGCATCGTGTATCAAAGTATTATGTTTTCCGTCGCACTTTCGACACCGCTTCGTGGAAACACATTGTTTACCATTATGGTCAAATAAGCAATTTAAACATAATTTTAGCTCCCTTGCTTTTTTCAACTTAAGTTCGCCAGACAGAGAGTTGAAATTTCTGCAGTGGAAAAGCGCATGATCTTGATTGCACAATGGACATTTAATAGTTGATGTATGAAACGTTTTATTCGTATTTTTATTGTAGTTATTATAGTTATACGAATAATTGTATGGTTTTTTCCCAAATTCGTTTGATTTAGGTTGATTGCTTGATGCTGATGGCTTGGTGGACATCTGGTCTTGTTTTCGACGTGCAGTCTCAAGGCTAGTAAACTTTGCCTCCAGAAAAGAAAGAAACTCCTTTAGAATCGGTAGATCCCTTGGATTCTTCAGTGATTCTGAATAATCACTATAGGTGTCGCTATCTAGTTTTTGCGATAAGATGTGAACTAAAAATGGATCCCATGTGGATACATCTACCTCCAAGTTCTCGATGGCGTGTAGCGTCTCTAGTGTGACGTCATGCATTCTTTTGATTTGAACTAACGATGGCTGAGATAAGTTAGGCAAACCCAATAAAGTGTTTAAGTGGGCCGTGAATATATGTTTTATATTATTATATCGGTTGGTAAGGATCTCCCAACAGGCGCTATAGTTATCGGAACTTATATGAAGGTGCTGCACAAGCCTTTCGGCTTCTCCTCGTAGTTTTCCTTTTAGGAACTGCATTTTTTGAGCTAGCGATAGTGAAGGGTTGTTGTGGACAGCCTCGTTAAATAGGTCTTTAAAGGACGTCCACTGTTGATAGTTCCCAGAGAATATAGGTATTTCCATTTTGGGAACAGATTTTTCGCGGTGTGATACTGACCACAATTTTTTATTGACTGCTTTCTTTAGATTGATAAATATCGTTTCATGTCTCGTAAACAGGCGCTCATATTCTTCATCTTCACCATTCGATTCCATATAAATATCCCAGTGAAGAGCATCTATTGCTGTCCAACGAGACTGTAGTTCCTTTAGCACATCTTCAAACTCCCATTTTTCATTCATGCTGTCTATCTGAATATTGTTTGTTGTTCTCATAAATGCCTTGAAATTTATCATTTGTTTCCGAAATAGTTCATCCTGCTTACTCATCAAACCTCTAGATACCATCTGCTGGGACGAGCCAGTCTCATTTTCTGCTGAACGCTCTGCTTTGTCTTGTTGCATCTCCCTCTGCTCGTCTCGTTGTTCGCTCACTCCCTTACCTACTGTTGACGGAGTCGGAATCGTTCCTTGCTCCTTACTCTGGTTAAAGATTACCTCTTTTGCTGTATTGTACAACTCCTTCGTACGCTCATATTCGGAGTTAGAGAAATAAGGATGCTCTCTAATGTTAAGTCCACTGATGCTTTTATGATTAGTTTGATACTCCGTCCAGTAATTTTCCAAAAGCCCCAATCGCCTTTTGAAGTAGTCTCCTGTTCTCCTCTCTAACGCTGTTTTATGTAAATTAGTAATAAATTTCTTGATAGCTTCCGTAATTTCCTGTTGGCTAACGTGTAAGTTTTCTATCTCCATTCTTAGTCTCGATTAATAAAAATATGGAAAGATCTTACTTGGAAATCGCTGAAATCTGCTTTTCACTTCGTACTCTCTGCTACCTGCTAATATGCTTGCTATTGATCACCAAACTGCGGCACGTGCAATATTATTAGTTCAGCACCACGTGTTGTGGAAAGTCACTGCTATAGGCACCTTTGTTAACACAAAACTGTCCCCGATGCGCGGGTTCAATGCTCGAAGGACCAATTTGTTGGCCGTGCGAGGAGGTCAACAAATAAAAGATAAAGTTGATAGAGATAAAAACTGTATTTGCACTAAATGATACCGCGGAGCACGTTTGGTGGAGCCCGTGTCTTTACCCGATGCAGTAGGATCGCGAACTGGCTTAGGTACGACGCGGGTCAACCGCGTGCTACAAACGAATTGCTGACGGTGAATTGTACGGTTGCACCGTACATAGTTGGTAAGATAAAATATAAGTTAAGCACATATTTATATCGCTCGCAGACGCCGTGCGTGACATCAGTCGAGCGCCCGTAGAGATGTGTCACTCGCTTGGTAAAATAAACATAAGCTCAGCACATACTTATATCGCTCGTAGACGCCGTGTGTGACGTCAGTCCAGCGCGCGTTGAGATGTGTCACTCGCTTGGCCAACGCCGCCGGCCGACCCTCTGCCGCCAGCAGGATGTCGTTACCTGAAGCGAATACATTCATTAATACTAGAACACTTCTATTAAAGCTTCTGCTTATTTATTACGATCGTTATATAACGTTTTTTTTATTTGAAATGTAAGGGAACAGCGCTCACTTTGCACAGCCTACTGACTAAAATGACTATCGACGGAAGCTCGAGGCGTTGAAAAGGCCGGAGCGGGGAGTGCATCGCAGTGCAAGTGTCGCCAACCTAGCCGTGCCAGCCGGGACCGGCGGCAGCGCCTCCGGCACTAAAGTTATACAGGCGCCGTTTTGTCCAACAGTTACATTAGTCTATCGCAACATAACAACACTCACTGGACTCGTTGAGGTTCCGGAACTGCTGCGTGTGGTCGTCGCACTTGTCCTTGAGCGTCTGGAAACGCGCCTTCATCTGATATAGTTCGGCCGAGTCAGTGATGTTGCATTCCTCTTCCCGCGGCATCTGTCCTTCGATGCTCTGCAACCACGCCTCGATCTCCGTGATCTTCCTGAACACTGCCTCCGTTCGTTCTAAAGCCCTTCGTAGACTCTCGTTCATCTTAAACGCCTTGTCTGTAACGTTTTCGTATCGCTTCTTTAGGTTTCGCGTGTCGTTTTGAATAGTTTTCGCAATTGTATCGTCGCAGTCTTCGAGGATAGATTCTTTGATGCTTTCGATTGTTTCTAGTTTGGTTTTGTATGTTTGTTTCTCTTCCTCGAATTTCTGTAAATAGACAGTTTTTTTTTAATTAAATGGGCCCGCTCTTGTCCTTGTTCGCGCGTGATGGAAACCGATAGATGAGGATTACGATGGAACAAGCGCAACCAGAAGACGCCTATTCACTCTTACTTTGAAGGTTAACGGGTTATAGGTAGTAGCGAACAGAAATGCAGGCAAGGAATTCCACACTTTGGCTATGTGCAAAATAAACGTAGAAGATAAGCGCTGAGTGCGACTCGTCGGGATATCAACCAAGTGGGGATAGTACCCTGCAGTGCGTCTGGAAGTCCGTTGGTTCAAGTGAGATGTTGGGATTAGGTAGAGTAGCTCACGTGCAGACCGACAGGCAAGCAACGTTTCGCCGATATGCTAGGCTGTGAAGCTTCACCACCAGTGCCTCGTCGCCTATGAGCCTTTTTGCTCTGCTTTTGATGAGCCGTCTCATAAGTGGCTACAATACTCCATACTAGATCGGACCTGTGCTTTATACAAATTAAGAAGCTGTCCAGGTGTGAAGTATCGCTTCACTTTATTTTGTAATGTCGATTCATAAAAGTTCCCGACTTTTACTTTTTATTTTTACTATTTTTTTCTATCAGGTTATATACCCTAAAGAAATGACCAAGATAAAAGTGGTGTTATGAGCCTGTATTTTGGTGGCTCACTCTAGTTTGTTACATAAGCTGACTCACATTGCTGGTGTCGAGCAGCTCCTCGAGCGCCTGCTGCTCACCCAGCGGCACGTACTCGTGCGCGTGCAGGTGCGCGTCCAGCAGCTGCAGCCAGTCACTCAGCGCGGCGCGAGCTTGTTCCAGCTGCTCTCCCAGTGAGAGACCTGAACAAACGATGGTGTGAGGAGCTCTAAATCTAGCTACATGTTTCGAAATACCTTTAATTACCTTAAGAATTAATTACCCGAATTACCTTAAGAATAGATGTCCATTTTTTTGAATTACTATCTATCCATAAGGATTTTTTTTAAAGATATCTATGGCAGCCGGGAACGACTGCATCGAGGCACAAAGTCATAAATCGACCGACGTACAAAGTAATCATTTAGCCAAGCACCCCCCCACGCCAACATTTAAGTAGAGGACATAATTCCTGTCTCAATAAAAGTACTCACCATGCTCTAGCTTGCTAATCTTCTGCTCCAGTATGGTCCTGGTGTCTCCGAACTTCGTGACCAAGTTTTCCAGACTGCTTCTAAAGTTCAGCTCCTGCACGCTTCCCTTCTCGTAGTTCTCTCTGCGATCTTTCACGACTCTGTCGTACGTGGACTGCAGATCGTCAAACTCTTTCCGTAGCTTCGTCAACTGTTCTATCTTTGCGGCCATTACGTCACGCGTCGATATCATTGCGTGTTCCGCGATGATCTGGGACTCCATCGCTTGGATTCGGGTCTGTAAGCCTTTGAAGTCGTCCTCGTGTCGTTCTGGAGGCTTCTTATTAACTGCTAGTTTAATCTCGACTTCTCGTTTCGTTAGGAACAGTAGAAGCTGTTCGTATGCGTCGTTGATTCGTTTGGAGTCGTTTTCGATGTCGTCCTTGTGCACCTTCGGTATCGGCTTGGTAAGCAGTATGATGGCTTGCGCGTTCAGTTCCTTAAGCTTCATATTGAGCTGCTTCATGGTGCGCAGTCTGTTCCGCAGGTGGATGAGCTGGTTGCTGGACGGTTTCTCCAGCAGCATTTTATCCTTCCAGGCGTGGGTGTCGTCCAACTCTCTCTGTAAAGCCTCCAGGTTCCTGTAGAAGTTTTCTTTGTCTTCGAGCAGGTTCATGGTATTACGTATGTCTAATAACGTTCGTTGTATCTTTTCCCATCGTTTTTTCAGGTCGTCTATGCTTTCGGCGTGTCGCTTAGCTTCCTCTGAAACAATACAGTTCATCGTCAGTATCATACACGAAAACACAGAAGTTAAATAAATATAACACTGTGGCACCTAAAATCTACCAAAGAGTTAGCAAGTGTTCTATTGTACATGCATAGTTCATCAGCCTATCACTACTCACTTCGCATTCATTATAACCACTTAATTTTCTAACAGAAAACGCGATTTGCCTTACATGGGAGTCGAACCTAGTACTGGACTTGCAAGACCAATATGCTACTTACCCTCTAGTCCCGCTTCTGCGGCGAGTCGTCGTTGTATCTCCTCCACGTTAGCAAAGTCAGCGCGCTGAGTCTCTATCTCTTTCTCTACTCGCTCCAGTGTTGCAGGGATTTCCTTCTTCTTAACGGTTCTGTTCTCCAACTCGCGCTTACACTGGAAATAAACAAAAGTGCAACAATAAGTGAAAGTATGAATACCTCCCTGTCACGAATCAAGTCGAGAAGAGGATTCTTCGATAAATCTGCAGTTCATTGATGACAGTATTTTAATCTCAATTTGTTCGACCTGGGAAACGAACCCAGTACTAAATGCTCAGCAGTTATGCTAACGAACATGATGCCCATAAGACATAAGCTTTAGTTGTTGTTTTCTTTAGCATTATACTTACTTCATCGAGTAGTTTCTCTACATCATCAGCCCATGTTTCTTTAGCATTATACTTACTTCATCAAGTAGTTTCTCTGCATCATCAGCCCATGTTTCTTTAGCATTATACTTACTTCATCAAGTAGTTTCTCTGCATCATCAGCCCATGTTTCTTTAGCATTATACTTACTTCATCAAGTAGTTTCTCTGCATCATCAGCCCATGTTTCTTTAGCATTATACTTACTTCATCAAGTAGTTTCTCTGCATCATCAGCCCATGTTTCTTTAGCATTATACTTACTTCATCAAGTAGTTTCTCTGCATCATCAGCCCATGTTTCTTTAGCATTATACTTACTTCATCAAGTAGTTTCTCTGCATCATCAGCCCATGTTTCTTTAGCATTATACTTACTTCATCAAGTAGTTTCTCTGCATCATCAGCCCATGTTTCGAAGGCCTTGTACCCCAGCTGGAAGTCGGCCCTGACGTCACACGACAGCCGCGGCTTCTTAGAGCCGCTGTGAGAGTCGTCGCGAGCAGCCGCCGAGCCCGCCGGTACGGGCGCAGCCGGTGCGGCCCCGCTGGCTGACGTGTCCATACCGTCCGTCGGAGCCGGGCTCGGCGAGCACACGTCCAGGTCGATGTCGAACCCGAGGTCTTTTATCTGCGAGGATCATCATACTTATGTAGGGTTTATATTTTTCTGTTTATTGTACTACAAATAAATACACAAAGACATTAAAGTTTAGGTTTAAACCGGTACTTAGATCTGAAAGAGGGGTGCCCGTTGTTTGGCCGAAGTATTTCATATCGAAAAATAAATATCGAATTTCTACACGCCGACAACGATTTGCTGATGTAAGGTTTGCCATCAAGACGATGATCAGCTAAAATGATGGGATGGCCAAAAAATCATTCACATTTTTTGTTTTACTCGAACACTTATAAGGTAATTGTTTTATTAACCCGTCAAGTGTCGGGCGCCCATACGGGTGTGCGTAAGAAATTCGGGCGCGAAGTGTCGGAGGCACACACGGGTGTGCGTAAGGAACGCGCTCCTATAAATTCGGTTCGTGGAAACAGTAAAATAAAACGTACAAAATACGCTACCATAGGAACGCGTTCCTTACGCACACCCGTGTGTGCGCCCGACACTTGACGAGTTAAGGGCCAATTTTTCAATCGTCAGATTACTTTTATCTGAGGAATAAATATGGAGGTTTGACATATTCTCTATACAATAGCTGTCAAAAGTCAAATATATTCCCCAGGTGAAAGTTATCTGACGATTGAAAAATCGGCCCTTAGTCACAACGATCACGACATCAACTAATATAGGTCGAATTTACTGTTAATCTGACCATGTACCACAACCTCACTTGGTTAGACTCTGTCCTACCCCTAGTGTTATTTTAAAGCGAAAAAGCGACAAAACGAGTCTTCTTGCGGAGCACACTTGAGCACTCCGACATTGATTCAGTAGTGAAGGGACGTTAAAGTATGTTCCGGCAAATGAGCCATCTAACAAGTTTAAAGTGGCCATTAATGGAGTTGACTAATGAAACAGTGGCCAGCGGACTAGTCAGCGTAACAAAAAATTACAAAATAAAATTACACCCGGCTTTGACCTAGTCACAAAGGAAGTCTTACTGCAACTACTAAAAAAAGTCATTGTGTTCCTAACAACACTTTTTAACGGGGTCCTAAGAGTGCAGTACTATCCACAGGAATGGAAGATTTCACAAATACTTATGGTGCATAAACCAGGCAAACCACCAAATGAGGTGACATCCTACAGGCCTATTAGCTTACTACCAGTACTGTCGAAAATCTTTGAAAAACTCCTGTTCCGCAGAATACAACCAATCCTTAAAACCATACCTTGTCAACAATTTGGATTCAGACCTGAGCACTCCACCGTAGAACAGGTTCATAGGGTGTGCGACAGGATCAGGAAATCACTGGAGGAAAGA
This sequence comes from Amphipyra berbera, assembly GCA_910594945.2. Taxonomy (NCBI): domain Eukaryota; kingdom Metazoa; phylum Arthropoda; class Insecta; order Lepidoptera; family Noctuidae; genus Amphipyra; species Amphipyra berbera. The sequence continues at coordinate 139,892 of OU343142.1, read as the reverse complement.
GAGTTCTGCTGCTCAGCCTTCCTTGATATTCAACAGGCTTTTGACCGCGTTTGGCACAGGGGTCTACTTTATAAGATAAAGGCTTGTCTTCCTCACAACTACTTTGAGCTAATGAAAAGTTACCTATCAGATCGCTACTAGAAATAAAGGCTGGCGTCCCTCAAGGATCGGTGTTGGGGCCAATCCTGTACACATTGTATACAGCAGACTTGCCCGCAGAAGACACTGTGACTACAGCTACATTTGCTGATGATACTGCAATCCTGGCCAGCAGCCATGATCCCAAAATAGCTTCACGAATGCTCCAAAAAGGTCTTGACAAGATATCAGACTGGCTCCAGAAGTGGCGGATAACGGTCAGCCCCTCTAAGTCAGTTCAGGTCACTTTCACCCTACGCAGAGACAACTGTCCTCCAGTAAAGCTTCACAACAATGTTCTACCGCACAAAGAATGTGTGAGATACTTAGGCTTACACCTCGACCGCAGACTAACGTGGAGGCAGCACATAAAAACTAAGAGATGAGCTCAACTTGCGCTACAAAAACTTACACTGGCTATTGGGGCGGAACAGTAAATTATCAACTGACAACAAACTCCTCATATATAAAACCATTTTAAAGCCTGTCTGGATGTACTGCATTCAGCTATGGGGAGCTCTAGTAACTCTAATATTTCTATCATACAGCAAATGCAAAATGTTATCCTGAGAACCATATATAATGGACCCTGGTTCATTACAAATGCTGAAATACACAACCAACTTCAAATGAACTCAGTGAAAGAGGAAATCTTGACCTCTACCGAAACATACATGGAGAGGCTGGAGAGGCATCGGAATAAACTGGCTGCTGGTCTAACAACGCGCACCTACCAAAAACGTCTCAAAAGAAACGACATTTTGTTTGTACACTCTCTTGAGTAGTATAAATACATGCTACACCTATGAGTAGTTGCTCTCACTGGAGAGCACACTCTAACTATCAAATGTCTCTCATCACATCTGCTTATAGTATTGAAGACTGATTGCAGATGAAAAAGGATATAAACAAAAAAAATAATTAAGGAACATAATTATTCGGCGACATGCAAAATGACGAACGCTTTTCTGCCAGACAAGAATCGGCTAAACATATTTCGGTCGTCCGACAGAAAACAAAAAAAAATGCCAATTTCCAAGCTTGAGGAGCACTGACCCGCTGCGCCTGCACGTCCAGTATGAGCAGCAGCGCGTCCAGCCGGTCCTGCAGCGCCTCGGCGCGGTCCAGCAGCGCGCGCTCGGGCGCCCCGCACAGCTGCGCCAGCTCGCCCGTGGCGTCCAGCTGCGCCGCGGCCGAGCGCTGCCGCGACAGCAGCGCCCGCTTCAGGCGCTGCAGGTCCGCCACGCGCTGCAGGACCGCGCCCACCTCGCTCGCGGGGTTCGCCTCCATCTGCTTCAGCTCGGTCTCGTATGTGTCGGCCGCTTGCAGTGACTCCGCGTGTTGCGCGTCTAACGCCGTCCAGCGCGCCTGCAGGTCGCGTAAGCGCTGTAGCTGCTGCATCGTCCATTGGCACGTGTGAGACCAACGCTCGCTCAGCGCTGTCAGCTCGTCCTCGATTTCTGTCACACCTGCGAAGTGCGAAGTATAGAATAGGTTACATTGTAACGAACGAAAGTTACGCAAACGTTAGCACTAGGTATACGTACTGTTATCCTGCGCGTCATCGTCCACCACGATGACGCAGTCGGCCAGCGCGTCCACGAGCGGCTGCTGTCTGCGCAGGTCGTCGTGCAGCGCGCTGACGGCCATCAGCTGTCCGTCCACAGCGCTGGAGCCGCCGCGCAATGCGCCCATATGTGAGATACGGTCCTCTGTCTTTGTCAACCATTGTCTGTAAATATTAATTATACGTATATTATCTCCGGTTGTTCTCGTCCTTCGATTGGTGGTGATGAGTCGTACAAACACTACCGGTGACCAGATTATTGACCAAACTGCTCTGAAATACCTATAACTCTGTTGAATCGGAAGTACCGTACAGAAGTGCGAGCCCCGCGCATCTGGTACTCCGGCAACTCCAGCACGGGCCCACGCAGCTAACGTTACCTGAACCGGTGCAGATGCTGGTGCTGCGCCTGCATGAGCGCGTGGTGCACGGCGGCCTGCGTCCCCATGGCGGTGCGGCGCAGCTGCTCCCAGCGCTGGTTGAGCAGGCGCAGCTGCAGGCGCACCTCGGCCGCCTCGTCGCGCGACAGTCCCGCCTCCAGCACGAGCCGCGCGCCCTCCTCCAGCACGGGCCCACGCAGCTAACGTGACCTGAACCGGTGCAGATGCTGGTGCTGCGCCTGCATGAGCGCGTGGTGCACGGCGGCCTGCGTCCCCATGGCGGTGCGGCGCAGCTGCTCCCAGCGCTGGTTGAGCAGGCGCAGCTGCAGGCGCACCTCGGCCGCCTCGTCGCGCGACAGTCCCGCCTCCAGCACGAGCCGCGCGCCCTCCTCCAGCACGGGCCCACGCAGCTAACGTTACCTGAACCGGTGCAGATGCTGGTGCTGCGCCTGCATGAGCGCGTGGTGCACGGCGGCCTGCGTCCCCATGGCGGTGCGGCGCAGCTGCTCCCAGCGCTGGTTGAGCAGGCGCAGCTGCAGGCGCACCTCGGCCGCCTCGTCGCGCGACAGTCCCGCCTCCAGCACGAGCCGCGCGCCCTCCTCCAGCACGGGCCCACGCAGCTAACGTTACCTGAACCGGTGCAGATGCTGGTGCTGCGCCTGCATGAGCGCGTGGTGCACGGCGGCCTGCGTCCCCATGGCGGTGCGGCGCAGCTGCTCCCAGCGCTGGTTGAGCAGGCGCAGCTGCAGGCGCACCTCGGCCGCCTCGTCGCGCGACAGTCCCGCCTCCAGCACGAGCCGCGCGCCCTCCTCCAGCACGGGCCCACGCAGCTAACGTTACCTGAACCGGTGCAGATGCTGGTGCTGCGCCTGCATGAGCGCGTGGTGCACGGCGGCCTGCGTCCCCATGGCGGTGCGGCGCAGCTGCTCCCAGCGCTGGTTGAGCAGGCGCAGCTGCAGGCGCACCTCGGCCGCCTCGTCGCGCGACAGTCCCGCCTCCAGCACGAGCCGCGCGCCCTCCTCCAGCACGGGCCCACGCAGCTAACGTTACCTGAACCGGTGCAGATGCTGGTGCTGCGCCTGCATGAGCGCGTGGTGCACGGCGGCCTGCGTCCCCATGGCGGTGCGGCGCAGCTGCTCCCAGCGCTGGTTGAGCAGGCGCAGCTGCAGGCGCACCTCGGCCGCCTCGTCGCGCGACAGTCCCGCCTCCAGCACGAGCCGCGCGCCCTCCTCCAGCACGGGCCCACGCAGCTAACGTTACCTGAACCGGTGCAGATGCTGGTGCTGCGCCTGCATGAGCGCGTGGTGCACGGCGGCCTGCGTCCCCATGGCGGTGCGGCGCAGCTGCTCCCAGCGCTGGTTGAGCAGGCGCAGCTGCAGGCGCACCTCGGCCGCCTCGTCGCGCGACAGTCCCGCCTCCAGCACGAGCCGCGCGCCCTCCTCCAGCACGGGCCCACGCAGCTAACGTTACCTGAACCGGTGCAGATGCTGGTGCTGCGCCTGCATGAGCGCGTGGTGCACGGCGGCCTGCGTCCCCATGGCGGTGCGGCGCAGCTGCTCCCAGCGCTGGTTGAGCAGGCGCAGCTGCAGGCGCACCTCGGCCGCCTCGTCGCGCGACAGTCCCGCCTCCAGCACGAGCCGCGCGCCCTCCTCCAGCACGGGCCCACGCAGCTAACGTTACCTGAACCGGTGCAGATGCTGGTGCTGCGCCTGCATGAGCGCGTGGTGCACGGCGGCCTGCGTCCCCATGGCGGTGCGGCGCAGCTGCTCCCAGCGCTGGTTGAGCAGGCGCAGCTGCAGGCGCACCTCGGCCGCCTCGTCGCGCGACAGTCCCGCCTCCAGCACGAGCCGCGCGCCCTCCTCCAGCACGGGCCCACGCAGCTAACGTTACCTGAACCGGTGCAGATGCTGGTGCTGCGCCTGCATGAGCGCGTGGTGCACGGCGGCCTGCGTCCCCATGGCGGTGCGGCGCAGCTGCTCCCAGCGCTGGTTGAGCAGGCGCAGCTGCAGGCGCACCTCGGCCGCCTCGTCGCGCGACAGTCCCGCCTCCAGCACGAGCCGCGCGCCCTCCTCCAGCACGGGCCCACGCAGCTAACGTTACCTGAACCGGTGCAGATGCTGGTGCTGCGCCTGCATGAGCGCGTGGTGCACGGCGGCCTGCGTCCCCATGGCGGTGCGGCGCAGCTGCTCCCAGCGCTGGTTGAGCAGGCGCAGCTGCAGGCGCACCTCGGCCGCCTCGTCGCGCGACAGTCCCGCCTCCAGCACGAGCCGCGCGCCCTCCTCCAGCACGGGCCCACGCAGCTAACGTTACCTGAACCGGTGCAGATGCTGGTGCTGCGCCTGCATGAGCGCGTGGTGCACGGCGGCCTGCGTCCCCATGGCGGTGCGGCGCAGCTGCTCCCAGCGCTGGTTGAGCAGGCGCAGCTGCAGGCGCACCTCGGCCGCCTCGTCGCGCGACAGTCCCGCCTCCAGCACGAGCCGCGCGCCCTCCTCCAGCACGGGCCCACGCAGCTAACGTTACCTGAACCGGTGCAGATGCTGGTGCTGCGCCTGCATGAGCGCGTGGTGCACGGCGGCCTGCGTCCCCATGGCGGTGCGGCGCAGCTGCTCCCAGCGCTGGTTGAGCAGGCGCAGCTGCAGGCGCACCTCGGCCGCCTCGTCGCGCGACAGTCCCGCCTCCAGCACGAGCCGCGCGCCCTCCTCCAGCACGGGCCCACGCAGCTAACGTTACCTGAACCGGTGCAGATGCTGGTGCTGCGCCTGCATGAGCGCGTGGTGCACGGCGGCCTGCGTCCCCATGGCGGTGCGGCGCAGCTGCTCCCAGCGCTGGTTGAGCAGGCGCAGCTGCAGGCGCACCTCGGCCGCCTCGTCGCGCGACAGTCCCGCCTCCAGCACGAGCCGCGCGCCCTCCTCCAGCACGGCGCCCACGCGCATCTGGTGCTCCGACAGCTCCAGCAGAAATTTCTGCGAACACAACATTCGGATTCAACTATCACGAAGGTGCGCAACGTCGACGTTAAACACGGGTCATGTCTAGCCGAGATAATACCACAGTACGAATACCTACCACAACAATAACACTTATCACAGGGTGACACAATACAACTAAAAACAATGAACGTGCACCATACACCAGCACGTCCCTACACGGGAATAAATAAAAGGCACGCAGGCAGCCGTCTTCGAGTGTGAGTGTGTAGTGCCTGTCGTTCCACACTGTCCCGTGGCAGGAAGTGTAATTTAAATGCTGCGTTCCACAGCGCGAGTGTACTTGCTCGCTCGGCACTCACCTCGTGCGCGTGGAAGTGTTCCTTGAGCAGCGCGAGGTCTATGGTGTCAGGCGCGCGTGTCTCGGCGAGGCGCTCCTCGGCCTCCAGCAGCCACGCCAGCACCTCCTCGAAGGCGGCGTAGTACCCGCCCAGCTCCACCGAGCCCGTCGTCGCCGTCGATAGCGGACGACTGGCTGATACCTGCTGTAACACAGATATACACGAGTGACGTTACAAGAGTGCGGGCCAGTGCTCGCTATTGTATCATTTAGTATACAGTAGACTATCAAAGGGCTCTTCCGTAAATCTGTAATACTACAACCCCATGTGCATGGCTCGGCCTCAACCAATGCTCGAAGAAAGAACTCTGCAGGGTACGTGTCTTTTGGTGCTGCATTTTATTGCTCGACAACGTACAAGTAGATTTTGGTTTTAATTTACTTTGAATAAGGAGTAATTTTTTGCCCTAAACAGTGTAGACTCGGCTGACATGTTCTTACCTCAGGCGGATGTGCTGCCACAGGCGTGCTCGGTTCAGAGTGTATGCTCTCCATATCGGCGACGTCTTCGCTAGAGTGCGGCAGAGATTGGAACAGGCACATCACGTACATCATTATCGACTTCTTGTCAGGATTCGGCGTATTCACATCTGAAGACAGCAACAGAAGTCGTTAAAGGTTGGTTAACTCATAAACCGCCGCATACATATAGTGCAGTCTACTCACCCTCGGGGTCCAGCAGCCGGTCGATGCCGAGCTGCGCGTGCGCGAGGCTGAAGGCGTGCTCCAGCCGCGCGGCGGGCGAGCGCGCCACCACGGCGGCGTAGTCGAACAGCTGCGGCCGCCAGCGGTGCAGCAGCGCGTTGAACGCGAGCCCGTCCGACCACGACGTTGAGAAGTTCTTCACGTTCACGCCCGCGTAGTTCTAAACGTAAAACATATTATCATTAAATTGACTACGTAACAGCTCGACTCGCAAGTGGGCCGGCTGGACCAGGGATGTGCCACGCTCTCATATGCCAGAATAAAGTAGTGACATTGCGCTGCTGCGTCTCACGCGGTGATTACGAGTAGCTCTCCCCAGATACAATACGTCGTGAGATACGGACCTGCGTGTGAGTGCGGCACCAGGCTAGCAGCGTCTTCTCCAGGTTGGTCTGCTGCAGCTCCGACATCAGCTCCTTGAGGTGGTAGTGCACCTGCCAGTGCAGAATTATACTCCATACCAGACCTGAAAATAAAGAAACATTTCAATAACCAGAAACACCCGTAACAAAGACGACTTGATAAAATTCCAAAATGAAATTAAAACCAACTCTGCGTATCACACTAAGCCAAGCAGAAAACTGCGCACTGAGGAAGCGCATCAACTAATACCGGTCACCTGTCTAGAATATCTAGGTAGGTTGGCTACCAAGCGGTCACGATCACTCGTTAGTCACAGCCCCGATAGACGGTTAGCAGGGGATGCATAGCCTGCAGGATTTTTTGAGATTAGATAATTTAATCGGTTTGATTACCTAGCGTGAGCTTGGGGTTGGCGTCGACGATGTCGTTACTGCTGATGTTGACGAGCTTGACTCCGTTGCTGTCCAGCACCTGCAGCGCCGTGTTCACGTTGTTAATGTGGTGCACGCGCATGCGCCCACGCTCGCGTTTCTGCAGCACACACAAACGCAAAATTGCGGTCACAGTTACGCAGTACCTAATAAGTAAGCACACAAATCTACAGAATGAGATGTTGAGACAGGACTAACGGACCAAATAATAAATTATTAGGAATTGAGAAAAGTTGTGAAAAGAGTAGCTAATTCAATTTTGGAGAAAAAAAAAACTGCATTTTTAGGTTTTTGAAAAGTACGGTAAACCGGGGTTGTTTTGAAAAGTTGTGAAAAGAGTAGCTAATTCAATTTTGGAGAAAAAAAAACTGCATTTTTAGGTTTTTGAAAAGTACGGTAAACCGGGGTTGTTTTGTTGGTTTGATTCCTGGAGTTACTTTGATAAAAAGTATAAAACCTTCGTTTCGTAATAAAACTCAAATTTAACGAATTGTGAACGCACTCTTCCGATTACGTTTTTTTTACATTTGACAGCATTAAAAGTCATAGTCAGCATGTGATTTGTCGTAGAGTGCGCGCAAGATAAGTCTGCGCGCGATGGAGGGCGTGCTAAATGTTGCGATGGTCGCAAAAATACATAGTACAACTTTTTAAGGAAAAGTAATATATTCGTGAGCATTAAAATTGGGTGGTTTAGTGGTTATTATATTTGCTGTTTATTATATTTTAATTGAGCTAAGTTATGTACGTTATTTACTACCTACCAATTAAGCTAATTAGTATTTTTAAGTAATTTGCAAAGGAAAAGATCTTAGCTTACAATAGTGCTGTGAATGAATAAGAATGCATTATGATTATTATCGTTTGATGAGGTTTACTTTATTCTTTATTTATTGTTATATTTTCTTTTATTCCTAAAATCAGGTAGATCTAGTGACAAAGTTAATAAAACGGCAACATTGTGGTGGACCACGATTAGTTCCGATTTTGACCGCGCGCAGAGTTATCTTGCGCGCACTCTAGTGTGTGTATCCTTGCCAATTGAAGAAAAAATATTTAAAAAAGTTCAGTAATAGGTTTGTGTAATTATTTATTCCATAATGGGGTTACTTTCAAATTCCTTATAAAAAAAGGGAGTATCATTATTATTATTTATTTATTTATTTGCTCTCATGCACATCACACATTTTACAATATTACTGTCGGTTTTTGTACATGAACCCTGTCAGGGCACTGCAAAGCACAATGCTGATTTGCTGTTGGGTTTTTGAACATTAAATTAATATAATAAATAAATTGAGTCAAACTTATCAATAACACAATAGAATGCATTTCATTAAAAAAAATGTCAAAAGTCGTAATGTCCAGTTAACAGTAATAATCACTATACAATACTACACATAAGGTCATATATAAGTTAGATTGAATAGAATGGAATAATAACAATAATAATAAGGAATAGGTAATAATTACAATCATATCATGTCAATATCTTAATATCTTAAGTGATTAAATTGAATTATGGTGTGTCATTTTACAATACAGAATAAAGATTAGTATTGAATGTCTTTGATAAAGATAAACAACAAAGATGTCACTAAAATAAACAATATTTATGTCTTGATCAGACCGGATCTTACAGAAAAAGAAAAAGTTATATTCGTAAATTATGTAGGTACACCTATAAAGTTTTATCCGTCAAGAATTGGCCTACCGTGTAGTAACATTTCTCCATTAAAAGTAATCTTAGTTTACTATAGAATAAATTTGTATTCTCCTCATCTCTTATGTATTTTGGTAAATTATTATAAGTTGTTGCAATTCGATAGTTGGGGCTATTTTTCATTATTCTTAATTTCGGTGTCGGTGTAATCAACTTGTTTTTATTTCTTTGGTTATAATTTTGGTTTACTTCTATGTTTGATCGAAAATAATTCCTATGTTTTCGTACGAACGTGGTTATTTGTAATATGTAAAGGGAGGGTAACGTTATTATTTAATTTTTTATGAAATGTGGTTTACAACTTTCCCATGGCTTAATGTTCATAAGGATGCGTATACACTTCTTTTGCATGATGAAAATGTCATTAAAGTTTGTACTTTCGCCCCACAATATTATGCCATAATTAAACCATGAATAAGCATAAGCATAGTATGCTGAGAGCGCGGTCTCATAGTTTGTGTTGCTTTTTAATTTGCTTAATGCGTATATGAATTTCGATAATTTAGTCTTTAGGTTTTCGATATGTTTTTTCCATGTTAGATTATTGTCTAATGTTAAGCCAAGAAGCGTTAGATCGTCCCTTTCTGGGATATTTAATTTATTACTAAGGTTACTTAAGTTTAGCGGCGTTCGTTGGTATGTTCTAAATTGCAGTAGGTTACTTTTTTTAGTATTAATTTGTAGATTGTGCTTCTCTAGCCACGATTTAATTATTTTATATGTATTTTCAATGTTGGTTAAAGTTTCGGTGTTCTCAGTGCTTCTGAACACTAGCGATACGTCGTCCGCAAATAGAACGCACTTCGAATCAATGGTTTTAGGTAGGTCGTTTATGTAACCTAACCTAACCCAACACACTGCCTTGTGGAATGGAGTGGTTAATAGTCTTCGTCCGTGATTTTATGATTTGTATTTCGTTTGCTTCTTTGTTGTAGTATTCTATTTCAACATATTGTTTTCTATCCTTTAGGTAAGATTTTAGCCATTTATAGGCCGTACCCATAATTCCTATGCCATATAATTTTTGTAATAAAATGTCATGGGAAACCTTATCATATGCTTTAGTCATGTCTAGGAACAAACCTATGGCATATTGTTTGTCATTAATGTAGTTATATATTTCTTGTACGTAGTTATATACCGCGAGTGTGGTCGATCTTTCTTGCCTAAAGCCAAACTGATTTATGTCTACGAAATTGAATTTTTCTAAAAAGTTGTTCATTCTAGTGGACATTGTTTTTTCGAATATTTTTGATATAACTTGTAGAAGGGCTATTGGTCGGTAGGAACAAGGATCTTCAGGCTTTCCGCCTTTTTTAAATATTGGTCGTAGTTTAGCTTCTTTTAATTTATCCGGAAAGATACCTTCGTCAAGGGATTTATTTATTAGTTTGGTTATAGGTGGTGTCAATTCATTAATACATTCTTTAATTAGGAAAGATGGTATTTCATCAACTCCGGCACTGCGCTTGTTCTTCATTTTGCGTATTATATTATAGATTTCACGCTCCGTGGCGGGTTGGACAAATAGAGAATTTATTGATGGGGTAAGAACTGGGCAGGATGTATTCGTCGTGATGTTGGGTAGCGGTTCGCCAACCGAAGCAAAGAAGTCGTTAAAGATGTTAGCAACCGTTGTTGGTGTACTTGTTGTTTTATTGTCATTATAACGCAGGGTAATATTTTTAGTATGGCACTTGGAATATGGTTTATGGTAATTTTCAATAATGTTCCACATGGTCTTAGATTTATTTTGTGACCGCTTCATTTCCCTAATATGATTACATTTTTTTGACAGTTTTACACACTTCTTCAAGATTTTTTCATACGTTTTATAATGTGTTTTTAAAAGTCCATTATTGGTCTTTTCTACAAAAATTTTTAGTAATCTTTTGTGCTCACATGTTTTTTTTAAACCTACAGTTAAGTACGGTTTCCTTTTAATATTTTTTATTTTTACGCGTTTTTTAGGTATAGTTTTATTTAGTAACTCATGCATCTTATTATGAAATTCTGTGTAGATTTCGTTAACGTTTTTATTTTTGCATGGTGTTTCATTCCAATCCGTTTGGCTAAGGTTAAGTTTAAACTGTGATAATGATTTTTCATTTAATAGTCTTTTCATCACGAAGTATGTAGGAATATGTTGTTGTAGTCCCGGTGTTTGTTGCGAATAGTTAAGGCTTTTGTGGTCAGAAATACCAGTATTGTCAATAGTTAATTCATATTGTCTTTGATTGGTAAATATTAAGTCTATGCATGATGACGTAGTCAGTGTCTGTCTGGTTGGTTCGTTGACGATTTGGTGCAAGTTGTATTCTAACATTATGTTTTGTAGCCGTTGGTAATCTTTGTTTTTGGATGATTTGTCAATATTAATGTCGCCAGTAAAAATTATATGGTTTTTATGAATTTTGGGTTGTACTTTATTTAATATTTCTATAATAACAGCAAAAAAATTTTCAATGTCGTAATCCGGTCTATAAATATTAATAATAATTGTGTTTTGTGATATGATTTCTACAGCGCAACACTCAATTACACATTCAATTGATAAGTTAGTATGGTCTTCTAGGTGCACGTATTCCATCCCGTTACTTAAGAGGATTGCTACTCCTCCTCCTCGATGGTCACGTCGGTGGTAGGCAGAAGCAAATGTGTACCCGTTTATTTGGATGCTATCCTTTTGGTTTTCACGTATCCATTTCTCTGTCAGACATATTGATTGGTAGTTCTTGTCTTCGGTAAAATCCTGGAGTATGTGTGTTTTATTATTTATACTTTGTATATTTTGGATCAGTATTTTAAAGACGAAAGGGTGTGACCTGAGGGTCTGGTTTGGTTAGTAGTGGGTGTGGGTGATACTATGGTGTGTCTCGTTATGTTTGAATTATCGTAATTCTGTGGTGAAGTTATTTTTGCGTTATAGTCATAAGTAGTATTAGTGTTACCGTTTTGTTGTATTATAGACGTCTTTCTCTTTGTTGTCTTCTTCTCTGTAATGATTGTTTATCAAGAAATCCAGAAACACATAAGCCTAAACTTTTTAAGTATCCCGCATTTTCTAGGATATATTTAGTCATCCTTTTACTAATTAGTTCCACCCGTAATGGTCGTCTTTGTCCATTTCGTCCTATCCGATTAAGATCTTCGATATAGCCAGTGAGGTCGACATTCAATGTATCTTGAAACGCAAATATTACCCTATCTCCGAGTTCTTTTTCCGATTCTTTATAATACTCGTTCAGGCCGTGAATAACAATTATTTTTGAGGTATCGTTTGTGGAAGTGTCGCTCATGTTCAGATCCTTGTTTTTGGTCTTCAGCTCGACTATTTCTCTTTTAAGTTTTGCGTTTTCGATCTCAAGTTTCTCTATTGTTTCGTTTATGTGAATAATATTGGTATTTATTTTTGCTTGTTCAAGAGAAAGTTGTTCGGTTTTCTGACTTATTTCTTGTTGCAGTTTTAGTACAGCTATATTGATTTCGGATTGAATGGTACTTTTGATTTTTGATAAGATAGATTGTTGTTGTACTTCCAACTTTCTATCTAACAGTTGACTAATGTTTTCTAGCGTAATTGGCTCTGTCTGTAATATGATGGGTGATATTATTGTAGCTGTGTCTATATTTGTCGGTGGTGTGTCATATTTGCCTGTATCTCCCAGTATACTTTGGTCATCTTGAATCTGGTCGTCAATGGACATTGTTGTGTCATCAAGTTTCGGTGGGGATTGTCTCCTAACAGGTGTGTCGTCATTTCTAATCTGCTTTTTAGTAGTTTTACACGATGGGCAGCACCATGAGTTAATTAGTTTATGTTTATTTTCTACATAGTACGATGACGTCATGTTGATGCATCGGTAGTGGTGAAGTTTTTGGCAAGTACTGCATCTTAGCAACTCTCCGCGAGCTATCGGGTGTTTACATCCAGCACAATTCATTTTTGAGGGTATATGGTCAAAACGTTCCGTGCAATAGTTGTGTTCGTCGCTAATTATATTCGTTTCGTGGTGACTCACCTCAGCGGGCTTCGTGCGAGTTGTCGTAGGTCGGGGACACAGTTCGTTAGGTTGATTGTTTTAAAATGTTTTCACTTATAACTTTTTGTTGGCTCGGTGTATCACTTTGCACTTTTGACCACTCGTTAGGTTATTCAAATCTCTGCACTTTGATATAAAGAACTATAACAAACAGTAACTTTGGACCTTGTTTTCAATTAAAAATCGAAGAGCAATTCGTAACACGTCTTTGTAACTCAACAGCCAACCAATCCTTTTTCTTAGTTTTTCTTTTTCATAGTAACCCCAATCATAGTTTAACATTTATCATCATTTTTTTTCTCTTAAAGTAATCAGAAAAAATATAATTTTATTCAAGAAATAGACAAAATAAACAAAATCGATATTTGCATTTTTTTGTTCTCGTCTTTCAAGAGCGTAATACATTTAAATTTTTGAAATTGATTAAAGTCACGCCATCCTACCAGGAGCTGGTTTAGCTGGGAATAGAACCCAATGTGTTTTCACAACAATACATTCTGAATTATCACACTAATGTTGTGTTAATAAAAATCATATTCTGCAAATGAAAGGATGAAAAGTAAGGTTATTTCTTTTTTGTTTCTGGTTTGGCCCTGCATTCCTTTATAAAACGCACCCTGTATAATAATAATGCAGTTAAAGCATGTCTGGAATGTCTAACTAAAAGCCTTATTGACGTCAGTGTCCATAACTCAACACTAACGGGCAGCCACTCGCTGCCTACCAACACTGTAGTAAAGGCGGTTCCAACACTCGGCGAAGTTCGCCAAATGGTTTAGTTAGATGGAACTTTAAGGTTCTTATGCAAAGTTGTACCCACACAGTTGGATTGTCCTAGATTACGATACTTGACATTATCAGCTATGTTAAAATAAATAAATGATAACATCGGTATTTCATTCAAACGTAACGATAACATGAGTAAAGAGTATTCCCCACGCATGACGTGCATTACCTTAAATGATGTGTAAACACTTCATTAAAGAAATCGGTCCTGCAGTCACTATGAGAGCTACGCATACACTTACATTTGCACACAAAGGGCTGACGAGGCCGAGACAAAGCTAATTTGCACAAATCAAAGAGAAAGTGAAAGGCGTCACATAAAAGGAACTGCAGGAACTAGCAGCTCATGTACACGCCAAGAGCCTTCGCTGACAACAGCATATGTCTGTCAGAATAAATAAGTAAACAACGTGAACGAGACCTCCTGGACAACGTTTATTTCATCTTTGCTACTTCTCAAGTATGTTGTGGTCGACTTGCAGACTGACTGTCTGTCGTTTTACCTCCGCCACCAGGTAAGCGGCGGAGGGTATACTCAGGTGTTTTGAGCTTCCAAAATCCCGTAACGCATTCGCGTCACAGTGCTTTCTGAAGCACAGGCTGAAGAACGAAAACCCATTCAGGACTTCACCAAAAACTTGTGACCATAGATCGTAAACAAAGCTTAATCCATCTTACACCGTGTAACAGAAACTCGCAAGCAACGTTTCTACTCACATATTGCTGCGCGGTGAGAATCTCGAGCAGCGACAGTAGGATCTCTCCATCCCGCAGGTCCAGAAACAAGTCCTCCACCAGCGGCTTGTCGTTCTGCAACGTAACACAAGTACTTTGGTAAGCGTTCATTAACATTTAATATCATGTACAATGCAACTGTATGTTTGGAAGGTATTGTAAGTTTAACTATCGTCTATTTTCCCAGCAGTTTTTTTCATAGATAGGTTAGGTATTACAGTAGAAAAATATATTTATGGTTATTCTTACATAGTGGTATCAGTATGTCTCCCTTGAACGTCCTGCTGTCATGTCGCAGTATTTGTTCAATAGGCTTATTTTGGCTTTACTTCATCTTTGTCTTTTTGCAACGTTGACTTTATTTAAATGCGTGCATCACGATGCTGAACTATGCTATCAAACAATTACAACACAAGCAAATATTCCATGAGATCGCAATTTACTCTAACTTTTGCTCGTTAATTTTATTTGTTACCGATAAGCTTATTTTAACAGATTCGCACACATAAATATGTAGCACATTCGTCATTCGTCATTGGTTCATTCTTCTATTTCTTAATACACAACTAGACATATACACTCGAGAGCAATGAATCCGGGTTACCAACATAAAATTTAATATCTCTGAAAACATTGTGGAACATTGTTTTGTTTATGTTGGTGACCCAGATTCATTGCTCCCGAGTGTAACTACATATCGACGGTCCCTACGTATACTATCGAAACTACAAAACCTCAGTTTTTATTTTATCTGCTTAAAATGTGTGAAATTATGGTATCTTAAAGGTTATAAAATATTATTTTTTTTATGGCACCAAATGGCAACTATTCCACATCAAACTAAAGAAGAATCACGTAAATCGGATCATAAATCTCAGCGTAATCGGTGTACATACATAATAAAATAAAAACTGAGATTTTGTAGTTTCGATAGTAGGTATACGTAGGGACCGTCGATATAGGTATAACATGCGAGTATACCTGACACTGGAAACCACACACAAGAGCTTAGTTATTAATTTAGTACATTGTGTACAATAGGTAGCAGCCACAAGTGGGCGATGTATAGCGATGTCACAGCTTTTTTTTATTATTTTTACTAATTCTGGCTTTTTGTTTTACAAGGATTTAAGATTTGATCTCTCAGTTCAGATACACATGAAACTCTGCCATATTTATAAAGTCGGAGATGTAAACGCTATCGTGTGTAGCTTACTGTGTGTCGAGAATTGACCTTAATTACTTCATACACACCATTTGAAAGCACCACGCGGACTGGTGTGTGTGACAAACTTACAGTGACGTTATAGTCTAACACTGTTCAGTTCATCGCGCCTCCAGGCCGCAGACAAAAGGCCGTTCAGATATAATTGATTGTGACCAAAACTTGAAACTCTCTAAACTACCATTTGTGGAAGTTTGCGTTATTTATTAGTTGTTAAATTGAGGTTGCAGCGCAACGTAGGTACGGGCTCAGGCAAACACTGGATTTTTATCGATCGACCATTTTAAATATAGAAAAAAATGTAGTCTTTCAGACTATGCTGCACGACACATGATCACTGCCAATTTCTCCGCTAATAATAGATACACCATTAACAATTAATATGCTTAAGCAGTTAAGAAAACTGGTTTTCCAAGGGCTCAGTGAACTTTTAGCCACCAACATTTCTATTATTTAGTTTTAAAAAGTCTGGCTTCGACACTGATAAGTATTAATGTGTACGCTATGATACACATTCATACAAATACAGTGGGCGGCGCGCCGGCTATGGACAAACAAAACAATTTAGTCGATGAAGTATCTATTATCTGCCCAAGACCTACAGTTTAATTATAAGTATGATGCCTTTATGCAAACTTAGTTATTTAAATTCATAAAATTAAACCATTCAGTGGCAAGGTCCATGGTGTAGAGCACTTTACCTTCACTAGCTGCGAGTTTATCCATTTGGTAAACGTTTTCTTCTGGACATCTTCCCTTTCATCTGAAACAAACAAAAAATGTATTATTACTAAATCTCTACTATAAACGATAAGACGCAACACAATCTTCAATATATAGGTCTAGAGGAGCCTACAATACATTAATGATTTTTTCAGAGTTAGTGAAACCAAAATTTAGTATTCAAAACAATGAACACCGAATAGAAAACACCAATGCATGTTATGAACGCAGGGCGTGCGGGAGCGGGGTCAAAATTAAATTTATGTTTGATGACGTACGACTACTATCGTCAGTCCCGCGGCAAGGAGCTGGCTGCAGGAAGGCCTCCCAGGTCTTAAGCAGAGTGAGCATAGCACGACACACGGCGTGCAGTGCCCGTGTTATCACCAACACCAACGAGTCTAACACCGCGACCACTATTATATTCATAAATGTGACGCTCAACAAATGTAACTATGGAGTTATAGACAATGATAGGCAAGCTAGTTGTGTTCCCGAGTGCGGACTGGAAACTAATACATTATAGTATCGATGGACGGCGGTGGTCCCGTTATCCTCGCTCCAGCGAACTTTATTGTCGCTTTGTTTGTGGCGTCCGTTGCATAATGTGATGTATCACAGTGTCGCGCCGACCTTCGATGATTGGCACCGCAAACGACACGAATCAATTCCTTAAGATTCAGATGCATTCAAAACCTATCCATCGTTATAGTAGGATAGTCACAGACGCTGCAATGCAAGTCTGCATAGACTGCAGTCGTGTCCATCAAAGATCGCATGCAAAGAAGGTTAACAGTTTATGGTGATCTGTACAAGACCTCAATATGTAAATGAGCTCATAAAGGACATTCACACTTCATGTCAAGAGTCACAGAGAGGTCATGTTATGTGTTGTTATAAGAAAGTTTACTTTCAACACAACCCGACGAAATCAAAAGTGTAATTTGCGAGATTATTATGACATCATGCAGGTTTTACTCACTTCAAGTATTCATTTTTTACTTGCACACGTAACTGTTTTTTACCCGACTACGGCGAAGCAAAAAGGAGGCTTATGATTTTGACCGGTATATATACATATGTCTGTACTAGCTTTTGCCCGCAGCTTCGCTTGCGTGAAGTTTGAAATCCTCGTTAAGCCCGTTTTAAAGTGACATTTTAAAATCCAAAACGGCCGTCTTTTATCACTCCCAGCGGTTTAGGCTGTGCGTTGCTAGATTAGTCAGCCAGTCGGTCAGTTTCTCCCCATGCTTCTTACTTCAAAAGTACCAGATTTCTCATGCAAAATTTCAACACTTATTTCACCCCCTTAGAGGTTGAATCTCCAAAATCCCTCGAACACTTATACGTTTATTTCTTACCAAAAGCCTAAATATTTAATTCCATGTTTCTCACTTCAAAAATACCAGATTTCTCATACAAACTTTCAACACTTATTTCACCCCTTTAAGGGTTGAATTTCCAAAAATGCTCAAACAAGTGTACGTTTATTTCTAACCAAAAACCTTACTATTTAATTTCAAGCTTCTTACTTCAAAAATGACGGACTTACATACAAACTTAAAATCCCTTCTTAGTGGATGTTTACGTCACAAAATGAACCTACTGTCAAAATTTCAAGTTTCTAACCCCAGCCGTTTAGGCTATGCGTTGATAGATCAGTCAGTCAGTCAGTCAGCTTCTCCTTTTATATATATAGATAGATAGATAGATTTATGTACGTATGTGGGCATGTATATTCATTTGTTCCCTTATAACTTCTAAACTACTTATCATAATTTGACAAAAATGAGGTATCGTTGGAAACGTCTTGATCGTCTGCTGCTTATAGGCTATGTGACGTCACATTAAATGTAATATGGCGCCCTCTAGAGGACATAAAGTCTTGAACTAAAAAAATATATTTTAATAATGCCCTGTTGGGTATCAAATGATAGGGCTTAATTAGCACATTTTTAAAATATATAATTATATTGTTAAACTAAATCATAACCCCAAAATAGTTTAAATAAAATGTACATTCAAAAACCAAAACCCGACTACTGAAAAGTCGACACGCATAATCAGTGGGTTTGTTAGCAGCTGTTGCTTTCTTTGGAGGGGGTTGGTTGGGAGTGTCACTGATTCCCCTGTTGTGGGAATCCGTGCCGGTGAGACTGTGTAGCGGTCCCCTGATGTCGAATTTTTTAAATTCATATTTATGTATGTTTTTCTTTATATTAAATCTTATTCTTAAGTACCTAATAAAATAGGGCGTACATAATGAGACTCGCATAGTGGCGGTTAAGCGAACTAACAACATAAAAAAAAATTGAAAAACAAATAATACTGAGAAGTCACGCTTTATAGATGTTAGGTACTTATATGATTTTTATTTCTGTAAATAAATCTGTTACAGAGACATTTACAAGTCAATGTACTGAATGTTTTTTAAGACTAGATGGCGCCGGCATTTCCTATCTGACTAGCTCTGAGAAGAAAAGCCGAAACAAACTCAGAGATCAAGGTCTCTTTTAAAGTCCAGACATTGTGGTACCTATAAAAACTATGCGATGTAACAATGTAGGGCAACGTCTGGAATGGCCTTTTGAGGAAAGTGCCATAGCAGATTTGGGTTGACCTTTTTTTTATCGTGGGGAAATCCTCATGGACTATCCCCCGTCTGGGGAAGACGGGGGGGTGTGCCGGACTCTTACCGGCTAAAACCACCACGGTGTTCCATCTCACACTTGCGCCGGGCGTCGCGGGAATCTACTATACTTCCGCAACCCCCGACTAGTGCCGGCCCGCCTCTGCAGGCCTCCTCAAGGTAGCGGGGGGAGTGAGGTGTTTGACTCCCCCCGCGACGTCTAAGAGGGGCGCGCGTGGAACACCTCGCGCCGCCGCCTCGGGTCCTGATGTATGGGGGGCGACGGACTTCCCCAAGTCCGTCGCCCCTGGACCCATTTAGGGGAGCTGGAAAAGGGCGTTGTCCGCCCTCCGCCGACGCCCGGTGCGTCTGCTTCAGGCCGGGTGAGTGGAGGTGATCTCCCTCTCCCTTTCTGCAGCCTCCTTCTGCGACATGACACTGTCGCAAAAGGATACCACCGCGTCCCAGGACTCCCAGCTGTCGACCATCGACTCGACCACGGCCGGCAGCGACAGGTCACCGCCTACTCCTGAGATGAGGGCACGGCGCGGCTCCTCCCAAGCGGCACACTCTGCCAGCGTGTGCCGCGCCGTATCCTCCCGGCAGATTTGGGTTGACCTGTCCTAACTGACGGCACGCATGTATCAGTCATCGTATAACTCAAACTTTATTTTAGGGAGCTCAATAACTAGACTGCTGCACGACGCTACCAATCAGCCGGACTTTGCGTAGGTTACAAAAAAAATACTCAAAACCGCCAAACAGTTACAAAATTCGTGTATTTATAAAGCTAGCCTACATGGTATTCACATTCACAATTTGATAAAAAAAATAAGGAGATGACATAATAATAATAATTATTGGGGAAATAATAATAATAATCACTTCGGGGAAACCGAAGGTTTTGTCTGTGCAATTATGGACGAAGTTATGATGACGAACAACTACCGGAAATATATTGTGAAGGATGGCACGTTTGACATCTGTCGGGCATGTCACTGTCCCGGTGAATCTATTCGACATATTATTTCTGGTTGTTCTCGTCTTGCTAACAGCGAGTATTTGCACAGACACAACCTAGTGGACGCAGAAGTACCATACTACTACAAGTATGTGCCCGACCCAGTTCTCGAGAATGGTCATATCACATTGTACTGGGATCGATCTATCATCACCGACAGGACTATTGTTGCCAATAAGCCTGACATAGTGGTGATAGATCGATCAGAGCGACTCACAATGATTGTTGATATCACTGTCCCACATGACGAGAATCTTGTGAAAGCCGAGAAAGATAAAGAAATTAAATATCAAGACTTGGCACACGAGGTTGTCGACATGTGGGAGGTTGACTCAGCAGTCATTGTGCCGATAGTCGTGACGGCCAATGGCTTAATAGCCAAGAGCCTCGACCAACATCTGACGAGGCTCTCGTTGGGCAGCTGGGTCAAGGGCCTGGTACAGAAAGCGGCACTTCTGGACACGGCACGTATTGTCAGGAAGTTCCTCTCTCTGAGACCCTGACCACCGGTAGCTTGGTTCCCGATGCCGGTGGGCTACTATTTTTTATATTTTTAACTGTTTTTGTTATAATTTTTATAGAAATATTTAAAAATGTAATTAGTATGTAAGTTAACGAATAAAGGAAATAATAATTATTGAAAAAATAATTCAATAGTAAGATGTCAAAAGGATAAAAGAAAAAATATTTTTAATAATTACAATGATGTGTCTGTGATAACAGCGAGCGGCTCAATTGCAAACATTTTTATCGTCCATATAATCTTTAACTCTATAGAAACCCTTTTATGCATAGTTTCTGCCTTACATAGGACTTAAATTTATTAAGACTTAAGTCTTGAATATTGCTTGGAATGTTGTTGTAGAAGCGTATACTTTGGCACCTAAATAAGTTACAAATTTTTTGGAGCTTAGTCATTGGTAGGATAAGTTTATTTTTATTTCTAGTATTGACATTATGGATGTCGCTGTTCTTAGAGAACAAACTGATATTTTTCTTTATATAAATCAAGTTTTCATAAATGTATTAAGATGCGACCGTCATTATATTAATTTCTTTAAATTTATCCCTCAGTGAATGCCTAAAACTAAGGTTATAAATTGCTCGAATAGCTTTTTTCTGCAAAACAAAGATAGTTTGAATTTCTGCAGCATGTCCCCACAACAAAATGCCGTACGACATAAAACTATGGAAGTAACTAAAATATACCAATCTGGCTGTCTCTACATCAGTTAGCTGGCGTATCTTATAGACCGCGCAAGTTGCAGAACTGAGTCTTTTCGACAATTTATCTATACTGGCCTGCAAAAATAAGTATCACACTTTTAAAATTGCAATAACTTTTTAAGTACACAAGATATATTTTCGAAGCAAAAAGGACTCAAAAAAGAGTTTAACTTTGTTACTATAGTTTCAAAGAAAGCTGATAAAAATTGCTATAAAACGTTTTTTATTTTAAATCTCTAACTTCTATAGTTTAGAAAAAATTGAAATTTTAAAAGTGTGATACTTATTTTTGCAGGCCAGTGTATGTGTGGGCCCCACTTTCGAATCTAAAGTTATACCCAAGAACATAGTGGTATCCACAAGATCCAACTCTTCTCCATTTATATTACTACACTAGTTTTTATCTGCTTAACATTAGGTGTCAAAAATCTGATAAGTACATTTAGTCTTTTTCTCGCTTAAAACTTACCTAAAAGTAAGTTACCAACATTATACTAGTACACTACTTCAGAGAGAGCGTTATTTACATCGTCCATAACCGGCTGCTGTCGTTTAAGTTTAAATAACAGTGATGTATCATCTGCAAATAATACAATCTCCTGATTATCACGAATATTTTCTTATTTCATACTTATTAGAGCGTGATTTTTCGGGTTTTAAGTTTTGAACTTACTTTTTTACTTAAGTACTAGCTGCTGCCAGCGACGTCATCTGCGTGAAGGCTCTACAGCACCTAAAATACCTAAGATGCCAGTGTCGCTATAGCATTATAAGTAAACAACTTTTAAAATAGCATTAAAATATAAGTTTTTTTTGCAAGCGAAGCAAGTGTTATATGGGAATCCTGCTGAGTTCAGTCATAAGATGTGACTGAACGAAATAGAGAAAATAATGCAGGAATACATTCCAGGACACAAAAGAGTAAAAATACGTACAAAGGTATCATACCTTACAACACTTCCCTATAAACTACGTTGGTAGTTATGCTGCCAGGAGCCAAAATGTAAAGAGAGTCAGGACTGGTGACGCGGGAGCAAGCGACGTACAGTTGCCCGTGTGAGAAGCAACTCGTCCTGAGGTCGACACCCGCTGCCCTCAGTGTCTGCCCCTGCGACTTATTGATGGTCATCGCGAAACAAACACTCACGGGGAACTGTACGCACTTGAACTGGAACGGGAAGTTATGAGGTATGAGGGGAATGCGTGGTATAAATACTTCCTCGCCTACGCCACAACCCGTAAGAATTTCCGCCTCAATGGTATGTCTGTGGAGCGAGATGACTTTAAGGCGGGTCCCGTTACACAACTTCGGAGGAGATAGGTTCCGAAGAAGCATAATCGGGACACCGACCTTCAGCTTGATGGTATGCGCTCGAAGTCCACTTGCTGACAGGGTGTTCAGAAATTCCACGGGATAATGTGTGGCGTCATCTTGCTCGACAACAGTGTTTGTCGAGGTGTAGACTACTTCATTCCCCTCAATTTCCGAGAGAATGCATTCGTTAATTGCTGCAGCCTGATCATTTTTGGGCGTCAAAATGACCCGCTCACACACCCAAGAATTCTGCTGGTACGGTATACGACTGATGGCCCCGTACACACAGCGAATGAGTTTTTCTAAGCTGGATACCACTCTACCGAGAGACTCTGGAAGCACCCCCTGTCCACCTCTCTCTTCTGGTAGAGTGCCTTCGCCAAGACTAAGAAGGACATCGAAGAATTCTTGAGCACGTGCATTGCCGCCGAGCCGAGCTCTCATATTAATGGTCAAGCACAGCGTACGAACTCGTGACCACAACGAAAATCGTTTCAACGAAGCATTCACCTCGTCAGCCCTCGATCTCCGCGTCACCACGGGAAGCCTTTGCCGGAAATCGCCACTGAACAGAACTGTGACGTCACCCATTAAATGTTCGTTCCTGCGGATGTCCTGCAGGGTTCTGTCCACGGCCTCAACTGCCTTCCTATTGGCCATCGTACACTCATCCCATACGATCAGAGAGCAATCCTTGAGCACGTGTCCCTTATCGCTGTTACGTGACACACCACAAACAGGCGTTTCGGCGCTCTCTAAATCGATGGGAATTTTAAACATGGCATGTGCTGTCTTGCCACCCGGAAGCAGTGTGGCAGCTATTCCCATCTAGTTAGGAAAAAGGAAACATTTTTATATGGTGAAAAATTATTATGACTTTACACTATTTTAACATAAAATAAATGGCTGTGAGTGAGTAAAAATAAATCCAGCTAGTTTTACATCGCATTTAAGTTTATAATTAGGTATACGACATGAAAATATAATTATTAATTACCAAGCAATAATCACACAGATAAATACCGAACAAAAGTATTAACAGTCAATGTTTATTTAGAAAATGCACATTACCATCTATGAATTTTAAGAATAACTAACTACTAACCTCGCTAACATGATCAAATTTAAATTATTAATTTCCAAAAAGTGTTAACATGTAACTTGATTTGATTTTTATGAAATCTCATAGATGGCGCTGCTTCAAAATTGTCTTTATACTACTAACATTCATTAAACTATGTTTCTCTGCCCAAGTGACTTAAATGGCGTAGTTTTTATAGTGTAAAGTTAGATAATAGCATGGCTTACTCAAAAACAACATTTAAATATGCGTCGTTAGATTACACGCTGTCACAGAATGCGTAAGAAAAATAAAGATTCACAGCTCCTCCCCCGTAGGTGATAGCGTGATAATATGTAGCCTATATGTTGACCCGATCTCTTAGTAATATTCATGCAAAATTTGAAGTAAATCCATGCAGTACTTTTTGAGTTTAGCCCGGACATACATACAGGCAAACACAAAAATTCTAAAAACTATATTTTTGGCTTCGATATCGATTGTAGATCACGCCCCAAGTATTATTTTTAAAAAATATTCAATGTGCAGTTTTGACTTTCCTACGATTTTATTATATGTATAGATAGATAACAAACGACTCCTGAGTTGGATACACTGCAATTTTTACAAGTGCGATGAAGCCCGCTTTGGATAAAGAAGATGACGTAAGAATCGATTTGGTAGTGTAATAATAACTTAAAACATCTCGTGTCACAGTAAGCCTATATACAAGGTTAGTCGGAAAGGGGGTACTAAGCCGCGGGCCACTTAAAGTATCACTGATGACTATTTTAAAGCAAGTGTTAAAATTTCAAAATTCGATAATTTTTATTTGCATGCGACAAGATTTTTATTTTAGTTTTATCACAAAAAAATCATACCTGCTTTAGTTATGAATTCACAAAATTTATTTTCTAATCCGTGACCCTAAATATGAACTAAATTGAAAAAACAGCTGATCATAGCTATGGACAGATAGATTTTTGCATATTTTTGACGAAATCTTTGAAAAGCTATTTCTCTTAAACTATCGAGTTTTGGGGAAAGTTGTAGAACAAAAGTTATCCCTTATTATGGGTGCTTTAACACCCTTTCGGCTTAGTACCCCCCTTTCCGACTAACCTTGTATACCTCGTCACATTGATTACTGACCCATTAACAGTTCTGTCAAATACTCTTTATGGACACGAATTGACACGATCGACTCATCTGAGTAAAATGTGACCAAGATGTTACAACTTACCTACTACTATTTTAGTTCATATAATAAATAATAATATAATATAATTAATGGTCCAACCTCTAATCGTTACTTTGAACCTGTTAACAGCTAAACTGTTTTAAATGTACATATACCATCAAGGTGGTTCTCAAACTAAAGGTCTCGGACACAATTAAGGCTTAGGTATACCACAAAGGCTGGACTTTACCAGAGACCTAGATCTCTGAGTTTGTTTCGGATCTTCTCAGAGCTAGTCAGATAGGAAATGCCGGCACCATCTAGACTTAAAAATAGTACATTATGATATAAGTGTGCTATGTTGGTCACTACGGTCGAGGCAGTATTGTGCGCGGGAGCCGCAGGCGAGTGCGATAAATGAACCGAGACTGTAATGATCAATGCACACGCGTATCATACGACGGTTTTGGACACACTTGCGAGGAAAAAAACAGACTTGCATTGTTATTAACTTTTAATTATTGAAACAATTAGTGAAAGTACAATTCTCAAAATGATACGGAACAGTTTTTTTGGCATTTTTACAGTTTGCGTTATTGTATTCGTATATCAATATCATTTTTTGGTCTTAACTGATCTCTTTAACATGGAATAGATACACCAAAGCGAGCTGGACTTGTATTTATTTGCCAGTTCATTTAAGTAAGCCAAAAATACGGTCTCAGAAAATGACGGCTTTTTTGCTGATTTCCCATTGTATGAAAGTTTCGTAAGCCGCTAGATATTTCTTGTTGGCAACAGGCTATCACATGCGCTTCGTGCCTCGAGCCTCGATTAGTATTTCCGGCGGCGCCAAATCTACGTATTGCTCTTCTTCCCTACTTAAAGTCGACATTTTTGATAATAATCAACCACACAGCGAAAACGTTAACAAATATTTATGGAAAATGGCGTGCAAGTTTTTTGAGTTTCTTTTTCTCCCGTCGCGCCAGCGATGCGCGCGCAGTTTGGAGCAAGGGCACGAACAACATCGACATACAGCCAATATTAAAAATATAGGTAATACAGCGAATATTTTCGTATTTATATCAACTTATTGTGAATTATGAATAATTTGATAAAATTAAATGTTTATTAATATATTTTAATTAACACTGTTTATTTAACCTTTCTTTTTAAAAAAAGTTTATTATTTTTTAGGCATAAAAACGCTTTGATAAGATTGAAAAAAAAAATGTAATGTAAAATTCGTAGATATAATATATCATTAATCTGTGGTACATTTTACCGGACTAGTCTACTCCTTAAAGCTACATAACGGTCCTATAAGCGGTCCACTAAGAGCCACTTTATGAGCAAGTGTGTTGAAAAAAACATTATATTCGACTTGTAAGTGTCTGTAACAGATTTATTTACGGAAATAAAAATAATTTATCATCTATTTAACTATTCACATTAACTAGTCAGTCGAATTTCGATGTCTTCCGCCGCAGTTCATTATTATCGTCTCATATCATAGCTTGTTTTTTTTGGGCATCTTTTCGGCTTCCAAGTACTTAAGAAGATAATTATTTGTGACAGGTTACGTGTTGGACATTATTTTGTTTTAACTTATTTTTATTTCAACAGTATAACAACATTATATCGTTATTCCAACTGTGCTTCTTTCAGCGGAGACACATCGCTTTGTTACATGACATTGCATTTAAATGTTATCCATTAACTCGTAACTATTCCAGTCCACTGCCAGTTTACTCGACATCACGCCTTTCACAAATTATAATATACAGAAGAAGTGACAATGTCTAAGGCCTGTTTAGAAGAGCAAACAGCATGCGACGCTCACTATCTATAATGTTGATTCTGAATACAATTTGTATAAGTAATTATTATAACGATTCCGCGAAGAGTATGTCATCTCTGATAACGGTTCGTTTGTTTTATTGAACACTACTGTGTTTTGGTAAATTGGTCGTTCGCATCTTGTAATAATTCGGCTCGAGCAGTCAAGGCCGTTGTTTACCAAAGCAACGTGTTAATTAGGCGCGGGAATTGAACGTTAGGCGCGGAGACTGCGCGCGCAACACGTTACAAACACTTCACAATTTAATGGTTTTTTAAATTAATAATATTAGTACCTGGATGACCGAGCTTAGCTCGGTTTTTTTTTGGTAAATCTTGTTTTTTGGAAAGAAAAAAAAGGGAATAAATGGTCTAAAAAGAAGAAAATAAACTTTAAATTAAATCGATCCCATCAATTTATTACATTATACAACTAATTTATTTAAACAATATAAAAGTTTGTCGCGAGACATAATTTTATGAAGTAGGTACATAGGTACATTTTTTCTTAGAATTACTACACTTTACATTTATTACTTATTGTACATACATAATATTGTATTCTAGTTTATTTAGTATCTCGCGACAAGCTTTTATAATATTTAAATAAATTAGTTGTATAATGTAATAAATTGATGGGATAGATTTAATTTAAAGTTTATTATCTTCTTTTTAGACCATTTAAATAAAAGCTTGTTTTTAAAAATGTTTATTTTACTATTAATTTATTTTTTATTTTTTAGTAGCTATATCATGTTAAAGGACGGTCTTTCATAATTAAACGCGTATACAACATTTCATGTCTGTGCTGCTAAACATTGAGGAGTTCCTTAGTCAGGACCCAACCCTGAGTGCAGCAACCATGTCACGGTAAAACTTAAAACCGGCTATCATAATAAAATGCGTAGGTACACAAAATTACGTGTCTGTGCTGCTAAACATTGAGGAGTTCCTTAGTCAGGACCCAACCCTGAGTGCAGCAATCATGTCACTGTAAACCTTAAAACCGGCTATCATAATAAAATGCGTACACAAAATTCGTCTGTGCTGCTAACCATTGAGGAGTTCCCTAGTCAGGACCCAACCCTGAGTGCAGTAACCATGTCACGGTAAAACTTAAAACCGGCTATCATAATAAAATGCGTACACAACATTTCGTGTCTGTGCTGTTGAGCGTTGAAGAGTTCCTTTATCTGGAGCTAATCCTGGATGTCGATTCAGGTCATGCTTACCAAAAAAATGTATTGTCATCGGAAATGAACCATTTTAAAATTCAACTCCGTAGGATAAGAGGAAGTGGTTCAAAATTCAGTTGCAAGATTTCAACCGAACATACAAACATACATACAAACATTGCAAGTTAAATAAAAGCTTACGGTGATGAGGAGGAATATTTTGACGCCTAAGAGACATTTTTGAATAATTTGCATATAGGTGGTTAGTTTTGACTTTAGATTTGTATGTTTGTAGTTTAAACTGTTTGCAAATAAACTGTTTAATAAAAAAAGCTAGTAAAAAGAAAAAGAAGGAACTTGAAAAAAAAAGGGAAAAAAATAATCATCAGGATTCGCACCGGGGTTCTCAGATTTTGGGCCCACCCGATTTCTCACCTGAGCTATTATAAACTTTGTCGATAACGGCGAAATTTACCTTCGTATTCTAATGATATTGTAGCAGTTTTTCATTGCCTAAAAACACAGATAAAACGATGTTTTTTTTAAATGAATCCTAGCTAGATCGATTTATCGCCTCCGAAACCACCTGCATACTAAATTTCATGAAAATCGTTGGAGCCGTTTCCGAGTTTCAGATTATATTACATTTTTAATTGCAATACGTTCAAGCAATTTGAAAAAGCTATTCAAGTCTGTGCGTACAGAAACTGGCCAAATTTACACCATATAATCGCAATTTTTGATTGTAAAACTGTGAGAATTATAATCCAGGGCCTTTGGAATTCTTCCATCCTTTATTTTTCGGACACAATCGTGTTTATTTTTAACGCATTGGAACTTAATACCTTTGATAACACCCAATGGTGCACTTGTTTAACACACATTTTGGAAGACCATTATAAACAAAACACGTGTTGTGGTTAAGTTTACTACCTACACCATACCACAGATTACTTGTTATCTTTTCTGTGCCTACACTATGCGCAATGATTTACTAAATCTTCTCTCGTGTCGTTAGGTACGACATGTAGTAAAAATATGTAGTTTAAAAAACTATAAACCCGCTTTAATCACGCACTAAAAATTATAAAATAATTCTTTTATATCCAATGGTTAATACAAAAAGCGTGGAGCGCTTTTTGGTTGTGTGTACTCTTAATTAATTTAAACAAAGCGCTCCACGCTTTTTGTATTAACCATTGGATATAAAAGAATTATTTTATAATTTTTAGTGCGTGATTAAAGCGTGTTTATAGTTTTTTTAAACTACATATTTTTATTTTATACGTTTTAGTCTTAAAATAACTTGTAACATATTTATTACTGGTACACAATACATTTAAAGTTGACTTAGTTAGTACTTCTTTAAAGTTATATGTATATTAATAAGGTTATAATATTTTCAAGGGGTTCACTAGTAGCCACTGAAGAGTTCCACTATCCACCTCCTGGCTCCGTCATCAGACCCTCGTTACCAAGCCCAATCTATTGGACTCATTGAGACGAATCATATGAGCCCAAACTCGATGGTTCACTAGTAGCCACTGAAGAGTTTCACTATCCACCTCCTGGCTCCATCGTCAGACCCTCGTTACCAAGCCCAATCTATTGACTTATTGAGACGAATCATATGACCCAAGCTCGAGGGGTTTACTAGTAGCCACTGAAGAGTTCCACTATCCACCTCCTGGCTCCATCATCAGGCCCTCGTTACCAAGTCTAATCTATTGGACTCGTTAAGATGAATTATATGACCCAAACTCGAGAGGTTTACTAAAGAGCTCCACTATCCACCTCCTGGCTCCATCGTCAGACCCTCGTTACCAAGCCCAATCTATTGGACTCATTGAGGCGAATCATATGAGCCCAAACTCGATGGTTCACTAGTAGCCACTGAAGAGTTTCACTATCCACCTCCTGGCTCCATCGTCAGACCCTCGTTACCAAGCCCAATCTATTGACTCATTGAGACGAATCATATGACCCAAGTTCGAGGGGTTTACTAGTAGCCACTGAAGAGTTCCACTATCCACCTCCTGGCTCCATCATCAGACCCTCGTTACCAAGTCTAATCTATTGGACTCGTTAAGATGAATTATATGACCCAAACTCGAGAGGTTTACTATTAACCACTGAAGAGCTCCACTATCCATACCAAATTATAGTATTGTCATCCGAACTACATATACATACAAAGTTTCATTTCGATACGACAATTAGAAGTAGGCTAAAACTGACTTCGAAGATTTTTTTACATTGTTAGTTTGTCAGTTAGTTACAATGCTTTGATGCACCCCATACCAAATAAGTATTACCTACTGTATTTAAATGTCAATCATGTTTACTATTCTTGTTGATTCTTTCGCTACAATGAGAACCTATTTTTATTGGTTAACAGAATTGGTTATGGTGCTTGCTACTTTCAGAAAACCCAAAATTCACTGAAAAAAACCGGAAATAGAATTCCCACGCTGCGCTTATATTTTGTACACCTAACCAGGCTGCCTAATTATGTACAGTCGCCACAAGTTTTTCAGAACATTGATCAAATACGTAGATACCTATTATCTATATGTATAAGAAGACCGGTTACACAGCCCTCTTAGATCGGACCTTTTCTAGCAGCAAACTAATACGGGAACATTAATAAACAGTCGACAGGGCAACAACGGTGATTCCTAGACATACTATCGTTTTATAGAAAATTGAGTTATAACATCAATTTATTATTCTACAACACTAATAAAATTTAATTAAAAATTTAAAAAACCCCCGACTCTAAAAAGAACCCCTAAAACGTAAAAAATAAAATGTGTTTATTGGCCATTTAACTTTATTAAAAGCACCTAGTAATATTTTGATTCAAGCGTCGTCACGTCGGCTAACTAAATAAATTTAAAAAAAAACAGAATACAAAAAAGAAGCTTGGTAATGATAATTTACTTAGCGGTCCCCCGACGTGACGACGCTTGAATCAAAATATTACTAGGTACTTTTAATAAAGTTAAATGGCCAATAAACACATTTTATTTTTTACTTTTTAGGGGTTCTTTTTAGAGACGGGGGTTTTTTTAATTTTTAATTTAATTTTTATTTAATACTTTTTAAATTACTAGTAGACACCATCATCTATCTAACAACTACTCATTGAGACCATTCTTATGAGCCCAAAGATGCTATATCTGCTATAAGTTGCTGAGGGGTACGGTATCCTGCAGACTACTTGATACTGCAGCATCAGCTCAAGGTTGCCATGTCTTGGAAATACCACCAAAGTAACAGTACACCAAATTTCAAATCAATCGGACCAGTGAAAGTTGGTAAGACCCTTTTGTCAAATAGGAAATGAGCTGATGATCTTCAAACGCCTGAACAGATCTTCATAAATTATAGCTAACAAATACTGATCAAAACGAATCCAAACACGACATATATCTGCTATTATTTTTTAAAGAGTGTACTAGTGTGCTGGATATCCTGGCTGCAGCATCAGCTCATCATGTCGCCACCATTGAATTGCATGTAGAATCAAATACTGATCAAAACGAATCCAAACACGACATATCTGCTATTATTTTTTCAAGGGTGTACTAGTGCACTGGTTGTCCTGGCTGCAGCATCAGACCAAGAATTTCATAATCTTGCATAGTTATATAGCATACATGTGATTCAAATTTTATTTCACACGTATGTTTGAAAGTAAAGTAATACACATTATGTGTCTAAGAACCCTACCGCAACTAACAAAACAGCTGATAACCTTGAAATGGCTGAACCGATTTTAATAAAACATGTCTAAGATCACTCGCTAGAAAACCAGCTTTCAAATAAAAAAAAAACCGCACTCAAATCGGTTCACCCGTTTAAGAGCTACGGTGCCACAGTCAGACAGACACACACACAGACAGACAGACAGACAGACACCCATAGCGGTCAAACTTATACGTAGCGTGTCAAGCCAAGTTCAAAGAAAAAGGAACTGGCGACGCAGCAGCCGTGTGTTATATTACACAAACCATTTGAAGCCACTTTTGAGCCCTTAATAACTCAAAATCTATTCAACATAAACACATGAAATTTGGTTAATTTATTGAAACCCCCGAGATTAACTATAATCCCAAATTTCATATATACAGCTCAAACGGTTATTGAGATATTAACGTCTAAAAATCGGCATTTTTAACACTGACTGACATATAGATCAAAAACCCAACCCACTTCCAGATGACCTAGAAAGTTGAAATTTGGCGTCCAGCTGGGTAATTGTGTGTATTCAAAGGAAAAAGTCAGAAAACACTGAATTTTTACGATTTGAAATATTTTTCAAACAATCGATTTTTATTACTTAGTGCCTTTCGAAATTATAATAGCAACAAACTTTTTCTTTCGCAGGAAAATAGGTTCCATGATTCTGTGATGAAAGGTCGCTTTTATCGTTTTGTATACCAGATTATTTGATTCAAGTGGGAACCAAAAATATAACTAACAGCCAAATGATAAAAAAAAATTAAAGGGAGGACTTTCCATATATTTCTAACGTTCAAGAAAATGTAGAAAACAGCACAAAACAGAAAACTACAGCGTAAACGTTTTACAGATCACTTTTGAATGATGAATAATAATAATTTCTATACAAAAAGTAATGATATCCCATCAAAAACATAAATGTGAAAATGGGAGCCAAGTTCAATAATAAGAATATGCGTGTTTGTCGACTTCACCGACAAAAAAATTGAGATCTAAATGGGTGCCAAGTTCTGTAGATAATCCTGAAATTTATTTCCACAAAGCAGATTTCTTAGGATAAATTGAAGATCAAGATTTGACTTGGCTAGTTTTCACATACAAGTTATCTTATATTTGGCTAATCAACTTATCTTCTTTATGTTATACGCAAGTTACTGTTTTTATCCCTATTGTAAGGTCAACATCTTACGCTTCTAAAAATTTAGTTTGCTGGAAAAAGCTAGCCAGGTCAAACTTGAGCTTCAATTTATCCTAAGATATCTCCTTTGTGTAAATAAATTACAGGATTATTTACAGAAGTTGGCACCCATTTAGATCTCAATTCTTTTGTCGGTGAAGTCGACAACCACGAATATTCTTATTATTGAACTTGGCTCCCATTTTCACATTTATGTTTTTGATGGGATTTGTTATACTGAGACAAACAGTCGGCGAAGTATAACAGCTGATACAAAATGAATCACATCTTGATATAAGATACTACTTACTAGTGGATAAAAAAACTGCTACAAACATGTGCGTCGTGTAGGTATCTTGTATGCAGGGCACGACTTTCGGTACGGAGCGTCTACTCGTCTGCGTCTTTTACATCTTCAAATATACCTATAACTATGCTACGCGTACATTCTACAGGGCAACTATCATTCAAGTATCATGAAAGGGTACACTATCAACTCAATGGAGTGCCTATGATCGTTTATTTCGTTATTCATTCAACTTGAAGTAAAGAGTTTCTCCGTCAGTTATGGAACCATTTCCTGCAATCCGACTTCCAAGAAAGGAGGAGGTTCGCAATTCGAATGTTTTTTTTATTTTTTTTACTGTTTGTTACCTCATAACTCCCGTCATTTATAAACCGATTTAGATATTGTTTTTTTCATTTGAAAGGATATACTTCCAGATTGGTCCCATTCAAATTTGGTGAAGAATCTGATGAAGAACTTCGGAGATAGACAATGGAACTCCTCAATGACGAACAGTACGCATAATGTGATGATGTGATTTCATGTGATTATGTTACGAGCAGCGTCTTTAGTAGGTCCAACCATGTTTTAATTAAGGCCACTAAAACGAAAAAAATAAAAAACATTTTAACAAAAATAAAACCAAACAAGCTTTTATATCATATAAATAAATTAATTGTTTAATGTAATAAATTGATGGGTTTGATTTAATTTAAAGTTTATTATCTTCTTTTAAGAGCATTTAAATAAAAGCTTGCTTTTAAAAGTGTTTTTTTACCGTATTTTTTTATTATTTCATGTTTAAACTTGGAACGGATTTCCACAATTGAATGCGTATACGACATTTCATGTCTGTGCTGCTAACCATTGAGGAGTTCCCTAGTCAGAACCCAACCCTGAGTGCAGCAACCATGCCACGGTAAAACTTAAAACCGGCTATCATAGTAAAATGCGTACACAAAATTTCGTGTCTGTGCTGTTGGCCGTTGAAGAGTTCCTTTATCTGGACCTAATCCTGGATGTCGATTCAGGTCACGCTTACCATAAAAATGCATTGTCATCGCAACTGAACCAACATGTAAAAATTCTACTCGGTAGGATAAGAGGAAGTGGTTCAAAATTCAGTTGCAAGATTTGAACTGAACATACATACATACATACATACAAACATTGCAAATTATGTAAAAGCTTGTAAAAATAAAGTCGTTTCCCAGCAATTATTTTTGCTATATGTTACTTAGTTTTATGTAAGTATGCGTAGACTTCGGCTTCGTTAAGGCCATTTATACACCCAGTATTTTACTATAACTGTGACAATAGGTACAAGTCTAAAATATATTAATCGATTACCTTCCATTAGTATTTTTGTTCCCCGTCTTCATTATCAAAACAACGCCCGCACTTCGCACGAATTACGTTTGCGTCAGCAGAGAGTTCGAAAAAAAACCGAAATGATTTTAAATTAATTTAATTAATAAAATTATATTACAATTATAAGCCTATTGAACAATCATTCCAATTCAAGGTAGGAATATAGAATGTTTGTTCTTACAAATCAATGTACGAATAACAACTTGCGAAATCGATTGACGTCATAGATGCATCAGCGATTTGGTGAAAATAATAAGTATTGGTGCATGTGCAACGTCAGCGGTCTTCATAGAGTAGCAGTATGTAATTCCTCCACCCTTAGAACGGCGACTATTTTAGCACGTTGAGTGAAAATGTTGCCGGAATGTTGTCAGGATGTTCATTCTTTTCTAGGATTATGGTCGGAGGCTGCTGATCCTTTTTCTTAGCATTATTACATTTGCATCGATAATGCCAGGTTATTGCGATGATAGTGAGTATACCTGCGCTCAATAGTACTCCGTAGAACGGGATTGTAGTGTGGTAAAAGGCTTCTGTTTGCACGCTGTCAATTTGAACAGGAGTCTGGATCATAAGTTTGTCCTGGATACTGTGCAGTCCTTGGAGATCGATAGAATTGAGATTTATGTGAGCAGCTGTGGTAGCCTGTTTCTCAGCATCATAGGGTATTCTTATCAGCTTCAGGGGTAGGCCTTTAATTTCATCGTAGTCATTTACAATAGTGAACTCTTCCGTTTTCAGGCGACATCCAATGGGAATTGTGGCAAGGTAACTACCTCGGAGCGATGTATAGTCTTTCTGTTTACAGATTAATTGTGCCTTCGTTTGCTGGGGAAAAGATAGGACGTAATGCTGGTCGTCAAGTTTTTCCATGGCTTCTCTCATCAAGGTAATTGTCGTGAACTTACAGGATTCTTGCAGGACTTGGTTGGTGATCAGCTCTTGGATGCAGTCAGCTTTAGTACGGATTTGATGTGTTATCCCTTTCTCACAGAGGTACCAGTCTTTTAACTTCGGGCATTCAGCCTCCATGTATACATATGACATCTCGTTAGTTGCAAGGAAGGGAAAGGATGGGATAAGAGCCTGTGCATGTTTATTAGGTACTATTGAAAGTCTATAAAAATCGTAAGTATTCTTGGAAATTATTGGAAATTTAAAAATGAAAACTATCTGCTTGTCTACAAAATATGATCCCGGTTTTATAATATCGTAATATTCTCTAAGTTCTAAATCTAAAATTTGTTCTTCTCCGTAAATAATTCTAAGTTTCTTAACCATTGATGCTAATGTTTCTATATCTACCATGGAGTGGTGCATGCTAGAGGCACGAATAAATGCTAAACTATTTTCTATCCTAAGTAATTCCTGATATAAATCCTCCACATTGTCGCTTATAACTTCTAGAAGTTGGGCTAATTGAGCATATTTTATTAAGCTATCTTCTCTTAATGCATTACTCTGTAATATTAACTCTAAAGTAGCATTAATTTTACTCTGATTTTCTACCATCTGTGTAATTACGTTACTATGTTTGAACATCCACTCTTTACTCATACTAATTTGATTATTGAATTCGGTCACTATTTTATTTTGATTATTTTCTAAAACTTTGATTGCTTCATTATACATTAGCGCATCCTCGTGATCTAGGTTCCCAGTTAGGCTTTTTATTATTGAACCTAGTCCGTCTACAAGACCTCTTTTAGCTCTGTTGGGCTCTAAAGATTGTAATTGTCTTAAAACATTGCCAAGCTTGTTAGTGAGATACTTTATTTGGATTTCGTATAATAAGTAAGTGTCATTAGTCATCTGATTTTGGCAGTTTATTAATTGAGTCTGTAATGAGTGAACGTTGTTTTCGATGTTATTCAGTTGCACATATTGTATGAATGTATGATGATGAGTCGTTAATTTCATTAGTCCGAGTTTATAAGGTAGAAGACCTGGTCCGTCGTCGAGGCTCTCAAGCTTTATCTCTTGAGCTCCCATCATTGGGAGTATTATTATTAGTAGCATCCTGTAACAAATTTGCTGTTTTAGGTACGCGCTTAAGTCTTGACTTCGCTATGGGGCCACGTTTTTTTGAAGTATAAATATGAATCGGCAAGTCAGCTAAAACTATGTCCTGTGTATATCGTGGGGCGGTCTTTTGTCGACTAGCAAGAGGGTTTGTAATAAATATTTGTTGCTGGGGTGCGTATTCAATCTCGGGTTCACGAGTTTCATTTCTTTTGTCGATTATTGCGGTACGATTAGCAAGTGATGAGGAGTTGATGATGTCATAGACTTGTTTCATTTTATCTTTATGGACTTGAGTATATTGTTGTAACAAATGCTGTGTCATGTCAATATCTTTACAGTCTCTGGGGTCGAAGTGTCCAGTCAATAAGTCAAAGGGTCGACACCTCGTGAAGCTATGTATGGAACTGTTATAGGCTATTAAGGCATAGGGTATAAGGTTGACTATTGGTTCGTCTTTATGCTGTAACTTAAGGAGTCTAAGATGTTCTAGGAGAGTAAGATGAAACCGTTCGATATTTCCATTATCATTAGGAGAGTGAGCTAATATTCTATGGTGGTTGATTTTGTGAACATTTGTAAATTCCATGAACAGCTGGTTCGTGAACTCGGTTCCATTATCTGTGATAATAGTTATAGGGACGCCATGGTGGGTACAGTACTGCAAAAGGGCTTGTAATATACTAATGGCTGTTCCGTCTCGTAAATGATAAGCTTGACCGTATTTGGTGAATACATCTATAAAGGTCACGTATTTTTCACCCTGTACAGTGAATAGATCCATATGAACTGTCTCAAATGGTTTAGTAGCTGGTGGCACTACATTAAATTGGGGTCTTACCGGGTTCCTATCGTATTTGGCCTGACCGCAAAACGTACATTCGTTTATAAACTTGGTTATCTGATCCTTCATTTTTGGCCAGTAATATTTGCGGGACAAGGCTAAATGACACTCAGTAATTCCACGATGATTAGTTTTGCCATCATGATAATGTCGGATAATTTCTTGTTGTCGTAAATATTCTTTGACGTTTTCTAGTTCGAATTTAGCCAAAACGAGATTTAAAGATGAACTTTTGAATTTGTCTTGTAAAACTGGTATAACTGAATACATGGCCAATGGTGGGTTTATTAAAATAGCTGTCTTGACCTTTGGGTTAACATACTCTTTTACGGCATTGATCACATCTTCCTCCAGATTGGATTCTGACAGTTGAATGCTTATACGTGTATGGGTGTCAAACGGTTTAGTTACTATGGGTCGTTTCTTAACGTCATTTACAATAGTAAAGCATATTTGTCTGTTGAATTTATTAAGGGGATCGTCGGTTATAGGAATTTCTAAAATTGGGTTCTCAATACTTGTATGTGCTGTTTCAGTAGAGGAGTTTATTTTGTTGAGAATGGATTCTGATGGATTACCCATTAAGGAATTGAGTTCATCAATTTCCTCAATTAAAGATATGGCTTCTTTGGTATGAATTTCAATACGAGAAAGAGCGTCTGCGTTGGTGTTGGATTTCCCTTTTTTATAAATAACTGAAAAGTCGTATTCACTGAGTCTTAGTCTCCATCTTGTCAGTCGTGAGTTTGATTCTTTCATGTTCATCAACCATTGCAAAGGTCTATGGTCGGTTAAGATCTTAAATTTGTGTCCAAATAGGTAGGGTCTGAAATATTTTGTGGCCCAGACTATGGCAAGGAGTTCCTTTTCTATCGTACTATAGTTTATCTCGCTTTCATTTAAAGTTCTAGATGCATAACAGATAGGTTTGTCTGAGTTTATGGGACCTTGGGATAATATAGCACCGATGGCTACATTCGAGGCGTCTGTCGTCAGGTTAAATTCCTTAGTAAAATCTGGATATTGTAAGATGGGGTCATTTGTCAAAAGGGTCTTACATTTTTCAAAGCAGTTTACGTATTCAGTGTCAAGGGTAATTTTCCGTCCTTTTTTTAGGCATTGAGTAAGTGGCTTGGTAGTTCGGGCAAAGTCTGGAATGAATTTTCGGTAATAACCGAGAAGACCTAGAAATTGCTTGATTTCTTTCGGTGTTTTAGGGATGGGGTATTTTTTTATGGCGGATATTTTATCAGGGTTTGGCTTTATGCCATCCTTACTGATAATATGTCCGAGATAAGCTGTTTCAAGCTTCAAAAACTCAGATTTGTCCATTTGGATTTTAAAGTTGGACTCTTGAAGTCTCTGGAATACCTTTTCAAGGTTAATCATGTGTTCTTGAAGGGATGTGCTGAATACTATAATATCGTCTAAATAAACCAGGCATATCTCATTTTGAAGCCCTCTGAGGACATTGTCCATCACGCGTTGAAACGTAGACGGAGAATTTTTAAGTCCCATAGGCATTCTAAGAAATTCAAAATGCCCATGTTCGACATTAAATGCGGTTTTTTCCACATCCTGAGGGTCCATTTCTACTTGGTAAAAACCACTTGCCAAATCGAGGGTCGTAAAATAATGGCATTTCCCTAATTTGTCAAGGACGTCAGTGATGTTTGGAATGGGATATTTGTCGTCCAATGTCTTTTCGTTCAGTTTGCGAAAGTCAACCACGAGACGCCATTTTTGCTTTCCTGAGGCGTCTATTTTTTTTGGCACTACCCAGATAGGGGAGCTCCATGCAGATTCCGATGGTTGTATGATACCCTGTTCCAGCATTTTTCCTATCTGGTCTCTAACTTCTTGGCGGTGCACGAATGGATACCGGTAGTTTTTAGCGTGCACTGGAGCCTCGTCGGTTGTTCTTATTCGGTGTTTTACCTTATTTGTAAAAGTTAATGCCTCACCCTCAATATAAAAAACGTCTGAGTAACGAGAGCAAAGAGCTATAAGGTTAGCCTTTTCCTCTTGGTTTAGATGATCCGTTCTTAGGCGTGACACTACATCTTGAGCACGTGTCATTGATTGTTGCATACTAATGCACTCGGTACTAAATAATTCCGCATGTGCTGGGCGATCGAGTGAAAATATTATGTCATTTTGTGTCGGATTCTCAATTTCTAAATAGCCACGGTTATTAGCAACGGTGGTAATACATTCATGAATTATACAGTTACAAAGAATTTGTTCACTAATAAAACCGTCGCCTTCTGTAATATCAATGGGAATACGAATAACTTTGGAAGTCCCTGCTGGTATAATATCTTCGTATAAATTTACATTACAAGAATTATACATCCTGATAGGATTTGACGCAGATCGAGTTAGTAACTGATTGTTTTTCAAATCTATACGCGCTTCCCAACTATTTAATAAGTCCAACCCTATGAGCCCATCGAAGTAATCATGAAACCGATAGATAAATAACTTCATACTATTGGCGTCATTAAACTCCGCAAAACATGGCAAAGTAATAGAGTAGTCATTCCTACTTGTCGCGTGTATGTTGGTTACCTCAAACGGATCGAAATTTAGAGGATATTCGGCAAAGTATTTTTGGACAGCTTCAGGGCTTATAAAGGATTGGTTTGCGCCCGTGTCTATTAAAAGTTTCAAAGGGGGCTCTCTGATTTGTACATAGGGAAGTTGTCTCTGCGTCTGAAGGTTTAATTCTATCTTGGTTTCTGTGAGGTCGAAGCCTCCTGAAAATCCTGCTGAGCTTGGCTAACTAAGGCTGTTTGTGGTTGAGAATCGTCAAAAACTTGGTTGTCTGCGGTCATGTTATAATAATTTGAGTCAGGTGTGAAATCGGGGGCAAAGTCGCTGTCAGTATAGTAATTGTACTCCGGTTCATAGTAATAGTTGTAACATGAGTCGTCATAGTTCGCACACTCATTCATATTAACTTCTCGGCTTTTGAAATAATTTGAAGATGGCGGATTACCAAACTTATTCCAGTCATGGACCGCTGGCCTATTAGTTGGGGGTAATAGTTTGGGAGTAAAGCGTTGAACACCACTCATAGGCTGAGGGCCTTGTAACACATTGTTTCGGGGTGTAAATCTGAAGACGTTACTACGGGGGTTGTAGTTAGGAGGTGGTGCACTGAACATCCTTTGAGTGTTCGTTGGCATGCGTTGTTGGTGTTGTGTTGGTACGGGAAATTTGAAGGGTTGAGGCACGGGTCCCGAAGGGCGCTGTCCCATGGGTGATGGCCAATTAGGTACTGGCATTTGGAAGTTATGTGGGCGAGGGGGAGCAAGAGCTGATGGTAACATGGGTGTAACCTTAGAAGGAGCTTGGGCTTTTGAGTAATCACGCTGCTGCAAGTACATTACATTGAGTTCTTCCTGAACAAACTCCAGCGCTTTTTCTATAGTAGGTGGGCGCATGCAACGTATGCGAGATCCTAAAGGTTCCTTTAACCCTCGAACATATGCTTGCATAGTGACCTTTTTATACAGTTCGCGTTT
The DNA here is from genome assembly GCA_910594945.2 of Amphipyra berbera. Classification (NCBI taxonomy): domain Eukaryota; kingdom Metazoa; phylum Arthropoda; class Insecta; order Lepidoptera; family Noctuidae; genus Amphipyra; species Amphipyra berbera. The sequence goes on along the minus strand of OU343142.1, from coordinate 99,320 downwards.
TGCTTCTATTGTAGTCGGTATAGTCTCATGTAAAGTCACGTATGTCATGATTGTACTGAACAATGTCTGGCAATGTTCATAAAATTCCTGAGGCGTTCTACCGCCCTGAGTAGCTATAGAGAGGTCATTGTACAACGCGGTTTCGTCCCGTTGATCTGAAAAGTTATTAATCAAAGAAGTTCGAATACCTAACCAACTCTCTGGTATCCCGTTGGCATTAATAGTACATGCTGCAGTCCCAGTTATTTTATTAAGTATTCCGTTTAACAAACACAAGTTTGAAAATTCGCTTCCAGGTGTTGCACTTAAGTACTGCGCAGCTAAAGAGTCACAAATCTTAATAAAACGAGTAAGGATGTTTGGATTGCCGTCAAACTCCGGAACAAGGCGAAGAGCCTTGTAAATGGTGTCTGGAGTGTGTTGAGTCATATTATCTAACTCTAAACTATCTAAAATAATATCTCTATTTAAATCTGCTATACGTTTGCGGGCCTGACGTGATTCAGGCTCCCGCGAACTAGAGGCCCTGGGATGGTAAATCTTGAGGTTAAAGATTCAAGGGATGCAACACGAGAATAATTCAAGTGTACTTACAAATAATTCATTTCTGGTTCTTCTCTGTGAGTCGATTTTCAGATTCTCCCTCTGGTCTGCCGCAGGTCCGTAGATTCAGGATATCCGGAACGGTGCTTGATAGCCACCCGGGTGACTCGCGACGCGATTATCGATGTGAGATAGAGTCCCGATATCTCCCGCGGATATCCTACCGACTGCGCCAATTACGTTTGCGTCAGCAGAGAGTTCGAAAAAAAACCGAAATGATTTTAAATTAATTTAATTAATAAAATTATATTACAATTATAAGCCTATTGAACAATCATTCCAATTCAAGGTAGGAATATAGAATGTTTGTTCTTACAAATCAATGTACGAATAACAACTTGCGAAATCGATTGACGTCATAGATGCATCAGCGATTTGGTGAAAATAATAAGTATTGGTGCATGTGCAACGTCAGCGGTCTTCATAGAGTAGCAGTATGTAATTCACGTAACAGATAAGATAGGTAACCTTCTGTTCGTCAAATGATTTAGGTGTAATTTATAGTTCTGAGCAAACATCCATCCATCACCACCGTTCTTAATATTGTCGCGGTTTCTGTCAACGAGCCCTTCGAAGCATTCGACAGATAACTTCACCTCCACGTTAAATACAAATTCGTTTTTTACTTCATTAGAACTGCGGTCGAGGACCGGCATGGCGGCAGCCCGGGAAGCGTCGTTGCACATCATTTTGTAACTTTGTTTATTTATTTTTTGTTCCCCTTTTGATACAAACATGTGTGCCCAAGCCACCATTAAAATTACATCACAGAAATGTCTGTTTATGACAAAACCGTTTAGTTAAATATCATGAAGTAACCGACGAACGTGTCGTTGAGCGTTAAAGCCTCTTGGCTGAATGGTATTCTAGGTAGGTAGGCCATTAAGAGTATTTGTTAAGTAATCAATTTGATGTACTACATAGCTGTGACAAGTAAGAACGCATGTTTGTCGCATCACTGGCGCCTTGAGCACAGCACCCACGGTATGCCGCGCGCACGTGGGCGGACCCGACCATTGTTACGTAAGGATAGTTTGGGATTAACACCTAACGTTACGCCGCTAATTCCATTTGCTAACACCTTACCTTATTGTAGCCGATGCATACAGAACAATGTAATGCAAGCAACAATTAATTCGAGGCGTGCGAAACTACAACCGCATTAAAATAGCCCGTGGTCATGTTATGCACTCGCTGTATATTTAGCAATTGCCCGAGCAACAATTCATTTAAGTAATTGAAGTCTATGCCACATCGCTGTAAAAAAAACAGGCGTGCAATATAACAGATATCGTATGTCCGATGGTGCGTGGAGATGCCGAAACATTCCATGTTTCGCTGCGTAGCAATTATTTCCACTAATTTCTCTTCATTAAGCGGAGCGTGCGTGTGCGCGGCGGGTGCGCCCGCGCAGAGTAGCTCGCACACGTGCTGCACATAATTCTATCAATACGTTGCGCACGGCGCCGTGTCAATGATCCTACCCCGCCGGAAAATTGGAATACTTATGACGAGTACACGTGAACAAACTTGGAAACACGCGAGCTGCGTGTTGTCCTAGTCCCGACGGTGACGTCGTCAAGTCAAGACGTTATGTATGAACTCTAATCCTAGGGAAAGTGGTTAAAACGAGAAACAGTTTTTGAACCAGTAAGAATCAGACCAATTGGTGATTAGTGACTAACAACTGGTCCACGTTATTTACGCAGTTGTAATTTTCGTTCCATGATTTTGACTACCGCTTCACACGCTTCACAAATCTACAAGTAGAATGCCAAGGTTTTGTTTAACGGAACTTAAAAATATTTTCTTTATCAGGGACCACACAGTCATACATCAATGCTAATCTTATACCTTTAAACGAGCAATTCTTGTATATATATAATCTGAATCTCGGAAACGGCTCCAACGATTTTCATGAAATTTAGTATGCAGGGGGTTTCGGGGGCGATAAATCGATCTAGCTAGGTTTAATTTTTAGAAAACGTCGTTTTATCCGTGTTTTCAGGCAATGAAAAACTGCTACAATATCATTACAATATGAATGTAAATTTCGCCGCCATCTTCAAGGTTGTAATAGCTCAGGTGGGAAGTAGGGTGGTCTCGAAACCAGGAAGTCTCGGTTCGAATCCAGACGATTATTTTTTTCCCTTTTTGTTTTCAAGTCCCTTCTTTTTCCATTTCCCCTTTTTTTTTCTTACCAAAAAACACGATTCACCAAAAAAAAAACCGAGCAAGGCTCGGTCATCCAGGTACTAACATTTATACGACTGCTGATTGTGACCAGGTAAAATTATCAAGATAATGAATGATCTTTATATGCAAGGTAGCGCCGGCGGTGTCAACAGTTGTCAGCCAAAGTGCGGAAATGCAGCGATTACGAATGGAGATAAAGCATGTATATGTAATGGACGGCCAGACGCGACAGTTACGTCGCTCACATATTAGTGGCGGAGGATACCGTGCCGCGCCCGCAGCATAATAACTAGATCCAATACGATAAACCGCTTGTGACGACTGCAGCAAGCAGTTTAATGTTCTTAGACTCCTGCTAACATATACAATATGTAAAAAACCGGCCAAGTGCAAGTCGGACTCGCGTACGAAGGGTTCCGTACCATTATCTATAAAAACGGTGAAAAAAACACGTTTTTTGTATGGGAGCCCTCCTTAAATATTTATTTTTTTCTGATTTTTAGTATTTGTTGTTATAGCGGCAACAGAAATACATCTTCTGTGAAAATTTCAACTGTCTAACTATCACGGTTCATGAGATACAGCCTGGTGACAGACGGACGGACGGACGGGCGGACGGACAGCGGAGTCTTAGTAATAGGGTCCCGTTTTACCCTTTGGGTACGGAACCCTAAAAACCCTGTCCGATCCGAAAAGGCACAAAGGTACCGCAACAATAATTTAAAAAATCAAAAACCCGACTGCAAAAAAAAACATTAAAAGTAATGCAGTAAAAAGACCGAAACAAGATTGAGAATAGAAAACAAAATTAAAATAAACTATAAACGAAGTAAGCTCTACGTCGGTTTAACAGACTATATTATGAGCTGAAAGCCTAATTTAAATACCCGCATTAAAGTTAGCAGGCGTTACAAAGAAATCGGTGTTTTCATATTATTATGAAGAGTAGTTAAGTTGAGAGGGCCGTAAACGGGCAGCGCGCGCGCCACCTTTACCGTTCGTCGGGATATCTCGTGTAAACCGAACTTGTTACAATTAGCCACTGCTTAGAAAAGCTGCGATTTTAAAATAGTAAATTGGTGTTTTGATTAATGTGTTGCATTTTTTAGTAACACCTTCAAATATAACTGATTGTGATATTAAAAAATAAAACCGACTTCAAAAAAAAGAATAATATTATTACCGTTATTCACGTCTTATCACCATAATTATTATAAAATTCACAGTTTCAGAATTCGGTGCTAATCCACGCTGAACCACCAAATTGAAGGCACCGACTTCTGACACTGTTAATTTTATAATAATGATGGTACCTAATTATTTTATTCTTTCTTTCCGGTTTTTTGAAGTGGGTTTTATTATTATTAAAATGTTTTTTTATTTTTTTCATTTTAATAGCTTTAATTAAAACATGATTGGACCTAGTAAAGACGCTGCTCGTAACAATATCACATCATCACATTATGCGTACTGTTCGTCATTGAGAAGTTCCATTGTCTATCTCCGAAGTTCTTCACCAGATCTTCACCAAATTTAAATAGGTCCATTTGAAAAGAATACTCTTTCAAGGAAAAAATAATTTTTCTAATCGGTTTATAAATTAGGTGTTACTGAATTAACAAATAATTAATAAAATAAAAAGAAATTGAGAACCTCCTGGTTTTTTTGGAAGTCGGTTAAAAAAGACTGATTATCATGCTAAGAATTTGTAAACGAAACCATACAAGTTCAGTTATTAGTCGTTCTATGAACTCTATTTCAGTTATAGAAACGATTGGTAGTAGTTTTTTTTTCTTGAAAATTAAAATTATTTATTTAACTTGAAAAATTTAAAACAGAACGATTCTGCTTAGAAGGCTTGTAAAAAATACTGTATTCCCTAGTTTCATGTGGCTATAAGATTAATAAGCATAGCGTTGTTAATCTATTTTCGAGTTAAATGGTGATAATTAAAATTTTAGAAAAATACGTATTTATTTATTAACATATTACTACTCAAAAGTTTCTATGAGTGATATAAGAGTTCATATTTTTCGTTTCTAAAACAACTAAAAATATTATTAAGAAATATTATTTAACTAAAAACAATAAGCGTAAAGACTACTGTTGTTACGAGGAATATGATTTCTTTTATTTGTTTAAGAAGATGAGGTACCTATAAAATAACAAGGCTGATTGTGATATTATTATAATAATAATTACTTAGTTTCCTAAAATTAATATGATAATAAAAGTACTGCCTGAATTTTTATCGATATGTTTTATTATACACCCCATCACTAGAAGCTACCGCACCGTAGGTGCTCAAAAGGGAATAAAGTCGAATATTTTTTATTGTTCCCAATTGAGCACCAAGCTATTATATTGATTGGTGCTCAAATGGGAATACTTTTGGTGCTCAATGCATAGGTGCCCAAAAAATTAGTGCTCAAACGGGAATACTTCCTTCAGAATATAGCTAAAAAAAAATAATCGATTAGATTAAAGTGGTCTATCCATTACATAGGAAAAAAACTGATTCTATTTAATAAAAATGTTTTTATCCGTTAAAAGCCATCGAAAATGATTGACAAGGGTTGAAAACGAAAGCCAATCTAAAACTCCAAAACAACGAATCGAAGGAAGTCTCCAAAATCATGCGGGTTACAAGTTACAACCTTACAAATTATCATCGGGTCAGACTGTTGTATTAAGGTTATCTTTGCCGAATTTTAAATAGACATAAAAGCAAAGGACATGTCGGGTCCGGAATAATCAGGCAATACCAACACCCACAGGAGTGTGACCGTTGTGTTGATAGACCCACATTTTAAATGACACTGAAGTACCGACAAACATCTACATCGCCCAGATCTACCTTAGGTATCAGGAACAGCCGCTGCGCCTTATCTTCTCACGCGAGTTAGTGCCTATTCGTTTTACAGCCTGCATGCTCAACGAGCTCATAGTTCTCATTCGATAGTTAGTCACTCAATGAAATTAGTGGCATGACATCATCGCGGTAATTGTGCAACACAACGAGATGCGCGCACGCACGCCAACGGCTCAAGTTCACGAGACGAAAGTCTTATCGACTATGCAACATATATTATTATGTCTTCTTCATTAACATTGTAAAAGAAAACTACACTCATCTACTATCCGTTTCAATAATTTTATTGTTTTATTAAAATAGATAACAAATGACTGCTGGTCCCAAATCCAATAGTGCCAGTACAGTGTTACCGGATTACGTATTGCCGATTTTTACATGCATTTGTTCACAACTTTAAACAAGTGAACAATTGATCTTTTAGTGATTGGATGTGAGCACGTCGAAGTTAGTGACTGTTGTCATGTAATCGTTCTAATAGGTTCATGTACATGAAACATGAAACTAGTGAATTTATCGGTCACGATGGCTATAGACAACTGTTGTTGGGTCGCTACACAATGGTTAGTAAGCGCGTAAGCGCGTAAACACGACAATACTATGAGATCTTATCTGACGACGTGACCATTATGCGGCCTACTTAGTTCTTGATAGTTATGCCTAAGTAAGTATTGGCAGTTACTTTAGTATAGCGCGCGCACGCTTAGTAATAATTAATGGAGAAGTTGTATATCCATATACATCATAAATAAATCTTTCACTTAAGGTTCAGCTGTTTCAACAATGACCTACTTAGTAAGATGTTGGGCCACATCAAGAAATTATAAAACTGACTTCAATGTTAAATCCAATACCATAATATGTTATGTACCAGTAATTCTATAATAGTTTAGATTTTGTGGCAGTTTGTATCTCTTGATTTGTTTGTATCTCAAGATGTACAAAATAAGGCTATACACTGGTGCAAAGACGAACACAAGGCAATGTTTTGTAATTAAACTACGCAATGTAAGCCGAATCAAAGTGCTTCGTAACTAAGTCTTTCATCACCATATCAGCCGAATGACGGCCACTGCTGAACAAAGCATAGACAGATAGATTTCCACAACGGCCGGTTACATGCCGCCTGCATCCAACGAGTTCCAGCGACCTTCCCCAGGACGTCTGTCCAACTAGCTGGAAGCCGTCCCACACTGCGATTTCCAGTGCATGGTCTCCACTCGAGAACCTTACTGCCCTAACGGTCATCATTTGTCAGCTCGCTGAGTGACCTTAGCTTTCTCATGAGACCTATAGTGAGCAACCGCGTCTCCGTGCCATCTGTCGTTACTGGTAACACGCATTGGTTCAAGACTTTCGACTTAAGACACTGCGGTATTATTACCGAAAAGTTGTTGCGAAGTTTCCCGAATGCCACCCAGCCGAGTCAGATTCGACGATTGGCCTCTTTCTCGAAGTTTAACCTAGGTACCTAACTGGACGGTTTATTCCAGACTCCCAGGAAGATACACTAATCAACAACTTCGAGAACTGAGCTCCCAATGGATAGGTATTATACCTATACACATACCTTATGACCTATATAAAACCTATAAAGTCCTATAAAGACCTAATAGTTTGCATGATAAACAGTCAACCCTCACAGTTAGTCTACAAGGTCTAAGCCTCTCCCAAATTGCATCACAACTCACACTAGGTACTTTGCATCTTAGAATATTGAAATACTTACCTTTTATTTCATGAAAAATTCAAGATATTAATTTATTTATTATACTCTTTATTGTACACCAAAAGAAGAATGTATTGTACAGTAATGGTCTGAAAAATAAGACAGTGAGCAGCCTTATCTCAATCGGCTATTCATATAAGGTAAGCTAAGCTAATTCATAATTATAATACAGTCATACACAAGATATCTTGATTTTACGACCCAGCACAAACCAGTTCCATAAGGAAGAACATGATCTGCTGAAAGGTGATCCCACTAACATTTCATACACAGCTTTCTTCAACACAATTGGTGCATGACAGATTCTGTGCAATGCAGGAATCTACTTACATGCACAAAGATATGTACATACACACTTGTTGACAAACTGATTTATTTCAATATCATTACAATGCTATTACTTTAATAGTGGTATTCATGAACATTTTACAGATTGATTTATGAGCTTGACCATTTACCTACCTAAAAACTTAAGAACATTTTACAGATTGATTTATGAGCTTGACCATTTACCTACCTAAAAACTTAAGAACATTTTACAGATTGATTTATGAGCTTGACCATTTACCTACCTAAAAACTTAAGAACATTTTACAGATTGATTTATGAGCTTGACCATTTACCTACCTAAAAACTTAAGAACATTTTACAGATTGATTTATGAGCTTGACCATTTACCTACCTAAAAACTTAAGAACATTTTACAGATTGATTTATGAGCTTGACCATTTACCTACCTAAAAACTTAAGAACATTTTACAGATTGATTTATGAGCTTGACCATTTACCTACCTAAAAACTTAAGAACATTTTACAGATTGATTTATGAGCTTGACCATTTACCTACCTAAAAACTTAAGAACATTTTACAGATTGATTTATGAGCTTGACCATTTACCTACCTAAAAACTTAAGAACATTTTACAGATTGATTTATGAGCTTGACCATTTACCTACCTAAAAACTTAAGAACATTTTACAGATTGATTTATGAGCTTGACCATTTACCTACCTAAAAACTTAAGAACATTTTACAGATTGATTTATGAGCTTGACCATTTACCTACCTAAAAACTTAAGAACATTTTACAGATTGATTTATGAGCTTGACCATTTACCTACCTAAAAACTTAAGAACATTTTACAGATTGATTTATGAGCTTGACCATTTACCTACCTAAAAACTTAAGAACATTTTACAGATTGATTTATGAGCTTGACCATTTACCTACCTAAAAACTTAAGAACATTTTACAGATTGATTTATGAGCTTGACCATTTACCTACCTAAAAACTTAAGAACATTTTACAGATTGATTTATGAGCTTGACCATTTACCTACCTAAAAACTTAAGAACATTTTACAGATTGATTTATGAGCTTGACCATTTACCTACCTAAAAACTTAAGAACATTTTACAGATTGATTTATGAGCTTGACCATTTACCTACCTAAAAACTTAAGAACATTTTACAGATTGATTTATGAGCTTGACCATTGACCTACCTAAAAACTTAAGAACATTTCATAAATAGTTTTTGCACAATTTTTATAATGTTTACTTCAGAACACATTTTACAGATTGATTTATGAGCTTGACCATTTACCTACCTAAAAACTTAAGAACATTTCATAAATAGTTTTTGCACAATTTTTATAATGTTTACTTCAGAACACATTTTGACAGTGCTATTTGTAATGCAATGTACACACCTAGCCAATAAAGGTCGATAAACGGTTTTTAGTGGTATCAAGCCCTGTTTGTAGGCTGGGTGTGTATGCTGCATAAGAAATAAATCGTAACAATATCATGTTAAGTACATATTGTTATAGGATCACACATCAATTTGTTATCAGAATGACTTGCGTCACACCAAATCAATAAAATAATATTGTCAGTGAAAAGGTAAAAAGACTAAAGCGCCAATATACCTACATTACAGGAGAGAGATTCAAAGTATTTTATTTTCTTAAAAAAATACTTAGAAACTCTCTCCTGTAAAGTAGATATATTGGTGCTTTAGTCTTTTTACCTTTCCACTGAAGATATAACTTGAAATCCAAAGATGAATACAATCAGTATTTTTTACCCACAACGAAAAAAGTGGGGTGTTATAAGTTTGCACCCTATGTCTGTCTGTCAGTTTTTGTGTCTGTTCATGGCATTGTACTTAAGCTTAATATTAATTACTACTTAGTACTTATTAAGACTAGATAACTTATCAAAACTCTGTGTTTAACAACTTTAGAGTAGGTATACATTTGAAGTTTTAACAATGAAACAATAAATATCTTCAAGTTATAGTTTGATGTCACTTTCAACAGGTTTTTGTAAAGCTGTAGAGTATGATCGGGTGATTTGGTTAAATGGTGTCTTTTAACAAGATCTTTTTAATAAATTACTTTAAAAAATAGATAAATAATAGAATCAGGTGTATCTTTGTAGTAAACATACAAATATATCAACATTTAGTGTTAATTCTGACAAACTCTCTCTCTCTTAGCTTGGCAGAATTAACACTCAATATTGTTATTGTATATTTGTAATTTATAACTTTATAACATTTTCAGATATTCATGCAAATCATAATTATTATTTTATAATTAAACAACATGTGTTGAGTTAAGTTATTTTATTTCAGTACCATTTCTTTAGTTTCGATCTCTTTTCCCTCATGAACATGTGCAACAGGTGGTACTCAGCATTAAGTAAATAGTTTAAGTAATACACATTATTGTTATTTATCATACCATTACTAAGACTTACAACTCTAATAATGTTTCTTATTAAGTGCAAATTGTGTTGCTATAGTTATTTTTGTCTACAAGTGTAAATAATAAATAAATGATATGTTGCAGACACTATTAACTTTTATGATTGTCTGAGTCCGCAAAGATGACTTAAGACTTGACTAGAGTCAAGGGTACAAGTTACACTGAGTCAGCTGTTTGTATTACTATAAACTGTCACACAACAAAAACTTTTAATATTGTGAGTTTTGTTTTGAAGTAGACCCATTGGAGTAGAATCTAGGTGTTATCACATGAAATTGGTTGTATAATGTTATGAAATGTGAGAAAAGAGTAAGTTCCAACTTTATCAGATGGCTATGTACACAATGTTACATAGTTTGATAAGATAGCGGCGCCACACGGCGCGTCGCGCGGCGGCGGCAGGTGCCTGCGGGCGCGCACTGCTCGGGCTCGCTTGCATCACCAGACTATTGCACCTTCAACATTCGACTGTTCAAGGTCTTGCTTCACTAACTTATTATGGTGGAGACGCGCGACGCCCGGCACACTTACCTACGTAACTCGGCTCCATTTTCTCCAAGCCTTATCTGTCTCCGACGATGTCTTTTCAATCCAGTTTATGTGATGATAAAAAGTTTTTCTGAGACATGACACAACACACACACACACACACCGCCACTCCCGAGTTGAAACTTTGTTCAAACTTTTCAAAACAAGAATAACAGAACTCTGGGAGAGACACCGCCGGCCGATGTCCGACTCTTTTCACTTCAACTACTGACACTTTATTCCCACTGTCGCGCACAAAAAAGTAAAGATAGTGAAACGACGCTATAAAGCGTGGAAAACATCACGAACGGGCACAGCAAAGTTAGTTTACGAAACTACGAAAATGACAGGCGAGCGAGTCGACAGAGATGACAAGCGCTGTTAGCGAGAGGGTGGGGGGGGGCGCACCGCGCGGCACGATTAAGTAGCGTACGTGTGTAAAAATTTTGTAGTTGTATATGTTGTTGCGCACACTACCATAATTCAGTGTGACCAGACCAAAGACATTTGAATTAAAATTGGTTGCCATTTTTGCAACTCATTTATAGACTATCTGTGGTTTTACGATATATTGATGCAAACACAAACCATGTAAACTTCTCAATTATTTTTTTATATGGTACCTATCTGAAGTATGAAACACTAACAAACATTTCAGAATGTTTATAGTATAGTTCTGCCATCTAGTATAATTCTCTTGCGGCTGCTCATGTTTATAGTACGCGTTTATGTACCTATACGCGCGCGCGCGTTTAGGAGTATGTTTATGAGCACCGTGTGCCTATTTATTATAAATGTGTTAGGTATAGATAAAGTTCAAATAAATGGAGCCTGTATTGTATTAGGTATATGCAATTCCTTTTTTACAAAATTTCATATCGCGTTTTGCTTGTATCTATCCGCTGCACGCCTGGGTTTAGATTACATTTGTAATAAAATTGTAATACTTACACTTGCTATGGTTTAGATGTTTTTCATAAGGCGCATATGCATACGCTGGTATGTCTCCGATCTCCACGACCCACGTGACTTTACGCTGCCCTAGCATGGGCGACCGCGACGCCATCTAGCGGCTCTCACTCGCACCACATCACATTCCACAATTCACTTGAATCACACTTTGTTTTACTTTTTTGTTTGCTTTGATTAAAACCCACTGAATCCTCACTATAAATACGGATGACTGAGCGAACACTATTTAATTATTGATTACCTACCTATTACAACTGCTGACTGCTCCGTTTACTTATAATGCCGAAAACCTATACAGCCATGAATAAAGTATTACACAATTTATTATTGTTGTAAATAACTACTCAATTATGTTAACACTGCGTTTTATCCCAGACAGAGCTGGGTATGACTCTCAAATTGAATAAGTACCTAGTAATGAGTACAACAATGAACAATGTCCTTCACCCTCAAGTGAGCGCACAATTATTAAACAACTAAATTCTAAATTGTGTGATTTGATCTCATAATTAGACTTAACATAATGATATTCGAATAGGTAGGTATATAAGCATCTAGGTACTTATCTTTTGGTAAGATATCGGCTATAAAACGAGTTTGTTTTGTTATCAACAATTTTTTTTACATAATTAGGAATACTTACCTACCTACTTAGGTACAAATTGAATTAATTATTGTTCCGCTGAATCCCAGTGCACTAATGCGCGGGAGTGCCTGGCGCATAAGCATGGCATGTAGTGCGCGCGCGCAGGCTGCACTTTCGCCGCAGCAGCATAGTTGACTATAGCAGCCAGCGCGGTTTATTTATTCATCGCTTGTATCTCGGTTATTTTTAGGTGTACGTGGTTCACCTTGGCTGGTCTGAATCCTTACCAGATAGCCGTGCACGTTGAACTTGCAACTACACCCACTTAGCCACGCGAACTGGCGAGCGACCGGCCTGCGTACACTACCTAGCATTTTAATACATAAGTTGTATTTTATAGTTCAAATAAATCTATCAGACAGACATTGGTTAGTGGGGATGCATTGACGCATCCTTCTACTTAGTCTTTGCAAGGCAAGTCTAGTTAAAACCAATTGTCTCACCTTTAAGAATTCTTCAATATTTTGGAGATAAGAAATATCATTGATGACCTTCAGTTCCGTCTTTACCATAAGGGCACCTGGGGCACGAGCCCAGGGCCCCCGATCTGAAGGGGGCCTCGAAATGCCGAAACCCAGTGCAACCATGTATTATTCAATAAATCAATTTTAAAAAACACATCGGTTTCTTAGTTCAACGCATCATTAACAAAGCACCCAGATAACTAGGGTTGCACAGCAAAACGTTGCTCAGCAGAAGTTTTCTTTAATTTGAGACAAATTGCTGCTAACTTCAGACTTTGTAACTTTTCACTACCATTTTAAAACTACTTGAACTACCAATTATGTCACTGAACAAAAGTACCTACATTCTGATGTTATTCACGTCATTTTTGGCTTTCCTAAAGGGGCCCAAATTTTCTGTGCCCAAGGGCCCCTGCATAGCCTAAGACGGCTCTGATGATCTTCCCTATTACGTTAACGTTTGAATCAGAACTTGTTCACGATCGGTCAGGAATTGACTTAGCAATCAGGGGGAAGTGTCCGTTGAGGAGAGCCTAACATCCAGTATTATTGACTGTGTTATTGTATATGGTATTATGGCTTCCGGCGCCTGTTAGACATCATTTGTTCGTTCCTCAGAAACAGGCATGGAGGATTACGTATGCCACGCATGTAATATTATAATAATTACATCAGAGGTGCACCGGCACGCACTTCACGTGTAACAACGATGTGCTGTGTGCTGGCTATGACGTTATGCCATGCTGGAGAGTAGAGAATGGCGGAGTGCCGGAGTTCCTACGGACGGGACGTTGCGGAATGCAAATGTGCCGGGAGGTGAGAATGTGCCACGATCACGCAACCGCGCAAGCAGCTATTACCACTAGTGACAAGGTTCAGAAGATCTACTCCTTGCAATTGTTTTAACAATACAAGATTTCTCACGTGCTCAACTCGTATTTCATTTGGGAAAGCCGCGTGTTCTGCGCGTCCCCTTTACCTTCACCCTTCACTGAGCAAAGTATAATAAGTAGCCACTGTTCATGTGTGAGCTTCTCGCCGCGTGTTGTCAGAACCGGACCTTCTGTAGGTACTTCTTCAAGTTGTGGTGTACGCCAGTCGTCCGTGATGGATATCTATACGCGCGTCTCACGTCTGCTGGCAACACGTTAGTCCAGCTACCTTCACATTTCCACCGGAGGTTGCCCAACCCATTGATCGAGTTACGATAATGGACCTTATTAAATAACATCCGTATCTGTAGCGGTAAAAGAAAGAATACACGGTAACTTAAATATTATTATATTACTTCAAACTTCAAAAGTAATTGAAAGTCAATGTTACAAAAGATACCGCCCTAAATGGGTCTGGCGCACAACATTTTGCACAAAACCTTGATATCAGGAACCTCTTATGTATAAACAAATAGAATATTAATAACCTGTATGTGGTGTGAAATGTGATTTTATTAAATTTATTGAGATTAATTCAAAAATTACCTACAAAATAAGTGTTGCAACAAAATGTTTGATGAAAACATTTTGTTTACGTGATTGTTATTTATACATATTCCTGTTAGTTTTATGTCTAAATTAATAATAAAAGTAAAAATGAATAAATTGAAGGTTAATATCGCACCTCCGCTCCAATAGTGTCATAAGAGCAAAATATTAATCGTCGAAAAAAATGCGTTTAAAAGTTGCTCTTACTTGATTTTTCACATTTTAGGGCATAATTCAGAAACTTAGTTAAAACACTACCTAAAACAGTATTTGAGATGAAATTTTGAAGTGTTCTGAACCTAACGAAACAATAAAAAAGATTTGTGATGTTTTTGAGTTACCTATGATACTATTTGAGCGGAGGTGCGATATGTTATATGGTTCTCAATAGAAATTACTCTTCTCGAACCAGAACTGATAACTAATAATAAAATCACGTAAGTTACGAACGACGAAATGCGTTAGTTTTAATTATGAATAAAAAACAAAAAATACTTTAAGAACTGAAAAGTCAACTCTCTTGGTGTTGATATGTCACGCTCATGTATCGCGTCTCCGCGAAATACCGCTTCATAACCTTCGCTAGCATGTTGTATCACGATGCTTGATCCTATCAGTCAACACCGCTTCATAACCGTCATTAGCATGTTGTATCACGATGCTGGCTCGTATCATTCAACACCGCTTCATGACCGTCGTTAGCATGTTGTATCACGATGCTTGATCCTATCATTCAACACCGCTTCATAACCGTCATTAGCATGTTGTATCACGATGCTGGATCCTATCATTCAACACCGCTTCATAACCGGCATTAGCATGTTGTATCACGATGCTGGATCCTATCATTCAATACCGCTTCATAACCGTCGTTAGCATGTTGTATCACGATGCTTGATCCTATCATTCAACACCACTTCATAACCGTCATTAGCATGTTGTATCACAATGCTGGATCCTATTATTCAACACCGGTTCATAACCATCGTTAGCAAACGGCATCAAGATGCTCGATTCTGGTAATTCTCTCATTCAAGTTACGCTTCTTCGGATCAGTAATGTTTCCGAGCTTCGAGCTTTTTCAATCGCTTATATATTCTGTCCTCTGGGTATGATACACAATCTATTAAAATAATACAAAGTTTTTTTTTAGATAACCGTGCTATCTAGTAAGTTCACTGCTCGCCCGCTCCTTGTTCGGACTTAGTCACAGTATTGATCCTATTGTGACTCAGTCCGAACAAGGCTTTGCCAGTTTCGCCTAGCATCTGCCTGCCCACTCTTCTTTGGGGATTAAAAGAGAAGCTATGAAAATAATGACCTAACATTAGTACGTAACTATAATCAAAGAGACCAGTCTCATTGGCACGAGTGTAGTTCCAGTTTGCAGCCGGTCGCCCGGTGCGGTGTCCGCCTGTCTGACATTTACGTTTATTTTCATCTGAACACGAAAGTGTATGCGTATGCGATGCTACAGCTGATTCACACTGCGCTGGATAACATTTATAAAGTTCACTATAAATATGCCAGTTCACTTATCAGAACGAAAAGGCCATCTCTTCTCATACGGAGACGAAGACGATGGGCCGATAACTCTAATGCTGCCACACTGTAAAAGATTAGTTTCACATAAAAGTTGAATGCTCTGCTTACAGAGAAAAGTGAATTGCTCTATGAATTCATAGGTACATTGTATGTACGAAGAAACTGTGTACTTATACAAATACCTAAACATATTTGATTGATTGATGGGACAAAACGCGGGTTTTGGAGTTTTATTGGAAAAACGTTTTCCCGGTACTCGGTAATATTTATTATAACTTTAATGACGTACTTACTTCTTTATAATTATAACAACTTAGGTACTATAATTTTAAAATTATTTATAAGTAAACACGAATTAAATGTCTCGCCTGTAGCGTTTCCGGCTTATAATAGGTACCTATTGATAGCAGTGCGATTTGATAACAGCACAACGTATCTAGATATAAATAAATAGATCTTATCCACGGAGCGTTTGCGATAACTGACATTTAATAAAACAATAAACTTTCGTTCCGTTGTTATTGAACGCAACAGAGTATGCTCTGTCCGTTGTTTTGCTTCTTTCTTTCTATCTATGGTAGAACCCTACAAGCAAAGCTAAACTCTATTAAGTAGAACCACAAAAAGCTTAAGTTTACCAGAATGTGTTCGCTTAATAACACATTCGCAAGTACAGTTGTTATTTGTAGACATCATTAACGACACCTACGTGTCACATACATACATAAACTCACGCCTTTTTCCCATGGGGGTAGGCAGAAACTATAGAACGCCACATGCTACGACTCTTACATACCCCTTTCGCTTCATCCACATTCATACATCTTGTCATACACGCACGCCGGTTGAGAGTACTACGCACCTGACCTTTGTGAAGAACACCACCAATAACATCGACGTATGTCCTTCTAAGACGTCCTCTACCGGCGTTCCCATTAACATCCGCCTTATAAATTTCTTTTGTTAATCGCCGTTCACTCATTCTCTCAACATGGCCAAACCATCTAAGCATACTCCTTTCAATTTTTGTCACTACATCATCTTTTAAACCAATTACACCATCTACGTGTCACAGTTTATCCAAAACCTTGAAGCCTTCCTGTCTGATGTCTCTATCCACACCTTGTTTAGTTGTACTGGTTGATAGTTACTCGTACATGCTAGTCAGTTTATTGAAATTATTGTGACGATACGAGCATGTACTAGGTATTTGTTATCTGTTCATAAATTAGTCTCAGGGCACGCTGATAATGCTTACCTACTTATTGACTCGTGGAATACAAAACGGTTTAAGCAATAGTGATAATTGTCCCCCGGTCAACTGTTCTGTTCCCAATAGTTACACACGCCGTTTGATTAGCATCATTTGTAAAAACGGTTCCGATTCGGTTGTTGGACAGCGGTCCGCCGTTACCACTATTAAAAGAAGTAAGAAGTTCCACCCCTTGCAGTGTCCAAATAAACGCTCTACTAAATATAATTAATATGGTGTGTGCATTGCTCGAAGCTAAGAGCTTAGAGGAATTCACTATAAGCTATAGGCGAAAGCAGTTGACACTTGGTTAGAGAGCCATCAGGTCTCGCCAATACACTGCCCGGTTACGTAAAGGTGGTCCGCAAGAACCATCTACAAGTAGCCGAATAGAAAAAAAGCAGTTTACGCACTGGATCGCACGTGTAATGGATTCCGATAAAGCAGTTTACGCACTGGACCGCACGTGTAATGGATTCCGATAAAGACACTAAATTCAAACTATAAAACAAACAACAAAACTCTTTGGAACACGTGTGACATCATACGCCAAGTGTAGGCTGTAGTCCAAGACATTCAATAGTACCTACAGTAGTAGTTATGGCCGTACTCTTCGCGAGAAAGATGTCAGTCAGGTGTCAACATGCTGCTGGCTTGGTTTGCCCAACGCAGACGCCACAATAACTACAAGGAATCACAACAAACAATTTTCCTCACGGGCTCTTATCTTTCTTTGATGTTTGTCTGTCCCTACATAACAATTACCTACCATATCATTATTCATGGCCTGGTGTGGTCTACTTATCGAATCAATAGAGTAAACAGTTTAATAGTACCTAGATAAAATTAAACTCAGCTAATAAATGAACTGATTAATTTAATGTAAATGATGTTACCAATTCGCCTTGCCAAAATCTCAAACAACTTTATGACCTAAAATATTTTCCTAATTCATTCGTAAGTGATCCTAAAGGTTCCGCCTAGGAGGATGTTTCCTAATGAGCATTGAAGCGACTTAACCCTTTCATGTACAGTACTTGCCAAGTACTTTTATTTATTGTATACTAGCGACCCGCCCCGGCTTCGCACGAGTGCAATGTAGATACTTAATGTGGGGCATATAAACCTTCCTCTTGTTACCAAATAAGAATAAATTTAATACAATTTACTAACTGCATGCTTGATTCAAAATAATATTTTTTTCTTGGACATTAAATAACTATGTAAAATTTGCTCACCGACATTAATGGCAGAATAAGAGATTCATATTACCTTATCTTTAAGATCCCTCTGTACCTTATTTACGTAAATAAATGATATTGATTTGATTTTGATTTGAATCACTCTATCTATTGCTGAAAACTGCATTAAAATCCGTTGCGTAGTTTAAAAGATCTAAGCGTACAGACAGCGGGAGCGACTTTATTTTATACTATGTAATAATTATGTAGCTGAAAATTCATGTAAGTATTTTTTTACTGAAAGTAGCACTAACTAGTTGTTTATGTTTGTTGAGTGTACTTAGTTTACTGTCATTAAAACGAAGCTAATTACGATTCCCAAATAGACAATAGTAGGCCACTACACCGCCGATGACGCTAATTAAGTGTTCATTGACATTTGTTATGACCTGTGCACTGTATGTATACCTAGATCAGCTCTGTTTTCAGTTTTAACACAACTTGTTGTTCTGTTCATCATCCACTGATTACTCGATATCTTAGTTTGGGTAATATATCTAATCAGTGACACCGCTGCCCCACTTTCACAAGGAAAGTGACTTAATAAATTAACTAGATATTGACTTAAGTTATACAGCAATACTTCATTTCACTGGTACATTAGTGTACTATATCGTACGTCCACGTCCACTACACACACTAAGTGACACAAACACGTGCTGGCACGATGTTAGTAAGTATGGCGGACGAGCGCACGCGTGCTTGCGCTCTCTGATGCCGCTGGCGACTGTAAAAATTGGCGGGAACCGGCCGCATCCTATGCACTGTTTGTTATCTTAGTATCACGACACTGATATGGTTTGTAATTATAATAATTAGCTATTATAATTACTGACTCATTTTGAATAGGGTGCTCAAAAATAATCTGTACCTTCTTATCAACACTAATAAACAGTATAACGTGTTCCGCTTGCGCAAGATACAGTTAACAAGCACCACAACTCACCGACCTGTAATGTACTTAACAACAAAGACATACAACACAGCCACACCGTCCACAGCCGTACTAGGCTAGCCGTTACGTAGGTACCACAGTCTACCGCTGCAAAACACTGATAACGCTGGCGCGCTGCCTATCACTGGCGAGTAGGATCGGATGGCCCCAGAATCTTTATCATGAAGAGCTTTACACCCATATTCTAAGATGTTCCTCCAAAACTTACTCGACTCGACTCCACCTCGACTTGACATAAGCGTCCTCGACTCGAGATTTTTCCTCAGTCGAGGTAAGGAATCATCTGTCAAACTCAAAGTATCTCGGAACCTACCCTAAGGAAGGAAGTGTCATAGTTCGTATGTAATAAAAATGAATTTTGAAGACTTTATCGGCTATGCTTACGATAATCCTTACAATTATTTATCGCGGCGTTATTTGCGCGATGCAGATAATTCAAATTATGACGTAATGACTTCTTGAGGAACCTCGAAGTTCACTCGAAATTGCGACTAAGAATACAATTTTGAAGGTGTTTTCGAGGCTGTCCTGAGTCGAGTATGAGTCGAGTAAATTTTGGAGGAACGTCTTAGAATATAATTGTTAATGTAGTTCACTACCCCCTGGAAACTCCCCACACAACTCTAAATCCTAACTTACCATACACATAAACATAATATTTAGATGGGCTTTTGAACAACATTGATGCCTCGATGGCCGCTTACCGCTTACCTAGCATGGTCACTTATGCCTGGTTCCTATTCCGAAAAACGAATCGTTTTGTTTACCAATGGTATAAAATTATACTCGTAAGCTAATGTTACCTGTGGTACCTACTAACGTATAAAGCAGGGGTGGCCAACTTGAATCGACCCAAGATCTACTGTTTACTGAGTAGACTCTGTGCGATCTACCAATTACATAATCAGTACCTCTTCATTCAACTTATATTAAACTTATAATTTTCTTTGTCTTGCCATGATTGACTGGATTAAGAGCCGCGATCGACCGGTCGATCGCGATCGACTGGTTGGCCACCCCTGGTATAAAGGGTCTAAGGCCATACAAATAATTGGCCATTAGTTCAACCCACGGAATAGTTAAAAAAGGTTCAACCCTTATAGTGAGTAATGGCACGCTACAAGCTACAACGGTTGAATTTTATTTACAAAGTGGATGGTTAAGCTGTTATGGTATTCTATCTGACCTCTGCTGCTGAACACGAAAATCAGTGTATTAAACTGAAAAATGTGTGCGTTGCTGATACAAGTAGTCAGGGCTCTACCTCCGCAGGAAACGTAGAATGTAATACAAGATTAAATAAACGGGACTTGTACGTAAATGTATGTTATTTCATTTCATAATGTTCTACCATTTAGTTATCTTCCATACATTGATGGGAACAGCGGTTCGCGGTTGTGTAATATTCGCTCGACTCAATAGAACATCCATGGAGTTTACCGGTTCTTCCATACAAAGGAAACAACAAATCGGAGGTATTTTCACTCTCAATTATTTAAAGAGCTATTTACTTGTTTCCTGCTTAGCTTGATGTAGATTTCTGAAGAGTTACGTGAACACTGGCAGGATATGGTACTGAAACTGAAATAATTAAACTGTGAAACATAATTACGTAAGTAATAGTTCATTTATTAAAAGAAATTAATTATATTAATATTTATGTTTTTCAGAAAATGTGCAATCACACAACAACTCAGCTTTTATTAATTACGATCACAAGTCCTAGGTCTACTTAGTGTGCTATTCACATAAGATTTAAAACTTTGTGAACAGTACCTACACGTTAGTTACCTACTAATCTGATAATATTAAGTAATGCCAAGTACATACCGATGTTCTTTTCTACATTTCGTCGGTCGGCAGTGAAAACCACATAAGTAGGTAGGTATGTGTAAAATACAAAATTTTAAAAGAAAGAAATAACTGTCTCCTGCAAAAAAAATGGCCGATCCTTCCTCTTAGCCTTTTCCTAATTATCTTGGGGTCAGCTTCCAGTCTAACCAGATGCGGCTGAATACCAGTACTTTACACGGAGCGACTGCCATCAGACCTCCGCAACCCAGTAACTGGGCAATGCCGATATCCTAAGGTTATACCGTTTGTCAGACTTTCGGGCTTCTGACTACCCGTAACGACTGTCATAGGTATTCGTATGACACCCGGGACCGACGGCTTAACGTGCTCTCCGAGGCACGGGGGGGTCTCGATGTGTAACAAATGGTCACCCATCCACGGACTGACCGCGGCAAGCGCAGCTTAACCTCGCAAATCGTACGATCGGCGCGGATGTTATTTAGCCACGAGCCCCTCAAAAAAAATGGCCGATCAAAATATGTTAATACAAGTTTGCTATCGTACGTCATAGATAGTTTAGAAGCATTTGAATTGCAAGTTTGTTGAACTAGTACGTGTATGACGAGTTTACCAATCTAGAGAACAAATGAAACGCTTTGAAAGAACATTTTATTTACGAGGTTTTCACTGCCGAGCTTCGATTTGCAATTTGAACCTCATCCGGGATAATCAAAATTGCACGGAGTCTAGTAACAACCTGGCGTACAAAACTTTTTTTGTAAAACATTATTGTGTTTATTTCCTAGACCTTGTAATAACGAGATAATTTTATAATCAGTTGCGTCATTGATAAAGATAATATGCATGTTTGAGGACGCGGCCGCGGCGACGGCGGCGCCACGTGGTTATCTCGGGAAAGAAGGGCGTTGCCCCGCGCTGCGCCTGCGCTGAGCCCGCTCCTCTCCCGTCTGCAGTCGACAATTATTATACTGATCATCTCCATGTCGCGTGTCACCGAGCTAGATACTATATTTGCATGTACTTACCAATACATTAGTAATGGGATATACAAGGTTAGTCGGAAAGGGGGTACTAAGCCGCAGGTCACTTAAAGTATCACTGATGACTATTTTAAACTATAAAGCAAGTGTTAAAAATTCAAAATTCGATAATTTTTCTTTGCATGCAATAAGATTTTTAATTTAATTTTATCAAAAAAAAAACATACCTGCTTTAGTTATAAATTCAGAAAATTAAGTTTCTAATCCGTGACCCCAAATATTATAACCTAAATTGTAAATAAAGCTGATCATAGCTATGGAGATTTTAGCATATTTTTTTCGAAATCTTTGAAAAGTTATCTCTCTTAAACTATTGAGTTTTGAGGAAAATTGTAGAACAACAGTTATCCATTATTATGGGTATTTTAACACCTTTTCGGCTTAGTACCCCTTTTCAGACTAACCTTGTATATAAATGAATTTTAAAAACAATAGTTCCCACTTTAAAAGGCTGTAGCTTAAAAATTAATTTAAAAAAAAATGTTTGCACTATAATTTTATTGCTTCTAACTTCAAAGTTTCCCGCAATACGAAATAAAATGACAAGCAGATAGTTGAAAGATAGGTCAGATTATGCTAGAACCAGTCAACGCACGCACGAGCCGAGCGAGCGAAGCGGGCGAGCGCCAAGAACGGTTTGCTTCGCCGATCACTATCCACCATTAGTTTAATGGGTGCGTTAAGAAAAAAATGGTTTTTGATTGATTACAGTGCGGCCCATTAATTTTGTTGTGGAAAGCATTATTTTTGAAGTGTGCCTTAAACATTTTTTGATGTTATTTATTAATTTTAAAATGCTTTTATACTAATTACCAGTGATCGGAATAGGTAGAGCTAATGTGCCTAAAGTTCAAGGAACAGAAACGAAAAGTGGAGACTTCCTTACGACAATTTTTTTTCAGAATGTTTGTTTCGAATGTCGTAACATTACTTAAGTACAACTAAAATTAATAAAGTAAAACTACTATCGAATTCATTTACTGTTTCTGTTTTAAAAAAAAATGCTCGATTTTTATTGTTTAAAAAATAAAGGTAATCTCCTTATCTTCGTTTGAAAGCCGTAAGTAAGTGCGAAAGCTAATTTAATTTTCATACCAGCTTTAATAGTTAGAAAAAACAGGTTAAAAAAAGCAATTTATAGGTTTTCATACCATTTATTCGTTTTGTACAATTATTGGAACTAAACGTAAACAGAAATCAACCTCAATAATTAAGATAGCAACCTTAAGATTGACTATCTTAATTATTGAGGTTGATTTCTGTACTTAAATTACTTAAGTTCCGAAATTCGGAACAAATATTCCAAAAAATATTTTTTTTGTCGTAAGGAAGTCTCCACTTTTCGTTTCTGTTCCTTGAACTTTAGGCACATTAGCTCTACCTATTCCGATCACTGGTAATTACTTAGTAATTGTCAAGAGCTGCCTGAAAATAATTTTAAATACTTAATACTTATTTAACCAAATATTATGTAGATGATTTCTGTGCTACAATGTGTTTGCAGCGTCGATTACAATAATTAATTAGCACACTGCACAGAGGAGAAATCGCCTCTTAAAGATTAGTAGACTGTCATCTCGTCAGGAATTCAACAAAGTGTCACTGGTTTTGATAACAGTAAGTATTGAGTAAATATGTGTGACACGCGAGAGCATCGGTCGAGATACAAGTGTGTCATAGATGCGCTGTTGCCACTCGAATCAATTGACATCAATCAAACTCAGACGAGAAGCGCACGCGCAGCTGCCGCTCGTTACCCTTCTCCTCAAAATGCCCTTCTTTCTTCCAAGATGCAAAAGGCCCATCGTGTACAATTGTTGTGCATGCAATCTAAGAGTTGAGATGCGTTTAAACCCGACGAACATTGAGGCAAGGACACCAATCTTCATCACCGGAGAGCGAGAATAAAATGATCGCCCATTGTCATCACGGATTCACTTAATGTTCGTTTGAATAAAACGAACTGCATTCTTAACAGGAATGTTCTGATCTCCAAAATCTAGCCCTGTTCTAGCTCTATGTTCGTGGTTTGGTTTAAATGCATCTTTCAGGCAAGGTAGACTGATCCAGTACCTAGTAATTTCTAAGTGTGAGTTACTTATAGATAGCATTGCCCCTAGTTGAGTGTCTTCTTCATAAAACAGCCGATTCAGTTTCTTATCTCGTTTTGTGTAAATACAAGAAAACGAGATAATAATCCGCATATTTCAACAACGACTGACTTACCTTATAGAAAATGTTCTGCGGGCTGGCCTACTGTACCGATTTATATCGTGGTACCACACACTAGCGACAACTAGCGACACTCACGCACGATTGACCTTTCTCGTGCTGTTGAAACTTTTATAGTGTATCAAATTCAAACCGTCTGTACGAGCATGGAAATTAATTGATTGATTGACAAACAACATTCTTTTTACCCTCTGATTCATAGGTTCATAGGTACGACAGACAGGTGCGGCATTGCCGTTAATGTAGCGAGAGCGACAATGCCAAGAAAATAAACGATAGGTACATAACATTAATTATGAATCATAATTAATAATGAGACCTAGGATAGTATTTTTAATCGCTTTTAGTTTCGCGTTAATTTCAGCATTCTTCCAGCTTACATTTGAAGCTCTTGGCAAGTTGGCATAATATTATCACATCATCGCCCACCACAAACAATCAACTAAAGCTTTCCGTGCCGCCTAGGCGCGTTAGTTTTTATGAGCGCTACAATTAATTATCAACTGTGGATCATAATATTATTATTGTTCTTTTGATTCAGAAATAACCATCCCATGCTGATTTAAAATATTAACGAATGAGACACTAAAAGTTTTATTGCAATTTTACCAATTGGTGGTATACTAGATTTATGGCAAGCTTGCTAACTCCACAGATTAATGACAATGATATGATTAATGATACCTATATGTTGCTAACTCCTAGGTCGTGCATTGCAACTTTATTCTCAAATTCTCATTAATTAATTAATAATGATATCTTCTTTTTTCTAGAATTATCGCATATTAATGACATTTTTGTAACAATAATAAAATATTGGAATCTCTGCGAAAGTGTTCGTTAGTTATGATTTTATGATACCAAGTAAATCTACTTTAAAGATACGGCACTAAATAAAATATGTTTTTGCGGTTGGTCACACCAAAATGAAGAGATCAAGCAACGCTCAGCGCAGTGTGTCCTGGGCGTGGCCATACAGTACAGCTGCGTTGTGGATATTTTGCGTGTTATTTAGAGCGATGGTAGTACTATGAGTCCCGCGCTTGCCCGCTAGATGTCATTATTTCAAAGTTTAAGAGTTACTCTTCATAATGTTGATAAATTAACTCTGTTTAAAGAAAGCATCATGGTAGGAAATACTAAAGTCTGTTCTGCCCAGCCTTTTCCCAACTATATTGGGATCAGCTTCCAGTCCAACCAGATGCGGCTAAAATACCAGAATTTTACACGGAGCGAATGCCATCAAACTTCCGCAGCCCCAGTTACTGGGCAAAGCCGATATCCTAAGGTTAGATCGGTTGTCAGACTTTTGGGTTTCTGACTTCCCGTAACAACTGTCATGGGTATTCGTATGACACCCGGGACGACTATTTAACGTGCTCTCTCAGACACGGAGGGGTCTCGATGTGTAACGGTCATCCATCCACAGACTGACCGTGGCAAGCGCAGCTTAACCTCGCAAATCCTATGATCCAGTAAGTTGGTAATTAGCCACGAGCCCCTCTAAAAAATACTAGTCTACGTTTCGAATACACTAGAATAAGACTTAGGCAGGAATGTGAGGAC
This sequence comes from Amphipyra berbera, assembly GCA_910594945.2. Classification (NCBI taxonomy): domain Eukaryota; kingdom Metazoa; phylum Arthropoda; class Insecta; order Lepidoptera; family Noctuidae; genus Amphipyra; species Amphipyra berbera. The sequence goes on along the minus strand of OU343142.1, from coordinate 73,407 downwards.
ACCAACTAGCTCGCTCAGGTACCTACTCTTTTTGGGCAGTCTCATGAGCACCGGGCTGTTGCCTGCGTTACCTCGTTTATGAGTGTGATGAAAACGGAATATAAAAAGGTAAATTGTGTTTTAACCAGTAAAAATAAAACCTACAGCAGCGTTTGCATACCATCAATGGTTTATGAATCAATTAAACGTAAGTCCTGTAGAAAAGTTAACTTCTTTCACAACTTATACTGGACCTACAGAATTTGAGATCGGACGACACCCCGTCATACACCAAATGACCCATTGTTGAACGAGTTACAATAATGGACCGTATGAAATATCCATATCAGTAACAATAAGCCAAATAAGCACATAAGTACACCAAATAAGTTGTCACAAAGACAAGCAATCGTATCGATGACTGACGATACTGTGAGTGTGTAAGAGTGAGAGAGGTAATGTAGAGCTGCCAGTAGGCTGTGTGGAGGCTCATGCTGGGCGCGTGAACTGGGTGACGGCGACGTCGCCACCCGGCACTCGCCCCCGCCCCAAGCACAGGGATGTACTCGCTACACTGTCTTTCCACCTCAGGACACCGTCGTCCTAACATACGCGCCTAGCACCCGATACCACGTCTTATAAACGTGAGTTTTGTATTAGGAGGTAGTCAACTTCTGGATTTCTGTAGTCGGAGAGTATCGCTAAACAAAAGAAGGTTGCGACAAATTGCGTTATATAATAATGTAAAGCGTGCAGTAGAGTAGTTGGTGATCTTATGTCTGTTAACCCATTGAACGAGTTACGATAATGAACTTGCCTGAAACAACTTGCCTGATAAAGATAAGCAATGTGAGCTAATGTTTGAAACATAGATAAATGTGTGTGTGCATCTGATTGCTTCCCTGGCTTGCATCTGTCGGAGCTCGCGGTCGCGCGGTGCCAGCCACGGTGCGGCAGTGGATGTCGCACGGCCCAGCCTGCTTGGCCCGACCTGACCGACGTGTCATCAAAGTTAACAGTTACATGCAACTGGCAAACGTGAATAAAAACTATGTGACACAATCCTTGGTTTCAGGAATAACTGCCACGTGCGCGTGTGTAAGGACTCTTTGATTGATGTGGGTGCATTACTTTACTTTAGTTATTGAATTAAGTGCGTGTTAGGGTGTCGTGGAAATGTGGGCGCCGATGCTGGGCTGTACCTCCATTCAAAATATTGTTGACATTTCACTTCAAGTGCTCAGATAAAGTGGAAACAAAAATGAATGGCGGAAGATCGGACGCGTCCACTTCTACAGACGACGTAAAGGTTAGCTCAGTTAAACTTTACACGCAGGCCACACCGCGAGCTGGCGGGCGGGCGGACAAGCAACGTTTCACCAAGACTAGCTACTTCAGCGACTCAAACGATGTGAACGATGTGAACCGAAGTATGAAAAAGCCAGCTCGCCCACCCGCCAGCTCGCGGTGTGGCCTGCGCTTTAAACTCCACACATTTGTCTTTATTATAATTTAACATCATGTTGTATACCATGTTTTATGCAAATAAAGATTTTATTATTTATTTATTGATTTTCTCATTTTATAGATAAAGTAGGTATAATAAAACACCAGACTGTGACCGGTCTGTCATCACCCACTGATGGAAAATAGCTGTCCCGACTTCCACCTCTCAATGCCAATGTTTTCGTTGCCTTGTTGCAGTAAGAAAACTGCACTTTAGTTCCAAGCCCATTGTGGGAATGGAACTATCCGTTTATATGTGTAACTTATCAAGTAGTAGGTATAATAATAATTGTGGTGTTTGTCAACAGAGTCGTCCACTGTGCTTGTTCTACTTCACGCATCCTTTTGGCGTGCTTTCCCCCGAGCCGCCGACACTGGCCGCCGCGCCGCCACACATCGCGCGTGCTTTCGTCAACATGGAGCCCGTGTCGCCCTTTACGCTGTGGAACCCCGCGCACCCCGCTCACCCCGCCAGCGCCACCGAGCCCTCCGACGACGACTACAACACGGGCAGCTCCGCGTCGCGACCCAGCTACGAGCTCGGTAACGCCACCGTGCACCGCACGCCACTCAACCTCGTCAGCGTAACGCGCACACGGAAGTGCACGCTCGATTTCGGCAACAGCCGGGACTCTATTTCCTCCTCGCTGTTCTCCAGCGACATGTGGTTCAACTCGAGCTCCAGCTGCAAGAGTAACGAATATCCGCGCAGGTTGATACCGTACAATAAGATCCTGCCGCCCCTGCAAATACCGAGCCCCAAAGACTCCTCCAACCTGTCCAGTTCTGATGACTTTTGGCCGAAAAAGTGTTTAAATCCGGAGAAATTCTCTCTCCCACCGATTGAAATGCCCTCGGTGAAAATGAAAATAGTACGGAGTAAGAAGTGTAGCCTGAGCTCGGAGGAGGTGTCGAACGTGGACGGAGTGACGATAAGGTCGTCGCGCGCGCGGCGCCGCCTCGGCTTCAGCAAGCACCGGCGCGCGCGGCCGGCCGACCTGCGCCGACTACTCAGCACGCTCATGCGCAGAGCACTCGCAGGTATGCACTTATATAGACTCAGTTTATTGCAAAACAAGGCTAGAACAAAACGAGTAAGAAAAACGGAGATCAACTCGTAGTTGGAATCAATCATATGCTGGTCGCCACGGAATCTAAGGTCAGTTGCCAAGGAAACATTGTCTTTTGGGGAACATGGGTATTGTTCGCGATCGCGACCCCGTTATAAACAACAATGTAAACAACGCGAGCTGAGGCGAACTCTTCCTTCATTTTCTAAATGACTTGAAACTTTTTGACTCGCTTTATTCGACCTGTACCTTATTTCTGTTATTCTCTACATCAGTTTTTTTCATATGTCATTATGTCAGTACCGTACTCTCCATCCCCTATGATTACTTTACTCCACAGAGTACTTTATATTATACTGGTAACTTTACTCTTGGATCCTATCGATGTCCTTCTCACAACAATAAGTAAAGTGCGATACGTCGGTCTCTCACCGGTGAGGATCGTTCACGCCGCCTCTGCTACACACAGATAAGTAAGCAGCTGAGGTACTGTTACAAGTAGGCACTTAGTCGCGGGTGTTGTAACCAGAATGGGTTACTTGGTGGACAAGTGTCCGATGGTGGACCGCGGCTGCTTCATGCCACTGCGCTCGGCGGTGGTGGCGGCGGCGCTAGCAGGGCTACTGTGGGCGGCGCTTTACCTGTTCCTGTTCAGTGCGCCGGGCGCGCGCTGGATAGCCAGCGTAGGGGGCAGCAATGACGTCACGTCCGCGCTGAACTACGTGCACGGGGCGTTGGGCGTGCTGCTATGCGCGCTGCACGCGCTGCTGCTGGTGGGCGTGGTGTACGAGAGCGACGCGCTGTGCGACGTGTACGTATGGGGCATGCTGCTTTGCTGGGTGAGCCTCATCTTCGCGGCGGTCACGTTCGCGGGCACCGCCGTGGTCGGCGACGGTCTGGTGATAGGAACCGTCTTCTTGTTCGTTGTCCTGCTCAGTGTGTTCGCATCGTTCTACTTCGTTATAGTGGTCATCAACTATAGGATGACGATACCGTGACCGTTTTTTATAAGCTTTTACTTTTTTAACTTTATATTTCGTACCTATTGCTTATTGTGTACATATACATATTATACTCATAAAACGTCAATAAAAGGCAACAGTCGTGCGAGGTTTAAAATTAGTAACGTGTGTATGCCGTTTGCGGCGCGGTGGAGGTTATATTGCGCACGCGCACCTTTAACACTTGATGGGAATTTACAGAAAGCCTACTCCTACTAGTACAGCGTACGATAAGAAATTCACAAGTACAGGGAAAAGTCACGAAAAAGTTTTGAAGTATCTAGTAGTAAGTATATAATAATTATCTTCGTTTAGTTGTGAGCGTGCGAGTTTGACACCCCGCATTGAACTTACGGACAGTAACCTTCTGTGTATTTCTTTTTAGCACCAGTTGGACTTACGGAGTACCCATGTGCGCGGAAATCATTTCCAAGAACAAAAAGACACTAACGTCCTTATGAGGCGACCAAAACTCACGAGTACAGTGCATACAGAGTGCCCAGAATAGTTCCGGAATAGCACTAGAGCTAAAATGAAATATCAAGCAATAAGTACCTAGCGTTAAGTGACCCGATACCTTGTTCTTCGTACTCTGGATGAAGCAATAGTGAAAGGCAATCTATACAACTTGTCACTGGACGATTCTTCCAAGATCAGATTTAGCATCGAAAGTGGATAAATGTAAATTAGCCTTTACCCAATAAAATCAGTCGAAGACAGTACGATCCCAGCAAAAACATTCTGTAAAAAACTAGCCAAGTCTCGATGGAGCTGCTTGTTTATCTCTAAAAAGTAATGAAATCTAGACAAAGTCGTGCCAAGTCTAAGGTTCCTTACTGCGATTTCTTTATTATTATATGTAGTTAATGTTGTGTGACTTGACCGTTGAACATTCTTTATACGTTAGTGGGTACAAGTCAACGGGACAGGTACAGACGGACTTCTATCAATGATTAGAAGTCCGTCTGTACTGGAAACATTTTTTTATTCTGTTTGTTTTAGGCTCGCCTATACATAAGTATTATTGAAATACGCAGCTTTATCAAGCCTACAATTGACTGGTTATTGAATCAACGTTTTCCAAGTGGCAATTTTTCATCGGCAATGGGTAGTGGTTCTGGCGACAGATTGGTGCAATGGTGTCATGGAGTTCCTGGTTTTGTACCCTTGTGTACCCTTCAACGGCCAAGTCACACAACATTAACTATAATAATAAAGAAATCGCAGTAAGGAACCTTAGACTTGGCACGACTTTGTCTAGATTTCATTACTTTTTAGAGATAAACAAGCAGCTCCATCGAGACTTGGCTAGTTTTTTACAGAATGTTTTTGCTGGGATTTCACTTCTTTTTGTAGAAACGTGGGCATATTGATTTTCTTATTTGACACAGTTTTTTTCTTTTTAGGAGTAGGTAGTTTTTTTATTATTACAAATCTTTCTTTTTTTTTCTTTTTTTTGACATCAAATGAAGCGGCCTATTAAGTTGAATATTTTTTGTAAAGGCGGTATGTCGATCTCTAATAGTTTGGTTGGACTCTTGTGTTTTCTAATCAGGGTCACCAGGTACTCCAGATCTTCGATTATCCTAGTTTTTATAGTTTTCCCTTTATGTGGCCATTAAACCCTAACTCTGTACCAAATTTCAGCTCTCTGAGTTTATGGGAAGTACTAGTTCTATTCTGATGATCATGAGTGAGTGAGTGTCATAAATGCGAAACTTTGCTTTCGCTTAACTTCGGAACTAAATGACCTACAGACTTGAAATTTTGGATTTTAAATATGTGATTATAGCTTACTGGATGACGAAAATTTCTGCGTTCTGGTCTTATCCAGAGGTTCTCAAATAGGGGCCTGAAAATGCGACGAAATGGTTCCAGTAAAGGATGGTACGGCAGTGTTGCTTCGCGCTCGACTTGGCGGGGGCACTGCCGTGCCCCCTGATTTACACCTATAGGCGCGCATCGCGGCGAGTCGGCACGCGACGGAGAGGATGAGCGCGCATGCTCTGGCAGCCGACCGCGTCCGCTGGAATCGAACGCATGCTCGTGCATCCACTAGCATGCTCCCACGTCTTTTGGGTGACCACAGAAGTGCTGCTTGCGTCGCACCGTGTAGAAGTGTCCTAATTTTATTTAAAAAATGGTGGAGTGTGCACCCAAGCGTAACAGGCCTAAACGGATCCGACTGCACGGCAGCCGAGCGCAAACCGACTGCGTGCGTGCGGTACCGAGCGACCGGCCGTTGCAGAGTGAGCGGGTTCCAATATGTATAAGTTACATGCGAATATGAACTTTAATCACTGTATAGACATTTCAATTTACTTTACCGCATTGTAAAATGCGCTACGCCGCGCCGCGCCCCACATGGCGAAGTTCGGTAGGAATCGTACCGAAAGGTATAACTTCCTGATAGAATGTTTAGCAATTAGGGTACAGTGAAAGATGTTTATTAGTTTATTTTTAATTAATGCATTAGTGTAGCTGGCTCTTTGACGATCTCATTTTAAATAAATGTTGGGATCGACTTCCTTCCTAGTAGCCACATGCGGATCTTAATAGTGCTCCATACTTGTAAAATATTTGTCAGCAGTAGGTAATATGCACTGTACCGTGTCGAGTATCGTACGTAGGTGGCGTGATCTATGCAATGTGTAGTGGAAGTGTATGCAGGAGCGGGTAAACAAAGCAGACCGGTCCTTCGAGTCCGCGGGTCGCGGTTCTTGAGTTTCACCTGCACGGTGCGACATTCCCACGCTGCTCGTGCCCCTCGCGCCCGTGACGCTTGTTTGTGTCTTGTATTTGGGTCACCTATTTACATAATGATCTTCATAATCTGCACCCCTCTCCCGTTACCCCCCACGACCGCCGCCGCGCCGCCCCGCTCCGGTGCGTGCTGTGCGTGTGCGTGCGGCACAGATGTCGACCACTATTACGTTTGATGGAAGTCGAATGTAGTAATTGGAAAATTAAAATATTAAACATAATAGTGGTATTTGAAAGGAAAGAAAAAAAACTTAAGTACCGCGTAATTCTAAAAGTTGTCAGACGAAAGAAATGTAATAGAATTATTTTTTAATTGTATGGAAATCAATATAAAATGAATACGCGAATTTAGAAAAGTTATTCTACTTATGAATGTTGTTCAATTTCCGATACTTACTGAGTAACACCCATAAAATTCTTAGTTATTTTTTTAACACCTATATGGGTAGGTTTTCTTTTTTTTTTTTTTTTTTTTCCTTTGGAAAATCCTCATGGATGTCCCTCGCCCGGTGAAGGCGAGGGGGTCTGCCGGACTCTTACATGCACCGCAACCCCGGCAGGTCCCGGTCCGCCAACCCTCGGCAGACCTCTCCTCCTGAGAAGCGCGCACGGAACACAGCGCGCCGCCTTCTCGGGCCTGTTACTGGTCGGGCGGCGGGTCCCCTAACCCACCGCCCGCAGGCCACACACTAGGGTGGCTGGAGATCGTCGCGTACGCGCGCCCTCCGGCGCCCGGTGCGTCTGGCGCGGGAAGGGAGGAGAGCACACCGCTCCCTCTCACTCTCCGCTTCCTCCTTAGTCGCCATCACCCCCTCGCAAAAGGAGGCGATGGCTTCCCACGTAGGTAGGTACCTACCTTAGCAGGTATATTTTCAAATTATGTATGCTTTATTATGGAGGATGACTGTCCAGATTCGTAGGCTGAGTGAGTGATATCGAAACTCCTGGGTTCTTAAATACTACAGGTCTAATTTCTTAAATATTACCTTTCTTTTCCTTTTTACAAACTTTTATTTAACTTGCAATGATTGTATGTATGTTCGGTTCAAATCTTGCAACTGTTTTTTGATCCACTTCCTCTTATCCTACGGAGTTGAATTTTTAGATGTTGGTTCAGTTCTGATGACAATGCATTTTTATGGTAAGCATGACCTGAATCGACATCCAGGATTAGCTCCAGATAAAGGAACTCTTCAACGGTCAACAGCACAGACACAAAATTTTGTGTACGCATTTTATTATGATAGCCGGTTATAAGGTTTACCGTGACATGGTTGCTGCACCCAGGGTTAGGTCCTAACTAGGGAACTCCTCAATGGTTAGCAGCACAGACATGAAATGTTGTACGCGCATTCAATTGTGAAAGACCGTTCTAAGTTTAACCATGACAAACTAAAAGTTAAAAAATAAATTAATTGTAAAAAAACATTTTTAAAACAAGCTTTTATTTAAATGCTATAAAAAGGAGAAAATAAACTTTAAATTAAATCAAAACCAGCAATGTATTACGTTATACAATTAATGTACCTATTTATATGACATAAAAGCTTGTCGCGAGATACTAAATAAATAAGAATACAATATGTAACATGATCTTACACAATTCAAAGAAAAAATGTATGTATTTCATAAAATTATAAATCTCGCGACAAGCTTTTACCTATATCATATAAATACATTAATTGTATAATGTAATAAATTGATGGTTTTGATTTAATTTAAAGTTTATTTTCTCCTTTTTATAGCATTTAAATAAAAGCTTGTATTTAAAAATGTTTTTTTTATATTACCGACGTTTTTCCTATTTAAATATTACTTACTGTATTTTTTTCTTAAATATTACAGTTTTTCCCCTTTTAATATTTTATATGTAAGATCTTACTTGGGAATAACTCATTTGATTAGTGAAAACAGATACATAGGGGTCACGTTCTCGAGATATACAGGGTGTAAAAGAAATCATGTAATTCTTTCGAACCCCGTGATGTACTGCTGACATAGATTAACCCTGAACGGGATACTTTTGGATTCAATTAAAAAATACGAGAAGTAAACACGATTGTGGTCTTAATGTGAGGCATTTTAGCGCCCTCCGTTAAAATAACCACGCGGCGGGCGATAGCCGCGCACTTCGCTCGGGCCGCTAAAATGCCTCACGTTAAGAACACATGTTTACTTCTTATAATATTTTTTTTATTGAATTTAAAATTATTCCTTTTAGGGTTAATCTATGTCAGCAGTACATCATGAGGTTTGAAGGAATTAACATCATTTCGTTTACACCCTGTATGGTACAGGTCAAACTGAGAACCTCCTTTTTTGAAATTGGTTAAAATAAAATTAATAATGAGTAGGTAAGTACCTAATTTGATTAACACTTTGTAAGGTAAACATCGTGAGGGAACCTGCACACCTGAGGGGTTCATAAAGGTCTCAAAAGCGTGTGTAGTCCTCCAACCCGCACCAGGCCAGCATGGTGGACTAAGAACTAAACCCATTTCATTCTGAGAAGAGGTTTGTGCCCAGCAGAGGGACAATAATGCATTGAAAAGAAAAAAAACGAAATCTGTTATTTTATACCTATTAATATTAAGAATAGTCTGTCGTTATAAATAAATGTGTTTACATGCCTTCAGTTAGGATTTTAAAATACAGAGAGATTTTATTTCAGTAGGTAGTTAAGCATTTTCTTTTAATTATAACACAACGCAACGTGCTATAATTAAATTCGAAAAGTTAAAAAAAAAAAACGTTCCTCAAGTCCAGTTTAATCTTTAATCAGTTGTTCACTATTTACGTATAGAATCCAATGATATTATAAGTAAAAAGGTGTAGATAGGTTATAAGAGCTCAGCAAGCGACACGTTAAAATGTGGCTAATTGGCCAGACTTGACGTCAGTGTCACGTTGCCAGCGTCAACGGGTGCACTTCACGTACCGAGTGCATTAAAAGTGACCCTAAACTTCCGAAAATGCCGTCGTGTGTTATGAGATATTGCACATATTATACAAGCAAAACTTCTAAAAGTCAAGGCATTTTTATCTTTATCTTATATTTATCTAATATATGAATATTTATCTTAATATTTTAACAAATCAAACATTATATTCCTAAAACGTCATTACCGATCATAGAGTAAAATGATGCCTAAGAAACAGACAAGTCAGTTGCCTGACAGTAGGTACAAATGGTGGCATAATTATATTATTATTTATACTCAAATGTATATTTTTATTTTTGTTATGATGAGGGAGGATAAATTAAATATTATATTACCACATTGAATTAAAATATAAATTTTAGTGTGTGGTAAAGTAGAATGTTTATCTTTAAGTGTAAGTATTAAATTAATTAATTGTTTCTAGATTTCCAACAAATGAACTAAGGTGCATCCAGTGGGTGGATATAGTCCGCAAACAGAGAAATGAATAATTTTGGCAACCGAATAAATCGAATAAAATATGCTCCATTCATTTTAAAGTCGAAGACAAGTACATGTCTGGCAAGGGATACACTTTATTAAAAAAATCTGCGTTTCCTGTTTTGGATGTAATTTGTTTACGGTTTTGTTAATGTTGCATTTTTATAGCGACTTCGTCTACTTGAATATTATTATTACTTATTAACTCATTAGTGAATCGCATTTTAGGCATAAATCACGGTGTAACGTAAAATGTCATATCTGATTAATTTATTCTACATCGTTTCTACTACACTAGACGACTCACTCACGCAATTACATTTGTCTCTTTTTCGTTCGCGATAATCGAATCGTGCCATCCTGTCTTGACGTCTAGTCGTAATGAAGTGTGCTATTGCAATAGGTATTTAGTTATTTATGTGTGTGTTAGTGTGCCGTTTTTGAAGATCGAATGTTGTGTAAGTAACCTATCTACACCTTTTTACTTATAATATCATTGATAGAATCAGTACCTACTTGCTCACCGGTTTTATTCTACAACTGTAATTAATCTATCTTTAGATTTTTAAGCTTAACTACCTATATACATGTCATGTAAACACATTAATTATTTATCCAATAAGCCAATAACTAAGTGTACTAAACAGTTTTATTGAATCCACTTCAGAATGTCTTTCATCAAAACGTTGTCACTATCAGTATCACTGGCTTGTCCATCTATGTGTGCTATTAACCCCTAGTCACTTAAGCCGGAGCACTCACTCACAGATTTAAAGTCCGGCGCGTCAATGAACAGTTCCTTCTTGACGGTGAGAGGCTCCTCGTCGGCGAGGTCGAGCTGGCACACGTAGGTCTCCATGGTTGCCACGGAGTTGTTGCGCACGTCTTTGATCACCTTCAGTATGTCCATCTTGGCGGTGAGCTTCTCGTCATCGTTCATGCGCTTTAAGGAGGGCAGCAGCGACATAAGGAAGTGCTTGTCTTCGTCGATGTCGGCCAGGTCGTCGTGCTGCGCGGGCGGCAGGCGGTGCGCGTCGCGCTCGGCGGCGGCGGCGGCGCGGGCGGCGTGCGCGCGCTTGCGGCGCGGCGCCGGCGCGGCCTCCGGCTCCTCGGTGTCCTGCATGTGCGGCAGCAGGAACGACATGTGCTTGAAGTACACGTATTTCTTTCTCTTTATGTTATGCCCTTCGCGTCTCTTTTTGTCTACCAACATCTGTCGTTTAAACGTGTCCCGTAGATTTCGCCATTTCTTCGTCAAACCCAGAACTGCAATGTAAAAGGGAATAAGCACCTACTTAGTAAATTTCAGTTAATCAAATGAGATTTCTTAACTCGGGAGTTTTAGTACCTAACGCATCTTCGGTCAAATGTGTACGGTATGAGATGTTTGTATGGAATGGTGTACCGATAGAAGATCGGCGACGTATCTTTGTATGGAATGGTGTACCGATAGAAGATCGGCGACGTATCTTTGTATGGAATGGTGTACCGATAGAAGATCGGCGACGTATCTTTGTAAGGAATGGTGTACCGATAGAAGATCGGCGACGTATCTTTGTATGGAATGGTGTACCGATAGAAGATCGGCGACGTATCTTTGTATGGAATGGTGTACCGATAGAAGATCGGCGACGTATCTTTGTATGGAATGGTGTACCGATAGAAGATCGGCGACGTATCTTTCGTCAGCTATGTGGCTTTGCCCTAATAGTACCTATAATGTTATGCAGGACTTAGTTCTCAAATATAAAATGATGGTAGGTAGATATACTAAGGACAGAGATCTGTAGGTACGTCCTTTAGTTCCTTAAAAACCTATGAATAACCCTGAGAAATAGTGGTGTCGATTGTTGCGCACTTTGACAGGAGTCAGGACTAAACTAAACTTAGGGTGATCGTCTCATTCAGTTTCAATAGAAAAAAAATGACAGTTGCGTTTAGTCTAGTTTAGTACTGTCAAAATGTGCTACAGAATTGACACCCATGAATGTACACCATGAATGTACACCAGTACCTACCTATGTTGTTAAATTGTGGACCACATTATCACATTACTAATACAAGCAATTGATAAACCATTTCGGTAGATAACCTATGGTTATACTTGGTTACTATATTGCTAAGTAGTTACCTAGGTATTCATAAATTAATTTTGTTGGCAATTCATTTAAAACGACTAGGTACCTACCAATATTTTACACCACCCATGTTTCAGAATCAGAAGTAAGTAGGTATAGTGATAAAACCGTATAATAAGTCACACTCGCAAAACTCGAATAAAAATTAAAGAGTTGAAATGAAAATGTCTTTTATGACGAGAAGCAGTTAGGTAGGTAGGTAGGTACTATTATTATAATAACATGTACCTAAGTAATGTCTTTAACTTTAACAATGTTACAATAAGTAGTTCATATAAAAAATGTAATTTTGGATTAACGTGTGACTTTAGTCTGTGTCGTTTAGCAAAAATCATTATGACAGGTGGTGAGTGGAGTGTTCAAAATTCAAATGAGTAAAGTAGGTAACTGCACTATATGCAGACCTGCAGCCGTTACCTAGTCAATGGTACCTACCTATCAAGTACATGATGCATCATTATATTTACACCCTTGTACTTATAACAGCTAAACTTAGTTTGCTTGCCTCTCGGTGAACTTATCCTCTAGCTTAGGTTTAGGGATAGGTACTTGTAAAGGTTCCAGTCGCGGTGCAAACCAAAATATAAAATAAGTTGCGTACTTAGATAGTTTTTTAAATAAATATTCTTAGTTTTGTACCCACTTTTGCATTCTTTTTCTGCATGTGTATAAGAGTCCCAGTCTTCAATGAGAGCTTTTGCAACTTCATTCCAAACTTTATTCTTGAAGTGAGTGTTGGGCATCTCGGGACAGTCTCGCATGTACAACACCGGCCATTTCTCCACTTCGCGTATGATACGCAGCGGAAGTATTTCTTCCAATATTTTTTTTTTCGTCGATGTCATTGTTATTTCCATAATATACTTATAAACATTCAATAGTCGCCTCGCGCCCACGGAAAGCGACGACCGGTGCAGATTAACGCTCAGTGTCTGCGTCCTCTCCTACTATTGGCTAGGGCTACCTGCTCACTGCGCAGCGCGTCATGTACATTTATCTCCGACTGGCTCCGAACCTTCTCGAAGTCGCACGAAGGTACGTGTATGTCGGGCGTCACGCGATGCGAACGTGAATGCAATGCCACGAAACGCGACGATAACTAACGGCTCACTCAATAACTATTTGATAATCACAACATAATCCATTCGCTCCGCACAAACTTATGTCTTTGGCATAACTTATACCCCTGTAGGTATTCACTGGTTAATCAGCAGTCTCGAATAATTGTATTGAAATAAAAACCACTTGTGACGGATGACAACATAGTCTGTCCCGCCCGGCGAACACAGACGACTGAGTGCGGCGCGGGCCGGGGCCGCGTTGCTTCGGTCCACGTCGGCCGGTCGGGCGCGGAAGGGCACCCGACGCGTGACGTCACACTGTACGCCAGGCCCGGACTGGCCATACGGGCAAATGCCCGATGGGCCGGTGTGGCCTGATGGGCCTCCCGGCGGGTCACGCAGTCGGAGAAATCGAAAGTGTGAGGGGAACGTAAAAAAAAGGTCGTCCAACTATCGGCTATCGCTTGAGTGTCTAAAAAAAAAACGTCGTCCGTCTAAACGCATGTTTTTTTTCCAACACTGGGCCGACCGTCTCTCAAATGCCCGGGCCGATTTCAGGTCCCAGTCCGGCCCTGCTATACGCTGTATCAGCTGTTGGTACTCTTTACATTATATCAATCACGGAATAGATAAATCTTATTTATCTATTCCGTGATATCAATGCTCTTAAAGTCTAATCAATCACGGTATCAGTGTTAATCAGCCAAGACTACCTAATAGTCATTTAAAAAGTTTCCTATGGCAATTTTGTTGATAACACAACAAGACCTCAAGTCCTAGCTTCACAATCAAGTCAGAGACGAATCTTAGTCTTACATATTATTGTGCTCTTTCACATGCCTAAAAAATAAAACGTACCTAGGTACCAAGTCTTCTCAATACTCAATACTCAATATTTATTTGCGTATTCTACAATGTTACTTAGGAGGTAGTAATAGAAAATGATGTAGGTAATGTGTTACAATTATGGACCCTGTTGGGCACAGCAAAGTAGGAGAGAGGAGGATCATTATTCGTTAAAAAATAAAAAAGAAATAGGAAGTTATATGAAGTAGTATGAAGTTAGTTTTGTTTCCTTTTTTTGTTATATTTGTGGAATAACTTGGTTTTTGAGTTTATTTGCTTTTATTTTATTTTTGTATGCTATTTAAATTATCTATTTCAAATTAAATTCGGAGTTTAATAATTTATTTATACTATACTATATTATTATATTTATCCTATTTATCTTTTTAGAGTACTTATTTGTTTATCTATTTAAATATTATAATTGCAAGTTTATTTGGCTTAGTTATTTTAGATTAAATACTAATTTATGTACACTTACTTTATTTAATACTATCTTATAATTATTAGACTATTAGGAACTATTAGAAAAATTAATAATGTGCTAAGGCTAATCAACACATTATTATTTATTTAGTTATTTATATTGCACATTGCTTTTAGTGTTTTCTATTATTGCTTATTACATTATACTGTTTATGTATACTTTTGTACTATTATTTATTAGGTACCTACTAGGAGTACTAGGAATTTAGTAGGAACATAATTACTGTTATTATACGATTAGAATGTATCACTTAAATATTCATTTATATTGTAGTAGCATTTGCTTAACAATAGTTGTTTTAAGTTTTTTACAAATATGTGGATTTTATTTTCGTTTTTTAATTTTTCGGGTAGTTTATTGTAAATTTTTATAGACATTACAAATGTGCTCGAAGAGTGGATTTGAAGTCGCGAGTTTGGTAAGTTTAGCCTATTCTTATGACGTAGCGAATACTGTATCTGTTTATCTTCGCGCTTTGTAAAGAAATGCTGATATTTTCTAGCAAATTTACATATTTCTAAAATATTAATACAAGGTAAAGTTAGGATGTTAAGTTTTTGGAAGTGGGGTTTGCAACTGTCGGTATTCTCTATGTTGGCTATTATTCTAATGAGGTTTTTTTGTATGGTGAAAAGAGTTGATGCATCTGTGCTGTTGCCCCACAATATTACGCCGTAACTAAGCCATGCGTAGGCGTATGCGTACCTAGTAAGTAGTTAGGGCAGTTTGGAGATTGGTGGATTTTTTGACTTCCCGGAGGGCATAGGCAAATTTTGATATTTTAGATCTCAGTTTCTTAATATGAGACTTCCAGTTGATATTCGTATCAATGGATAAGCCTAGTAGTGTGAATTCAGATGCTACTTCTATTACTTGGTTTTTGTAGGTTAAGTTAATGTTTAATGGGGTTTTTTGATGGGGGTGGTCCACCCCCATCAAATGCTGGCGGGAAATATTCCGAATCACTGGAATGACATTATTTTGGTTTTTGAGAAGTTTATTTCAAGGTTGTGGGTGTTCAGCCAAGCAACTGTGTTGTCTAGTGCAGCAGTGAGTTTATTATTGAGATTTGTGTTATTATCGCATGAAGTTAGGAGTGATATGTCATCGGCAAACAAGACGCAATGTTCGTCTATGATTTTGGGGAGATCATTAATGTAAATTAAAAACAGAAGGCAGCCGATCACACTGCCTTGGGGGATGGATGCATTTATTATTTTCCTATTCGATCTAATTATGTCGATTTCTTTCGTGGTGTTGTTGAAAAATTCTATTTCTACTTGTTGTTCTCTGTTATTTAGGTAAGATGTGAACCATTCATGAGCCCTTCCACGAATTCCGATGCCATGTAGTTTATTTAGTAATATGTTGTATTGTAATTTGTCATAGGCTTTCGTCATGTCTTTTTTCTTTTTCACTTGTTTGTTTTTGAAGAACATCATTCAACTGGAAGACAGTTTATAATGAATAGGTAGTAAAACATTTTTAATTTTTTTTTAAAAACAACCTTTTATTTAAATGTTCTAAAAAGAAGAAAATAAACATTAAATCAAACCCATCAATTTATTATATTATGAAATATAGGTAGGTACCTAATGATATAAAAGCTTGTCGCGAAATTTACCTGAGTAGGTACCGTTTACGTTATCAAAAACTACATTAAACAATCATAATACCCGACTGCGTATAAAATGAACTTTAAACCTGACAAGAAACTAACAAGTACAGTACAAACAATAAATTCTAATGCAGAACGACTTTAATAGTTGGGACCCATTAGTATTATTGAGAAGAGTTGAGCTGGTGTAGATTTTTAATTCATTTTAAACACTGTCGGGTTTTTGTATTTTTTTATTTTACACTTTTTAGTTAGGATTATAAGACGGTAGGTAGGTACCTAATATTTTTCACGTTAATAAGACCTATTATGGGATTGTACAAAAACTTTATCACAGCTTAATTAAGTGATAATGGTTTCTAACCTACTTTAAATTGTTATAGATCGTAAATGGTCATTCGAAATGAAAAATACCTAATAAAAGAAACTTAAAGATGATTTTCAAATACCTATTGAATGATATCCCACTTAACATAGTTCGTTGACTTAATTTTTTTTAAAACACATTTTGGCGCCTCAAATCCACCATTTTGTTTTTTATAATTTTACAGTGACAGTTTACCAGTGACACTCGCGCAATAAAGACGAATCTAACGACATATCATTCATCAAAATCGGTTCAGCCGTTTAGTAGTTACGAGGGAACATAGGGACGGACATAGGTACGTACAGCTCAAACACATAACCCTCCTTTTTTGGCTTCACCGCAGTCGGGTAATAAAATAGGTAGGTACAGTACGACACAACTAAGATGTCGCATCGGCAAACTTCGTAAAACCAATAATTTCCGAGCTGAGTGCGACTTCAAGGCCACGAATTTTTATTAGTACCAGCAAAAAATTATCTTTACACTGACGCAATAAGTTGGAATGACGCGATAATGAGCGCCTGCCGTTGGTTGTTCGATGAAGTTTGTCAATGCGACGTCTATGTTGTGTCTTACTATATTGTGTCTGTCTCGTTGTCTATGTTGTGTCTTACTATACCTACCTACATATTTTTTTCTTAGAATTACTTGTGTCAAGATCAAGTTATCTACCTACACTATTGTATACCTAGTAAAACTTTTATTAGGTACTCAAAAACGGTGCATTAGGTCCATATTATGTGATATTGCCCCGAATGTGTCCTGTTTATGTAGTAAGTACCCCTTTTATTCCCCCCATCAATATTGCAAATAAATGATTTGATTTGTATTCTTGTTTATTTACACAGGTAAATCTCGCGACAAGCTTATAAACCTATCGTATAAATTGTAGATATACCTACTTAATGTAATAAATTGATGGGTTTGATTTAATTTAAAGTTGTTGTGCCATGTGTCATGTTCTTTTTTTTAGAGAATTTAAATAAAACTTTGTTGTTAAAAATGTTTTTTACTATTAATTTATTTTTATTTTTTTAGTTTTGGCTGGACATTCTAAGTCTGTTCATTTCATTTAATGCGTCATTGTTTCAACTTGAAGCTTACTGCGTCTAACGAAACACAGCTCTGGGCTTGATTTTGGAGCTTTCCTTCTCCTAGGCAGATTGCAAACCAATGCTAATGACGCCTATCTCGCCAAATTACAGAAGTCATAGTATGAAGCCAACCAAGGCGCACTATCTGTTATGCCAGACATTAGAACCGGCTTTTATTATTGAATGCATATACAATACTTATACAATACATAAACAAGGTTGGAAAGGGGGTACTAAGCCGAAACGGTGATAAAGTACCCATAATAAGGGATAACTTTTGTTCTACAACTTTCCCCAAAACTCGATAGGTAGTTTAAGAGAAATAGCTATTCAAAGATTTCGTAAAAAATATGTTAAAATCTAACTGTCCATAGTTATGATCAACTGTTTTTACAATTTAGGTCATATTTGGTGTCACGGATTAGAAAATTAATTTTCTGAATTCATAACTAAAGCAAGTATGATATTTTTTTGAAAAAACTAAAATAATAATCTTTTTGCATGCAAATAAAAATTATCGAATTTTGAAATTTTAACACTTGCTTTAAAATAGTCATCAGTGATACTTTACGTGGCCCGCGGCTTAGTACCCCCTTTCCGACTAACCTTGTATAACTATTATCGTGCGTGTGCTGTTGATCGTTGAACGGTTCCTTCGTCACTCGGAATCTACCCCTGAGAGCAGTAGCCATGTCATGGTAAACTTAGAACGAGCTTTCATAATTGAATGCGTATACAACATTTGATGTCTGTGCTGCTAACCATTGAGGAGTTCCCTAGTCAGGACCCTGAGTGCAGCAACCATGTCATGGTAAAACTTAAAACCGGCTATCATAACAAAATGCGTAGGTACACAAAATTTCGTGTCATTGCTGTTGAACGTTGAAGAGCTCCTTTATCTGGAGCTAATCCTGGATGTCGATTCAGGTCAAGCTTACCATAAAAATGCATTGTCATCAAAACTGAACCAACATGTAAAAACTCAACTCCGTAGCATAAGAGGACGTGGTTCTAGGTAACTCAGCTTGCAAGATTTGACCTAAACAAAAAACTAACATACGTACAAACATTGCAAGTTAAAAAAAAATCTTGTAAAATAAAAAGACCTCACCCACAACAACAACAACTTGTTGTGTTGTTGGCTAAAATTGAGTTTGCTACGAATTCACCCCCTTCGTGACGGAGAACAACGTCGGCTACGAGTATTGAGCACATGCATTTGTAAAATGCCTTAAGAGTACTATGTATGAGCTCAGTATACCTCTCTCGTGTGCCAATCCTCTCTGATCTGCGTCGATTGCATCCTGGATGCTGAAGGTCTATCTTGCGATCACGTTAATGTCGTCATTCCATCGGGCAGCAGTTGGTTTTGCCCTCACACACAGGATTACAGGTCTAAAGCAGATGTTGATGTAGGTAGCTCATAAGTCACAGGTCAAACCGGTGCAAGAGAGGTTAGTGAGTAATTTCATCGAGACTTCCGCGAGACCTCGGCGTATAGCGGCGCGCAGGCGGACAGCGCGGCCGCGCGTCAGTGCCACTCGGCCACCGCCGCGGGCCGCACGCTACACACGCACACCAGTTAGAGCCCCATGGGCTGAACTGCGACGAGCGTCTACGCGCGCCGTACCTAGCCACAACAAACTTACGAGACTGACTCGTGTTTCCGGAAAATCCCTCTTGGGAGACGAACACGATTCTACTCGAAACTTGATTGACCAAACTTTATAGCCATCACAGCCGAAACTGAGCCAAATTCCGTCCGTGCCGAGCGACTTGGTTTACTTTTTGTTATTAAACCGTTCAGTCGTGCTGTGCCGCCCGGTGCCGCGCCATCCGACCCCCGGCGACGTTGAGTCGCCGCTTGCCGCCTCTCCGTCGACTAAGTTAAAGTTAGTATCGATTTTCTGCTCCAGCAGTTTTAGTGTTTACATCCTGAAAGCTGTATATGCGGCGATGTGTCGGTCGTCGTTGGTATCTTCAGTCCGCACTGCCGCACTTTGTGTTTACATCGCGGTCGCCCTGACACCCACCGGCGCCGCCGCGCCACCCCGTCGGTCAGTCGGTGCGGCCGACATCGTCGAGGTTGACGCATCATTCCAACTGTTATTGAGTGACATTTTGATACAACCAACCAACACTGAAAAACAAAAACTTTGGATATGATGTACTTACATTCAATATTTTGATTGAATGTAGGTCGCTTTTTAGTCTGAAGTAACTAATAGATACAGTAAATTTTTTTTTCATACATTATTTTTCTAACGATGGGAGATTGCGTCATCCTATGCACCCTAATGGATGTACTTACCCATCATGGACACAAGAATTCTTATGTGCACACGAATTGTTACACTTACAAGTAGGTACTTATATTTGTAGGCAAAACCACTCTGAAATAACAGAGATATCATAATAATCTGGGAATGTATTTTGTAAACATTGTAGCCAACACACAGCTGACGTCACTGGCGATGAAATTGAAAACATTTTATGTTGTGGAGAGGGTTCCACGGGTCGCTGGGAATAACAGAACGAAACTAAACGTGTGACCTTGTTGCATGACGTGGGTCAGTCAGTCTTTGATAGCACAACATTCCTCCACAAATAATTTGTGCATCGTGGATTTAGCTGTCTGAGTGATTCTGATTTAGCGCGTACATTACGTGGCGGTAAGTGGCTGACCAAACAACGAATTCGCTGCGGCGATAACAAGCACGAGTGGCGATGGCGATAACGTGCAAATTTACTCGTATCTACTCTCGGAGCAGAGTGCCGAATCGCGAGAACATTATCGATGCAGTCTTTTTGTCGCTAATACCTACTTCAACGAATCTAGAGTCCTTGTCTAAAAGTCCTCCCAATCCTAAATCGCCTTGTAAAACAATTTTTCTAGCTGAATTATGGTTGGCCGTTTTTATACGTTCTACCGTGAAAAGTTAAGAAGGTGCTTCAAAATGTTGAAGACGATTTTAGAACAAGTAGGTACCTAGGTAAAAATAAGCTTGTTTTGCCCTTAAACATCAAGAGTCACACGACATGTCCCTTGAAACAGCTTCATTATGTAGGGTAATTGGGGACTAAAATAATCTCAGTCGATCACTAGCTAAGCGACGACCAGATCATTTCTGCAATGAGCTGCTTATTAGGTGCTCCCTGTGGTGTCCGATCATTTGACAAAAAACAAATAACAAATTTTCATTTGAAAAATAACATTTGGCAAAACTATACTTGAAAAAATAATGATGTGTTGAGTGATACCGACACCAACGCGACGGTCTTACATATAACTCTTACAGAGACCCTGAAAGGTGCGCCGAAAGCCCTATCATGTCATATCTAGGATCGTCTTGAATATGGATGAGAACTAAATGATTCAGAGCGAAGTACGTTCTAAGTAGAGTTAGTAACTATAAAGAAGTTGGTGCTAGTTTTCCAACCTCAACAACTACAAGAAAGAGTGGGAGGTGTACTGCTAAAGCAATGCGTTCAAAAGAGGCAAATAAGAAGATGCAATTTGAACCATCAAGAAACAGAAGAAGAGTAGTAGTGAGCAAAAAATTAACACTTTGTTCAAACAAGAACCGCCGATTTCGAGGAATAAAACGGTCCGAGCCCTAGCTCGTGTGGTAGACCACAAACATGCAATGCTGCTATTACAAAGTGTTGCTCAAACAATCACAACAAAAACTGGATGTAGGTCATATGAGAAGACAAAACATCCGAGCCCTAAAACTAGTTTAGAGACCACTCGCGTGTCGCAGACAGGCTAACTGGCGGCACTGTCAACATGCAACATATTATTGTTGTACAGCTGTGGTTCTGTTTGTATTGTAAAGGTTCGCATGGAAACGTCACCCGGATGATCCGATCAACGTATTCATTTCCATATGTAGCTTACACAATGTACCGTCTTGTTAAAGTATTTAGAGTGCAAAAACAGGCCACGAGCACTACTAAATATGGACATTGTGATATATTAAACCTCTCTTTGCGCTTCTTGTGGAAAGTTGCTCACAGTTGGGGTTACGCGGAATAGATTCGGTTCAGTTTTACTCAAAGGAAAGTAGGCATATACTATAACGTAGGCATATACTTACCATCGTTCACATTCATGTTTCAGGTTTAGTACTGTCATAACTATACTTACCACGTTGTATAGTACTTGATAGTACCTACTATCGTCGCGTGTAAGTTGCTATCTCCGACACTTTTAGTTTTATAGGTATGGCTATTACCAGTGACCTTTCACAACACAACTCTGCATTTGTATTTTTTTCGTGACTCTTTTTTTAATTTTGATAAGATAGATAAGATTACTCAATACGTATAATACTAATATTAAAACTTGATCGTGTAACGATCTCATATCACCTGGTCTAGGTGAACATAAGTTAGTCAATTGTCATTGCTATTTATTTTCACGATCAATATTAGAAATGAGGTTATACCTACACGTGGTTATGACAACTGCAGTGAACGCTGATTGCCGACTCATTCCGAGCCATTGCATTTGGTTGATGAATACGGCAGATATTTATATAGTTTTCTGGTGGTTTTTCTAGAAAATATTTGCATGTTGCGACTCAAGTAAACGGAAATCTTTATTTCTACTTGATCTATCGTCTGAAAATGCTGTTATACTAAAATTGTTGTACACAAACAATTTGTTTATTGTATTATTTACACAGACAAACAAAAGCAACCCCGCTTCTTCGTTAGCAGCGCGCAGGAAGGGCCCGTGTAGGCGATGTTTAGCGATTTAATATTATTACTTACGCGAGCAGAGTCGGAGACGCAAGTCATTACTCTTGTACGAACTCTTCATAAATTGAAACAATGAGTGGTGAAAAAACATGAAGTATCCGTTATTAGAACGGAGAGTCGCGCCCGCGCCGGCAGCGACGCCGCCCCCGTTATCACCCGCGCACAACTTATTCATTTTTTTTCTAATGAACGATCTGTGGTAAGACACACTATATAATACAAACTTTATTCGCCACCACCTCGGTCTATCTGTACTCGTATAAGGACGTAGTCATAACGTAAGAACACAGGCAAAGTGGGTTGGTGACCGCAGGTAAACCAACCACAGTTTAAGTCCTGTTACTGCAACCAAAGGCTTTGGAACAAAACTTAATAGTTTATAATATCGTGCCTTAGGTCAAGATGCTTTTCTTCACCGCTCTCTACTAAACGCAGCAGGGGTCTTCTCTCTACCTATATAAACACTTTATTTTGTTTTGGGGATATTTTATTTACAATTTATGACCTCCCGCAAAGTGCAATCCGGTGCAAGAAATACCACAGTCAGTAGATTATGACCTCCCGCAAAGTGCAATCCGGTGCAAGAAATACCACAGTCAGTAGATTATGACCTCCCGCAAAGTGCAATCCGGTGCAAGAAATACCACAGTCAGTAGATTATGACCTCCCGCAAAGTGCAATCCGGTGCAAGAAATACCACAGTCAGTAGATTATGACCTCCCGCAAAGTGCAATCCGGTGCAAGAAATACCACAGTCAGTAGATTATGACTCTACCAAACAAGCGAATATGTTTGTGCATTTGACTTAGATTAGAGTGGTGGACTGCCTCGTGGTCAAGTGGTCACAAGCGCGACTGCTGAGCATAGGGCCTTGGGTTCGGTCCCCAGGTCGGGCAAAGTGTTATTGGGTTTTTCCATAAGGAATTTATCAGTAGCAGCCCGGAGTCTGGATCTGTGCCCGGTTGATGGCAATAGGCTCGCCCCCTATTACATGGGACTTAAACATAACGGCGAAATGAGGGTATTACTATACACCTCTGCCCAACCCTTCGGGGAATACAGGCGTGATGTTATGTTTATGTATGCTATGTAGAGTGGTGGTCAGAATCACTGAAGTTTATGTAACGTATAAAAGAAAATTTGTTTATTTCTCTTACACAAATAAAAATTGATGCATTTTAGCTATTCTAGGTACAATGTAGGTACAATGTAATGTTTCACAGTAAGCTTTGTTTATTTTTAATTTGGTATTGCCTCACATACACAACACTACTTAGTGCACCTACCATGTTTTTTTGTCTGCACCACCCTAAGGTCGACTGGTAGAAAATGCCTAAGGCATTAAGTCCGCCTTTGTACAAACTTTGTGCGAAAGTATAAATAAATAAATGTAGGTCCATAAGCAAAAAGGTTTTATCTGTGGGAGACTGGCACCTAAACTAACACGGAGCCTGTATGTTAGGACACCAGTCCATCAATCATAATAAATATAACAAACGTAAAACAGAACGAGTGCTGCACTAAAAATTACAATATTAACAAATTGAATCAAGTAGGAAACATTATGTGTAGAAAGTAAGTAAAAGAGTTGTGCGTGTGTTGTACGCGCGTGTGTGTATATGTGGTGTGTAAGATATCATAAATATTACAGAATTGTAATTACTCTTGCATAGTGCCTTCTCCCCTTCTCGTGTTAATAATTTCCTGATTAAACGCTCAAAAATCTTTATGTTGTCTAAGGGCGCTAAAGATAATGTAGGTATAGCTGTCTAACAGTTAGTACCGCAGTTCCCTGATAAAATTTACTCGTACAAAATAGTCTAGCTTTAAAAAAGGTAACCTTTAATCCCAGCCTTTGGAAACTCTCTAATTCCAATATTTTTTGCTTTATCGGTGCCCCCCATATAATAATACAATTGATCAAGATCGATTGGATTAAGGCATAGTAGGTAAACCAGGTTAAGTATTTTGTTTTCCCATCTGCTATGTGCTTGAGTTGCCTAAATATATAAATTAGTATACACACTTTTTGAGCGGTATTATGAATGTGTTCCTCAAATAAGAGCCTGTTTTTTTTTTTTTCCTAATCGACTCTTGTAGGTTGTCTTGCGGACCTTTTCTACGTAACCGGCCTATTATTGGCGAGACCAGAAGGGTCTCCGAACCAATATCTAAACTAACTAGTAACTACCTAGTTAACTACTGTAACATCATGACTATTATAGCAGCAACACCTCTAAGGGCGTCCCCTAGGGGGGACTCGAACCTCTTAGGGTGTTGAATGCGAGAGGACTGGGAGGGATACGACAGCTTGATGAGGGCTGCATTAGCAACGGTGTGACTGCGCGGAGTCAGAAGGGACGACCGGCTCCGCGGCTGCGGCGGGTGAGCACGGTGGATCGGGGACGAGAGCCTGTTGCCTACAGTGGTATGATATATGAATGGTCTATATGATAATATGGAGAGGAGAGCGAGTGAATACGGCAACGAACGGTGCTTACACCCATATTCTAAGACGTTCCTCCAAAACTTACTCGACTCGACTCCACCTCGACTTGACATAAACGTCCTCGACTTGACATAAACGTCCTCGACTCGAGATTTTTCCTCAGTCGAGGTAAGGAATCATCTGTCAAACTCAAGGTAGGTACCTCGGAACTTATTTTAAGGAAGGATGTGTCAAAGTTCGTATGTAATAAAAATTAATTTTGAGGACTATCGAATATGCTTACGATAATCCTTCCATTTTTTTATCGCGGCGTTATTTGCGCGATGCAGATAATTAAAATTATGACGTAATGACTCCTTCGAGGAACCTCAAAGTTCACTTGAAATTGCGACTAACACCCATATCTGCATCGCGCAAATAACGCCGCGATAAATAGTTGTAAAGATTATCGTAAGCATATTCGATAGTCTTCAAAATTCATTTTTGTTACATATGAACTTTGACACTTCCTTCCTTAAGGTAGGTTCCGAGGTACCTTGAGTTTGACAGATGATTCTTTACCTCGACTGAGGAAAAGTTTCGAGTCGAGGACGTTTATGTCAACTAAAGGCTGAGTCGAGGTGGAGTCGAGTTGAGTAGGTTTTGGAGGAACGTCTTAGAATATGGGTGTAAGAATACAATTTTGAAGGGGTTTTCGAGGCCGTTCTGAGTCGGGTATGAGTCGAGTAAGTTTTGGAGGAACGTCTTAGAATATGGGTGTTAGAATGGGTTGTAAGTTGTAACCAATCAGTTAACTGTACGGATGAACCTTAATGTAGGTTGTGATAAACTGACTTAAGTATACGAGATTTTTGTTGTGTAGAAGACGTACTTGTGGTGGCTTTTGGTCGGTCTTGAAGGTAGTTAATAACATGTGACTGTGAGTGAGAACTGCTGAGTGGTGACATTGTGATATCATAATATTATGCAATGATAGTACTGCTATTGGTCTTCAAAGTCTTTAAATCCGTTGCGACCAATATTCACTTCTTAAAAGCGATTATTGTTAAACTGTACAAAACTTGTTTCAGTAGCGGTAGGCACTACTATAATAAGACGTAGGTTGATACACTGTCAGTATGCGTCACCCTCACCGCAGAGCCCACCGCCGCGCCGCCGCCGCGCCGCGCCGCCCGCCGCGCCGCCGAAGGCACACTCTCTAAAGTTTTACTCTATTTCCAGACGTTGTGGAACGGTTAGAAATCTTAGTCGCCTACCATCGTTTATAGCTTTTAGAAGTAGGGGTTTGCTAACGGCCGCGACGCTCGAATGACGTCATAGACAAATTTAACACCCGTCCGTCGCGATTGCTGAAAATATCTGGCTATAAACAGCACTTCAAGCTCTCGTCAGGCTTCTTTTATCTTACTATTTAACTTATGAAAACCAAAAGCAACTTCAGTTTTATCTTTAGTAAAGAAATATTTTTTTATCCCTCTTCTCAGTATACTAATGCCGCCCGTTGACGTCAGTATCGGTTTTATATATATAGGTAGGTATGTCGTCGTCTCCATGACAAATTCTTTCGGTAACATGACCACTTTCTACTATTTGTCGTAAAGGACCAATATAACAGGACCATTTAGAAAGATGAATAACAGTATCCCGGGGGGCTCTGTCTGAGTGATCAATAACAGTATCCCGGGGGGCTCTGAGTGATCAATAACAGTATCCCGGGGGGCTCTGAGTGATCAATAACAGTATCCCGGGGGGCTCTGAGTGATCAATAACAGTATCCCGGGGGGCTCTGAGTGATCAATAACAGTATCCCGGGGGGCTCTGAGTGATCAATAACAGTATCCCGGGGGGCTCTGAGTGATCAATAACAGTATCCCGGAGGGCTCTGAGTGATCAATAACAGTATCCCGGGGAGCTCTGAGTGATCAATAACAGTATCCCGGGGAGCTCTGAGTGATCAATAACAGTAGCCTTGGGGGCTCTGAGTGATCAATAACATTATCCCGGGGGGCTCTGACGAAAGATAAGATATTCTGGGCTCTGAAAGAATAAAAATAATTACCATATTATAAAATTAACAGTTTCAGAAGTCTGTGCTGGCTGATCCACGCTGAACCAAATTGAAGGCACCGACTTCTGAAACTGTTAATTTTATAATATATTAATTATTTTTATTCTTTTTTTCGTGTTTTTGAAGTCGGTTTTATTTTTGTTAAAAATGTTTTTTATTTTTTTCATTTTAGTGGCCTTAATTAAACCATGGTTGGACCTACTAAAGACGCTGTTCATAACATAATCACACATTATGCGTACTGTTCGTCATTTAGGAGTTCCATTGTCTATCTCCGAAGTTCTTTATCAGATCTTCACCAAATTTTCATGAGACCATTTTGGAAGAATATTCTTTCAAACAAAAAAGAATCATTAAAATCGGTTCACAATTAGCAAAGATATCGCGGAACAAACATCCTGTTGAATTGAGAACCTCCTCCTTTTTTTGGAAGTCGGATAAAAGTGACAATCAATCCCATCCTTGTGAATTCAAATCAGAATGATCCATCTCACAGTCTATGAGGTTGAATGAACCCCATTCAACGTTAACATGGTGTATTGAGAATTAGCTGGATGATTACTGCCGTTAACATATAGCTAACTTGCGAGCTCGTTCAACTTAACAAGTAGGTACCTAGTTGGTACCTACATCGAGTTTGCATATTGTTAAGCGGGAGGTCGACGAGTCTGCCGACGGGTGTACAGGTGTGTGTGTTCAACTGTTCACTAAGTGCGGCCGCGTGTGTGTGTCGTGTTGTAGCGAGGTCGGCCGCGACCCTTAGCTTAGTGCCACTGAGTCTGAAATAGCCCGTGACTCACTCGCCCAGACTTAACGGAGTGCCTAACTACTCACTCTGAAACGACGCGACTCGCTCGGCCTCGTCACGACCAACAATGCTTTAGGCAGTTTAGACTAATTAATTACGAGTAGTAATGAAACTAATTCACGGTGACAGTTGACACGGCGGAGCCGCGTGGCGGCAATGCATTTTATTGTTGGCGATAGTACGTAATGCAGCCGATCAATAGGATTCGGCCTCGCGCCGGTGTAATGATCAAAAGTAAACAAGAGCGGAAGCGACAACCGGAACAACGTGTGACCTCGGAGTTCACGACACGCGGCCACTACACTGACTGACCAGACCACACTGAGCTGAGAGAAACACAGAGGTCCCACACAGATATTCTAAATAACCAATAGTAGGTAGGTAACTAGGTATTAGTTTATTTTTAAAGGGTCCTATGCGTGTTGTTTTATATCATTTATGTGCACCACGTACGAAACCTTCCCCGCTTCTTTATTTCCTTAAAATTAATCAAATCCTGAGAAAGACAATTTTTCTCATTTTCATCATCGCTATAAACCTCCTAGACGAATTGAACGAAGGCCATTTGACTCCGCAGCCACAACCCCAATGTTACTGGTACATAACAAATTGTTTGAAGGTCAGATCAGTTGTCAGATTTCGTTCTCTCGTTAAAACTGCTAAAGGTCAAAAATAATTTAGATTCACAACAAAGTTATTAGTACTCTGTTTAAATTACCTGGGAACTCGGCAGTGCCCCCGCCAAGTCACTTAAGTAGTAAGTAACAAGATTTTAATAAGTAGTGTTTTGCTTTTTTTATTTTATTTATAATTCTTATAATTATTTAGTTCTCTGGTGTCACGGCTATAGATTGTCTGTAATATTAAGGATTAAGTTTTTTTATTACTTTTTTTTTCGTTACTCCACGTTGAGGAAAAATGCGTTCGTGTAGAATTAAAGGTCAAGAGTTGAATTTTATTTTATAACTGTAACCAACGCAGCTATGTAGTATTTTCTTTATGTATTCCTGTAAATGTTGAGCTCAGCTCTGAACCAATGTATCGTAAATGTTGATTTCATAGATTTTGAATACAACAAGACAAAAAATAAAACAGGTACCTACAAGTATCTCCCCACGTCGCCACCCCGCAACCCCGCACCTTGATGTCGTGGTACCTAATTCATGTAGGTCTCTAGTTAATTCGCTATTCCTTTTGGAACATGTGTCCTAAGTATACAGGTTGTAAACGAAATCATGTAATTCCTTCAAACCTTGTGATGTACTGCTGACATAGATTAACCCTGCAAGGTATACTTTTGGATTCTATAAAAAAAATAAGAAGTAAACATGTGTTCTTAACGTGAGATATTTTAGCGTCCCCAGCGAATTGCGCGGCTATCGCTCGCCGCGCGGTCATTTAACTTAGGGCGCTATAATGCCTCACGTTAAGAATACATGTTTACTTCATGTAATATTTTTTTTAAATTAAATCCAAATGTATCCCTTGCAGGGTTAATCTATGTCAGCAGTACATCACCAGGTTTGAAGGAATTACATGATTTTGTTTACATCCTGTATTATGCGTACAAATTTTTTCAAGGTCAAATCCCAAGCTCGTTTGTGATAATGTTTAACGCTATCGATTTTGAATGTGTTCACATGTGTTGGTGAAGACACAACACCACTGGTCGTTGACATTTAATGATGATTGACTGTTCGGTGTGTATTTGCAGGAGGCGCAGAGCGCAACGTGTCGCCGGCGCTGCGCGACGCACTCAACACTATCCGCGAGGCGTGGGCCGAGCCACGCTCACTGTTCAGCCGGTGGTTAGTATCCCTACACAGATATTACTCAGCCTATAGCTGTTAACCAAAAGGGGAAGTTATTTTCATAGTCCGAACGCTTAGCAAGGGATGATGACATGGGGTATTTGCACGCACGTCATATATCGCTCAACAGAGCTTCGTCTGTCAGTAGTATAACTTGTACTTTAACACCCATATTCTAAGACGTTTCTCCAAAACTTACTCGACTCGACTCCACCTCGACTCAGCCTATAGTTGACATAATCGTCCTCGACTCGAGATTTTTCCTCAGTCGAGGTAAGGAATCATCTGTCAAACTCAAGGTACCTCGGAATCTACCTTAAGGATGGAAGTGTTAAAGTTCGTATGTAACAAAAATGAATTTTGAAAACTTTATCGAATATGCTTACGATAATCCTTACAACTATTTATCGCGGCGTTATTTGCGCGATGCAGATAATCCAAATTATGACGTAAGACTTCTCGAGGAACCTCGAAGTTCACTCGAAATTGCGACTGAGAATACAATTTTGAAGGTGTTTTCGAGGCCGTCCTGAGTCGAGTAAGTTTTGGAGGAACGTCTTAGAATATGGGTGTAAGAGTTTTTAGTTCCTTATAGGAAACATCGGGGAATGGTTTAAATTGTTAGTATTTGCTTCGTTTTTTTCAAAATCTGGAAATTAAGTTCGGAATATGGACAGTCTCCTAAGAACGTTTTTCTCTAGCTACAACGGTTAAGGTGTCTGCCCTTACTGCTCTATTTCAAATGTCCACCCTGCAGAGCTTAATAGAATATGGGCTCTGAGGCCCGTCCCCATCGGGGCGTTGTGGTCGTTATCTCACTATTAAATTGTCTTTAGATTAGCGTGTTTCAGTCAGCCATACCCCTCTTACGAGGACGACAACTATCAGCAGTGGACGTCCAACACTTATACATACATGGTGGTGTGACTTATGCATTTGGAATTAAAGGGCCATTCTACACAAATGTTTAAAATCACACATGATCATTGTGAGACATTTAATTTAAGAGCGTGTGTCATGTGATTGGTTGGCATTGGCACTCTCGCCTACGTCTCTCGGTCGGAAGTTGGTGGATACCGCTGCTTCTGATTAATATTATTGTTGGCACATAACTGTCATACTTGGTAAGTGCACTTTAGTCAAACAACCGGACAGTGTGAGAACTGTTGACAATACTGTTATTAATCTATTTGATAAAATAAATCATTAAGTACTAGCTTTTTCTCGCGATTTCACTCGCATCCTAGGGGAACTAGTTCACATACCCGGATAAAAGTATCCTATTTCCTAATCTAGGTGATGGTCTACCTGTGTGCCAAATTTCATTCAAATCCGTTTAGCTGTTAAGGCGTGATTGGTTAACAAACATCCCAACTTCCACATTTACAATATTACATAGTAGGACTACTTATAATAATATTGTGTTTGGTTCCTAGTATGCATAAGTACCGTGTTCTGAACATTTTGGGTGACACTCCTTGGAATTTTATATTTCTCTTTTATTTAGTCGCGCTAATGAGGGTAACCTAAATAGCGATATACATATTATAATGCGTAGGTGGCGGGCGTAGCGATTCGCTGGGCACCGCCACCGCTCAATGGCCACTGCTTCGCTTATTGCTACTCTGCGCACAAACGGCGCTTTGTCAGGACTAGTTCAGCTTAGTGCAGCCTGTGTGCACTAATTGAAATCAAGCCACTTACATACTACGTGTTGTAATATTAGCACTTCATAACTCATGAAGTTCCTCAGTTGGGGTATTCTTTTATTTCTTAATGAAGACTGTTTTGCATTTATTTTGAATGTAGCATCCTGTGTTCTATTTTTATTGTTAAGGGTTAGCAGAAGTCCAACTCAAGCGATCCGCGGCCGTTTTGCCTGTGTAAAGTGTGCCCCTATTACGGAAATCACGTTATTGACCCAGATTCAGACTGCAACTGAAGTGATTAATTTAGAGAAAGATGCTATGTGTTCATCTGATACAATCCTAACTTAGGCTATTTCTGTATAGGATATGGGGCCTAGACACAATGTAGATGTGACGATTTTTAGGGTTCCGTACCCAAAGGATAAAACGGGACCCTATTACTAAGACTCCGCTGTCCGTCCGCCCGTCCGTCCGTCCGTCCGTCCGTCCGTCTGTCACCAGGCTGTATCTCATGAACCGTGATAGTTAGACAGTTGAAATTTTCACAGAAGATGTATTTCTGTTGCCGCTATAACAACAAATACTAAAAAACAGAATAAAATAAATATTTAAGGGGGCTCCCATACAAAAAACGTGATATTTTTTTTTGCTCGTTTTTGGTCGATATTGATAACGGCAACAGGTAGACGCCTGAAATATTCACAGAATGACTAGTAATATATTCAATTTAAAAATAAATAATTAAATTAAAATAAAACAAATATTTAAGGGGGGCTCCCATACAACAAACGTGATTTTTTTGCCGTTTTTATAGATAATGGTACGGAACCCTTCGTGCGCGAGTCCAATTCGCACTTGGCCGGTTTTCAATTTCTTGTTTCACAATTTCTTAACATGTCTAAT
Organism: Amphipyra berbera; assembly: GCA_910594945.2. NCBI lineage: Eukaryota > Metazoa > Arthropoda > Insecta > Lepidoptera > Noctuidae > Amphipyra > Amphipyra berbera. The sequence goes on along the minus strand of OU343142.1, from coordinate 41,600 downwards.
ATTATGATTAAGATCACTGTAACTAACGATCCACACTCTTGTCCCGCGCGCGTCGTCGTCGCCCGCTGCACAGTGCACGGCGCAGCGCATCGCACGGCTCATTGACGGCTGCAGTGCTGCAAATATGTCAAGTATTTATTACATACTCGTTACGTTGCCGCTCCACTGGGAAGGTGGCCCGAAGCGCCGCACGCGAGCCGCGATGGAACGCGCGCGCCTAGCGGGCCCGCCGTGCTTTCATGATACTTCGCCTGAAATAATTATGGAATATATTTGTGTTCGTATAGCCACGTATAGCTCGCAGTCGACCGCAGAAGCGTCATGCGGATACATGTGTGTTGAAGATATTTTGATAAATGTGTTGAACGAATTATGAAAACGAAACGAATTTTGGTATAGATAATATAGAATTAATTGTTAATAAGCAATATTTATTCGATAAAACGCTCGTCATATTGTGGAGGCGTAGAGTGACGTCGCACGTTCTGCCAAAAGGTAAGAGTTTATATAATAGTGATGAAGAGTTATTTTGTCAAGGAGCGTTGCCGCAGACCTCCCCTTACCAAACCAACGCTACCTGCTAACAATCGACAGCTTTCCATATTCCAATAAAAAAGTTTATAAGCATCTTAATGCTGCGTTAATGCTTGTGGGAAATAAGTAGCTAATAAAGATTAAAGGGTTTGATACATAAAGCGGTACTCCTTGATACGGCACGTATAGTGAGGAAGTTTCGTTCTCTGGAGAGCTCTGATCCTCAGCGGCCTGAACCCTGTGCCCGATGCCGGTGGATTAAGATTTTTGTTTATTTTTTACAACATGTATTTAAAAATATAATTTATATGTGCGATGAATAAACGAGAATGAAATATGTTTATATGTTTACTAGGTGTTTTGAGTATAAATGTTTCAGACACAATCATGCATGAAGACCGCGCTAAATCGCATTTACTGCTTAGACTTAGTAGTCATTCAGTCCGTTCCTAATCCACCGTGCAGAAAATTCATATACAAGTAGTGAGTACAGACGCATCGTCGCGCGTGCTCGTAGAGTTTTGACATATCAAGCAGTAGTTGTAGTGCTTGAGATGTTGTCCTATTGCTAACTCACCACAAGTTACCATATACTTAAGTGACAGCATCTGACATGCGCGATGTTTGCTCCCTGTCAACACTGTACGTTCGTTATTCTTCGAGTTTACGAATCATCGATCACAACTCGACATATTATTTTGTGTAGTGAGGACAGCAAGCTTGAGTAGTAGCTAGGTGAAATTACAAGCAGTAGAGGCAGGCTGACGCGATAGACGCCTTCCAATGACGAGAAAACATCACGTTGAATCAGTTGTACAATAAGCTTCGTTGTGTGTTCACCGGAACAGTGTGTGTAGTGTGTTAGCTCAGTGATGTGAGGCAGCCATGTGCACCAGCCTGTTAGCCGTATGTGCACACATTGCTTAACAATATTAAAGCAAAGGTTGTTTTATTTACACACAGTTTTAATTTTTGTAGCTGTTCTGTCTGAATTTTTTTGAGCTAAAAAAATCATTAAAAGCCTGCCCACAAAAATTAAGCTTTCCGTAATTTATCTGAAAGGTTATATGCGTAAATGAACACTGAATGGAACTGATCATATCATTCTCTATTAAATTAGCAAACAGAAGACTCTGGGTTCTACAACATGGCTGGCGCACTGCCGTTGCTTTGATGTAATTAGATTACTGAATTGAGGGTTAACCCATTGATCGAGTTATGATAATGAACCCTATTAAAAAACATCCTATCATGTACCGGTAAACGAAAGACAACACGTTAACTTAAATATTAATTACTCCAAAAAAGTAATTTAACGTCAATGTTACAAAAGATAGCCCCTAGTATGGGTCTGGCGTAGAATGTCCACATTTTGCACGAACCTTTGATAACAGGAACCTCTTATGTATCAACAAATAGAATACGTAATAATAACCTGTCCGTGGTGTGAGATGTGATTTTTTATTCAATTGATTGAGAAAATAGACTACAAAAATTACAAAATAAGAGTGTTTCATCAATCATTTTAGACGTGATTGTTGTTTATACATATTTAAAAAGATTTTGTTATAGTCTTATGTCTAAATTAAAAAAAATAAAAGTGAATTGAGGGTTTATATTTTATACAGTTCTCAATAGAAATTACTCTTCTCGAACCAGAACTGATAGATAACTGATAACAAAATCACGTAAGTTACAAACGACGAAATGCGTTAGTTTTAATTATGAATCAAAGTGTAAGTGTGTCTTAGAGGAGGGCGCCACCCGCGGTGCGGCGCGTGGCGCGCTCAGACGCGCTGAGCTCGGACGCGCTAGCTCGCTACCACTTATGATCTGATGCATGTCCACCGTGTTTTGGCAACTGGACGGTAAATACTAGTGTACTGTAGCTACAATCTTAGCTAATATGTATTGATGTAGGTATGTTGGCACACGCGCATGGCTCGCTAGTCACAGTACAATGCTACATTATCCTTGGATAGCTTACTATTAGAAATGCTACGAATCAAACCTCACTGCTCCGAAGGGAAGCATAGAGCATTTAAGGACTTTTCTTGATATTGTCATTTCTTTTTAAAGCGTGTGCTAAATATATATTTGCGACAGTTGGTTCCGTCTCAGCGTATTGTGGCGGTGCTGCACCTGTACAGACCGTGTGGAGAGTGAGGCACGGGGCGGCGGCGGCCCTGGCGGCTGGCGACACTGCGGCACATGCGCTGTACGTTACGTACATGTACTAGTGTGGTCGCGTACTAGTCACAGCTGCAGGGCTGGTGCTGGTGCTTGACGCAGACACCACGACCACTTCACATCTAATCAGTTAAATGAGTTCGTAGCTATTTTGTACCTTCAAACTGCAACCGCACTTAATGATTGTTGTGAATCCAGAGACACGACTGAAACTATCTGCCAGTCACGAATAAAATACACTGTAGGTACGCTGATGCTGTGTGTTTTATATTTTTTGGCAAATGGTAGGAGGTTTCTGAATTATCAGAAAGAACAATTTATTTATGAAAGATTTCCCCTCCAAAATGTTGTAGGTTTGAAAGGCGTTAATTCCACAAAGAATGTTCAATTCGCTTCACAGTATACAAGGTTAGTCGGAAAGGGGGTACTAAGCCGCGGGACACCTAAACTATCACTGATGACTATTTTAAAACAAGTGTTAAAATTTCAAAATTCGATCATTTTTATTTGCATGCAAAATGATTTTTATTTTAGTTTTTTCAAAAATAAAACATATCTGCTTTAGTTATGAATTCAGAAAATTATTTTTCTAATCCTTGACCCCAAATATGACCTAAATTGTAAAAACAGCTGATCATAGCTATGGACAGATAGATTTTAGCATATTTTTTACGAAATCTTTGAAAAGCTATTTCTCTTAAACTATCGAGTTTTGGGGAAAGTTGTAGAACAAAAGTTATCCCTTATTATGGGTATTTTAACACCCTTTCGACTTAGTACCCCTTTCCGACTAACTTGTATAAGATGTTCCTTTTGATAGGTATGATCTCCTCTTCCAAACTTTAAATGTGTTCTTTCAGATGTCACAGACCTGCGCGTGCGCGCCGCGTGCCGCGCGTGCCACACAAGGGCTCGTCTTCTATTCCGGGAGCACTTCACTATTGCGTTACAGCAGCATCGCCTATATAACGGTTACATGTACTTGGTTCTTTGTTACGATGTCTTTGCAAAATATCTATAGGTACCTACGGGTCGCGAGTCGTGCGGGTGTTACAAAGAGGAGTGTGCATTTGAACATGAAATTGTCTGTAAACGCAACCACGATACAAGAGAAATCCTTGGCCAAGATTTTCTTAAACAAAAAAACACTAAACGTTATCCTAAAGGCCTTAGGAAGCCCACAGCGCCACAGTATAAAGTGACATGCCAGTAGAACGCTAATGTTCCATACGCGGTGATGCTACATTGGACCATCACTAGAGATATAATAATATAAGGGTCTGGGCGTTTGTGCATGTGAAGATTTGTGTCTATAAACGCACCCACGATACAGGAAAATACTAGAGTGGGGCAACGTTTAAAAAAAACACGCGACATCGTGTAGTTCGTACAATAGCTGTATTTTGTAGGGTTACCAGCATACCTTTGGTTATTAGTGCCTTACGTCCGGGTGCATCAGCTCGTACAAACCCTGGTCTCTCACTGCACATTGGTCACTTTTACATATTTTCTATGATTCGCTCCGTTTGCTCCGCGCCGCGCTCTCGATGCGGGGGCGCGGTGCTTGCATATCAATCAGCCGCATATTGTGCTGCTTACGGTAATGCTGTGTATTCAGTCGGTGCGCTCGTCTGCATCGCTCACTATATCGTCTAGGTACATATTATGTATTTCATCGGAATGCAGTTATTGTTCACATTGAGCTCCGTGCATGTTGGGCACTTTCATCTCAACATCTTTGTCGAGCTAGATTGTCTCTTGCGAGTGTCTTCTTTAGATTCCTTAGTTTATAAAGTAGTATCTAATCACACAACAGTCATGTGATGTGACCTCATTCTTCGGCACAAGTACCTAACGCCATGATATAGGTAAGTTCAGGTGTGCTTATTACTAGAACAATACTTCGAGGCGCTGGCGCTGTAAACACGTGCGCTGATTAAACTAGCTACCGGCTCGGAGTAAATAATATAATAGTGCTGTAGCGAGTGCTTGCAGGCGTGGAAGAGTACCTACATAACGAATGCGCAGGGACTGCGTGATTGCGCGCGTACTACCAGTACCTTTTATATTTTCTGGAAATCTTCTTGGATAGGAACCCTTGGTTTTGGAAAGGCAGAAGGGTATGTCGGCTTTTTGCATACTAAAACCACTCGCGGATCATCCTACCACCCGGCTGATGGTGCTTAAAATTATATATCGAATGATAGGCACTACCTGGCAATTTTGACGTCACGGCTACATGAATCAACATAGGACATAGGGCAAAACAACATAGGACATAGGGCAAAACAACATAGGACATAGGGCAAAACAACATAGGACATAGGGCAAAACAACATAGAACATAGGGCAAAACAACATAGGACATAGGGCAAAACAACATAGGACATAGGGCAAAACAACATAGGACATAGGGCAAAACAACATAGGACATAGGGCAAAACAACATAGGACATAGGGCAAAACAACATAGGACATAGGGCAAAACAACATAGGACATAGGGCAAAACAACATAGAACATAGGGCAAAACAACATAGGACATAGGGCAAAACAACATAGGACATAGGGCAAAACAACATAGGACATAGGGCAAAACAACATAGGACATAGGGCAAAACAACATAGGACATAGGGCAAAACAACATAGGACATAGGGCAAAACAACATAGGACATAGGGCAAAACAACATAGGACATAGGGCAAAACAACATAGGACATAGGGCAAAACAACATAGGACATAGGGCAAAACAACATAGGACATAGGGCAAAACAACATAGGACATAGGGCAAAACAACATAGGACATAGGGCAAAACAACATAGGACATAGGGCAAAACAACATAGGACATAGGGCAAAACAACATAGGACATAGGGCAAAACAACATAGGACATAGGGCAAAACCAATTTCGAGCGCAGTCGCTGAAATTATATCAATCGATATAATTATGTAACAACTGGACGTAGTTAACCGAAAAGGATACAACCCACAAAATTATCGAAAATGAGTTATTTATATCAAAATACTCCTTAAACTTCTTAAGCCAAACTACACATAATAACATTTTAACAAATAAAATATTATACACTAGCTTTTGCCTGCAGCTTCGCTTGCGTGAAGTTTGAAATCCTCGTTAAGCCCATTTTAACGTGACATTTTAAAATCCAAAACGTCCGTCTTTTATCACCCCCAGCGGTTTAGGCTGTCCGTTGCTAAATTAGTCAGCCAGTCGGTGAGTTTCTCCCCATGCTTCTTACTTCAAAAGTACCAGATTTCTCATACAAACTTTCAACACTTATTTCACCCCCTTAGAGGTTGAATTTCTAAATATGTGTACATTTATTCCTAACCAGAAATTCAACATTCTTACTTCAAAAACGACGGACTTACATACAAACTTCAACCCCCCATTTCACCCTCTTAGGGGTGGAATCTCCAAAAACCCTCAAACACCTATACGTTTATTTCTTACCAAAAGCCTAAATATTTAATTTCATGTTTCTAACTTCAAAAATACCAGATTTCTCATACGAAATTTCAACACTTATTCCACCCCTTTAAGGGTTGAATTTCCAAAAATGCTCAAATATGTGTACGTTTATTTATAACCAAAAACCTTAATATTTAATTTCAAGCTTCTTACTTCAAAAATGACGGACTTGCATACAAACTTAAACACCCTATTTCACCCCCTTAGGGATTGAATTTCGAGAAATCCCTTCTTATTGGATGTTTACATATTTTTTTAGTCAGTCAGTCAGCTTCTCCTTTTATAAGTATAAGATTTGTCCTTTAATTACAATAAAACCAAGAAATTTAAATCAAAGAACCAATGAAGAAATACAGTCTAAACTTAAAAATTGAATTACTCATAACTGTTAATGAAATTAGGATATTATATTAATTTATTTATATTATTAATATGTTACTAACACGCTACCTACTTATGTTGTTTGCAGTCGGACAGTGAACCGCTCGTGCGTGGTGTGCGAGCGAGTCACCCCAGTCACCCGCGCCCCCCCCGCCCGCGCACTCATGGAGCGCGCCGCCGCCGAGCTGCCGCCGCGCCCGGGTGCCTCGCCCGGCCTGCTGCGCCGCCGCTACTCCGTGCCCGAGACTATTATGAGGAAGTAAGTTCAACAAGGTCACATATGCACTGTTTGCGACTCGCGTGAAATTGTGATACCAGTTTTTACTTGCCCTATATAAAATTTCAGGTATCGTCTCGCACAGCAGAGGTCAGATTCGGAGGAGAGCGCACCGCCAACAAACCGCTCGGCCGCATCGGCGTCGCCGCTACGAGACGTGAGCGGCTCGCCCACTGATACGCCGCACAGGTTCGCGCGGCGCGACCGCGAGCTCATGCGCAAGTCGGCACTCATGCGACGCATGTGGGGCCGGCCGTGCGACCCGTGCCGCAGCTGCTGCTGCTGTGGCGCCGAGCCCTGCGACCCCGCGCCCTACGGCGGCCGTGAGACACGTTCGCTGGACGGCTCCCGTTCCGAGCTACGTCCGCTCTCCAGCGGCTTCGCTTCCTCCCGCTATTCGCAGGCCGCCGCCGGCTGGGCCACGCCCAAGCGCCAGCGGCTGGACTCTTCGCGAGACTTTCGCGGCAGCGATGAGATGCTCCGTGCCGCTATGAGAAACAGCTACGACCGCGCAGAAGAGTCGCGCCACGATCGTACCATGAGAGCCGATTTCTCCGACTCCACGTATCGATCCCACGGTCAGGAACCCTCATCTTATATAGAGACGATAACGGATGCGTTCACTGATAGCGACAATTCTAAGTTTGACATGGGAGGCGAGAGAAATGCGTTTACTCAATACTCGGAGCAGCAGTCGTCGGACACGGCTACGATAGAAATCAAATCAATCACGGCGGACGACGTGAATGGGGCGAGTGATCATTCTGCGCCATTCGCGCTCAGCGACGAGCGCTCGCTCTCCGATACATCCGAAACATACTCGGCGTCGTACCCCACTACCAAGGAGAGCTCGGTGGCGCGAGGGAAGCCTTGCGACCAGCTCACAAGGAGTGCACACATTGACGGACGAATCAGCGAGCGCTCCGCCAGCGTCCACCACGATGACAATGACGCATTGCCTTACGACAAACCCCTGACTATCCACACGCCGTCCTACGAAGTGCTGGAAATCGTGGTGTCAGAAACATTGAATGTAAGTTCTGTACCGGCTATCACCACGCAACCACCAGACAAAACGCCGCACACTTTGAAAGCTCCCACATTGAGTCAAAAGTGTGCTCAAAATATTAATATCGACGAGTACGTATCAAACATTCTGGTAGAGAGTCTCAATTCGTTGACGGATCAATTAGAATGTATGAACGCGTCCATGGGAAGCGATAGAAAAATTAGTATTGTCGAAAAAGAAATAAAGGTGAAATTACAAAATACGGGAGTGAACACGATAGTGCACTTGAGCCCCACCTCTAACAACCAGATCATATTCGGTAACGAGGAGTTGTGCATCAACGAGGCGCGTAAGGACTCGTGCAACAACCCGCATGACGCGCTCGCCATTCGCGACGAGGCACAGAGCGTCGAATCCAACAATAACCTCACCTCAGCGGGCTCCCCGGCGCCGCGTTGTCCCTGCGACTCCTTCGACCTGCAGCACGACAACGTCAACCAAGCCGTGTTGCAGCAGATACAGAAACTGTTCCAGGATGAACTGCACAACCTCGACCCCGGTATGGATTATTCCGGAAAGGCGATGCCAGAAATATCTCATATCGAAATATCTAATGTGACGGATGTGTTCATAGACAACGAGAGTGAACTGGGTGTGGGGGGCGGTGACAGCGTGCAGGAACGCAGCGCCGAGTACGAGCTCATCAGCGGTGTCGGCACCGGGAACTACTACCTTGACGTGGATGACAACCCCGTGGTGCCACGCTTCTCCGCCTTCCCGCACACTGACTCCATGGAGGTCAACACCTCTTCCTCCGACGACGCAGACCTCATGGGCTCCGACTGCACCAGCCTCGTCGACAGCCTTGATGACCCCAACTCGCCACGGTCAGTCTTGCTGCGGAGGGGCTTCTCCAACAGACGGAGCGAGCTGGTGCGCTCTGCTATAGACGTTCTCGACTTACTACCGGAAAACGCACGTAACGATGAAGTGATAACGCCTAAAGACAAGGGTGAGTCGTTTTTTATTAAAATAAAAGATAACGAGTGTGACTGTGACAAGGAGAATGTCAATGTTGCCGACCGCATGCCCGAGAAAATAAAACAGAGACTCTACCGACGGCATCGTAAGAGAGAAATGCGCATGGAGTGTGCGCGGCGTACGCGCGGCAAGCAGCGTCTGAGGGATGTGGACCGGCGACACGACGAGCACTGCCGGAGCCGGCGGGACGTGGAGAGAGAGTGCGTCGCCATCGTAAACGCGCTCATCGATGACGTCATCGCCAAGATCGCGCAGGACGAGTACAAGTGCATGCGGATCAAACATCGGCCCAGCAAGATGGTCACCTCGAAATCCGATGACAATGTAGCCAAGCGGACTTGGAAGAAGGAATTAGAGCCAATCGATGATAGGGATCCATTCAAATCATTAAAGAACAACACTAGTCGGTACGACTCGATCAATTCACGAAAACATAAGAACGAGCGGCACCAAATACACGGCAAGTTGTCGTTGATGACGCGCCCTGCGCTCGCACCCGACGACCGAGCCGCCAAGAGGATATACCAAAAGTCTGAAATACACGATGGTAACAAATGTATCGAAATATTAGAAATATTAGAATACGTGAACGGTTCTCAGAGCTCGCCAGAAACAACGAATTCCGACGAAAATCAAAATCATAGTATGAAAAACAAAAAATCGCGTATTCCTATTCCGATTTACGAAAGAATTCAAAGGTCCTCCAACAACGATTCGCACATAACTAGCAGTAGGCGCAGCTCCCTGCCACGTGCCGAGCGTAACGGCAACACCAACCGACTAATCGCAGACATGCTGTTGGAGGCGCTGGCCAACCCCGAGTCTCCAACCCCTGCGGCCCCGCCCACCGCGTCACGCCGCGCCTCCGTGCCGCACGCCGAGCCGCGCTCGCGCTCCAACTCACTGCGCTTCAAGCAGATGTTCGACATCATCCCCGAGGAGCGCAGCAGCCTTAGCCTCGACTCCGGCAACGAGGACCTCAACCACAACCGACGCGCCTCCGCGCCTGACATCGCCGACCAGTACCGCGAGTCTACTGATGCAGAGTGCAACGACGCGCCGCCTGCGCCCCCGGCGCTCTCCAGCTGCAGCCCGCCAAACAAACTAAAGCCCGGTGATCCATTGAGGCGAAGTAAAGACATGAAAAGTGCAGGAACCTCTCCCATAACCGACAGCGACGGTGACAAGCGGGCGCTAAGATCCAAGAACCAGACCACCATGACGTCCCCGGGCAGCAAGTCGGCGGCGACCAGCCCCATGCGCGCGCCGGCGGCAGAGAGCGGCGCGAGGGAAGAGGCAGCGTCGGGGAGCAAGCGGGGGCTAGCGTCACGCGGGCGCGCCTGGCTCGGCTTCACGCGGCAGGACGCGCGCCCCGCACTTGACGAAGGTATCTCGCTGTCGGTCACGTGCGCACCGCCGTTGCTGCCGCACCGCACCGCTTCCTCCGTGCCCGTCGAGTAGTGCAACACTCGCGCAGCACCCACGTGCCTCACATGCGACGCTTAAATTAGTTCTTCACTAATAGACGGTCTGAGGCACCATCTCGTAGTTTCATTCTTAGCACCCAACTTCGTCGGCACCAAAACAAAGCAAATATATTTTTTATGTCATTATTAGCTATGTGCCGACGCTAATCACTGCTGAGACTAGTGAATAATCAATACGCTAACTGCACATCATGCGCGAATTTATTTGTAATGTATCTGTAATCTTACCAGCACCCGCGAGCGGCACCCGTCGTTGTAATAAGTAAATATTTATTATTCGTTAAATTAGGCGTTAGGAGAGCATTTATGTAAATCAGAAATTGAATATTAAATATTTGACATTTTTAAACGTTGTTTTATTCACACGAAGGTTACAAAGAGAGGGAAGAGTGCGATAAAGTGAGGCCACGCAGGTCGGTGACCACGCAGTGCGAAAGCGCTCAAGATAAGAGGCCGCGCGCTGCGGGTGGCGAGCGCGCCGAGCGTCCCATCCGGACCGACCGCGCCGAGCGTCCCATCCGGACCGACCGCGTCGAGCGGGCCCCCAGGCACGCCCCGCGCCGCCCCCCGCACGCCCGCTCCCCCTCCGCAGAGTGCGCCACCATGCAACCCACTGATGATGCCTCTGACCGCTCACCCGACGACATCGCACACATCATCAGGGATAAACGGAAATCACGGACGATCTCGCTTCAGATAAGTGACGATGACGGAATACACCCGCCTTCGATTAAGCTGCCTGAATTCAAGGGAGGCGGTGACAGCGGTGGCGGTGCGACTTCCAGCGACAGCAGCGAATCCGGTGGCAGCCTGCTGTGCTCGCTCGCGCCCAAGTGGCTGTCGCAGGGGCGAGCCCGCCGCGCCGCGCGGCGCCGCGACCAGGAGCGACCCGCCCCGCCCGCGCCTACTATTCCACCTGCGCCCGATCCGACGCAGTCAGATTCACAGCCTCCAGGTAACAGAAATGCACACTACACATTAACAGTATTATCTTTATACCTTTGTTAAAAAAGGATATACCCCACGGAATCTAAATATTTATATTTCTTTGGTATCACATTGGTTATGTTCACTATGCTATGTGATCAGTTGAGCCAAAAGCAAACTCGAGATAAATATTGAACATCATTTCGACATGCCGTTACATGCCTGCGTGAGCATTCCAATTTTAATAAAAATGACAAATAAGTGCTGATGAGCCATTAGGAGAATGAGTGTCGGTACTGCCGGAGTGGTTGCAGCGTGGTATGTGTTCTAGTGTATTGACGATGCGCGTGTGTGGCAGGCGGCTGGTCGGTGACGGTGGCGGGCTCGTGCCGCGCCGCGCTGCCCGCCGACGTCGAGATGCGCCTGCGCTTCCCGCACGACCGCGACGCCGGCGCCGACGTGCCATGCCAGGTGCTACCTGCTCACTATAACACTTAATATAATTTTATGAATGGAGTAATTAGGGCATTATTTAAAATGCCCGGGCAATTCAATAAATGCGTATGGAAAACCCTCCGTCGCCGGCAAGCGAGTCGTAAGAGGCGATGAACCTGGCATCATAATTGTGTACAAAAAATGGCAATAGGCTCGTCAACTATACATATTACATGGGTCTTAGTACCAGAGGCAAAACGTAGGTGTACAGATTTTTGTAATAAGAGAACACCTCTGCTTATGCTGTGGTGTGTAGCACGTACACACGTACATCACGTAGGGTTTGGAATGTAAGGTTAGATTGTAAGATAAGTATTAATCATAGAGAGTATTGTAACACGTATAGTTTAGTATATAAACTTAGGTATTAAGACTATTAAATATAGTACTATCGTGCCAGTGACGGCACGATGGACTGCTTAAAGCTAAGTCCGTGTATCATTTATCGTCCCAATTAAACCCCACATCACATGGCGACCCTGCCAGGAACCATGTGATGTGGGGTTTAATTGGGACACATCTGTTTTTCTTGTCCTCTTGTTAATTCTTGTCCTAGCAGAACACAGCAGGCATCAGCAGCAAAATATCACCAACCTCCAAGTCTTCCGCTTGATGTTCTTTTTTTTTTCTTTTTTCTTCGCCTTTGCTTCATTTTGGATGTTTCATGTGGTAGGTACTCCCAATATCTTCCTTCCGAAAACTCACAGGCGCGTTTAACTAGTGTAACGCGCGAGAACCAAATTATACAAGTTCACCGGAACTACGCCATCCAGTCGAATGGCAGGGTCGCCGTGATGTGGGGTTTAATTGGGACGATAAATGATACACGGACTTAGCTTTAAGCAGTCCATCGTGCCGTCACTGGCACGATAGTACTATATTTAATAGTCTTAATACCTAAGTTTATATACTAAACTATACGTGTTACAATACTCTCTATGATTAATACTTATCTTACAATCTAACCTTACATTCCAAACCCTACGTGATGTACCTACGTGTGTACGTGCTACACACCACAATGCTATCGGGAATTACAGGCGTGAGTGTACAAGGTGATGAGAATTCGTCTATTGAGGGTTTTCTGAAAAAAATTCTACGTGAGATGGCAGCACTGTAGCGTCAGGTCCAACCACCTGTCAAAACACGTACAAGATTTGTATTTTTCGATATTTTTTTGGTTTATTTATTCTTAAAAACGTTACAAAAGGAATATTGTTTTTTAAAATGCCACAGTGTTGTGCAGTGCCTATGTGTGCAAATAAAACAGGAGGGTGACTTTTGCGCCTCTCTTTTTGAGCTCAATCTTCAGTTCGGCAACCTTTCTCTGGCCGTAATCCATGATAAAATCAATAACACTTCTAAATACGTAGAATTTCACTAAAAAATTATACGTTCGGTAACAATCTGTGCTATCTGACAGCTTTTTGGACCTGACGTATACGAAGCGCCGTCTGGCCGGTCTGGTGGTAGGAAAAGTATCGAATACACTCATTCCTTCAAATCTCGTGGCCTACTGGTGACGCAGATTGATCGATTGAAAAATAATTTCTATAAATAAACAATAAATATGATGTTCTTAATGCGAGGCGTTTTATCGGCCCCAATTAAAAGACTGCAGATAACGCGCTAGTTGTGGCCCACACCTGTCTCGCTGGACTTGCATTATTAGTATTTTTTATTTAACCCATATAAGGGCCATGTTAGGTGCCTACTAATATTATGATCACATTCCTACGGAGATGCTTATGAAACGCTTTCTGATAAACATCATCTGGTAAATGATCATATCGCTAATTATATAACTGCTATATACCCGGTTCCTATGGCTAAAAAAGAATCGTTTTGCTTACCAATAGTAGATATTTTCATTACCAAACATGGCCTGTAAATAGATTCGTAAGTTAATTTTAAGTGCAACAGCTACTAACGAACGGAAGGTTTTCTATACTAAGCTAAATTAATGGGGTCTTTGCTTTATTATTGGTAAAGATACAAGAGTCTTAATTTTAACCAATAACGCTCGGTAAATCATAGGCTGGAACCGGCTATTAATGACGCTCGGTAAATCATAGACTGGAACCGGCTATTAATGACGCTCGGTAAATCATAGGCTGGAACCGGCTATTAATGACGCTCGGTAAATCATAGGCTGGAACCGGCTATTAATAACGCTCGGTAAATCATAGGCTGGAACCGGCTATTAATAACGCTCGGTAAATCATAGGCTGGAACCGGCTATTAATAACGCTCGGTAAATCATAGGCTGTAACCGGTTATTAATAACGCTCGGTAAATCATAGGCTGGAACCAGCTATTAATCATGTTACTGCGACACATACAACTGAAATTGAGAACTTCATATTTTGAAGTTGGTTACAAAAAACCGGCCAAGTGCTAGTCGGACTCGCGCACGAAGGGTTCCGTACCATTATCTATAAAAACGGCAAAAAAATCATGTCTGTTGTATGGGAGCCCCCTTAAATATTTATTTTGTTCTGTTTTTTAGTATTTGATGTTATAGTGGCAACAGAAATAAACCATCTGTGTAAATTTCAACTGTCTCACTATCACGGTTCATGAGTTACAGCCTGGTGATAGACGGACGGACGGACGGACGGACAGCAGTCTTAGTAATAGGGTCCCGTTTTACCCTTTGGGTACGGAACCCTAAAAACCAGACGAATAATGAAGTTTGAAGTCTAGGCAATGGTATTTAATATCGTTAAGTGATGTAATACTATTTTATACTATACTATACGCTACCACTACAAACTATTAGGCACACTCGCGGCGCTCGGGCTCGGGCGCCAAAATATCTGGTGTGAATTTGATCACTTTCTTCTCAATTAACAATCTACTATATCGTGTTGTTGGCAGGAGTGCACGTGTCGCCACTGCGCGACATGCGCGTGCTCAGCGCGGGAGGTGCGCGCGCGTCGTGTCGTGGGTCGGAGTGCGCCGCCCCTTCCGCCTGCCGCGCCTCCGCCTCTCACACACCACACGCATGCGCGACTCGCACGCACAGACTCCAGCAAACTCACGCTCACCATGAAGAAAGAGGCGCTTGGTAATAATTAATTTTCCTTTTTTTTAAATTCTTTTAAAACATTTATTTAACAACCGCCAATAACGACAACAGTCGTCAACTGCTGACCTTTGGCTGTTCAATGCAGCGGTCATTTGAAGGCGCAAGTTCAGCAGTGAACGTTTGTGGGCTGATAAAATAATAAATGTAACGAAAGTATGCTTAAGTAATTAGGTACCCACTTAAGACTTTTACTCAACTATAGATACGAGTTTTTGTGAGCAATAACTTTTCCAAGTGTTCTGGAGTCTTCGTTCTATCTCCTTGTCCGTAAAGTCTCTTACTGTGACAACTTGTCCCAAGTAGGTGTATTCGTTTATAACTGTATGTACTCAATTTCCTTTCTATCAATGACTATGGGCGTTTGTCTTAAAGATTCATCTTTCCGCTTTTCTCGGAAAACTGCTGGAGCATTATTTGAAGATTGTAAGACATTCAGAGAACAAGTCGTCGGTTTCTATACTCAAAATTTAATTAAATATCGGTACATAAAATACCTACTTGTGGTAAACATCGATATAGGTATTTCTTAAAATAATCGCTTTTTTAACAAATTGATATCATTCAATTAATTTTGTGACGAAACGAGACGCCCGCTCTGGTTATATCCCTTTAATATCCGTGATGACTTTAAATAATTAAGTATAAGTAGGTACTTCTTAATAATTAAATGTAAGTACATATTTGCTCCACAAATATGGCGAGGATGCATGTAAACAACTCGTATTGGACACGTATCCTTAACATATTATGAAAGTTTATTATTGCTACACTTTTCAAATTGCAGACTCTTCGATTCTTGCATCCAAGAGTTCGAAGAAGTTGGGCGACCCGCTACCTGACGTAGAGACCTACCGCGCGTCGCGCAGCAAGCTTAAGAGCTCTGTCAAGGTATAACACACCTAATGTAGACTTACAGTCAATTACAATAATAAATAATAATTTATAAGTTTAATTAGTAACACTACGCACTGGGCTCTGACCACCTTTCACGGACACTAATACAGTGTCCAGTGAGCTTGGTGGTCGCAGTACGGACAGAGTTGCGTTGTAGTTAGTGTTTGTCGCTGGCAACCATTTACACCTAGAAGGCGGTTGTTTCAGACGCGTCGGGGGTACTCCCTGCACTGTTGGCTGCCAGAAAACGAAGCCGTGCCGATCAGGTATAATAATGATATCTGAACTTAACACCCAATTACTGGGTTAGTACAAAATAATAATTAAGTGTTCAAGGTAGTGTGTTCAAGTATCATAATAGACTAGTTACTTATTTCGAGGATTGTTTTATTTGATTTTAAAAATAAGAGATCTGAACTTTAGACATGGTTCATAATAATTATGTGACCATAGTAATATGTTCGTGGTGTTGTGTGTGCAGGCCGAGTAACGGTCTGTCGGTGCTGGGCAGCGCCATCATCCCCGAGCTGAAGCCGCGCGTGCCGACCATGAGCGAGCGCGACCTCACGCGCATCTACACGCCGCGCCACTACTTGCGCTCATAGACCGGCAAGTCATGACAAAACTGTGTATTTACAAACATTGTATAGATTTGCACAAATGTATTTTATAAATAAATTGTTCATTTTTATAACAATTGACTTTTATTTTCCTTTATAGCTAGAATAGAACAAGTTAGGAAACTATCGTACCATGGTTTCGGCTTTGTAATGGACCTACCTGTTTATAAATAAATTTCGAATCCCTACATCAAAGATAGTTACGAGGAAAGATATCACAACTTAGAAATAATAGCTTTCGGTAAGACCAAGAGAAAAATATGGATGAAATAAATAAACGTGCATTTCAAGATGAATTACGAGAAGGGGCCAAGGATTTCAATGTAACGCGAGAGCAATTGAGACATTGACCTTTTATACATGTAAATTAATTTCTGGTCAAAAGATACGAAACGGGGCACTATGAAACTATGCAAAATCTTGCGCTGGCGCGTCATAGAGGAGGTGTGGACGCTGTCGGACCACAGATACGTCCGATTCAACATCTCTACTTAAACCTCAGACGTTCCGGCCCAAGCGGTGCCGGGTGGGATCAGTCCGCGTTGGGCGCCAAAGCCAGGAACACAGATAGTGGTGGACAGGGAAACCCTCCTGGTGTCCTCGATCGTACAACTCGTACGATCGACGACGTACGACGTAGATCGTACGGCTCAGGCGTAGAAAGTAGTCGCCCAGGGCGAGGTCATCTTAGCAGTGCCTCTCGACTTCGCAAATACCTTCAACACCTTGCCCTAGAGTTGCATCAGAGCGGCGCTCGGATACTATCGGGTGCCGACCTACCTGCGCCGCAACGTCGGGGCCTATCTGGCAGACAGAATTGTAATCAACCCTGGTCGGGAAGGATGGAGCCGGCGAGAGATGTCGTGCGGTGTTCCACAGGGATCGGTCCTGGGGCCTCTCCTGTGGAACATCAGTTACGACTGGGTGCTGCGCGGTGCGTTCCTCCATGGCATTGGCGTGATTTGCTACGCCGACAAGCTGATGGCGGCAAGGGGGAAGACGCACCAGTAGGTGGCCATACTGCCCATAGCTGGGGTTGCGCAAGTCGTCTAGAGGACAGGGTCTCTAGGTGGCCCTACAGAAGTCCGAAGTCCTGTGTTTCCACGGGCTTCCGAGGGCTCCACGCTCGGGATCTTACATCATGGTGGGAGGCATCCGCATTGGCGTAGAGTCGCCGACGAAGTACCTAGGACTCGTCCTCGATAGCCGGTGGGACTTTGTACTTCAGGCTCGCGCCAAAATTTGTGGGCGCCGAGGCTTCTATGTCGCGTCTGTTACCTAATTTAGGGAGGCCCAATACCGTAGGTACTACGCGGGGATCGTACGGTCAATGGCCCTTTAGGGGTCGCCAGGGTGATAGTGATAAGGGGATACCGTACGATCTCCTTGGGAGCGATAGTGCGCGGAAAACCGTCGCCTCCTGCGAGAAGGTTGTAACGTTGTACGTTATCTCAAGCAGGTATTTAGCTAACAAACAAAAAGAAATTACGTTGTCTACCTACTTTTATTCTAAATACTTGTAATGTAGGGGTTTAGGTAGGTGAGTAGCAAATTGTGAGACGTATATAAAAAATAATTATTTAATTTTACAAAAAAATATGAAGGTAAAGTAAGTCAGACCCTTCATTTAATTGACCATCTATTAATTTACTAGCTAGCTAATTTACTTAGCGGTACCCCGACGTGATATTATATCGCCATTTCAACCAGCAAACCTTATCGTGCCATCCATCAATTTCTGTGATTAAAATATATAGGTGTTACTCAATCGAATTTGATGGCTTAACGATACTATTATTTTTGACTTTTTAAAAGTTCGTTTTTTTTTGCGTTGGGGTTTTTTTAAATTTTTAATTTAATTTTTATTTTAAATTTTTTAAACTTAGTATTAAGATATATGATGGAATCAGGCGTTACTTTGCGGAAATCCATGATCTATAAATATAGGTACAATAAAATATTTAGTGTTAATTCCGCGAAAAAACAGTTGATCAAGCCTGAATGCAGTATGCAGCACCGCCCTCCCGCCCGCAAATATATGCAAATGCAGAAGGTGCGATTAATAACATGCAACACACAAGCAAAACAAACCGACCGATATCGGTTTGTTTTGCTTGTGTGTTGCATGAGCAACTGCCCCACCACAGGAGGGGTCCATCAGAAGAAGCTGGTGGACCGAGACCTGTCGGGGTCGCGGTGCATGCAACAGCGAATCCCGTGACCCCGGCCTTAGGTCAGAAGGAGGGACACCGTGGGGTTTTAGCCAGTAAGAGTCTGGCACACCCCCCCGTCTTCCCCAGACGGGGGATAGTCCATGAGGATTTCCCCACGTGAGAAAAAAAAAAAAAAAAAAGTTTTTTTTTTTTTTTTTTTTTTTTTTTTTTTTTTTTTTTTTTTTTTTTTACTTCTACCTCCAACATAATCGGAGCCTATGCTCAGCTTTGTCACTGTCATTCCAGTTCTCGCTATTGTTCCTCTCGTACTTGCATTCTGCATACTGTTTCTTTCTGGCATTCATTCATCTCACTTACTTAAGGGTAGGACGCCCTTCTACTTCCTATTTCTATCTTATTTGTATCATTTTCTTTATTTGGGGAAAACACGACACCAGGTTGTTTTTATTTTACAAAAAATTTCTTACGTCTATTTCTTACTTTTAAAACAAACTTTTTAATTTTTTACACGCATCTTATGTATCTACCTATTTAATTTCTAATGTTTATAATACCTAACTTGCTACTAATACATGTCTATTCCTTTGTTTGTACAGGCTACTCTTATAACTATTTTTATATCTATTACAACATTTCTTACATCTATTTCTTAGTTCTAAAACACTATTAATTTTTTACAGACATTTTATATATCTACTTAATTTCTCATGCTTTTAGTACCTTGCTTACGACTATTACATGACAATCATTTTTGTTTCTACAGGCAACTTATGTAACTATTCTTATTTCTATTTCAACATTGCTTACATCTATTTATTTTAAAATCATATTTATTAATGCTTAACACCAATATTCTACATGATATTGTGTAAACATTTTTGCTTATACACTTTTATTTCTTTTGAAGACTTTTTGGCATATTTTCATGCAATATTCCAGAAATACCTCTCTAGTTTTGCCCGACATTAGCTCTGATGTGTTTTCGGCATTCAGTGTGTTGTCCAACAGGTATTCGGCATCAAGTCGTTCCTTTGCGAAGACCGGGCACGTGAATAATATATGTGGCACCGTTTCTGCCTCTGCAGGGTCACATATGCACGATGGGCTTCCCTTGCACTTGAAGCGGTGCAGGTATTCGGTTAGGTTAGGTTAGGTTAGGTTAGGTTAGGTTAGGTTAGGTTAGGTTGGGGGACCCCCCACAGTGCTTACGTCCTCGTCGTGTCCCCTGGAAACGACCCAGTCCTGACCACCGTAACGGAGTGGCAGGCTGGGCTCGGCTAAAGTGCACTGTGAATCGTAGCGACATTCTTGCCTTGCGTGCTACGAACTTGTTCGGAGGCCATGCCTAATCCACCGCGGGACGCCCACGGGCGTTACCAAAAAGGTCCTTCTCAGGGCCAACCAAAAGGCCCTTCTCAGGGCCAACCAAAAGGCCCTTCTAAGGGCCAACCAAAAGGCCCTTCTCAGGGCCAACCCAAAGGCCCTTTTCAGGGCCAATCTGACGCCGAAGCGTCTGAAGGTAGCCGCGCGCCGTCTGCTGCGAGCTTCTTCGGGGGGGTTGAGCTGACGTCGGAGGATTCTGGCGATGAGTCCGCCAGCTCAACCGTCTCTGAGGCGGGTATGTCGCGCAAGCGCGCATACAGAAAGGAGGGGTCCGAGGGTTCCTCGGCGTCGGGGTCGGCGAAACGTAGGGCCAAGAAGCCTGCGATGGCCGCGGACTCCCACGTCGTGGGCCTTGCGGACGCACAACGCCAGTTGGACCTGGCTCGGCGGGAGCAAGTCCAACAGGAGCTAGAGGAGCGGGTCGCCGCCAAGGAGCAGCGGGCGCGTACCGCCCGGGCCAAGTCCGGGTACGGCGCGTCCCGCGTGCTGTACGCCGACCACTCCTTGGCCGAACTGGCACGGATGGCGGAAGAGGACGAGCAGGAGATAGCGGAGGTCGCCTGCAAGTCCTCAAATCTGAAGGGAACCTTCCAGAAGGCCCTCAAATGCCGCGCCGCGAGCATGCGCGGCATCGTCGAGGAGCTCGTTCAGAGGAAGGCGACCGACGAGACGCGGCAACTGCAGGCGAGGGTCGATCGCCTGCAGTTGGAGGTCAGCCAGCTTCACCAGAAGCTGGCCGACGCCACCGCCCGGCCGAACCAGGCCGCACCGCCGCCTGTGGTGGAGGCCCCCTCCTCCAACCTAGAGGATACCATCCGAAAGGTTATAATGGAGGAACGTGCCTTCACCAGAGCCTGCATCGCAGGCATTGAGGACCGGCTCTTGCCGGAGAAGCGCCTCCGACCGCCACTTGCGGCGGATGGGCGGCGAGAGCCGGGGCCATCCTCGCAAGGGGGGGACACCCTTCCTCCGGCCGCCACGCCTTCCAGCTCGTCGCAGACGGCTGGAAAGGGTGAGGGGAAGGGGAAGGGGAAGGGAAAGGGCAAAAAGGCAGCGTCGGCCGCCTCCGTCGCCCCAGCCGCCCCCCCCGCCCCCGCAACCCCCGCCGCCGCGACCCTTCCCCCTTCCGCCACTCCATCCAGCCAGGAGGGTTGGACCGAGGTGGTCAGGAAGGGGAAGGGAAAGGGCAAAAAGGCGGCGCCGGCCGCCCCTGCCGCCCCCGCCGCTGCGACTCCCAGTCAGCCGCAGACTGGCAGAAGCAAGAGGAAGGGGAAAAGGAGAGGGGGGAAAAGGGGCAAACTCGTCCCCCCAAAGACTGCAGCCGTCGTGGTGACGCTCACCGCAGAGGCCGCGGAGCGGGGCGAGACGTACGCGTCCATATTGCTGCGGGCGCGTGCCAACGCTGATCCCACCCAACTGGGGATCAGCGGGGTCTCCTGCCGGCGGACCCAAACCGGGGCTCGAATCTTCGAGTTCCCGGGGGCGGAGGGCAACACCAGCGCTGACCTCTTCGCAGCCAAGCTGCAGGAGGCCATAGCGGACTCGGCGAAGGTGGCCCGCCCGGTGAAGACGGCGGCCTTAGAGGTGACCGACCTCGACGATTCGGTCACCAAAGAGGAGGTGGTGGCGGCGGTCGCGGCGATTGGGGGCTGCAGCGTCGCAGCGGTGCAAGGCCGGGACATCAGACCCGGCCGCGGCGGCATGGGCACCATTCGGCTCGAGTGCCCGGTCGCCGCTGCCAAGGCCGTCCTCGGAAGGGGACGGTTGTGCGTGGGGTTCAGCTCGGGTGCAGTCCGGGCACTTGCAGACCAACCACTGCGGTGCTTCAGGTGCTTCGGCATCGGACACACCCGGGCCCTCTGTCCGTCCACGGTCGACAGGTCGGACAGCTGCTACCGCTGCGGCAAGGACGGGCACAAAGCCGCCTCCTGCACGGTCGGTACGCCGCACTGTGCAGCGTGTGCTGCCAGTGGCCGCCCGGCGGGCCATATGATGAAGGGGAGGACGTGTAATCCTCCCCTCAAGAAGGGCAAAGGGCAGGCGCCGATTAGGCCTGCTCTTAGCGCCGTCGTTCCCGTGGCGGGAACCTCGGTGGCTGCGGAGGAGGGGGGTGCGATGTCCGACTGATGGATAGGGTCATCGAACATCGCATCCTCCAGGCGAACATCAACCACTGCCGGGCAGCCCAGGACCTGCTGATGCAGACCATGGCTGAGTGGTTGGTGGACTTGGCGGTGGTCGCCGAGCCCTACTCGGTCCCTGGCAATTGGCTGGGCGACCGGGACGGCCTGGTGGCAATGGTGTCGCGGTCTTCCACGGACTCCCCTCCCCTCTCGCTCTTAGAGAGGGGTCCGGGATACGTGGCCGCCGCGTGGGGGAGTGTGGCCCTAGTTGGGGTCTATTTCTCCCCAAACCGCCCTCTCTCAGACTTTGAGGACTTCCTGGAGGTCCTCACTGCAGTCGTGGGGAGGGCGGCGCCGCGCCAGGTCGTCGTGTTAGGCGACCTAAACGCCAAGTCGGCGGCCTGGGGCAACCCGGCTGCCTCTTGCGACGTCCGGGGGCGCGCCGTCGAGTTTTGGGCGACGTCGTGCGGTGTGTCCCTCCTCAACAGGGGGGGCGGTCCACACGTGTGTGCGGCAACGGGGAGGGTCGGTGGTTGACGTGTCGTTCGCCACCCCCGTACTAGCCGCACGCATCGTGAACTGGCGGGTGGAGATGGTGGAAACCTTGTCGGACCACCGATATGTGCGGTTCGACATCTCCACCGAGAGTCCCCGGGGGGGGATGGCCCGCTCTGATGGGTCTCCCTTCCCCCGGTGGGCTCTCACTCGCCTGGACCGGGAGGCAGCCAGGGAGGCGGCCTTCCTCCAGGACTGGCTGTCGCCCCCTGTTGGGGCCCTGGACGTCGACGCCGCAGCGGTCATGCTCGGGGGATCCCTGACCGAGGTGTGCAACTCCAGCATGCCTCGCTCTCGCCGTCCGCCTCCCCGTCGCGCCGTCTTTTGGTGGACGGAGGAACTGGCGGGGCTCCGTGCCGTCTGTGTGGCGGCCAGAAGGGCCTACACGCGGAGCCGTCGGCGTCGGCGCGGCGCCCGTAGTCAGACAGACGAGGACCGCCTCTACACCTCGTACAGAGAGGCGATAGCGGCCCTCAAGTCGGCTATGTGCGCCGCCAAGGACTCGGCGGGAGCCGAGATGCTGGAGGGTCTCGACAGGGATCCGTACGGGAGGCCATACAAGGCGGCGCGGAACAAGCTGCGC
The DNA here is from genome assembly GCA_910594945.2 of Amphipyra berbera. Classification (NCBI taxonomy): domain Eukaryota; kingdom Metazoa; phylum Arthropoda; class Insecta; order Lepidoptera; family Noctuidae; genus Amphipyra; species Amphipyra berbera. The sequence goes on along the minus strand of OU343142.1, from coordinate 18,343 downwards.
CCCCATGGTCCCCCGCTGACGGAAACCCTCGAGCCGGCACTGCTGGATGGGGTGGTCCGGTCCCTGTTCCCGCGCAGGACCGACTTCTCCCCACCAGCAATGGATCCCCCGCAGAGTGCGGCGGCCTCACCGCAGGAAGAGGTCCCCCCGGTGACTGCGGAGGAGTTCCACGCGGGAGTCGTAGGCCTCCGTGCCAAAAAGACGGCCCCTGGACCGAACGGCGTCCCGGCACGGGTGGTGGCCATAGCTGCCACTCAAATGGAGGACAGGTTTCGGGACCTTTTCAGCGCGTGCTTGACGGCTGGAAGGTTCCCGAAACTTTGGAAGGAGGGGCGGCTGTGCCTCCTCCGTAAAGAGGGGCGCCCGGTCGATTCCCCCTCGGCATACCGGCCCATCGTACTTCTCGATGAGGTCGGTAAAATGTTCGAGGGGATCATCGCCCGCCGGCTCAACAGCCATCTGCGGAGGGAGGGGCCGGACCTGTCGGACGCCCAGTTCGGTTTCCGTCGGGGCCGGTCCACCATCGACGCCCTGGCCGTACTGAAGGCCCAGGTGAAGGAGGCGGTGGAGGTGGGGGACGGAGTGTTGGCGGTGTCATTCGACATAGCCAACGCCTTCAACTCCGTCCCCCACTCGACTATACTGGAGGCACTCCGGTATCACAGAGTGCCCCAGTACTTGAGGGGCCTCCTGGCCAACTACTTGGAGGACCGTGAGGTCCTCCTTGTAGACAAAACGGCCAGGTTGAGGCGATACGGCGCGGAGTCCGGTGTTCCGCAGGGGTCGGTTCTGGGGCCCACCCTGTGGAACATCGGGTTCGATTGGCTCCTGCGGGGGGCGCTCCTCCCGGGCACGAGTGTCATCTGCTACGCGGACGACACTCTTCTCACTGCCCGGGGGAAGAACTTTGGGGAGGCGGCCTGTCTGGCATCGGCTGGCGGGTCCTTGGTGGCGGGGAGGATCCGCCGCCTGGGGTTGAGGGTGGCGCTGAACAAGACCGAGGCCGTATTCTTCCGCGGGCCTCGGCAGCGCTGCCCACCTGACGCCCACATAGCCGTGGAGGGCGTCAGAGTGGAAATCCGGCCCCAGATGAAGTATCTGGGCCTGGTGCTGGACAGCGGGTGGCGCTTCGGCCCGCACTTCAGCGGGCTGTCGACGCGCCTGCTGAGGGCCGCTGACGCCCTCTCGTGGCTCCTCCCCAACCTGGGAGGTCCCAGCGCACGATGCCGGCGTCTGTATGCCGGCATCCTGCGGAGCATGGCCCTCTACGGGGCCCCCATCTGGGCGGACTCCCTTCGCAGGAGGGAGAATGCCACCGCTCTCCGCAGGCCGCAAAGGGCCATTGCACAGCGGGTGGCGAGGGCATACCGCTCAGTGGGCTTTTCGGCGGCGTGCGCTCTGGCCGGCACCCCCCCTTGGGAGCTCGAGGCGTGGGTGCTCGCCAGAGTGTACGAGTGGACGGCGCGTCGGAAGGCGCTGGGGGAGCGCCCCGTCGCTCAAGAGCGGGAGGCCGTACGGCGGGAGGCGAGGGACGCCATCGTCGTCCACTGGACGGACGACCTCGCCACCGCCACCTTTGGCCGTCGGACGCTGGACGCGCTCGGTCCAGTTCTGCGAGACTGGCTCGAGCGGCCACACGGTTTCCTCTCTTTCCGTCTGGTCCAGGTGCTGTCAGGGCATGGCTGCTTTGGCTCGCACCTGCACAGGATCGGGAGGGAGGAAGCCCCAGCGTGCCACGACTGCGGCGCGGCGGAGGACACGGCGCAGCACACCCTGGAGGTGTGCCCGGCTTGGTCTGAGCCGCGCCGCAGCCTGATTGCGGAGATCGGCCAGGACCTCTCGCTTCCCGGCGTGGTTCGTTCCATGCTGGGGAGCGAGGAGGCTTGGGCCGCGGTCGCCTCCTTCTGCGAGGACGTCATTTCGCAGAAGGAGGCGGCGGAGCGCGCGCGTGAGGACGACCCTCTCGCTGCGCCGCTCCGCAGGCGAAGAAGAGGTCGGAGAAGACGCCATCTTCTCCCTCCTCTTGGTGGTGTTGGGCGGGCGACAGGCGCGGGGGTGCCTCCGCCCGCATTGCACTCCACACCACCTCCGCCGGACATTCCCAACCCTCCCCCCCCCCTGGGGAGGACTTGAGGGGCCTGCCGCGAAGGCGGGCGATCGTCGGAGGGGACTGGATGTAAAGGCTACGCCGGTTTCCCAGTCCCTCTCCAGTCAGACGATGCGGGAATGCCGCTGGGTTATTTTAGTGGGTATACCGGGCTTGCCCGGGGAGTCCCACATAACCCCCCATTCCCCCAAATGGGCGGGTATGCGTAATAGCATTTTTTCCCAGCGCAAACAAAAAAAAAAAAAAAAAAAAAAAAAAAAGGTTAGGTTAGGTTACCTGAGGTGACCCGGCTAGAGCTGAGAGCGGCGGTGCGGAGGCTGCAAGCCAAAAACACCGCTCCGGGCCCAGACGGCATACCTGGCCGTGTATGGGTCCTAGCTCTCAGGGCTCTCGGGCCTCGACTGAGAGGGCTCTTTAGCGCATGCTGCGAGCGGGGCCAGTTTCCTCTCCGGTGGAAAACCGGGAAGCTGGTCCTGCTCAGGAAGGAGGGGCGCCCCGCAGACTCATCGTCTGCGTACCGCCCCATCGTGTTGCTGGACGAGGTGGGCAAGCTCTTCGAGAGAGTCATTGCAGACCGCCTCGTCACGCACATGACTGGGGTGGGGCCGGACTTGGCGGAAAACCAGTTCGGTTTCCGCCGCGGGCGCTCCACAGTGGACGCGATCATGCGCGTAAGGGCCCAAGCGGAGGAAGCAGTCGCCCAGGGTGAGGTCGTCTTGGCGGTGTCTCTCGACATCGCCAACGCCTTTAACACCTTGCCCTGGAGTTGCATTAGGGCGGCACTCGAATACCATCGGGTGCCGACCTACCTCCGCCGCATTGTCGGGGCCTATTTGGCAGAGAGAGCCGTCATCTACCCGGGTCGGGAAGGATGGGGTCGGCGAGAGATGTCGTGCGGTGTCCCACAGGGTTCGGTCCTAGGGCCGCTCCTGTGGAACATCGGTTACGACTGGGTGCTGCGCGGTGCGTTCCTCTCCGGTGTCGGCGTGACCTGCTACGCCGACGACACGCTGGTCACAGCGCGGGGAGGGACACACCGGCAGGCGGCCATTCTGGCCACAGCTGGGGTTGCGCAAGTCGTCGATAGGATCCGACGATTGGGTCTCGAGGTGGCCCTGCGGAAGTCCGAGGCCCTGTGTTTCCACGGGCCCCGGAAGGGACCACCCTCGGGATCCCACATTGTCGTGGGAGGCGTCCGCATCGGTGTCGAGTCGACGATGAAGTACCTGGGACTCGTCCTCGACAGCCGATGGGACTTTGGGCCGCATTTTCGGCAGTTGACCCCCAAACTAATGGGAGCAGCGGCTGCGCTTTCGCGGCTGCTGCCCAATTTGGGGGGGCCCAATGCCTCCTGCCGGAGACTCTACTCGGGGATCGTACGATCCATGGCCCTCTACGGGTCGCCGATTTGGGCGGACACCCTGACGGCCCGCAACGTCGCTATCCTGCGGAGACCGCAGCGGGCGATGGCCGTCAGGGTGATAAGGGGGTATCGTACGATCTCCTTCGAGGCGGCGAGTCTTTTGGCCGGATCCGTGCCCTGGGATCTGGAGGCGAGAGCCCTCGCGCTGAGATATCGTCAGCGCGAGGAGGCGCCTGAGCGGAGCGAGCTCCGCCAGATCCTGGTGGCCGAGTGGAGGGAGCGACTTGCGCAACCCAGCGCGGGGCACGCCGCGATAGCGGCGGTAAGACCCGTGATGGAGGAGTGGCTGGAGAGGCGTCACGGCGCCCTCAGCTTCCGGCTGACGCAGGTACTCTCGGGACACGGCTGTTTCGGGAAGTACCTGTGTCGTATAGGCCGGGAGCAGACGCCCGGTTGTCACCACTGCGACTGCCCCGAGGACACGGCGCTGCACACTTTGCAGGCGTGTCCAGCATGGGGGTCGCAGCGCCGCGAGCTAGTCGCGGCGATCGGCGGTGACCTCTCGCTTCCGGCCGTGGTTCTGTCCATGGTCGGGAGCGAGACTGCGTGGGAAGCCATCGCCTCCTTTTGCGAGGGGGTGATGGCGACCAAGGAGGTAGCGGAGAGGGAGAGGGAGGCCGCTTCTTCTCTCCCTTCTCGCGCTAGACGCACCGGGCGCTGGAGGGCGCGTGACGATCTCCGGCCACCCTAGTGAGTGGCCTGCGGGCGGCGGGTTGGGGAACCCGTCGCCCGACCAGTAACGGGCCCAGGGAGGATGGCGCGTCTTGTCCTGCGCGCGCCTCTCGGACGGATGTGGGGCAGGGGAGCAACTGCCCCACCACAGGAGGGGTCCACCAGAAGAAGCTGGTGGACCGAGACCTGTCGGGGTCGCGGTGCATGCAACAGCGAATCCCGTGACCCCGGCCTTAGGTCAGAAGGAGGGACACCGTGGGGTTTTAGCCAGTAAGAGTCTGGCACACCCCCCCGTCTTCCCCAGACGGGGGATAGTCCATGAGGATTTCCCCACGTGAGAAAAAAAAAAAAAAAAAAAAAAAAAGGTGACCCGGCTAGAGCTGAGAGCGGCGGTGCGGAGGCTGCAAGCCAAAAACACCGCTCCGGGCCCAGACGGCATACCTGGCCGTGTATGGGTCCTAGCTCTCAGGGCTCTCGGGCCTCGACTGAGAGGGCTCTTTAGCGCATGCTGCGAGCGGGGCCAGTTTCCTCTCCGGTGGAAAACCGGGAAGCTGGTCCTGCTCAGGAAGGAGGGGCGCCCCGCAGACTCATCGTCTGCGTACCGCCCCATCGTGTTGCTGGACGAGGTGGGCAAGCTCTTCGAGAGAGTCATTGCAGACCGCCTCGTCACGCACATGACTGGGGTGGGGCCGGACTTGGCGGAAAACCAGTTCGGTTTCCGCCGCGGGCGCTCCACAGTGGACGCGATCATGCGCGTAAGGGCCCAAGCGGAGGAAGCAGTCGCCCAGGGTGAGGTCGTCTTGGCGGTGTCTCTCGACATCGCCAACGCCTTTAACACCTTGCCCTGGAGTTGCATTAGGGCGGCACTCGAATACCATCGGGTGCCGACCTACCTCCGCCGCATTGTCGGGGCCTATTTGGCAGAGAGAGCCGTCATCTACCCGGGTCGGGAAGGATGGGGTCGGCGAGAGATGTCGTGCGGTGTCCCACAGGGTTCGGTCCTAGGGCCGCTCCTGTGGAACATCGGTTACGACTGGGTGCTGCGCGGTGCGTTCCTCTCCGGTGTCGGCGTGACCTGCTACGCCGACGACACGCTGGTCACAGCGCGGGGAGGGACACACCGGCAGGCGGCCATTCTGGCCACAGCTGGGGTTGCGCAAGTCGTCGATAGGATCCGACGATTGGGTCTCGAGGTGGCCCTGCGGAAGTCCGAGGCCCTGTGTTTCCACGGGCCCCGGAAGGGACCACCCTCGGGATCCCACATTGTCGTGGGAGGCGTCCGCATCGGTGTCGAGTCGACGATGAAGTACCTGGGACTCGTCCTCGACAGCCGATGGGACTTTGGGCCGCATTTTCGGCAGTTGACCCCCAAACTAATGGGAGCAGCGGCTGCGCTTTCGCGGCTGCTGCCCAATTTGGGGGGGCCCAATGCCTCCTGCCGGAGACTCTACTCGGGGATCGTACGATCCATGGCCCTCTACGGGTCGCCGATTTGGGCGGACACCCTGACGGCCCGCAACGTCGCTATCCTGCGGAGACCGCAGCGGGCGATGGCCGTCAGGGTGATAAGGGGGTATCGTACGATCTCCTTCGAGGCGGCGAGTCTTTTGGCCGGATCCGTGCCCTGGGATCTGGAGGCGAGAGCCCTCGCGCTGAGATATCGTCAGCGCGAGGAGGCGCCTGAGCGGAGCGAGCTCCGCCAGATCCTGGTGGCCGAGTGGAGGGAGCGACTTGCGCAACCCAGCGCGGGGCACGCCGCGATAGCGGCGGTAAGACCCGTGATGGAGGAGTGGCTGGAGAGGCGTCACGGCGCCCTCAGCTTCCGGCTGACGCAGGTACTCTCGGGACACGGCTGTTTCGGGAAGTACCTGTGTCGTATAGGCCGGGAGCAGACGCCCGGTTGTCACCACTGCGACTGCCCCGAGGACACGGCGCTGCACACTTTGCAGGCGTGTCCAGCATGGGGGTCGCAGCGCCGCGAGCTAGTCGCGGCGATCGGCGGTGACCTCTCGCTTCCGGCCGTGGTTCTGTCCATGGTCGGGAGCGAGACTGCGTGGGAAGCCATCGCCTCCTTTTGCGAGGGGGTGATGGCGACCAAGGAGGTAGCGGAGAGGGAGAGGGAGGCCGCTTCTTCTCTCCCTTCTCGCGCTAGACGCACCGGGCGCTGGAGGGCGCGTGACGATCTCCGGCCACCCTAGTGAGTGGCCTGCGGGCGGCGGGTTGGGGAACCCGTCGCCCGACCAGTAACGGGCCCAGGGAGGATGGCGCGTCTTGTCCTGCGCGCGCCTCTCGGACGGATGTGGGGCAGGGGAGCAACTGCCCCACCACAGGAGGGGTCCACCAGAAGAAGCTGGTGGACCGAGACCTGTCGGGGTCGCGGTGCATGCAACAGCGAATCCCGTGACCCCGGCCTTAGGTCAGAAGGAGGGACACCGTGGGGTTTTAGCCAGTAAGAGTCTGGCACACCCCCCCGTCTTCCCCAGACGGGGGATAGTCCATGAGGATTTCCCCACGTGAGAAAAAAAAAAAAAAAAAAAAAAAAAGGTGACCCGGCTAGAGCTGAGAGCGGCGGTGCGGAGGCTGCAAGCCAAAAACACCGCTCCGGGCCCAGACGGCATACCTGGCCGTGTATGGGTCCTAGCTCTCAGGGCTCTCGGGCCTCGACTGAGAGGGCTCTTTAGCGCATGCTGCGAGCGGGGCCAGTTTCCTCTCCGGTGGAAAACCGGGAAGCTGGTCCTGCTCAGGAAGGAGGGGCGCCCCGCAGACTCATCGTCTGCGTACCGCCCCATCGTGTTGCTGGACGAGGTGGGCAAGCTCTTCGAGAGAGTCATTGCAGACCGCCTCGTCACGCACATGACTGGGGTGGGGCCGGACTTGGCGGAAAACCAGTTCGGTTTCCGCCGCGGGCGCTCCACAGTGGACGCGATCATGCGCGTAAGGGCCCAAGCGGAGGAAGCAGTCGCCCAGGGTGAGGTCGTCTTGGCGGTGTCTCTCGACATCGCCAACGCCTTTAACACCTTGCCCTGGAGTTGCATTAGGGCGGCACTCGAATACCATCGGGTGCCGACCTACCTCCGCCGCATTGTCGGGGCCTATTTGGCAGAGAGAGCCGTCATCTACCCGGGTCGGGAAGGATGGGGTCGGCGAGAGATGTCGTGCGGTGTCCCACAGGGTTCGGTCCTAGGGCCGCTCCTGTGGAACATCGGTTACGACTGGGTGCTGCGCGGTGCGTTCCTCTCCGGTGTCGGCGTGACCTGCTACGCCGACGACACGCTGGTCACAGCGCGGGGAGGGACACACCGGCAGGCGGCCATTTTGGCCACAGCTGGGGTTGCGCAAGTCGTCGATAGGATCCGACGACTGGGTCTCGAGGTGGCCCTGCGGAAGTCCGAGGCCCTGTGTTTCCACGGGCCCCGGAAGGGACCACCCTCGGGATCCCACATTGTCGTGGGAGGCGTCCGCATCGGTGTCGAGTCGACGATGAAGTACCTGGGACTCGTCCTCGACAGCCGATGGGACTTTGGGCCGCATTTTCGGCAGTTGACCCCCAAACTTATGGGAGCAGCGGCTGCGCTTTCGCGGCTGCTGCCTAATTTGGGGGGGCCCAATGCCTCCTGCCGGAGACTCTACTCGGGGATCGTACGATCCATGGCCCTCTACGGGTCACCGATTTGGGCGGACACCCTGACGGCCCGCAACGTCGCTATCCTGCGGAGACCGCAGCGGGCGATGGCCGTCAGGGTGATAAGGGGGTACCGTACGATCTCCTTCGAGGCGGCGAGTCTTTTGGCCGGATCCGTGCCCTGGGATCTGGAGGCGAGAGCCCTCGCGCTGAGATATCGTCAGCGCGAGGAGGCGCCTGAGCGGAGCGAGCTCCGCCAGATCCTGGTGGCCGAGTGGAGGGAACGACTTGCGCAACCCAGCGCGGGGCACGCCGCTATAGCGGCGGTAAGACCCGTGATGGAGGAGTGGCTGGAGAGGCGTCACGGCGCCCTCAGCTTCCGGCTGACGCAGGTACTCTCGGGACACGGCTGTTTCGGGAAGTACCTGTGTCGTATAGGCCGGGAGCAGACGCCCGGTTGTCACCACTGCGACTGCCCCGAGGACACGGCGCTGCACACTTTGCAGGCGTGTCCAGCAT